>CM077164.1:120450546-122896241 GCA_039583875.1 Platanthera guangdongensis
GGGTCGAGATTTTTAGTTTACCATTTTCTAAAAGAATGAATTTATTTACTTAGTGAACCTAAAATTGATTTCCGATGATTAGTAACATTTGATCAAAATTCAGATTTATAGTCTTTATTAATTTATAAAATTATGAAACTTGGCATGTCACCCCTTCCCCCCCTCCCTCATGTATTTTATGTCCTAGAATCATCCTGGAATTTTCTCAGAATTTTTGTAAAGTATTTTGTTTGTACAAGTTTCTTAAAATGATTTATTGTAGGTTATATTTAAAATTAGGGTTGGTGGTCTCACATTGCAAATATAATTGGTAGACCATGGATTCATAGGTTAAATAGTAATCTTGTATTTATCATAAATTCATGGAACAGTTGCATGTCTAAAATGACACTTCATGTTCAAACTTGAGTTTTTGGATTACTAGAGAAATTAATTAAATTATCAGATAAATTAGGAAAATTATGAACTTCTGGTTTTAGGCCAAACATGTCATGATAGACCCCCAATTATTATTATAGGGATATTGGAAGATTATTTTGAGTACCTCCATTGTACGCATCATATAGCTTAGGATGGTCTGCGATTAGTAAATAAATGCAGAAGTCGAGATATGCTGCCAAATGAACTTAGGGAGTTGAGATTTTTAGTCTGATAGGGAAATGAGACTATCAACGGAAGTCATCATGAGGAGTGGGGGGTTGGCTAGTGTTAAGAGTGCTGGGGTCGACGAAACATCGTCTTCCCCGTAGGAGAGAAAGTGTCAAATACTCTAGGGTTAGATCCAGTACAACAAGTAAGTGTTTGGGAAATTTGATAGCAACCAATAATAGTAAGTGCCTTGCGAAATGGAGCTTGGGGCGTCATCCCATCATAGTTCCTAGTGCCCTTGAGAGCCCTTCACGGGAATACCTTGGGCAGTCCTGGGCTAACCTAAACAATAGGAATAAAAATTATAAGAGCAACTAGTATAACTAGGGTTGCACATTCACACACCCCGGTAGCTCGGGAGGTTGATTAGGTTGTTTTGATTGCTATCCTGACGGTTCGTTCGGAAGGTAGATGCACGGATGGATAGTCCGTGAGCCAGTGCTCAAAAGGTTTGGATACAAAATAAGGTGGTGGTCTTCGGTATCAGACGGCAAATCACACTGACGTCGATACGTTGACTCGGCAGTGGGGACACTTAGCCAAAGAAAGTCTGGTGGATATGGCCAGTATTAGTGCGCGGACACTCTAGTTGTGTACTTCTAGGTGCGTACGGGAGGCTAGCCTGGTAGTGTGGATACCCCCCTAGGAGTGGGGCCCGACCCAATGTCTTCGTTTGCCACTACGGAGATTCCTGGAGTGAAGCTAGCTCCCAAATAGGGGAACTAAAGTATGTGTGCATAGAGTCGTGTGCGTGAGTTTCACTTGCATGAATCATGGCATAGCATACTTGCATATAACCGACACCCCAACGTATAAATTGGTAAGGGACTTTTTATACGATGGGAGCCTTGCTGAAGACCCCTTAACTTATATGTTTGTATGGGCATTCATATAAGTTTAGGTTATTTATTTCATACTTATCTTTCTTATATATGCTACTTACTCTACCTGCTTACCTTCCTGCATTCTATTATAGAACTGCTATCTTATACCTTTCTTACTTAGTCGTTTATACAATAAAAATAACTGCTAGACTAGTCCCACTGTCACCTGCCACTTTGTACTCTCCACCTTTGTAGCTTCCCCTTCCTCATCCCCACTGAGTGCCTAAGAGCCATGATGGGGTAAGGGATGATAGGGCTTTGTCTTTATGACTAATGGCTTTCAGACCACAACATGCAGGCTCTGGATGGGAAACAGGGACCAGTACTCAGGACCAGCACCATTGGAGTACGTTGCGCATGGAGGTGGTCCAGTCTAGTAAAGGAGCACCGTGACCAGCTCCGTGAGTGATTAGCACTTTATAGCTTCTGCGAGAGATTGTAGTGAGGATCTGCTGTACCGAGCTTAAGCACATTTATATTCCATTTTGTTACCTTTCAGTACTCTCTATTATTTATGGACTCGATGTGATTTCATTTATATTTATACATGTGATGGTGGACTTAGTTTTATCTAAACTATGTTATGTTTCTTTCTCTTTGGTGATCGAAAAGGCTGGCAGAATCGGTTTTTTTTAGTGGTGGCTTTCCTGAGTGTCAGGGTCACAGCAAAACGATGGTCCTGGGTTGTTAAATTTTCTCAAGGTGGTTAGCAAGATAGCCCAAATGCCAAATTAATATCTTCGAACTACCCAGTTGACATCTTGAACCAGCGAAAACCAGGGAACAGGCTCAACACACCAAGCACATGGAAGAACAAGCAGATCTTATATTCATTACACTTCTTTACAATGCAGTTATACGTAGCGAGACTTGATTTCGCTAGTATAAACAGCTGACAATAGAAAGCACCAAAAAACAAGTCAGGACAGCACCGGAGTCCGCCGAGACCGCCCGAGTCGCCTAGGTCGCGAGGTCGCCGATTCCGCTTAGATCGCCCGAACTTAAGCTGCAATCCGCCGAATAGCCACAGAGTCCACCAAGCCGCAAGGCCGCATGGACACGACGTTTATTCTCCTCCTGCTAAGGAACTAAGGAACAGACCGCCTACCCGCAGAGACCGCGGACAGGTTATTGAAGCTGGCAAAGTTGAAACAGAGCTGACATGCCGCAGAGCGACTCCTGCTGAAACCGCACGCAGAGACCGCCCAACTTCCAAGTACTTGACCGAAGTCACAGCCAAACTCCTGGCTCCTTGAAGCTACCTGCGCGACCTACACACAACACACAGTTAACTCTGAATCAATCCGTGCGGACAGAAAAACTGAGACCGCAGTACACGCCGAACCAACTTACTGTTCACTCAAGTTACTGTAGACCGCCAGGGGTCCTTGATGCGTGTAATTTGTCATCGCATCGGTCGCACAAGTAATAAAGTTTTGGGAATAAATCCCCGAGTGTCGGTTCTCTCGAGGAATGCAATTAGCGTAGAATGTCAACAGTACCGAGAATATCGTTATGAGAGTTAAAAATAGAACAAAAAGGAAATAGCGGACTAGGAGACTGTGGATGTTTGATCTACTGAACTAGTAAAAGCTATGTGGGTCGAATGCACCGCTTCGCAAGGTGAAGTGGGTTTGTCGGCCGCGATGCCGAACTTCACTTTGGCGAGTGGAAGAGAAGCTAATGGATTACAGTGTTCTTTTGTGGAGTGCAATCGACAAGGCACGAGAATGAAGTGGATGTGGGTGAGCGAGGCGCATTCACAGACAAAACTCACAAGCATAAGAAGATACTAACATTCCATTAACTATAAAATAAACTTGATGTTTAGGGATGGAAATGTTCATTACACTGCTCAAAACATTCATAACACAGAGGAAGGGAAGAGGAGTAAACCAAAAGAGAATGAAGATCCACCGCGGGTCGTCCGGAAGTAGCGAGTTGTCAATCCGCTTCCGGGCTCAGTCTAAGGAGGCTTCCGGTACCAACGATCTGTCACCTCGAAGGCCTTTAAGTCTGTTCTCTAGGTTATATACTTCACCAACTCTGCAGGAAAGCCTGGAGTTGAAGTCATCAATGGCCGAGGGCTTCGCCGGAGTGTTGAAAGCTTCGGGTAGTTGGAAATGGCCTCCCGACGAAGGTGAAGTGATGGAGCAGCTGGAGAAGTGAAATGGCGATACCGCGCACTCTCCGATGGCAGCAAATGACAGGCGTTGACCTAAAACGCGGAGCAGGGCCTTATATACGGAGGCAGCAGAAGCAGTGCGCACGATAAGTGGCGCACAACCAGTGGTCGTGCGCACTGTAGGTCGATGATCGTGCGGCTTTTCCAAATAACCTGTAACCTGGACAAGAAGCATCAGCAAATATGCGCACGAGCAGTGGCGCACGACCAGTGGTCGTGCGCACTACGGCCAGTGCTCGTGTGATTACCGAGACAGGGTTATGAAAAAGGGGGTGTAATGCGCACGAACAATGGCGCACGACCAGTGGTCGTGAGCAGTAAGTCCAGTGGTCGTGCTCAGTATTCCTGCATCATCGTAGTCTCCCCAAGCAATTTCGGAGCACGCACACGACCACTGTACCAGCAGAAAGGCCACCAGAACGTGCACACCACATCCCCAAGATAGGGCTAAAGAATAACAACCAAATAGAAACACAGAAAGCTCACAGAAGCGGACCTACAGTGCACTTAATCGTGAAATAGGTACATAAGCACAAATAAGCAATAAAGGCTCTCAAGTGTAGTGCTAAGACGATAAAACTAGCCCAGATGAGTCCAAAAATCAGTGTAAAATGTGGACTCATCACACCCCCAGACTTAACCATTTGCACGTCCCGAGCAAATCATTACTCCGTGGACTCGAAGATAGCTAACTGGCTCAGAAATTTCAAAAAGAAGTAAGACGAGAATCAAATATTTCATGGGTATAGAAGATATAATAGAAAACTTTTTAATTATACAACGTAGTTTAAACTATTCGACAGACGTAAATAAATATTGTAATTGCTCAAAATTAGAATTCTGGAGAATCTTGCGATCATGTGCAGGAAGAAAGTAGGCAGGCCACTAAGGTGAGCATTGCCAAAGTTCGGGACTCAGGATCACCTCCAAAGGAATCCACCAATGTCGGGGACCATACTCTTGCACGTTCACACTATCTCTACGGCGGGGTTAGCCTCAAGCGTGAATCAGTAGGACTTGTAGGAGGAAATGGGGCTTAGGCGACGGCTTGGTAGTCAAAGATAAACATGAAGGCTCTATGCAACCAAAGCGAGCGAAAACAACCCAAACCAAAACAGCCACTTAGAAATGAATGGCCACACGCCCCCAGACTTAGCTTGAAATCCGGGTGTGAACACGGCTGAACCCGACCAAATTCAATAAAGAGGATGGGGATCGAAATCTCAAACCAATTCTTTCATATATGTTTTTTTTTCTCTTTGCGCGAATCAGCTTTTTATTTTCGTAAATTATTGTTTTCTTTTCTGCGCTAGCAATCCCCAAACGGAGCAAACAAAACGGGAATAAATTTAGCACCCCCAAAAATAATGTCCACTTATCACAACCTCGGCAAAACAGTAAATACAAATCAGCTCAAGCATTTGATTGCGAAGGTGGGTTTATCTTCAGGCCATTGGTGAAAGTGAGTGGAGCTGGATCAAAGGAAGGGTAGGCACAAATTTGGCATGCAATGGTTAACAGGTAGGAATGGCTAAACAAGGATCAAACTAGCCAAAATGAAGGCCTACGTCATGCTCACGCTTAACTAACCGTGCACCAATGCTTCGAGAGTAGCTTAGGGCAAGTTCTTAGCCACCGAGAAAGATGATCCTTCCCCCCGACTCGAGCAATACGAGTATAGTGGCGGCCACACACATTCCTACACTATCATTCGATTATCCCAGATTCAGATTTTGAGCAGTACAAACAATATTTACGTGTGCAGAAAATAATAAATCTACGAGCATAAAGAAAAATTAGTTCTATCCTAACTCTACACAAACCATGAGTATTCGATTAGGAGCACTGCATGAGTTTCGAACTAATCAATCCTGAAATCCTAAGCCAGTACCACTAGTTTAAAGTTTACACAAAAGAAATAAATTTAACTCGGCTTGTGCGCGTGGGTAAGAGCGCACTCGTGTGGGTGATTCAGTGTGTGCAACATAAAGCAAGAAATAAGTAAACAAGAAACTGGAATGCAACAGAAAGTGCGGTGTAGTGACCACAGGCATATTCCCCACCCAGGATTAAAGTTGACAACGAGTAAAAATCAGCATTCCAAATAGGATAAATAGCTAGGGTAGGAAGTACCTATGCTCAAAATTGAGCATACCAGTCGGGCAACGAGATGTCCAAGTGCGGCCAAGTTGCCGAGCCTCAAATATTTCTGCATCTGCGATTAAAGGATGCCAGCCAAACAAAATATGGACAAATATATATATGAAGAAATAAACAGAGCTAAAAATACAGCATAGGACCAAATGGTCCAACTTGGGTTGTCTCCCGAAAGCCCTTTTGTTTATCGTCCTTAAGGTGGACCAAATACCTGTATTAGCAGTTCAAATAGATAGTTCTTGGCAGTAACAAAAGGAAACAAAATTAAAAGTAGAGCAACCAGTATTCAACAAGTAGCGAGAAAGAGGATGGAAAGAGGAAATAGGATGGCACAATTGATAATACGGTTTGCAGTCAATTTTATTAGGATATTTTCGGGGTTTTAGAGCAAATCATGTCTTGTAAAGTACTTGTTTTGATTCCCCTTTGTATATATTTTTGTCGCTAATGCATTTTTTCTGCTTTTTACAGGTTTTCACGGCTTTCAGCCGAAGTTTGCTGTGACACGCCCCACGGTCACGCCCTACCAGGGCGTGTACCTAGGGCGTGTAACCCAGAGGAATGAAGCAATTGGTCCGAAACTGCATTCCGTGGAAACTTAGTGTACACGCCCTCAGTCACGCCCATGTCACACCCGACACGGGCG
This sequence comes from Platanthera guangdongensis, assembly GCA_039583875.1. Classification (NCBI taxonomy): domain Eukaryota; kingdom Viridiplantae; phylum Streptophyta; class Magnoliopsida; order Asparagales; family Orchidaceae; genus Platanthera; species Platanthera guangdongensis. Next base: position 120,457,067 of record CM077164.1, read on the forward strand.
TGTACTAGAGGCGTGCCCCAGGTTCTGAGGAATTGCCGCAGCGCGCTCGTTTTTCCCGCTCCACCGTCGCACCGAAAGTGTCACGCCCCAGGGTCACGCCTGACCCGGGCATGATATATGGGCGTGTACTTCAGCAATTCCGCCCGTCACCTCCAGCATTCAATTTCAGCTCAACAAAGTCACGCCGCAAACAACACGCCCCAGGTACACGCCCTGCCAGGGCGTGACTTGTGGGCGTGTACCGCAACAACTCCGTCAGAATTCAATTCCTGCCCGAAAAAGTCGCGCCGAATGTGTCACGCCCCAGGGTCACGCCCGACCAGGGCATGACAGGGGGGCGTGACCCGACCCGAAAAATTCTATAAATAGAGCCCAACTCCAGGGGTTTAGAAACAACTTTTCGCTTTGAGAGGGGAGGTTCTGTCCTTTGTATTTCTGAACTTTTTAAGCATCTCTTTCCATTTTTAGTTCGTAGCTCTAGCTTTATGCTTTCCCTGTATTAGCTCCTAGCTTATTTCTCTAGTATGATGCTAATGATAGTGTAGTTTCCTTCTCATGTTCTTGTAATCTCTGGTTTTCAAGCTGTAAGATCGCTGTTTCTCTTAATAAAAAGTGTTGTTTTCTTTTTCGTTCCTGCTCTGTTTTCAGTATTTTTCTTCTACTCATCCCCCCTCTTCCACCTCACCATGATTAACTAATCCTCCATGTACTCGATCTTAAAGATCCGAGGTTCGAGTGATTATGTTATGATGCTTTGAATCTTACCTTTCCTTTTTAGGGTTTAGCTTTGAATTACTCTTGATTTATCACGGGTTGGAGGTATATTATCGATATATACTCTCCACCTTTTCTTTCATTCTGGGCTAGCCGAGAGGCCGAAAGTTTAAAATGAGCACTCAAGATTAAAGGGAGTTGTTCGCACCCCTCGAGAGAGGCAGACGTTCAAATCTCCCGGATTGGAGTAAAATCCAATAGAGGGGTTCACAGCGTAAAGCGAGTTTTAGGCCTCCGATTTAGGCGAAAGTCAGTCGGACCTTCCTAAACTCAGTTAGGCACGGCCTTCGAGAGAAGCGTGTCAATATTCATGGAACCTCCACGGTCAAGGACCTTTACCCTAATTAGCTTAGGTTTATTTATCGTATTTTTCTAACCACTCTTGCCGAGGTGATTTCTGATCGAGTGCATTTTCCCCTTCATCATTACTAAGCTTGAGTTAATCGCTCTTTTAGCTCTCTTTATCTTTTCATGCAAGTAGTTCTCTTCTTTTAGTGCATTTAGCTAAACCTTATTTTGCCGTCGATAAAATAATAGATTTCGTGTGAGTAAGCTTACTCAACTGTTCCCGGATTTCAATACGACACTTGTGTCCCCTAGCTGTATTTCGATAGGTATACTTGCCTTGATGAATTGTTAGTTTGGTATTTTCTCCTTGCAGATATCTAAGTGGCAATCAAGTTTTTGGCGCCATTGCCAGGGAAGCAACGCTCGTTGATAAATTGAAAATGCGAATATATTAATTTTATCACTTCTCTTTCTCAGCCTCCTTCTTATATTTTTTCCGCCTACTCACTTGAGTTAAATTGCTGGATTTTGTTAAGTGTGTGTATTTTTAATTTTTCCGCCTACTCACTTGAGTTAATTGGCTGGATTTCATTCAAGCAAGTGTGCGTATTTTATTTTTCCGCCTACTCACTTGAGTTAATTGGCAGGCTTTATTTCAGTAGAGTGTGTTACTTTCTGTAGAGTGGGTGTGTTTTAATTTTCTGTCGAGTGCGTGAAGTGTAGCTTTTACTTTCCACCTACTCACTCGGAGTTAAATGGCTGGATTTTAATTACCGCATTCTTAATAGAAACCCACATCACAAAATTTTCTACACCACCTAACTCTCTCGAAAAGGGCAAAGTGGCTCTAAATGCCACTATCTTGTCTAGTACCTTGCGAACCCTTCACCGGGTAGCCCTTGGGATGTTCGGGAGTTAAAACATAAAAAAATCTATTTCAAAAATTTTTTCCAACTTCATTAGCTCTTTTACTTTTTAGTCTTGCTTCTCCTCTCTTCTTCTAGTGTATGACCCGCGGAAGTCCGTCGGTTACTTTGGACCTGGACCACGAAATTGAGCGTACTCTTCGGAGAAGATCGCGATTTCAAGGCCCTACTACCCAAGTGCCGGTTGAGGATTCCGAGTCATTTTCTACCTTAAGAATGGCAGAACCCAACGTGGAGGAAGCCGTGCATAGGCCTATGTCCTATTATGCACGACCGAATCTCGAGGGTACAGAAACGAGTATAGTTCGCCCTGCAATAAATAATAATAATTTCGAACTGAAGCCTAGCATAATTCAAATGGTGCAGCAGTATGTGCAATTTGACGGGCTACAAGATGAAGACCCGAACGCACACATAGCCAGCTTTCTTGAGATTTGTGACACCTTCAAGATAAATGGTGTCACAAATGATGCTATTAGGCTAAGATTATTTCCTTTCTCTCTTAGAATTAAAGCTAAGCAGTGGCTGAACACCCTTCCTAAAAATAGCATAACTACTTGGACGCAATTAACTGAAAAATTTTTGGCCAAGTATTTTCCGCCTGCTAAAACTGCAAAACTTAGGAATGACATTTCTGCCTTTGGACAAATAGACTCTGAGACCCTTTACGAAACCTGGAAAAGATTTAAAGAATTATTAAGATGATGCCCACATCACGCTCTGCCTGTATGGTTGCAGGTGCAGACGTTTTATAATGGGCTAAATCAAAGCACGAAGCAAATGATAGACGCAGCTTCTGGCGGTACTTTAAACCATAAGACCCCGGAAGCAGCTCTTGAGCTATTTGAAGACATGGCCATGAACACTTACTAGTGGAATGTGCCTAGGTCCCGCCCAAACAAACCTGCAGGTCTCTTTTAAGTGGACAACGTCTCCCAACTCGCACTGCAAGTTGAAATATTAAGCAAAACAATTACGGAGATGACTGCTGCCTCCGCCCCTCAGGTATGGGAATCTGCAACTCCTCCCGCTGAACATTTGGATTATGTAAATAATATGCCTAGAACTGCTTTTAATAATTTTTCTGCTGCGAATTATCATCCTCCTGGTTTTAATTTTCCGAATAGTTATAATCCTGCGTTAAGAAATCATCCGAATTTTTCGTGGAGCAATCCATCTAATGCTGTGCGCCCACCACCGCAAAGTGATTTTTCTGCACCACCACCACCTCCTCAAAGTTTTCCAAAACCTCCAAATTTGGAGAAAATGTTTTCAAAATACATGAATGCTAATGATGCTACGATTAGGACCTTAACCGGAAGTGTTAAAAATTTAGAAAATCAGGTAGGACAGCTCGCTAAAATGATTTCTGAGCGACCTGTAGGGTCTCTTCCTTCCAATACCGAGCCCAACCCGAGAGAGCAAGCGAAAGCTATAACTCTTCGGAGTGGGAAGAAAGTTCCCGGTACGATAAGTGAAGAGCCCGAGACAATCTCCGCTTCCGCTTTAAAAAATCAAAACTCCGTTCCCGTTTTAAAAATTCCACCCTCTGCCGAAGAAATTATCACTCCTATTTTAGAAAAACAACTCACTCCACCACCCACCTTTAAAAATAATCCATCCCCTCCATACCCTTCCGAACTTAATAAACAACGACAGGATGATCAATACACCCGTTTTTTGGAAATGTTTAAACAAATCCACGTAAATCTGCCTTTCCACGAAGCCATATCCCAGATGCCGAAGTACGCAAAATACCTTAAGGACCTCCTAACTAACAAGAAGAAGTTAGAGAACCTTTCTCATGTAACGTTAAATGTCGAATGCTCGGCGGTTTTGACAAATGGATTACCGAAGAAAATCAGTGACCCGGGTAGTTTCTCTATCCCGTGTGTCTTTGGTGATCTCTTTGTCAAACACGCTTTAGCCGACCTAGGTGCGAGTATCAATCTTATGCCCTTCTCGTTGTTTAAAAAGTTAGGAATTGGTAGTCTCAACCCCACACGCATGAGTATCCAGCTCGCCGACAGATCAGTCAAATACCCGTTAGGAATAGTGGAGGACGTCCTAGTCAAAGTTGACAAGTTCATCTTCCCGGTGGACTTTGTCATTTTAGACATCGAAGAAGACGTCGAGGTTCCCCTAATCCTTGGCCGACCCTTCGTTGCCACCTCCCGAGCTATCATTGACGTAAGCAATGGTAAGCTCTTCCTTCGAGTGGGCGACGATGAGGTAACTTTCTCTAACACCCCCTCGATGAAGAACACACTAGCTAATGATGACTCCTGTTTTTTCATGGATACCGTAAGTGAAGAATCCTTCTCTCCCACCTCTGATTTTGAAAAAAGAATTTCCAATTTTTGTTCCTCTCCTCCTCTTCCAACTGAATCTCTACACCTAAGTGAAGAATCCTCCACCCGCCCCTCTGATTTTGAAAAAGAATTTTTTGATTTCTGTTCCTCTTCTACTTTTCCAACTGAATCGCTGCACGAAGCCGCCATGGCCGCTAGCAACACCCCTTTTAATTTTACATATAAAAAAGTGTACGAGGACATAGTTTTTGAAAAAGAACAAATTTCCAAAACCTCGTATGATGACCCCCCTACCTTGGAACTAAAAGAACTACCAGAGCACCTTCAATACGCTTTCTTAGAAAAGGACTCCAAGCTGCCTGTCATAGTTTCGGCCTACCTCACGGATGCACAAAAGGATAAACTTCTTTCAATTTTACAAAAGCATCGCCAAGCTATTGCTTGGCAGATATCTGATATTAAGGGAATAAGCCCATCTTTCTGCACTCATAAAATCTTAATGGAAGATAATTCACGTAACTCTATACAACCTCAGCGCCGTATAAACCCAAACATGAAAGACGTAGTTAAGGGCGAGGTTATGAAATTATTAGATGCAGGAATTATCTATCCTATATCCGACAGTAAGTGGGTTAGCCCAGTACAGGTAGTACCAAGGAAGGGAGGGATAACGGTCGTAAGTAATGAAAATAATGAATTAATCCCGACTCGGACGGTGACCGGATGGCGAATGTGCATAGATTATCGTAAGTTGAATGACGCCACCCGCAAGGATCACTTCCCCTTGCCGTTCATTGATCAAATTTTAGAACGACTTTCCGGACATAGCTTTTATTGTTTTCTCGATGGCCTCTCGGGGTATCTTCAAATCCCCATCTCCCCCGAGGATCAGGAGAAAACTACGTTTACTTGTCCCTTTGGCATCTTCTCCTACCGAAGAATGCCGTTTGGATTGTGCAATGCGCCAGCTACATTCCAACGATGTATGCTCGCCATCTTTGACAAGTACGTAGAAAGCATTATGGAAGTCTTCATGGATGATTTCTCCGTCTTCGGGAATTCCTTCGATAGTTGCTTAGAGAACCTTGAAAAAGTCTTAGAGTGATGCGAAGAAACTAACCTCGCCTTAAATTGGGAAAAATGTCATTTTATGGTAAGGGAAGGGTTAGTTTTGGGACAAAAAATTTCTGAAAGGTGTACTGAAGTAGACGTTGCGAAAATAGAAGTTATCGAGAAACTGCCGCCACCTACGAACATAAAAGCCATAAGAAGTTTCCTGGGTCATGCGGGTTTCTACCGCCGCTTCATAAAGGACTTTTCCAAAATCACCAAGCCCACTTACCCATCTCTTAGAAAAAGACGCCCCATTCATCTTTGATGACCTCTGTTTAGCTGCCTTCAATTTAATAAAAGAAAAATTAGTTAATGCGCCAATCATGATAGCTCCGGTGTGGGATCTTCCATTTGAAATAATGTGTGATGCGAGTAGTTATGCGGTGGGAGCCGTACTAGGTAAACGTATTTCCAAAAACTTCCACCCCATTTATTACGCTAGTAAAACACTCACATCTGCACAGGAAAATTACACCACAACCGAGAAGGAGCTCTTAGCGGTAGTATTCGCATTTGACAAATTTCGCCCTTATATTACTCTTTCGAAAATTATTGTTTTTACGGACCACTCGGCCCTCAAATATCTTCTCTCTAAAACGGATGCCAAGCCTCGCTTGATTCGCTGGGTCTTACTCCTCCAGGAGTTTGACTTAGAGATCCGTGATAAGCGAGGTGCCGAGAACTTGGCCGCCGACCACCTTTCGCGCCTAGACAACCCGTTTATAGAACAATTAGACGAAAATTCTTTTCATTACTATTTCCCTGATGAGAAGCTTTTCATAATTAACACATCTACTTCTCCTTGGTTTGCCCGTATCGCCAACTATCTAGTGGCCCGTGTGCTCCCAAAAGAGTTTTCATCTCAGCAAAAGAAGAAATTCTTTTCTGAGCTGAAAAACTATTTTTGGGAGGACCCGCATCTTTTTAAAGTCTGTGCAGACCAAGTGATCAGGAGGTGTGTTTCGTTTGATGAAGGATTAGATATTATTAAACATTTGCATGAAGGACCGACAGGTGGGCTCTATCAAGCTACTCGCACCGCTCACAAAGTGTTAAGCGCGGGTTTTTACTGGCCTACCCTGTTTAAAGACGCGCATGCCTTTGTGAGTAGGTGTGATAGTTTCCAACGGTCGGGGAATATTTCGAATAAAAATGAAATGCCACAAAATTATTTCCTAGAGTACGAAGTTTTCGACCTCTGGGGGATTGATTTTGTCGGCCCTTTTCCTTCTAGCTTCGGGAATAAGTACATTTTAGTTGCCGTTGATTATGTTTCACGTTGGGCCGAAGCCCAAGCTCTTCTTACGAATGACGCCCGAGTCGTAGTTAATTTCCTAAAAAAATTATTTTCTCGATTCGGTACGCCGCGCGCTATCATTAGTGATAGGGGTTCCCATTTCTGTAACGCACAATTTTCAAAAATTCTAACTAAATATGGCGTTACTCATAAGCTTTCCACTGCCTACCACCCCCAAACTAACGGACAAGTCAAAGTAGTCAATAGAGAAATAAAAAGAATTTTAGAAAAGACTGTTTCCACATCTAGAAAAGACTGGTCAGCCAAATTAGACGATGCTCTATGGGCCTACCGAACAGCGTACAAAACCGCCCTCGGGTGTACGCCATATCGGTTGGTTTACGGAAAGTCGTGTCATTTACCCGTAGAATTAGAGCACCGCGCCTTTTGGGCCTTACGATTTTTAAACTTCGATCCCCACTCCGTCGGCGATTTTAGAAAATTTCAACTTAACGAACTCGACGAGTGGCGCTCTTACGCGTATGAAAATAACAGACTTTATAAAGAGCGGACGAAGCGTTTACACGATCGACATCTTAGGCACCCAAAAATCTTTAAGCCGGGCGACCAAGTGCTTCTTTATAATTCTCGTTTACGTTTATTCCCGGGTAAATTAAAATCACGTTGGTCTGGCCCTTTTACTGTTTTAGAAGTCTTTTCTTATGGTACTGTTTTGATTTCCCACCCTGATAAGGGTACTTTCAAAGTGAATGGTCAGCGTCTTAAACTATATTTCTGTGATGATGTCAGTCTCAACCCTATTAAGTCTATCTTTCCGATCCTGACATTTGATTAATCTGAACTTTATTTTTCTCAAAAACTTTGACTTTTTTCGAACTTTATTTTTTTAAAAACAATATTTGGGACATTATTATTTTGATCCGTCGAGCTCAAACGACGCTTTAAACAAAGGGCGCTCTTGGGAGGCAACCCAAGTTATCTTTTTCTGTTTTCTTTATTTTTCACTTTTTGCCCCGAATGGCTCCGGCAAGCTGAAACTTCTGCGATCGCCTGCTCCAACGATTCTGCTTCCATGACAAAGTCCGCCGGACGACGTTTCATGAAGCTCCACAGCACAGGAATGGAGGAGCGGCATCACTCAACTTGCCCTGCATAATAAAACCGGGGAAGTACCTGTTTTTTTTTTTCCATTATGTCTTTCATTTCTGTCTTTACTTTTCTCTCGTTCTCCGACCTCCTTCTCCATTGAGGACAATGTAGATTTTAAGCTTGGGGGAGGACTTCCTCCTTCTTTTTGTTTTGTCAATATCCAAAACATCCACAAAAAAAATTATTATCTATATATAGCTGCATCTTGGTATTTCAATAAGTACCACATGTTTATGTTTTGTTTTTCTCAAATTTCTTTATAAACAACGTAGTTAATTATAATTTTTCTAATCATTTTTTTTCATCATATTTCACAAGTAAAATGTTGGTCATGCTGTGTTTCTAATTCACGGTAGCATGTTAAGGTAAAATATTTCTCTAAAACGTGCATTTCTATTATGGTTTTCCGTTCTTTATTTTCTTTACTTTCTATAAAAATCTATCATCCATTATTTTCCTTTTCGTCTTTAGATAATTTTTGTAAGAACAAATTTTGAATAACGTAGTAGATATGAACGATCCAAGTCACATATTATTCTTATTTTCAATATAATTTCATCAATCTTCTTTTATTATCTCGAACTTGCTTTTTGAAATTTATCGACTCTATGTTTTAAATAAATTTTAAAAAAAAGCGTGAAAATGATTTAGGCCATTTTTGTTTACGTTTGAGCTTTCCTGCCAACCTAAAATCTTTTACCACTAGTTAGCCGCTTTTGAGCCTTTTTTCCAAATTCATTTGATAACTCCACACAGCATTTCATTTTCACCAAAGCCCAAATTCCTACCTATCTAATCACGCTAATTTTGTTTGATAGGAAATTTTGTCTTATCTTTGGAGAAATTGTTGAAAAAGCGTACTCAAAAGCAGTGTATTGAAAAAAAAACAAAAACAAAAAAAAAATGAATGAAAATAATAATACAAAAAAAAGGATAAATAATTATAAAGAAAAACAAAAAAATAAATTTATTTATACATATTTTGTTTAAAATAAATTTTTTTTTTGAAACTCGTTGTTTTGGTTTAGTGTGATTTTTAAGCCTCCATGTTTATATTTGAATTCCACTGTTATTCATATTCCTAACCAAACGTTTCGGTCCTATTAAGTCCTTTTGATTCACGCCTTTTTTTTAATTTTATTTAACAACTAAGAAAAGAAGAAGAGTAAATCAGTTTTAGTTTTGGATTTAAACGTAGATTTTTGTTATTTAATTGATATAATTATAATGCGTTGCTTGGATCTAGTAATAACTCAATACGTTCTTTTCATTGTCATTGTCTTGCTCAAATCTATTTAAAGAATTTCATCAAAATTCTGGATGATTTATTTTTATTAAGTAAAGTTTATAAAAGTTAAATCATACCTAAATAATTGTTTTAGATTTACGTTTTACATTCTCCCTGCCAAGAATTTCGCATAGTACTTGTGTGAGTATGATTAAAACTTTTTGAATTAGTCACTTTTTATGATTAGCTTGTCTTTATATCTTTGCTTGGGGACAAGCAAAACTTAAGCTTGGGGGAATTTGATAATACGGTTTGCAGTCAATTTTATTAGGATATTTTCGGGGTTTTAGAGCAAATCATGTCTTGTAAAGTATTTGTTTTGATTCCCCTTTGTATATATTTTTGTCTCTAATGCATTTTTTCTGCTTTTTGCAGGTTTTCACGGCTTTCAGCCGAAGTTTGCTGTGACACGCCCCATGGTCACGCCCTACCAGGGCGTGTACCTAGGGCGTGTAACCCAGAGGAATGAAGCAATTGGTCCGAAACTGCATTCCGTGGAAACTTAGTGTACACGCCCTCGGTCACGCCCGTGTCACACCCGACACGGGCGTGTACTAGAGGCGTGTCCCCAGGTTCCGAGGAATCGCCGCAGCGCGCTCGTTTTTCCCGCTCCACCGTCGCACCGAAAGTGTCACGCCCCTAGGGTCACGCCTGACCCGGGCGTGACATATGGGCGTGTACTTCAGCAATTCCGCCCGTCACCTCCAGCATTCAATTTCAGCTCAACAAAGTCACGCCGCAAACAATACGCCCCAGGTACACGCCCTGCCAGGGCGTGACTTGTGGGCGTGTACCGCAACAACTCCGTCAGAATTCAATTCCTGCCCGAAAAAGTCGCGCCGAATGTGTCACGCCCCAGGGTCACGCCCGACCAGGGCGTGACAGGGGGGCGTGACCCGACCCGAAAAATTCTATAAATAGAGCCCAACTCCAGGGGTTTAGAAACAACTTTTTGCTTTGAGAGGGGAGGTTCTGTCCTTTGTATTTCTGAACTTTTTAAGCATGTCTTTCCATTTTTAGTTCGTAGCTCTAGCTTTATGCTTTCCCTGTATTAGCTCCTAGCTTATTTCTGTAGTATGATGCTAATGATAGTGTAGTTTCCTTCTCATGTTCTTGTAATCTCTGGTTTTCAAGCTGTAAGATCGCTGTTTCTCTTAATAAAAAGTGTTGTTTTCTTTTTCGTTCCTGCTCTGTTTTCAGTATTTTTCTTCTACTCATTCCCCCTCTTCCACCTCACCATGATTAACTAATCCTCCATGTACTTGATCTTAAAGATCCGAGGTTCGAGTGATTAGGTTATGATGCTTTGAATCTTACCTTTCCTTTTTAGGGTTTAGCTTTGAATTACTCTTGATTTATCACGGGTTGGAGGTATATTATCGATATATACTCTCCACCTTTGCTTTCATTCTGGGCTAGCCGAGAGGCCGAAAGTTTGAAATGAGCACTCAAGAGTAAAGGGAGTTGTTCGCACCCCTCGAGAGAGGCAGACGTTCAAATCTCCCGGATTGGAGTAAAATCCAATAGAGGGGTTCACCGCGTAAAGCGAGTTTTAGGCCTCCGATTTAGGCGAAAGTCAGTCGGACCTTCCTAAACTCAGTTAGGCACGGCCTTCGAGAGAAGCGTGTCAATATTCATGGAACCTCCACGGTCAAGGACCTTTACCCTAATTAGCTTAGGTTTATTTATCGTATTTTTCTAACCACTCTTGCCAAGGTGATTTCTGATCGAGTGCATTTTCCCCTTCATCGTTACTAAGCTTGAGTTAATCGCTCTTTTAGCTCTCTTTATCTTTTCATGCAAGTAGTTCTCTTCTTTTAGTACATTTAGCTAAACCTTATTTTGCCGTCGATAAAATAATAGATTTCGTGTGAGTAAGCTTACTCAACTGTTCCCGGATTTCAATACGACACTTGTGTCCCCTAGCTGCATTTCGATAGGTATACTTGCCTTGATGAATTGTTAGTTTGGTATTTTCTCCTTGCAGATATCTAAGTGGCAATCAAGTTTTTGGCGCCATTGCCGGGGAAGCAACCCTCATTGATAAATTGAAAACGCGAATATATTAATTTTATCACTTCTCTTTCTCAGCCTCCTTCTTATATTTTTTCCGCCTACTCACTTGAGTTAAATGGCTGGATTTTGTTAAGTGTGTGTATTTTTAATTTTTCCGCCTACTCACTTGAGTTAATTGGCTGGATTTCATTCAAGCAAGTGTGCGTATTTTATTTTTCCGCCTACTCACTTGAGTTAATTGGCAGGCTTTATTTCAGTAGAGTGTGTTACTTTCTGTAGAGTGGGTGTGTTTTAATTTTCTGTCGAGTGCGTGAGTGTAGCTTTTACTTTCCGCCTACTCACTCGGAGTTAAATGGCTGGATTTTAATTACCGCATTCTTAATAGAAACCCACATCACAAAATTTTCTACACCACCTAACTCTCTCGAAAAGGGCAAAGTGGCTCTAAATGCCACTATCTTGTCTAGTACCTTGCGAACCCTTCACCGGGTAGCCCTTGGGATGTTCGGGAGTTAAAACATAAAAAAATCTATTTCAAAAATTTTTTCCAACTTCATTAGCTCTTTTACTTTTTAGTCTTGCTTCTCCTCTCTTCTTCTAGTGTATGACCCGCGGAAGTCCGTCGGTTACTTTGGACCTGGACCACGAAATTGAGCGTACTCTTCGGAGAAGATCGCGATTTCAAGGCCCTACTACCCAAGTGCCGGTTGAGGATTCCGAGTCATTTTCTACCTTAAGAATGGCAGAACCCAACGTGGAGGAAGCCGTGCATAGGCCTATGTCCTATTATGCACGACCGAATCTCGAGGGTACAGAAACGAGTATAGTTCGCCCTGCAATAAATAATAATAATTTCGAACTGAAGCCTAGCATAATTCAAATGGTGCAGCAGTATGTGCAATTTGACGGGCTTCAAGATGAAGACCCGAACGCACACATAGCCAGCTTTCTTGAGATTTGTGACACCTTCAAGATAAATGGTGTCACAAATGATGCTATTAGGCTAAGATTATTTCCTTTCTCTCTTAGAATTAAAGCTAAGCAGTGGCTGAACACCCTTCCTAAAAATAGCATAACTACTTGGACGCAATTAACTGAAAACTTTTTGGCCAAGTATTTTCCGCCTGCTAAAACTGCAAAACTTAGGAATGACATTTCTGCCTTTGGACAAATAGACTCTGAGACACTTTACGAAACCTGGGAAAGATTTAAAGAATTATTAAGACGATGCCCACATCACGCTCTGCCTGTATGGTTGCAGGTGCAGACGTTTTATAATGGGCTAAATCAAAGCACGAAGCAAATGATAGACGCAGCTTCTGGCGGTACTTTAAACCATAAGACCCCGGAAGCAGCTCTTGAGCTATTTGAAGACATGGCCATGAACACTTACCAGTGAAATGTGCCTAGGTCCCGCCCAAACAAACCTGCAGGTCTCTTTGAAGTGGACAACGTCTCCCAACTCGCACTGCAAGTTGAAATATTAAGCAAAACAATTACGGAGATGACTGCTGCCTCCGCCCCTCAGGTATGGGAATCTGCAACTCCTCCCGCTGAACATTTGGATTATGTAAATAATATGCCTATAACTGCTTTTAATAATTTTTCTGCTGCGAATTATCATCCTCCTGGTTTTAATTTTCCGAATAGTTATAATCCTGCGTTAAGAAATCATCCGAATTTTTCGTGGAGCAATCCATCGAATGCTGTGCGCCCACCACCGCAAAGTGATTTTTCTGCACCACCACCACCTCCTCAAAGTTTTCCAAAACCTCCAAATTTGGAGAAAATGTTTTCAAAATACATGAATGCTAATGATGCTACGATTAGGACCTTAACCGGAAGTGTTAAAAATTTAGAAAATCAGGTAGGACAGCTCGCTAAAATGATTTCTGAGCGACCTGTAGGGTCTCTTCCTTCCAATACCGAGCCCAACCCGAGAGAGAAAGCGAAAGCTATAACTCTTCGGAGTGGGAAGAAAGTTCCCGGTACGATAAGTGAAGAGCCCGAGACAATCTCCGCTTCCGCTTTAAAAAATCAAAACTCCGTTCCCGTTTTAAAAATTCCACCCTCTGCCGAAGAAATTATCACTCCTATTTTAGAAAAACAACTCACTCCACCACCCACCTTTAAAAATAATCCATCCCCTCCATACCCTTCCGAACTTAATAAACAACGACAGGATGATCAATACACCCGTTTTTTGGAAATGTTTAAACAAATCCACGTAAATCTGCCTTTCCACGAAGCCATATCCCAGATGCCGATGTACGCAAAATACCTTAAGGACCTCCTAACTAACAAGAAGAAGTTAGAGAACCTTTCTCATGTAACGTTAAATGTCGAATGCTCGGCGGTTTTGACAAATGGATTACCGAAGAAAATCAGTGACCCGGGTAGTTTCTCTATCCCGTGTGTCTTTGGTGATCTCTTTGTCAAACACGCTTTAGCCGACCTAGGTGCGAGTATCAATCTTATGCCCTTCTCGTTGTTTAAAAAGTTAGGAATTGGTAGTCTCAACCCCACACGCATGAGTATCCAGCTCGCCGACAGATCAGTCAAATACCCGTTAGGAATAGTGGAGGACGTCCTAGTCAAAGTTGACAAGTTCATCTTCCCGGTGGACTTTGTCATTTTAGACATCGAAGAAGACGTCGAGGTTCCCCTGATCCTTGGCCGACCCTTCCTTGCCACCTCCCGAGCTATCATTGACGTAAGCAATGGTAAGCTCTTCCTTCGAGTGGGCGACGATGAGGTAACTTTCTCTATCACCCCCTCGATGAAGAACACACTAGCTAATGATGACTCCTGTTTTTTCATGGATACCGTAAGTGAAGAATCCTTCTCTCCCACCTCTGATTTTGAAAAAGAATTTTCCAATTTTTGTTCCTCTCCTCCTCTTCCAACTGAATCTCTACACCTAAGTGAAGAATCCTCCACCCGCCCCTCTGATTTTGAAAAAGAATTTTTGATTTCTGTTCCTCTTCTACTTTTCCAACTGAATCGCTGCACGAAGCCGCCATGGCCGCTAGCAACACCCCTTTTAATTTTACATATAAAAAAGTGTACGAGGACATAGTTTTTGAAAAAGAACAAATTTCCAAAACCTCATATGATGACCCCCCTACCTTGGAACTAAAAGAACTACCAGAGCACCTTCAATACGCTTTCTTAGAAAAGGACTCCAAGCTGCCTGTCATAGTTTCGGCCTACCTCACGGATGCACAAAAGGATAAACTTCTTTCAATTTTACAAAAGCATCGCCAAGCTATTGCTTGGCAGATATCTGATATTAAGGGAATAAGCCCATCTTTCTGCACTCATAAAATCTTAATGGAAGATAATTCACGTAACTCTATACAACCTCAGCGCCATATAAACCCAAACATGAAAGACGTAGTTAAGGGGGAGGTTATGAAATTATTAGACGCAGGAATTATCTATCCTATATCCGACAGTAAGTGGGTTAGCCCAGTACAGGTAGTACCAAAGAAGGGAGGGATAACGGTCGTAAGTAATGAAAATAATGAATTAATCCCGACTCGGACGGTGACCGGATGGCGAATGTGCATAGATTATCGTAAGTTGAATGACGCCACCCGCAAGGATCACTTCCCCTTGCCGTTCATTGATCAAATTTTAGAACGACTTTCCGAACATAGCTTTTATTGTTTTCTCGATGGCCTCTCGGGGTATCTTCAAATCCCCATCTCCCCCGAGGATCAGGAGAAAACTACGTTTACTTGTCCCTTCGGCATCTTCGCCTACCGAAGAATGCCGTTTGGATTGTGCAATGCGCCAGCTACATTCCAACGATGTATGCTCGCCATCTTTGACAAGTACGTAGAAAGCATTATGGAAGTCTTCATGGATGATTTCTCCATCTTCGGGAATTCCTTCGATAGTTGCTTAGAGAACCTTGAAAAAGTCTTAGAGTGATGCGAAGAAACTAACCTCGCCTTAAATTGGTAAAAATGTCATTTTATGGTAAGGGAAGGGTTAGTTTTGGGACAAAAAATTTCTGAAAGGTGTATTGAAGTAGACGTTGCGAAAATAGAAGTTATCGAGAAACTGCCGCCACCTACGAACATAAAAGCCATAAGAAGTTTCCTGGGTCATGCGGGTTTCTACCGCCGCTTCATAAAGGACTTTTCCAAAATCACCAAGCCCCTTACCCATCTCTTAGAAAAAGACGCCCCATTCATCTTTGATGACCTCTGTTTAGCTGCCTTCAATTTAATAAAAGAAAAATTAGTTAATGCGCCAATCATGATAGCTCCGGTGTGGGATCTTCCATTTGAAATAATGTGTGATGCGAGTAGTTATGCGGTGGGAGCCGTACTAGGTCAACGTATTTCCAAAAACTTCCACCCCATTTATTACGCTAGTAAAACACTCACATCTGCACAGGAAAATTACACCACAACCGAGAAGGAGCTCTTAGCGGTAGTATTCGCATTTGACAAATTTCGCCCTTATATTACTCTTTCGAAAATTATTATTTTTACGGACCACTCGGCCCTCAAATATCTTCTCTCTAAAACGGATGCCAAGCCTCGCTTGATTCGCTGGGTCTTACTCCTCCAGGAGTTTGACTTAGAGATCCGTGATAAGCGAGGTGCCGAGAACTTGGCCGCCGACCACCTTTCGCGCCTAGACAACCCGTTTATAGAACAATTAGACGAAAATTCTTTTCATTACTATTTCCCTGATGAGAAGCTTTTCATAATTAACACATCTACTTCTCCTTGGTTTGCCCGTATCGCCAACTATCTAGTGGCCCGTGTGCTCCCAAAAGAGTTTTCATCTCAGCAAAAGAAGAAATTCTTTTCTGAGCTGAAAAACTATTTTTGGGAGGACCCGCATCTTTTTAAAGTCTGTGCAGACCAAGTGATCAGGAGGTGTGTTTCTTTTGATGAAGGATTAGATATTATTAAACATTTGCATGAAGGACCGACAGGTGGGCTCTATCAAGCTGCTCGCACCGCTCACAAAGTGTTAAGCGCGGGTTTTTACTGGCCTACCCTGTTTAAAGACGCGCATGCCTTTGTGAGTAGGTGTGATAGTTGCCAACGGTCGGGGAATATTTCGAATAAAAATGAAATGCCACAAAATTATTTCCTAGAGTACGAAGTTTTCGACCTCTGGGGGATTGATTTTGTCGGCCCTTTTCCTTCTAGCTTCGGGAATAAGTACATTTTAGTTGCCGTTGATTATGTTTCACGTTGGGCCGAAGCCCAAGCTCTTCTTATGAATGACGCCCGAGTCGTAGTTAATTTCCTAAAAAAATTATTTTCTCGATTCGGTACGCCGCGCGCTATCGTTAGTGATAGGGGTTCCCATTTCTGTAACGCACAATTTTCAAAAATTCTAACTAAATATGGCGTTACTCATAAGCTTTCCACTGCCTACCACCCCCAAACTAACGGACAAGTCAAAGTAGTGAATAGAGAAATAAAAAGAATTTTAGAAAAGACTGTTTCCACATCTAGAAAAGACTGGTCAGCCAAATTAGACGATGCTCTATGGGCCTACTAAACAGTGTACAAAACCGCCCTCGGGTGTACGCCATATCGGTTGGTTTACGGAAAGTCGTGTCATTTACCCGTAGAATTAGAGCACCGCGCCTTTTGGGCCTTACGATTTTTAAACTTCGATCCCCACTCCGTCGGCGATTTTAGAAAATTTCAACTTAACGAACTCGACGAGTGGCGCTCTTACGCGTATGAAAATAACAGACTTTATAAAGAGCGGACGAAGCGTTTACACGATCGACATCTTAGGCACCCAAAAATCTTTAAGCCGGGCGACCAAGTGCTTCTTTATAATTCTCGTTTACGTTTATTCCCGGGTAAATTAAAATCACGTTGGTCTGGCCCTTTTACTGTTTTAGAAGTCTTTTCTTATGGTACTGTTTTGATTTCCCACCCTGATAAGGGTACTTTCAAAGTGAATGGTCAGCGTCTTAAACTGTATTTCTGTGATGATGTCAGTCTCAACCCTATTAACTCTATCTTTCCGGTCCTGACATTTGATTAATCTGAACTTTATTTTTCTCAAAAACTTTGACTTTTTTCGAACTTTATTTTTTTAAAAACAATATTTGGGACATTATTATTTTGATCCGTCGAGCTCAAACGACGCTTTAAACAAAGGGCGCTCTTGGGAGGCAACCCAAGTTATCTTTTTCTGTTTTCTTTATTTTTCACTTTTTGCCCCGAATGGCTCCGGCAAGCTGAAACTTCTGCGATCGCCTGCTCCAACGATTCTGCTTCCATGACAAAGTCCGCCGGACGACGTTTCATGAAGCTCCACAGCACAGGAATGGAGGAGCGGCATCACTCAACTTGCCCTGCATAATAAAACCGGGGAAGTACCTGTTTTTTTTTTCCATTATGTCTTTTATTTCTGTCCTTTACTTTTCTCTCGTTCTCCGACCTCCTTCTCCATTGAGGACAATGTAGATTTTAAGCTTGGGGGAGGACTTCCTCCTTCTTTTTGTTTTGTCAATATCCAAAACATCCACAAAAAAAAAATTATTATCTATATATAGCTGCATCTTGGTATTTCAATAAGTACCCCATGTTTATGTTTTGTTTTTCTCAAATTTCTTTATAAACAACGTAGTTAATTATAATTTTTCTAATCATTTTTTTTCATCATATTTCACAAGTAAAATGTTGGTCATGCTGTGTTTCTAATTCACGGTAGCATGTTAAGGTAAAATATTTCTCTAAAACGTGCATTTCTATTATGGTTTTCCGTTCTTTATTTTCTTTACTTTCTATAAAAATCTATCATCCATTATTTTCCTTTTCGTCTTTAGATAATTTTTGTAAGAACAAATTTTGAATAACGTAGTAGATATGAACGATCTAAGTCACATATTATTCTTATTTTCAATATAATTTCATCAATCTTCTTTTATTATCTCGAACTTGCTTTTTGAAATTTATCGACTCTATGTTTTAAATAAATTAAAAAAAAAAGCGTGAAAATGATTTAGGCCATTTTTGTTTACGTTTGAGCTTTCCTGCCAACCTAAAATCTTTTACCACTAGTTAGCCGCTTTTGAGCCTTTTTTCCAAATTCATTTGATAACTCCACACAGCATTTCATTTTCACCAAAGCCCAAATTCCTACCTATCTAATCACGCTAATTTTGTTTGATAGGAAATTTTGTCTTATCTTTGGAGAAATTGTTGAAAAAGCGTACTCAAAAGCAGTGTATTGAAAAAAAAAACAAAAACAAAAAAAAAATGAATGAAAATAATAATACAAAAAAAAGGATAAATAATTATAAAGAAAAACAAAAAAATAAATTTATTTATACATATTTTGTTTAAAATAATTTTTTTTTTGAAACTCGTTGTTTTGGTTTAGTGTGATTTTTAAGCCTCCATGTTTATATTTGAATTCCACTGCTATTCATATTCCTAAACCAAACGTTTCGGTCCTATTAAGTCCTTTTGATTCACGCCTTTTTTTTAATTTTATTTAACAACTAAGAAAAGAAGAAGAGTAAATCAGTTTTAGTTTTGGATTTAAACTTAGATTTTTGTTATTTAATTGATATAATTATAATGCGTTGCTTGGATCTAGTAATAACCCAATACGTTCTTTTCATTGTCATTGTCTTGCTCAAATCTATTTAAAGAATTTCGTCAAAATTCTGGATGATTTATTTTTATTAAGTAAAGTTTATAAAAGTTAAATCATACCTAAATAATTGTTTTAGATTTACGTTTTACATTCTCCCTGCCAAGAATTTCGCATAGTACTTGTGTGAGTATGATTAAAACTTTTTGAATTAGTCACTTTTTTATGATTAGCTTGTCTTTATATCTTTGCTTGGGGACAAGCAAAACTTAAGCTTGGGGGAATTTGATAATACGGTTTGCAGTCAATTTTATTAGGATATTTTCGGGGTTTTAGAGCAAATCATGTCTTGTAAAGTACTTGTTTTGATTCCCCTTTGTATATATTTTTGTCGCTAATGCATTTTTTCTGCTTTTTGCAGGTTTTCACGGCTTTCAGCCGAAGTTTGCTGTGACACGCCCCATGGTCACGCCCTACCAGGGCGTGTACCTAGGGCGTGTAACCCAGAGGAATGAAGCAATTGGTCCGAAACTGCATTCCGTGGAAACTTAGTGTACACGCCCTCGGTCACGCCCGTGTCACACCCGACACGGGCGTGTACTAGAGGCGTGTCCCCAGGTTCCGAGGAATCGCCACAGCGCGCTCGTTTTTCCCGCTCCACCGTCGCACCGAAAGTGTCACGCCCCAGGGTCACGCCTGACCCGGGCGTGACATATGGGCGTGTACTTCAGCAATTCCGCCCGTCACCTCCAGCATTCAATTTCAGCTCAACAAAGTCACGCCGCAAACAATACGCCCCAGGTACACGCCCTGCCAGGGCGTGACTTGTGGGCGTGTACCGCAACAACTCCGTCAGAATTCAATTCCTGCCCGAAAAAGTCGCGCCGAATGTGTCACGCCCCAGGGTCACGCCCGACCAGGGCGTGACCGTGACCCGACCCGAAAAATTCTATAAATAGAGCCCAACTCCAGGGTTTAGAAACAACTTTTCGCTTTGAGAGGGGAGGTTCTGTCCTTTGTATTTCTGAACTTTTTAAGCATGTCTTTCCATTTTTAGTTCGTAGCTCTAGCTTTATGCTTTCCCTGTATTAGCTCCTAGCTTATTTCTGTAGTATGATGCTAATGATAGTGTAGTTTCCTTCTCATGTTCTTGTAATCTCTGGTTTTCAAGCTGTAAGATCGCTGTTTCTCTTAATAAAAAGTGTTGTTTTCTTTTTCGTTCCTGCTCTGTTTTCAGTATTTTTCTTCTACTCATCCCCCCTCTTCCACCTCACCATGATTAACTAATCCTCCATGTACTCGATCTTAAAGATCCGAGGTTCGAGTGATTAGGTTATGATGCTTTGAATCTTACCTTTCCTTTTTAGGGTTTAGCTTTGAATTACTCTTGATTTATCACGGGTTGGAGGTATATTATCGATATATACTCTCCACCTTTGCTTTCATTCTGGGCTAGCCGAGAGGCCGAAAGTTTAAAATGAGCACTCAAGAGTAAAGGGAGTTGTTCGCACCCCTCGAGAGAGGCAGACGTTCAAATCTCCCGGATTGGAGTAAAATCCAATAGAGGGGTTCACCGCGTAAAGCGAGTTTTAGGCCTCCGATTTAGGCGAAAGTCAGTCGGACCTTCCTAAACTCAGTTAGGCACGGCCTTCGAGAGAAGCGTGTCAATATTCATGGAACCTCCACGGTCAAGGACCTTTACCCTAATTAGCTTAGGTTTATTTATCGTATTTTTCTAACCACTCTTGCCGAGGTGATTTCTGATCGAGTGCATTTTCCCCTTCATCGTTACTAAGCTTGAGTTAATCGCTCTTTTAGCTCTCTTTATCTTTTCATGCAAGTAGTTCTCTTCTTTTAGTACATTTAGCTAAACCTTATTTTGCCGTCGATAAAATAATAGATTTCGTGTGAGTAAGCTTACTCAACTGTTCCCGGATTTCAATACGACACTTGTGTCCCCTAGCTGCATTTCGATAGGTATACTTGCCTTGATGAATTGTTAGTTTGGTATTTTCTCCTTGCAGATATCTAAGTGGCAATCAACAATCAGCTATAAGCAGTTTTATGGTAAGTCTCCCCGGTGGGATGCGAGAGAACAGCAGAGTGTCTTTTTGCATTCGGGGTAGGCATTGTCCCATTACTACGAGTGCACTCTTTCGCGCGCCGGAAGGCAGCATAACGCTCTTCACGTAAATGCTTGGCCTCTTTCAGTTTCTCCACCGTGGGAGACTTCCAATGGAGGTAGGCTGTGGGGTTTCCTTGTGTCGTGGTTGGTGGCGGCCTATCCGGCATCGTGACGGCAACTGAATCTGCCCAAGTTACAGATCGTTTAACAGAATTATACAAATTATTGTCCAGGGATTTCTCCCGAATAAAACTTAGTTCGCCATGCTCAACAATAGAGTTGGCTGGCAGTAGAAAGGCAGTCGTGGCTTTGGTACAATTGATCCCTTCGTGGACCAGTAGCTCTTGCTTCTCATCGACTTCCGAAGGGAGTCCGCTCTTTGGCGTCTCCTCCAGATGTGCTTCCAATGCGGGGAGACCTGAATCCAGCTTGACATCTGTGACACTCAGAGAATTGTTATTTGGGATGGAAGAAAATTGTATGGATGTGTTATCGAGGGTGGACTATTCGTTTGGCCAACTGACACGACCTTTGGAAAAGTCGAGGGATGCACCACTGGCTGTTAGGAATGGGACTCCTAATATAGGAATGGAGTTATTGTCATGTGGTCCCAAAACCTGAAAGTCAGTGGTCATACTTGTGCCGTTAACCTCGATTTCAACGTCCCGAACACCGCCCTCCGTGTCAACCAGATTGCCATTAGCTAAGATAAGCGATTTCCGATTTTCAATGTCAACTTGTAACTGCATCTTTGCAACATCTTGCAAAGTGAGTATGTTGCTGGACGCCCCGGAATAGCATAATGCTGGAGTTTCGATGTTTTGATTTTACAATTGATGTCAAGTTCGTTGCGGTTTCCCGAATTGTCCTCCCCAAGGCGCTTACCCTGTTCATGGGGGTTCTTTACGGTGTTACTGGGTAAGGTGCCTTGGGTGCGCTCGGAAACCAATAGAGCCAATTGGCCCAATTGTGCCTCTAGTTTGCGCATCGAGGTAGCCTGATTTGTCATGTTGGATTGGGAAATCTCAAAGAACTTCTCGAACATCTCTTCCAAAGAACTTTTCTTAACGACGGGGGGGGGGGGGGGGGGGGGGGGACTTGGGAATAATTCGGTTGAGGCGGCCTCGGTTGGCTTCCGGAAGCATACGCATCGTTTTGATGCTGCCCCGGTTGCCATCTTTGGCCAGATGTGTTAGGATTACAAGAAACGTTGGGGTGATTTCTCACCCCCGGGTTGTAAGTATTCTCGTAAGGCACTCCCCTGTTTTGATTGGCAACAAAATTAACGGACTCATTCATAAACAAAGATTCGTCTGGTACCTCAACTCCTAAGCATTCGAAGCTGTGGTGATCAGTGCTTCCGCACCCTTGGCATGAGATTGCCATCACTGGGGCGGCAGGAGCAGGCTTGGGGATATCCAAGGCAAACACTCCACTGGTGCTTTGTGGGATGTTTCTTCTAGCACTCCAGTAAGCATTGTGGGTTGCGGTGTCTTGTAAGACTTTTAGAGCATCATCTTGAGCAAGATTCATGATGGTTCCTCCGGAGGCAGCATCGATCATGGCTCGGTGGTGGGGATCAATAGCAAAGTAGAAACTTTCGACGAGATTCCACGTTTGGAATCCATGATTAGGGCACTTCCTCAGCAGCTCATTAAAACGCTCCCAAACTTCGGCTAAACTTTCTTGATCGGCTTGCCGGAAGATGGCTATTGCGCGCCTCATGCTCACGATCCGATCCACAGGATGGAACTTAGCTAGGAATTTTGTAGTCAAAGCCTCCCAGGTGGGGGCTGTTCCAGGTGGGAGGGAGTGAAGCCATGTCTTGGCTTTGTCCCCTAATGAAAAAGGGAAGAGGCGGAACTTGACTGTTTCATCTGGGATTCCAGCGTAGCGGAACGTGGCGCAGATTTCGGAGAATTCTGTAAGGTGAAGATGGCCATCTTCAGTGGCCATTCCGGAGAACTGAGCGTTGTTCTGAATGATATTCATAATAGCTGGTTTAATCTCGAACTGAGGATTGGTGATAGCAGGTCCGAAACCGGGGTATATGCTCCCGACAGTAGGTGTAGTATAATCCCTCATGGTGGGGACCTGGGGAGGATTCACTTCATTTTCGTTGTCATTTCTGTCGACATGAGGTATCCCTCCAACTCGGTTTCCTGCATCAATATTCAGCTGGTCTCCCATTGGGGCAAAAATTGTGGCTGCGGCGCGTCTTCGTGCTAGGAGAGTACGTTCAATCTCTGGGTCGTAGGCGACAAAATCTCTTGTAGCTCGGCCTTACATTCACTGTGGCAAACACTACACACTAGAAGGAAACAGTAGTCAAAACAAAACAATACTAACTCCTATAACAATATTAGAAGTCATCCGAAGTCGCTCTACAGTTGCATTCCCCGGCAACAGCGCCAAAATCTTGATGCGTGTAATTCGGCAAGCGCACCGGTCGCACAGGTAATAAAGTTTTGGGAATAAATCCACGAGTCTCGGTCTCTTGAGGAATGCAATTAGCGTAGAACGGCAACAGTACCGAGAATATCGTTATGAGAGTTAAAAATAGAACAAAAATGAAATAGCGGACTAGGGAGACTGTGGATGTTTGATCTACTGAACTAGTAAAAGCTATGCGGGTCGAAGGCAACGCTTCGCAAGGTGAAGTGGGTTTGTCGGCCGCGATGCCGAACTTCAGTTGGGCGAGTGGAAGGGAAGCTAATGGATTGCAGTGTTCTTGTGTGGAGTGCAATCGGACAAGACACGGGAATGAAGTGGATGTGGGGTGAGTGAGGCGCATTCATAGACAAAACTCACAAGCATAAGAAGATACTAACATTCCATTTACTATAAAATAAACTTGATGTTCAGGGATGGAAATGTTCATTACACTGCTCAAAACATTCATAAAACAGAGGAAGGGGAAGAGGAGTAAACCAAAAGAGAATGAAGATCCACCGCGGGTCGTGGCCGGAGTAGCGAGTTGTCAATCCACTTCCGGGCTCAGTCCAAGGAGGCTTCCGGTACCAACGATCTGTCACCTCGAAGGCCTTTAAGTCCGTTCTCTAGGTTATCTACTTCACCAACTCTGCAGGAAAGCTTGGAGTTGAAGTCATCAATGGCCGAGGGCTTCGCCGGAGTGTTGGAAAGCTTCGGGGTAGTTGGAAATGGCCTCCCAACGAAGGTGGAAGTGATGGAGCAGCTGGAGATGTGAAATGGCGATTCCCGCGCACTCTCCGATCGCAGCAAATGACAGGCGTTGACCTAAAATGCGGAGCAGGGCCTTATATACGGAGGCAGCAGAAGCAGTGCGCACGATCAGTGGCGCACGACCAGTGGTCGTGCGCACTGTAGGTCTATGATCGTGCGGCTTTTGCAAATAAACCTGCAACCTGGACAAGAAGCATCAGCAAATATGCGCACGAGCAGTGGCGCACGACCAGTGGTCATGCACACTACGGCCAGTGCTCGTGCGATTACCGAGAAAGGCTTATGAAAAAGGGGGTGTAATGCTCACGAATAGTGGCGCACGACCAGTGGTCGTGCGCAGTAAGTCCAGTGGTCGTGCGCAGTATTCCTGCATCGTCGGAGTCTCCCGAGCAGTTCCGGATCACGAACACGACCACTGTACCAGCAGAAGGGGCAGAAAGGCCACCAGAACGTGCACACCACATCCCCGAGATAGGGCTAAAGAATAACAACCAAATAAAAACACAGAAAGCACACAGAAGCAGGCCTACAGTGCACTTAATCGTGAAATAGGTACATAGGCACAAATAAGCAATAAAGGCACTCAAGTGTAGTGCTAAGACGATAAACCTATCCTAGATGAGTCCAAAAATCAGTATAAAATGTGGACTCATCAGTCCTATTTATAGGCGAGGTGAGGAGTGTGGACACCGCCCTAGAGATAGCGACACCGCCCTAGCCCGCGCGATAGCAAAACACCGTCCGCCGAGTCTGCAAGGACTTAGCCGGATACCAAGCAAAACCGCCAGGAGTAAGGCAACATTGGCTAACCCTCTTCAATCCGCCTAAGCTATGCGGACAAGGCATCAGCCCGCAAAGCCTCCAACCACTGCACGACAGCAAACCCCTTCAATGGATGTCCGCACAAACCCGAGGCAGTCCGCAAGACTCGAGCCTCAATCCGCCACAAGACCACGACCAAAAGCAGAGAGCAACAGTCTGCCCGGTCAATAGCGGACTTGGCGGATAATGCTAACACCATGATCTTGGCACAGAGTGTGACCAAGTCCAAAACCATCAAAGGCCAATGCGAGCATGGCAGACATAAACTCCTGTCCGCCAACGACCCTAGCACACAGACCTCCAGCAGTCCGCAAGCTACTCGCACACCTGCCCAACGCAGCAGCCATCTCCCGGACTCCACACACCAGTCCGCCAACGACCTCCACAGCAAGCACCTGCTGTATCACCAGAGCTCGACAAGGCCTCAGCCATGCTCTAAGCCCAGTCCGCAATAGCCCATACCGCGGACACACCAGTCCGCAAGCTACCCGCGGATATGATCCAAACCGCCAAACAGCACAAGCTTGCACCACGGCCACTGAGCAATACACCAGTCCGCAAGCCTCTATCCGCAGATAACAGGCCGCATAGTCCGCGGACTTCACCCGTACAAACTGCTCAGAACAGCCGGCTTCCACTAGACTTTCCACCAGGCCGCATACAGCAGTCCGCCCAGTCCGCCTAGTCCGCCAACGCTATCCGCCCAGGCCGCCCGGCCTGTCCCGTCTACCACTTCCACTTCACAAATTTCAACAATCCCCCTTGAAGTGGGAAGTGGTGACCAAGCCCAGCAAGCTGCGCAACAGCTCAAAGGGCCCCTTCGACAGTGGTTTCGTGAAGATGTCAGCAAGATTATCTTCACTCCAAACATGCCCGACCAGCAGAGATCCCTCCAACACCTTCTCCCTGATGAAATGGTGATCGATCTCTATATGCTTGGTCCTAGCGTGACACACTGGATTGTTAACCAGTTTGAGAGCACTCTCATTGTCACCCCAGAGTAAAGTTTGCCCTTGCACTTCTTCATGAACATCCTCTATAAGCCTCCTCAACCAGATGGCTTCCCGAGCAGCCAACGCCGAAGCCTTATACTCTGCCTCCGTAGTTGAGACGGACACCGAGTCTTGCTTCTTGCTACACCATGAGATGCTAGCTGAACCGCAAGTGAACATAAAACCTGAAGTAGAACTCCGATCATCCAAATCACCCCCATAGTCAGCATCCGTGTACCCAAGCAATGCAAACTCCGAGTCCCTTCCACAGAGGAGTCCCATGTCAGAAGTCACCTTGACATACTTCAGAATACCCTTCGCCGCCACTAGATGAGATTTCCTTGGTTCAGCCATAAACTGACTTACTCAGCCAACAACATAAGCAATGTCCGGCCTTGTAATAGTCAGATAAATCAAGCTCCCAACAAGAGCCCTAAACACCAAGGGATCAAGAAGAACCCTTCCCTCATCTCGTCGAAGCTTCAGCCCAGGTTCCAGTGGAGTAGAGCACTTCTTCCCTTCGCCCATGCTGAACCTCTTCACAATGAGAACTGCATACCCTTTCTGGCAAATGAGAATCCCGCACTCCTTCCTCTCCACCTCAAGACCAAGAAAGTGATGAAGCTCTCCCAAGTCTTTCATCTCGAAGCGTATAGCAAGCTCAGCCCTGAGCCTTGCTACTTCCCATACCGAATTCCCTATGATGATCATGTCATCCACATACAGCATGACCAAGACTTGTAGCTCCCCCTTGTTCTTAACGAACAAGCTTGAATCTGAGTTGGAAGCAAGGTATCCACAGAATTGCAAGTACTCTGCAATCTTCCCATACCACGCTCTAGGAGCTTGCTTCAACCCATAGAGAGCCTTCCTGAGTTTGCAGACATAGTCTGGATGCTTTTCAGAGACAAAACCAAGTGGCTGATCCATGAAGATGTCCTTGTCAATCTATCCGTAAAGAAAAGCATTCTTCACATCAAGTTGCCACAACCTTCATCTCTTGCTAACATCCAAGGCAATCACCACTCTAACTGAAGTCTTCTTCACAACCGGACTAAACATCCCTCATAGTCTTCTCCATACTTCTGTGAGAATCCTCTAGCGACCAGGCGAGCTTTGAACCTATCAATGCTCCCATCAGCCTTCTTCTTCAACTTATACACCCACTTACAAGTAACCGGAGTAATGCCATCAACATTGGGCACAAGGTCCCAGGTTTAATTCTTCTTCAGAGAATCAATCTCTTCTTTCATGGCATCTTCCCACTCCTTCACTCCAGTGGCCTCGTTGAAGGTTGCAGGCTCTCGCTCATCCAGAGGACCTGCAAAGAAGCAGGAGACAAAAATCACTGCATTCCCATCACAGTACCGAGTCGGTGGCTTAACAACCCTCTTCGATCTTCGAAGGGTCAGCTCCTTGCTCGCTACTTCCGTTGCTTCTTCGGGCTCAACTCCTACTTGGGGCAAGCATTGAGCAGTGCTCCCCCTGCTTCCTGAGCTAGAAGGCTCAGCCTCGGAGATAGAAGCAACAGGAGCTGCTGGTGAAACAGCAAGCTCCTCTTCCAAGCCTTCAGCAGCCACCACCGGTGCTTCATCAACTTTGCTACTTCCGGTTAGCTCAACCGAGCCACCTCCATATGACGTCAGCTCATCAAAGACAATGTCTCTTGACACCACGAACTTCTTCATCACAGGATCCATGCATTTCCATCCCTTCTTCCGCTCATCGTAGCTAACAAAGACAAGCTTCCTTAACTTCGCATCCAACTTAGTCCGTGAAGTATCCGGGACATGCATGTAGCAAGTTGAACCGAACACCCGAAGGTGTCCCACACTCGGCTTCTCCTTCAGCAACAGCTCAAAAGGAGTCTTCATTTTGATAGGGCTGAGTGGCATCCTGTTGATGACATAAGCAACACAAGACATCCCCTGCTCCCAAAAGGACCATGGGATATCTTTTGCATGAAGCCAGCATTTGCAGGTCTCCGTCAGATGACGGATCTTCCGCTACGCTACCGTATTTTGTTGTCGATTGTGAGCACAAGTAAGCTCCTGTTGGATCCCGTGCTTCCTGCAGAAGTTAGAAAACTCGGAGGAAACAAACTCACCCCTGTTATCAGTTCTAAGCTTCTTAATCCGCAAGCCAAGTCGGCCTTCTACCAACTCCTTAAACTCCACAAACAAATGGAAGGCTTCCGACTTCTCCTTTAAGAAGTACACCCAAGTATACCTTGAGTAGTCATCAACCAAGACAAGCATGTATCTGCTTCCACCATGGCTGGCAGTAACCGTCGGTCCCATCAAGTCGCTATGTATGCACTCTAATGGTAGCTTGCTCCTTGTTTGTGATTTATCAAACGGAAGGCGATGTGCCTTACCGTATTGACAGCCCGCACAAACATGCCCGTCACCAAAGGAGGACAACATAGGCAACCCCTTCACCAAACTTCTACTAGCCATCGCCTTCAGCTTGTCCATGCCTACATGCCCCAGCCTCTCATGCCAGATAGCAGCACTATCATTGGCCCTCATACGATCAACATATGAATTGGTGGCAAGAACAAACAAGTTCTTCACCATCCTTCCAACATGCGCAACATCAGCCTTCACCGCTGATACGTTGCGAAGGAACCTCACGTTTGTTGGCCCAAACAGAACGTGATAACCAGCGTCCACCGCATTGGTCACCGAGAAGATGTTTTTCTTTCCCGGCACGTGATACATACTCCTTAACGTGAGTGGCCCCTGATCACTACCCAAAGACACGACCCCCTCTTTCTCTACTGCATAAACAGTATTATCAGCAGTGATAATAGCTTCATTACCTGAGTATGCTTGCATGGAGGTGAACTTCGACTTGTCTCCGGTGAGGTGATGACCACACCCGAAGTCCACGATCCACTCGTCGTTGAAGTCCTCAGCAGACAAGGCACGGACACAAGTGCCCATCATGAAAGCTCCACCCCATTCTGCTTCTTCACTTCTCGAGCAAGCTTCCTCCTTTCCCGCAGCATGCCCAGGCTGCAGTTTGACTTTGCAGTCCCACTTGAAGTGCCCTCGCAGATGACACCGGTAGCACTTCAAATTCTTCTTCCAGTCCTTAGGAGTATTGCTCCTCTCCGGCTGATATGAAGTTGAAGTCTCCTTCTCACCAGCGACGTGCACCTTCTTCTTCTTCTTCTTCCCTTCCCATCCTTTCTTCTTGCCTGAGAATAGAGCTTCGCTGCCTTCCTGATTAAGATTAACTCCAGCCATCTGCCTTGCCAAGCTCTCCTGCGATGCAAGCAGATTCTCCAGATCTAGCAAAGACGGCTGAGTAGCCCACCCTTGAACAAATGTCACAAAGGCCACATACTCCTTCCGCAAGCCGCGGATAATGTGCCTTTTAATCTTTGCCTCAGAGATAGGCTCATCAGTATCCAGTGCCGACAGATCAGCACACAAGCTCTTCATCTTTAAGAAGTACTCCGAGATGGAAAGGTCTCCTTGAGTTGCCCTGGCCAACTCATTCTCCAGAAACTGAAGCCGCGCCACATTCTTCCTATTGAACAACTCATCAATGGTTGTCCAAATATCAGCAGCCGACTCACATCCAACTATGTGATCAAATAGTTCCGGAGACACGACCCTCTTGAGGATAAAATCCACCTTAGCATTTGTTTTCCTCCAGAGCCTAACCTGCTCAGCAGTACCGAACGCAGCAGTCACTTCCTGTCTGTCGTCACCACCGACGACTTCCCACAGCTCCTCGCCAAGAAGATAACTCTTCATGCACGACATCCACTTCTTGAAGTTAGTCGGCGTTAAGAGTTTAATGCCGAGAACCCTTGCAAAGCTCCCTTCCATTGCAACACCTGCTTGGATAAGCCTTCAGAAGCACAGAGCACCACCACAGGTTGATCACCACTTAAACACATAGTACAAAACTGGTTGAAACCGCTCAAGAAACTGAACCTGGCTTTGATACCATGTTAAATTTTCTCAAGGTGGTCAGCAAGATAGCACAAACGCCAAATTAATATCTTCGGAACTACCCAGTTCACACCTTGAACCAGCGGAAAACCAGGGAACAGGCTCAACACACCAAGCACATGGAAGAACAAGCAGATCTTATATTCATTACACTTCTTTACAATGCGAGGTATACGTAGCGAGACATGATTTCACTAGTATAAACAGCTGACAACAGAAAGCACCAAAAAAACAAGTCGAGCGGACAGCACCGGAGTCCGCCGAGTCCGCTGAGATCGCCCGAACTTAAGCTGCAATTTGCCGAATAGCCACGGAGTCCGCCGAAGCCACGAGGCCGTGCGGACACGCCATTATTCGCCTCCTGCTGAGGAACAGACCGTCTACCTGCCTGAGACCGGCGGACAGGTTATTGAAGCTGCCAAAGTTGAAACAGAGCTGACAAGCCGCAGAGTGACCTCCTGCTGAAACCGCAGAGACCGCACAACTTCCAAGTACTTGACCGAAGTCACAGCCAAACTCCTGGCTCCTTGAAGCTACCCGCGCTACCTGCACACAACACACAGTTAACTCTGAATCAATCCGCGCGGACAGAAAAACTGAGACCACATCACCTCGCCGAACCCAACTTACTGTTCACTCAAGTTACTGTAGACCTGCCAGGGGGTCCTATTTATAGGCGAGGTGAGGAGTGTGGACACTGGCCTAGAGATAGAGACACCGCCCTAGCCCGCGCGATAGCAAAACACCGTCCGCCGAGTCTGTAAGGACTTAGCCGGATACCAAGGAAAACCGCCAGGAGTAAGGCAACATTGGCGAACCTTCTTCAGTCCGCCTAAGTTATGCGGACAAGGCATCAACCCGCAAAGCCTCCAACCACTTCAGGACAGCAACCCCCTTCAATGGCTGTCCGCAGAAACCCGAGGCAGTCCGCAAGACTCAAGCCTCAATCCGCCGCAAGACCACGACCAAAAGCAGAGAGCAATAGTCCGCCCGGTCAACAGCGGACTTGGCAGATACTGCGAACACCATGATCTTGGCACAGAGTGTGACCAAGTCAAAAACCATCAAAGGCCAATGCGAGCATGGCGGACATAAACTCCCATCCGCCAATGACCCTAGCACACAGACCTCCAGCAGTCCGCAAGCTACTCGCACACCTGCCCAACGCAGCAGCCATCTCCCGTACTCCACACACCAGTCCGCCAATGACCTCCATAGCAAGCACCTGCTGTATCACGAGAGCTCGACAAGGCCTCAGCCAAGCTCTAAGCCCAGTCCGCAACAGCCCATACCGCGGACACACCAGTCCGCAAGCTACCCGCGGACATGAGCCAAACCGCCAAACAGCACAAGCTTGCACCACGGCCACTGAGCAATGCACCAGTCCGCAAGCCTCTATTTGCAGATAACAGGTCGCATAGTCCGCGGACTTCACCCGTACAAACTGCTCAGAACAGCCGGCTTCCACTAGACTTTCCACCAGGCCGCACACATCAGTCCGCCTAGTCCGCCTAGTCCGTCAACGTTGTCCGCCCAAGCCTCCCGGCCTGTCCCGTCAACCACTTCCACTTCACTAATTTCAACACTGGGCATAAGACCCCGGGGTTTTACAAGTGGTATCAGAGCGAACCTCGATCGAAAGAGAAGTACTCCACAAAAAAAACTTAGGCCACCCCCGTGCGAGCTTAGTTTGCGGACAAACTAGCAGCGAAGCAGTGGTGGGCCAATAAGGGAAATCACATGTAGAAGTCCATCTTTTTTTCTCGCCTCCTTCTATTCCATTGGTACGCTATCTAACTGTTGGAAGTTTCCTTATAGCCTGCGACGAACCCTACTCAACAGCATGGGACACTTCAGGCTCCGAATATAGTTCCACCTCCGCCACCTCCAGTTCCATTTCAGCACTCAGAGATGGGGAAAACATTGATGGCCATCCTAGAGGCCTTCAGAGCTCAGGAGGCCCCGGCTCCACAGCCAAATCCCGGGGCCAACAGGATCAGTTACTTCCGGGCACTTTCCCCTCCATCCTACCAGGGGACGGAGTCGGCAGTTCGTATGGAGGAATGGTTGGATTCCTTCTATGAGATGCTTGTGGGGATTTGATGCCCCACTGAGGAGGCAGTTGCTTTGGCATTCTCCTGCTTGGAGTCGAACGGGAAGAGGTGGTGGAAGTCATAGCTGGACACCACCTTTGCGGATATGGATTGCGCAGATATCTCTTGGGGAGAGTTCAGAGCGGCACTTCTGGGACATTTTGTACCTCAGTCGGCGAGGGACGAGCTGGAGGATAGGTTCCTGCGGTTGAAGCAGGGCAACAGGATAGTGCTGGAGTATTACCAGGAGTTTACACATCTAGCCCGTTATGCGGACTCTTATCAGTTAAACGATGCTGGCTACACCAGGAGGTTCTACAAGGGGCTGCATGACGACATGAGATAGGCCCTCCTCTTCTTCTCTGAGGGAAGCTTGGCCAGGATTCTGGAAATGGATAAGACAAGGGAGGCAGATCAGCTTACGGTCAAGAGCCGAAAGAGGCCGGCTGAAAATACAGTGATTGGAGGACGTAGAGACCGTCCTCGAGGCTAGGTCATTGGAGAAAGAAGGAATGGGGATCAACCCTGTCAGGAGATTGGACCAGAGCAAAGGAATTAAGGGGTATTGTCCTTCAGCCCTTACAGATACTAGAGATACTGAGGATAGCAGAGAAGGCATCGTTGTGCTTCCATTGCAAACAATCGAGGCATTACAAGAGAAATTGTCCCATGAGGCGAGCACCCCCACCAGCACTTCAGGGTGCCCCACCTCCTCGGCAGTTTGGGGGTCGAGGACACGATCGAGGACGGGGATATTAGGGCCGAGGCCACAGGACATAGAGGGAGCAGGTGTACGTACTAGATCTGGCACTACCGCGGAACCCGGAGCAGGTTATAGTAGGTATGCCAGTACATTCAATTTCCTTCTTTCCTAAGAACTAGTTCTCATAGACACAAACTAGTTAGAAATTAAGAAAGGAAAAACTACAACTAGAACACTAAGACACTTAATTACCTCAGGCATGGTTTTCATCAGCGGCAAACTCGCTCACACACTCTTCGACACCGGGGCTTCACACTCGTTTGTGTCAGAGGACTTCGTGAAAGGACTGGCAGGCATGGAGCAATTCACAGGAAGGATGATGAGGGTGCGTCTACCCGATGGACCAGAGCTCATGACCTATTCTCATTGCAAAATGGAGGCGGAGATCGACGGGAAGGCATTTGAGGCACCAGCGACAATCCTGAGGATGCTGGACTGTGATCTCATACTGGGCATGACGTGGTTACACTAGAACCATGCCCAGATTGATTGCTTAGCGAAGAGGATCACCGTGAGGCACGGGGACTCCTCTATTATTATTGAAGGTATTACACCAACCCACCTATTATTATTATCGTCTGTATAGGCCGTCAAGGCACACCTATAGGGAGACAAAGTTTATCAGGTTCTCTTCGAGATGGTCAAGGCCAAGGATTCTATGTCAGATATTCCAGTGGTGCGGGACTTTGTCGATGTATTTTCGGAGAAGCTACCAGGGCTACCCACACACCAGGAGAAAGACTTTCAGATTCAACTCAAGCCGGGGGTTAAGCCGGTATCCAGGGATCCCTACCGAATGGCTCCGAAGGAGTTAGTGGAATTTTGAAGCCATCTTCAAGAGTTAGTGGAAGCCGAGTTTGTCCGGCCTAGCTCTTCTCCATGTGGAACTCCGGTGCTATTCGTCAAAAATAAGGACGGGACACTTCGGCTGTGTATCGATTACCGAGCCCTGAACAGGCTGACGGTCCGGAATACGTACCCCTTGCCAAGGATAGACGAGCTATTTGATCAGCTGGAGGGAACTCATTGGTTCTCGAAGCTGGACCTGAGATCGGGGTACTATCAGCTACGCATTCAACAGGAGGACATCCCAAAGATGGCCTTCAGTTGCAGATATGGACTGTACGATTTTACAGTGATGCCCTTCGGGCTCACGAATACACCCTCCATATTCATGGCCTTGATGAACCGGGTTTTTGAAGAGTATCTGGATGTCTTCGTCATTGTATTCATTGACGACATTCTTATTTATTCTAGGACTGAAGAGGAGCACTCGAGGCCTCTGGCTTTGACATTGGAGAAGCTCCAAGAGCATAAGATGTACGGAAAGTTCAGCAAGTGAGAATTCTGGCTAAATGAGGTGGCCTTTTTGGGCCATGTCATTAGTGGAGGGGGTTTGGCAGTCGATCCGGCGAAGGTCCAGGTAGTGTGAGATTGGCCACCACTGAAGACAGCCACGGATGGGCGGAGTTTCTTAGGACTTGCCGGTTATTACCGAATGTTCGTGGAGGGGTTCTCTCAGATTTCCCTCCCTCTCACATCCCTAACGAAGAAGGAGTCTCCTTTTATTTGGACGCCACAATGCGAGTCTGCCTTTCTGGAGCTGAAGGGTCGGCTTACCTCGGCCCCTATCCTTGCTCTTCCATCAGGGAAGGAAGGATTCCAGGTGTACACGGATGCTTCTTATCAGTGGATGTGTGTCGTTCTAATGCAGAACGGGCATGTGATAGCCTACGCCTCTCGTCAGCTGAATAAACATGAGCAGAATTACCCGGTGCATGACTTGGAGATGGGGGCAGTTATATTTGCTCTAATGATCTGGCGACACTACCTCTATGGGGTCCACTGCGATATATTCTCAGACCATAAAATTGGAAGTACATAGACACACATGAGGAGCTAAACATCAGGCAGAGACGCTCAGTGGAATTTTTGTTAGACTACCAGTACACCAAGCATTACCATCCCAGGAAAGCAAACGTGGTGGCAGACGCTTTGAGCAGGAGAGCGAGTACATCAGGAGTAGGCCCGTAGCTGATGGCTTTGGAGTTGGTCGAGTCGTTTAAAAATATGCAGATATCACTAGTGTCCGAGGATGATCCGGAGCTATATATGGAATACCTGGCATCAATGACTGCCACTGATGACATTCAAGACCCCATCAGAGACGGGCAGAGGCTAGGTGCGAGGGCTGAGCCGATATTCAGGGCCTTAAAGGAGGGCAATGCAGGGGATTACTCCTTGAGTGATGGGCTCTTATGTTTCAGAGGCAGGGTCTATATACTGGCAGGAGGCCAGATTTGGAGGACATCATGACGGAGGCACACTGTAGTAGATACTCAGTGCACCCGGGGATCACTAAGATGGCAGCGAACGTGAAGAAGACAATGTACTGGCCAGGTATGAAGAAGGACATTACGTATTTTGTGATGCATTGCGAGGCTTGCCAACTCGTAAAGGCAGAGTGTAAGAATCTGGTCGGTATACTACAGCCACTTCCGGTGGCTGAGTGGAAGTTTGAGGATATAGCCATGGATTTCATACATGGGCTACCTCGGTCTTGTGCGGGGAATGACTCAATCTGGGTGATAGTGGACAGGCTAACAAAGGTGGCCAGATTTATTCCAGTGGCAAAGGACTCTCCGATCAGAGTATTAATACAGAGGTTCATCGAGCAGTATGTGCGCTATCATGGAGTACCCAGGACTATCGTTTCAGTTCAGGATGGGCGGTTTACGTCCAAGGAGTGGTGGATAGTTCTAGCATGCTTAGGTTCTCGGTTGACATTTAGCATGGCTTTTCATCCTCATACTGATGGACAGACGGAGCGCACCAACCGTACCTTGGAAGATCTTCTGTGCCTATGTATCTTGGACCGCGGCAAGCCTTTAGAGAGATTGCGGCCGCTGATCGAGTTTTCATACAACAACATCCATCAATCTAGTATAGGCATGGCCCCTTACGAAGCATTGTATGGGCAGAGGTGCAGGACCCCACTATTATGGATTCAGGTTGAAGATCCTCAGGCACTCGACTCGGAGTTTGTGGAGGATACTGATGCTCAGGTTAGATTGATCCGGGACAGGATGTTAGAAGCCCAGAGTAGGCAAGCCAAATATTACGATGTAAGGGATCGTCAGGTGGAGTTCCAAGTGGGAGACTGGGTATTCTTTAAGATACGGCCCATGCATGGGGTCTCGCCGGTTCGCGGGCGGAAGGAGATCAGTCCGAGATATATGGGTCCCTACAGGATCCTGGAGCGGGTCGGCCCCTTGGCTTATAGACTAGAGCTACCACTGGATTTAGCAGGATTGCATGATGTCTTCCACGTCTCCTCACTATGGAGGGCTCTTCTACGCCCTGAGTAGTTGATTTCCATAGCCGACGGTCCGGTGGCCTCAGATCGATCAGTCAGCTTGGAGCTGATCAGGATCGATGACACAGCAGTGCGGGTCTTACGACATAAGATGGTCCCGCTAGTCAAGGTACTGTGGAGAAACCATGGGCAGGAGGAGCATACATGGGAGCCATAGGACTTGATGCAGTAAAAGTACCCGGAGCTCTTCGAGTCAGGTATACCCTAAACCTTAGGGATATTACAAGTTTTATTTTTTTCAGTGGAAACCCTCGTAGGCTTAACCTTAATTTCGGGGACGAAATTATATATATATATATATATATATATATATATATATATATATATATATATATATATATATATATATATATTGGGATTTGTAACATCCCTTAAACAAATAGACCCCTAGGATTTTGTTTTGTCATGACTAGGTAATGATAAAACAACCAAAAGCTCAAGGACCAAGAGAACAAGGGGCAAGGTAAAAATCACCTTGGTCTACCTATAGCTCATCCTCAATATTAGACCTAAGGTTGGACTTTAGGGCTACACCTTGATCCATGACCCTACCACAACACCCCTAACACCTTGGGAAGTCCATAGGGCCACTAAGGACCCACTGTAGGCAGTCAAAGAGGTTAAGTTGACTTAAGTCAACCCTAACCCTAAATGGGTCAAACTAGCCTACTTAGGGTCAATTGACATTCCCCTAGCCAAGTGGACCCCACCCATGCCCTCCTAACCTTAAAGTGAGGTCAACGGGTCACCAAGGACTCATTGGGGTCAACCCTAGTGGCTAAGTTGACCCAAGTCAACTCTAGCCCTAAAGTGGTCAAAGTGCCCTTACTAAGGGTCATGAGACCTCGAAGGTGCCAAGTCAACCCTATCCATCCTTACGTATACCTTAGGGGAGGCCAATAGGTCACCAAGGACCCATTGATAGTGGCACAAAAGGTCAATTTGACCAAAGTAAACCCTAATCCAAGGTCAAGTCAACATGACCCAAATGGGATAACCCAAGATCAAGCCCTCTTTCCATTTGGGCTAACCTTATTACCATGAAAAATATGGGTTAGTGGGCTGCCAATAGGCTGGAGTTGTCAGCAAAGTCAACCTAAATGACTAGGAGAGAGAAAGCACCAATTTCTCTTTAATAGAGGAGGGAGAAATGGCGAAAGAGGGCCATTCATGGCCAAGGAGGCCAAGGGGCCATTCCTCATTGGCTGATTCAACTCCATATTTAATCAGGAAGATTAGGGGGCCAATTTTGTGGCTGTTCATGGCCGGAATAGTGCAGCCAATCCATGGCCAAATTCAAGCTCCAAGGCCATTAATGGCTTTGAAGCTTGAACCACTTAACTCTCCCCATTAAGGGATGGAATCAGTTTCTCTAGGGGAGAGGAAGAGTTCCCGACCATTTCCCGACCTGTTCATGCCCAGATTCATCACCCATGCCGTGGCCGAGCAAGCTTTCAATGGCCATTAATGGCCATTGATGACTTGGCCTCTCCCCTCCCTAACTGAGGCTTTAAACAGCATCAGTGGCCACAGAGGAGTTTTTCCCACAGTTTGCCTGAAGAATTTGAG
Organism: Platanthera guangdongensis; assembly: GCA_039583875.1. Lineage (NCBI taxonomy): Eukaryota > Viridiplantae > Streptophyta > Magnoliopsida > Asparagales > Orchidaceae > Platanthera > Platanthera guangdongensis. The sequence goes on from CM077164.1 coordinate 120,494,705, forward strand.
CCATCTCACTGTATAGTTGCAAAACGCCGGCAACTCCTCCACCACCGATGGCTTCCCGGCGATTGATGCGTCTCCAGGCCACAAGTAAGGTCCTCCCCTCCTCCTCTATCTATGGGAAGATCGTAGTAGTAATTAGGATTAAGAATCGGGCTCAATTGAGCCTGATCGGGAAAGGAATTTTCCTGGTTTTTCATGAAAAATTGAACTCACGGGTTCGCCTAAAGAGGCCCCTCCGGCGGCTGTGATGCCGCTTGGCGACAGCCACCACCTCAACGGAGGTGGTGGTGGCGGTGGCCGGCCGGGGAGGCGGCCGGATGGACGGCCGGGGCGGCTGGAAGAAGCTCCAGGATGGGAGAATCGGGACCGTCGGCTGGGGGTAGAAGATAACCTAGCGCCGTCCAATCCCGTGCCAAGATTCGTGCAGGATTTAATTAAATCAAACAATAGACTTGCATTTTTTATGTCACACTATTTGTATTTAAGTTTTTTAATTACTAAAAATAATTAGATGCAAAATCTGTGAAAGTGATGAATATGAACATTGTAGCCTTATGGGTATACTTTAATTTAAAATTGCTTTGAACAAATTTGGGTGTCTGGTTTGACCATGGCACTTATTTTGGTGGGGTCTATACCTAGGGTTAGACAGAAATTAAAATGGGTGCTCACACTACATCTCTTGTCCAAATAACTTGCAATTTTGGGTATAATATTTCTATAGTTTTTGAAATTATTTAATAATCTTACGGTAAATTAATTAGGTACCCTAATGACCTCCAAACCCTCCCAAATCTTGGTGAGATGCCCTTGAGGTCTTCAGGGGCTATTTATAAATTTGCATCTCAGTTGGAGTTGATTTGGTTGGGAAATGAACAAACCCTAGTCTAGCCCTAATGAGGAATATTTAAGTTAAAAGTGCACTTTGAGTTTTAGGTGACCAAATCACCTCAATAGAGGCTGAAATTTGGGCCCCTGACCTAGCTCTGATACCACTTATAAGACCCCCCCCCCCACCTTTTTCTTATTAAATCCCGGGGTCTTAGGCCGGCAGAATTGGCGTTTTGTAGTGGTGGCTTTCCCGAGTGTCGGGGACACCCCAAAACGGCGGTTATGGGCATAAGACCCCGGGGTTTAATAAGAAAAAAAGGGCGGAGTCTTACAATACAACCCCTGCTCATTCCAAGATCCAAAAAACTCAACATGGTATCAGAGGAAGGTTGGAGTGGTTAAGAAGTGATCAACTAGAAGTTTTTGTTGCTCTTATGAAGAGGGAACCAGTGTTAGAGCCATGGAAGCAGGATTTGAAAGAGGTATTGGTATTGAACTCCTAACACAGACTAACTTTAAGAAGTGGAAGTCTTGTATGGAGTGCTATTTTCTTGGCGAGGACCTTTGGGAGGTGGTTTGCAGAGCAGAAAGGCTCGAGGATACTGCTGGCAAAGCTGAAGCGATGAGAGCTTGGAAGGAGACAAATGCGAGTGCGGAGTCTATTCTTAAGCAGGTTATCACATTGGAGCTCTTGGACCACATCTGTGGATGTCGATCAACTGCGGAGGTTTGGACTTCCCTTGTTTGGTTGTTCAAGGAGGAGGTGAAGGTGGCTGCTGAGATTGGTCCTTATAATTCATATCTGTAAGAGTGGAGTGTTTCTCCTAGGTGTGATGGGAAGAGGATGAAAGGACCAAGGTGTTATAGATGCAAGCAGTATGGTCACCTCAGGAAGGAGTGTAAGGTTGTCTTTCACTCGGTGAACGTTGCTTAAGATGAGAGTAAGGAGAAGAACTTGGTTGGGTCATCAACAAGTTCTGATGCTGATCGGATAAAGGCCAATGATAGTGCAGCTATCTGTCATGAAAGATCAGGGCATGTGGGCATGGACAAGCTGAAAGTAATGGCAGTAAGGAGACTCGTGAGAGGCTTTCCTAGATTGCCATCCTATGATGACGGTCAAGCATGTGTGGGATTTCAACACGGTGAATCTTATCGCTTTACATTTGATAAGGCGCGGTACAGATGCAAAGCACCTTTGGAGGTTGTCCATTGTGATCTGGTGGGACCGACCGTCACCGCCAGTCTTGGAGGCACTGAATTATGAGAGAAATCGGGCTCAATTGAGACCGGTCCGTCAAGAAAAGTGGAGATTTTCCAAAATATTCATGGTGGCGGGTTCGCCGGAAACCACCAACTCCGGAGGCCAAACCACAGTAAGGCGATAACCATCACCTCAACGGAGGTGGTGGAGGCGGCGGCTGGCCAGGGAAGTGACCGGGTGGTCGGCACATAGCTTGGGAAAAAGCTACAGTTGGGTTATGTTCGGGCGGCGTACTGTTCGGTTTGGGAGAAGATGAAAAGTGCCAAAAGAATTTATAATTATATTTAAATATATCATATAGTTATTTATTATCCTTTAAACATGTACTTTTTGATGTCGTTAAATGAGGCCCTTAGAAGACGTTTTAGGAAAAATGGTCAGTGAAAAAAGTTGTAGGCCTTTGAATCTAGTTTAATTTAAAATTAGCTTCGACCCATTTGGGTCAGTGGTCTGACCACAACACTCAATTTGGTGCAGTCTATGCATAGTCCTGACCAAAGGCTAATTTGAGTGCCCCCACAAAACCATTTATGAAAATGCTTTGAAATTTGGACCATAGGCTAATTATACTGACACCCTCATCATATCCAAAATTGGGAATTTTTGGAGAGTAGTTTTTCTATAGTTTTCGTAAAAATTTAAGAAATCATGTATGATTTAATCTTAGGGTCTATGGACTTCAAAACCTGCCAATATTTTGGTGGTTTACCATTAGAGTCATGTCATGAATCTGGAAAAAATTCGATCCCATTTGGGGTTGGTTTGATTAGATATTTGTGTGACCAGAGTTTGGTCTCATTAGGGGAAAATCAGGACAAAAGTGCACTTGAAGGATTGAATGATCAATCCTCATCCAAAGTTGGTGAAACTTTGGACACTGACTTAATATCAAATAAATGACCCCCACAAGAGTTCTTAGGTGGTTTGAGCTTAAGATGCCCTAAAACCCAAGTGTGAATCCTAGGGTTGGATATTGAGCTTATTGAAGGACATGGGACCATATGTCCTTGGAATGTCTTGGAATTTGGTAGATGAATTCATAGGGTGGAAATAGGCCCTAGAAAATGTTATTATAATTTTTAGGATCCTACATCCCCTCTAAAATAGTTTAGGACCAATTAGGGTACTTTTACTCATAATTTAGGGTTTAGGACAGAAGCCCAGAAAAGGCTAAAATTGCTGATGTTAAGGCTATTAATATATTAGCCCAAACAATGTCTGATGACATCTTCCAGAAAGTTGTTGAATGTACCTCAATAAAAGACATCTGGGACTCCCTCACAGCAATGGTTGTTGGATCAACTGATGAGATAAAGGACAAAAGATCCCACTTGATTTCTCAATATGAGAATTTCAAAAAGGGAGAAAGTGAGTCAGTTGCGGAGATGTACACAAGTCTCAGTCTCATTATTAATGAGCTGAAATCTTTGGAAAAAGTTATTACATTAATAGAGGTCAATGAAAAGATTCTTATGTGTTTCCCTAGCACATGGGATTCAAGAATCTGGCCAATTAGAGAAGCTAGAAGAGTTAATGAGATATCTACTGAGACTTTGTTGGGCAAGCTCAAATCTTATGAGCAGCTCATCAAAATCAGGGAAGCTGAACAAAGGACTTTACCTTTTGTAAAGAAGGAGAAGAGAATAGCTTTCCAAGCAATAGAAGAACCAGAAGTCCTTCTAGAGAATGAAGATCTTATGGGTCTTTTGACTAAAAGATTCTACATGATGGCAAGAAAATACTTCAGAATAAGATTTTCCAGGAACCATGACAAACCAAGGTATGAAAAAACACCAACTAAAGAAATAGTTTGTTATGATAGCAGGAAGGCAGGACATATTCTTTCAGAGTGTCCTGAAAAATCAAAAGAAGGACAAGAAGAATGAGAAAGACTCCAAGAAATATTCAAACAAACCCTCCTCCCGCAAACACAAAAAGAAGGAGAGAGGCTTTATAGCTAAAACTTGGAGTGAAATAGAATCTGAATCTTCATCCAGCTCAAGTGAGGATGAAGAAGAAGCAAAAGCCAAAGAAGTCTATCTAATGGCAATAAATGCATCATGCAACAATTCAGATTCTGAATCTGAATCTGAAGAAGATCAGGTAATCTGTACATTTGATTTTAATTTAGAACATTTTAAAACAGATTTTAAATTACTATGTAATGACTTGATAAAGTCTTCGAAGAAAATAAAACTACTCAGAGACAAATTAACTGAAATGAACAACCTGTCTTCTGAAAACTCTATACTTAAAGAAGATTTAAAATTTCTTAAGGAACAAGTAGTTTTATTAAAAAAATAAATTATCATAGGCAAAGCAGTTTGAAGAATCCCTTAATGGGAGAAGCATCAAACTGTTGAATATCACAAGCACAGTCAATGCCAAACTAAATGGTAACCTAGGCTTGGGAGCTTCATCAAGTCAACCTCATCTTTTACAGTAAAATATTTTAACTATACCTATAAAATTCATTTTTACTAAAGGAAAATAGAAACTATAAGACGTAGATAAAATTACAGAAATGTTACAAAAAGCAAATCAAAATAGAAATTTTCATAAAACCTATGTTCAATAAAATTCGTTGAACCGAGATCGACAAAATAAATATTATTCGTCGAACAGTGCTTGACGAACTATGAACACAGGAAATGGTGCTCAACGAAATCAATATGATTTGTCGAACTACGATGATGAACGTGGAACACAAAAAGTGAACATTATTTTTCTGTGAATGGATTTTGACAAACTCACTTCCATTCGTCGAACTCAGATCGACGAACTCAATATAATTCGTCGAACCCAAATTTTTCTAACAAAAATTTTGATTCTTTTTACAAGAATAATCAGTCATAAAAATTTGTAAATCCTTTTACTCAGTGGATTATTCCTCCGAGGAGATATCATCAACTTGGTTATAAGGATCAACTTGAGTGTTCCTATATTTCTAATTATTATTATGTCAAGAAACTAGGATCCAAGGTAACCTCGGACAAAAACACCTAATTTGTTTTAATGCAGGAAAAGAACTATCCTACCATAGAGGAATAGTGGTATTTGGATAGTGGATGTTCAAAATATATGACAGGTAGAAAAGAGAATTTAAGTGACTTTAAAGCAAAGCTTCTACCTAAATTCATTTTTTGGGACTCCAACTGTGGCCAGTCAAAGGGCTATGGGAATGTCAAAGTTGGAGAAGTTACCTTCAAGTAGGTAGCTTATGTGAAAGGTCTCAAGCATAACCTTATTTTCATAAGTCAATTATGTGATGAAAGTTATCATGTATCTTTTAATAAATATTTATGTTCTATTACATCTAGTTCAAACAAAGTTGTTTTAACTGGGATTAGACAGGGTAATATTTACTTAGTTAATTCCAACTCTACAAAATCTGAAATTTGTCTTTTTAAGCAGTTTAGTAAAACAAATGAATAATGGCATAAAAGGTTAGGACACATAAACCTTATGACTATAGCTTTATTATCTAAGGACAACCTTGTTAGAAGACTACCTTCTGGTTCTTACAAGAAGGAAGGACTTTGCAGGGCTTATCAGTTAGCTAAGCAAACCAAAAATAGCTTTAAATCCATTTCTAAAAGTGATTCACCCAGAATTTTGTATTTGCTACATATGGACCTTTTTGGACCTATTGCAGTACATACAAAGTTTGGGAGGAAAGTCTTATACTTTAGTCATTATTGATGATTTCTCTAGATTCACTTTGGTGTTCTTTCTGAGAAATAAGTCAGATAACTTTAAAGTTCTTACAAACTTTCTTATGAACATCAAGATTGAGTACTCTACTAAGATTGAATTGGTTAGAAGTGATCATGGCACTGAGTTTGAATCTCTTCTGATGAAAGAATTCTGTGAGAAAGAAGGTATTAGACATTATTTTTTTGCTGCTAGAGCTCCTCAATAAAATAGGGTATCTGAAAGGAAAAATAGAACCCTATTTGAATCTGCTAGAACATTACTTGTAAATGCTCACTTACCCCTATCCTTTTGGGCAAAGGCAGTAAGCACAGCAAACTGTGTTCTTAACAGAAGTTTGATACATAAACTGAAGGATAAAACTCTGTATGAATTACTTAAAAATAAGAAACCTAAAGTTTGTTATTTCAAAGTTTTTGGGTGTAAATATTACATACATAACAATAGTAAGAAACATTTAAGAAAATTTGAAGCCAAAGCTACAGAATGAATATTTCTTGGATATTCTCAAGTTAGCAAGGCTTATAGGTCTTTAATAAATCAACCCTTAAGATAGAAGAATCAGTACATGTCTCTTTTAATGAAATTAACATGTTTTATAAGGAGAAGAACACTTCCACCATAGATTCTTTTCAGGTACCAAATCTGTGTGAGAAACTTGATGAATTATTCCTAACACAAGAGGATACATCACATCCTTCTCAACAAATTACTGATGATGTCAGTGATGAAGATGATGTAGAGACTTATGCTGAGAAAGTTAAAACTAATGTAATTCCACAAGAGGAATTAGCTCCTCTAATAATTAAAGAACCAACTCCACTTGTTGACTTTTTCATACTTAGAGATCACCCTAGATCTCAAGTGAGTGGAGACATATCAGCTGGTGTTCAAACAAGGCATCAATTGAATCAAGATCAGATGCATGCTTGTTTTATTTCTATGATTGAACCTCAATCTATAAAAGATGCAGAATAAGATCCCCACTGGATCATTACAATGTAAGAGGAACTCAATCAGTTTGAGAGATGTAGAGTTTGGGATTTAATTCCAAGATCCAAAAACTCTCCACTCTTTGGAACCAAATGGGTCTTCAGAAATAAGTTGGATTCTCAAGGAGTTATTGTAAGAAATAAAGCTAGATTGGTAGATTAAGGATACTCACAAGAGGAAGGCATAGATTATGATCAGACTTTTGCTCCTGTTGTAAGATTGGAGGCTATCAGAATATTTCTTGCATTTGCAGCATTCAAGAAATTCAAGGTATATCAGATGGATGTGAAGAGTGCTTTTCTAAATGGAGAGCTCAAAGAGGAAGTTTATGTTGAACAACCACCAGATTTTATCTCTCCAACTCACTCTTCTCATGTTTTTAGACTTGAAAAGCACTTTATGGTCTTAAAAAAGCTCCAAGAGCTTGGTATGAGACTCTTGCTAGTTTTCTTTTAGAAAATAAATTTACTAGAGGCATGATAGATAAAAATTTATTTGTTAGACATCAAAAATCTAAAATTTTACTAGTGCAAATATATGTTGATGATATAATTTTTGGCTCTACAGATTCCAAACAATGCAAAAGATTCTCTGACCTAATGCATTCAAAGTTTGAAATGAGTAGCATGGGTGAACTATCCTACTTCCTTGGTTTACAAGTGAAGCAAACACCTGATGGTATTTTCATATCTCAGTCTAAATATGCTAAAGAGCTTATCAAAATATTTGGGATGTCAGATGCCTCAGCTATGAAAACACCTATGTCTATTAATGTTGTTGTTGATAATGATGAACATGGAAAACGTGTTGATCAGAAAACATATAGAGCAATCATTGGGTCTCTATTATATTTAATAGCAAGTATACTTGACATTATGTTTACAACATATATTTGCGCTAGGTTCCAACTAAACCCTAAAGAATCACATCTTACATTATTAAAAAGAATTTTAAGATATATAAAGGGTTTCCATAATCTAGGACTCTGGTATCCTATTGAGTCAGGATTTGAGTTAACTGGATTCTCAGATGCTGACTATGCTGGATGCAAGGTTGACAGAAAAAGCACATCAGGAACTTGTCCGTTCATTGGTGATATGCTTGTTTCATGGTTTTATAAGAAGCAAACCTCTGTGTCTACATCAACTGCTGAGGCTGAATATATTGCAGATGATAGTTGTTGTTCACAGATTTTGTGGATTCAAAACCAGCTACTAGATTTTGGTTTTAACTTATCTAATTCAATTATTTTCTGTGATAATACAAGTGTAATTTCTATAGCATAGAATCAAGTCCTATATAGTATAACTAAACATATTGAAATAAGACACCATTTTATAAGAGATAATGTAGACAAGAATAAAATTAAACTAGAATTTATTCCTACTGATTTTCAAAAAGCCGATATTTTTACTAAACCTTTAGATGAAATGAAACACATTTTCTTCTTAAATCAGTTAGGAATGCTTGATGGTGTGTCCATTAATTGACTTTTGTTCTGAGATCGACGAATTGTCCACCTTTCGTCGAACGGGGCTCGACGAATTGTGAATATTTCGTAGAACGTTCGTCGAACGGAGATTGACGAACTTTCTTTATGAAACTTTTCATCGAATAGAGATTGACGTTTTTGTTTCATGTATCTTTCATCGACCGCAGCTCGACGAAATGTCTTTCTTTCACAAAACTTTCGTCGACCGGAGATCGACAAAATGCTTTTCTTGTGTGAAATTTGTCATCGATCAGGGTTTGATGCTTTATTTTTCGTCGGACAAGGTCCTCCATTTCGAATTCTAAAAACTAATAACGAGGTTTTAATCGAACTCTATCCCACACTTTCTCCATTTCCTTTTCCTTTGCACTTGATCTCTCTATTTTGCAGGAAAATGGCGATTTATCAGGAGACTCTCTCTGCGATGAAATTTGATGCTATATTTGATATAGACATGGATTCCTTCAGTCATTCTGATCAAGTTTTCAAGTACATTCTGAAATTATTTGAGGATCAGAATCTGCAAAACTTCATGACCACAAGGATCAAACTCTCAGTCACAGAGATCAAAGAATGGGTTCACGCAGCAAAGATTCTTGATCTGTCAACTATTACTGGATCTACCTCTGGAAATCAGGTTTCACTTACCCCAACAATCTTATCTAAAATTTTTGGATTAGTTAATGGAGAAGGCGACATAGAATTATCTAGTCCAGATGTAGATATTATGCTTGGTAGAATGGGACACATACAGGGAAACCGTAACCACATGCTGAAGAAAAATGTTTCCAATGAATACAAATTCTTAGCTGATGTTGTTGGAAAAGTCATTCGGGGTAAACACTATGCCCATGATTATGTGATCAGGCACCAAATCCTCCTGATGAGTGCTCTGGTGGACAAGAAACATATAAACTGGGGAACAATTCTTTTTGAATCAATTAAAAAGAAACTTAATAAGAAAGATGTAAGTTATGTCAGGATTTTAGGCATTTTCTTGCAGGCAAAGTGCCCAGAACTCTTGGCCTCTCATACCATTTTCAATAATGCTTCTAAAAGGCTTACTTTTGCCTTGTTTGGAAGGATGGGATAGGGTAATCCCTAAGCCATCCAGGGCTACCTCTTCTAGAATAACTTCAGAAAGAACAAGGGCTATTCCAGCCACTCTCTCTACCCTAGAAGCGGCTCTTGCTCCTCCTAATTCTTCTCCTCCACCATCTCCACATCACTCACCTAGACCCTCCACTCCATCTTCTCAACAACCCAATTTACCAGAACAAGTTCCATCATCCACCTTACATATAGACTCTCTACATGTAGTTTATCCAGTTCCTCAGTCACCACTACTACCTAATCTTATTGAAGATATTCCATCCACATCAATCCATCCACATTCACCCATTCATCATTCACCACCTCAATCTCCACTACTCTAATCTCCTCCTCATTTCTCTCTACTACATTCATCTCCACCACATTCAACTCCATCTCATATATCTCCACCACACTCACCCATCCAGGAGATAATTCACGATGCCACTCCTGATGACATTCCTCCTGTCATCAATACTACCTCCATTCCTCAAACCTTCTATATATGTTCAAACTGTAATAACAGTTCCATTCCCTCATCTTCCATTCCATCCACTACATCTACTCAGGCTCCATCTGAGTTTATGTATTTGGATTTTTCTTCCATTGCTTCTAGTCTTCTTGAATTCATTACTCTCATTCTCAAGAAATTGATAGATAAAGCAGTGGTTCCTCTTGTTGCTACTATCTCTGCCCTATCTTCTCAGCTTGCCTCCTCCAATTTTGACCCTTCTTCTGGGGGCCTAGATTCAGGTCTCCCTAGATCTAGGCAGGGGGAGATGCTTCATGAAGAAGTTCCAGTTACAGAAGTAGTCTCAGCCAGAGCAGCAACAGCAATAGTTTTTGATGTTATTCAGGATACAGAAATGATCAGTTCTGTTGAAGAAGCAGAAGTAGCAGCACTAGAAATAATTACTTTTGGTGATGTGTTTATCCATCCCATAGTCAATTTGCATTCTTTATTTTCAGTATTTGATTTTCCATCAAGTTATCTTCTTGCTTTACCAGTTTATGAAGAAGATCTCTCAAGAGTAGTAGTTTGTTATTCTGCTCGCATTAATGCTTCAGTTTTAGAAAAGATTAGATCTTGTTTAAGAACTGTTTCTACTAGTTCTTCTCCAGTTTTTCAGCCTGCAATAACTATTGATAATCTAGTAGATGTTATTGGTCAAGTTTCTTCCCCTCCTACTTTTGCTTGGGATGAAACTCCAATGCCCAACTTTGATGATCTTCTTAACGAAGATAAGGAGTAGGGAGAAGACATTGTAACTATATAGCCTGAGGCTTAGTTTGTTCATCAGACTGATTTACTTAAACAGATTGATTGTTTATATGATCAACTAGAGGAAGAATCTGATGATGATGTAGAGTCAGATTATTCAGAGGATTCTGGATCTAAGAAAAGGAAATTAAATAAGAAGGCTCCTGCTAAGGTTGCTCCCCAACCTTCATCTACAGCAAATGTTCCATACTATATTCTTCATGGAATTCCTCTCACTCCAGAAATACCTCACTAGATGAAATTCTCCAAAAATGAAATGAAAAGGAGGAAGAAAATGAAGAGATATTCTTCACCTCCAAGATCTAGTAGAGGACCTCCTCCTCCTCCAACTGCAGGGTCATCTAGTAATATTTATTCTTCTCAAAGGCCTACATCTCATCATTATTCAAGATCTTCTCAGGACAGACAGGATAGACCTTCAAGATCAGATTCTCAAAGTAGTCAGCAATAGCAATCAAACCAAGAGAGGCCATCTTCACCAGTATATGATCTAGAGATGGATCCAAATTTCGGAATGGCAAGGTTTAAAGAGCTGATTTCTCTTTCACATATTAATAAAGCTAGAGTATAAGGCAAGGAGACTTCACAGTTCACCACCATGTCCTTATATAGGCAAAAGGAGCTTGATAGATATTCAAAGAAAAGTTTATTCAATGTTGACAGGTACATGAATCTTCATCCAGAGGCAGTAGTTCCCAGAACCACATCTCTGAAGATTATTAGCTCTCAGGATTTAAATATGAGCCATAGGGAAGTTGAAAATCCAAACAAAAAGCTAGTATTCACCAAATCATCTTCAGATTCTCCCTTTGAAGTTCCTAAGAAAGAGTCTTGATTTCTTATTTTATGTTTTTAAACTGTGATATTGTTTTTGAACTCACAAAGCACTTTCTTTATTTCTGCTGAAAATTTTATAATTCTGGCAGATTATTTTTGCTTTGTGTTTTTCTATTTTTGATAATATCCTAACCCAAATACGAGGAGATTGTTGGAACCCTATTACTGATTTTGGCTAGGATCTTTATTATTTGTTTAGGATGATTAGTTTGACACAATATATATAGTCTAGGGTCATAGATTTATTTCCAGGTTTGCTCCTTCAGAAGAATTCCAGAGAAGTCAAGATCGACGAACGTAGAATTCTGTTCGACGAAGGCGGAGCTCAGTTCGATGAAAAGCTAGCTCAGTTCGACGAACTCAAGTTTCTAACTCTGAGTTTAGTTCGACGATCATTGAGCTCCGTTCGACGAACTTTGTTCTCAAATCAGTAACTTAGTCCGATGAAAGACAACCTCAGTTCGACGAACTCCATGCTCAGCTCGACGAAAGCAGAGCTACACTCAACGAATGTAATGCTTAGTTATTTCAGGCTCTGTTCGACGAAGGTCAAGCTCAGGTCAATAAATTTCTTACTCAGTTCGACGTTCAGGAAGTTTTAAGTTCAGAGGCAGAATGATTTTTTAATGGCTTAATTTCAGTTACACTATGATATTTAATGCTGAAACATTCTCAATGAATATAGCCATTTTCTAGTAGCATTAAATATGGATTATCACATAGTTTAATTCATATTAATTCCCAAGGACAGTAACAAATCTCAAGGATTATTCAGACATTTTAGAATGGCTTATTTCAAATTGAAATCTTCTTGATAGCACTTATATAAGAGATTGCTGCTTCACTAGAGATAGCAAGGATAGTCATATATAGTTTGAATCTGATATATTTTGATTGAGACTCTCCAAGGGACAACACATTTCATAACTGTCAAAAAGTTCTACTGGAGAGGATCAAAACTCAAGAAGGCCTACACCCTGAAGAAAAGCTTCTCCCTTGATCACAAATTCTACTCAACTCAGGGGGAGCTTTTTGCTTCAACAACATCCACTAAAGTCTTCTCAGAGATAGTTGATAGAGAAGATAACATCTATTTTTAATTTACTTACTAAATTATGTACAGGGTTATAACTCCCTTCAAAAGTTAATCTCTTAGTTCCTAAGTCACCTGATCAAAAGACTTAGCTTGGTTTTTGGGCACCTGATCAAAAGCTCAAAGGGTTGCTAGATCTCCCTTAGAAAATAGATCTTATGGCAGTAGGGAACCTGATCAAAAACCTGTAGTGGATTCCTACCATGGTGGTGGAAGAGTGGATGTACCCATATTTATTGGGGAACCACAATAAAATTCCTTGTGTCGTTTGTGTTTGATACTTTTCTTTTTATTTGTGTGCTGTGATTTTTAAAAACAAATCAAAATTTTTAATACACACTATTCACCCCCCCCTAGTGTAAAATATATCTATCCCTCACTTTCAAAACTAATGAATGCAGAAGGGGAATTTGTGAGCCCAAACGGCATCAACGTGAACTCGTATAAACCATACCTCGAACTGAACGCTATTTTCTGAATATTTTCCTCTTGAATTCTAAGTTGATAGTACCCCGAACGCAAATCCGATTTGGAAAACCAATGCATTCCTACCAACTGATCGAATAACTCGTCGATCCGGGGTAATGGATAGGTGTTCTGTACCATCAGTCAGTTGAGTTCTCAGTAGTCTATGCACAATGATAGATACCCAATCTTCTTCTTAACAAACCCTTGTGAATATTTCACTGGTGTCAATCAGAGGGTATGCCTCCTAGACAACTCCGAGATGACGTCATCCGCCAAGTGCGACCTGGAAGTATATATTGGAGCAAAGATTTTTGAAACCCCTGTGACCCAGGCCTGGCCTCCCTCCTATATGACATGCTACTATGGCTCTATCAGCTGGGTTTCCTCCTAAAATGGAAGGCATAGCAACTGTTAGTCATAAAGACTAAGTGGCTATCACATCCGCTCACCCTGGCGGCTCTTAAGCACCGAGCGGTAGAAGGATCAATGGTACAATATATATATATATAATTACATAAGTAGTAAGTACAAATAGATTGTATAGTACAAGTCATGAGTAGTAACAACAATAGTGTATAACAGTAATAACATCATTCAATTATAGCAGTTAAACAAGAGTACATCTTATTCATTCACAGTAAACTACTTCTATGATAGGAATGTAACTTAACTTATAATAATGCCCATACAGATTTATAAGTTAAGGATCATCTTAACAGTAAAGTGACTTATCATATAAGAGTGCTCATACAAACTTATATGATAAGGATCTTGTGTAATGTATTGCAATGTGATGTTATGAATGCAATATGATGACACACCCATGCACACGCACCCACACTGCTATGTCGACATAAACTTATAGTTTCCACTTTTCGAGTAGGTAGCTAACCTCTCAAGCATCATCCGTTGTGGCCAAACGGTGACAGTAGAGCGGGCATCTCCACTACTAGGCCAGTCTCCACATATGAAACACCCCTGAATTTTTGATGTTTATTTTAATTCATTTAGTGGCATATTTTTGATGACAGGGCGTTACGTTGACGCATAGTTGACGAGTGCCATTGTTGGAGCGTGACTTTTGCTTATTTAGTATCTGAGATTTTGGCTTAGAATATTAGCATGGCTAATTTTTAGGGTGTTTTTGAGTTTTCCCTTGCGAGCTGGGTTTTTGGAAGTCAGTGGAGCCTTTTTGGGATATTTGGTGTTTTGACTTCGGGGAGTTTTACCCGAGTTTGGTTTATCAGATTTTGATTGCGACTCCGCCATTGGATTCTTAGCATCGATAATATATTATATTATTTATATATTATAAGTATAAATACCCTTATGATTTAGACAGAACCCTATTCATCGTCTTCTTCCCTACCCGCGGATAATTTTGCGAACGAGAGAAAGCGGCAGACATTGCTAGGCTTCCGACCACTGATTGAAGGAGCTCCGGTGCTCGAAATCATTATCGGAGTGTAGATTTGGATAGCTCTCGTCGAGATCTACATTCGAATGGTGAGTTTTCTCGTTTCTTGGATTTTTATGCATTCGATTATTCGATTTTAACACTCATTAACCCCGAAATGTTTCAGGAAGTGTAGCCAAGGTGTTCTTGCAGGCAGATCTTGGAGGAGGAGCGCTTGCGTGGCCGGATTTTGGGCGATTTGAGGCAAGTGGTTATTTATTTCCCTTTCAATGTATTCCATTGGGAATTTTTGGTTTCTTTTTCTTCCCTCCTTAGTATTTAGGAGTAGTGTAGGGTTCGTACAAGGCTGATCTATTATATATTGTTGGATTTTTGGTTTAGGGCAATCTGCCGATTAGAGGGCTTGTATCCTAAGTAAAACCCATCGGTTAGTTGGTTGTTAGTCTAGGTTAATTCATTGATTTATGGTGGTTAGTCTAAGTTTAATCCGTCGAGTATGACTGTTAGTCTAAGTTGGAATTTGTCGAATATGGCAGTTAGCTTAAGTTTAAATCTGTCAAATATGGTGGGGTCAGCCTGAGTGAAATTCATCAAGTATGGGTCTTTGGATTAAGTCAAAATCGTCGAATAGCCTAGGAATTGAGTAAAGTCAGATTCGTCGAGTATCAGTCTTGACATTGCGTGATTCTACATTAGTTGAGTTTAGGCGTCGAGTTCGTCGAGTATCAGCCTTGGCATCGAGTGATTTCGGCTTGGCGTCGATGGCATCAAGTGATCTGTGAGTCTAAGTCAGATTCATTGATTATAAGGCTTGGCGTTGAGTGATTTGGTTTTGGAGCCGAGAGCATCGAGTGCCTGTGAGGCTAAGTCTAATTCGTCGTGTAATCCCGACGAATTTTTCGAGTATTGACAGTATGCCGTCGAGAGCGTCGCGTGAACCAGACGGCGTTGAGTGTTTTGAGTGTCATTTCGGTTGGCATCGAGTGATCTGAGTGAACTCTGCTAGGCATCAAGTGAAGGCATTGAGTGAAGTAAAACCGTGGAGTTAAGTCCAGGCGCTGAGTGGACTCAGCGAGGCGTCGAGTATACTCGACGAATTTCACATAGACTTGGGTTATTTTTGTTGATTCGTCATGTATCAAGTTAACCAATTTTGATAAGTATGATTTGTCGAGTGTCTACTATATTCGTCGAGTATACTCGATGAATCAGTGTGGACTTTGTTTTTTCTTGCCGAATTGAGTCCAACTCGTCGAGTTTGACTTTAGGGAGATTTTCGGGATTTTTTTCTTTCTGTTTATCATTGGAGTAGTCCATTGTTTTGGTTGTGGTTTTATCAGTGTTTATTGATGTCTAGGTGTGGCCCATGGTTGGCAGTGGATAAAGGACCACCTACCTCATGCCGCTCGAGAATCATTACATTTGGAGAGTTTTGTTATGTATGGATTTTTGGGTTGTGTTGGACATTGTGGCCACCAACACATTACCTTTTGAGATGTATGGACTGTTGGGTTGTGTTTGACAATGTGGCCACAACCACAGTACCTTTTTGAGATATATGGACTGTTGGGTTGTGTTGGACAATGTGGCCACCACTACAGTACCTTTTTTTGAGATGTGTGGACTATTGGGTTGTGTTGGACAATATGGCTACCACCACAGTACCTTTTTTTGAGATGCTTGGACTGTTCGGTTTTGTTGGACAATGTGGCCACCACCACAATACTTTATGTCAAGTGTTAATGATTCACGTGTTTAGAGCTGCTCAGTCTCTCTTCTTATTGTATGAACTTATGCTATTCCACTTACTCTTTCATATCTTATCGAAGCATGGCTTCAATTTGCACTTGGTGCAACTTCTCTTATCAAACTATTGAGAAATCTTTTTTTCTTATTATGGTATGACTTGTTTGCTATGTTTGTATAGTTTTTCTTATGTTTGAGTAGGTAACCCTTTTGT
Source organism: Platanthera guangdongensis (assembly GCA_039583875.1). Taxonomy (NCBI): domain Eukaryota; kingdom Viridiplantae; phylum Streptophyta; class Magnoliopsida; order Asparagales; family Orchidaceae; genus Platanthera; species Platanthera guangdongensis. The sequence continues at coordinate 120,511,145 of CM077164.1, forward strand.
CACTTGATTTATTGTTAATATTGATCTTTGATTGCCACTTGTATATTCTTGTTGAGGTATTCTTTTCTTTTGAACGCCTCAGGTTTGGAGCAGTAGCTAGTTGAGCAGCTGGGGTAGGTTGTGGTAGGTGTTCTGCAGCTATTACAGTTGTCCTTTCCTCACCATTGTGAGGTCGAGTTGTTTTGTTGTTAGTTCAGACATACATGCTATTTTGGTGGGTTCGTGTCAGGTTGTTGACACCCACTGAAGTTTTTATACTGTTAAGTTTCTTGTTAACTACATAGTCTCTTCTAGATGATCTGTTAATTTTACTTGCTTTCTGGGAAGATTTTATGTTATATTGCATGTTAGATATTTTTAGTATAAAAGCGTCATTTTGACTATCTCATTCATAGCATATTTCAAGTCAAAGTCATTCTATTTGTTAACTACGTAAAAGACTCTTTTTTTACTTATATTAAATCTAGAGGTATACATATTATGAGATGTCCTATTTGGATATTTATGCTCATGTAGGATGTTAATCTATATAAACAAAGTAGTTTTTTGCAGCGTATACTTATATTTTTCAATTATGGACTAGTTGATCCACTAAGCCGAGGGATAAGGCCGTCAAAACATAACTTAAATTGTAGCTTTCTTCATAATAACTTGAGGATTTCGTATAAAGTGTTAGGTTCGAGTTCTTTCCTGAGCGCCTGCAGTTATCCCCTATACGGCATGGCATCATGACGCGTGTTTTCTCTTACCCTGATATATTGTTTAAAAGCGGAGAAAATGTGGGTTGTGACAACACTACCGCCTAGGCCTCCATACGCCTTATCACTAAGAACACAACAGCGGAGCCCATGCGTATGATGGCTCAAAGGGTCTTGGGTAGATGTGCACCAAGAACACATCCCAAAATGGCCTATTAGTGTGGCACAGATGGAACCTATGGGAGCATATCACCACAAGACAAAGCCCAACCGTCCGCTTGGCATGGAAGGAGCCTCGGGAATGAGCACCGAGGAGCAAGCCCAACTGTCCAAAGTCTATCTGACAACTCCTGTCGGTGTGATGACTAGCGAGCCCATAAACCTTCCACACTATCCTTAACCTAGGATTATGACACCGCATGTCAACTCACACTGCATGCAGTTCCACTTGGCCATGCAATCATATCAAGGGCTCCAACCGAGTCCCTTCTCACCATTTCCAATCAAGCGCTCAAAATCACTCAAGGGCTCCACACTAAGTCCATTAACATCATTACCAATCCAGTGCGGTCAAATACTCACGCACTACAACCCTTTCACATTTTCATGCTCTCAGCACCCAATGGTTTATCATAAATATAGGTGGCAAGCCACCTTATACAACATACAATCCCACACTACTACCTGTAGGGAGACACAACTCTAAGCAGTAGACTACTAATTATCCCTTACCATTCTTGAGATCTTAATTCAATATATTCCATGGTCATGAGATTACCTCATCTGATTCATTCCCTATAATCAAGCATTCCCAAACACTTATGCTTCCATATAATTATCACAATCATTATGATGATACTTCACATATATCTTTCAATATGGTAACATATTTATAGGTTACACATTCAGTCATCCTATAACATTCATCGGGTTATTATCACGCGCATCCTTACCCGATTTCACAAGTATTTCATTTGTACAATCAAATCTCCTCAAAACATATGTTCATTAAATTCCTCCAAACCATTTGTTTATTAAATTCCTCAAAACCATTTGTTTGTCTCGACTGCAAATAACTAGGCTCATTTCAAACCTCAGCATCATCTTGTTATGTTCCTCCTACCTAGCCCAAAACCGGCTTAACATTAACCTGAAGAAACCTGCACATGAGTTACTATGCAGCAAATTCGATTGGACATTACTGGAGCTACAATACTCAGATCAAAACGTGTAATAATCCGTTGGAAAGGACTTTCTAAGGATTGCAACTTTCTTATTCAACCCAAGACCTAAATCTGGTTGTACCATGCTCCAAAACGGCCTCGAAGTCTGTTGCGCACAAAAAATAGATTATGCATGCATCTTAAAGTTAAACAAACGACATCCGTTTCTCTTCTTCCTCCAATTTATTTCGACAATTTACATCCAGTCCTTCCTCCTCCCTTATTCACCCTCAATAGACAATTTCTCTTCACGAAACCAAGTCCAACATCTTCATAAGGAAGAGAGGAGAGGTTGAAGACACAAATCCCTCGAACAAGGTCCTAGCATGGTCTCTTCCTAGGAGATCTTCATCTCGCAAAAGTCAAACTCTTTTAGTCGACATCGATCTCCCCTATATCATAACTAAAGATCTAGCACCAAGGGAGGGGGTAGGAAGCTCACCCCATTTCCGGCCATGGACCTTGTTATTCCTCTCGGAGGCATGCCTTGTTTTTTCCTCATTGGTATCGTTCCTCCCGGACGGAAGTTCTTACTCCAAAAAATTCGACTCTAGCATCTACATTGCTTCTGTCGGGTTCAGAAAGTAACAGCTCGGTCGTTGCTTTGTTTGCCACTGTTGGGGTGAGTGGCGGGGTCATTTTAATTTGGTCAGCTAATACTGACCATTACTTTGTTTGCCACCATTGGGGTGGAATGCTTTTATGCAGGTGTTATTGAGCCAAGTGTGAAGTAGAGGGATGAAGCCCTATTTGTTGTGCCGGCCCTCAAAGGCCAAGAGAAGCGTGTTGTTACTGTTTCATGTGTGGTCAGCCTGCGTGTCGATGTCTATAAAGCACTTATATTTAAGGAAACAGTTGTAAGGTCTTAAGGCCATAACGATTTGTGTATTTAAGTTATCATTCCTGCTTTGGTTTAGTGGACATTCATTTGGTTGGGTTCTAATCAATTTAATTAACTTCCGCTAGAATGCACTCTGATTTAGATGTGTAAATGGATTATGGTCTCAATAAATAACTCTGCTAACTGTTTGTAGAATATGGCATAGGGCCCCGACCAGACCTTTTGTTATATCCTACGTGACGGATGAGGGTGTTACAATTTGGTATCAGAGCCTGTTATCAGTCTTTCTTATTCGAATTCATGGTCGAATTCGTTTAAGGGGTGGTGAGCACGTGTACGTGTGCTACCGTTATAACATGAAAGAACATATGAATGTCTGCTTAGCAATGAAAATACAAATGTTTGAGGAACATGTGTGTTCCTAAAATTACTTTTGGCAATGTTTTTAGTCGCTTAATTGTGTATTTCATGATTATAGGTGACTAGGAGTGGTGTAGAGCAATCCCAATGTCAGAACGCTGTGGTGAGTAGTGCTTCGAACGACGTGCCTACAACCCTTCCTGAAAGTATCTAGCGTCTACCTAAATCTCCTAGAGGGGGGTGAATAGGTGATGTTTGCATCTTTTTGCGGAATAAAAATATTTAAAAGACAAGCACCCAAACACAGAGATTTTTATAGTGGTTCCCCGTATAGAGTACGTCCACTGTGCCGCCTCGCTTATCTACCACAAAGGGTACGATTCGGCTACTTCACCTTTCTCAGATTATACCAATCTTACACCTCGAAGAAACGCTCCTACACCTCTGTTGGGTATTGTATCCACAATTACCTGGATTTGAGGAAGCCACCTGTCAAGCTAAGATGAATTCACAATGTATTTGATGAAACATCTTAAGTTGTACTTGCAGCTCCTCCATGCTAAGTGCACACCAATGTCAGGGTGCAGTAGGTCAATATACACGGGTCTGCAAGACGTAATCCCTCGTTGAGCAGATCAGTGTGTTGGCCTACGTGTACTCTCTCTATTGGAGTGCACTTACTTTCAAGTACAGGGCCGTTCATATGCAAGAGAAGACAAGGAGCATGGATGGGTCAAGGAGCAGCTCCTGGGTGGAAGACGAAAATTCGTCCAAGGAAAATTCGACGAGAATCACCAAGTGATTCTCGCCGATTCGGCGAGAATCACTAGTGATTCTCGCCGAATCGACGAGAATCATTAGTGATTCTCGCCGACCCCTTCTGGCTACCTCAAAACGGTGCCAAGTAAGATTCGGCGAGAATCACTTGTGATTCTCGCTGAACCTGTGGTTAAGCAGCTCATGAATACCAAGTGAAAATCGCTGAGAATCAATAAGTGATTCGGCGAGAATCACTAGCGATTCTCGACGAATCGTCGAGAATCACTTGGTGATTCTCGCCGATTCGTCGAGAATCACCTGCGATTCTCGCCGATTTTCACTTAGCGATTTCTCGGGATGCTGCTGGACCGGATTCTGCCGCTGGACTAGTTTGAACCGGATTTCGGGTTTCTACTTGTGGGACCCACAACGGTCATATTGTATGGGTCTTCAATGTATAAATACATGGGTATTTTTGAACAGTGATTCGGCGAAGAAAATCAGACATACGGGAGCACGGACTAACCCTAGATCCCCGCTTCCGCTCAGTCGCCGCCGCCACTGCTCGCGATAAGTTGGTCGCCGCTGTAGATCTCTTTCTTCCCGATCTCCGGCGACAGAAGCTTAGCAAAGCTTTGAGTCTCACGTGTCCATCCAGAGATCTCTTGTCTCTCGATTTGTTGACCGGGAAAAACTCCCTCGTCCGAATCGATCGAGACAACTGATCCTAGAGTGACCGTTGGAAGACCAAGCTAGCTTCGCTACGAAGTTTTGATCTCCAAGTTCAGCAGCCGCTCATCATCATAGCCGCCGATCCCGAAGCTAGCCGCCGCTCGTGTTGCCGCCGCCGGTTCCGGGGAGATCCTCTCCAAGAGAGACCAAGGTTGTAGACTCTTCGTTGACTTCACGAACACGTCGTCGAACGAAGAGGAACACCGTAGTCTCCAAAAGAAGTTTGTATCTCGTGTACATTCTATATTTACTTTTGTTGTAAAGGAACTTTTGTTCCGTGTTGTAAGGGTTGGGTGCAACCCGATTTGTGGGAGTGTTGACTCTCACGTGTGGAAGGGTTCCTTCCGATAGTGTAGGGATTGGATTTCAATCCTGTTGGAGAAGTGACCGAGTCGTCCCTTGTTGGGAGATAGGTCGAAGGGGGAAAGTGGATGTACCCAAGTTGGGGAACCACTATAAATTACCTGTGTATACTGTGTGCTGTGCCTTTTATTTTTATTGTGCAGGTACATTCGTAAATTCCGCAAAAGCGCTACACGTCACCAATTCCCCCCCCCCCCCATAGGTGCACTTTGCCGACACTAGGTGGACTTTCAAGTGGTATCAGAGGGAGGTTTCTCTTCAAAAAGGTTAACACCTTGAGTAGAATCCTGCCACCAGTGTCAAAAGCATGGATCTGGATTATGAGATACCGCCACTCAAACTCCCCGCATGCACAAAGGATTATTATCCCATCTAGAGAATGAGAGTGTCATTTCACCTTGATGCCATCGATCCTCGAGCATCCTTCATCCTGGAAGAGGGTCCGTTTATTCCCATGAAGACCTCCGACTCTGGGATCCAAGTGCCCATGGGCATTGCTGAGATGTCAGAGACGGAACTATCACTATTTCACTTGGACGAGAGGATTCGTCAAATTATCATGGATATCTGGTCTGGAGCCTCTCGCTCTAGATTGAAAAAATGTAGAACGGCTAAATCTCTGTGGATGATGATCTCAGAGCTGATGGGGGGGTCAGAGAAAGCTGGAATATGCTGTCAATCAGAGGATGAAGCGTATGTGGGGGTCCTCACTTCTGAAGATGAAGGCAAGGATCCCTCGGACTGCATCAGAGCTCCAGTGTCCGTGTCAGAGACTGAAGAGGACAGTGAGGAAAGCAGCTCTGATGAGGATGACACAATGGTCACTGGCTCTAATGACAATATTGCTGAGGAGCAGGTAACTTCTTTGTCCTGCCCCGTATCTCTTAAAATTTCTGAAGACAGGAACTGCGTTCCTCCAGAAAATTCTGATTCCCTGAAGAGAGCCCTTCAGTCAAGAAACCTACTTGCTGAGGAGCAAGCTCAAGAGATTGCTCGACTGAAGATCTTGTTGGTTCTCCAATTGGCGTCCAACAAGGCCAAGGACTCTAAGATCTCAGCTTTAGAGAGTAGTCTGGAGAATGAGAAAAGAATAGTATCAAACTTCTCCAAGGTTGATGCCATTAAGAGAAAGCAAGAAAACGGGTGGATCTCCCGGATTATCAATTCGTGGAGAAATGGGGAAACGGTATTCCGACCCCCACTCCAAGCAGGAAGGCAACTCATCATGCCTTCAGGTATGACCACAGGAATAGTCATGGTCACTGCAAGGGTGATCTGTCCCCATATGGAAACATCCATAGTGTAAGGGCCGTCATGGCCACCCATGAGGAAATACCTAAGGCTCATTCTGAGCCCTTTGTATTCACTGCCACTACCTCAACACAGTGTGGATCTGCATGTCCCAGCTCACAGAAGACTTCTCACCACTCGAGGACACGGGATAGAGAGGATAGAAGTCATGATGTCAGGTTCCATGGGGCCTCTGTAAGGGAGATGCCTGAAAGAATGGCACCACCTTCCCGGCCTCATAACGCTCACAACATGCATTCTTTCCACCCTTCCACGTGTCACGATGGAAGAGGAATTTTTGTGACAAGATCATGCCCTATCCGGTTTAGACCTAGGACCGTGACTACATCAGTCATGAGATCAGGTCGGAAACGGCGATACAACATTCACCCATGTTGGTGCTGTGGAAAAGTGGGACACTTTGCCATCGACTGTTGGCACAACCCCTCTGTGCCCACGGCAAGGGCTTATCCACATTCTCGGGACAGAGGTAGTCTTCCAGACAGGTTTTCTGAAGGAAGGCAGTTGCGTGCTTATGCTAACAGGAACCTAGGACCCAATATGATTTGGGTTCCTAAGGTAAAGTAATTCTTTCTTGCAGGGTAGTCTAGGTTCCCGTGAATATAATGGGACCCAGACAGTAGGTGGCTCAAGACTACATTGGAACAAGCATCTGCAATAACAGATGTGATATCTGTTTGAGCATACTCACATTGAGCCTCTAATGTGTTATACCTGTGGGACTAAGACGATGACTCTCAAAATCCCAGGTAATCTTGATCAGTTCAAGGACTTGTGTCATATTCCATCCTCATTTAAAATATATATATATATATATATATATATATATATATATATATATATATATATATATATATATATATATATATATATATATATATATATATATATATATATTTCTATCCATGTGTATATTTATACTTATGCTTATACATGTATGTGGGCACCTCTAAGGATAGGTTAACTCGATGCATGCAAACCTTCATACATCAATAAAGAGTTAACGAAGATATGTCATCGTGAATCTCGACAACGCACAATTGACATCAAAAGGTTTTTGGAAAATCCTCATTCAAATCCAAATAGATTGACTTTAAAATATACATGTATTTATCATTTTTTATATTGACTTGACATCAGAAGAATTCAAAAATGTTGCAATGCGTCTCAACGTGAAAATTCCTAGTCAAGAAACCTCTCAATTTCGAATTAGACAAATCCCGCCGACCCATTATATACTTGAAATCTCGCTGAATTAGACAAATCACGCCGACCCTTCGCCTTCTTCACGAATCCCGCCTCACTCGCAGCAGATATCCCGCAAGAGGTCTTCCGCCGACTCGCTGAAACCCGCAGACTTGCCGAAACCCACAGGTGCTCTCCCGCCGACTCGCAGAGACCCGCAGGAAGCTCGTCACACCACCTTCACAAACTCCCGTTGATTCCCGCCGAACCCTGCAGGAAGCTCATCGCTACACGAATCCGGCTCTCCATCTTCTTCCCGTAAGTTCTCGCAAGGTTCTCGTCGAATCGCGAAGTGTCTCTGTGACCGCAAGGTTCTCGCAAGGTCCATCGTCAAATCGTGAAGGTTCTCGCAAGGTTCTAGCAAGGCCGAACCCCGCAGGAAACTCTCCTATCCACCGAAGGTCTTCCAAAAGGACGCTCGAGGAAGAGTTCTCGCAGGAAGCTCACCAACTCACTTCCGTATAAGCCCTTAGGTAACCTCTTCCTCACCCGTACTTGGACGCTCTCACTAGTGACGCTTTCTTTTTGAATGTTCATTAACGCTTAGAGTAGGGATTCTCTCTCTAGATCTGCAATGGCCCCAAGGACAACTGCTGGGTTGGTCACTGGTTGCGAGCTTGTTCGGACTGGGTTCTCTCACGCCTCGGACGAATTCCGCAACATCATTCTGATGTTGGAAGAGGCTGGGCTAACATTCGTCTTGGAGCACCCTTGCAAAATCCTGGACAAAGAGGTGCTGGAGTTCTTCGCTACCGCAAGACTCCGAAATGGCGACTCCGTAATCAAAAGCAAGGTGGCTGGGGTAAAGGTCAAGCTGTCTGCCAGCAAGCTGACTCGCTTCCTGCAGCTTTCTAGCTCGGAGCATGAGGACTATTTGGAGGACGATGACAAAACCAGAACTCTCTTATTCTGCGGTCTCCCACGAGGAACTCGGTCAATAAAGAGAAAGGATATGAATGAAGAAGGGAAGCTCCTGTCTGATATCATTGGAAAGGTGCTCATCTGCAAGCCGGGCTCTCATGACCATATCTCAGGAGATATGTTCAAGATCCTGATAGCTGTTGTCTGCCGTAAGAGGTTCAACTGGTGGGAGTTACTATTCGAGAAGATCAAGGACACCTTGGGCACTCCGAGTTTTGGCCGCATCATAAGTCTATATCTAAACAAGCTAAACGGAGACAAGTTCGACATGAGCAAAGGTGTCCCCCTCCACTACTTGAAGAAGATGGACACAAGTGTGTTTGATCGATGGGAGAGACGTATTGGGCAGCCTGCAGTGGAAGAGCAACCGGGAGTTTCTTCAGCAGTCACCCCCAGTGAAATTCCTGATACTTTGACTGCAGGAATTGAGGGGGAGACTCTACCCACTCATGTTGATATTGCATTTGAAATCTCCCAAGTGGCCAGGGATGCTGTGGCCGAGATACAAGAAGAAAGTGACACTGTATTGGAGCCTGCTGACAAAGAATTGGAAGAGACTGCTGACAAAGAATTGGAAGAGGCTGCTGATGAAGATGAGTTCATGGATGATGACGAAGAAGATGAAGGGCACAAGGGACATGAAGTATTTGAGGCTCCGGATCCTGTTGAACCTCCATCTGACAAGCCTGCACCAGTGAAGGGGGAGACTGAAACATCTAAAGAGGCCGCCAGCATTCCTCCATTAGAGACTGTGATTGTATCCAGCTCTACAGATGCGTCTGCTGAAGAGCAAGGCCAAGAAGTGCCTCCGACTATTCCGTTACGAGATGAGCTAGCCACTCACACAGTAAATGTCATTCAGGGAATTGTGAATGAACTCAATGACTCCTTTGCTAACGCTCAGAATAAACTGCTGAAAAGGATTAAGACTTCTGAAAATCTGATGCTCAAGAATATGGTGGAAATCAACCATAAACTGGACGTGATGGAGAAGAAATTCGAATAGAAGTATACCGCGGCCGCCGAAGCTGTCACACTTCTTATGGACGGATTGAAAAAGAACATTGATACTCTTGATGTCGTAAATCAGAATGCACATGTTGTCGCCAACAACATTCAAAAGTTTGACGGTAATATGGTCACTCTCAACGCCAATCAGCAGGGCTTGGTGTCTGAATTCTCCAAGACCACGAAGCATATTGATGACTCCCTACGTTCCTATGCCAACTTCATAGCTGTAGAAGCCAAAAAGGGGGAGAAAGAGTATCTAGCTAAGATGGCTGAGCTCCGAGAAGTCATGATCCTAAACTTCGAACAGTCAAACAAGTACGTCTATGAAAGCTGCCGGTGGATGCTCCACCAGGCGTTAGGCATCCCCTTGGCTGAAAATCCTGCAGATATTCATCCTCCTGAGACATTTATGGCCGCTGAGGGAGTAAGTGCTGCTGAGGGAATAAGTGCAAGTGCTGCAGATGTTCCCATAAGTGAAGCTGATGCTAGGGCTCTCTCCAAAGCTAAACTGAGGAGCATGTTTGATCAAGAGGCCCTAGCAAAAGCCAAGGCCAAGAGAAAAGCTCAGGAAGGGACCTCCAAGGAGACAACAGCTGAAAAGAGGATCAGAATGAGTGAGGAGGACGTACGAAACGAAAAATGGAGTCCAGTTTCAAGGAACATCATCTTAGACACCTTCTGGCTGCAAGAAAGAGGAGAGATCAATTGAAACGAAGTATATAGCCAGTATGAGTGGGAAACGCACAAAACGTTTGAAGCGAAACGCAACATCTTTTTCAGAAACAACAAGGATGCAGATAAAGTTCCTCCTCCTAGGTATTACCCGAAGCCCAAAGAATACATGGATAGGCAAAGCAAGAAGTACTTGGCTCAAAATCCTAAGGGTGACTTAGCTAAGGAAAAATAGTCAATAACTTATAGCTTGTCACTTTGTCTTAAGAACATTTAATTATTATTGTTATCATATGAACAATTCTGAGATTATATGTGTATATATATATATTGGTATATATATTTGAATTTGTGGATGACTCAAGTCCTGATCTGGTTGCATATATTCTCTTGTGCTGCATGTTTAATTTCTGAATGCTATGTTTATTATTTGATAGGTGTTATTCATCTTAGCTAGTAGTGTTTTGGCTTCGTCAAATAGGGGGAGATTGTTGGGTATTGTATCCACAATTACCTGGATTTGAGGAAGCCACCTGTCAAGCTAAGATGAATTCACAATGTATTTGATGAAACATCTTAAGTTATACTTGCAGCTCCTCCATGCTAAGTGCACACCAATGTCAGGGTGCAGTAGGTCAATATACACGGGTCTGCAAGACGTAATCCCTCATTGAGCAGATCAGTGTGTTGGCATACGTGTACTGTCTCTATTGGAGTGCACTTACTTTCAAGTACAGGGCCGTTCATATGCAAGAGAAGACAAGGAGCATGGATGGGTCAAGGAGCAGCTCCTGGGTGGAAGACGAAAATTCGTCCAAGGAAAATTCGACGAGAATCACTAGTGATTCTCGCCGAATCGACGAGAATCATTAGTGATTCTCGCCGACCCCTTCTGGCTACCTCAAAACGGTGCCAAGTAAGATTCGGCGAGAATCACTAGTGATTCTCGCCGAACCTGTGGTTAAGCAGCTCATGAATACCAAGTGAAAATCGCTGAGAATCAATAAGTGATTCGGCGAGAATCACTAGCGATTCTCGACGAATCGTCGAGAATCACTTGGTGATTCTCGCCGATTCGTCGAGAATCACCTGCGATTCTCGCCGATTTTCACTTAGCGATTTCTCGGGATGCTGCTGGACCGGATTCTGCCGCTGGACTAGTTTGAACCGGATTTCGGGTTTCTACTTGTGGGACCCACAACGGTCATATTGTATGGGTCTTCAATGTATAAATACATGGGTATTTTTGAACAGTGATTCGGCGAAGAAAACCAGACATACGGGAGCACAGACTAACCCTAGATCCCCGCTTCCGCTCCGTCGCCGCCGCCACTGCTCGCGATAAGTTGGTCGCCGCTGTAGATCTCTTTCTTCCCGATCTCCGGCGACAGAAGCTTAGCAAAGCTTTGAGTCTCACGTGTCTATCCAGAGATCTCTTGTCTCTCGATTTGTTGACCGGGAAAAACTCCCTCGTCCGAATCGATCGAGACGACTGATCCTAGAGTGACCGTTGGAAGACCAAGCTAGCTTCGCTACGAAGTTTGGATCTCCAAGTTCAGCAGCCGCTCATCATCTTAGCCGCCGATCCTGAAGCTAGCCGCCGCTCGTGTTGTCGCCGCCGGTTCCGGGGAGATCCTCTCCAAGAGAGACCAAGGTTGTAGACTCTTCGTTGACTTCACGAACACGTCGTCGAACGAAGAGGAACACCGTAGTCTCCAAAAGAAGTTTGTATCTCGTGTACATTCTATACTTACTTTTGTTGTAAAGGAACTTTTGTTCCGTGTTGTAAGGGTTGGGTGCAACCCGATTTGTGGGAGTGTTGACTCTCACGTGTGGAAGGGTTCCTTCCGATAGTGCAGGGATTGGATTTCAATCCTGTTGGAGAAGTGACCGAGTCGTCCCTTGTTGGGAGATAGGTCGAAGGGGGAAAGTGGATGTACCCAAGTTGGGGAACCACTATAAATTGCCTGTGTATACTGTGTGCTGTGCCTTTTATTTTTATTGTGCAGGTACATTCGTAAATTCCGCAAAAACGCTACACGTCACCTATTCCCTCCCCCCCCCCCCCATAGGTGCACTTTGCCGACACTAGGTGGACTTTCAGCCTCGATCCACAATGGATCTACAAACTCGATCCACAAGCCGGATCTACACCTCGATCCACAAACCAGATCTAAAACTCGATCTACTAACGGATCTACAACCTCGGAGATAAAACTCCTATAAACTGAGAGACAAAGCTCCTACAAATGTAAAAACAAATTTCAACAATAAGAAAATTGTTTGACTCTTCAGATATGAATTCTTCTTGAATATTCCTTCTTGAAACCTGAATAACTTGATGAAGAAGGTTGAGGAATAAAACTGAGAAGGATGATCTTAAAGCTAGGATCCGACCCGATCGAATAGAAGTTGAAGAATCAGCTGATCTTGGATAGGTCGAATCTTGTCTTGCTTTGAATCGTCGGATCTGGGGAGAGAGCGATAGAGAGGATTGACGATGAAGATGGTCCGCATTTCTCTCGAAAAAGGAAAGTGCTTGAGCGATTCAATTCTGTAAAAATTATTCTACATGTATATGATTCTTATTGTCGACGTATCCTTGAAGTGACTTTTTATATGTCATCGACCAACGGTCGATCGTCATTAAGGTAGGATCCATGTAATTAAGGAAAGATCAAACCTACTAAACTTAGGTTAATTTGAATTTCTGTCAGAAAATTAGCAACGAAAAATCTGTAATTCCATTTCTCGAGAAGAAGTATATTTCTTGAGAAACGACTAGCTTTCTCGAGAAAAAGACTTGGCTTCTCGAGAAAGGACTTGAAGAAAATTTTCTGTGAAGTAAACCACTGATTTCTCGAGAAGGACAATATTTCTCGAGAAAATAATTTGATTTCTCGAGAAACAATAAGGCCTCTTGAGAAATTGACTTAGCGCTAGATTCATGAAGTGAAGAATTTGTTTCTCGAGAATAACATGCTTTCTCGAGAAATCATATGGCTTCTCGAGAAATGTACTGAGCGAAAATTTCTGGAACTGAAGACAGATTTCTCAAGAAGGGGACATAGCTTTCTTGAGAACTTCTTTGCTTTTCTCGAGAATGCTTGGCTTCTCGAGAAATGTATAAGGCTTTTCTCGAGAAAATAACTTAGAGAATTTTCAGATGATTTCCCGAGAAGTCTTGAAGTTTCTCGAGAGCAGCAATGTTTTCTCGAAAAATTTACTTAGACTTCTCGAGAAATACAAGCCATTTCTTGCGAAAAAGACTTAATACAATTTTTAGAGAAGTTTTTCTTTTTTTTCTAATGTTGAACCCAGCAACCATTCCTTTCTTCCATTTCCATAGTACTTGAAAATGAAGTGCATCCCAATAGAGAGGTTACACATGAGTCAACACCATGGATCACACAATGAAGGATTACATTGCATGGTCCTGTGTTTGGTAACTCTTTGTAAACTGACATTGGTCTACACTTAGCAATATTAACCTACAAGCACTCAACTAAAAGATGGCATCAAATACAACCTTAATTCAGCTTAGTTCAAGGGTGACTTCATACAAATCTGGGTTATTGTGGATACAATACCCAACAATCTCCCCCTATTTTTAGAAGTCAGAACCCTCTACACTAAGGTGAATTACATCAACATAAATAAAGAAATAACAAGTAAAGAAGGGCATGTATATAAAAACAGATAAGAAATAACTAGTTTAACAAAATTCAAAATTTTATATATATAAGGTTTGTCCACAGAAATGTCCTAGCCCACAAAATTCAATAGGACTGATGAACATAGAATCATTTGAATTTCTGTTGTTGTCTTTGCTTCTTTTCTTGCTATCTCTTTTGATAGAAGTAAGGCTTAGGGTAGTACTTTGAAGGTTTAGGAGGAGCTTTGGGATTGTTCCTACCGTGTTCTCTATCATAGATCCTCCTCTTAGTTAAAGATTTTTCATACAGCTCCGTACATCCGTGGTTGTCTTCAACGGTGGCCAATCCAGAACTGCCGGAATCTTGGCTGGGTCTACTACCAACCCTGCACCGCTGATGATATGACCAAAGAAGGCCAGCTCCTTTAGCCAAAACTGGCATTTGTTGAACTTCGCATACAACTGGTGTTCTCGTAGCCTCTCTAGAGTCAAAGTCAGGTGTCGTGTATGCTCCTCCTCCTTCCTTGAGTAGATGAGGATGTCGTCAATAAATACGATGAAAAATACGTCCAAATACTCCTCGAATACCCTGTTCATGAGGATTGTAAATGCTGAAGGAGCATTAGTGAGCCCGAATGGCATCACTGTAAACTCGAACAGTCCGTACCTACTACTGAAGGCGGTCTTTGGAATGTCCTCCTCTCGAATCCGTAGCTGATAATAACCTGACCTCAAGTCAAGTTTCGAGAAGAAATGCGCTCCTTCCAGTTGATCGAACAACTCGTCAATCCGTGGCAGCGGGTATGTGTTCCAGACCGTTAGTCTGTTCAGCGCTCGATAATCAATACACAAGTGGAGACTTCCGTCCTTCTTCTTGACAAATAGCACCGGGGCTCCCCACAGCGAAGAGCTTGGCCGGACAAACCCTGCCTCTACTAGTTCCTGCATCTGACTTCGGAACTATGTCAACTCTTTCGAGGAAATTCGGTAAGGGGCCCTAGATGCCGGCTTGGCCCCCGGCACAAGCTGTATCAGGAAGTCCTGCTCTCGGTGCGGAGGTAGTCCTGGCAGTTTCTCTGGAAAGACGTCAGCAAAATCTCGCACCACCGGGATGTCTGCCACAGACTCCTTGGTCTCCGCCATTTCAAATAGAATCTGATAATCCTCCTCTCCCTGCAGATGTGTCTTAACAGCCTGTACTGAATATAAGAGCATACGAGAGGCAGGTCTTATAACTTCGATGATAATGACAGAGTCCTCGTGCCTCACTGTGATCCTCTTTGCTTGACAATCAATATGGGCATGATTCCAGTGCAACCATGTCATGCCCAGGATCAGCTCGAAGACTGGCATCCTTAGGATCGTTGCCGACACTTCGATTGACTTTCCGCCAATCTCCGCCTCCATGTTGTAGTGGGCAGAGGTGAGTAGCTTCGATCCGTCGGGTAGACGCACCCTCCTCATCAGACGTATGAACCGCTCCACTCCTTCCAGCCCTTCCAGGAAGGCCTCCGACACAAACGAGTGCGAAGCACCCTTGTCGAACAGTGTATAGGCGGGCTTGCCGCTGATGAAGACTATACCTGGGGCGGTTAAATGTCTTTGTATTCTATAACGAGTTTTCTTTCCTTTTTATTCTACCTAGTGCAGTTCTACAAATTTAACAACTGAGAAAGGGGATTTTATTTAAACAATTAAACATCTTGGCGTACCTGTTATGACCTGCTCTGGGTTCCGAGGCTGTGCCAGGTCCAAAGCATACACCTGCTCCCTTTCTTGTCTACGATCCCCTCCCTGATATCCACATCCTCGGCCGCGACCTCGGCCTCCAAGATACTGTGCTGGCTGGGCAGCCAGTGGTGCTGGTAGGGGTGACCCCCTCATGGGGCAGTTCCTCCTGATGTGCCCCACCTGATGGCAATTGAAGCATTCTGGCGGGGGATATGTCATCCCCCCGGGTCTCTTTCCCTCCCGTGTCTGAAGAGGTGGTGGAGCCACCACCACTGGCTCCCTTGTCTCCTGTCTTGCCTCCTGACGAGGCTGGTTCTCAACCCTCCTCCCGTCTGTGATATGGGCTCGTCTCTGATCGTTCCTTGCTCCTCGACCCTGATCCTCCGTTGGCTGTTTCCGGCCCCGAGTAGCTTGCCAATCAGCCTCTATCATTTTTGCCATCTCTAGTATCCGGTAAATGGGCCCGTCGGATACAAATAGTAGAGTCTCCCTCAGCTCCTTTCGTAGTCCCTTGTAGAACCTTTTCGTATAGCCCGCCTCGTCCAATTGGTAAGAATCTACAAATCGGGCTAGATGGTTGAACTCTCAGCGGTACTCCACCACCATCTTGTTCCCTTACCTCAACTGCAAAAATCTATCATCCAGCTCGTCCCTAGCCAACTGTGGAACAAAGTGTTCCAACAGCGCGCCCCTGAAATCCTCCCAAGAAATCTCTGCTACTTCCCTGTCCGCAAAAGTCGTGTCTAGCGAGGTCTTCCACCATCTCTCTGCATGCGACTCCAGATTGGAGATCACTAATGGTACCCTCTCCTCCCAAGGGCACCGTATCTCGGTCAGCATCTCGTACATAATATCTAGCCACTCCTCTGTTCAAACGGCCGACTCAGTCCCCAAGTAGGATGGGGGAGCAAGTACTTGGAAAATGGTCAGCCAGTTGGCCCCCGGGTTTGGCTGCGGAGCCAGAACCTGTTGGGCCCTAAAGGCTTCCAAGATGGCTATCAGAGTCTGTCCCATCTCTGACTGTAGGAATGGAGTGGGGACTGGGGGAGGTGGTGTAATGTCTGGAGTCTGCTGGGCTCCGCCTTGTGGAGTGGGTTGAGCTGGGGGCTGCAAAACAAACTTCATTAGTAGGCAATCGACTCAAACCTAACTAAAGTGGACAATTTACATGTGATCCCTCACATGGGCACACCACTGCTTCTGCTGCTTAGTTTGTCCCCAAACTAAACTCGCGCGGGGGTGACCCAGGGGTTGTGGACTGTTACTTTTCGATCGAGGTTTGCTCTGATACGACTTGTAAGACCCCCTTTTTTTCTTTTTAATTCCCGGGGTCTTATGCCCAGAACCGTCGTTTTGCGGTGGCCCCGACTCTCGGGAAGGCCGCCACTACAAAACGCCGATTCGGCCGGCCTTTTCGATCAACAAGAGAGAGCCGTATAATATAGTTTCGGATAAAACTAAGTCCACATCACATGTATTAAATGTAAATGAAATCACATCGAGTCCATAAAATAATATAGAGGACTGAAAGGTAACAAAATGGAAATATAAACGGGCTTAAGCCCGGTACATCAGATCCTCGCTACAATCTCTCGTGGAAGCTATAAAAATACTATCACTCATGGAGCTGGTCGCTGGTGCTCTGGTACTAGACTGGCCCACCTCCATGCGCATCGTACTACGCTAGTGCTGGTCCCTATCTTCAAGCGTGTCATCCTGCGGGGCTGCTCCTGCATGCTGGGCTCCATGATCCCCTAAATGATGTGGTTGGAAAACCGTTAGTCTAAAAGACTAAGTCCTATCATCCCCCACCCCTTCCCCCATGGCCCCTAGGCACCGAGCGAAGAGGAAGAAAGGGGAGGACTTGAAGGTGGAGAGTAATCAAGAAACAGATGGTGGCGGACCTATACTAGCAATTTTCATGGTACATGTGGCAGCAAAGTAAAGTATGAAATGTAACCTTAACTTATAAAAAGTCTCATACCAATTTATACGTTGGGGTGTCAGTTTTTATCAGCAATATATATATAAAGAATTTTAACCCTAATTTATAAACTTGCCCACACAAGCTTATAGAACAAGGAGTCGTTTTGCAGGGCCTATTGTATAAGCGTCGCATACCACTTATACAATAGGTGACATGGGTTTTATTCTATGATTATGCTATGACATGCAAGTGGGTTATTATGCGATCATGCAAGTGCAACTCACCCACCCGTCACTCTGCACACAGACCTTTAGTTCTCCCTTTCTGGAGTCGAACCTCCCAGCATACCTCCGTAGTGGCAGACGGAAGTGGTGGGTTGGGCCTTGCCGACCTCTAAACCAGTAAAGCACTAGCGGTCAGACCTATCGTATGCCTCAATGTTGGTGCACTAAGCGGAGCTCCTGCATACTCTTGTCGGCTGGCGCACCGGACTTCTGTTAGCGAAGTGTGAGCCACACTTGCCGAGTCAACGTATTGTGGTCGGTGCATCGACACTCCAATACCGAAGACCCACCACCTTTACGTTATGCACATGTAACCTTATGTATCGGCACCGAGCCACAGCTCCCCGGACCATCCCGTCCATCACAAACATCAACCGAGCCAAAGCTCGTCGGGCCATCCTGGCTCTCACAAATATCAACCGAGTCAAACCAACATCCCGAGACACCTGGGTGTGTGCAAGTGAACCCCTAATTATTCTAGTTGCTCTTTAAGATTTATCACTCCTACAGTTTACATTAGCCCAGGACTGCCCAAGGTATACCCCGTGAAGGGCTCTCGAAGGCACTAGGAACTACGATGGGATTACGCCCAAAGCTCCCTTTCACAAGGTACTTACCATTATTGGTTGCTACCCGATTTCCCTACCCATAATTAATTTACTGAATCTAGCCCTAGTGCATTAAACTCTTCTCCCTACGGGAAGGACAATCTTTCGCCGATCCCGACACCACCTAACACTAGTCACCCTCTCACTCTACAAATCCTGTCTTCCCATTATGAACTTCTATATTTACCCAAACCAGCAACCTATTGAGGGTTTCGACTCTTCAAAATTCATTTCTCACTCTAGTTCAGTTTCTGCAGTTACTATATGCAGACCACTCTAGGTGTATAAAGGAGGTACTCCGGATTGTCTTCCAAATCTCCTATAAAATTTAGCAGAGGTCTATCATAACAAATTTATTCTTAAATCAGAGATTCATAATTTTTCTATTTAATTTAATATTTATTGAATTTTCCCAAATATTTGGCCATGAGCAATTTTGAACATGAATTATATGATCTACTCAAGTAATGGCCACCCAAAAAATTTTGATCACTAAATTAACAGAGATATATGACTGGATACAATTTTCCATAATTTTTCAGAAATTATTTGACCTCTAATTAATTTATCAAAAATATTTCCATTAATCATGTGTAAAGAAGGAAGTACCAAAATTATTCATCAGAAAACTATATAAAAATTACAAAATCTTAATATGGTTCAGAAAAGATCATTGTACAAAAATCATAATTTTAGAGGCTTGCTAGACTCCAAAATAAATTAAATTAAATTTTCATGGGAAACCATACTTAATGAAGCAACCCTTAAAAATAATCATCCAAAAATTCTATAAAAATTCACAGAGCTTCAAACATAATAAAAAGTCCTCTGGCTAAATTTCATAAATTTCCAGCAAGTAGTTTCTTCCTAATAAATTTCTAAGTAAATAATACAAATTATCAATTTGTTAATGAAGTATCCAAGATAATATTCCTAAATTTATGATAAAATCTCCAGAGCTTGTACTTACCCCCAAAACTACTCAACCCAAATCTAATCACTTTTCAAAGAGTTTTTGTGACATTTTCTATCCCTACAAGGTTTGTGCCCTAAGCTAGGGTTATGGTTTTGAGGGGTTTAAAGCTTCCAAATTCCCTAAAATTTTAACCAGAGCACAGTACTAATCCTATGGTCCTCTCCACAAAGTTTCAAGTCAATCCAAGGTCATTTGACCTTATGATCTTCAAACCATAAAAATCCTCATTAAGGAACCTACCCTAGGGTTCTAGGGCTACCCTACTCTTAACCACTCCAAATTCCATTGGAGAGTGAGTCATACTATAGAGAGTCAGTGGCCAAAATATCAGCCTCTATTGAGGTGATTTGACCACTCAAAACCCAAAGTGGGTGCTTGACCTAGTTAACCCTAAAAGGGGTCAACCTAGGGTTGGAACAATACCTAACCTAAACATCTCCAAATAATATGAAACTTTTACCAGAGCACTAACATGCCCGCCAAGACCTCCCACCAAAATGTGGGGGGATTTTGAGGTGTTTAGGACAACTAATTAATTTATTCACGGATTATTAAATTTTCCTAAAAACTATAGAAAACTCTTCTCCAAAAATTCTGAATTTTGGACAGGCCCTAGGTATAGCTAGGGTAGACTCCCTGCCCAAATCTCAGATAATTTGGACAAGGGATAAATGGTGGGCATCCATTTGAATCTCAGGATAGCCCTAGGTATTGGGCCCACCAAAATGGGTGATGTGGTCTAACCAAAACTCCAAATTGAGTGAAATCAATTTTAAATTACACTAGACATCAAGGGCTTCATGTTCTATGTGACGACTTTTTCTGTTCTAGCATCTAAATATTTTTAAAAATTAAAACTCTTAAATGCCAAATCTGTGACAGAATTAAATAACCAGGAATTTATATACTATAGTTTAGAATCTAATATGGCACGAATCTTGGCGCCAGATGGACGAAATCTGTTCATCTTCTACCTTGAGCCGACGGCCAGGATTTATTCTTCCTGGGCCAGTTTCAAGCGGCTACCGCCGGCCATCCAGCCACCTCCCCGGCCGGCCACCGCCACCATCACCTCCGTTGAGGTGGTGGCTGTCGCCAGGTGGCGTCACAGCCGCCGGAGAGCCCTATTCCGGCTATCCCGATGGTTGTATTTTTGCAGAAAAAAACAGGAAAATCTCCCTTTGGATCGGGATCAATTGAGCCTGAACCTTGGCCCTAGAGATTCCTAAGATCAACCCATGAAAGAAGGAGTGGAGGAGGACCTTGCCGACGGCCTGAAGTCGAGAAGATCACCAGAAAGCCATCTTTGAAGGCGACGCCACTCAGTTTCTACAACTACACAGTGGGGAGGCTCGGTTTCTTCAGTTAAGGACTGGGAAATCCTCCTCTCGGCCCACTGAAGGTGTTTAAAGACTCAGTTGGGGAGGGGAGAGGGTGGATTATCAATGGCCATTAAGGCCATTAATGGCTACATTCGGCCATGGTGGAGGGGGCTGAATCAGGCCCTTGGTGGCCAGGGAAGTGGCCGTAAACTTCTCCCCTTCCCTAGGGGAGTTGAATTCAGCCATTAAAGGTGGCCTTTGGCCTTCCCTTGGCCGAGCCCCTTCCTTCCCCCTTCTTTCATTTTTCTCTTTCCTCCATAACCATGGAAATGAAGCTTACTCTCTCTCCTAGTCACCAAGTTGACTTGGTCAATCTGGAGGTCTATTGGCAGCCCATCCATACATATCATCTCCTAAAGAAGCCACATGAGGAGGCTTGAACTTGGGTCAACTTGGCCTCTAGGACTAAACCCAATGTGTCTTTGGTGACCCATTGACCTCACTTTAGATTTAGGAAGACCTGGGTAAGGTTGGTTGGGCACATTAGAGGCCAACTACCCATTGTTAGGGCACCTTGCTCAATTTAGGCCTATGGTGGTCCTAGGTAAAATTGGCCACTTTGGGTTGACTCCAATGGACCCTTAGGGCTCTAGTGGACCCTCTGATAGGTTAGTTATGTTGTGGTGTGGTCATGGAGTCATGGTGAAGCCCTAAGGTCAAACCCTGGGTTTTGTGATGAGGTTGTGCCATAGGCAGACCAAGGTGATTCTCACCTTGGCCTTCTATCACTTGGCCCTTTTTAGCTTCCTAAGGTTTTGTCATGACCTAGTCATGGCCAAAACCCTCTTAGGGGTCCAGTTGGAAATGGGATGTTACAGCCTCTGCTCATCTCTTTTTCAAGAGCAGTGACTTTCTTAGTGACTTCCTTGAGAGACTTATCAAAGTACTCTCATTACTTTGTAAGCAAAGACTCAATTTTACCCAGAAGGGTATCATCTGGAATGATTTCATTTGGAGGAGGTGGAGGAGGAAGAGCTGGGGCTGACCAGATGGGTATCTCTTCAATGACAACTGAACTTTTGCTTCATTTGGTAGACAATCTCATCCCGTTCCTCACCTAGGATAGTGGGGATAGAGAAATCCAAACTCCTCATGGGAGGTTCTGCTGGTTCTGGTATAATTTCTTCTTCATCAGTTAATAAAACTTCCTTCTCACCCTCAATATGTGCCTAGGGCTGAGAATCTTTTGGTGTATCTTCTGGAGGAATTTCTTCAGGAGTCTCTTTAGGGATAGCTTCAGGGGACTTTGCAGTAGTTTTATCAAGAGAGATGAATAGGGGGTCATTAGAATTGAGTTCTTCTATCATTTTGTTGATGGCCTCTGTAGTATTATCCATTAAAGTGTAATGATCAGAGGAGGAGTCAACATTCATACCTGAGCCGACATCATATGCAGGGGTGTTCTGCTCATCATCAGACTGGGCTTGACCTTCTTCATCTACTACCACATCATCATCAGCATCTTTCTCAGGAATCTGAGCTGCATGAACATCTGTGTGAATCTCTATCTCTGGTATCTCAGCATGTTGTACTTCTTCAAGAACTAAAGGAGTAGGCTGCCCCTCTACAGTTGCACTAGATGTGTCAGCTGTATTAGTGTGAGGAGGAGATGGGATCCTGTCCTCATCATCAAATATAATTCTTGGAACAGGTGGGGCCTGTCCTAGCCTTGGTATTCTGATCTCCCATCTCTGGATAGAGATTATAGAGACCTTCTTGAGGTGGTGAATTTCCACACCTTTAGTTATGTCAAAAATATCTGGATGAGCTTGATTCAAGTACAGAGAAATAATTCTTCCAAAATTATGTCCCTTCAGACTCTCCTTGATCTTGTCAAACAGCATGTATCCTCATTGGAACTTCTTTGTGCACACAACTGCAGTAATAATATCAAAGAACTTTGTAGAGATATATCCAATAGACCGTGTTTTGCATAGGAGAACTTGCCGAGAATGTCGGCCAGAAGTTTACTTTCATCAGTCATGTTCTGTCTTTTAATTGAAGTGGTGGAATCTGGAAGTGCACAAAAGGAGTCGGCTCTAGAGTAATCATCTACATCTAGATAGTCATCTTCATATATGGACAGCAATCGCAGAAACTCTATTAGAGAGAATGGCTTGATTTTGTGTTTCATACCTCTGTCTATAGTTTTCAACAATTTCCCGCTTCTCTTGATCTTGGCATGACAAAAAAACTCTTCAACATCAGGTAATGAAAGAGGATAGATCTTAACTAAGCAGATTATCACAACACAAATACAGGATAAGAAATGCAGAAAGAAATCAAGCCACATAGAAGACACAAGGATTTTTATAGTGGTTCCCCAAATCTGGGTAGTCCACTCTTCTACCACCCTGGTAGGAATCCACTGCAGGAAGGGGTTGATCAGGTGTCCTCGCACCAATGGGGTTTTGATCAGGTTCCCAAAAACCAAACCCTCAAGTCTTTTGGAGGGAGACTTGCAACCAGGAATCACTTTTGAAGGGAGATGACAACCCTTTGTACAGGAGGGGGTGAGAGAGTGATAGAAATCTTCTCTGTCAACAAACAGAGAGAAAATTCAAGTGGAATGATGTTAGCAGATTTGCTCCCCCTGAGATTTAGGATGTATCAGGAAAAGCTGGAGCTCTGCTACAGGGTGATAGGCCTTCAATCTTCAGGCCTGGACCAGAGAAATCTTCAGGAACTTCTGATTGATAAATTATTTGTTGTCCTTGAAGTTATCCTGTAGTAATGAGGAAGAAGAAGACTCTTGATATGAATGGATGTTCTTCTTCTTCTTCTGATAGCTGTCTCCTCTGGTCTAGGGCTGCAAGTTACTTCAGTGATATTGCCCTTTCTGTGTGTTCTTCACTTTCTATATATGTTCTCCACTTCCTGTCTTGTGTGTAATTGTTCTTCTTCCTGTGTATTTGAATCCCTTAATCTTGATGGCGGAAGGAACATTCCCGAGAGAGGAAGATGCATTAGGAATTAATCTATAATTAATCCAACTGTAACTGTCTGTTTGAACGGCTATATTCACTGAGAATATTGACTGTAATTAATCCTCAATAAATTCTGCCAACTGTTACTGATTCCACAGAAATCGTCGACCTGAACTTTCGTTGAGTTCATCGATCGTCGACCTGAGTTCGACATTCGTCGAACTCAGCTAGATTCATCGAGCTGAATATCTAGTCTGCGTTCGTCGACCGGAGCTAGCAGTTCGTCGCGCTCAGTTTCTATGTCGTCGAGCTGAGAAACTGACTTGCTGATTTCGTCAAGCTGAGCAAGAGTTGTCTACCAATCGTCGACCTGAGTTCGACGTTCGTCAAACTCAGCTTCTGTCATCATTCGTCGACCTGAGCTTTCATCGTTCGTCGAACTGCGTTCGACGATCGTCGATCTGATTCTCTGACTCTGTCTTGACTGCATTTCTTGGACTTCTTTTCTGCAATGCTGGAAAGTTCTTCTGAATGACCAATCCTGGAAATAGTCATATGACCCATGACTATACATGTTGGGTCAATCTAAGATTCCTAATAGTGTTCCTTGCCTAAATCCAAACTGGGGTTCCAACAATCTCCCCCTATTTGGGTAAGGACACTATTTACATAAAAATTGATAAAAATACAAGTAAAATACAATTAAAAACAATCTCTCTCTAAATCTGGATCAAGAAAAACTGCTGTTGCTGTTAATGATCATTGTCTAAATCTGCATCATTATAATCTGTTGTTGATGTTGCTGCTAGAATTTCTGCAGCTTCATTTAGAGGCATCTCCCCCTATTTTGCATAACCATTATTCAACCAATCTCCCCCTGTTTATATTTCTTTGCCAAAATCTGATAGCCACTGATATAGCCTGTATATTTGCTGGACTAAATTCTTTTCCTGCAAGAAGATATTAGGAGCTCTGGACCAAGAAAACCTTGGGTCCTGGTTCTCTTTTAAAATAATCAGAAATAAAAGAATAAAAAATTCTGTTTTGAAATTCTGAGTTCGACGAATTAAAGTACTTTCGTCGAGCGGAGGTCGACGAATGATATTGAGTTCGTCGAGCTCTGTTCACAGAATGATAATAATTATTTTCTGTGATCCATTTTCGTCGATCTCTGTTCGACGAACTAAAATTGTTTCGTCGAGCACATAATCCTGAATAGTACAAGGCAAAATCTTTGTTCATAGTTCGTCGATCTGAGTTCGACGAATAGGATTGATGTCGTCGATCTCCGTTCGACGAAATATTTTGAACTAAGATTTTCTGAAGATTTGAATGAGGTATTCTGAAAAGGGAAGAAATAACCTGATCCTCTTCTGATTCACATTCTGATTTTTCATCAGAGACTGCTTCTTCATCATGTCTGCTCCATGAAGCATTTATTGCCATTAGGCAAAACTCTCTTGCTCTTGCTTCATCTTCATCACTCCAGGATTCAGCTTCAATTATTCTTTCTTTCGCTGATCTAGCAGCCATTGCTGTGATGGAGTCCCACATCTCTTTTGCAGATGAACATTTAGCAAGTGCTTCAAAAATGTCATCAGACATTGATTGTGCCAGAATGTTCATTGCTTGTGCATCAGCAATCTTCATCTTTTGCTGGGTATCTGTCCATTGAGATGATGGAACAGCATTTGTACTCGTTGTTTGCTGAGTTTGAGCTGGACTGACAAAATAGATTTAAAGATGTTTTCATCAATGGAGTACATAAAAAATCTAATCCTTGTCTTCCATGACGCAAACTTATCTAGATTGCACATGGGCAGTTTGGTGCTTGAAAACTCATCAAATTTTGCCATGATAAACTCTAAAGATTTTTAAGATCTACCAAAGGATCTTTTGGTTCAGGTGTTAGCCTGTACAACCAATTATGGTATGGTATTTTTACCAAACTCGAGCACTGAATTAGTTGAATAGCAACCAGCCTGTAAGGTCTGGTAATTTAACCAACCTGCCTCTGATACCAATTGAAAGAGGATAGATCTTAACTAAGCAGATTATCACAGCACAAATACAGGATAAGAAATGCAGAAAGAAATCAAGCCACATAGAAGACATAAGGATTTTTATAGTGGTTCCCCAAGTCTGGGTAGTCCACTCTTCTACCACCCTGGTAGGAATCCACTGCAGGAAGGGGTTGATCAGGTGTCCTGGCACCAATGGGGTTTTGATCAGGTTCCCAAAAACCAAACCCTCAAGTCTTTTGGAGAGAGACTTGCAACCAGGAATCACTTTTGAAGGGAGATGACAACCCTTTGTACAGGAGGGGGTGAGAGAGTGATAGAAATCTTCTCTGTCAACAATCAGAGAGAAAATTCAAGTGGAATGATGTTAGCAGATTTTCTCCCCCTGAGATTTAGGATGTATTAGGAAAAGCTGGAGCTCTGCTACAGGGTGATAGGCCTTCAATCTTTAGGCCTGGACCAGAGAAATCTTCAGGAACTTCTGACTGATAAATTATTTGTTGTCCTTGAAGTTATCCTGTAGTAATGAGGAAGAAGAAGACTCTTGATATGAATGGATGTTCTTCTTCTTCTGATAGCTGTCTCCTCTGGTCTAGGGCTGCAAGTTACTTCAGTGATATTGCCCTTTCTATGTGTTCTTCACTTTCTGTATATGTTCTCCACTTCCTGTCTTGTGTGTAATTGTTCTTCTTCCTGTGTATTTGAATCCCTTAATCTTGATGGCGGAAGGAACATTCCCGAGAGAGGAAGATGCATTGGGAATTAATCTATAATTAATCCAACTGTAACTGTCCGTTTGAACGGCTATATTCACTGAGAATATTGACTGTAATTAATCCTCAATAAATTCTGCCAACTATTACTGATTCCATAGAAATCGTCGACCTGAACTTTCGTTGAGTTCATCGATCTTCGACCTGAGTTCGACATTCGTCGAACTCAGCTAGATTCGTCGAGCTGAATATCTTGTCTGCGTTCGTCGACTGGAGCTAGCAGTTCGTCGCGCTCAGTTTCTATGTCGTCGAGCTGAGAAACTGACTTGCTGATTTCGTCGAGCTGAGCAAGAGTTGTCTACCAATCATCGACCTGAGTTCGACTTTCGTCAAACTTAGCTTCTGTCATCATTCGTCGACCTGAGCTTTCGTCGTTCGTCGAACTGCGTTCGACGATCGTCGATCTGATTCTCTGACTCTGTCTTGACTGCATTTCTTGGACTTCTTTTCTGCAATGCTGGAAAGTTCTTCTGAATGACCAATCCTGAAAATAGTCCTATGACCCATGACTATACATGTTGGGTCAATCTAAGATTCCTAATAGTGTTCCTTGCCAGACAAACTTAGTGAAAGAGTCGAAGGTGTCTGACTTATGTTTCAAAAAGAACACACAAGTGAAACGTGAGTAGTCATCAACAATTACTAACGTATAGACCTTACCTCCTAAGCTGTGAATAGGCATAGGACCGAATAAGTCCATATGAAGCAAGTATAAGCTTCGTGAAAAATCTTTCTCAGCAATACCCTTGAAGGTAGCCTATGTCTGCTTACCCATTTGATAGGAGTGACATGGACTCTCTTTAAGGCACTTAATTTCGGGGGCATCATGCACTAAGTTGTGAGAAAATAGCATATTTAAGGTTTTAAAATAAATATGTGTCATTGTCACAGAGAGACGCACTGCTTTTTGCCATAAAACACACTAGGGTAGAAGTGTCTAAACAACGAAAATTTAAACAGAAAATATTTCTGCTCCGAGTGCCTGTTAAGACCATCTCCAAATTTGTAAACGATTTTATCAAACACTTGTCCTTGAAGAACTCAACTATGTAGCCTTTGTCAAATAGTTGACTTATGCTTATGAGATTATGGTGTAATCTCTCAACTTAAGCAACGTCTGTGAAAGAGACAATGGCGTTGGATATCATACCATAACCTTTTGTTGCTCCCATGTCTGAACCTCCAAAAATGACTTTTGGACCGTGATTGACTGGGGTATAATCACGCAAGAGTCTTCTTATCTCGGTCATGTGCTGAGAGCATCCGCTGTCCTAATACCAGATTGGCGTTCTATTGGTCTTTGGACATACCTGCAAAAATAAATAATTTTACCTAAGGAACCCAAATGTATTTGGGTTCTTGGTTCCTGGTCAGTGTACTCCCCTTAGGAACATTAGCCCTGCGAGTTGTCTGTCTCGCATGGCTAACTCGCGGGGTCACAAAGTTAGCTTTAGGTGCTTTCTTATTGTTATGACCATGTACATATGGACCATAACTCTTCATCTGAATTTCTTCATAAGGTGCTTTGAACACGCTAGCACCAAAGTCCCTAGGGTGGGTCCATCCCTGGTATCTGGTCTTGGGCTCTACATGAGTAGGCCTTGCATGATGACCATAGGATGACTCCAGATCAAACTTGTTAGTTGGGAAGATGACTTTCCTGAACGAAGGTTGACTAATGGAGGCTTTCCCCTTTTCTTTGGCGCTAGCCTTCTTGGTAGCCTTACCCTTACCACTGACGTGTCTAAGACCACTACCCTTCTTCTGAGCTGAGAACTCATCGATGAGAGGGAGAACAGTCTTCTGCTTTGAGTAGCTCTCAACAAGTTTTCTCTCCACCGCGAGCTTTTCTTCCTGCTCATCAAGATATTTTTTCCTTCAGTTTTAACATCTCAGTCGGGTCCTTGAGTTCCTCTTTCAAGGAGTAGACTTCATCTCTGAGAGGAAGTAATTGTGCAATTTCATCCTTCATATTTTCTTCCACTGCCCTGAGGGAGGCAATCTCTTTAACTTGCTTTCGAACTACCTTACGACATTTGTCGAAAGATTTTAACAAGTGCTCGTGCTGATCCATCAACTCTGATTCGTTCTCATCAGAGGAGTAGTCTTCATGACCATTCGAGGAAGTTTCAGATTCGGAGAGAATGGTGTGCGAGATTACCTTCCCATGGTATTCTGAGTCGCCCACTTCCTCGTCATATTGAGCCATCAGCCCAAAGTAGGATTCTTCATTTTTAGAACTTGACTCACTCGAGTCACTATCACTGAGAGTCTTCATCTTTTTGGCGATGAAGATCTTCTCTTCTTTCTTTTTCCATTTGAATGAACTTTTCTCATCCTTCCTGGAGCTATCCTTCTTCTTGTACGGACAATCCGCAATCATGTGACCTGATTTGTTACAACAGTAGCAAACAATGTCAGAAGAAAACTGTTTGTTCGGTTTGAACTTATACATGTCTTCCTTGTTATGGCTTTTCTTGGAGTAGTCACCGTCACGTTGTGATCTTCTAGAGTCTGAAGAGAAGGACTTGTTTTTCATCTGTCTCCTCTTGCTTAGCAGCTTCTTGAACTGCTTGGAGAGGAGGGAGAATTCTCCATTTGATAGCTTGGAGCCAGACGTGCTAGGGTCAGAGTTTTTAGGAGTGTTAGGAGCTCGTGTCCTTGCTGGTGATAGAGCTTTAGACTTTCTTAAACCTTCTGCCTTTAGGGCTGTAGACTTCTCTTTGCTTGAAGATTGATTGGCATGCTCCTCCTTCTTTTTGGTGTTCATTTGGAGTTCGTAGGAGAGAAATTTACCAAAAAGATTATGTGGGTCGATCTCCGGCAACTTTATAATTTCTTTGATGGCGATAACCTTTGTGTCTCAGTCCTTTAGAGGGATCTAAGGAAATTGTCGTTTAGTTCACCATAAGTGAAGATGCGGCTATAGTTCTTGAGACCGTTCACTATCTTGAAGAACTTTTCAAAGATGTCAGCTATGGAGTCATCTGCACCTTGCTTGAAGGCTTCATACTCCTGGTTCAATAACGATCAGCGATCGTCTCTCACTTTTTCAGTACCTTCCATCAGGATAATAAGGCAGTCTCTCATCTCTTTAGCAGACTTATAGTGGAATAAGTTCTGGAGCATGGCATCATCCACTGCACTTGATATGATATTCTTAGCTTTCTTATTAAGGGAGACTAAGGAAATCTCATCCTTAGTAAGATCCATCATCTTCTTTGGAATCATGATTTCTGGATTTATCGTTGATGGCTATGTAGGGATGTGAGGTCCATCTTCCACTATCTGAAAGATCCTTGGATCAAAAGCTTCCATGAAGAACCGTACTCGTTCTTTCCACATGGGAAAGTTTTCCTTTGTGCATACTAGCAACTTCATGGATGACATGTTTTTGCTTATATACATGGTGAAGGTGCGGAATCTCTGAACGCTAGATCGGGGTTCTTGGTCAAGGTGTTAACCATATTTGACCAACCTCCCTCTGATACACTTGGAAGTATCTAGCATCTACCTAAATCACCTAGAGAGGGGTGAATAGGTGATGTTTGTGTCTTTTTGCGGAATAAAAAAATTTAAAAGACAAGCACATAAACACAGTGATTTTTATAGTGGTTCCCCATATTGGGTATGTCCACTGTCCCGCCTCGCCTATCTACCACAAAGGGTACAATTCGGACACTTCACCTTTCTCAGATTATACCAATCTTACGCCACGGAGCAACGCTCCTACACCTCGATCCACAACAGATCTACAAACTAGATCCACAAGCCGGATCTACACCTCGATCCACAAACCGGATCTACAAACTCGATCCACTAACGGATGTACGACCTCGGAGATAAAACTCTTGCAAACTCGGAGACAAAGGTCCTACAAATGTAAAAACAAATTTCAACAATAAGAAAATTGTTTTACTCTTCAGATCTGAATTCTTCTTGAATCTTCCTTCTTGAAACTTGAACAACTTGATGAAGATGGTTGAGGAAGAATACTGAGAAGGCTGATCTGAAAGCTAGGATCTGACCCGATCGAATAGAAGTTGAAGAATCAGTTAATCTTGGATCGGTCGAATCTTATTTTGCTTTGAATCATCAGATCTGTAGAGAGAGAGCAACAAAGAGGATTGACGATGAAGATGATCGGCTTTTCTCCCAAAAAAGGAAAGTGCTTGAGCGATTCAATTCTGTAAAAATTATTCTTCGTGTATATGATTCTTCTTGTCGGCGAATCCTTGAAGTGACTTTTTATATGTCATCGACCAACGGTCGATCATCATTAAGATAGGATCCACGTAATTAAGGAAAGATCAAACCTACTAAACTGAGGTTAATTTGAATTTATGTCAGAAAATTAGAAACGAAAAATCTGTAAGTCCATTTCTCGAGAAGAAGTATATTTCTTGAGAAATGACTAGCTTTCTCGAGAAACAGACTTAGCTTCTCGAGAAAGGACTTGAAGAAAATTTTTTGTGAAGTAAACCACTGATTTCTTGAGAAGGACAATATTTGTCGAGAAAACAATTTGATTTCTCGAGAAACAATAAGGCCTCTCAAGAAATTGACTTAGCACAAGATTCGTAAAGTGAAGAATTTGTTTCTCGAGAATAACATGCTTTCTCGAGAAGAGAATGTCTTTATCGAGAAATCATTTGGCTTCTCGAGAAATGTACCTAGAGAAAATTTCTGGAACGAAAGATAGATTTCTCGAGAGGGGGACTTAGCTTTCTCGAGAACTTCTTTGCTTTTCTCAAGAATAGCATGGCTTCTCGAGAAATGTACAAGGCTTTTCTCGAGAAAATAACTTAGAGAATTTTCAGATGATTTCCCGAGAAGTCTTGAAGTTTCTTGAGAGCAGCAATGCTTTCTTGAAAAATTTACTTAGACTTCTCGAGAAATACTGGTCATTTCTCGAGAAAAATACTTAAACAATTTTCAGATAAATTTTTCTTTTCTTCTAATGTTGAACCCAGCAACCCTTCCTTTCTACCATATCCTTAGTAATTGAAAATGAAGTGAATCCCAATAGATAGGTTACACATGAGTCAACACTATGGATCACACATGAGGGATTATATTGCATGATCCTGTGTTTGGTGACTCATTGTAAACTGACATTGTTCTGCACTTAACAATATTAACCCGCAAGCACTCAACTAAAAGATGGCATCAAATATAACCTTGATTCATCTTAGTTCAAGGGTGACTTCATACAAATTTGGGTTATTGTGGATACATTAATACCTAACACCTCCTTCTATTGAACCTATAAGGCTGGTGGTTGAAGCTGTGTTCGCCATGATAAATGCATAGCCGGGGAGGCAAGTGTAGCCTCTTGCCCTGAATTGGGCCAAGTACCACTTGGCGTGGCTGGGCTTATATTGGTGGATCAAGTAGCTGCAGAGCTTGTAGTGCAAAGAACAGCGACTGAGAAGTAGCTCAAGCATGTGATGATCTTCATTCCTCCAGTATTTATGGGGATTGGAACCCCTACGCAAGCCGAAGACTGGCTCTCTCGAAAGAAGAGAGTCATGACGGCAATGGAAACGGAGGAGTGACAGAAAATCACCGTAGCCACTTTCTTGCTGGATGGAGAGGCATGGTTATGTTATGGTGAATTGGAGTTGCATCACTTTGCTAAAAGACAGCTCACAAATATCTCAATGGATGAGTTCTCGAGATTGTTCCTGGCTCAATATATCCCCTTAGTGCAGAAAATTGCTATGGAGAATCAATTCCAGAGATTAACTCAGGGCGGGAGTAGTGTTGATGACTACTTGCATGAGGTCACAAGATTAGGGCGATATGCAATACTAACTGGTTCTATAAAGGATTACACAACGATCTGAGGTTGTTGCTCTCAGGTCCAATGACGCAGGGTTTTCTGGCCTTGGTAAATACAGTCTGATCCCTGGAGCAAGATATGAAGCGCGTACATCATAAAAATGACTTGCCCTTAAAGAGACCAGAGTTTAAGATACTGAACTCATCATAGGCTGGGTATTGAAGGTTGAACAAGAAGTCCAAATCTGTTGGACTGGCTCCTGTGGTGTCTAGAATGACTTCTGGACCGACTCCTTCATTGTTATACTTGCAGCAAACTGGGACACATAGCTCGAGAATATCGAAGCATTCCTCCGAGGATTAAGAAAAAGACAGGTGCGTCTTACGAAGAGAAAGGGAAAGCATTGGAGTCAACTGCATCCCATTATGCTCCAACCCAACCTAGAGTATACAACCTGTAAGACCCCCCCCCCCCCCCCCCCCCCCCTTCCCGGATCCCAAAACATGGCACGAAGAGGGAGTCTTATGCCCGAAACAGCCTCCTTGCGGTAGCATTAGCACACGGGCTAACCTGTACCACAAGACACCTATTCCGCCGGCTAAAACAATATCAATATATCATGCCAACCCAACCAAATAAAAAGCAAGAGAAGTCAAAATCCACAGGAAGTAATATAGTCCAAATACATCAATAAAGAGAAGCTAAACATGCTTCTACAATCTATCAGAGTACAGCTAATCATTGCCCAAACGGGCTACATCAGAATATCAAATACTAATATCAGTAACCGACGGTATCGACGGCACCGTCACTTCAGGCCCTATCGTCCTGGCCTGGCTGTCCTGCTGCGTAGTCTGCGGCTGCTCTACCTGCGGCGTGACCTCATAAAAAGGAAGACGTAGCAACCGTTAGTCGAAACGACTATGTGGTTTCACATCCGCTCCCCGGGCGACTCCTCGGCACCGGGCGGGAAAAAGGAACAAGAGTACAATATATATATATAAGTATAACAGGTAAGCAGGTGACAATAGTGTAAGAGTAACAGTATCATAATCAGCATTTATTTAAGAGCTACAACAACCTAACAAAATAAGTAACAGCAGGAAAGTAACTTAACTTATAAGAATGCACATACAAACTTATAAGTTAAGGATCGGGTTACATAAAGGTAACTTATCGTATAAGAGTGCCCATACAAACTTATACGATGAGGATCTTGTTGTGCAATGTTATGAAATGCTATGAATGCTATGCAATGACTCACCCATGAACACACCCATACAATTGCTATATCGACACAGACTATAGTTCCCACTTTTCGAGCATGTAGCTAACCTCTCAGGCATCAGCCGTCATGGTCAGGCGGTGACAGTAGAACGGGAACTTCTACTACTAGGCAGGTATCCACACTACTTCACCTAGGCCTCCGTATGCCTCAATGCTAAGAAAACAACAGCGGAGCCCATGCGTACTATGGCCCAGCGGGAGCCTCGGGTAGATGTGCACCGAGGACCAAGCAACGAACTAACCTTGTGTGACCTGGAAGGAGCCTCGAAGTTAGCACGAGGACCAAGCCAAACTGTTCACCTGGTACGGAAGGAGTTCCGGGACGTGAAAACCGAGGACCAAGCCCAACCGCCCAAAGTCTAACTATCAACTCCCGTCAGTGTGACGACTGGCGAGCCCGTAGACATGCCACACTATCCTTAACCCAGGATTACGACACCGCGTATCGACTCACACCACATGCAAATACCACATCAACAAAACATGGAAGGGGCCTCGAAAGTAAGCACGAGGACACAACTCAACCATCCATCCATACCTTATCTCAACACAACCAAAACAAGTGACGGTCAATACCGCACTTACATCCCTTCACAATACCACCCGTAGGGAGACGACGCTCTAAGTATTGCACTAGTAGACTCATTCATTAATCAAACATACCCATGGCCATAATATATTCATCTATATGACTTTCCAAATGATGACAACGTAATATAAACATGATGCACATATAAAGATCTGTCACACTTTCCATTGATAATGTCATAATATAAATATGAAGTGCACAATTATCAATCTTTCAATTCCTACCAATTAAATTCGTTTAAATAAGATTGCTTCACAATTTGATAATATGAAATTTGATTAATAAGCTACATCAATCATGCAACAAATGATTAATCACAAGCGTTCATCCAAGTCAAGTATCTTGCAATATTAATTCCACCGAATCCAAATCCATCTTCCATTAAAGCCCGGAATTTAGGTGCAGGTTGAATCTGGACAGCAACTTCGACCGGAGATTCCCTAAGCTACAGGAATCGGGTGAAGACGTGTACCCCACGATGGAAAGGTCTTTCCGTGGTCTACAACTCTCGTATTCAGACCTCATCCCAGATTTGATATTATCCTATTTGAAATCGGACTTGAAATCCTCTGCGTACAGAACACAATTTCTGCATGCAGAATTTATTGAACACCATTTTCGTTTAGACTTTCCCGTGGCTACAACTTCGCTAGAAGTCGTGCAACCATTAGTTGGAAAGGTATTTTCAAGGGATTCAACTTTCGTGTTTAGCCAAAAGCCCAGATCTGGCCATATCACACTTAAAAATGTCCACGAAGTTCGCTGCGTGCAGAATACAGATTATGCACGCATCTTAAGGCGGAATGAACGGCATCGGTTCATCCTCCTCCCCAAGGTGATCTTTCCAAATCATTCCATAAAATATCCTCCCTTATTCAACCTCAAGAGGCCAATACCCTTCACGAAACCATCCCTTATCATCACATTGAAGAAGGGCGTGGTTGAAGGGATCTAAACCCTAAGACACAAGTCCTAGCATGGCCTTTCCTAGAAATCTCCTCCTCACCATCAAGACTCTCTTGAGTCGATGTCTCGCCTAGGAAAATAACTATAGATCTAGAACCAAGGGAGATGGTAGGAAACTCACATCGGTTCCAGCGATACCACCATTTCCGGCCATGGATCGCGTAGTTCTCCTTGGCGGCATCTTCTCTTTCACGGCGGCGGCGTATCTCCTCCGGTAGAACTTGCTCCAGCAGTTTTCCCTCTCACCAGGAGTTCTCACAGGAAATAAGGGATGAAATGAGCATGAAAACGGCTAGGGTTTTCTCCCATTAACTTAGGACCCATCAACAGAAAACGTAGTTCGTCGCGCAACCCATCATAAAAGCGGTTGATCTTAGCTTCCTTAATTTAAAACACCAACTCTGCATGTTGTCTCAGCACAACAAATGCATGCAAGTACTCCTCGATCGTATGTGGTCCTTGCATCGAACACATATTCAACGGTTGAGTCGATGCTCTTCCCCTTACAATCTGCTCAAATAAACCAACCGACATTGATGCCACTAAAGGAATAGGGTGTTGCACATGCCTTTTAGGTTGGGCATTGATCATTGCGAAGACCACATCAGCTATCCTCTATACTGTCTCTACAGAAGGAGGAGGTTTTGGCACCTCATTTGGTGCACTACTCTCCACCGAGCGCGGGGTTCTTGCTGCACCGCACCACTTCTAGTCGCCTATAATGTGAAATACACAATTAAGAAACAAAGAATATTGCCAAAAGCAATTATAGGAACGCGCAAGTCCCTCAAACATGTGTATTTGCATTCCTAAGTGGACATTCTTGAGTTCATTAATGTTATAACGGTCTACACTTACGCATGCTCGCCACCCCTCAAAAGAATTCGACCTCGAATTCGCAGGAGGAAGACCAAGATAAGCTGATACCAAATTGTAACACTTTCATCCATCATAAGAAATATAATAGAGGGTCTGGTCGGGGCACCACACCATATTCCACAGACAGTCAGTGGAGTTATATGTTGATATCAAAAAATACTCGAATCCTAACTCAGAGCCTTCTAGCGGAAGCTTCAGGGGTTAAATTTTGAACTCAAGTACAACAGTAATGTATATTTGTACAACCTTGGGCTCGCGAGTGACCCAGCAAGCGAGGAAGGAGGACTGGCGAGATGGGGTGAGGCCTACCCGTAAGAGGTGAGAGGAAGGGGCAGCCCATGAGTTAAGGCGAGACCTCGCTAGGCGAGACCTCCTGGCGTGGGCGAGATGGCCCAGCAGGCGAGACCTCCCTAGGCTTGACGGATCCCTCCCCACTCGCCACATGAAAAAAGAGATGTCTTTACCTTTTTACACACAAGGGGGATTTTACCTTTGTGCCCCAGGTAGTTTTACATTTTTACCCCTGGAGGTCTGCGCATAGCTCTCTGGAACAGCGGAGTTTGGGTGTTAGCAGACCCAGTTCTAGGGTGTTTTGGTCATTTCAGGCTGATTTAGAAGTGATATTTGCAGATCAGGTTCAGAGGCCTATAAATAGACCGGTAGAGGTGCCTGAGAAGGTTGTTGAACTTTTCCACTATCTTCCTCACAGGCACCTAGCTTAGCACTGGCTAGGGAGGGGAAGACTCTCAGTTCTTCCGGGTAAGAGGCGGGACCTCCGAGCTGGGCCCCCTCGGTCTGTTTTCAGGTCACTGACTCTCATCAGGAGGGTAGCGCAGGGAGAGTACGTGTGGGCTGCATCCTGTTCGAACATTAGGAGGGATCAGAAAGCTGGTTCCAACATTTTTGGTACGGTGAGCGTGAAACGCAGCCCTCAGACAAGAACCTTGAGCAACCACATGGCGGGAGATCACGGAGAAGGATAAGGAGGGGAGTCAGATAACCAGGGGGGATTTGTAGGGAGAACGGATTTTTTGGCTTCGATCAAGGGGATCATGGATCTACTGCAAGGGATCTCGCGGCAGGGAGACTGTTCAACTCCACTGCCTCTAGTGCCGGCTCTCGCGACTCAGGAAGAACTCGTCTCGGAGCGAGTAGGAGAGGATGCCCCGGGGAGAAGGCCGGGAAAGGAGGTGATGATGGAAGGGAGCGGGAGAGACATGGCAGGAAGGGAGCTGTTCCCAAGCCCGGCGAGTGCCATCTCGCCAGGGGAGGTCATCGCACGAGTAGGGGCGGTGAGACCGTCGGCGAGAGGGTCCCCTTTTTACAAGCTGATCCTATCCGCTCCCGTCCCGGAGGGCTTCCGAGAGCTCGAGATGAACTACTATGTAGGGAAGGATGATCCCCTGCATCACTTGCAGTGGTTCAAAGACGCTGTCTCGATCAGGCCCATGACGGATGCGTTTAAGTGCCGCCTTTTTGCAATCACCATAAAGGACAAAGCTAGGGACTGGTTCCATCAACTCCTGACAGGCTCGATATACTGCTTCGAGGACTTAAGTAGGAGTTTCCAGCTCCGGTTCTCCACATCTAAGAAGAGAAAGAAGAACCCGGAATCGATCTTTTTGATTAAACAGAAGGCGGATGAATCGCTGGCTCAGTACGTGGACAGGTTTCAAGAAGAGATTTTGGATATACAGGAGGTGCCAGCGTTTGCCCTCCATATGGCCTTCACAGTGGGACTGCGGGAAGGATTCTTCAAGATGAGCCTCACCCGGAAGGCGCCGCTGTCTTTTGAGTGCTTGATGGAGAAGGCGGCAAAGGAAATACTGATGGAGGCGGCAAACCCAGCCTTTACGAAGAAGTTGGCAAGGCTTACTGAGGTGGAGTCGAGGGAGCCAGGTGGGAGACAGCAGGAGATGAGAAGACGAGAGGAGCCCAGGGTGCCGGCATACCCGGAGCTGGGGTGGAGACCACAGGGAGGCCCTGCCCCAGGACAAGGTAGAGGATTTCCCCAAGGGGGGAGGAACCAACAGGGAGGACCGGGAAGGTTTCACCAGCAGGGGTGGGGGTATGGTCATAGACCACCCCTACCCCCTCCGCAGCAGGCCACGGTCATCGGCCGAGGCAAAGGAAGGGGCCGGGAGAGAGGAAGAGGAGCAGGAGCAGGGAGAAGGAGGAACCCTCAGGAAGGAAGACAAGGGGGGAGGTGGCGTTGCCATATTGTGACTTCCACGAGGAGGAAGGTCACGCAACGGCTACCTGCCCGAATTTCTTAGAGATGAGGAGAACTCGAGGGGCAGGAGAACAACCAAGGCCGGTGCGGATAGAGGATGTCACAGTTATAGGAGAAGAGGATTGATGTGTGGATCGAGCGGATGAAGGGGATCGCGGGGGAATTGGAGTGATCAATGGGGGGGTGGGATAGAGGCGGCTCGAAAGGCGAGCCTTCACACTATGTATCGTCGAAGCGTCGCCTCGACTTCACAATCCCCCCCTCCAGATGAAAAGATTACCTTTTCAAGGAAAGACATGCTCGACCATGAGGACCCCTTTTGTGACGCGCTGGTGATACAGACCGCCATCGAGAACTTCACGGTGTCGCGGATCCTAGTGGACAATGGGAGCTCAGTGAACGTGATTTTCAAGAAGGCATTCAATGCAATGAGGGTGGAGGCCCGGAGGGTGCTGGCGGCGGATGGACCACTGTTTGGGTTCTCAGGGGAAAGAAAAGAAGTCGAGGGGGGAGTAGGACTTCAGGTGACCCTGGGAGGGCTGTCCCGGAATTGCCGCTTTGTCATAGTGGATGCCCCCAGTAGCTACAACGCTATCTTTGGGCGCCCCTTAATCAGCGCTTTCAGATTCGTCCCATCCTTGTTTCACTAGTGCTTGAAGCTGAATTCAGGAGGTACCCAAATCAGGGTACGGGGGGATCCAAAGGCTGCTAGGGAATGCTACGTGACGGCAGTGAACACCATCTCCTGGCGGGGAGACGCGGAGGAGTTGGAAAAGTGGATGGAGCAATTGCAACAAGAACTGGGAGGCGGGGAAGAGCAAAGGGAGGAGGAAGATGTTGGAGGAGGAGTAGTAATGGTGGGAGGCATTGCGGGGGAGCCAGGAATGGCGGGAGAGGGGTTCGGGGAGATGAGGGTGATAGAAGAAGAGGAGGAGGAAAGTACGAAGGGAGAGGGTGGAATGGTAAGGAACTTAGGCACGGTGGAGAGGATGGAAGTGGCTGGGAATGAGGGCGAAGAGACGGAGGTAGCAGAGGAAGAGGAGCCAAAAGGAGTGGTAGGGAGGAGAGAGAAAAGGCGGATGGAAGAAGAGGGAGGGTCACCCGGGGAGGTGGCCCGACGATCAGAAAAGAGAAGGGCCTCACGACAGGAAGAGGACGACGTAAGCAAGGGGGAGACAGAGCAGCCGGGGAAGGAGAT
The DNA here is from genome assembly GCA_039583875.1 of Platanthera guangdongensis. Classification (NCBI taxonomy): domain Eukaryota; kingdom Viridiplantae; phylum Streptophyta; class Magnoliopsida; order Asparagales; family Orchidaceae; genus Platanthera; species Platanthera guangdongensis. The sequence continues at coordinate 120,550,502 of CM077164.1, forward strand.
GATGATGGCCGACGTGGAAGGCAAGGCCAAGGAGCTGGATGCGCGGGCAGAGCAGGAAGGAGAGGAAGAGCCATCAAGGCTGAAAGCGGCCGTGGAGGTCCTCGAGGTAGAGATCCGCACCAAGGAAGGCCGAGAGGAAAAGATAAAAATCAGTGGCAAGCTCAGCCCAGAGGACCGGGAGAAGATCAGGACTTGCGTGCAGAAAAATATTGACGTCTTCGCATGGAGCGTCGCAGACATGCCAGGGGTCGATGCAGACGTCGCCTGTCACCGCCTCAATCTAGACCCCAACACTCGCCCCATACAACAGAAGAAGAGGGCCATCGCCTCCAAGATGGCCGGACCTATTAGAGAGGAAGTGGAAAAATTACTTAAGGCGGGGTTTGTGTTCGCCTGTAAGTATCCGGGGTGGGTGAGTAATGTTGTAATGGTCAAAAAAAGGGAGGGTAAGTGGAGAATGTGTGTGGTTTTTTCTCTTTTAAATAAAGCATGCCCCAAGGATTGTTACCCGCGGCCCCGAATCGACGCGCTGGTTGACTCAGCCGTCGGTTTCCCCTTTATGAGTTTCTTGGATGCGTTTTCTGGATACCATCAAATACGCATGCATCCCCCGGACGTTAAGGACGTCACCTTCGTCACGGAGGATGGATGCTTCTGCTTTAACATGATGCCTTTCGGTTTGAAAAATGCGGGCTCGACCTATCAAAGGATGATGGATCGAATCTTCCGAGAGCAGAGAGGAAGGAACCACGAGGTTTACGTAGATGACTTGATGATCAAAAGCAAGGACCTCGGAGCTCATATCCTAGATCTGGAGGAGACCTTTGAAACCCTAAGGGAGTATAAAATGAGGCTCAACCCCCTGAAATGCGTTTTTGGTGCCAGCAGAGGAAGGTTCCTGGGACACCTACTCACTCCATCTGGAGTGGAGCCCAACCCCGAAAAAGTAAGAGCAATCCTAGAATTGGAGTCCCCTAGGAATGTTAAGGAAGTCCAGCGTCTCACAGGCAAGTTGGCCGGGCTAAGCAGGTTCCTCTCTCGAGTAGGGGAGAGGTGCTCGCCCTTCTTCCGAACGCTGCGAGGAGGCAAGAGATTCGAGTGGACCTCGGATTGTGAGACGGCTTTCCAGGCCATAAAACAACAGCTTACCCAGACACCCTTACTCCAGGGACCAAGGGAAGCAGAGGTCTTGTTTTTATATTTGGGGGTAGGGACTGTGTCGGTGAGCTCGGTTCTTGTGCGAGAAGAAGGGAGGAAAAAATTTCTGATCTATTACGTGAGCAGGGTCCTGAAGAAAGCGGAGCTCGGGTACCCCATTCTTGAGAAGTTAGCATTTGCCCTCATCATCTCGGCCCGAAAGCTCCGGCCGTATTTTCAGGCTCACTCCATACAAGTGGTAACGGATCACCCCCTCCGTCGCATCTTGGAGGGGGTAGAGCATTCTGGGAGGTTAGCAAAATGGTCAATAGAGCTCAGTGAACTCGATCTCGCCTTCATTCCTCGGCTCGCCATAAAGGCACAGGAGGTGGCCGATTTCCTGGTGGACTATGTAGTGGAGGTCCAGGAGATGGAGGCTTCATCTCGGGCAACCTGGAAGATGTTAGTAGATGGAGCGTCGGGGATAAATTCCTTTGGAGGAGGGGTGATCCTGATCAGCCCAGAGGGGACCCAGATTGAGCAGGCCTTGAAGATTCATTTCGCAATCACCAACGACCAAGCGAAATATGAGGCGGTCATTACGGGACTCAGGTTAGCCCGGGAGCTGGGCATACAAGACATTGAGGCCTCGACAGACTCCATGGTGGTGGCAGGCCAGATCAAAGGGGAGTTTGAGGTAAGGGAGCCCACCCTCCAGTTGTATCTAGGAAAGGTCAAGGACATCATAGGGCAGTTCCGAAGCTTCTCCATTCAGCACATCCCGAGGGAGGAGAGCACTCAGGCTGACCAACTCGCCAAGCATGGCCCTCGAGCCTGGGGAACAGTGACGGAACTCTTTAGACCATCTATAGAGGAAGGGGAACTCATGGAAGTATGCCAGCAGAGGTCGTGGATGGACCCCTTTATCACCTTTTTGGCATCGGGGCAGTTACCCGCAATGGAACTCGACAAGAAGCATACCAGATACAAATCGACGTACTACCTGCTGAAGGATGGAGTTTTATATCGCAAAACCTTGTCGGTTCTGCTGGCCAGATGTGTGTCAGAGGAGGAGGTTCCCAAGGTTCTGCAAGAGATTCACTCAGGAGAATGTGGGAGTCACTCGGGGAGCCGGACTTTAGAGGGGAGGGTGCTGAGGCAGGGGTACTTTTGGCCCACCCTCAGAAGAGATGCGGAGGAATTCGCGAAAAAGTGTCGAAAGTGCCAGGAATTCGCCCCCCTTCAGCTCCTTCCGGCCCTGAGGTTGCGGACCATCATAGCTCCCTGGCCATTCGCTATATGGGGACTAGATCTGGTGGGCCCTTTTCCCCAAGCGAGTGGCCAAAGGAAATTCATGTTAGTCATGGTGGAGTACTTTTCGAAGTGGCTGGAGGTGAAGGCATAGGCTAAGGTAACCTCGCAGGTGGTCAAGAACTTCGTATGGGGGGAGATCATATGCTGGCATGGGTTGCCCCTAGCCATTGTAACAGATAACGGACCACAATTTGCAAGCAGGGAGTTCGTGGATTTCTGCATTCGTTTGGGGATAGATCTCCGCTTTGCCTCTGTTCATCATCCACGGAGTAATGGACAGGTCGAAGCGGCTAATAAGGTCATTGTCAATCTATTGAAGAAAAAAGTGGATAATTTGAGAGGAAGCTGGGTGGAGCAACTACCCTCAGTACTGTGGCCCTTGAGGACCACACCAACCACAGCCACGGGGGAAACCCCGTTTAAGCTCTCTCATGGCTCAGAGGCTGTCATACCTATCGAGTTTGAGGTCACATCACCAAGAGTAGCAGTTGCAAGGGAAGGAGCTGAAGGATGGAGAGCAGAGAACGAAGAAGAATAGAGACTCTCATTGGATCTCGTGGAGGAGCTCCGGGATTTGGCAATGCTCCGGCAGGAGGAGGTCAAGCGCCGGATGGCAAGGTACTTCGACAAGCATATAAGGATCAGGCAGTTTGAGAAAGGAGACCTGGTCCTGAAGAAGGTAGATGCAGCGGGTAGGGGGGCCTCCGTAGGGAAGCTTAACCCCAATTGGGAGGGTCCTTTTGTAGTAAAAGAAGTCTTAAAGTCAGGAGGGTACCACCTCCAGGATGTGGACGGGGTATCCCTCGAGCGAGCCCGGAGTGGTGATGATTTAAAGAGATTTTACTCGTAGCACTCTATCCATCGCACCTTATTATTATTATTATTATACAATTCTTATCATTCTGATGTGCTCTTTTGATGCGATGAAAGTGTGGGTGACCTTTGTAAGGTAACAGGGGCGAGATGATTTGGAGAGGAGACCCCGAGCAGACCCGCTGACTAGGCTCCCATCTAGCTGGCAGGGCTGTAGGCTCACTCGGCGGTTGGAGGTGTTGTGGAGAGGAGACCCCGAGCAGACCCGCTGACCAGGCTCCCATCTAGCTGGCAGGGCTGTAGGCTCACTCGACGGTTGAAGGTGTTGTGGAGAGGAGACCCCGAGCAGACCCGCTGACCAGGCTCCCATCTAGCTGGCAGGGATGTAGGCTCACTCGGCGGTTGGAGGTGTTGTGGAGAGGAGACCCCGAGCAGACCCGCTGACTAGGCTCCCATCTAGCTGGCAGGGTTGTAGGCTCACTCGGCGGTTGGAGGTGTTGTGGAGAGGATACACCGAGAAGACCCGCTGACCAGGCTCCCTTCTAGCTGGCAGGGATGTAGGCTCACTCGGCGGTTGGAGGTGTTGTGGAGAGGAGACCCCGAGCAGACCCGCTGACCAGGCTCCCATCTAGCTGGCAGGGTTGTAGGCTCACTCGGCGGTTGGAGGTGTTATGGAGAGGAGACCCCGAGCAGACCAGCTGATCAGGCTCCCATCTAGCTGGCAGTGTTGTAGGCTCACTCGGTGGTTGGAGATGATTTGGAGAGGAGACCCCGAGCAGACCCGCTGACCAGGCTCCCATCTAGCTGGCAGGGCTCTAGGCTCACTCGGCGGTTGGAGGTGTTGTGGAGAGGAGACCCGAGCAGACCCGCTGACCAGGCTCCCATCTAGCTGGCAGGGCTGTAGGCTCACTCGGTGGTTGGAGGTGTTGTGGAGAGGAGACCCCGAGCAGACCCGCTGACCAGGCTCCCATCTAGCTGGCAGGGCTGTAGGCTCACTCGGCGGTTGGAGGTGTTGTGGAGAGGAGACCCCGAGCATACCCGCTGACCAGGCTCCCATCTAGCTGGCAGCGCTATAGGCTCACTCGGCGGTTGGAGATGATTTGGAGAGGACACCCCGAGCAGACCCGCTGACCAGGCACCCATCTAGCCGGCAGGGCTGTAGGCTCACTCGGTGGTTGGAGGTGTTGTGGAGAGGAGACCCCGAGCATACCCGCTGACCAGGCTCCCATCTAGCTGGCAGGGCTGTAGGCTCACTCGGCGGTTGGAGGTGTTGTGGAGAGGAGACCCCGAGCAGACCCGCTGACCAGGCTCCCATCTAGCTGGCAAGGCTGTAGGCTCACTCGGCGGTTGGAGGTGTTGTGGAGAGGAGACCCCGAGCAGACCCGCTGACCAGGCTCCCATCTAGCTGGCAGGGCTGTAGGCTCACTCAGCGGTTGGAGGTGTTGTGAAGAGGAGAACCCGAGCAGACCCGCTGACCAGGCTCCCATCTAGCTGGCAGGGCTGTAGGCTCACTCGGTGGTTGGTGGTGTTTTGGAGAGGAGACCCCGAGCAGACCCGCTGACCAGGCTCCCATCTAGCTGGCAGGGATGTAGGCTGACTCGGTGGTTGATGGTGTTTTGGAGAGGAGACCCCGAGCAGACCCGCTGACCAGGCTCCCATCTAGCTGGCAGGGCTGTAGGCTCACTCGGTGGTTGGTGGTGTTTTGGAGAGGAGACCCCGAGCAGACCCGCTGACCAGGCTCCCATCTAGCTGGCAGGGCTGTAGGCTCACTCGGTGGTTGGTGGTGTTTTGGAGAGTAGACCCTGAGTAGACCCACTGACCAGGCTCCCATCTAGCTGGCAGGGTTGTAGGCTCACTCGGTGGTTGGTGGTGTTTTGTAGAGGAGACCCCGAGCAGACCCGCTGACCAGGCTCCCATCTAGCTGGCAGGGCTGTAGGCTCACTCGGTGGTTGGTGGTGTTTTGGAGAGGAGAACCCGAGCAGACCCGCTGACCAGGCTCCCACCTAGCTGGCAGGGAAGTAGGCTCACTCGGTGGCTGGTGGTGTTTTGGAGAGGAGACCCCGAGCAGACCCGCTGACCAGGCTCCCATCTAGCTGGCAGGGCTGTTGGCTCACTCGGTGGTTGGTGGTGTTTTGGAGAGGAGACCCCGAGCAGACCCGCTGACCAGGCTCCCATCTAGCTGGCAGGGCTGTAGGCTCACTCGGTGGTTGAAGGTGTTTTGGAGAGGAGACCCCGAGCAGACCCGCTGACCAGGCTCCCATCTAGCTGGCAGGGATGTAGGCTCACTCGAGGGGACGAGTCTAAGGGTGAGAATTCACGTGGTGAAAGATCTGTGTTCATCAGAAGGTTGATAAAAAGTCCCTAAAACAGAGAGGGGCCAGGAATCGGGCCATGGAAGAAGGTCCCTGGCCGGCACTCGCAATAGGTGGTCTCGCGCCTGGCGGGAGGGTTTTGCTCATCCAAGGCACAAGTGAGCTGTAGTGGCTGGAACCGACTGGGCGAGACAGCCGGTCCCCAGGGATTCCGGCGCGAGATAATCTTGCGGCGAGGCGAGCGCTAACAGTGGGCGGTAATTAAGATTGGGGCGAAAAGCGATAAAAATTGCCTCGCGCTGGCTATTAAGCGAGATGGCCGACGATAAAAACAACAATGAAACAGCGTCCAAAAAATAGTCTCATGCCTTTGGCTAGCAGCTAAGCGAGATGGCAGAAGATCAAGGCGGCGACTAAAATAGCATCTAAAAGGTTGCCTCTGACTAACTATTGCACAAGATGCCCAAAGAAGCGACAATTAGTATATAAAAAGTTTTAAACAAAATACCCACAAAGCGGGGACACCTCGCTCTTCTTTTAAGGAAGTTTACCAGAATCACAAGTACTAGACAAAAGAAGATGGGGAAGGGAAGACATTGATGGGGATGGTACGCTACTCGCTGTCAGAGGAGGCGCTGCCATCCGACTCGCCGTATAAGCGAGGGACCAGGTCGCGGACGGTCACCGTCTCTGCATCCTCGCGCACCACTCCCAGCTCCTTCATCATCTTGAGGATAACCTCTGCCGTCTTGATATTTGAGTCCCGGCAGATGACGTCCACCTCATCTACGGAATAGCGAGAAGGAACGGGAAACGGATCCGGTGGGGGTGTCGCGCTGCTCCGGAGGCGGAGATTCTCGGCTTTAAACTTCTTGTTTTCCCCCTCCAGCTCCTCAATACGCGAGCGCATCCTGTCGGCCGTCTCGGCATCCTGCAGGAGGAAGGCAAGTAAGGGACTATAAGAAGCGAGAGTAAGGCTAGCAAAGCAGAAGTAAGGAAACTTACCACGCTGCCCTGACTCTGCGCAAGGAGGTTGTCGGCAACAAGCAACCGCTTCTCCAGGTCCAGGGACTTTTCGCGCTCCGCGGCGAGACCGGCCTCCGCCTCCATCCATTTTCTGTTGTTGAAAACGAGGCGGCGCGAGACTCGGTGCGCGAGCTCCAGGGAGCGAAACTGTGAGTGGGCACTTTTTAGAATGAGGTCCCGCGAGGCCTCGTTATCTGCGGGCTCGGATCCGAGACCGCCATACATCCCAAACCCCAAGGAAAAGGCATGACTGGTGGGGGGGTCCTGTTCCTTCCAGGAAGGGAGAAGGGTGGACACCGACACGCGGTTGGCGTCTTGATCCCATACGAGAACTGGCTCGCCGGCGTCATCATCCGTCACGGGCCCCATATTATAATTAGGGTGTGAGGCGGGAGTCGGGCGGCTGGACGAGCCAGTCTTGCCAGGAGGGAGCTGAGAGGGCTGGACATGGCCCCGGGCAGCTGGCTCTGAAGAGATTGTCTCGCGGGCGGGCGAGACGGGTCATCGCGGAGGCGAGGGAGACGATAGAGTAACGGGGGACAGGGACCCCGCTGGTTCTTCTCTTTCCTTTGCAGATTTTTCTTTCTTGAAGGACACGGACTTCTTCTTCTTGGGGCTGAGGAGGGAAGTACCCTCGCCCGCGGGCCTCTTCTTGGTGGCAGGTGTCAGCGTGTCTTTCGCAGCCTCCGCCGCCATGCTCGCCAAAGAGAGAGTTCGATTACTCTGGTAGGGGGGATGGACGGGGACGGTCCTCTCTCCTAGATAAAGTGGCAGTCAGCGGGGAGTAAAAAATTTTACAAGGGGAAAGAGGGGAATAGAAGCGTACCTTCGCCGGGGAAGACGGCGGGGAGCGAGTCGACGTCTCGCCGAAGGTATTGGACTTCAAAATTCTTCCCTGCGAAGAAATCGCAGAGCTCTTTCTCGGCACCCCCACCTTGGGGGTATCATAATAACATTCGGCGGGGGATACGGGGGCGAGAGGGATGCCTCCCAGATCCCCGCGGATGAAGACGAACCGCGTCAGCCAGTGGTGGTTCTTGTTTGGCGTCTCGTACACTTTAAGGCCTTGGCCTGTGAAGTAAGAGATGTCGTCGTCCTTGGCGTGGTAGACAAACAGCTTACGGAAGGCAGTTAGACTAAACTCAATACGCTCTCGCCGCAGGTAGCAGGCGAAAGCGATCAGCATGGAGATAGCATTGGGGTTGAACTGGGCCGGGACGACCCCAAAATACTTCAGCACTAATTTGACCTCCGGCCAGAGGGGAAGCCGCAGCCCCGCCTCGAAGTGCGAGACGGGGAAAGCTAGCTCATTGGGGTAGAAAGTGTTGATGCACTCGCTGACCTTGGGCGGGCGAGACAGATAGCTGTCAAAGAGATACTCGCTGGCGAAGCGAGCGTGGTCTTCCTCTGGCAGTCTGCCGAGATGGAAGTCATGGTCCACGAAGCGCTTCCCGCAACGGCTGCGCCCCTCGCCCTCTTCAATCTTCTTCTTTCCCATAACTGGCGAGAAAGCGGCAAAAAGAGAGAGAGGACTGTTCAGAGAGAGACGCGAGATGGCAAAGGAAAACGGGAACTGAGATCAAAGGAACGGGCTAGAATAATAAGAGGGGCCGGGGTTGGAGATATTTATAAGGGATAGGGAAAAGGGCGGGAAAGTCAGGCGGCGGGAAATGAGAGGACACCCCGACGCTTCGTTTTTCCCTCTCTCTCTCTCTCTCCTATCTCACTCTCCCTATCTCACTCTCTCTCTAGAACTCAAGAGGCGGGGGCGCCGCAGAAACCTTTTCAAGGCAAGCCATCATTACAGGATTAATAAAATAATATCTAATCCTGACAATAATGAAAAGACGGCGTGATATGACCAGTGCATTACCAAAAGTTTAAAATAAATCGTCCCGCAGAAGGGAACATCTCGCCCAAATAGGTTTACATAACATATCAGTAATCAAACAATGAAATTGATGAAAACGAGACCCAGAGAAGGCGAGACGGGACTGCGACAGTTTAGTTCCGCACCCACTGCCAGCGGCCATCTTTACCTCCCGCGCATGGCGGGCGGCCGGGAAGATGAAAGGCGCGAGCAGCAATCACGCCGCGGCGCGCGAGATGGAGATGTTCGTCCGTCTCGTTTAGGATGGCTTGGGGGTCGGTCCCGTCTAGCACCCCGTCCGCTTCCACCATGGCGGAAAGGCGGTGATGATCTGCTTCAATCCACTCCATGCGTCAGTCGGAGGCTTGCTTCTCGAGCTCCATCTCGCGGATTATGTGCGTATATTTACGAAACATCCTGGCGGTCCTCCGCTTCAATTCCAGGGGAAATAGCGAGAGATCACAAGCAAGGGTGAGCCCGCGTGAGTCGGATAAAAGAAGGCGAATCAACAGAGAGGCGAGAAGGGAAGAGATCTTACTGGGGATGCGAGGGTTCCCCACAACTCGCGAGAGGTTTTCTCTCCGCGAGGGGGGTGGGGAGGCCGCCTTGGGCGAGTCTGTGCGCTGAAGAACTTGTCTTACATTATCGGGAGGATTGGCAGACACCGGCGAATCAGCGAAACTTCCCTGAAAAAGCGTAGTCAGCAGGCGAAACTAGAGAAGGGAAAGGATAATGTGATTACCTGCTTCTCTCCAGAAGAAGCGAATGGGTTGTCTATCGGGGGGGCAGAGGAGGTTGCGCCCGCCGAGAGAGGGGGGCAGGCGGCTTTCGTCCTTTTTAGGCGAGAGGGCAGAAATGCCAAGGGGGGAGTATGCCCCAGATCCGGGAAAAGGGCGTCCGTGTTGGCTTTGTTTCGCGTTCGCACAATCGCACGGCGCTCGCGGAAGCTTTGACTATAAGACATTCCGAAGGAAGAATGACGCTGACGATTCCAAATGAAGGCTTTCTTCTCATATTTATAGGCCCCGTGGGGGGGGGGCACCAAAGATTCTCATAAAGGAATCCTAGCATCGCGAGCCACGGTTGGACTGTCTTTCCGAGGTTAGGGCAACCTCGAAAAGAGCGGGGATTGTGTACAACCTTGGGCTCGCGAGTGACCCAGCAAGCGAGGAAGGAGGACTGGCGAGATGGGGGGAGGCCTACCCGTAAGAGGCGAGAGGAAGGGGCAGCCCATGAGTTAAGGCGAGACATCGCTAGGCGAGACCTCCTGGCGTGGGCGAGATGGCCCAGCAGGCGAGACCTCCCTAGGCTTGACGGATCCCTCCCCACTCGCCACATGAAAAAAGAGATGTCTTTACCTTTTTACCCACAAGGGGGATTTTACCTTTGTGCCCCAGGTAGTTTTACATTTTTACCCCTGGAGGTCTGTGCATAGCTCTCTGGAACAGCGGAGTTTGGCTGTTAGCAGACCCAGTCCAGGGTGTTTTGGTCATTTCAGGCTGATTTAGAAGTGATATTTACAGATCAGGTTCAGAGGCCTATAAATAGACCGGTAGAGGTGCCTGAGAAGGTTGTTGAACCTTTCCACTATCTTCCTCACAGACACCTAGCTCAGTACTGGCTAGGGAGGGGAAGACTCTCAGTTCTTCCGGGTAAGAGGCGGGACCTCCGAGCTGGGCCCCCTCGGTCTGTTTTCAGGTCACTGACTCTCGTTAGGAGGGTAGCGCTGGGAGAGTACTTGTGGGCTGCATCCTGTTCGAACATTAGGAGGGATCAGAAAGCTGGTTCCAACACCATTATATATAAACAGGGATGTTATACAAAAATACACAAAGGTCGTTATCACAGGAGATAGTCACTGTCGCCCGAAGACAGTCAACAATGATTAAAACTATTGTGCGCTTAAGGCCTTACATTTTCTCTTAATGAGGTGTGGATTATAGACATCGGTACGCAGGCCGGCCACACATGAAAGCAATAAACTTTGCTTGGCCTTCGAGGGCCGGCATATCTTCAGGGAATTAGACCGCTACTTCCCGCTCGGCTCTCCAGCACCTGCACAGGGACAATCCACCACAAGGATGGCAAACAAAGTAACGGTCAGTAATTACCGCCCATTTATAAAGACCTCACCCCTTACTTGGGGCGGCGATTCTCCTTCCCTGCATATATATATATATATATATATATATATATATATATATATATATATATATATTGGCAACAACAATATGCATTTAAGCACTCATCACCATAGACACAGACACAATGGCCACACACCCCGTGCACTCAGGGCACATTTTTGGTGTACCAGACTTATCGGATACCACCTCCCGTTCAGAGGTCGATGACATAATGGTTCATTCATGAACATTTTAGTCTTTTCGGCCCTAGGCCTAAGACTCTCATTATGCCATCCGACGACAGCGAATTACTTTAGGCAATCTAATCAGGGTAGACATAACACAGGTACAGCTCAGACACTTCCCGTTGCTTAGATCGTCATGCCACTTCCGATAGCCAAAGCAATCAAGGAAAATAGACAAGATGCGGGTGGACCTCCCCTTCACGTTCTGCTCAATGGCCTTTAGAGCTAGGCACTACGGCTCACAACTTCATTACGTCTCTCACGGCCATAATAATTGGCCTCCAATGTTCAACTCACATACTGCCCCTACCTTCGCAAGACAGGCTTTACACCAAAATATGCTGACACTCATGGCCACCATAGCTGGGCACTACAGGATCTCAGCATTCCATACATGGCCCCTAGGTCTTCCTGAGACAGGCCTCACAAAGATATCTCACTGGGAGCTATCTCTGGCTATACTCACTGTCGCCTGGCGATATCCAACAGTTTTGCAAACCATGAAATTTCTTGGTTATCTTCCTGGAGAGCATCTCCAGTACTTCTGCTAATCCCATTTCATAGATGATTAATTGTAAATATACCTATTTTTCTGTACATTAATTTAGTTGTTTTCATTTATTTTTGTCATTTTTACTTATTTTTATTCAATAAAATGCTCCTATTTTTGTAAATATTATACTAACTTGTTTTATTTTATTTTTCAGGAAAAAATCAAAATCTGCATAAAAATGTCATGTCACGCCCGTGACAAATTGGTCACGCCCGTGACCAGGGCGTGACACGTCAAATTCCAGTGAAATCAGCAAATTTTGAAGAGAAAAGCTTGACACGCCCGGGCTCACGCCCGTGTCACCCGACACGAGGCGTGACCCAAGCCCGTGTCCACCCGCTCGACCTTTTCAGCTCAACGTTCGTCGACCTCACCGACACGCCTAGAGTCACGCCCGTGACCTAGGGCGTGACACCTCTTTCCGCTCGACGATTTTTAACTCGACACTTTCCGCTCGACATTCATCGAGTGTCGACACCAGCTGACACGCCCAGAGTCACGCCTGTGACCTGGGGCGTGACTTCTCCACCTGGCCGACAAGACCCGCGCGATGACTTTCAGCGCAGCTTGCGCCCAGATCCACCTGCTTGACACGCCCAGCGTCACGCCCGTGACCTGGGGCGTGACCACTGCGAGACCGACACGTGTCCAGCCCGAAGTCCACTTTCCCGTCAAATCGCCGGCCACCTTCGCAAATAGTACCGACACGCCCCCTGACACGCCCGTGTCAGAGGGCGTGTACTTGTAAATTTTTCCCTATAAATTCAGAGCTTCTGCTTGAGTTCTTGTTCCCCTTTTTGAACAATTTTGCCTTAGGGAGGTGTTGCCTAGATGTATTTCAATGCTATGTAAGGGAATTTTCTCTCCCTCTCCTTAACTTTTATTTTCGTATCTTTGTAATTTGTTCTTTTATGTAATAAAATATGATTTTTTTTCTTCTCTTTATATGACTTTGGAATGCATCGGAACGCCCTCACTGATGCAATCTTATTTTGCTTTAGCTTTTGTTTTTCGTTCTTTTAAACGTGTGTGTGTGTGTGTGTGTGTGTGTATGAGAGTAAAATGTTATTTCTTCTTTTTATTGTTAAGTAGATGTCTTCATAATAGCTATTTAGTTTTTGTTCTAAACCCCGTCCTTATGAAACTATAAAAACTATTTTAAAGTGGTTTTGTCATTTTCGTTTCACTTAGACTTTTTAGTTTTGTAAAATTTTTCGTCCTTTTATCTTTTCTTCCACTTTTTAGGAGTTTTTATAGCATTATAAGAGGGGATATGTTGTTATTTTGTTTTTCCGAACACATGTATTTTTCCTTTATTTTCCAAAACTTTTGCTTATTTAAATTTTTCGTTCTCTTTTTACGCATTTCTACCGCATTTTAGGGGTAGAAATGTATTCGTTTTAATTTTTCGAGAACTTTCATTTTTCGTTTATTTGCAAAACTTTTTCGCTCGTTTAATTTTTATTTTCACTTTTTATGCATTTCTACCGCATTTTAGCGGTAGAAATGCAGTTGTTTTAATTTTTCGGCAACTTAGTTTTTTTGCAATTTTTTATGTATGCGCATTTATTTCCGCCTACTCGTTAAGAGTTAAATGACGCTTGCTTATTTTACTTTCTGTAGAGTGCGTGAGTTTGTAATTTTCTTTATTTCCGCCTACTCATTCGAGTTAAATGGCGGGTCTTTATTTTCCCCTAGTCATTTGAGTAGGATTTGTGTGTGAGTGTTTTACTTTATGTCGAGAGAGTGTGTGCGTGAGTTTTACTTTATGTAGAGTGTGTGCGTGTGTTGCATTTATTTAGTCCTACTCGTTTGAGTGGGACCCGCTTTCTTTCTCCCGCCCACACATTTGCGCCGGGACTCGCAATTTACAGCTTTCTTCAGTCCTACTCGTTTGAGTAGGACTTACAATTTTCAGCTTTCCTTTACTGCTTTATTTTACTGCTTTCATTTCCTGCTTTCCATTTTCTGCTTTCTTTTCTGCTTTTCCCGCAAGCCGTCCCCATTCCGATGAGAGGTTAACCGTTCTTAGCCCTCGGTATCGAAGAACATTGGGATAGATAAAATAGCTTAAAATAACTAAAGGTCTAATTTTTCTAATTAATTAAAAGTACCTAAGGTTTGCCCGGGGTTAACGACGCGTAGGACCACATATCGATGTGTGGGCCCTATTTCTGTAGTCCATATGCTAGCTAGCCGAGAGTCCGTGCATTTGGACCGATCACCCCTTAGCAAAGAGAGTTCCGCACTAACCCTCGAGAGAGGAGGCGTGCCAACTCTACCGGATTGGGTTCCCCACCCAATAGCGGGGTTCTTAGCGTAATGCGGGCGTTAAGAGGAATCCTTTGTCGGACGAGAGCCCGGTCGAATAGTCTTAGCGTTCAGGTGAGCGATAGCCCTATAGCTAGGTGAGCTCATTTTAGTGGAACCTCCACGGCCAAGTCTGTCACAACCCGCATTTTCTCAACGGAAAAATCGTATCAGAGTAAGAGAAAACACGTGCCGTAATGCCACGTCGTGCAGGGGATAACTGCACACACTCAGGCAAAACTCCAGACGTTAGATTTTAAGGAATATTGTTGATTAAATATGAAAGAAAATCAGTTATGTTGAATGGTCGTATCCCTCGGCACGGTGGATCAGCTAGTCCACAGTTAAAATTATATTTATACGCAGCAGAAAATACTTTGGTTCAATTAAGTTGACACCCTAAATGAGCATAAGTGTCCCCGGGGGGCGACTTATGCGTGTACGACCCTAAGGTGAATATAGTAGATATGAAAAATAGTGTTTTACGTTGAGGAAAAATAGTGTCTTTGATTTACAAACATGTTATGCATGGGGTACATATAATAATACTTTTAGGTTTTAAAATATCTAACATGCAACCTAGCATAAATACTTCCCCGAAGCAAGTAACCAACCACAAGTAGGAAAAATCAGCAGTTTAAATTCATATCCAGCATCACAAGAAGCCACCAGTGGGCGTCAACAACCTGACACGAATCCACTGGCGAGTATGTATGTCTATACAGAAAAGTAAAGAACTACCTCACAACAAAACGAGGATCAGCTATCTCGGCTACCCTTGAGGCCACCAACAAGCCCCTCCAAAAGAACTAGCCGCTGAACTGGCTACAACCTGGACCTGAGGCATTCAAGAAAAGAACACCTCAGCAAGGAAATAAACAAAAGGGGGAAAAATAGAGCAATAGATTAATTAGCAAATAAGAAGAGGGGTCTACCAACCCGGAAACAAACTGCAATAAGCAAAAGAAAAAGGGGGGGGGCAGTAAGGAGAGAGTACTGTCTAAGCACAGCAGAGCGCACCAAGTGCGAGCAATAAAGCCATTATGCCCTACCAAGAGAGTCTGCAACAGAAACAGGACATATACATATATGCCAAAAGAAAGGAAAGCATAAACAGGAAAGGGACTAACAGTCCTAACACATGCGTAAGTGGCAGTGGTCAAAACATGGGTCTGAATACATAACCAAATCAGACCCAAAAAGGGCTAAGGGGTCAAACAGTGGCAGCTTTAGGGTCCCACACACACCAACCCAAACCGGGGCAAAAAGGCGGTGGTCACAGCTCTCCACATAAAACTACCCCTCCAGAGGCCACCAAAACTCCACCACCTGCCACTACCTAAGAGTCGGCATGCAACAATTAGCCGAACACCCAAAGCCCCCCTCCTAGGGAAGAGTCCCACTAACAGTCCTAAGAAACACACGAACCCAAGGCAAAAACGTCGGGTACAACCGACGCGGCCTTGCACGCCTAACCAAAACCAACCCCGAGTCTCCCTGACCCCAAAACCAGGGCAGCACCCAGTGTCGACACGATGTGTCGACACCACGACAAACCGGTGTCGAAACAAAGTGTCGACACAACCGCTGCTGGTGTCGACACCAAGTGTCGACACCACTGCGGCCGGTGTCGACACAACGTGTCGACACTGCCGCTGCGGGTGTCGACACCAAGTGTCGACACCACTGCGGCCGGTGTCGACACAAGGTTTCGACACTGCCGCTGCGGGTGTCGACACCTAGTGTCGACACCACTGCGGTCGGTGTCGACACAGACACTGCCGCTGCGGGTGTCGACACCAAGTGTCGACACCACTGCGGCCGGTGTCGACACAAGGTGTCGACACTGCCGCTGCGGGTGTCGACACCAAGTGTCGACATCCCGACTGGCTGGTGTCGACACCACGGTGTGGACACCCTGAATGGCTGGTGTCGACACCACGGTGTCGACACCCTGACTGGCTTCAGGCGCCAGATCCAGCACACCACCAGAAACGAGAACGAGGTCTCCCTATGGTACAACAACCATCGACAACCGCAACTACTCGACCTGAACCGAACCAAAACTGTCCCTAATAGACACAACCCCTCAGGAAAACTGAGATTTTAACTGGAACTTTCTACACTAACCGCGACATGATCGGGAACGAACCCTAGCGTACCCCTATGATCTAAGCAGGAAAAAGATGAAATTAAATCCAAGAAAAAGGCAAAGATCAACTGTGGCAAGGATGAGGGGACATCACTTGCCTCAATACTAGAAAAGCTAGGTCGGCAGCATCCCCCACTCTCGGAACTAGCCGCAGAGAACCAGCTGAGGAGCAGAAAGAAGGCAGATCCAGGCGAGGGCAGTCTAGACCCACTCCCGAAATTGAATTTCGACCGCTAAATCTCCAGGAAAACGGCGTCGGAAGGCTAGGGTAAGCCGGCGGTGCTCTTCCTCTCGTACAGGCGGCGACTTCTTCCAAGCAGAGAAAAAGAAAAGACAAGAGGAACCGAGCCCTAATTCTAACCCAAGACTATTTATACACAGCAGTTTTAATAATAAACAAACAATACATAATAATAATTATTTACACTCAAAAGTGAAAACAACACGAGACCCGAAACATCTCGGAAAAATACGAAATTCACGCCGCAGCTAAAAACCCACGCTACGAACACAACTGCGAAGTCGAAATTAGCATTCGACGAACAAAACCCGGGATAACACCTCCCGAAGCCGAAATACAAGCATTCCCTAAGAGGCCCAGCCGAGTCATCAAACGGACTCCGGCTAGCTGGGGAATCTTGCTAACAGGCTACAAACAGGCTACACAAGGAACCCTAAGAGCTAAAACCACGCTCTACAACGGCAAAAAGCCAGAAATACGCCATCGTAACACCAGCCAAAGATCAAACAAAACACAGAAAAACCGGGGGCGTTACAGCCAATCCCCCTAAAAGAAAGTTTCGCCTCGAAACTTTACTCACAACACTCCTACATAGAAGGAGAGAGAAAGAGCCAGGAAAGGGCTACAAATAAATAAGAATAAAACAGAGCATACCAGGCACAAGGTCAGGGAAACAGATGAGGGTGAGCCTCCCTCATAGCCGACTCCAACTCCCAAGTCGTGCTTTCCACATCCTGATTCCTCCATAAAATGTTAACCATAGGAATAGTCTTCTTCCGCAACGCCCGAACTTGAGAATCCAAAATGCGAACAAGCACCTCCACATAAGAAAGATTCGGCTCCAACTGAGGCACAGAATCCAAAACCTGCCTGCCATTTACCTCACATTTTCGCAGCTGACTGACGTGAAAGACATCATGCACGCTAGGGAAATTTGCGGGCAAAGCCAGCCTGTAGGCTGATACTCCAATCCGCTCAACAACCGGAAACGACCCCACGTACCTCGGGTCCAACTTCCTATTCCTGCCAAACCGCTTGACTCCTATCAACGGGGAGACCTTTAAGAACACCGAGTCCCCCACAGCAAATTCCAAGTCCGATCTACGTCAATTGGCGTTCTTCTCATATCTCTCCTGGGCTATCCGAAGCTTTTCCCGAATAAGCTTCACAGCGGTTTCCATCTCCTCAAGCGCTTCTAGACCCAACAAAGGTCCCTCGCCAAGCTCGGCCCAAAACAAGGGAGTCCTGCAGCGCCTCCCATACAAAGCTTCAAAGGGAGCAATTTGCAAGCTTTCTTGATAACTGTTGTTATAGGCGAATTCCATAAGCCACAAGCGCTCGTCCCACGCTCCTCCGTGGTCCAGAATATAGCATCAGATCATATCTTCCACAATCTGATTTACTCGCTCCGTCTGACCATTGGTCAGCGGATGATAAGCCGTGGAATATCTCAAATCTGTACCCAACCCTTCTTGAAGACTCTTCCAAAAACGAGACGTGAACCTGGAGTCTCGATCTGATATGATACTTACGGGTACACCATGCAATCTGACAACCTCTTCCAGATACAGCTCGTCTATCTTCCTCATCGGATAATCGATCTTAAATGGTACGAAATGAGCGCTCTTCGTCAATCTGTCTACGATTACCCAAACTGAATCATGCCCCTTAGGCGATCTCGGTAAGCCGGTAATGAAATCCATCGAGATACTCTCCCACTTCCACATCGGAATCTCCAGGGGAGTCAGCTTGCCACCAGGCCTCCCATGGTCGGCTTTCACACGCCTGCAAGTGAAACATTCTGAAATAAATCTGGCTATGTCCTTCTTTATCCCGTACCACCAGGCAATCTGTTTTAAATCATGATACATCTTGGTCGACCCTGGATGGTAGGAGACACTAGATCCGTGGGCGTCTCTGCACACCATAACCCGGATATCCCCAACTGCGGGGATGCAAAACCTGCAACGACACTTCAAGGTACCCGCATCATCTATAGAGAAGTCTGGTAATTCACCCTTCTCAGCTCGAAGATACAAATGCAGAAGATCGGGATCGTCCTTCTGATGTAGTCTCGTAAGCGCGATCCACGAAGGTTCTGCTACTGCTAAGCTACTCTGCGACTCACAGCTTCCCACAGAAATTTCCATCAAAAGAAACTCTTCCACTAGACGCTCGGCGGAAAGATTAAAAATCTTACCTGACTTCCGACTCAGGGCATCAGCCACCACATTTGCCTTGCCCGGATGATACTGAATTTCAACATCATAGTCGGCCACGTGCTCCAACCACCGCCGCTGGCGCAGATTCAATTCTTTCTGAGTGAAGACATACTTCAAACTCTTATGATCCGTGAAAATCTTGCACTGCGCGCCATATAGCAAATGCCTCCACAATTTCAGCTCATAGATCACAGCTGCAAACTCCAGGTCATGCGTAGGGTAATTCCTCTCGTGAGTCTTTAGCTGCCTCGACCCGTACGCAATCACCTTCCCGCCCTGCATCAAAACGCAGCCCAGAACGACATGCGACGCATCCACATAAATATGATACTCTCTTCCCTCCATAGGCAAAGACAAAATTGGAGCCGAACAAAGCCTTCTTTTTAGTTCCTCAAAAGCCTTCTCACACTTGTCATCCCATATAAAGGCTACATTCTTCTGCGTCAACTTGGTCAACGGTGCGGACAAGGTAGAGAAACCTTCTACAAACCTTCTATAATAACCACCAAACCCAAAAAGCTTCTGATCTCTTTGGGGGTAACAGGTCTCGCCCATTCCAAAACAGCAGCGATCTTTTCTGGGTCCACCGATATTCCCTCCTTGTTAATCACGTGGCCTAGAAAAGAAACTTGAGGCAACCAAAATTCACATTTGCTCAACATGGCGTATAGCTTATGGTCTCTCAGAGTCGCTAAGACCAGCCGTAAATGTCGATCATGCTCCTCCGCATCCTTAGAGTACACCAAAACATCGTCTATAAATACAATCACGAACTTATCTAGAAAATCCTTGAAAACTCTGTTCATCAAATCAATAAAAGCTGAGGGCGCATTAGTCAAACCGAATGACATAACCAAAAACTCAAAATGCCCATGACGAGAGCGGAACGCCGTCCGCGGAACATCCGACTCCCGAATCCTCAACTGGTGATAGCCCGAACGAAGATCTATCTTGGAAAACACGGCACTACCACGCAGTTGGTCGAACAAATCGTCGATTCGCGGCAAAGGGTACCTGTTCTTAATAGTAACCTTGTTCAGCTCTCTATAGTCGATGCATAACCTCATGGACCCATCCTTCTTTTTAACGAACAGCACTGGCGCACCCAAAGGCGAAGAACTCGGCCTTATACAGCCTTTTGCCAACAACTCATCCAGCTGAATTCGCAACTCTACCAGCTCCCGCGGGGCCATCCGGTACGACGCCCTTACAATAGGACGCGTGTTTGGCTCCAAATCTATGGCAAACTCGACATCTCGATCGGGTGGAAGACCGGGAAGATCGTTAGGAAACACATCAGAGAAGTCACACACCACAGGAATCTCTTCCAAGCGGGGCACACTAACAATCGTCCCTACCAGAGAAACCACACAGGCAAAACAGCCAGAAACAAGCAACTTCTGAGCACGCACCGCAGAAATGACTGGAGACTCCTGGAGGGAATAACCATAAACGCTCCCTGGCTAACCGTTGTCATTGACGAAGTCCAAGCGCTTACCCTTGCACTGGATCACAGCATCGTACCTTGACAACCAGTCCATGCCCAAAATAACGTCGAAGTCCTCTAGGTCAATCACCTTCAAATCTGCCTTGGCTAGAAAATCTCCCAACATTATCGGACAATCGAGAACACCCAGATCCGTAACCACAGAGTCGTCGGAGGGGAACTTAATGCAGAAGGCACCACCAACACGATCTAGGCCCAAACTGAACCGCTCCACGAAGGCTCTAGCCACAAACGAGTTGGTAGCGCCGGAATCGAAGAGAACGCGCGCCCAGCGGTTCTTTACCTTAAATCGTCCTACGAATTGCACACGCATCTAAGGCAACAAGTGCTAGAACGAAAACTACAACCAAAAAGGGAACGTAACGAAACGATTGGGGAGGAGTCGAACCTGAGATAACCTGGGTCGAGGTCTGCGCTTCGTCTGCCGAAAGCACATTCAGCTTCCCCTTTCCTTTATCCATAAGCTGAGGCGGTGGCAAAGCCTGAAGGGGAACTGGCTGCAGAATAGACTGGGTCTGGGGGCACCTTGTCTTGAGATGACCCTTCTGGCCGCACTGAAAACAGATCTTATCTTTTAACCAACAACGTGCAGCCTCATGCCCCTTCCTTCCACACAAGGCACACACCAAGTCTCCCCTGGAAACACCCTGAATCGCGTGCACCTGATCCTTCTTCTGCGCTCCCAACCTTTTGAGACACTTCTCAAAGGGGTGGCCTGGCCGGCCACAAAAGCTACAAATCTCTTTGACCTTCTTTCTTGAGACAGCATCAGGTTCCTGAGGGCTCTTCCCTCCACCGGACTTCCGCTTATCCTTCCTTAACTGTTGGCCTCTATTTTTGGCATTCTCAATGGCCTCAACTCTCAAGGCAGCTTCAACCACGCTGACATAACTGACTGCTCCATAGGCGTTCGCTAACTGCTGAATTTTTCTTCTTAGTCGACCCAGAAACTGCTTAACTCGGTCTGCCTCCACACTCACCAGACCCGGAGCAAACCGACTCAACTTACTAAACTCAATCTCATACTCACTAACCGTGAGTTTCCTCTGCTTTAGATGAAGAAAGTCATTCATTAGCCGGTCCCGTTCGACTGAAGGAAGAAACTTACTTAACAACATCACCTTAAATGACTCCCATGTGCAACCTGCCACTAAGCTCTCTTTCTCCCTCAGCCACCAATTCTTTGCTAAACCCTTGAGCTGGTAGGCAGCGAGCATCACACTCTGATCATCCGTAATCCCTGAGTACAAGAACATCTCCTCAATGGTAATCAGCCAATCATCCAAAATCATGAAATCTGCTTGCCCATCATAGGTAGGTGGTCTCAGCCGCTGAAACTAGGATATGAACGCCATCTACGGGGGCACCACAACCAAAGGCACGGGAGGAGCAGGAGGGGCAGGAACAGCTACTCCCTCAGCAGTGTTCTGAGCTCTCGGGGTCTGTCCCGCCACCACTGCTACAAGGGACTGAATCTGAGCCTGCATAGCAACTACCTGCCTCGATAACTCCTCATTACTCTGCCGCAGGCTTTCTACCAACGCATCGCTCTGCGCTCCTGACGTCTCACCCTCGGATTGGGGGTCGATCTCGTCGCAGGACGACTCGCCGTCCTAAAATCGCACAAGCTTTAGACAAAACCTAGCCCATCAGCTAGAACAAAACTACCCGGTACAGACAAACACACTTAAATATGAACTTCAACTGCAAAAACTTGCTCTGGGAGTTGTTTTTACCATGATGATGTTATGCTTAACCTAAGATGGTTCACCACCATCATACTAACTCATGTGCCTAAACCATGAATGCATGTATTTGTATTCCTTTTGACTCAAAACCATGTGTGTACATATGTCATCTTGCAAGTCTTTAGCTTGGCACGTTATGCTTATGAAATGTTATGCTATGCATGATGTGCTATGCATTCTAAAAAGGCCTTAGTGCATGTCATGGGCGGCGTACACATGAAAATGTTATGCATCCCATACTACATAACATTCCCATGTAACGAAAACGAAAACGTGCTAGCCGCATTCATGTGGTGAGGTTATGCATCCCATACTACATAACCCTCACATGTTGCCTCCTATGGTGGATTCATATACAAACACATATTATGCATCCCATACTACATAATATGCCCTGTATACTTCTTTATGCTCATGAGTGTAGTGTTCGTGCTACGGCCAAGACGTGCTGATGACATATCGGTGCGTGAATGATGTGATGCGAACTACTAATGCAGACAAGGGAAAGGCTGCCCCAACCATTTGTTAGAAAACCTGGCTCTGATATCAACTGTCACAACCCGCATTTTCTCAACGGAAAAATCGTATCAGAGTAAGAGAAAACACGTGCCGTGATGCCACGTCGTGCAGGGGATAACTACACACACTCAGGCAAAACTCCAGACGTTAGATTTTAAGGAATATTGTTGATTAAATATGAAAGAAAATCAGTTATGTTGAATGGCCGTATCCCTCGGCACGGTGGATCAGCTAGTCCACAGTTAAAATTATATTTATACGCAGCAGAAAATACTTTGGTTCAATTAAGTTGACACCCTAAATGAGCATAAGTGTCCCCGGGGGGTGACTTATGCGTGCACGACCCTAAGATGAATATAGTAGATATGAAAAATAGTGTTTTACGTTGAGGAAAAATAGTGTCTTTGATTTAGAAACATGTTATGCATGGGGTACATATAATAATACTTTTAGGTTTTAAAATTTCTAACATGCAACCTAGCATAAATCTTTCCCCGAAGCAAGTAACCAACCACAAGTAGGCAAAATCAGCAGTTTAAATTCATATCCAGCATCACAAGAAGCCACCAGTAGGCGTCAACAACCTGACACGAACCCACTGGCGAGTATGTATGTCTATACAGAAAAGTAAAGAACTACCTCACAACAAAACGGGGATCAGCTATCTCGGCTACCCTTGAGGCCACCAACAAGCCCCTCCAAAAGAACTAGCCGTTGAACTGGCTACAACCTGGACCTGAGGCATTCAAGAAAAGAACACCTCAGCAAGGAAATAAACAAAAGGGGGAAAACTAGAGCAATAGATTAATTAGCAAATAAGAAGAGGGGTCTACCAACCCGGCAACAAACTGCAATAAGCAAAAGAAAACGCGGGGGGGGGGGGGACAGTAAGGAGAGAGTACTGTCTAAGCACAGCAGAGCGCACCAAGTGCGAGCAATAAAGCCATTATGCCCTACCAAGTGAGTCTGCAACAGGAACAAGACATATACATATATGCCAAAAGAAAGGAAAGCATAAACAGAAAGGGACTAACAGTCCTAACACGTGGGTAAGTTGCAGTGGTCAAAACATGGGTCTAAATACATAACCAAATCAGACCCAAAAAGGGCTAAGGTGTCAAACAGTGGCAGCTTTAGGGTCCCACACACACCAACCCAAATCGGGGCAAAAAGGCGGTGGCCACAGCTCTCCACATAAAACCACCCCTCCAGAGGCCACCAAAACTCCACCACCTACCACTACCCAAGAGTCGGCATGCAGCAATAGCCGAACACCCAAATCCCCCCTTCTAGGGAAGAGTCCCACTAACAGTCTAAGAAACACACGAACCCAAGGCAAAAATGTCGGGTCCAACCGACGCGGCCTTGCACGCCTAACCAAAACCAACACCGAGTCTCCCTGACCCCAAAACCAGGGCAGCACCCAGTGTCGACACGATGTGTCGACACCACGACAAACCGGTGTCGACACAAAGTGTCGACACAACCGCTGCTGCTGTCGACACCAAGTGTCGACACCACTGCGGCCGGTCTCGACACAATGTGTCGACACTGCCGCTGCGGGTGTCGACACCACTGCGGCCGGTGTCGACACAAGGTGTCGACACTACCGCTGCGGGTGTCGACACCACTGCGGTAGTGTTGACACCTTGTGTCGACACTGCCGCTGCGGGTTTCGACACCACTGCGGCCGGTGTCAACACAAGGTGTCGACACTGCCGCTGCGGGTGTCGACACCAAGTGTCGACACCACTGCAGCCAGTGTCGACACAAGGTGTCGACACTGCCACTGCGGGTGTCGACACCAAGTTTCTACATCCCGACTGGCTGGTGTCGACACCACGGTGTTGACACCCTGACTGGCTGGTGTCGACACCACGGTGTTGACACCCTGACTGGCTGGTGTCGACACCACGGTGTCGACACCCTGACTGGCTTCAGGCGCCAGATCCATCACACCACCAGAAATGAGAACGAGGTCTCCCTATGGTACAACAACCATCGACAACCGCAACTACTCGACCTGAATAGAACCAAAACTGTCCCTAATAGACACAACCCCTCAGGAAAACTGAGATTTTAACTGGAACTTTCTACACTAACCGCGGCATGATCGGGAACGAACCCTAGCGCACCCCTATGATCTAAGCAGGAAAAAGATGAATTTAAATCCAAGAAAAAGGCAAAGATCAACTGTGGCAAGGATGAGGGGACATCACTTGCCTCAATACCAGAAAAGCTAGGTCGGCGGCATCCCCCACTCTCGGAACTAGCCGCAGAGCACCAGCTGAGGAGCAGAAAGAAGGCAGATCCAGGCGAGGGCAGTCCAGATCCACTCCCGAAATTGAATTTCGACCGCTAAATCTCCAGGAAAATGACGTCCGAAGGCTAGGGTAGGCCGGCGGTGCTCTTCATCTCGTACAGGCGGCAGCTTCTTCCAAGCAGAGAAAAAGAAAAGACAAGAGGAACCGAGCCCTAATTCTAACCCAAGACTATTTATACACAGCAGTTTTAATAATAAACAAACAATACATAATAATTATTTACACTCAAAAGTCAAAACAACACGAGACCCGAAACATCTCGGAAAAAGACGAAATTCACGCCGCAGCTAAAAACTCACGCTACGAACACAACTGCGAAGTCAAAATTAGCATTCGACGAACAAAACCCGGGATAACACTTCCCGAAGCCGAAACACAAGCATTCCCTAAGAGGCCAAGCCGAGTCATCAGACGGACTCCGGCTAGCTGGGGAATCTTGCTAACAGGCTACAAACAGGCTACACGGGGAACCCTAAGAGCTAAAACCACGCTCTACAACGGCAAAAAGCCGGAAATACGCCATCGTAACGCCAGCCAAAGATCAAACAAAACACAGAAAAACCGGGGGCGTTACAAAGTCTCCGCCTTAATTAATTAGAAATTTAGGAGCTCTTTTTATTTAAAGTCTATTTTAGTTCAATTGTTTTTTCGGTGTCATCGAGCTAAGCTCTTCATCGGCACCACCGTCAAGCTTTCTTTTTATGCTTTCTTTTTATGTTTTTTGTCTTTCTTTTATATATATAAATACCCGACAAGTATTATCGGTAAAATAATAGTCCCCTCTAGGGAAGAGTAGAAATAATCGAACCGACCCTGAGAACAATACGACCTCGATATTCCACCCGGAATATCCTGTACTACTCACTATAGGTGCACTTCCCTCCTTTCGTTATAACTCGATCTAAACCGTTTTATATCCAAATAAATAAATACGCGCGCCCCGTTTATTTAATAAAATCAAATCTGCTTTTCTACTTAAATAAAATCGTCGGGTCGCCGCGTGATCGAAAATAATTTTGGAGTTTTAACCATAAAGTTTTTGGCGCCCTTGCCGGGGAATCTTTTGGTGTCGTTATTTTGAACCCTGGAAATCTATTAATTTTACCTATATCTATAATTATAACAAAAATTAAAAACGACCAACAAAAACATAATTTAAATTATAATAATAATAATAAACTACTTAAAACAAAATTCTTAAAAAAAAGGTATATTGTTTTTATCATATTATTATTATTTATAAAATATTTTTTTTGAAATGACGTCGTTTTCTACTAACAAAACATAACAAAAAAAACTAACTTAAAAACCAAAAAACTCTAAAAACTTGAAAAAGTATAAAACTTAAAAAAAAATCTAAAAACTCTAAAACGAAAACCTAAAAAATCTAAGCGCTTAAAAAATGAAAAAAAAAACAAAAAAACATAAAACATCCAAAAAAAGAGAAAAACTTAAAACTAAAACAAACAAAACTTCACTAATAAAAAAAACTAAAAACTAAAAAACCTACCTAAAAAAATCAACTAAAAAAAATAAAAAAATCTACTTAAAAACACGAAAAAATATAATAATTTGATATTAATATGTTTTATTTCACTTCTTTTGTTTTAATTTGTTTTATTTTGTTTCATTTTGCTTCGGCACGCTTCCATTATTGTGCGCGCTAGGAGATCACATTTTTATCATGCAATGGTCGCTAAGGCCTTAGCTACCTTCCGAGTCACCAACGCACTTGCCCCCCCCCAACCGCCCGCAACCTTTTGGCCGACTTTCTTTTTTCTATTTTTTCGTTATATTTTTCCTTCTTCTTCTAACAATAATGCAGGGTTTCGACCCGGGCCTCCCGCGCTCGTCTAAGGAAAGCTCCTACCCTCCCTTTTTCCTTTTGTACTTATTCTATTTTGTATATTATCTGTTCCGCATACTTAGAGTGCAACATTGGGGACAATGTTGGGTTTAAGTATGGTGGTGTTTTCGTATTTCTTTATTTCTGCACTTTACAAAAATGCATAAAAATACAAAAAAACATTACAAAAAAAATAAAACCTAATAAAATTTTCCTTGTTTTTATTTTCATAAAACTTCAAAAAAATCATAAACCTCAAAAAATTCACAAAAAAAAAAACAAAATCTTTTTACTTTGTAAATAGTTTTTGTAAAAATCTTCCCGCCCTCCTTCTTATTTATAAAAACTCGCATTTTGCCTCCCCGCGGCGTTCGACTCATCGAACAAACCATCCAAATAGAGTCTGTTCGTGGGCCGCCCCCGAGTTTTTACTTTGTATATTATTTTAAAAACAAAAAAAAATTATTCTCTTTCCCCCCTATCTTCTATGTAACTAACACTTCTTTCTCCTCTTTCTTGTAAATAACTTATCAAAATACACTAAAAATAAAAAAATTAGAAAAACAAAAAATCCAAAAAAAAAAGAAAATAACTCTAAAAATCTTAAAAAGATAATAATTAAAACACAAAAAAAAATATAATAAAATCCCTAAAAAATCAAAAAAATCTGTTTTGTTAAATTATGTAACAAAATAAATCGAATATACCATTTCTTAACCTTTTTTGCTTTCCAAAAATCTAGTTTCGAGTTAATTTATATGCGAATTTTAGTTATTCTTTGCTGACTATTCGTTTATTAATTAAAGTTCGATAGATTTAAGTGTCTGGGGTTAAGATTTAAAGAAATTTTTATGTCTTTTCCTTATAATAGGGAACTTATTTTTCACCTCCACTTCTAATTTTTAAATAGAAGCTTGTTTTTTATGTTAGAAAATAACATCTATGGATTTCAATTATTTCTACTTCATGCTTTTAGAAAGATAGGAACATTCATTTTAAAAAGGTTGCTCTCAAAACTTTTTTATTAAAATCTAGTTTACTTTTTGAAAAATAAACCCACTTCCTTTTTTTCATGTCTTACTTGACATGTTTACCCTTATCCTTTAAAAGATCTTATGTCAATGAGAATAAGATTTCATTCATTAAACATAGGAACCCAATATTTAAAAAGATTATATGTTATGGAGTAAGAGGATAAAATTCATTATTCCTACACATATACATTGGGTTATTTATTATTTATGAAGAAAGAAAAAATTATTTTGTGTTAGGAAAATAAGATTTCATTTTCCTAACTATCCGAAAAGAAAAAAATTGGAGGTTCGAGAAAAAATTACCTCACCTCAATATTCAAGCCTTCTTCATAAACCACCAAAATTACTTAGCCTATTTCAATGATTCTAGAATTAATTTAAAATTTTTTGAGAGCATAACTTTTAAATTGCATTATTTCCTTTAACTTCTTTTAAGCTAAGGTTTTTTATATAAATCCAATCCATCTTTGTTAAACTAACAAAAATAAATTTTTGCTTTCTATTTTATTTTATCTAGAAGACTTTTTGAAACACTTCCTCTATTCATAACATTTCATAAATTAGGATTTAATTCTTTAACCTCTGATGTTTATTTTGATCTTACTTTTAATTAATTCAAGCGATAGCTAAACTTAGGATTTCTTTTATTCCTTATGAGTTCATCTCCAACTTTTGCTCTGGAATAACAAAAGATTAAGTATGGGGGTATTTGATGAATTGTAAATATACCTATTTTTCTGTACATTAATTTAGTTGTTTTCATTTATTTTTGTCATTTTTACTTATTTTTATTCAATAAAATGCTCCTATTTTTGTAAATATTATACTAACTTGTTTTATTTTATTTTTCAGGAAAAAATCAAAATCTGTATAAAAATGCCATGTCACGCACGTGACAAATTGGTCACGCCCGTGACCAGGGCGTGACACGTCAAATTCCAGTGAAATCAGCAAATTTTGATGAGAAAAGCTTGACACGCCCGGGCTCAGGCCCGTGTCACCCGACACGGGGCGTGACCCAAGCCCGTGTCCACCCGCTCGACATTTTCAGCTCAACGATCATCGACCTCACCGACACGCCTAGAGTCACGCCCGTGACCTAGGGCATCACACCTCTTTCCGCTCGACGATTTTCAACTCGACACTTTCCGCTCGACATTCGTCGAGTGTCGATACCAGCCGACACGCCCAGAGTCACACCCGTGACCTGGGGCGTGACTTCTCCACCTGGCCGACAAGACCCGCGCGATGACTTTCGGTGCAGCCCGTGCCCAGATCCACCTGCTTGACACGCCCAGCGTCACGCCCGTGACCTGGGGCGTGACCACTGCGAGACCGACACGTGTCCAGCCCGAAGTCCACTTTCCCGTCAAATCGCCGGCCGCCTTCGCAAATAGTACCGACACGCCCCTGACACGCCCGTGTCAGAGGGCGTGTACTTGTAAATTTTTCCATATAAATTCAGAGCTTCTGCTTGAGTTCTTGTTCCCCTTTTTGAACCATTTTGCCTTAGGGAGGTGCTTCCTAGATGTATTCCAATGCTATGTAAGGGAATTTTCTCCCCCTCTCCTTAACTTTTATTTTCATATCTTTGTAATTTGTTCTTTTATGTAATAAAATATGTTTTTTTTCTTCTCTTTATATGACTTTGGAATGCATCGGAACGCCCTCACTTATGCAATCTTATTTTGCTTTAGCTTTTGTTTTTCGTTCTTTTAAACGTGTGTGTGTGTGTGTATGAGAGTAAAATGTTATTTCTTCTTTTTATTGTTAAGTAGATGTCTTCGTAATAGCTATTTAGTTTTTGTTCTAAAACCCGTCCTTATGAAACTATAAAAACTATTTTAAAGTGGTTTTGTCATTTTCGTTTCACTTAAACTTTTTAGTTTTGTAAAATTTTTCGTCCTTTTATCTTTTCTTCCACTTTTTAGGAGTTTTTATAGCATTATAAGAGGGGATATGTTGTTATTTTGTTTTTCCAAACACATGTATTTTTCCTTTATTTTCCAAAACTTTTGCTTATTTAAATTTTTCGTTCTCTTTTTACGCATTTCTACCACATTCTAGCGGTAGAAATGTATTCGTTTTAATTTTTCGAGAACTTTTATTTTTCGTTTATTTGCAAAACTTTTTCCCTCGTTTAATTTTTATTTTCACTTTTTATGCATTTCTACCGCATTTTAGCGGTAGAAATGCAGTTGTTTTAATTTTTCGGCAACTTAGTTTTTTTGCAATTTTTTATGTATGCGCATTTATTTCCGCCTACTCGTTAAGAGTTAAATGACGCTTGCTTATTTTACTTTCTGTAGAGTGCGTGAGTTTGTAATTTTCTTTATTTCTGCCTACTCATTCGAGTTAAATGGCAGGTCTTTATTTTCCCCTACTCATTTGAGTAGGATTTGTGTGTGAGTGTTTTACTTTATGTCGAGAGAGTGTGTGCGTGAGTTTTACTTTATGTAGAGTGTGTGCGTGTGTTGCATTTATTTAGTCCTACTCGTTTGAGTGGGACCCGCTTTCTTTCTCCCGCCCACGCATTTGCGCCGGGACTCGCAATTTACAGCTTTCTTCAGTCCTACTCGTTTGAGTAGGACTTGCAATTTTTAGCTTTTCTTTACTACTTTATTTTACTGCTTTCATTTCCTGCTTTCCATTTTCTGCTTTCTTTTCTGCTTTTCCCGCAAGCCGTCCCCATTCCGATGAGTGGCTAACCGTTCTTAGCCCTCGGTATCGAAGAGCATTACGACAGATAAAATAGCTTAAAATAACTAAAGGTCTAATTTTTCTAATTAATTAAAAGTACCTAAGGTTTGTCCGGGGTTAATGACGCGTAGGACCACATATCGATGTGTGGGCCCTATTTCTGTAGTCCATATGCTAGCTAGCCGAGAGGCCGTGCATATGGACCGATCACCACTTGGCAAAGAGAGTTCCGCACTAACCCTCGAGAGAGGAGGCGCGCCAACTCTACCGGATTGGGTTCCCCACCCAATAGCGGGGTTCTTAGTGTAATGCAGGCGTTAAGAGGAATCCTTCGTCGGACGAGAGCCCGGTTGAATAGTCTTAGCGTTCAGGTGAGCGATAGCCCTATAGCTAGGTGAGCTCATTTTAGTGGAACCTCCACGGCCAAGTCTTCGTCTTAATTAATTAGAAATTTAGGAGCTCTTTTTATTTAAAGTCTATTTTAGTTCAATTGTTTTTTCGGTGCCATCGAGCTAAGCTCTTCATCGGCACCACCTTCAAGCTTTCTTTTTATGCTTTCTTTTTATGTTTTTTGTCTTTCTTTTATATATATAAATACCCGACAAGTATTATCGGTAAAATAATAGTCCCCTCCAAGGAAGAGTAGAAATAATCGAACCGACCTCGAGAACAATACGACCTCGATATTCCACCCGGAATATCCTGTACTACTCACGATAGGTGCACTTGCCTACTTTCGTTAAAACTCGATCTAAACCGTTTTATATCCAAATAAATAAATACGCGCGCTCCGTTTTCTTAAATAAAATCAAATCCGCTTTTCTACTTAAATAAAACTGCCGGGTCACCGCGTGACCGAAAATAATTTTGGATTTTTAACCATCAATAGACATAACTCATAGACCCCGTAAACTACTTGTTTATACGATGAGTCTTCTCCAGCATGCAAAAAAAAAACATCACCAATCTAGACCAACCTGTCCGGATGGGCTTCACACAGCATGCATATTATGTATTGCAAATTTTCGGATCTATATGCAAATGTAATCGGGGATCACAACGATCGACCCACATGAAACCACCCTTTCATCACCTTTTGGTGAGGGGTTCCATGCACGTATGCAAATTGAGCAACTTTACTTATCCAAGGAGAAAATCATTACCCTTGTATTCTATTTTGGAGCCATGAACGAGCTTTTATGTCCGGTTGGAAAGGAACGCTCCACTTTCCTCTTCGAGGATCTAGCCTCGGTTCTCAGTTCCGACCACAGAATCTCCTTCACCAAACTTTCCAAGCTCATCCTCTGCCTTCTTCCTTAGCTCCTTCTTCCAAGAGAGCAAATGGAAATGAAGAGAGAGGGGGAGAGAAGTGAAATGAGACTTCTTTTGATCTCTCCTCTGCTTAAGTGGTTGTGGGATTAATCCCAGCCACAGGCTTATTTTATCAAAAGAAAGCAAAGGCCGCGATTTTGGTTGAATAGTCAACATTAATGCTATCATCTGTCGATATCCGCTATCGTCTGGGCGATATCGTCGATAGCCTCTTTGACCCCCATCAACCACCACTCTTCGACGGCCGCCTGGCCATCTAACATGTGTCCATACATACGTGGCAGTATCATCTGGCGATATCCACTATCGTCGTTCTGATAGCTCACTCAACGCTTTACGACGTCGAGTGCGTTGAGTTCACTCAACGCTTTAAGGCGTCGAGAACATTGAGAGCTGGGGCTATCGCCACGCGATACCCACTATTGCCACGTGATTGTCTCTTACTCAATGTTTTGTCAAAAGGCGTCGAGTGTGTTGAGCTCACTCAACACTTTATGGCGTTGAGTGATATTGTTATCGCCACCGGCAATACCCACTGTCACACAGCGATAGCAACCAAAAGTTATACTATCAAATTTGGGGTGTTATAGATATCTTTACATATCCTAAGAGCCTGAAGTATCTGATAGATTAGAAAGACCTGAATATGCGTCAGCGAAGGAAGATGGAGTTCCTTGGGGACTACACCTTCAAGATACATTATATTCTGCGCAAGGAAAATGTTGTTGCAGACGCGCTGAGTCGTAGGACTCCTACACAGGACAACTGGATACAGATGCGTGATGAGGATCTTATTCGAGATTTGGAGGCCTTGGAGATCTCGTGTGTTGATGGGAAATCTAGTGCAAATGCGTATTTGAACTAGACAGAGGTGTAGTATGAACTCACAAATCGGATTTGACAAGCGCTAGAGCTGGATGATAGCATGAAGTGCTACTTGGCAGAGTCTTTAGATGGGTCGAATGCTTAGTTTTTCGTTATTAATGGCCTTTTATGGAAGAACAGTCGATTGTGCCTCCCAAATGTTGGCAAATTACAGGAGGAGTTGATGTACGAGGCACATTTCACAATTTACTCAATCCAACCGGGGAGCACAAAAATGATCAAGGACATGAAAAAGTTGTTCTAGTGGTAGGGATTGAAAAAGGACATAGCTCTATATGTGGTGAAGTGTCAGACATGTGCCCTAGTAAAGGCCAAATGTCAGAAGCCTGGAGGATTTCTGAATTCATTACCTATACCGGAGTGGAAGTTTGACGACATTTCTATAGATTTTGTGCATGGCTTGCCAAGATCGCAGAAAGGGAATGATGTAATTTGGGTGATCGTTGATCATTTAATGAAGGTATCACACTTCATTACAAATAGGAAGGACGATTCAATAGAAAAGTTGGCGAAGCTTTACGTTGACAATATCGTACGATTTCATGTTGTGCCCGTAGCATCGTTAGTGATCGAGATGGGCGCTTCACGTATAATGATTGGAGGCTTATTCATCAGTTGTTGGGTGTCAAACTGAAGTTCAGTATGGTATTTCATCCTTAGACGGATGGTCAGACCGAGAGGGTAAACAGGACGATGGAAGATATGCTTTGCATGTGCGCCCTAGATTTCTGGAAGAGGTAGGAGGACCACCCCTATATGATCAAGTTTGCCTACAATAATAGCTACCAAGCAACTATTCAGATGGCGCCCTTTGAGACCCTCTATGGTAGAAAGTATTGTACTCTCTTGGCATGGCTAGAGACAGGCGAAACGAACTTATTCAAGCGAAAGAAGGTTGAAGATGCTACTTTAACTATATATATAATTCGGGAGTGATTGTTGATCGCTCAGGATAGGTAGGACAAATATTATAATCCCAAGCAAAGAAATGTCGAGTTCGCCGTAGGCGACTGGGTTTATCTGAAGATCAAACCGTTCAAGGGCGTATCAATGATTCGGCGCTTGAAAAGCTAAGTTCGAGGTACCTTGCGTCGATTGAGATATTGGAGCACGTTGGTGAAGTTTCCTATTGATTGACACTTTCGGCTGAACTAAGTGGTCTGCACGATGTATTCCACATATCGGTATTACGGAAGGCGGTGCAAGAGCCTACGCAAGTGACTACTACAGATCAAGCACCAATCGATAGTGGGTTGACAACGAAGGCTGAGCATATTCGAATTAAAGATATGGAGGTCAAGCAATTGTTGAATAAGTCGATCAAAATGGTCAAGGTTCGGTGGGACAACTGTGGTCGTGAGGAGCAGTCATGGGAGCGCGAGTAAACCTTGAGAGTGGAGTTTCCCGAGTTGTTTCTTTGAGTAATACATTGTAATAGTGATACTTCTATGTTTTTCCTGCAAAGTGTAATTTTGAGATGAAATTTCTTAAGTGGGGGAGATTTGTAACGCCTCAAGTTTCCTCGTAGCCAAGAGATGGATTTTGTGAGCTACCGTCAAGCGGTAGGGTTAGCATCGGTGGTAATATGTCGTAATTATAGCAGGAGCGCTCAGTGAGATGTCGCCTGGCGGTAGCATGTTTGATTAAATCGACAGAGTTCTCGGTGATCTACCACCCGACAGTAATGTTAAAGCTGGCAGTAGCATGGACGATTTATTTGGCATGACTCTCGGTGAGATACCGCCCTGCGGTAGCAATACCGCATGGCGGTAATGACTTTTCGTCATAAACGGCTTGTTAATGTGACGCATCGTCTACCGCACGGTACTAGTGAGGTACTGCGCGATGGTATCAAAACAGTTACGGCGTGGCCACGTGTAGGCATGTGATTGGAGGTTTTGGGCGGTGGGCTTGCGAAACAAGCTAACCCTTGAGGTACCGCGCGGCGGTAGCTCTGTTTAAGGCCGGGAAAGTTAAGTTCCAATTTCATTTTCTCTCTTGGCATTCTTATTCTAAATGACAGAGAGAGAGAGAGGAGAGTGAAGGAGAGGAAGAGGAAGGAGATCCAGCCGATGTTGGAGTTTCGAAGCTCCAAAGCGCGGACCGATTTCAGACCCACAGAGGCCAATCTGTTGCGGTCATTTTCATCCAGCTAGATCCTCCCCATGGCGCTGAAATGAACGTCAAGGGTAACAATATTCCTCCTTGGACATGTGAAGTTTTTTGTTTTGGCATGTGAGGGAAGACGTTCCACGAGCATGTGGAAGAGGTTCTCCCGATGGGTCGATCAGTTGTATCCCCGTTACCTTTGCATTTAGAATCTAAAATCGAAGTACGGAGTAGGCATGTTGTGTAAAACCCATCCAGACAGGTTATTTTGATTGGTGATGATTGTTTTGTTTATCGGAGAAGACTCTGTGGTAACCGTGTAATTTTCGGAGTCGTGGGGTGTGCAGATTGCTGCAGTGAGAGTACTGGAGTAGGTCTCCAAGAAAACACCCATTTTGGGGAAGAAACGATAGTCTGCCCCCTACCGCGTGACAGTAGCACTACTGTCGGTGGTAGCTCCCACTGAGTGATGCTTTGGAGGCCTGTCTCGTGGAGACTTGGGGGCATGTATGATGAGTTTTGAGCTTAGATTGCTCCATTATGGTGGTTGTGTGAGCCAGTCTTGGAACATAATGTGGTTATGTATTGTGTGAATGGGCAAGGTAAGGCTGACTCGCGTCATGGCTTGCGAGCCTGACGGTTTGAGCAATGGGTTGTAGCTGACATGTACCCACCTTATGGCGTTCGGCTTGGAGTGAGTCAGTGGCTTGAATCTCAGCATGACCTTATCGTAGCATAAGGAGTCTTAGGCTTCAGGCTGGAAAGACTAGGTACCCTCAAAGGTACCAAATCGAGAACGGTGGTGGGGCTTAAATCTCAGCACAACGATAATATGCCCTGATTGCACAAGATGTGTGGTCGGCAGTGCCAACATTTGTGGTGAATGGTGCTTAAATTGCACATTCAATTACTGATATTGTTCATGTTGTTCTGCCTACAGGGAAGGAGCACCGCCGCCCCGAGTGAGGGGCGGGGTCGTTATAATTTGGTCAGCTAATACTGACAATTGCTTTGTTTACCACCGTTGTGGTGGAATGCTTTTATGTAGTTGCAGCTGAGCCAAGTGGGAAGTAGCGGGTCGAAGCCCTATTTGTTGTGTCGGCCCTCGAAATCCAAGCGAAGCGTGCAGTTACTATTTCATGTGTGGCTGGTCTGCATGCTGATATCTGTAAAATGCTTATATTTGAGGAAATAGTTGTAAGGCCTTAAGGCCATAACGATTTGTGTATTTAAGTTATCATTCCTACTTTGGTTTAGTGGACATTCGTTTGGTTGGGTTCTCAGCAATTTAATTAACTTCCGCTAGAATGTACTCTGAGATAGGATGCGTAAATGGATTATGGTCACAATACGTAACTCCGCTAACTGTCTGTAGAATATGACGTGGGGCTCTGGCCGGACCTTCTGTTATATCCTACGTAACGGATGGTGGTGTTACACTCTGATCTCTGCTGTGATAATGAGGGGGTCTTGGTGAGGCAAGCGTAATTTATCTATGTCCTTGTCTCTGAAACTAATGGCAGTGTTCTATTGTGCCTTATGGTCTTCAGGGCCCTTCTTAGGCTGGGCAAACGAGTAATCATCAGTTGAGAGGAAAGGGGACCCAAATCCAGTATGGCATGAGGTATGATAGAATTTTCTCACACAAGGGGCAATGATGTGGTGCAGCGGGTCGCACATCTCTTTTTCGATGTCTCCTCTAACTGGCCTTGAAGTTTGTCGCTCGGCTCTATTCATTGCCCAGGTGGTAGCACGAGTACTTTTCTTTGTCATATGTCGTCAGTCTGGAGCATTTTCACGGATAAATTACTGCATTCAAAAAATTGTAAGAGTTTTGAGAACACCTTTCACATGGACGATGTCAAATTTTTGCGGGTCGCTTAGCGCTCCCATGAACTGGAGAAGTCGGGTCGTCTTAGCTCGAAAGTGAGCCAATCGCACAAATAGTCAAATTGGAGAACTAACGGTATACGACATATTTTTTACGTGGAAAACCATGAAAGGTAAAAAAATCATTGGGTCAGGTCGAGTTTTGACGAAATCCACTAGTATCTGTTGAGTAAAAGTATAAGCTTTCCATAGGATGACAGGTCCCCTCTCATTTACAGAATGTTTCTAAATGTCGAGCGTTTGATGAAACTAAATGTTGCAAGACGCATTCTACAATCAGAGTTGGGCGCATTTTGGAATGAGGTACGGAGGGTGCTCTGGGTGAAACGTGAAGTGCGCTCGGTGCAGTCTTGCAAGTGGAGTGTTAACATGGGAAGCGTGAAATTGTGAGGAGTGTGGTAGACTCATTTCCAGAGCGGGTACGCGGGAAGTGCGTGCTAAGTGGACTTGAGGAAAGAGAGGACGCGAGAAGTGCATGCTGAGTGGAAGGATGGGTGCTAAGTTTAATGATTGGAGCTGAGGAGGAGAACTTCACCGAAAAACCTCAGAGCACCAACTCCTCTTCGTTTTTATCTTCCTGCAAATGAAGGCTTAAGTGCCTTTTATAGTTTTTTTGGGGGGGTTCACTAGTAATTGCGCCCTCATGATAGTTGAATAAGAGAATAGGAATGCACGATTTTGGTCACCTGAATCACAAATTTTCCGGACATCGCGACCATGCACCATGGCGGCCCGGGTAACTCGAGTGGCCTAGATAGGCTTGCTAGCGGTGGGGGTGATGAGCGAGCGTGCAATGCAAGGGCTTGCAATGTGCGGGCACGCATGGGGGAGATCATCGTGCGTGAGGGAGCACAATACGCGCGGGCATAGGTGGGACTGGTGTGCGCACCTGGATCATTAGTGTGCACATTTTGCATGTTGACTGTGTGGACGCACATAGACTTGCACACTGCGCGTGCAGACATGCACCGGAATGGCGTGTTTTGTGTGTAGGCGCAGATTGTGTGCGTGTGTGCCCAATGCGTTCTGACGTCCATTCGAGAGATCAAACGGACTCAAAATTGCGCGAGAACGAGACAGTTGGAATTGTCATGGCGAGTCGGTCAAGGTTGCGGGGCAAAAACCCTGATTGGATTACTTGGATTTTAGGGAAACCCTATCAATAATTTGCTCTTGTCAATTGCTAGGAGATTATAGGATCAATCTTTGCATTGGCTTCTCAAAATGGATTGAAAGAAGATCAAATATGGTATAAAGTTTGTAATTTTGAATCCTACCTCAAATTGGAAGTATATATTGATCAATCTCATGGTTATGTAAAGGAGGAGAATATCACTTCTAAAGCTTAGTATAGTCATGATGTTAGATACTTCTTTAGCAAACGATTCATGACATTTACATATGATTACACCCTCCACATTACAGAAAGCAAGCTCCTCGAATTTTATTGAATGGCTTAATATTGGAGGGACATTCTAGTAGTATAAATGATCCTATAATCTTTGATGCAAAATTTGGAAACGCCAGAAATTGTTCTTCATACCTTCTTAGTACTAAACTGAAGCAAAATTTATAGTTTTAACTCTTTACTCAAGCAAGGACAATTTCAATTTAAAAACTAATGGTTCATTTTTAAGTTATTTTAATATAAAAACATGTATCACTCATTAAATTGCGCAAAATTATTGAATATAATAAAATAGTATATTAATAAATGATAATTTTAAATTATTTTAATCTATTTTTCAAATTATGTCTTTTAAGATAATTTAGTGTCGAACTATTTAAAATATAGGGATATAAAATATATCTTTTAATGAGTGCTATAAATTAACTGTTTGTTTAAATTAATTGAAACAGAATTTTTTTAAGTTTTTTTTATTAAAATTGTCCTCATTTGAGTGAAAAAAATAGGGATACCAAATATTCATTTGAAAACTGAAAAGACTCAACTTGTCTTTTCTACAAATTTCAGAGATGCCACGGGTGTTCATCTTTGTAAAGTGACAATCAATAATCACATGATGTTCATCTTTGTAAAGTTATGTGCTTGACTGATTAATGGATCAGTAAATTCTTCCAGTGAACTGGCTTTAGATTTTTGGCGACGAAGCCAGGGCCTTGAGAGCAGGTTGAGATGGCTTCCTCAGAGTATGCATTAAAAGAATCTGAGGGTCATCAGGCTCAATGCTCCAGCTTGGTGGCCTGAGGCCAGAGAAACTGGAACATAGGACAGAAGTGTTGATATGCCCATTGTTACCTGTCATAGATATACACCACAAAGTAAGACCATTAGATTTATGATTTTGCTTTAAATTTGTATTACCAATTCATAAAATATATAAGCTGGGTACGCCAGAAATGAAAAGGTTAAGATGAGTCTGAGAAAAAAGCTAGCCATGATTAATTATGAAATAATTATAGTTGAGAACAATAAGAGTGACATCAACTAACAATAAGATAATGAAAAATATAATTGTCTAAGAATTAGGTAGAATAATTGGTAGACCCAATGTAAGATGGATGAAAGTAGTTTTAAGGGGGTTGTGTGTAGTTTATTCTTAGGCAACACTTGACAGGAATGAATGAAAAATAAAGATTCATAAAGTTGACACTGAATTAGTTGTTGTAAGATTACCGATGGTGATGATGAGAACCTCTTTACTTTTTTGCATAACCTCAAAACTTGCTAAAAATACGAATGTAACATAAAAGGGAAATGAGGCTACACTCTGCATGAAGTGGCTTAACTACTGGGAGAAGAAACATTTCAATCCTTCCAAGTGGCATCAGTTACAAGAAGTGTGGGTGTGCATAAAATGCAAAACCGCAACCCTCGTTTTCTCGAGGTGTTTTGGTTATGGCTGATTTGGATATTCTCCCCTATTTACAAAATTGTCATTCCTCATTAAAACATTTTTATTAAGTGTGTTACACTCCTGCACGCCAAGATTAAAATTCTTAAATTATTTTATTAGTTAATTGACTATCATAATCCCTTAAATACATGATTACCTCACATAATAGCTGCGACATCCGCACTAACATTGATTAGACCCTGAATTAAAATTATAAAGATAGGAATTGGAATTTTGGGTGTTAAAACGAAGCTGTCACTTATGAAACAAGATTCAGTTGCATTCGATTGGAATTGAGAGAATAACCCAAAAAGATTTAACTTCACTTTTCTTGCCTGATCCAAAAGTAACTTTCATCAACTAGCAATGAACCATTAGGAATAATTGGTTAGATACAATGACTTTTTGTTCATCATCTATATGGAAATATAGGAGCGGAGCATTTGATTTTTCAGTCTAGAGGAATGGTTAGCATGAATCTATTAAAGATGATGTAATTAAAAATAGAATTAAACAATTATGAACATGTAAAACAAATGTAAAAAACATATACTCATTAGATGAGTAGAGAAAAATAGTAATTTATGGTTAGGAAGGAGAAATAGCAAAATATTAGTTAACATGAACAAAGTAACTCAAAATGATTTATGGATGTTTCAACACCTCAAGAAATACTCAACATGAATGAATGAAAAATGAGGATATTTCTAAATTACCTGTAGAACCACCATCCCCACTGTACTTCCAATTAAAGATCGAACTGCTGGATGTATCTCTACTTTTCTTGCTGCCCACCAAAAACTCCCAATTGAAATCAAAGTAATTGTGGCGAGGATGCGATGATTAAACTGTAGAAAATCAAGAATATTGCTAGCAACTTTAACCACAGCTCTTGAGTGCTAGTCAAAAGCTTTCATATTTTTAAACCAAATTTTTGTCATTAAACCTAAATTTCCTTCCTATTTCTATTGGATTATAAAAACAAATATTGAATTTAGTTTCAGAAATTGCAAAGAAAAAGAACACAGAATTCTTGCAGTCAAAGTGGTGAAACAAGACAGAAGAATCATGACTTGCTTACGACTGGATTCATAGAAGAGGCATCACAGCCAAACAATAAATTCACTATTTATAGAAATCTATTAGCCGTTGAGACTTGAGACTCCAGCAAGGCAGAATCAATTTGATAAGGAAGAGCTTCAGCATCTTTGGCTCTACAAAACCAACTATAAATACTTCTCAGCTAGAGGCAAAATGATCCATATTAGAGCAGATCTAGTCCAAACTCGAGATCAGCTCAAACATATAGACTAGCTCAAAGAAATTTGATTTTAAGCTAACTCGAAATTTCACTCCAGCCCCATTGAAATCAGTGTTCTTCATGTTTATTATTTATGTATTTCGTACATACTGATGGGGATCAACGTCGGGTCGACGGTGGAAATTGGGTCAACACTCGACAGGGTCCACCAATGTATACTTGCGCAAGAAGCGTTGGTCAGATCGGTGAACGGAGACCACAAGCTTGTTTGGAGCGCCGTTTTCCAATTTTTAGGTCTTTTCTTTTACTTTTTTAAAACTTTATTCAATATCAATCGGATACCGGGCATAACACACATTCATAGTCGTTCAAGCTCACTGCCCTTGGCCCTTTTTTATTATAAATAAGGGGTGATGGTAGCTATTATGATGGCATTTTTAGCCTTGTGAATAAATAAAGAGCTGACAATCATATCAAAGTGTGACACTACGAGACCCCGAGATGCAAGGTCGCAAGACAGCGGGGTGTGACGTGCCGGTTTGTGTTTTGTTTGAGCCCTAATCCACTATTCCTGTAAACCTATTACCACAAGTTCCCTCTCCCTTTCATGAAGCACACCCGACAAGCTGCAAGCCGCAACCATCGATCCTCCTTCTCCACAAGGTTGCACGCCCCGTTAGCCATGAACCACTTCTTTCCTTCATGGAACAAGCGACCCCTCCTTGTAGCCTGCGCATAACCGCCATCCCTTCCCCCGCTTCCAGCACCTGCACCTTTCATCTTCTCTGCATCCATTCTGCTCAACAAAATCTAACAGAGAACCACACAATGTAACGTAGATCGCAAACCAAAGACCGGAACGGAATCTTGCAGCGGTTGTGACGGGCTCAAGATGAATGTCGCTCATCACCGATAACTCATCAAAACAATCTTTATACTCAGCAAAAGACATGGATCCTTGTTGGAGCGTAAATAATTGCTCGAGTAGACGACTCTTACATGACATCAGTAAATAACAATTGGCACAATCTCCGCTTCATCCCCACCTAACAAGTAATGGGCGAAGACGATCTCGCAAAGGGTCCCCTCAATGTTATCCCAGTATTTTCTTGCATGTACCTAGTAACCTGTTGGATCCCTGGTTGGATTTGGGCTAGGTTCACTAAGTTATGATCATATGACCCATCATGTATAAGCAGGGTCATGGTTGTGTCCTTGAGTTTAGACCAAGTCCTTAGAATCAACATCACATGGATCAGCCTTCAACAGACTGCCAGAGACTCAAGCAATTGTGTCGCCACTTGGGAAAGGTTGTGTCGACACCAAAAGCCAGATTGTGTCGACACACAGGACATGTGTCGACACACAGAACATTTGTCGACATCAACTGTGTCGACAGCAGAAGCAAAATTGTGTCGACACACAGGACTTGTGTCGACACATAGAACATTTGTCGACATCAACTGTGTCGACACCAGAAGCAAGATTTTGTCGACACACAGGACTTGTGTCGACACACAGAACATCTGTCAACATCAACTGTGTCGACACCAGAAGCAAGATTATGTCGACACACAGAATATCTGTCGACAGCAATTGTGTTGACACACAGGACTTGTGTCGACACACTCTAGATTTCTGTCAAAACAACAACTATGTCAAGACAAGAAGAAATTGTGTCGACACACAGGACTTGTGTCGACACATTCCACAGAAGCTATGTGTTGGAACACCCTATTACTAATTTGGGTCAGGATCACTATGTCTCTAGGAATCTGTGTTTGACCTTCTGTATAGCTTAATAGGTCAATTAGAATTGAGTCTAAGGGATCAGGAGTCTAGGTTTGGAAGCTGCCCTGTAGACCAAAGTTTTTCTGGAGACTAAGTCCAATCGTCGAGCTCAGCACGACGTTTCGTCGAACTCCGGTCGACGATCGTCTAGCTCAACTTCGACAGATCGTCGAGCTCCATTCGACGATCGCTGAGCTCAACCTCATAATATCGTCGAACTCCATTCGACGATCGCTGAGCTCAGGTCGACGATTTTGACTCTGCACTGGATCCTCATCTCTGAGCTCAGTTCGACGATCTTTGAGCTCAGATCGACGATTTCTTTGCTGCTTGCACTTTCCAGTTCGCTGAGCTCAGCTCGACGATAGCAGAGCTCAGTTCGACGATTTCAGTTATCTTTCAGAATTCAAATTTAAATCAGATAGAAGTTATTCTGCATTTAATTCAGAAGATCTGCCAGCCGTTTTCATTTACTTCTGGAGCAAGTTTCAAGGGATTTTTCAAGGAACAATTCAGTGGACTTTCCTTCAGAACAAATTATGCAATTAAGGCTGTAATCAATGTAGACCAACGACTATCTTTGACAGAGTGATATTCTATTCAGACACAGAGAATAAAAGACAAAATGCTTTTGAATCAAGATAGAGAATAGATAAGAACAAAAAGAGAGATTGACAAGAAAGGACACAACTCAGTACACAGAGACTCCTTGAAAATATTCTGTCAACAAGAATTCTGAAGAACACTCATCAAAAAGAGATCAAGCTTTCAAACAATCTTCAGATCTCTTCAGCTCTCAAAGTGTTCAAGGCCAACATCATTTCAAGACTCCAGACACTCAACATTTCAGCTTGCTGAAATCATCTTTTGCTGGAGATCTATATTTGAAGGCTTATCACCCTCAGCAAAGCTCTTCTTCCTAAAGATTTCAAGGATTCAGGGGGAGCTTTGACATCAATCCACATAGTCTTCTCAGTTGATTGAGAAAGAGAAGACTGCCATCACTCTCTCACCCCCACTCTGTAAAGGGTTTCTCAAACTCCCTTCAAAAGTTTGAATTTGGTTTTTGAGCACCTTGTCAAAAGCTCATTGGTGGCAAGACACCTGATCAAAAAATCTGATTTGGTTTTTGAGCACCTTATCAAAAGCTCATTGGTGCCCAGGACACCTGATCAACTCATCCTGCAGTGGATTCCTACCTAGGGTGGTAGAAGAGTGGATGTACCCAAGTTTGGGGAACCACTATAATTCCTTGTGTCATCTGGTTTTGCATGTTTTCTTTTTGTTTCTGGCCTAGATTTTCTTGTGCTTAGTTTCTGCATAGCTTGGTTTTGTGATTAGTTTTATTTCTGCTTCCCTGCTTACACTCATTACAACAATTGTTGTAAAGCTTTGCAAAAGTCTTTCTTTGTGTTTTAAAAGCACCATATACTCTATTCCCCCCCCCCCTCTAGAGTATATCTGATCTAGTTTCCCCTTTCAATTGGTATCAGAGCCAGGTTGGTTAAACATACCATATCTGTTTGGTTGTACAGGCTAACACCTGAACCCCAAAGATCCCAAACTAGATCCTTCTTTTGTATCTTATTATTAGATTTAGTTTGCACAAATCATGGCCCAAAACAAAGATTATGCTAGCACCAGACCTCCAGTGTGCAATCTGTCAAAGTTTGCACTTTGGTAAGCAAGGATTAGACTCTACATGAATTCTATTGACGAAGAAATTTTTAATTCTGTTTTGACAGTGTGTCCAAGACCTCCAGAGGGCACAAGCACAAATGCTGTTCCACCTCCATCAGGAACAGATGCTGACATCAAAAAGTGGAAAGTAGCTGATGCCAAGGCAATGAACATTCTAGCTCAGACAATGTCAGATGACATTTTTCAAAATGTAGCTGAATGTAATTCAGCCAAGGAGATCTGGGACAAGCTCTCAGAAATAGTTTCAGGCTCAGCTGATGAGAGAAAGGACAGAAGATCCCATCTCATCTCCCAATATGAGAACTTCAAGAAGGGAGAAACTGAGTCAGTGGGAGACATGTACAACAGACTGAGTCTAATTGTCAGTGAACTGAGGACATTAGACAAAGAGATCTCACTGACAGAACTTAATGACAAGATCCTAATGTGCTTCCCCAGCACTTGGGATTCAAGAATCTGGCCAATTAAAGATGCCAGAAGTCTGAATGAGATCACCACTGAAGCCTTGTTGGGTAAGCTCAAATCTTATGAGCTACTCATCAAGAACAGAGAAGAAGAACAGAAGGCTGCTTCAC
Organism: Platanthera guangdongensis; assembly: GCA_039583875.1. Classification (NCBI taxonomy): domain Eukaryota; kingdom Viridiplantae; phylum Streptophyta; class Magnoliopsida; order Asparagales; family Orchidaceae; genus Platanthera; species Platanthera guangdongensis. The sequence continues at coordinate 120,594,900 of CM077164.1, forward strand.
CAGCCACAAGAAAGGAGAAGACTATAGCATTCAAGGCAACTGAGGATCTGCCTGAAGAAAAAGGAACAGCCAATGATGAACTTCTCAGCTTGTTGGCCAAAAGATTCTATAAGATGGCCAGAAAGGACTTCAGAAGAAGATCATACAAGGAGCAGGACAAGCCAAGGTATGACAAGTCCATTGGCAATAACAAAGACATTATTTGCTTTGGTTGCAGGAAACCAGGGCACATAGTTCCTGACTGTCCAGAGAACAAGAACAAGGACAGAAGGGACAAAAAAGAAAGAAGAAAGGAGAAGGACTCCAAAAGGAATGGAAATAGCAAACCTTCCTCCAGCAAAAATAAGCACACAAGGAAAGGATTTGTTGCTGAATCCTGGAGTGAGACTGAAGAGGAGTCAGAAGCCTCTTCCAGCTCCAGTGATGATGAGGATGATGCAGAGGAAAAGGAGTTCTGTATGATGGCAATCAATGCCTCACAACACAACTCAGAGGAAGAGGAGTCAGAGTCAGACTCAGAGACTCAACCTGAAGAAGATCAGGTAATCAGCTCTTTTGATTTTACTTCAGAAGATTTTAAATTTGAATTTAAAGCAATATGTTTAGACCTGCTAAAGTCTGAGAAAGAGATCATCTCTCTCAGAAATCAATTATCTGAACAAAATGTTTTAAAATCAGAAAACCTCAAACTCTCTCAGGAGTTTGAGAACTATGGGGAACAGATAGCTTCACTGAAGAGTGAGCTCTCTAAGGCCAAGAAGCTTGAAGAATCTCTCAATGGGAGAAGCATCAAGCTGATGGACATCACAAGCACAGTGAACTCAAGATTCAACAGTACACTGGGCTTGGGTGCCTCATCCAGCCAACCTATTGTTCTAACAACCCCTATCAAGTTCATTTCTGACAAGGGAAAGGGAGTTGTAGAGGTTGCCAGGAAAAATTCTGATCTGCCTCAGAAAACTAAAGTCCAGCACAAATCGTCGAACGAAGATCGACGATCGCCGAATGAAGATCGACGATCGCCGAACGCAGCTCGACGATCTCAGGACAAATTGTCGAACGCTGATCGACGATCTCAGCCAAGATCGTCGAACGCAGGTCGACGATCCCATATACCTGACCTCAGCCATAGTCGACCGTCGAACGGAGCTCGACGATCTGACCCACGATCGTCGAACGCAGCTCCAAGATCGTCGAACAGAGGTCAGAGCTCTGGAAATTCTTTCAAGGGCAAGTCAAAATTGAATCCTAAGGGTTTTTCATCCCAAACCATTAACCCTTATACTGAATGGATTATACCTCCAAGGAGATATCATCCTGAAGGATATAAGAGTCAGCCAGGGATATCTTTCATTTCTGAATTTAAAGGTTATCAACCTAGGCCCAAGGTAAACTGGGTCAAAAACAAGTGAATTGTTTTATGTGCAGGTGAAGACCTATCCAACATCTAACCAGCAATGGTATTTGGATAGTGGGTGCTCTAAGCACATGACAGGGAACAAGGACAACCTAAATTCCTTTAGAGCCAAGCTTGGACCCAAAGTTATCTTTGGTGACTCCAACTTTGGACAAACTAAAGGATATGGAGCAGTCCAGATTGGTTCTGTAACCTTCAAGAAGGTAGCATATGTGGAAGGACTGAAGCACAACCTAATCAGCATCAGTCAGCTATGTGATGAAGGCTACCAGGTGACCTTCAGCAAAACCTTATGCAAAATCAAGTCAGAGGACAACACAACTGTGTTGACAGGTAAAAGGAAAGGTAACATCTACCTAGTAGATTTTCTTTCAACTACTATAGATATCTGTTTATTCAATTCAGTTTGTAGACCAAATGTTTTATGGCATAAGAGACTAGGACACCTAAACCTTAGAACTATTGTTAGGCTCTCCAAGGACAACCTTGTTAGAGGACTACCTTCTGGCCCCTACAAGAAGGAAGGACTATGCAAGGCTTGTCAATTAGGCAAGCAAACTAAAAACAGTTTTAAGTCACTTAATAAGAGTGATTCACCTAGGATATTGTATCTGTTACACATGGATCTATTTGGACCCATCACAGTACAAAGCCTAGGAGGGAAATCCTACACTTTAGTGATTGTAGATGACTTCTCTAGATTCACTTGGGTGTTCTTTCTAAGGAAGAAGTCTGATAACTTTAAGTGTCTGACAGAGTTTCTCAAATGTATAAAGATTGAGTTCAATACTCACATTGCCCTGATCAGAAGTGATCATGGGACAGAGTTTGATTCTCTTCTTATGCAAGAGTTCTGTCAGAGTGAAGGGATCAGGCATACTTTCTCAGCTCCTAGAACTCCTCAACAAAATGGGGTAGCTGAAAGGAAAAATAGAACCCTTATTGAATCTGCCACTACATTGTTGTCAGATGCTCATCTACCTCTATCCTTTTGGGCAGAGGCAGTGAACACCTCCAACTATGTGCTGAACAGAAGTCTGATACATAAACTGAAGGGAAAGACTCCCTATGAACTACTCAAAAGGAAGAAACCTAAAGTTGACTATTTCAGAATTTTTGGTTGCATTTGCTATATTCACAATAATGATAAGAAATATTTAGCAAAATTTCAAGCCAAAGCTGATGAAGGAGTATTTCTGGGATACTCCATGATCAGCAAGGCCTATAGGGTCTATAATAAATCATCTTTGAAAATTGAGGAATCTGTTCATGTTTCCTTTGATGAAACTAACATGTCTTTCAAGGAGAAGATTTCTTCTACCATAGAACCTTTGCAGGAACACTCTCTAGTTGAAGATATGAACAAGTTGCAGGCTGCTCAAGAGAATGAAAGCAGTGAAGATGAAGGGAATGCTCAACACATTGAAGCTCAACATGAAGAGCCAGTTGTTGTACCACAAGAGGAAACAACAACACAGGTTGGTGAACAATCAACAACCCCTGTTGATTTAGTAACATCAAGAGACCATCCAATTTCCCAAATAATTGGAGAACTCTCAGCTGGTGTGCAAACCAGAAATCAGGTCAACCAAAACCTGTTGCACACCTGCTTCGTTTCTCAAATTAAACCTCAGTCCATTCAAGATGCAGAGCAAGATCCACACTGGATCATTGCCATGCAAGAGGAGTTGCATCAATTTGAGAGGAACAAAGTATGGGAACTAGTGCCAAAGCCAAAGGATCATTCCATTGTTGGAACAAAATGGGTATTCAGAAATAAACTGGATGATCAAGGAGTAATAATAAGGAACAAGGCAAGGCTAGTTGCCCAGGGATATTCTCAAGAAGAAGGAATTGACTACGACCAGACCTTTGCACCTGTTGCAAGATTGGAAGCCATTAGAATTTTTCTAGCTTATGCAGCTCACAAAGGCTTCAAGGTTTATCAGATGGATGTCAAGAGTGCTTTCTTGAATGGAGACATCAAAGAGGAAGTCTATGTCAGACAACCTCCAGGTTTTATCTCTCCAACTCATCCTGATTATGTTTTTAGATTACATAAAGCATTATATGGTCTCAAGCAAGCTCCTAGAGCATGGTATGAGACCCTAGCATGCTTTCTCTTGGAAAATGGTTTTATAAGGGGTAGAGTAGACCAAACTCTTTTTATTAGAACCCATAAGTCCCATACCCTACTAGTACAAATTTATGTAGACGATATCATTTTTGGTTCTACTGACTCAAAATTGTGCAGAAGGTTTTCTAACCTAATGCATTCTAAATTTGAGATGAGTAGCATGGGTGAGCTATCCTTCTTCCTAGGATTGCAAGTCAAGCAACATGCTGAAGGCATCTTTATTTCTCAAACCAAATATGCTAATGAGCTGGTTAAGAAATTTGGCATGTCTGAGGCATCTTGTATGAAAACACCCATGCCTACCAATGCTGTATTGGATGCTGATGAACATGGGAAACCAGTTGATCAGACAACATATAGAGCAATGATTGGCTCTCTGTTGTATCTTACAGCTAGTAGACCAGATATAATGTTTGCTACATGTATATGTGCTAGATTCCAAGTTAGCCCTAGAGAGTCACACCTAACATTAGTAAAGAGGATTCTTAGATATGTTAAAAGTTGTCCAAATCTAGGTCTCTGGTATCCAAAAGATTCAGCATTTGGGTTAACTGGATTCTCTGATGCTGATTATGCTGGATGCAGAATTGACAGGAAAAGCACCAGTGGAACTTGTCAGTTCCTTGGTGATAGACTTGTCTCTTGGTTTTGCAAGAAACAAACATCTGTGTCAACTTCAACTGCTGAAGCTGAATATATGGCTGCAGGTAGTTGTTGTTCACAAATATTGTGGATTCAAAATCAACTCCTAGACTATGGTTATAACTTAGAGAAGTCAAAAATCTTTTGTGACAATACAAGTGCTATTTCCATAGCTCAAAATCCAGTCCTCCATAGTAGGACAAAACACATAGAGATTAGGCATCACTTCTTAAGGGACAATGTTGAAAAGAATAAAATTGAACTGCATTATATCCCAACTGATTTACAAAGGGGAGATATTTTCACCAAGCCCTTGGATGAAAAGAAACACACTTTCTTCCTAAATCAGTTAGGAATGTTAGATGGAGGAAGTCTTAAATAATATCCAAGATTTTGAAAGCTAAAAATTGACCAAGACTAGGCAAAATTCTGATTTTTCTTAGTGTCTAGGATTTTCTGATCTCTGAACTGCGCTCGACGATTTCCCCAAAGATCGTCGAACGGAGTTCGACGATTTCCAGGATCGTCGAACTGAGTTCAGCGCCTCTTAGATAGTATGAATTATCTCCTTCGGTCAACGATCGTCGAACGGCGCTCGACGATCTTGTTCCCTGAACGATCGTCGAACGGAGCTCGACGCCTTTCCAGATCGTCGAACGGAGATCGACGATGTTGGAGTCTCTTCAGATTCCTTTAGAAGCCTCGATCGTCGAACTGAGTTCAACGATCTTTCCATTTCTGCGTCGAACCCTAATATAAAACTCTTTTTTTCGCCGTCGTTCTCTCTTGCGCTTTCAATTTCTCTGCAAAAAATTTTCTTCCCTCCAAACAGTTCTACGCTTGTTCGGTTTGTTTGTTAAGTTTTTGCAGGTACCATGGCCGTCTCAGTCGCTGTCCTCGCCGCAATGAAGTTTGATGCAGGGTTTGACATTGATCTGGACTCCTTCAACACCACTGATCAAATCTTCCAGGACATTTTAAGTTTATTCAAAGATCAGCATTTGTCTGCCCTCATGACCACAAGAATCAAACTTGCCTCAGATGAAATCAAAGAATGGGTGTATACTGCACACAACCTTGACAACAACACCATAGTTGGATCTATTGCTGGAACACAGGTACCTCTGACCCCAACAGTCTTAACAGAGGTTTTTGGTTTAAGAAATGGTGAAGACACTGCTGAACTATCTGGAGAAGAGTTGTCTGATATACTTGCCAGGATGGGTCATCCTGAGGGAAACCCTAGCAAGTTGTTTAAGAGGAACCTGTCAGTTGAATACAGGTTTCTAGCTGATGTTGTAGGCAAGGTGCTGTTGGCAAAACATTCTGCACATGACACCATCTCCAGACATCAGCTCTGCCTCATGGGAGCTCTGGTAGATAGGAAAAGCTTGAACTGGGGAGAGGTCTTCTTTGACCTGATAAAGAAAAAGATTAACAAAAACTTTGTAAATTTTGGAAGAATTCTTGGAGTCTTCCTTCAGGCAAGGTGCCCTGCTCTGCTGGTCTCCTCTGGAGTGCACATCAATGCCTCCAAGAGACTCACCTGTGCCCTATTTGGGAAATGGGACAGGCAAATTAGCAAGCCCAGCAGGCCCTCTTCAACTGCCCCTTCAGGCACCAGGACTCAAAGAGTCACTCCCCCCCAGGTCTCTTCTCCTGCAGAAGACCTGCCTGCTGCTAGTGCTGCTTCTCCTCCTCCTCCTAGTCCAACCCTACCTATTCCATCCACCATTACAATCTCCAGCCCATCTCCAACCTCAATTCCATCTCCAGCAACCATTTCATCTCCACCAGTAGACCACTTCCACCCATTATTCTCATATCCACCACCAGATGTCACCTCATCCCCATCCATACCATCCTTCACACTTCTGGATGAATCCTACATGGATGATTCCCCCTCCTCTCCTCCAGAATTACCATCCTCTTCAACATCTTTCCAAGACCTTCTCCACCACATCATTGACCAACCCACTTTCACTCCCTCCATATCCCTCCCTTTGTCCCCCATCTCCACAATCCCCTCTCCTGAGTCATTCATTCCACCATTCAGCCCTCCACCTCCAGCTTCTTCAGCCATCCCTACTTCATCTACCTCTGCTCCTCTTCTTGAGCAAGTAGATCTCTCAGCCCTTGCTGACAAGTTGTATGAGCTCATTGCCCCCAGGCTCTCCCTCCTCTTGGAGACCTCTTTGGCTCCTCTACACTTGTCAGTGGCAGCCCTCTCTGCCAGGCTTTCTTCTCTCCTTCCTCCAGCAGCACCTCCAGCAGTGTGCCTTGATACAGAGGTATCTGAATCCAGGCAGGGGGAGATGCCCTATGAAGCCAGCCTTCATGCTGCTGCTGCTGCTGCTCCTGTGTCTGCTGCCTCTTCTGCTCCAGTTGCTGCTGCTACTCTAGTCTTAGCAATAGACCTAAGGTCTTTGCTATCTGCATTTGATACTGCATATTACAGCTACCTTCCAGAAGCTATTGCTGTCCAGCCCTCAGAAGATCTGTCTAAGGCAATGGTGCCCTTCTCTGGCTGTGACCCCAACATTCTTTCATCCTTTGTACTCTCAGTGATGACTGCTGCTGCTGCTGATAAAGAAAAGGCTGAATCTGCTTCTGAAATTGTTCTTGCTGCTGCTGAAGAAAATGTTCCAACTGCTGCTGAAAATCAAATTGTTTCTGATGAGCCCATTTCCCAGGATTCTCTGATGACAGAGGCTGTTGTTTTTGAGCCTGCTGTAGATGTTGTTGTTGTTTCTGAACCTGCTGCTACCATAATTCCTGAAATAACCAGTGTTGCTTCTACTGCTGCTCCTGTATCTGTTGTTACATCTGCTGCTGTATCTGTCTCTGTTGCTCCTTCTGCTTCTGCTTCTGCCCCATCTGCTGCTGTTCAACTAAAAGATGATTTGATGAAAAGGATTGATGCTTTATATGATGCTCAAAGCTCTGAATCTGATGACTACAACACTGCCTCTAATGATTCTTCTGCCACCATTGCAAGGAAAAGGAAGGCAAGAAGTAAGGCAATGAAAAGGATTCCACCTGCCAAAGTTAGAGATGATAATGATGTTCCCTACTATATTCTGCACAATTGCCCAATTACTGAACATTGGATGCAGTTCTCTAAAAATCAGCTAAAGGCAATGAAGAAGAAAAGGAAGTATGAGAAAGGTTCCACCCAGTCCAAGCACCTTCATCCTCCTCCACCACCTCCACCTGATGCAGGTACAGGTGGCAGCTCTGCAAGTTCAGGCCCAGCTAGAAGCCAGGCTCCCTACCAACCCCATGCTAGAACATATCAAAGGGAAAGCCAGTCTAGGGGCTCTTACTCTAGAAGGGGAGGATATAGGGGAAATCAAAGAGAGACTCAAGTATATTCTAAAGGGCATTCCAGGCAGCACCCTTATTCCAGGGGAGGACATGTTCCTTCTGATACATCTTCTGGTCCATTCCCCTACAAGCTCAAAGAAACTGTGACTGCCAGGACTCCTCAAGATACTTCTTCCAACAGGTATGAGCCACCTGTTCCATTTGAGGACCCTGAGAAGAATCCTGTTGCTTGGACTGCTAGAATGAAGGAGTTGGCTGCTTTAGACCAGATAAAGAAAGCAAGAGAGAAAGGCCTAGACACCTCTAATATATCTACAATGTCAGAACAAAGACAGAAAGAATTAGAAAGATATGCCTCCAGTAAATTTTTTGATGCAGACAGATACATGGAATTGCATCCTGCTGCAGTGGTTCCCAGGACTTCAAAGCAAACATATTTGGGTGCAGCTGATGATACTAGGTCCAACAAGGAAGCATTGAACCATAACAGAGAAATCAAGATGGTAAAAGGCAAAGAGAAAAAGTAATTCTGTAAGGTGACAATCCTTGGTTTTTCTGACTGATATCTGGATGACATATATATATATATCTCTGTGATGGTTCTGCAATGACTAGCTGCTATTGTTTTTTATGTTTTTCTGATTGTATGATGTTGTTTGATTTTCCAAAGTCTGTAAATAGTTTTCCTAACCCAAATAGGGGGAGATTGTTGGAACACCCTATTACTAATTTGGGTCAGGATCACTATGTCTCTAGGAATCTGTGTTTGACCTTCTGTATAGCTTAATAGGTCAATTAGAATTGAGTCTAAGGGATCAGGAGTCTAGGTTTGGAAGCTGCCCTGTAGACCAAAGTTTTTCTGGAGACTAAGTCCAATCGTCGAGCTCAGCACGACGTTTCGTCGAACTCCGGTCGACGATCGTCTAGCTCAACTTCGACAGATCGTCGAGCTCCATTCGACGATCGCTGAGCTCAACCTCATAATATCATCGAACTCCATTCGACGATCGCTGAGCTCAGGTCGACGATTTTGACTCTGCACTGGATCCTCATCTCTGAGCTCAGTTCGACGATCTTTGAGCTCAGATCGACGATTTCTTTGCTGCTTGCACTTTCCAGTTCGCTGAGCTCAGCTCGACGATAGCAGAGCTCAGTTCGACGATTTCAGTTATCTTTCAGAATTCAAATTTAAATCAGATAGAAGTTATTCTGCATTTAATTCAGAAGATCTGCCAGCCGATTTCATTTACTTCTGGAGCAAGTTTCAAGGGATTTTTCAAGGAACAATTCAGTGGACTTTCCTTCAGAACAAATTATGCAATTAAGGCTGTAATCAATGTAGACCAACGGCTATCTTTGACAGAGTGATATTCTATTCAGACACAGAGAATAAAAGACAGAATGCTTTTGAATCAAGATAGAGAATAGATAAGAACAAAAAGAGAGATTGACAAGAAAGGACACAACTCAGTACACATAGACTCCTTGAAAATATTCTGTCAACAAGAATTCTGAAGAACACTCATCAAAAAGAGATCAAGCTTTCAAACAATCTTCAGATCTCTTCAGCTCTCAAAGTGTTCAAGGCCAACATCATTTCAAGACTCCAGACACTCAACATTTCAGCTTGCTGAAATCATCTTTTGCTGGAGATCTATCTTTGAAGGCCTATCACCCTCAGCAAAGCTCTTCTTCCTGAAGATTTCAAGGATTCAGGGGGAGCTTTGACATCAATCCACATAGTCTTCTCAGTTGATTGAGAAAGAGAAGACTGCCATCACTCTCTCACCCCCACTCTGTAAAGGGTTTCTCAAACTCCCTTCAAAAGTTTGAATCTGGTTTTTGAGCACCTTGTCAAAAGCTCATTGGTGGCAAGACACCTGATCAAAAAATCTGATTTGGTTTTTGAGCACCTTATCAAAAGCTCATTGGTGCCCAGGACACCTGATCAACTCATCCTGCAGTGGATTCCTACCTAGGGTGGTAGAAGAGTGGATGTACCCAAGTTTGGGGAACCACTATAATTCCTTGTGTCATCTGGTTTTGCATGTTTTCTTTTTGTTTCTGGCCTAGATTTTCTTGTGCTTAGTTTCTGCATAGCTTGGTTTTGTGATTAGTTTTATTTCTGCTTCCCTGCTTACACTCATTACAACAATTATTGTAAAGCTTTGCAAAAGTCTTTCTTCGTGTTTTAAAAGCACCATATACTCTATCCCCCCCCCCCTCTAGAGTATATCTGATCTAGTTTCCCCTTTCACTATGTCAAGAAGTCAAATCCTCAGCTCGACGAAATCAGTTCTCAGGTCGACGAAGTCAAATTCTCAGCTCGACGAACTTGATGTGCAGAAGAGGCAAAGTTTCTAGAGAATGCAGTTATCTGTTCTCAGCTCGACGATCTTGGAACTCAACTCGACGAACATAAGCCATCTGGTCGACGAACACAACTTCTCAGCTCGACGAACAGAAGCCATCTGGTCGACGAACACAACTCCTCAGATCGACGAACTGTGGACTCAGCTCGACGATTTCTATTTTCTATTCGACGAATCCAGACTTGGTTATTTCCATCCTTCTGTCCCTACTCAATTGCAATAATTCCTGAGTAATTAATGCTAAAATATTCTATGAATATTACCGTTAGACGGAGCATTAATTATGGTCTTCATCAGGATTATTGCTTGCCATTTTTCCATGGGACAGTTGGGGAAACTCAATCAATGCAAAACATTCTCCAGACCGTCAGCATTGAATGCAGAAGATTTTCAAATTTCAAAAGAAAACTTATTTGGAAAATATAAAAGAGATTTTCTCTCTTTTCCTATAGTAGAGAGGATCGGCAAGTCAGGAAGACAGAAATTAGTCTGCAACAAGAATTTCCCTGCCTCTCTCTCTCGACAGAACTTACATACACAGATAGAGAAATCTGATACAAGATCTAGACCAGAAGAACATCAGTAATCTGAAGAAGAAGAACATCAAATAAAAATCAAGAGTTTTCTTTCTTCTACCCTCCAGGACACTTCAAGGACAACAAGAAATCTATCTGTCATGAAGTTCCTAAACATTTTCTGGTCAAGGCTGAAAAACTGAAGAGCTGTCACCCTGAAGCAAAGCTCCATTTATCCTGAACCATTCAATATCTCAGGGGGAGCTCTTTGCAAAAATCAATATCCACTTGAGTCTTCTCAGTTGTAACATGAGAAAGAGAAGACAAAATCATCTCTCATCTCCCCACTGTATAAAGGGTTCTTAACTCTCTTCAAAAGTTATTCCTGGTTGCAAGTCACCTGACCAAAAGACTTGAGGATTGGTTTTGGAGCACCTGATCAAAAGCTCATTCTTGTCAGGCACCTGATCAAAAATCTGAGTGGATTCCTACCATGGTGGTAGAAGAGTGGATAACCCAGGTTAGGGAACCAGTATAAATTCTTGTGTTATTTGGTTGCTCTTTTCTTTTTGTTCTTGCTGTGGCTGTGGTAGTTAGGACTGATGTGTTTGTGTTGAATTAATTTGCACTCTGCAGTTTTTATTTACAACAGAAATTGAAAAGTTTTTTAAGGATACTCTATTCACCCCCCCCCCCTCTAGAGTATTCCAGATCTAACTCCTCACTTTCAATTGGTATCAGAGGGTGTTCATTTGATTGTACAAGCTAACCCTTGAACCGAAGATCCTCAGTTAGATCCGATTTCTCATATTTATTTGATTAGAATTATCTACACAGCATGACACAGTCAAGGACTATGCAAGCACCAGACCTCCAGTTTGCAACCTAAATGGGTTTGTCATCTGAAAGACAAGAATTAAATTGTATATGAACTCTATTGATGAAGACATCTATAATTCTATTTTGACAGGACCCCCTCAAGCATCTACTTCTACAACAACCTCAAGCACAAATGCAGTTCCACCACCTGAGTGGACTGAAGCCCAAAAGAAAGCTAGAGTGGCTGATGATAAAGCCATGAATATTCTGGCTCAAACTATGTCTGATGACATATTCCAGAAGGTGTCTGAATGCACATTAGCCAAGGTCATTTGCGAATCCCTTAACCAAATGGTGGCTGGATCTGCAGATGAAAGGAAGGACAGGAGATCCAATCTCATATCTCAGTATGAGAATTTAAGAAGGAGGAAGCTGAGTCAGTAGCAGACATGTACAATAGGTTGAGCTCAATCATTAATGAGCTAAAGACCTTAGATAAGGACATCACCCTCATAGAGGTGAATGACAACATCCTTATGTGTTTACCAAGCTCATGGGACTCAAGAATCTGGCCTATCAAGGAGGCCAAGAGCCTAAATGAGATTTCCACTGAATCTCTTTTGGGAAAGCTAAAGTCCTATGAACAGCTCATCAAATCCAGAGAAGCAACTGAGCAAAGAACACCTCCACCAGCAAGGAAGGAGCACAGCATTGCATTCAAAGCTGCTGAGCAGACAGAGACTCCAACAATGAATGAAGAACTGATGTCTCACTTTGCCAAGAGATTCTACAAGATGGCAAGGAAAGACTTCAGAAGAAAGTCATCCAGGCAGGATGACAAGCCAAGGTATGACAAGACCCCCACTAAAGAGGTGGTTTGTTTTGGCTGCAAGAAACCTGGACACTTCATTTCTGAGTGTCCAGAGAATCAGAAGAAGGAGAAGAGAAGAGAGAAGGACACAAGAAGACAGCACAACAGCAGGTCTTCCTCTAGCAAATACAAGAAGAAGGAGAAGGTTTTGTAACTGAAAGCTGGAGTGAAACAGAAGATGAATCCTCATCATCCAGCTCCAATGAGGAAGAAGAAGAGGCAAGAGCCAAAGAAGTTTGTCTAATGGTCATTGATGCCTCCAGGAGCCATTCAGATGAAGAAGATTCTGACAATGAAGGAGCTTCTGAATCAGAAGCAGATCAGGTATTGTCTTCTTTTGGTTATAGTTATTAATCATTTAAATCTGAATTTAAAACCATGTGCATAGATCTAATAAATTCAGAAAAAAAATTAAGACACTTAGGGAAAAACTAGGAAACCTAGAAATTGTTATTTGTGAAAACAATAGGTTAAAGGATGAGTTAAATTTAGCTAATGAACAAATTATTCTATTAAAGAATGAGTTATGTGAGGCTAAACAACTTGATGAAACTCTCAATGGGAGAAGCCTCAAGCTGATAGACATCACAAGCACTGTCAATGCCAGATTAAATGACAAGCTGGGTTTGGGTGCTTCATCAAGTTTGTCCCTCATTCTCAAAAAGAATATTTTAACAACCTCCATCAAATTTTGTTCTGCCAAAGTGAAAGAAATAATAAATCATAAACAAACCATAGAAGATATTCTCAAATCAAAAGGTCAAAATAACAAAAATCAGAAAAACTTAACTAAAAATAAAGTTCAACAAATTTCGTCGAACGCAGATCGACGAAATGTGGCCAGTTCGTCGAACCCAACTCGACGAACACTGAACGCAAACTTTATCAATAATCATTCGTCTAACTGCGATCGACGAACTCTGTATGGTTCATCGGATAGAGATCGATGAACGTGGGGCACAGAAAATGAACATGTTCATTCTCTGGGCAGAGATCGACTATCTCATCCCAATTCGTCGAACTCTGGTCGACGAACTTACAACAATTCGTCGAACCCAGTCATACTTAACAAAAATCATAATTATAACACCAGCTCTATTAAAACTAATAAATCATTTAATCCATTAGCTGATTGGATAATTCTACCTATAAGATATCACTCATTAGGATACAAATCTCAACCAGAGTTTTCTGTGATATCTAGTTTCTCTTACCAGCAAAACAAATGACCAAATGTAACCTGGGTCAAAAATAATTAATTGTTTACATTGCAGGTGAAGAGTTGTCCAGTTGAAATCAACTATGGTATCTGGATAGTGGTTGCTTCAAACACATGACTGGCAGAAAGGAGAATTTAATAAATTATAAGTCCAAGCTAGGGTCAAAGGTAATCTTTGGTCATTCAAAATGTGGTCAGTCAGAAGGTTATGGAGAAGTGAAAATTAGAGCAGTCACCTTCAAGAAAGTGACATATGCCAGAGGACTCAAGCATAACCTCATCTCCATAAGCCAGTTATGTGATGAAGGTTATCAGGTACACTTTAACTCATCATCCTGTACTATTTCTAATAAGGAAAAACAAATTATTTTAATTGGAAATAGACAAGGCAACATCTATTTAGTTAATTTTTATTTTGCCAATTCAGATATTTGTCTACTCAATATAGTTAGTACTCAGAATGGATTATGACATAAAAGGCTAGGTCATGTTAATATGAAAAATATTGCTAGGTTATCAAAAGACAACCTTGTGAGAGGCTTACCTTCTGGCCCCTACAAGAAGCAAGGCCTTTGCAGGGCTTCTCAACTAGGCAAGCAAACTAAATCTAGCTTTAAATTAGTTAATAAAAGTGATTCACCTAGGATTTTGTACTTGCTTCACATGAACCTCTTTGAACCTATTGCTGTACAAAGCCTAGGAGGGAAATCCTACACTTTAGTTATTATAGATGACTTCTCAAGATTCACTTGGGTGTCCTTTCTGAGATCTAAGTCAGATGCCTTTAAGGTTCTTACAGATTTTCTCAGGACCATACAGATTGAGTTCTCTACTCATGTTGCATTGATCAGAAGTGATCATGGTACAAAATTTGAGTCTCTTCTTATGCATGAGTTCTGTGAGAAAAAAGGTATCAGTCACTGTTTCTCAGCTCCTAAAACTCCTCAACAAAATGGGGTAGATGAAAGTAAAAATAGGACCCTAATTGAAGCTGCAGACACATTACTTGCAGATGCTTACATGCCCCTATCCTTTTTGGCAGAGGCTGTAAGCACAGCAAACTATGTCCTGAACAGGAGTTTGATACACAAACTGAAAAATAGGACTCTCTATGAATTATTTAAAGGGAAGAAACCTAAAATCACCTAATTTAAAGTATTTGGATGTATATGTTATATACATAACAACAACAAGAAATACATTAAAAAGTTTGAAGCTAAGACTGAACAGAGAATTTTTATAGGATATTCCCAAGTAAGGAAGGCTTATAGGGTATTTAATAAATCATCCTTAAAAATTGAATAATCTATTCATGTTTCTTTTGATAAAACTAACATGGCTTGCAAGGAGAAAGAGATTTCTACCAGTAACCCTTTGTAGGTACCTCACTTGTGTGAGAATATAGATGGACTAAATCTCACCCAAGAGATTCCAACACATCCTTCTCCACAGATTGATGAAGATAGTGATGAAGAACATCTGGAAGACGCTGAACTTCCTCCAACAGCAAACATAATTCCACAAAAAGAATTAGTTCCAATTGTTATTGTTGAACCAACTCCACCCACTGATCATGTCACACTAAGGGATCACCCTAGATCTCAAGTGATTGGAGACATATTAGCAGATGTACAGACAAGGCATCAACTCAACCAAGACTTGATGCATATCTGTTTTCTCTCTCAGGTTGAACCTCAATCCATACATGATGCTGAGCAGGATCCCCATTGGATCATTGTAATGCAAGAAGTAATTAAATCAGTTTGAGAGATGTAGAGTTTGAGATTTGCTTCCAAGACCCCAAGACTACCCAGTCATTGGAACCAAATGGGTATACAGAAATAAAATAGATGCCCAAGGTACAATTGCGAGGAACAAGGCTAGGCTTGTTGCTCAAGGATACAGGAAAGAAGAAGGCATAGATTATGATCAAACCTTTGCACTAGTTGCAAGGTTAGAGGCCATCAGAATTTTTCTGGCTTATGCAGCCTACAAGAGATTCAAGGTCTATCAGATGGATGTGAAGAGTGTTTTTTTGAATGGAGTTTTGAAAGAATAGGTTTATGTTGAGCAACCTCCAGGTTTTGTCTCTCCAACTTATCCCTCTTATGTATTTAAATTGCATAAAGCTCTTTATGATCTAAAGCAAGCTCCAAGAGCTTGTTATGAGACCTTAGCTAGATTTTTGATAGAGCATAAATTCAATAGAGACATAGTAGGTAAAACATTTTTCACTAGACATCATAAGGACCAAACCTTGTTAGTACAAATCTATGTGGATGACATCATATTTGGGTCTACTGATTCCAAATTATGCAAGAGGTTCTCTGACCTTATGCATTCAAAATTTGAAATGAGTAGCATGGGTGAGCTCTCCTACTTCCTTGGTCTCCAAGTGAAGCAGCTCCCTGATGGCATCTCCATCTCCCAAGCTAAATATGCTAAAGAGCTTATAAAGAAGTTTGGGATGGTTGATGCCTCAGCAAAGAAAACACTCATGGCTACAAATGTTGTAATAGACTCTGATGCACATGAGAAACCTGTGGATCAGAAATTATATAGGGGCATTGTTGGGTCTCTACTATACCTTACAGCTAGCAGACGTGATATCATGTTTGTCACATGCCTTTGTGCTAGGTTCCAAGTGAACACTAAGGAATCTCACCTTATTTTCTTTAAAATAATTTTGAGATATATAAAGAGTTGTCCTAGTTTAGGCCTATGGTATCCTACTGAGTCATAATTTGAGTTAACTGGATACTCAGATGCTGATTTTGCAGGATGCAGGGTGGATAGAAAAAGCATCTCAGGAACCTGCCAGTTTCTTGGGATGAGACTAGTGTCTTGGTTCTGTAAGAAACAATCCTTTGTGTCCACTTCAACTGCTGAAGCAGAATATATTGCAACTGGCAGTTGTTGTTCACAGATGTTGTGGATTCAGAATCAACTACTGGACTATGGTCTAAACTTAGATAATTCAACTATATTATGTGATAATACAAGTATTATAGCCATAGCACAAAATCCAGTCCATCATAGTAGGACTAAGCATATATATATTAGACATCATTTCATTAGAGACTGTGTAGACAAAAACAAAATTAAACTTGTCTATATCTATACTGATTTACAAAAAACTGATATATTCATCAAACCTCTGCATGAGAGAAATCATCTATTCTTTATAAATCAGCTTGGAATGATCAATGAAGAAGACTTAGTTTAGTTTCTGTCTCCACTCGACAAATTTTTCAAAGTTCGTCGAACGGAGTTCGACGAACTGGGGAAAGTTTGTGAGATATTCGTCAAACGGAGATCTACGAACTCTCTGTGAGTGAACCAATTTTCGTCGACCGGAGATCGACGAATTTGCTTCAGAAGATTTTCGTCGAACGGAGCTCGACGAACTGTCTTCAAATCTTTAGACTGAGTTCGACGAATTATTTAACTCCAAATAATTTCGTCGACCTCAGATCGAAGAATTATTTCATTTTCGTGGAACGGAGTTTGTCGATTCATATTCTGGAAAACCTTATATCTAGGTTTTTTTCGACCTCCGTCCCGCGCTTTCAGATTCCTTTACACTTGATCTTTGTTTTCTCTCTTGCAGGTGCTCTAATGGCGATTCCAGCGGAAACTCTTGCAGCTATGAAATTTGACACCAGATTTGATGTTGATTTTGATTCATTCCAACATTCCGACCCCATCTTCCTGGAAATCCTGCAACTTCTCGAAGAACTGTAGTTGAAAACTTTGCTCTCCACCAGAATCAAGATATCTGCCACTGAAATCAGAGAATGGGTATATACTGCTTCGACGACAGAGGACAACACATTGATTGGATCAATAGCGGGTAATGCTGTTTCTCTCTCACCCGCCGTCTTAACTGAAATTTTTGGTTTAAGTAATGGTGAAGAAGAGTTAGAAATGGATACTGAAGAGTATGATGAGATGCTGAGTCTCATGGGTTATTCTGGAAAAAACTCTAACAAACTACTGAAGAAACACCTTTCTGCTGAATTTAAATTCTTAGCAGATATAGTGGGAAAAGTGTTGCTGGGCAAGCACACTGCACATAATTGTTGGAGCATGCGTTCCGCGCTTCTTAGTTTGAGAATAACAAATCCCGGATGTATTTGATCTTGGTATGTGTTTTAAATGTGCAGGGATAACAACATTTTTATGTACAAAAGAAAGGCTGACCATGGCATTGATGAAAAGGAAAAACGCGCTATCACCGGCGATAACGCTACCGCAGGCGATAGCCTAATCAGTTCCTGCTGACGTCAGCCTTAATCCGCACGTTGCCGCGCACGAAGTCAGTCACGATCAGCGATATCGCGGGGCGATACTGATGTCGCCGCGCGATATCCCACGATCGTCACGTTCTCCGCTCAGATCTGAAAATCAGCGCGACGTGTGCCACGTGTCAAGAAACGGAGAGTTATCACTATCGCGGGGCATTAACTCTACCGCCGGCGATAGCGTGAAATGCTATATACGACCAAAAATTTCAGGGAAGAGTTGGACAGTACAGAGATTTGTTTTCCCAGAGAATTTTCAGAGCCTTCATCTCCGTTTCCAGACGAACTCCCTTGATCCGTTGAAATCTCAAGAGCGAAGGAGATACGACCGTGTGTTCAAGATTGGAGATCTTCTCGTTGGTCCACCATCATCTTCAGAGCTCGTGATTTTGAGGGAGTTTTTAAGTTTTACTATTGTACTTTCATTTTCATTCTTTATCTTTGTAATTGGGAAGAGAAAATCACCACCTTGTGTGTGGTGTCTAAGTCCGTGTGTGGCTTAGGGGCAAATCACCACCTTGTGTGTGGTGTCTAGGTCCGTGTGAGGCTTAGTACTAAATCGCAGCGTGTTGTGCAGTGTCTAGATCATAGGTTTGATTTAGGGGGAAGCTAGTAGGCATATCTAGGGAGATATTGACTATAGCCTACCGGTTCTTGGGAGAAGAATCGGTGAAAAAACTAAAAACTATTATCGTTGTAAGCCTTGATTTCAAGCTTTATTGGAATCATTTTACATATACATTTTGGAGAAGTATAATCTTGTTTTTCATTTCATTGATTTGTCTCAATCATAGTAGCTAGTCTTATATGTTATAAAAAGTTAAAAAAAATATTAAAGAGCCCTTATTCACCCCCCCCCTCTAAGGGCGCCACAAGATCCTACAAGTGGTATCAGAGGTTGGTTATTCCTAATACGGTTTCACCACCAGGAATTATGGCGCAGCATGACCATGCTTTCTCTGAGGGGCAAGGAATTAGCAGACCTCCATTATTCACTGGATCTGACTATAATTACTGGAAAACTAGGATGAAGTGTTTTCTTATTTCTCTTGATATTGAGGTTTGGAATATAGTAGAGACTAATTATGTTCATCCCACTTATACAGTAGGCAATGTAGAAATGGAAAAACCAAAAGATAAATGGGAAGATCAGGATAAACTAAGATGCAAAAATAATGCAAAAGCCATGAATGCATTATTTTGTGCATTAGATAGGACTGAATTTAATAGAACTTGTGCTTGTAGTAATGCTTATGAGATTTGGAATTTACTTGAAGTAACTCATGAAGGTACCTCGCAGGTGAAGGACTCGAAGCTGTTTCAACTTGAATCGGAATTTGAAAAGTTTAGGATGGAAGTGGATGAGGACGTAGACTCAATGTACACCAGATTCACCAAGATAGTGAATGACTCAAAAGTGCTTGGAAATTTTTTTTCAAATGGTCATTTGGTGAGAAAACTTCTTAGATCTCTCCCCCCTAAGTTTAATCCCAAAGTGACGGCTATTTCTGAATCTCATGATCTTAAATCTCTGAATATTGAAAGCCTGATTGGGAACTTGAAAACTCATGAAGTTGAATTGAAAATTCAACAACAAGAGTACATGGAGCCTAAGAAGAAGGGGTTAGCTCTAAGATCTAAGAAAGAAGAATGCAGTAATTCTGAGGATGAAAAAGATGATGAGGAGAGTCTTTTTGTAAGGAAGTTTAAAAAATTTATGAGAAATCCGGAGAGGAGAAATGCTTTTAAAAAGTACTTTAAGAAGGAGACGTTTAGAAAGAAAAAACAAAAGGATGACGATGATGAGGAGGAAGAGAGACCCCCACCAGAGTGCTATCATTGCAGGAAGTTAGGACACATTCAAAGCAAGTGTCCAAAGTACTTGAAAGAACTTAAAGAAAAGAAGCACAAAGGGAAGAAGAAGGTCCTGAAGGCTGAAATATGGGATGATACTACTTCTGAGGGTGCAAGCAGTTCAAGCTCAAGCGAGGAGGAGGCCAATATGTGCCTAATGGGAAAAAGCGTCACATCTGATGACGAGTGCAGTGTCCAAAGCGACATTGAGGTAACTCCTCCAACTTATGATGAATTATTTTCTGAGTTTTTAAATACTTGCAAATATCTTGAAAAAAGCTTAAAAGATAATGATATTCTTAAAACTGAAAATAAAGTTTTAATTAAAGAAAACAAAAAATTGTTAAATGAAAATAAAACTATTGGAAAAGAAAAAGTCTCTTGCCAAGAGTGTGATCACTTTATGGGAAGAATAAAGAGCTTGAAAATTCTCTTTCCAAATCTCATTCAGAAATAAAAATTCTCAATAAAAAGAATGAGATTTTAGAGAGAGATCTGAAATCTTCTATTTCCAAAGTCCATGAAGGAAAGAAAGCTTTTGAACGTAGATGTGTAAATCTAGTATCCGAGAACAATGAAATGAGAAAGCAGATTCATGACTTAACACTAGCCATGAAAAAGTTTGGATTGGGCCAAAGATCACTGGATATGATCTTAGGTTACCAATGTCACGGATCTGGAAGATTTGGACTCGGATACACGAATGGAAGCTATCGCCCGGCAATAGGTACTACCGCCAGCGATATCGATAAATCCAGAAAATCAAATTTTAAAAGTAATGATAATAATAAATTAACTGATACTACCTTTTCTCACAGTAAAAGTCCAGAGAAGTTATATTCTTCTTGTTACATTACATGTGCCAAATGCAATAGATTTGGTCACACCACGGACTCGTGCTGGAAGAAAGGAAAAAGTAAAATTAAGCAAATCTGGATGCCTAAGGCCTCTACCTATACTATGGGTGGAACCACTTGGGTAGCCAGATCTTTACTCACATCCTCTTTTTAGGTGTGTTGGCAGGCTAAGGACAAAGAAGACGTGTGGTACTTGGACTCAGGTTGTTCAAAGCACATGACAGGCAATAAAGAGAAGTTTCTTAGCCTGGAGATGAAGAAAGGAGGAGTCGTTACATTTGGAGATAATGGAAAAGGAAAAATCATCGGCATCGGTGTTGTGGGTAACGAAAGTTTTTCAATTTCAAATGTTTTGTTAGTAGAAGGTTTAAAACATAATTTGATTTCAATTAGCCAACTATGTGATAAGGGTTTAAATGTTTTGTTTGAATCTTCTACAAATTTATGCAAAATTATTGATTCCAAAACAAATGAAATTGTTTTTACCGCCCCTAGATGTCATAACGTATATATGATTAAATTTTATGATTTTTCAAATTCTACTTTAAAATGTTTTTTATCAAAAAATGATGAGTTAGAATTATGGCATAGGCGACTTGGACATACTAGTGCAAAGTTAATTAAAAAACTTTCAAAAGATAGATTAATCAAAGGTTTACCATTGCTAGATGGAAATTTATCTTCTTTATGTGAGCCATGTCAAAAAGGAAAATTTTCAAAATCATCTTTCAAAAGTAAAAATATTATTTT
Source organism: Platanthera guangdongensis (assembly GCA_039583875.1). Classification (NCBI taxonomy): domain Eukaryota; kingdom Viridiplantae; phylum Streptophyta; class Magnoliopsida; order Asparagales; family Orchidaceae; genus Platanthera; species Platanthera guangdongensis. The sequence goes on from CM077164.1 coordinate 120,615,984, forward strand.
TACAACTAGGCCACTCTAATTAATTCATATGGATTTATTTGGTCCAATTACTATTTCTAGCTTAGGAGGTAGAAAGTATACATTTGTATTGATTGATGATTATTCACGTTTTAGTTGGACTTTATTTCTAACCTCAAAATCCGATGCGTTTTCAGAATTTTCTAAATTATGTTTGCGTATTCAAAATGAATTTGAGTTAAAAATTAAACGCATACGTTCGGATCATGGAGGGGAATTTGAAAATGAAAAGTTTATTTCTTTTTGTACGGAGTTAGGAATTAAACATGAATTTTCCGCTCCACGCACACCACATCAAAATGGTGTAGTGGAGAGGAAAAATAGGACTCTTCAAGAGCTAGCCCGTACGATGTTATCTGAATTCTCTTTACCAAAATCTTTTTGGGCTGAAGCGGTGAGTACTGCATGTTATGTAATTAATAGAGTAATGCTTCGCCCTATTTTAAAAATAACTCCTTATGAATTAATTTTTAATAAAAAATCAAATGTTTCTTATTTCAAAGTTTTTGGGTGTAAATGTTTTATTTTAAATTCTAAAGATTCCTTAGGAAAATTTGATGAAAAATGTGATGAAGGAGTTTTCATTGGGTATTCTTCAACTAGTAAAGCTTATAGAATTTTTAATAAACGAACGAAAATAGTTGAAGAATCTATTCATGTTAGGTTTGATGAGTTTGTTCCATGTGTAGATAAGAAAACTACAGGAAAAGAAGATACACCCCTTCCTTTGATGGAAAATGATGATGAAGAACATGCAAGGAATGAAGAAGGAAAAGAAGAAGAAGAAAGAGAACAACATGTCCCTCCAAGGGAATTGATATTTTCAAAGGATCATCCGAAGGAGCTTATTATTGGAGATCCACAAAAAGGGGTAAGTACTCGTTCTTCTTTACATGTTTTATTTTCAAACCTTTGCTTTGTCTCTGAAATAGAAACAAAAGATGTTTCCACTGCTTTAAATGATGAATTTTGGTTTTTAGCTATGAATGAAGAACTTAATCAATTTGAACGTAATAAGGTTTGGAATCTTGTAGAACGACCCAAAAATCATCCTGTAGTTGGAGTAAAGTGGATTTTTAAAAATAAATTGGATAGTGATTCTAGAATTGTTAGAAATAAAGCCAGATTAGTTGCAAAAGGTTATGCACAAATTGAAGGGGTAGACTATGATGAAACTTTTGCACCCATTGCTAGACTAGAAGCGGTTAGGATATTTCTCGCATTTGCATGCTTTAAAAGATTTAAATTATATCAAATGGATGTCAAAACTGCATTTTTAAACAGGTATATAAAAGAAGAGGTTTATGTAGAACAACCCCCTGGCTTTATTAATGAAAAATATCCAAATTATGTTTATAAATTAGATAAAGCACTTTATGGGTTCAAACAAGCGCCTCGTGCTTGGTATGATCGTTTAACTCAATACTTATTAAAGCACGATTATAAAATGGGAAGTGCCGATTCTACACTCTTCATTAAGCAAATTGATCATGATTTAGTTATTTTGCAAATTTATGTTGATGATATAATTTTTGGAGCCACTAATGAAGAGTTATGTAATGAAGTAGTTCAAATTATGAAAAATGAATTCGAAATGAGCATGGTAGGAGAACTTTCATATTTTCTAGGTTTTCAAATTACGCAAAAACATGATGGTATTTTTATTTGTCAATCCAAGTATATTCATGATATGTTAAAAAGATTTGGATTTGACAACCTTAAACATGCAAATACTCCTATGAGTGCTTCATTGAAATTGGGAAAAGGTGAAAGTGGTATTTCAATTGACCAAACCCTTCATAGAAGTATGATTGGGTCTTTATTATATTTAACTTCTTCTAGACCCGATATTATGTTCGCCGTTTGTTTATGTGCTAGGTTTCAAGCTAATCCAAAAGAATCACATTTAAAAGCGGTGAAACGTATTTTTAGATATCTTATAGGAACATCTAAACTAGGCTTATGGTATCCTCATAATGACTCTTTTATGTTACATGGATATTCTGATTCTGATTATGCGGGGTGTTCATTAGATCGAAAGAGCACAAGTGGCACTTGTCACTTTATCGGCCCAACACTTATTTCTTGGTCGAGTAGGAAACAGAATTCTGTTGCCCTCTCCACTACTGAGGCCGAATATATTGCACTTGGTAGTTGTTGTGCTCAAGCACTTTGGATGACACAAACACTAGAAGATTTTGGCGTATACCAAAATAATGTTGAATTAAAATGTGATAGCAAAAGTGCTATCGATTTAACGAACAATCCCGTATTACATTCTAGATCCAAACACATAGATGTTCGTCATCATTTTATTAGGGATCACATAAAGAAAGGACATATTAAAATAAATTTTATTGGAACTGATTCTCAAATAGTAGATATTTTCACAAAACCACTTAATGATTCACGTTTTTCAAGGTTAAGACTAGAACTTGGAATCTTAGAATTATAAATAAAATTTAAGAACTAGCCAACACATATAAATAACAGAAAACATAACATAAAATTGGGCAGTACATAGGATAACACTGAAACAGAAAGTACAAACAACAGAACCACAAATTAAAAGAGTCTTCACTATCGCCAGGCGACAGCACTATCGCCGGCGATATCACAGATACAATAAACCATAAAATATTACATCACTGATCATAAAAAATCATTCATCCATGTTCTCTTCAGCAGACACATTCACATCTTCACTGGAAGTCGGAGTTGGTTCTCTAGGCCTTCGCGTCCGCCTTATCAAATGTCGTGGAGGATCCTCGACTGGACTCCCCCATTCTCGTTCTTCTTCCGGAGTTGGCTTTAGTTTCAGCCCATTTACCAGAAATTTCATGAATTTGCGAAAACCGGAATGACTACGCCTTTGTTCTTCTTTCATCTCCTCCACAGTCTCTCTTAGCTCCTCAATAGATTCACGCAAAGAACCCCCTCTTTGGAGTGGTTGTCTTGATGACGAGGCAGCCCTAGGAGATGGACCTCTAGCTGGTTCTACGGTATGTATCGCCAGGATACAATCGTCAATGTAGAACTCCTGATCTATCCAATCATATTTTTGATATACGATCCTTTGAATAACACTTCCTAAAGGAAGTGTGTTCAGTTTCCTCCTAAGGGGATGCTTCATTTTATATGTATATCGTATGATGGATAACACAAAATCCGCCACGTCAAACTTGACTCTCTCTAATACATAATAAGTCACTAAGCTCAATTGAGCCGTGATCTTCTTTGTTTCACCGGACTTCAACATAACCGTGTTTCTTAATATGTCTTGAATCACAAATGCATCCCGAGAGAGTGATGAGATGTCTTGAATCAAACTCCTATTTTCCTTTCCGTGAAGGACTTGGTTCAATATACTCCAATCACGGTCCTTACGGTAATTCTCTACTATATCAAAAAAATGATCCTCACAAGTGGCAAGACTATATTCTCGTCTCAAATCAGCATGAGTAATATCTATTTGAGCTCCTTGGATTCGAGACCTTACTCCTCCATTCAACCCCGTATATTTAGGGTCTTCCAAATTATTATAAAAATCCCTTACGAAGATGGAGCTAAAAGTGTTCGGTACAATGAGAGACATTATACCTGACTCAACAAGTAGTTCATAGATATGTGGTGGCAGTGATTCATCCAAAAGTTTAGCGATCCCAACTGAGGCATTCTCAATTCCCGGGTATGTTTGATATGATGCATGAGGATTGCGGCTGGTACTCTTTCTTGCGCGGGATGATGATGCCATTTCCTGAAAACATAATTAAAACATCGTGTTAACTCAAAAATTAAATTTTCCAAGTTTTTTTTTCTGTCGCCGGCGACAGTACTAACGCCGGGCGATAGTAGAAATTTTTTTTTTGAAATGACCGGTAGATTTTCTCTCTTAGGTTCAAAAAAATTACTAAACTTCCATACATCTCAAAGATCTATAACCTATAACTCGTTTTTTGAAAGGATTTTCCATCAAAATGGTATGTTCTTCAAAATTTTTTTCTTAACAAAATCTATGACCAAAATCAAATTTTTTTCCTAGATCTATCTCCTTTCATGCTATAGATTGCAGATCTATATATTTTTTTAAGAAAAACATCACCATAAAGAGGGATCTAAGCCTTACCTTTTGGAGTTTTGAGGGTTTCCGCTGAAGAAGACAATGCCAAACAGCCCAGGGTCGGTCAAAGCAGGAAATGAGTCAGCCCCCTTCGGTTTTTTCGCCTTTAATATCAAAAACCGCTATCGCCACGCGGTATCGCTACCGCTGGCGATAGTGTATTTTTTCAGCCACACTTTCCAACAAATTCTGCAATTTTTTTAAAAAAACCTGTTTATAGTATTATCGTAAAGTTTTGGATGCTTCTCAGAATACAATACATAGTACCTGTGTGATTATTAGTTTATTAGTTGTTTGAACATTTTTTTACTTGTCGTGCTCTTGATATCTACCTGTATCATTGATGACTGGAACTTGAATAGACTTGTTTCCGCATGCCTCTAAGTATGAGTAATATTTTATGCTTGATAATGTGCTCACACTGACACGAGCTGATATTTACACATCCTTAAGTTTCTTCTTACATGCTATTGGTTTGTTTCAAAGATTCGCATACAACAGTAACATTTTCCTTTATGCCTCATTCACACTGATTTTCCAAAATGATGGCCATTCTGAAAAACCCTTTTTGGGGTTTGCAATACAAGTGAATTCGGAGTCCTAAGTCACAGTTTCTTAAAAAAAATGAATGCAAACAAAAAAAAACAACAATTACACATGACTAGGATACTCCCATCAAGCTCTACTCACCCTCCTGATAAGTCTTAATGAGCATTGTGAGGTTGAGAACCTTGATAAGGATTGTAAAGTGTCTTGTGCAAACCCACTTGGCCATTTTTTTGAAAAGAAAAATCGTTATGACATGAGTTTATCTATGTAAAGGTGTTAGCTTCTTGTATCCATATCTTGCAAACCTTCCTGTAACATTATTTCTTAAGGAATATGTATACTAAATCACTCTTCACATGTACACAACATTATCACTTATAAAATTTCTTCTCATGAGAATTGGACCGGTCATAGTTCTTCTCTTCCATTTCATCAATTTTCCTGTTTTCGATATCTTCACCTGACAATTTTTCAATGTTTCAATTCAACTCTTAAATTAATTTTTTCCATAGCCTACATTTTTTTGATAAACTTCCAAATCTTCAGGTAACACTATTCCATGGTTTCTCCTGTCTCTATCATACTACTCGTGTTTCTCTATTCTATTTCTACTCACTCAGCTTCTTTCAGCTTCCGCATCTCCACCTCGTTTTCTTTCCACCATCTTTTGCTAATACCAAAAGGGGGAGATTCAGTACGAAATAAATTGATTAGTACATTTAGGGGGAGTACCTATTTCTTTTAATTGATTAGTACATTTAGGGGGAGTACCTATTTTTTTGAATAGGGGGACAATATAGGGGGAGCAACATTTATTAAATGAGGAGTTTATTATAATTAGTTATGCACTTTGATTCATATTGATTATTAGAATTGTTTCACATTCTCCTGATCTCATGCAATTTCTTTCTTAGTGGATTTGTTATTATCAAAAGGGGGAGATTGTTGGAGCATGCGTTCCGCGCTTCTTAGTTTGAGAATAACAAATCCCGGATGTATTTGATCTTGGTATGTGTTTTAAATGTGCAGGGATAACAACATTTTTATGTACAAAAGAAAGGCTGAGCATGACATTGATGAAAAGGAAAAACGCGCTATCACCGGCGATAACGCTACCGCGGGCGATAGCCTAATCAGTTCCTGCTGACGTCAGCCTTAATCCGCACGTTGCCGCGCACGAAGTCAGTCACGATCAGCGATATCGCAGGGCGATACCGATGTCGCCGCGCGATATCCCACGATCGTCACGTTCTCCGCTCAGATCTGAAAATCAGCGCGACGTGTGCCACGTGTCAAGCAACGGAGAGTTATCACTATCGCGGGGCGTTAACCCTACCGCCGGCGATAGCGTGAAATGCTATATACGGCCAAAAATTTCAGGGAAGAGTTGGACAGTACAGAGATTTGTTTTCCCAGAGAATTTTCAGAGCCTTCATCTCCGTTTCTAGACGAACTCCCTTGATCCATTGAAATCTCAAGAGCGAAGGAGATACGACCGTGTGTTCAAGATTGGAGATCTTCTCGTTGGTCCACCATCATCTTCAGAGCTCGTGATTTTGAGGGAGTTTTTAAGTTTTACTATTGTACTTTCATTTTCATTCTTTATCTTTGTAATTGGGAAGGGAAAATCACCACCTTGTGTGTGGTGTCTAAGTCCGTGTGTGGCTTAGGGGCAAATCACCACCTTGTGTGTGGTGTCTAGGTCCGTGTGAGGCTTAGGAGTAAATCGCAGCGTGTTGTGCAGCGTCTATATCATAGGTTTGATTTAGGGGGAGGCTAGTAGGCATATCTAGGGAGATATTGACTATAGCCTACCGGTTCTTGGGAGAAGAATCGGTGAAAAAAACTAAAAACTATTATCGTTGTAAGCCTTGATTTCAAGCTTTATTGGAATCATTTTACATATACATTTTGGAGAAGTATAATCTTGTTTTTCATTTCATTGATTTGTCTCAATCATAGTAGCTAGTCTTATATGTTATAAAAAGTTAAAAAAAATATTAAAGAGCCCTTATTCACCCCCCCTCTAAGGGCGCCACAAGATCCTACAATAATTACATTATCAGGCACCAATTCCTGGTTATGTGTGTTGTGGTTAACAAGAAAAAAGTCAGCTGGGCTCAGATCCTGTTTGACCTTATTAAGAAAGAGAATAATAAAAAGTAAGTAAGTTTTGGAAGAATCCTAGGAATCTTCCTGAAAGAGAAAGCTGCTGAATCACTGGTCTCCCAGAGCATATTCATCAATGCCAGCAAAAGCCTCACTTGTGCCTTGTTTGGCAGGTGGGAGAGTACAATCACAAAGCCCTCTAAGGCTTCATCCTCTGCCACCGAAGCTTCTAAAAGTACAAGGGCTGATACAGCCACTCCCCACCCTACTGATGAGATCCCTCCTCCATCACCTCCAGCCTTCCCACCTTAACATCAGATGCTCCAACAACCTTCTTCCCCACTTCCTTCACTTCAACAACCATAACAACCACCACACCAACATTCAATTCATATTTCTACTCCAGCCTCCTCTCCTGTAACCTCTCCACAAATACATATCACTGAAATTCCCTCCTCTCCCATTCAGGAATATACCATCAACCATCTTCATCTCAATTCCCCCATGATACACACATTCCTTCACCACCTTCATCTCCTCTTCCCCCACAGTTATCCTTCATACCATCATTCAATTTACTTTCCTCTCCCCTCCATACTTCCTCTCCCCAACATAAATCCATTCAAGATGAGCAAATGCATGATGCTCTTCCTCCAACTCCTCCAACAACTACCATCCCTCCATCTATTTCTACTCATATACCTTCTGAAACACCATCTACAACTGTTCCATTGGATTCCTCCATCACTACTTCTCTTATTGCACTGCTGACTCCTCTCCTCAAAAATCTTATAGCAGAGGCTATTTTACCTCTTGATACTTCTATATCTTCCCTCTCTGCCCAAATCTCTGCCTCACTGCTGCCGCCTCTTCAGTCAGGGGCATGGCTCCAGTTTGCACTGAAACTAGGCAGGGGGAGATACTTGATGAAGAAGCTGCAGTAGTACCAGCAATAACAGCAGCAAATGCAGCAGCAGACACAGCAGCAAATGCAGCAGCAGATGCAGTAGTAGACACAGCAGCAGAAGTACCAGCAGATGCAGAAGCAGCAGCAGCAGATGATAATGAATTATTTGATTTTATTCAATTTATTGAATCTGATATTGAATTAGATACTATGGATGATGACTCAGTAATAGAGGAAGTAACCACTGTTGGTGATTTTATTATTAATCCCACAGTAGATTTGATAAGTCTGTTAAGAACTTTTGATACAGCTTATTTCAACATACTTCCAGATGACAGCATTAAGCCATCTTTGGATGTTATTCCTTATCCTTTTCCAATAAGTCCTAAAGTTGCCAAGCAACTCAAAGACATTTTTGATGCTCTAGAGACCCCAGTCATTCCATCTCCACCTAACGTTGACTCAGTTATTGAAGAAGAAAATAAGATAGTTGCTGAAAGTACTATCATGTACAGCTCTCCAGTTCCTGTTGTAGCTCCAGTTGCAATTCCTCCTTTAGCTCCCTCTCAAGCTGAGAAACCCCTTATTTCTGCTGAAGCCCTAAAAGCTTTAAATGCTCTATATGATAATCCTCAAGAGTCCACTGATGATGATGAGGATGATAATGAAGATTCAGATGAGGAGGCCAAGAAAAAGATAGTTTCCAAGAAAAGGAAAGCTCCTTCACCTCCTGCTCCAAAGTCCAATCCAGCAAATGGCACCCCTTACTATATCCTTCATAAAATCATTCCTTATAAGGGCATGCCTGCTTGGATGTGGCAATCCAAGAATGAACAGAAAGAAAAAAAATAAAAACAGAAGATATCCCCCCTCCAACTCAAAGATATAGAAAGGACTCTCCTCCACCTCCTCCTCCAGCTGCTGGTACTTCAGGCACAACATCTCAAAGGTCTACTAAGTTTCAAACTTATCAAAGGAATCATGGTATGTTCTCTTCTTCAGGAAGTAGCAAGCAAAGACATCATTCATTTGGCAAACAACAACAGCAACATCAACAACAGCACCAACAACAACAGCAGTAGCATCAACAACATCAAGAGAAGATCACTGAACATCAAAAGGCTGAGAGCATAAGAAGACCTGCTTCCCCACCTGTACCTTTTGAGGATCCTGAAACAGTAACAACTGCTAGGATGGCCAGGTTCCAAGAACAGATTGGTCTTTCCATGATTAACAAAGACAGAGCTGAAGGGAAGGATCCATGAGAGTATACTACCATGTCAAAATACAGGAAGGAAGAGCTCAACAGGTTTGAAAAAGCTAGTAAATTTTTTCATATTGATGACTACATGAAGTTGCACCCAAAAACAGTGGTCCCAAGAGCTACATCTCTAAATATTATTGGGGCTGCTGACATGACTATGATAAGAGTGCAAGCTGCAGATCCCAACAGGAAAATTATATTTACTAAGTCTGGTGAAAAAGTTAAGGAGGACAAGCACAAGAAGAAAAAGCAAAAGAAATGATTTTTGAAATATCTTTAGGTGAGTTTGTTTTAAATTGCTTTCTAATTTCTGATACAAAGCTTATTGTATAGATATATCTGCTGTATGTGTTAATTTTCTCTGTCAGATATATGTTTTATTACTTTGTTTATTTTTTCAAGTTTTAGTCTGAGTCTGTAATTAGTGACCTCACCCAAATAGGGGGAGATTGTTGGATCCCTAGTTGGATTTGGGCTAGGTTCACTAAGTTAGGATTATATGACCCATCATGTATAGCCAGGGTCATGGTTGTGTCCTAGAGTCTAGGCCAAGTTCTTAGAATCAACATCACATAGATCAGCCTTCAACAGACTGCCAGAGACTCAAGCAATTGTGCCGACCCTTGAGAAAGACTGTGTCGACATCAGAAGCCAGATTGTGTCGACATACAGGACTTGTGTCGACACACAAAACATTTGTCGATATCAACTGTGTCGACACCAGAAGCAAGATTGTGTCGGCACACAGGACTTGTGTCGACACACAGAATATTTGTCGACATCAACTGTGTCGACACCAGAAGCAAGACTGTGTCGACACACAGGACTTGTGTCGACACACAGAACATCTATCGACATCAACTGTGTCTACACCAGAAGTAAGATTGTGTCGACACACAGGACTTGTGTTGACACACAGAATATCTGTCGACAGCAATTGTGTCGACACACTCCAGATTTCTGTCAAAACAACAACTATGTCGCGACAGGAAGAAATTGTGTCGACACACAGTACTTGTGTCGACACATTCCACAGAAGCTATGTCAAGAAGTCAAATCCTAAGCTCGACAAAATCAGTTCTCAGGTCGATGAAGTCAAATTCTCAGCTCGACGAACTTGATGTGCAGAAGAGGCAAAGTTTCTAGAGAATGCGGTTATCTATTCTCAGTTCGACGATCTTGGAACTCAGCTCGACGAACAGAAGCCATCTGGTTGACGAACACAACTTCTCAGTTCGACGAACAGAAGCCATCTGGTCGAAGAACACAACTCCTCAGCTCGACGAACTGTGGACTCAGCTCGACGATTTCTGTTTTCTGTTCGACGAATCCAGACTTGGTTATTTCCATCCTTCTGTCCCTACTCTATTGCAATAATTCCTCAGTAATTAATGCTAAAATATTCTCTGAATATTACCGTTAGACGGAGCATTAATTATGCTCTTCATCAGGATTATTGCTTGTCATTTTTCCATGGGACAGTTGGGGAAACTCAATCAATGCAAAACATTCTCCAGGCCATCAACATTGAATGCAGAAAATTTTCAAATTTCAAAAGAAAACTTATTTGGAAAATATAAAAGAGATTTTTTCTCTTTTCCTGTAGTCAATGTTGCAGATGTCGGATGTCGGGGACACATCAGTTTGGGTTTTCATGTCAGTTTTTTATATATCGGGGGATATATCGGGGATATTTCATATATCGGATTTTAATATTTAATTAATTATATATGTAATTAAATGTTATTTTTTAATTTTTATACATATCACAGTACTACCTATTTTACAAGCTATTGAACTTTTAAATATTAAAATCTATATGTAGCATTTAACATACAACACTTTAAAGATGAAAACTCAAACATACCTCATTCTTCATCACCTGTAAACTCATCTATAGTCGGCAGAGTATCTAGAATATGATCTTCATCCGATGAACCCTCTAGATCTCCCTCGTCCACTTCAGATATTTTTCTCTTTCCCCTTCTTTGATAACTAATTGTCACTTCTTTGCTTGTAGCTAATCTTTGAGGTCTCCTTTCATCACGATCAGCATCGACTATATTGCCAATTTGTGCCCATGTCAGCCCCTCGCCAGGAAAGACTTCATTATCGTCATCTTCATCCTCCTCAGGATCAACATTCACCATCCACTCTTGTATCATTCCAGAATCAACATTCTTAGCTTCCAATGAATCCCGAGATGTCTCTGAATATTTCGACTTTAGCAAAGCATTGAACTTTACAAATACTAAATCGTTCAATCCCTTGCTATCAAGTTTATTTCTCTTTTTAGAATGTATCTGTACATTTTTAAAAAAGAGTTAAATAATGCATATAATCATATAATAAGATATAAATGTTTAACTACATAACTAAATTAATGTATAACATCTCGAAGGTACTCCAGTTACTCTCACAACCAGAAGATGAAGTAGTCAGACTTAAAATTTTCATGGCCATAGTTTTAAGGTACGGTGTATCAAGACCGTTAAGCCGCCACCAATGTACTGTGAAAATTAAAATGACAACACAATGTATTAAACTATTAATTATTCATTTATTATACATAAATACATCATTATTGTTAATAAATATATATATTAAAATGTACCATGATTTAAGTTGGGATTTTGTAGCTATCTCTTTGTCATCTCTTTACCAAATAACCCTTGTTGGTATTGGTAAACATCAAGCTCAGCGCTGATGTGATCCTGTGTAGAAGGATCTTTCCTATATATCCTTGAGAGACACTCAACAAAACCACTCATAAATCTTCCGTCAGCCTCAATCTCCACTCGATGAAAATAATAAAAATATGGGTTTAAGTAATACCCTGCAAAGTGCATAGGACTGTTCAATCTCCACTCTACAAAAAAAATAAAAATTTGGGTTTAAGTAATAACCTGCAAGGTGCAGAGGGTTGCTCATCTTATTCTCCCATCTGCTATCAATCAACTTCCATATAGGAAGATATTTGTTCTCTTGGTGATCGAGAACTACGACAACCACTTCCCTAGCTTTTTTGATATCACCATATAACCACCCCATGAATGGTGTATCCTCGTCGACTCTTCTCAAAACTCTTACAAATGGTGTGAATATACCAACAGCCAACTCGACATTCGCCCAAAATCTATCGCTAATCACTATCATTGCAGCCTACCATATGCAAAATAAAATATTAAGAAAATACTATAAAAGGGCAACTTTCAAAACATATATTTTAAATGAAATGAATAAAGAAGCAATAGTTTTACCTACTTTCCCCCAGCACTACTAGCCAACTTTGTTGCAACCCACTTTACAGATGTGAATAAACCCCTCAATTGATTCTTCTTCTCTAAGATGCTCTCTAAAGATAGAAATGTTGTAGCGAATCTCGTCACACATGGTCGAATAAGCTCATGAGAGTCTGCTTGCAGTAGTTGCATTTGATTCGGTTTGAGTCGTTTGCAACCAACTTCTCACCAAATGCCCAGAACGGATCTCTACTGGTTGGTACCAGTGATACGGGAGTGATGAGTGCGATTATGATAGGCATTTTACTATCATAATTGTAATCATGTCTACTATTTCTACCTCCTTTTGTAGTAATTTCGCGAGAAAAGTCAAATAATTGTCTTATCATGATTAGGAGAGCACAGTTAAGATTTTTGTTATTCCTTATATTGAGTTATCTAATTTATTGACTTTTATATGAGGGTAGCGCTAACCAGTGGAACTAAAAGACTTGGAGCAAATAGAGGAGTTCACGGAGTCAACATGGCTGATGACAGGACAAAAATTTGGCGTACACGGGTGGACACACGGCCATGTTAATACCCGTGTCCTACGTACCCTGGAGCTGAAGAAATTGGACGCAGGAGACAGAGACTCACACGGGTAGGAACACGCCCGTGTGCCTACCCGTGTCATATTTGAACACGACTGTCGACCACCTCGTGTCTGAAGAACGTGAAGAACAACACAGCCGTGTCAGTACCCGTGTCATCTGACACGGCCCACTACCAGACACGCCTGTTCGTGAGGAACCACCTAGGACCCGTCAACACGACCTGACACACGGCCGTGTTGGAACCCGTGTCCGACCTGTTTGCAAAGGGACTATATAATTCCTGTAGAAAAATTAGAGAAGGACTTTTGGATCATTTCTGCATTATAAGTATTCTGGAGAACGAAGTGGAGCATCCAAGAGGAGGATTTGAAGGGTATTTTTGTATGCTTTTATTCTTTTATTAATCCCTTTTGATCTCCCCTTCTCTTGGTGATTCATCTTGATTTATCTTTTATTGTGCATGAACTTTAATTTGTAACAATTTGTTAATCATGTCTCGCATTGTTTACATCAAATATATAGTATTTTATTTGTATGTAGGCTTACAAACAAAGAACTTTATCCTAATTATGAATTGCTTATTTGTCTTGCATGAATTGCAAATCTCTAGATTGAGAAATTGGATGTTTGTGATGAAATTTACATGTTCATATTTTGGTGTGAAATCTCTTTATAATTTGAATTTCATGATCGAGAGATATGTTATTTGGATAATTGGAATACGAATAAATGAATTCATGATATTCTAGAGATAGGATTTCATGGATTTATGTAATAGATAGGGTGTTTTATTTAATGCAAATTTGAGTATTGTAAATTATTTGAGAGAAAATTTATTAACTTAGATTTAGATTTTGAATTGCTCGAGAGAGAATTTGATAAATATTTACCATTTATAATACAACAAATTTGATAGTCTTATGCTTTCATGATTAAATAGAATTGAGTGAATGAATGAATATTTTCATGTAATTGCTCATAAGCTTGGTTGTTATCATGTTCAATCTTCCAATGTTGATTTATCCAAATAGTCATAGTTAGGTTAATTTAGGTTAGAAATCACTATTAATTATAGGTATGATAATAAAGTGAGGGTGAGTACGAATGCTTGAAAAGGCCCCGTGGAATACGACACGAGATGTAGATTTCTCTTATACTATGATTGATAGGTGCACTTGCCTGAAAGATAATTCAATCTAGCTTATGCCCATTTACATAGTTCAGACTAGAGTGTAGAATGAATCCGCATCAAGTTTATCACTTGTTAAGCAAAGAAATCATCAAGTTTTTGGCGACGTTGCCGGGGATGTTTTCAATATTTTGAAAGTCTAAATTTTATTAATCTACCAATTTATGTTTAGTAATAAATAGTTGTAGATTAGTATTTGAATAATTATATCGCTTAATCTCTATTTTGTACTCTGTTAGTCTATGAGCAGGGGCAAAAATTCTGGGCTAGCACCATTTCATCCTGAACCTGAGTGACTTATCCATAACACTAACCTAAGGGCGTGGGAATTAATACCACAGACATTTCAAACGGACTATCATAAGAGGAGACAGTGAACCAAGGAGAGAATCATCCGAAAAACTTAGACACCATAGCCAAACAAAATGAGCAAACCATGTATGACTTTGCTAGACCTAATCTCCAAGGAACCGGGTCAAGCATCGTTAGACCACCGATAGCTACCAATAACTTCGGATTGAAGCCTAGTGTGATACAAATGGTTCAATAGTATGTCCAGTATGATGGCTTGCAAGATGAGGATCCTAACACCCACTTGGCCGGATTCCTGGAGATATGTGACACATTCAAGATCAATGGTGTTTCCAACGATGCCATTCGATTGATATTGTTTCCATTCTCTTTAAGGCATAAGACGAAGCAGTGGTTGAACTCACTACCTCGAGGGTCGATTACTACTTGGGACATGATGGTTGAAAAGTTTCTGATGAAGTATTTTCCGCCGGCAAAGACTGCGAAGTTAAGGAATGACATCTCTACATTTATTCAAATGTAATCTGAATCGTTGTACGACACATGGGAATGATTCAAAGACCTTTTGAATAGATGTCCCCACCATGCTCTACCTTCATGGCTTCAGATTCAGAACATCTATAATGGTCTCAATCCGGCCACTAAACAGATGATTGATGCGGCTAGTGGAGGCACTTTGAACAACAAGACACCTGAAGCGGCTCAGCAGTTGATAGAAGATATGGCTATGAATATTTACCAATGGACTACCGTAAGACAAAAGCCTAGCAAGCCCGCAGAAATTTATGAAGTGGATGCCGTCACCGCCTTAGCTATTCAAGTGGAGAAGCTTCACCAAAAGATGGACAACCTTGCCTTAGCATCACCCTCCATGGCACCTCAACAATGGGACCCTTCATGTAGTGGAATTCCTGGTTGTGAACCTTAAGTTCAAGAGCATGTTGACTATATGAGAAACAATATTAGACCTCCTTTCAATCAAGCCAACAACCCATATAGTTCTACATATAATCCTGGATGGAGGAACCACCCCAATTTCTCTTGGGGAGGACAAGGAAATCAAGGGAAGCAACACATATTTGGACAATAACCACAGCCGGAACCAAGGAAGCCTACATTGAAAGATGTGCTTACCAAGTTCATGCAAAATACCGATGTAGCCTTCCGGAATCAAGAGGGCTCGATTCGGAATTTGGAGAATAAAATTGAACAGGTTGCAAGGATGGTTTCTGAAAGACAACAAGGGACACTTCCAGGAAATACTGAGACAAATCCTTGGGAGCATGCAAAAGCCATTCAATTGAGGAGTGGAAAGGAGTTACAAGACCCAAGGATTACAAAGGAAGCACCCCAAGTGGAGTCTAGCGGCGAAGGACCAAGCGAGATGAACATGCAACCGATGGAGTATCAACTAGCAGTACCATACCCAACAAAGCTTAGCAAGGAGCGCATGGATGCACAGTATGGTAAATTTCTAGCTATGTTTAAACAATTACACGTCAATTTACCTTTTTCGGATATTATTCAAATGCCTAAGTATGCGAAATTTCTTAAGGATTTAATTTCTAATAAAAGGAAAATAGAAGAATTATCTTTAGTCACACTTAGTGAAAAATGTTCTGCTATTTTTCAAAATAATCTACCACAAAAAATTAAGGATCCCGGTTCATTTTCAATTCCATGTTTAATTGGAGATTTACAAGTCAATAAAGCTTTAGCAGATTTAGGATCAAGTATAAATTTAATGCCTTATAAACTATATCTGAAACTAGTCCTAGGAGAACTTAGCCCGACTAGAATGAGTATTCAATTAGCGGATCGATCGGTTAAGTATCCTAGAGGAATAGTAGAGGATGTATTAGTTAAGGTAGATAAGTTTATATTTCCTACTGATTTTGTTATTCTAGATATGGATAAAAATATCGAAGTACCACTCATAATAGGTCATCCATTTCTAGCTACATCTAGAGCGCTTATTGATGTTTTTGATGGTAAATTAGTCTTGCAAGTAGGGGAAGATGAAGTCACTTTTCAAATTGGCAATACTATGAAACAATCTTTAGATAATGATGATTATTGCTATTTTTCTCATGGTGTTGATGATTTTATGACTTCTATAAATTCTAATTTTTATTATAGAGATGCTTTAGAAAATTGTATTACAAACTGCTATCTAGAAGAAGAACAAAATGATGACATAGTTGAACATTTATTTTTTCTAGATAATAGTGTTGCGATGAATAGAAAAATTGAATATAGTTTAATAACTAAAGGAGATCATGAAGCTCTTAAGAATAATACTAAGAATCCGCCAATAGTAGAACTTAAAAAATTACCGGATCATCTTGAGTATGCATTATTAGGAACTAATTCTTCTTATCTAGTTATTATTTCCTCTAATCTGTCTAATATTGAAAAAGATAAATTAATAACTGTATTGAAGAAATGTAAAGGTGCAATAACATGGCAAATATCTGATATAAAAGGTATTAATCCTAGTTTTTGCACTCACAAAATCCTTTTGGAAGAAAACTATAAGTCTTCTATTCAACCGCAACGTAGGCTAAATCCTAATATGAAAGAGGTAGTTAAGGCTGAGATTGTTAAGTTATTAGATGCTGGTATTATATACCCTATTTCAGATAGTTCATGGGTTAGTGCTGTCCAAGTAGTTCCTAAGAAGGGTGGTCTGACAGTGGTAGCAAATGATAGGAATGAATTAATTCCAATGCGAACGGTAACAAGTTGGCGTGTCTGTATTGACTATAGGAAATTAAATGATGTCACTAGGAAATACCATTTCTCTTTTCCTTTCATTGACCAGATATTAGAACGCTTATCAGGACATTCTTATTATTGTTTTCTATATGGACTTTCTGGATACTTCCAAATTCCTATAGCACCAGAAGACCAAGAGAAAACAACATTTACTTTCCCATTCGGTACTCTTGCCTATAGACGTATGCCTTTCGGGTTATGTAATGCACCCGCCACGTTTCAAAGGTGCATACTAGTCATCTTTAACGAGTATATTGAAGATATCATGGAAGTGTTCATGGATGATTTTTCTGTTTTTGGCGATTCGTTTGATCTATGTTTGAATAATTTAGAGAAAGTTCTTCGGAGGTGTCAGGAGATGAACCTAGTGCTTAGTTGGGAGAAGTGTCATTTCATGGTACAAGAAGGGTTAGTACTTGGCCATAAAATCTCAAGCCAAGGAATCCAAGTTGATAGAGCGAAAATAGAGACCATAGAGAAATTATCACCACCAACCTCTGTTGAGGTAGTGAGAAGTTTCTTAGGACACGCGGGATTTTACCGCCAGTTTATCAAAGACTTCTCTAAAATAGCTAAACCACTTACAAGGCTTTTAGAAAAAGACACATCTTTTTTTTTGAACAAGAGTGTCTTCATGCCTTTGAGTTCTTAAAAGAGAAATTAATTAATTCTCATATTATAATCACGTCCGATTTTAGTCAACCATTTGAGATCATGTGTGACGCTAGCATTTTTGCGGTAGGAGCTGTTTTAGGACAACGCCGAAACAAACATTTTCACCTTATATATTATGCTAGCAAAACACTTAATAATACACAGGAGAATTATACGACTACCGAAAAAGAACTCCTAGCAGTGGTATTCGCCTTTGATAAATTTAGATCATATTTAACATTGTCCAAAGTGGTAGTATACACGGATCACTCTGCCCTTAGATATTTGCTAGCCAAAGCAGAAGCAAAGTCTCGTTTAATCCGTTGGGTTCTTCTGTTGCAAGAATTTGATTTAGAAATTAGGGATAAAAGAGGAGCGGAAAACTTAGCGGCAGATCATCTTTCACGTTTAGAAAATGCACTACAATCAATGTTAGATGAATCTAAAATTTCTGATACATTTTCTGAGGAATCGCTATTTGCCTTATCTACAAATATACATCTTGATTATCCATGGTTTGCGGATTATGCAAACTATCTTGTGGCTAAGGTCTTTCCAAAAGGATTTTCATATCAGCAGAAAAAGGAATTTTTCTCTGACTTGAAATATTACTTCTTGGAGGACCCCTTTCTTTTTCGGATATGTGCAGATTCTGTTATACGAAGGTGTGTATCAGCAGAGGAGGGTTGGAAAATTTTGGAGCAGTGTCATTTAGGTCCTGCTGGTGGTCACTAGGGAGCAAATCGCTCGGCAAAAAAGGTTCTTGACTCTGGTTTTTATTGGCCCCTTCTATTCAGGGATGCCCAATGGTATGTGCTTTCATGTGATTCCTGTCAGAAAGCAGGTAATATTTCTAAATTACATGAAATGCCACAGAAATATATTCTTGAATGTGAAGTATTCGATGTATGGGGGATTGATTTTATGGGATCATTTCCAGTTTCTTTTGGGAATAAATATATTTTAGTAGCTGTAGATTATGTATTGAAGTGAGTTGAAGCACAAGCTTTGCCTACTAATTATAGTAGGGTAGTAATCCGATTTTTAAAATCCCTTTTTGCACGATTTGGCACGCCACGTGCACTTATTAGTGATAGGGGTTCACATTTCTGTTATTTACAGCTAAATAAAGTATTGGAAAAATATGGAGTTACACATACGATAGCCACTCCTTATCATCCGCAAAATAGTGGTCAAGTTGAAGTTTCCAATAGAGAGCTTAAGAGGATCCTAGAAAAATCTATAGAAGGGAATAGGAAACTAGACGATTGTTTGTGGGCTTATAGGACCGCCTTCAAAACACCTATAGGGACCACCCCTTTTAGATTAGTCTATGGTAAATCTTGTCACCTACCTATATAATTAGAGCACAAGTCGTATTGGGCAATATGTTTTTTGAATTTTGACACTAATTCTATAGGAGAAACAGAAGCTTCAACTTAACGAATTAGATGAGTGGAGAACTATGGTCTATGAGAACTCCAGGATTTATAAGGAGAAGACCAAGCTATTTCATGACCGTCACCTTTACAAACCCAAGACATTCCAAAAAGGTGACCAAGTCCTCCTTTTTAATTCCAGACTGCGTTTATTCCCTGCGAAATTAAGGTCTAAGTGGTTCGGACCCTTTAAGGTTAAAGAAGTCTTTCCCTACGGCACAGTCGAGCTAACTCACCCTGAAAAGGGAGATTTTAAGGTTAATGGACACCGACTTAAGCCTTATTATGGTGAGCATCCTAGAGACTTCACTCATCTAGAGACCTGCCTCCGTCTAGATTAGGTTTATGTTAAAATAATAACTATAGTAAGTGTTTCTAATTTATAAAAATTTTTAGTATAAGTCTAGTAAAATTTAATGAAAAAAATTTAATGAAAAAAATTCTGTAAAAAAAAAAAAAATTTTAGGAGGAATGCAATTTTTAGTGGTGACACGGGTCACCACACGCCCGTGTGGGTTGTCGTGTCCGCAGCACAATCTTAGCCCAGCTGTGTCACTTAAAACCTGGGTTAGGAAGAATTCATCCCGAGCAGGACACAGGTGTGAACCCACCCGTGTTCATGCCCGTGTGATATTATACGGGTCTCCACCAAGCCGTGTTTATGGCCGTGTCTTTAATTCTCCGTTCGACGAATTTTTGCCCGAGAAGGACATGGGTTCCCACCCAGCCGTGTCCTGTCCCGGGTGGAATTTAATTTTCTAAGCCATATCTGACACGGGTCATTGACCAACCCGTGTGGTTGACCGTGTTAGCCAGACATGTAGCCAGCCCGTGACTTTGATCGCACATCCCGACGAGAACCCGTGTTTCACGTGGTTCAGATTCCTTAACACGGGTGCCCACACGGCCGTGTGCGCACCCGTGTTCGAACTCCTTAAATTGGGGGCCGTGTCATCTTCTTCCTGCTCATTTCCTGATTTCAGATCTTCCTCCCAGCACCATTTCTCTCCACGGCCTGAGCTCCAGTTGGAGTTTTTGTCTCCAAATCTCGCACCCTTTACTTGCATTCCCTCCTCCTTAATCATGTCGTCTGGACGAAGCCAAGGCGGTCGCCGTCGCCGACCGGAGTTGCAAGTGTCAACGGAGTGCCGTGATGTCGCTGCACCGCTAGTATTCACCGACCCAGCACACATTAACCGCTATAATCGCCTCCAGTCTAAAAAATATCAAGATATTCGCAACATCGACTAGAGTGTTCTCGAGGAAATAAACCTAGCGGGGGATGAAGGGAATTAATCTCTGTAATGGGTTGGGAGCGGTTTTTCACCATAGAGGAGTTAGGTTTTAAGGAACTCGCGTTAGAGTTCCTATCCTCGTTCTATTTCAATTTTCGGCCAAACTTCATTGATACACCGCACGCGCAGGAGGGGGTAATTTCGTTTCGAGGAGGCGGCACCTTTTATACACTCACCCTGCTCCAGTTCACCCAGTATCTAGGGGTGTATGAGGATTCATTCCTCTTTAGTGCTGTCTACCCCGTGCTCCATTTCGACCTCCCCTCTCGCGATCTTGCCGGCGGTATTTGGCGTCGGCTTTCTTTTGACACTAGCCCCTATGAGCCCAAGCGATCTAAGGCCTCTAAGTTGGATTCACCCGCCCTCCATTACATTCACCATCTCCTGAGTCATACTTTGAGCGGCCGGGGCGAAAGCTCCGGCGTTGTCAGTCGACAGGACCTACTGTACCTCTATAGCATGTCGTCACGTTATCCTCTGCACCTCGGCTTCCTACTAGCCCAGTTCATTCTCCACCAGGCCGACACCCCCCGCATAGGGTCTATCTGTATAGCACCCTACATCACTCGCTTGGTGAAGAACATGGGCATATTATCAGGCCTCCCCCCGATGACAGTGGTCGCGAAGACCGTGCCCATCACGATGGCCAGCCTTCGATCCCTCCGCCTCGTCACTGCCCGTCAAGGCCGGGGAGGCGTCACATATTCTATTGCGAGACGTGGGCCACAAGCGCAGGACGATAGTGATGACGAGGTGGATCCTGACCTCGATGTGTCTTTGGTACCTCCGCCCCATTCCACTTATGCTCATGGCGAGTCTTCTAATGCTCCCCCTCCACCTCGTTCATGGTATTCGCGGGAGTTCCGACAGTTCTTCTACACCGAGCTCTCGTTGCTCTTAGAACGTATCGAGGCGGCTCAGATGCGGACGGAGCACTTCCTCATCCAGATCAGAGACCACTTGGGGATTGCTCCTCGCCAGCCGGCAGCTCCTGCCCCGCCTTCCTTCCCTGACGATGAGACAAACCATCCCGCATACTTCTGACGTGTCTCTATATCGTGTTATCTTTATGTATATGTGTCTTGTACTATTTCTTTATATCAATGTATTTTAGTTCTTTCAGCTATTGTATATCAGTGTATTTCATTGTAGCTCCTGTTTCATTACTGTGATCTTCTACTTTTTATGATAGCAGTATTTTTTCTTATTTATTCGTGAAATTACTCTATGTCCGCTTTTTACATTGCACTGAGGACATTGCAAATTTTAAGTCTGGGGGTGGAATGGCTGTTCTTCAAATTTATAATTGATGTGTTCGACGTGGTTACAATTGATTCTAATTTGGCTATCATAATACTCAAGTTTGTTATACCCCCCATTAAATTTTTTTTTATCCTTTAAGCTCTCATTAATTCATTCATTTGAGATTATAACTATCTAATTTAACTTCGCACGCTGATTAAAATGAATTGATGTAGACTCATAGAATGTTCAACTTTGTTGATTCGTAATTAAGTATAGAAATTCATTAGCTTAATTTTCTCTATATAATTTACTTTTAAGATTAATCCTCTATATTATTAACTATCAATCACTCTATTTTAGAAAAGATACTTATCTATAATAATGTGAGTCGATGAGTGTAACATTTTTTAATTTGGTATTAGGGAATCAAAATGAAAAATACTCTCTATTGATGTCCAGAACTTATCCTCTAGCGATCCTCAAAACATTACATAGGTTTATTAGTAAGGGCGGAAATGACTTAGGCCCCCTATTGGATAGCTTGAGTCTTGTAAACCCAAAACCTTTAACATGATACCCTTGCACACCCAATTTGAACCTAATCCCCATCCTTTTGATGATCCACCACCAAAATTCACCAAGGCCAAATCCTTACCTATTAGCACACCTATCATTGAGACCTTCTTGGAATGAGTTGTTCATAGTGATATGTGTCCTGAGTGCGTGTATATTTGTACCCACTTGGAATGATCCCTACTATTAACCCAAAGCCTAAAAAAAGAAGACAGTGATATTTGGCCTGAGTGTGTGTATACTTGCACCCACTCGGAATGATCCCTACTATGGCCCCTTGGTTAAGAAAAATAAATTTTTGGAGTATCTTTCAAAAAAATATGGGAAGTAAGCTAATTGCAAAGTCTGGGGGTGCTTTTATAACACCGATGTATGTTAAGGTATATACCAACAAAAGGATCAATCGTGATTTTGGTGTGGAAAACCCATCGCATTTATCTTTGATTACCTCGCCTATAATCTTCTATCCTAAGCCAAAAAAGCTACACCACCATACAAGTCCTAAGGATCCGACCTTACTGAGTCTAACTAGTGTCGTGGAGAGGATGTAAAAAGGGTAAGCTCGTGACCGTCAATATGGGTACTTATAAGTTTTGAAATACTAATACGTATCTTATTGAGATTGTTATTTTCTCCTCATATTTGTTATAGATGACTATATTCTTATTTCTAAAAACGAGTGAGAGATAGTTAACAGATATATTGGAAGAATTTTAAGATTACGTTATATTTAGAAAAGTCTGCTAAACTATTTCCTATGCGATTGCATCATCAAAGTTCTCTTAAATTCATAGCAACCAGTGTGCGGAGACAAAATTATTTATTGGTAACACAAGTGTTTGAATTAGTTTGCTTAAGGACAAGCAAACATCTAAGTCTGGGGGTATTTGATGAGTGTGATTATGATAGGCTTTTTACTATCATAATTGTAATCATGTCTACTATTTCTACCTCTTTTTATAGTAATTTCGCGAGAAAAGTCAAAGAATTGTCTTATCATGATTAGGAGAGCACAGTTAGGATTTTTGTTATTACTTATATTGAGCTATCTAATTTATTCCTTCACTTTTATATGCAGCTAGCGCTAACCAGTGGAACTAAAAGTCTTGGAGCAAACAGAGGAATTCACGGAGTCAACATGGCTGATGACAGGACAAAACATTAGCGCACACGGGTGGACACACGGCCATGTTAATACCCGTATCCTATGTACCCTGGAGTTGAAGAAATTGGACGCATGAGACAGAGACTCACACGGGTAGGAACATGCCCGTGTGCCTACCCGTGTCATATTTGAACACGACTACCGACCACCCCATGTATGAAGAATGTGAACAACAACACGGTCGTGTCAGTACCCGTGTCATTTGATACGGCCCACTACCAGACACGCCTGTTCGTGAGGAACCGCTAGGAACCGTCAACACGGCCTGACACACGGCCGTGTTGGAACCCGTGTCCGACCTGTTTTCAAAGGGACTATATAATTCCTGTAGAAAAATTAGAGGACTTTTGGATCATTTCTGCATTAGGAGTACTCTGGAGAATGAAGTGGAGCATCCAAGAGGAGGAGGATTTGAAGGATATTTTTGAATGCTTTTATTTTTTCATTAATCCCTTTTGATCCCTTCTTCTCTTGGTGATTCATCTTGATTTATCTTTTATTTTGCATGAACTTTAATTTTGAACAATTTGTTAATAATGTCTCGCATTGTTTACATCAAATTTGTAGTATTTTATTCGTATGTAGGCTTACAAACAAAGAGCTTTATCCTAATTATGAATTGCTTATTTGTCTTGCATGAATTATAAATCTCTAGATTGAGAAATTAGATGTTTGTGATAAAATTTACATGTTCATATTTTGGTGTGGGATCTCTTTATAATTCGAATTTCATGATCGAGAGATATGTTATTTGGATAATTGGAATACGAAAAAATGAATTCATGATATTCTAGAGATAGGATTTCATGGATTTATGTAATAGATATGGTGTTTTATTTAATGCAAATTTGAGTACTGTAAATTATTCGAGAGAAAATTTACTAACTTAGATATAGATTTTGAATTACTCGAGAGAGAATTTAATAAATATTTACCCTTTACAATACAACAAATTTGATAGTCTAATGCTTTCATGATTAAATAGAATTGAGTGAATGAATGAATATTTTCATGTAATTGCTCATAGCTTTCGGGTTGTTATCATGTTTAATCTTCCAATGTTGATTTATCCAAATTGTCATAGTTAGGTTAATTTAGGTTAGAAATCACTTTTAATTACAGGTATGATAATAAAGTGAGGGTGAGTACGAATGCTTTAAAAGGCCCCGTGGAATACGACACAAGACGTAGATTTCTCCTGTACTATGATTGATATGTGCACTTGCCTGAAAGATAATTCAACCTAGCATATGCTCATCTACATAGTTTAGACTAGAGTGTAGAATGAATCCGCATCAAGTTTATCACTTGTTAAGCAAAGCAATCATCAGGGAGCCTCACTAGAACCAGCAGAAGAAGCCATTCTAATAAGACACAAAATGAAAATAATATTAGTTAAATGAAATGAAAAAATATTTTACATGACTATATCACGAGAAAAATTGCTAGTTGAAAAAAAATCAAAATCATAAAAGCCACATAACTTCATTAGATCGTTAGATCTTCAGATAACTTTTATATTATCCATGCAATACTTTATTTATCCAACAAAATTTTGCATTCTCAGTAGTATACTAGTATACAAAGTTATAACTATCATTCAAACTTTTAAAGTATCCAACAAAATGAACAAAACATTCAAGTATCATTCAAATTTTCAAAACATCTCACATTTTATTTATTAAAAAACACAAAGCAGCAGGGCAACTAAAAATGTGATTGGATATACATGCATCATTGATTGCAAAATGAAGTTGGATAAATAACTATTAATAGGGGTATTTCAAATCATTTGTTGATTAATAAATGTGTCAAATAAAAATAAAGCAGCAACTAATAAGACAAATAAAACAACAACGCTATCATTATGCTACAACCAGCAAGGCAGCCACAAATAAAATAGTGGACCGACATGTCCGACAACATGTCTCTAGTTCTTTCTTCTAGCCCAAAGAGTTTGCACAGGGCAATCAATGAAAGCTTCCGGCAGCAACTAATAAGAAAAATAAAGCAACAAGGCAGTCACCAATAACTAAATCTGTCTGCAGCCACCAGTAACAACCCACAAGGCAGCCACCATGCTACAGCCGACAGCTAGCACAACAACCAACACACAAAAAAACAATATGCAGGGCGATAGAATGAGGGGGAGGTAGGAAGAAGAATGAACTAGCCGAGAGAGCACTAGCGAGCAGGGAGAAGAAAGAACCACTGAGATAAAGTACTGACAACACGCGGGAGAGGGAGAGCACCAGAGAATCAGAGAACCACAGAGCACCAGCGAGCAGGGAGAAGAAAGAACTAGAGAGATAAAGTGCCGACAACACGCGAGAGAGGGAGAGCACCATCGAGCTAGAGAGCACCAGATAACTAGAGAACCAGAGAACCAAAGAGCACCAGCGAGTAGGGAGAAGAAAGAACCAGAGAGATAGAGTGCCGACAGCGCGCGCGAGAGGGAGAGCACCAACGAGCTAGAGAGCACCAGAGAACCAGAGAGCACCAACGAGCAGGGAGAAGAAGAACCAGAGAGATAGTGTCGCAGGAGCGTGCGGGAGAGCTAGGGCAGGAGCGATGGGGAGAGCTAGGGCAGAGCGACGGGATGAAATGAAATGAGAGGGGTCGGGGGTGTTAAAACAGTAGCCCGACCCCGCTCATTTCATTAATAAAAATTAAAATATAAAAATTAATAATTAAATAAAAAACTAATTAGCTTAAATAAACGCCGATATGGGCATTTTTTGGGGCCGACATGTCGGTCCGATATTTTCAAAACGCCACACATATAATTTGTACTGGTTTTGTGTCATTTTTGCTCTCAAACCTTCATGTCGGCCGACATGTCGGACATGTCGGCCGATATCCACAACACTGTCTGTAGTAGAGAGGATCGGCAAGTCTGGAAGAGAGAAATTAGTCCGCGATAAGAATTTCTCTGCCTCTCTCTCTCGACAGAACTTGCATACACAGATAGAGATATCTGATACAAGATCTAGAACAGAAGAACATCAGCAATCAAAAGAAGAAGAACATCAAACAAAAATCAAGAGTCTTCTTTCTTGTACACTCCATGACACTTCAAGGACAACAAGAAATCTATCTGTCAAGAAGTTCCTGAACATTTTCTGGTCAAGGCTGAAAAACTGAAGAGCAGTCACCATGAAGCAAAGCTCCATCTATCCTGAACCATTCAATATCTCAGGGGGAGCTCTTTGCTAAAATCAATATCCACTTGAGTGTTCTCAGTTGTAACTTGAGAAAGAGAAGACAAAATCATCTCTCATCCCCCGACTGTATAAAGGGTTCTTAACTCTCTTCAAAAGTTATTCCTGTTTGCAAGTCACCTGACCAAAAGACTTGAGGATTGGTTTTTGAGCACCTGATCAAAAGCTCATTGGTGTTAGGCACCTGATCAAAAATCTGAGTGCATTCCTACTAGGGTGGTAGAATAGTGGATGTACCCAGATTGGGGAACTACTATAAATTCTTGTGTTGTCTGGTTGCCCTTTTCTTTTTGTTCTTGCTATGGCTGTGGTAGTTAGGACTGCTGTGTTTGTGTTGAATTAATTTACACTCTGCAGTTTTTATTTACAACAGAAATTGAAAAGTTTTTTAAGGATACTCTATTCACCCGCCCCCCACCCCCCTCTAGAGTATTTTAGATCTAACTGCTCACTTTCATAACCTAAGTTTCTCAAATCTGACGCGACGATCACCGAATAACTCAAAGTGATCTAACTAATATCTCATGTCCACGAGCTAATAACAAAGGTCTTAGGACTTAGAAAACCATGAAACGGTGGGGAAACCCTACTCATAAAAATGATGATCATGGTAATAACTCTTCCTAGCATAATTGAGTCGTATTGAAGGTGTTGGGTCCATTGTCCACAATATCCCAGATTTGAAGAAAATTTGAAGAAGTCAAACATATCACTGATATACACAGTATTGTATTTGATGTATTCTCAAGTTCATGCATGCAGGTTAGTACTTGCAACATTGATATTACAGGTATTCAAAATGATGTGACAAATGGTCACAAAGTAAAGAAGTGGAGAGACAGAAATCTGTCTAAGTCCACAGGAGTTGAGTGATGACAGTTCACTCAACGCCAGATGCCATAAAGCGCTGAGTTAATTGTGGACAGTCAAAGCCATACAGTCTGCAAATAAATTCTGAGGTCAAGTCCACATGCGTTGAGTAATGACAGTTCACTCAACGTCACCGTCGAGTATAGTTGAATCTGTCAACGCTTAAGTATTGGCGGACTGAATATTCAACGATATCCAAAAGCGTCGAGTGAACACAGCTCACTCGATGCCAAAACAAAAGTGTTGAGTCTTGCTGCTGCAGTCAAAGCCTAAGAAGAAGAAAGAAATAGACTAAGTCCAGAAGCGTTGAGTGAAGTCAGTTCACTCAACGCCCAATAAAGAAGATAGGAAAAAGCAAAAAGCATTGAGTGAGACCAGCTCACTCAACGCCTTCAGACAGGTGAAGAAATGACTAAGTTTAAAAGCGTTGAGTGAAGCCATTTTACTCAACGCTCTCAATGCCTATATTGTAGAATGATTCAGTCAGTTGACTAAGGGTTTTGGTGTTGAGTGAAGCTTCTTCACTCAACGCACTCAACGCCTAGAGTGAATTTGATAAATTGGCTAAGTCCATAAACAGATGACGTCAGCTAAAGTCGACAAAGGCAACAGAGTTCAAATTAAGTGCGGGAAAGCTACAGAAAATGAAAAGTACTGTCGGAGGTCTACTGTATGTCTTATTCCATTAAAGCAAGTTGCAGCTGTCAAACTGCAGGTGCTCCTTGCTGCTTCTTGGAGCCGTTAATCGGTAGAAGATAAAAGGGACACCTTCTCAAGGAAGAAATTAACTTTTAGGGTTTTGTTTCAAAAAGAAAAAGATCGGCTGGACTTCATCTTCCTCACTATTGCTGCCGGAAAAAAACTTGAAGTCGATTAGCTGAACTAATAGTTCAGTCAAATTAGCTGTAGCATTTTCTTCTGTTACAGCAAGTTCAGAAACACTTCTGATAAAGAAAGAGAGGAGAGCTTTCACTCCTCTGCAGGTTCAGGTTAGCTGTTTGAAGAACTCGAGACCTAGCAGATCTTCAGTCTTCTACAGCAAGTTCAGAAACAACTTTCTGAGATACTTCCAGCAAAGGCAGGAATTTATTGAAGAACATTTTTCTGTTGTTGTGAAGATAGTTAGAGCTAAGATAACTCAGCTCTAGTAGCAGACACGGAGAAATTTCTCTGTGTCAAATTAACTAAAACCATTGTACTTCTGTAGGATCCTCTTGGATCTGAGCTGTAGGGCTTTTGATCCTGAGGTAGGGCAGTTTTATCTGAGCTGTAGGAGAGTTATACTCTCTGAGAGTATGATGCAGTTTGGATCTGAGGTATGACTCTTGAGCCTGAGGTAGGAGAGTCATACTCTGTGAGTGTAGCACCTTTGGGTCCGAGTGTAGGATCCAGATTTGGATCTGAGGTAGGGCCTTGTGCCTGAGCTGTAGGAGAGTCATTCTCTCTGAGGTAAGATCTTTTGTGGATCTGAGGTAGGGCTGTGCTCCCAGCCTGAGTGGTAGGGCCTTTGTCCTAACGTAGGTGATCAGTTGATCACTGAGTTGTAGGGCTTGGTGCCTGAATTGTAAGACTTGGAGGAGACTAAAAGATCTTGTGGGATCTGTGGTGTAAGCTCTTGGAGCTGAGTTTTGGAGAAGTGTCTTGACTAACTAAAAGTTAGAAAAGTGGGAGGAGAGTGGACGTACCCATAATCTGAGGAACCACTATATATTCTGTGTGTGCTTCTTGCGTTGTTTCTTTGTTGTAAGTTATGTGTTTCTTGAAAGCAGAAAACTACTAACACACTAAGCACTTAAAGAAGAAGTTAAAAGAAAGTCACAAGAGACTAAGAAACTTATTCACCCCCCCCCCCCCCCCCCGAGGTTGCTAGCTACCTTGAAAGCAAAGACTTTCAAATAGTATCAGAGGGAGGTCGCTCAAAAAAGATTTAATAGTTTGAGTGATCTTCAAGGGTAGCTACAGTTCTGTACTTAAGGGTTCTGGAGAGAGCCATAAGGAGCTAGGTTCCATGAAACTCCCAATCTGTAGAAAGGGGAATTTTGAAATCTGGAAAGAGAGAGTCAGGCTATTTATGGAAGCCTATGACCCTAGGAACTTTGTGACAGTCAAGAAGAGAGTCTTCATCCCTATGAAGGTCTCAGTTATATATGTCAATGTCCAGACACCTAAGACATACTTAGAGATGACAAAGGATGAAATCATCTTAGCTACATTGGACAGAGGGCACAAAACATTATTGTTAGTGTCATAGATGATTCAACCTTTCAGAACTTGGTCCACTGTCAGACCTCCAAAGAGATGTGGGACACTCTTGTGGTCTACATGGAGGGTACTAAAGAGGTAAGAGATGATAGATAGTTCATGCTCAACCAGGAGTATGAGGCTTTCAGGCAATCCCTGAAAGAGAACATAGCTACTTGCTATGAAAGATTTTTCAGGATTATAAATGAACTGAGGACATATGGGAGGTTCTTCAGTCATTATGAGATAGATGACAGGTTTCTAAGTTCTCTCACTAGAGACTGTGATACTAAGATTTGTGTCATAAGAGAGATGGTCAAGCTTGCTGAGACCCCTCCTCAAACATTATTTGGAAAGCTGCTGTCTTATGAGATACAGCTGGCTGCCAGGAAAGAGGAGGAGGCCACCAGTAGATCCCAAGCCAAGGAAATGTCCTTGGACATCAGAGCAGACATCCTAAGGAAGAGTAAGGAGAGGATTCCCTCTCCTCCAAGAAGACCAGCTGATTCAGACAGCTCAGAGTCCGATGCATCAGAATGCAACATGTTGGATGAGGACTTTGCTGCCTTCTCCAGACACTTTCAGAAGCTGATGAAGAAGAAACAGTGGAAGAGCAGATCTTCCACCTCTTCTCATCACAGGAAGAATCACTCCAAGGCTGACAGGTATGATTCTAAATCTAGTAAATATAATTCCTATAAAATTGTCTGTTATTGTTGCAGCAAAATAGGGCATGTGATAGCTGACTGCGCAGTGAAGAGAAAGGAGACTGGTAATAAAAAATAGCACCAGCACAAGGGAAAGAAAGCAAAGTCATTCATTGCTAAAAAGGAGAAGAGCTGGACAGACTCATCTTCATCT
Organism: Platanthera guangdongensis; assembly: GCA_039583875.1. NCBI lineage: Eukaryota > Viridiplantae > Streptophyta > Magnoliopsida > Asparagales > Orchidaceae > Platanthera > Platanthera guangdongensis. The sequence goes on from CM077164.1 coordinate 120,646,632, forward strand.
GAGGCTGAATAAGAAGCATATATTGGGCTGGTTGCTGCTGCTGCTGAACAAGAAGCTGTAGCTGCAGATGAAGACTATCCTGCTGCCATGATAGGTATCAGGGCCCCTCTATCACACTTAGATAGTTATTCAGAGGTGGATGGTGAGGATGAAGAAGATGTCTACAACTGTTATGGGCTGATGGCAATGACTAATGAGGAATCCAGTCGGGATCAGCCTGATCAAAGCAAGGTAAATTCTCTATCAAGCACTTCTTCTAAGTCTGGATATGAGACTAGTCCCTGTACAGAAGCTTCTTCATCCAGTGGTGAAGATGATTCTGAATCAGAAGGAGATGTCAATCAATTGATTAACAGATATGGTGAACTTCTGGATGCATTTAAGGTGTGCAAGAAGTTGACTAAAAAGCAAGTTATGGAGATAACCTCTCTTCAGCTAGGTGCTGCCCAGCTGACTGAAACAACAACTCTGCTGGATCAAAAAGCAAGGGAAGTTAGCCAACTGAGAAACATCACTCTCATTCAGATTGACACCATCAAGTTCAAGAATAGTTTCATAAGGGACGTTGAAGAGAAGCTCTAGAGGGAGAAGAGAATTGTGGTTAGTTTTTGAAGCCCAATATAGTATTGCCCTTGATAGACTCCTCCTTTCGGAAGAATAAGAAGGGGATGGGGTTTAAGGGAAATACAAGGGCTTCCCCTTTCAAAGGGAAGTGCAAAGCTCCGGTTAAGCTTATGGTTTCCATGCCTCCCAATCCTTTTAGTACAGTTCAGTTGCCTTCAAACAGGTATGACCAAGAAAGCATCTTTGGTCATTAGATGAATGACAGATCCACTGGTGTGAACAAAAATGTTCACAACCATGGTGGAAGGTATAGCATGGTGAGTGTCTTTAAGGCTGCCCATGAAGAAATTCAAATGACCCATCATGGACTATTTGTCTTTGATGCTTCAGCCCCCACTCTCAAAAATGTGGTTACAGCAAAGATTCAGGATCATTCAGCAAAGACTCAGACTAAGGATCAGTCTTCCAGCAAGCCTGGTTTGGCTGTATCTGATGCTAGCAAGAGCATGCTTTCTGAAAAGAAGCTTGCTGCTGCTGGCACTCAGAGCAGGTCAAACAAGCCAGTTAGAAGACTTACCTTCAATCAAATCCTTACTTAAAGAAATCTGATGAAGGCTTCAAGGTATATCAGATGGATGTAAAAAGTGCATTTTTAAATAGAGACATCAAAGAAGAAGTCTATGTCAGACAACCTCCAGGTTTTATCTCTCCAACTTATCCTGATTATGTTTTCAAGTTGAACAAAGCATTATATGGTCTCAAGCAAGCTCCTAGAGCATGGTATGAGACCCTAGCATGCTTCCTTCTGAAAAATGAATTTATAAGGGGTAGAGTAGACCAAACTCTTTTCATTAGAACCCATAAGTCTCATACCCTACTAGTATAGATTTATGTAGATGATATTATTTTTGGCTCTACCGATTCAAAATTGTGCAGAAGGTTCTCCAACCTAATGCATTCTAAATTTGAAATGAGTAGCATGGGTGAGCTATCCTTCTTCCTAGGATTGCAAGTCAAACAACATGCTGAAGGCATCTTCATTTCTCAAACACGGTATGCAAATGAATTGGTTAAGAAATTTGGTATGTCTGAAGCATCTTGCATGAAAACACCTATGCCTACTAATGTTGTATTAGATGTTGATGAACATGGGAAACCTGTTGATCAGACAACTTATAGAGCAATGATTGACTCTTTACTGTACCTTACAGCTAGTAGACCAGATATAATGTTGGCTTCATGCATATGTGCTAGATTCCAAGTAAGCCCTAGAGAGTCACACCTAACATTAGTAAAAAGGATTCTCAGGTATGTTAAAAGTTGTCCAAATCTAGGTCTATGGTATCCAAAAGATTCAGCATTTGAATTAACTGGATTTTCTGATGCTGATTATGCTGGATGCAGAATTGACAGGAAAAGCACCAGTGGAACTTGTCAATTCCTTGGTGACAGACTTGTCTCTTGGTTTTGCAAGAAACAAACATCTGTGTCAACTTCAACTGCTGAAGCTGAATATATGGCTGCAGGTAGTTGTTGTTCACAAATATTATGGATTCAAAACCAACTCCTAGACTATGGCTACAACTTAAAAAAGTCTAAAATATTTTGTGATAACACCAGTGCTATTTCTATAGCTCAAAATCCAGTCCTCCATAGTAGGACAAAATACATAAAAATTAGGCATCACTTCTTAAGGGATAATGTTGACAAGAATAAAATTGAACTTCAATATATCCCAACTGATTTACAAAGGGGAGATATTTTCACCAAACCTTTGGATGAAAAGAAACACACCTTCTTCCTAAATCAGTTAGGAATGTTAGATGGAGGAAGTCTATAATAATATCCAAGATTTTAAAACTTTAAAAATTGACCAAGACTAGGCAAACATCTTGATTTTTCTAGGTGTATAGAGTGTCTTTCTGGTCTCTGAACTACGCTCGACGATTTTCCCCCAGATCGTCGAACGGAGATCGACGATTTCCGAAATCGTCGACCTGACTTCAGCGCTTCTCAGATAGTCTGAACTACCTCTTCCGGTCAACGATCATCGAACGTCACTCGACGATTTTGTTCCCTGAACTATCGTCGAACGGAGCTCGACGCTCTCCAGTATCGTCGAACGGAGATCGACGATATTGAAGACCTTTTAGATTCCTTTGGAAGCCCCGATCGTCAAACTGAGTTCAATGATCTTTCCTTTTCTGCGTCGAACCCTAATATAAAATTCATTTTTCGGCCGTCGTTCTCCTTTTGCGCTTTCAATCTCTCTGCAAAAATCTCTCTTTCACTCCAAACATCTCTACACTTGGTCGTTTTATTTGTTGATTTTTGCAGGTAACCATGGCCGTCTCTGTTGCTGTTCTAACCGCAATGAAATTCGATGCCGGATTTGATATTGACATGGAGCCTTTAAGCACCACTGATCAGGTTTTTCAGGACATTCTAGAACTGTTCAAGGAGCAGAAGCTTGTTACCATCATGTCCACAAGAATCAAGTTGGCTGCTGATGAGATTAAGGGGTGGGTCTATACTGCCCACAACCAGGACCAAAACACAGTGGTTGGTTCCATTTCTGGAACCCAGGTACCTTTGACTCCTGCTATTCTGATAGAGGTTTTTGAATTAAGTTCTGGAAGAGATTCTACTGAATTGTCTGGAGAGGAATTCTCTGATTTACTTGCAAGAATGGGTCATTCTGATGCTAACCCTAGCAAGCTGCTGAAAAAGAACCAAGCTGTTGAATAAAGGTTCTTGGCTGATGTAGTAGGAAAGGTTTTGCTGGCCAAGCATTCAGCACATGATACTATCTCTAGGTATCAGATGTGCTTGATGGGTGACATTGTGGATAAGAAACAGTTGAACTGGGGAGAGGTCTTCTTTGACCTAATCAAAAGGAAAATAAACAAGAACTTTGTGAACTATGGGAGGATCCTAGGGCTCTTTCTTCACAACAGATGCTCTGCCCTGCTTGTATCATCTGGGATGCATATTAATGCTTCAAAAAGGCTGTCCTGTACCCTCTTTGGCAAATGGGACAGGCAGATAACAAAGCCCAGCAGGCCTTCTACAAGCACAACTTCAGGCACAAGGACTGTAATAGTCACTTCCCCTCAAGTCTCTGCCCCTGCAGATGACTTGCCTGCTGTTGCTTCTCCTCCTCCTCCTATTCCATCTCCACCATTTCCATCCACCATTCCAATCTCATCCACCATCATCATCTCTAGCCCATCTCCAACATCAATTCCATCTCCAATCCCAACACTTCCAATAACAGAAGAAATCTTCCATCCATTATATCACTACCCTCAACCAGACATTGCCACATCATCCACCATTTCATCCTTCAATCTTCTAGATGATTCCTTCATGGATGACTCACCCTCATCCCCTCCTGATCTACCCTCCTCATCAACATCTTATCAATAACTTCTACAAGATATTATTGATCAACCCTCTTTCACACCCTCTATCTCCATCCCACTGTCTTCCATCTCCTTAATCCCCACACCTCAACCTTCACTTCTACCATCCACCAGCTCTCCATCAACATCACCTGTTGCTCCACCTCCATCCTCTACCTCTGCTCAAGTGCCTACTGAGCATGTAGATATCCCAGCCCTAGCTGACCAACTGTATGAACTGATAGCTCCCAGGCTGTCACTTTTGCTGGAGACCTCCTTGGCTCCACTACTTCAGTCAGTTGCAACCCTCTCTGCCAGGCTATCTTCTCTCTTTCCTCAGGCTATCCCTTCATTTGGGTGCCTTGATCCAGCTGTATCTGAATCTAGGCAGGGGGAGATGCCTAATGAAGTGGTGAGATTGCCTGCTGCTGCTGTTTCTTCAGTTCCTGCTGCTGCTGCTGCTGTTGCAACTCAAGCTCCAGTTCCACCTCAGGTTGCAGTCTTTTCAGTAGACCTCAGGTCCCTGCTCTCAGATTTTGATTCAATTTATTTCAATTGTCTTCCAGAGAAAGTTGCAGTCCAGCCATCAGAGGATCTCTCCAAGGCCATTGTGCCCTTCTCCAGCTATGATTCCAGCTTAGTTAGCTCCTAAATATACTCCATATATACTGCTGAGCCCTCTGGTTCCAGTGATGCTTCTGCTACTCCTGCTGAAAATATTGTTGCTATTTCTGTTGCTGCTGCTGTCAGTGATGATGCTGCTGATGTTCTAGTTTCTGATGATATATAGACAGAGGCATATGATTTTGAGCCTACTATTATTCCTGCTGTTATTACTGATGCTGAGGTTCTTGTATCTGAAAGTATTTTCTCTAAATCTGTTACTACTCCAGCTGCTGCTGTCATTACTGCTGCACCCCCTGCTGATGCTGAACCTATTGTCTCTGAAAGTAGTATATCTGAAACTGCTGATGTTTTTGTATCAGAAAGCTCTGTGTCTGTTGTTACAACTGCTGCTGCTACAACTTCTGTTGCTACTAGTGCTGTATCTACTGCTGTCACCACTGCTGCTTCATCTGCTTCAACCCAACTTCAGAAAGATTATGTGAAAAAGATTGATGCCTTATATGATGAGCAAAGCTCTGAAAGTGATGAATTCAGAACTGATTCTGATGATTCTTCTGCCACCATAGCCAGGAAAAGAAAGGAAAGGAGTAAAGCTATGAAAAGGGTGCCTCCAGCCAAAGTCAAGAACACTAATGATATTCCTTACTACATTCTTCATGACTGCCCCATTACTGAACATTGGATGCAGTATTCTAAGAACCAACTTAAGGCTATGAAGAAGAAAAGGAAGTATGAAAAAGGATCTTCTCAGTTTCATCATCCTCATCCTCCTCCACCACCTCCTCCTGATGCAGGTGTAGGTGGAAGCTCAGTTTCTCATCCTTCTGCCAAAAGCCAAACCCCCTATCAGCCTCATGCAAGATCTCAATATAGGGGAGGCCAGTCCAGAGGTTCTCAATCAAGAAGAGGAAGTTATAGAGGAAGCCAAAGGGAATTCCAAGTCTACTCAAAAGGCTATTATAGACAACACCCTTACTATAGGGGAGGATAAGCTTCATCAGACACAACTTTAGGCCCTTTTCCCTACAAGTTAAAAGAAGTAGTATCATCCAGAGCTCCTCAAGATAATCCTTCTAACAGATATGAGCCTCCAGTGCCCTTTGAAGATCCCGAAAATAACCCTACTGCATGGACTGCCAGGATGAAAGAGTTAGCTGCACTGGATCAGATCAAGAAAGCCAAAGAGCAAGGCAGGGACACCTCAAGATTTACTACACTGTCTGAACAAAGAAAGAAAGAACTGGAAAGATATGCCTCAAGCAATTTTTTTGATTCTGAAAGATATATGGAGCTGCATCCTGAAGCTGCGGTTCCAAGGCCTAAACAACAAACTTCTCTAGGTGCAGCAGATGACAAAAGGTCAAAGAAAGAAGCTCTTGATCCTAATAGAGAAATCAAACTTATAAAGGGCAAGGGGAAGGAATAATTATGTAAGGTGACAATCATTCTGATTTCTGATTTTTGTCTGGGATAATATATATATGTGCTTCTGCAATGCTTTGTTTATTGCATTTCTGTATTATTGTTCTTTTAATTTTTCCAAGTTCTGTAAATAGTAATCCTAACCCAAATAGGGGGAGATTGTTGGAACACCCTATTACTAATTTGGGTCAGGATCACTATGTCTCTAGGAAACCTGTTTTTGACCTCATTGTATAGATCTAAAGGTCAATTAGGATTGAGTCTAAGGGTTAGTAGTTAGGTTTGGAAGCTACACTCAAGACCAAGGCTTTTCTGTTTGGAGACTAAGTCATTTCGTCGAGCTCAGTATGACGAATCGTCGAACTCCAATCGACGATCGTCTAGCTCAACTTCGATGGATCGTCGAACTCCATTCGACGATCACTGAGCTCAACTTCTACAAATCGTCGAACTCTATTCGACGATATTCGAGCTAAGTTCGACGATCTTGACTCCAGTATTGATTCTCTATCTCTGAGATCAGTTCGACGATAGTTGAGCTCAGATCAACGATCTCTGTTGCTGTCTAAGTACAAATCGCTGAGCTCAGTTCGACGATAGCAGAGCTCAGTTCGACGATTTTCTGAAGAGTTAATTGCTTTCAAGATTCAAATTCAGAACAGTTAAGAAGTTATTGTCAGCAATTAATTCAGAAGATCTTGTAGCCGTTTTCATTTATTCTGGACCAAGTTTCAAGGAATTATCAAGGAATGTTTCTTTGGACTTTCCCCCAGAAGACTATTGCAATTAAGGAAGTCATTTAATGACAGGCTAACAGCTATTCTTGACAGAGGATCATTTTCTATTCAGGACCATGGAATAAAACACAAGATTTTTGGATTCTGATTACTTCTGTAGAGAGTGCACAAGAAGAACAAGAAAAAGAAGAACAATTTCATTCTCTGCAACAACTATTCTCTGAATAACATCTTTCTCAACACCAACTGTTCTCAAGAGAAAGAAAAAGAGCTGTAGACATTCTCTGTCTAAAAGAATTCATACAAGAACACACAACCAAAAGGACATCTACCATCTGATATCTTCAGATCTCTTTTGATTCAAGTGTTCAAGGCCAACATCATTCAAGACTCCAGACACCTAACATTTCAGCTATTGCTGAAATTATCATTTGCTGGAGATCAACTTCTGAAGGCCTATCACCCTACAACAAAGCTTCATTTCCTGAACATCTCAAGAACTCAGGGGGAGCTTTGACAACATCAAATCCACATAGTCTTCTCAGCTGCTTTGAGAAAGAGAAAACTTCCATCACTCTCTCATCCCCATCTCTGTAAAGGGTTTCTCAAACTCCCTTCAAAAGTTTGTGTTTGGTTTTTGAGCACCTTATCAAAAGCTCATTGGTGGCAAGACACCTGATCAAAAAATCTGGTTTGGTTTTTAAGCACCTTATCAAAAGCTCATTGGTGCCCAGGACACCTGATCAACTCATCCTGCAGTGGATTCCTACCTAGGGTGGTAGAATAGTGGATGTACCTAAGTTTAGGGGAACCACTATAGCTCCTTGTGTCTTCTGGCTTGCTTGTCTTTATTTTTGTTTCTGGCTGTGATTGTTCTGTGATTAGTTAGGATCTGTGATTAGTTTCTTTTGTAGTTTGTGATTAGATAGGTTCTGTGATTAGATTTAATATTTGCTTCCCTGTTCACTCAGATTACAACAACTGTTGTAAAAAGATTTTAAGCACCATACTCTATTCACCCCCCCTCTAGAGTATATCAGATCTAGCTCACACTTTCAATTGGTATCAAAGCGAGGTTGGTTAAACATACCATATCTCAGTGGTTGCACAGGCTAACACCTGAACCCCAAGATCCCTAGTTAGATCTGTTTTCTTTTGATTTTATTATTAGATTTTGTTTCCACCAATCATGGCCCAAAACAAAGATTATGCTAGCACCAGACCTCCAGTGTGCAATCTGTCTAAGGTTGCACTTTGGAAAGCAAGGATTAAATTATACATGAATTCTATTGACGAGGACATTTTTAATTCTGTTTTGACAGTTTGTCCAAGTCCTCCAGAGAACACAAGTACAAATGTTGTTCCACCTCCATCAGGAACAGATGCTGATAACAAGAAGTGGAAGGTTGCAGATGCAAAGGCTATGAACATCTTAGCCCAAACTATGTCTGATGACATCTTCCAAAAGGTGGCTGAATGCAATTCGGCAAAAGAAATCTGGGATAAGCTCACTGAAATAGTCTCAGGATCAGCTGATGAAAGAAAGGATAGGAGATCCCACCTCATATCCCAATATGACAATTTCAAGAAGGGAGAAGTTGAGTCAGTTGGAGATATGTACAATAGATTCAGTCTAATAATCAATGAACTCAAGACTTTGGATAAGGAGATCTCACTGACTGAACTTAATGACAAAATCCTAATCTGCTTCCCAAGCACTTGGGATTCAAGAATCTGGCCAATCAAGGATGCCAGAAGCTTGAATGAGATCACCACAAAGCTCTCTTGGGCAAGCTCAAATCTTATGAGCTGCTCATTAAGAATAGAGAAGAAGAGCAGAAGGATGCCTCACCATCCACAAGGAAAGAAAAGGCAATAGATTTCAAAGCCTCTGAAGATCAGCCCGAAGATAAAGTCACAGGCAATGATGAGCTGCTCTGTCTATTGGCCAAAAGATTTTACAAGATGGCCAGAAAGGACTTCAGAAAGAGATCATACAAGGAGCATGATAAGCCAAGGTATGACAAGTCAAATAATAAAGAAATTGTTTGCTTTGGTTGCAGGAAACCGGGGCACATTGTACCTGACTGTCCAGAGAACAAAAACAAGGACAGAAAGGATAAGAAAGAAAGAAGAAGAGATAAAGACTTCAAGAAGAATGGCAATGGCAAACCCTCCTCAAGCAAGAACAAACACACAAGGAAGGAGTTTGTTGCTGAATCTTGGAGTGATACTGAAGAGGAATCAGAAGCTTCATCCAGCTCCAGTGATGATGAAGATGATTGTAACACCCCGAAGTCAATCAGATCAATTTGAGCAAATTTGGGTTCAGGCATGGGTGACACGGCCTGGGACACGGGTGTGTCCCAGGGCGTGTCAGTCCTGGGTTGTGTCGAGTCGTTAAGTCGACGAAATTTGGAGTCGACGATCGTTGAACAGCGGACACGGCCTGCGACATGGGCGTGTCGCAGGGCGTGTCGAGGCCGTGTCGACGATCGGCCTTGATGTCGACGAATTTTGCTCGACGTTCGTCGAGTGTCGAGTGTCGAGTGAGGACACGGCCTGTGACACGGGCGTGTTACAGGGCGTGTCAGTAGCCGTCGAACTCAACTCGACGTTTCGAGCTAGGGCGTGTTTGCGGGACACGGGTGTGTCTAGGTGCACACGGCCAGGAACACGGGCGTGTGCCAGGCCGTGTGAAGTCTCGGGTTGTTTTGGGATTATTTTCGTTGAGGCACACGGCCTCAGACACGGGCGTGTCTGAGGGCGTGTCCGGGACACGGCATGTCACACGGGCGTGTCCCATGGCCGTGTACTGTTGGTTTTGAGTCGGTTGGCTGCCGCTTAGAGGGACACGGCCTGTGACACGGGCGTGTCACAGGGCGTGTCAGGCCGTGTTTTAGCTTTTCTGGACAAATCTTAGCCGTTTGTTTCCCTCTTCCTGGATCCAGTGGTTGGGCTCTGTCCAGGTATTGTGAAGGCCGAGAAAAAGGGGATTTAACTCCTCTTTTCTTCTTCTTCTTCTTCTTCATTTTATTCTAATAAAGGGATGAAGAAAGGCCCAAGGCAAGAGGGAAGGGAGGAGACTACCAGCTGCTGGAGGAGCTGCGGAGTGCGGAGCGAAGATCCGAGACCGGATTCGTGAAGGCATAGCTGAGGCGGTGATTTCCATCCGGCTACTTCATGGCACCGAAGCAATCTTCAAGGGTAACGATCTCCTTCTTGGACATCGAAGTCGTTCTTTTATACATGTGCTTGGAATCCTCCACCAAGAGGTGGATATCCGTGAAGTGATTCCTTTGTTGAGTCTGCATCTAGAGCCGGAATTATGGAGTACGGCATAGGTATGCTGTGTGAAACCCATCTGGACCGGTAGTCTGGATTGGTGATGTTCATGGGCAAACCGGAGGAGACTCCGTGGATTTGATGAGATGCAAATGGATTTCTGATGTGATGATTGTATGGCTGTGATGCTGAATGTGAGGAGGCTTTGGTAAAGCTCCTGGTTATGATATAATCAATTGGTAGCACGCCTGGGGAGCTCGAGATAAACCCGGCCTGTTACACCACTAGGGTGGGTTGATCTAGTTAGGTAGGGATCAATTGGTGGCAATGCTTGGGGAGCCGAGTTAAACCAGGCTTACTGCACCACATGGTGTGGGTCGATCGGAATAGGAGGGGGGTCGATGGGTAGACATGCCTGGGGATCTTGGATAAACCCGGCGTGCTACACCACATGGTGTGGGTCGACCTACTCTGGTTGTTTTGGATGCTGTGAGGTTGTACCTCTGAGTGGTTTGGGCGGGACGTCGCCAGCTTGCGAGACTGGTGGACGAGGGCCGGTCAACCAACAAGTTAAAACCTCGGATCGGCGGTGTATGACTGGTGGATTCCGGTACGCCAAGAAGGTGCCCTGAGTGCATGGAACGTCTGGTGGATTCCAGCGTTTGTGATGTCATGTGTTAGCTAGCGGGATAGAGAATGATATACATATGCTATTTGATGATACTAGATGATAGATGATAGCACTGTGTACAGGAAAGGAACCACTACCCCGGGTAGGGGGGTAGGGTCGTTATAATGGGTCAGCCAAATGCGGACCGTTACTTTGGTTTTGGTGTTGGTTTGGATGTCTACGTGCAGGTGCTGTGGCATGAAATGCATAAGTGGAAAGAATGGCTAGCTTGCTGCTATAGGCCCTTGAAGGCCATGCGACTGCGAAGAGTTGTGTTTGGATTTCTTGTGTGGCCGTCCTGCGTGTCGATGTACGAAATTATTGATGTGTAAAAGAGGAACCTGTAAGGCCATAAGGCCAGGGTGTGTGGGTTGTATACATTCGTGGTGTTGTTATATATAAATGTGGTCTTTATATATTGGTGGACATTCTGGTTTGAGTTCATGCTAACATAAAAATGCTGCGCTAGAATGGAATGAGTTAAGGATACGTATAGTTTTTGATTTCCACACGTAATTCCTTCGCTTGTCTGCGATATATGGCGTGGGGCCCCGACCGGACCCACCGTTATATGTCATGTGACAGGTGGGGGCGTTACAAAGTGGTATCAGAGCCAGGTTGAGATTGTTTGGGAGGAGAGAACATAATTGAACTCATGAATGTCCACTAGGAATGTATGTCATGCACATGATGTGCGTGAGTGTGTAGTCAATGTAGCAGTACCGTTATGATTGGACGTATTAATGGTGTTCTGTACATTGATAGGTGGCGAGGGATGGAGCTGGGCCATCTGAGCCCCAGCGGTCTGATGAGAGTGCAGCACCCGTGGAAGTGCCTATGCCTCCCTCGGCAGAAGCCATACGGGTGGTGACAGAGACAGTGCTTGCAGTGTTACAAGCACAACCTACTGGACAGGCAAGACCTGGTGGAAGGCAAGAGCATGCTGCAGTGGTGGTGGAAGCGCAAGCAAGTGACGAGTCATTGACACATTTTATGCACTTTCATCCACCAATGTTTGGTGGAACTCTTTCACCAACGCAGGCAGAAGATTGGTTGGAAAGGGTAAAAAGGATTCTAACTGCAATCAGGACGGTAGAGGAGCAGAAAGTGACGTTGGCCACTTTTCTGTTGGAAGGAGATGCAAGATTGTGGTGGGATAAAATGGAAGTGCATCACTTGGCAGGTCGAGGTGTAACTGAAGTTTCCATGGATGAATTCTCCCGAATATTTTTAGCCAAGTATGTGCCGGTGTCGCAGAGGATTGCGATGGAAAATGAGTTTCTCCGTTTGGTGCAGGGTGAGCGAGATATTGATACCTACCTGCATGAGTTTACGAGATTGGGGAGATATGCGGGATCTACCTTTGCAGAGGAAGCGCGAAAGACAAATCGGTTTTATGAAGGATTGCGGGATGAATTGAGGTTGTCACTCCCGAGTTCAGTGAGCCAAGGCTTCCAAGCGTTGGTCGATACAGCCCGTGCCTTGGAGAAGGATATGAAGCGAGTATATGGGATAAAGAGACTGGCAGCTGAAAAGGCTGAATCTAAAGTACCGCAGTCGGATCAATCGGAATTCAGACGACGAGAGAAGAAAAGATTTAGGCCTACGGAATCAACGCCGTCGACTGTTTCGTCGGGGGCTACTTATGGGCCAGGACGGATTGATACGCGTATATGCTATAACTGTGGGCAGCAAGGACATATAGCAAAATTCTATCGGAATGCCCCTCCAGGGAGTGAGAAAAAGACAGGTACATCATATGAAGAAAAGGGTAAAGCAGTGGCCGAGTCATCTATACCCCGGACGCAACCTCGATTGCATGCTATGGACGTGCAAGAGCCGCAAATCTCCGTTGGGGAAATTCAGCCTCAGGTGTTTAATTTGTCTCTTAATCGTGAATTTCAAAATCGGGAGGCTGAGCGAAAGTGAAGTGTGATGTGAATCGCTTCGATGTTATGACCGGAGGTGCTGTGTATGTAAACTATGCTTTTATATCTAGTTGTGATGAAGAAACGATGGTGTACATATCTATCAAAATTTGGTGCACTTGCAATCATGATTTCTTGTTTTGATGTCTTGTGTGGTTAAATGTGCACAAGTGGACGTTAGGAATGTTTGTATGTGCTGTATGTTTGTTCGTATGGGCGATGGCTTGAGATACGGCACGGAAATGTGCATAATAACTTGTTTTGTGGTTGATTGGTTGATTTGGAGTCAAATTTCGAGGACGAAATTATTTGAAGGGGGGGAGGATTGTAACACCCCGAAGTCAATCAGATCAATTTGAGCAAATTTGGGTTCAGGCATGGGTGACACGGCCTGGGACACGGGCGTGTCCCAGGGCGTGTCAGGCCTGGGTTGTGTCGAGTCGTGAAGTCGACGAAATTTGGAGTCGACGGTCGTCGAACAGCGGACACGGCCTACGACACGGGCGTGTCGAGGCCGTGTCGACGATCGGCCTTGATGTCGACGAATTTTGCTCGACGATCGTCGAGTGTCGAATGTCGAGTGAGGACACGGCCTGTGACACGGGCGTGTCACAGGGCGTGTCAGTAGCCGTCGAACTCAACTCGACGTTTCGAGCTAGGGCGTGTTTGCGGGACACGGGTGTGTCCAGGTGCACACGGCCAGGAACACGGGCGTGTGCCAGGCCTTGTGAAGACTCGGGTTGTTTTGGGATTATTTTCGTTGAGGCACACGGCCTCAGACACGGGCGTGTTTGAGGGCGTGTCGGGGACACGGCATGTAACACGGGCGTGTCCCATGGCCGTGTACTGTTGGTTTTGAGTCGGTTGGCTGCCGCTTAGAGGGACACGGCCTGTGACACGGGCGTGTCACAGGGCGTGTCAGGCCGTGTTTTAGCTTTTCTGGCCAAATCTGAGCCGTTTGTTTCCCTCTTCCTGGATCCAGTGGTTGGGCTCTGTCCAGGTATTGTGAAGGCCGAGAAAAAGGGGATTTAACTCCTCTTTTCTTCTTCTTCTTCTTCTTCTTCATTTTATTCTAAGAAAGGGAGGAAGAAAGGCCCAAGGCAAGAGGGAAGGGAGGTGACTACCAGCTGCTGGAGGAGCTGCGGAGTGCGGAGCGAAGATCCGAGAGCGGATTCGTGAAGGCAGAGCCGAGGCGGTGATTTCCATCCGGCTACTTCATGGCACCGAAGCGATCTTCAAGGGTAACGATCTCCTTCTTGGACATCGAAGTCCTTCTTTTATACATGTGCTTGGAATCCTCCACCAGAGGTGGATATCCGTGAAGTGATTCCTTTGTTGAGTCTGCATCTAGAGCCAGAATTATGGAGTACGGCATAGGCATGCTGTGTGAAGCCGATCTGGACCGGTAGTCTGGATTGGTGATGTTCATGGGTAAACCGGAGGAGACTCCGTGGATTTGATGAGATGCAAATGGATTTCTGATGTGATGATTGTATGGCTGTGATGCTGAATGTGAGGTGTAACGGTCCAGGCCCATCAACATGGGACCCAACTGGACCGCCGGCCTACCAGAGTCCAGACCCGGCCCACTCCTGGTAGTTAGCCTATCACATTCAAGCCTGCAGGCCATGCACCCCAACCCCTCTCCGGCCTGTTTATCAGCACAGTAGGTTGTTGCCACTGGGTCTCGAACCCAGGACCTTGATAAGAAAGCTTTCCGCCACTCCCTCATCACCAACTGAGCTGCAGCTCAGTTGGTGATGAGGGAGTGGCGGAAAGCTTTCTTATCAAGGTCCTGGGTTCGAGACCCAGTGGCAACAACCTACTGTGCTGATAAACAGGCCGGAGAGGGGTTGGGGTGCATGGCCTGCAGGCTTGAATGTGATAGGCTGACTACCAGGAGTGGGCCCGGGTCTGGACTCTGGTAGGCCGGCGGTCCAGTTGGGCCCATGTTGATGGGCCTGGACCGTTACAAAAAGTGCACTTTTATTGTAACGCCCCTAGCCGATCCAACGTGAGACGATCTAACGTGACAGTGTCACGGCTCCGCTCTAGGCGACGCTACCGGGCTGCAGCCCAAGCACCCCAACCACTCTCCCTCCACAGGCGGGTTGTTGGTGGCCACAGCCTCCCTTTAATGAGGTAAACTCGATAGTCAAGCCCGCACTACGGGGACTTCCCAGGAGGTCACCCATCCCAGGACTTCTCTAGCCCGAGCATGCTTAACTATGGAGCTACGGAGTGCTGCAGCTCAGTTGGTGATGAGGGAGTGGCGGAAAGCTTTCTTATCAAGGTCCTGGGTTCGAGACCCAGTGGCAACAACCTACTGTGTTGATAAACAGGCCGGAGAGGGGTTGGGGTGCATGGCCTGCACGCTTGAATGTGATAGGCTGACTACCAGGAGTGGGCCCGAGTTTGGACTCTGGTAGGCCGGCGGTCCAGTTGGGTCCCATGTTGATGGGCCTGGACCGTTACATGAGGAGGCTTTGGTAAAGCTCCTGTTTATGATATGATCAATTGGTAGCACGCCTGGGGAGCTCGAGATAAACCCGACCTGTTACACCACTAGGGTGGGTTGATCTAGTTAGGTAGGGATCGATTGGTGGTAATGCTTGGGGAGCCGAGTTAAACCCGGCTTGCTGCACCACATGGTGTGGGTCGATCGGAATAGGAGGGGGGTCGATGGGTAGACATGCCTGGGGAGCTTGGATAAACCCAGCGTGCTACACCACATGGTATGGGTCGACCTACTCTGGTTGTTTTGGATGCTGTGAGGTTGTACCTCTGAGTGGTTTGGGCGGGACGTCGCCAGCTTGCGAGACTGGTGGACTAGGGCCGGTCAACCAACAAGTTAAAACCTTGGATCGGCGGTGTATGACTGGTGGATTCCGGTACGCCAAGAAGGTGCCCTGAGTGCACGGAACGCCTGGTGGATTCCAGCGTTTGTGATGTCATGTGTTTGCTAGCGGGATAGAGAATGATATACATATGCTGTTTGATGATACTTGATGATAGATGATAGCACTGTGTACAAGAAAGGAACCACTACCCCGGGTAGGGGGGTAGGGTCGTTATAATGGGTCAGCCAAATGCGGACCGTTACTTTGGTTTTGGTGTTGGTTTGGATGTCTACTTGCAGGTGCTGTGGCGTGAAATGCATAAGTGGAAAGAATGGCTAGCTTGCTGCTATAGGCCCTTGAAGTCCATGGGACTGCGAAGAGTTGTGTTTGGATTTCATGTGTGGCCGGCCTGCGTGCCGATGTACGAAATTATTGATGTGTAAAAGAGGAACCTGTAAGGCCATAAGTCCAGGGTGTGTGGGTTGTATACATTCCTGGTGTTGTTATATATAAATATGGTCTTTATATATTGGTGGACATTCTGGTTTGAGTTCATGCTAACATAAAAATGCTGCGCTAGAATGGAATGAGTTAAGGATACGTATAGTTTTTTATTTCCACACGTAATTCCTTCGCTTGTCTGCGATATATGGCGTGGGGCCCCGGCCGGACCCACCGTTATATGTCATGTGACAGGTGGGGGCGTTACAATGATGCTGAAGAGAAGGAGTTCTGCATGATGTCAATCAATGCCTCTCAACATAATTCAGATGCAGAAGAGTCAGAGTCAGACTCAGAGACTCAACTTGAAGTGGACCAGGTAATCAATTCTTTTGATTTCAATTCAGAGGACTTTAAATCTGAGTTTAAAGCATTATGTTTAGACTTACTAAAATCTGAGAAGGAAATTATTTCTCTCAGAAATCAATTGTCTGAACATAGTTACTTAAAATCATAAAACCTCAAACTCTCAAAGGAGTTGGAGTGCTGTAGGGAGCAGATAGCTTCACTGAAAGGTGTGCTATCAGAGGCCAAGAAGCTTGAAGAATCTCTTAATGGGAGAAGTATCAAGCTGATGAACATCACAAGCATAGTGAACTCCAGATTCAATAGGACACTGGGCTTGGGTGCTTCATCCAGCCAACCTATAGTTCTAACAACCCCAATCAAGTTCATTTCTGATAAAGGGAAGGGAGTTGTAGAGGTAGCTAGGAAAAATTCTGATCTGCCTAAGAAAACTAAGTTCCAGCAGAAATCGTCGAACGGAGCTCGACGATCCCGAACGTAGATCGACGATCTCAGGCAAAATCGTCGAACTCAGGTCGACGATCTCTAATTCCTGAACTCTGCCACAGTCGACCGTCGAACGGAGCTCGACGATCTGACAAAAGATCGTCGAACGCAGCTCCACGATCGTCGAACAGATATCAGAGATCTGGAAATTCTTTCAAGGGCATATCAAAATCCAATCCTAGGCGTCATTCATCCCAAAGCTTTAACCCTTATACTGAATGGATAATACCTCCAAGGAGATATCATCCTGAAGGTTATAAGATTCAACCTGGGATGTCTTTTATTTCTGAGTTTAAAGGTTATCAATCTAGGCCCAAGGTAAACTGGGTCAAAAACAAGTGAATTGTTTTATGTGTAGGTGAATACCTATCCAACATTAAAACCGCAATTGTACTTGGATAGTGGGTGCTCTAAGCACATGACAGGAAATAAGGACAACCTCACATCCTTTAAAGCCAAGCTTGGACCCAAAGTCATATTTGGTGATTCAAACTTTGGACAAACTAAAGGATATGGTGCAATCCAGATTGGAATAGTGACATTCAAGAAGATAGCCTATGTGGAAGGACTGAAACACAATTTGATAAGCATCAGTCAACTATGTGATAAAGGCTACCAAGTGACTTTCAGCAAAGCTTTATGCAAGATCAAGTCAGAGGACAACACAACTGTGTTGACAGGTAAAAGGAAAGGTAACATCTATCTAGTAGATTTTCTTTCAACAGATGTAGATATTTGCCTGTTTAATTCTGTGTGTAGACCTAATGTTTTATGGCATAAGAGACTAGGACATTTAAACTTTAGAACCATTGCTAGGCTATCCAAGGATAACCTTGTTAGAGGACTACCTTCTGGCCCCTACAAGAAGGAAGGACTCTGCAGGGCTTGTGAATTAGGCAAGCAAACTAGAAATAGTTTCAAATCACTTCATAAGAGTGATTCACCTAGGATCTTGTATCTGTTACACATGGATCTTTTTGGACCCATTACAGTACAAAGCCTAGGAGGGAAATCTTACACTTTAGTAGTTGTAAATGACTTCTCTAGATTCACATGGGTATTCTTTCTGAGGAAGAAGTCTGATAACTTTAAGTGTTTGACAGAGTTTCTCAAATGTACACATATTGAGTTCAATACTCACATTGCCCTGATCAAAAGTGATCATGGGACAGAGTTTGATTCTCTTCTTATGCAATAGTTCTGTCAGAGTGAAGGGATCAGGCATACTTTCTCAGCTCCTAGAACTCCTCAACAAAATGGGGTAGCTGAAAGGAAAAATAGAACCCTTATTGAATCTGCCACTATATTGTTGTCAGATGCTCACCTTCCTCTATCTTTTTGGGCAGAGGTAGTGACCACCTCCAACTATGTGCTGAACAGAAGTTTAATACATAAACTAAAGGGCAAGACTCCCTATGAATTACTCAAAGGGAAGAAACCTAAAGTTGATTATTTTAGAATTTTTGGCTCTATTTGTTATAAACACAATAATGACAAGAGATATTTAGCAAAATTTCAATCTAGAGCTGATGAAGTAGTGTTTCTGGGATACTCCATGATCAGTAAGGCTTATAGGGTTTATAATAAATCATCTCTTAAAATTGAAGAATCTGTTCACATATCATTTGATGAATCTAACATGTCTTTCAAGTAGAAGAACACTTCTACCATAGAACCTTTGCAGGAACATTCTCTTGTTGAAGACTTGAACAAGCTACAGGTTACTCAAAAAGAGGAAAGCAGTGAAGATGAAGAAATCATTCAACATATTGAAGAGAAACAACTTGAAGAGCCAGTTGTTGTACCACAAGAGGAAACAACAACACAGGTTGGTGAACAATCAACACCACCTGTTGATTTAGTAACATCAAGAGACCATCCAATTTCCCAAGTAATTGGAGACATCTCAACTGGTGTGCAAACTAGAAATCAGGTCAACCAAAACCTGTTGCACACTTGCTTCCTATCTCAAATTGAACCTCAGACCATTCAAGATGCAGAGCAAGATCCACACTGGATCATTGCAATGCAAGAAGAGTTGCATCAATTTGAAAGGAACAAAGTTTGGGAAATAGTGCCAAAGCCTAAGGATCACTCCATTGTTGGAACAAAGTGGGTGTTCAGAAACAAATTGGATGATCAAGGAGTAATTGTAAGGAACAAGGCAAGGCTAGTTGCTCAAGGATACTCTCAAGAAGAAGGAATTGACTATGACCAGACTTTTGCACCAGTTGCAAGATTGGAAGCCATCAGAATCTTCTTAGCTTATGCAGCACACAAAGGCTTCAAGGTATATCAGATGGATGTAAAAAGTGCATTTCTAAATGGAGACATCAAAGAAGAAGTCTATGTCAGACAACCTGTAGGATTTATCTCTCCAACTTATCCTGATTATGTTTTCAAGTTGAACAAAGCATTATATGGTCTCAAGCAAGCTCCTAGAGCATGGTATGAGACCCTAGCATGCTTCCTTCTGGAAAATGAATTTATAAGGTGTAGAGTAGACCAAACTCTTTTCATTAGAACCCATAAGTCCCATACCCTACTAGTACAGATTTATGTAGATGATATTATTTTTGGCTCTACTGATTCAAAATTGTGCAGAAGGTTCTCCAACCTAATACATTCTAAATTTGAAATGAGTAGCATGGGTGAGCTATCCTTCTTCCTAGGATTGCAAGTCAAACAACATGCTGAAGGAATTTCATTTCTCAAACCAAGTATGCAAATGAATTGGTTAAGAAATTTGGTATGTCTGAAGCATCTTGCATGAAAACACATATGCCTACTAATGCTGTATTGGATGCTGATGAACATGGGAAACCTGTTGATCAGACAACTTATAGAGCAATGATTGGCTCTTTGCTGTACCTTACAGCTAGTAGACCAGATATAATGTTTGCTACATGCATATGTGCTAGATTCCAAGTAAGCCCTAGAGAGTCACACCTAACATTAGTAAAAAGGATTCTCAGGTATATTAAAAGTTGTCCAAATCTAGGTCTCTGGTATCCAAAAGGTTCAGCACTTGAATTAACTGGATTTTCTGATGCTGATTATGTTGGATGCAGAATTGATAGGAAAAGCACCAGTGGAACTTGTCAGTTCCTTGGTGACAAACTTGTCTCTTGGTTTTGCAAGAAACAAACATCTGTGTCAACTTCAACTGCTGAAGATGAATATATGGCTGCAGGTAGTTGTTGTTCACAAATATTGTGGATTCAAAACCAACTCCTAGACTATGGCTACAACTTAGAGAAGTCTAAAATATTTTGTGATAACACCAGTGCTATTTCTATAACTCAAAATCCAGTCCTCCATAGTAGGACAAAACACATAGAAATTAGGCATCACTTCTTAAGGGATAATGTTGACAAGAATAAAATTGAACTTCAATATATCCCAACTGATTTACAAAGGGGAGATATTTTCACCAAACCCTTGGATGAAAAGAAACACACCTTCTTCCTAAATGAGTTAGGAATGTTAGATGGAGGGAGGAAGTCTATAATAATATCCAAGATTTTAAAACTTAAAAAATTGACCAAGACTAGGCAAATATCTTGATTTTTCTAAGTGTCTAGAGTGTCTTTCTGGTCTCTGAACTACGCTCGACGATTTTCCCCCAGATCGTCGAACGGAGATCGAAGATTTTCAAAATCGTCGACCTGAGTTCAGCGCTTCTCAGATAGTCTGAACTATCTCTTCCGGTCAACGATCGTCGAATGGCGCTCGACGATTTTGTTCCATGAACTATCGTCGAATGGAGCTCGATGCTCTCCAGTATTGTCGAACGGAGATCGACGATATTGAAGACCTTTCAGATTCCTTTGGAAGCCCCGATCGTCGAACTGATTTCAACGATCTTTCCTTTTCTGCGTCGAACCCTAATATAAAATTCATTTTTCGGCCGTCGTTCTCCTTTTGTGCTTTCAATATCTCTGCAAAAATCTCTCTTTCCCTCCAAACATCTCCACACTTGGTCATTTTGTTTGTTGATTTTTACAGGTAACCATGGCCGTCTCTATTGGTGTTCTAGCCGCAATGAAATTTGATGCCGGATTTGATATTGACAAGGAGTCTTTCAACACCACTCATCAGGTTTTTCAGGACATTCTTGAACTGTTCAAGGAGCAGAAGCTTGTTACCATCATGTCCACAAGAATCAAGTTGGCTGCTGATGAGATTAAGGAGTGGGTCTATACTGCCCACAACCAGGACCAAAACACAGTGGTTGGTTCCATTTCTGGAACCCAGGTACATTTGACTCCTGCTATTCTGATAGAGGTTTTTGAATTAAGTTCTGGAAGAGATTCTGCTGAATTGTCTGGAGGGAAATTCTCTGATTTACTTGCAAGAATGTGTCATTCTGATGCTAACCCTAACAAGCTGCTGAAAAAGAACCTAGCTATTGAATACAGGTTCTTGGCTGATGTAGTAGGAAAGGTTTTGCTGGCCAAGCATTCAGCACATGATACTATCTCTAGGTATCAGCTGTGCTTGATGGGTGCCATTGTGGATAAGAAACAGTTGAACTGGGGAGAGGTCTTCTTTGACCTGATCAAAAAGAAAATAAATAAGAACTTTGTGAACTATAGGACGATCCTAGGGCTCTTTCTTCACAACAGATGCCCTGCCCTGCTTGTATCATCTGTGATGCATATTATTGCTTCAAAAAGGCTGTCCTGTGCCCTCTTTGACAAATGGGATAGGCAGATAACAAAGCCCAGTAGGCCTTCTGCAAGCACAACTTCAGGCAAAAGGACTGTAACAGTCACTTCCCCTCAAGTCTCTGCCCCTGCAGATGACTTGCCTGATGCTGCTTCTCCTCCTCTAATTTCATCTCCACTAGTTCCATCCACCATTCCAATCTCATCCACCATCATCATCTCTAGCCCATCTCCAACATCAATTCCATCTCCAATCCCAACACTTCCAATAACAGAAGAAATCTTTCATCCATTATATACTACCCTCAACCAGATATTGCCACATCATCCACCATTCCATCCTTCAATCTTCTAGATGATTCCTTCATTGATGACTCACCCTCATCCCCTCCTGATCTACCCTTCTCATCAACATCTTTCAACAACTTCTACAAGACATTATTGATCAACCCTCTTTCACACCCTCTATCTCCATCCCACTGTCTTCCATCTCCACAATCCCCACACCTCAACCTTCACTTCTACCATCCACCAGCTCTCCATCAACATCACCTGTTGCTCCACCTCCATCCTCTACCTCTGCTCAAGTGCCTACTTAGCATGTAGATATCCCAGCCCTAGCTGACCAACTGTATGAACTGATAGCTCCCAGGCTGTCACTTCTGCTGGAGACCTCCTTGGCTCCACTGCTTCAGTCAGTTGCATCCCTCTCTGCCAGGCTATCTTCTCTCTTTCCTCAGGTTATCCATTCATTTGGGTGCCTTGATCCAGCTGTATCTGAATCTAGGCAGGGGGAGATGCCTAATGAAGTGGTGAGATTGTCTGCTGCTGCTGTTTCTTCAGTTCCTGCTGCTGCTGCTATTGCAACTCAAGCTCCAGTTCCACCTCAGGTTGCAGTCTTTTCAGTAGACCTCAGGTCCCTGCTCTCAGATTTTAATTCAATTTATTTCAGTTGTCTTCCAGAGAAAGTTGCAGTCCAGCCATCAGAGGATCTCTCCAAGGACATTGTGCCCTTCTCCAGCTGTGATTCCAGCTTAGTTAGCTCTTACATATCCTCCATATATACTGCTGAGCCCTCTGGTTCCAGTGATGCTTCTGCTACTCCTGCTAAAAATATTGTTGTTATTTCTGTTGCTGCTGCTGTCAGTGATGATGCTGCTGATGTTCCAGTTTCTGATGATATGCAGACATAGGCATATGATTTTGAGCCTACTGTTATTCCTGCTGTTATTACTAATGCTGAGGTTCTTGTATCTAAAAGTATTTTCTCTGAATTGTTGCTACTCCAGCTGCTGCTGTCATTACTGTTGCACCCCCTGCTGATGCTGAACCTATTGTCTCTGAAAGTAGTATATCTAAAACTGCTGATATTTTTGTATCAGAAAGCTCTATGTCTGTTGTTACAACTACTGCTGCTACAACTTCTGTTGCTACTAGTGTTGTATCTGCTGCTGTCACCACTGCTGCTTCATCTGCTCCAACCCAACTTCAGAAAGATTATTTGAAAAAGATTGATGCCTTATATGATGAGCAAAGCTGTGAAAGTGATAAATTCAGAACTGATTCTGATGATTCTTCTGCCACCATAGCCAGGAAAAGAAAGGCAAGGAGCAAAGCCATGAAAAGCGTGCCTCCAGCCAAAGTCAAGGACACTAATGATATTCTTTACTACATTCTTCATGACTGCACCATTACTGAACATTGGATGCAGTATTCCAAGAACCAACTTAAGGATATGAAGAAGAAAAGGAAGTATGAAAAAGGATCTTCTCAGTTTCATCATCCTCATCCTCCTCCACCACCTCCTCCTGATGCAGGTGCAGGTGGAAGCTCAGTTGCTCATCCTTCTGCCAAAAGCCAAACCCCCTATCAGCCTCATGCAAGATCTCAATATAGGGGAGGCCAGTCCAGAGGTTCTCAATCAAGAAGAGGAAGTTATAGAGGAAGCCAAAGGGAATTCCAAGTCTACTCAAAAGGCTATTCTAGACAACACCCTTACTCTAGGGGAGGACAAGATTCATCAGACACAACTTCAGGCCCTTTTCACTACAAGTTAAAAGAAGTAGTCTCATCCAGAGCTCCTCAAGATAATCCTTCTAACACATATGAGCGTCCAGTGCCCTTTGAAGATCCAGAAAATAACCCTACTGCATGGACTGACAGGATGAAAGAGTTAGCTGCCCTGGATCAGATCAAGAAAGCCAAAGAGCAAGGAAGGGACACATCAAGCTTTACTACACTGTCTGAACAAAGAAAAAAAGAACTGAAAAGATATGCCTCAAGCAAATTTTTTGATTCTGAAAGATATATAGAGCTGCGTCCTGAAGTTGTGGTTCCAAGGCCTAAACAACAAACTTCTCTAGGTGCAGCAGATGACAGAAGGTCAAAGAAAGAAGCTCTTGATCCTAATAGAGAAATCAAACTTATAAAGAGCAAGCGGAAGGAATAATTATGTAAGGTGACAATCATTCTGATTTCTGATTTTTGTCTGGGATAATGTATATCTGTGCTTCTGCAATGCTTTGTTTATTGCATTTCTGTATTGTTGTTCTTTTAATTTTTCCAAGTTCTGTAAATAGTAATCCTAACCCAAATAGGGGGAGATTGTTGGAACACCCTATTACTAATTTGGGTCAGGATCACTATGTCTCTAGGAAACCTGTTTTTGACCTCATTGTATAGATCTAAAGGTCAATTAGGATTGAGTCTAAGGGTTAGTAGTTAGGTTTGGAAGCTTCCTTCATGACCAAGGTTTTTCTGTTTGAAGACTAAGTCATTTCGTCGAGCTCAGTACGACGAATCGTCGAACTCCAATCGATGATCGTCTAGCTCAACTTCGACGGATCGTCGAACTCCATTCGATGATCGCTGAGCTCAACTTCTACAAATCGTCCAACTCCATTCGACGATCTTCGAGCTCAGTTCGACGATCTTGACTCCAGTATTGATTCTCTATCTCTGAGCTCAGTTTGACGATAGTTGAGATCAGATCGACGATCTCTGTTGTTGTCTAAGTCCAAATCACTGAGCTCAATTCGATGATAGCAGAGCTCAGTTCGACGATTTTCTAAAGAGTTAAATGCTTTCAAGATTCAAATTCAGAACAGTTAAGGAGTTATTGTCAGCAATTAATTCAGAAGATCTTGTAGCCGTTTTCATTTATTCTGGACCAAATTTCAAGGAATTATCAAGAAATGTTTCTTTGGACTTTCCCCCAGAAGACTATTGCAATTAAGGAAGTCATTTAATGACAGGCTAACGGCTATGCTCGACAGAGGATCATTTTCTATTCAGGACCAGGGAATAAAACACAAGATTTTTGGATTCTGATTGCATCTGTAGAGAGTGCACAAGAAGAACAAGAAAAAGAAGAACAATTTCATTCTCTGCAACAACTATTCTCTGAACAACATCTTTCTCAACACCAACTGTTCTCAAGAGAAAGAAAAAGAGCTGTAGACATTCTCTGTCTAAAAGAATTCATACAAGAACACACAACCAAAAGGAGATCAACCATCTGATATCTTTAGATCTCTTTTGATTCAAGTGTTCAAGGACAATATCATTCAAGACTCCAGACACCTAACATTTCAGCTGTTGCTGAAATTATCATTTGCTGGAGATCAACTTCTGAAGGCCTATCACCCTACAGCAAAGCTTCATTTCCTGAACATCTCAAGAACTCAGGGGGAGCTTTGACAACATCAAATCCACATAGTCTTCTCAGCTGCTTTGAGAAAGAGAAGACTTCCATCACTCTCTCATCCCCATCTCTGTAAAGGGTTTCTCAAACTCCCTTCAAAAGTTTGTGTTTGGTTTTTGAGCACCTTATCAAAAGCTCATTGGTGGCAAGACACCTGATCAAAAAATTTGGTTTGGTTTTTGAGCACCTTATCAAAAGGTCATTGGTGCCCAGGACACCTAATAAACTCATCCTGCAGTGGATTCCTACCTAGGGTGGTAGAAGAGTGGATGTACCCAAATTTAGGGGAACCACTATAGCTCCTTGTGTCTTCTGGCTTGCTTGTCTTTATTTTTGTTTCTGGCTATGATTGTTCTGTGATTAGTTAGGATCTGTGATTAGTTTCTTTTGTATTTTGTGATTAGATAGGTTCTGTGATTAGATTTAATATTTGCTTCCCTGTTCACTCAGATTACAACAACTGTTGTAAAAAGTTTTTAAGCACCATACTCTATTCACCCCCCCCCCCCCTCTAGAGTATATCAGATCTAGCTCACACTTTCATACTGAATAGAAAGTACTGATATAAGCTTCACCAGTACCAGACTGGAGTTGTATTGAATCGAAAGTACTGAACTGAAATAAATAAAGGAACTAGACCAGTACAAGACTGGAATAATGATGCACGCGAAGCCCGGCTCTATATTATCTAGGGAGCACGGCGAGTCCGGATTTCGCGTGACGAATTATAGGCAAGTGCACCTATCACAAGTAATACAGGATATTCGAGAGAATATCCATATCGTAAATTTCCCGGGAACGACTTGATTATCCCTACTGCTCCGAAAGCACTATTATTTTACCGAAATATTAAGTTTTCAATTTTAACTAAAAAAGGCTGGAAATAGATTAGGAATAAAGTCGATGAAGAGATAACACTCGGTATCGAATTACGTTAGGAGTAAAATAGATTTGAATAATTAGAGATCTTAGGTTTCAATTCAATTAAAGCGAAAACTTGGACGTGGAGGTTCCAAAATAATGAGCTCACCTATCACTAGGAATATCGCTCACCTGAGCATTAAGGCTATTCGACAGGGCTCTCGTCCGACAAAGGATTCCTCTTAATGCCCGCAGTACGCTAAGAACCCCACTGTTGGGTGGGGAACCCAATCCAGTAGAGTTAGAGCGCCTCCTCTCTCGAGGGTTAGGGCGGAACTCTCTTTACCCAGGGGTGATCAGTCCATATGCACGGCCTCTCGGCTAGCTAGTGTATGGATAACGGAAATAGAGCCCACACATCGATATGTGGTTCCACGCGTCGTTAACCCGGGGTAAAGCTTAAGTTTTTTAATTAAATAGAAAAATAAGACCTTTAGTTATTTAAAACATTTTATATCCCATTGCACTTCGATACTGAGGGCTAAAAGCGATTAGCCACTCATCGGAATGGGGATGGCTTAAGAGTTTGGTTAGGCGTGAGTTTTAAACTAAGCGCTGAAGGGTTACAAAGAAAATAAGAAAAAGAATAAGATAACCTAATATTAGAAAATAGAAAAGCTACTAAAAAAGTAAAAACACACGCACTCAACCAAATGCATAATAAAGAAAAAGAAATAAAACTAAGTTACAAAAAAGGGGAAATTGCATAATTGAAATGACAAGTCCTACTCAAACGAGTAGACGGTTAATTAAAGCTGAAAATTGCAAGTCCTACTCAAACGAGTAGGACTGAAATGAAAGCGAGTCCTACTCAAATGAGTAGGAGAAAATAAATGCACCAACACATGCACTCGACATGAAATAAACACACACACTCACTCTACTGAAAATAAAAACGCACACACACTGTAGAAAGTAAATACTCTCACACACAAATCCTACTCAAATGAATAAGTGGAAAATTAAAGAGACTCCTACTCAAACGAGTAGGAGAAAATAAATACAACACACGCACTCACTCCACAGAAAGTAAATACTCACACACACAAATCCTACTCAAACGAGTATGCGGGAAATAAAGACATGTCATTTAAATCTTAACGAGAAGACAGAAATAAATGTGCACACGCACACACTCTACATGAATTGAAAGAAAGGAATAAAATTATCTCATAAACTCACACACTCTACATAATTGAAGAAAGCATTAAAAATTATTCTCATACACTCACACACACAACATGGAATTTTAAAGAACAAAATGTAAACCTAACTCCTACACTCACACACAAATTAAAATTGAAATGAAAGTTAGCTAAAAATTAAAACAACTACTTTTTCATACTTAGTCTTTACCAAAAACACATGAAAAGAACAAATAAAAATTAAAAGAACAAATTTTTTTCAAAATAAAGCAAAAAACTAAAGCCTTTCAAAAATTAAAATTACAACATTTTCATTCTTAGGATTTCATAAAAGTGATTAAAAAGTTAAAATAAAGTGAAAAGAACAAAAAGGTTTTACAATCCTAAAAAAACTCAGTAAAAAAATCAAAAACACTTTAAAACCTCTTTTACAAATTTATAAGAATGAAATTTAAAAACACTAAAAAAGAACATGGAGAAAAAGAGATAAACTTAACATACCACATTTCATTTAGAAATAAAATCTATAACAAAACCTAACATGGAGACAAATTAAAAACATAGAAAGGAAACAAGTTACCCTCATACATACACACACACACACACACACACATTCATAAAGAGAAGAAAAAGAAGAAACTTAAAGATAAAAAGAGAAAGCGATAAGCCACCCAAATGAATTTTCATGCATATAGGGAGAGAAAATCAAACTTTTTTCTCATCATAATCAAACTATTACAAAGCTAAAGCTAAAGCAAAGAAAAACATTAAAGTGAGGGGGGAGAAATCTCCTTAGATTGTAAGAGAATCCGCAAGTGCAGCCCACAAAACACACTAAAATGGTTCAAAAAAGTGGAACCCAAACAACTTACAGCAAGGGCCTATTTATAGGGAAAAATTTCTAAGTACACGCCCTTCGACACGGGTGTGTCGGGGGCCTGTCAGAACTATTCATGAGCTGATCCGGCGATTTGATGGCTAAGTTGACATTGGGGCAGTCCACATGGAAGTCACTCCCTCGGTCATGGGCGTGGCTGTGGGCGTGTTCAGCAAGCAGATCTGGGGCGGGTTGCGTCAAAAGTCACCGAAGGTGTCTTGTCAGGCCAGGTGGAGGAGTCACGCCCTAGGTCATGGGTGTGGCGCTGAGCGTGTCGGGTCGTTCGACGATCGTTGAGAGGAAATTCGTCGATGGCGTGACACGAGTCTTGCTCACGTGGGCGTGTCACATGACACGTGCGTGGCTTAGGGCGTGTCATATTTTTTCTTCGGATTTGCGGCTGATTTCATGGGATTGAAGTATCACACCCTGGTTATGGGCGTGACCCAAAGTACACGGGCGTGTACTATGCATTTTCTGACAATTTTCCTGAAAATTCAGGAAATCAAAATAAAGTAAGTTAGAACAATTTTTACAAAAAGGAAACATTTATTATGATAATTAACTAAAAATAACGAAAAAGAACTAAAATGACTTATTTATTGTACATAAAAATACGTATATTTACAACTCATCAAATACCACCATACTTATGCTTTTGCTATTCCAGAGCAAAAGATGGAGATGTACTTATAAGGAATTAAAAGAAATCCTAAGTTTAGCTACCTCTTGAATTAATTAAAAGAGAGTTCAAAGTAATTATCAAGGGTATAAGAGTTAAGTCCTAAATCATGAAATTGAATTAAATAGAGGAAAAGTTTTGACCAAAAAGACTTCTTGAAATAGACAAATAGCAAGCAAAATTTATAATCGTTACCTAACAAAAATAGATTGGAATTATAAGAACTTTAGCTTAAGAGTTTAAAGGAAATAATGAAATTTAAAAATTATGCTCTCAAAAAGATTTTTATATTAAGTCTAGAGTTATTGAAGATGGCTAAGGGGATTGTTTGTGGTTTATGAAGAGGGATTTGGAGGAGGTGAGGTATATATATATATATTTCTCAAACCTCGAATATAATTTTTTTTGAATATAAATGTTTAGGAAAATGAAGTCTTATTTTCCATAACATGCAATTGTAAAATGTTTTTTGTACAACTTCATATAACCCAATGTATATGTAAAGGAGTAATGAATTTTATTCCCTTACTCCGTAACATATAATCTTTTCAAATATTGGATGCCTATGTTTATGGAACAAAATCTTATTCTCATTGACATAAGTTCTTTTAAGTATAAAATATGGGGAGATGGGTTGTTTCGAAAATAAAACTAGGTTTAAATAAAAATAAATTTGAGAGCAACCTTTATAAATTGAACGTTCCTGTGTTTCAAAAAAGTTTGAAGTAGAAATAATTGAAACCTATAGTTGTTTTTTATAACATAATACACATGCCTCTATTCTAGATAAATTAGAAGTAGTGACTAAAATAAGTCCCCTATCTTAAGAACAAAGCATAAAAAATTCTTTAAAACTTAACTCCGGATATTTAAATCTATCAATCTCTAATTAATAAACGGATAGTAAACAAAGAATTAATGAAATTCACTTATAAATAAACTCGCAACAAAATTTTTGGAGAGCAAACAGGGTTTAGAATGGAATATTCGATTTATTTATTTCATAAATATTTTTAGGGATTTTCTAAGGTTTTCATCATTTTTTGTGTTTTTAATTTATTATCTTTTTTGTTGAAGTTTTGGTTTGTTTTACTCTTTTTTTGATTTTTGACTTATTATCTTTTTTTTGAATTTTTGAAGTTTTGGTTTATTTATAAAGAAGGGAAAGAAAAGAAGAGAGGAAAGAGAGGACAGAATATTTACAAAATAGTTACAAAAAGAGACGTGCATAAAGTATTTACAAAATTATGTGCAAAATAAAACTATATATTTTTTGGAATTTTTGTTTTCTAATTTTTTTGAATTTTTTGTTATATATAATTTTTTTGTTTGACATTTTTGTTTTATAAATTTTTTTTTGAAAGTTTTGTTTTATAATTTTTTTGAAACGTTTTGTTTTATAATGTTTTTTGAATTTTATGATAAAAAGAAAGGGAAAAGAAAGAAAAACATTTTTTTGGAGTTTTCATTTTAAATTTGTTTTGTTTCGTTTTGTTTTATATATTTTTAAATTTTTGGAGTGCAGAGAGTAGAAGTGCAGAAAATAAAGCAAGAAAACACCCCCATACTTAAGTCCAATATTGTCGCCAATGTTGCAACGTAAGTATGCGAAACAAAGAGAGAATGCAATTTGTACAAAAAAAATAAAGAGAGGGGGAGGGTAGAAGCTTCCCTAAAAGGAGGTTGGGAAGGCGTAGTTTAGGAACCCTGCAGTATTAAGAAAAAAAATAGTAAAGAAAAAGTAAAGAAATAGCGAAAAAGATAAACATGGGGTGCCTCCCAGGAGCGCTTTGTTTATAGTCGTGTAGCTTGACTATTTTGGTGGTTTATATATCGAGGAGGGTTATGGATTCGAAATTACCGCACACAGTATCGCCTGCTATATATAATTTTAAGAAATGACCGTTCACTTTAAACGAGCCTTTTTCCGGGTGGGAGACGAGTATAGTCTCATATGGCCAAACCTCTTCAACTTTGAAGGGGCCGGACCAACGTGATTTTAGTTTACCGGGGAAAAGTCTAAGTCGTGAATTATATAGAAGGACAAGATCACCCGAAGAAAAATTTTTTGGGGCTTGATTTTTCGGTCGTGATAAAACTTAGAACGCTCCTTATAGAATTTATTGCTCTCGTAAGCATTTGCACGTCATTCATCGAGCTCGTTTAGTTGCAGTTTTCTATTTTGAGCGGCTAAGTTAGCGTCGAGATTTAAAAGCTTTAAAGCCCAAAGTGCGCGATGTTCTAATTCTATGGGGAGATGACACGCTTTGTCATAAACTAATCAATACGGCATACAACCAATTGTGGTTTTGTATGCGGTACGATATGCCCACAACGCATCGTCGAGTTTGATGGACCAATCTTTCCTATTAAGTGAAACAGTTTTCTCTAATATACGCTTAATCACTCGATTCACTACCTCAACTTGGCCACTAGTTTGCGGGTGGTAGGGGGTGGCAAGTTTGTGTATGACGCCGTATTTACCTAACGTCTTAGCCATCTGGGTGTTGCAGAATGCGTACCCCTATCGGTTACAATAGCGCGAGGTGTGTCGAAGCGGGAAAATAGTTTTTTAAGAAAAGTAAGGACAACTCGCACATCGTTGGCGGGGAGAGCTTGCAGTTCCGCCCACCTCGATACGTAGTCGACCGCTACAAAAATATAAGTATTTTTAAAAGATGGAGGTAGGGGGCCAACAAAATCGATGCCCCATAAATCGAAGACTTCGCATTCTAAAAACAAATTTTGGGGCATCTCGTCGCGACGAGAGATGTTACCCGACCGCTGGCAGCTATCGCAGGAGCGCACAAAATTTTGATCGTCTTTGAATAGAGTGGGCCAAAAGAAGCCCGCCTCTAGTGCCTTCCACGCGGTCCGGTTAGCTTGATAATGCCCACCATCTGGACCCTTGTGGTAGTGCCTAAGTATTTGTGTGCACTCCACACCCGCGATGCATCTTCAGACCACTTGGTCCGTGCAGATACGAAAAATAAAAGGGTCCTCCCAAAAGAAATATTTCAAGTCAGAAAAGAATTTCTTCTTTTGCTGGCTCAAAAAATATTTTGGGAGCACCCTCGCAACTAAATAGTTTGCAAAATCTGCAAACCAAGGCGGGGAAGACGAACAAGAATTTATGTCTAGGAGGCGTTCCTCGGGGAATCTGTCATTTATGTCAGATTCGACGAGCGCTTCCGCACCGTGATTTTCTAAGCATGAGAGGTGATCGGCGGCTAAATTTTCCGTGCCCTTCTTATCCCTGATCTCTAAATAAAATTCTTGCAGGAGAAGGATCCATCGAAGAAGGCGGGGTTTGGCGTCCGTTTTTTGCTAACAAATATTTTAAGGCGGAGTGGTCAGTAAATACGATAACTTTAGATAGCGTTATATACGAACGAAACTTATCTAAAGCAAAAACGACGGCTGAAAGTTCCTTTTCCGTTGTCGTGTAATGTCCTTGTGCGGAAGTGAGCGTCTTGCTAGCGTAATAAATACAATGAAAATATTTGTTTATACGTTGGCCAAGAACGGCACCTACGACAATAACACTAGCGTCGCACATAATTTAGAACGGAAGGGTCCAATCGGGCGCCACTAAAATGGGCAAATTGATTAGTTTTTGTTTTATAAAATTAAATACAAACTCGCATTCGCTATCAAAGAAAAAATTTGATTCCTTTTCTAAGAGGCGAGTAAGCGGCTTTGTTATTTTTGAAAAATCTTGAATGAAACGCATATAAAAGCCCCTGTGGCCTAAGAAACTACTAATAGATTTAACGTTGGAAGGCGGGGGAAGTTTTTCGATAATTTCAACTTTGGCCTTATCGACCTCCATCCCCTTAGACGAAATCTTATGGCCTAGAACCAAACTTTCTCGAAACATAAAGTTACATTTTTCTCAATTTAAAACAAGATACGTGTCCTCGCATCGCTGAAGGACACGATCTAGATTACGAAGACAAGACGAGAAAGAGCATCCGAAAACAGAGAAGTCATCCATAAAGACTTCCATAATGTCTCCTACCAGCTCACCAAAGATTGTAAGCATATATATTTGGAATGTAGCCGGCACATTGCAGAGGCCAAATGGCATTCTTCGGTATGCGAAGCTACCAAACAGGCAGGTAAAAGTTATTTTCTCTTGGTCATTGGGGGAAATGAGGATTTGGAAAAACCCCGGTAATCCATTAAGAAAACAAAAATACAGATGATCGGATAAACGCTCTAGAATTTGGTCTAGGAAAGGTAGTGGGAAATGATCCTTATGGGTGGCATCATTTAGTTTTCTATAATCGATGCACACCCGCCAACCCGTAACAGTACGAGTTGGGACGAGTTCATTATGCTCGTTTACCACTATGGTAAGACCGCCCTTTTTGGGCACCACGTGATCGGGACTAACCCATGTACTATCCGATATAGGATAAATAATCCCTGCATCTAATAATTTAATAATTTCGGCCTTAACGACGTCTTTCATGTTTGGGTTAAGTCGTCGCTGCGGCTGAATAGTTTTGCGACAATTATCGTGAAGGAAAATCTTGTGGATGCAGAAAGAAGGGTTAATCCCTCGCCCCTTCCCCCATGGCATCTAGGAACCGAGCGGGGAGGAGGAAAGGAGAGGACAAGAAGGTGGAGAATAGTAAATGATTAGATGGCGGCGGAACTAAACTAGCAGTCCAATAGTATATAAGGCAGTAATAAAAGCATGAGAAATTAAGCAGGAAAAATAACCTTAACTTATGCAAAAACACATAAGCCGAGGGATCTTTTGCAGTGCTCCTATCGTATAAAGAGTCCCATACCTGTTTATACGATAAGGTGTCGGTTTTCTACAAAGCATACATATAAAGATTTCTGAATTAAATCTTAACTTATAAGCACACTCACACAAACTTATAAACCAAGGGGTCGTTTTGTAGGGCCTATTGTATAAAGCATCCCATACCACTTTATACAATAGGTGTCAGGGTTGAATGCATTGGTTATGCTATGAAATACAAATATGCCATGCTGTGAACATGTAAGTGCAACACACCCACTCGACACTTTGTACACAGACCATTAGTTCCCCCTTTCTGGAGCCGAACCTCCCAGGATACCTCCGTAGTGGCAAACGAGAAGCGGTGCGTTGTTCCTCGCCCACCTTTAAACCGGTAATTGCACTACCAGTCAGAACTATCATACGCCTCAACGCTGGTGCACTAAGCAGAGCTCCTGCGTACTCTGGCCGGCTGGCGCACCGGGCTTTACTTGGCCAAGTGCTAAACCACACTTGTCGAGTCAACGTATTGGCATTGCTGCATCGACTCACCAATAACAAAGACCCACCACCTTTACTTTATGCACATGCAACCTTGATGTAAACCACCGAGACAAAGCTTGCCGGACCAACCTGTCCGTCACCAACTACAACCGAGCCAAAGCTCGCCGGGCCAATTGCCCATCTCCAAATCCACCGGGCCTAATGCCCGAGTGACCTAACCTAACTCCCACAACTATGGGGAGTGTGAGTGCAACCCAAGATTACTTCTACTTACTCTTGCGTTTCAGTTTTACCTACTATTTAGGTTAGCTCAGGACTGCCCAAGGTATACCCCGTGAATGACTCTCGAAGGCACTACGAACTACGATGGGATTACGCCCACAACTCCCTTTTGAAAGGTACTTACTATTATTGGTTGCTACCAGGTTTCCCAACCCTTAATTAATTTACTGGATCTAACCCTAGTGCATTAGACTCTTCCTCCCTACGGGAAGGACAATCTTTCGTCGATCCCGAACACCACCGAACACTAGCCATTCCAACCCCTTACTCATCCCAACTTCCAACATGGCATCTAGGAACCGAGCGGGGAGGAGGAAAGGAGAGGACAAGAAGGTGGAGAATAGTAAATGATCAGATGGCGGCGAAACTAAACTAGCAGTCCAATAGTATATAAGGCAGTAATAAAAGCATGAGAAATTAAGCAGGAAAAATAACCTTAACTTATGCAAAAACACATAAGCCGAGGGATCTTTTGCAGGGCTCCTATCGTATAAAGAGTCCCATACCTATTTATACGATAAGGTGTCGGTTTTCTACAAAGCATACATATAAAGATTTCTGAATTAAACCTTAACTTATAAGCACACTCACACGAACTTATAAACCAAGGGGTCGTTTTGCAGGGCCTATTGTATAAAGCATCCCATACCACTTTATACAATAGGTGTCACGGTTGAATGCAATGGTTATGCTATGAAATACAAATATGCCATGCTGTGAACAAGTAAGTGCAACACACCCACTCGACTCTTTGTACACAGACCTTTAGTTCCCCCTTTCTGGAGCCGAACCTCCCAGGATACCTCCGTAGTGGCAAACGGAAGAGGTGGGTTGGTCCTTGCCCACCTTTAAACTGGTAATTGTACTACCAGTCAGAACTATCGTACGCCTCAACGCTGGTGCACTAAGCGGAGCTCCTGCGTAATCTGGCCGGCTGGCGCACCGGGGTTTACTTGGCCAAGTGCTAAACCACACTTGCCGAGTCAACGTATTGGCATTGCTGAATCGACTCACCAATACCAAAGACCCACCACCTTTACTTTATGCACATGAAACCTTGATGTAAACCACCGAGCCAAAGCTTGCCGGACCAACCCGTCCGTCACCAACTACAACCGAGCCAAAGCTCGCCGGGCCAATTGCCCATCTCCAAATCCACCAGGCCTAATGCTCGAGTGACCTAACCTAACTCCCACAACTCTGGGGAGTGTGAGTGCAACCCAAGATTACTTCTACTTACTCTTGCGTTTCAGTTTTACCAACTATTTAGGTTAGCTCAGGACTGCCCAAGGTATACCCCGTGAATGACTCTCGAAGGCACTAGGAACTACGATGGGATTACGCCCACAACTCCCTTTTGCAAGGCACTTACTATTATTGGTTGCTACCCGGTTTCCCAACCCTTAATTAATTTACTGGATCTAACCCTAGTGCATTAGACTCTTCCTCCCTACGGGAAGGACGATCTTTCGTCGATCCCGAACACCACCGAACACTAGCCATTCCAACCCCTTACTCATCCCAACTTCCAACGACGAACTCTTTTTCATTCATACAAATCAGCAAACATATAACCCCAACTCGTGTGCCCCAATTCTTACTCCAACACAATTTCTACGATTTTACTAAATGCAGACCAACCTAAGCTATATGAAGTGTATAAAGTGAGGTACACAAAATAATCACCCAGTACTCATATAATAATTATTAGAGGGCTATAATGACATTCTTAGCCTAAACCCAGAAATTCATAATTTTTTCTAAATAATTAGATATTTTATTTATTTATTCTAGTAATCCAAAAATTCAAGTTTGAAAATGAAGTACCCATTTAATACAAGCAAATGCTCTACAAAATTTACGATAAATTTAAAATGACTATTCAACTTAAAATTTAGTGTCTCCTAATTTTTCCAGCAGGAAATAAGCACTGAATAAATTATACATCAAATCCACAAAATTATGGGTTTGTAAAGTATATATTGCAAATATTCATCTAAAAATCATGAATTAATTTCTCCAAGTGGATATTGACCTAAAATTATCAAAGCCCCAATTTCACAATTTTACAACAAGTAAATAGCTCAAAATAATTTATTGACCATAATTGCCCTTTTTTTTAAACTTGTGAAGGAAATACTAACATTTTTCAACTAAAATTTATAACAAAATTCAGGAACAACCATTTTGACTTAAAACATCTCCTGCCAAAGTTTGATGAGCCTCTAATGAATAGTGTGATCATAATAAATAAAATACCATTTAGGGCCACAGCATGCATAGCAAAGAGGGTGCTAGTAATATTTCTCATAAAATTCCAATAAATTCTCCAGAGGTACAATCTAACTTAGAGTCCATGCTACTTAAGTTTCACACATTTTTAGTAAGTTTTGGTGGCTTTTTCTACACAAAAAGTGTTTGTGCCCTAAATTAGGGTTAGGGATGTGAGAGGTCTATCCATCTCCAAATCCTCTAAGATTCATATCAGAGGGCTTTGGCTACACTAGTATCATTTCTACCAAGTTGCAAGATCCCACAAGGGTATTTGACCCCATGCCCTTCACAACACTCAAAAGCCCCTCCTTAGGGTTTGAGTTTGGATCCTATGGCAAAGCTACCCTAGACCACCCCATAATCCCTTTGAGGGTGTTAAAGGTCATTTCAACTCAGTGGTCAAAATCGCAGCCTCTGTGGAGCTGATTTGACCTCTCAAACCTCAAGGTGCACTTTTTGCTTAAGAACCCCTCACTAAGGTAAAATTAGGGTAGGCCATTCCCCATCAAAAACACATCCAAATGAGGTGAAAATTTATACAGAGAAATAACATGAGGCCAGGGACCACTCACCAAAATTTGGGAGGGTTTGGAGGTAATTAGACAACTTAATTAAATTACCCTAGTGTTATTAAATAAAAACTAAAACTATTGCCAAAGTATCTCCAAAAATTCCCATTTTTGGGCAGACCATAGGTATCGCTAATGATGACCCCCTGCCAAAAGTTCAGGTCATTTCGACAAGGGATGAAGAGTGGGCACCCATTTTAATCTCAGGATAGCCTTAGGCATAGGTCCCACCAAAATGGGTGCCCTAGTCCAACCAGAGGTCCAAATTGGTTCAAATTAATTTTGAATTAAATTAGACACTTATGGCTACAAAGTTCATGTTGGTGACCTTTTTAGTAGAGGGGACTAAGTATTTTTAAAAATTAAAAATATTAATTATAAATAATGTGACAGAAATCATTAAGATGCATTATTTAATCCTATAGTTTGAAAATCATTTAAGCACGAATCTTGACGCAATTTGGACGGCATCTGGTTGTCTTCCACCTCCAGCCGACGACATGGATTGGACCATCCTGGAGCATCTTCTAGCCACTACCGCCGGCCATCCAGCCACCTCCCCAGCCGGCCACCGCCACCACCACCTCCGTTGAGGTGGTGATTGTCGCCAGGCGGCGGCTTGGCCGCCGGAGGGGCTTATTCCGGTAGTTCTACCAAGAAAATTCTCGGCCCAAAACCATGAAAACTAGGAACTAGTTCAGTCTCAATTGAGCCCGAACCTTGGACCTAAACATTGCTATGATCTAGCCATGAGGTAAGGAGAGGAGGAGAACCTTGCCGGCAGCCTGAAGTCGAGAAGTTCGCCGGAAAGTAATTATTGAAGGCGGCGCCGCTCGGTTTCTGCAACTGTACAGTGGGGGCGGGGGGGGGGCTCGATTTCTTCAGGTAAGGATTGGGAAATCCTTCTCTCGACCCACTGATGGTGTTTAAAGCCTCAGTTAGGGACGGGAGGGGCTGGATTATTAATGCCCATTAAAGCCATTATTGGCTAGGCTCGGCCATGGAGGAGGTGGGGCTGAACTAGTCCTTGGTGGCAAGGGAATTGACTGGAAACTTCTCCTCTTCCTCAGGGGAGTTGAATTCAACCATTAAGGGTGGCCTTTGGCCTGCCCTTAGCCGAGCCCCCCTTCATCCCCTCCTTCTTCTTTCTCTCTCCTCCATTAACATGGAATAGAGCTCACCCTATCTCCTAGTTGACCAAGTTGACTTGGTCAATCAGGAGAGCTATTTGCAACCCATCCATGCACATTATTCCCTAAAGGAGCCACATGAGGAGGCTTGGGCTTGGGCTAGCCCCTTTTTGGCCTAGGTTGACCCAAAGTAGGCTTGGGTTGACTTTGGTCTTTTTGACCTTTGGGAGGCCCCCAATGGATCATTGGTGACCCATTGATCTCCCCTAAGGTCTAGGTAGGGTTGGGGAGGGCTGACTTGGCACTTTGGAGATCACCTGCCATTAGGAAGGGTACTTTGCCCAAATTAATTTTAGGGTTGACTTGGGTCAAATTAGCCACTAGGGCTGACCCCAATGGGGACTTGGTGCCCCATGGACCTCACCTTAGGGTTAGGCGGTATAAATGGGGTCCAACTGGCTAGGGGATGGTCAATTGACCCAATATAGTTCAATTTGACCCATTTAGGGCTAGAGTTGACTTTGGTCAACTTAACCACGTTGACTGTCCTCCAAGGGTCCTTAGTCACCCCTTGACCCCATTTTAGGTCTAAGAAGACCCTGGTAGGGTTAGTTGGGCTTAACTAGGGCACACTGCCCTTAATTAGGGCATCTTGCCCAATTTAGGCCTAGAGTGGTCCTAGATCAACTTGGCCACCCTGAGTGGACTCCAATGGGCCCCTAAGGTTCAGATGAACTTTACAATGGATTGGTGAGGCCATGGTGGGGTCTTGAAGTCTTGGTGAAGCCCAATGATTAGCTTAACTAGGGTTTATAAATCTACTATTTGCAGACCATAGTGGTCTCACCTACATCCCTAGGTCTACTTGGCCTTCTTGGGCTTCCTAGGGTTTTATCATGACCTAGTCATGACAAAACCACTCCTAGGGGTCTAGGTGTTTAAGGGATGTTACACCTTGAACTACCACCCCAAAAAAACAAACTCGATGGCTGTTGCTTTGAGTAGAAAAGTACCAGACTCGATCTTTGAGTCTCGGTTAATGAGAATGGAATTAGCTCGGATGGTCGAGCAAATGGAGATCACTTTGGTATATAAAGTTCCTTCGAAAAGGTATACGAAGTACTTGACAACCATGAGTATAGTCTGTGATATTCGGGATCGAATTTGGGCGGAGCAAGGAAAAGATGCTTCTTTAGCCCTCGTGATTAACTCAATTGAGGGTGGAACCACCGAAGAGTATACACTAAAAGGCGGCCTCATTTATTTTCGTGGCCGGCTCTACTTTCCCAAGGGCGGTTAAATTCGGGATAATATCTTGAGAGAGGCATATTGCACTCAGTATTCTATGCATCCCGGGATTGCCAAGATGTGCGCCGATTGCGGAAGACCATGTGTTGGCCGGGAATGACGAGGGACATCAGATATTTTGTTACGCACTGTAAGTCATGTCAAAGGGTGAAGGCAGAATGAAAGAGCCCTGGTGGATTATTATAGTCTTTGCCCATACTCGAGTGGAAGTTCGAGGAAGTCTCCATGGACTTCATCCACGGATTGCTTCGCTCATGCTCAGGGAATGATTCGGTATGGGTAATAGATGACCGCTTGACAAAGGTAGCCAGGTATATTCCTATGAAGAAAGAAGCTCATGTGGATATTTTGGTATGCCTATTTGTGGAGCAGTTTGTACGGTATCATGGCGTGCCAAAGACAATTGTTTCTGACCGGGATGGACGGTTTAACTCAAAGGAATGGAAGGCCGTACAGGCGTATTTGGGCTCACACCTTACGTTTAGAACATTGTTCCACCCTCAGACGGACGGGCAGTCTGAGAGGACCATCAGAACGTTGGAGGACCTATTGAGACTGTGTGTGTTGGATAGAGGAGAGTCGTGGGAAAGACTCTTACCCCTCATAGAATTATCCTATAACAACAGTCATCATACCAGCATCGGAATGGCACCCCATGAAGCCATTTATGGAAGAAGGTGTAGAACAACCTTATCATGGGTACAAGATGAAGACCTGATGGTTTTAGGAATTGAGTACATCGATGATACTGATGCGGTCGTTAGACAAATACGGGACCGCATGCTTGAGGCTCAGAGTCGACAGGCTAAATATTATAATGCAAAGCACCAGATCGTAGAATTTCATGTAGGGGACAAAGAGATCCTGAAAATCCGGCATGGCATGGAGTGTCACGGGTACGTGGTGTGAAAAATCTCAGACCAAGGTACGTTGGGCCTTACACTATATTGGAAAGAATTATCCCTTTGGCCTATCAGTTGGAGTTACCACCAGAGCTGGAGAACCTTCATGACGTATTCCATGTGTGTCTCTCCGGAAGGCTCTGTTGTGGCCCGATCAATATATTCCCACCATTGATTGAGTAGTAGGAACCGATAGATCTGTATGACTAGAGCCGGTGCGGATAGTAGACAATGAGTCAAGGTGTAAGACCCCCCCTCCCGGATCCCAAAACGTGGCACGAAGGGGGAGACTTATGCCTGGAACAGCCGCCTTGCAGTAGCATTAGCACACGGGCTAACCTGTACCACAAGACGCCTATTCCGTCGGCTACAACAATATCAATATAACATGCCAACCCAACCAAATATAATAAGCAAGAGAAGTCAAAATCCACACTAAATAATAATGTCCAAATACATCAATAAAGGAGAAGCCAAAACATGCTTCTACAATATATCAGAGTACAACTAATCATTGCCCAAACAGGCTACATCAGAGTATCAAAATACGAACATCAGTAACCGACGGTATCGATGGCACCATCACTTCAGGCCCTGTCGTCCTGGCCTGGCTGTCCTGCTGCGTAGTCTGCGGCTGCTCTACCTGCGGCGTGACCTCCTAAAAAGGAATACGTAGCAACCGTTAGTCGAAACGACTAAGTGGTTTCACATCCGATCCCCCGGCGACTCCTAGGCACCGGGCGGGGAAAAGGAACAAGAGTACTATATATAATAAGCATAAAAGGGAACAAGCAGGTGACAATTAGTTAAGAGTAACAGTATCATAATGTAGCAAATAT
Organism: Platanthera guangdongensis; assembly: GCA_039583875.1. Classification (NCBI taxonomy): domain Eukaryota; kingdom Viridiplantae; phylum Streptophyta; class Magnoliopsida; order Asparagales; family Orchidaceae; genus Platanthera; species Platanthera guangdongensis. The sequence continues at coordinate 120,687,967 of CM077164.1, forward strand.
TTAAGAGCTACAGCAAACTAACATGTATAAGTAACAGCAGGAAAGTAACTTAACTTATAAGAATGTCCATACAAACTTATAAGTTAAGGATGGGGTTACATAAAAGTAACTCATCGTGTAAGAGTGGCCATATAAACTTATACTATGAGGATCTTGTTGTGCAATGATATGAATGCTATACAATGACTCACCCATGATCGCACCCATGCAATTGCTATGTCGACACAGACTATAGTTCCCACTTTTCGAGCAGGTAGCTAACCTCTCATGCATCAGCCGGCGTCGCCAGGCGGTGACAGGAGAACGGGCACTTCTACTACTAGGCTGGTATGCACACTACTTCACCTAGGCCTCCGTACGCCTCAACGCTAAGAACACAACAGCGGAGCCCATGCGTACTACGGCCCAGCGGGGTCTTGGGTAGATGTGCACCAAGAACACAGCCCAAACTGTCCTTGTGTGACCCAGAAGGGGCCTTGGAAGTAAGCACGAGGACACAGCCCAACCGTTCACTTGGCACGGAAGGGGCCCCGAGACGTGAACACCGAGGACACAGCCAAACCTCCAAAAGTCTAACTGTCGACTCCCGTCGGTGTGACGACTGGCGAACCCGTAGACCTGCCACACTATCCTTAACCAAGGATTACGACACCGCGTGTCGACTCACACCACATGCAAATTCCACATCAACATAACAAGGAAGGGGCCTCGGAAGTAAGCACGAGGACACAGCCCAACCGTCCATCCATACCTCATCACAACTCAACCAAACAAGTGATGGTCAACACCGCACCTACGTCCCTTCACAATACTACCCGTAGGGAGACGACGCTCTAAGCTTTGGACTACTAAACTCAATTCATTAATCAAACATACTCATGGCCATGATTTATTCTTCTATATGACTCCCAAATGATGACAACATAATATAACATGTTACGCATAAAAAGATTTACAAATCTTTCCAAAAGTACTAACCTATTATGAACATGATGCGCAAGTAAAGATCCATCACTCTTTCCATATGTTAACAACATATTATATATGATGCGCACAAATAACAATCTTTCAATTCTTATCAAGTCAATTCATTTAAATAAGATTGCTTCACAATTTGATTATATGAAATCTAATTAATAATCTTCGTCAACCATGCAACAAATGATTAATCATAAGGGTTCATCCAAGTCAAGTAACTTGCAATAAAACTTCCACCGAACCCAAACCCATCTTATAAAAAGCCCAGAATTTTGGTGCAGATTGATTCTAGACAGCAGCTTCGACCGGAGATTCCTGGAGCTACAGGAATTTGATGATAATGTGTAACCCCACGATGGAAAGGTCTTTCTGTTGTCCACAACCTTCGTATTCAGAACTCAACCCAGTTTTGATATTATCCTATTTGAAATCGGACTTGATGTTCGCTGCATATAGAACACAATTTCTGCATGCAGGATTTGTTGAACACCATTTTCATTTAGACTTTCCCGTGGCTACAGACTTCGCCTGAAGTCGTGCAACCATTCGTTGGAAAGGTGTTTTCAAGGGATTCAACTTTCGTGTTTAGTCAAAAGCCCAGATCTGGCCATATCCTTCATGAAAATGGCGTAGAAGATCACTACGCGCAGAATACAGATTCAGCACGCATCTTGAGGCGGAACGGATGGCATCGGTTCTTCTTCCTCCTCAAGTCGATCCTCCAAATCTCCTCCAGAAATATACTCCACCCTTATTCAACCTCATGAGGCCAACACTCTTCACGAAACCATCACCCATCGTCACATAGAAGAAGAGAGTGGTTGAAGAGATCTAAAACCTAGAACACAAGTCCTAGCATGACCAAACCTAGAAGACTTCTTCTCTCCATCAAGACTATCTTGAGCCGATGTCTCTCTTAGGAAAATAACTAAAGAACTAGCACCAAGGGAGAGGGTAGGAAACTCACATCGATTCCAGCGGTTCCTCCATTTCCGGACATGGATCTCGTAATTCTCCTTGGCGGCATCTTCTCCTCACGGTGATGGCGGATTTTCTCATGTCGAACTTGCTCCAGCAGTTTTCTCTCTCACCAGGAGTTCTCACAGGAAATAGGGAATGAAATGGGCATGAAAACGACTAGGGTTTTCTCTTCCCTTATATATGAAAAGTGACACGGGTAGGGACACGGCCGTGTCCTTACCCGTGTCCTGCCTGGCGAAGCGGCAACGACAGTTTCCATGTCGGTTCAATACTTGACACGGGTCGGGACACGCCCGTGTCCCAACCCGTGTCCCGACCCGTGTCCACATTACACGGCCGTGTTCCCTGGCCATGTCCATCTCAGGATACATTTCGACGATCTCAACAGTTCGTCGATCTCGATCAAAATCATTGACTGGAGAACACGGGTAGAGACACGCCCGTGTCTCTACCCGTGTCATGTTAATTCGTCGAAGTCGACGCACAGTTCGTCGATCTCGATACCTCTCGTTGTGTGTATCTCGACACACACGGGTATGGAAACGCTTGTATCGCTACCCGTATCACATGGTGCCGACACAGCTCGTCAGTCTCGACACGCCCTGTCGAGTGTAACTCGACACGCACGGGTAGGGACACGCCCGTGTCGCTACCCGTGTCACATGATGTCGACACAGCTCGCCGATCTCGACATGCCTCATCGAGTTCAACTCGACGCACACGCACACGGGTAGGGACACGAACGTGTATCTACCCGTGTCTTACGCTTGTCTAATTTCTCCTCCTTTTCACATGTGCTGCCCTGTTGTCAGCACTCTCCATGAACCCTAGTCAGCTCTCCTGACTCAAAACACGCACAAGGGGCCTAGTGCGATTCGGGACGTTACAAATCCTATAAATAGAATAAAAGATTTCGTCCCCGAAATCAGGCTTAGGCTGTGGGGAGAAAAGCATAACAAAAAATTTAACATATGCTTTTAAATAAAATTACCTTGAGCAAACAACTCCGGGTTGCATTGCTGCATCAAATCCAATGGATCCCATGTGTACTCCTCCTTCTCATGGTTGGACCATAGCACCTTCACCAAGGGTACACTTTTGCGGCGCAAAGTTCTTGTCTCGCTGTCAACAATCCGCACCGGCTCTAGTCGCACAGAGCTATCTGACGCCACTGCACCATCAGTAGTGGGAATATATTGGTCGGGCCACAACAGTGCTTTTTGAAGCGACGACACATGGAACACATCGTGGAGATTCTCTAGTTCTGGTGGTAACTCCAACCGATAGGCCAACAGGCCAATCCTTTCTAGTATAGTATAAGGCCCAACATACCTTGGGATGAGCTTTTTCACTCCACGTACCCGCGACACTCCATGCATTGGCCGAATCTTGATGAACACTTTATCGCCCACTTGGAACTCCACCATCCGGTGCTTTTTATTGTAATATTTCGCCTGCCGACTTTGAGCCTCCAACATGCGATCCTGTATCAATCTGACCGCCACATCAGTATCATCCATATATTCATTTCCCAATACCTTCGGATCTTCATCCTGCACCCAAGACAAGGGGGTCCTGCACCTTCCGTAAAGGGCTTCATGGGGCGCCATACCGATGCTCGCCTAATGGCTATTATTGTAGGAAAGTTCCACCAGGGGCAAGAGCCTTTCCCACGGCTCTTCTCTGTCCAACACACATAATCTCAACAGATCCCCCAATGTCCTAATGGTCCTTTCAGACTGCCCGTCCATCTGAGGATGAAATGCGGTGCTGAAGGTAAGGCGTGAGGCCAAATATGCCTGTACCGCCTTCCACTCCTTGGAAGTAAACCGACCATCCCGATCCGAAACAATTATATTGGGCACGCCATGATACCATACAAATTGCTCCACAAAAAGGCGTACCAAAACATCCACGTGTGCTTCCTTCTTCATTGGAATGAACCGGGCCACCTTTGTCAGTCGATCAACAATAACCCACACTGAATCATTCCCGGAGCGGGAATGAGGTAGCTGATGAGTCCATTTTATACACCTATTTTCGAACTCATCTGGGTTAGTTTTAACGCGTTTGCACTTCACTTTTAGTTCTTTATCGTTCCTATTTCATCTAATCATTATTTCCATAGGAAGTGCACATTTATGTATGTGGTTGTGTATTTTGTTACTTCTATTATTTGCACTCCTTTGTGTGATTGCCTGGAATGTCTTCACATATCAGTGCTCGGTTTTTCCTTTCGGTACAGGGGTCGTGTGCGTGTTCCGGGATGGTTGTGAAACAGGAATACTGCGTACGATCATGGGATCTAATGCGCACGACCACTGGTCGTGCGCCCCTGATCGTGCGCACTACTCTATGTTTTCCAGAATCAGCCTGGGGTAAGCGCACGACCACTGGACATATTGCGCACGACCACCGGTCGTGCCCTACTGATCGTGTGTATTGATTCCTCTTTTCTGGAGTCATGTTTGGGGTAATCGCACGACCATTGGACTTAGTGCGCACGACCACTGGTCGTGCCCCACTGCTCGTGCGCGTTATCCCAGTTCTTCTTCCTGATCATCCACGCCAGTGCTCACGATCACCGGACATAGTGCGCACGACCACTGGTCGTGCGCCTGTGATCGTGCACATTGTTCATTTCTACTTTGTATAAATAGTGCAGGTCTCGCCCTAATTCGAGAGAGGATCCAGAGCTCGACATTTCTCAGCCGTTTTCCGCCTTCTCCGCCGTTCCCCTTCATCTTCCACCCTAGGGAGGTGCTCCGGGCAAGCTTTCACCGCCAAATCTGAGCCGTAGCTTCCTCTCGGCCTTCTCCTTCATCCGTGAGCTTCAAGTAGGGTTTGTAGCCATAGCCATCAAGCAAAGGAAAGCTAGCAAACTTTGTCCTCTATCGTGAGACGAACAAGACGGGCCATTGGAAGGTGGTGACAGCCCTTCTCTACCCCGGACGTAGTTGAGGACCGAGCTTGGATGCGGAATGACAACCCGACAATTCCAACCGTGAATCCTCAGCAAGACTTCGGATTCGGTCGATCTCTTGACTTGTTCTTTCTTTATTGTTGAATATTGGTGTTTAACTTTATTTATATTGATGAAGTATGCTTAGTTTGTAAAATGTTTTTATACAATTATGTCTATATGATTGTATGTTTTCGTTATTTACTTGAGTTGCGCCATATTCCATCCACCACCATCCACCCTTGCCGCACTAGCAATTGCTAGTGGCGTGCGTTGCGAAGAGGTGCTCACGACCCTCATTCCGCCATTCTCACCACCTCATCCGCAAGCCTACTCGTCCATCCTCCTAGTGATTCGGTGCATAGCGGCCTGACTAGTCTTCAATCCCGCCTGGCGAAGCATCGCATAGCGGCGTTGCATAGGAGTAGTTGATAGTTTTTTATTTTCTTTATCCTCAATATCAAAGCCCCCATCGTTACCGCCGACCCTGAGGACTTCAATCTCAAGTCCTCCTCGTTACTACTGTGATCTTACGCATCAAGGTTTTGGCGCCATTGCCGGGGAACACAGTAGTGTGAGTTTGTGGAGAGGGAGATAGTAGATTGAAGCCCTTTTTCCATTAGTGCATATCATTTTTTTTGTTTGCTTTGGTTTTTAGAATTTTTATATTGCTTATTTCTTTTTCCCTTTTCTGATTTTTGATTTAGATAGCAGATCCGTGCTATTTTTATTTTAGCTGTGTAGAACGTTTTCAGCAATTATTTTTATTCATGATGGATCCTGATGCTGAGTGTCGTATCATTGACACTTTGCGCCGATCCATCGATGTCATTGCTGTTATGAATGCCGAGCATTGCATTCGGTGTTTGTTATGTCAAGGTGTGGGCCACATGTTGAAGGATTTCACTCGTGTGTGCATGCCTTATCCCTCTGAGGGCGTGTGCACAACAACCTCCCGTTCGCGGAAGACTATTGTGGACAGGCCTACCAGGGTGTTGCCTGGCCCATACACTGACATAACGCACGTTGCTCATTCTTTACCTGTTGAGATTACTGAAGAATCTCTGGCCACATACAGCTCTTTCATGGGTCCCTCGATCCCTTTTTACGAGCTTTCCTTGAGTGATGATGATCACTCTGGTGTTAGCCAACAAAAAGAGGAGCAGGAACTCATGGACGCTCTTGTATGGGACGATGAGATTGTTCCGGTCGTCGACGGGGTGGCGTCGGCGAATGATTTTGCGATGGGGCCTGCTCATTCAGTGCTTGATTTTGAGAGAAGCCTTGACCTTCCGCAATTTTTGCCGGATTGTGCTACTCCATTTTTGTGTGAGTCGGCTGATGATGCCGTAATTGTTGATGATTCGGTGCCCGAGGTTGCGCCGAAGTTGGATGATGATTCCTCTATCTCCGACGGAGAAGGTGGATCTTCGGAACACTATGGAGCACCCCGGTGGGATAAGGAATACCCTCTTTCGGATGTGGAGGTTTGCACCTCTTTATTAGACGAGTCCGTTTCTCTTGCCACCGTGGACCTCGAGTTCTCGAATTCTCCCCGATACGACTCATATGACACCGACAGTGATCTTTTCTTGGATCCTGCTGGGAGTGAGACCGGGACCACTCCCCCTATTTCTGATTATTTTAGTTCTTCTTCTCCTTTATTTCTTGATCCTTCTTCTTTATCTGAGCCTGTGAAGGTTGAATCTCCACAGGTAAGTTGGGTTGACGTTGAGCCTTGCGCTCAGGCTGTCGACGAGTGCATCCTCTTGTGTGAGGAGGTTCCTACGTCCTTCACAGTGGAAGCCCCTGCCGTCACCTTCGTCTCTAGCGAACTTGTGGTGGATGAAACCTTGCTAGGCAAGGATTTGTTTTGTGGTGAGATGAGTGAGGACCAGGCCTCCTCCTCATCTTACTTCCTATTTCCTCTACCTGTGTTGGGCAGGTATTATTATTTAGGTAGAGGGGTAACTGTTCTATCGCCGTATCGGTACCCGTTACCGAAACGGATATTGGAACAGTTACCTGTGCATTTTTCTTTTCATAGGCCCATTAGCTAGAATCTTTTCGTAGCTGAATAAGTCGTGCTGGGATGACAATAACCCCAGTTCTTATCTTTCGTTTTCTTCATTTTATTTTTCTTGTCTATTTTAATTTTAGCATTTCTTTTTGTATATTTTGTTTTGTTTTTGCGGAGCTCACCCCTGCAGGTATTCTTGACAAAATCACATTGGCGGGGTTGTGATTCTTGGTATGGCTGGCCTGCTTCAGGTTTCCACGCGTCTTCTGGTATGCTCACTGGCTGAGCATTGGGTAACCTCTTCCCTTAGCTGCTTATGATTTTAATTTCTATATCATCTGCTGTATTGCTTAGCTTAAGTCTGGGGGAGAGCCAGTGTTGTTACCTTTTGCACGTGCACATTTCATGTGCATACTAGAAGCTTTTATAATTTTATTTTGATTAGTTCGTTGCATCACACACCACTGCACCCACATGAGTACGTGCTTAGCTGTTAGTGTGCCGCGAGTTAAACTCATTTCTTCGTTAGATTTGGGAAAATTATGGTGCTGACATAGGATTGTGAGACAGAGTAAAATGTTGACCTTGCTGTGCTCCTAGTCAACTGCTCTCGTCTTGTGTAGAAATTGGAGTAGATTTAATTTTTCTGTATGCGTTTTGTTTTATATTTTTCTAATTGCGTAAATACTTTTTATTCTACTCAAAAGTTGGTGAATCCGGTGTGAATCCGACGGTAGCTTAGGGATGTGTGTAGACGGCCGTTAGGTTCGTATTGCTCGAGTCGGGAGGAGGGATAGTATTTCTCGTTGGCTAAGAACTTGCCCCAAGCTATTCTTGAAGCATGGGTATAGGTTAGTCATGCATGAGCGTGATGTAGGCCATCATTTTGACCCGGTTGAGCTTTGTACCATTCCTAACGTCTTATCCTCGCTAGCCCCGTTGTGCCTACCCCTTCTTTTGATTCAGAGTTTTACATTTTAATGTTGGGGTGTGATGTGGTGATTTTACATGAGAAAATGTGGATGTGCTCCAAAGCTTATATTTGCTGAATTTGTGAAAAGAAAAGTAATTTGAAAAAGAAAAAGAAAAGTTAAAAAAAAAATTGATGTTAAAGTGAAAAAGTGAAAAGGAAAAGTAAAATTGAAAATCCTATTTGAGATGTGCTTATTTTTGGAGTAGGCGGTGCACACACCCATATGTTAAAAGTTAAGTTTGGGGGTGTGGTGTACCCGCATGTATTTTGGTTAGCTGATGGATTCCTTTTATACTAGCTCATTTTGGTTAGGTGCATAGCCTTCTTGTTTATCATTGTTTACCTCACCGAAACCCAAACCCCATCTCTTCACCTACAGTCCTACTGATTCGTGTGTGAACCAAACCAGTGCCGTGGAGAGAATGCGAAAGGGCAACCATATGGTCACTGACATTGGTGGATTCCTTTGGAGGTTATCCCGAGCCCTGATCTTTGGCAATGCTCATCTAGCGATTAGTCTACTTTCTCCCTACGCATGATCGGATGAATCACCGTGATTCCATTTTTGAGTAATAATAAAATGTTGATACGCATTGTGAAAAATATAAACTATTCTGCATACTTAGAAATTTTCTCTATTGTATTTTTCCGCACGTGAGCATGCGACTTCGCATGGTACTTTGTTTTTCAATTTCTTTGTTAGCTAGTAATTTTCCCTATCTGCTTAGATTTTGTTTGCTCGGGACGCGCAAACAGTTAAGTCTGGGGGTGTGATGAGTCCATTTTATATACTTATTTTCGGACTCATCTGGGTTAGTTTTAATGCATTTGCACTTCACTTTTAGTTCTTTATCCTTCCTATTTCATCTAATCATTATTTCCATAGGAAGTGCACATTTATGCATGTGGTTGTGTATTTTGTTAATTCTATTGTTTGCACTCCTTTGTGTGATTGCCTGGAATGTCTGCACATATCAGTGATCGGTTTTTCCTTTCGGTACAGGGGTCGTGTGCGTGTTACGGGATGGTAGTGAACCAGGAATACTGCGTACGATCATGGGATCTAATGCGCACGACCACTGGTCGTGCGCCCCTGATCGTGCGCACTACTCTACGTTTTCCAGAATCAGCCTGGGGTAAGCGCACGACCACTGGACATATTGCGCACGACCACCGGTCGTGCACCGCTGATTGTGTGCATTGATTCCTCTTTTCTGGAGTCCTGTCTGGGGTAATCGCATGACCATTGGACTTAGTGTGCACGACCACTGGTCGTGCGCCACTGCTCGTGTGCGTTATCCTAGTTCTTCTTCCTGATCTTCCACGCCAGTGCGCAAGATCACCGGACATAGTGCGCACGATCACTGGTCGTGCGCCTGTGATCGTGCGCATTGTTCATTTCTGCTTTGTATAAATAGTGCAGGTCTCGCCCTAATTTGAGGGAGGATCCGGATCTCGACATTTCTCCGCCATTTTCCGCCTTCTCGCCGTTCCCCTTCATCATCCACCCTAGGGAGGTGCTCCGGGCAAGCTTTCACTGCCAAATCCGAGCCGGAGCTACTTCTCGGCCTTCTCCTTCATCCGTGAGCTTCAAGTAGGGTTTGACTCCATAGCCATCAAGCAAAGGAAAGCTAGCAAACTTCGTCCGCTATCGTGAGACGAAGAAGACGGGCCATTGTAAGGTGGTGACAGCCCTTCTCTACCCCGGACGAAGTTGAGGACCGAGCTTGGACGCGAAATGACAACCCGACGATTCCAACCGTGAATCCTCAGCAAGACTTCGGATTCGGTCGATCTCTTGACTTGTTCTTGCTTTATTGTTGAATATTGGTGTTTAACTTTATTTATATTGATGAAGTATGCTTTGTTTGTAAAACGTTTTTATACAATTATGTCTATGTGATTGTATGTTTTCGTTATTTACTTGAGTTGCGCCATATTCCATCCACCACCATCCACCCTTGCCGCACTAGCAATTGCTAGTGGCGTGCGTTGCGAAGAGGTGCTCAGGACCCTTATTCCGCCATTCTCACAACCTCATCCGCAAGCCTACTCGTCCATCCGCCTAGTGATTCGCTGCATAGCGGCCCGACTAGTCTTCCATCCCGCCTGGCGAAGCATCGCATAGCGGTGTTGCATAGGAGTAGTTGATAGTGTTTTATTTTCTTTAACCGTAATATCAAAGCCCCCATCGTTACCGCCGTCCCTGAGGACTTCAATCTCAAGTCCTCCTCGAAACTAACTCCACCTTACTGTGTTTCTTGTGAGATCGATACTTGGGAAAACCCGCATTTTATATTACTTGTGCAACCGGTTCACTGCCGTGATCTTACGCATCCCAATTGGAGACCAGCTGAATATTGATGCAGGCAACCGAGTTGGAGGGATACCTCATGTCGACAGAAATGGCGACGAAAATGAAGTGAACTCTCCCCAGGTCCGCACCATGAGGGATTATACTACACCTACTGTCGGGAGCATATACCCCGGTTTCGGACCTGCTATCACCAATCCACAGTTCGAAATTAAACCAGCTATTCTGAATATCATTCGGAACAACGCTCAGTTCTCCGGAATGGCCACTGAAGATGCCCATCTTCACCTTACAGAATTCTCCGAAATCTGCGCCACGTTCCGCTACGCTGGAATGCCAGACGAAACAGTCAAGCTCCGCCTCTTCCCTTTTTCATTAAGGGACAAAGCCAAGACATGGCTTCACTCCCTCCCACCTGGAACAACCACCACCTGGGAGGCTTTGGCCACAAAATTCCTAGCTAAGTTCCATTCGGTGGATCGGATCGTGAGCATGAGGCGCGCAATAGCCAACTTCCGGCAAGCCAATCAAGAAAGTTTATCCGAAGTTTGGGAGCGTTTCAACGAGTTGCTGAGGAAGTGCCCTAATCATGGATTCCAAACGTGGAACCTCGTCGAAAGTTTCTACTTCGCTATTGATACCCACCACCAAGCCATGATCGATGTTGCCTCCGGAGGAACCATCATGAATCTTGCTCCAGATGATGCTTTGATAGTCTTACAAGACACCGCCACCCACAGTGCTTACTGGACCGCTGGAAGAAACATCCCACGAAGCACCAGTGGAGTGTTTGCCTTGGATATCCCCAAGCCTGCTCCTGCCGCCCCAGTGATGGCAATCTCATGCCAAGGGTGCGGAAGCACCAATCACCACAGCTTCAAATGCTTAGGAGTTGAGGTACCAGACGAATCTTTGTTTATGAATGAGTCCGTTAATTTTGCTGCCAATCAAAACAGGGGAGTGCCTTACGAGAATACTTATAACCCGGGGGTGAGAAATCACCCCAACTTTTCTTGGAATCCTAACACATCTGGCCAAAGATGGCAACCGGGGCAACATCAAAACGATGTGTATGCTTCCGGAAGCCAACCGAGGCCGCCTCAACCGAATTATTCCCAAGTACCCCCCCATTGTTAAGAAAAGTTCTTTGGAAGAGATGTTCGAGAAGTTCGTTGAGATTTCCCAATCCAACATGACAAATCAGGCTACCTCGATGCGCAAACTGGAGGCACAATTGGGCCAATTGGCTCAAGTGGTTTCCGAGCGCACCCAAGGCACCTTACCCAGTTACACCGAAAAGAACCCCCATGAACAGGGTAAGCGCCTTGGGGAGGACAATTCGGGAAACCGCAATGAACTTGACATCAATTGTAAAATCAATAACATCGAAACTCCAGCATTATGCGATTCCGGTGCGTCCAGCAACATCCTCACTTTGCAAGATGTTGCGAAGATGCACTTACAAGTCGACATTGAAAATTGGAAATCGCTTATCTTAGCGAATGGCAATTTGGTTGACACTGAGGGAGGTGTTCGGGAAGTTGAAATCGAGGTTAACGGCAAAAGTATCACCACTGACTTCCAGGTTTTGGGACCACAGGACAATAACTCCATTCCTATATTAGGACTCCCAATCCTAACAACCAGTGGCGCATCCCTCGACTTTTCCAAAGGCCGTGTCACTTGGCCAAACGAGGAGTCCACCCTCGATAACACATCCATACATTCTTCTCCCATCCAAAATAACAATTCTCTGAGTGTCACAGATATCAAGCTGGATTCAGGTCTCCCCTTATTGGAAGCACATCTGGAGGAGACGACAAAGAAAGGACCCCCTCAGGAAGTCGATGAGAATCAAGAGCTACTGGTCCACAAAGGGATCAATTGTACCAAAGCCACGGCTACCATTCTACTGCCAGCCAACTCTGTTTTTGAGCATGGCGAACCAAGTTTTATTCGGGAGAAAGCCCAGGACAGTAATTTGTAAATTCTGTTAAGCGATCTGTAGCTTGGGCAGATCTGGTTGCTGTCACGGTGTCGGATAGGCCGCCACAAACCACGACACCAAGAAACCTTACAGCCTACCTCCATTGGAAGTCTCCCACGGTGGAGAAACTGAAAGAGGCCAAGCGTTTACGCGGAGAGCGCTACGCTGCCTTCCGGCGCGAGAAAGAGTGCACTCGCAGTAATGGGACAATGCCTACCCCGAATGCAAAAAGACAATCTGTTGTTCTCTCGCATCCCACCGGAGAGACTTACCATAAATCTGCTTATAGCTGATTGCACCACCCTCATTCCTCTTTCCATCCTCTTTATTGCTACTTGTTGAATGATGGTTGCTCTACTTTTAATTTTGTTCCCTTTTTCTACTGCCAAGAACTCTCTATTTGAACTTGCTAATACAGGTATTTGGTCCACCTTAAGGACGGTAAACAAAAGGGCTTTCGGGAGACAACCTAAGTTGGACCGTTTGGTCCTATGCTGTGTTTTGATTTCTTTTTATATATTCATATATTCCTGTTTCCATATTTTGTTGGCTGGCATCCTTCAATCGCAGGTGCAGGAATATTTGAGGCGCGGCAACTTGGCCGCACTTGGACATCTCATTGCACGACTGGTATGCTCAATTTTGAGCATATGTACTTCCTACCCTAGCTTTTTTATCAAATATGACATGCTGATTTTTTCTAGTTGTTGACTTCAAGTCTGGGGGGAGAGCATGCCTGTGGCCACTACACCACACTTTCTGTTGCATACCGGTTTCTTGTTTACTTATTGCTTGATTTATGTTGCACACACTGATTCACCCACACGAGTGCGCTCTTACCCACGCGCACAACCCGAGTCAAATTTATTGTTTTTGTGTAAACTTTAAAATAGTGGTATTGGCTTAGGATTTCAGAATTGAGTAGTTCGAAACTCATGCAGTGCTGCTAATCAAATACACATGGTTTGTGTAGATTTAGGATAGAATTAATTTTTCTTTATGCTCGTAGATTTATTTTTTTCTGCAAACGTAAATATTGTTTGTACTGCTCAAAATCTGAATCTGGGGTAATCGAACGATAATGTAGGAATGTGTGTAGCCGCCACTAGACTCGTATTGCTCGAGTCCGGAGGAAGGATCATCTTTATCGGTGGCTAAGAACTTGCACTAAGCTACTCTCGAAGCATTGGTGCACGGTTAGTCAAGCGTGAGCATGTCGTAGGCCTTCCTTTTGGATAGTTTGAGCCTTGTTTTAGCCTTTCCTACCTGTTAACCGTTGCATGCCAAATTTGTGTCTACCCTTCCTTTGATCCAGCTCCACTCACTTTCACCAAGGCCTGAAGCTAAACCCACCTTCGCAATCAAATGCTTGAGCTGATTTGTATTTACTGTTTTGCCGAGGTTGCGATAAGTGGACATTGTTTTGGGGGTGCTGAAATCATTAACGTTTTGATTGCTACGTTTGGGGATTGCTAGCGTAGCAAAAGAAAAAAAATTTTAATAAAAAAATAAAAAGCTGATAAGCGCAAACGAGAAAAATATGAAGGAATTGCTTTGAGATTTCGATCCCCATCCTCTTTATTGATTTTGGTCGGGTTCAGCCGTGTTCACACCCGGTTTTCAAGCTAAGTCTGGGGGCGTGTGCCCCGTTCATTTCTAAGTGGTTGTATTGGTTTGGGTTTTATTCGCTCGCTTTGGTTGCATAGAGGCTTCATGTTTATCTTTGACTACCAAGCCTTCGCCTAAGCCCCATTGTATCCTACAAGTCCTACTGATTCACGCTTGAGTCTCACCTGCGCCGTGGAGAGAGTGTGAACGTGCAAGCATATGGTCCCCGACATTGGTGGATTCCTTTGGAGGTGATCCTGAGTCCGGAACTTTGGCAATGCTCACCTTAGTGGCCTGCCTACTTTCTTCCTACACATGATCGGAAGATCCTCCAAAATTCTAATTTTGAGCAATTACAATATTTATTTACGTCTGTCGAATAGTTTAAACTACGTCGTATAATTAAAAATTTTTTCTATTATATCTTCTATACCCATGATGTATTTGATTTCTCGTCTTACTTCTTTTTGAAATTTCTGAGTCAGTTAGATATTTTCTAGTTCACGGAGTGATGATTTGCTCGGGACGTGCAAATGGTTAAGTCTGGGGGTGTGATGAGTCCACATTTTACACTAATTTTTGGACACATCTGGGCTAGTTTTATCGTCTTAGCACTACACTTGAGAGCCTTTATTGCTTATATGTGCTTATGTACCTTTTTCACGATTAAGTGCACTGTAGGCCCGTTTCTGTGTGCTTTCTTTGTTTCTATATTTTTGTTATTCTTTAGCCCTATCTCGGGGATGTGGTGTGCATGTTTTGGTGGCCTATCTGCCTCTTCTGCTGGTGCAGGGGTCGTGTGCATGCTCCGGAACCTCTCGGGAGACACCGACGATGCAGGAATACTGCGCACGACCACTGGACTTATTATGCACGACCACTGGTCGTGCTCCACTGATCATGCGCATTACATTCCCTTTTTCCTAATCCTGTCTAGGTAATCGCACGAGCACTGGCCGTAGTGCGTACGACCACTGGTCGTGCGCCACTACTCGTGTGCATATATGCTGATGCTTCTTGTCTAGGTTGCAGGTCTATTTGGCAAAGTCGCACGATCATCGACCGACAGTGCGCATGACCACTGGTCGTGTTCCACTGATCGTGCACACTGCTTCTGTTGCCTCTGTATTTAAGGCCCTGCTCCCCAATTTAGGTCAACACCTGTCATTTACTGCGATCGGAGAGTGCGCGGGAATTGCCATTTCACTTCTCCAGCTGCTCCATCACCTCCACCTTCGTCGGAGGCCATTGCCAACTACTCCGAAGCTTTTCAACTCTCCAGCGAAGCCCTCGGCCATTGATGACTTCAACACCAAGCTGTCCTCCGGAGTGGGTGAAGTAGACAACCTAGAGAACGGACTTAAAGGCCTTCTAGGTGATAGCTCGTTGGTACCGGAAGCCTCCTTGGACTGAGCCCGGAAGCAGATTGACAACTCGCCTCTCCGGCCACGACCCGCGGTGGATCTTCACTCTCTTTTGGTTTACTCCTCTTCCCATTCCTCTGTAGTATGAATGTTTTGAGCAGTGTAATGAACACTTCCATCCATGAACATCAAGTTTATTTTATAGCTAATGGAATGTTAGTATGTTCTTCTGCTTGTGAGTATTGTCTGTAAATGTGCCTCGCTCACCCCACATCCACTCCATTCCTGTGTCTTATCTGATTGCACTCCACACAAGAACACTTCAATCCATTAGCTTCCCTTCCACTCGCCCAACTGAAGTTCGGCATCACGGCCGACAAACCCACTCCACCTTGCGAAGCGGTGCCTTTGACCCGCATAGCTTTTACTAGTTCAGTAGATCAAACATCCATAATCTCCCAAGTCCTCTATTTCCTCTTTTTTTATTTATAACTCTCATAACAATATTCTTTGTACTGTTGCCGTTCTACGCTAATTGCATTCCTCAAGAGACCGACACTCGGGGATTTATTCCCAAAACTTTATTACTTGTGCGACCGGTGCGCTTGCCGATTTACACGCATCAAGTTTTTGGCGCCGTTGCTGGAACGAGGTAGCCCATGGACAAAGTCCATGGAGATATCCTCGAACTTCCATTCGGGGATGGGCAACGACTGCAACAAACCACTGGGACTCCTGCATTCAGCCTTCACTCTTTGACAAGCTTCGCAATGTGTAACATAGTAACGAACATCCTTCTTCATTCCTGGCCAGCACATGGTCTTCCGTAAGCCGGCATACATCTTGGCAATACCCGGGTGTACAGAATATTGAGAGGAATGTGCCTCTCTCAATATTTCCTCCCGGAGTTTGCCGCCCTTGGGAATATAGAGTCAGCCACGAAAATAAACGAGGCCGTCTTTTAGTGTGTACTCATCGGTGGTCCCATCTTCAATTGCCTTGATTGCCAGGGCCAAGGCCGCATCCATTCCTTGCTCCACCCGAATCCGGTCCCGGATATCACAAACTATGCTCATGCTTGCCAAATACTCCGCATACTCTACCGAAGGAGCCTTGAATACCAGAGTAATATCCATCTCCTCAATCATCCGAGCCAACTCCATACTCATCAACCGAGACTCTGGGCTAGAGCCTGACACTTTTCTACTCAATGCATTGACTACCGAGTTCGCTTTCCCAGGGTGGTAGTTCATGGTGAACTCATAGTCGCATAGAAATTCCAACAACCGCTGTTGTCTCAGGTTCAACTCCTTTTGAGTGTGGACATACTTCAAGTTTTTGTGATCGGAAAAGATGTCGCAGTGGACGCCATATAGATAATGCCTCCAGACCTTCAAAGCGAACACCACTGCTCCCGACTCCAAATCATGAACCGGGTAATTGATTTCATGTTTCTTTAACTGCCTTGAAGCATAAGCGATTACGTGCCCGTGCTGCATCAATACCGCTCCCATCCCTTGATATGACGCATCCGTGTAAACCTGAAATCCTTCCTTCCCAGATGGAAGTGCAAGGATGGGGGCGGAGGTAAGCCTATAGGGCAACCTTTGAAAATCCTTTCACAAACTTGCGGTAGTACCCGACAAGTCCAAGGAAACTCCTCACATCGGCTGCCGACTTCAAGGGCGACCACTCTTTCACGGCTCGCACCTTTGCTGGGTCCACTGCTAATCCTGCTCCACTGATCACATGCCCCAAGAAGGCAACCTCCTTAAGCCATAATTCACACTTGCTAAACTTGGCATACAAGGCGTGCTCCTTCAATTTCTTCAAAACCAAGGTCAGGTGCTCGACATGCTCCTCCTCCGTCTTTGAGTAGAACAAGATGTCGTCGATGAAAACAATGACGAAGATGTCCAAATATGGTTCAAACACCTTGTTCATCAAGCTCATGAAGGCCGAAGGGGCATTTGTGAGCCCAAACGGCATTACTGTGAACTCATACAAACCATATCTCGAACTGAAGGCTGTTTTCTGAATGTCCCCTTCTTGTATCCTCAATTAATAGTATCCAGAGCGCAAATCCAGTTTAGAGAACCAATGTGCTCCCACTAGCTGATCGAACAACTCGTCGATCCGAGGTAGAGGATAAGTGTTCCGCACCGTCAACCGATTGAGTTCGCGATAATATATGCACAAACGCAGGGTTCCATCCTTCTTCTTCACGAACAGCATAGGGGCTCCCCAGGGTGACGAACTGGGGCGAACGAACCCTGACTCCACCAGTTCTTGCAATTGAACTCTAAACTCCGCGAGTTCTTTCAGGGCCATTCTGTACGGAGCCTTGGATACAGGCTTGGCACCTAGTACTAGATTAATCTGGAAGTCAACCTCTCTATGCGGAGTAATCCTGGTAGCTTCTCAGGAAATACCTCGGGAAAATCCCGCACAACCCGTACATCCTTTAATTCCAATGCTTCTTCCTTCAACTCGAACCAGATCATGAAGACCTTGTCCCCCTTCATATGAGCTTTTACAACCTGGATGGAAGATAACATCATGCGAGGCGCGAAGCCAATACCTTGGAAGATGACGTCATAGTCTCCATGTATCAAATAGATCCGCTTCTCCGCGCAGTCGATCCTTGTGAAGTGCCAGTCCAGCCATTCCATGCCCAAAATGATGTCAAACTCCGGCATTCTCAGAACTGTGGCCGACGTATCAAAGGCCTTCCCATCAATAAATAACTTCAACTCGCACTTGGCGGTTGCGATCATCTCCGAGCCATCCAAAAGGCGTACACTTCGGGCTATGCCAATGAAGTACTGTACACCCTCCATGTCTTTTATGATAACCTCGGACACAAAGGAGTGTGAGGCACCGGTATCGAACAACGCATAGGCCGTCTTCCCGCCAATAATCACAGTGCCTAAGTAACAAGAACCAAAACTTATTGCTAGGTGTCTAGTAAGTTTTAAACAATTCTAGTTAGACCATGAAAATATGTTAATTAATTAAACCATACCTGCAATCACATCTTGTGGGTTCCGTTCCTGCGCCAAGTCAAGCGCGTACACCTGATCCCTAGCAGGGTCGGGGTTACCTCCTCGCGATCCTCGTCCTCGACCACGTATATATCCCCGTCCTCGTGGGGCTGCTGGAGGGAGAGCAGGAGGGAGAGCATGAGGGACGTTCCCATATAGCTGCGGGCAGAAACGTCAGATGTGGCCCAGCTGGTTGCATTCGATGCACACTAGCCCACGATGCCCTTCAGGTTGTTGAAATTGCTGAGGCTGTAGGGGTGGAGGCAACGTATGGGGCTGCGGAACTGGATGCTCCACCCTATAGTTTCGGTGGACACGCCCTCCACCTCTTTGATATCCTCTTCCTCCTCTGAAATCCCGCCTCCTTCTATTTCTTGGGCCGGCTTCCATCACGTCCTCCGCAGGCCTCTTACTACATCCCAGGTGGTCCGCCTCCAATCTTTTCGCCATATCAATGATCTCCGCCAATCTACCATCCGCTATAAACAAATGGGACTGCCTTAAGGGATCTCGCAACCCTTTGTAGAAGCGCTTGTCATAACCTCTGTCATCCAACTCGTAAGAATCCGCAAACCTTGCGAGATGCTGGTATTCGCGCTGGTATTCCATAACCGACTTTGATCCCTACTTTAGTAGAAGAAACCTCTGCTCAAGCTCATCTCGGGCCGATGTATGGTTAAAGTGCTCCAAGAAAATACTCGAGAATTCACTCCAACTTATCTCTGTGTAGACCCGACCTTGGAAGGTAGAGCCCATGAGGTACTTCCACCACCTCTTAGCATGTGAGTCCAAGACGGACATCGCCAATATCACTGCCATGTTGGCTGGGCAACGGATACCAGACAACAACTCCTGAACCGTGTCTAGCTATTCCTCTGTACGTACGGCTGACTCCGTCCCAAGGTAGACGAGAGGGAAGAGAGCCCGGAAGGTGCTCAACCAGTTGGAGCTCGGGTCCTGTTGTTGCACCGGGGGCTGCTGTGCCCTAAAAGCATCGAGGATGACAGTGAGTGTCTGCCCCAACTCAGATTGTTGGAACTGAGTGGGAGTGGGTATGGAGGGCGTAGGAGTGCCTCTCACATGCTCAACGAGCGCTGGAATCTACACATAAAACACAAACGTATGGTCAGGTTGGTTAATCTTAAGGTCAAAGTTGGACATACTTAGCGTGAATTACATATGGGCATACCACTGCTTCCTGAAAGAACTAGTGCCTATACACCTAGAGGGGGGCGGGGGGTGAATAGGTGCACTTAATCTTTTTAACTTTTAAGGCAAAAACCCTGAATTATTAGACCTGTTTATGCAATGCTTTACAACAATTCAGCACAAATTACACAACAATCACACAAGCATACAATCACAGAGAGCACACAGGATTTATAGTGGTTCCCCAAGGTCTGGGTACATCCACTTTCCCCCTTCGCCTATCTAGTAGTGTACTAGATTCGGCCTAACTTCTCCACTTCTCCTCAGATCCTCAGATCTTACAACTCAGAACCCCAAATAGGTTCCTACAGCTCAGAGTGATCCCACTCCTACAACTCAGGCACAAAAGCCCTACCACTCAGTCTTCACCAAGACCCACACTCATCCTTCAACAAGGCCTACACTCAGCCATCAATAAGGCCTACACTCAGAGAAATGTATCTCCTACACTCAGGCACAAAAGCCCTACTACTCAGCCTTTATAGATATAGGCTTACAACTCAGATCCCTTAGGATCCTACAGAAAATAAAAAGTACAAGGATTAATAACCACAACTCTGATTGAGAAAGTTGATTTGACTGGCTTCTTGAGGAGTTCTTGAAAGAACTTTGCAGAGATCAACCTCCCTTGGCTTTCTTCAAAGCTTCTTGAATTAGAACACAGTAGGGTTGTATCTCTATGCAGATGATCTTCAATCAACTGCTGACTTGAGAATCAGATCTCAATCTGAAACTTTCTTGGCACCCTGGTTCAATAGCTGTCTTCTTAGAAGGAGCTCTCTCTCTCCAACTTCTTAGATCTTCACTTGAAGGTCTTCTTCTGGTTTGTTGTTTCTCACTTCAATGATTGCTTCATCGATCTAGTCTGTTGAAGGTCTAAGCCTTTATATAAGCTTTCTTCATGGTGACCGGCTGATCTAGTTTCTAACAACTTCTGACAGCTCTGACAGTAGCAGTTGACCGGTTGAAATGGCAGCTGTCAAGTCATCCAGTCACTTCTTGAAAACTCTGCCACTGTCTGAAAATGTCGACACAGATAGTCTTTATGTGTCGACAAAAATAGGCCAAGTGTCGACACAAGTAGACTAAGTGTCGACACTAGCCTTCATGGTGTCGACACAACTCCTTGTGTTGTAGAAACTACTTCTCGACAGTGCTTCTTCAGAATGTGTCGACACTGATCCTGTGTGTCGACACAAGTCCTTCTTCAATACTTAGTTGATTTCTGCAAAGTGTCGACACAACTCCTTTGTGTCGACACATCTTCTTGTGTTGAAACTTGTTAGGTGTCGACACATCTTCTTTGTGTCGACACATGCCTTCTGTGTTGAAACTTTTGCTGAGTGTCGACACATCACCTTTGTGTCGACACATTCTTCATGTGGTGAGACTTTGCTGTGTGTCGACACATCTCCTTTGTGTTGACACATGTACTTAAGCTCTGTTGAAGTTTGCTGAGTGTCGACACAGCCTCCTAGTGTCGACACTTGTACTTGAACTTTGTTGATGTTTGCTGAGTGTCGACACAGCCTCCTAGTGTCGACACATGAACGTGAACATTGTTGAAGTTTTGCTGAGTGTCGACACAGCCTCCTAGTGTCGACACTTTTGATGTCAACAAAGTTCCTCTGGGTGTCGACACTGCTTCTAAGTGTCGACACTAATTCTTTAGACATTTCTTCATTGTGTGTTGACACAGCCTGTATGTGTCGACACTTTCCTTCTGGTGTCGACTCTGCATTCCTGGTGTCGACACAATTACTCCAAGTGTCGACACAGCTTCTCTAGGTGTCGACACAAGCCTTCTTAAGTGTCGACACTTTTCTTCTAGGTGTCGACACATGGACTTAGAAACTTTTCCTGCAAACCTGCAGTTACTTAACCTGCACAAATAAACTCAAAGCACATCAAATACACCTTGATGCATATCATTGAGTAGGGTGAGGCTTCTTCAAATCAGGAACATATATTCCAATGTACCCAACAATCTCTCCCTATTTGGAGAAGTCATAACCCTTAGTCAATGATATACACCAAACATAACAAATTCTCAGTATGATGTAAAAGAGTAATATATGACAGGGTAAGAACTAAAACATGTATAAATAGAAAATGTATAAATAATTATCTCAGAACACTTAATGTAATAGATTTGAAACATGACACAATGTTCTTACAAATTTCAACATTCTCATTAGTCAAAAGTTTACATAGAATTTTAATACAAATGATTACAATTTGTAAACTTTAAGAAAATTCTATCCTATGGCTGCTCTGGTTCCTTGATTACAATCCCCTTTCTAGACTGAATCTTTGCTTGAACTGGAGCTTCAGTGTCATCAGCAGCAGCAGGCTTCTTCCCTTTAAGATCTTTCTTTTTCAGCTCTTCAGCCTTGATCTTCTGCCTTTCAAAATAGTGATAAGGCTTGGGAAAATACTTGCTAGGATCCTGTGGATTAGGAGGTAGCTTTCCTAGTTTAGCCTTTCTTCTATATTGCACAATGGCCTCTTGCCTATTCTCATGTTTCCTCCACTCCAGGTCAGAATACCACTTGCCTCTATCCAGGACATTGTTCTTAGCAGTCTTCCTTGCAGTCAAAATGATATTCCTGGAAGTGGGGCTCCATTGTTCAAAATCAGGCTTTAATTCAGCTTGCTCTCTGAATCTTGTCTTAGATAATTGGGCCTCTTGTTCTTTTAACAAAGCCTCTTGTTCTTTTAGTATTGCCTCTGACACAGGCTGGACAACTTTCTCTATGATGACATTCTGATTTCCCTCAGGAGGACTATACATAGACTGTATCTCTTGATGTATCATGTCAAAGTCTGGTGGAGGGTATATCACTTGTGCTACTTCAGCCTGCTCTCCTCCAAAGTACACAAGATTGATTCCAGACTCTGCAACATTGTCATCATCACATAAGGGTGGATATCCAAGGGTGGCTCTGATGGAATTTGAAATCCAGAGTATGTAGGATTGATTCCAGACTTTGCAACATTGTCATCATCACATAAGGGTGGACATCCAAGGGTGGCTCTGATGGAATTTGAAATCCATTTGGCATGATCAGAGCCTGCCTTCACAAATACCCTCTCCCCCTTTATGACTTCTCTCTCTATGTGATCCCTTAGATCATCTTTCTGAAATCTTATCTGTGCATTCAGATAGTTAACTCCATCTTTATAGAAAGGTTTTAATCTTTGGAGCTTGTCAGTGATTGCCTTCTGAGAGTCTTCAATTGCAGTTTTAACAGCAGTTAGGCTCTCTTGCAATTGCTTGTCAAATTCAGCCTTGGTAGTAGCACTTGCTGCAGTCTAACCAGTAGCTATATTCTTCATTTCAGTTATTATGACATTATGTGAAGCAGTGAGATTATCATTCATCCTTATCTGGTTTTCCAGGACATAGCCTTGCTTCACTTCTAGGTCATCAAGTTTTGTCTGTATTTTCTCTTGATGTGTAGCCAGATAGACCACTGCATTGCCTCCTTTATGGAAACAATCAGTCATTTCCTTCTTGTTAAGATTTACTTCAAATCTGATTGACTTGATGTCTTGTGCAAGATCAAATTACAGTGACTTATGGCCTTCATCCACATATTTTTCTAGAGCTTGCCTTTGCTCATCTAGTTTAATCTGCAATGCTACCATCAGAGAACTAAAATCAGTAGTGGTGGCAGGCTGTCGAGCAATTATATGTAGGGCTTTCTTATAGTTCTGGCTCCTTCTTTTGAAGACCTGGAACTTCCTCTTCTTGGCTCTAGCAGCCTCTTCATCCTCTGAAGCAGATGTGCTAGCAATATCCACTCTGTCCTTAGGACAAGGATATGAATCCTTCTCAGTCCTTGGTAGCCCTTCAGCATCTCTTGGCTCCTCAGTCTCCTTACTTACAGTTTCCTCTACAATCTCCACATGCTCCCCCTCAATATGGCTTTCTCCCCCTCAACAGCAGCTATTTCTTTCTCAATATCTGTCTGTACAAGATCAGGGAATAGCTCTTCTAATGTAAATTCCTGTTGGGAGTGGGCTGGAGAATCTCTGATCTCATCAACCACTTTATCAGCAACATATGTGTCCTCCATTTCAACATCTTATGGTTAAGGTTGTATCTGTGTTTGCTGATGAATATCAGGTAATGAATCAGTCAAAACTTCATCCTCTCTAATGAAATCTAATTGATTAATTTCAGTGATTACCTCTAGAATGGTTTGGGTAGCCCTTTCAGTCTCTAGTGGAGTTGGCTCTTCCACAAGTTGAGGCTCCCCCTGGAGTGGATCCAGGTGAACTGGGCTTGTTGAGGGTAGCTCCCCATGTCTCTGTGCATCTTCTTGACTTGCTGGAGACTGTCCAGCATTTCCAGTTTCTTCATCATTAGGAGTAAAAACAACTTGCTCTTCAAAGCTGCTAGAGGATTCTTGAGCCACAGTGGCTGTCTTCTTCTTCTTCTTCTTTTGGGGTGTGTCCTTTATTGGAGATGGCAGTTCCTTTGTCAACATTCTATCCCATCTAGAGAAAATTTTCATATCCATCTTCCTCATGTGGTTAATCTTTGAACTCGTAGCTTGGTTCATTACCTCAGGTATACTACCAGCTAGATATAGACTCAGAATTCTACCCAGATTGGGCTTCTTCATACTTTCTTTTATCTTATCAAACATAACTACAGACCAATCTGTATTAAGTTTGAAGATAATCCTTGTCATCAAACTGAACATATAAGCTGAAATCCTGTCATGTCCTCCAGGCTTGCTCAGGATGACCTTGCCAACTATTTCAGACAGAATTTTTCCTTGGATGTTCATTCCTTTTCTATTGAAAACAGATCCAATTTTTAGATTTGAATACAGTCCACACCATCTCAATGCCTCTCTAGTCTTAGAAGCAGATACATCTTCTTCCTCTTTAATTCTTGGTAGTTGTAATACCTTCCTTAAGTTTTTCTGTGTGACCTTGACTTTGGTTCCATGAACTCTGGACTTAATCTTAAGTCCAGTATCATCAACTGAAGCTGCACTCAAAACTTCTAGGACCTCCTTCTTCCAGACCTTGATTGGTTCTGATATAAGGTATTCCAGTCCAGTTTCAGCAATTAGGGTTACCACACCTTTGATTTCGGGTTCCGCGTCATCAAAGGCGTGCCGCACGAGCTCATATCCTTCATTTACGTTTTCGTCTAGCTTGGGCGTCATTAGGGTTTGAAGAAATTTTGAATTTAGAGAAGAGAGATGTCGACACACAAGTTTGGTCGCGAAACTTTGGTGAGAGTGTCGACAAACAATGGCGAAAACCTATTTATACCTTTCTAGAATCGAAGATGAAAAGGCACGTCAAAATACTTAAATTGTGTCGACACTGTTGAAAAGTGTCGACACTACTTCTAATGTCTCGACAACAATGTGTCGACACAAGTATAGTCGACAGAATATATGTGTCGACACTTATATATGTGTCGACACCACTTAGCTCGACACTTAGTCGAGACTCTACTAGAATAATTCTGTGTAAAGCCTAAATGTTGACACCACCTTGGATGTGTCGACACCTACACTGCATGTGTCGACACTAATTCTCTGAAGTGTCGACACAGACTTCCTAGATGTGTCGACACCATTTCTCTGAAATGTCGATACCACTACTATGTGTCGACACAGACAACTCTGTGTGTCGACACTTTTTTACTTAGCCAATTTTTGTAAACTATTCTAAGTTTATCATCCCTAATTCAATTTTAAATTTATTGAATTTTGTTTCATCTAAGGGCTTATTATACATGTCAGCTAACTGATTTTCTGTTCTAACATACTCTAGGGAAATATCTTCTTTTTCCACATGTTATCTTAGAAAATGGTACTTTATTTCTATGTGCTTGTCCTACTATGGGAGATAGGATTATTTGCAATAGAAATAGTACTAGTAGAATCACAAAATAAAGGTATTCTACTTACTTGAATACCATAATATTATAGCTGATGTTGAATCCATAGAAGTTGAGCACATCAACATACTCTGACTCAGCTGTGGAGATAGCCAACACTGGTCTGCTTCTTGCTACTCCTTGATATCAGCCTTCCACCTAGAAACTGACAGGTACCTGTGGTACTCTTTCTATCTTCCTTGCAGCCTGCAAAATTGCATCTGAATAACCTATCAGTTCAAAGTCTCCATTCCTAGGGTACCAAAGGCCTAGATGAGGTGTGCCCTTAAGATATCTCAAAATTCTTTTGACTGCTGTCAAATGAGATTCTTTAGGGCAAGCTTGGTACCTAGCACAGACACATGTAGCATACATGATATCTGATCTACTTGCAGTCAAATATAGTAGGGAGCCAACTATCCCTCTATACGAAGTTTCATCTACAAGTTTCCCTGCATCATCTTTGCTTAGAGACATGCTTGACCCCATAGGAGTTTTCATGGTAGTGGATGATTCCATACCATACTTCCTTATCAATTCTAGGGTGAACTTAGACTGGCATATGGATAAACCATCCTCAGTCTGTCTAACTTGGAGACCCAAGAAGAACTTAAGTTCCCCCATACTGCTCATTTCAAATTGTCCTTGCATTAGTTTTGCAAACTTCCTGCAAAGACTACTTTCTGTAGACCCAAATATTATGTCATCTACATATATTTGGACTAAGATAATCTTGCCTCTGGATTCTGAAAGTGCAACTAGATCTGATATACTCTAGAGGGGGGTGAATAGAGTATATGGTGCTTTAAGAGTTTTTACAACAATTGTTGTAATATGTGTGAGCAGGGAAGCAAAAATAAATCTAATCACAGCACTAAGTTAACCAAAAACTAAGCACAGAAAAATCAAGGCCGGAAACAAAAATGAAAACAAGCAAACCCAGAAGACACAAGGAAATATAGTGGTTCCCCAAACTTGGGTACATCCACTCTTCTACCACCCTAGGTAGGAATCCACTGCAAGATGAGTTGATCAGGTGTCCTGGGAACTAATGAGCTTTTGATAAGGTGCTCAAAAACCAAGGAAGATTTTTTGATCAGGTGTCTTGCCACCAATGAGCTTTTGACAAGGTGCTCAAAAACCAAGTTCAAACTTTTGAAGGGAGTTTGAGAAACCCTTTACAGAGTGGGGGTGAGAGAGTGATGGAAGTCTTCTCTTTCTCAAACAACTGAGAAGACTATGTGGATTGATGTCAAAGCTCACCCTGAATCCTTGAGATCTTCAGGAAGAAAAGCTTTGCTGAGGGTGATAGGCCTTCAAAGGTTGAACTCCAGCAATAGATGATTTCAGCAATAGCTGAAATGTTGAGTGTCTGGAGTCTGAAATATGTTGGCCTTGAACACTTTGAAAACTACAGAGATCTGAAGATTTGAGAATGCTTGATCTCCTTGGATGAGTGTTCTTCAGAATTCTTTATGACAGAAGATTTTTTGAATATGTCTCTGTAATCTGTATTGTGTGTGCTCTTCTTGTTGTACTACTAGATTCAAAAAACATTCTGTCTTTTATTCTCTGGTCCAGAATAGAATATCATTCTCTGTCAAGTATAGTCGTTGGCCTGCATTAATTGCATCCTTCATTGCATAATCTCTTCTGTAGGAAAGTCCACAGAATTATTCCTTGAAAAATCCCTTGAAACTTGGTCCAGAAATAAATGAAAACGGCTAGCAAATCTCTGAATTAATTGCAGAATAACTCCTAACTGATTTGAATTTGAATTAAGAAATATCCTGGAAGTTATCTGAAATCGTCGAACTGAGCTCTGCTATCGTCGAGCTGAGCTCAGCGATCTGGAAATATACAGCAGCAAAATATCGTCGATCTGAGCTCAAAGATCGTCGAACTGAGCTCAGAGATAAAGATCCAAAGCATTGTCAAAATCGTCGACCTGAGCTCACCGATCGTCGAACGGATTTCGACGATATAATGAAGTTGAGCTCAGCGATCGTCGACTGGAGTTCGACGATCTGTCGAAGTTGAGCTAGACGATCGTCGACCGCAGTTTGACGAATCGTCGTGCTGAGCTCGACGATCAGACTTAGTCTCCAGACTGAGAATCCTGGTCTTCAGGGCAGCTTCCAAACCTAGACTTCTAACCCTTAGACTCAATTCTAATTGACCTATTAAGCTATACAGAAGGTCAAGCAAAGGATTCCTAGAGACATAGTGATCCTGACCCAAATTAGTAATAGGGTGTTCCAACAATCTCCCCCTATTTGGGTTAGGATTACTATTTACAGACTTTGGAAAAAATTTAAATAACAACATACAATCAAAAACACAGAAAAGCAACTGCTAGACATAGCAGAAACACAGAAATATATATGGCATCCAGATAATCAGAAATTGCAGAGATTGTCACCTTACAACATCATTTCTTCTCTTTGCCATTAACCATTTTAATTTCTCTGTTAGGATTTAGGGCTTCTTTGTTGGATCTGGTGTCATCTGCTGCACCCAAATAAGTTTGCTTTTTAGGCCTGGGGTCCATTGCTTCAGGATGTAATTCCATGTATCTGTCAGCATCAAAGAATTTACTGGAAGCATATCTCTCTAATTCTTTCTGTCTTTGTTCAGACATAGTAGAAATGTTAGAAGAATCTAATCCTTGATCTCTGGCCTTTTTAATCTGGTCCAGTGCAGCTAATTCCTTTAACCTTGCAGTCCAAGCAGCTGGATTATTTTCAGGGTCCTCAAAAGGTACAGGTGGCTCATACCTGTTGGAAGGATTGTCTTGAGGAGGCCTGGCAGACACAGTCTCTTTTAGCTTGTAGGGGAAAGTACCAGAAGTTATATCAGAAGAACTATGTCCTCCCCTAGAATATGGGTGCTGCCTGGAGTACCCTTTGGAATAAACTTGAATATCTCTTTGAGTTCCTCTATATCCTCCTCTCCTAGAATGTGAACCCCTGGATTGGCTTTCCCTTTGGTAAGATATGGCATGAGGTTGATAGGGATCCTGGCTTCTGGCTGGGGGTTGATTTGCAGAGCTTCCACCTGCACCTGCATCAGGAGGAGGTGGTGGAGGAGGATGAGAGTGCTGGAATTGGGATGAACCCTTCTCATATTTTCTCTTTTTCTTCATTGCTTTCAACTGATTTTTAGAATATTGCATCCAGTGTTCAGTGATTGGGCAGTTATGCAGAATGTAATATGGGATATCATTGTTATCTTTAACTTTAGCAGGAGGAACCCTTTTCATTGCTTTGCTCCTTGCCTTCCTTTTCCTGGCAATGCTAGCAGATGAGTCATCAGAGTCTTTTTTAAATTCATCAGATTCAGAACTCTGGTCCTCATAGAGAGCATCTATTTTCTTCATCAAATCTTTCTTTAGCTGAACAGAGGCAGATGAGGCAGAAGCTGAAGCAGCAGCAGTAGTAGGTGTTGAGATGGTAACAGCAGGGACAGCAGCAGATGGAGAAGGTGCAACAACAGCAGCAGTTGGCTCTAGAGAGGTGACAGCAGCAGAAACTGTCTCACTAACATCAGCAGAAACTTTACTGACAACAGCAGAAACTTCACTAACAACAACAGATTCACTAACTGCCACAGAAGCATCATCAAAGTCTGTAAAAGGCTCAAATTCAGTGTCCTCTGTCATAAGAAAGTCCTTGGAGATTGGTGCATCAGAAACAGCAGAAACTTCAGCATCAGCAGTATCAACATTCTCAGGAGCAGCAGTATCAACAATCCTTTCTTCAGGAGAAGCAGCAGCAGCAGCAATGACTGAGTTTACAAAAGAGGAGATCATGCTAGGGTCACAGCAAGAAAGAGGCACAAGTGCCTTGGATAAGTCTTCAGGAGGCTGGACAGCAAGGACCTCTGGCAGACAGCTAAAGTAGGCAGAATCAAAAATAGATAGCAAATACCTGAGGTCTATTGCAAGAACTGCAGTAGGAGGCACAGCAGCAGCAGACAGAGGGCTCACAGCAGCAGCAGCAGTAGCATGAAGATTCTCTTCATATGGCATCTCCCCCTGCCTAGATGCAGATATATCTGGATCAAGGCACACTGTTGTAGGTGCTGCCTGAGGGAAGAGGGAAGAGAGCCTGGTAGAAAGGGCTGCCACTGACAGGTGGAGTGGAGCCAAGGAGGTCTCCAACAGCAGAGTTAGCCTGGGGGCAAGTAACTCATACAGCCTGTCAGCTAGGGCTGAGAGGTCTACTTGCTCAAGAGCTGGAGCAGAGGTAGAAGGTAGGGAAGCAGCTGAGGTTTCTGGAAGTGGAGAGCTGGAGAATGGTGGAAGGGATGGCTCAGGTGTTGGTAGGGTGGATATGGAGGATAGGGGAAGGGATATGGATGGTGTGAATGTTGGTTGGTCTATGATGTGGTGTAGGAGATCTTGGAATGAAGTGGAGGAGGTAGGTAATTCAGGAGGAGAGGATGGGGAATCATCCATAAAGGAGTCATCCAGTAGGGTGAAGGATGGAATGGAGGGTGAAGAGGTCACATCTGGTGGAGGGTAAGAGAACAATGTGTGGAAGTGGTCTGCTGGTGGAGGTAGAATGAGTTCTGGTGATGGTGTTGATGTTGGAGATGGGCTGGATATGATAATGGTGGATGGAGCTGGAATGGTGGATGGTAGGGGTAGGGATGGAATTGGAGGAGGAGGCACAGCAACAGCAGCCAGGTCATCTGCAGGGGCAGAGACCTGTGGAGGATTGACTCTTGGAGTCCTTGTGCCTGAAGGAGCACTGGAGGAGGGCCTGCTAGGCTTGCTTATTTGCCTGTCCCACTTTCCAAATAGGGCACAGGTCAGTCTCTTGGAGGCATTGATATGAACTCCAGAGGAGACTAGCAAGGCAGGACACCTGTGCTGTAGAAATACTCCAATAATCCTTCCAAAATTAACAAAACTTTTGTTTATTTTCTTTTTAATGAGATCAAAGAAAACCTCTCCCCAATTCAGATTTTTTCTATCCACAAGAGCTCCCATGAGGCAGAGCTGATATCTTGATATAGTATCATGGGCAGAGTGCTTTGCCAGTAGCACTTTCCCTACCACATTTGCCAGGAACCTATATTCAACAGACAGATTCCTCTTGAATAGCTTGCTAGGGTTTCCCTCTGGATGACCCATCATGGCAAGCAGTTCAGAGAACTCATCTCCAGATAATTCAGTAGAGTCTTCTCCATTTCTCAATCCAAAAACTTCTGATAAACTTGTGGGGGTCAAGGGTACCTGAGTTCCAGCTATTGACCCAACTATGGTGCTGTTATCTTGATTATGGGCAGTATAAACCCACTCCTTGATCTCATCAGAAGCCAGCTTGATCCTGGTGGTCATTATGGCAGTCAGATTCTGATCCTTGAACAAACCCAGTATATCTTGAAAAATCTGATCAGTCGTGCTGAAGGATTCTATATCAATATCAAACCCAGCATCAAACTTCATTGCAGCAAGAACAGCAACTGACACAGCCATTGTACCTGCAAAAACTCAACAAACAAAACGACCAAGCGTAGAACTATTTGGAGGGAAAGAAAATCCTTGCAGAGAAATCGAAAGCGCAAATGATAACGACGACGAAAAATGAGTTTTATATTAGGGTTCGACGCAGAATTGGAAAGATCGTTGAACTCAGTTCGACGATCGAGGCTCTTAAAGGAATCTGAAGAGTCTTCAACATCGTCGATCTCCGTTCGACGATATTGGAGAGCGTCGAGCTCCGTTCGACGATCGTTCAGATAACATAATCGTCGAGCGCCGTTCGACGATCGTTGACCGGAAGATATAGTTCATACTATCTGATAGCCGCTGAACTCAGTTCGACGATTTTTGGAAATCGTCGATCTCCGTTCGACGATCTTGGGGCAAATCTTCGAGCGCAGTTCAGAGATCAGAGAAATGCTAGACACTAAGAAAAATCAGAATGTTTGCCTAGCCTTGGTCAATTTTTAAGCTTTCAAAATCTTGGATATTATTTAAGACTTCCTCCATCCAACATTCCTAACTGATTTAGGAAGAAGGTGTGTTTCTTTTCATCCAAGGGCTTGGTGAAAATATCTCCCCTTTGTAAATCAGTTGGGATATATTGTAATTCAATTTTATTCTTTTCAACATTATCCCTTAAGAAATGATGCCTAATCTCTATGTGTTTTGTCCTACTATGGAGGACTGGATTTTGAGCTATGGAGATAGCACTTGTGTTATCACAAAAGATTTTAGACTTCTCTAAGTTGTAACCATAGTCTAGGAGTTGGTTTTGAATCCACAAGATTTGTGAACAACAACTGCCTGCAGCCATATATTCAGCCTCAGCAGTTGAAGTTGACACAGTTGTTTGTTTCTTACAAAACCAAGAGACAAGTCTGTCACCAAGGAACTGACAAGTTCCACTGGTGCTTTTCCTGTCAATTCTGCATCCAGCATAATCAGCATCAGAGAATCCAGTTAAATCAAATGCTGAATCTTTTGGATACCAGAGACCTAGATTTGGACAACTTTTAACATACCTGAGATTCCTCTTTACTAATGTTAGGTGTGACTCTCTAGGGCTTTCTTGGAACCTAGCACATATACATGTAGCAAACATTATATCTGGTCTACTAGCTGTAAGATACAGTAAAGAGCCAATCATTGCTCTATATGTTGTCTGATCAACAGGTTTCCCATGTTCATCAGCATCCAATACAGCATTGGTAGGCATGGGTGTTTTCATACAAGATGCCTCAGACATACCAAATTTCTTAACCAATTCATTTGCATATTTGGTTTGAGAAATAAAGATGCCTTCAGCATGTTGCTTGACTTTCAATCATAGGAAGAAGGATAGCTCATCCATGCTACTCATCTCAAATTTAGAATGCATCAGGTTAGAAAACCTTCTACACAATTTAGAGTCAGTAGAACCAAAAATAATATCGTCTACATAAATCTGTACTAGCAGGGTATGGGACTTATGGGTTCTAATAAAAAGAGTTTGGTCTACTCTACCCCTTATAAAACCATTTTCCAAGAGAAAGCATGCTAGGGTCTCATACCATGCTCTGGGAGCTTGCTTGAGACCATATAATGCTTTGTTCAGTCTAAAAACATAATCAGGAAAAGTTGGAGAGATAAAACCTGGAGGTTGTCTGACATAGACTTCCTCTTTGATGTCTCCATTCAAGAAGGCACTTTTGACATCCATATGATATACTTTGAAGCCTTTGTGAGCTGCATAAGCTAGAAATATCCGGATGGCTTCTAATCTTGCAACAGGTGCAAAAGTCTGGTCGTAGTCGATTCCTTCTTCTTGAGAGTATCCCTGAGCAACTAGCCTTGCCTTATTCCTTATAATTACTCCTTGATCATCCAGTTTATTTCTGAATACCCATTTTGTTCCAACAATGGAATGATCCTTAGGCTTTGGCACTAGTTCCCATACTTTGTTCCTCTCAAATTGATGCAACTCCTCTTGCATTGCAATGATCCAGTGTGGATCTTGCTCTGCATCTTGAATGGACTGAGGTTCAATTTGAGATAGGAAGTAGGTGTGCAATAGGTTTTGGTTGACCTGATTTCTGGTTTGCACACCAGCTGAGATTTCTCCAATTATTTGGGAAATTGGATGGTCTCTTGATGTTACTAAATCAACAGGGGGTGTTGATTGTTCACCAACCTGTGTTGTTGTTTCCTCTTGTGGTACAACAACTGGCTCTTCAAGTTGTGCTTCAATATGTTGAGCATTCCCTTCATCTTCACTGCTTTCATCTTCTTGAGCAACCTGTAACTTGTTCATATCTTCAACTAGAGAATGTTCCTGCAAAGGTTCTATGGTAGAAGAATTCTTCTCCTTGAAAGACATGTTAGTTTCATCAAAAGAAATGTGAACAGATTCCTCAATTTTCAAAGATGATTTGTTATAGACCCTATAGGCCTTGCTGATCATGGAGTATCCTAGAAACACTCCTTCATCAGCTTTGGCTTGAAATTTTGCTAAATATTTCTTGTCATTATTGTGAATGTAGCAAATACAACCAAAGACTCTAAAATAGTCAACTTTAGGTTTCTTCCCTTTGAGTAATTCATAGGGAGTCTTTCCCTTTAGTTTATGTATCAGACTTCTGTTCAACACATAGTTGGAGGTGTTCACTGCCTCTGCCCAAAAGGATAGAGGTAGGTGAGCATCTGACAATAATGTGGTGGCAGATTCAATAAGGGTTCTATTTTTCCTTTCAGCTACCCCATTTTGTTGAGGAGTTCTAGGAGCTGAGAAAGTATGCCTGATCCCTTCACTCTGACAGAACTCTTGCATAAGAAGAGAATCAAACTCTGTCCCATGATCACTTTTGATCAGGGCAATGTGAGTATTGAACTCAATCTGTATACATTTGAGAAACTCTGTCAGACACTTAAAGTTATCAGACTTCTTCCTTAGAAAGAACACCCAAGTGAATCTAGAGAAGTCATCTACAACAACTAAAGTGTAGGATTTCCCTCCTAGGCTTTGTACTGTGATGGGTCCAAAAAGATCCATGTTTAACAGATACAATATCCTAGGTGAATCACTCTTATTAAGTGACTTAAAACTATTTTTAGTTTGCTTGCCTAATTGACAAGCCCTGCAGAGTCCTTCCTTCTTGTAGGGGCCAGAAGGTAGTCCTCTAACAAGGTTGTCCTTGGATAACCTAGCAATAGTTCTAAGGTTTAGGTGTCCTAATCTCTTATGCC
Organism: Platanthera guangdongensis; assembly: GCA_039583875.1. Taxonomy (NCBI): domain Eukaryota; kingdom Viridiplantae; phylum Streptophyta; class Magnoliopsida; order Asparagales; family Orchidaceae; genus Platanthera; species Platanthera guangdongensis. The sequence continues at coordinate 120,722,037 of CM077164.1, forward strand.
ATAATACATTTGGTCTACAGACAGAGTTAAACAAGCAAATATCTACATCAGTTGAAAGAAAATCTACTAGATAGATGTTACCTTTCCTTTTACCTGTCAACACAGTTGTGTTGTCCTCTGACTTGATTTTGCATAAGGCTTTGCTGAAGGTCACTTGGTAGACTTCATCACACAGCTGACTGATGCTAATTAGGTTGTGCTTCAGTCCTTCAACATATGCTACCTTCTTGAAAGTTACTGATCCAATCTGCACTGCACCATATCCTTTAGTCTGTCCAAAGTTTGAATCACCAAAGATAACTTTGGGTCCAAGCTTGGCTCTGAAGGATGTGAGGTTGTCCTTGTTCCCTGTCATGTGCTTAGAGCACCCACTATCCAAATACCATTGCTGGTTAGATGTTGGATAGGTCTTCACCTGCACATAAAACAATTCATTTATTTTTGACCCAGTTTACCTTGGGCCTAGGTTGATAGCCTTTAAATTCTGAAATGAAAGACATCCCAGGTTGACTCTTATATCCTTCAGGATGATATCTCCTTGGAGGTAAAATCCATTCAGTATAAGGGTTAAAGATTTGGGATGAAGGACCCTTAGGATTCAATTTTGATTTGCCTTTGAAAAATTTTCTAGAGCTCTGACCTCTGTTCGACGATCTTGGAGCTGCGTTCGACGATCTTGGGTCAGATCGTCGAGCTCCATTCGACGGTCGACTATGGCTGAGGTCAGGTATTTGAGATCGTCGACTTGCGTTCGACGATTTTGGCTGAGATCGTCGATCTGCATTCGACGATTGTGCCTGAGATCGTCGAGCTGCGTTCGGCGATCGTCGATCTTCATTTGGCGATCGTCGATCTCAGTTCGACGATTTCTGCAGGGGCTTAGTTTTCTGAGGCAGATCAGAATTTTTCCTAGCAACCTCTACAACTCCCTTTCCCTTGTCAGAAATGAATTTGATTGGAGTTGTTAGGACTATAGGTTGGCTGGATGAAGCACCCAAGCCCAGTGTACTATTGAATCTAGAGTTCACTGTGCTTGTGATGTCCATCAGCTTGATGCTTCTCCCATTAAGGGATTCTTCAAGCTTCTTGGCCTCAGAGAGCTCACTTTTCAGTGAAGCTATCTGTTCCCTACAGCACTCCAACTCCTGAGAGAGTTTGAGGTTTTCTGACTTTAAAGTATTGTGTTCAGATAATTGATTTCTGAGAGAGATAATCTCTTTCTCAGACTTTAGCAGGTCTAAACACAGTGCTTTAAATTCAGATTTAAAATCTTCTGAACTAAAATCAAAAGAGCTAATTACCTGATCTTCTTCAGGTTGAGTCTCTGAGTCTGACTCTGACTCCTCTTCTTCTGAATTATGCTGTGAGGCATTGATTGCCATCATGCAGAACTCCTTTTCTTCTGCATCATCCTCATCATCACTGGAGCTGGATGAGGCTTCTGACTCTTCTTCTGTCTCACTCCAGGATTCAGCAACAAACCCTTTTCTTGTATGCTTATTTTTGCTTGAAGAAGGTTTGCCATTGCCATTTCTTTTGGAGTCTTTCTCCTTTCTTCTTTCTTTCCTGTCCCTTCTGTCCTAGTTCTTGTTCTCTGGACAGTCAGGAACTATGTGCCCTGGTTTCCTGCAACCAAAGCAAATAATGTCTTTATTATTACTAATGGACTTGTCATACCTTGGCTTATCCTGATCCTTGTATGATCTTCTTCTGAAGTCCTTTCTGGCCATCTTGTAGAATCTTTTGGCCAACAAGCTGAGTAGTTCATCATTGCCTGTAGCTTTATCTTCAGGCAGATCCTCAGTTGCCTTGAATGCTATGGTCTTCTCTTTTCTTGTGGTTGGTGAGGCAGCCTTCTGTTCTTCCTCTCTATTCTTGATGAGTAGCTCATAAGATTTGAGCTTACTCAATAGAGTTTCAGTGGTAATCTCATTTAGACTTCTGGCATCCTTAATTGGCCAGATTCTTGAATCCCAAGTGCTGGGGAAGCACATTAGGATCTTGTCATTAAGTTCAGTTAGAGAGATCTCTTTGTCCAATGTCCTAAGTTCACTGACAATTAGACTTAGTCTGTTGTACATATCTCCCACTGACTCAGTCTCTCCCTTCTTGAAATTCTCATATTGAGAGATGAGATGGGATCTTCTATCCTTTCTCTCATCAGCTGAGCCTGAGACTATTTCTGAGAGCTTGTCCCAAATTTCTTTTGCTGAGTTGCATTCAGCTACCTTTTGAAATATGTCATCTGACATTGTCTGAGATAGGATATTCATATCCTTAGCATCAACTACTTTCCATTTCTTGATATCAGCATCCGTTCCTGATGGAGGTGGAACAGCATTTGTACTGGAATTCTCTGGGGGTCTTGGACATACTGTCAAAATAGAATTAAAAATGTCTTCGTTAATATAATTCATGTAAAGTCTGATCCTTGCCTTCCAAAGTGCAAACTTGGATAGATTGCACACTGGAGGTCTGGTGCTTGCATAGTCTTTGTTTTGGGCCATGATTTGAGAAAACAAAATCTAATAATAAAATACAAAGGACAGCAGATCTAGTTTGGGATCTTTGGGTTCAGGTGTTAGCCTGTACAACCAATCAGGTATGGTATGTTTAACCAACCTCGCTTTGATACCAATTGAAAGTGCAACTAGATCTGATATACTCTAGAGTGGGGTGAATAGAGTATATGGTGCTTTAAGAGTTTTTACAACAATTGTTGTAATATGTGTGAGCAGGGAAGCAAAAATAAATCTAATTACAGCACTAAGTTAACCAAAAACTAAGCACAAAAAATCAAGGCTAGAAACAAAAATGAAAACAAGCAAACCCAGAAGACATAAGGAAATATAGTGGTTCCCCAAACTTGGGTACATCCACTCTTCTACCACCCTAGGTAGGAATCCACTACAGGATGAGTTGATCAGGTGTCCTGGGCACCAATGAGCTTTTGATAAGGTGCTCAAAAACCAAGGCAGATTTTTTGATCAGGTGTCTTGCCACCAATGAGCTTTTGACAAGGTGCTCAAAAACCAAGTTCAAACTTTTGAAGGGAGTTTGAGAAACCCTTTACAGAGTGGGGGTGAGAGAGTGATGGAAGTCTTCTCTTTCTCAAACAACTGAGAAGACTATGTGGATTGATGTCAAAGCTCCCCCTGAATCCTTGAGATCTTCAGGAAGAAAAGCTTTGCTGAGGGTGATAGGCCTTCAAAGGTTGAACTCCAGCAATAGATGATTTCAGCAATAGCTGAAATGTTGAGTGTCTGGAGTCTGAAATATGTTGGCCTTGAACACTTTGAAAACTACAGAGATCTGAAGATTTGAGAAAGCTTGATCTCCTTGGATGAGTGTTCTTCAGAATTCTTTGTGACAGAAGATTTTTTGAATATGTCTCTGTAATCTGTATTGTGTGTGCTCTTCTTGTTGTACTACTAGATTCAAAAAACATTCTGTCTTTTATTCTCTGGTCCAGAATAGAATATCATTCTCTGTCAAGTATAGCCGTTGGCCTGCATTAATTGCATCCTTCATTGCATAATCTCTTCTGGAGGAAAGTCCACAGAATTATTCCTTGAAAAATCCATTGAAACTTGGTCCAGAAATAAATGAAAACGGCTAGCAAATCTATGAATTAATTGCAGAATAACTCCTAACTGATTTGAATTTGAATTAAGAAATATCCTGGAAGTTATCTGAAATCGTCGAACTAAGCTCTGCTATCGTCGAGCTGAGCTCAGCAATCTGGAAATATACAGCAGCAAAATATCGTCGATCTGAGCTCAAAGATCGTCGAACTGAGCTCAGAGATAAAGATCCAAAGCATAGTCAAAATCGTCAACCTGAGCTCATCGATCGTCGAACGGAGGTCGACGATATAATGAAGTTGAGCTCAGCGATCGTCGACTGGAGTTCGACGATCTGTCGAAGTTGAGCTAGATGATCGTCGACCGGAGTTCGACGAATCGTCGTGCTGAGCTCGACGATCAGACTTAGTCTCCAGACTGAGAATCCTGGTCTTCAGGGCAGCTTCCAAACCTAGACTTCTAACCCTTAGACTCAATTCTAATTGACCTATTAAGCTATACAGAAGGTCAAGCAAAGGATTACTAGAGACATAGTGATCCTGACCCAAATTAGTAATAGGGTGTTCCAACAGATTCCTTAAGGAATAGAGTCTTGTCTATTTTCCCCCTTGTTAATTTATTCTCAATGAGGAAACTAGACAAGGATTTCATACCAAGCCCTAGGGGCTTGTTTTAACCCATACAAAGCCTTCCTAAGTCTATAAACATAATTAGGTTTAGTAGAATCAACAAAACCTGATGGCTGTTCTACATAGACTTCTTCCTTCAGATTTCCATTCAGAAAAGCTGACTTAACATCCATTTGGTATACCTTGAACCCTTGGAATGTTGCATAGGCAAGGAACATCCTTATTGCTTCCAGTCTGGCTACTGGAGCAAAGGTTTGATCAAAATCAATACCTTCTTCTTGCCTATATCCTTTAGCAACTAGACTAGCTTTATTCTTTATAATAACTCCATTTTCATCGAACTTGTTCCTAAAGATCCACTTAGTTCCAATAATGTTGTGGCCCTTTGGTTTAGGAACAAGCTCCCAGACTTTGCATCTTTTGAACTGGTTCAGCTCCTCTTGCATTGCCTCAATTCAATGAGGGTCTAGGATTGCTTCTTCAAATTTCTTTGGCTCTACTTGGGATAAAAAACTGGAGTAGAAAACTGAAATTAGATTCATGCTCCTTGTTTGTACCCCTTGTCTGAGATCTCCAATGATTTGATTGGATGGATGATCTTTTAAATGCCTATTTGCTGGAGGCAGCCTGTCTTCTGGTTGTACACCTTCAGCTTTTTCATTCAGCTGCTCCTCTTGGTCTTCTTCAACAACAGGAGTATCTTGTACTCCCCCTGTACAGCAGCCACCTTCTACTACTTGCTGACTTGTAGTAGGACCTTCTGCAATAGTTAGCTTGTCCATCTTCTCAGTCACACCTGTGGAGCTGCAAACACTTCTAGACAATTCATTGTTAATGAGTCTAGCTTCATCAAACACTACATGTACTGACTCCTCTACAGCTTGAGTAGTCAAGTTGTAGACCCTATAAGCCTTACTGTTGTTGCTGTACCCAACAAAAATCCCCTCTTGGGATTTGGCAGCAAACTTTTTAAATAAGACTTACCATTGTTAAGTATATAGCATTTATAACCAAAGATCCTGAAATAGGATAGATTTGGTTTTCTGCCCTTCACAATCTCATAGGGGGTCTTATTGTGGCGCTTGGTGATAGAAGCCCTATTGATCACATGACATGCAGTATTAACTGCCTCAGCCCAGAAATATTCTGGGAGAGATGTGTCACTCAACAGGGTTCTACCAGCTTCTATCAAGGTTCTATTTTTCCTTTCAGCAATACCATTTTGCTGAGGTGTTCTTGGTGAGGAAAATTCCTGAAATATCCCAAACTCTTCACATAGCTTTGTCTTGCTATCAGACTGGAATTCAGTACCATGCTCACTTCTTATTTTGACCACTGTACTGTCTAACTCATTCTGAATTTATTTGATAAAACTATAAAAGATACTAGGAGTTTCAGATTTTTTCCTTAGGAAGAATACCCAGGAAAACCTTGAATAATCATCTACAACCACAAATGTGTAGACCTTCCTACCTAGGCTTTGAACTGGCATAGGACCAAAAAGATCCATATGCAAGAGGTATATGCACCTCACAGCATCTTTGTTCTCAATGCTATTAAAGGTGGATTTGGTCTGCTTGCCCTTTTGACAAGCTGAGCATATCCCATCCTTTATACACTTAACCTGAGGATCATTCATCACTAACTCTTTGCTAAAGAGTTGGCCAATTGTCTTATAGTTAAGATGAGCCAGCCTCTTGTGACATTTAACACAATGTGAGACTTTCTCATCAGCTACAAGACAAATAGGAGAAATTATGTTCTCACACATAATGTCTAAACAATAGACATTTCTCTTCCTATATCCTGTCAGAATGATCTTTTGATCACTTGACCTACTGATATGACAACCATCCTTGACAAATGAGATGTCATATCCTAAATCACTCATCTGACTTATGCTAATGAGGTTATGTTTCAAACCCTTTACATAAGGCACTTGAGTAATTGTAATTAGGTTGCTAGAAATGTTACCAAAGTCTTTGATGATTCCTTTTTCTGAACCAAAAAAGGTAACCTTAGGACCATCATTGATTGGTGTATAGTCCTTCAACAATCCCCTAGTTCCAATCATGTGCCTGGAACATCCACTGTCCAAGTACCATATTGGGGCATGGCCACTTGGACTCACCTGCAAAACAGATTACTTAACCTTAGAACCCAAATAATTCTTGGGTCCTTGGTGCAAGTTAGTCTGACTCTTAACAAAACTACCTGTAGCTTTTCTAGCAGGAAGTTTGCTACTCACCTTAGTACTTGAATTATGCCAACAATCTATGGCAAAGTGGCCTACCTTGCCACAACACCAGCACTCAAATTTGTTGTACCTTTGTTTAGGTATAACCCTGGCTATTTTATCTACAGCAGGCTTCTTGTTGAGTACTGGGGCTTTTCCCTTAGATTTGGACTTTACTGTCCAGGCAAGTTTTGTAAACCCCAATCCAGTTTTACCCTTTTGATGTACAAATTCATCTATCAAAGGTAAAATAGATTTTGGTTTAGAAAAACTTTTAACAATCTCTCTCTCTTTCTGAAGACTAATCTCCAGATTTCTAATTTGATCATTTTTAAATGTAATTGTCCCCATCTGAATAACTGTAATATTCTTCAGTCTGGCTATTTCATTTAATTTCTGATCTAATAACTTGTCAAAATCTGTTGCAGCCACTTTAAGACTAGCAATCTCCTTAGCCTGAGTCTTGGCCAAGAGTTTGCTTTTCTTCAAAGCCTGCAACAATACTCTATATTCATCAATCAACTGATGAATGTCTCCTTCAGATTCAGATCCACTCACATCACTTGATGCTGATGTATTTGATTCTGATCCAGCACTAGAAATTGAACTTGAAGAACAATTTTGTACCTGACTAGGTCCAGGCTGATCCTGGAATTTGTCTCCTTCTGATAAGGCCATCAGTCCCTTGCACTGAATGTCCTCATGCTCATATATTGAGTTCATTAACTGTATGAACTCATTATCTTCTTCTTCAGCAACCAAGCCAATATAGGCTTCAGCTTCTGAATCTGTTTCTGAAGATGACATATCAGTCAGACTTTTATCCTTCTTGGAAACAAAGGACCTTTCCTTTTTGCCCTTGAACCGTGTCTTCTTCTTGTCAGTGGACTCTTTCCTCTTTTCTGGACAATCAGCTATTACATGTCCTTGTCTATTGCAACAATAGCATACTATCTTTGAGGATGTTGTTTTATTAGACTTGGACTTTCTCCTGTCATTCCTTGATGACTTCCTTTTCTGGTAGTAGTCATCTTTTATCTGTGAAGTAGATGGCTTGGACCTCCACTGCTTTTGCTTTAGAAACTTCTGAAAGTGCCTAGTAAATGCAGCAAAGTCTTCATCACTTTCCCTGCTTTCTGTCTTCTTGCTATCTGAAGTATCTGATACTGTCTCAGCAACTATTTATGGTGGAGATGGAGACTTGCTTCTATATTTCTTAGTGGCTTCAGTTTTGAAGGCCACAACTCTTTCTTTGTGCTCCACCCTAGTAGTCTTTTCTTCCTCCTTCCTTACCATTAACTGCATCTCATAAGATAACAGTTTTCCAAACAATGTTGGAGGAGGTATATCAGCTAGTTTGGCCATTTCTCTTATGTCACAAATCTTAGTATCCCAGTCCTTTGTCAGGGATCTCAAAAACTTATCATTCAATTCATAATTGCTGAACTCTCTTCCATAGGACATCAATTCATTGACTATCCTATAGAATTTCTTGTAGCATTCAGTTTTACTATCAGACCTGCCTTGTCTGAAGCTTTCATACTCTTGATTTAATAAAGACTTCCTGTCTTGTCTTACCTCTTCTGATCATTCCATACAGACTATCAGTGTGTCCCACATTTCTTTTGATGTTTTACAATGAATCAGATTCTGAAATGTGGCATCATCAATTGCACTTACAATAATATTCTGGGCTCTCTTGTCCATAGTGGCCAGAATTATTTCATCCTTGGTCATTTCTGAATAGTCTTTGAGTGTTCTCTGATTGGCATCTAGAACAGATACTTTCATTGGCACATATGGCCCTTCTTTAACAGTAATATATATTCTTGGGTCTGAGGCTTCCATAAAAAGTCTAACCCTTTCTTTCCAAATGCCAAAGATCTCCTTTCTGCAGATTGACAATTTCATGGATCCTAGCTCTTTGTGATTCTCATTTGAACCCATTTTCTTGATTCTTGATTATGCTGATTTTGCCTCCTAGATCTTTTACTCAGACTGTTATGTCCTTTTTGAGTAACCTGCCTCTGATACCACTTGAAATAACTAGTGCCTAAACACCTAGAGGGGGGGGGTGAATAGGTGCACTTAATCTTTTTAACTTTTAAGGCAGAAACCCTGAATTATTAGACCTGTTTATGCAATTCTTTACAGCAATTCAGCACAGATTACACAGCAATCACACAAGCATACAATCACAGAGAGCACACAGGATATATAGTGGTTCCCCAAGGTCTGGGTACATCCACTTTCCCCCTTCGCCTATCTAGTAGTGTACTAGATTCGGCCTAACTTCTCCACTTCTCCTCAGATTCTCAGATCTTACAACTCAGAACCCCAAATAGGTTCCTACAGCTCAGAGTGATCCCACTCCTACAACTCAGGCACAAAAGCCCTACCACTCAGTCTTCACCAAGACCTACACTCACCCTTCAACAAGGCTTACACTCAGCCTTCAATAAGGCCTACACTGAGAGAAATGTATCTCCTACACTCAGGCATAAAAGCCCTACCACTCAGCCTTTATAGATATAGGCTTACAACTCAGATCCCTTAGGATCCTACAGAAAATAAAAAGTACAAGGATTAATAACCATAACTCTGATTGAGAAAGTTGAGTTGACTGGCTTCTTGATGAGTTCTTGAAAGAACTTTGCAGAGATCAACCTCCCTTGGCTTTCTTCAAAGCTTCTTGAATTAGAACACAGTAGGGTTGTATCTCTATGCAGATGATCTTCAATCAACTGCTGACTTGAGAATCAGATCCCAATCTGAAACTTTCTTGGCAGCCTGGTTCAATAGCTGTCTTCTTAGAAGGAGCTCTCTCTCTCCAACTTCTTAGATCTTCACTTGAAGGTCATCTTCTGGTTTATTGTTTCTCACTTCAATGATTGCTTCATCGATCTAGTCTGTTGAAGGTCTAAGCCTTTATATAAGCTTTCTTCATGGTGACTGACTGATCCGGTTTCTAATAACTTCTAACAGCTCCGACAGTAGCAGTTGACCGGTTGAAATGGCAGCTGTCAAGTCATCTAGTCACTTCTTGAAAACTCTATCACTGTCTGAAAGTGTCGAGACAGATAGTCTTTATGTGTCGATACAAATAGACCAAGTGTCGACACAAGTAGACTAAGTGTCGACACTATCCTTCATGGTGTCGACATAACTCCTTGTGTTGTAGAAACTACTTCTCGACACTGCTTCTTCAGAAAGTGTCGACACTGATCCTGTGTGTCGACACAAGTCCTTCTTCTTCAATACTTAGTTGATTTCTGCAAAGTGTCGACACAACTCCTTTGTGTCGACACATCTTCTTGTGTTGAAACTTGTTAGGTGTCGACACATCTTTTTTGTGTCGACACATTCCTTCTGTGTTGAAACTTTTGCTGAGTGTCGACACATCTCCTTTGTGTCGACACATTCTTCATGTGTTGAGACTTTACTGTGTGTCGACACATGTACTTAAACTCTGTTGAAGTTTGCTGAGTGTCGACACAGCCTCCTAGTGTCGACACTTGTACTTGAACTTTGTTGATGTTTGCTGAGTGTCGACAAAGCCTCCTAGTGTCGACACATGAACTTGAACTTTGTTGAAGTTTTGCTGAGTGTCGACACAGCCTCCTAGTGTCGACACTTTTGATGTCGACAAATTTCCTCTGGGTGTCGACACTGCTTCTAAGTGTCGACACTGATTCTTTAGACATTTCTTCATTGTGTGTCGACACAGCCTGTATGTGTCGACACTTTCCTTCTGGTGTCGACTTTGCATTCCTGTTGTCGACACAATTACTCCAAGTGTCGACACAGCTTCTCTAGGTGTCGACACAAGCCTTCTTAAGTGTCGACACTTTTCTTCTAGGTGTCGACACATGGACTTAGAGACTTTTCCTGCAAACCTGCAGTTACTTAACCCTCACAAATAAACTCAAAGCACATCAAATACACCTTGATGCATATCATTGAGTAGGGTGAGGCTTCTTCAAATCAGGTATATATATTCCAATTTACCCAACACTTTCGCTAAGTCAGTTTGTCCCCAAACTGACTAATCAAACGTGGGTGCCACCATTGTTGAATGACTTCATTAGTTGAGGATCGTGGCAAACTGATACAATTTGAAAGACCCCGCCTCTCGGATCCCAAAACACGACATGAAGGGGGAGACTTATGCCCAAAACAGCCGCCTTGCGGTAGCATTAACACACGGGCTAACCTGTACCACAAGACGCCCATTCCGCCGGCTACAATAATATCAATAGAATATGCCAACATAACCAAATATAATAAGCAAGAGAAGTCAAAATCCACACTAAGTAATAATGTCCAAATACATCAATAAAGGAGAAGCCAAAACATGCTTCTACAATATATCAGAGTACAACTAATCATTGCCCAAACGAGCTACATCAGAGTATCAAAATACTAACATCAGTAACCGACGTTATCGACGGCACCGTGACTTCAGGCCTTGTCGTCTTGGCCTGGCTGTCCTGCTGCGTAGTCTGCGGCTGATCTACCTGCGGCGTGACCTCATAAAAAAGAAGACGTAGCAAGCGTTAGTCGAAACGACTAAGTGGTTTCACATCCGCTCCCCCGGCGACTCCTCGGCACCGGGCGAGGAAAAGGAACAAGAGTACTATATATAATAAGCATAAAAGGGAACAAGCAGGTGACAATAAGGTAAGAGTAACAGTATCATAATCTAGCAAATATTTAAGAGCTACAACAAACTAACATGTATAAGTAGCAGAAGGAAAGTAACTTAACTTATAAGAATGCCAATACAAACTTATAAGTTAAGGATTGGGTTACATAAAAGTAACTCATCGTGTAAGAGTGCCCATACAAACTTATACGATGAGGATCTTGTTGTGCAATGATATGAAATGCTATGAATGCTATGCAATGACTCACCCATGATCACACCCATGCAATTGCTATGTCGACACAAACTATAGTTCCCACTTTTCGAGCAGGTAGCTAACCTCTCAGGCATCAGCCGCCGTGGCCAGGCGGTGACAGTAGAACGGGAACTTCTACTACTAGGCGGATATCAACACTACTTCACCTAGGCATCCATACGCCTCAATGCTAAGAACACAACAGCGGAGCCCGTTCGTACTATGGCCCAGCGGGGTCTTGGGTAGATGTGCACCAAGAACACAGCCCGAACTGGCCTTGTGTGACCCGGAAGCGGCCTCGGAAGTATGCACGAGGACACAGCCCAACCGTTCACTTGGCACGGAAGGGGCCCCGGGACGTGAACACCGAGGACACAGCCCAACCGCCCAAAGTCTAAATGTAGACACCCGTCTATGTGACGACTGGCGAGCCCGTAGACCTGCCACACTATCCTTAACCCAGGATTACGACACCGCATGTCGACTCACACCACATGCAAATGGCACATCAACATAACGAGGAAGGGGCCTCGGAAGTAAGCACGAGGACACAACCCAACCGTCCATCCATACCTCATCACAACTCAACCAAACAAGTGACGGTCAACACCGCACCTACATCCCTTCATAATACTATCCGTAGGGTGACGACACTCTAAGCATTGGACTACTAAACTCAATTCATTAATCAAACATACTCATGGCCATGATTTATTCTTCTATATGACTCCCAAATGATGACAACATAATATAACATGTTACGCATAAAAAGATTTACAAATCTTTTCAAAAGTACTAACCTATTATGAACATGATGCGCATGTAAAGATCCATCAGTCTTTCCATATGTTAACGACATATTATATATGATGCGCACAAATAACAATCTTTCAATTCTTATCAAGTCAATTCGTTTAAATAAGATTGCTTCACAATTTGATTATATGAAATCTAATTTATAAGCTTCGTCAACCATGCAACAAATGATTAATCATAAGGGTTCATCCAAGCCAAGTAACTTGCAATAAAACTTCCACCGAACCCAAACCCATCTTATAAAAAGCCCAGAATTTAGGTGCATATTGATTCTGGACAGCAGCTTCGACCGGAGATTCCCGGAGCTACAGGAATCCGGTGAAGACGTGTAACCCCACGATGGAAAGGTCTTTCCGTGGTCCACAATTTTTGTATTCAGAACTCAACCCAGTTTGGAAATTATCCTATTTGAAATCGGACTTGAATTCCGCTTCATACAGAACACAATTTCTGCATGTAGGATTTGTTGAACACCATTTTCGTTTAGCCTTTCCTGTGGCTACAGACTTCGCCTGAAGTCGTGCAAACATTCGTTGGAAAGGTGTTTTCAAGGGCTTCAACTTCCATGTTTAGTCTAAAGCCCAGATCTTGCAATCTCCTTCAAGAAAATGGCCTAGAAGATCGCTGCGCGCAGAATACAGATTCAGCACGCATCTTGAGGTGGAACGAACGACATCGGTTCTTCTTCCTCCTTATGTCGATCCTCCAAATCTCCTCCAGAAATTTCCTCCACCCTTATTCAACCTCGTGAGGCCAACACTCTTCACGAAACCATCAACCATCATCACATAGAAGAATAGAGTGGTGGAAGAGATATAAAACCTAGAACACAAGTCCTAGCATGGCCAAACCTAGAAGACTTCTTCTCTCCATCAAGACTCTCTTGAGCCGATGTCTCTCCTAGGAAAATAACTAAAGATCTAGCACCAAGGGAGAGTTTAGGAAACTCACATCGATTCCAGCAGTTCCTCCATTTCCGGCCATGGATCTCGTAATTCTCCTTGGCGGCATCTTCTCCTTCACGGTGATGGCGGATTTTATCCTGTAGAACTTGCTCCAGCAGTTTTCTCTCTCACCAGGAGTTCTCACAGGAAATAGGGAATGAAATGAGCATGAAAACGGCTAGTGTTTTCTCTTCCCTTATATATGAAAAGTGACACGGGTAGGGACACGACCGTGTCCTTACCCGTGTCCTGCCTGGCAAAGAGGCAACGACAGTTTCCATGTAGGTTCAATACTTGACACGGGTCGGGACATGCCTGTGTCCCGACCCGTGTCCCGACCCGTGTCCACATGACACGACCGTGTTCCCTGGCCGTGTCCTTCTCGGGATACATTTCGACGATCTCAACAGTTCGTCGATCTCCATCAAAATCGTCGACTGGAGCACACGGGTAGAGACTCGCCAGTGTCTCTACCCGTGTCATGTTAATTTGTCGAAGTCGACGCGCAGTTCGTCGATCTCGACACCTCTCGTCGAGTGTATCTCGACACACACGGGTATGGACATGCCTGTATCGCTACCCGTGTCACATGGTGCCGACACAGCTCGTCAGTCTCGACACAGCTCGTCAGTCTCGACACGCCCTGTCGAGTGTAACTCGACACACATGGGTAGGGACACGCCCGTATCGCTACCCGTGTCACATGATGTCGACACAGCTCGCCGATCTCGACATGCCTCGTCGAGTTCAACTCGACGCACACACACACGGGTAGGGACACGCCCGTATCTCTACTCGTGTCTCATGGTTGTCTAATTTCTCCTCCTTTTCACATGTGCTGCCCTGTTGTCAGCACTCTCCATGAACCCTAGTCAGCTCTCCTGACTCAAAACACGTACGAGGGGCCTAGTGCGATTCAGGACGTTACACAAGGAGTTTGCGCCGCAAGAGTGTTCCAATGATAAAGGTTATGTGGTCTAACCATGGGAAGGAGGAGTACATATGGGAGCCGGTGGACTTGATGCAAAAGTGCTACCCGGAGTTGTTTCGTCAAGGTAACTTTAAAAAACATAATTGATTTTATTCCATGCTTTTCGCTCCCCATATCCTTAGCCTGATTTTGGGGACGAAATATTTTTATTTTGTTTATAGGATTTGTAACGTCCCAATTCGCTCTAGGCCCCTCGTGCGTACTTTTAAGTCAGGGGAGTTGACTTGGGCTTAGGGAGTGCTGGCAGATAGGCTTGCACTCGAGTATGGGAGGTGAAGTAGGTCCAGTGTAGGACACGGGTAGTAACACGGGTGTGACCCTACCTGTGTGGTACTCTGTTGTCTCTGCATCTTCTTTATGAAATCTCCAGAGAAGGACACAGGTAGTGACACGGGCATGTCCCAACCCGTGTGTATGTATTCTTCGAGTAGAGCTCGACTAACACCGTCGACTGTGTTCCTCCCAAGCAGGACACGAGTAGTGACATGGGAGTGTCCTTACCCATGTGTGCCCAAGAAGCAGCTCGACGATTCGTCGAGCAAAGCTTGACGCCTACTCGACGAATCATCGATCGTGTTCCTCCCGAGCAGGACACAGGTAGAGACATGGGGGTGTCCCTACCCATGTGTGTGTGTCCAAGCAGCTCGACGATTCATCGAGCAATCGTCGAACACATTCTCCCCAAGTATGATACGGGTAGTGACACGAGCGTGTCCCTACCCGTGTAGCTCAATTTCGGGTTTTGGCGAATTTTCCGGCCACTTCGTTTCAAAGGGGTTCATTTATTGAGTTGAGTGGCTGTCCAATGATAGGCTAACACATGTCTATGCAGTTGCCCAACTTCTCATATGAAAAGGGGAGAAAACCCTAGACATTTATAGTCTTCCTTCCAAGCCATTGCTGTGAGAAACTACAGTAGAGGAAGGAGGTGCTGGAGCCGATCTTCTTCCCGTGAAGAACTAACACTGACCGAGGATAAGAAGATGCCGCCAAGAAGGGTGACAAGATCCCTAGCCGGAAATGCCGGAAATGAGGTGAGCTCGCTACCCTCTCCATTGGTGCTAGATCTTTAGCTATTTCTTGGAGAGATATAAATTCAAAAGGGTCTTGATTTGTGAGAAGAAGGTTTCTAGGAAATTGACATGTTAGGACTTGTGTCCTAGGATTTAGAGTCTTCAACCTTTCCCTCACTTCGAATGTAGTTTGTGGATTGGTCTCGTGAAGAGAAGTGGCCTTATGAGGGTGAAAAGGGAGGCGAAATTCTGAACGTTATTTGAAGGTTTGGCTGAAGAAAGAAGACGAACCGATCTCGTTCGATCTGCTTTAAGATGAACGTAGAAATCTATTATCTGCGCGCAACAACCTGCGAGGCTATTTTCAGACACGATGTGCCCAGATCTGGGCTGTCGACTAAACACGAAAATTGCATCCCTTGGAAATACCTTTTCGACGAGGTGTTTAATGCCTTCACCGGATTCCTGTATCCATGGGAATCCCCATTTGAAGTTGTTGTACAATAATTATTCCTGCACATGTGATTCTCGTGTTTGTTTTGTATCGGTAGAGAGATCATAGTACAATAATGTTATGGTTTGTGGAAGTTAGACTATAAATGATTGGTGTGAAATATGTTAATAATATTTGTTGGATTGATTCCCTAATGAACGGATGATGAAGAAGAGTGTACTTGTTCGAAGTGATTTGGTGGAGGTTAGAGCATGATTTAAATATGTGAAATGATGAGGACATACTTGACAGTGGAAATGAGTTGAATAATGATGAGTTTGGCTTGATCATGCGGTATATAATTGGTAATGACTGTTACGAACAAATGGTTGTGGTCTTGGATGAAGGGTGTAAGCGAGGGTGTTTGATCGCACTGGTTTGGAAATGATGAGAAGAGACTCAAGTGGACGGTTGGGCTTGGTCCTCGGTGCTCATTCCTGGGGCTCCTTCTGTGTGAAGTGGACGGTTGGGCTTGGTCCTCGTGCTTTTTCCGAGGCTCCTCCCATACCACGAAGATGTGAAATTGCATGTGGTGTGAGTCCAAAAGCGGTGTCGTAATCCTGGGTTAAGGATAGTGTGGCAGGTCTACGGGCTCGCCAGTCGTCACACTGACAGGAGCTGACGGATAGACTTTGGGTGGTTGGGCTTGGTCCTCGGTGCTTATTCCCTGAGCTCCATCTGTGCCAATTGGACGGTTGGGCTTGGTCCACATGCTTCTTCTGTGGCTCCTTCTGGGTCCCAACATAGGCCAGTTCGGGGCATAGTTCTCGGTGCACATCTACCCGAGACTCTCGCTGAGCCGTAGTACGCAGTTGAGCTCCGCTGTTTTGTTCTTAGCATTAAGGCGTACAGAGGCCTAGGCTTGGTAGTGTGGATGACTGCCTAGTAGTGGAGAATCCCACTCCACTATCATGGCCTGGACACGATAGTTGACGCCTGAGAGGTTAGCTACCTGCTAGAAAAGTGGGAACTACAAGTCTGTGTCGATATAGTAGTTGCATGTGCATGATCATGGGTGAGTCATTGCATTGCATTCATATCATTACATTGCATTGCATACTCAAGATCCTCATCGTATAAGTTTGTATAGACACTCTTATATGATGACTTACTTTACTGTTGAGCCAATCCTTAACTTATAAGTCTGTATGGGCATTCTTATAAGTTAAGTTACATTCCTGTTGTAGATCTATATACTTAGATGGATTGATATAACTTGAGTAGAATTGCTATAATAGAATGCTGATAATATTATTTTACATTACTTCTATTGGTACCCATGACATGTACATTTACTTTACTTGCTTGTACTTCTGCTTATATAGATATATTGTACCCTTGATCCTTTCTCCGCCCGGTGCCGAGGAGTCGTCGGGGGAGTGGATGTGATAGCCACTTAGTCTTTTTGACTAACGATTGCTACGTCTTCCTTTTTAGGAGGAAACCCCGCAGATAGGACAAAAGCAGATCATACAGCAGGACCGCCAGGCCAGGATGACATGGACTGAAGGGATGGTTCCTTCGATACCGTCAGTGACCGATGCGAGTTGAGAGACTCATGATGTAGCCACTTTTGGTCAAGTTTTACCTGTACTCTGATGTTTTGGAAGATTGTTGTAGCTTCTTACTCTTGATGTACTTTTGGACTATTTTGCATATGTTTGAATTTGACTTCTATTTCATGTTGTTGGTTGGGTTGGCATTGGATGATATTGTTTCTGGCCGGCAGGATAAACAGCTTGTAGTGCAGACCAACACATGCGTTGGTGCCACCGCATGGCGGGTGTTTTGGGCATAAGCCTGCCCTCGGCTGTGTTCTGTGTTCCAGGAGGGGGGTCTTAGATTTCCTATATTGACATGCTTCTTCTTGCAGGATGTAGTGATGGACAATCTCCTCAGCTTCCAAATCACAACCCTCAAGAAGGAGAATGAGGAGTTGTTGGTGTGAGTGCGGGCAGTGGAAGCCGTAGCCCCCCTCCCCGCGTCGCCTTCCAATTTTAGCAGCCGGCTTGCCCACTATTGTCGCAACCCACATTTTCTCAACATGTAAGTTATATTAGAATAAGAGAAAATATGTGTCGTGATGCTAAGCCGTGTAGGGGATAACTACAGGCGCTCAGGCAAAACCCCAAATTCTACGGTTTATTTGAAATCCATAAGTTATTAAACAAAAACAAGTTTAGGTTGAACGGTTGTATCCCTCGGCATAGTGGATCAACTACTCCACGAGTAAACGTATAGTTATAGGCTGCAGAAAATACTGTGGTTATGTTGATTAACACCCTGCATGAGTATAAAACATCCCCAAAGGACAACTCATGGCAAGCAAGACTCTAGATTTGTTATAAGTATAAAAATAGTCTTTACATTAGCTAGAAAATAGTATTTTAATTTTAGAAATATGAGATGTATGAAGTACAAGTAGTGATGCTTTTATAAGTGAAAATACCTAACATGTAATCTAGCATAAAAACTTCTCAGATAGCAAGTAAAAACAACCACAAAAGGAAAAACTGGCAACTTAGCAGAGTATTCAACAATTCTAAAGAAAACTACCAGTGGGCGTCAACAAACTGACACGAACCCGCTGGTCAGTATGAGTGTCTATACTATAAAGAAAACAAAAAGGAACTACCTCTCAAGGTACTGGAAACCTCTGCAACACTGCAGTCCACAAGCAAACAACAAACCTAGCCACTCAACAGGCTACTGCTCAAAACCTGAGGTATTTAAAGAAAGAACACATCAGCAAGAAAAATACAAGTTGCAAACAAAACTGTCAGTAAAAAAGTGAGTACCAAGATTACTAATCCCAAACCTGAATAGCTATCAAAAGAGAGCACATCAAACTAACTAGAGAATTAGAAGAAAGAGTTAACTTATAAAATTAAAAGGTAATGAAATTTGCAGCAAGTGCGAACAGAGTTATACTCCGGAAACAATCTGAGAGGAAAGGCAGAAACAACATAAGATTAATCCATAGGAAACAAAAACGGGGCAAAGGCTCAATAAACACGTGAATCATTAACAACGTTATGCAACCAGATCTGATTTGGGACCACACCAGTCAAACCCAAACTAACAGACCCAAACATCTCAAAAATGGGACTGCGATGGTGGACATCTGATCCCACACAACCCAACAGCCTAAAAACGAGACCCAAACATGCCCAGGTTTAATGATTCACGCAACTAAGCAAACCAAACCAACCCTATATATCCAAATACCCATAAACCCAAACTCAACAAATTCAGCAGAAAACCGAGGAGTCCAGCTTGGCATGACTAAGCCTTAGTGATACACTCCAAATCGGTGAAAGGACACAAAGTTAAGGAAAAAGCATTGAAAGAAAACAGTTGTCAACCTGAATCACCTAGAGGGGGGTGAATAGGTGAGTTGTGCGTCTTTTGCGGAATAAAAAATAATTAGAGCACAGCACAGAACTATCTACCAATTTCACAGACGACACAAGATCTATAGTGGTTCCCCGACCTTGGGTACATCCACTTTCCCTCACCGATCTAGCAATCAACTAGACTCGGCTACTCCACTATCTCAGATTAAAAATCGATCCTACCCTCGGAACAAAGTTCCTACAAACTCGATCCAAACAAAGGGATCTACACCTCGGAAGATAACACTTCCTGCAAACTCGGAGTGAAAATCTCCTACACTCGGAGAAACTTTCTCCTACAAGATTAATAAAGTTTTGTAAAAATTATACAAACAGTAAATCCAATCAGATCTGATGAACCGGCCAGAAACTTCTTCTTATGGACTTTACAGCACTATCAGAAATCGGTGAAGAGAATCTCGACCCAGATCTGGATCTTCTTGCTTTTACAGAATCGGAGAGAGAAGATGAACAGTGATGTCGATCTCGATCTGTAACTTTCTTCAGAATGAATCCTCTGAACTTAGAAGCAGTGGCCAGAGAAGATGGTGGCGGCGGCGGCTTCCGCTTTGTGAAGAACAGATAGAGGAGTCGGATGAAAACTTTCTCAAAATAAAATGACAAGAAGGCTTGGAGAATACTTAGGGTTTGTCATTTTCTGATACGACTTTATATAGGAGAGAATAACAGTCATAATCAGTCATAATGATGTACACGTGGCCAATCATGTCGCGTGATTTGAAAATCCCGTCAGAAAAAAAACTTAGACAAATTTCAGGAAAGTTCAGCCATATACACGAGTAAGAGAAGATCTACTCGAGTAGTTGAATAACTACTAGAGTACATGAAGGAGATCATACTCAGTTATATAAAGATAGGCTACTCGAGTAGGCAGAAACCAACTACTCGAGTAAGCAGAAAGAACTACTCGAGTGTGTATAGAGAACTACTCGAGTACAAGAAAATCAACTCGAGTATATTCCATAAACTACTCGAGTACATGAAGGACTACTCGAGTGGAATACTTGGAATAAATTCTGAAGATGTCAGCAAGCAGCTACTTGAGTAGTTGAACTAAACTACTCGAGAGAAAGTGATCTACTCGAGTAGGTGAAAGTTCTACTCGAGTAAAGGACTTAAACAATTTTGGAGTTAGGAAAATTTCAAAGTACACGAGTGAAACACGATCTACTCGAGTAGGTATAATGAACTACTTGAGTATGATTCTATCTACTCGAGTATGTGAGTATACTTACTCGAGTATATGAGTGTTTATACTCGAGTCCATGACTTAGAATAATTTTGATGAGAGAAGCCTTTAAATACTCGGGTATAATGAGTGATCTACTCGAGTATATAAACATGCTACTCGAGTATATGACTAAGTCTACTCGAGTACATGACTTAGCTACACGAGAGGTACACTTAAGTACTCGAGTACAAGGTTTCTTTACTCGAGTAAATTATACCCAATCTACTCGAGTAGTTATGGACCTACTTGAGTAAAAGACTTAGAGAATTTTGTTGTTGGAAAGCTCTTTCTTCTAATGTAGTCAATCTTCCAATCTTTTTCCCAAGGTCCAATAGCTTGAATATGAAGTGTATCCCAATAGAGAGACCACACATGAGTCAACACCTTGGAATATGCAATGAGGGATTACATTGCACAGTTCCTGTGTTTGGTGACCCACTGTGGACTGACATTGGTCTACACTTCCCAATGAAATTCCTGCAAACATATAACTCAAACCAAGCATCAAATACAACTTAATTCATCTTAGTTCCAGGGTGACTTCATCAAATCTGGGTTAGTGGATGTAATACCCAACAAGCATCGAGTGCACTTGACGCCGCGTCGAGTGCAGTAAACATACTCGATGCCATAACTCAGCACACTCAACGCTTAAACACAGCACCAAGAATCAGACGATGGTGTTGAGTGAGTTTAGCTCACTAAATTCTTAAACACTTAGCTGCCAAAAATAGATGATGACGTTGAGTGAGTTCAGCTCACTCAATGCTGTCGACGCTATAACACTTAGAATTACAGAGACAAAGCGACGACATTGAGTGAGTTCTCACTCAACGCTGTCGACGCATTATACTTAACTAGTCAAGAAAAAGAGTGATGACGTTCAATGAGCTAACTCAACGTTGAGTAAGCACACTCAATGCTGTCAACGATTTTACACTTTGACTCTAAGATTTCCTGATGGCATCGAGTGTATACAGCACAGTCAACACAGCGTTGAGTGTAGGTAGCACACTCAACGCCTTTTGACTTAGTGTCAAATTCTAATGGCGTTGAGTGTATGCAGTACACTCAACGCCGCGTTGAGTGCACTCAACGCACTCAACGCTTTTACACTTAGCGTCGCAGACCTTCCAGCAAGGCATTGAGTATAATCAATACACTTAATGCCGCATTGAGTGCACTCAATGCACTCAACGCTTTTGGACTTAGTCTTGAAATTGGATTTAGTGCTAAGGCTACACTCAACGCCTATGGGTTATATTCAACACCTGGGGGTTGCACTCAACGAATCTTGCTCCGTTCGACGAATTAGCTCAGTTCGATGAACACCGTTCAATGATTTGTGATTTATTCGTCGAACTCCATTCGACAAAATTCCTCTGTTCGTCGAAATCTGTTCGATGAATTAACTTTAATTCGACGAACTTAGACCGCTCCAAATCGACAACTTACACAATGAAGCTAATACAATGAATTAAATGCTTGTTGAACTTGGCCGGAAAAAATGATACCATAAAATTGATTGGAAAAGCCGGATCAAACCCTACTCCCAAACAACTGCACAGGGAAGAACAGTATGGAAAATAAATATGCAACGAAAAGACAAGCTTGGTAAGGGGAAGAAGTCACCACTTGCCTCAAATCGCCAATCCAGCCACATAAACACTCCTGAAACTATATGAGCAACACTTCCTGAAACTTTTGAGGACGAAAGAGGGTCAAAACCGCCTACCTGGACCTCTAAAAATACAAGAAACTGGAAAAGCTTACCGTAAAAACGTAGATTTAGGCGAGATCTTCCCGGATCCACTCTCCAAAGAAGAAATCGAGCACCAAAACTCCAAAAATCGGCGACCGAAGGCTTTGGAAAGTCTGCCGCTCTCGTTATTCCGCAACAAGCCGATTATTTCACCAGGGAGACAAATGAATAGGGTTTGATGCGATGGGTTCTATTTATACTGCTTTTATCTGATTATTTTATAATAGGATAACAAAATTAATTAAATGAAATGTCAAAACGACACGAAATCCAAACTAACCCGAAATTTTACAGAAATCGCACCATAGCTAAATACTGATGCTACAAACCCAACGACACAGTCGTAATTAAGATTCGATGAACCAAACTTGGGTAGATACCTCCCGAAGCCAAAACACTAGCATTCCCAAACACGTTCCACCGAGTCACCAAAACAGACCCGGCACTCTCGAAAATCTTGCAAACAGGCTAAAACTAGCCAAACAAACAGAAATCCTAAGAGCTAAAACCACGCTCTAACAACGGCAAATGCCGAAAACGCGTCAACATAACGCCCTGACTTCATAAATATGCTAGATAATGAATTAAACCAAATATCGCAAAATCAGGGGCATTACAGTCACTCCCCCAAAAAAGAAGTTTTGTCCCGAAACTTTACGCACCAAAATATTCCACAAAGGGAATATAATCAAAGATTATAGAAGGGAAAATACACACCATAAGAAACTAGCAGAACAGATGAGGATGAGCCACCCTAATCGCTGACTCCAACTCCCAAGTGGAGCTTTCCACATCCTGGTTTCGCCACAAAACTTTAACCATTGGTATGGTTTTCTTCCACAACACTCGATCTTGAGTATCCATAATGCAGACATGCATCTCAACATAGGAAATATTGGGCTCCAACTGGGGCACATTATCAAGAATATGTCGGTCGTTGAGCAAACATTTCCGCATCTTGCTCACATGAAACACATCGTGCACACCAGCGAAATTTGCCGGCAAATCCAGCCTATAAGCTGATACACCAATACGCTCAGAAACATTAAAACGTCCCACATACCTCAGGTCCAACTTATGATTCTTACCAAACCATTTAACTCCAGACATTGGGGAAACTTTTAGAAACACCAAGTCCCCTACATCAAACTCCAAATCAGACCTACACCGATTAGAGTTTTTCTCATACCGTTCCTGTGCTATCCGAAGCTTTTGCAGAATAATCTTCACGAAAACATCCATTTTTTCTAACGTATCAGGACCCAGTAATAGTTTTTCACCGACCTCGGTCCAAAACAAAGGAGTTCTACATCGCCTCCCATACAAGACCTCAAATGGGGCCATCTGCAAACTTTTTTGATAATTATTATTGTATGCAAACTCCATCAATCTGAGTCGCTCATCCCACGCTCCTCCATGGTCCAAAATGTAACATCTGATCATATCTTCCATGATCTGGTTCACTCTTTCCGTTTGACCGTTTGTATGAGGATGATACGCTGTGGAATAACGCAGATCGGTACCTATACTCTCCTGGAAACTCTTCCAAAAGTGAGTCGTAAACTTGGAATCTCGATCTGATACAATACTAATTGGCACTCCATGTAATCTAATGACTTCATCTAAATATGGCTCAGCTATCTTCTTCATGGTGTAATCAATCTTAAAAGGAACGGAGTGAGCACACTTTATTAGTCTATCAACAATAACCCAGACTGAATCATGTCCTCATGGAGATATTGGTAATCCAGTAATGAAATCCACTGAGATAGTCTCCCACTTCCAACTTAGAATTTCCAAGGGCGTTAGCTTGCCATCAGGTCTTCTGATGCATTGGACGATAAGTGTACCGATCGCACAAGTAATATAAAATGGGTGAATTTACCCAAGTATTGATCTCTTCAAGGAACACAGTAAGGTGGAGTTAAGTTCGAGGAGGACTTGAGATTGAAGTCCTTTGGTTGGAGTTAATTAAGGTGGATTTTGATGGTTGCGAAAACAGAAAATAAAACACGAACAACTACTCCAATGCAACGCCGCTATGTGATGCTTCGCCAGGCGTGATGGAGGACTACACATGCCGCTATACACCGAATTGCTAGGCGGATGGACGAGTAGGCTTACAGATGAGGTGGTGAGAACGGCGGAATGAGGGTCGAGAGCACCTCTTCACTACGCACACCTCTAGCAATAGCTAGTGCGGCAAAACCAGATGTGGTGGAGGATGGAAATTAAATGTGCACCTCAAGCAAATAACGAAAATATGAAATCACATAGACATGATTGTATACATAGATTTTACAAAACTAAGCACACTTCATCAAATACAAGAGATTAAGATACACTATCTACGACATGATAAGAAAAGTGCGCGAAATCGACCGAATCTGAAGTCTTTCGGAGGATTCACGGAAGGAATCATCGGGTTATCAATCCGCGTCCTAGCTCGGTCCTCAACTGCGTCTGAGGTAGAGGAGGCTGTCACTCACTCCCAATGGACCCGTCTTCTTCGTGTCACGATCCGGTGGAGGATGTCACAAACTTCTCCTAACTTGATGGAGAAAGTTAGATCAAACTCTCCTTGAATCTCAAGAATGAAGGAGGAGGTCGAGAGGAAGCTCAGGCTTGAATATGACATTGAAAGCTTGCCAGGAGCGGCTCCCTAAGGTGGAAGATGAAGGGAAATTGCGGAACCCTTCCTTGGAGGCGAAAAATGGCGTAGGAGAAAGTCTGTAATTCGGTCTCCAAAATGGCGAGAAATCTGCGCTTTAAATAGAAGCAGGTCAGAAAATTAGGCTAGCACGGTTTGGCGCACGAACGTGTGCTAACCGTGCGTTATTAACTTTCAGGCCAAGCTTGCAGATGAAGAAGCATTGACCCGTGCGTTTTACTTCGCGCACGGGCGATACCGCCCGTCCGTGAAGGAAATGCACGGGTAGCGAAAGAAAGCAGGAAAGTAGGAAAAAAACAGTGGAACCGTGCGTTTTACTCGCGCACGGGCGCTGCCGGCCGTGCGTGCACATAACGCACGATTAGCCACAAGAAGAATCAACCAAGAAGCTACCGGAAAACCGTGTGTTTCATTTGTGCACGGTTTCAATAAACTGTGCGTCAACCGTGGGTTAAGAAATTCGTCGATCTCAGGTCGACGATTCTCCTGCATAAATAAAATGCACGTTCAAAAAGAACCGTGTGCCAAGAAAATGCACGACCGTGCGTTTTCCTCAAACCTGCATTCAAGCCTTGGGGGAAAACACACCACCTACATACATACAAATAAATCCAAAGAGATCCCTCCAGCGTCACAGAAATGCAATGAAAATAGCTGAAAAGGGCCATGTGGAGCACCATGTGCTTACCCCCAAAAATAGAATGCGCAATTGCACACTAAAGGGCCAAAACAGTGCACTTAGTGTGAAAAACTGTATAAATGAAATATCAATGATAACATACTAAAAGTGAAGTGCAAGTGCGTGAAAACTAGCCCAGATGTGTCCGAAAAACCCGATATAAATCGGTCTCATCACACTACCAGAATTAAAAATTTGCTCGTCCCAAGAAAATCATCACTAAGCAAAGTTAAAGAAACCTAGTTGACTAATGCTTCGTTTGGGAGAACTTATTTTCACCGGTCAAGCAGTCGTGACCGCATGAATCGGGACTTAAATAAGTCCCGATTCATGCGGTCACGACCGCTTGACCGGTGAAAATAAGTCCTCCCAAACAGAGCCTAAGGCAATTGCATAAATGGAGTACCAAGCGAAGTCATACCCTCATGTACAAAAAGTAATAGTAGAAAACTCTTTTATGCATGCATACTAATTTCTAATTCCTATAAACGTAAATAAGATATTACTAATACTTTTAAAGTGAATCACTATAAATCATTCAGCTGCACTTAGAACGAAAGCAGGAGGACAATAAGGTGAGCATTGCCAAAGATCCGGTCTTAGGAAAATCTCCAAAGGAATCCACCAATGTTGCCATATGCTCGCCCGTTCACACACTCTCCACGACACTAGTTTGACTCAAGCACGAATCCGTAGGACTTAGAGTATAATATAGGCTTAGGCGAAGGTGGAGTATACAAAGGTAAACAGGACGAACACGCACACCCAAAATAAGATCGCCCAAAAACACTCACAGCTGAACTCAACAGACAAACACGTGCGGCGCACCAACAGACTTGGACTTTTGACGGTGTGTGCACGCCCAAAACGAACACAACTCAGCAACAATATACTTTTTTTCTTTTATTCCACATTAGGAATTTTCTTTTTATTTACTATTATAGATTTTTTCTTTTCTTTTCTTTTTTTATCCAAAACCAAAACAAAATATAAAAACATGACAACACTAAAAGCACCACAAACGCCAACATAACTGCCCATACATAACTGATACAACTACAATAAAACAAACTAACCGAGCGACCCCATTCAGATGTGCGAGTAGGAAAGGCTATATGGCTTTGGTAGCGAGTCATAGGGATGTCAAAGGAAGGGACATGCTCAATGAGGATAACAACTGATAGATGTCAGGAATGGTACAAGGCTCAAACTAGACAAAGTGACAGACTACATCACACGCGCACTTGACTAACCATGTACCCATGCTTCGAGAATATCTTGGGGCAAGTTCTTAGCCCCCGAGAAAGACAACCCTTCCTCCCGACTCGAGCAATACTAGGCTATTGAACTCCCATATGCAATCCTACACCACCGTTTGATTCATCACCGAATTGACAACTAGAGTACCATAAACAAAATCTACGCTAATAGAAAAATAGAAACTATAAGTATATAAAGAATTTTAATCTACACAGGCTCTAAGTGATCATGAGTGCACACCTAGGAACACTCTTGGAGTAAACATTTTACTCCATCACGAAATCCTAAACCAACACAACATTCCTTATTCTACGCAGAAGTGAAAAACAAGCTCGACCCGTGTAAGTGCTTCAGTACACGATCTCAAGTGGATGTTGTCGAGTGAAAAGCAAATGCAAATGATATAAAAAGCTTCTAGTATGCAAATTAAATCTACATGTGAGCGGATAACAACTCGAGTCTCTCCCCCACCAAACTTAATCCGTGCAACATATCACAAGATTTGCAAAAAAATCAATGAAATATAAGTCGAGGGAGAGGTTACCCCATGCTCAGCCAATGAGCATACCAGAAGATGCGAGAAAGCTCAGAAGTAGTTCCGCCATAAGAAGAATCACAACCTCGCCAATAAAATTTATCATTAATACCTGCAGGGGTGAGCTTCGCAAAAATAAAAGAAAAATATACAAAATACAAAGAAATACTAAACTAAGTTAGACATGAGAAATAAAAATACGGGAAATAAAAGATAGTACTGGGGTTATTGTCATCCCAACACGACTTATTCGAAAAATGAAAAGTAATAACTAATGGGTCTTTGAAAAAAAAAGTGCACATGCAACTGTTCCATTATCCGTCGCGGTAACGGGTACCTATACAAAGATAAAACAGTTTCCCCTCTACTTAAATAATAATACCTGCCCAACACATGTAGAGGAAATAGAAAATAAGAAGAGGAGGAGCGCTTGTTGAAACCGAAATCTCGGTCTCCTATGGAGTTCACCCGTGGGGAAGGGGTGACCGCGCACCTACTACCCTCAAGCGAACGATCAAGGCACAAGACTAGGAACATAAGGGACAGACCTAGGGTCTCAGTGTGGAGGTCCCACCGTATACCCAGAAGACTAACTAATTCTTCCCCTCCTCAGTCAAATGCTGAGATAAGACACCTTCGGAGGGCTCTCTTGGCTGACCGAAACATCTAAGGAGGATCTCAAGACCACCCCTCTCCTATCCAGATGTGTCTCCTTGGGTCTATGCAAAATGTTCCTTACCAGCCCTACCAATGGCGCAACCTCGGCCAGCAATTCTTCTTTACGTATCCTGAATTGGGCCGCAAACAACGTAACTCCGCTATCCTGAAAGGCTATAAGCAAACCCTCAAGGGCTTCCCAGTAATTTTACGTCGGGGCCCCCATGGGGGCGAGTGGTTCACAAGTACACCACTCACCTAAGGCGGAAGAGATAGATCGCATACACAGAGCATCACAGATATTTAAATTACAGGAATATAAATACCATACTTTGGCGCGTAGGCCGACAAGATAAGAAAAAATAGGTCTTCGAGGGCCGGCACAAATTTAGGCTTAAGCCCGCTATTCCCCGCTTGGTAGTACAAAACCTGTACGCCAACGTCTCGACAAGTGGCGGCGAACTAAGCATCAGTCGACTAAAAGCAAACCAGTTACATTGCATTCAACCCTTTTTTTGGGGCTACGACATTTATTCCCTGCAAACAGATAATATACAACTTCCTCGGAGTCTTCTCCGGGAACCCCGGAACATCACCAATCTGGCTCACACGTCCGGATGGGCTTCACACAACATACCTAAATCTGTACTCATGCTTCCGGATACTAAATGCAATTAACTGCGAGGACGTACATGTCAACCCATCGGAGAGCACACTTCCCCCCACTCGTTAGTGGAGAGGGGCTTCCATGCAAACATGATAATTGAGGGCTTCACCTGTCCGAGAAGAAACTTTGTTACCCTTGACGCGTGTTTGGCGGCGGTGTCGGGAGAGAAGCTCTCGGTCATTGTTTGTGGAGGTGGTGCCGGGAGAGATGCTCCTGGTCGATCTAGCTAAAGGCGATGCCCGGAGAACAAATCTCGGCTGATCTTGCCCCGGGTTGCTGCGATGGGGAAGTAGAGCGAGGGTTTGCGCCTTGCATTGGGTGGCGACGTCGCGGATGAATAGCAAGGGCTTGAGCCTTGCTTTAGGCGGCACATGCAAAGGCGCTCCGGCTGCCCTTTTTAGCCGCAATGGGAGAGAAGAAGAAGAAGGTGGAGACGTCGGGCTGCCCCTGTTTGCCGACGGGAGAGAAGAAGAGGGGGCGGTGGGTTGTTGTTGTTGGCCGACGGGAGAGAGAAAAAGGTGGGTAGCGGGCTGCTGCTGTTGGCCGACAGGAGAGAAGAAGAGGGGGGGGGGGGCGGCGGGCTGCTGCTGTTGGCCGACGGGAGAGAAGAAGATGGGGCGGCAGGCTGCTACTGTTGGCCGATGGGAGAGAAGAAGAGGGGGGCAGCGAGCTGATGCTATTGGCCGACGGGAGAGAGGAAGAGGGGCCGGGCTTGGCCTTACCTTGCTTAGGCGTCGGCGAGAGAGAAAAAGGGGGGCGGCGGGCTGCTACTGTTGGCCGACGGGAGAGAAGAATAGGGGGGCGGCGGGCTGCTGCTGTTGGCCGACGGGAGAGAAGAAGAGCGGGACGGCGGGCTGCTGCTGTTGGCCGATGGGAAAGAAGAAGAGGGCGGTGGCGGGCTGCTGCTGTTGGCCAACAAGAGAGAGGAAGAGGGGTCGGGCTTGGCCTTGCCTTGCTTAGGCGGCGGCGAGAGAGGAAGGGGTGGCGGCGTCGATGGCGGATCTTGCTCTAGCCGGTTCCAGGAGAGGAGCTCCTGGCCGATCTCGTTCCAAGCGGCGCTGTAGAGAGAGAGAGAGAGATTGGGAGAGAGGGAGAGAGTCGTGCCTTGCCTTTTTTTTCTACTGCAGCAGCCCGATTCCCCCCTTTTCCTGCCCTATCGCCTGCTCCCCTTGATTTCTCCTTCTTCTTTTTATTTTTTTCCCTGCCACCTGCTGCCTGTACCCGCACCCCCTTTCTCTTCCTCCATTTTTTATTTCTTTTCCTCTTTTCTAGTTGTACCCCCTACCCGCCTGCCCTATCCCCCTCCCCCTCCATCTGTATATATTATCAATCCATATATATATATAGTAATTATATGTTTTATAAGAAGCATAAAGTCTCCGCACGCATGCATGAGTGCTCGCATGCTCGAACGGGAGTGCACCAAAACGCCTCTCACAGCATGCCCCGAGCCCACCACTTGGGGAGGATCCCACTCGGCCGGGTATAGGTTTTTACACAATCCCCGCTCTTTTCGAGGTTGGCACGAGCTCGTAAAGAAATGTCCAACCCCAAAGTATCTGGCGAGTGGGAATCGACCCAAAGAAAAAATTTAAGAGAAACTGAAAGTTGCACTTAAAATACTAATCTCTCCATGCCCCTTTTGATCTTTTTGAACCACTCGATACCTGTAATGCTACCTGCTATTCAATTGCCCTTATACTATTTCTTACATTCAGTATAAAATTTCTCATGATATTGTGAAACAACAAAGCCATATATTTTGTATCCTCTTGTACACGCGGAGCTAATCCTTTTCCCCCAGGCGAGCCTACGGACCTGCCAGCTAGTAGGAGCCAGGCAGCGAGTCTACCCGGTGCCGAGCATCACTCGGGGTCCTGCAAAAACTTCCAAGAACCAATCCTTTCCCCACAGGTGTTCCTATGGCCCTGCCAGCTAGTGAAAGGCTGACATAGAGTATACCTGGGGCCGAGCAGCGCTCAGGGTCCCTAACCCCCACAAGCGAGCCTACGGACCTGCCAGCTAGTAGGTGCCAGGCAGCAGGTCTGCCTTGGGCCGAGCCAGGCTCAGAGTAGTGCAAAAGTCTCCAAGAACCAAACCTTTTCCCCCAGGTGTGCCTACAGCCCTGCCCAGCTAATGAGAGCCTGGATAGCGAGTCTACCCAGGGCCGAGCAGCGCTCGGGGTCCCTTACCCCCACAGGAGAGCCTACCGACCTGCCAGCTAGTAGGAGCCAGGCAGCAGGTCTACCTGGGGCTGAGACACGCTCGTGTTAGTGCAAAAGTCTCCAAGAACCAAACCTTTCCCCCCCGGTGTGCCTACAGCCCTGCACAGTTAATGAGAGCCTGGACAGCGAGTCTACTCAAGGCCGAGCAGCGCTCGGGGTTCCTTACCCCCACAGGCGAGCCTACGGATCTGCCAGCTAGTAGGAGCCAGGCAGCGGGTATACCTGGGACCGAGCCAGGCTCAGGGTAGTGCAAAAGTGTAACACCCCCTATTCGTCATATAGCATATAGCAGTAGGTCTGGCCGGGGCCCGACGTCATATACCACAGACAGACCGGGTGGTTACTCAATGGAAACCATCCAACCAATCAAACGTCCTACACAGAGCATTCTAGCGGAAGAAATTAAAAAATTGTTGCATTAATAAAGAACCCAACACTAGCATGAATGTCCACTACAAAGCCAACATGAATGAAGTACAAATACACAAGTTCTGGTCTTATGGCCTTACAATTGTTTTCCTGAAATTACATGTTTTTCAAACCTCGGCACGTAGGCTGACCATACATGAATAAAAGAAAACGCTCAAAATTAGGCCTTCGAGGGCCGGCTCAGCAACTTGGTCTTTAGCCCGCTATTTACCGCTCGGCTCCACAGCACCTGCAAGCGCAATCCACCGCAATGGTGGCAAACCAAAGCAACGGTCAGCAATGCTGACCAAATTATAACGATCCCGCCCCCAATTTGGGGCGGCAATGCTCCTTCGCTGCACTTTATTAGCATAACCAAGCAGTATATATATACATTGCATCACAGGAGTTGGCACGCACGGCCACAAGCCCCGTGCACTCAGGGCATATTCTCGGTGAATGTCAATGTCACATCAATTTAAGCCATAGATACCCCGGTCTCACCACCGCCACTTTGACGGCCAAACTATGAGCATTTTTGTCTTCCCGACATGGGTCACGTCAATTTAAGCCATAGACCGCCGAAGACCCTCATCTATACCAACGGCTCACACCGAACGACATAGAGCGGGTACAGTTCGGTCTAACCCATGCTCACATCGCAACGAAAATTTAAGCCATATGCGCGGGTCAAACTTCTCCCGAGTCCTGTTTCCGATACACACTTCACATAACCCAGTTATGTTCAAGTTGGCTTCCAGGCCACCAAGTTGGCAGAACCACGCATCTGCCCAGTTTTTCAGGTGCACCTTGGAGTTAATCTCCAAGGCTCCCTGTTACAATCTACCACGTAGAAAACACGAAAAACAATCATTCGCACGGAGTCTTCTCTGGCCATTTATGCAATGCAACATGACCGATACAGACAAACTTGTCCGGGTAGGCTTCACACATCATGCCTATATCTGTTCTCGATTATGGACTCTACATGTACACAACGAGGACTATTCATGTCTACCCGAAGGAACGCCTCAACTCACCGCAAACTCATGAGAGCGGGCTTCCTATGCAAGGGAAAAGAAGAGCTTCACATGCTCAAGTAGAGAATCGTTACCCTAGCATTCTTCCTTGGTGCCATGGAGAAGTATGCAGATGAAAAGCACCGCCGTCTCCTTGCCTCCGTAGATCCGAAGTCGGTTTGCGATTTGGAGCTCCGAAGCTCCGCTGGTGACCGGATCTAAACTTCTTCTTCCCCGTTGCTCTCCCCTCTCTCTAGAACTTAGACAGAGAGCCAGAGAACATAAGATGAGGGTTTTGAAACTCTACACTCGGGTATATCCCAATAGGAATAACCTCCAGCCGTCGGATCCCAATCATAAAGAAATGTACGGCTACGATCCAGGTTTGACATGGAAAACTGGGCCGAACACCGCACGGTTCACAAACCGGAGCAGGACACATCCGCAACAAACTTAAACTGTGTCGGGACATTTAGTCAAGACCTTGTCAAGACCACTGTGTCCACACTCTGTGTCGACACTCTGTGTTGACACAACACACCCTGCGTCGACACCCTGTGTCGACACTCTGTGTCGACACTCTGTGTCGACACAGCAGGCCCTGTGTCGACACAGCAGGCCCTATGTCGACACAGCTGGCCCTGTGTCGACACAGCAGGCCCTGTGTCGATACAGCAGGCCCTGTGTCGACATAGCAGACCCTGTGTCGACCCAGCTAGCATTGTATCGACGCAGCTGGCCCTGTGTCGATGCAGCAGGCCCTGTGTCAACACAGCAGACTGTGTCAAACACGCCACAACTCGCCAAGGACACGACCTATGACACGCCTGTGTCCCAGGCCATGTGACATTGCCAAATTCCAAACTTGGCTCAAAACGCCTCCTATGACTCTTTTGAGTTTCGGGGCGTTACAACTCTCCCCCGCTTAAAAGAATTTCGTCCACGAAATTACAAAAAGGAAAGATAAACATAAAACTTAAATGGTACCTGAGCAAAACAACTTCGGGTACACCTCAAGCATAGTCTGCTCTCGCTCCCAAGAGAGCTCCTCCCGATCGCAATTGTCCCAACGGACCTTGACCATCCTGATCTCTTTATTGTGTAGCTGCTTGACTTCCGAGTCCTCAATACATACAGGCTTGACCTTCATTGTCAACCCACTATCGACCGACACTTGATCGACCACGATCACTTGCGTAGGCTCTTGCACCGCCTTCCGTAGTATCGATATATGGAATACCTCATGTAGACCACTAAGCTCCACTGATAGCTTCAACCGGTACGCTGCTTCACCAATCCGCTCCAGAACCTCAAACTATCCAAGGTACCTCAGGCTTAGCTTCTTCAAGAGCCGCATCCGAGAGACACCCTTGAACGGCTTGATCTTCAAGTACACCCAATCTCCAACAGTGAACTCCACGTTCCTATGCTTGGCATTATAGTACTTAGCCTGGCGGTCCTGAGCGATTAGCAACCTCTCCCGAATGGTTCTCACCAAAGAAGTAGCATCCTCCACCTCTAGTCGCTTATACAACTTTGACTCGCCCGTTTCCAACCAGGACAACGATGTGCGACATTTTCTACCGTAAAGGCCCTCGAAGGGTGCCATTTGAATGCTTGCCTGGTAGATATTGTTGTAAGCGAATTCCACCAAGTATAGGTGATCTTCCCATTGCTTTCCAAAGTCCAGGACACACATACGAAGCATGTCTTCCATTGTCTTATTGACCCTCTCGGTCTGCCCATCCGTTTGCGGATGAAAGGCTGTGCTAAAACTCAGCCTTGAACCCAACATTTGCTGCACCAGTCTCCAATCATTGGACGTTAACCGCCCATCTCAGTCACTCACGATGCTACGGGGTACACCATGAAGCCGCACAATATTATCCACATACAACTTTGCCAATTTATCAACCGGATCATCCTTCCTATGCGGAATGAAATGTGACACCTTCGTTAGGCGATCTACGACCACCCAAATGGCGTCGTTCCCCTTTTGCGACCTTGGCAACCCATGCACAAAGTCCATAGTAATGTCGTCGAACTTACACTCCGGAATAGGCAAGGATTTCAAGAATCCTCCCAGCTTTTGGCACTCTGCTTTCACCAAGGCGCAAGTTTGACACTTCGCCACGTTGAGCGCCACATCCTTTTTCAGTTCTAGCCACCAGAACAATTTCTTAACATCGCGGTACATCTTTGTGCTCCTCGGGTGAATTTAGTACTTGGTATGATGCGCCTTGTACAACAATTCCACCCGCAAATTGCCCATGTTTGGGACTGTTGGGTACATTGGAATATATGTACCTGATTTGAAGAAGCCTCACCCTACTCAATGATATACATCAAGGTGTATTTGATGTGCTTTGAGTTTATTTGTGCAGGTTAAGTAACTGCAGGATTGTAGGAAAAGTTTCTAAGTCCATGTGTCGACACCTAGAAGAAAAGTGTCGACACTTAAGAAGGCTTGTGTCGACACCCAGAGAAGCTGTGTCGACACTTGGAGTAATTGTGTCGACACCAGGAAGGCAGAGTCGACACCAGAAGAAAAGTGTCGACACATACAGGCTATGTCGACACACTGTGAAGAATTGTCAACATTATCTGTGTCGACACTTAGAGGCAGTGTCGACACCCAGAGAAACTTTGTTGACATCAAAAGTGTCGACACCAGGAGGATGTGTCGACACTCAGCAAACTTCAACAAAGTTAAAGTACATGTGTCGACACAAAGGAGATGTGTCGACACTCAGCAAAGTTTCAACACATGAAGGCATGTGTCGACACAAAGGAGATGTGTCGACACTCAGCAAAGTTTCAACATATGAAGGCATGTGTCGACATAAAGAAGATGTGTCGACACTTAACAAGTTTCAACACAAGAAGTTGTGTCGACACAAATGAGTTGTGTCGACACACAGCAGAAATCAACTAAGTATTGAAGAAGAAGTACTTGTGTCGACACACTCAATCAGTGTCGACACATTCTACAGAAGGTTTGTGTCGACGCACAGAATCAGTGTCGACACATTCTGAAGAAGCAGTATCGAGAAGCTGTTATAACAACACAAGGAGTTGTGTCGACACCATCAAGGTTAGTGTCGACACTTAGTTTACTTGTGTTGACACTTAGACTATTTATGTCGACACATAAAGACTATCTGTCTCGACACTTTCAGATAGTGACAGTGATTTCAAGAAGTGACTGGATGACTTGACAGCTGCCATTTCAACCGGTCAACTGCAACAGTCAGAGCTGTCAGAAGGTTGTTAGAAACCGGATCAGCCGGTTACCTTGGAGGAAGACTATTTAAAGACCTTTCTCCTTCGACAAAAGAGATGATCAATGAATTGAAAAACAACACAACAAAGAAGAAGACCTTCAAGAGAAGATCTAAGAAGTTGGAGAGAGAGAGAGAACTCCTTTTAAGAAGAACAGCTGTTGAACCAGGCTGAAAAGTAAGATTCTGATTGAGATCTGATTCTCAAGACAGAAGTTGATAGAAGATCATCTTCAGAGGAGACTCAACCCTACTGTGTTCTAATTCAAGAAGCTTTGAAGAAAGCCAAGGATGGTTGATCTCTGTCTAGTTCTTCCAAGAACTCATCAAGAAGCCAGTCAACTCATCTCTCTCTTTAAGAGTTGTGGTTAAACACTTTGTAAACTTTATTTTCTGTAGGATCCTAAGGGATCTGAGATGTAAGCCTTTTTTATAAAGGCTGAGTTAGGGCTATTGTGCCTGAGTGTAGGAGATTCTATTCTCTGAGTGTAGGCCTTGATTGAAGGCTGAGGTAAGGCTGTTTAGCCTGAGTGTAGGTCTTGGTGAAGACCGAGTGGTAAGTCTTTGTGCCTGAGTTGTAGGGGTGGGGACACTCTGAGTTGTAGGAACCTGTTTGGGGTTCTGAGTTGTAAGATCTGAGGATCTGAGAAGAAGTGGAGAAGTTAGGCCGAATCTAGTACACTACTAGATAGGCGAAGGGGGAAAGTGGATGTACCCAGACCTTGGAGAACCACTATAAATCCTGTGTGTACTCTCTGTATGTTTGATTGTATGGTTGTTGTGTTGTGATAATTGTAGAATTGCATTTACTGTACAGTATTTCTGCCTTTAAAGTTAAAAAGATAAAGGTCACATATTCACCCCCCTCTAGGTGATTAGGCACTAGTTCTTTCAAGTGGTATCAAAGCGAGGTTACTCAAAAAGGGACATAATAGTCTGAGTAAGATCCTATAGGCAGATTTAGAATAATCAAGATTCAAGAAAATGGGTTCTAGTGAGAATCACAAAGAGCTGGGGTCCATGAAATTGCCAATCTGTAGAAAAGAGATTTTTCGCATATGGAAAGAGAGGGTTAGACTTTTTATGGAAGCCTCTGACCCAAGAATATACATTATAGTCAAAGAACGGCCATATGTGGCAATGAAAGTATCTATTCTAGATGCAAATCAGAGAACACCAAAAGACTATTCAGAAACGACTAAAGATGAAATTATTCTGGCCACTATGGACAAGAGGGACCAAAATATTATTGTTAGTGCCATTGATGATGCAACATTTCAGAACTTAATACATTGTAAAACCTCTAAAGAAATGTGAGACACATTAATAGTTTACATGGAGGGATCAGAAGAAGTAAGAAAAGATAGGAAGTCTTTGTTAAATCAGGAATATGAAAGCTTCAGACAAGGAAAGTCTGATAGCATTACTGAATGATACAAGAAGTTCTATAGGATAGTAAATGAATTGATGTCCTATGGAAGAGAATTCAGCAACTATGAGCTGAATGATAAGTTCTTAAGATCTCTGACTAAAGACTGGGACACCAACATTTGTGTCATTAGGGAAGTGGTCAAACTAGCTCACATACCTCCTCCAACTTTGTTTGGAAAACTGTTATCTTATGAGATGCAGTTATTGGCAAGAAAGGAGGAAGAGAAGACTATTAGAGTGGAGCACAAGGAAAGAGCTGTGGCCTTCAAGACTGAAGCCACTAGGAAATACAGAAGCAAGTCTCCATATCCACCTCAAATAGTTGTTGAGGCTTAGACAGATAATTCAGAAAGAAAGATTTCAGATAGCAGTGAAAGTGATGAAAACTTTGCTTCTTTTACAAGACATTTTCAAAAGTTTCTGAAGAAGAAGCAGTGGAGGTCTAAGCCATCCACTTTACAGACAAAAGATGACTACTATCAGAAAAGGAAGACATCAAGGGATGATAGAAGAAAGTCCAAGCCAAGTAAAACTACATCCTCAAAGATTGTATGCTATTTTTGTAATAGACAGGGACATGTAGTGGCTGACTATCCTAAAAAGAGGAAGGAGTCAGCTGGCATAAAAAAGACTCAGTTCAAGGGCAAAAAGGAAAAGTCCTTTGTTGCTAAGAAAGACAAAAGTTTGACTGATCAGTCAACTTCAGAAACAGATTCAGAAGCCGAAGCCTATATTGGTTTATTTGCTGAAGATGAAGAAGATGAGTTCATGCAGTTAATGAATTCAATTTATGAGCATGAGGACAATAAGTTCAAAGGGATGATGGCCTTATCTGAAGGAGACAAAATCCAGGATCAACCTGGACCAAGTAAGGTACAAAGTTGTTCTTCCAGTTCAATTTCTAGTACTGAGTCAGAATTAGATACATCTACATCAAGTGATGTCGGTGGATCTTAATCTAAAGGAGATATTCATCAGTTAATTGATTAATATAGGGACTTGTTGCAGGCCTTGAAGAAAAGCAAAACCTTAGGCAAAACTAAGGCAAAGGAGATTGCTAGTCTTAAATTGGCTGCTGCTGATTCAGACAAGTTATTTGATCAGAAACTGAATGAAATAGCCAGGCTGAAGAACATTACTGTTATTCAGATGGGTACTATTACATTTAAGAATGATCAAATTAGAAATCTGGAGGCTAGACTTCAGAAGGAGAGAGAGATTGTAGCAAGTTTTTCTAAACCAAAATCTGTTTACCTTTGATAGATGAGTTTGTACCTCATAAGGGTAAAACTGGATTGGGGTTTACAAAACCTGCCTGGACAGTAAAGTCCAAATCTAAGGGCAAAGCCACAGCACTAAACAAGAAGGCTGCAATAGATAATCCAGCCAGGGTTGTATCCAAACAAAGGTACAATAGGTTTGAGTGCTGGTGTTGTGGCAAGATAGGCCACTTTGCCATAGATTGTTGGCACAATTCAAGTGTCAAGGAGAGTAGCAAACTACCTGCTATAAGAGCTATATGTAGTTTTGTTAAAAGTCAAACTAACCTGCACCAAGGACCCAAGAATTATTTGGGTTCTAAGGTTAAGTAATCTGTTTTGTAGGTGAGTCCAAGTGGCCATTCCCCTATATGGTACTTGGACAGTGGATGTTCCAGGCACATGACTGGAACTAGGGTATTGCTGAAGGACGATGCACCAATCAAGGATGGTCCTAAAGTTACCTTTGGTGGTTTAGAAAAAAGAATCATCAAAGGCTTTGTTAACATTTCTAGTAACCAAATTATAATTACTCAAGTGTCTTATGTAAAGGGTTTGAAACATAACCTCATTAGCATAAGTCAGTTGAGTGATTTAGGATATGACATCTTATTTGTCATGGACGGTTGTCATATCAAAAGGTCAAGTGATCAAAAGATCACTCTGACAGGATATAGGAAGAGGAATGTCTACTGTCTTGACTTTGCTTGTGAGAACAATGTTACTCCTATTGTCTTGTAGCTGATGAGAAAGTCTCACATTGTGTTAAATGGCACAAGAGGCTGGCTCATCTTAACTATAAGACAATTGACCAACTCTTTAGCAAAGAGTTAGTGAGGAATGGTCCTCAGGTTAAGTGTATAAAGGATGGGATATGCTCAGCTTGTCAAAAAGGCAAGCAGACGAAATCCACCTTTCATAGCCTTGAGAACAAAGATGCTGTGAGGTGTCTATACCTCTTGCATATGGATCTTTTGGTCCTATGCCAGTTCACAAGCCTAGGTAGGAAGGTCTACACATTTGTGGTTGTAGATGACTATTCAAGGTATTCCTGGGTGTTCTTCCTTAGACAAAAATCTGAAACCCCAAGTATCTTATATAGTTTTGTTAAACAAATTCAGAATGAATTGGACAGTACAGTGGTCAAAATCATGAGTGACCATGGTACTGAATTTCAGTCTGAAAGTATGACAAAACTGTGTGAAGAATTTGGAATTTTTCAGGAATTTTCCTCACCAAGAACACCTCAGCAAAATGCAATTGTTGAAAGGAAAAATAGAACCTTGATAGAGGCTGGTAGAACCCTATTGAGTGACATATCTCTCCCAGAATATTTCATGGATGAGGCAGTAAACACTGCTTGTCATGTGATCAATAGGGCTACTATCACCAAGAGCCACAAGAAGACCCCCTATGAGATTGTGAAGGGCAGAAAACCAAATTTATCCTATTTCAGGATCTTTGGTTGCAAGTGATATATCCTTAACAATGGTAAGTCTTATATAACCAATTTTGCTGCCAAATCCCAAGAGGGGATCTTTGTTGGGTACAGCA
The DNA here is from genome assembly GCA_039583875.1 of Platanthera guangdongensis. Lineage (NCBI taxonomy): Eukaryota > Viridiplantae > Streptophyta > Magnoliopsida > Asparagales > Orchidaceae > Platanthera > Platanthera guangdongensis. Next base: position 120,761,699 of record CM077164.1, read on the forward strand.
ATAATAGTAAAGCTTATAGGGTCTACAACTTGATTACTCAAGTTGTAGAAGAGTCTGTTCATGTAGTTTTTGATGAAGCTAGACTCATTAACAATGAATTGCCAAGAAGTGTTTGCAGCTCTACAGGTGTAACTAAGAAGATGAACAATCTTACCTTAATAGAAGGTTCTTCTGCAAGTCAGCTAGTGGAAAATGGTGGTTGTTGTCCCGTGGGAGTAAAAGGTACTCCTGATGCTGAAGAAGACCAAGAGATGCAGCTAAATGAAGAGACTGAAGGTGTACAACCTGAAGACAGGCTGCCTCCAGCAAATAGGCATTTAAAGGATCATCCAACCAATCAAATAATTGGAGATCCCAGACAAGGGGTACAAACAAGGAGCAGGAATCTAAGTACAGTTCTTTACTCCTGTTTTCTATCCCAAGTAGAGCCAAAGAAGTTTGAAGAAGCAATCCTAGACCCTCATTGGATAGAGGCCATGCAAGAGGAGCTGAATCAATTCAAAAGATGCAAAGTCTGGGAGCTAGTTCCTAAACCCAAGGACCATAACATTATTGGAACTAAGTGGATCTTTAGGAACAAGTTGGATGAGAATGGAATCATCATAAAGAATAAAGCTAGACTTGTTGCAAAGGGATATAAGCAGGAAGAAGTTATTGATTTTGATCAAACCTTTGCTCCAGTAGCAAGACTGGAAGCAATAAGGATGTTCCTTGCCTATGCAACATATCAAGGATTTAAGGTATATCAAATGGATGTTAAATCAGCTTTTCTGAATGGAAATCTGAAGGAAGAAGTCTATGTAGAGCAGCCATCATGTTTTGTTGATTCTATTAAACCTGATTATGTTTATAGACTTAGGAAGGCTTTGTATGGGTTAAAACAAGCCCCAAGGGCTTGGTATGAAACCCTGTCTAGTTTCCTCATTAAGAACAAATTCTCAAGGGGGAAAATAGACAAGACTCTATTCCTTAGGGAATCCAGAGGCAAGATTATCTTAGTCCAAATATATGTAGATGACATAATATTTGGGTCTACAGAAAGTAGTCTTTGCAGAAAGTTTGCAAAACTTATGCAAGGACAATTTGAAATGAGCAGTATGAGGGAACTTAAGTTCTTCTTGGGTCTCCAAGTTAGACAGACTGAAGATGGATTATCCATATGCCAGTCTAAGTTCACCCTAGAGTTGATAAGAAAGTATGGTATGGAATCATCCACTACCATGAAAACTCCTATGGGGTCAAGCATATCTCTAAGCAAAGATGATGCAGGGAAACCTGTAGATGAAGCTTTGTATAGATGGATAGTTGGCTCCCTACTGTATTTGACTGCTAGTAGACCAGATATCATGTATGCTACATGTGTCTGTGCTAGGTATCAAGCTTGCCCTAAAGAATCTCATTTGACAGCAGTCAAAAGAATATTGAGATATCTTAAGGGCACACCTTATCTAGGCCTTTGGTACCCTAGGAATGGAGATTTTGTACTGACAGGTTATTCAGATGCAGATTTTGCAGGCTGCAAGGAAGATAGGAAGATTACTATAGGAACCTGTCAATTTCTAGGTGGAAGGCTGGTGTCATGGAGTAGCAAGAAGCAAACCAGTGTGGCTATCTCCACAGCAGAGTCAGAGTATGTGGCTGCAGGAAGTTGCTGTGCTCAGCTTCTATGGATTCAACATCAGCTAGAAGATTATGGTATTCAAGTAAGTAGAACACCTTTTTTTTGTGATTCTACTAGTGCCATTTCTTTTGCAAATAATAATATCTCTCATAGTAGGACTAAGCACATAGAAATTAAATACCATTTTCTAAGAGAACATGTGGAAAAAGAAGACATTTCCCTAGAGTATGTTAAGATAGATAATCAGTTAGCTGATATGTTTACTAAGCCCTTAGATGAAACCAAATTCAATAAGTTTAAAATTGAATTAGGAATGATAAACTTAGAATAGTTTACAAAAATTGGCTAAGTAAAATAGTGTCGACACACAGAGTTGTCTGTGTCGACACATAGAAGTGGTGTCGACATTTCAGAGAAATGGTGTCGACACATCTAGGAAGTCTGTGTCGACACTTCAGATAATTAGTGTCGACACATGCAGTATAGGTGTCGACACATCCAAGGTGGTGTCGACACTTAGGATTTACACAGAATTTGTCTAGTAGAGTCTCGACTAAGTGTCTAGCTGAAATATATAAGTGTCGACACATATATTCTGTCGACTATAATTGTGTCGACACATAGTTGTCGAGACATTAGAAGTAAGTGTCGACACTTATCAACAGTGTCGACACATTTCAAGTAATCTGACGCGCCTTTTCACCTTCAATTTTAGAAAGGTATAAATAGGTTTTTGCCATTGTTTGTCGACATGCTCACAATAGTTTCGAGACCAAACTTATGTGTCGACATCTCTCTTCTCTAAATTCAAAATTTCTTCAAACCCTAATGGCGCCCAAGCTAGAAGAGAACATTAATGAAGGATGTGAGCTCGTGCGACACGCCTTTGATGACGCGGAACCAGAAATCCAAGGTGTGATAACCCTAATTGCAAAGACTGGATTAGAGTATCTTGTATCAGAACCAATCAAGATCTGGAAGAAGGAGGTCCTTGAATTCTTGAGTGTAGCTACTCTTGATGAATCTGGACTCAAGATTAAGTCCAAAGTTCATGGGGCAAAAGTCAAGATTACCCTAAAAAGTCTAAGGAAGATTCTACATCTCCCTAGAACTATAGAAAAGGAAGATATACCTGCATCAAAGACAAGGGAGGCACTGGAATGGTGTGGACTTAATTCAAGCCTGAAGATAGGATTAGTTTTCAACAGGAAAGACATGAACATGTAGGGCAAGTTTTTATCTGAGATAGTTGACAAGGTAATACTGAGCAAGCCTAGTGGGCATGATAGAATTTCAGCTCACATGTTCAGTTTGATGACAAGGATAATTTTCAAACTTAATATTGATTGGTGAGCAGTAATGTTTGATAAGATAAAAGAGAGTTTGAAGAAACCTAATCTGGGTAGAATTCTGAGTTTATATTTAGCTGGAAGTATACCTGAAGTGATGAACCAAGCTGCAGGTTCAAAGAAAAACCACATGAGGAGAATGGATGTAAGAATTTTCTCAAGGTGGGATAGAGTGCTGACAAAGGAACTGCCAACTCTAGAAAAGGAAACACCTCAGAAGAAGTAGAAGAAGACAGCCATTGTGGCTCAAGAATGTAACGTCCCGAATCGCTCTAGGCCCATAGTGTTAAAATTCAACAAACCGCAGACACCCCCTTGGATACCCTGTTGAAAACTCAACAAACCGAAGGAGAATACGCCCACTTATAATGTTGAAAGTCTTCCCGGATCGTGGAGTTAGCAGGGGTTATCTCAATAAAGCAGTAACAACCAGCAACACATGCAGCACAAGCTTCTTTATTGATCAAGAGCAAACTTCTTTACAAGGCGAGACATACATGGCGAGAAATGCTTCACCAAAACCCAACACCGGGAGAGCAGAGACAGTTACAAAGACAAGAACAAAAAACAAGCCATGCGGACTCAATCAACAAGCCGCCGACCTACAGCTGTGGAGTCCGCTCAGTCCGCCAGGTCGCCAGACCGCAACCCAAGCCGCGCGGACTCACCCTTGTTCCAATGCTTAGCTCTTCACCGCCGGTCTGCGCACCGCCAGACCGCACAAGCTGCGTCACCGAATGGAACAGTCCGCCTGAAGCAGGCGACTTCCTGAACCCCGAACCAAGTCGCCAAAGAGAAGACCGCCTGGTCGCTATCCGCGACCTGCTGTTTACCGCCTGTTGCTTAACCGCAGAGTCCGCACTGTCCCTGACCGCAATCAGAGCCAAGTCCTGGCTTTCCAGCGCTATCCGCACAACCTGCACAGCACAACCGGGTCAACTCTCAATCCGCGCGGACACAAAGTCCAGACCGCAGCAACCTACGCGAGCTCAAATACTGTTCACTTACTTCGGTCTAGGTTCTACTATCCTGATGTGACATGGGTCCTATTTATAGGCACGACGATGAGTATGGTCACCGCCCTAGCCGATAGGATCACCGCCACAACCCGCAGCTAGAACAAGTGTGTCCGCCCAGCCCGCGGACACACCTTCCAGTTCGCCGCTCCTGTGCAGATAGCCAGTCCGCCCCAGCTTCTCCAAGGCCGGACTCCAATATCCAGCCCGCCTTGCTGCCAGAGGCCAAGCCAGGACCACCACAGCCGGACTCCACAACAGCCGTGTCCGCCATTCTGCGGACAAGGCATCAGCCCGCAAAACCCGAGCCCGCAGCCTCGCCATCAAGGCACCTGCCGGACTCAGCGGACACCCGGCTACCGTCCGCATATCCCAAGTCCATTACCTCATCTCCAAGGCACCTCCGGACTTAGCGGACACGCCAATCCAGTCCACTAACAGCAGACTCCAGTCCGCAACTCCTGAGTCCATTACCTCGTCACAAGGATAAACCGGACTCAGCGGACTCCGGCTCCAGTCCGCACGCTCCTGCACAAGCAATTCTCCAGTCCGCATTTCCCAAGCTAGCAACCAAGGCAACTGCACTTCTACTACGCTTGGCGGACTGAGAAACCAGCCCGCGCTCCACTGCGCGATCTCCCCGGACTGAGCCATCCTGGACTTGGTTCAATTCCCACCAAGTCCAGTCCGCTGGCCACAAGGGCCAGTCCGCACTTACTGGCGGACACTGGATCTAGCCCGCCATACCGGGCGACCTCCAGTTTCTGTCCGCGCTGACCGGCGGTCTCCGCGGCTTCCCGCTGCCGCTTCACTAGAGCAAGACCAAGGCATCTGCCAAACCGGTCTGCCGAGCTCCAGTTCTTCAGTCCGCTTCAAGCCGGACTCCGCGGATAACATTCCTATCTGCCCGGTTACTTCCTGGGAGTAAACCGCCTGCTGAGCAAACACTGGCCTGTCAGACCGCCGCTGCTGTCCGTGTAGTCCGCGCGAACAGACCGCCCAGGCCGCCACAGAGCAAACCGCCTGCAACATCCCTGCCGACCTAGCAGTCCGCCAACCCTGTCCGCGTAGTCCGCGCGGATAGGTTTCCCAAGCCTTCCATTCACCCACTTTCACTTCACAGAATTCAACACTCCCCCTTGAAGTGAGAAGTGGTGAATAACTCCAGCAGCTCCCGTAACCTTGCACCTGGTCCTTCCGATAGCATCTACGAAGAGATGTCCAAGACATAGTCCTCGCCCCGCATATCATGGACCATGAGGGAGCCCTCCAGCATCTCCAAAAAGGAGTCATGCTTCCCTCTGCCTTCTTCAGCTTCAACCTCCACTCTTGCATCACAGGAGTATCACCAACTTCCTTGGACACAGAAGCCCAAGCCTTATTATCTCTGAGAGAAATCACCTCTTCAGACTTGGTGTCAACCACCTCCTTGATTCTAGTGAGGTCATCACAGCCAGAAGTCCCTTGCTCGACCTGAGGGCTAACAAGGAAACACGGGACTAAGTCCGTCGTGTTCCCTTCACAATATCGAGCTGGTGGCTTTCTGATCCTCTTCGATCTCCGAAGAACCTGATCATGGCTAACCACCTCCGCTGCTTTTGAACCAGCTCCGTTCCCGGGAAACCCCGGAACAATGCTCCCTTTGCTCCCTGAACAAGACGCCTCCTTACTGGAACCAAAAGCATCTGGAGCAACGCTCCCCCTGCTACCTGAACCAGAAGACTCCCCTCTTGAACAAGAACAGCCTGGAACATCGCTCCCCTTGCTTCCTGAACCGGAAGCCTCCGCCTTCGAGCTAGAAGGTCCTGGAGAATCGCTCCCCCTTCTTCCCGACTCTGACACCTTTGCCCCGGAGCTAGAACAACCTGGAGTACCTGGTGACTCAGGCAACTCCACTTCCTTAGCAGCAGCCTCCTTCAGCCCACCATCTGACCTGCTTATCTCTAGCTCCACATAAGAGCTACCCCAATACGGCGTCAACTCATCAAAAACAATGTCTCTCGACACTATGAGTTTCTTCGTCGTAGGATCCATACACCTCCATCTTCTTCTCTGCTCATCATACCCAACAAAGACTAGCTTTGTCTTGAGAGCACCCGGAGAGTGTATATAGCAGGTAGATCCAAACACCCGAAGGTGCTTCACTGAGGGCTTCACTCCGAACATCAGCTCATAAGGAGTCTTCATTATGATCGGACTAAGAGGCATCCGGTTGATGACATGAGCAGCACAGGCTATTCCCTCCGCCCAAAGAGCCTTCGGAACGCCTTTACTCTGAAGCCAACACTTGCAGGTCTCCGTTAACCAACGGATCATCCGAGCTGCAATACTACCCTGTTGTGAAGTATGTCCACAAGAAAGCTCCATCCGGATCCCTTGCTTCCTGCAAAAGCGTGAGAACACGGTTGAGGCAAACTCACCACCGAAACTTGTCCTCAACACCTTGATCCTCCGGCCAAGCTGGCCTTCGACAAGCTTCTTGAACTCCACAAACAAGCGTACCATGCTGGACTTCTTCTTCATAAAGTATACCCAAGTATACCCAGAATAGTCATCAACCAATATTAGCATGAACCTGCTGCCTCCAAGACTGGCCGTGACGGTCGGTCCCACCAGAGCATAATGGACAACCGCCAATGGTGCATTACTTCTGGATTGTGCTTTGTCGACCATGAAGCGATAGGCTCCACTTTCCTGACATCCCGCACACCCCCGACCATCGCCATAGGATGACAATCTAGGCAAGCCTCTTACGAGTCTTCTTTCCGCCATTGCTTTCAGCTTGTCCATCCCTACATGCCCCAGTCTTTCATGCCAGATAGCTGCACTATCACTGGCATTCCTCCGATCAACTCTAGAACTCGTTGAAATCCCAACTACGTTCTTCTCCTTCCTCCCTACCTGAGCTACGTTCGCCGAGAGCAAGACAACCTTGCACTCCTTCCGAAGATGACCTTGCTGCTTGCATTTATATCACCGTGGTCCTTCCTTCCTCTTCCTATCACGCCTAAGAGAAGCACTCCTTTCTTCCTGATACGAAGTAGAGGGACCATCTTCCGCAGCAACCTTCACCTCCTTCCTGAACAACCCATCAAGGGAAGTCCAGACCTCCGCAGCTGACCGACATCCACTGATGTGGTCCAAGAGCTCCGATGAGATCACCTGCTTGAGAATATACTCCGCTTTCGCATTTGCCTCCTTCCAAGCTCTCATCGCCTCAGCATTGCCAGCAGTATCCGCTTGTCTTCCTGCTCCGCATACAACCTCCCAAAGGTCCTCGCCAAGAAGAAAGCTCTTCATACAGGACTTCCACCGTTCACAGTTCGCCTCTGTAAGAAGATCAATACCAAGACAACTTGCATCCTCCACTGTCATGGTTCTACCACTGGTTTCCTCTTCAGAAGAGCAACTACTTCCATTGAGCACTGCTTGACCACTCCAACAACCTTGCTTTGATACCATGTTAAAATTCAACAAACCGCAGACGCCCCCTTGGATACCCTGTTGAAAACTCAACAAACCGAAGGAGAATACGCCCACTTATAATGTTGAAAGTCTTCCCGGATCGTGGAGTTAGCAGGGGTTATCTCAATAAAGCAGTAACAACCAGCAACACATGCCGCACAAGCTTCTTTATTGATCAAGAGCAAACTTCTTTACAAGGCGAGACATACATGGCGAGACATGCTTCACCAAAACCCAACACCGGGAGAGCAGAGACAGTTACAAAGACAAGAACAAAAAACAAGCCGTGCGGACTCAATCAACAAGCCGCCGACCTACTGCTGTGGAGTCCGCTCAGTCCGCCAGGTCGCCAGACCGCAACCCAAGCCGCGCGGACTCACCCTTGTTCCAATGCTTAGCTCTTCACCGCCGGTCTGCGCACCACCAGACCGCACAAGCTGCGTCACCGAATGGAACAGTCCGCCTGAAGCAGGCGACTTCTTGAACCCCGAACCAAGTCGCCAAAGAGAAGACCACCTGGTCGCTATCCGCGACCTGCTGTTTACCGCCTGTTGCTTAACCGCAGAGTCCGCACTATCCCTGACCGCAATCAGAGCCAAGTCCTGGCTTTCCAGCGCTATCCGCACAACCTGCACAGCACAACCGGGTCAACTCTCAATCCGCGCGGACACAAAGTCCAGACCGCAGCAACCTACGCGAGCTCAAATACTGTTCACTTACTTCGGTCTAGGTTCTACTATCCTGATGTGACATGGGTCCTATTTATAGGCACGACGATGAGTATGGTCACCGCCCTAGCCGATAGGATCACCGCCACAACCCGCAGCTAGAACAAGTGTGTCCGCCCAGCCCGCGGACACACCTTCCAGTTCGCCGCTCCTGTGTAGATAGCCAGTCCGCCCCAGCTTCTCCAAGGCCGGACTCCAATATCCAGCCCGCCTTGCCGCCAGAGGCCAAGCCAGGACCACCACAGCCGGACTCCACAACAGTCGTGTCCGCCATTCTGCGGACAAGGCATCAGCCCGCAAAACCCGAGCCCGCAGCCTCGCCATCAAGGCACCTGCCGGACTCAGCGGACACCCGGCTACCGTCCGCATATCCCAAGTCCATTACCTCATCTCCAAGGCACCTCCGGACTTAGCGGACACGCCAATCCAGTCCGCTAACAGCAGACTCCAGTCCGCAACTCCTGAGTCCATTACCTCGTCACAAGGCTAAACCGGACTCAGCGGACTCCGACTCCAATCCGCACGCTCCTGCACAAGCAATTCTCCAGTCCGCATTTCCCAAGCTAGCAACCAAGGCAACTGCACTTCTACTACGCTTGGCGGACTGAGAAACCAGCCCGCGCTCCACTGCGCGATCTCCCCGGACTGAGCCATCCTGGACTTGGTTCAATTCCCACCAAGTCCAGTCCGCTGGCCACAAGGGCCAGTCCGCACTTACTGGCGGACACTGGATCTAGCCCGCCATACCGGGCGACCTCCAGTTTCTGTCCGCGATGACCGGCGGTCTCCGCGGCTTCCCGCTGCCGCTTCACTAGAGCAAGACCAAGGCATCTGCCAAACCAGTCTGCCGAGCTCCAGTTCTTCAGTCCGCTTCAAGCCGGACTCCGCGGATAACATTCCTATCCGCCCGGTTACTTCCTGGGAGTAAACCGCCTGCTGAGCAAACACTGGCCTGTCAGACCGCCGCTGCTGTCCGCGTAGTCCGCGCGAACAGACTGCCCAGGCCGCCACAGAGCAAACCGCCTGCAACATCCCTGCCGACCTAGCAGTCCGCCAACCCTGTCCGCGTAGTCCGCGCGGATAGGTTTCCCAAGCCTTCCATTCACCCACTTTCACTTCACAGAATTCAACACCTAGTGTGTGAGTTTTTGAGTCAGGAGGGTTGACTCGAGTCCTGAGAAGTGCAGGGAATTGGGCTGCACTTGTGGAGAAGGGGAGAAATCAGTGCAGAGAGAAGTGACACGGGTAGCGACACGGGCGTGTCCCTACCCGTGTGCGTCGAGTTCCACTCGACAAGCCGTGTCGAGACTGACGGGCTGTGTTGACACCAAGTGACACGGGTAGTGACACGGCCGTGTCCCTACCCGTGTGCGTCGAGATAATCTCGACGAGGCGTGTCGAGATCGTCGAGAGTCGTCGAGATCGTCGAACGGGGTCGACACTAAGTGACACGGGTAGTGACACGGGCGTGTCCCTACCCGTGTGCGTCGAGTTGAGCTCGACGAGAAGTGTCGGGATGTAACTCAAGAAGTACACGGCCAATAACACGTCCAGGCACACAGCCGTGTCATGTGGACACAGGTCGGGACACGGGCGTGTCCCTACCCGTGTCAAACATTGAACCGACATGGAAACCGCCACGGCCGTTTCACGGAAGCAGGACACGGTACGGACACGGCCGTGTCCCTACCCGTGTCACATTTTGTATATAAGGGGCAGAGAAAACCCTAGCCATTTTCATTCCCATTTCTTCCCCTAATTCCTGTGAGAACTCCTGGTGAGAGGAAAACTGCAGGAGCAAGTTCTACCGAAGGAGATCCGCCATCGCCGTGAAAGAGAAAATGCCGCCAAGGAGAACTACGCGATCCATGGCCGGAAATGGTGGTACCGCTGGAGCCAACGTGAGTTTCCTACCCTCTCCCTTGGTGCTAGATCTTACATATATAGGAGAGACATCGGCTCAAGAGAGCTTGATGGAGAGGAGAAGATTTCTAGGTTTGGCCATGCTAGGATTTGAATCCTAGATTTTAGATCTCTTCAACCCTTTCCCTTTTCTTCAATACGACGATGGGTAAATGGTTTCATGAGGAGTTTTGGCCCTTGAGGTTGAATAAGGGAGGAGGACATTTCTGGAAAATTTAGGAAGGATCGCTTGAGGAGGAAGACGGACCGATGCCGTTCATTTTTCTTTAAGATGCGCGTAGAATCTGTATTCTGCGCGCAGCGATCTTCTAGGCCATTTTCATGTAGGATATGTGCAGATCTGGCCTTTTGGCTAAACACGAAAGTTGTAGCCCTTGAAAATACCTTTCCAACGAGTGGTTGCACAACTTCAGGTGATGTATGTGGCCCCGGGAAAACCTAATCGAGTTTGCTGTCCGGCAATTCCTGTACACAGAAATTGTGTTCTGTTCGCAGTGAACTTTGAAGCCGATTTCAAGTTATTGTCAGATCTGGGTTGTGACCTGAATATGAAAGTTGTAGATCATGAAAAGGTCTTTCCAACGAGGGGTTACACGCCTCCACCGGATTCCTGTAACTTCAGGAAACTCCGGTCGAAGTTGCTGTCCAGTGCTAATCCTGCGCTGAAATTCTGGGTCTCTACATACATTGTGGATTTGAAATTGGTGGTCCAATGTCGCAATTAATTCGAGATTTTGGTGAAATAATTTATGTTAACCACCAAAGTGTTATGGATGATAATATTTACTATTTTAGAAATCAATTTATTATCACAAGATAGCTTGAGGCCTGTTGATTTCCTTATGTTTAATTGGATTGATTTGATAATACTTCGGTAAGTTGTCGTAAGAGCAAATCTTGTTTATATCATGTTGAAATCACTTAGGATGATATATAGATGGGTAACCCATGGCCATGCATATATTATATATCGGATTGAATTTAGGAGTCCATCAATAGTGTGACGTCTCCTATTGTCATTTTATAGTAAATGTGCAAGTGCGGTGTTGACCGCCATTTGTTTTGGTCGTGTTGAGGTAAGGTGTGGATGGATGGTTGGGTTGTGTCCTCGTGCTCACTCCGAGGCCCCTTCCATGATATGTTGATGTGGAATTTGCATGTGGTGTGAGTCGACACGCGGTGTCGTAATCCTGGGTTAAGGATAGTGGGCAGGTCTACGGGCTCGCCAGTCGTCACACCGACGGGAGTTGACAGTTACACTTGGTCGGTTTGGGCTGTGTCCTCGGTGTTCACGTCCCGATGCCCCTCCGGCCATGTGAGCGGTTGGGCTGTGTCCTCGTGCTTCTTCCGAGGCCCCTTCCGGGTCACGCAAGGCCAGTTCGGGCTGTGTTCTTGGTGCACATCTACCCAAGACCCCGCTGGGCCATAGTACGCATGGGCTCCGCTGTTGTGTTCTTAGCGTTGAGGCGTACGGAGGCTTAGGTGAAGTAGTGTGATACCCGCCTAGTATTAGAAGTGCCCGTTCTACTGTCACCGCCTGGCCACGGCGGCTGATGTCTGAGAGGTTAGCTACCTGCTCGAAAAGTGGGAACTATAGTCTGTGTCGACATAGCAATTGCATGGGTGTGCATGGGTGAGTCATTGCATAGCATTCATAGCATTTCATATCATTGCACAACAAGATCCTCATCGTATAAGTTTGTATGGGCACTCTTATACGATGAGTTACTTTTATGTAACCCGATCCTTAACTTATAAGTTTGTATGGGCATTCTTATAAGTTAAGTTACTTTCCTGCTGTTACTTATACTTTCTAGTTTAGTGTAGCTCTTACATAAATGCTGATTATGATACTGTTACTCTTACACTACTGACACCTGCTTGTACTTCCTTTACTTGCATACTTATTATATACTATACTCTTATTCCTTTTCTCCGCCCGGTGTCGAGGAGTTGCCGGGGGAGCGGATGTGAAACCACTTAGTCATTTCGACTAACGGTTGCTACGTCTTCCTTTTTAGGAGGTCACGCCGTAGGTGGAGCAGCCACAGACTACGCAGCAGGACAGCCAGGCCAGGATGACAGGGCCTGAGGTGACGGTACCGTCGATACCGTCAGTTACTGATGTTAGTATTTGATAGTCTGATGTAGCCCGTTTGGGCAATGTTTAGTTGTACTCTGATATATGGTAGAAGCATGTTTTAGCTTGTCCTTATTGCTGTATTTGGACATTATAACTTAGTGTGGATTTGACTTCTGGTTGTTTATTTATTTGGTTGGGTTGGCATGTTATATTGATATTGTTGTAGCCGGCGGAACAGGCGTCTTGTGGTACAGGTTAGCCCGTGTGCTAATGCTACCGCAAGGCGGCTGTTCTTGGGCATAAGACTCCCTCTTCGTGCCGTGTTTTGGGATCCGGGTAGGGGGAGTTTTACAAATGGTATCAGTTTGCCACGATCCTCAACTAAGGAAGTCATTCAACAATGGTGCCACCCCCGTTTGGTTAGTCGGTTTGTTGACAAACTGACTTAGCGGAAGCAGTGGTGTGCCCATATGTAATTCACATTGAGTTTGTCCAACTTTGACCTTGAGTTTAGCCAACCTGACCGCAAATTTGTCGTCTACGTGTAGGTTCCACTACATGTTGAGCCGATGGGGGGTACTCCTACCCCTCCCATACCCACTCAGTTCCAACAGTCTGAGTTGGGGCAAACACTCACCGCCATTCTTGATGCTTTTAAGGCACAGCAGGCTCCGGTGCAACAACAGGCCCCGAGCTCCAACTGGCTGAGCACCTTTTGGGCTCTCTCCCCTCCCATCTACCTTGGGGCGGAGTCAGCTGTATGTACAGAGGAATGGCTAGAGACGATACAGGAGTTGTTGGCTGGTATCCGTTGCCCGGCCAACACGGCAGTGACATTGGCAGTGTCCGTCTTGGACTTCCATGCGAAGAGGTGGTGGAAGTCCCTCATGGGATCTACCTTCCAAGGCCGGATCTACACAGAGATAAGTTGGAGTGAATTCTCGGAGGTTTTCTTGGAGCACTTTATCCCTACGTCGGCCCGAGATGAGCTTGAGCAGAGGTTCCGTCTATTAAAGCAGGGATCAAAGACGGTTATGGAATACCAGCGGGAATTCCAGCATCTCGCAAGGTTTGCGGATTCTTACGAGTTGGATGACTGAGGCTATGCCAAGCGCTTCTACAAGGGGCTGCGAGATCCCCTAAGGCAGTCCCTTTTGTTTATAGCGGATGGTAGCTTGCCGGAGATCATTGATATGGCAAAAAGATTGGAGGCGGACCACATGGGATGTAGTAAGAGGCCCGCGGAGGACGTGATGGAAGCCGACCCATGGAATAGAAGGAGGCGAGACTTCAGAGGAGGAAGGGGACACCAAAGAGGTGGAGGGCGTGTCCACCGAAACTATAGGGTGGAGCATCCAGTTCCGCAGCCGCCTGCGTTGCCTCCACCCCCACAGCCTCAGCGATTTCAACAACCTGAAGGGCGTCGTGGTCTGGTGTGCTTCGAATGCAACCAGCCGGGCCACATCCGACGTTTTTGCCCGCAGCTGTATGGGAACGTCCCTCCTGCTCTCCCTCCTGCTCTCCCTCCACCAGCTCCACGAGGACGGGGATACATGCGTGGTCGAGGACGAGGACCGCCAAGAGGTAACCCCGGCCCTGCTAGGGATCAGGTGTACGCGCTTGACATGGCACAGGAACGGAACCCCCAAGAGGTCATTGCAGGTATGATTTAACTAGTTTATATATTTGCATGGGTTAACACGAATTGATTAGAACTTATTAGACACTAGCAATAAGTTTTGGTTGTTGGCACTTAGGCACCGTGATTATTGGCGGGAAGACGGCCTATGCGCTGTTCGATACCGGTGCCTCACACTCTTTTGTGTCCGAGGATTTCATAAAAGATGTGGGGGATGTTCAGTACTTCACGGGAATAGCCCGACGTGTACGCCTTCCGGATGGCTCGGAGATGATCGCAACCGCCAAGTGCGAGTTGGAGTTATTTATTGATGGGAAGGCCTTTGATACACCGGCCACGGTTTTGAGAATGTCGGAGTTCGACATCATTTTGGGCATGGCATGGCTGGATTGGCACTTCGCGAGGATCGACTGCGCGGAGAAGCGGATCTATTTGAGGCATGGAGACTCTGACGTCATCTTCCAAGGTATTGGTTTCGCGCCCCGCATGATGTTATCTTCCGTCCAGGTTGTAAAAGCTCATATGAAGGGGGATGAGGTCTTCATGATCTGGTTCGAGTTGAAGGAGGAAGCGTTGGAATTAAAGGATGTACGAGTTGTGCGGGATTTTCCTGAGGTATTTCCTGAGAAGCTACCAGGATTACCTCCGCATAGAGAGGTTGACTTCCAGATCAATCTAGTACCAGGTGCCAAGCCTGTGTCCAAGGCTCCGTACAGAATGGCCCCGAAAGAACTCGCGGAGTTTAGAGTTCAATTGCAAGAACTAGTAGATTCAGGGTTCGTTCGCCCCAGTTCATCACCATGGGGTGCCCCTGTGCTGTTTGATGAGTTGTAAATATACGTGTTTTTATATATATTAAATAAGATGTATTCGTTTCTTTTTGTAATTTTTAGTTGTTTTTTCTTAATAAATTGCTTCCTTTTTGTAAATATTTTCTAACTTAGAGTTATTTTTGTTTTTTGAATTTTTCAGGAAAAATGCCAAAAACTCAAAGTACACGCCGTGTACTGTTGGTCACGCCCGTGACCAGGGCGTGATACGTCAAATTCCCGAGAAATGACATCTTTTTGAAGAAATAGCGTGACACGCCCGTGTCACGCCCGTGTCACCCAAGTCACGCCCGTGACCCATGCCCGTGACCATCCAGATCGACGAAATCGCGCTCAACGATCGTCGACCCAGCTGACACGCCCGTCGACACGCCCGTGTCACCTGACACGGGGCGTGACCCAAGCCGTGAGCACTCCTTTCGACGAAATCGCGCTCAACGATCGTCGAGCCACCCAACACGCCCGTGTCAAGATGCCACACGGGCGTGACTCCTCCACCTGGCCCGACAAACTGCCGCCGGCAACCTCCCGAAGTCACAATGCCATTAATCGCCGCACGACACGCCCACCGTCACGCCCGTGACCTGGGGCGTGACCGCCGCGATTTCCGCCGCAATGTCAACTCGCCGTCAAGTCACCGAAATCTGCTGCTTAACAGTGTCGACACGCCCATAGTCACGCCCGTGACCTGGGGCGTGACAGCCGTGATTTCAGCCGCTAAGTCAAATCTCAAATCAAATCGGACGGCCGCCATATGTACAGTGTCGACACGCCCTCTGACACGCCCGTGTCAGAGGGCGTGTCCGATGAAAAATTTTCTCTATAAATTGAACCCTTCTGTTTTGAGCTGCTGTTCCGTTTTTTTTGGATCCATTTTGTATAAAGGCTTTGCTGATAGATGATCCCAAGGGCTTTGTAAGGAGATTTTCTCCCCCTCCCTTTTATGTTTATTTGTTTTAGCTTTGTAATGAATTTTTATCTTTATAAAATTTGTAGTTTTTCCTCCTTACATTGTCATGAACTTCATCTATAAGCAATCTCTTATACAATCTTATCTTTTTATTTAGTTTTAACTTTGTTTTTAGTCTTTTAAAATGGGTTTGTGTGTATGAGATTAACTTTCATGCTTTTATACTTAGTTATTTGTATTTAGTTTTTGTTAGACTTAGGTTTTAATAGCTTTTATTTCATTCCTATAAACCTGTAAAAGCGTTTTCAAAGTGATTTTTATTTTTGCTAATTTCGATTTTCATGTTTAGCTCGTAAAACTTTTCGTTCCTTTTTACTTTATTTTCACTTTTTAACCACTTTTGCGGAGTTATAGGAACGTTTATATAGTCATTTTAATTTTTCAAACACTTCGTTTAGCTTTTATTTTCCAAAACTTTTTGCCCGTTTAAATTTTATTTCTTCATTTTATGCATTTCTACCGCATTCCATCGGTAGAAATGTATTCATTTCAATTTTCGAACACTTGCACTTTTCGTTTATTTTGCAAAAACTTTTGCTCCTTTTAATTTTATTTTCACTTTTTATTCATTTCTACCGCATTCTAGCGGTAGAAATGTAGTCGTTTTAATTTTTCAGTCACTTAGTTTTTCTTAATTTTGTACGTGTGTGTGCGTGTATGAGTAGTTTTTATGGCTCTATTTCAAATCCTGTAGAGTGTGTGCGTGTGTTGTTTTTAATTTTCCGCCTACTCACTTGAGTTAAATGGCTGGATTTTATTCAAGCAAGTGTGTGTATTTTATTTTTCCGCCTACTCGCTTGAGTTAAATGGCTGGATTTTATTTTAGTAGAGTGTGTTACTTCTTGTAGAGTGGGTGTGTTTTAATTTTATGTCGAGTGCGTGAGTTTTAGCTTTATCTACCGCCTACTCACTTGAGTTAAATGGCCGGTCTTTATTGTAATAATTGGAATGGACTTGTAAATGTATTTATTTTCTCCTACTCGTTTGAGTAGGACTTGCTTTCTTTTTCCCGCCCACGCATTTGCGCCGGGACTTGCAATTTTACTGCTTTCATTTCAGTCCTACTCGTTTGAGTAGGACTTGCAATTTACTGCTTTCCATTTACTGCTTTAATTTTCCTGCTTTATTTTTCTGCTTTAATTTTATTGCTTTCAATCGCTGCCGTCCCCATTCCGATGAGTGGCTAACGTTCTTAGCCCTCAGTATCGAAGAGCATTGGGACAGAAAAAATTCCTTTAAATAATTAAAGGTCTTATTTTTCTATGTAATTAAAAATCACTTAAGGTTTGCCCGGGGTTTACGACGCGTAGGACCACATAATCGATGTGTGGGCCTATTTCCGTAGTCCATATGCTAGCTAGCCGAGAGGCCGTGCATATGGACCGATCACCCGCTGGTAAATGGAGTTCCGCACTAACCCTCGAGAGAGGAGGCGCGCCAACTCTACCGGATTGGGTTCCCCACCCAATAGCGGGGTTCTTAGCGTAATGCGGGCATTAAGAGGAATCCTTCGTCGGACGAGAGCCCGATCGAATAGTCTTAATGTTCAGGTGAGCGATAGTCCTAGAGATAGGTGAGTTCATTTTAGTGGAACCTCCACGGCCAAGTCTCCGCCCTAATTAAGTAGAAACTTAGGAGCTCTTTTTATTTAACGTTTATTTTAGTTCAATGTTTTCTCGGTGCCATCGAGCTAAGCTCTTCATCGGCACCACCTTCATGCTTTCATTTACTTTCTATCTTTTTCTGCATTTTTATTATATATAAAATAATATCCCGACAAGATAAAATTATCGGTAAAATAATAGTCCCCTCCAGGGAAGAGTAGAAATAAACGAACCGACCCCGAGAACAATACGACCTCGATATTCCACCCAGAATATCCTGTACTACTCACGATAGGTGCACTTGCCTCTTTTCGTTAAAACTCGATTTAACCCGTTTTATATCCAAATAAATAAAATACGCGCGCCCCGTTTTCTCAATACAAACCAAATCCGCTTTTCTACTTAAATAACACCACCCGGGGCGCCGCGCTTCGTAATCTTTTTGGAGTTTTAACCCGCATTAAGTTTTCGGACTTGATGCGAGAAAATATCAATCAAGTTTTTGGCGCCGTTGCCGGGGAATTTTCGAGTCGTTATTTCGAACTCTGGAATACTATTAATTTTACCTATTATCTATATTTTCAACAAAATAAAAAAATGGCCAACAAAAATAATAATAATAATAATCATAATCATAATAAAAACTATCACCACAAAAAAAAGTATTATTACAAAATTATAAAACAAAACAAAACAAAAATTGACAAACTTATAAAACTAAAAAAATTTGAAAAACCTTAAAACATAAAAATTTGAAAAAACTATAAAACTAAACAAATAAAACACAAAAACAAACCAAAAAAATTTTTAACTTACCCAAAAAAATAAAAAAAAATATATATGTTTTCGTCTCTATTTTTTGTTTTTACCTTCTTCCTTTTCAAAACGCAAACCTATGTTTTTTTTGAAAAATACCTAAAAATAATCAATACTTTAAATAAATAAAACGTTTTTGGTCGCTTCGCCTCATCACACTCATGTGCGCACTAGGGGCTCGCTTATCTGTCCCACTCAACAGCTAAGACGTTAGCTTACGCGTCACTTACACATTTGCCCCCTACCGCCTGCACCCTTTAGGCCGAGTTTATCTTTTCCATTTTCTTTTTCTGTTATGTTTTTGCTACTTCTTCTCAAATAATGCAGGGTTTCCACCCGGGCCTCCCCGAACTCGTGTAAGGGTAGTTCCGACCCCCTCCCCTTTATTTTGCCCATATTATATTTTGTATATTACTCGTTCCGCATACTTAGATTGCAACATTGGGGACAATGTTGTGTTTAAGTATGGGGGTGTATTCTTAGTTTCCTATTTTTTTTTGCATCTGTTTTTTTCTGCACCCCAAAAAAAAAAAAAAAATAAATAAAATAAAACAAAAACTCAAAAAAAAAAACTTTTATTTTTCTTTTCCTTTGTAAATATGTTTTGTAAAAATAAATCTCTTTCTTCCCCGCCTCTTCTTATTTATAAACCTCGCTTTTTAGCATGCCCGCGACGTTCGACTCATCGAACCAACCACCCAAAGAGTCTGTTCGCGGGCCAATGTCTAAAAATTCAAAAAAAAAAAAAAAGAAAAACCCTAAAAATCAAAAACAAAATGTATTGTTAATTATGTAACAAATAAATCGAATATCTCAATTCTTAACCCTTTTTCGCTCTCCAACAATCTAGTTGCGAGTTAATTTATAAGCGAATTATTTTAATTCTTTGCTTACTATTCGTTTATTAATTAGAGAACGATAGATTTAGATATATGGGGTTAAGTTTTAAAAATTCAAAAATTTTCGTATGCTTTTTATTTTAAATAAAGTACCTGTTTTCAGCACCACTTCTAATCTATCTAAATAGTTGCATATTTATTTTGTTAAAATTAACAATCTTAGATTTCAAGTTATGATAACTCCAAGCTTTTTTTTGAAATTTAGGAATGTTTCATTTATAAAGGTTGCTCTCAAAAGTTTTTTATTAGACCTAGTTTTATTTTTGAAAAAACTCTATCACCTTTTTTTCATGTCATACTTGACATGATTTCGATTCTTAAAAGATCCTATGTCAATGGGAATAAGATTTCGTTCCGTAAACATAAGCATCCAATATTTGAAAAGATTATATGTTATGGAGTAAGAGGATAAAATTCATTACTCCTACACATATACATTGGATTATGAAGATGTTAAAAAAAAATTTTGTTATGGAAAATAAGATTTCGTTTTCCTAACATCCATATTCGAAAAAAAATTAGAGGTTCGAGCGAAAAAAATATACCCTCGCCTCTGAAAATTCTAAACCTTCTTCATATCCCACGATATCTCCCTCCGCCAAATTCAAAAAAATTCTAGATTTATTTTTTAAAATCTTTTTGAGAGCATAATTTGTAAATTAAATTATTTCCTTTAATTTTTTCCAAGCTACAGTTTCATAAATCCAATCTATTTTTGTTAGCCTCACAAATAAAATTTTTGCTATCTATTTGCTTATAACGAGAAGTCTTTTGCTGAAACTCTTCCTTTATTTAAATTTTTGGCATAATTTAGGATTTACCTCGTATACCCCGGATATTCATTTTGATCCTTCTTTCAATTAAGTCAAGCGGTAGATAAACTTAGGATTTCTTTAATTCATTATAAGTTCATCTCCAACTTTTGCTCTGGAATAGCAAAAGCTTAAGTATGGGGGTATTTGATGAGTTGTAAATATACGTGTTTTTATATATATTAAATAAGATGTATTTGTTTCTTTTTGTAATTTTTAGTTGTTTTTTCTTAATAAATTGCTTCCTTTTTGTAAATATTTTCTAACTTAGAGTTATTTTTGTTTTCTGAATTTTTCAGGAAAAATTGCCAAAAACTCAAAGTACACGCCCGTGTACTGTTGGTCACGCCCGTGACCATGGCGTGATACGTCAAATTCCCGAGAAATGACATCTTTTTGAAGAAATAGCGTGACACGCCCGTGTCACGCCCGTGTCACCCAAGTCACGCCCGTGACCCATGCCCGTGACCATCCAGATCGACGAAATCGCGCTCAACGATCGTCGACCCAGCTGACACGCCCGTCGACACACCCGTGTCACCTAACACGGGGCGTGACCCAAGCCGTGAGCACTCCTTTCGACGAAATCGCGCTCAACGATCGTCGAGCCACCCAACACGCACGTGTCAAGATGCCACACGGGCGTGACTCCTCCACCTGGCCCGACAAACTGCCGCCGGCAACCTCCCGAAGTCACAACGCCATTAATCGCCGCACGACACGCCCACCGTCACGCCCGTGACCTGGGGCGTGACCGCCGCGATTTCCGCCGCAATGTCAACTCGCCGTCAAGTCACCGAAATCTGCTGCTTAACAGTGTCGACACGCCCATAGTCACGCCCGTGACCTGGGGCGTGACAGCCGTGATTTCAGCCGCTAAGTCAAATCTCAAATCAAATCGGACGGCCGCCATATGTACAGTGTCGACACGCCCTCTGACACGCCCGTGTCAGAGGGCGTGTCCGATGAAAAATTTTCTCTATAAATTGAACCCTTCTGTTTTGAGCTGCTGTTCCGTTTTTTTTGGATCCATTTTGTATAAAGGCTTTGCTGATAGATGATCCAAAGGGCTTTGTAAGGAGATTTTCTCCCCCTCCCTTTTATGTTTATTTGTTTTAGCTTTGTAATGAATTTTTATCTTTATAAAATTTGTAGTTTTTCCTCCTTACATTGTCATGAACTTCATCTATAAGCAATCTCTTATACAATCTTATCTTTTTATTTAGTTTTAACTTTGTTTTTAGTCTTTTAAAATAGGTTTGTGTGTATGAGATTAACTTTCATGCTTTTATACTTAGTTATTTGTATTTAGTTTTTGTTAGACTTAGGTTTTAATAGCTTTTATTTCATTCCTATAAACCTGTAAAAGCGTTTTCAAAGTGATTTTTATTTTTGCTAATTTCGATTTTCATGTTTAGCTCGTAAAACTTTTCGTTCCTTTTTACTTTATTTTCACTTTTTAACCACTTTTGCGGAGTTATAGGAACGTTTATATAGTCATTTTAATTTTTCAAACACTTCGTTTAGCTTTTATTTTCCAAAACTTTTTGCCCGTTTAAATTTTATTTCTTCATTTTATGCATTTCTACCGCATTCCATCGGTAGAAATGTATTCATTTCAATTTTTCGAACACTTGCACTTTTCGTTTATTTTGCAAAAACTTTTGCTCCTTTTAATTTTATTTTCACTTTTTATTCATTTCTACTGCATTCTAGCGGTAGAAATGTAGTCATTTTAATTTTTCAGTCACTTAGTTTTTCTTAATTTTGTATGTGTGTGTGCGTGTATGAGTAGTTTTTATGGCTCTATTTCAAATCCTGTAGAGTGTGTGCGTGTGTTGTTTTTAATTTTCCGCCTACTCACTTGAGTTAAATGGCTGGATTTTATTCAAGCAAGTGTGTGTATTTTTATTTTTCCGCCTACTCGCTTGAGTTAAATGGCTGGATTTTATTTTAGTAGAGTGTGTTTACTTCTTGTAGAGTGGGTGTGTTTTAATTTTATGTCGAGTGCGTGAGTTTTAGCTTTTATCTACCGCCTACTCACTTGAGTTAAATGGCCGGTCTTTATTGTAATAATTGGAATGGACTTGTAAATGTATTTATTTTCTCCTACTCGTTTGAGTAGGACTTGCTTTCTTTTTCCCGCCCACGCATTTGCGCCGGGACTTGCAATTTTACTGCTTTCATTTCAGTCCTACTCGTTTGAGTAGGACTTGCAATTTACTGCTTTCCATTTACTGCTTTAATTTTCCTGCTTTATTTTTCTGCTTTAATTTTATTGCTTTCAATCGCTGCCGTCCCCATTCCGATGAGTGGCTAACGTTCTTAGCCCTCAGTATCGAAGAGCATTGGGACAGAAAAAATTCCTTTAAATAATTAAAGGTCTTATTTTTCTATGTAATTAAAAATCACTTAAGGTTTGCCCGGGGTTTACGACGCGTAGGACCACATAATCGATGTGTGGGCCCTATTTCCGTAGTCCATATGCTAGCTAGCCGAGAGGCCGTGCATATGGACCGATCACCCGCTGGTAAATGGAGTTCCGCACTAACCCTCGAGAGAGGAGGCGCGCCAACTCTACCGGATTGGGTTCCCCACCCAATAGCGGGGTTCTTAGCGTAATGCGGGCATTAAGAGGAATCCTTCGTCGGACGAGAGCCCGATCGAATAGTCTTAATGTTCAGGTGAGCGATAGTCCTAGAGATAGGTGAGTTCATTTTAGTGGAACCTCCACGGCCAAGTCTCCGCCCTAATTAAGTAGAAACTTAGGAGCTCTTTTTATTTAACGTTTATTTTAGTTCAATGTTTTCTCGGTGCCATCGAGCTAAGCTCTTCATCGGCACCACCTTCATGCTTTCATTTACTTTCTATCTTTTTCTGCATTTTTATTATATATAAAATAATATCCCGACAAGATAAAATTATCGGTAAAATAATAGTCCCCTCCAGGGAAGAGTAGAAATAAACGAACCGACCCCGAGAACAATACGACCTCGATATTCCACCCGGAATATCCTGTACTATTCACGATAGGTGCACTTGCCTCCTTTCGTTAAAACTCGATTTAACCCGTTTTATATCCAAATAAATAAAATACGCGCGCCCCGTTTTCTCAATACAAACCAAATCCGCTTTTCTACTTAAATAACACCACCCGGGGCGCCGCGCTTCGTAATCTTTTTGGAGTTTTAACCCGCATTAAGTTTTCGGACTTGATGCGAGAAAATATCAATCACTGTTCGTGAAGAAGAAGGATGGAACCCTGCGATTGTGCATAGATTATCGGGAACTCAATCGATTAACGGTGCGGAACACTTATCCGCTACCTCGGATCGACGAGTTGTTCGATCAATTAGTGGGAGCACATTGGTTCTCTAAACTAGACTTGCGCTCTGGATACTATCAGTTGAGGATACAAGAGGGGGATATTCAGAAAACAGCCTTCAGTTCGAGATATGGTTTGTATGAGTTCACAGTAATGCCGTTTGGGCTCACAAATGCACCTTCGGCCTTTATGAGCCTGATGAACAAGGTGTTTGAACCATACTTGGACATCTTCGTAATCGTTTTCATCGATGACATCTTAGTCTACTCAAAGACGGAGGAGGAGCATGTCGAGCACCTGATCTTGGTTTTGAAAAAAATTGAAGGAACACGCCTTGTATGCCAAGTTTAGCAAGTGTGAATTCTGGCTTAAGGAGGCTGCCTTCTTGGGGCATGTGATCAGTGGAGCAGGATTAGCTGTGGATCCAGCTAAGGTGCGGGCCGTGAAGGAGTGGTCTCCCTTGAAGTCGGCGGCCGATGTACGAAGCTTTCTTTGACTTGCTGGCTACTACCGCAAGTTCGTGAAAGGATTTTCCAAGATTGCCCTTCCTCTTAGCTCCTTGACGAAAAAGGGTGTGCCATTTGAGTGGACACCTAAATGTGAAGCAGCATTTCAAGAGTTGAAGGATAGGCTTACCTCCGCCCCCATCCTTGCACTTCCGTCAGGGAAGGAAGGATTTCAGGTTTACACGGACGCATCATATCAAGGGATGGGTGCGGTGCTGATGCAGCACGGGCATGTAATCGCTTATGCTTCAAGGAAGTTAAAGAAACATGAAGTTAATTACCCGGTTCATGATTTGGAGCTGGGAGCAGTGGTGTTCGCTTTGAAGGTCTGGAGGCATTACCTATATGGCGTACACTGCGAGATCTTTTCCGATCACAAGAACTTGAAGTATGTCAACACTCAGAAGGAGTTGAACATGAGACAACGACAGTGGTTGGAATTTCTATGCGACTATGAGTTCACCCTGAACTACCACCCCGGGAAAGCGAACTCGGTAGCCGATGCCTTGAGTAGAAAAGCGCCAGGCTCTAGCCCAGAGTCTCGGTTGATGAGTATGGAGTTGGCTCGGATGATCGAGGAGATGGAAATTACTCTAGTATTCAAGGCTCCTTCGACAGAGTATGCGGAGTATTTGGCCAACGTGAGCATAGTTTGTGATATCCGAGATCGGATTCGGGTGGAGCAAGGTATGGATGCGGCCTTGGCCCCGGCAATCAAGGCAATTGAAGATGGGACCACCGATGAGTACACACTAAAAGACGGCCTCGTTTATCTTCGAGGCCGACTTTATATTCCCAAGGGCGGCAAAATTCGGGAGGATATATTGAGAGTGGCGCATTCCTCTCAATATTCAGTGCACCCGGGTATTGCTAAGATGTACGCCGGACTGCGGAAGACCATGTGTTGGCCGGGAATGAAGAAGGATGTTCGCTACTATGTTACACATTGCGAAGCCTGCCAAAGGGTGAAGGCTGAATGCAAGAGTCCCGGTGGTTTGTTGCAGTCTTTGCCTATTCCCGAATGGAAGTTTGAGGATATCTCCATGGACTTTGTCCATGGGCTACCTCGCTCACGCTCCGGGAATGATTCGGTGTGGGTTATTGTGGATCGACTGACAAAGGTGGCCCGGTTCATTCCAATGAAGAAGGAAGCACACGTGGATGTTTTGGTACGCCTTTTTGTGGAGCAATTTGTACGGTATCATGGCGTGCCCAAGACAATTGTTTCGGATCGGGATGGTCGGTTTACATCCAATGAGTGGAAGGCGGTGCAGGCGTATTTGGGCTCACGCCTAACCTTTAGTACCGCATTTCATCCTCATACTGACGGACAGTCAGAGCGGACCATCAGAACGCTGGAGGATTTGTTGAGGTTATGTGTGTTGGACAGAGGAGAGCCGTGGGAAAGACTCTTGCCCCTGGTGGAATTCTCCTACAATAATAGTAATCAAGCGAGCATCGGTATGGCGCCCCATGAAGCCCTTTACGGAAGAAGGTGTAGGACCCCCTTGTCTTGGGTGCAGGATGAAGATCCTAAGGCATTAGGAAATGAATTTATAGATGATACTGATATGGCTGTCAGATTGATAAGAGACCGCATGTTGGAGGCTCAAAGTCGACAGGCAAAATATTACAATAAAAAGCACCGGATGGTAGAGTTCCAAGTGGGCGAAAAAGTGTTCCTTAAGATTCGGCCGATGCATGGAGTGTCGCGGGTGCGGGGAGTGAAAAAGCTCAGCCCAAGGTATGTTGGGCCTTATACTATATTGGAAAGAATTGGCCCGTTGGCCTATCGGTTGGAGTTACCACCGGAACTAGAAAATCTTCACGACGTGTTCCACGTATCGTCGCTTCGAAAAGCACTATTGCGGCCCGACCAATTTATTCCCACTACTGATGGTGCGGTGGCGTCAGATAGGTCTGTGCGACTAGAGCCGGTACGGATTGTTGACAGCGAGACAAGAACATTACGCCGCAAAAGTGTTCCCTTAGTGAAGGTGCTATGGTTGAATAATGGGAAGGAGGAGTACACCTGGGAGCCAATGGATTTGATGCAGCAACGCTACCCGGAGTTGTTTGCCCAAGGTAATCTTATTTAAAAACATATGATAAACTTCCTGTTAAGTTTTTCTCCACCCAGCCTAAGCCTGATTTCGGGGACGAAATCTTTTATTTTGTTTATAGGATTTGTAACGTCCCGAATCGCTCTAGGCCACTAGTGTGTGAGTTTTTGAGTCAGGAGGGTTGACTCGAGTCCTGAGAAGTGCAGGGAATTGGGCTGCACTTGTGGAGAAGGGGAGAAATCAGTGCAGAGAGAAGTGACACGGGTAGCGACACGGGCGTGTCCCTACCCGTGTGCGTCGAGTTCCACTCGACAAGCCGTGTCGAGACTGACGGGCTGTGTCGACACCAAGTGACACGGGTAGTGACACGGCCGTGTCCCTACCCGTGTGCGTCGAGATAATCTCGACGAGGCGTGTCGAGATCGTCGAGAGTCGTCGAGATCGTCGAACGGGGTCGACACTAAGTGACACGGGTAGTGACACGGGCGTGTCCCTACCCGTGTGTGTCGAGTTGAGCTCGACGAGAAGTGTCGGGATGTAACTCAAGAAGTACACGGCCAATAACACGTCCAGGCACACGGCCGTGTCATGTGGACACGGGTCGGGACACGGCCGTGTCCCGACCCCGTGTCAAACATTGAACCGACATGGAAACCGCCACGACCGTTTCACGGAAGCAGGACACGGGTACGGACTCGGCCGTGTCCCTACCCGTGTCACATTTTGTATATAAGGGGCAGAGAAAACCCTAGCCGTTTTCATTCCCATTTCTTCCCCTAATTCCTGTGAGAACTCCTGGTGAGAGGAAAACTGCAGGAGCAAGTTCTACCGAAGGAGATCCGCCATCGCCGTGAAAGACAAAATGCCGTCAAGGAGAACTACGCGATCCATGGCCGGAAATGGTGGTACCGCTGGAGCCAACGTGAGTTTCCTACCCTCTCCCTTGGTGCTAGATCTTAGATATATAGGAGAGACATCGGCTCAAGAGAGCTTGATGGAGAGGAGAAGATTTCTAGGTTTGGCCATGCTAGGATTTGAATCCTAGATTTTAGATCTCTTCAACCCTTTCCCTTTTCTTCAATACGACGATGGGTGAATGGTTTCGTGAGGAGTTTTGGCCCTTGAGGTTGAATAAGGGAGGAGGACATTTCTGGAAAATTTAGGAAGGATCGCTTGAGGAGGAAGACGGACCGATGCCGTTCATTTTTCTTTAAGATGCGCGCAAAATCTGTATTCTGCGCGCAGCGATCTTCTAGGCCATTTTCATGTAGGATATGTGCATATCTGGGCTTTTGGCTAAACACGAAAGTTGTAGCCCTTGCAAATACCTTTCCAACGAGTTGTTGCACGACTTCCGGTGATGTCTGTGGCCCCGGGAAAACCTAATCGAGTTTGCTGTCCGGCAATTCCTGTACACAGAAATTGTGTTCTGTGCGCAGTGAACTTTGAAGCCGATTTCGAGTAAGTTATTGTCAGATCTGGGTTGTGACCTGAATATGAAAGTTGTAGATCATGAAAAGGTCTTTCCAACGAGGGGTTACATGCCTCCACCGGATTCCTGTAACTTCAGGAAACTCCGGTCGAAGTTGCTGTCCAGTGCTAATCCTGCGCTGAAATTCTGGGTCTGTACATACATTGTGGATTTGAAATTGGTGGTCCAATGTCGCAATTAATTCGAGATTTTGGTGAAATAATTTATGTTAACCACCAAAGTGTTATGGATGATAATATTTACTATTTTAGAAATCAATTTATTATCGCAAGATAGCTTGAGGCCTGTTGATTTCCTTATGTTTAATTGGATTGATTTGATAATACTTCGGTAAGTTGTCGTAAGAGCAAATCTTGTTTATATCATGTTGAAATCACTTGGGATGATATATAGATGGGTAACCCATGGCCATGCATATATTATATATCGGATTGAATTTAGGAGTCCATCAATAGTGTGACGTCTCCTATTGTCATTTTATAGTAAATGTGCAAGTGCGGTGTTGACCGCCATTTGTTTTGGTCGTGTTGAGGTAAGGTGTGGATGGATGGTTGGGTTGTGTCCTCGTGCTCACTCCGAGGCCCCTTCCATGATATGTTGATGTGGAATTTGCATGTGGTGTGAGTCGACATGCGGTGTCGTAATCCTGGGTTAAGGATAGTGTGGCAGGTCTACGGGCTCGCCAGTCGTCACACCGACGGGAGTTGACAGTTAGACTTGGTCGGTTTGGGCTGTGTCCTCGGTGTTCACATCCCGAGGCCCCTCCGGCCATGTGAGCGGTTGGGTTGTGTCCTCGTGCTTCTTCCGAGTCCCCTTCCGGGTCACGCAAGGCCAGCTCGGGCTGTGTTCTTGGTGCACATCTACCCAAGACCCCGCAGGGCCATAGTACGCATGGGCTCCGCTGTTGTGTTCTTAGCGTTGAGGCGTACGGAGGCCTAGGTGAAGTAGTGTGATACCCGCCTAGTAGTAGAAGTGCCCGTTCTACTGTCACCGCCTGGCCACGGCGGCTGATGCCTGAGAGGTTAGCTACCTGCTCGAAAAGTGGGAACTATAGTCTGTGTCGACATAGCAATTGCATGGGTGTGCATGGGTGAGTCATTGCATAGCATTCATAGCATTTCATATCATTGCACAACAAGATCCTCATCGTATAAGTTTGTATGGGCACTCTTATACGATGAGTTACTTTTATGTAACCCGGTCCTTAAATTATAAGTTTGTATGAGCATTCTTATAAGTTAAGTTACTTTCCTGCTGTTACTTATACTTGCTAGTTTAGTGTAGCTCTTACATAAATGCTGATTATGATACTGTTACTCTTACACTACTGACACCTGCTTGTACTTCCTTTACTTGCATACTTGTTATATACTATACTCTTGTTCCTTTTCTCCGCCCGGTGCCGAGGAGTCGCCGGGGGAGCGGATGTGAAACCACTTAGTCGTTTCGACTAACGGTTGCTACGTCTTCCTTTTTAGGAGGTCACGCCGCAGGTGGAGCAGCCGCAGACTACGCAGCAGTACAGCCAGGCCAGGATGACAGGGCCTGAGGTGACGGTGCCGTCGATACCGTCAGTTACTGATGTTAGTATTTGATACTCTGATGTAGCCCGTTTGGGCAATGTTTAGTTGTACTCTGATATATGGTAGAAGCATGTTTTAGCTTCTCCTTATTGCTGTATTTGGACATTATAACTTAGTGTGGATTTGACTTCTGGTTGTTTATTTATTTGGTTGGGTTGGCATGTTATATTGATATTGTTGTAGCCGGCGGAACAGGCGTCTTGTGGTACAGGTTAGCCCGTGTGCTAATGCTACCGCAAGGCGGCTGTTCTTGGGCATAAGACTCCCTCTTCGTGCCGTGTTTTGGGATCCGGGTAGGGGGAGTCTTACAAAGAATCCTCAAGTAGCTCAGAGGAGCAAGTGATTTTTATTTCTCATGATGAAGAGGGAAGAAATGCTGGATAGCCACCAGCAAGACAAGAAGATGCCCATAGGCTGGAGGAGTTACCATCAGCTAGCCCTATTAACCTGGATCCACTCCAAGGGGAGCCTCAACATGTGGATGAGCCAACTCAATTAGAGAGTGAATGGGCTACCCAAACCGTTCTAGAGATAATCACTGAAGTTAATCAATTAGATTTCACTATTGAAGATGAAGTTTTAACTGAATCATTACTTGATGTTAATCAGCAAACACAGATACATAGTCAACCCCAGGATGTGGTCATGGAGGACACATCAGTTGCTGATAAAGAGGTATTAGATGCTCCTGAGCACAGAGAGTCACCAGTCCATCCTCAACAGGAGTATACACTAGAAGAGTTGTTCCCTGATCTTTTACAGACTGATATTGAGGGAGGAAAAGCAGCTGTTGAGGGGGAGAAGGTCAATCTTGAGGGGGAGCATGTAGAGGAGACTGCTAGACAAGATACTGAGGAGCAAAGGCATGCTGAGGAACTACCAAGGATTGAGAAGGATTTACATCCTAGTCCTAAGGATAGAGTAGATATTGCTAGTACTTCTGCTTCACAGGATGAAGAGGCTGCTAGAGCCAAGAAAAGAAAGTTCCCGGTTTTCAAGAGAAGAAGCCAGAACTACAAGAAAGCACTGCAGACAATTACTCCACAGACTGCCCCAACTACTGATTATAGTTCATTGATGGTGGCTTTGCAGATCAAGCTAGATGAGCAAAGGAAGGCTTTACAAGCTTATATGGATGAAGGCCATAAATCACTTCAATTTGATCTGGCTCAAGACATAAAATCTATAAGATTTGAAGTAAATCAAAACAAGAAGGAATTGACTGATTGTTTCCATAAAGGAGGGAATGCAGTGGTCTATCTAGCTACTCATCAAGATACCCTAAAGAAACTGATTGATGACTTGGCAGTAAAACAAGGATATGTCCTAGAAAATCAGCTTAGAATGAATGATAATATGACTGCTTCTCATAATGCCATTGTCACTGAAATGAAAAATATAGCTACTTCCCAGACTGTTGTAACTGCTACTTCCAAAGAAGCCTTTGATAAGCAACTACAAGACAGCCTCACTTCTGTTAAAACTGCCATTGAAGATTCTCAAAAGGCTATCACTGAAAAGCTCCAAAGGTTAAAACCTTTTTACAAAGATGGAGTTAACTATTTGAATGCTCAAATCAGATTCCAGAAAGATGATCTTAGGGATCATATAGAGAGAGAAGTCATAAAGGGGGAGAGGGTGTTAGTCAAAGCAGGCTCTGATCATGCAAAATGGATTTCAAATTCCATCAGATCTACCCTTGGATATCCACCCTTGTGTTATGATGATAATATGGCAGAGTCTGAAATTAATCCTCCATATTTTGGAGGAGAACAAGCTGAAGTGGCTCAAGTGATATATCCTCCTGTAGATTTTGACATGATACATCAGGAGGTATAGTCTATGTATAGTCCTCCTAAGGGTAATCAGAATGTTATTCTTGAGAAAGTAGTACAGCCTGTGCTAGAGGCAATCTTAAAAGAGCAAGAGACATTACTAAAAGAACAAGAGGCCCAATTATCTAAGAAAATGTTTAGAGAGAAGGCGGAATTAAGGCCAGACTTTGAGCAATGGAGCCCAACCTCTAGGAATATCATATTAACTACTTGGAAGGCTGCAAAGGATAATTTCCTAGAGAGGGGCAAATGGTATTCTGACCAGGAATGGAAAAAGCATGAAGCTAGGCAAGAGGCCATAGTTCAATACAGAAGGAAGTCTAAATTAGGGAAGCTACCTTCTAATGCGCAGGAGCCTAGCAAGTATTTCTCTAAGCCTTATCACTATTTTGAAAGACAGAAGATAAGGGCGAAAGAACAGAAAAAGAGAGATCTTAAGGGAAAGAAGCCTGCTGTTGACAATGAAGCTCCAGTTCAAGCAAAAATTCAATCTGGAAAGGACATTGTAATCAAGGAACCAGAGCAGCCATAGGATAGAATTTTTTCTTAAGTTAACAATTTGTAATAATTTGCATTTAACTCTATGTAAACTTTTGATTAATGAAAATGTTTGAAGTTGTAAGAACAATGTTATATGTTCAATCTATTACATTATTATTCTGAGATAATTGTTTAAACATGTTCTGTTTATACATGTTTAGTTCTTACCCTATCATTTAATATTGTTATACATCATATTGAGTAGTTGTTATGTATGGTGTATATCATTGACTAAGGGTTATGATTTATCCAAATAGGGGGAGATTGTTGGGTACATTGGAATATATGTACCTGATTTGAAGAAACCTCACCCTACTCAATGATATACATCAAGGTGTATTTGATGTGCTTTGAGTTTATTTGTGCAGGTTAAGTAACTGCAGGATTGCAGGAAAATTTTCTAAGTCCATGTGTCGACACCTAGAAGAAAAGTGTTGACACTTAAGAAGGCTTGTGTCGACACCCAGAGAAGCTGTGTTGACACTTGGAGTAATTTTATCGACACCAGGAAGGCAGAGTCGACACCAGAAGAAACGTGTCGACACATAAAGGCTGTGTCGACACACTGTGAAGAATTGTCAACATTATCTGTATCGACACTTAGAGGCAGTGTCGACACCCAGAGAAACTTTGTCGACATCAAAAGTGTCGACACCAGGAGGTTTTGTCGACACTCAGCAAACTTCAACAAAGTTAAAGTACATGTGTCGACACAA
This sequence comes from Platanthera guangdongensis, assembly GCA_039583875.1. Lineage (NCBI taxonomy): Eukaryota > Viridiplantae > Streptophyta > Magnoliopsida > Asparagales > Orchidaceae > Platanthera > Platanthera guangdongensis. Next base: position 120,793,514 of record CM077164.1, read on the forward strand.
AGGAGATGTGTCGACACTCAGCAAAGTTTCAAAACACATGAAGGCATGTGTCGACACAAAGGAGATGTGTCGACACTCAGCAAAGTTTCAAACACAGAAGGCAGTGTTGACATAGAAGATGTGTCGACACTTAGCAAGTTCCAACACAAGAAGTTGTGTCGACACAAAGGAGTGTGTCGACACAACAACCAAAAATCAACTAAGTATTCAAGAAGAAGTACTTGTGTCGACACACTCAATCAGTGTCGACACATTCTACAGAAGGCTTGTGTCGACACACAGAATTCAACAATCAGTGTCGACACATTCTGAAGAAGTAGTATCGAGAAGCTATTATAACAACACAAGGTGTTGTGTCGACACCATCAAGGCTAGTGTCGACACTTAGTCCACTTGTGTCGACACTTAGTCTATTTGTGTCGACACATAAATATTATCTGTCTCGACACGTTCAGACAGTGACAGTGATTTCAAGAAGTGACTGGATGACTTGACAGCTTCCATTTCAACCGGTCAACTGCAACTGTCAGAGCTATCAGAAGGTTGTTAGAAACCGGATCAGCCGGTTACCTTGGAGGAAGACTATTTAAAGACCTTTCTCCTTCGACAGAAGAGATGATCAATGAATTGAAAAACAACACAACAAAGAAGAAAACCTTCAAGAGAAGATCTAAGAAGTTGGAGAGAGAGAGCTCCTTCTAAGAAGAACCGCTGTTGAACCAGGCTGAAAAGTAAGATTCAGATTGAGATCTGATTCTCAAGATAGAAGTTGATAGAAGATCATCTTCAGAGGAGAATCAACCCTACTGTGTTCTAATTCAAGAATCTTTGAAGAAAGCCAAGGGTGGTTGATCTCTGCCTTGTTCTTCCAAGAACTCATCAAGAAGCCAGTCAAATCATCTCTCTCTTTCAGAGTTGTGGTTAAACACTTTGTAAACTTTATTTTCTGTAGGATCCTAAGGGATCTGAGCTGTAAGCCTATTTTATAAAGGCTGAGGTAGGGCTATTGTGCCTGAGTGTAGGAGATTCTATTATCTGAGTGTAGGCCTTGATTGAAGGCTGAGGTAGGGCTGTTTAGCCTGAGTGTAGGTCTTGGTGAGGACTGAGTGGTAAGGCTTTGCGCCTGAGTTGTAGGAGTGGGGACACTCTGAGTTGTAGGAACCTGTTTGGGGTTCTGAGTTGTAAGATCTGAGGATCTGAGAAGAAGTGGAGAAGTTAGGCCGAATCTATTACACTATAGATAAGCGAAGGTGGAAAGTGGATGTACCCAGACCTTGGGAAACCACTATAAATCCTATGTGCACTCTGTGTATGTTTGATTGTATGGTTGCTGTGTTGTGATAATTGTAGAATTGCATTTACTGTACAATATTTCTGCCTTTAAAGTTAAAAAGATAAAGGTCACCTATTCACCCCCCCTCTAGGTGATTATGCACTAGTTCTTTCAGGGATGCACAGACGACCGTCTTTCCAAAGTAATCCGTCCTCCACAACGAATTGGGAATTTGACCCATCCAGAGCCTCTATCATGAGTTGCTTCATATGGACATCCATATCCAAAGCCTGCTGAATACGATCAACCAGGTCATATTGGCCTTCAGTCCAATTCAATAATGCTTCAACATTTGATTGCTTGTCTATGCAAGAGATCTCCAACGCATCTAACTCCCGAACCAACCGCTCAACATGGACCGACAGGCAATTGGCTTGAGCTAGGGCCCGGCGATTCAATGCGCCCGCAACTGCATTGCCTTTACCAGGCACGTAGTGGATCTTAAACGTATAGTCCCCCAGGAACTCCATCCATCTACGCTGCCGCATGTTCAGATCTTTCTGATCCAGCAAATATTTCAGGCTCTTGTGATCGGTGTAGATATCAATATTCACACCGTACAAATATGTCTCCACAACTTCAAGGCAAAAATCACGACCGCTAACTCCAAATCATGGACCGGATAGTTCCTCTCATGCACCTTTAGTTGTCTCGAACCATATGCTATAACGCTTCCATGCTGTAACAGCACACAACCCAAACCATTGCCCGAAGCATCGCTATAAATCTAAAAACCTTCAGTCCCACATGGCGAACTAAGAACTGGGGCCGTGGTCAACCGACACTTCAACTCCTCAAAAGCTCGCGCGCACTCCGGCATCCAAACGAACATCTGCTCTTTCCTCGTCAAAGTAGTGAGAGGTAACGCTATCCGCGAGAAGTTCTCCACGAAGCGCCTATAATAGTCGGTAAGCCCCAAAAAGCTCCGGACTTCCGCTATCGTAGAAAGCTCAGGCCACTCTCGTATCGCAATAATCTTCGCCGGATCCACTACAATACTCTCTCCACTCACTATATGACCGAGGAATGCCACTGAGGAAAACCAAAACTCCCATTTCGAGAACTTGGCGTACAATTGATTCCTCTTTAGCATCTCCAAAACCAAATGAAGATGCCTGAAGTTATCATCCTCACTCTGCGAGTACACCAAAATATCATCGATGAAGACGATCACAAAATGGTCCAAGTACTCCCTGAACGTCCGGTTCATCAAATCCATGAACACCGATGGCGCATTAGTCATCCCAAACGGCATGACTGTAAATTCGTAATGCTCGTATCTTGTACTGAACGTTGTCTTAGGGATATCACTCTCCCTTATCCTCAGCTAATAGTAACTAGACTTGAGATCCAACTTAGAGTACACCGTCGACACGACCAACCGATCAAAAAAATCATCGATCCTTGGGATTGGGTACTTGTTCTTTTCCATTAGCATGTTTAACTCCCAATAATCAATACAAAGTCTCAAGCTCCCGTCCTTCTTCTTTACAAAGAGGACCGGTGCGCTCCAAGGCGACAAACTTGGGCGCACAAACCCTTGCTCCAACAACTCTTAAAGTTGCACCTTCAGCTCCGTCATTTCCTTAGGCGCTAGCCGATAGGGAGATCATGAAACAGGCTTCGCACCTGACACTAGCTCAATAGTGAAATATATCTCCTGTTGAGGTGGGGCTCCAGGAAGATCGGAGGGGAACACATTAGGGTACTCAGCTACCACTGAAATACTATCCAATGTAGGCTTCGGCTTTGCAACCTCCACCAGTGTAAAGAACAGCTCTGCACCAGCACGAACCGCCTTCACCGCCTGAAGAGCAGACATCAACGTCTTGCTCGACCCTTTCAAGCCTGTAAAAGTCGTCTCACGACTTGCTCCCAACTTGACTTCCTTGCGACCGCAATCAATATAGGCTTGCTGCTCTGAGAGCCAGTCCATGCCAAATAAAACGTCGAACTCCACCAGCGGTAGTAACGACGTTTGCAGATCGAACTCTTGATTCCCAATACGAATCTTAACATCGCAGATTTTATCCGCGCGCATCGAACACCCATTCGGTAACAACACATCCAACTTGTCCTTCGCCATCGAAGAAGGTACTCCGATGCATGATATGAATCCTTCGTACAAGAAGGAGTGTGAAGCTCCCGTATCAAAGAGTGCTCTCGCCGGAATCTCACAAATCAAAACAAATCCTAAACAAGCAGTGGTAAGGTAACATACTCATAACAAGTATTTAAAGAAATTCAACTTGCTACAAATTAAACCGTACCTGTCACTACATCCGCTTGTTTGATGGGCTCCTGTTGGCCAAGATTATAAACCCTTGGTTGAGCCGGAGCATAATGGGATGTGGTTGACTCCACAGCCTTGCCCTTCTCTTCATAGGTTGCTCTCGGCTTCCTTTCGGACTTGGACGTCCGGTCCAGCAGTCACGAGCAAAGTGCCCCGGCTTTCCACAAGTGAAACATGCACCCGGGGTCCGACCCATTGTCGCCCCAGAAGCACCGGAAGAAGGAGCTGGACTCGAAGTCCTAGCCTTCTTAAAGAACTTACGATACCGAGATTTTGAGTTAGCCGGCACCTTGAACTCAGACTTCTTATCACCTAAGATTTTCTTTGCTTGAACATTCTTCATGTCCTTCTCCAAGGACCGGGCCATGTTGACCAGGGTCAAGAAGCCCTGTGTCATCGGTCCCGAGAGTAGTAGCCTCATGTCATCTCTCAAACCTTCATAGAATCGGTTTGTTTTGCGCTCCTCATCCGCGATGGTGGAGATAGCGTACCGACCCAATCGGGTAAACTCATGGAGATACTCATCCACGCTACTCTCTCCTTGTACCAACCTCTGGAACTCATTCTCCAAAGCTTTCCTCTGAGTCGAAGGGAGGTACCTAGCCAAGAACAGTCTCAAGAACTCCTCCATCGAGACGTCTGTAAGTTGCCTTCCTCTCAATAGATGCAGCTCCAAACCCTCCCACCACAGCCTAGAGTCTCCATCCAATAGGAACGTAGCTATAGTGGTCATCTACCACTCCTCCATCTTCGTCGTTTTCAAGACTCTCTTCACACGGGAGAGCCAGTCTTCAGCTTGATATGGGGTTCCCAACCACGAGAATACTGGAGGATTAAAGCTCATGACATGTTTGAGCTGTCTCTCGGCTGCCCTCCTCGGCACCAACGGTTCCACTACTACCTGCTCCACTCTTCTCGGCTCAACCTCTGGAAGAGGTACCTGCTCCATCGCAGGAGCGGGCTGCTGCATTTGCCTTGCAGGCTGCGTATTGATCATGACAAACACTGCTTCGGCCACCAATCGTATGGTCTCAGCCAATGGAGGTATTGTAGGAGCATCGTTTGGTGCACTACTGGCCTCAGAAACTCGGCGTTCCGACGGCCCAACAACACTTCTGGTCACCTATAGTGGTACAAAACACCGTTAAGCGACCAAACAAAATTGCAAAACGTAATTATAGGAACGTGCAGTTTCATCAAACACGTGTATTTTCATTCTGATGAACTGTAAATATGCGTATTTTTATGCACATTAATTTAGTCATTTTCATTTATTTTCATCGTTTTTACTTATTTTTGTTCAATAAAATGTTCCTATTCTTGTAAATTTTCTCCTAACTTGTTTTATTTGATTTTTCAGAAAAATTTCAAAATCTGCCAAAATTTGGGAAGTACACGCCCGTGACACATGGGTCACGCCCGTGACCGAGCCGTGACTGTGCATTTCCCGTGAAATCGGAAAATTTCTGAAGAAAAGGCTTGACACGCCTGGCGACACGCCCGTGTCACCCGACACGGGGCGTGACCCAAGCCCGTGTCCTCTCCTCTCGACGAATTCCGCTCGACGATCGTCGAGTGTCGACACCAACTGTCACGCCCAGTGTCACGCCCGTGACCTGGGGCGTGACCCAATTTCAGCTCAACGATTTCGACTCGACACTTTCCGATCGACATTCGTCGAGTGTCGACCCCAACTGTCACGCCCATAGTCACGCCCGTGACATGGGGCGTGACCTTTCCAGCTGGCCCGACAAGATGCTGCCGAAGACATTTGACGCAACCCGCGCCCGGTTCTACCTCCCCGACACGCCCATAGTCACGCCCGTGACCTAGGGCGTGAATGCTGCGAACTCAGCCCGAAGTCAACTTTGCTGTCCAATCGCCAGCCGCCTTCATGAATAGTACTGTCACGCCCCCCCCTACACGCCCGTGACCGAGGGCGTGTACTTAGAATTTTTTTCCTATAAATAGCCCAGTTCTGTAAGGTCCAAGGGTTCAGATTTTTGGGCCAAGTTAGTGTCTTTTTGTGGGCTGCATCCGTGATTTTCAAGGCTATGTAAGGAGATTTCTCCCTTTTTTATTTCATTTCTTGTTTTGTCTTAGTTTTAGCACTTGTAATAGCTTGTAATAGTTTCATTTTGATCAAATAAAATGTTAAATTTTCTCTTCATATATGGCTTTGGAATGAAGACTTGTGCCCACTTTTCCTTCTCCTTTTTATTCTTAGTTTCACCTTTGTTCTTCATTTATGAAAAGTGTGTGTGTGTGTATGAGTGTAATTTGCTTACTTTACATTTTTTTTACTTGTTTTCATGCTTAGGAATGTTAGGTTTTCCTCTTTACATGCCTTTGATTTTTTTCAAGTTAGGTTTTGTTTGAAAATGATGAAATGATGAATTAGGTTTTTCTTTTTTTTTTCTTGTCTTCTTCAACATCTTCACTCTTATGAGTGTGTAAAAGAGTTACTAAAGTTCCTTTTGTTTTTTTTACTTAGCTTTATTTTAGGATGAAAACTTTTTTTTCTTCTTTCTCTTTTATTTCAACTTTTTTTGCTCTTTTATGAAATCCTAGGAATGAAAATGTTGAAATTTTTATTTTCCAAAAACTTTGGTTTTTAATTTGTTTTGAAAAACTTTTGCCTTCTAAAATTTTAATTTCTTCTTTTTATTTGTTTTTGGCAAAACCTATGCTTGAAATAGTTAAAATTTTAATTCTTAGGTAACTTTGATTTTTCTTTTTTTATTTATTTGTGTGTGTGAGTGTATGAGCCTAAACCTCTCTTTTGTTCTTCTTAAATTTTCATGTTGAGTGTGTGAGTGTAGGTGTATAATTTTTATGCTTTGTTCAAATTATGTAGAGTGTGTGACTATAGGTGTATAATTTTCATGCTTTGTTTTAATTGCTTTCTTTTAATGCTTTATTCAAATTATGTAGAGTGTGTGAGTGTAGGTGTATAATTTTATTGCTTTCTTGAATTTCTTATGGAGTGTGTGTGTCTGTGTGCATTTATTTCCGCCTACTCGTTAAGAGTTAAATGGCGCATTGTTTTCATTTTCAGTCCTACTCGTTCGAGTAGGACTTGTAATTTTTCTTTCTTTATTTTTCCGCCTACTCACTTGAGTTTAAATGGCCGGACTTTATTTCAGTCCTACTCGTTTGAGTAGGACTTGCAATTTTACTTTCTTTATTTTTTCCGCCTACTCACTTGAGTTTAAATGGCCGGACTTTTTAGCCCTGTAATCGCATTTATTTTCTCCTACTCATTTGAGTAGGACTCGCTTTCATTTCAGTCCTACTCGTTTGAGTAGGACTTGCAATTTTCAGCCTTTATTTACCGCCCCCACTCGTTTGAGTGGGACTCGCAAATTTAAATTATGCAAATTTCATTCATGTGTAACTTAGTTCCTTTTTATTTTATAATTTGGAGTGTGCGTGAGTTCTTGTTTTAGTTAACTTTTTAGCTTTCTAAATGTTGTTATTTTTCTTTTGTCCCTTTCTTATAAACGTTTAGTGTTTAATTTCGAACTCGCGCCTCACTAAATTATAAGCCGTCCCCATACCGATGTGTGGCTAATCGCTATTAGCCTCGGCATCGAAGAGCTTTGGGACATTTAAAATGATTTATAATAATTGAAGCTCTTTATTTTCATTTTAATTTAAGCACTTAGGGTTTGCCCCGGGTTTACGACGCGTAGGACCACATAATCGATGTGTGGGCTCTATTTCCGTAGTCCATATGCTAGCTAGCCGAGAGGCCGTGCATATGGACCGATCACCCCTGGGTAAATAGAGTTGCGTGCATACCCTCGAGAGAGGACTAGCGTAATTCTACCGGATTGGGTCCCCCACCCAATAGCGGGGTTCTTAACGTAAAGCGGGCGTTAAGAGGAATCCTTCGTCGGACTAACGTTCGGTCGAATAGTCTTAACGTTTAGGTGAGCGATATCCCTATAGCTAGGTGAGCTCACATTTGTGGAACCTCCACGGCCAAGTTGCCTTATTATTAATTTGAAAACCAAGTCTTTTTATTATTAAAAATTGTTTTAGTCTTAATCCGATTCGATGCCGAGCGTTAACCCTTCATCGAATATTCTCTAAATCGTTTTTTTTTTCGCTCCTTTGCTTTTCCATCTTTTCTTAAAGCAAAAAAATCCATCTTTCTTTCAGTAAAATAATAGTCCTCCCAGAGGAGTAAGAATAGTCAACGCGACCCCGAGAACAATACGACCTCGGTATTCCCCCGAATATCGAGTACTACTTGCGATAGGTGCACTTGCCTACCCGAGCAAGCCCGCGGCGATCGACTCACCGAACCAACCACAGTAAGAGTCTGTTCGCGGGCACATCAAGTTTTTGGCGCCGTTGCCGGGGAATCTCTTTTCGAGTTGCTATTTCGAATTCCGGAGTCTATTAATTTTACTTATTTTCTATAAAACAAAAAAAAAACTAAAAACTTTATTTTAAAAACAAAAAAAAAGTTTATTTTTGTTTTATTTTTGTTTGGGTGTATGACCCGAGGACAACCCTCAGAGTCTGAAGATTTAGACTTCGACCCTGAGATCGAACGCTCTCTTGCGCGTATCCGATCTCATCGCCGAAATCCTTCTTTAGATCCCGAGGAATCTATCGGAGAACCCACTGTTGTAGTTATGGCCGCCACTAACCTTCCCCCGGCGGCCGAGCGTACTATGTCTTATTACGCCCGGCCTAACCTGGATGATTCTGGGTCGAGTATTGTTCGCCCTGCGGTGGCCAATAATAATTTTGAAATAAAATCAAGTGTCATTCAAATGGTCCAAAACGCCGTGCAGTTCGATGGACTGCCGGATGAGGACCCGAATGTCCACTTGTCCAATTTCTTGGAGATATGCGACACCTTCAAGATCAATGGCGTCACTGATGACGCCATTCGTTTGCGCTTATTTCCTTTTTCCCTTAAGTCCAAAGCCAAGGCGTGGTTGAATGCCCTCCCGCGAGGATGTATCACCACGTGGGCTGAGTTGACGGAACGGTTCCTGACGAAGTACTTTCCGCCCGCCAAAACTGCAAAGTTGCGGGCGGACATTTCTTCGTTTGTGCAGAACGATCCTGAGTCTCTATACGAGACTTGGGAATGATTTAAGGAATTCCTCCGCCGTTGCCCGCACCACGCGCTGCCAACGTGGTTGCAAGTTCAAATTTTTTATAATGGGCTGAATTTTCAGACGCGTCAAATGATTGACGCGGCTGCCGGGGGAACGCTTAACAACAAAACCCCCGAGGCCGCCCAGGCTTTATTCGAAGAGATGGCTATGAACGCCTATCAATGGAACGTCCCGCGGGGACGGCCAAAGCCGGCGGCTGGTCTTTTTGAAGTGGATGCCACTGCTCTCTTGACCCTTCAAGTTGAAAGGTTAACAAAGCAGGTGGCGGAGATGTCTGCTGCCTCCTCCACTCCGCCTTGTTTTATTCCCCCTAACGTCTGCGTAGCTGAAGAGTTCGTGGACTTCATGGGAAATTCGGGTCGTCCTCCCTTCAACCCCAACAACAACCCTTATAGTAATAACTATAATCCGGGTTGGAGGAATCACCCCAACTTCTCGTGGAGCAACCCGAATAATGCTCAGCGTCCCCCTATTTCTTATGTGCCCGGATTTCTTCCTCCCCCTCCTCTTCCGAAACCCTCCCCAATGGAGGAAAATTTTTTGAAGTATATTGCGTCCAACGAGTCAAATATCCGGAACATCACCGGATCGCTAAAAACACTCGAACAACAGGTTGGACAGCTAGCGAGGATGATGTCCGAGCGCGCGCTCGGGGCACTGCCGGGAAACACGGAGCCCAATCCGCGGGAAAACGCCAACGCTATAACCCTCCGTAGCGGAAAGGAGGTGGTCGATCCAAAACGGACCGACCCTCAGGTACATATTTCACCTCCGACCCCTCTTCCCCTTTCTTCGCTCACGCCGCCTTTACCTATTATAAAAGAAAAAATTATTTTAAACAAGGCTCTCCCGTATCCGCATAAGTTAGAAAACGAGCGTAAGGACGCGCAATATGAAAAATTTATTTTATTATTAAAACAAATTCACATTAATGTTCCTTTTTGCGAGGCTATCTCGCAAATGCCCAAATATGCGAAATTTTTAAAAGAACTACTTTCTAATAAACGCAAATTAGAGGATATTTCGCATGTATCTCTCAACGCTGTCTGCTCGGCGGCCCTTACTAATAAATTGCCCGCAAAACAAAACGACCCGGGACGGTTTTCCATCCCGTGCCTTTTTGGCGATATATTAGTAAAGTACGCCTTAGCTGATTTAGGGGCTAGCATTAATCTGATTCCGTTCTCGCTCTTTTCACGTTTAGGTTTGGGTACTCCTAGTCCTACGAATATGCGCATCCAGTTAGCGGATCGCTCGGTTAAGTTCCCTATCGGGGTAGTGGAGGACGTCCTTGTCCGAGTCGACAAGTTTACCTTCCCGGTAGACTTCGTCATCTTAGATATCGAGGAGGACGCCGAGGTACCAATAATACTCGGTCGCCCTTTTCTCGCCACCTCCCGCGCACTAATAGATGTTAGTAATGGTAGCCTTCTCCTCCGAGTAGGCGATGACAAAGTTACTTTCTCTATTAATCCCTCGATGGACAATTTGTCATCGAGCGACGATTTCTGCTATTCTTTAGATACTTTTTTCGGAGATCGTTCTTCTCCCATTTTCGAGTCCGTATTTTTAAATGACGATATTTATGCGCTCGAAAATTTTAACTGCGATGAGGATACATCTATAGACTTGCCTTTCGAACCAATTGGTAAGAAAGACATAGGCATTAAAACCTCCCTAGAAGAACCGCCCATCCTAGACCTCAAACCCTTACCCGCCTCGCTCAAGTACGCTTTTTTGGGAAAAGGTGATACGCTCCCCGTTATCATTTCTTCGGACTTGAGTGATTCGGAGACTTCCGATTTATTGGAAGTTTTATTTAAACATCGCCACGCAATTGCGTGGCAAATCTCTGACCTAAAGGGGATTAGCCCCTCCTTTTGCACCCATAAGATTTTCTTAAACGATAATTGCCGCAAAACGATTCAGCCGCAACGTCGTCTTAACCCAAACATGAAAGACGTCGTTAAAGCCGAAATCATTAAGTTATTAGATGCGGGGATTATCTACCCTATTTCGGACAGTGCATGGGTTAGTCCCGTGCATGTCGTGCCCAAGAAGGGCGGTCTTACCGTAGTGGCGAATGAGCATAACGAGCTTGTCCCAACTCGTACTGTTACGGGTTGGCGAGTGTGCATCGACTATAGGAAACTTAACGACGCCACCCGCAAGGACCATTTCCCTCTGCCATTTCTAGACCAGATTTTAGAGCATTTATCCGGTCATCCGTATTATTGTTTTCTTGATGGTTTATCGGGGTTTTTCCAAATCCCCATTTCCCCCGATGATCAAGAGAAAACAACTTTTACTTGCCCGTTTGGCACCTTCGCCTATCGAAGAATGCCATTTGGACTCTACAACGCGCCAGCTACATTCCAAAGATGTATGCTAGCGATCTTTGGCGAGCTAGTAGAAGACATTATGGAAGTCTTTATGGATGACTTTTCTGTTTTCGGACGCTCTTTTCCCGATTGCCTTCAAAATTTAGATCGTGTCCTTCAACGGTGCGAGGACACAAGCCTTGTTTTAAATTGGGAAAAATGCAACTTTATGGTTCGAGGAGGTTTGGTCCTCGGCCATATGATTTCGTCTAAGGGGATAGAGGTGGATAAGGCCAAGATAGAAATTATAGAAAAACTTCCGCATCCAACCAACGTAAAATCTATTAGGAGTTTCTTAGGCCATGCGGGCTTTTATCGACGCTTTATTCAAGATTTTTCAAAAATAACAAAGCCGCTAACTCACCTCTTGGAAAAGGAATCACGCTTCATCTTTAGTAGCGAATGCGAGTCCGCCTTTAATTTGATAAAACAAAAACTTATCTCTTCACCAATATTAGTGGCCCCTAATTGGTCCCTTCCGTTCGAAATAATGTGCGACGCTAGTGATATTGCCTTAGGTGCCGTTCTTGGCCAACGCGTAGAAAAACATTTTCATCCTATTTATTATGCTAGCAAGACGCTCACTTCCGCACAAGTAAATTACACGACAACGGAAAAGGAACTCTTAGCCGTCGTTTTCGCTTTCGATAAGTTTCGCTCGTATATAACGCTATCTAAAGTTATCGTTTTTACCGATCACTCCGCGCTTAAATATTTATTAGCTAAAAATGATGCGAAGCCCCGCCTTCTTCGATGGATTCTCCTCCTACAAGAGTTTGATTTGGAGATCCGAGATAAGCGGGGAGCGGAAAATCTAGCGGCGGACCACCTCTCCCGTTTAGAAAATCCGGGTGCGGAAGCGCTCGTCGAATCTGAAATAAATGACAGATTCCCCGAGGAACGCCTTCTTGCCATTAATAAATCTTCGTCATCTTCGCCTTGGTTCGCAGATTTTGCAAATTTCTTAGTAGCGCGGGTCCTTCCAAAAGAGTTTTCCAGTCATCAAAAGAAGAAATTCTTTTCTGACTTGAAAAATTTCTTTTGGGAGGACCCATTTCTTTTTCGTATCTGCGCGGACCAAGCGGTCCGAAGATGCGTTGCGGGTGTGGAGTGCTTGCAAATTCTTAAGCACTGCCACGAGGGTCCAGCCGGTGGGCATTATCAAGCCAACCGGACCGCTCGGAAGGCGCTAGAGGCGGGCTACTTTTGGCCCACTCTCTTCAAAGACGCGCATAATTTTGTGCGCGCATGCGATAGCTGTCAGCGGTCGGGTAACATCTCTCGTCGCGACGAGATGCCCCAAAACATGTTTTTAGAATGCGAAGTCTTCGATTTGTGGGGCATAGATTTTGTTGGCCCCCTACCTCCATCTTTCAAAAATATGTATATTTTAGTGGCGGTCGACTACGTATCGAGGTGGGCGGAAGCGCAAGCTCTCCCCACCAACGATGCGCGAGTCGTCGTTACATTTCTTAAAAAATTATTTTCTCGCTTCGGCACGCCTCGCGCAATTGTTAGTGATAGGGGAACGCATTTCTGTAACGCTCTTATGGCTAAGACGTTAGCTAAATACGGAGTCACGCACAAGCTTGCCACCCCCTACCACCCGCAAACAAGTGGCCAAGTCGAGGTAGTAAATCGAGAGATTAAGCGAATTTTAGAAAAAACCGTTTCGCTAAATAGGAAAGATTGGTCCGTTAAACTCGACGATGCGTTGTGGGCGTATCGGACGGCATACAAAACCGCTATTGGATGTACGCCGTTCCGGTTAGTCTACGGCAAAGCGTGCCATTTACCCGTAGAATTAGAACATCGCGCACTTTGGGCTTTAAAACTCTTAAACCTCGACTCCAACTTAGCCGCTCAGAATAGAAAACTGCAACTAAACGAGCTCGATGAATGGCGTGCGAACGCTTACGAGAGCAATAAATTCTATAAGGAGCGCTCTAAGTTATATCACGATCGAAAAATCAAGTCCCAAAAATTATTTTCTCCGGGCGATCTTGTCCTTCTTTACAATTCACGTCTTAGGCTTTTTCCAGGTAAATTAAAATCTAGATGGTCCGGTCCCTTCCTAGTTGAAGAAGTTTTTCCTTATGGAACCGTACTCGTCTCCCACCCGGACAAAGGTTCTTTTAAAGTAAACGGTCATCGGTTAAAGTCTTATATCGCGGGCGACCCAGTGATCGGTTTTAGCGAAACCATAACTTTCCTCCACATTATAAACCCGCCAAAATAGTCAAGCTACACGACTATAAACAAAGCGCTCCTGGGAGGCACCCCTCGCTTATCTTTTTCGCTCTTTCCTTATTATCTTTGTTTTTTTTTCTAATAAACGCAGGGTTTCTGATCGGCCTCCCCCTCCGCATTTCAGGGAAGCTTCTACCCCCTTCCCTTTCTTTTCTTTGTACATATTGTCTTTCCTTTCTGTTCCGCATACTTACGATACAACATTGGGGACAATGTTGGACTTAAGTATGGGGGTATTTTCGTGCTTTACTTTCTGCACTTCAATTTTTCTGCATCTCCAAAAAAAAAGAAGAAAAATACAAAAAAATACATATAACAACAAAACAAAAACAAAAAAATTAAAAAACATCTTAAAATGAAAAAAAAATTTAAATGAAAAAACTAAAAAAAAATTTAAATGAAAAAAAACAAAAATCCAAAAAAATTTTGTTTTGTTCTCTTTCTCTTTTCCAAAAACTCAAAAAAAAAAAAACAAAACAAAAAATTATTTTGTTTAGTTTCACTTTGTATATATATTTTTTTATTTTTTTTCTCTCCCCCTTCCTCATTCTTGTACAAACCTTTTTCTTTTTCTCCCTTATTTTTGTACATATTATGAAAATTCTCTTAAAAAAATAAATAAAAAAAAGGATAATAGTTCAAAAAATTTTCAAAAAAATTGAGAAAAACAAAAATACAAAAAAAGATAATAAATGAAAAACAAACAAAAAAAATGATAACAAAAACTATAAAAATAAAAAAAAATGTTTTGAAATAAATAAATTAAATATTCCATACTTAACTTTTCTGCTATCCAAAAATTCTGTTTTGAGTTTATTTATATGTGAATACTATTAATTCTTTGTTTGCTACCCGTTTGTTAATTATTGATTGAAACATTTAAATAGCCGGGGTTAAGTTTTAAAGAATTCTTTATGCTTTGTTAAAAATAGCGAACTCGTTTTAGGCACTACTTCTAATTTTTCATTGATAGGAGCACGTATATTATGTTAGGAAATAACGATTATAGAATTCAATTATACTTACTTTTAGCTTTCTGAAAAAAATTGGAACGTACAAATTATTAAGGTTGCTCTCAAAAATTTTTAGGATTACAATCTAGTTTTCCTTTCTCCCCTCACTTTTCATGACCTACTTGGCATGAAAAATTTTATCCTTAAAAGATCTTATGTCAATGGGAACAAGATTTCGTTCCGTAAACATAGGCACCCAATAATTTTAAAAGATTATATAAGGAGTAAGAGGATAAAATTCATTACTCCTACAAATATACATTGGGTTAATTTTTCTTATGAAGTTGAAAAACAAAAATCATATTAGGAAAATAAGATTTCGTTTTCCTAATAATCCAAAAGAAAAAAAATATGGAGGTTCGAGAAAAAATTACCTCACCTCAAATATCAAAACCCTCTTCATAAACCACACTACCCCCTTAGCCAATTACACGATTCTAGAATTAATTCAAAAATCTTTTTGAGAGCATAATTAGTAAATTGTATTATTTCCGGTAGCACTCGTATAAGCTAGAGTTCTTATAATTCCAAACTATTTTCGTTAATCTAACCATTACAAATGTTGCCATCTATTTGATTACATCAAGAAGTCTTTTGGCCAAAACTTTTGCGCTATTTAAATCATCTACATAATTTTAGGACTTAACTCTTACACCCCGTATATTTATTTCGATCTCTCTTATAATTGATTAAGCGATAGCCAAAACTTAGAGTTTTTTTTATTCCTTATAGATTCACCTCAAACTTTTGCTGTGGAATAGCAAAAGCCTAAGTATGGGGGTATTTGATGAACTGTAAATATGCGTATTTTTATGCACATTAATTTAGTCATTTTCATTTATTTTCGTTTTTTTTACTTATTTTTGTTCAATAAAATGTTCCTATTCTTGTAAATTTTCTCCTAACTTGTTTTATTTTATTTTTCAGAAAAATTTCAAAATCTGCCAAAATTTGGGAAGTACACGCCCGTGACACATGGGTCACGCCCGTGACCGAGCCGTGACTGTGCATTTCCCGTGAAATCGGAAAATTTCTGAAGAAAAGGCTTGACACGCCTGGCGACACGCCCGTGTCACCCGACACGGGGCGTGACCCAAGCCCGTGTCCTCTCCTCTCGACGAATTCCGCTCGACGATCGTCGAGTGTCGACACCAACTGTCACGCCCAGTGTCACGCCCGTGACCTGGGGCGTGACCCAATTTCAGCTCAACGATTTCGACTCGACACTTTCCGCTCGACATTCGTCGAGTGTCGACCCCAACTGTCACGCCCATAGTCACGCCCGTGACATGGGGCGTGACCTTTCCAGCTGGCCCGACAAGATGCTGCCGAAGACATTTGACGCAACCCGCGCCCGGTTCTACCTCCCCGACACGCCCATAGTCACGCCCGTGACCTAGGGCGTGACTGCTGCGAACTCAGCCCGAAGTCAACTTTGCTGTCCAATCGCCAGCCGCCTTCATGAATAGTACTGTCACGCCCCCCCTACACGCCCGTGACCGAGGGCGTGTACTTAGAATTTTTTTCCTATAAATAGCCCAGTTCTGTAAGGTCCAAGGGTTCAGATTTTTGGGCCAAGTTAGTGTCTTTTTGTGGGCTGCATCCGTGATTTTCAAGGCTATGTAAGGAGATTTCTCCCTTTTTTATTTCATTTCTTGTTTTGTCTTAGTTTTAGCACTTGTAATAGCTTGTAATAGTTTCATTTTGATCAAATAAAATGTTAAATTTTCTCTTCATATATGGCTTTGGAATGAACACTTGTGCCCACTTTTCCTTCTCCTTTTTATTCTTAGTTTCACCTTTGTTCTTCATTTATGAAAAGTGTGTGTGTGTGTATGAGTGTAATTTGCTTACTTTACATTTTTTTTTACTTGTTTTCATGCTTAGGAATGTTAGGTTTTCCTCTTTCATGTCTTTGATTTTTTTCAAGTTAGGTTTTGTTTGAAAATGATGAAATGATGAATTAGGTTTTTTTTTTTTTTTTCTTGTCTTCTTCAACATCTTCACTCTTATGAGTGTGTAAAAGAGTTACTAAAGTTCCTTTTGTTTTTTTTACTTAGCTTTATTTTAGGATGAAAACTTTTTTTTTCTTCTTTCTCTTTTATTTCAACTTTTTTTGCTCTTTTATGAAATCCTAGGAATGAAAATGTTGAAATTTTTATTTTCCAAAAACTTTGGTTTTTAATTTGTTTTGAAAAACTTTTGTCTTCTAAAATTTTAATTTCTTCTTTTTATTTGTTTTTGGCAAAACCTATGCTTGAAATAGTTAAAATTTTAATTCTTAGGTAACTTTGATTTTTCTTTTTTTATTTATTTGTGTGTGTGAGTGTATGAGCCTAAACCTCTCTTTTGTTCTTCTTAAATTTTCATGTTGAGTGTGTGAGTGTAGGTGTATAATTTTTATGCTTTG
The DNA here is from genome assembly GCA_039583875.1 of Platanthera guangdongensis. NCBI lineage: Eukaryota > Viridiplantae > Streptophyta > Magnoliopsida > Asparagales > Orchidaceae > Platanthera > Platanthera guangdongensis. The sequence goes on from CM077164.1 coordinate 120,810,338, forward strand.
TTCAAATTATGTAGAGTGTGTGAGTGTAGGTGTATAATTTTCATGCTTTGTTTTAATTGCTTTCTTTTAATGCTTTATTCAAATTATGTAGAGTGTGTGAGTGTAGGTGTATAATTTTATTGCTTTCTTGAATTTCTTATGGAGTGTGTGTGTCTGTGTGCATTTATTTCCGCCTACTCGTTAAGAGTTAAATGGCGCATTGTTTTCATTTTCAGTCCTACTCGTTCGAGTAGGACTTGTAATTTTTCTTTCTTTATTTTTCCGCCTACTCACTTGAGTTTAAATGGCCGGACTTTATTTCAGTCCTACTCGTTTGAGTAGGACTTGCAATTTTACTTTCTTTATTTTTTCCGCCTACTCACTTGAGTTTAAATGGCCGGACTTTTTAGCCCTGTAATCGCATTTATTTTCTCCTACTCATTTGAGTAGGACTCGCTTTCATTTCAGTCCTACTCGTTTGAGTAGGACTTGCAATTTTCAGCCTTTATTTACCGCCCCCACTCGTTTGAGTGGGACTCGCAAATTTAAATTATGCAAATTTCATTCATGTGTAACTTAGTTCCTTTTTAATTTATAATTTGGAGTGTGCGTGAGTTCTTGTTTTAGTTAACTTTTTAGCTTTCTAAATGTTGTTATTTTTCTTTTGTCCCTTTCTTATAAACGTTTAGTGTTTAATTTCGAACTCGCGCCTCACTAAATTATAAGCCGTCCCCATACCGATGTGTGGCTAATCGCTATTAGCCTCGGCATCGAAGAGCTTTGGGACATTTAAAATGATTTATAATAATTGAAGCTCTTTATTTTCATTTTAATTTAAGCACTTAGGGTTTGCCCCGGGTTTACGACGCGTAGGACCACATAATCGATGTGTGGGCTCTATTTCCGTAGTCCATATGCTAGCTAGCCGAGAGGCCGTGCATATGGACCGATCACCCCTGGGTAAATAGAGTTGCGTGCATACCCTCGAGAGAGGACTAGCGTAATTCTACCGGATTGGGTCCCCCACCCAATAGCGGGGTTCTTAGCGTAAAGCGGGCGTTAAGAGGAATCCTTCGTCGGACTAACGTTCGGTCGAATAGTCTTAACGTTTAGGTGAGCGATATCCCTATAGCTAGGTGAGCTCACATTTGTGGAACCTCCACGGCCAAGTTGCCTTATTATTAATTTGAAAACCAAGTCTTTTTATTATTAAAAATTGTTTTAGTCTTAATCCGATTCGATGCCGAGCGTTAACCCTTCATCGAATATTCTCTAAATCGTTTTTTTTTTCGCTCCTTTGCTTTTCCATCTTTTCTTAAAGCAAAAAAATCCATCTTTCTTTCAGTAAAATAATAGTCCTCCCGGAGGAGTAAGAATAGTCAACGCGACCCCGAGAACAATACGACCTCGGTATTCCCCCGAATATCGAGTACTACTTGCGATAGGTGCACTTGCCTACCCGAGCAAGCCCGCGGCGATCGACTCACCGAACCAACCACAGTAAGAGTCTGTTCGCGGGCACATCACATTCCTAAGTGGACATTCATGGGTTATTTTGCTGTTATAACGATGACGTACACACATGTGCTCACCACCCCTTAAAAGAATTCGCCCACGAATTAATTTTAAGCCTGACCAAAATTAGTAGTCTGATACCAAATTATAACACGCCCTATCCGTCACATAGCATATAACAGTAGCTCCGGCTGGGGCCCGACGCCATATACCACAGACAGACCGGGTGGTTACTCAATGGAAACCATCCAACCAATCAAACGTCCTACACAGAGCATTCTAGTGGAAGCAATTAAAAAAATTGTGGCATTAATAAAGAACCCACCACTAGCATGAATGTCCCCTACAAAGCCAATAGGAATGAAGTATAAATACACAAGTACTGGCCTTATGGACTTACAATTTTTTTCCTCAAATTACATGTTTTTCAAACCTCGGCACGCAGGCCGACCATACATGAATAAAAGAAAACGCTCAAAATTAGGCCTTCGAGGGCCGGCTCAGCAACTTGGGCTTTAGCCCGCTATTTACCGCTCGACTCCACATCACCTGCAAGCACAATCCACCACAACGGTGGCAAACCAAAGCAACGGTCAGCAATGCTAACAAAATTATAACGATCCCGCCCCCAATTCGGGGCGGCGTTGCTCCTTCCCTGCACTTTATTAGCATGACCAAGCAGTATATATACATTGCATCACAGGCGTTGGCACGCATGACCACATGCCCCGTGCACTCAGGGCACTTTCTCGGTGAACCAGTCAATGTCACGTCAATTTAAGCCATAGACACCCCGGTCTCACCACCGCCACTTTGACGGCCAAACTATGAGCATTTTTGTCTTCCGGCATGGGTCAAGTCAGTTTAAGCGATAGACTGCCGAAGACCCTCATCTATGCCAACGACTCACACCGAATGACATAGAGCGGGTACGGTTCCGTCTAACCCGTGCTCACATCGCAATGACAATTTAAGCCATATACGCGAGTCAAACTTCTCCCGAGTCCCATTTCCGATACACACTTCACATAACCCGGTTATGTTCAAGTTGCCTCCCAGGCCACCAAGTTGGCAGAACCACGCATCTGCCCAGTTTTCCGGGTACACCTTGGAGTTAATCCCCAAGGCTCCCTGTTGCAATCTACCACGTAGAAAACCCGAAAAACAAACATTCACACGGAGTCTTCTCCGGCCATTTATGCAATGCAACGTCATCGATCCAGACCAACTTGTCCGGGTAGGCTTCACACATCATGCCTATATCCGTTCTCGATTACGGACTCCACATATACACAACGAGGACTATTTATGTATACCCGAAAGAACGCCTCAACTCACCGCAAACTCGCGAAAGCGAGCTTCCTATGCACTTGAAAAGAAGAGTTTGACATGCTCAAGTAGAGAATCATTACCCTAGCATTCTTACTTGGTGCCATGGAGAAGTATGCTGATGAAAAGCTCCGCCCTCTCCTTACCTCCGTAGATCCGAAGTCGGTTCGCGATTTGGAGCTCCGAAGCTCCGCCAGTGACCGGATCTAGACTTATTCTTCCTCGTTGCTCTCCACTCTCTCTAGAACTTAGACAGAGAACCAGCGAACAGAAGATGAGGGTTTTAAAACCCTACACTCAGGTATATCCCAATAGGAATAACCTCCAGCCATTGGATCCCAATCATAAAGAAATGTACGGCTACGATTTAGGTCTGACATGGAAAAACTGGGCCGAACACCACACAGTTCACAAACCAGAATAGGACACGTCCGCGACAAACTCAAATTGTGTCGGGATATTTAGTCAAGACCCTGTCAAGACCCCAATGTCGACACTCTATGTCTACACTCTGTGTCGACACTCTGTATCGACACAGCACACCCTGTGTCGACACTCTATGTCAACACAACAGGCCCTGTGTCGACACAGCAGGCCCTGTGTCGACACAGCAGGCCCTGTGTCGACACAGCAGCCCCTGTGTCGACACAGCAGGCCCTGTGTCGACACAGCAGGCCCTGTGTCGACACAGCAGGCCCTGTGTCGGCACAACAAACTGTGTCAAACACACCATAACCCGCCAAGGATACGGACTATGACACGACCGTGTCCCAGGCCGTGTGACCCCTGCAAAATTCCAAACTTGGCTCTAAACGCCTCCTATCGCTCTTTTGAGTTTCAGGGCTGAAAGATATGGTACCTAAACACCTAGAGGGGGGGGGGGGTGAATAGGTGACCTAATCCTTTTTAAACTTTAATGGCAGCAGACAGTTAATATCACAGATTTCTAACTATTCTATCACAGCAAACACACAGCATACACAGCAACAATCACAGCACAGCACAGCAGACACAGTGTTTTATAGTGGTTCCCCAAGATATGGGTACATCCACTTTCCCCCTTCGCCTATCTAGCAGTGTACTAGATTCGGCCAAACTTCTCCACTGTCTCAGAACCCCAATTGGTTCCTACACCTCAGGCCCAAGGCCCTACAACTCAGCTTTATCCCAAAGCCTACACTCAGACACAAAGGCCTACACTCAGCCACAAAGGCCTACACTCAGCCACCCAGGCCTACACTCAGCCAATCAAGGCCTACACTCAGAGATAACAATCTCCTACACTCAGGCCCTCAAGCCCTACCCTCAGCCTTTATAAATACAGGCTTACAATTCACTCAGATCCAAAGGATCCTACAAGTTAAAAATGATTATTGAAATAATAACTCAACAACTCAAAAACAAGAGAGGGGAGTTGAGAGTTTCTTGATGAGTTCTTGGAAGAACTCAGCTAGATTCAATCTGACTTAGCTTTCTTCAAAGCTTCTTGAGTAGAACTGAATAAGATTGTCTCCTTCTGCAGTTATTCCTTGACCTCTGCCACTTAGAATTCAGAATAGATCTGAACCCTTCTTCTCAGCCTAGTTCCAACGGCTGATTTCTTGGATGGAGCCCTCTCTCTCCAACTTCTTAGATCTGCACTTGAACTGCAAGATCTTCTTGATTTGATACTCTGTGTACCACTTTAATAACTTGTTCTTCAACAATGTGATCAATAGTTTCTGTAAACTGTATGTGCCTATTTATAGGCCTTCTTCATGGTAACCGGCTGGTCCGGTTCAAAACTGTCTTCTAGCATCTCTGACAGGTGCTGTAGACCGGCTGGAACGGCAGCTGTCAAGTCATCCAGTCATTCCTTGAAAATCTCTAACAGTCTTCAAGTGTCGAGACTTTCTGTCTTCAAGTGTCGACACTTATAGACCAAGTGTCGACACATGCTGTGTAAGTGTCGACACAAGTCTACAAGGTGTCGACACAACTCCTTGTATGTCTCGACACACATTCTTCTTTAGGTGTCGACACTGAAATTGAGTGTCGACACAAGTACTTGATCTTATATCTTTAGCTGTATTCTTCTAAGTGTCGACACATCTCCTTTGTGTCGACACATCTTCTTGTGTTGAATCTGTTAAGTGTCGACACTGCTTCTTGGTGTCGACACATAGTCTTCTATGTTGATACTTGCTAAGTGTCGATGCAGCTCCTTGTGTCGACACTTGATTCTTCTGTTGAGACTTCAGCTGAGTGTCGACACATTCTCTTAGTGTCGACACTTGTACTTAGAATATTTTGGAGATAATTATGTTCTTTGCTAAGTGTCGACACAGCTCCTTGTGTTGACACTTTCTTCAAGTGTAGAGTCTTCAGCTGAGTGTCGACACATTGTCCTAGGTGTCGACACTTTCTTCATGTGTTGACTCTTCTGTTGAGTGTCGACACTTTGTTCTTAGTGTCGACACTTTCTTCAAGTGCTGACTCTTCTTGTTGAGTGTCGACACATTGTTCTGAGTGTCGACACTTTAACTTAGTCTCTGCAGACTTATGCTGAGTATCTACACAGCTCCAAGTGTCGACACTCTCTGGTGTAGACACAGCTTCACTGGATGTCGACACAGCTCCTTGTGTCGACACTGCTTCTCTGCACTTTTCTTCACTGAATGTCGACACAGCTCCAAGTGTCGACACTTTCTGTCTGGTGTCAACTCTGCATCCCAGGTGTTGACACAATGACTCCAAGTGTCGACACTGCTTGTCTGGGTGTCGACACAAGCTTTCTTGAGTGTCGACACTTTCCCACTAGGTGTCGACACATGGACTTAGAAACTTTTTGCTTCAGTCCAGTGATTACTTAACCTGCACAAGAAAACTCAACATACATCAAATACATTATGATGTATATCATTGAGTTGGGTGAGGCTTCTTCAAATCAGGTACATTTAAACAATGTACCCAACAATCTCCCCCTATTTGGAGAAGTCATAACCCTTAGTCAATGATATACACCATTTATAATTAAAAATTACAAAGTGATGTAAAGTAGGATAAAGTACAGCAGGGTAAACATAACATGTATAAATCACACATGTATACACATACATCAACACAGAACAATTAAGAAATAGACATATTCACAGAACAAACATGAATTATATTGATCATATATTGTTCTAACATTTGTCTTATACATTTCCAGTAGTTCACAAAAAATGTTTTACATTCAAAAGATTACAAAATAATCTTCAAGTAAATTCTTAATCTATTTCTGATCTGGTTCCTTGATAACTATTTCCTTGCCAGCTTGGACTTTTGCTTGAACAGGAGCATCAGAAGTTTCAGCATCAGCAGGCTTCTTGCCTTTTAGATCTTTCTTTTTAAGCTCTTCAGCTTTGATTTTCTGCCTCTCAAAATAGTGATATGGCTTTGGAAAGTACTTGCTAGGCTCCTGGGCTGTAGGAGGTAGCTTTCCCATCTTTGCCTTCCTTCTGTATTGAACAATGGCCTCTTGTCTAAATTCATGCTTTCTCCATTCAGCTTCAGAGAACCACTTGTTCCTGTCATGAGTGTTATCCTTGGCAGCTTTCCAGGCAGTTAATATTATATTCCTAGAGGTAGGGATCCACTGTTCAAAGTCTGGCCTTTGTTCTGCTTGTTCCCTAAACCTCTTCTTAGACAACCTTGTCTCTTCCTCCTTCTGTAATGCCTCTTGCATGGCTTCAGTAATAGGCTGAACCACTTTATCCAGAATAACATTAGACTTCCCTTCAGTTGTGCTATACATGTGATGAATATCAGCTTGCACCATGTCAAAATCTGGTGGAGGATAGATCACTTGAGCTACCTCTGGTTGCTCACCTCCAAGATATGCAGTTTGAATCCCAGATTCAGCGACATTGTCATCATCACAGAGTGGAGGATAGCCCAGTGTAGCTCTGATGGAATTAGATATCCATTTGGCATGATCAGAGCTAGCTTTCACTAAAACTCTCTCCCTCTTTATGACTTCTCTAGCCATATGATCTCTTACATCATCCTTTTGAAATCTGATTTGACTATCCAAGTATCTGATTCCATCTTTAAAGTAAGGTTTGAGCTTTTGAAGTTGGTCAGATATGGCTTTCTGGGATGCTTGGATAGCAGTCTGAACAGCAGAGATTTCTTCTTGAAAGACTTTATCAAATTCAGCTTTAGCCGCAGTAGAAGTAGAGGGTTCGGCAGCCTTGTTCTTCAATTCAGTGACTCTAGCATTATGTGAAGCAGTCAAGTTGTCATTCATTCTTAACTGATTTTCAAGAACATATCCTTGCTTCAATGCTATGTCATCCACTTGGGCCTTTATCTTTTCTTGGTGTGTTGCCAAATACACCACTGCATTTCCACCTTTGTGAAAACATTCAGTCATCTCCTTCTTGTTAAGGTTCATTTCAAACCTTATAGACTTGATATCCTGAGCAAGATCAAACTGGAGTGACTTTGCCCTTCATCTACATAAGTTTCTATTACCTTTCTTTGTTCATCCAGTTTTATTTGCATTGCCACCATCAGTGCACTATAATCAATGGCTGGGGCTGGTTGAATTATAGGCTGTGGTGCAACTGTTTGGAGAGCCTTCTTGTAACTCTGGCTTCTTCTTATGAAGACATAAAGTTTCTTTTTCTTTGCCCTAGTAGCCTCCTCATCTTCAGACTCTGAGGAGCTGGCTATGTCAACCCTGTCCTTAGGGCTTGAAGGCTTCTCAGATTGTTCAACTGGAGCTTTCCCAGTTTCTGGCCTTATAGGCTCTTCATGAACTTGCACTTGCTCCCCCTCAGCAGCAGCATTATTTTTTTCATTATCAAAATCTGCTTGATCAAGATTTAGGAATAAATCTTCCATTGTGTATTCTGGTGGTGAAGGAGCTGGAGACAGTCTTTGCTCTTCAACCACTGGATCAGGAATCACTTGTACAGCAGATGTGTCATCTTCAACAACATCTGGTACTGGACTATCCAACTGAGTTTGCTGAGGAACATCAGATAAATCAGCATCTTCTTTAAGATATTCTAAAGTATTTAGGTCAGTGAGTACCTCTTGTATGATGGTGGTGGCTTGCTCACTTTCCAGTGTAGATGGTTCTTCTACAACTGGAGGCTCCCCCTGGCTTTGATCCTTGTGGATGGGGCTAGCTTAAGGTACCTCCCCCTGGATCACAGCATCCTCATGAGGAGCAGGTGACTTCACTGCAGGCTCTTCCTCTAGGTCATCTGGAGTGAAAACAACTTGTTCTTCACTATCAGAACTACTGGTGGACTCTTGTGCCACTGGAGCAGTTTTTCGCTTTTTCTTTGGAGGAATCTCCTTCTCAGTAACTGCCTTCTCTGGGGTTGACATTTCCTTGGACAACACCCTGTCCCATCTAGAAAAGATCCTTAAATCCATCTTCCTCATATGATTTATCTTGCTGCCTGCAGCAGTACTCATTACCTCTGGTATCACACCAGCTAGGTAGAGACTTAAGATTCTGCCCAGATTGGGCTTCTTCAGACTTTCCTTAATCTTGTCAAACACTATAACTGACCAATCAGTTCTTATAGTGAAGATAATTCTTGTCATTATATTGAACATGGAGGCAGACACTCTGTCATGCCCTCCTGGCTTACTGAGTAAGACCTTTCCCACTATCTCAGAGAGGAATTTGCCTTGGCTATTCATCCCTTTCCTGTTAAAAACAGAACCTATATTCATCTTGGAATCAAGACCACACCAGGTTAGAGCTTCCCTGGTCTTTGAAGCAGTAACCTCTTCATCATCTTGAGTTTTTGGAAGCTGTAGAATCTTCCGCAGACTCTTTGGTGATACCTTGACCTTAGTTCCATGAACTCTGGATTTGATTCTGTATCCAGACTCATCTACTGCAGCTCCATTTAGGAATTCAACAACCTCTTTCTTCCAAATCTTTGTAGGTTCAGAAACTAAGTATTCTAACCCAGAATCTGCAACTAGGGTTACGACCGCCTTGATTTCTGCATCAGCATCATTGAAAGCGCCGCGCACCAGCTCGTATCCTTCGTTGACGTTCTCCTCTAGCTTAGACGCCATTAGGGTTTGTAGAATTGGTCTTGAGAGAAGAGAGGTGTCGACACAGAAGTTTGGTCTCGAAACTTTGAAAGCGTGTCGACAAACAAAGACAGAACCCTATTTATACCATTTTGATTTTGAAGATGAACAGGCGGGACAGCTAACTTAAAATGTGTAGACACTGGCAATAAGTGTCGACACTGACTTATAATGTCTCGACACACATGTGTCGACACAAGTTTAGTCAACAGATTTTATGTGTCGACACTTGGTTATGTGTCGACACAACATAACTCGACACATTGTCGAGACTTTACTTAGAAAATTCTGAGTAAAACTTAAGTGTCGACACCACATTGGATGTGTCGACACCTACTGGACATGTGTCGTCACTAATATTCTGAAGTGTCGACACCAACATCCTAGATGTGTCGACACTTATTTCCTGAAGTGTCGACACCACTATTCTGTGTTGACATAGACTTGTCTATGTGTCGACACCTTTTTACTTAGTCATTTTCAAATCTGTAAACTTACTCTAAGTTTATCATTCCTAGTTCAATTTTGAATCTATTGAACTTAGCTTCTTCTAGGGGCTTAGTAAACATATCAGTTATTTGATTATCAGTTTTAACATATTCAAGTAAAATATCTTCTCTTTCTACATGCTCCCTAAGAAAATGATATTTAATTTCAATATGTTTAGTTCTACTATGAGATACAGGGTTATTAGTTATTGAAATAGCACTAGTAGAATCACAGAAAAGTGGAGTTCTACTTACCTGAAATCCATAGTCCTCTAGCTGATGTTGAATCCACAGAAGCTGAGCACAGCAACTTCCTGCAGCCACATACTCTGACTCTGCAGTGGAGATAGCCATACTGGTTTGTTTTTTGCTACTCCATGAAATTAGTCTCCCACCTAGGAATTGACAGGTTCTAGTAGTGCTCTTTCTATCCTCTTTGCATCCTGCAAAGTCTGCATCTGAATAGCCTGTTAGATCAAAATCTCCATTCCTAGGGTACCAGAGGCCTAGATAGGGAGTGCCCTTTAGATATCTCAATATTCTTTTGACTGCAGTCAAATGAGACTCTTTAGGGCAGGCTTGATACCTGGCACAAACACATGTAGCATACATGATGTCAGGTCTACTAGCAGTCAAGTATAATAGGGAGCCAACTATCCCTCTATACAAGGTTTCATCTACAGGTTTCCCTGCATCATCCTTGCTAAGAGACATACTTGACCCCATAGGAGTCTTCATGGTACTGAATGAATCCATACCATACTTCCTTATGAGTTCTAGGGTGAACTTGGACTGACATATGGATAAACCACTCTCAGTCTGTTTAACTTGGAGACCCAAGAAAAACTTCAGCTCTCCCATACTACTCATCTCAAACTGACCTTGCATAAGTTTTGCAAACTTTTTGCAAAGGCTGCTTTCAGTAGACCCAAATATAATGTCATCTACATATATTTGGACTAGTATGACTTTGCCTCTAGATTCCCTAAGGAATAGAGTCTTATCTATTTTCCCCCTTGAGAACTTGTTCTCAATGAGGAAACTAGATAGGGTTTCATACCAAGCCCTAGGGGCTTGCTTTAACCCATATAAAGCTTTCCTAAGTCTATAGACATGATGAGGTAGAGTTGGATCAACAAAACCTGCAGGCTGTTCCACATAGACTTCTTCCTTAAGATTACCATTTAGGAATGCTGACTTGACATCCATTTGGTAAACCTTGAATACTTGATAGGTTGCATAGGCCAAGAACATCCTTATGGCTTCCAGTCTGGCTACTGGAGCAAAGGTTTGATCAAAATCAATACCTTCTTCTTGCCTATATCCTTTAGCAACCAGTCTTGCTTTATTCTTAAGATGACCCCTTGTTCATCCATCTTATTCCTGTAGATCCACTTAGTTCCTATTATATTGTGGTCTCTAGGTTTAGGAACTAATTCCCAGACCTTGCACCTCTTGAACTGATTAAGCTCTTCTTGCATTGCTTCAGTCCATTGTGGATCCAGTATTGCTTCTTCAAATTTCTTAGGTTCAACTTGAGACAGAAAGCTGGAGTAGATTGCTGCATTTATGTATCTGCTCATGGTTTGTATTCCTTGTCTTGGATCTCCAATAATCTGCTCTACTGGATGATCTCTTAGATGCCTGTTGGCTGGAGGCATCCTTACTTCTGGTTGAACCACTTCAGCATCTCCATCATGCTGTATTTCTTGTATTTCTTCAGCAACTGGAACATGTAGTTCTCCCCGTGGACAACAGCTACTGTCTTCTACTTGCTGTCTTGCAGCAGGCACTTCTTCTATAGTAAGCTTGTCCATTTTCTTTGTTAAACCTGTGGGGCTGCATACACTACTAGACAACTCATTATTAATAAGTTTAGTCTCATCAAAAACTACATGCACAGATTCTTCTACAACTTGTGTAGTCAAGTTGTAGACTCTATAAGCCTTACTATTATTGTTGTACCCAACAAAAATTCCCTCTTGGGACTTGGCAGCAAACTTAGTCAAGTAAGACTTCCCATTGTTAAGTATGAAGCATTTGCAACCAAAGATCCTGAAGTAGGATAGGTTTGGTTTCCTGCCTTTCACAACTTCATAGGGGGTCTTGTTAAGCCTTTTAGTGATGGTAGCCCTATTTATAACATGGCATGCAGTATTAACTGCTTCAGCCCAGAAATACTCTGGCAGTGATGTATCACTTAATAGGGTCCTACCAGCCTCTATCAAGATCCTATTTTTCCTCTCAGCAATATCATTTTGCTGAGGTGTTCTAGGTGAAGAGAATTCTTGAAATATCCCAAAGTCTTCACATAGTTTTGTCATGCTATCAGACTGAAACTCAGTACCATGGTCACTTCTAATCTTGACCACTGTACTGTCTAGTTCATTCTGAATTTGCTTGACAAAGCTATGGAAGACACTAGGTGTTTCAGATTTCTGTCTTAAGAAGAACACCCAGGAAAACCTTGAGTAGTCATCTACAACTACAAGGGTATAGACCTTCCTACCTAAGCTGTGAACTGGCATTGGACCAAAGAGATCCAAGTGCAAGAGGTATAAACACCTCACAGCATCTTTGTTTTCTATTCTTCTAAAGGTGGATTTAGTCTGCTTGCCCTTTTGATAAGCTGAGCAAATACCATCTTTAACACACTTAACATGAGGACCATTCCTCACTAACTCTTTGCTAAAGAGTTTGCTAATAATCTTGTAGTTAAGATGGGCTAGCCTCTTGCTCCATTTGACATAATGAGTGACTGTCTCATCAGCTACAAGGCAAACTGGAGAACCATTGTTCTCAACATAATGTCTAAGCAATAGACATTCCTTTTCCTATAACCTGTCAAAATGATCTCTTGATCACTTGACCTCTTGATATGACAACCATTTTTAACAAATGAGATGTCATACCTTAAATCACTTAATTGACTTATACTTATTAGGTTGTGTTTCAACCCTTTAACATAAGCCACTTGAGTAATGGTAATCAAGTTGCTAGAAATGTTACCAAATCCTTTGATGATTCCTTTTTCAGAACCACCAAAGGTGACTTTAGGACCATCTTTTATTGGAATGTAGTCCTTTAGTAATCTTCTAGTTCCAGTCATATGTGTGGAACATCCACTGTCCAAGTACCATGTTGGGGTATGGCCACTTGGACTCACCTGCAAAACAGATTAATGAACCTTAAAACCCAAAGAATTCTTGGGTCCTTGATACTTGTTAGTCTGCAACTTGACAAAACTACCTACTGGCTTTCCACCAGGTAGCTTGCTACTCACTTTGGCACTAACATTGTGCCAACAGTCCACTGCAAAGTGGCCAACCTTGCCACAGCACCAGCATTCAAACTTATTGTACCTTTGCTTAGGTACTGTCTTTGCTGTCTTATCTACAGCAAGCTTGTTAAATGTTGGGGCTTTGCCCTTGGACTTAGACTTGGACTGCTCAGTCCTTGCAGGTCTAATGAAACCCAATCCAGCCTTGCCTTTATGATGAACAAATTCATCAATTAAAGGTAGCACTGACTTAGGTTTAGAAAACCTAGCAACAAGCTCTCTCTCTTTCTGAAGATTGATCTCCAGACTCTTGATTTGATCATTCTTAAAAGTGATAGTCCCCATCTGAATTACTGTAATGTGTTTCAGCCTGGCTATCTCATTAAGCTTTTGATCAAATTGCTTCTCAGAATCTGTTGCAGCAGCTCTAAGATCAGCAATTTCCTTTGCCTGACTTTTGGCTAGGGACTTGCTTTTCTTGTAAGCTTGCAACAGTACCTTATATTCATCTATAAGCTGATGAATATCATCCTCAGACTCAGAAACACTTTCATCACTTGATGAAGATGAATCTGATTCTGATTCTGAACTGGAACAAGAAACTGAACTTAGAGTTGGACTTTGTACCTTACTTGGTCCTGGCTGCTCCAGGATTTTGTCACTCTCAGTCAATGCCATCAGTCCTTGGCACTGACAGTCTTCTTGTTCATAAATAGACTCCATTATCTGCATGAATTCTTCTTCTTCTTCTTCAGCAAACAGCCCTATGTAGGCCTCAGCCTCAGACTCAGTTTCTGAAGAAGAGATATCTGATAGAGTCTTCTCTTTCTTGGCTACAAAAGACTTCTGTTTCTTGCCTTTGAAATGAGTCTTTTTCCTGTCACCAGATTCTTTCCTCTTTTCAGGACAGTCTGCAATAACATGGCCCTGTCTATTGCAGCAATAGCACACTATCTTAGAACTAGTTGGCTTGCTAGATTTTGTTCTCTTCCTGTCCTTCTTTGAAGCCTTTTTATCCTGATAAAAGTCTTCTTTTCCTTTTGAAGTAGAGGGCCTTGTCCTCCACTGTTTCTTCTTCAAGAATTTCTGAAAGTGTCTAGTGAAGGCAGCAAAGTCTTCATCACTTTCACTGCTTGCAGATTTTGTACTGACTGACTCATCTAACTCTGATTCAACTTCCTTTGGAGGTGGAGTTGATGACTTATTCCTGCATTTTCTGGAGGCATCTGTGTTGAAGGCTACTGTTCTTTCCTTGTGCTCAGTTCTTGTTGATTTCTCCTCCTCTTTTCTCACTGTCAATTGCATTTCATAAGACAATAACTTGCCAAACAGTGTAGGAGGAGGAATTTCCCCCAACTTAGTCATTTCTCTTATGACACAGATCTTGGTGTCCCAATCTTTGGTTAGGGACCTTAAGAACTTGTCATTTAGTTCATAGTTACTGAACTCTCTTCCATAAGACATGAGTTCATTCACTATTCTGTAGAACTTCTTATAGCACTCAGTTATGTTATCACCTTTTCCTTGTCTAAAACTCTCATACTCCTGATTTAACAAGGATTTTCTATCTTGTCTAACTTCTTCAGATCCTTCCATATACACTATAAGAGTGTCCCACATCTCTTTGGCTGTCTTACAGTGTATAAGATTCTGAAATGTTGCATCATCTATGGCACTCACTATAATGTTTTGTGCCCTCTTGTCCATGGTGGCTAGGACAATCTCATCCTTAGTCATTTCAGAGAAATCCTTTGGAGTTCTCTGATTTGCATCTAGAACAGATATCTTCATGGGCACATAAGGCCCTTCCTTTACTGTGATGTAGATTCTAGGGTCTGAGGCCTCCATAAACAGCCTTACACTTTCCTTCCAGATCCCAAAGATCTCTTTCCTGCATATGGGCAATTTCATGGAACCCAATTCCTTGTGATTCTCAGAAGAACCCATGTTTCTTGATTTTCTTGAATCTGTATTTTGCCTTACACTGAATCTGCCAAATAGGATCTCCTCAGACTGTTAGTCCTTTTCGAGGAACCTCGCTTTGATACCACTTGAAAGATATGGTACCTAAACACCTAGAGGGGGGGGGGGTGAATAGGTGACCTAATCCTTTTTAAACTTTAATGGCAGCAGACAGTTAATATCACAGATTTCTAACTATTCTATCACAGCAAACACACAGCATACACATCAACAATCACAGCACAGCACAGCAGACACAGTGTTTTATAGTGGTTCCCCAAGATATGGGTACATCCACTTTCCCCCTTCGCCTATCTAGCAGTGTACTAGATTCGGCCAAACTTCTCCACTGTCTCAGAACCCCAATTGGTTCCTACACCTCAGGCCCAAGGCCCTACAACTCAGCTTTATCCCAAAGCCTACACTCAGCCACAAAGGCCTACACTCAGCCACAAAGGCCTACACTCAGCCACCCAGGCCTACACTCAGCCAATCAAGGCCTACACTCAGAGATAACAATCTCCTACACTCAGGCCCTCAAGCCCTACCCTCAGCCTTTATAAATACAGGCTTACAATTCACTCAGATCCAAAGGATCCTACAAGTTAAAAATGATTATTGAAATAATAACTCAACAACTCAAAAACAAGAGAGGGGAGTTGAGAGTTTCTTGGTGAGTTCTTGGAAGAACTCAGCTGGATTCAATCTGACTTAGCTTTCTTCAAAGCTTCTTGAGTAGAACTGAATAAGATTGTCTCCTTCTGCAGTTGTTCCTTGACCTCTGCCACTTAGAATTCAGAATAGATCTGAACCCTTCTTCTCAGCCTAGTTCCAACGGCTGATTTCTTGGATGGAGCCCTCTCTCTCCAACTTCTTAGATCTGCACTTGAACTGCAAGATCTTCTTGATTTGATACTCTGTGTACCACTTTAATAACTTGTTCTTCAACAATGTGATCAACAGTTTCTGTAAACTGTATGTGCCTATTTATAGGCCTTCTTCATGGTAATCGGCTGGTCCGGTTCATAACTGTCTTCTGACATCTCTGACAGGTGCTGTAGACCGGCTGGAACGGCAGCTGTCAAGTCATCCAGTCATTCCTTGAAAATCTCTAACTGTCTTCAAGTGTCGAGAGTTTTTGTCTTCAAGTGTCGACACTTATAGACCAAGTGTCGACACATGCTGTGTAAGTGTCGACACAAGTCTACAAGGTGTCGACACAACTCCTTGTATGTCTCGACACAGATTCTTCTTTAGGTGTCGACACTGAAATTGAGTGTCGACACAAGTACTTGATCTTCTATCTTTAGCTGTATTCTTCTAAGTGTCGACACATCTCCTTTGTGTCGACACATCTTCTTGTGTTGAATCTGTTAAGTGTCGACACTGCTTCTTGGTGTCAACACATAGTCTTCTATGTTGATACTTGCTAAGTGTCGACACAGCTCCTTGTGTCGACACTTGATTCTTCTGTTGAGACTTCAGCTGAGTGTCGACACATTCCCTTAGTGTCGACACTTGTACTTAGAATATTTTGGATATAATTCTGTTCTTTGCTAAGTGTCGACACAGCTCCTTGTGTCGACACTTTCTTCAAGGGTAGAGTCTTCAGCTGAGTGTCGACACATTGTCCTAGGTGTCGACACTTTCTTCATGTGTTGACTCTTCTGTTGAGTGTCGACACTTTGTTCTTAGTGTCGACACTTTCTTCAAGTGCTGACTCTTCTTGTTGAGTGTCGACACATTGTTCTGAGTGTCGACACTTTAACTTAGTCTCTGCAGACTTTTGCTGAGTGTCGATATAGCTCCAAGTGTCGACACTCTCTGGTGCAGACACAGCTTCACTGGGTGTCGACACAGCTCCTTGTGTCGACACTGCTTCTCTGCACTTTTCTTCACTGAATGTCGACACAGCTCCAAGTGTCAACACTTTCTGTCTGGTGTCAACTCTGCATCCCAGGTGTCGACACAATGACTCCAAGTGTCGACACTGCTTGTCTGGGTGTCGACACAAGCTTTCTTGAGTGTTGACACTTTCCCTCTGGGTGTCGACACATGAACTTAGAAACTTTTTGCTTCAGTCCAGTGATTACTTAACCTGCACAAGAAAACTCAACATACATCAAATACATTATGATGTATATCATCGAGTTGGGTGAGGATTCTTCAAATCAGGTACATTTAACCAATGTACCCAACAAGGGCGTTACAAAAAGTCTCCAAGAACCAAATCTTTCCTCCTAGGTGTGCCTACAGTCCTGCCCAGCTAACGAGAGCCTGGACAGAGAGTCTACCCGGGGCCGAGCAGCGCTCGGGGTCCCTTACCCCCACAGGCGAGCCTACAGACCTGCCAACTAGTAGGAGCCAGGCAGCGAGTCTACCTGGGGCCGAGCCGGGCTCGGGGTTGTGTAACTCTGCTATATTCTTCATGGACTAATAGATCTTTAATGACACGAAGTGAGCACAGTACGTCTGTCTGTCCACTATAACCCAAACTAAATCATGTCCTTCGGGAGATCTCTGCAATCCAGTAATAAAATCCATCAAAATACTCTCCCACTTCCAACTTGGAATTTCTAAAACCATCAGCTTGCCCGCAGGCCTTTCATGATCGGCCTTAACTCATTTGTATGTAAAACATTCAGAAACAAACTTAGCTATATCGCCCTTCATACCAAACCACCAAACGATCTGCTTTAAATCCCTATACATTTTCGTAGAACCAGGTTGATAGGCAACACTGGAACCGTGCACCTCACTGCACAACTTAAGTCGAATGTCCTCAATAGTGGGGATACAAAATCTACCACGGTACTTCAAGGTACCCGCATAATCAATCAAAAAGTCTAGTAATTCCCCTTTCTCTGTTCTATTATAAAGGTGTAACAAGTCAGGATTATCCTTTTGGTATAGTCTTGTAAGCGAAATCCATGAAGGCTCTGCTACAACCAAACTGCTAGACGAGTCAAAACCCTAAACCAAAATATTTATCAAGAGAAATTTCTCTACCAGCGAATCCACAAAGGGATTAAAAATTTTCGTTGTCTTCCAATTCAGGGCGTCAACTACCACATTAGCTTTGCCTGGATGGTATTGGATCTCAACATCATAATCTGCAACATACTCTAACTATATTCATTAGCGCAAATTTAACTCCTTTTGAGTGAAGACGTACTTCAAACTCTTATGATTCATATAAATCTTGCATATGACATCATACAACAAATGTCTCTATAACTTCAAGGAGTAAATCATAGCGGCAAACTCAAAATCATGCGTAGTGTAATTTCTTTATTATATCTTTAACTATCTCGACCCATACGCAATCACGTTTCCTTCTTGCATCAACACGTAACCAAGTTCAATGTGCGATGCGTCCACATACACAACATATTCCAGTCCTTCAACAGGTAAGGACAAAGATGGAGTAGTGCACAATCTCCTCTTCAATTCTTGAAAAGCCTCTTCACACTTATCGCTCCAAACAAAAGTTGCGTTCTCCTGCGTATGCTTAGTAAGTGGCGCAGACAACGAAGAGAAACCTTCCACAAACCTCCTATAATATCCTGCCAACCCTATAAAACTTCTCATATCATTGGGTGTGGTAGGTCTGTTCCAATCCATTACAGCAGTAATCTTCTCTAGGTCCACAGAAATTCCATCTTTGTTTACCACATGACCCAGAAAGGAAACCTGAGGCAGCCAAAACTCAAATTTACTTAACTTGGCGAACAACTTATCCTCCCTTAAAATAAACAAAACCAAATGCAAGTGCTGGGTATCCTCCTCAGCAGTGTAGGAATAAACCAAAACATCATCTATAAACATGACCACAAAACGGTCAAGAAAATCCTTGAACACTTTATTCATCATGTCCGTAAAGGCAGATGGTGCATTAGTCAATCCAAAGGACATCACCAGGAACTCAAAATGTCAATGTCGAGAATGAAAAGCAGTCCGTGGAATACCCGTCTCAGTAATCCTCAACTGATTGTACCCTGAACGAAGGTCAGTCTTTGAAAATATAGTGCTATCACGGAACTGATCAAACAAGTCATCTACTCTCAGCAAGGGATATCTGTTTTTGATAGTAAACTTATTCAATTCTACATAATAAATGCACAACCTCATTGATCCATACTTTTTCTTCACGAACAGCATAGGAGCACCCCACGGTGAAGAACTTGGTCTAATGAATCCATTCTACAAAAACTTATCCAAATGGTTACGCAACTCATCCAGCTCTCGAGGGCCATATGGCACGGTGCCTTAACAATAGGATGAGTACCTAAGTCAAGATCTATGATAAACTCTACATCCCTCTCAGCTGTATGACCAATAAGATCATCAGGAAAAACATCAGGAAAGTCGCTCACTATAGAAATCTCATCTACATGCTGCAAACTACCACTAGTCTCCAACACCGAAACCAAATAAGCAAAATATCCAGAATCTAAAATCTTACAAGCACATACCACAGAAATGATTGGAGAAACCTGGGGCAGAAAACCATAAACACTCCTGTGTTGGAACATGTGTTCCACATCACTTGCTTTGAGAATAACAAATCTCAGGTTATATTTGATCACGTTTGCTGTGTGTTTATAGTGTGCAGGTTTACAGGTGTGAAGAATGAAAGAATCAATTTCTTGAAACTATTGCTGCGGGATAGAAGTTACCGCTGAGTGGTACCAAGAAATTAACTAGACAGAGTTCTCGGGAACATACCGCGCCGCACAAGTCCTAACGCTCACATTAACGCAAAGAATTATTTGTCTAGTCTCTCGGGAAACTACCACCAAGCAGTAGTGTTTACCGCGCCGCTCCAGCCTCTCGACGAGTGGTAAGGAGGATTCCTTGAGTAACCGATCTACCGCCAGGAGAAAGTTGTTACCACACTGCGCTTGCCTATCGACGAATGTCAAGAAGGATTCCTCGAGTAACCAACCTACCACCAGGGCATAGTGGTTACTGCGCTGCGCTAGCCTCTCGATGAATGGCTAGGAGGATTCCTCGAGTAACCGATCTACTGCCGGCCGATAGTTGTTACCGCGCTGCGCAAGCTGATGAGTCCATTTTTTATACCTATTTTTGGACTCATCTGGGCATGTTTTCCTTCGCTTGTACTTCATTTTTAGTTCGTTATCGTATATATTTCATCTGATCTTTATTTCCATAGGAAGTGCACACTTAGGCCTGTGGTTGTGTATTTTTGTTCTTTTAATATTTGTACTCCTTTTTTGTGCTCGTCTGGAATGTCTGCACATATCAGTGCTGGGTTTAGGGGTCGTGTGTGTGTTCCGGGGACGTTTAGAAGCAGGAATACTACGCACGATCATCGGATATAGTGCGCACGACCACTGGTCGTGCACCGATGCTCGTGCACAATGTTCCCTGATTTCCAAAATCTGCCTGGGGTAATCGCACGACCACTAGACACAGTGGGCACGACCACCGGTCGTGCGCCACTGATTGTGTGTATTGATTCCTCTTTTCCTGGAGTCCTGTCTGGGTTAATCACACGACCATTGAACTTAGTGCGCACGACCACTGGTCCTGTGCCACTGCTCATGCACGTTATCCCAGTTATTCTTCCTAATCTGCCATGCCAGTGCGCACGATCACTTGACATTGTGCGCATGACCACTGGTCGTGCACCCGTGATCGTGCACATTGTTCAATTCTGCTTTCTATAAATATCGCAGGTCTCGCCCTAATTCGGAATTTTAGGAGATCGCTCGACATTTCTCCGCCGTTTTCTGCCTTCTCTGGCATTTTTCATCATCTTCCACCCTAGGGAGGTGCTCCGGGCAAGCTTTCACCGCCAAATCCAAACTGGAGCTTCCTCTCAGCCTCCTCCATCATCTCTTGGGTTCATTTCAAGCTTTAACACCATAGCCATCAAGCAAAGGGAAGCTTGCAACTTTCGTCCGCTATCATGACACAAAGAAGACGGGCCGTTGGAAGGTGGTGACAGCCCTTCTCTACCCCGGACGCAGTTGAGGACCGAGCTTGGATGCAGATTGACAACCCGACGATTCCAACTATGAATCCTCATCAAGACTTCGGATTCGGTCGATCTCTTGACTTGTTCTTCCTTTATTGTTGTATATGTGTGTTAAAACTTCATTTATATTGATGTTGTTGCACTTTAGATGTAAACTTTATTAGATTTATGTCTATGTGATTCTGTGTTCTTTTATGCTTTAGTTGCTTGAGGTGCGCCATATTTCATCCACCATCCATCTGCCCTTGCCGCACTAGCAATTGCTTGTGGCGTGCGTAGCGAAGAGGTGCTCATGACCTCATTCCGCCATTCTCATCACCTCATCTGCAAGCCTACTCGCCCATCCGCCTAGTGATTCGGTGCATAGCGGCCCAACTATTCTTCCATCCCGCCTGGCGAAGCACCGCATAGCGGCGTTGCATAAGAGTAGTTGTTAGATCTTTATTTTCTTTTAATCGCAACAATCAAAAGCCCCCTTAGTTAGCTCCGACCTAAGGAATTCAATCTCAAGTCCTCCTCGAAATTAACTCCACCTTACTGTGTTCCTTGAGAGATCGATACTTTGGAAAACTCGCCCATTTTATATTGCTTGTGCAACCGGTTCACTGCCGTGATCTTTAGCATCAAGTTTTTGGCGCCGTTGCCGGGGGACACAGTCGTGTGAGTTTCTAGAGAGGGAGACATGAGATTGCTTTCCTTTTCCTTTGTAAATCAATTTTGTTTTGTTCTATTTCTGTTTTGTCTGCCTTTTTCTTGTTTATTTAGGCAAATGTAGTAATATATTGTTGGATTTAGTAATTTGCACAATTTATTTTGAATCTGCTGTTTCGACACCAAGTGGGGATATCATATGCCCAATGTCGTTGGTGTGGAAAGCCTTCCCACGCTAGTCATGAATGCCCTACGAGAGATATTGAGCATAAGCCTCACCGCACAATGCATGAGATGTTGTATTCGTACAACACTTCAAACACTGTGCCCCGAGCTTATGGTCAATCATCCTCGCTACATACACCGTTCTCTTATTCCTCTCCAGCCCCACAATGACCACAGAGTAATGGCAGAAAGTGTTTGTATTGTCGTCGAATAGATCATGTCCTGAAGGATTGTGCCGAGTACCTCCGTATTATGGAAGAGGATGATGAGCCGGACATTCGGATCATCCCGACTCCTACCCTCGGTGGCACACCTTCATCATTTGGTTATGTGTCCCAGTCACCTTCATTTGTTGAAGGGAATGATGTGGACACCACCACTAGATGTGTGGCTGATCTAGGCTTCGACGTGGCTGAGCCCATCTCTCTTGTGCATACATCTCCAAGCGTGGAGCCGATTCTTTGTGAGGAACCTGCGCTTGATTTTTATCCAAGCAAAGTTCTTCCACCTTTTGTGCATTCTACTTCAGTCATCTCTGACGACATTCTCGATGATGCAACACAAGCTGAGGCTTGTGATACATGGATTGTTTCCACTCCCATGGAGGAGGACAACCTTCCTGGTGTCGAGGATTCTCCCTTGATACCAAAGGAGGAAGTCCAAGTCGTGGTGGAGGCCTCTATGGATCTGGCCGAGCCTTGTAGCATTGTCGACATTGCTGACGATATTTTTCTACCTCAGCCTTTGGGGAATGAAACCGGGTTCACTCCCCCGATTATTTCTTTATTTTCTTCCTCTCTTTTATTTCATGACCCCCCTTCCTTATCTGAGCCTGGGCGGGGTGAGTCTCCGCAGGAGCTTCAGGAGGACTTGGAGCTTTCAGCTCGAGTCATCGATGATAGCATCCTCTCTTGCGAGGAGGTTGATTCCTCATCTGTTGAGAAAGCTCCATTGATTACTTTCGCCTCATGCATTTTCCCTGTAGTAGACGATACCTTACTGGGCAAGGATTCATTTTATGGTGAGAAGAGTGAGGACCAGTGCTCCTTATCTTCTTACTTCCTATTTCCTCTACCTATGTTGGGCAGGTATTACTATTTAGGTAGAGGGGTAACTATTCTATCGGCGTATCGGTACCCATTACCGAAACGGATATTGGGACAGTTACATGTGCATTTTTCTTTTCATAGGCCCATTAGCTAGAACCTTTTCGTAGCCAAATAAGTCGTGCTGGGATGACAATAACCCCAGTACTTATCTTTCCTTTTTCTACATTTTGTTTTTCATGTATAGTTAGTTTTAGTATTTCTTTGTATTTTGTATATATTTTTTGTTTTTGCGAAGCTCACCCCTCCAGGTTTTCATGGCAAATTCATATTGGCGGGGTTGTGATTCTTCATATGGCGGGCCTGCTTCAGGTTTCCACCCGTCTTATGGTATGCTCACTGGCTGAGCATTGGGTAACCTCTGAAAGTGAGGGATAGATACAATTTACTCTAGGGGGGGTGAATAGAGTATAAAAAATGTTTAGATTTATTGCGGAATTAAAATATTGATACTTATAAGAAAAAGGTAAAAGCTAGAAACTATCACAGCACAAGACATAAAGAAAACACAAGGCAATCCAGACGACACAAGAAATTTTATAGTGGTTCCCCAAATCTGGGTATATCCACTCTTCTACCACCTTAGTAGGAATCCACTTAGGTTTTTGATCAGGTGCCCTATCACAATAAGATCTGCTTCAGGTAGATCTAGAAACCCTTCAGGCTTTTGATCAGGTGCCTAAAAACCAATAGGTTTTTTGATCAGGTGCCATATCACCAAGGAGTTTACTTTTAAAGGGAGTAAGAACCCTGTACACGAGAGATTAAAGAAAAATAGATGACAGCCTTCTCTTTCTCAAACATAATGAGAAGACTATGTGGATTTGATGATGCCAAAGCTCCCCCTGAGATATTGAGTAGTTTCAGGAAGCAGGAAGCTTTGTCCATGGTGTAGGTCTTCAGATTGATGTTGATTCAAGTTTTCTATAGATTGTTGAAGACTGATGAAGGAAGAAGACTAGAGAGATTTTGTGTGTTCAACAAGTTCTTCTTCCTTGTTTTTGGCAAAGCAAGAAACCTTGTCAGCAAAAAGATGATTGATTTTCTGACTGACTGTGTGTCCTCTTTTTTTTTATTCTTATTGTCTCTGTATTTTTAAGTTCTCTGTATATTTGGAAGACTAATGGCCTGAATTTGAAATCCCAGACAGTACTTAATTCTGAAAGAATTAGTGCCTAACCACCTAGAGGGGGGGGGTGAATACGTGTAATTCCTTTTTCTTCTAAAGCAGAATATCTATTCAGTAATTTACTCAAACACAGATAATTCTACAGCTAACACATCACAGAATTCACAGAATCACACAATCACAGATTGCACATAGATTTTATAGTGGTTCCCCAAGGTCTGCGTACATCCACTTTCCCCCTTCGCCTATCTAGTAGTGTGCTAAATTCGGCCTAAGTTCTTCTCTTCACCTCAGATCCTCAGATCTTACAACTCAGAACCCACACAAGGCTCCTACAACTCAAAGTGAGTCCACACTGCTACAGCTCAGGCAATCTGCCCTACCTCAGCCTTCAACAAGGCCTACAACTCAGAGATAACAATCTCCTACAACTCAGGCTCACAGCCCTACCACTCAGAGATCTAAATCTCCTACAACTCAGACTTTATAAACACAGGCTTACAACTCAGATCTTATAAAGATCCTACCGAAAATTGATTTAAGTTTGTAATATACCACCACCCTAGTAGAAAGAGAATGGATGGATGGCTTCTTGATCAGTTCTTGGAAGAATGTGATGGCAGAGAACAACCACTCTTAGCTTTCTTTAAAGCTTCTTGAATCCGAACTCAGTAGGGTTGAACTCCTTTGAAGTTGATCTTCAATCAGCTTCTTTCTTGAAATTCAGATCTCAATCTGAATCCTTCTTAGCAGACTAGATCAGGATCTGCACTTCACTTCAATAGATGGAGCTCTCTCTCTCCAACTTCTTCTTTTATTATTCTCAATATCTGTATCAGTATTTTTCTTCTATCATCAATCATCATCTGTTGCAGGAGAATGCCTTTATATAAACTTTCTCCATGGTAACCGACTGATCTGGTTTCTAACAATCTTCTGACAAGCTCTGATAGTTGCAGTAGACCGGTTGGTAATGGTAGCTGTCAAGTCATCCAGTCACTTCTTGAAACTCTGTCTCTGTCAGCAAAGTGTCGAGACTGAACTTCATCATGTGTCGACACAAGTAGACTAAGTGTCGACACAAGCCTTGATGGTGTCGACACAGCTTCCTTGGTGTTGACACTGCTTCTCGACACAGCATCTATAAAATGTGTCGACACTAATTTTGTGGGTCGACACAATCACTTCTTCTTTTTAACTTTTTTGAAACTCTGCAGTGTGTCGACACAAGTCCTGTGTGTCGACACAGTTGATATCGACAAAGTCTTCTGTGTGTCGACACTGCCTCTGGGTGTCGACACAGTTGATGTCGACAAAGTTTTTCTATGTGTCGACACTGCCACTGTGTGTCGACACAGCTGATGTTGACTAAACTTCTTTGTGTGTCGACACTGCCTCTGTATGTTGACATAGTTTCTTCAGGTGTTGACACAGCCTTTCCAAGTGTCGACACAATTAACTCCAAGTGTCGACACATCGTTTCTCCAGTGTCGACACAAGCCTTCATAAGTGTCGACACATCTTCTTCTGGTGTCGACACATGAACTTAGAAATTTTTCTGCATTCCTGCATTTACTTTACCTGCACATATAAACTCAAAACAACATCAAATACACCTGATGCATATCATTTAGTAAGGTGAGGCTTCTCCAAATCTGGTACACATTTTCTAATGTACCCAACAATCTCCACCTATTTGAAGAAGTCATAACCCTTAGTCAATGATATACACCATTCATAACAAATACACATTATGATATATAACAACATTATATGACAGGGTAACTTATAAACAAAATATACATAATAAGACATCACAAAATAATAATGTAACACAATGAGCATTAATTATTGTTTTGTTTCAACTTTCAAAAGTTTATGACCAAAAGTTTACATAGATTTCAACATTAAAGATTACAAAGTTGTAAAATCAAGTAAATCTAATTTAAAGCTGATCTGTCTCCTTGATAACTATGCCTTTGCCTGATTGGATCTTGGCTTGTACTGGAGCATTAGTATCATCAGCTGGCTTCTTGCCCTTTAGATCTTTCTTCTTTTGCTCTTCAGCCCTTATTCTTTGCCTTTCAAAGTATTGAAAGGGATTTAGGAAATATTTGCTAGGCTCCTGAGTATTAGGAGGTAGCTTCCCAGCTTTAGCCTTTCTTCTATATTGAACAATGGCTTCTTGCCTGGCTTCATGCTTTAGCCATTTTTGCTCAGAGTACCATTTGCACCTATCATGGGTCTTATCCTTTACAGCTTTCCAAGCAGTCAATATAATGTTCCTGGATGTTGGACTCCACTGCTCAAAATTAGGCTTCAACTCTATCTGTTCTCTGAATCTTTTCTTAGATAATAGAGCTTCTTGCTCTTTGTTCAAAACTGCCTCTGGCACTGGCATGTCTACTTTCTCAAGGATAATATTTTGAGCACCTTCTGGAGGGTTGTACATAGACTGTACTTTTTGGTGAATCATTTCAAAATCTGCTGGAGGATAAATAACTTGAGCAACTTCAGGTTGGTCACCTCCAAAATAGGCAGGGTGTATACCTGACTCAGCCACATTATCATCATCACAGAGGGATGGATATCCAAGGGTGGCTCTGATGCTATTAGACATCCATTTAGCATGATCAGAGCTAACTTTGACTAACACTCTCTCCCCTTTTATGACTTCTCTTGCAACATGATCCCTGAGGTCATCTTTTTGAAATTTGATTTGTTCATCAAGAAAATTTACACCATCTTTATAAAAAGACTTTAACTTTAGTATCTGTGCAGAAATAGTCTTTTGAGAATCCTTAAGAGCTGTTTGGACAACAGCTAGTCCTTCCTGTAATTGCTTGTTAAAATCTGCCATGGCTTTAGTCCTTGCCTCAGTCTGAGCAGTGACAACATTCTTCAGTTCTGTGACAATCACATTGTGTGATTCTGTCAGATTATCATTCATTCTAATTTGATTCTCTAGGAAATAGCCTTGCTTGACATCTATATCATCAACTTGAATCTTGATCTTTTCTTGATGTGTTGCTAGGAAAACCATAGCATTGCCCCCTTTGTGAAAGCAGTCTGTCATCTCCTTCTTATTCTGATTAACTTCAAATCTTATTGATTTAATATCTGTAGCCAAGGAGAGTTGTAGATCTTTGTGAGTTTCATCCATATATTTATCCATGACAATCCTTTGTTCATCCAATTTTACTTGCAAAGTTATCAACAAATAACTGTAATCAGTTACTAGGGCAGGTTGAGGAGCAGTTTGTAAAGCCCTCTTATAGCTCTGGCTTCTTCTTTTGAATACCATTAGCTTTCTTTTCTTAGCGTGAATTTCTGCTTCCTCTTCTGAAGCTGAGGTACTGGCTATATCAACTCTTTCTTTAGGACTAGGAGACAATTCCTGTGCAGTCCTAGGTAGCTCCCCCTGAGTCCCTTGCTCCTCCCCCACAGTACTTACTTGATCCTTCTCAATGTTAACTTGCTCCCCCTCAAAGTCTGCTTTCTCTCCCTCAAATTCAGTTTGCCCTAGATCAGGGAACAACTCTTCAAGGGTAAACTCTTGTTGAGTTGGGACTGAAGATACTCTTATCTTTGGAGCATTATCAGTAGAAGATGTATCCTCCATGATAACATCTTGTGCTTGACTGTATCGTTGAGTTGGCTGGTCAACATCAATCAAAGATTCAGTTAGTGTTTCATCTTTATCAATGAGAATTGATTGATTAACCTCTTGAATTACCTCAAGAATAGTTTGTGTAGCCATTTCACTTTCCAAGTGGGTTGGCTCTTCCTCAAGTTGAGGCTCCCCCTGCACTTGAGCACTATCTCCAATATCTTGTGCAGGAGATTTTTCAGGAATCTCTTGCCTTTCTTCATCAGGCATCTCCTTAGTTAGGGCCCTATCCCATCTGGAGATGATCCTTATGTCCATTCTCCTCATATGGTTAATCTTTGAACCGGCAGTCTGTGTCATTACTTTTGGAATTATTCCAGCCAAGTAGAGACTCATAATCCTTCCCAGATTTGGTTTTTTAATACTTTACTTAATCTTTTCAAATATTACTACTGACCAATCTGTGTTTAGTCTGTAGATGATCCTAGTCATCAGGCTGAACATATAGGCTGAAATCCTATCATGCCCCCTGGCTTGCAGAGAATGACTTTGCCAACCACTTCGGAAAGAAATTTGCCTTGTAGATTCATCCCTTTTCTATTCATTGTTGATCCAATCTTCAAGGTGAGATCCAATCCACACCATTGAAGTGCTTCCATAGTCTTTGATGAAGGTACTTCTTCTTCTTCTTGAGTTCTTGAAAGTTGAAGAGTTTTCCTTAAGCTCTTCAAAGTAAGTTTAACCTTAGTTCCCTGAACTGTAGACTTGATTTTAAGTTCAGTAGAGTCCAAAGTAGCTGCGCCATAGAAATCCAGTATTTCTTTCTTCCAAATCTTTGTCGGTTCAGATACTAGAAATTCCAACCCATTTTCAGCTATTAGGGTTACTACTGCTTTAATTTCAGGTTCTGCATTTTCAATGGTATTGCGTACCAGCTCATAACCTTCGTTGACACTATCTTCTAGCTTTGGCGCCATTAGGGTTGAGTGAAAGCTTGTATTGAGAACAGAGAAGTTGTCGACAGAGGGTTTTGGTCTCAAAAATATGGAGAGTGTGTCGACAGAATATGTTGTTGACCTATTTATACCTTTCTAAGTAATGAAGGTCAAAAGTTGCGTCAACAATCTCATAATGTGTTGACACTGTTGAAAAGTGTCGACACAGACTTCTAATGTCTCGACATAAGTGTTTTCTTCTATATGTTGACACTTACTCGATTTGTGCTCAACGAAATCTGTGTATTGATCCTAACTGTCGACACCACTTCTGGATGTGTCGACACCACTTCTGGATGTGTCAACACTACTTCTCTGAAGTGTCGACACCATTTCCCTGAAGTGTCGACACCGATTCTCTAGATGTGTCGACACCACTTTCCTGGAATGTCGACACCACTTCTCTGGAACGTCGACA
The DNA here is from genome assembly GCA_039583875.1 of Platanthera guangdongensis. NCBI lineage: Eukaryota > Viridiplantae > Streptophyta > Magnoliopsida > Asparagales > Orchidaceae > Platanthera > Platanthera guangdongensis. The sequence continues at coordinate 120,839,125 of CM077164.1, forward strand.
CCAACTACTATGTGTCGACACAGACAACTTCTTGTGTCGACACAATTTTACTTAGCCAAATTTTGTAAACTAATGTATGTTCAACATACCTATTTCAATTTTGAAATTATTGAATTTAGTTTCATCTAAAGGCTTAGTAAACATGTCAGCTAGTTGTAAATCAGTACTAACAAATTCTAAAAAGATATCTTCTTTCTCTACATGGTCTCTAAAAAAATGATATCTTATTTCTATATGCTTTGTTCTACTATGAGAAACTGGATTATGAGCAATAGAAATAGCACTAGTAGAATCACATAATAATGGAGTTCTACTTACTTGAATACCATAATCTTCTAATTGATGTTGTATCCACAATAGCTGTGCACAACAACTTCCAGCAGCAACATACTCAGACTCAGCTGTGGATATTGTCACACTGGTCTGCTTCTTACAGCTCCAAGACACCAATCTTCCTCCTAAAAATTGACAGGTGCCTGTTGTACTTTTCCTATCTACTTTGCAACCTACAAAGTTTGCATCTGAATAACCCATTAGTAAAAAATCTCTATCCCTAGGATACCAAAGGCCTAAATTAGGTGTGTAACGCCCCAAAAGTTGTATTTGAGTTGGTCGCGTAAAAAGGGATTTTGGTGAAAGTTTAGGGGTACACGACCTAGGACACGGGCGTGTCCAAGGCCGTGTCTGGCTGGTGATTTTTGGCCGTTTTCATCCCGAGAAGCACACGGCCAGGAACATGGCTACATGACACGGGCTTGTCATTTGACACGGGCGTGTGCCTACCCATGTCAGTACCCATCTTCAGTTGGGTCGTGTCGGTTGGCGTGGTGGTTATGCGTGACACGCCTCCGGTCACGGGCGTGTCGAGAGACCTGACACGGGCGTGTCAGGTGGGACACGTGCGTGTCTGAGCCCGTGTGAGTCTCTGAGTTCGATGATCGTGCCTAAATCGAGGCACACGGCCTATGGCACGGCCGTGTGCCAAGCCATGTTCGACCAAGGTCTGGGTAATTTTGTGCAGATCTGAGCCGTTCGTTTTCTTTAAATAAGATCCAACGGCCCAGATGGTTTCCTGCTCTGTTAAGGCCGGGAATAGGGGAGTTAATCCTTCATTTCTGTCCAACCATTCTCTCTCTCAAGGAGTTGGAAAGAGGAGGAAGAAGGAAGGGATTCCGGCCGCCGACGGAGCATCGGAGCACCGTTTTGCGTTCTGAGAGCGGATCCATGGAGGAAAGTTCATTGCGAAGAGTTCTGTCCGTGTAGTTTTTCCATGGCGCCAAGGCGGACTACAAGGGTAACGATTCTCTACTAGAGCATGTGAACCTCTTCCTTTCTGCATAGGGAATCCCGCTCCCGCGAGTGTGCGGTGAGTGCGTGGTGTTACTTGGGGTTAATGTGAATAGTCCCCCTTGTGTTGCATATAGAGTCCGGAATCGTAAGTACGGGCATAGGCATTGTGTGTGAAGCCTACCTAGACATGTTGGTCTGGATCGGTGATGTTGCATTTGTAATGATTTGCCGAAGAAGACTCTGTGCTTCGGGTTTACGAGTTTCTACGCGGTATATTGCAGCAGGGATCCTTGGAGGTTAGCTCCAAGGCGCACTCAGAAAACTGAGCGGAATCGTCATTCTGCTAACTTGGCAGTCTGGGAACCGGCCTTGAACATAACTGGGTTATGTGATTTTTTGGAAATGTTGGGATCCGAGAGAAGCTTGGCTCGTGCGTACGTCTTAAAGTGACTACGTGGTGTGAGCAACAGGCAAGTGGAATTGGACCTAGGCTATGTGGTTCGGTGCGAGAGACCCGAAAAGGGGACTGGCCGTTGGCATAGTTGGGATCCTTAGACGGTGGTCAGAAAGGCTAAATGCTCACTTGGTTGCCATCTTTGGGATGGTGGTGAAGCCACAGAATTGACCGGATTCACCGTTAATGTGCCTTGAGTGCACAGGGTGTTTGGCCGTGCGAGCCTACACCTGTGGAATAGTATAATTGCTCTTTATTATTTCATTGGGCTAATAATATGCATGGAAAGAGCACCGCCGTCCCGAGTATGGGGCGGGGTCGTTATAATTTGGTCGGCCTTGGCTGACCGTTGATTTGTTTGCCACCGTGCGGTGGAATGTTGCTTGCAGGTGCTGCGCAGTCGAGTGCTAGATAGCGTGTTGGAGCCCATGTTGCTGTGCTATCCCTCGAAGGCCGTAAAGAATAGTTGTTTTTATTTTGTCATGTGTGGCCGGCCAGCGAGCCGATGTATGTATGACACTATTTTGTTAAGTGAACATTTGTAAGGCCATAAGGCCATGTTTCCTTTTCAGTGTATTTGGTTTTCATTCCAGTGGTGTGGTTGTGGACATTCATGATTAACGGATTTAAGTTTTGGGTTCTTTCAACTTTAAAAGCTTCCGCTATAATGCTCTATGTTGGTCGAGTAGTCTTAATTGGATAGTATGAATATTCTTATGTAACTCTTCCGACTGTCTGTGGTATATGGCGTCAGGTTCCAGCTGGACCTTCTGCTATATGCCATGCGACGGATGGGGGTGTTACAATTTGGAATCAGACTTCTAGAGACGGTCAGGCTTAAATGAATTCGTGGGCGAATTCTTTTAAGGGGTGGTGAGCACATGTGTGCGTCATCGTTATAACATCAAAAAGAACCAATGAATGTCCACTTAGGAATGAAAAATACACTTGTTTGTGGAATCTGAGTGTTCCAATGATTGCTTTTAGCAATTTGTTTGTCGTCTAATCGTGTGTCTTTGCTACTATAGGTAGCTAGGAGCGGTGTTGGTCAGTCAGAGCATCCGCAATCAGCGGAAAGTAGTGCACCAAGGGACGTGCCTACAACACCTCCTTCAGTGGAAAGCATCAGGATGGTGGCTGAAGTCGTATTTGCAATGATAAATGCCCAATCTGCAGGGCAAATGCATCGCGCACCTCCTGCGAATGAGCAAGAACCGGTTAGGGCGGCAGAGCTGAGAGTGGTGGAGCGCGCAGCAGTTGATCTGGTAGAGCTGAGGAGAGCTACGGAGAAGCAGCTTAAGCATGTAATGGGCTTTAATCCTCCGAGGTTCGATGGGGTTGGAACGCCAGCTCAAGCTGAAGACTGACTCTCTTCTATGAAGAGGGTCTTGACAGCCACATTAACTCAGGAGTGGTAGAAGACCACCATAGCGACTTTTCTTTTGGTAGGTGAAGCGAGGTTGTGGTGGGATGAGTTGGAGTTTCATCTCTTAGTGGGTAGGCAGCTTGCTGATGTGCCTATGGATTAATTTTCAAGATTGTTTCTAGCCAGATTTGTACCCTCTGCTCAGAAGCTTGAGATGGAGAACCAATTTCTTGGGTTGACTCAGGGAGCCAGAAGTATGGACGAGTATCTACATGAGTTCACGCAGTTGGGTCGTTATGCTGGTGCTACGTTTATGGAAGAAGAGAGGAAGACCAACCAATTCAATGATGGTCTACGTGGCGACCTACAGTTACTACTTACTGGGCCTAAGGCGCAAGGCTTCCTAGCCTTGGTAAATTTGGCCCGTTCGTTGGAGAAGGTCGTTAAGAAAGTTCAAGAGAAGGACCCAGGAGAAAAGAAGTCCGAGTTCAAGGTCCCAAATGCAAAGTCAAGATTCCGCAGATGGAACAAGAAGTGGAGGACTTTGAACTCAGCCCCTTCGGCTGATGCGTCGGGGGCAACTACAAGTCGAGTCCTAGGAGCTTGCTACAACTGTGGGAGGACGGGGCATTTTTCTCGTGAGTGTTGGAGCGGACGTTCAAAGTCCGAGAGGAAGTCTGGAGCAACTTATGAGGAGAAAGGGAAGGCGGTGGAGTCAACCGCATCCCATCATGCTCCAGCCCAGCCTAGAGTCTACAACCTTGGTCTACAAGAGGCCATAAAGCAAGCGGACGTGGTGACAGGTATGAGTTAAATTACAGTGGTTTAACTTTTATAGTTGTTACCTTCGTATTTGTTAGCTTACTTTTGTTGGTGCTAGGCTTTGTGTTGATCTTTGAGTTTTCGGCGAGAGCCCTATTTGATATAGGAGCATTGCATTCCTTCTTGTCCGAAAAATTCATATCGCGCATCGGGGTTCCGTCCTCGATGTCAAAGGACAAATTGGATGTGTTGTTGCCCAATGGGTGCTCAATGCGTGCAGATAGGATCTGCGTAGTGAAGATTCAGATTGGAGACTAGGAGTTTGATTTGCGAGCGTCGCTTTTGCCGTTAGCGGAGTATGATGTAATCTTCGGTATGGATTGGCTCTCGGAGCAGGGTGCATGCATTGATTGCAACCATAAGGAAGTTAAGTTGGGTCTGAACACTGATCGGGAGACTACTTTTGCGGTCATGAAGGGGTCAGGTAAGATTTTGATGTCAGCCCTTCAGGTGTTCAAGGCAGTTCGGTCTGGGGCAGAGCTGTTTGTCACTCTAGTGCAGATTTCGACGCCTAAGCCAAGTCTTTACAGTATTCCAGTTGTGTTCGAGTATCCTGATGTGTTCCCAGATGATCTCCTAGGAGCCCCTCCTTAGCGGGAGATTGATTTTACCATTGAGCTGGTACCGGGTGCCAAACCGGTGTCACGCTCTCCATATCAGATAGCGCCGCGAGAGATTGCGGAGTTGAAGGTGCAACTGCAGGAGTTGTTAGAGCAAGTTTATGTGCGTCCAAGTTCGTCGCCTTGGAGCGCACCGGTTCTTTTCGTTAAGAAAAAAGATGGGACCTTGCGGCTTTACATCGACCATCGGGAATTGAACAAGCTTACGAAAAAGAATAAGTATCCGATTACCAAGATTGACGATCTATTTGATCAGTTGGTTGGGTCAACGGTGTATTCAAAGTTAGATTTGAAGTCCGGTTACTACCAGTTGAGGACAAGGGAGAGCGACATCCCAAAGACAGCATTCAGTATGCAGTTTGGGCATTACGATTTCACGGTCATGCCGTTTGGTTTGACCAATGCGCCATCCGTGTTTATGGATCTGATGAACAGGACGTTCAGAGAGTACCTGGATCGTTTCATGATAGTATTTATCGATGATATCCTGGTGTACTCGCAGTGCGAGGAGGATCACTACAATCATCTACACATGGTGTTGGAGACGTTGAGGGGGAATCAGTTGTATTCTAAGTTCTCCAAGTGTGAATTCTGGATATCCTTGATAGAGTTCCTTGGTCATGTTGTTAGTGGAGAAGGGATAGTTGTGGATCCGGCGAAGATAGTGGCAATACGGGAGTGGCCTACTTTGACTACGGTGGCGGAAGTCCGGAGCTTTCTAGGGCTTGCTGGCTACTATAGGCGCTTCGTAGAGAACTTTTCACGGATTGCACTTCCACTGACGATGTTGACAAGGAAGGATCAAAAGTTTGTGTGGTCGCTGGAGTGCGAGCAGGCTTTTGAAGAGTTGAAGAGGCGGTTGACCACGACGCCTATTTTATGTTCTCCAGTTGGAACCGAAGGGTTCGAGATCTATAATGATGCTTCAGATAGTGGTTTGGGTTGTATTCTGCTACAACATGGGAGAGTGATAGCCTATGGTTCACGACAATTGAAGGCTCACGAGAGAAATTATCTGGTTCACGACTTAGAATTATCGGCCGTGATATTTGCTCTAAAGCTTTGGAGGCACTACCTGTACGGTGTGAAGGTCGATATTTACACCGATCATAAGAGCTTGAAGTACCTGTTGGACCAAAACGATCTGAACATGAGGCAGCGGAGGTGGATGGAGTTCTTAGGGGACTACACCTTCAAGATACATTATGTGCCTGGGAAGGGAAATGCAGTGGCGGATGCATTGAGTCGCAGGACTCCGGCGTAAGCCAACTGGTTATCGGTATATGATTAGAGATTGGTCCATGAGTTGGAGGCTTTGGAGATATCTTACGTCGACAAGCATTCTAGTGCTGAGGCGAAATTAGTTTGGACAGAGGTGCAGTGTGACCTCGCTGATAAAGTTCGGCGGGCTTTGGTTCAAGATAACAGCATGAAGCAGATCTTGGATGAATCATTGGATGAGTCAAATTCCCAGTTTGCTGTTGAGGATGGGTTGCTAAGGAAGGACGGTCGCCTATGTGTACCTAGTGCGGATAATCTTCGGGAGGAGTTGATGTATGAGGCTCATCATACCAAGTACTCAATTCACCCTGGAAGCACGAAGATGTATAGAGACATGAAGAAATTATTCTGGTGGCCAGGATTGAAGAAGTATGTAGCACTTTGAAAGTGCAGCTAGATCTGATATACTCTAGAGGGGGGTGAATAGAGTATATGGTGCTTGAAAACTTTTTACAACAATTGTTGTAATTCTGAGTGAACAGGGAAGCAACTATTAAATCTAATCATAAAATAACTTACAACAGAAATTAATCACAGATCTAAACTAATCACAAAACAATCACAACCAGAAACAAAAGATAAAGACAAGCAAGATAGAAGACACAAGGAGCTATAGTGGTTCCCCTAAACTTGGGTACATCCACTCTTCTACCACCCTAGGTAGGAATCCACTGCAGGATGAGTTGATCAGGTGTCCTGGGCACCAATGAGCTTTTGATAAGGTGCTCAAAAACCAAATCAGATTTTTTTGATCAGGTGTCTTGCCACCAATGAGCTTTTGACAATTTGCTCAAAAACCAAGCTCAAACTTTTGAAGGGAGTTTGAGAAACCCTTTATAGAGATGGGGCTGAGAGAGTTATGGAAGTCTTCTCTTTCTCAGAACAGCTGAGAAGATTATGTGGATTTGATATTGTCAAAGCTCCCCTGAGTACTTGAGATGTTCAGGAAATGAAGCTTTGATATAGGGTGATAGGCCTTCAGAAGTTGATCTCCAGCAAATGATGATTTCAGCAACAGCTGAAATGTTAGGTGTCTCGAGTCTTTGAAAGATGTTGGCCTTGAACACTTGAAGCAAAGGGGATCTGAAGATTTCAGATTTGTTGATCTCCTTTGGTGTGTGTTCTTGTATGAATTCCTTTTAGCTCTTTCTCTTGAGAACAATTGATGTTGAGAAAGATGTTGTCCAGAGAAGTGTAGCAGAGAATGTTCTTGTTTTTCTTGTTCTATGTTGTCTCTCTTCTAATCTGTGTTCTCAGTGATAGAGAGATTCAAAAATCTTGTATTTTATTCTCTGATACTGAATAGAAAATCATCCTCTGTCAAGAATAGTTGTTGGCCTGTCATTAATTGCATCCTTAATTGCAAATGTCTTCTGGGGGAAAGTCCAGAGAAATATTCCTTGATAATCCCTTGAAACTTGGTCCAGAAATAAATGAAAATGGCTAGAAAATCTTCTGAATTATTTGCTGAATAACTCCTGAATTTGAATCTTGAAAAATCCTTTAACTCATCAGAAAACGTCGAACTGAGCTCTGCTATCGTCGAACTGAGCTCAGCGATATGGACTTATACAGCAACAGAAATCGTCGATCTGAGCTCAAAGATCGTCGAACTGAGCTCAAAGATAGAGATCCAATACTGAGTCAAGATCGTTGAACTGAGCTCAAAGATCGTCGAATGGAGTTCGACGATTTGTTGAAGTTGAGCTCAGCGATCGTCGAATGGAGTTCGACGATCTGTCGACGTTGAGCTAGACGATCATCGATTGGAGTTCAACGATTCGTCGTGCTGAGCTCGACGATATGACTTAGTCTCAAACTGAAAATCCTTGGTCCTGAGGGCAGCTTCCAAACCTAGACTTCTAACCCTTAGACTCAATTCTAATTGACCTTTAGATCTATACAGGAGGTCAAAAATAGGTTTCCTAGAGACATAGTGATCCTGACCCAAATTAGTAATAGTGTGTTTCAACAATCTCCCCCTATTTGGGTTAGGATTACTATTTACAGAACTTGGAAAAATTAAATAACAACATACACAACAACAATACAGAAGAGCAATAAGCTGGACATTGAAGAACTACAGATATATATCATCCCAGACAGAAATCAGAAGTCAAAATGATTGTCACCTTACATAGTTATTTCTTCTCCTTACTCTTTATAAGTTTGATTTCTCTATTGTGGTTAAGAGTTTCCTTTTTGGATCTTGTATCATCTGCTGCACCTAAGGAGGTTTGACAGCTTTAATCCCCTAGTATTTAACGGGACTGGAATGCTAGCTCAAGCTGAGGACTGACTCTCTACAATAAAAAGGGTTTTGACAGCCACGTTAACTGAGGAGTGGCAGAAGACCACCATAACAACCTTTCTTTTGGCGGGTGAAGCGAGGCTATGGTGGGATGAGTTGGAGTTTCATCTCTTAGTGGGTAGGCAGCTTGCTGATGTGCCTATGGAGGAATTTTCAAGATTGTTCCTGGCCAGATATCTACCCTCTGCTCAGAAGCTTGAGATGGAGAACCAATACCTTGGGTTGACTCAAGGATCAAGAAGCGTGGACGAGTACGTCCACAAGTTTACACAGTTGGGTCGGTATGCTGGGGTTATGTTTACGTAAGAGGAGAGGAAGACCAACCGATTTTATGAGGGTCTTCGTGGTGACCTACAGTTACTCCTTGCTGGGCCTAAGGCGTAGGGCTTCCTAGCCTTGGTCAACTCGGCCTGGTCTCTGGAAAAGGTTATGAAGAGGGTACAAGAGAAGAAGGAACCAGGAGAAAAGAAGGCAGAGTTCGAAGTGCCTAGTGTAAAGTAAGGATTCTGCAAATGGAACAAGAAGCAGAGGACTTCGAACTCAGCCCCTTCGTTTGGTGCGTCAGGGGCAACCACAATCGAGTCCAAGGAGCTTGCTACAACTGTGGGAAGACGGGGCATTTTGCTCGTGAGTGTTGGAGCGAACGTGCAAAGTCTGAGAGGAACTCTGGAGCGACTAATGTGGAGTCAACCGCGTCCCATCATGCTCCAGCCTAGCCTAGAGTTTATAATCTTGATTTGCAAGAGGCCATAAAGTAAGCTGACGTGGTGACAGGATTTGTATTGATTCTCGATTGTCCGGCGAGAGCATTGTTTGACACGCGAACTTCACATTCCTTCTTGTCCGAACGATTTGTGACGCGCATCGGGGTCCCTCCCTCGATGGAAAAAGATAAGTTGGATGTGTTGTTGCCTAATGGGTGCTCAATGCGCGCAGATAAGGTCTGTGTAGTCAAGGTTCGGATTGGGGATCAAGAGTTTGATTTGCGAGCGTTGATTCTACCGTTAGTAGAGTTTGATGTAATCTTTGATATGGACTGGCTCTCGGAGCAGCTAGCTTATATTGATTGCAACCGAAAGGAGGTTAAGTTGGGATTAAATTTTGAATGGGAGACTATGTTTGCGGGCATGAAGGGATCATGGAAATTTTTGATGTCAGCCCTTCAGGTGATCAAGGCAGTTCGGTCTGGGGCAGAGCTGTTTGTCACTCTAGTGCAGACTTCGATGCCTAAGCCTAGTCTGGACAGTATCCCAGTTGTGTCCGAGTATCCTGATGTGTTTCCAGATGATCTCCCAGGATCTCCTCCTCAGCGGGAGATAGAATTTACTATCGAGCTGGTACCGGGTGCCAAACCAGTGTCACGCTCCCCCTGTCAGATAGCGCCAATAGAGATGGCGGAGTTGAAGGTGCAACTGCAAGAGTTGTTAGAGCAAGGTTATGTGCGTCCAAGTTCGTCGCCTTGGAGCACACAGGTTCTCTTCGCTAAGAAGAAAGATGGGATCTTGCGGCTTTGTATCGACTACCGAGAATTGAACAAGCTTAAGGAAAAGAATAAGTATCTGATCCCGAGAATTGACGATCTATTTGATCAGTTGGTTGGGTCAACGGTATATTCGAAGTTAGATCTGAAGTCCGGTTACTACCAATTGAGGATAAGGGAGAGTGACATCCCAAAGACAACATTCAGTATGTGGTTTGGGCATTACGAGTTCACGGTCATGCCGTTTGGTTTGACCAATGCGCCATCCGTGTTTATGGATCTGATGAATAGGACGTTCAGAGAGTACTTGGACCATTTTGTGATAGTATTTATTGATGATATCCTGGTGTACTCGCAATGTGAAGAGGGTCATTACAATCACCTTCACATGGTGTTGGAGACGTTGAGGAAAAACCAGTTGTATGTTAAGTTCTCCAAGTGTGAGTTCTGGTTATCATCGATAGCGTTCCTTGGTCATGTTGTTAGTGGTGAAGGGATAGCTATGGATCCGGCGAAGATAGTAGCGATACGTGAGTGACCTGCTTTGACTACAGTGGCGGAGGTACGGAGCTTTCTGGGGCTTGCTGGCTACTACAGGCGCTCCGTAGAGAACTTCTCACGGATAGCGCTACCACTCACGACATTGACTAGGAAGAATCAAAAGTTTGTATGGTCTTTGGAGTGCGAACATGCTTTTGAAGAGTTGAAGAGGCGGTTAACCACGACGCCTATTTTATGTTCCCCAAATGGAACCAAAGGGTTCGAAATCTATAGTGATGCTTCGAGCAGTGGTTTGGGCTGTGTTATACTACAACAAATGAGTGTGATAGCCTATGGTTCACGACAATTGAAGGCTCACGAGAGAAATTATCCGGTCCATGACTTGGAGTTAGCGGCCGTGATATTTGCTTTAAAGCTGTGGAGGCACTATCTTTACGGTGTGAAAGTCGATATATACACCGATCATAAGAGCTTGAAGTACCTGTTAGTTTAAAAGGATATAAACATGAGGTAGCGGAGGTGGATGGAGTTCCTAGGGGACTACACCTTCAAGATACATTATGTGCCAGGAAAGGTAATGTAGTGGCGGATGCATTGAGTCGTAAGGTTCCTGCACAGGCCAACTGGTTATCAGTACATGATGAGAGTTTGGTCCATGAATTGGAGGCTTTGGAGATATCTTGCGTCGACAAGCAGTCAAGTACTGAGGCGAAACTGTTTTGGACCGAAGTGCAGTGTGACCTAGCTGATAGAGTTCGGCGGGCTTTGATTTAGGATAACAGCATGAAGCAGATCTTGGATGAATCATTGGATGGGTCAAATTCCCAGTTTGCTATTAAGGATGGGTTGTTAAGGAAGGACGGTCTCCCATGCATTCCTAGTGCCGATAATCTTCGAGAGGAGTTGATGTACGAGGCTCATCATTCTAAGTACTCAATCCACCCGGGAAGCACGAAGATGTATAGAGACATGAAGAAATTAGTTTGGTGGCCAGGATTGAAGAAAGATGTAGCACTTTATATGGCAAAGTGCCAAACTTGTGCCTTGGTGAAGGCGGAGTGCCAGAAGCCCGGAGGTTTCTTAAAGTCCTTGCCTATACCAGAATGGAAATTTGATGACAAATCTATGGATTTTGTGCAAGGTTTGCCGAAGTCGCAGAGGGGAAATGACGCCATCTGGGTGGTCGTAGATAGGTTGACAAAGGTGTCGCACTTCAACCCGATCATGAAGGAAGATCCGGTGGAAAGGTTGGCCAAACTCTATGTGGAGAATATTGTATGGTTGTATGGTGTGCCCCGCAGTATTATTAGTGATCGAGATGGACGATTCACGTTGAATGACTAGAGGTTGGTGCATAGTCTATTGGGCACTAAGATAAAGTTCAGCACAACCTTTCACCCACTGACGGATGACCAAATCGAGAGGGTCAACCGGACGTTGGAGGACATGCTTCGCATGTGTGTCATAGATTTTGGAAAGCAGTGGGAAGATCACCTGTACATGGTGGAGTTTGCGTGTAACAACAGCTTTCAGGCGAGTATTGGAATGGCGCCCTTCGAGGCCTTGTACGGGAGAAAGTGTCGCACGCCGTTGTCTTGGTTGGAGATGGGAGAGTCGAAGCTTTACAAACATCAAGCGGTGGAAGATGCCACTTTAGTGATACAGACTGTTCAGGAACGGTTGAAGATCGCTCAGGATAGACAGTCAAAGTACTATAATGCCAAACATAGGAACGTGGAGTTCAGTGTTGGCGACCGGGTGTACTTGAAAATCAAACCGTTCAAGGGTGTCTCGCGGGTTCGACACTTGAAGAAACTGAGTACAAGTTACCTTGGACCATTTGAGATCCTGGACCGTTTTGGCGAAGCAGCGTATAGATTGAAGCTGTCGGTGGAGTTGAGTGGGCTACACAATGTGTTCCACGTATCAGTGTTGCGTAAGGCGATGCAAGACCCTTCGCTGATAGTTGCGGTTGATCAAGTGCCAATTGATTACGAGTTGACGACAAAGGTCAAGCCTATATGTATAGAAGACATTGAAGTCAAGCGACTCCGCAACAAGGATATCCGAATGGTTAAAGTCCGTTGGGATAATTGCGGACGTGAGGAGCTTTCTTTGGAGCGAGAGCAAACTATGTTGAAAAAATACCCCGAGTTATTCCATTCAGGTAACTTGTAATTTTGTGTATCTTTACTTAATTTCGGGACAAAATTCCTTAAGTGGGGGAGATTTGTAACGCCCCGAAAATTGTATTTGAGATGGTCGCGTAAAAAGGGATTTTGGTGCCTGTATAGGGGTACACGGCCTAGGACACGGGCGTGTCCAAGGCCGTGTCTGGCTGGTGTTTTGGCTGTTTTCATCCCGAGAAGGACACGGCAAGGAACACGGATTAATGACACGGGCATGTCATTTAACACGGGCGTGTACCTACCCGTGTCAGTACCCGTGTTCCGCAGGATTGTGTCGGTTGGCGTGGCGATTATATATAACACGCCCCCAGACACAGGCGTGTCGAGGACCCGACACGGGCGTATCGAGTGAGACACGGGTGTGTCTGAGCCCGTGTGAGTCTCTGTGTTCGACGATCGTGCATGGATCGAGGCACACAGCTGATTTTCTCTTAGATATCTGAAAGGATAAAATAACCAAACTAACAATTCAACAAGGCAAGTATACCTATCGAAATGCAGCTAGGGACACAAGTGTCGTATTGAAATCCGGGAACAGTTGAGTAAGCTTACTCACACGAAATCTATTATTTTATCGACGGAAAAATAAGGTTTTTTAGAAGAAAGCTAAATGTACTAAAGGAAGAGAACTACTTGCAATGAAAGAGAGCTACTTGCATGAAAAGATTAAGAGATCTAAAAGAGCGATTAACTTAAGCTTAGTAACGATGAGGGGATAATGCACTCGATCAGAAATCACCTCGACAAGAGTGGTTAGAAAAATACGATAAATAAACCTAAGCTAATTAGGGTAAAGGTCCTTGACCGTGGAGGTTCCATGAATATTGACACGCTTCTCTCGAAGGCCGTGCCTAACTAAGTTTAGGAAGGTCCGACCGACTCTCCCCTAAATTGGAGGCCTAAAACTCGCTTTACGCGGTGAACCCCGCTATTGGATTTTACTCCAATCCGGGAGATTTGAACGTCTGCCTCTCTCGAGTGGTGCGAACAACTCCCTTTACTCTTGATTGCTCATTTCAAACTTTCGGCCTCTCGGCTAGCCCAGAATGAAAGCAAAGGTGGAGAGTATATATCGATGATATACCTCCAACCCATGATAAATCAAGAGTAATTCAAGGCTAAACCCTAAAAAGAAAAGGTAAGATTCAAAGCATCATAACCTAATCACTCGAACCTCGGATCATCAAGATCGAGTACATGGAGGATTAGTTAATCATTGTGAGGTGGAAGAGGGGGATGAGTAGAAGAAGAATAATGAAAACAGAGCAGAAACGTAAAAGAAAACAACACTTTTTATTAATGGAAATAGGGATCTTACAGCTTGAAAACCAGAGATTACAAGTGCATGGAAAGATAAACTACACTATCATTAACATTATACTACAAAAGAAAGCTAGGAACTAATACAGGGAAAGCATAAAGCTAGAGCTAAGAACTAAAAATGGAGAGACATGCTTAAAAAAGTTCAAAAATACAAAGGACAGAACCTCCCCTCTCCATCAAAAAAGTGTCCCTGAACCCTTAGAGTTGGGCTCTATTTATAGAATTTTTCGGGTCGGGTCACGCCCCCCTGTCATGCCCGGGTCGGGCGTGACCCTGGGGCGTGACACATTCGGCGTGACTTTTTCGGGCTGGAATTTGATTCTGACGAAGTAATGGAGGTACACACCCACAAGTCACGCCCTGGTAGGGTGTGTACCTGGGGCGTGTTCTTTGCGGCGTGACTTTGTTGAGCTGAAATTGAATGCTGGAGGTGACGGGCGGAATTGCTGAAGTTCACGCCCATATGTCACGCCCGGGTCAGGCGTGACCCTGGGGCATGACACTTTCGGTGCGACGGTGGAGCGGGAAAAACGAGCGCGCTGCGGTGATTCCTCGGAACCTGGGGACACGCCTCTAGAACACGCCCGTGTCGGATGTGACACGGGCGTGACAGAGGGCGTGTTCACTAAGTTTCCACGGAATGCAGTTTCGGACCAATTGCTTCATTCCTCTGGGTTACACGCCTTAGGTACACGCCCTGGTAGGGCGTGACCTTGGGGCGTGTCACAGCAAAATTCGGCTGAAAGCCATCAAAACCTGCAAAAAGCAGAAAAAATGCATTAGCGACAAAAATATATACAAAGGGGAATCAAAATAAGTACTTTACAAGACATGATTTGCTTTAAAACCCCGAAAATATCCTAATAAAATTTACTGCAAACCGTATTATCAAATTCCCCCAAGCTTAAGTTTTGCTTGTCCCCAAGCAAAGATATAAAGACTAGCTAATCATAAAAAGTGACTAATTCAAAAAGTTTTAATCATACTTACACAAGTACTATGCGAAATTCTAGGTAGAGAGAATGTAAAACGTAAATCTAAAACAATTATTTTGGTATGGTTTAACTTTTATAAACTTTACTTAATAAAAATAAATCATCCAGAATTTTGACGAAATTCTTTAAATAGATTTGAGCAAGGAAATGAAAATGAAAAGAACGTATTGAGTTATTACTAGATCCAAGCAACGCATTATAATTATATCAATTAAATAACAAAAATCTAAGTTTAAATCCAAAACTAAAACTGATTTACTTTTCTTCTTTTCTTAGTTGTTAAATAAAATTAAAAAAAGGGCGTGAATCAAAAGGACTTAATAGGACCGAAACGTTTGGTTTAGGAATATGAATAGGAGTGGAATTCAAATATAAACATGGAGGCTTAAAAATCACACTAAACTAAAACAACGAGTTTCAAAAAAAATAAATTTATTTTAAACAAAATATGTATAAATAAATTTATTTTTTTCTTTATGATTATTTATCTCTCTTTTTTATTATTATTATTTTCATTCATTTTTTCTCTTTTTTTTCAATACATTGCTTTTGAGTACACTTTTTTCAACAATTTCTCCAAAGATAACACAAAATTTCCTATCAAAAAAATTAGCGTGATTAGATAGGTAGGAATTTGGGCTTTGGTGAAAATGAAATGTTGTGTGGAGTTATCAAATGAATTTGGAAAAAAGGCTCAAAAGCGGCTAACTAGTGGTAAAAGATTTTAGGTTGGCAGGAAAGCTCAAACGTAAACAAAAATGGCCTAAATCATTTTCACGCTTTTTTAAATTTATTTAAAACATAGAGTCGATAAATTTCAAAAAGCAAGTTCGAGATAATAAAAGAAGATTGATGAAATTATCTTGAAAATAAAAATAATATGTGACTTGGATCGTTCATATCTACTACGTTATTCAAAATTTGTTCTTACAAAAATTATCTAAAGACGAAAAGGAAAATAGTGGATGATAAATTTTTAGAGAAAGTAAAGAAAATAAAGAACGGAAAATCATAATAGAAATGCACGTTTTAGAGAAATATTTTACCTTAACATGCTACCGTGAATTAGAAACACAGCATGACCAACATTTTACTTGTGAAATATGATTAAAAAATGATTAGAAAAATTATAATTAACTACGTTGTTTATAAAAAAGTTTGAGAAAAACAAAACATAAACATGGGGTACTTATTGAAATACCAAAATGCAGCTATATATATATATATATATTTTTTTTTTTAATTTTTTGGATATTTTTTTTTGAATTTTTTGGATTTTTTGGATATTTACAAAAAGCAAAAAGGAGGAACTCATCCCCCAAGATTAAAATCTACATTGTCCTTAATGGAGAAGGAGGTCGGAGAACGAGAGAAAAGTAAAGTACAGAAATGAAAGACAGAATTGAAAAACAGGTACTTCCCCGGTTTTATGTTACAGGGAAAGCTGAGTGATGCCGCTCCTCCATGCCTGTGCGGTGGATCTTCATGAAACGTCGTCCGGTGGACTTTGTCAGGGAATCAGAACCGTTGGAGCAGGCGATCGCAGAAGTTTCAGCTTGCCGGAGCCATTCGGGGCAAAAATTGTAAAATAAAGAAAACAAAAAAAGATAACTTGGGTTGCCTCCCAAGAGCGCCCTTTGTTTAAAGCGTCGTTTGAGCTCGACGCATCAAAATAAGATTGTCCCAAATATTGTTTAAATATTAAGTTCGAATAAAGTTCAAAGTTTATGAGAAAAATAAAGTTCAGATTAATCAAATGTCAGGACCGAAAAGATAGAGTTAACAGGGTGGAGACTGACATCATCACAGAAATACAGTTTTAGACGCTGACCATTCACTTTGAAAGTACCCTTATCAAGGTGGGAAATTAAAACAGTACCATAAGAAAAGACTTCTAAAACAGTAAAAGGCCCCGACCAACGTGATTTTAATTTACCCGGGAATAAACGTAAACGAGAATTATAAAGAAGAACTTGGTCGCCCGGCTAAAAGATTTTTGGGTGCCTAAGATGTCGATCGTGTAAACGCTTCGTCCGCTCTTTATAAAGTCTGTTATTTTCATATGCATAAGAGCGCCACTCGTCGAGTTCGTTAAGTTGAAATTTTCTAAAAATGCCGACAGAGTGGGGATCGAAGTTTAAAAATCGTAAGGCACAAAAGGCACGGTGCTCTAACTCTACGGGTAAATGACACGATTTTCCGTAAACCAACCGATATGGCGTACATCTGAGGGTGGTTTTGTATGCTGTTCAGTAGGCCCATAGAGCATCGTCTAATTTGGCTGACCAGTCTTTTCTAGATGTTGAAACAGTCTTTTCTAAAATTCTTTTTATTTCTCTATTCACTACTTCGACTTGTCCGTTAGTTTGGGGGTGGTAGGCAGTGAAAAGCTTATGAGTAAAGCCATATTTAGTTAGGATTTTTGAAAATTGCGCATTACAGAAATGGGAACTCCTATCACTAACGATAGCACGCGGCGTACCGAATCGAGAAAATTTTTTTTTTGAAAATTAACTACGACTCGGGCGTCATTCGTAGGAAGAGCTTGGGCTTCGGCCCAACGCGAAACATAATCAACGGCAACTAAAATGTAATTATTCCCGAAGCTAGAAGGAAAAGGGCCAACAAAATCAATCCCCCAGAGGTCGAAAACTTCGCACTCTAGGAAATAATTTTGTGGCATTTCATTTTTATTCGAAATATTCCCCGACCGTTGGCAAATATCACACCTACTTACAAAGTCATGCACGTCTTTAAACAGGGTGGGCCAGTAAAAACCCGCGCTTAACACTTTGTGAGCGGTGCGAGCAGCTTGATAGTGCCCACCTATCGGTCCTTCATGCAAATGTTTAATAATATCTAATCCTTCATCAAAAGAAACACACCTCCTGATCACTTGGTCGGCACAAATTCTGAAAAGATGCGGGTCCTCCCAAAAATAGTTTTTCAGCTCAGAAAAGTATTTCTTCTTTTGCTGAGATGAAAACTCTTTTGGGAGCACACGGGCCACTAGATAGTTGGCGATGCGGGCAAACCAAGGAGAAGTAGATGTGTTAATTATGAACAGCTTCTCATCAGGGAAATAGTAATGAAAAGTATTTTCGTCTAATTGTTCTATAAACGGGTTGTCTAGGCGCAAAAGGTGGTCGGCGGCCAAGTTCTCGGCACCTCGCTTATCACGGATCTCTAAGTCAAACTCCTGGAGGAGTAAGACCCAGCGAATCAAGCGAGGCTTGGCATCCATTTTAGAGAGGAGATATTTGAGGACCGAGTGGTCCGTAAAAACAATAATTTTCGAAAGAGTAATATAAGGGCGAAATTTGTCAAAAGCGAATACTACAGCTAAGAGCTTCTTCTCGGTTGTGGTGTAATTTTCCTGTGCAGATGTTAGTGTTTTACTAGCGTAATAAATGGGGTGGAAGTTTTTGGAAATACGTTGACCTAGTACGGCTCCCACCGCATAACTACTCGCATCACACATTATTTCAAATGGAAGATCCCACACCGGAGCTATCATGATAGGGGCATTAACTAATTTTTCTTTTATTAAATTGAAGGCAGCTAGACAGAGGTCATCAAAGATGAATGGGGCATCTTTTTCTAAGAGATGGGTAAGGGGCTTGGTGATTTTGGAAAATTCCTTTTTGAAGCGGCGGTAGAAACCCGCATGACCCAGGAAACTTCTTATAGATTTTATGTTTGTAGGTGGCGGCAGCTTCTCGATAACTTCTATTTTCGCAACGTCTACTTCAATACCCCTTTCAGAAATTTTATGTCCCAAAACTAACCCTTCCCTCACCATAAAATGACATTTTTCCCAATTTAAGGCGAGGTTAGTTTCTTCGCATCGCTCTAAGACTATTTCAAGGTTCTCTAAGCAACTATCGAAGGAATTCCCGAACACGGAGAAATCATCCATGAAAACTTCCATAATGCTTTCTACGTACTTGTCAAATATGGCGAGCATACATCGTTGGAATGTAGCTGGCGCATTGCACAATCCAAACGGCATTCTTCGGTAGGCGAAGGTGCCGAAGGGACAAGTAAACGTAGTTTTCTCCTGGTCCTCGGGGGAGATGGGGATTTGAAGATACCCCGAGAGGCCATCGAGAAAACAATAAAAGTTATGTCCAGAAAGTTGTTCTAAAATCTGATCAATGAACGGCAAGGGGAAGTGATCCTTGCGGGTGGCGTCATTCAACTTACGGTAATCTATACACATTCGCCATCCGGTTACCGTCCGAGTCGGGATTAATTCATTATTTTCATTACTTACTACCATTATCCCTCCCTTCTTTGGTACTACCTGTACTGGTCTAACCCACTTACTGTCGGATATAGGATAGATAATTCCTGCGTCTAACAATTTCATAACCTCTCCCTTAACTACGTCTTTCATGTTTGGGTTTATACGGCGCTGAGGTTGTATCGAGTTACGTGAATTATCTTCCATTAAGATTTTATGAGTGCAAAAAGATGGGCTTATGCCCTTGATATCAGATATCTGCCAAGCAATAGCTTGGCGATGCTTTTGTAAAATTGAAAGAAGTTTATCCTTTTGTGCATCCGTGAGGTAGGCCGAAATTATGACAGGCAGCTTGGAGTCCTTTTCTAAGAAAGCGTATCGAAGGTGCTCTGGTAGTTCTTTCAGTTCCAAGGTAGTGGGGTCATCATACGAGGTTTTGGAAATTTGTTCTTTTTCAAAAACTATGTCCTCGTACACTTTTTTATATGTAAAATTAAAAGGGGTGTTGCTAGCGGCCATGGCGGCTTCGTGCAGCGATTCAGTTGGAAAAGTAGAAGAGGAACAAAAATCAAATTTTTTTTTTCAAAATCAGAAAGACGGGTGGAGGATTCTTCACTTAGGTGTAGAGATTCAGTTGGAGGAGTAGGAGAGGAACAAAAATTGGAAAATTCTTCTTCAAAATCAGAGGTGTGAGAGAAGGATTCTTCACTTACGGTATCCATGAAAAAACAGGAGTCATCATTAGCTGGTGTGTTCTTCATCGAGGGGGTGATAGAGAAAGTTACCTCATCGTCGCCCACTCGAAGGAAGAGCTTAACATTGCTTACGTCAATGATAGCTCGAGAGGTGGCAAGGAATGGTCGGCCAAGGATCAGGGGAACCTCGACGTCTTCTTCGATGTCCAAAATGACAAAGTCCACCGGGAAGATGAACTTGTCAACTTTGACTAGGACGTCCTCCACTATTCCTAACGGGTATTTGACTGATCTGTCGGCGAGCTGGATACTCATGCGTGTGGGGTTGAGACTACCAATTCCTAACTTTTTAAACAACGAGAGGGGCATAAGATTAAGACTCGCACCTAAGTCGGCTAAAGCGTGTTTGACAAAGAGATCACCAAAGACACACGGGATAGAGAAACTACCCGGGTCACTGATTTTCTTCGGTAATCCGTTTGTCAAAACCGCCGAGCACTCGGCATTTAACGTGACATGAGAAAGGTTCTCTAACTTCTTCTTGTTGGTTAGGAGGTCCTTAAGGTATTTTGCGTACTTCGGCATCTGGGATATGGCTTCGTGGAAAGGCAGATTTATGTGGATTTGTTTAAACATTTCTAAAAAAACGGGTGTATTGATCATCCTGTCGTTGTTTATTAAGTTCGGAAGGGTATGGCGGGGATGGATTATTTTTAAAGGTGGTTGGTGGAGTGAGTTGTTTTTCTAAAATAGGAGTGATAATTTCTTCGGCAGAGGGTGGAATTTTTAAAACGGGAACGGAGCTTTGATTTTTTAAAGCGGAAGCGGAGATTGCCTCGGGCTCTTCACTTATCATACCGGGAACTTTCTTCCCACTCCGAAGAGTTATAGCTTTCGCTTGCTCTCTCGGGTTGGGCTCGGTATTGGAAGGAAGAGACCCTACGGGTCGCTCAGAAATCATTTTATCGAGCTGTCCTACCTGATTTTCTAAATTTTTAACACTTCCGGTTAAGGTTCTAATCATAGCATCATTAGCATTCATGTATTTTGAAAACTTTTCCTCCAAATTTGGAGGTTTTGGAAAACTATGAGGAGGTGGTGGTGGTGCAGAAAAATCACTTTGCGGTGGCGGGCGCACAGCATTCGATGGATTGCTCCATGAAAAATTCGGATGATTTCTTAACGCAGGATTATAACTATTCAGAAAATTAAAATCAGGAGGATGATAATTCGCAGCAGAAAAATTATTAAAAGCAGTTCTAGGCATATTATTTACATAATCCAAATGTTCGGCGGGAGGAGTTGCAGATTCCCATACCTGAGGGGCGGAGGCAGCAGTCATTTCCGTAATTTTTTTGCTTAATATGTCAACTTGCAGTGCGAGTTGGGAGACGTTGTCCACTTCAAAGAGACCTGCAGGTTTGTTTGGGCGGGTCCTAGGCACATTCCACTGGTAAGTGTTCATGGCCATGTCCTCAAACAGCTCAAGAGCTGCTTCCGGGGTCTTATGGTTTAAAGTACCGCCAGAAGCTACGTCTATCATTTGCTTTGTGCTTTGATTTAGCCCATTATAGAACGTCTGCACCTGCAACCATACAGCCAGAGCGTGATGTGGGCATCGTCTTAATAATTCTTTAAATCTTTCCCAGGTTTCGTAAAGGGTCTCAGAGTCTATTTGTCCAAAGGCAGAAATGTAATTCCTAAGTTTTGCAGTTTTAGCAGGCGGAAAATACTTGGCCAAAAATTTTTCAGTTAATTGCGTCCAAGTAGTTATGCTATTTTTAGGAAAGGTGTTCAGCCACTGCTTAGCCTTAATTCTAAGAGAGAAAGGAAATAATCTTAGCCTAATAGCATCATTTGTGACACCATTTATCTTGAAGGTGTCACAAATCTCAAGAAAGCTGGCTATGTGTGCGTTCGGGTCTTCATCTTGA
The DNA here is from genome assembly GCA_039583875.1 of Platanthera guangdongensis. Taxonomy (NCBI): domain Eukaryota; kingdom Viridiplantae; phylum Streptophyta; class Magnoliopsida; order Asparagales; family Orchidaceae; genus Platanthera; species Platanthera guangdongensis. Next base: position 120,860,632 of record CM077164.1, read on the forward strand.
AGCCCGTCAAATTGCACATACTGCTGTACCATTTGAATTATGCTAGGCTTTAGTTCGAAATTATTATTATTTATTGCAGGGCGAACTATACTAGATTTTGTACCCTCGAGATTCGGTCGTGCATAATAGGACATAGTCCTTTGCACGGCTTCCTCCACGTTGGGTTCTGCCATTCTTAAGGTAGAAAATGACTCGGAATCCTCAACCGGCACTTGGGTAGTAGGGCCTTGAAATCGCGACCTTCTCCGAAGAGTACGCTCAATTTCGTGGTCCAGGTCCAAAGTAACCGACAGACTTCTGCGTGTCATACACTAGAAGAAGAGAGGAGAAGAAAGACTAGAAAATAAAAGAGCTAATGAAGTTAGAATTTTTTTTTTGAAATAGATTTTTTATGTTTTAACTCCCGAACTTCCCAAGGGCTACCCGGTGAAGGGTTCGCAAGGTACTAGACAAGATAGTGGCATTTAGAGCCACTTTGCCCTTTTCGAGAGAGTTAGGTGGTGTAGAAAAATTTGTGATGTGGGTTTCTATTAAGTAGGTGGTAATTAAAATCCAGCCATTTAACTCCGAGCGAGCAGGCGGAAAATAAAAGCTACACTCACGCACTCGACAGAAAATTAAAACACACCCACTCTACAGAAAGTAAACATACTCTACTGAAATAAAGCCTGCCAATTAACTCAAGTGAGTAGGCTGAAAAATAAAAATACGCACACTTGCTTGAAGAAAATCCAGCCAATTAACTCAAGTGCGTAGGCGGAAAAATTAAAAATACACACACTTGCTTGAAGAAAATCCAGCAATTTAACTCAAGTGAGTAGGCGGAAAAATTTTAAGAAGGAGGGTGAGAAAGAGAAGTGATAAAATTAATATATTCGTGTTTTCAATTTATCAACGAGTGTAGCCTCCCCGACAACGGCGCCAAAAACTTGATTGTCTCTTAGATATTTGCAAGGAGAAAATAACCAAACTAACAATTCAACAAGGCAAGTATACCTATCGAAATGCAGCTAGGGGACACAAGTGTCGTATTGAAATCCGGGAACAGTTGAGTAAGCTTACTCACACGAAATCTATTATTTTATCGACGGAAAAACAAGGTTTTTTAGAAGAAATCTAAATGTACTAAAGGAAGAGAACTACTTGCAATGAAAGAGAGCTACTTGTATGAAAAGATAAAGAGAGCTAAAAGAGCGATTAACTTAAGCTTAATAACGATGAGGGGAAAATGCACTTGATCAGAAATCACCTCGGCAAGAGTGGTTAGAAAAATACGATAAATAAACCTAAGCTAATTAGGGTAAAGGTCCTTGACCGTGGAGGTTCCATGAATATTGACACGCTTCTCTCGAAGGCCGTGCCTAACTGAGTTTAGGAAGGTCCGACCGACACTCGCCTAAATCGGAGGCCTAAAACTCGCATTACGCGGTTTACCCCGCTATTGGATTTTACTCCAATCCGAGATATTTGAACGTCTGCCTCTCTCGAGGGGTGTGAACAACTCTCTTTACTCTTGAGTGCTCATTTCAAACTTTCGGCCTCTCGGCTAGCCCAGAATGAAAGCAAAGGTGGAGAGTATATATCGATGATATACCTCCAACCCGTGATAAATCAAGAGTAATTCAAGGCTAAACCCTAAAAAGAAAAGGTAAGATTCAAAGCATCATAACCTAATCACTCGAACCTCGGATCATCAAGATCGAGTACATGGAGGATTAGTTAATCATGGTGAGGTGGAAGAGGGGGATGAGTAGAAGAAGAATAATGAAAATAGAGCAGAAACGTAAAAGAAAACAACACTTTTTATTAATGGAAACAGGGATCTTACAGCTTGAAAACCAGAGATTACAAGTGCATGGAAAGGTAAACTACACTATCATTAGCATTATACTACAGAATGAAGCTAGGAACTAATACAGGGAAAGCATAAAGCTAGAGCTAAGAACTAAAAATGGAGAGACATGCTTAAAAAAGTTCAAAAATACAAAGGACAGAACCTCCCCTCTCCATCCAAAAAGTGTCCATGAACCCTTAGACTTGGGCTCTATTTATAGAATTTTTCGTGTCGGGTCACGCCCCCCTGTCACGCCCGGGTCGGGCGTGACCCTGGGGCGTGACACATTCTGCGCGACTTTTTCTGGCTGGAATTTGATTCTGACGAAGTAGTTGAGGTACACGCCCACAAGTCACGCCCTGGTAGGGCGTGTACCTGGGGCGTGTTCTTTGCGGCGTGACTTTGTTGAGCTGAAATTGAATGCTGGAGGTGACGGGCGGAATTGCTGAAGTACACGCCCATATGTCACGCCCAAGTCAGGCATGACCCTGGGGCGTGACACTTTCGGTGCGACGGTGGAGCGGGAAAAATGAGCGCGCTGCGGCGATTCCTCGGAACCTGGGGACACACCTCTAGAACACGCCCGTGTCGGATGTGACACGGATGTGACAGAGGGCGTGTTCACTAAGTTTCCACGGAATGCAGTTTCGGACCAATTGCTTCATTCCTCTGGGTTACACGCCCTAGGTACACGCCCTGGTAGGGCGTGACCTTGGGGCGTGTCACAGCAAAATTCAGCTGAAAGCCGTGAAAACCTGCAAAAAGCAGAAAAAATGCATTAGCGACAAAAATATATACAAAGGGGAATCAAAATAAGTACTTTACAAGACATGATTTGCTTTAAAACTCCGAAAATAGCCTAATAAAATTGACTGCAAACCGTATTATGAACAGCCTGGGACACGGCCGTGTGCGAGGCCGTGTTCGACCCAGGTCCGGGGATTTTTGTGCAGATCTGAGTCGTTCATTTTCTTTAAGTAGGATCCAATGGTTCAGACGGTTTCCTGCTCTGTTAAGGCCGGGAATAGGGGAGTTAATTCTTCATTTTTCTCCAAACCATTCTCTTTCCAAGGAGTTAGAGAGAGGAGGAAGAAGAAGGAGGATTCCGGCCGCCGGCGGAGCATCGGAGCATCGTTTTGAGATCTGAGAGCGGATCTATGGAGCAAAGTTCCTTGTGAAGATTTCCATCAGTGTAGTTTTTCCATGGCGCCAAAGCATACTACAAGGATAACGATTCTCCACTCGAGCATGTGAAGCTCTTCCTTTCTGCATAGGGAATCCCTCTCCCGCGAGTGTGCGTTGAGTGCGTGGTGTTCCTTGGGGTTGATGTGAATAGTCCCCCTTGTGTTGCATATAGAGTCCGGAATCGAAGTACGTGCATAAGCATTGTGTGTGAAGCCTACCCAAATGTGTATTGTCTGGATCGGTGATGTTGCATTTGTTATGATTTGCCGGAGAAGACTCCGTACTTTGGGGTTTTCGGGTTTCTACGCGGTAGATTGCAGCAGGGATCCTTGGAGGTTAGCTCCAAGGCGCACCCGGAAAACTGAGCAGAATCCTTGTTCTGCTAACTTGGCGGTCTGGGAATCGGCCTTGAACATAACTGGGTTATGTGATTGATTGGAATATTAGGATCCGAGAGAAGCTTGGCCCGTGCGTACGTCTTAATGTGAACTATGCGGTTGAGCAACGGGCAAGTGGAATTGGACCTGGGCTATGTGGTTCGGTGCGAGATACCCGAAAAGGGGACTGGCCATTGGCATAGTCCGGAGCCTTAGACAGTGGTCAGGAATGCTAAAATGCTCATGTTGATGCCATCCTGGGAGTGGTGGTGAAGACGCTGAAGTGTCAGGATTCACCGTTAATGTGCCCTGAGTGCACGAGGTGTTTGGCCGTGCGAGCCTACACCTGTGGTGAAGTATGTTTTTACTTAATTGTTTAGCTGGGCTAATGATATGCAGGGAAGGACCACCGCCGTCCCGAGAAAGGGACAGGGTCATTATAATTTGGTCGGCTTTAGCGGACCGTTGCATTGTTTGCCACCGTGTGGTGGAATGTTGCTTGCAGGTGCTGCGAAGCCGAGTGCAAAATAGCGGGCTGGAGCCCATGTTGCCGTGCTGGCCCTCGAAGGCCTTAGCGAATAGTTGTTTTATTTTGTCATGTGTTGCCGGTCTGTGAGCCGATGTATGTAAGACACTATCTTATTAAGTGAATATTTGTAAGGCCATAAGGCCATGTTTCTTTCAGTGTATTGTTATTTCATTCCGGTGGTAGTGTTTGTGGACATTCATGTAAATTGATTATTCAGTTTGGGTTCTTTCCACTTTTAAAAGCTTTCGCTAGAATGCTCTGTGATTGGACGAGTAGTCTTAATTGGAATGTTTGGCTATTAATACGTAACCCTTCCGTCTATCTGTGGTATATGGCCTTGGGTTCCAGCTGCACCTTCTGTTATATGCCATATGATGGATGAGGGTGTTACAAAAAGCGTCCATCGGGAGGACATCACACCATAACTTATTAGTATATGAATTGAATGAGAGGGGGACTAGGCATCGCCTGGTAACCGGAACGGTGATCTTGTTTATCCAAGCTACCTGATATTGGGTCGGGTGTGGTTCTGTGGTCAGGGCCATACGCGTGACGACGTTCTCATAAATGACATTCACACAGCTACCACTATTAAGAATCCACTTGCAGAGTTTCTCATTACTCTTAAAAATCAGAGAAAATATGCTCATCCTCTTCCAATCATTTAACAGACGAGGAGTGGTCAAGATACAACGCATCACCATAAGGTGATGATCGTCCTCTAAATCACCTGGGACCCCTTCTGGGTCACTCTCCTCAGCAGCCTCATACACTAAGTCAGTGGGATCGGAAGACGTCTCTAATAGGGCTACAGCCTTGGTCTTCGTTGGGCATTAAAAGGCATAGTGACCTTGAATGCTGCAAGAGTAACATATAGCATTGGCCTTGCTAACCTTTCCTATAGGAATATGCCCATTCGTGGGATTCCTAGCGTTCCTAGTAGTGATCACTACAGACTTCGACTCGGTGGACCTAAACATTCCCTTATCCGGATATGTGGAAGCAGATGCTCCAGCTGTGGACTTATTCTTTGAATGGGAATAGCAGGAGTAGGCCTTAGAGACTAGATGTTTTTCAATGTCAAGAGCGGCATTGAAGGTCATGTTCAGGTCCACATGACCATAACGCAAGAGATTCTTTGAATATCGGGTTGAAGCCCTTTATGAAATCTAGACAAGGTGACCTCGGGGATCTCCCTAAGATCACAACGCACCATGCGGTCCTTCAGCTCTCCCATATATTCAGCTACCGAATTTGAGCACTATTACAGAGTGGCAAGCTCGTCGAACATCTGTGTTTGGTGGTATGCAGGCACGTATTGATTAGATAGCAAATTCTTCATCACCGTCCATCCTATATGTGGAACTCCATTCCCGGTCCCTAGCCTATGCTCCTCATTTATCCAATATGTCTTAGCATACCAAGTTAACTTCATCCTGGCAACTTGGACCTTCTGAAGGTCCTTGAGAGTGTGCCAATCGAAGTAACATTCCAGGTCCACTACCCAGGTGAGGAAGATCTATGGATCTCCCATGGCGTCGTAGGTGGGGGCATCGATCTTAATAGCCCTACTAATATCGAAGTCACGCTCCAGGTGACAATCTAGATGTGGAATTTGGGGTGAGTTCCATCAGAGTTAGAATCGACTACCGGTTGGTGCTGGTTGGGCGGTCTCACATTAACGGGTGGACGTGGTCGTTCTTGGTTCTGTAGTATTTGGGCTAGCATGGTACTAAGCTCCATCATCTCAGTTTGCAGTCCCTCAATAGCCTCGGTATTCGCATCCCGTTCCTCATTTGCAGCCTTTCTAGACGAAGACGGTGTAGTGTACTCCGTTCCTCGTCTAGTGCGCATACAAGGTTACCCAAAATTTTGAAGGATGATTTTTTTTAGGCTGGTCCTAAAGTTAAAATAAGATTTTCTTTAATTTTCCTAAAGTGACAGGAATGACGAACGCTGAAATTTTTTTAAAAAATTTCGCAGAAAAATAAAGAATTTAGACCGCTATTTGCAGACCAGATTAATTTTTTTTTTGCTTTTTTTGACTAATTCGTGGCAACGGAAGAGGGCTAGGATGTTTGCAACATAGAAGTTGAAACAATCTGGCTCTGATACCAAATTGGTGTAGCGTATGTCACTAACAGAAATCTACACTAGAGAAGGCTCGAGTTTGCCAACAACGCACTCTATATTTGCCGCACCTACACAAGAATCTATCGCCCTTAATACGTGAGCTCTTTCGCGCACAAGAATAAACACATTCGGAGAAGGATCGAGTCTAAAACAGCGATGAAAAAAAGAGTCGGCTCATTCCCAAAGATAACGCAAAGGTTGCCAATCCTTTTTGAGAGCAAGACCTAGGCTATAGGCCAAGAACCGCTCAAGCTTAATGGACCTACCCGGTCCGGAGAAAAAGAAACAAGAACAATAACGATTTTATTTCAGAGATTTGAAAGAGATTAAATTTTAAAGCCACGGATAACACGATGGTTCACCTTCCACAAATCTAAGAGAGGAAGCACAAAGAGAGGGGAAGAGTTTACCCAACCCGGATTCACCATGCACACAAGATATTGTAGGATAATCACTCTCTCCACTGATCCACCGATGTCACAACGAATGGGGCTGCAACCTTCTTCCATGGAGTCACACCGAAGGAATCCACGCCGGTGTTGCATAGAAGAGGGGTGGAGGAAGGAGGGGATGGTTTCATACCACAAGGGGGCGGCGGCTAGGAGGAATGCCATAGCCGAAATCTCCTTTGGGTGTTTTTTAGGGTTCAATTCTTCTTCTCTTCATTCACCAAAAAAGCCCCTATATATAGGAGTTACATAAATAGATCCAACCATCAAAGATTGAGATGAAATCTCATCAATATGGATGGTTAATAGCACATCCAAATGTTTAAACGCACACCAAAGTAAAAATGCAGGAAATTAAAATATTACAAGTTCCAAATAAAATAAAGCATCTAAAATAATATAAATGGCCTTCATTTAGATCTTTAAGTAGGCTTGACGCACCGCGAATTTAGGTTGTAACGTTGTCTTCCGTTAGCGTCATCATGGCTCCTACAGTCATTATGTTGTTACGCCTCAGCAACCGGATCATCATCAAGTAGTGGTGCGAGGCCGCGGCATCATCCGATGATGGATTGATCGAACCAGTAATAAACTCGGTCTCCAACTTCTCAGCATCAACCTGCGTGGTCTCTGACGCTTGGCTGCCGGTCTCTAAAGTGGCTCTCTCACTCCAGCTTTCCTGGCTCTCTGCATCTTCTTTGTCTTCTTTGTCTTTGCATTCATCCTCTTCCTCGACCTTATCGTTACGTTTGTTTGTGCGGTTTATAGCGGCCACCTTCATTTTCAAGGTAGGGTACATGTCGAGGAAGTTGAAGCCAGCAAACCCTTGCCCGAAGTCGCTAAGGTGATGGTAGCGGTTAAGCGCTCTATTGATCCCTTTGATTACATGCAGGAAGTCGGTCTCTTGGAAGACCGAGTTTGCCGGATCGTACATTTTCTGCAATGGGATAGAAAGGTTACGTCGTGCAACTTCAAATGTTAATCGTAAGAACATCAGGTGATAACTTACCAATTCTTCCTTTTTTAGCTACGCATTTTCTTCCTCCTCTGTGAGATGTCTTTACAACTCGCTTTGGTTTTTGACTAACTGCTTGTAGGCTAGGACAATGAAGTGGTTAGTCACAAAACTTCTCGCGCTAACCTGTGCGGCTAGCCACGATAGGTCCCTCTCGGGAATATTCCTTAGCACCTTCAGTTTGCGCTTTTCGTACAAGGACGTGCCTATATCAGCGGCGTATCAGCTAATCTTTTCCCTCCCTCAGGATGGAAGGGCGGTGGATACTTGGACACTGCCACCTTCTGGATCCCACCTCATTGTTGAGTTGCCGTGGAGATCCTTCAGGCCGCTGCCCATTCCTCGCAGCATGAACTAGCTTTAGGAGGTCGAATCTTCCTCCTCCTCAGCCCACGGCAGCCTGACTCTTTTGTCCTTTTTTCACTTTGAGTAAGGGTTCGGCCGCTGGGGGTCAGTGGTTTGTTGAGCGGAACCGCGATAACAGCTGTAGAATAGAAGAAACAAGTTAGTTCACAAGCCAAGTGGCCAACAAGTTCAAGTCAATTCGGATTGGTACTTACTATCCTCAGCTTAGACATGTTCGAGGGAAGGGAGCAGCAGGGTGTAATGGTTAACATCAAGCCACTCTCCTTTGAAGAACTTATATAGATCCTTCTCCACCCCCTTTAGCTCGGTGTTGGCAAGGACGGCTTCATCGCAGACCTGGGGTTAACCGGTAGTAGTCTGAGCTGCCCTTCAAATATTACATACTGCTCAGACAAGTTTGCTATATTTTTCGACAGGTTGACCACCTTCAACCCTGGGCAGCCAAAGTACAGATGCCATTGTGGTCACCCTGTACTGTGGCTTCCTTCGACTTCTCCTGCTTGTTTTATTCAATGACAATTACTTCAGTTGGGACGGACAACTCATGTGGTTTGGGATAGCCGACACTTTTCTCGTCCACCTCAAAAATCTTTAACAGGGGTTCTCCCGATGGAGAGAAGGTGATGTCATTGGATCGGTCTATCGCGGTTCGTGGGAGAGGGGTTTAGGAGTTGTAACCATTGTGGTCACAGTTTGTAGGAGAGCAGTTTTAGAAGACGCTATAGTTTTGGTCGCAAAAGGCGAGGACTCGGTAACGGTCTTTACCGACCACTTTTCGGCATCAAAAGCCGCTAGAGAAATTGGTTTCTCAGTTTTTCGCTCAAGCTGGTGTCCAGAGCCCTCTGGTTTTCAGCTTTTCCTCATCTTCTTCTCAACCGACCTCTGTTCTCAGTGTAACATAGAAGAGATGATATCCATTTCAAAGAAAGTCGCTCCAGCTTGAATGGTGCTGACTGCTAATGGCGAGTAACGACCCGTAGCTTTAGAGAATTCTAGAAAATGATAGAGTTCAGTTCCTTTTATAGAAAGCACAACATTTAAGGCAGTCACGGTCTCTGGTTAAGTTTAACATTTCCGAAATTTTCTGAAATTTGAAAATGTGCGGGGATAATGTTCAACCAGAATTCATGACTAGTTTGCAATTCTTTCCAAGCCAGGCGACTTGTTCTTTCTAGCCGTCGTTATCAGCAAGATGACTAGTCACCAGCCAAACCATGTGGACTATACATCAGGATGCCATCAGGGACAGTTTAGACTAGTGACAAGTCCAGAGGCCAAGCCGCTCAGCTCACTGGTAGATGTTTGCCAGGCCATGCGACTTCCTTCCTTTTCTCTCTTTATTTGCTTCACGTCACCTCCGCCCGATTCTCCTGTCCCCTGGGAAGCCGGTAATTTTAGCCCTACACGTTAGGACAGGCCCCTGAGCCTATAAATATGGGGGGTAGCACTCCCCAAAGGACGTATAGTCGAATCCAGGAGCTATCTTGTAAGAGCTTGGGTCTCGAGTTTATTGACATGTGGCCTGCTGACCGGCCAACTTCACATTTTACCTCATCTGTTTTCCTTCTCACTGTAACTGCTTTGTCATAAATCATGAGAAATCTTGCCACTAGAGAGGCATTTTCCACGCAGGGCGAAGACTAAAGTTGTCGCTTCATGCGACTTACTCTGCTTCTTTCTTGTAACTGCTAGTAACTGGATACTCGACAGTTTCCTCCACCCACTTTTCTCATCATGGGATCCATAGGTGCACTTTGTGCATCAGCACCTGCTAATCTCTTCAAAAGAGAAGTCAAAAGCAATTAAATTTATATTATAACGTGAGTGCCTAAAGATAACTCACGAATGCATGCAAAAGAGAAGTCTAAAGCAGGTAAAAAACATATAATTCGAGAACCAGAGGTGAACTCGTGAATGCCAACTATTCTATACAAAAGATAAATAAAAGTAGTTATATTTAAATTATAACGCGAGTACCTAAAGAGAACTCGCGAAGACCTACTAATTGCCGTAATAGGGAAGTCAAAAGTATGTAAAGAAATATATAACGGGAGAAACTGACGTGAAATAACGAAAACTTGCTAACCTCTGCAAAATAGAATTCAAAACAGGTTAATTAAAATATAAAGCTATTACCTGAAGAGAACTCACAAACACCAGCTAATCTCCGCAACAGAGAAGTCAATAACTAGTAAGTAAACATTTAATGTGAGTACCTGAGGTAAACTCACAAACACCCACTTATCTCTACAAAAAAGAAGTCAAAAGTAGGTAAATTAACTTATAACATGAATACCTGATGTGGGCTCTTGAACACCTTCTCAACTCCACAAAAGAGAAGTAAAAAGTAGGTAAATTAACATATAACGTGAGTAACTGAAGAGAACTCGCAAATGCCAACTAATATCTGCAAACGAGAAGTCAAAAGCAGGCAAGGTAACATATAACGCAAGTACTTGAATAAAACTCACGAACACCTGCCAATCACTACAAAAGAGAATTCAAAAGCAGGTAAATAAACATATAACACGAGTACTTGAGTTGAACTCGCCAACACCTAAATATCTCTCCAAAAGAGAAGCCAAATACAGGTAAATAAACATATAACAGGAGTACCTGAGGTGAACTCGTCAACGTTTGCAAATCTCTGCAAAAGAGTAATCAAAAGAAGGTAAATTTAAAATATAATGCGAGTACATGAAGAGAACTCGCGGACACCTGCTAATCTACATAAAAGAGAAGTCAATATCAGGTAAAGAAACATATAATGCGAGTACCTTAGGGGAACTCGTGAACACCTTCTCTTCTCTACAAAAGATAAGTCAAAAGCAGGTAAACAAACATATAACGTGAATACGTGAAGAGATCTCGCGAACATATTCTAATATCTATAAAAAGGAAGAAAAAAGCAAGTAAATAAACATATAAATTGAGTACATGAGATAAACTCGCGAACACCTGCAAATCTCTACAAAAGAGAAATCAAAGTAGGTAAATTAACATATAATGCGAGTATATGAAGAAAACTCACGAACGTACTAATCACTTCAAACGAGACATCAAAAGCAGGTAAATAAACATATAATGTGAGTACATGAGGTGAACTCACGAACACTTGATAATCTCTGTATAAGAGAAGTCAAAAGCAATCAAATTAACATATAATGTGAATACCTGGAGAGAACTCGTGATCACACACTAGTCTTTGCAAAAAATAACTCAAAAGCAGGTAAATAAATATATAAAGCAAGTCCCTGAGGTGAACTCATGAACACCTACAAATCTCTGTAAAAGAGAAGTCATAAATAAGCAAATTAACATATAATGCGAGTACCTGAAGAGAACTCACGAAAACCTGCAAATCTCTGCAAAAGAGAGGTCAAAAGCCGGTAAATTAACGTACAGGGAGTATAGCAGAAGAGAACACATGAATACCTGCCAATCTCAGTAAAAGAGAATTCAAAAGTAGGCAAATAAACAAATAATATGAGTACCTGAGGTGAACTAACGAACACCTATTATTCTCTTCAAAATAGAAGTGAAAAGTAGGTAAATAAACATATAATATGAGTACCTGAGGTGAACTCGTGAAACCTACAATTCTCTTCAAAATAGAAGTCAAAAGTAGCTAAATTAACATATAACCTGAATGCATGAAGAGAACTCACGAACACTTGCTCAACTCTGAAAAAGAGAAGTAAAAATGCTGGTAAATAGAAATATAACACAAGTACCTTAGATGAACTCACAAACGCCTGCAAATCTATGCAAAAGAGAAGTCAAAAGAAGGTAAATATAAAATATAATGCGAGTACTAGAAGAGAACTCGTGATAACCTACTAATCTCTACAAAAGAGAAGTCAAAAGCAGGTAAATAAACATATAACATGAGTAACTAAGGTGAACTAGCGAACACTAGCTAATCTATGCAAAAAAGAAGTTAAAACATGTAAATTAACATAAAACGCGAATACCTAAAGAGAACTTGCAAAAATCTGCTAATATATGCAAAATAGAAATCAAAAGCAAGTAAATAAACATATAAAGCAAGTTCCTGAGGTGAACTCGCGAACACTTGCAAATCTCTACAAAAGTGATGTCAAAAGGAGGTAAATTAACATATAACGCAAGTACAAGAGGAGAACTCGTGAACATATGCTAATCTCTCCAAATGAAAAGTCCAAAGCAGGTAAATAAATATGTAACAGGAGTACTTGAGGTGAACTCGCGAACATCTGCTAATCTCAGCAAAAGAAAAGTCAAAAGCAGTTAAATTCACATATAACGTGAATACCTGAAAATAACTCAGTGAACACCTACTAATCTCAGCAAAAGGTAAGTCAAAAGTAGGTAAATAAATATATTAAGAGAGTACTTGAGTTGAACTCGCGAGTACCTAAAAATCTATACAAAAGTGAAGTCAAAAACAGATAAATTAAAATATAATGCTAGTGCTTGAAGAGAACTTGCGAAAACCTGCAGATTTCAACAAAATAGAAGTAAAAAATATGTACATAAACATATAACACGAGATACTAAGGTGAACTCATGAACACCTGCAAATCAATGTATAAGAGAAGTCAAAAGATGGTATATTTAATATATAATATGAGTACATGAAGAGAACTCTTGAGCACCTGCTATTCTCCACAAAAGAGAAGTCAATAGCGGGAAATAAACATATAACACGAGTACTTGAGGTGAACTCGTGAACACCTGGTAATCTTTACAAAAGAGAAGTCAAAAGAAAGTAAATTAACATATAATGTGAATACCTGAAATGAACTTGCGAACACATGCTCATCACTACAAAAGAGAAGTAAAAAGCAGGTAAATCAACATATAACAAGTGTACTTGAGTTGATGTTGTGAACAACTGATAATCTCTATAAAAGAGAAGTCAAAAGCAGGTAAATAAGCATATGACATGAGTACTTAAGGTGAACTTGCAAACACCTATTAATATCTGCAAAAGAGAAGTCAAAAGAACGTAAATAAACATAGAACGTGAGTATCTGAGGAGAACTCACGAACACCTTCTAATCTATTCAAAAGAGAAGTCAAAAGCAGTTAAATTTACAATATAACGCTAATGCATAAAGACCACTCACAAATACATGCTAATCTCTGCGAAAAAGAACAAAAAGCTGATAAATAAATATATAATGCGAGTACATAAGGTGAACCCACCAACGCCTACTAATCTCTACAAAAGATAAATAAAAAAGTAGGTAAATTTTAAATATAACTCGAGTACCTAAGAGAACTCGCAAACACATGTTAATATCCATAATAGGGAAGTCAATAGCCTGTAAATAAACATATAACGTGAGTAACTCACGTGAACTCACAAACACTTGCTAATCTTTACAAAAGATATATCAAAAGCAGGTTAGTCGAAATATAATGAGAGTACCCGAAGAGAACTCACGAACACCTGTTAATCTCTGTAAAAGAGAAGTCAATGTTAAAATTCAACAAACCGCAGACGCCCCCTTGGATACCCTGTTGAAAACTCAACAAACCGGAGGAGGATACGCCCACTTATAATGTTGAAAGTTTTCCCGGATCATGGAGTTAGCAAGGGTTATCTCAACAAAGCAGTAACAACCAGCAACGCATGCAGCACAAGCTTCCTTATTGATCAAGAGCAAACTTCTTTACAAGGCGAGACATACATGGAGAGACATGCTTCACCAAAACCCAAACCAGGAGAACAGAGATAGTTACAAAGACAAGAAAGAAAAACAAGCCGCGTGGACTCAACCACCAAGCCACCGGTCTACTGCTGTGGAGTCTGCTCAGTCCGCCAGGTCGCCAGACCGCAAGCCAAGCCGCGCGGACTACCCCTTATTCCAATGTTTAGCTCTTCACCGCCGATCTGCAGGCCGCCTGACCGCTAGGTCGCCTAGCCGCCAGACCGCACAAGCTGCGTCACCGAATGGAACAGTCCGCCTGAAGCAGGCGACTTCCTGAACCCCGAACAAAGTTGCCAAAGAGGAGACCGCCTGGTCACTATCTGCGACCTATTGCTTACCGCCTGTTGCTTAACCGCAGAGTCCGCACTGTCCCTGACCGCAATCAGAGCCAAGTCCTGGCTTTCCAGCACTATCCGCACAACCTGCACAGCACAACCGGGTCAACTCTCAAACCGCGCGGACACCAAAGTCCAGACCGCAGCAACTTACGCGAGCTCAATTACTGTTCTCTTACTTCGGTCCAGGTTCCCTTTTTATTTCTGATGTGACATGGGTCCTATTTATAGGCACGATGATGAGTATGGTCACCGCCCTAGCCGATAGGATCACCGCCACATCCCGCAGCAAGAACAAGTGTATCCGCAAGCCCGCGGATACACATTCAAGTCTGCCGCTCCTGTGCAGACAGCCAGTCCGCCCCAGCTTCTCCAAGGCCGGACTCCGATATCCAGCCCGCCTTGCCGCCAGAGGCCAAGCCAGGACCACCACAGCCGGACTCCACAACAGCTATGTCTGCCAATCTGCGGACAAGGCATCAGCCCGCAAACCCCGAGCCCGCAGCCTCGCCATCAAGGCACCTGCCGGACTCAGCGGACACCCGGCTACCGTCCGCACCTCCTGAGTCCATTGCCTCCATCTCCAAGGCACCGCCGGACTCAGCGAACACGCCGATCCAGTCTGCTCACAGCAGACTCCAGTCCGTATCCCTGAGTTCATAACCTCATCACAAGGCTAAACCGAACTCAGCGGACTCCAGCTCCAGTCCGCACGCTCTTGCCCAGGCAGTCCTCCAGTCCGCATACCCCCAAGCTTAGCAAACAAGGCAACAGTACTTCTACTAGGCTTGGCGGACTGAGAAAGCAGCCCGCGCTCCACTGCGCGATCTCCCCGGACTGAGCCAACCTGGACTTGGTTCAGATCACACCAAGTCCAGTCCACTGGCCACATAGGCCAGTCCGCACTTACTGGCGGACACTGGATCTATCCCGCCATACCGGGCGACCTCCAGTTTCTGTTCGCGCTGACCGGCGATCTCTGCGGCTTCCACTTGCCACTTCACTATAGCAAGACCAAGGCAACTGCCAAACCGGTCTGCCGAGCTCCAGTTCTTCAGTCCGCAACATGCCGGACTCCGCGGATAGGATTTCAATCTGCCCGGTTACTTCCTGGGAACCAACTGCCTGCTGAGTAATCCCCGGCCTGACAGACCGCCGCTGCTGTCCGCGTAGTCCGCGCGAACAGACCGCCCAGGCCGCCATAGAGCAAACCGCCTGCAACATCCCTGCCGACTTAGCAGTCCGGCAACCCTGTCCGCGTAGTCAGCGCGGATAGGTTGCCCAAGCCTTCCATTCACCCACTTTCACTTCACAATTTTCAACACTCCCCCTTGAAGTGAGAAGTGGTGAATAACTCCAGCAGCTCCCGTAACCTTGCACCTGGTCCCTCCGATAGCATCTACGAAGAGATGTACAAGACATAGTCCTCGCCCCGCATATCATGGACCATGAGGGAGCCCTCCAGCATCTCCCAAAAGGAGCCATGCTTCCCTCTGCCTTCTTCAGCTTCAACCTCCACTCATGCATCACAGGAGTATCACCAACTTCCTTGGGCACAAAAGCCCAAGCCTTGTTATCTTTGAGAGAAGTCACCTCTTCAGCCTTGGTGTCAACGACCTCCTTGATTCTAGTGGGGTCATCACAGCCAGAAGTACCTTGCTTGACCTGAGGGCTAACAAGGAAACACGAAACCAAGTCCGCCGTGTTACCTTCACTATATCGAGCTGGTGGCTTACTGATCCTCTTCGATCTCCGAAGAACCTAATCATGGCTAACCACCTCCGCTGCTTCTGAACCAGCTCCATTCCCGGGCAAACCCGGAACAATGCTTCCCTTGCTTCCTGAACAAGACGCCTCCTCACTGGAACCAAGAGCACCTGGAGCAATGCTCCCCCTGCTACCTGAACCAGAAGACTCCCCTCTTGAACAAGAACTACCTGGAACATCGCTCCCCTTGTTTCCTGAACCAAAAACCTCCGCCTTCGAGCCAGAAGATCCTGGAGCATCGCTCCCCCTTCTTCTCGACTCTGACGCCTTTGCCCCGGAGCTAGAACAACCTGGAGCACCTGGTGACTCAGGTAACTCCACTTCCTTAGCAGCAGCCTCCTTCAGCCCACCATCTGACCTGCTTATCTCTAGCTCCACATGAGAGCTACTCCAAAACGGCATCAACTCATCGAAAACAATGTCTCTCGACACTATGAGTTTCTTCGTCGCAGGATCTATACACCTCCATCTTCTTCTCTGCTCATCATACCCAACAAAGACTAGCTTTGTCTTGAGAGCACCCGGAGAATGTATATAGCAGGTAGATCCAAACACCCGAAGGTGCTTCACTGAGGGCTTCACTCCGAACATCAGCTCATAAGGAGTCTTTACTATGATCGGACTAAGAGGCATCTGGTTGATGACATGAGCAGCACAGGCCATTCCTTCCGCCCAAAGAGCCTTCAGAACGCCTTTACTCTGAAGCCAACACTTGCAGGTCTCCGTTAACCAACGGATCATCCGAGCTGCAATACTACCTTGTTGTGAATTATGTCCACAAGAAAGCTCCTTCCGGATCCCTTGCTTCCTGCAAAAGTGTGAAAACTCGGTTGAGCCAAACTCACCACCGATACTTGTCCTCAACACCTTGATCCTCCGGCCAAGCAGGCCACCCACAAGCTTCTTGAACTCCACAAACAAGCGTACCATGTTGGACTTCTTCTTCATGAAGTATACCCACGTATACCTAGAATAGTCATCAACCAATATCAGCATGAACCTGCTGCCTCCAAGACTGGCCGTGACAGTCGGTCCCACCAGAGCACAATGGACAACCGCCAATGGTGCTTTACATCTGGATTGTGCTTTGTCAACCATGAAGCGATAGGCTCCACTTTCCTGACATCCCGCACACCCCCGACCATCGCCATAGGATGACAATCTAGGCAAGCCTCTTACGAGTCTTCTTTCCGCCATTGCTTTCAGCTTGTCCATCCCTATATGCCCCAGTTTTTCATGCCAGATAGCTGCACAATCACTGGCATTCATCCGATCAGCTTCAGAACTTGTTGATAACCCAACAAGGCTCTTCTCCTTCCTCCCTACTCGAGCAACGTTCGTCGAGAGCAAGACAACCTTGCACTCCTTCCGAAGATGACCTTGCTGCTTGCATTTATAGCACCTTGGTCCTTCCTTCCTCTTCCTATCACACCTAGGAGAAACACTCCTTTCTTCCTGATACGAAGTAGAGGGACCATCGTCAGCAGCAACCTTCACCTCCTTCCTGAACAACCCATCAAGGGAAGTCCAAACCTCCGCAGCTGACCGACATCCACTGATGTGGTCCAAGAGCTCCGATGAGATCACCTGCTTGAGAATAGACTCCGCTTTCGCATTTGTCTCCTTCCAAGCTCTCATCGCCTCAGCATTGCCAGCAGTATCCTCTTGTCTTCCTGCTCCACATACAACCTCCCAAAGGTCCTCGCCAAGAAGAAAGCTCTTCATACAGGACTTCCACCGTTCATAGTTCGTCTCTGTAAGAAGATCAAATCCAAGCCAACTTGCATCCTCCACTGCCATGGTTCTACCATTGGTTTCCTCTACAAAAGATCAACTACTTCCATTGAGCACTGCTTGACCACTCCAACAACCTCCCTCTGATACCATGTTAAAATTCAACAAACCGCAGATGCCCCCTTGGATACCCTGTTGAAAACTCAACAAATCGGAGGAGGATACACCCACTTATAATGTTGAAAGTTTTCCCGGATCGTGGAGTTAGCAGGGGTTATCTCAACAAAGCAGTAACAACCAGCAACGCATGCAGCACAAGCTTCTTTATTGATCAAGAGCAAACTTCTTTACAAGGCGAGACATACATGGCGAGACATGCTTCACCAAAACCCAAACCATGAGAACAGAGACAGTTACAAAGACAAGAAAGAAAAACAAGCCGCGCGGACTCAACCACCAAGCCACCGGTCTACTGCTGTGGAGTCCGCTCAGTCTGCCAGGTCGCCAGACCGCAAACCAAGCCGCGCGGACTACCCCTTATTCCAATGCTTAGCTCTTCACCGCCGATCTGCAGGCCGCCTGACCGCGAGGTCGCCTAGCCGCCAGACCGCACAAGCTGCGTCACTGAATGGAATAGTCCGCCTGAAGCAGGCGACTTCCTGAACCCCGAACCAAGTTGCCAAAGAGGAGACCGCCTGGTCACTATTCGCGACCTGTTGTTTACCGCCTGTTGCTTAACCGCAGAGTCCGCACTGTCCCTGACCGCAATCAGAGCCAAGTCTTGGCTTTCCAGCGCTATCCGCACAACCTGCACAGCACAACCGGGTCAACTCTCAAACCGCGCGGACACCAAAGTCCAGACCGCAGCAACTTACGCGAGCTCAATTACTGTTCACTTACTTCGGTCCAGGTTCCCTTTTTATTTCTGATGTGACATGGGTCCTATTTATAGGCACGATGATAAGTATGGTCACCGCCCTAGCCGATAGGATCACTGCCACATCCTGCAGCAAGAACAAGTGTATCCGCAAGCCCGCGGATACACATTCCAGTCCGCCGCTCCTGTGCAGACAGCCAGTCCGCCCCAGCTTCTCCAAGGCCGGACTCCGATATCCAGCCCGCCTTGCCGCCAGAGGCCAAGCCAGGACCACCACAGCCGGACTCCACAACAGTTGTGTCCGCCAATCTGCGGACAAGGCATCAGCCCGCAAACCCCGAGCCCGCAGCCTCGCCATCAAGGCACCTGCCGGACTCAGCGGACACCCGGCTACCGTCCGCACCTCCTGAGTCCATTGCCTCCATCTCCAAGGCACCGCCGGACTCAGCGGACACGGCGATCCAGTCTGCTCACAGCAGACTCCAGTCCGCATCCCTGAGTTCATAACCTCATCACAAGGCTAAACCGAACTCAGCGGACTCCATCTCCAGTCCGCACGCTCTTGCCCAGGCAGTCCTCCAGTCCGCATACCCCCAAGCTTAGCAAACAAGGCAACAGTACTTCTACTAGGCTTGGCGGACTGAGAAAGCAGCCCGCGCTCCACTGCGCAATCTCCCCGGACTGAGCCAACCTGGACTTGGTTCAGATCACACCAAGTCCAGTCCACTGGCCACATGGGCCAGTCGCACTTACTGGCGGACACTGGATCTAGCCCGCCATACCGGGCGACCTCCAGTTTCTGTCCGCGCTGACCGGCGATCTCCGAGGCTTCCACTTGCCGCTTCACTAGAGCAAGACCAAGGCAACTGCCAAACCGGTCTGTCGAGCTCCAGTTCTTCAGTCCGCTTCATGCCGGACTCCGCGGATAGGATTTCTATACGCCCGGTTACTTCCTGGGAACCAACTGCCTGCTGAGTAATCCCCGGCCTGACAGACCGCCGCTGCTGTCCGCGTAGTCCGCGCGAACAGACCGCTCAGGCCGCCACAGAGAAAACCGCCTGCAACATCCCTACTGACTTAGCAGTCCGCCAACCCTGTCCGCGTAGTCCGCGCGGATAGGTTGCCCAAGCCTTCCATTCACCCACTTTCACTTCACAATTTTCAACAGTCAATAACCGATAAGTAAACATATAAACCAAGTACCTGAGATGAACTCATGAACACCGGCTTATCTCTTTAAAAATGATTTCAAAAGCACATAAATTAACTTATAATATAAATACCTGATGAGTACTCGTGAATACCTGCTCATCTCTGCAAAAGAGAAGGCAAAAGGAGGTAAATTAACATACAATGCGAGTACCTGAAGAGAACTAGCAAACACCTGCTAATCACTGCAAAAGAGAAATCAAAAATAGGTAAGTTAACATATATCGCAAGTGCCTGAATAAAACTTGCGAACACCTGCAAATCTCTGCGAAGCAGAAGTCAAAAGAAGGTAAATAAACATATAATGTGAGTACTTGAGGTGAACTCACTAACACATGCTAATCTCTCCAAAAGAGAAGTCAAAATCAGGTAAATAAACATATAACATGTCTACCTGAGGTAAACTCGTTATTGCCTGCAAATCTTTGTAAAAGAGAAATCAAAAGAAGGTAAATTTAAAATATAACATGAGTACATGAAGAGAACTGGCGAACACCTGCTATTCTCGCTAAAGAGAATTCAATATCAGGTAAATAAACATATAACGTGAGAACTTGTGGGGAACTCGTGAATACCAGCTAATCTCTACAAAAGATATGTCAAAAGGAGGTAAATTAACATATAACGTGAACACATGAAGAGATCTTGTGAACACCTGCTAATATCTACAAACAATAATACAAAAGCAGGTAAATTAACATATAAATCGAGTACCTGAGGTGAACTCACAAACACTTGCAAATCTCTGCAAAAGAGAATTCAAAAGCAGCTAAATAAACACATAACGTGTGTACATGAAGAGAACTCGTGAACACCTACTAATCTTTGCAAAAGAAAAGTCAAAAGTAGGTAAATAAACATATAATGCATTACATGAGGTGAACTCATGAACACCTTCTAATCTCTGCAAAATAAAAGTCTAAAGTAGGTAAATAAACATATAACACAAGTTCCTGAGGTGAACTCACAAACACCTACAAATCTCTACAAACGAGAAGTCAAAAATAGGAAAATTAACGTGTAATGCGAGTACCTGAAGAGAACTCGTGAAAACCTGCTAATCTCTGCAAAATAGAAGTCAAAAGTAGGTAAATAAAAATATAACATGCGTTCCTAAGGTGCACTTACGAACACCTGCAAATCTCTACAAAAAAGAAGTCAAAAGCAGGTAAATTAATATAAAACACGAGTGGCTGAAGAGAACTCACGAATACATGTTAATCTCTGCAAAAGAGAAGTCAAAAGCAAGTAAATTAACATATAATGCGAGTACTTGAGGTGAACCTGCAAACACCAGCTAATATCTACAAAATAGAGGTCAAAAGCACGTAAATTAACATATAACGTGAATACTTGAATAGAACTCGCAAACACTTTCTCATATCTACAAAATATAAGTAAAAAATATGGTAAATAAACATATAACACAAGTACCAGAGGTGAACTAGCGAATGCCTGTAAATTTATACAGAAGATAAGTCAAAATAAAGTAAATTAAAAATATAACACGAGTACTAGAAGGGAAATCATGAACACCTGCTAATCTTTACAAAAGAGATGTCAAAGGCAGTTAAATAAACATATACCACGAGTATCTAAGGTGAACTTGCGACCACCTCCTAATCTACTCAAAAGAGAAGTTAAAAGAAGCAAAAGTAACAGATCACGTGAATACCTGAAGAGAACTCGCAAAACCTGCTAATATCTGCAAAATAGAAGTCAAAAGTAGGTAAATAGACATAAAAATTGAGTCCCCGAGGTGAACTCACAAACTCCTACAATTCCCTGCAAAAGACAAGTCAAAAGAAGGTAAATTAACATATAGTACGGGTAAAAGAGTGAAAGTGGTGGTATGCATTGATACCACCTGTGAGGTTTGATTGTTTAACTCTAGAGGCGGTGAATAGAGTGTTTCAAAATCTTATCAGATTTTTATTGCATAAGTAAAATAATGATACTTATAAGTGTAATCAGAGAGTGAAGAAATAAAAAATAAACTACACAGCAAGCAGCACACAATAAAAATGAGAGAGCATAACAGACGACACAAGAATTTTTATAGTGGTTCCCCTAAAACTTGGGTACATCCACTCTTCTATCACCCTGGTAGGAATCCACTCAGGTTTTTGATTAGGTGCCCTATCACAAATTAGGTTTTTTCTCAGGTGCCTGTCACCATAAGATCTACTTCAAGGTGATCAGGAAACCCTTCAGGCTTCTAATTAGGTGCCTAAAAACCAAATCAAGTCTTTTGATCAGGAGACTTGCAACCAAGTGTTTAACTTTTGAAGGGAGCTACAACCCTGTGTACAGTGGGGTAAAACAAATAAAACTAGATGTTGTCTTCTCTTTTCACAAAGCAACTGAGAAGACTTGTGGATCCTTGATGGTGTCAAAGCTCCCCCTGAGATGAAGATCTGTTCAGGAAGAATGAGGGTTTTGTAGGGTGAGTAGGTCTTCTAAAGATTTCTCCAGAAAGCTGTAGACAGATTGAAGTTGATTGTCTCTTGAAAGCTTAACGGGGCATGAACACTTGATGAAGACAGAGCAGAATTCCTTTTCTTGAATGATTTCTTTTGTTCTATCTCTACTATATTGTCTGTCGACTGAAGGAGAAAATTCTATTATATATCTCTGTCTAATTCTCCTTTGAATTTTGAAATCCTTTAGCATTGAATGCTGACTGCCTGGAGAATGGAAATATAGCTGGAGAGAATATATCATTAATGAATTTACCCAACTGTCCTATTTAAAAAAACGAGTAATATTCCTGATGAAGACCATGATCAATGCTGCCACTACAGATATATTCAGAGAATATAAGCATTGATTATTCAGAAATTACAGCATGATAATAAGGACAAAAAGAGGGAAAATTCCAAGTCTGGAACTGCACAGCAATCGTCGACCAGAGAACAGATTTCGTCGACCTAAGATCCAAGATCATCGACTAGAGAAATCATGTTCATCGACCAGGGAATTCTTGTTTGTCGACCTGAGAAACAAGTTCGTCGACCTGAGTTCAGCTAACTGCTTACTGAGAGAAACTTCCCAATTCTGTGCTCCAAGTTCGTCGAGCTGATAACATAACTTCATCGACTTGAGTTCAGAGAATGTATTCTGGACTTAATGTGTTGAAGTTGATCTCCCAGAATTCGTCGACCTGAGCTCAAATATCGTCGAGCTCAACTCAGAGAATTTACTCTGAGTTTGTCGAGCAAGGCACGACCTTCGTCGAGCTGAGGTCGACGAACGTCAAACTCATTTCCCTGAAATTGATTTTCTTCTAAGTCTGAGACTTCTGCTGTCTTATGTTGGCTGGTCCATGTGTTGTTAATTCTAAGGACTTAGCCTAAACTTTAGGACACAGACATGACCCTGACTATACATGGTGGGTCAAGTATCTTAGTTAGTGGACCTAGCCCAAATCAAACTAGGAATCCAACAATCTCCCCGTATTTGGGTGAGGTCACTACTACAAATGAAATAAAAACAATCACAAAGCAGGAAAATATATCTGGCAGAAAAATAGAAATATGCAGCAGATATTTATAGTAACTTTGTGACAGTACATAAATAAAGAGTTTAGAAAGACAGAAACTTAGATAGTATAAACTCATTTCTTTTTCTTCATTTTCTCCTTTTGCTTGTCCTCTTTTTCCTTGTTAGCAGTCTGTGTAAACCTGATCTCTCTGTTGGGATTTGCTGCTTGCTTCTTGGACATGGTCATATCAGCAGCTCCAATGATATTGAGAGATGTGGCTCTAGGCACAACAGCCTCTGGGTGTAGATTCATATAAGCATCAACATTATTGAATTTGTTAGCTTTTTCATAACTATTTAATTCTTCTTTTCTGTACTTTGACATTGTAGAATACTGGGAGGCATCTTTTCCTTCATCTTTAGCTTTATTTATCAGTGATAATCCAACCAGTTCCTGGAACATGACCATTCTATAGTAGTCTCTGTCTCTGGATCCACAAAGGGAATGGGAGGAGACTCTGGCCTTTTAGTACTGTCAGCTTTTACTAGTTCAGGAACTTGCTGTTGTTGTTGCTAATGATGATGCTTGCTTGAAGGGTACCTCTGCTGGATGCTTCCTTGAGATGATGAGGATCTATCATGTTGTCTATGGAATGTTTGAGTATATGAGGTAGACCTCTAAGATGAACTGCCTGAAGCACCAGCAGCAGGTGGAGGAGCAGGAGGTCCCTTCTAATGTCTCTTAGGAGGAGGAGAATATCTCCTGCTTTTATTTTTTGCCTCTTGTTCATTTTTAGACAGCCACATCCAGGATGGCATCGCAGGATAAGGAGTAATTTTCTGAAGGATATAGTAAAGAGTATCATGCGTTGGATTTGGCTTGGGAGCAGCAATTGGAGGAGCCTTCCTTTTATTTGAAACATTCTTCTTTGCATAAGGGATATCATCAGAATCATCATTATCATCATCATCATCTTTGTTAGGGGAGGATTCCTGAGTATTATCATATAAATCATCCAAAGCTTTCAGAAGATCTTTATCAATTGACTTGTCAGCCTAAGGCTGAGCTTGAGGTACTGGAGCTAGAGATGGAGCTGGAGCAACTGCTTGAGGTTCTGGAGCCTGAGGCTGTTTAGCAACTGTTTTATTTTCCTCTTCAATGTTTGCCATAATTATTTCATCTAGATCTGGCAATAGACTGTCATCCATTTTATAAGTAGGAGCAGAGACAGTCTTTGGAGAAGAGATATCTTTGGGAGCAAATATTTTATGAGTCTCTGAAACTGCAAAACTGTCCTTGAGTTGCTTAGCAACTATAGGACTAATAGGTGTCGTATAAGGTACAATAGCCAAATATGGCTTTAGGCAGACAGAAGGAAGAGAGCTTAAATAAAATGTATCAAAAGTGTTGGGTACATTGGAAAATGTGTACCGGATTTGAAGAAGCCTCACCTTACTCAATGATATGCATCAAGGTGTATTTGATATTGTTTTGAGTTTATATGTGCAGGTTAAGAAAATGCAGGAATGCAGGAAAAGTTTCTAAGTCCATGAGTCGACGCCAGAAGAAGCTGTGTCGACAATTATGAAGGCTTGTGTCGACACTAGAGAAAAGCTGTGTCGACACCTGGAGTCAATTGTGAGGACACTTGGAAAGGCTGTGTCGATACCAGAAGAAACTGTGTCAACACACAGAGGCAGAGTCGATACATAGAAGAGCTTAGTTGACATCAAATGTGTCGACACACAGATGCAGTGTCAACACATAGAAAATCTTAGTCGACATCAACTGTGTCGACACACAAAGGCAGTGTCGACACACAGAAGACTTTGTCGACATCAACTGTGTTGACACACAGGACTTGTGTCGACACATAGCAGAGTTTCAACAAAATTGATTTTTTGTGAAGAGAAGAAGTGACTGTGTCGACACACAGAACTAGTGTCGACACATTCTACAGAAGCTGTGTCGAGAAGCGGTGTCAACACCAAGGGAGCTGTGTCGACACCACCAAGGCTTATGTCAACACTTAGTCTACTTGTGTCGACACATGATAAAGTTCAGTGTCGATACTTGCTGACAGAGACAGAGTTTCAAGAAGTGACTGAAGACTTGACAGCTGTGATATTCAACAAGTCTACTGAAGCTGTCAGAGCTGTCAGAAGTTCGTTAGCAACCAGATCAGCCGGTTACTATGGAGGAAGTCTATATAAAGACATTCTCTATCAACAAAAGATATAGAAGATATAGATGAGTTAAAAAAACACGAAAAACAAAAGAAGATTTTCAACAGAAGATCTAAGAAGACATTCTCAAGTGATGATCTACTCAGAGTTTGTCAAGAGAATTCAAAGAAGAATTCAGAAGAATCTTCAGAAGAATTTGGAGAGAGAGAGAGCTCCATCTATTTAAGTGAAGAAATGGACTTACATCAACAAGTCTCTTAAGTGCAGATTCTGAACCTGTCTGCCAAGAAGAATTCAGATTGATTTCTGAATTTCAAGAAAGAAGCTGATTGAAGATCAACTTTAAAGGAGATCAACCCTACTGTGTTCAGATTCAAGAAGCTTTGAAGAAAGCTAAGACAGGTTGATCTCTAACATCAGATTCTTTCCAGAACTGATCAAGAAACCTTCCATCCTTTCTCCCTCAACCAGGGTGGTGATAAATTTCAAATTTACATATATTTTTAGAAGGATCTTTTTAAGATCTGAGTTGTTAGCCTGATTTATAAAGGCTGAGTTGTAGGAGATTAAGTTCTCTGAGTGGTAGGCCTTGTTGAAGGCTGAGGTAGGGCTGAGAGCCTGAGTTGTAGAAGATTTTCATCTCTGAGTTGTAGGCCTTGTTGAAGGCTGAGGTAGGGCAGATTGCCTGAGCTATAGGAGTGTGAACTCACTCTAAGTTGTAGGAGCCTTGTTTAGGTTCTGAGCTGTACGATCTGCGGATCTGAGGAGAAGGAAAGAAGTTAGGACGAATCTAGCACACTGCTAGATAGGAGAAGGGGGAAAGTAGATGCACCCAGACCTTGGGGAACCACTATAAATAAGTGTGCCACCTATGATTGTGTGTGGTATTGTTGTTTCTGTGCTGTGATAGCTATAGAACTATATGTTTCTATTAATTAACTGAATTAATATTCTGCCTTAGAAGGAAAAAGAATTGAACCTATTCACCCCCACTCTATGTGTTTAGGCACCAATTCTTTCAAGTGGTATCAGAGCCAGGTTACTCAAAGAAAGACTTAACAGTCTGAGTAAGTTCTGTAAGGCAGAAGTAAGTTAAAGAAGATGGATTCAGGAGAAAACCATAAAGAACTTAGTTCAATGAAGTTGCCTATCTGCAGGAAGGAAATCTTTGGAATATGGAAGGAAATGGTCAGACTATTTATGGAGGCATCTAATCCTAGAATTTATATAACAGTTAAGGAAGGACCATATATTCTAATGAAGGTTTCTGTTCTTGATGCTAATCAAAGGATTCCTAAGGAATTTTCAGAAATGACTAAGGATAAGATCATCTTGCTACAATGGATAAAAGAACACAGAATATTATAGTGAGTGCTATAGATGACTCAACATTCCAGAATCTGATTCACTGCAAAACCTCCAAGGAGATGTGGGACAAATTGGTTGTCTACATGGAGGGTTCTGAAGAGGTTAGACAAGATAGAAAGTCTATGTTTAATCAAGAATATGAGAGTTTCAGACAAGCCAAGTCTGATAGCATAACTGAATGTTATAAGAAGTTCTACAGAATTGTAAATGAACTAATGTCCTATAGAAGAATCTTCAGTACATATGAGCTGAATGACAAATTCATTAGGTCTTTGACTAAGGATTGGGATACAAAGATCTGTGCCATAAGGGAAGTGGCCACACTGGCAGAAATTTCACCTCCAATAATGTTTGGTAAATTGCTGTCTTATGAGATGTAGCTGTTGGCCATAAAGGAGGAAGAGAAAAATACAAAGGTTTACACTAGAGAAAAGTCAGTGGCCTTCAAGGTAGAAGCCACAAGGAAGAATAGGAGGATGTCTAAATCTTCTCGTAAGAAAGCTGCAGAAGTGATCTCAGAAAATTCTGATAATCACAGTTTAGACAGCAGTAATTCTGATGAAGACTTTGCTGCTTTCACAAGGCAGTTTTAGAGATTCTTAAAGAAGAAGCAGTGGAAATCTAAGACATCCTCATCTCAGTCCAAGGATGACTATTATCAGAAGAGGAAATCATCCAGGAAGGACAGGAGTGGGACAAAGCCAAGCAAGTCAACTACATCAAAGATTATTTGCTATTGCTGCAACAGACCTGTACATGTTGTGGCTGCCTGTCCAAACAAAAGGAATGAGTCTGCTGATAAAAAGAAGTCTCAGCACAAGAGCAAGAAGGAGAAATCCTTGGTAGCTAAGAAAGAGAAAAGTTGGACAGAGCAATCAACTTCAGAGTCTGAATCTGAGGCTAAGGCCTATATTAGTTTATTTGCAACAGAAGAAGAGGATGAGTTCTTGAAATTACAGGACTCTATCAATGAGCATGAAGACCATAAGTGCAAAGGGCTGATGGCTTTATTTGAAGAAGACCAGTGCTAGGATAAAGCTGGTCCCAGTAAGTTTAAAAGGTTATCTGTAAATTCTGATTACTACACTGGGTCAGAATCAGATGCATCTGCATCAAGAGATGTGGATGGGTCTGAATCTGAAGGAGATATTCATCAGCTTATATATGAATATGGGGATTTGTTGCAGACACTCAAGAGAAGCAAAAACTTGGCCAAAAATCAGGCTAAGGAAATTGCAGCTCTTAAGTTGGCTGCATCTGATTCAGAAAAGCTACTGGATCAGAAGATGAATGAGATTGCCAAACTGAAAAACATAACTATTATTCAGTTGGGTACAATCACATTCAAAAATGATCAAATCAAAAGTCTGGAAGACAGACTTCAGAAAGCGAAGGAAATAGTGGCTAGTTTCTCTAAGCCAAAATCTGTCCTACCCTTAATTGATGACTTTGTGTCTCAAAAGGGTAAGGCAGGAATAGGCTTTAAGGGAACTGCATGGGCTGCCCAGTCCAATAATAAAGGCAAAGCCCCAGCACAAAACAAAAGATCTACTGCCAACAATACAACTAAGATTGTACCTAAAAAGAGGTATAATAAGTATGAGTGCTGGTGCTGTGGCAAGATAGTCCATTATGCCTTAGACAGTTGGCATAATACCAGTGTCAGGAAGAATAGCAGTCTACCTGTTAGAAGAGCTGCAGGCAGATTTGTCAAGTTTCAGGCTAACTTGAACCAAGTACCCAAAAGTGATTTGGGTTCTAAGGTTAAGTAATCTTTGTTGCAGATGAGTCCAAGTTTCCATACCTCGATATGGTACTTGGATAGTGGATGTTCCATGCACATGACTGGAATAAGAGGATTGCTGAAGGATTACTCACCAATATTGATTGGGCCTAAAGTAATCTTTGGTGGTTCTGAAAAAGGAGTCATCAAGGGGTTTTGTAACATTTCTAATAACTTAATCACCATCACTCAAGTGGCTTATGTGAAGGGTTTGAAACACAACCTAATAAGCATAAGCCAGCTGAGTGATCTTGTATATGACATTTCATTTATCAAGAATGGGTGTCATATCAAGAGGTCAAGTGATCAAAAAGTCATATTGACTGGCTATAGAAAAAGAAATGTGTATTGCCTAAGCTTTGAGAGTGAGAATAAAAATTCTCCTATTTGTCTTGTGGCTGATGAGAAAGCCTCTCATTATGTCAAATGGCATAAGAGGCTAGCTCATCTTAACTACAAGACTATTGTCCAACTCTTTAGAAAAGAGTTAGTGAGGAATGGTCCTCAAGTTAAGTGCTTTAAGGATGGAATATGCTCAGCTTGTCAAAAAGGCAAGCAGACCAGATCCTCCTTTCATAGCATAGAAACCAAAGACTCGGTGAGGTGCTTATACCTCTTGCATATGAATTTATTTGGTCCTATGCCAGTTCATAGTCTAGGTAGGAAGGTCTACACTTTTGTGATTGTAGATGACTATTCTAGATTTTCATGGGTATTCTTTCTGAGGCAGAAATCTGAAACCCCAAATGTCTTCTGCAATTTTGTCAAACAAATTCAGAATTAATTAGATAGTTCAGTGGTCAAAATCAGAAGTGACCATGGAACTGAATTCTAATCTGAAAGTATGACAAGTTTGTGTGAAGAATTTGGGATTCATCAGGAATTCTCCTCACCTAGAACACCTCAGCAAAATGGCATTGCTGAAAGAAAGAATAGGATATTGATTGAGGCTAGAAGAACACTATTGAGTGACACTACTCTCCTAGAATATTTCTGGGCTGAGGCAGTAAACACTACATGTCATGTGCTCAATAGGGCTTCCATCACTAAAAGCCATAAAAAGACACCCTATGAGGTTATGAAAGGCAGAAAACCAAACCTATCCTATTTTAGCATCTTTGGTTGCAAGTGCTATATGCTTAACAATGGCATGTCTCACCTAACTAAGTTTGCTGCCAAATCCTAAGATGGGATATTTGTTGGGTACAACAATAATAGTAAGGCTTATAGGGTCTATAATTTGGCTACTCAAGTTGTAGAAGAGTCTGTTCATGTCATATTTGATGAATCTATACTTATTAATAGTGAGTTGCCTAGTAGTTCTTGTAGCTCAACAGGTATACAACAGAAGATGGACCAGCTTACTATCAGAGAAGATCCAACTGCAAAGCAGGATGAGGAAATTGGTAGTTGTTGTCCAGAGGGAGTACAAGACACTCAAGAGGCTAATAAAGACCATGAGGTGCAGCATAATAAAGAGATTGAAGAATGTCAAACTGTTGATAGATTACCTCCAGCAGTTAGACATTTAAAGGATCATCCTGCACACCAGATCATTGGTGATCCAAGACATGGAGTACAACAAGAAGCGGGAACTTAAACACAGTTCTTTGCTCAAGCTTCTTATCTCAACTGGAACCCAAGAGATTTGAAGAAGCTATTCAAGACCAACACTGGATTGATGCTATGCAGGAGGAGTTAAATCAATTCAGAAGGTGCAAGGTCTAGGAGTTGGTTCCAAAACCAAAGGGCCACAATGTCATAGGGACAAAGAGGATTTATAGAAACAAGCTTGATGAGAGTGGGATCATAGTGAAGAACAAGGCAAGACTAGTTGCCAAAGGATACAGGCAGGAAGAGGGCATAGACTTTGATCAGACTTTTGCTCCAGTGGCAAGGTTGGAAGAAATAAGGCTATTCCTTGCCTATGGAGCATATCAAGGCTTCAAAGTGTTCCAAATGGATGTTAAGTCAGAATTCTTAAATGGAGACTTAGACTTAGAGTCAACACAGAATTTCTGTCGAACTGATAAGAATGTCTGTGTTGACACATCATCAATTGGTTTCAATACATAGAAGTCAACACTTCTGTCGAGACATTAGAAGTCTGTGTCGACACATTTCAACTATGTCGACACATTAAGAGAATTTTGACATGCCTTTTGACCTTCATTATTTAGAAGGGTATAAATAGGTCAACAACATACTCTGTCGACACACTCTCCATATTTTCGAGAACAAAACCTTATGTCGACAAATTCTCTGTTCTCAATCCAAGATTTCTCTCAACCCCAATGGCGCCAAAGCTTGAAGATAACGTCAACGAAGGCTATGAGCTGGTTCGCAACGCCTATGATAATGCGGAACCCGAGATTAAAATAGTAATTACCCTAATTACTGCAAATGGTTTGGAATTTCTAGTATCCGAACCTACTAAGATATGGAAGAAGGAAATCCTTGAGTTCTATGGAGCTGCAACTCAGGATTCTACTAGATTAAAGGTTAGGTCTTCAATCCATGGTAATAAAATCAAACTCACCATGAAGAGCATACGAAAAACTCTTCATCTGCCCAAAACTCAAGAAGATGAAGAAGTTACATCTACCAAGACCAGGGAAGCACTCCAGTGGTGTGGATTGGATCCCACCATGAAGATTGGATCTGCAATGAATAGGAAAGGGATGAATCTGCAAGGAAAATTCCTTTTTAAAGTGGTTGGAAAGATCATTCTCTGCAAGCCAGGGGGACATCATAGGGTTTCAGCCTATATATTCAGCCTGATGACCAGGATTATCTTCAGACTGAACACATATTGGTCTGCAGTAATCATTGAATAGATTAAGGAAGGTATCAAGAAGCCAAATCTGGGAAGAATCATGAGTCTATACTTAGCTGGAACAATTCCAGAAGTAATGGAACAGACTACTGGTTCTAAGATCAACCACATGAGAATAATGGATATAAGGATAATCCCCAGATGAGATAGAGTCCTAACAAAGGACATGCCTGATGAAGAGAGGCCAGAGATTGCTGAAAAATCTCCTGCACAAGATATTACAGATGGTGCTCAGGTGCAGGGGGAGCCTCATCTTGAGGATTAGCCAACACACTTAGAAAGTGAAATGGCTACTCAAACTATTCTTGAGACCACTCAACTCAACAATCAAGCACATGATGTTATCATGGAGGATACATCTACAGCTGCTAATGCTCCAGAGTTAAGAGTGCCTCCAGTCCAACCTCAACGAGAGTTTACCCTTGAAGAGTTGCTCCCTGATATAGAACAAGTAAGAATTGAGGGGGAGCAAGTCAGGACTGAGGGGGAGGAGCAAGAGACTTAGAGGGAGTTACCTAGATCTGACAAAGAGCTGCCCACAAGTCCAACGGACACTTTGAATCTATAAAGTACTTCTGATTCTGATGATGGAGAAGCTCTAAGAGCAAATAAGAGAAAGCTGATGGTTTTCAAAAGAAGAAGCCAAAGCTATAAAAGGGCATTGCGAACTGCTCCACAACCTGCCCCAACCACTGATTATAGCTCCTTACTGGTATCTTTGGAAGTAAAGTTAGATGAACAAAAGATAGCCATGGAGAAATATATGGATGAAACTCATAAAGATCTGCAATTTTCCTTAGCTCAAGATATCAAATCA
The DNA here is from genome assembly GCA_039583875.1 of Platanthera guangdongensis. NCBI lineage: Eukaryota > Viridiplantae > Streptophyta > Magnoliopsida > Asparagales > Orchidaceae > Platanthera > Platanthera guangdongensis. The sequence goes on from CM077164.1 coordinate 120,892,615, forward strand.
ATTAGATTTGAGGTAAATCCGAAAAAGAGAGATGACAGATTGCTTCCATAAAGGAGGCAATGCTGTAGTCTATCTTGCAAAGCAAAAATAAGAAATAAAGACTAAAGTTGATGATATAGTTGTTAAGCAAGGTTATGTCCTTGAGAATCAGATCAGGATGAATGCCAATCTGACAGAATCTCACAATATAATTGTCACAGAAGTTCACAAACAAACTCCCATTGGGACTGAACATTTTGTTCAATTGAAGTCAGATTTTGATAAATAATTACAGGAAGAACTAGCTGCTGTACAAATAGCTATTAAGAATTCTCAAAAGCTCATTTCTGATCAGCTACTGAAACTAAGGTCATTTTATAAAGATGGTGTTAATTATCTAGCTGACCAAGTAAGATTTCAGAAAGATAACATCAGAGATCATATTGAGAGAGAAGTCATAAAGGGGGACGGAGTGTTATTCAAAGCAGGCTCAGATCATGCTAAATGGATATCTAATAGCATCAGAGCCACCCTTGGATATCCAACCCTATGTGATGATGATAATGTAGCTGAGTCAGGTGTGCAACCTGCTTATTTTGAAGGTGATCAACCTGTAGTTGCTCAGGTCATTTACCCTCCAGCATATTTTGATATGATTCAGCAAGAAGTACAGTCAATGTACAGTCCTCCATAGGAGGTTGACAATATTATTATTGAGAAAGTGGAAATGTCAGAGGCTGCCAAGGAAGCTCAGAAGGAAGCTCCATTGTCTAAGAAAAGGTTCAGAGAACAGGCTGAGTTGAAGCCAAATTTTGAGCATTGGAGCCCAACTTCCAGGAATATTATATTGACTGCCTGGAAAGCTGTAAAGAATAAGACCCATGACAGGGGTAAATGGTACACTGAGCAAGAATGGAACAAGCATGAAGCTAGGCAGGAAGCCATTTTACAATTTAGAAGAAAGGCAAAAGCTGGGAAGCTACCTCCTAATGCTTAGGAGCCTAGCAAGTACTTCCCAAAGCCTTTTCACTATTTTGAAAGGCAAAGGATAAGGGCTGAAGAACAGAAGAAGAAAGATCTGAAGGGCAAGAAGCTAGCTGAATATACTAAATCTTCAGTACAATCCAAGATCCAGTCAGGCAGAGGCATAGTCCTCAAGGAGCCTGATCATCCTTAGAATAGATTAACTAAATTTTATAACATTATAATCTTTAGTTTTAAAAATCTATGTAAACTATTGTTAAGAAACTTTTGAAAGTTTAAACAAAAAAATGATTAATGCTCATTATGTTTGCATCATTATTCTGTGATGACATTTTATACATGTTTTGTTTATAAGTTACCCTGTCATGTAATGTTTTTATATATCATAATGTGTGTTTATTATGAATGGTGTATATCATTGACTAAGGATTATGACTTCTCCAAATAGGGGGAGATTGTTGGGTACATTGGAAAATGTGTACCATATTTGAAGAAGCCTCACCTTACTCTATGTTATGCATTAAGGTGTATTTGATGTTGTTTTGAGTTTATATGTGCAGGTTAAGAAAATGCAGGAATGCAGGAAAACTTTCTAAGTCCATGAGTCGACACCAGAAGAAGTTCTGTCGACACTGGAGAAAAGCTATGTTGACACCTGGAGTCAATTGTGTCGACACTTGGAAAGGCTGTGTCAACACCAGAAGAAACTGTGTCGACACACAGAGGCAGAGTCAACACACAGAAAAGCTTAGTCGACACACCAAAAAGCTTAGTCGACATCAACTGTGTCGACACGCAGAGGCAGTGTCGACTGTAACACCTCCCCTGTAATGACCGTATAATATGGGTCCGGCTGGGGCCCCACAACATACAGACGCCACAGCTTCAGTATGATAAAATGATATAGGTACCCAAACTCAAAACTCAAAACACAACACAGCGGAAACAACCAAAGAGACTAGAAGTTATCCACGCCTACAAGAGTAACAAAATGGCCTTAAGGCCTTACAACAAGATTAAATCCAAACTCAAATAATACATCAGTCCTGAAAGTGCATAAGCACACCTAGTCCACCTCGACATGCAAGCCGGTCAAATTGAGCATAAAACATACAATGCCATAAACATAAAGCTACAACAAAAGGTAACACTTCATGAGGCTTAGGCCTTTCTGGCCGGCGAGCTAGCTCCTGCTTGCGATCCTTGCCCTGTAAAAATTATTAGTAACGTGGGTCAGCAAAGGCTGACCTCAAACTGTGTAACAAACACAACTCCTCGCGGCGGCCCCTAACGGACCCCAGGGTACTCCTCCAACCTGCAAGTTAGCACTTCTTATGCAATATTAATAGGCAAGAATAGAAACTAAAGGAACAGGCTTGGATGTCTCAAACATAATACATATTCTCTACTATTGAGCATATAATATTAGGGCCTACTATGCATCATGAATGCAACACCTGGTTTTCACCCAAGGCACCCTATATCGTATACATCTAACACAACATCACATCAATTGGGTACTCATCATTTCCCCATTGGCATAAAACCGCAAACAAAAAGGGAAACACAATTCCCCCCAACGACACACAAGCCGCCACATGGAACTCTTGCTAGGGCCCCACCGGCTCAAGGTCTTAGACTCGGGCTTGCCTGCAAGCTCTAATTCCTCATGTCAGGATTCCAACAAACACAACAGACCGATTCTAAGAAGCCTTGATGGACCCCACCCGCTCATGGCCTCATTGCCCGGGCTTGCCCCCATGCTTGGCATTTTTGTTAGTCTCACAGAAGAGGACTAGTCTCGCTGGGACACTCTCCACACATGACGTGTACATCACGGGATAGCCAGCCGACCACGGAGACACAACCATGTCTTGGCACATCACAATCCAAGACAATTCCTCCATAGTCCCTCATTTGTACTGTAGCATTCCCGCGCACCAAGGAAACCATCTACCACTCATGCGGAGCTAACCTTGTCCACCAAGGAAACCATCTACCGCTATTTAGGAGCTAACCTTGTCCGGTACCAACCACACGTACTCATGCAAGATAAAGGTCAGAACATCACAAACAACACGAACATCACAAACGGCCCCTTACCGCAGCGGATTTCTACGAATCCTTAAACCTCGTATACAACATCACTGAGTCGGACTAACGGTCGCGACTACGGCTTCACCCGTCATGCCTAATCCACTAACGGAGCGGATCTCTAATGCAAAAATCATGCCGAGGACGGACTCAATCGACCCGGAGGTTCCTCTTGAACCTTGGCGACCCAAACCCCTCTCATTTGAGTGTTTGGTGCCCAAAAAATAGAAAAGAAAAGATGCTATAACATGCATCCTAAAACCCAGAGGAGAAGTGTCGTAACATTCCGACTCCTCTTCCTAGCCATGGAAAAATAGCCGGATGAAAACCTTCGCAACGATCTAGCCTCCACTGATCTGTACTCGGCTCGCGATTTGGAGCACCGAAACCTCTCCAACAGCCGGATCTCTACTTCACCTTCTTCCTTGCTCTCCCATCTCTCTAGAACTTTAGAAAGAGAACCACTCAAAAGAAATGAGGGTTTCTAAGGGTACAATCCCGTGTATATCCCATCAGGAACAACCCCCAGCCGTTGGATCCCAAATTAAAGAAACAAACGGCCTTGATTCGGGCCTGAAATGCAAAAACTGGGCCGAACACGGCCAGCGACACGCCCGTGTCCAGGGCCGTGTCCCCCATTCGCCGTCAAAATTGACGTGCCTGGAACAACACACGGGCATTCGACACGCCTGTGTTCGACCCGACATGCCCGTGTTCCAACTGACACGGCCGTGTGGTCGGCTGTGTGCCTCCATCAACACAGCCCCGAAAACAACCCGAGACTCACACGGGTACTGGACACTCCCGTGTCCTTGCCCGTGTCTAACTCAACACGCCTTGGCTCCAGGCCGTGTTCACTGTCTTGAAACTTTGTCGAGCGAAGTTCATCGACTGCCTGACACGGTCTTGCACACGCCCGTGTCCTAGACCATGTGCCTTGTCTCGACACATCGTCGAGCGAAATTCGTCGACTCCCCGGGCCGATCGTCGACACGGGCTCGACACGCCCTGCGACATGCCCGTGTCTCAGGCCGTGTTCTCTGCTCGACGATCGTCGACTTCAAAATCGTCGACCTCCCGACCAAAACGTCGACTGGAGCCTAACACGCCCAGGGACACGCCCGCATCCCAGGCCGTGTGCCCCTGCCAGAAACCAATTTTCCTTCTCAGCTAAGACCCAAACTTGGCCAGAAACGCTGGTCGTCCCTCTATAAATTTTGGGGCGTTTCAACTCTCTCCCCCTTAAAAGAATTTCGTCTCGAAATTACAAGGCAAAAGGGAACACAACTTAAATTTTACCTGATTTGAAGAGCTCTGGATACTCTTCTAGCATGGCTTGTTCTCTCTCCCAAGAGTGGTCCTCACGACCGCAATTGTCCCATCGGACTTTCACGAGTTTAACCTCTTTATTCCGCAACTGCCGATTCTCCGAATCCTCTATAGCAATTGGACGGACTCTGTCACAACCCGCATTTTCTCAACGATAAAATCGTATCAGAGCAAGAGAAAACACGTGTCGTGATGCCACGCCGTGCAGGGGATAACTGCACGCGCTCAGGCAAAACTCCAGATCTTAGTTTTAAGGAAAATCGTTGATTAATTATGAAAGAAAAGCAGTTATGTTGATTGGCCGTATCCCTCGGCATGGTGGATCAGCTAGTCCACAATTAAAAGTATAAGTATACGCAGCAGAAAATAGTTTGGTTCAATTAAGTTGACACCCTAGTGAGCATAAGTGTCCCCGAGGGACAACTCATGGTATGCACAACTCTAATGTGAATATAATAGATATAAAAAGGTAATCTTTTTACGCTAAGGAAATGTAGTGTCTTTGTTTTATAATTATGCTATGCATGATATACTTATAATAATGCTTTTAGGGTTTAAAAATATCTAACATGCAACCTAGCATAAATCCTTCCCAGAAGCAAGTAAACAACCACTAAAAGGCAAAAACAGCAGTTTAAGTTCATACCCAGCATCGCAAGAAGCCACCAGTGGGCGCCAACAACCTGACACGAACCCACTGGTGAGTATGTATGTCTATACAGAAAAGGAAAGAACTACCTCACAAAATCGGGATCAGCTGTCTCAGCTACCCAAGAGGCCACAAACCAGCCCCTCCAAAAGAACTAGCCGCTGAACCGGCTACAACCTGGACCTGAGGCATTCAAGAAAAGAACACCTCAGCAAGGAAATAATCAAAAGTGCAAATAAAGCATTAGAGTTAAGAGCAAAAAGGAGGGTTTACCAACCCGACAACAAGCTGCTATAAGCAAAAGAAAGAGCATGGCAGTAAGAAAAGAGCACTGTCTAAAGCACAGCAAAGCACACCAAGTGAGAGCAACAAAAGCAACATGCTCCACAAAAGAGTCTAACATTCCTAATACGTGGGTAAGTGGCAGTGGCCAAAATATGGATCTGAATTCATAACCAGAATCAGATCCAAAAAGGGCTAAGGGGTCGCCAGTGGCAGCTTTAGGGTCCCACACCAACCCAAACCAGGGCAAACAGGTCGTGGCCACAGCTCTCCACATCAATATCCGCCCCTCTTAGAGGCCACTAAACATCGCACCCCCTGCCACAACCCAAGAGTCGGCAAGCAAAAATTTGCCGAACACCCAATACCACCCCCCTAAAGGAAGGGAAAAGTCACACTAACGATCCTAAGGTACACAAGAACTCAAGACAGAAATGTCGAGCCCACTCGACGCAGCGTTGAATAAACTCCACACACCTAACGCCTAAAAAAAATACTTAGCCGCAAGTCCTAAGCTAGGTGACGGCGTGGAGTGAGCTCGGCTCACTCGACGCTGTCAGCGCCTTCCACTTAGGGTAAACGTAAGTTTTGCTAAAATCGCAGCCTAAGCCCTCTCATGCGCGAAAACAGAGAGTTGGAGATTTAATCCCAACCCACCGTTCCGTCCTAACTACTCGGAGCTACCGCAACTAACCCAAAACTGCAACTAACAAAAACCTCACCCTAACTCTATCTACCCACTGGACACTAAACATCCGACAAAAGAGAACATTGATTAAAATTCCAGAAAAAGAAATAAAGAGTCAGCACTTGATTAGAAGCTTGAAGAAACAATTCAACCTGCTGCCCTAGGGAGGAAAAAAAAGACAAAGAGAACAGAGCTTTACAGAAGAAATAAAAAGATCAAGGGTTAGAAATAAATTTGGCAAGGGCAAGGGGCCACTTGCCTCTACCTCTCCGGAAAAACAAACAACAGCCGCACCACGGCTTGGCTCCGGCGGCAAGATCGGCCACCTAGAAGACCAAAGCTGAAACTTGAGGGAAGAAAGAAATCAGTTAATTAGAAATTCCTGGAATCGAACCCTAAATCAAGAAAAACTTACATGGAAGGGAAGATCTAGCCGAGAGCAAGCCGAATCCACTATCACACGAGAAAATCGGGCTCTAACCTTCCCGAAATCGCCGGCCAAAACAACCACCGCCTCCTCTCAAAACCCTTGCGCTGGAAGCTCTCCAGACTCGGGAACGATGAAAAATGAGGAGGAAAAACAGTTCACGGCAACAAAAGACGATTTCAGGAAAAAAGTACGGAACACGCCCAAGACACGCCCGTGACACGGCCCGACACGCCCGTGTCACGGGGCGTGTACTCACACACTCGACGAACGTCGATCTCTACTCGACGAAAACACAGGACACGCCCCCCCGACACGCCCGTGACACGGCCCGACACGCCCGTGTCACGGGGCGTGTACTCACGCACCTACCCACTCGACGAAAGTCGATCTCCGCTCGACGAAGCAAGGGACACGCCCTGTGACACACCCGTGTCACAGGCCGTGTACCAACTCGAACACCGCCCAACGATCGTGGAGCGCCGATCGTCGAACAGAGAGACACGCCCCAAGGTCACGCCCGTGTTCGACACGACACGCCCGTGACTGGGCCGTGTTCTCACTAAACACCACCTGACGACCATCGAGCGTAGCTCGACGAATCGAAGGGGGACACGCCCGTGACACGCCCGTGTCACGGCCGTGTTCCTACAAAAAAAACCCTGTCGACCAAAAATTCGTCGACCGGAGAAACGGGAGCTCTACCCGAGCACGACACGCCCTGGGTCACGGGCGTGACCCAGGCCGTGTCACCCAAACTTACACAGAAAAGAAACCTGCTAACACCTAGCAAACAAGATACAAGGCACCAGCCTACAAGCTCAGGCACAACAGGCCACGCACAGCACAGCAAACATAACAAACCTGCAGCTAACAAAACAACGCCGAAACGACGCGAAGGCAAACGATCTCGGATTTCGACCAAAACTCGCACCGTAGCTAAACAACCAAGCCACGAAAACAACGGCGAGGTCGAAAACAACATCCGACGATCGAACACTCGGGCTAACACTTCCCGAAGCCAAAACGCAAGCATTTCCCTAAGAGGCCCAACCGAGTCACCAAAACAGACTCCGGCTAGCTGGGGAAACTTGCCAACTGGCTACAACCAGGCTACACAAGGAACCTACAGAGCTAGGACCGCGCTCTACAACGGCGAAGGGCCGGAAAACGTCATCGTAACGCCAATCCACAATCAAACAAAACACAGAAAAACCGGGGGCGTTACAGCCACTCCCCCTAAAAGAAAGTTTCGCCTCGAAACTTTACTCACAACACTCCTATGAAGAAGGAGAGAGAAAGAGCCAGGAAAGGACTACATAATCATAAATAAAACAAAACATACCAGGCACAAGCTCAGGGAAACAGATGAGGGTGAGCCTCCCTCATAGCCGACTCCAACTCCCAAGTCGCGCTTTCTTCATCCTGATTCCTCCATAAAACTTTAATCATCGGAATAGACTTCTTCCGCAGCGCACGAACCTGAGAATCCAGAATGCGGACAGGCACCTCCACATAAGAAAGATTCGGCTCCAACTGAGGCACAGAATCCAAAACCTGCTTGCCATTCGATACACATTTCCGCAGCTGACTGACGTGGAAGACATTATGCACGCCAGGGAAATTTGCGGGCAACGCCAGCCTATAAGCTGATATCCCAATCCGCTCAACAATCGGAAACGGCCCCACGAACCTCGGATCCAACTTCCTGTTCTTGCCAAAACGCTTGACTCCGATCAACGGGGAGACCTTTAAGAACACTGAGTCCCCCACCAAAAATTCCAAATCCGATCTACGCCGATTGGCATTTTTCTCATATCTCTCCTGGGCTATCCGAAGCTTTTCCCGAATAAGCTTCACAGCAGTTTCCATTTCCTCGAGTGCTTCTGGACCCAACAAAGGTCTCTCGCCAACCTCAGCCCAAAACAAGGGAGTCCTGCAGCGCCTCCCATACAAAGCTTCAAAAGGAGCCATTTGCAAGCTTTCTTGATAACTGTTATTATACGCAAATTCCATAAGCCGCAAGCGCTCATCCCACGCTCCTCCGTGTTCCAGAATATAGCATCAGATCATATCTTCCACAATCTGATTTACTCGCTCCGTCTGACCATTGGTCTGTGGATGATAAGCTATGGAATATCTCAAATCTGTACCCAACCCTTCTTGAAGGCTCTTCCAAAAACGAGACGTAAACCTGGAGTCTCGATCTGATATGATACTCACGGGTACACCATGCAATCTAATAACCTCATCCAAATACAGCTCGGCTATCTTCCTCATCGGATAATCGATCTTAAATGGTACGAAGTGAGCACTCTTCGTCAATCTGTCTACGATCACCCAAACTGAATCATGCCCTTTAGGAGATCTCGGTAAGCCTGTAATGAAATCCATCGAGATACTCTCCCACTTCCACATCGGAATCTCTAAGGGAGCTAGCTTGCCACCAGGCCTTCCATGGTCGGCCTTCACACGCCTGCAAGTGAAGCACTCAGAAACAAATCTGGCTATGTCCTTCTTCATCCATACCACCAGGCAATCTGCTTTAAATCATGGTACATTTTGGTAGACCCTGGATGGTAGGCAACACTAGATCCGTGGGCTTCTCTGCACACCATATCCCGAATATCTCCAACTGCGGGAATGCAAAACTTGCCGCAATCCATGAAGGTTCTACCACTACCAAGCTACTCTACGAATCGCCGCTTCCCACTGAAATGTCCATCAAAAGGAACTCTTCCGCTAGACGCTCGGAGGAGAGATTGACATCTTTCCTGACTTCCGACTCAGGGCATCGGCCACCACATTCGCCTTACCCGGATGATACTGGATTTCAACATCATAGTCGGCCACGTACTCCAACCACCGCCGCTGGCGCAGATTCAACTCTTTCTGAGTGAAGACATACTTCAAGCACTTATGATCCGTGAAAATCTTGCACTGCGCGCCATACAGCAAATGCATCCACAATTTCAACGCATAGATCACAGCTGCAAACTCCAGGTCATGCGTAGGGTAATTTCTCTCATGAGTCTTTAGCTGCCTCGACCCGTACGCAATCACCTTCCCACCCTGCATCAAAACGCAGCCCAGTCCGACGTGCGATGCATCCACAAATATATCATACTCACTATCTTCAGTAGGCAAAGATAAAACTGGAGCTGAACATAACCTTCTTTTTAATTCCTCAAAAGCCTCCTCACACTTGCTATCCCATATGAAGGTTGCATTCTTCTGCGTCAACCTGGTCAACGGCGCAGACAAAGTAGAGAATCCCTCTACGAATCTCCTATAATATCCAGCCAAGCCCAAGAAGCTTCTGATCTCTTTGGGAGAAACAGGCCTCGCCCATTCCATAACAGCAGCGATCTTTTCTGGGTCCACTGATATTCCCTCCTTATTCACCACGTGGCCGAGAAAAGAGACTTGAGGTAACCAAAATTCGCATTTGCTTAGCTTGGCGTATAGCTTATGGTCTCTCAGAGTCGTCAAGACTAGTCGTAAATGCCGATCATGCTCCTCTGCATTCTTAGAATACCCCAAAACATCGTCTATAAAGACAATCACAAACTTTTCCAGGAAGTCCTTGAAAACTCTGTTCATCAGATCCATAAAAACTGAGGGCGCATTAGTCAAACCAAATGACATAACCAAAAACTCAAAATGCCCATGACGAGAGCGGAACGCCGTCCGCGGAACATCTGACTCCCGAATCCTCAACTGGTGATAGCCCGATCGAAGATCTATCTTGGAAAACACGGCACTACCACGCAGTTGGTCAAACAGATCGTCAATCCGAGGCAAAGGGTTCCTGTTCTTAATAGTAACCTTGTTCAGTTCTCTATAGTCGATGCATAGCCTCATCGACCCATCCTTCTTTTTAACGAACAGCACTGGAGCACCCCATGGTGAGGAACTCGGCCTAATGAACCCTTTTGCCAACATCTCATCCAGCTGCATTCGCAACTCTTCCAGCTCTCGCGGGGCCATCCGGTACGGCGCCTTGGCAATAGGACGCGTGCCTGGCTCCAAATCTATAGCAACTCGACATCTCGATCGGGTGGAAGACCGGGAAGATCATCAGGAAACACATCAGAGAAGTCACACACCACAGGGATCTCTTGCAAACACGACACTCTAACAACAGCCCCTATCAGAGAGACCACACAGGTAGAACAACCAGAATCAAGCAACTTCCGAGCACGCACCGTAGAAATGACTGGAGGCTCCTGGAGAGAATACCCATAAACGCTCCCTGGCTGACCGTTGTTCTTGACGAAGTCCAAGCGCTTACCCTTGCACTGGATCACAGCATCGTACCTTAACAACCAGTCCATGCCCAAGATAACATCGAAGTCCTCCAGGTCAATCACCTTCAGATCTGCCTTGGCTAGAAAATCCCCCAACAAAATCGGACAATCCAGGACACCCAGGTCCGTACCACAGAGTCACCAGAGGGGAACTTAACGCAAAAGGCACCACCAACACGATCTAGGCCCAGACCGAACCGCTCCACGAAGGCTCTAGCCACAAGCGAGTGGGTAGCGCCTGAATCGAAGAGAACGCGCGCCCAGCGGTTCTTTACCTTAAATCGTCCTACTAATAGCGCGCGCATCTAAGGTAACAAATGCAAAAATGAAAACTATAACCACAAAGGGATCATAACGAAACGAATGAGGAGAAGTCAAACCTGAGATAACCTAGGTCGAAGTCTGCGCTTCGTCTGCCGAAAGCACATTCAGCTTCCCCTTTCCTCTATCTAACTACTGAGGCGGTGGCAAGGCTTGGAGGAGTACTGGCTGCAAAATAGGCTGGGACTGCGGGCACTTTGCCTTGAGATGACCCTTCTGCTCACACTGAAAACAGACCTTATATTTTAACCAGCAACGGGCAGCCGTCATGCCCCTTCCTACCACAAAAGGCACACACCAAGTCTCCTTTGGGGGCACCCTGAATCGTGTTCACCTGTTCCTTTTTTTGTGCTCCCAACCTTTTGAAACACCTCTCCAAGGGGTGGCCTGGACGGCCACAGAAACTACAACCCCCTTTGTTTTTTCTTCCTCGAGACAACATCAGGTTCCTGAGGGATCTCCCCTTTACTGGACTTCCGCTTATCCTTCCTCAACCGCTGGCCTCTATTCTTGGCATTCTCAAAGGCCTCAACTCTCAAGGCAGCTTCAACCGCGCTGGCATAACTGATTGCTCCGCAAGCATTTACTAACTGCTGAATGTCGCTTCTTAGTCCACCCAGAAATTGCTTAACTCGATCTGCTTCAACACTCCCCAAACCAGGAGCAATCTGACTCAACTTATTAGACTCAATCTCATGCTCATCACCTGTAAGTTCCCTCTGCTTCAAATGAAGGAAGTCATGCATCAGCCGGTCCCTCTCGACTGAAGGCAGAAACTTACTCAACAGCATCGACTTAAATGACTCCCAAGAGCATCCTGCTATCACTGTCACAAGCGATTGAATCTGAGCCTGCATAGCCACCACCTGCCTCGATAAGGTCTCATTACTCTGCCGCAGGTTTTCTACCAACGCCTCGCTCTGCGCTCCTGACGTCTCACCCTCGGATTGGGGGGTCGACCTCGTTGCAGGACGTCTCGCCATCCTATAATCGCACAAGCCTTAGACAAAACTTAGCCCAACAGCTAGAACAAGACTACCCGGTACAGACAAACACACTTAAATATGAACTTCAACTGCTAAACTTGCTCCGGGAGTTATTTTATCATGATGATGTTATGCTTAACCTAAGATGGTTCACCACCATCATACTAACTCATGTGCCTAAACCATGAATGCATGTATTTGTATTCGTTTTGACTCAAAACCATGTGTGTACATATGTCATCTTGCAAATCTTTAGCTTAACACGTTGTGCTTATGAATGTTATGCTATGCATGATGTGCTATGCATTCTAAAAAAAAGGCCTTAATGCATGCCATGGGCGGCGTACACATGAAAATGTTATGCATCCCATACTACATAACATTCCCATGCAACGAAAAAAAGAAAACGTGCTAGCCGCATTCATGTGGTGAGGTTATGCATCCCATACTACATAACCCTCACATGTTGCCTCCTATGGTGGATCCATATACAAACACATATTATGCATCCCATACTACATAATATGCCCCGTATACTTCTTTATGCTTATGAGTGTAGTGTTCGTGCTTTAGCCAAGACGTGCTGATGACATATCGGTGTGTGTATGGTATGACGCTAACCACTAATGCAAACAAGGGGAAAGGTTGCCCGACCATTTGTCAAGCAACCTCCCTCTGATACCAACTGTCACAACCCGCATTTTCTCAACGATAAAATCGTATCAGAGCAAGAGAAAACACGTGTCGTGATGCCACGCCGTGCAGGGGATAACTGCACGCGCTCAGGCAAAACTCCAGATCTTAGTTTTAAGGAAAATCGTTGATTAATTATGAAAGAAAAGCAGTTATGTTGATTGGCCGTATCCCTCGGCATGGTGGATCAGCTAGTCCACAATTAAAAGTATAAGTATACGCAGCAGAAAATAGTTTGGTTCAATTAAGTTGACACCCTAGTGAGCATAAGTGTCCCCGAGGGACAACTCATGGTATGCACAACTCTAATGTGAATATAATAGATATAAAAAGGTAATCTTTTTACGCTAAGGAAATGTAGTGTCTTTGTTTTATAATTATGCTATGCATGATATACTTATAATAATGCTTTTAGGGTTTAAAAATATCTAACATGCAACCTAGCATAAATCCTTCCCAGAAGCAAGTAAACAACCACTAAAAGGCAAAAACAGCAGTTTAAGTTCATACCCAGCATCGCAAGAAGCCACCAGTGGGCGCCAACAACCTGACACGAACCCACTGGTGAGTATGTATGTCTATACAGAAAAGGAAAGAACTACCTCACAAAATCGGGATTAGCTGTCTCAGCTACCCAAGAGGCCACAAACCAGCCCCTCCAAAAGAACTAGCCGCTGAACCGGCTACAACCTGGACCTGAGGCATTCAAGAAAAGAACACCTCAGCAAGGAAATAATCAAAAGTGCAAATAAAGCATTAGAGTTAAGAGCAAAAAGGAGGGTTTACCAACCCGACAACAAGCTGCTATAAGCAAAAGAAAGAGCATGGCAGTAAGAAAAGAGCACTGTCTAAAGCACAGCAAAGCACACCAAGTGAGAGCAACAAAAGCAACATGCTCCACAAAAGAGTCTAACATTCCTAATACGTGGGTAAGTGGCAGTGGCCAAAATATGGATCTGAATTCATAACCAGAATCAGATCCAAAAAGGGCTAAGGGGTCGCCAGTGGCAGCTTTAGGGTCCCACACCAACCCAAACCAGGGCAAACAGGTCGTGGCCACAGCTCTCCACATCAATATCCGCCCCTCTTAGAGGCCACTAAACATCGCACCACCTGCCACAACCCAAGAGTCGGCAAGCAAAAATTTGCCGAACACCCAATACCACCCCCCTAAAGGAAGGGAAAAGTCACACTAACGATCCTAAGGTACACAAGAACTCAAGACAGAAATGTCGAGCCCACTCGACGCAGCGTTGAATAAACTCCACACACCTAACACCTAAAAAAAATACTTAGCCGCAAGTCCTAAGCTAGGTGACGGCGTGGAGTGAGCTCGGCTCACTCGACGCTGTCAGCGCCTTCCACTTAGGGTAAACGTAAGTTTTGCTAAAATCGTAGCCTAAGCCCTCTCATGCGCGAAAACAGAGAGTTGGAGATTTAATCCCAACCCACCGTTCCGTCCTAACTACTCGGAGCTATCGCAACTAACCCTAAACTGCAACTAACAAAAACCTCACCCTAACTCTATCTACCCACTGGACACTAAACATCCGACAAAAGAGAACATTGATTAAAATTCCAGAAAAAGAAATAAAGAGTCAGCACTTGATTAGAAGCTTGAAGAAACAATTCAACCTGCTGCCCTAGGGAGGAAAAAAAAGACAAAGAGAACAGAGCTTTACAGAAGAAATAAAAAGATCAAGGGTTAGAAATAAATTTGGCAAGGGCAAGGGGCCACTTGCCTCTACCTCTCCGGAAAAACAAACAACAGCCGCACCACGGCTTGGCTCCGGCGGCAAGATCGGCCACCTAGAAGACCAAAGCTGAAACTTGAGGGAAGAAAGAAATCAGTTAATTAGAAATTCCTGGAATCGAACCCTAAATCAAGAAAAACTTACATGGAAGGGAAGATCTAGCCGAGAGCAAGCCGAATCCACTATCACACGAGAAAATCGGGCTCTAACCTTCCCGAAATCGCCGGCCAAAACAACCACCGCCTCCTCTCAAAACCCTTGCGCTGGAAGCTCTCCAGACTCGGGAACGATGAAAAATGAGGAGGAAAAACAGTTCACGACAACAAAAGACGATTTCAGGAAAAAAGTACGGAACACGCCCAAGACACGCCCGTGACACGGCCCGACACGCCCGTGTCACGGGGCGTGTACTCACACACTCGACGAACGTCGATCTCTACTCGACGAAAACACAGGACACGCCCCCCGACACGCCCGTGACACGGCCCGACACGCCCGTGTCACGGGGCGTGTACTCACGCACCTACCCACTCGATGAAAGTCGATCTCTGCTCGACGAAGCAAGGGACATGCCCTGTGACACGCCCGTGTCACAGGCCGTGTACCAACTCGAACACCGCCCGACGATCGTGGAGCGCCGATCGTCGAACAGAGAGACACGCCCCAAGGTCACGCCCGTGTTCGACACGACACGCCCGTGACAGGGCCGTGTTCTCACTAAACACCACCTGACGACCATCGAGCGCAGCTCGACGAATCGAAGGGGGACACGCCCGTGACACGCCCGTGTCACGGCCGTGTTCCTACAAAAAAAACCCTGTCGACCAAAAATTCGTCGACCGGAGAAACGGGAGCTCTACCCGAGCACGACACGCCCTGGGTCACGGGCGTGACCCAGGCCGTGTCACCCAAACTTACACAGAAAAGAAACCTGCTAACACCTAGCAAACAAGATACAAGGCACCAGCCTACAAGCTCAGGCACAACAGGCCACGCACATCACAGCAAACATAACAAACCTGCAGCTAACAAAACAACGCCGAAACGACGCGAAGGCAAACGATCTCGGATTTCGACCAAAACTCGCACCGTAGCTAAACAACCAAGCCACGAAAACAACGGCGAGGTCGAAAACAACATCCGACGATCGAACACTCGGGCTAACACTTCCCGAAGCCAAAACTCAAGCATTTCCCTAAGAGGCCCAACCGAGTCACCAAAACAGACTCCGGCTAGCTGGGGAAACTTGCCAACTGGCTACAACCAGGCTACACAAGGAACCTACAGAGCTAGGACCGCGCTCTACAACGGCGAAGGGCCGGAAAACGTCATCGTAACGCCAATCCACAATCAAACAAAACACAGAAAAACCGGGGGCGTTACAGACTCGCATCCTCAAGTCTTCCTCTATCGGGCACCAATGTCAGCTCGATCACCACACTAGCCTCCACCAAGGCTTTCCTCAAGGCGGAGACATGGAAGACGTCGTGCAATCCACTCAGCTCCGCGGACAACGCCAACTGATAGGCTGCTTCTCCCACCCGTTCAAAAACTTCAAAAGGCCCCAAAAACCTTGGACTCAACTTCTTGAGTCGGCGAATCCGTGAGAGGCCTTTGAACGGCTTGATCTTCAAATAGACCCAATCACCTACCGCAAACTCCAACTTCCTGTGACGAGCATTAAAGTATTTTGCTTGCCGATCTTGCGCCACCTTCATACGCACTTGAATGGTTCGTACCAACTCACATGCGTCAACCACCACCTCCTTTCCCAAAATTTTGGTGTCTCCCGCCTTTGTCTGAGACATCGGTGTTCGACACCGTCTCCCATACAAAGCTTCGTATGGCGCCATTTTTATACTTGCTTGATAACTGTTATTGTACGCGAATTCCACCATGAAGAGGTGATCCTCCCACTTCTTGCCGAAGTCAAGAATGCACATTCTCAGCATATCCTCCATAGTATGGTTCGTTCTTTCGGTTTGCCCATCAGTTTGAGGATGGAACACCGTACTGAACTTTAGCTTCGTGCCCAAACTCTTCTGAACCAATCTCCAGTCCTTGGACGTAAACCGTCCATCTCGATCGCTGACTATGCTCTTAGGAATCCCATGCAGTCGCACAATGTTGCGAACATACAACTCCACCAGCTTCTCCACGCTGTCCTCCTTCCGATTTGGGATGAAGTGGGCCACCTTGGTTAAGCGATCCACGATCACCCAAATAGCATCATTACCCTTATGCGATCTAGGCAGACTATGCACAAAATCCATGGAGATGTCATCAAATTTCCACTCAGGGATTGGAAGGTGCTTCAGGAACCCGCCCGGCTTCTGACATTCGGCCTTCACCAAGGCACAAGTTTGGCAACGATTCACATACAAAGCTACGTCCCGCTTCAGCCCCGGCCACCAAAAGGATTTCTTCATATCCAAGTACATCTTTGTACTTCCCGGGTGAATGGAGTACTTTGTTAAGTGAGCCTCAAACATCAACTCCTCACGGAGTTTGCCGAACTGCGGTATACAGACCCTTCCGTCCTTCCTCAGAATCCCATCAATCATCTCCCAGGCGCTGCTCTCGCCCTTTTGATCCTCCATCACATATGGTTAAAACTCCATATCCAACCGAGGCGCTTCCCGAACGCGATCGGACAAATCATTCTGCATTTCAATCCAGTTCAACCGAGCCACGCTGGACTCGCCTCTCGCCACACATTCCAAACCAAGGGACTCCCATTCCCGTACCAACCGCTCATCATGAGCTTCGATCCAATTCCCTTGCACTGAGTACTTTCTACTCAAGGCATACGACACCACATTGCCTTTACCTGGCGTATACTGAATCGCCACCTCGTAGTCTCCAAGAAACTCAACCCACCTTCATTGCCGCATGTTCAAGTCCTTTTAATCCAAGAGATACTTCAGGCTTTTATGATCCGTGAAGATCTCCACTTTTGCACCATACACATAATGTCAACTGGGTCTGATATACCCTTGCTCCAATAGTTCTTGTAACTGTACTTTGAGTTCAGCCAACTCCTTTGGTGCCATCCTAAATGGAGGATGTGACACCGGCCTAGCCTCCAGCACTAACTCGATCGAGAAGTCGATCTCCCGCCGAGGAGGCGCTCCAGGAAGTTCATCCGGAAACACATCCTTGAACTCTGCCACTACGGGCACTTCCTCAATAGACAACTGGGAGAGGCGTACCTCCAATAACGCTACCAGCGCTACACCACCCTGGTTAACTGCCTGCATCAATTGCATGGCCGAAATCAGGGAATAGGCCACTCCACAAAGGCCCTCAAATTTGACTTCCGCCTGCCCTTTGCTCCTTAGGGTCACTACCTTAGATAGGCAATCAATACTGGCACGCTGATCTGCAAGCCATACCATGCCCAAAATGACATCGAACTCAACCAATGGTAAAACCGCTGCTACCAAAACGAAGTTAACTCCGTCCAGCTCCCAACAGACGCGCCCTTTGGCCCCGGTGGTCATAGATGACCCATTGGGCATGCTCACTTTCAGCTCCGTGTCCGCCAAGAAAGACTCAACTCCTATTCTTCGGATGAAGCTCTCCGCAAGAAAGGAGTGTGATGCTCCCGTATCAAACAATACCCTAGCGGGGTACCCGGAAACTAATACGAACCCTACAACATAGGCATCATACATAAAAGTCTAAAAGTATGAAGCACAAAATTTAACCTTAAATTTCTTCATACCTGTCACCACATCGGTTTGGCGGATCGCTTCCTGCTGTCCAGGTTTGTAGGCCCTTGGTTGCACCGGTTGGAACCGAGAAGCGCTTGACTCCGCCATCTTCCCTTTCTCTACGACACTGGGGCCAGAGGGCACAGTCTGCTCCTGCCTTGCCTCTTGCTCCGCTCCTCCTTGAGGACAAACACGAGCTATGTGCCCCACCTTACCGTAGTTGTAGCACGTCGGCGGTCCCCTAGAGTGAGAACCTCCAGGCGTCCACTTGCTCTTCTCACTGGACCTGGAAGTCTGAGGCTTTTTCATCCACCTACTCCCTTTAGACTTTCCCTGGGATTAGGGAGGCTTCCCTTCCGCTTGCTTGGGCGTGAAACCCTTACGATGTTGGGTTCGCTCCAGATCACTTTCCAATATCCCAGCAGCCTCAACTAGCTCATTAAAACCAGCTCTCTTCATGGAAATGAGGGGTTGCCTCATATTCTCCCTCAGCCCCTGGTAGAAGAGGTTATCCCTCTCTACATCATCTGCCATCGTCGTTCCCGCGTAACGACCCAAATGGGTGAACTCCTGCACATGCTCGTCCACCGTCTTGTCTCGCTGCATTAAGTGCAGAAACTGCCTCTGATGGGCCAACCGTGTAGAAACAGGAATGTACCTCTTTAGAAAAGCATCCCCAAATTCCTCCATCGACGGGGTACGTCTAGGGAACTGGCGGCCGCTATGGCTCACCCAGCACAACTTGGCGTCTCCTTCCAACATGAACGCCGCATACTCAGATTTCTTTTCTTCTAGCATCTCTGCCGCCCTCAAAAGCTCTTGAATTCGAACCCACTAATCCTCCGCATCCGTTGGCGTACCAAATCACTTGAACGACGGTGGATGGAAGCTCAGTAAATGCTTCATGTGCCGGTCTCCATGTCTGACAACCACCCTTTCTACCAAAGGCTCCACTAGCCTGGCTTCTCCGCCTGGCACGGCCGTCGCCGTGTCCGGTGTTGCAGGGGTTGCTACCTGAGCTGCCGCTGCAGCTTGGGCTCCCAGCATCGCTTCTGCAAGCATGCGACAGAAGTCAGCCTGGTTTACACCCGTGCCAAAAAGACCTGGAGCAGTGGCATTGCTCGCCGAAAGTTCTTCTCTTGCTCTCGACATACCCGCCTCGTTGCTTGAAATCTTCAAGAAAACAAGAAACAAGGGATCAGTCTCTAATCTCAAGACATAAACATAAGAACACTCATGGTCCCACGTTACTCTTATGTGGATAACTTCTCTATGAACTGACCTTGAATCTAACCTCGCCTCTGATACCAAAATGTAACACCTCCCCTGTAATAACCGTATAATATGGGTCCGGCCGGAGCCCCACAACATACAGACGCCACAGCTTCAGTATTATAAAATGATATAGCTACCCAAACTAAAAACTAAAAACACAACACAGCGGAAACAACCAAAGAGACTTGAAGTTATCCACGCCTACAAGAGTAACAAAATGGCCTTAAGGCCTTACAACAAGAGTAAATCCAAACTCAAATAATACATCTGTCCTGAAAGTGCATAAGCACACCTAGTCTACCTCGGCATTCAAGCCGGTCAAAATGAGCATAAAACATACAATGCCATAAACGTAAAGCTACAACAAAAGGTAACACTTCATGAGGCTTAGGCCTTTCTGGCCGGCGAGCTAGCTCCTGCTTGCGATCCTTGTCCTGTAAAAATTATTAGTAACGTGGGTCAGCAAAGGCTGACCTCAAACTGTGTAACAAACACATCTCCTCCCGGCCGCCCCTAACGGACCCCGGGGTACTCCTCCAACCTGCAAGTTAACACTTCGTATGCAATATTCATAAGCAAGAAAAGCAACTAAAGCAACAGGCTTGGATGTCTCAAACATTATACATGTTCTCTATTGTTGAGCATATAATATTAGGGCCTACTATGCAACATGAATGCAACACCCGGGTTTCACCCAAGGCACCCTATAGTGTATTCATCTAGCACAACCTCACATCAATTGGGTACTCATCGCTTCCCCATTGGCATAAAGCCGCAAACAAAAAGGGAAACACAATTCCCCCCAACGACACACAAGCCGCCACATGGAACTCTTGTTAGGGCCCCACCCGCTCAAGGTATTAGACCCGGGCTTGCCTGCAAGCTCTGACGTCTCATGTCAGGATTCCAACAAACACAACTGACCGATTCTAAGAAGCCTTGCTAGACCCCACCCGCTCATGGCCTCATTACCCGGGCTTGCCCCCATGCTTGGCATTCTCGTCAGTCTCACAGAAGGGGACTAGTCTCGCCGGGACACTCTCCACACATGACGTGTACATCACGGGATAGCCCATCGACCACGGAGACACAGCCACGCCTTGGCACATCACAATCCAATACAATTCCACCCTAGTCCCTCATTTGTGCTGCAGCGTTCCCACGCACCAAGGAAACCATCTACCACTCATGCGGAGCTAACCTTATCCACTAAGGAAACCATCTACCACTATTGAGGAGCTAACCTTGTCCGGTACCGGCCACACGTACTCATGCAAGATAAAGGGCACAACATCACAAACAATACAAACATCACAAACGGCCCCTTACCGCAGTAGATTTCTACGAATCCTTAAACGTCGTATGCAACATCACCGAGTCGGACTAACGGTCGCGACTACGACTTCACCCACCATGCCTAATCCACTAATGGAGCGGATCTCTAATGCAAAAATCATGCCGGGGACGGACTCAATCGACCCGAAGGTTCTTCTTGAATCTTGGCGACCCAAACCCCTCTCATTTGAGTGTTTGGTGCCCAAAAACTAGAAAAGAAAAGATGCTAAAACATGCATCCTAAAACCGAGAGGAGAAGTGTCGTTACCTTCCGACTCCTCTTCCTAGACATGGAAAAATAGCCGGATGAAAACATTCGCAACAATCTAGCCTCCACGGATCTGGACTCGGCTCGCGATTTGGAGCACCGAAACCTCTCCAACAGCCGGATCTCTACTTCACCTTCTTCCTTGCTCTTCCCTCTCTCTAGAACTTTAGAAAGAGAACCACTCAAAAGAAATGAGGGTTTCTAAGGGTCCAATCCCGTGTATATCCCATCAGGAACAACCCCCAGCCGTTGGATCCCAAATTAAAGAAACAAACGGCCTTGAATCAGGCCTGAAAAGCTAAAACTAGGCCGAACACGGCCTGCGACACACCCGTGTCCAGGGCCGTGTCCCCGATTCGCCGTGAAAATCGACGCGCCTGGAACAACACACGGGCATTCGACACGCCCCTGTTCGACTCGACAAGCCCGTGTTCCAACTGACATGGCCGTGTGGTCGGCCATGTGCCTCCATCGACACAGCCCGAAAAACAACCCGAGACTCACACGGGTATTGGACACGCCCGTGTCCTTGCCCGTGTCTAACTCAACACACTTGGGCTCCAGGCCGTGTTTACTGTCTCGACACTTCTTCGAGCGAAGTTCGTCGACTGCCTGATACAGCCTTGGACACGCCCGTGTCCTAGGCCGTATGCCTTGTCTCGACACATCATCGAGCGAAATTCGTCGACTCCCCGGGCCGATCGTCAACACGGGCTCGACACGCCCCGCGACACGCCCGTGTCTCAGGCCGTGTTCTCTGTTCGACGATCGTCGATTTCAAAATCATCGACCTCCCGACCAAAACATCGACTGGTGCCTAACATGCCATGGGACACGCCCATGTCCCAGGTCGTGTGCCCCCTGCCAGAAACCAATTTTCCTTGTCAGCTAAGACCCAAACTTGGCCAGAAACGCTGGTCGTCCCTCTATAAATTTTGGGGCGTTACAACTCTCTCCCCCTTAAAAGAATTTCGTCCCGAAATTACAAGGCAAAAGAGAACACAACTTAAATGTTACCTGATTTGAAGAGCTCTGGATACTCTTCTAGCATGGCTTGTTCTCGCTCCCAAGAGTGCTCCTCAAGACCGCAGTTGTCCCATCGGACTTTCACGAGTTTAACCTCTTTATTCCGCAACTGCCGAGTCTCTGAATCCTCTATAGCAATTGGACAGACTCGCGTCCTCAAGTCTTCCTCTATCGGCACCGATGCCGGCTCGATCACCACACTAGCCTCCACCAAGGCTTTCCTCAAGATGGAGACATGGAAGACGTCGTGCAATCCTCTCAGCTCTACGGACAACGCCAACCGATTGGCTGCTTCTCCCACCCGTTCAACAACTTCAAAAGTCCCCAAAAACCTTGGACTCAACTTCTTGAGTCGGCAAATCCGTGAGACACCTTTGAACGGCTTGATCTTCAAATAGACCAAATCACCTACCGCAAACTCCAACTTCCTGTGACGAGCATTAAAGTATTTTGCTTACCGGTCTTGCTCCACCTTCATACGCTCTTGAATGGTTCGTACAAACTCACAAGCGTCAACCACCACATTCTTTCCCAAAAGTTTGGTGTCTCCCGCCTCTATCCAAGACATCGGTGTTCGACACCGTCTCCCATACAAAGCTTCGTGTGGCGCCATTTTTATACTTGCTTGATAACTATTATTGTATGCGAATTCCACCATGAAGAGGTGATCCTCCCACTTCTTGCTGAAGTCAAGAATGCACATTCTTAGCATATCCTCCATAGTACGGTTCGTTCTTTCGGTTTGCCCATCAGTTTGAGGATGGAACGTCGTACTGAACTTTAGCTTCGTGCCCAAACTCTTCTGAACCAATCTCCAGTCCTTGGACGTAAACCGTCCATCTTGATCGCTGACTATGCTCTTAGGAATCCCATGTAGTCGCACAATGTTGCGAACATACAACTCCACCAGCTTCTCCATGCCGTCCTCCTTCCGATTTGGGATGAAGTGGGCCACCTTGGTTAAGCGATCCACGATCACCCAGATAGCATCATTAAACTATTGTGATCTAGGCAGACCATGTACAAAATCCATGGAGATGTCATCAAATTTCCACTCAGGGATTGGAAGGTGCTACCGGAACCCACCCGGCTTCTGATATTCGGCCTTCACCAAGGCGCAAGTTTGGCAACGATTCACATACAAAGCTACGTCCCGCTTTAGCCCCGGCCACCAAAAGGATTTCTTCATATCCAAGTACATCTTTGTACTGCCCGGGTGAATGGAGTACTTTGTGAAGTGAGCCTCAAAAATCAACTCCTCACGGAGTTTGCCAAACTGCGGTATACAAACCCTTACGTCCTTCCTCAGAATCCCATCAATCATCTCCCAGGCGCTGCTCTCGCCCTTTTGAGCCTCCATCACATATGGTTGAAACTTCACATCCAACCGAGTCGCTTCCCGAATGCGATCGGACAATTCGTTCTGCATTTCAATCCAGTTCAATCGAGCCACGCTGGACTCGCCTCTCGCCACACATTCCAAACTAAGGGACTCCCATTCCCGTACCAACCGCTCATCATGAGTTTCGATCCAATTCCCTTGCCCCGAGTACTTTCTACTCAAGGCATCCGCCACCACATTTACTTTACTTGGCGTATACTGAATCGCCACCCCGTAGTCTCCAAGAAACTCAACCCACCTGCATTGCCGCATGTTCAAGTCCTTTTGATCCAAAAGATACTTCAGGATTTTATGATCCGTGAAGATCTCCACTTTTGCACCATACACATAATGTCGCCATATTTTCAACGCAAAAATTACCGCCGCCAACTCCAAGTTATGGACGGGTTAATTCCTCTCATGTGGCTTCAGCTGTCTAGACCCAAAAGCTATCAGCTTGCCATGCTGCACCAAAACACAACCAAAACCGCATCCCGATGCATCACTGAAGATCTGAAATCCCTCGATCCCTTGCGGTGGTCTTAGGATTGGAGCCATCATCAGTCTCTCCTTCAGTGCCTCAAATGCTTGACTGAACTCTTGAGTCCACACAAACTTATGATCTTTACGAGTGAGTGAGGTGAGGGGTAGAGCTATCCGCGAAAAATTCTCCATGAATCTCCTATAATACCCGGCTCGTCCAAGAAAACTTCGGACTTCCGCCACGGTCCTCAAAACCGGCCAATCTCTGATGGCTTCCACTTTTGTTGGATCCACATCCACCCCATCCCCACTAATCACGTGGCCCAAAAATGCCACCTTCGCTAACCAGAACTCGCACTTTGATAACTTTGCATACAACTGATTCTCCCTCAACACTTGCAAGACCAGTCTCAAGTGGGTCTCATGCTCCACTTCCGATTTGGAATACACCAAGATGTCATCAATGAAGACAACCACAAAAGAATACAAGTATTACCGAAATACTCGATTCATAAGATTCATGAACACAGATGGCGCATTCGTCAACCCGAACGGCATCACCGTAAACTCAAAGTGTCCATACCTTGTACCAAAGGAAGTTTTGGGGATGTCCTCGTCCCGAATTCGCAACTGATAATAGCCTGACTTCAAGTCCAATTTTGAGTACACCACCGACCCCACCAACTGGTCGAACAAGTCGTCTATCCGAGGAATCAGATACTTATTCTTAACGGTCAGTTTATTCAACTCTCGGTAGTCTATGCACAGCCGCATACTACCGTCTTTCTTCTTTACAAACAACACCGGCGCGCTCCACGGCGAAGAACTGGGTCTGATATACCCTTGCTCCAACAGTTCCTGTAACTGTACTTTGAGTTCAGCAAACTCCTTTGGTGCCATCCTAAATGGAGGACGTGACACCGGCCTAGCCTCCGGCACAAACTCGATCGAGAAGTCGATCTCCCGCCGAGGAGGCGCTCCAGGAAGATCATCCGGAAACACATCCTTGAACTATGCCACTACGGGCACTTCCTCAATAGACAACTGGGAGAGGCGGACCTCCAATAACGCTACCAGCGCTACACCAACCTGGTTAACCGCCCGCATCAATTGCATGGCCGAAATAAGGGAATAGGCCACTCCACAAAGGCCCTCAAATTTGACTTCCACCTGCCCTTTGCTCCTTATGATCACTACCTTAGATAGGAAATCAATACTGGTGCGCTGCTCTGCAAGCCAGTCCATGCCCAAAATGTCATCGAACTCAACCAATGGTAAAACCGCTGCTACCAAAATGAAGTTAACTCCGTCCAGCTCCCAACAGATGCGCCCTTTGGCCCCGGTGGTCATGGATGACCCATTGGGCATGCGCACTTTTAGCTCCGCGTCCGCCAAGAAAGACTCAACTCCTATTATCCGGATGAAGCTCTCCGCAAGAAAGGAGTGTGATGCTCCCGTATCGAACAATACCCTAGCGGGGTACCCGGAAACTAATACGAAGCCTACAACATAGACATCACACAAAAAAGTCTAAAAGTATGAAGCACAAAATTTAAACTTAAATTGCTTCATACCTGTCACCACATCAGTTTGGCGGATCGCTTCCTGCTGCCCAAGGTTGTAGGACCTTGGTTGCACCGGTTGGAACCGAGAAGCTCTTGACTCTGCCATCTTCCCTTTTCTACGGCACTAGGGCCGGAGCGCACAGTCTACTTCTGCCTTGCCTCTTGCTTCGCTCCTCCTTGAGGACAAACACGACCTATGTGCCCCACCTTACCGCAATTGTAGGACGTCGGCGGTCCCCTAGAGTGAGGACCTCCAGGCGTCCACTTGCTCTTCTCACCGGACCTGGAAGTGTGAGGCTTTTTCCTCCACCTACTCCCTTCAGACTTTCCCTGGGATTGGGGAGGCTTCCCTTCCCCTTGCTTGGGAGTGAAACCCTTACGACGTTGGGTTCGGTCCAGATCACTTTCCAATATCCTGGCAGCATATACTAGCTCATTAAAACCAGCTCTCTTCATGGAAATGAGGGGTTGCCTCAGATTCTCCCTCTGCCCCTGGTAGAAGAGGTTATCCCTCTCTACATCATCTTCCATCGTCGTTCCCGCGTAACGACCCAAACGGGTGAACTTCTGCACATACTCGTCCACCATCTTGTCTCGCTGCATTAAGTGCAGAAACTGCCTCTGAAGGGCAAACCGTGTAGAAACGGGAATGTACCTCTTTAGAAAAGCATCCCCAAATTCCTCCATCGCCAGGGTGCGTCCAGGGAACTGGTGGCCGCTATGGCTCACCCACCACAACTTGGCGTCTCCTTCCAATATGAAAGTTCTTCTCTTGTTCTCGACATCAAAAAGCTCCCTTGAACGACGGGGGATGGAAGCTTAGGAAATACTTCATGTGCCAGTCTCCATGTCCGACAACCACCCTTTCCGCCAAAGGCTCCACTCGCCTGGCTTCTCTGCCTAGCACGGCCGTCGCCGTGTCCGGTGTAGCAGGGGTTGCTACCTGAGCTGCCGCAGCAGCTTGGGCTGCCACCATCGCTTCTGCAAGCATGCGGCAGAAGTCGGCCAGGTTTACACCCGTTCCCAAAAGACCTGGAGTAGTGGCACTGCTCGCCGAAAGTTCTTCTCATGCTCTCGACGTACCCGCCTCATTGCTTGCACTCTTCAAGAAAATTAGAAACAAGGGATCAGTCTCTAATCTCAAGACTTAAACATAAGGACACTCATGGTCCCGTGTTACTCTTATGTGGATAACTTCTCTACGAACTGACCTTGAATCTAACCTCGCCTCTGATATCAAAATGTAACACCTCCCCTTTAATGACCGTATAATATGGGTCCGGTCGGGGCCCCACAACATACAGACGCCACAGCTTCAGTATTATAAAATGATATAGCTAACCAAACTCAAAACACAACACAGCGGAAACAACCAAAGAGACTAGAAGTTATCCACGCCTACAAGAGTAACAAAATGGCCTTAAGGCCTTACAACAAGAGTAAATCCAAACTCAAATAATACATCAGTCCTGAAAGTGCATAAGCACACCTAGTCTACCTCGGCATGCAAGCCGGTCAAAATGAGCATAAAACATACAATGCCATAAACGTAAAGCTACAACAAAAGGTAACACTTCATGAGGCTTAGGCCTTTCTGGCCGGCGAGCTAGCTCCTGCTTGCAATCCTTGCCCTGTAAAAATTATTAGTAACGTGGGTCAGCAAAGGCTGACCTCAAATTATGTAACAAACACATCTCCTCCCGGCCGCCCCTAACGGACCCCGGGGTACTCCTCCAACCTGCAAGTTAGCACTTCGTATGCAATATTCATAAGCAAGAAAAGCAACTAAAGGAACGGGCTTGGATGTCTCAAACATCATACATGTTATCTACTGTTGAACATATAATATATGGGCCTACTATGCAACATGAATGCAACACCCGGGTTTCACCCAAGGCACCCTATAGCGTATGCATCTAGCACAACATCACATCAATTTGGTACTCATAGTTTCCCCATTGGCATAAAGCTGCAAACAAAAAGGGAAACGCAATTCCCCCCCCAACGGCACACAAGCCACCATATGGAACTCTTGTTAGGGCCCCACCCGCTCAAGGTCTTAGACACGGGCTTGCCTACAAGCTCTGACGCCTCATGTCAGGATTCCGACAAACACAACTGACCGATTCTAAGAAGCCTTTCTGGACCCCACCCGCTCATGACCTCATTGCCCGGGCTTGCCCCCATGCTTGGCATTCTCGTCAGTCTCACAAAAGGGGACTAGTCTTGCCGGGACACGCTCCACACATGACGTGTACATCACGGGATAGCCAGCCGACCACAGAGACACAGCCACGCCTTGGCACATCACAATCCAAGACAATTCCTCCCTAGTCCCTCATTTGTACTGCAGCATTCCCGCGTACCAAGGAAACCATCTACCACTCATGCGAAGCTAACCTTGTCCACCAAGGAAACCATCTACCGCTATTGAGGAGCTAACCTTGTCCAGTACCGGCCATACATACTCATGCAAGATAAAGGGCAGAACATCACAAACGGCCCCTTACCGCAGCGGATTTCTACGAATCCTTAAACCCCGTATGCAACATCACCGAGTCGGACTAACGGTCACGACTACGGCTTCACCCACAATGCCTAATCCATTAACGGAGCGTATCTATAATGCAAAAATAATGTCAGGGACGGACTCAATCGACCCGAAGGTTCCTCTTGAACCTTGGCAACCCAAACCCCTCTCATTTGATTGTTTGCTGCCCAAAAACTAGAAAAGAAAAGATGCTAAAACATGCATCCTAAAACCGAGAGGACAAGTGTCATTACCTTCCGACTCCTCTTCCTAGCCATGGAATAATAGCCGGATGAAAACCTTCGCAACGATCTAGCCTCCACGGATCTGTACTCAGCTCGCAATTTGGAGCACTGAAACCTCTCCAACAGCCGGATCTCTACTTCACCTTCTTCCTTGCTCTCCCCTCTCTCTAGAACTTTGGAAAGATAACCACTCAAAAGAAATGAGGGTTTCTAAGGGTCCAATCCCGTGTATATCCCATCAGGAATAACCCCCAGCCGTTGGATCCCAAATTAAAGAAACGAACGCCCTTGATTCGGGCCTGAAATGCTAAAACTAGGCCGAACACGGCCTGCTACACGCCCGTGTCCAGGGCCGTGTCCCCCATTCGCCGTCAAAATCGACGCGCCTAGAATAACATACGGGCATTCGACACGCCCGTGTTCGACCCGACACGCTCGTGTTCCAATTGACACGGCCGTGTGGTCGGCCGTGTGCCTCCATCGACACAGCCCTAAAAACAACCCGAGACTCACACGGGTACTGGACACACCCTTTTCCTTGCACGTGTCTAACTCAACACGCATGGGCTCCAGGCCGTGTTCACTGTCTCTACACTTCATTGAGCGAAGTTCGTCGACTGCCTGACACGGCCTTGGACACGCCCGTGTCCTAGGCCGTGTGCCTTGTCTCGACACATCGTCGAGCGAAATTCGTCGACTCCCCTGGCCGATCGTCGACACGGGCTCGACACGCCCTACGACACGCCGGTGTCTCAGGCCGTGTTCTCTGCTCGACGATCGTCGACTTCAAAATCGTCGACCTCTCGACCAAAACGTCGACTGGAGCCTAACACGCCCTGGGACATGCTCGTGTCCCAGGCCATGTGCCCCCTGCCAGAAACCAATTTTCCTTCTCAGCTAAGACCCAAACTTGGCCAGAAATGTTGGTCGTCCCTATACAAATTTTGGGGCGTTACATCGACACACAGAAAACCTTAGTTGACATCAACTATGTTGACACACAGAGGTAGTGTCGACACATAAAAGACATTGTCTACATCAACTGTGTCGACACACAGGACTTTTGTCGACACATAGCAGAGTTTCAACAAAGTTGATTTTTGTGAAGAGAAGAAGTGACTGTGTCGACACACATAACTAGTGTCGACAAATTCTACAGAAGCAGTATTGAGAAGCAGTGTCAACACCAAGGGAGCTGTGTCGACACCACCAAGGCTTGTGTCGACACTTAGTCTACTTGTGTCGATACATGATGAAGTTCAGTCTCGACACTTTGCTGATAGAGACAGAGTTTCAAGAAGTGACTGAAGACTTGATAGCTGTGATATTCAACAAGTCTATTGAAGCTGTCAGAGCTGTCAGAAGTTTGTTAGAAACTGGATCAGCCGGTTACTATGGAGGAAGTCTATATAAAGACATTCTTTATCAACAAAAGATATACAAGATACAGATGAGTTAAAAAAACATGAAAAACAGAAGAAGATTTTCAACAGAAGATCTAAGAAGACATTCTAAAGTGATGATCTACTCAGAGTTTATCAAGAGAATTCAAAGAAAAATTCGGAAGAATCTTCAGAAGAATTTGGAGAGAGAGAGCTCCATCTATTCAAGTGAAGAAATGGACTTACATCAACAAGTCACTTAAGTGCAGATTCTGAACCAGTCTGCCAAGAAGAATTCAGATTGATTTCCTAATTTCAAGAAAGAAGCTGATTAAAGATCAACTTCAAAGGAGATCAACCCTACTGTGTTCAGATTCAAGAAGCTTTGAAGAAAGCTAAGACAGGTTGATCTCTAACATCAGATTCTTTCAAGAACTGATCAAGAAACCTTCCATCCTTTCTCTCTCAACCAGGGTGGTGATAAATTTCAAATTTACATTTATTTTCAGTAGGATCTTTTTAAGATCTGAGTTGTAAGCCTGATTTATAAAGGCAGAGTTGTAGGAGATTAAGTTCTATGAGTGTTAGGCCTTGTTGAAGGCTGAGGTAGGGCTGAGAGCCTGAGTTGTAGGAGATTTTCATCTCTGAGTTGTAGGTCTTATTGAAGGCTGAGGTCGGGCAGATTGCCTGAGCTGTAGGAGTGTGGACTCACTCTGAGTTGTAGGAGCCTTGTTTGAGTTCTAAGCTATAAGATCTGCGGATCTGAGAAGAAGGAAAGAAGTTAGGCCGAATCTAGCACACTGCTAGATAGGCGAAGGGGGAAAGTTGATGTACCCAGACCTTGGGGAACCACTATTAATAAGTGTGCCATCTGTGATTGTGTGTGGTATTGTTGTTTCTGTGCTATGATAGCTGTAGAACTATATGTTTCTATTAATTAACTGAATTAATATTCTGCCTTAAAAGGAAAAAGAATTGAACCTATTCACCCCCCCTCTAGGTGTTTAGGAACCAATTCTTTCAAAAAGAATTCAACAAATTGAACAAATCCACCGTGGGATGGACAAAGCAATCACCAACAGTTATTATATCTGTATCCTCTATAACTATGTCTCTATGTAGAACCATATATATATCTGTATCTGAATCTGTAACTGTTGCTGCTACTGAAACTTGAGAAGATTCTTCATTGAGCATCTCCCCCTGCTTGATTTCAGCAGAAGCTGGAATCAGGCCCCTATTGGAAGAAGGAGGGACGGAGGAGGCAGCAAGGACAGCAACAAGAACAGAAATAGAATTAGCAAGAGGTGTAATGGCCTCTGCTATAAGAGTCCTAATCACTGGAGTGATGTGCTCCAGGATGGTGGACAAGGAAGGGGAAACTGTATCTATAAACTCAGGTGGAGTTTGGGTGGATACAGAGGGATTAGCAGAAGGAGTGACATTAGGTAGGATGTCATCCCGAGGAGATGATCTGGGGGATGGTGTTGGACTGGGAATGTCATGGACAGGATAAGTAGGTGTATATGGTAATGAGGTGAGCAGATTGAATGTGGGATATGACAAGAATGTGTCAGTGTTGATGTCTTGTAGATGGGATGGAAGAGGAGATTGAGGAGGTGTGATATGGAGTGAAGATTGAGGAGGTGTTGGCACATGAGTTAGTGAGGGGATTGAGAGGACTGGTTGTTTTAGAGAACGAGCTAAAGGTGGTTGGGGAGATGGAGGAGTTATTGTTGGATGGGATGGAGGAACTTCTTCAGCACTAGGGTAGGGAGTGGCTGTATCAGCCCTTGTGCCCTCAGAAGGCCTGGAGGAGGAGTAAGCCTCATAGGGCTTAGTGATCCTCCTCTCCCATCTGCTAAATAGGGCAGACGTTAGCCTCTTGGAGGCATTTATGAACACTAGTGTGGAAACTAGATGTTCAGATGCTTTCTCCTACAAAAAAATCCCCAGAACCCGGCCAAAACAGACTTCTTTCTTGTTATTCTTCTTCTTAATCAGATCAAACAATAAATTTCCCTAGTTAAGTCCTTTTATATCAACTAAGGCAGCCGTCACCAAGAACTGGTGCCTGGTGATATAGTCATGTGCTGTATGCTTGCCTAACAGCACCTTCCCTACTACATCAGCTAAGAACTTGTATTCAGTAGACAAGTCCTTTTTCAGTAACTTATTAGGGTTATCTTCAGAATGACCCATTTTAATCAACATATTGGTATACTCCTCAGAGTCCATTTCTATCTCATCAGTACCATTCAATAGACCGAAAATGTCGGTTAGTTTATTTGGAGAGAGGGAAACCTGGTTACCAGAAATAGTTCCTATCATGTTATCTTTTGTTGTGGTGGAAGTAAAGACCCATTATTTGATCTCAGTCATTGAAATCTTGATTCACAGTGTCATGAACTGCTTCAGATGTTGATCTTCAAACAACTTCAAGATTTCTATAAAGATTGCGTCAGAGAACTGGAAATAATCGAAATCTATGTCAAAGCCCATATCGAATTTCATGGTGGAGAGAGCGCTTGCTGGAATTACCATGAATGCAGCTGCAAGAGAGAAACAAAGATCAAGTGCAAAGGAACTGAAAGCGAGTGACAGAGGTCAAAGAAAACCTAGATATAAGGTTTTCAGAATATGAACCCCCAGTCTCCGTTCGACGAAAAACGAAAAGATCTTCGATCTGAGTTCGATGAAGTATTTTAATAGAAAATGAGTTCGTCAATCTCAGTCTGAAGAAGATGAATAAATCGTCGATCTCAGTTCGATGATAAATTCACTGACGCAGGGATCGTCGATCTCCGTTCGACGAAAACTATTTCACTAAGAAGTGATCGTCGAACTCTGTTTGAGGAACTCTTCACGAGGAGTTCACAGATCACCGATCTCCGTTCGATGAACTATCAACAAATCGTCGACCACAAACAAAATTTAAATTAACTTATCTCCATTGATCATTCCTAACTGATTTAAGAAAAACAAATGTTTCTTCTCATCCAATGGCTTGGTGAAGATGTCTGCCCTTTGTAAATCAGTGGAAATGAAGACAAGATTAATTTTCTTTTTGTCTATACAATCTCTAATGAAATGATGCCTTATTTCTATATGCTTTGTACTACTATGATGCACTGGATTTTGTGCTATGGATATAGCACTTGTACTATCACAATATATAGTTGAATTATTTAAGTTGTATTCATAATCCAGTAGTTGGTTTTGTATCCACAAAACTTGTGAGCAACAACTACTAGCAGCTATATATTCCGCTTCTGTAGTTGATGTGGACACAGAGGTTTGCTTTTTAAAGAATCAGGACACTAGTCTATCACCAAGGAACTGGCATGTTCTTGTGGTGCTCTTTCTGTCCACTCTACATCCAGCATAGTCAACATCTAAAAATCCAGTTAACTCAAATTCTGACTCTGATGGATATAGAAGTCCTAGATTTGGCAACATTTTATATATCTAAAAATTCTTTTTAGCAAAATATAGTGAGATTCTTTAGGATTCACTTGGAACCTAGCATAAATGCATAGAGCAAACATGATGTCTGGCCTACTTGTTGTAAGATATAATAGGGACCCAACAATGACCCTATACAACTTCTGATCAGCAGGTTTTCCATGCTCATCAGAATCTATCACAGTATTTGCAGCCATGGGTGTCTTCATTACTGTTGCATCACACCTCCCAAATCTTTTAACAAGCTCCTTAGCATGTTTAGATTGGGAGATGAATATACCATCAGATGTTTGTTTCACTTGGAGACCAAGGAAATATGAAAGTTCACCCATGCTACTCATCTCAAACTTTGAATGCATAAGGTTAGAGAACCTTTTGCATAGTTTGGGATCAGTTGAGCCAAAGATAATATCATCTACATAAATTTGTACTAATAAGATTTTATCTTTATGATGCTTAATAAAAAGAGCCATATCTACAATGCCTCTAGAAAATTTATGCTCTAATAAGAAGCTAGCTAAGGAATCATACCAAGATCTTGGAGCTTGCTTTAAACTATAGAAAGCTTTATACAATCTAAAGACATGAGAGGCATAGGTTGGAGAGATAAAACCTGGTGGTTGCTCCACATATACTTCTTCTTTGATATCTCTATTCAGAAAAGCACTTTTAACATCCATTTGATAGACTTTGAACTTCTTGAATGCATCAAATGTAAGGAAATTTTTTATAGACTCAAGTCTTGCAAAAGGAGCAAATGTTTGATCATAATCAATGCCTTCCTCTTGCCTATAGCCTTGAGATACTAGCCTTGCCTTATTCCTCAAAATGTTGCCTTTTGCATCCAATTTATTTCTAAATACTCATTTGGTTCCAGTGACTGGGTAGTCATTGGGTCTAGGAACCAATTTCCAAACTCTACATCTCACAAATTGATTGAGCTCCTCTTGCATTGCAATTATCCAGTGGGGATCTTGCTATGCATCTTTAATGGTTTGGGGATCAAGTTGAGAGAGGAAATAAGCAAACATCAAGTCAGGGTTGAGTTGATGCCTTGTTTGCACACCAGCTGAAATGTCTCCAATCACTTGAGATCTAGGGTGATCTCTAAGTGTGACAAAATCAGTGGGAGGAGCTGCTTGGGCAACAACTTGGGGAATAAATTCCTCTTGTGGAATTTTATTAGCTGTGGTAAAGGGTTCATTCACCTCTATGCTTTCTTCTTCACTTTCTTCTTCAACTTGTGGATATGGATGTATTGGAACCTCTTGGGTGTGACTTAGATCATCCAATCTCTCACACAAGTGAGGTACTTGCAAAGTGATGTTAGTAGAAATTTCTTTCTCCTTATAAGACATGTTAGCTTCATCAAAAGTCACATGAATAGATTCTTCAAATTTTAAAGTAGATTTATTAAACACCCTATAAGCTTTGCTGACTTGGGAATATCCTAGAAAAATTCCCTCTGCAGCCTTAGCTTCAAACTTTCTAATGTATTTCTTGTCATTGTTATGAATATAACATATACAACCAAATATTTTATAAATAGGTGATTTTAGGTTTCTTCCCTTTAAGCAATTCATAGGGAGTCTTATTCTTAAGTTTATGTATTAAACTTCTGTTCAGTACATAGTTTACTATGCTCACAGCCTCTACGCAAAAGTATAGGGGCATGTAAGCATCTACAAGTAATGTGCCTGCAGCTTCAATTAGGGTACTATTTTTTCCTTTCAGCTACCTCATTTTGTTGAGGAGTTCTAGGCGCTGAGAAGCAATGTCTGAGACCTTCCTTCTCACAGAACTCATGCATAAGAAAAGACTCAAACTCAGTACCATGATCACTTCTGATCAATGCAACTTGAGTAGAGTACTCAATCTGTATGGTCTTGAGAAAATCTGTAAGAACCTTGAATGTATCTAACTTAGATCTCAAAATGAATACCTAAGTGAATCTTGAGAAGTCATCTACTATAACTAGAGTATAAGATTTCCCTCATAGGCTATGTACAATAATTGGGCCAAAAAGGTCCATGTGTAGCAAGTACAAGATCCTATGTGAATCACTCTTATTAACTGATTTAAAAATAGATTTAGTTTGTTTTCCTAATTGACAAGCCCTGAAGAGGCCTTCCTTCTTGTAGGGACCACAAGGCAAACCTCTAATAAGGTTGTCTTTAGATAACCTAGCAATGTTTTTCATATTAACATATCCTAATCTTTTATGCCATAAATCATTTTGATTGCTAACAAGATTAAGTAAACATATATCTGATGTTGTAGAATGAAAATCAACTACATATATGTTGCCTTGTCTATTTACAATTAAAACAGTTTGGTTTTCTTTAGTAGAAATAATACAAGTGCTGGAGTTAAAATATACTTGCTAAGCTTCATCACATAGTTGACTTATAGAGATGAGGTTATGTTTTAGTCCACTTATATATGTTACCTTTTTAAAAGTGACTGCTCCAATCTTAACTTCTCCAATGCCTTCAAACTAACAATAATTTCAATCACCAAAGATCACCTTTGGTCCTAGCTTGGACTTATAGTTATTCAGATTGTCCTTGCTGCCAGTCATATGCTTGAAGTATCCACTATCCAGATACCATTATTGATTTAAAGCTGGACAGCTCTTTACCTGCAAAGAAAACAATTAGTTATTCTTGACCCAGATTACCTTTGGTCCTTTATTTTTCTGATAAGAAAAACTTGATATAACTGAAAATTCAGGTTGTGATTTATAAACTAAGGGATGGTATCTCCTAGGTGGAATTTCCCAATTAGCATAAGGATTAAAAGGTTTACTAGATTGATTAAAGTTTCTGTTAAAATTATGATTTTTGTTAAGTCTGACTGGGTTTGACGAAAAGTTGTAAGTTCGTCGACCGGAGTTCGATGAAGTGGGATGAGATCATCGATCTCTGCTCAGATAATGAATATATTCATTTTCTGTGACCCAAGTTCGTCGATCTCGGCTCGACGAACCATACAAGATTCTTCGATCGCAGTAAGAAGAATTATTATGGCTAATATTTGCGTTCATAGATCGTCGATCGGAGTTCGACGAACTAGCCACATTTCGTCGATCTGAGTTCGACGAAATCTGTTGAACTTTGTTTTTATTTGGATTTTTCTTGTTTCTGTTCGTTTGATTTTTAGATTTAAGTAAGTATTTTCTCGGTTGCTTATTGTTTATTACATCTTTTTCTTTAGCTGAAACAAATTTTATAGTGGTTGATAATATGTTTTTGTTAAGTATGGGAGGTAAGCTTGATGAATCACCAAAGCCCAGCTTGCCATTCAGTCTGGAATTGACTGTACTTATGATGTGGATCAGCTTATGGATTCTCCCATTGAGAAATTCCTCAAGTTGCTTAGCATCACATAGTTCTATTTGTAGAGAAATAATTTATTCATTTGCTAAAACTAGATCATTCTTAAGCTTAGTGTTTTCAGCAAGTATATTATCAAATTCAGCTTGTCTATCTCTTAACATTTTGATTTCTTTTTCAGATTTTATTTGATCATTACATAAGGCTTGGGATTTATTTTTAAAATCAATAGAATTAAAGTCAAAGGTAGAGATTACCTGATCCTCTTCTGTCTCAGATTCATCTTCTGATTCTTCAGAATGACTTTCTGCTTGATCTTCAGCATCAGGCCTGTTGTATGAGGTATTAATTGCCATGAGGCAAACTTCTCTTGCCTTGGATTCTTCTTCATCTTCACTGGAACTGGAAGATGGGGTCTCTTCATCAGTATCACTCCAGGTTTCAGCAATGAAGCCTTTTTCTTTACTTTTATATTTGCTGGAGGAGTGTTTGCTTGAGTGCCTGCTGGAACTCTTCTTGTTATCTTTCTCTTTTCTTCTATCTCTTTTCTGAGCTTCTAGGCATTCAGGAAGAATGTGCCCAGGCTTTCTGCATACAAAGCAGACAATCTCCTTGGTAGTAGTTCTGTCATACTTAGGTTTGTCATCACTCTTGGATGTTCTTCTCCTGAAATCTTTCTTGGCCAGTTTGTAGAATCTTTTGGCAGGTAAGCTCATCAACTCTTCATTGGCTAGAAGGGTTTCAGATTCTTTTGTTGCATTGAAAGCAATATTGTGTTCCTTCCTTGAAGAGGTTGATGCCTCCAGTTCAGCAGCCTCTCTGGTCTTGATTAACTACTCATAGGATTTGACCTTTCCCAAGAGAGACTAAGTGGATATCTCATTCATGCTTTTGGCTTCTTTGATTGGCCAGATCCTAGAATCCCAAGTACTGGGGAAGCACATCAGGATCTTATCATTGATCTCAGTCAAGGAGATTTCTTTGTCCAGGGTCTTCAGTTCATTGATGATAACATTGAGCCTGTTCTACATCTCAGCCACTAATTCAGATACCTCCTTCTTGAAGTTCTCATATTGAGATATTAGGAGGGATCTTCTATCATTTCATTCATCTGCTGAGCCTTCCACCATATGGTTTAGAGAATCCAAGATTTTTTTGCAGAGGTGAACTCAGCCACCTTCTGGAAGATATCATCTGACATGGTTTGATCCAATATATTCATAGCTTTTATATCAGCTATTTTGGCTTTCTTCTGAGCATCCGTCCACTCAGGTGGTGGAACTGCATGAGTGCTAGAAGTTGCTGTAGATGTAGATGCTGTAGGTTGAGGATGACCTATCAAAATAGAGTTGAAAATATCTTCATCAATAGAATTTATGTATAGCTTGATTCTTGCCCTCTAGATTGCAAATTTATTTAAGTTGCAGAATGGAGGTCTGGTGCTAGCAAAATCTTTATTTTGTGACATTGCTGTAATAACAGAAAAACTAAAGAAGAGAGAAACAATCTAACAAGGATCATGGTTCAGATACGAATCTGTGAAACCAAAGATAACCTAGCTCTGATACCAATTGAAAGTGGTGGTATGCACTGATACCACCTGTGAGGTTAGACTGTTTAACT
Source organism: Platanthera guangdongensis (assembly GCA_039583875.1). Lineage (NCBI taxonomy): Eukaryota > Viridiplantae > Streptophyta > Magnoliopsida > Asparagales > Orchidaceae > Platanthera > Platanthera guangdongensis. The sequence continues at coordinate 120,930,740 of CM077164.1, forward strand.
CTAGAGGGGGGGGGGGGGGTTAGAGTATTTCAAAATCTTATCAGATTTTTATTGCATAATTAAAATAATGATATTTATAAGCGTAATCAAAGAGTGCAAAAATAAAAACTACACTATACAGCAAGCAACACACAAAAAAATGAGAGAGCATCACAGACGACACAAGACTTTTTATAGTGGTTCCCATAAAACTTTGGTACATCCACTCTTCTACCACCCTGACAGGAATCCACTCAGGTTTTTGATCAGGTGCCCTATCATCAATCAGGTTTTTGCTCAGGTGCCTATCACCACAAGATCTACTTCAGGTAGATTAGGAAACACTTCAGGCTTTTGATCAGGTGCCTAAAAACCAAATCAAGTCTTTTGATCAGGAGACTTACAACCAAGTGTTTAACTTTTGAAGGGAGCTACAACCTGATGTACAGTTGGGTAAAACAAATTAAACTATTTATTGTCTTCTCTTTCCACAAAGCAACAGAGAAGACTTGTGGATCCTTGATAGTGTCAAAGCTCCCCCTGATATGAAGATCTGTTCAGGAAGAATGAGAGCTTTGTAGGGTGAATAGGTCTTCTAAAGATTTCTCTAGATAGCTGTAGAGAGATTGAAGTTGATTGTCTCTTGAAAGCTTGTTGGAGGATGAACACTTGATGAATACTGAGCAGAATTCCTTTTCTTGAATGATTTCTTGTGTTCTATCTCTACTATACTATCTGTCGACTGAAGGAGAAAATTCTTTTATATATCTCTGTCTAATTCTCCTTTGAATTTCGAAATCCTTTAGCATTGAATGCTGACTGCCTGGAGAATGGAAATGCGGCTGGAGCGAATATGTCATTAATGAATTTCCCCAACTATCCTATTAAAAACGGCAAGTAATATTTCTGATGAAGACTATAATCAATGCTGTCACTAACGACTATATTCAGAGAATATAAGCATTAATTATTTAGGAATTACTGCATGAGAATAAGGACAAAAAGAGGGAAAATTCAAAGTCTGGACCTGCACAGCAATCGTCGACCAGAGAACAGATTTCTTCGACCTAAGATCAAAGATCGTCGACCAGAGAAATCGTGTTCGTCGACCTGGGAATTCTTGTTTGTCGACCTAAGAACCAAGTTCGTCGACATGAGTTCAGCTAACTACTTACTGAGAGAAACTTACCAATTTTGTGCTCCAAGTTTGTCGAGCTGATAACATAACTTCGTCGACCTGAGTTCAGAGAAAGTATTCTGGACTTAATGTGTTGAAGTTGATCTCCCAGAATTCGTCGACCTTAACTCAAATATCGTTGAGCTCAACTCAGAGAATTTACTCTGAGTTCGTCGATCGGGGCATGACTTTCGTCGTGCTGAGTTTGACGAACGTCGAACTCATTTCCATGAACTTGATTTTCTTCTAAGTCTGAGACTTCTGCTGTCTTTTATTGGCTAGTCCATGTGTGGTTGATTCTAAGGACTTAACCTAAGCTCTAGGACACAGATATGACCCTGACTATACATGGTGGGTCAAGTATCCTAGTTAGTGAACCTAGACCAAATCAAACTAGGGATCCAACAAAGAGTACTCGTGAACAACTGCTAACATTTGCAAAAGAGAAGTCAAAAGCAGGTAAATAAACCTATAACAAGATTACCTAAGGTGAATTTGTGAACACCTGCTAATCTCTGCAAAAGTGAAGTCAAAAGTAGTAAAATTAACATATAATGTGAATACCTAAAGTGAACTCACCAACACCTAGTAATTTCAATAAAAGGCATGTCAAAATTAGTTAAATAAACATATTAAGCGAGTACCAAAGGTGAACTGGCAAACATCTACAAATCTCTACAAAAGAGAAATATAAAAGGTAAATTAACATATAACACGAGTACCTGAAGAGAACTCACGAAAACCTGGTGATATCTGCAAAATAGATTTCAAAAGTAGGTAAATAAATATATAACACAAGTTTCTAAGGTGAACTCACGAACACTTACAAATCTCTACAAAAGAGAAGTCAAAAACAGGTAAACTAACATATAATGCGAGTACCTGATCAGAACTCCTGAAAACCTACTATTCTCTTCAAAATTGAAGCAAAATGTAACACCCCTGATTTTTCTGATGATTTTAATTGATTTGGCATCATCATATTTATGACTTCATACCGTTACGTTTTACGTCATGTTGATGGCGCTACACCGTTAGTGCGTTTTCGAGTCTGTTGGATCTATTTGACCGGATTTTGGGATTTTTGGTTGAATTGAATGTTTTCCGTGATTGAAAGGATGAAGTTTTGGGGTTTTGGACCTGTCTAGTTTTATTGTGATCCGAGCATTATGGAGTCTCGGCACATGTTCAGATTTTTGTGATGATTTTTTGCTTATGTAAGAATTTGATGATAGAGTCTCAAGAATGGTGCGTCAGATTGTAGGGTTGTCTTCACAGTTAAATTCATTTAATTCGATTCGCGTTTGGTCCTCCATTTTGAACTCGTATTTCTTTGTTCAAATTATTTGAATATGATTATTAGTATATTAAAGCCTTATGCCCTCCTTTTGATTCTCGAGAAACCCCCCCTTTAGGGTTGGATTTCGTCGCACAGAGGTGTTTGACGAAATTTTTGGGTGCTGTCTGGCGTTCGACGAATGGTGAAGTGGTCGTTCGATGATTGTCGAATGGTTCTGGGTTCGACTAATGTCGAGCAATCGGGTGTTTGTCGAACGGGTTTTTCCCTTATATTCGACGAATTTTGACCAGAGTTCGTCGAACGGGTTTGAGTTCGACGAATTTTAAACGTAGTTCATCAAACGGGCTTTTGCTTTGTGTTCGATGAATTTCTTCTGGAGTTCACCGAACGGGTTTCGTGCTCGATGAATTTCGAGCAGAATTCTTCGATCAGGGTTGCCCTTCCATCTTGTTCTGTAGAAATCCTGTTGTTCTGGATAAATTGATTCGTAGTTCTCGAGATGTCCAGAAGCACTTCTCGAGAAGTCCATCTTAGTACTAGAGATATGTCCTTATTCTTGAGAAGGCCCTGTCATGTTCTCGAGAAAGCTATCCTTTGTTCTCAAAAAAATTGATTTGTTGTACTCGAGAACTGCCCTTCTTGTTCTCAAGAAATTTATGGTTGTACTCGAGAACTACCCTTCTTTCTCGAGAAGTTCATTTCGTACTCAAGTAATCCTGCCTTCTACTCGAGTAATCTTTTTTTGTACTCGAGAAAACTGCATCATCACTCGAGTAATGCTCCTTATACTGGAGAAATATTTCCTTCCTTACTCGAGAAATCCTTGACTTCATCTCGAAATTTCCAATTCAGCCCACACTGGTTCATCTCCTTAAGTATAATGATTTCAAGATTATATTTATAATAAATATATATATATATATATATATATATATATATATATATATATATATATATATTTATACATAAGAAAACTTCTTCCCCTCCTTCACTTAAGCCGTACTCCCTCCTCCCCAAACAAGATAGGTGTGTGCGAGAGAGAGAATGCCTGTTCGTGAATCTTTCGGTGGTCGCCGACGGTGCTCCGGTGCTCGAAATCTTGAAATGATCGTTGATCCGGAAAGCTCTCAACTAGAGTTGCATTATCGTGGTAAAATCTTCCCCATTTCTTGAGTTTTTCTCATTAGGGTTTTTGGCCATAACCTCTATTTCGGCCATTTGTGTTCAGATTTCGACTCCCCCCATCTTCTTTAGTCCTGATCTGCGCCGTGTTTCGATTTTGGAGGTCTCCTTTGGGAAACAAGGCAAGTGGCGGTTTTACTCCCCTCTTCCTTCTTCTCCTGATCTACTTAAATTTCTAACTTCTTTTTGTTATTATCATTAATAACTTGTTGATTATAATGCTGTCTTAATCCTTTATTTAAATCCATTTGTATTTTCATGTTCTTGATTTTGCTAATGTTACCTTGTAAAGTGGTATATGTTTTGATGATGTGGTTGAATCATGCTCTTTTAACTGTTCCTTAATTATTATGTACGACGTGATAGAGTTTATCTAGGATTGTAAATCCTTCCCAAAGGTTGAACAATCGTTTCTCAAATCTAGAAATGTCTAGTAGAATCCGATATGCCAAGTTTTGAGATTTATATCATGATTTCCTTTATAGCGATGCTGTGGGGCGAGACAAGCCGCCAGGTCCAGGAAGGGTTTTGCTGGGCCTCTGAGGTGTAAACTCGGGTCGTTATGGATTGTGACAGTCATGGTTTTTCTTTGTTTGGGTGTTATTTGTGGACGAAACCACTGCCGCAATGATTGATCCCTCTATTAGTACCTTGTGGAACTCTACCGGGTGTTTGGGCATTTACGGTGTATGGTGTAATAAGAAGTCTCCCCCGCAATTAGATGGATAATATATCTGTCAGGGTGTGTCCAGATGAGTTGATGACCTCGCCCTTGTTGTTTTTTGGTGGAGTTGACCACATGTTGCAAAACGAGTTTTGCATTCTTCCTGATGATTTAATCGTGATTTTCCCCATATAGTTTTGTGCATCTGGGGTCTTTTGTTGTACGTGACGATTCACGTAATTGTTCCTTTCCAATTTTTGTACCTTATTGTTGTACTTTATTTCAGTATACTTTGGTCTTGGGTTGGTACCCATTTGACCTTTATTTACTTTGGCTTACTTTTTGTGTCAACACTTGTACCTTTTTGCTGAGGTGTTCTGTCTTTGGATTGCCTCATGTTCAGAGTTGTAGCTGGTAGTGGAGCTGGTTTTGGAGTTCCTAAGCAGCAGTGTTGGCTGTGGTCTTTACCTGGCCGTAGTGAGGTAGATTGTTGTTTTGGTTTTCTTGTCCTAGTTCAGATATACTTTTGTATTATGTGGGTTCATGTCTGATTGTTGATGGCCACAGGATGGAAATTTTTGGATGTTTGCTAGCTGCTTGTTTTTTTTTTGACTGTTGGAATTACTTGCTCTCTGGGATGTTTTATACTAGGATTGCATGATAGGTATTTTCAAGTATAAAAGTACTATTATTATTCATGCATTGCATGTTTTGAAATTCTAAATCACTATATTTAGCCACCGTAAAAAGCTAATTTTACTACTATTATAACCTAGAGGTTGTATACCATGTGATGTCCTCTAGGGATAGTAATACTCATGTAGGATGTTTAACCTTGTAAAAGAAGTATTTTCCACTTCGTATAACAATTTTTCTTATGGACTAGATGAGCCACTAAGCCGAGGAATATAGCTAACTGCTTCACTTAAACTGGATTTTTCTCTAAATAACTTAAAGATCGTTCTTTAGATGTTAAGTAGGAGTTTTGCTTGAGCATCCATAGTTTTCCCCTACTGACATGGCATCATGACGCGCATTTTCCCTTTCTCTGATACATCTTTAAATGCGTGAAAATGTGGGTCGTTATAGTTGGTATCAGAGGGAGGTTGGTTTGACAAGTTGGTCGAACCAGCCAATCTTGTTTAGTTTGTTTCTCTTCATTCATTCGCATATACACCGATGTGTCATTAGTACATTTTAACCAAAGCATAGTCACTACACTCATAGCATGATAAGAACGTTATGAGGCATATTATGTAGTATGTGATGCATAATATGTATTTGTATATGGATCCACCATAGGTGACAACATGTGACGGTTATGTAGTAATGGATGCATAACCATCACCACATGGGTGCCAATTAGCATGTTTTCTTTTCTCGTTGCATGCAATGTTATGTAGTATGTGATGCATAACATTTCATGTGTACGCCACTCATACATGCATTAAGTCCTTTTTAGAATACATAATACTACATACAAAGCATATCATCGCATAAGCACGCGTGCTAAGCTAAGGTTTACATGATGACACATGTACACACATGATTTTAAATAAAAACAAAGAATCCATGCATTCATATCATAGGCACATGAGTCAATAGGATGAGAGGATATCATTCTAAGTAGGACATATCATTATTTATAAAATCCCAGAGCAAGTTTGAAGCATAAGCAAGTGTCATTTAATTATGGTTTGAACTAGTTGTGTGGCCTAGTTCTAATTTAGGATTTTTTTTATGAGTCGTTCGTTACTTTTATAGAATATCGTCTAGATGTCCTGCGACGAGGTCGACTCCCTAGTCAGAGGGTGAGTCGGCAGGTGCGTAATGTGATGCGTTGATCGAGAGTTTGCGTTAGAGTAATGAGGCTCTATCGAGACAATTAGTTGCGATGCAATCTAAGATTCAGTCCTTGTTGTCTATCACTCCCGCGTAACAACCCTTAGCGCCAGATCCTACCGTCGGTCAAACTGTACCCATTCCACCTGCTCCTCTGGTTCCCCCGATGACGCTACCACCAGAGATGAATTTTATCTCACATTTCCAGCGATTGGGACCTCCCACTTATGACTGGAGAGCCGACTTTATGGTGTTGGATGATTGGATCATTACCATCGGGGAGATGTTCTCGTATTCGCGGATTGCAGAAGCCTAAACGGTGATGATTGTGGCCTTCCAGCTAAAAGGACTGGCGAAGAGCTGGTGGATTTGGGAAAAAGAGAGTTTGAATGAAGGATGCTCGTGGGAATCTTTTAAGAAGATGCTGCTTAAGAAGTTTCTACCCTAGGTCGAGTAGGGTCGCCTAATGAATAATTTCCTGCATCTGAAGCAGAGACAGCTCACGGTGAGGGAATATGATATTGAGTTTAGAAAGTTGAGCAGATTTGCTCCTGAATTAGTAGCTTCAGAGGCAGGAAGAGTGATACGCTTTCTCAGAGGACTAGGAAGCGGAGTCCAATAGTTGACATGCACTTATATACCTGAAAGTTATGCTGAGGCAGTGGAAGCCGCTCAGAAGTTTGAGGCGATTGAAAACGCCAAGAATCGAGGTGCCGCGACGAAAAAAGAGAAGAGGAAAGGTTTTGAGGATGGAAGTTCTAGGGAAGCAGACCCTTCTTTGAAAAAGGAAAGTGGAGAAGTATGTAGCTTCTGTGGTCGTTCTGGCCACCCTTATGAAAGGTGTTTCAAAAGGACTGCCACTCTAAATCAATAGCAGGTGCTTTCCATCCAAGGTGCACCCAATGGAGATCTGGTGTGCATGTTCTGTACAAGGAATGGACATATCGTGAGTCGTTGCTGGTCGAGGGAAAAGGCATGCTTCCAGTGCGGGTAGAAGGGGCACCTAAAGTCTTCATGCCCCTAGGGCCAGTCCCCACTGCAGCCTGCCCCGCTTCGGGCTCTGGCGCCGCCACCAAACTAGGATAATGGGAATGGAAAGCTGAATGTGGTGACCAGGGAGGAAGATCAGACCTCTACACGAGTGATATCAGGTTAGACCATAGTTTAATTTTTTACTCTCCATTATTTTCCCTAGTTTCCGTTCGTGTAGGTATGTATGCTACGATTTTAGGGGCATTTAATGTGTAGAATAGGTGGGCGCACATTCTCTTTGACTCGAGTTCCACCCATTCCTTCGTAGCTCAAAGTTTCATAGATAAGCATCGTTTGAACCTGGATCAATTAGAAGATTCCTTCAATATCAATCTTCCCTCCAGAAATTTAGTGATATCGAATCAGGGAATTCAGAGATGGCCTATTTGCCTAAGTGGATTCCTAGACCTCGCGGATCTGAAGGTGTTGGATCTGGCGGACATTGACATGATTTTGTTCATGGACTGGCTATCCAAGTATGATGCGGTCATCCAGTGCAAGGCTAAGCAATTGGACTTTAAGATGGACAATGGCCAACCTTTGAGCGTCTATGGTTTCTAGGATAAGGTTTCCCCTATTATCTCTGCGCTACGTGCCTATCGAGCTATAGAGTCTGGTTATGAGGTGTATTTTGTTTCTATTTCTGCTTTGGAAATAGCTTTTGTTACACCATGTATTGAGGATATCTCGGTAGTGCGAGAGTATCCAGATGTTTTTCCTGATAGTCTTCCATGACTTCCTCCTATGAGAGAGGTAGAGTTTGTGATAGACCTTGAGCCAGATACTAATCCAATTGCCAAGGCACCATACCGTATGGCTCCGCGTGAGTTGGATGAGCAACGTACTCAGCTCGACGAGTTGCTGTAGTGTGGATTTATTAGACCGAGTTCTTCTCTGTGGGGTGCTTCTATATTATTTGTAAAGAGGAAGGATGGATCGATGAGGCTTTGCATCGATTATAGATGATTGAATAAGGTGACCATTAAGAATAGATATCACTTGCCAAGGATTGATGATTTGTTCGCTCAGTTGCCTGGTAGCTCGGTATTTTCAAAGATCGATCTTCATTCAGGCTACCACCAGTTGAGAATTCATGAGGCAGATATTCCACGCACTGCTTTCCTTTCACGGCATAGACAATTTGAGTTTTTGGTGATGCCCTTTGGTTTGACAAATGCGCCCTCTACTTTCATGAATTTTGTAACATCCCTCAAACAACTAGACCCTTAGGAGTGGTTTTGTCATGACTAGGTCATGATGAAACCGTAGGAAGCCCAGGAACACCAAGTAAACCTAGGGATGTAGGTGAGACCACTATGGTCTGCAAATAGTAGATTTATGAACCCTAGTTTAAGATGATCATGGGGCTTCACCAAGACTTCAAGACCCCACCATGGCCTCACCAATCCATTGTAAGGTTCATCTGAACCCTAAGGGTCCATTGGAGTCGACTCAGGGTGGCCAAGTCGACCTAGGACCACTATAGGCCTAAATTGGGCAGGGTGCCCTAATTAAGGGCAGTGTGTCCTAGTTAAGACAACCTAACCCTACCGGGGCCTTCCTAGAGCTTAAATGGGGTCAATCGGTCACTAAGGACCCATGGAGGGCAGTCAAAGTGGTTAAGTTGACAAAGGTCAACTCTTGCCCTAAATGGGTCAAAATGAACTATATTGGATCAATTGACCATCCCCTAGCCAAGAGGACCCCACTCATACCTCCTAACCCTATGGTGAGGTCCATGGGTCACCAAGGACCCATTGGGGTCAGCCCTAGTGACTAATTTGACCAAAGTCAACCCTAAACTTAATTTGGGCAAAGTACCCTTCCTTAGGGCAGGTGACCTCCAAAGTGCCAAGTCAGCACTACCCAACCCTACCTAGGCCTTAGGGGAGATCAATGGGTCACCAAGGATCCATTGGGGGCAAACCAAAAGGTCAAAAAGACTAAAGTCAACCCAAGCCTACTTTGGGTCAACCTATCCCAAATGGGCTAGCCCAAGCTCAAGCCTCCTCATGTGGCTTCTTTAGGGAATAATATGCATGGATGGGCTACAAATAGACCTCCAGGTTGAACAAGTCAACTTGGTGACTCGGAGAGAGGGTGAGCTCCATTCCATGTTAATGGAGGAGAGGTAAAAAGAAGAAAGAGGAGGGAATGAATGGGCTCGACCAATGGGAGGCCAAATGCCACTTTTAATTGCTGAATTCAACTCCCCTTGGCAAGGGGAGAAGTTTCCTGCCATTTCCCCGGCCGCCAAAGTCCTGGTTCAGCCCCCTCCTCCATGGCCGAGCCTAACCATTAATGGATTTAATGGGTATTGATAATCCAGCCCCTCCTCTCCCCAACTGAGGCTTTAAACACCATCAGTGGGTCGAGAGAAGGCTTTCCCAATCCTTACATGGAGAAATCGAGCCCCCCCACTGTGCAGTTGCAGAAATCGAGCGGTGCCGCCTTCAAAAATGGTTTCCCGATGATCTTCTCGAATTCAGGCTGCCGGCAATGTTGGATCCCTAGTTGATTTGGGCTAGGTTCACTGACTTAGGATGTGACCCATCATGTATAGTCTGGGTCAAGTTTGTGTCTTAGAGTCTAGGACAGTCCTCTATCTCAACTTCAGATGGACCAGCCTTCTTCAATACCATCAGGAACTCCAGATCTATAAGTTTTTCAGACTAAGTGAAATGAGTTCGACGTTCGTCGAACTCAGCTCGACGAAGGAAGCTCTGCGCTCGACGATCGTGAGACAATTCGCAGTGCTGAGCTCGACGAACTTTGTTCTTTGCTCGACAAACACCGGATTCTACTTCAAACATTCTCAGGACTACTTCAAATTTCTCTAAGCCCAGCTCCATGCTTCGGTCGACGAATTATATTCTGAGCTCGACGAACTTGGACCTCAAGTTTACAGCTTCTCAAGTCGACGAATGCTAATCTCTACTCGACGATCTTTGTGCTCAGAGAATCTGTGTCAACACTTAGGGGTTGTGTCGACACCAGACGATTTGTGTCAACACCCAGGATTTCAGTCGACACCAGCAGAGTATTTCGTCCAAGTCCAGAACTTTTCTCAGGTCGACGAAGTTTATTCTCAGCTCGACGAATTTGGTTCTCTACTCTACGAATAATGTTTGTCTGATATTGAAGATTGTCTATTCAACAAATGAAGACTGTCAGCTCGACGAACTCAGCTCAGCTCGACGAACTCAGCTCAGCTCGACGAACCCAGCTCAGCTCGACAAACTCAGCTTAGCTCGACGAATTTAAGACTCAGCTCGACGAATTCTGTTCTTCGGTCGACGATTCTAGACTAGGTCTTCTTCCGTTCCCGTCTCATTCCATGGCGCTGATTCCTGGACAATTAATGGCAGTTCTTCACAGTATACTACCGTTAGGATGCGCAGTTAATTCTGGATTATTACATGGCGTTTTCCCATGTAAACAGTTGGGGAAATAATTAATTGTTGCTTCCTTTCCAGGTCGTCCGTCATTACTGCTCGACATTCAAAATTCGAATGTTTTTCTATGACAGACAGATATACAACCAGTACACAACAACAGACAACAAGAAGAAAAATATAGACTGTGATTCAGAGAACACAAGAAAAAGAATTCATTCTTGGGCCAGAGAAAAATTGATCTAGAAGAAGAAGAAGAAGAACATTGCATCAATATCAAGAGTCTTCTTCATCTGCTTTTACTCAGGAGAACTTAAAAACAATACATTCATATCAGTTGCAAGAAGTTCCTGAAGACTTTCTCTGGACCTGGAATTCTAGGTCTTTGAAGACCTATCACCTTGAAGCAGTGCTCCAGTATTCTTCCTGATCCATTCTACATCTCAGGGGGAGCAAAGCTGCTAAACAACATTCCACAAGTCTTCTCATTTGATTTGAGAAAGAGAAGACCTCATTACCCTCTCACTCCACCTCTGTACAGGGTTTTAATTCCCTTCAAAATTATTCTGGTTGCAAGTCTCCCACCAAAAGACTTGAGGGTTTGGTTTTTGGGAACCTGATCAAAACCCCATTGGTGTCAGGACACCTGATCAACCCCTTCCTGCAGTGGATTCCTACCAGGGTGGTAGAAGAGTGGACTACCTAGATTTGGGGAACCACTATAAAATTCTTGTGTCGTCTGGTTGCTTTCTTTTCCTTTTGTTTTCTGGCCTTGCTCTGTGAATGTGCTGTGATTAGTCCATTGCTGCTTGTTGGTTTATTTTATTTGCTTCCCTGCACACACATACACGCACCTAAAATACAACAGCAGTTGTAAAAGTTTTAAAAGCACCATATACTCTATTCACCCCCCCCCCCTCTAGAGTATATCAGATCTAGCTGCACTTTCAATTGGTATCAGAGGGAGGTTGGTTAAACATACCATACCTGATTGGTTGTACAGGCTAACACCTGAACCCAAACATCCCTTGGTTAGATCTCTTTTCTTTTATATTCTGTTATTGGACTTATCCTTATCACAGACATGGCCCAAAATAAGGATTATACAAGCATCAGACCTACAGTGTGCAATCTTAATAAGTTTGCCATCTGGAAGGCAAGAATCAAATTATATATGAACTTCATTGATGAGGATATTTTTTCTGTCATTTCAACAGGTGTTCCTTCAGCTCCTACAACTTTTGCCAACACATAAACTAATCTGAGTGCAGTACCACCTCCAGACAATACTGAAGCCTATAAGAAAGCCAAGATGGCTGATGCAAAGGCTATGAATATTCTGGCCCAAACAATATCAGATGACATATTTCAGAAGGTGGCTGAGTGCACCTAAGCCAAGGCCATTTGAGACTCTCTCAATCAAATGGTACCAGGCTCAGCTGATGAAAGAAAGGATAGGAGATCCAGTCTCATTTCTCTCTATGAGAATTTCAAAAAGGATGAGACAGAATCAGTGGCTGAGATGTACAATAGATTAAGTTCAATCATCAGTGAACTCAAGACTCTTGATAAGGACATCACCTTAACTGAGCTGAATGACAAGATATTGATGTGTTTCCCCAGTTCATGGGACTCCAGAATCTGGCCAATCAAAAAAGCCAGAAGCCTCAATGAGATCTCAACAGAATCTCTGCTAGGCAAGCTGAAGTCATATGAGCAGCTTGTCAAATCAAGAGAGGCAGCAAAACAGAAGGCAACTACTCCACTTAGGAAGGGGCACAGCTTGGCCCTCAAAGCTTCTGAAGATAGTGAAACATCTACCTCCAATGAAGAGTTAATGAGCCTTTTTGCCAAAAGATTCTACAAAATGGCAAGAAAGGACTTTAGAAGAAAATCATCCAGGCAGGATGATAAACCCAAATATGACAATACACCAACTAAGGAGGTTGTGTGTTTTGGATGTAGAAAGCCAGGGCACTATATTTCAGAATGCCCAGAGAATCAGAAAAAGGACAAGGGCAGGGACAAGGATTCTAGAAGAAAACAAAGCAGCAGACCATCATCTAACAAGTATTAAAGGAAGGACAAAGGATTTGTTGCTGAGTCCTGGAGTGACACAGAAGAGGAAACATCCTCCTCCAGCTCCAGTGAAGAAGAGGAAGAAGCCAGATCCAAGGAGGTGTGCCTAATGGCAATAGATGCCTCCAGAAGCAACTGTGGATCAGAAGAGGATTCTGAAGATGAAGGTGCCTCAGACTCAGAGGCTGTTCAGGTGATTTCTAGTTTTGATTTCAATTCTGATTTGTTTAAAGTAGAGTTTAAAACCATGTGCATGGATCTAATAAACGTGGAGAAAGAGATAAAAACCCTGAGGACTAGACTAGAAAATCTTGAATCTGTCAGCACAGAAAACAGAAAACTAACTGACCAATTGACTCTAGCTAATGAACAGATAATCAAGTTAAAATCTGAATTATGTGAGGCAAAACAACTTGAGCAATCTCTCAATGGGAGAAGCCTCAAGCTGATGGATATCACAAGCACAGTAAATGCCAGATTAAATGGCAGGCTGGGCTTGGGTGCTTCATCAGGTTTACCCCCCATAATAAAGAAGAATATACTCTCCACTCCCATAAAGTTTATCACTGTTAAGGGTAAAGAGAAACTAACTGAAAAATCCAGATCAGAAAACAAGTCAAATCCCTAGACAATAGCAACAGAAAACAAAAGAAAGCTGTTAAAAACCAAGTTCAGCAGAATTCGTCGAACCTAGATCGACGAAATCCTGCAAGATCGTCGAACCCCGATCGACGAACGCTGAACGCAAACTTCAGAAATAATTATCCGTCCTACTGCGATCGACGAACTCTGTACGGTTCGTCAAGCAGAGGTCGATGAACGTGGGACGCAGAAAATGACCATGGTCATTCTCTGAGTGGAGATCGACGATCTCATGCCCATTCGTCGAACTCTGGTCGACGAACTTACAATAATTCGTCGATCCCAGAATGACCAAATATAAATAATTTCTCCTATATAAATTTTAAAATCTCTAACAAGACATTTAATCCAGTAGCTGATTGGATAATTCCACCTAGGAGATATCACCCTCTAGAGTATAAGTCTCAACCTGCATTATCAGTCATTTCTAGTTTTACTTTTCAACCAAACCAAGGACCCAAGGTAACCTGGGTCAAGAACAATTGAGCTTTATTTTCTGATGCATGTACAGGTGAAGAACTGTCCAAGGCTAAGTCAGACATGGTACCTGGACAGTGGTTGCTCCAAGCACATGACTGGCAGCAAAGCAAATCTCACCAACTATAAGTCCAAGGTAGGACCAAAGGTGATATTTGGAGACTCAAAGAGTGGTCAGTAAGAAGGGTATGGAAGAGTAAGCATTGGAGCAGTGACCTTCAAAAAGGTGACATATGTAAGACGACTTAAACATAACCTTATATCCATAAGTCAATTATGTGATGAAGGTTATCAGGTACATTTCAACTCCACCTCTTGTTCTATTATAAATGATAAAAACCAAACTGTTTTAATTGGACTTAGACAAGGAAACATATATTTAGTAGATTTCATTTCTGCCACAACTGATATTTGTTTACTCAATATCACTAGTAACCAAAATGAGTTATCGCACAAAAGGCTAGGATATGTAAACCTTAAGAACATATCTAGGTTATCTAAAGACAACCTTGTTAGAGGTTTACCTTCTGGTCCCTACAAGAAGGAAAGCCTGTGCAGCGCTTGTCAACTAGGCAAGCAAACTAAAACTAGCTTCAAATCCATTAACAAAAGTGATTCACCTAGGATATTGTATCTGCTTCATGTGGATCTTTTTGGACCCATTGTAGTACAAAGCCTAGGAGGGAAGTCTTACACCCTAGTTATTGTTGATGATTTCTCCAGATTAAGTTGGGTAGCCTTCCTGAGAGCTAAGTCAGATACATTCAAAGTTCTTACAGATTTTCTCAAGACCATACAGATTGAGTTATCTACTCATGTTGCATTGATCAGAAGTGATCATGACACAGAGTTTGAGTCTCTTCTTATGCATGAGTTCTGTGAGAAGGAAGGTATCAGGCAGTGCTTCTCAGCTCCTAGAACTCCCCAACAAAATGAGGTTGCTGAAAGGAAAAATAGGACACTCATTGAAGATGCAGGTATATTGTTAGTAGATGTCTACATGCCTCTATCCGTTTGGGCAGAAGATGTAAACACCGCTAACTATGTCCTGAACAAATGTCTTATACATAAACTAAAACACAAGACCCCCTATGAATTACTTAAAGAAAAGAAACCTAAAATCACTTACTTTAAAGTTTTTGGTTGCATATGTTACATCCACACTAATAACAAAAGATACATCAGAAAATTTGAGGCTAAGGCTGAAGAAGAGATTTTTCTAGGATATTCCCAAGTAAGCAAGGCCTATAGGGTTTTCAATAAATCATCCCTTAAAATTGAAGAATCTGTCCATGTGTCTTTTGATGAAGCTAACATGTCTTATATGGAGAAAGACATTTCTACCAATAGTCCTTTGCAGGTTTCACCAATGTGTGAGTCTATGGATGGACTAAACCTTACACAAGAGGTTCCAAATCATCCCACTCCACAGGCTGCTGAAGATAGTGAAGAAGAAATCCAAGAGGAAGTAATTGAACTCCCATCAACAGCCAGTGCCATTCCTCAAGAGGAATTATTTACAGAAGTTGTTGCTCAACCAACTCCACAAACTGATCTTGTCACACTTAGAGATCACCCCAGATCTCAAGTGATTGGGGACATTTCAGTTGGTGTACAGACAAGACATCAGCTCAATCAAGACTTAATGCATGTCTGTTTTCTCTCTCAAATTGAACCTCTCACCATCCATGAGACTGAGCAAGATCCCCACTGGATTCTTGCAATGCAAGAGGAACTAAATCAATTTGAGAGATGTAGAGTTTGGGATTTGGTTCCAAGACCCCATAACTACCCAATCATTGGAACCAAATGGGTATATAGGACAAATTAGATGCTGAAGGGAACATAGTAAGGAACAAGGCTAGACTGGTTGCCCAAGGATATAGGCAAGAAGAAGGAATATACTATGACCAACCCTTTGCCCCTGGTGCAAGGTTGGAGGCCATTAGAATATTCCTAGCCTATGCAGCATATAAAAAGATCAAGGTATTCCAGATGGATGTTAAGAGTGCCTTTCTGAATGGTGTACTTCAAGAAGAGGTTTATGTAGAACAACCTTCAGGTTTTATCTCTCTAACTCAACCCTCTTATGTTTACAAGTTGCATAAAGCTCTCTATGGTTTAAAGCAAGCTCCAAGAGCTTGGTATGAGACCCTAGATAGCTTTCTTTTAGAGCATAAATTTACAAGAGGAATCATAGATAAAACCCTTTTCACTAAACATCATAAGGATCAAATCTTATTGGTACAAATATATGTGGATGACATCATTTTTGGGTCTACTGATCCCAAATTGTGCAAAAGGTTTGCTGACCTCATGCATTCCAAATTTGAGATGAGTAGCATGGGTGAGCTTTCCTACTTCCTTGGTCTCCAAGTGAAGCAGCTCCCTGATGGTATCTTCCTCTCCCAATCTAAGTATGCTAAAGAGCTTATTAAAAAGTTTGGGATGGGTGATGCCTCAGGAATGAAAACACCTATGGCTACAAATGTTGTTGTGGATTCTGATGCAGCAGGGAAACCTGTAGATCAGAAACATTATAGGGCAATTGTTGGATCCCTATTATACTTAATAGCTAGCAGGCCTGACATAATGTTTACCACATGCCTTTGTGCTAGATTCCAAGTGAATCCTAAAGAATCTCATCTTATTTTTTCTAAAAAGGATTTTGAGATGTATAAAGACTTGTCCTAGTTTAGAACTCTGGTATCCTGCAGAGTCAGAATTTGTGTTAACTGGATACTCAGATGCTTACTATGCTGGATGTAGAGTGGACAGGAAAAGTACCTCTGGAACTTGCCAGTTCCTGTGTATGAGACTTGTCTCCTGGTTTTGCAAAAAGCAGACATCTTTGTCTACATCAACTGCTGAGGCAGAGTATATGGCTGTTGGCAGCTGCTGTTCACAGATGCTATGGATACAAAACCAACTCCTAGATTATGGTATCAACTTAAATAATTCAACCTTATTTTGTGATAATACAAGTGTTATTGCTATAGCTCAAAATCCAGTTCATCATTCTAGGACTAAACATATTGAAATAAGACATCATTTCATTAGAGATAATGTGGACAAAAAGAAAATTAACTTGATCCACATTCCTACTGATCTACACAGAGCAGATATCTTCACCAAGCCTTTGGATGATAAAACCCATCTGTTCTTTATAAATCAACTGGGAATGATTGATGGAGAAGAGTTAAATTAATTTCTGTCTGTATTCGACGAATTTTCCAGAGTTCGTCGAATGGAGTTCGACGAATTAGGGAAAGTTCGAGAGATTCTCGTCGAACGGAGATCGACGAATTCTCTGTGAGGAAACAATTTTCGTCGACCGGAGATCGACGAACCTTGTTTCAGAAACCATTTCGTCAAACGAAGTTCGACGAACTGTTTTCAATTCTTCTCAATGGGTTCAACGAACTACTCTCCTATACCTTATTTCGTCGATCTTAGTTCGAAGATTTGTCTTCTTTTTCGTTGAACGGAGCTTGTCGATTCATATTCTGAAAATCTTATATCTAGGTTTTCTTCGACCTCCGTCCCACGCTTTCAGTTCCTTTGCTCTTGATCGCCGTTTTCTCTGTAATTTTCTTTGCAGGTCATCAATGGCGATTCCTCCAGGAGCACTTGCAGCGATGAAGTTTGATGCAGCATTCTCAATGGACTTTGAGTCCTTCCAACATTCCGATCCAATTTTTCTGTATATCCTTGAATTACTTGAAGAATTGCATCTCAAGGACTTCATGACACGCAACATCAAGCTACACTCAACCGAGATCAGAGAATGGGTGTACACTGCCACAATTTCTAAAGATGGAAATCTAACAGGAACTATTGGAAACACTGCCGTTTCCCTGTCCCCAGCAGTACTCTCTGAAATTTTTGGACTGATCAATGGGGAAGACAACTTGGAAATAGACGCTGAGGAATATGCTGATATGCTGAAAGTTATGGGTTTCACTGGCAACAACCCTAATAAGCTTCTAAAGAAACAACTGTCAGCTGCTTATCAGTTTTTGGCTGACATTGTAGGGAAAATTCTGATGGGCAAGCACTCGGCACATGACTACATCACTCGCCATCAATTCCTGATCATGTGCGCAGTGCTCAACAAGCGCCAGGTCGATTGGGGCATGGTTTTCTTTGACCTTATCAAGAAAAGAACTAGCAGGAAGGAAGTCTGCTACGGCAGAATCCTGGGGATTTTCCTCCAAGAAAAAGCCAGCGAATGTTTGGTCTCCCCGACCACATTCATCAACGCCAGCAAGCGCCTCACTTGCGCCTTATTTGGCCGATGGGAGAGGACAATATCCAAACCCTCCAAGGGTTCCTCCTCCTCCATCAAGGCTTCTGAGAGCACCAGGACCGTCAAGGTCACTCCCCACCCTGACCCTGACGAGGACAGTCCCCCTACCAAATCTCTTCCCGCTCCTCCTGCACCTTAATTGACTCCACCTCAACATCAATCTCCACCGCCTGATCTTATACATATGCCTACACCTCCAGTTTTCCCCACTGGAACACATATTCCCTCACCTCCTCAATCCCCTCTTCCACCACACCTATCCACTATTCCATCCTACACCATACCCACTGAACCACAACCTGTTCTACCTCCCTTATCCCCTCCACATATTCTTCCTTCCTCCTCTACTATTCTCTCTCCACCTATGGATTCTTCCACCACTCCCTCCATCATCTCTTTTCTGACTCCTCTTATTAAATCACTCATCATAGAGGCCATTACACCTCTGGTGAATTCCATTGATTCTTTATCTGCCCAAATCACAGCCCTCTCTGCTGCCCCCTCTTCATTCAGGGGCCTGGCTCCAGGTTCTCCTGAACCCAGGCAGGGGGAGATGCTCCATGATGAAGCTGCTGTAGTAGTTGCAGAAGTAAATATAGTTGATACAGATACAGATACTGCAGATACAGTTCTTGACACCACAAATACAGTTATTACAGTGCTTGATAATGCAGTTACAGATACAACAATAGATTTTATTCAATTCATGGACACTGACAGTAGCTTTGATGATTCAGTAGATTCAATAACAACTGCTGGTGATTTCCTTATAAATCCCACAGTTAATTTATCTGAGATACTTCAGATCTTTGATCCTGTATATATGAAGCTTCCTTCAGTAGAGATTGCTAAGCCCTATTTGGCTATTGTCCAGTATACCTCTCCAGCACATCCAGCAGTTGCCAGTCAACTTTGTGCATCCTTTGCTGCTCCTGCTGCTGTTCCAGCTCCTGTGTCTATTCCAGACATCTTCCCTGTCCCAGATTTTGTCATGGATGATTCTCCCATGCCTGATCTGGATGAGCTCATTCTGGCAGACATTGAAGAAGAGAACAAGGCAGCAGCTGCAAGTTCTGTCGCTACTGCTGTTGAACCTTCATCCTCTGAACCTTCTATTCCCCCTCAAGAACAACCTCTTATCATTCCTGATGCCACTCTAAGGAAGCTGGATGCTTTGTATGATAATCCTCAGAGTTCAAATTCTGATGATGATGATGATGAATCAGATGAGGAGGCTGCTAAAAAGAGAAAGAAGTTGCTCTCTAAGAAAAGGAAGGCTCCTCCTCCTCCTGCTCCCAAGCCTAATCCCACTGCAGACACTCCATATTATATTCTGCAAAATGTTGCTCCTTACAAAGGGATGCCTGCATGGATGTGGTTATCTAAGAACCAGCAAAAAGAGAGTAAGAGGTGTAGGAGATACTCTCCTCCCCCAGTTCATAGATACAGAAAGGATCCTCCTCCTCCTCCTCCAGCAGCAGGTGCCTCTGGCTCTATCTCTCAGAGATCTGCTCCTATTCAAACCTATCTGAGATAAACAGGGAGATCCTCTGGTGGCAGTCAGCCAAGGCAACCATCTTCAGGCAGTCAACACCATCAACAACAACAACAGCAGCACCAGGAATCTAAGAAACATGAAGCTGAAAGGCCCTATTCTCCTCCTGAAGATCCAGAAACAGCCAAAACAGCCAGAATGGCAAGATTCCAAGAAATCATTGGCTTATCTCTATTCAACAAAGCTAAAGCTGAAGGCAAGGACACAACAGGCTTAACTACTATGTCTCAGTACAGGAGAGATGAGCTAAAAAGATTTGGGAAAGCAAACAAGCTACTCAATGTTGATGAGTACATGAACCTTCACCCAGAAGCAGTTGTCCCCAGAGCCACTTCACTGAACATCATAGGGGCAGCTGACATGACTATGACCAAGGCTCAAGATTCAGATCCCAACAGGGAAATCAACTTCAAGAAGCTAGGAGAAAAAACACCAGAAGTCAAGCCAAAACAAAAGAAATCAGAGAAGTAATTTTGTGTTTTCTTTTCATTTCTGCTTTTGTTTCAGTCTATATCTATGCATTAAAACAAAGCCAGTATGTATATATATATCTGTTGCATGTGTTGAAAACTCTCTGCCAGATATATCTCTTAATTTTGCTTTGTTTTTCTTTGCTTGGAGTTTGTGTTACTGACCTCACCCAAATTGGGGGAGATTGTTGGATCCCTAGTTGATTTGGGGTAGGTTCACTGACATAGGATGTGACCCATCATGTATATCCTGGGTCAAGTTTGTGTCTTAGAGTCTAGGACAGTCCTCTATCTCAACTTCAGATGGACCAGCCATCTTTAATACCATTAGGAACTCCAGATCTATCAGTTTTTCAGACTAAGTGAAATGAGTTCGACGTTCGTCGAACTCAGCTCGACGAAGGAAGCTCTGCGCTCGACGATCGTGAGACAATTCGCAGTGCTGAGCTCGACGAACTTTGTTCTTTGCTCGACGAACACCGGATTCTACTTCAAACATTCTCAGGACTACTTCAAATTTCTCTAAGCCCGGCTCCATGCTTCGGTCGACGAATTATATTCTGAGCTCGACGAACTTGGACCTCAAGTTCACAGCTTCTCAAGTCGACGAATGCTAATCTCTACTCGACGATCTTTGTGCTCAAAGAATCTATGTCGACACTTAGGGCTTGTGTCGACACCAGACGATTTGTGTCGACACCCAGGATTTCAGTCGACACCAGCTTTTGTCGACACCAGAGGATTTGTGTCGACACCTAGACCAATCTGTCGACACCAGAGGAGTTGTGTCGACACCAAGATCAATCTGTCGACACCATTTTGTGTCGATACAGCATTTCAGCAGATGCAGAGTATTTCGTCCAAGTCCAGAACTTTTCTCAGGTCGACGAAGTTTATTCTCAGCTCGACGAATTTGGTTCTCTGCTCTACGAATAATGTTTGTCTGATATTGAAGATTATCTATTCAACGAATTAAGACTGTCAGCTCGATGAACTCAGCTCAGCTCGACGAACTCAACTCAGCTCGACAAACCCAGCTCAGCTATACGAACTCAGCTTAGCTCGACGAATTCAAGACTCAGCTCGACGAATTGTGTTCTTCGGTCGACGATTCCAGACTAGGTCTTCTTCCGTTCCCGTCTCATTCCATGGCGCTGATTCCTGGACAATTAATTGCAGTTCTTCACAGTATAATATCGTTAGGATGCGCAGTTAATTCTGGATTTTTACATGAGGTTTTCCCATGGAAACAGTTGGGGAAATAATTAATTGCTGCTTCCTTTCCAGGCCGTCCGTCATTACTGCTCGACATTCAAAATTCGAATGTTTTTCTATGACAGACAGATATACAACCAGTACACAACAACAGACAACAAGAAGAAAAAGATAGACTGTGATTCAGACAACACAAGAAAAAGAATTCATTCTTGGCCCAGAGAAAAATTGATCTAGAAGAAGAAGAAGAAGAACATTGCATCAATATCAAGAGTCTTCTTCATCTGCTTTTACTCAGGAGAACTTAAAAAACAATATATTCATATCAGTTGCAAGAAGTTCCTAAAGACTTTCTATGGACCTGGAATTCTAGGTCTTTGAAGACCTATCACCCTGAAGCAGTGCTCCAGTATTCTTCCTGATCCATTCAACATCTCAGGGGGAGCAAAGCTGCTAAACAACATTCCACAAGTCTTCTCATTTGATTTGAGAAAGAGAAGACCTCATCACCCTCTCACTCCACCTCTGTACAGGGTTTTAATTCCCTTCAAAATTATTCTGGTTGCAACTCTCCCACAGAAAGACTTGAGGGTTTGGTTTTTGGGAACCTGATCAAAACCCCATTTGTGCCAGGACACCTGATCAACCCCTTCATGCAGTGGATTCCTACCAGGGTGGTAGAAGAGTGGACTACCCAGATTTGGGGAACCACTATAAAATTCTTGTGTCATCTGGTTGCTTTCTTTTCCTTTTGTTTTCTGGCCTTGCTCTGTGAATGTGCTGTGATTAGTCCATTGCTGCTTGTTGGTTTATTTTATTTGCTTCCCTGCACACACATACACACACCTAAAATACAACAGCAGTTGTAAAAGTTTTAAAAGTACCATATACTCTATTCACCCCCCCTCTAGAGTATATCAGATCTAGCTGCACTTTCAGGCAAGGTCCTCCTCCTCTCCTTGCCTCAGGGTTAGATCATATCAATGCTTAGGTTCAAGTTTCGGGCTCAATTGAGCTCGAACCAATTCCTATTTTTCATGGTTTCGCACCGAGAAATCTTCTTAGTAGAACCGCCGGAATCCGCCCGTCGGGCGGTTTTGTCGCCGCCAGTCGATAGCCACCACCTCGATGGAGGTGTTGGTGGCGGTGGCCGGCCGGGGAAGTGTCGGGATGGGCGGCAATGGCGGTTGGAAGTGGCTCCAGGTTCGGGCTATCTCAGCCGTTGCCTGGAGGTAGACGATGAGCCCGGGCCATTGGATATACGCCAAGATTCGTGCGCCAGATTGATAAGAATCATGTTAATCATTTTAATTTCATTTTATTTCAATTCTGTCACACTATTTGCAGTAGATGGTTTTAATTTTTAAAAATACTTAGGCTCCTCTACTGAAAAAATCACCAACATGAAGTTTGTAACCCTATGTGTCTACATTAATGTAAAATTGATTTGAACCAATTTGGACCTATAGTTTGACTAGGGCACCCATTTTGGTTGGACCTATACATAGGGCTATCTTGAGATTAAAATGAGTGCCCACTCTTCATCCCATGTCCAAATGACCTAAAATTTATGCAGGAGGTCACCCTTAGCTATACATAGGACTTGTCCAAAAATGGGAAGTTTTGGAGATACTCTAGCAATAGTTTTATATTTTATTTAATAATACTAAGGTATTTTAATTAGGTGGTCTAATTACCTCCAAACCCTCCTAAATTTTGGTGAGTGGTCTCTGGCCTCATTGTATGTATCTGTATAAATTATCACCTCATTTGGATGTGTTTTGGATAAGGAATGAGCTAACCCTATTTTTACCTTAATGAGGGGTTCTTAAGCAAAAAGTGCACCTTGAGGTTGAGTGGTGAAATCACCTCAATAGAGGCTGAGATTTGGACCACTGACTTGACATGACCTTTAACACCCTCATAGGGATTATGGGGTGGTCTAGGGTAGTGTTGCCCTAGTATCCAAACTCAAACCCTAAGGAGGGGCTTTTGAATGTTATGAAGGGCATATGGTGAAATGCCCTTGTGTGATTTTGCAATTTGGTAGAAATGATGCTAGGGTAGCCCAAGTCCTCTGGTATGAATCTTAGAGGATTTGGAGATGGATAGAAATCTCAAATCCCTAACCCTAGTTTAGGGCATAACCACCTTTTGTGTAGAATAAGCCACCAAAACTTACTAAAAAGGTGTGGAACTTAGGTAGCATGGATTCTAAGTTAGTTAGGATCTCTGGTGAATTTATTGGAATTTTATGAGTAATATTTCTAGCACCCCCTTTGTTATAAATGGTGTGGTCCTAAATGGTATTTTATTTATTATGATCACATTGTACATTATAGAATCATGAAATTTGTGCAGAAGATGTTTTATGTCAAAATGATTATTTCTGAATTTTGTTATAAATTTTATTTGAACAACTGTAGTACTTTCTTCACAAGTTTTAAAAGGTGCAATTATGGTCAATAAATTATTTAGAGCTATTTACTTGTTGCAAAAATTTTGAAATTAGGTCTCTGATATTTTAGGTCAATAACCACTTGGAGAAATTAATTCATGATTTTTAAATGATTATTTGCAGTACATACTTTACAAACCCTTAATTTTGGGAAATTTGATGTATAATTTATTCAGAGCATATTTCCTGCTGAAAATTTGGGAGACCATGGATTTTATGTTAAATAGTCATATTGAATTTATCATAAATTTTGTAGAGCATTTGCTTATCTGAAATGGGTACTTCATGTTCAAACATGGATTTTTGGATTACTACATATAAATTATCAGATAAATTAGGAAAATTATGAAATTCTGGATTTAGGCTAAAACTGTCATTATAGCCCTCTAATAATTATTATAGGGGTACTGAGTGACTATTTTGTGTATCTCTCATTATACACTTCATATAGCTTAGGTTGGTCTGCATTTAGTAAAATAGCAGAAATTGAGTTGGAATAAGAATTTGGGAACACGAGTTGGGGTTAGAGATTATGTTGTTTGGATAAACAATTTGGGGCATCTATGGAAGACAGGTTGAGTAAAGTGTGGATTGGCTAGTGTCCGGGGGTGCTCGGGATGGACGAAAGATCGTCTTTCCCGTAGGGAGGAAGTGTCCAATGCACTAGGGTTAGATCCAGTAAAACAATTAAGGGTTGGGAAATCTGGTAGCAACCAATAATAGTAAGTGCCTTGAGAAAGTTAGCTTTGAGCGTAATCCCATCGTAGTTCCTAGTACCTTCGAGAGCCCTTCACGGGGTATACCTTGGGCAGTCCTGGGCTAAACTAAACTATAGGTAAAACGGAAATGCAAGAGTAATTAGAAATAATCTAGGGTTACACTCACACTCCCCGGGGTTGTGGGGTTAGGTTAGGTCACTCGGACAGTAGGCTCAGTTGATTTTGTGATGGGCAGGTTGGCCCGACGAGCTTTGGCTCGGTTGTTGTTGGTGTTGGATGGGATGATCCGGGGAGCTTTTGCTCGGTGGTTACAAATCAAGGTTGCATGTGCATAAAGTAAAGGTGGTGGGTCTTTGATATTGGAGAGTCAATGCACCGACGCCAATACGTTGACTTGACAAGTGTGGTTTAGCACTTGGCCAAGTTAAGTCCGGTGCGCCAGCCAGCAAGAGTACGCAGGAGCTCCGCTTAGTGCACCAGTGTTGAGGCATATGATAAGTCTGACTGGTAGTGCAATTACCAGTTTGAGGTGGGTGAGGCCCAACCCACCTCTTCCATTTGCCACTACGGAGGTATCCTGGGAGGTTCGGCTCCAGAAAGGGGGAACTAAAGGTCTGTGTACACAGAGCCGAGTGGGTGTGTTGCACTTGCATGTTCATAGCATGCCATAATTGTATTTCAAAGCATAACCATTGCATTCGACCTTGACACCTATTGTATAAAGTGGTATGGGATGCTTTATACAATAGGCCCTGTAAAACGACCCCTTGGTTTACAAGTTCGAGCGAGCATGCTTCTAAGTTAAGGTTTATTCCAGAAATCTTTATATGTGTGCTTATTGGAAAACCAACACCATATCGTATAAATTGGTATGAGACTTTTTATACGATAAGAGCCCTGCAAAAGATCCCTTGGCTTATGTGTTCTCGCATAGGTTAAGGTTACTTTTCTTGTTCAGTTCTTCATGTTTTTATTACTACCTTACATACTATTGGACTGCTAGTTTAGTTCTGCCGCCATCTGCTCATTTTGTTATTCTCCACCTTCATGTCCTCTCCTTTTCTTCTGCCCGCTCGGTGCCTAGGAACCATGGTGGAATGAGCGGGGGATGATAGGACTTAGTCTTTTAGACTAACGGTTTTTGAACCACATCATTTTAGGGGACCGTGGAGCCCAGCGTGGAGGAGCAGCCCCGGAGGTCGAAGCATTTGGATATGGGGCAGTCTAGTTCCGGAGTTCAGACGGCAGGAACTATGAGTCCTGGTCTCTACTAGTTATATTAGTTTAGCTTCAACGATGACAGATTTATAAAGAGGACATTGATGTACTGGGCATGAGCCCAAGATTTCAGTATTTTTATTATATCTATGAACACTCCCTTTGTGGAGATTATTATTATATATGTGATTTTTTGTGGACTTGCCTTTTTATTACTTTGCCACAGTTGTCATCGATTTGGCCGGTAGGATCGGCGTTTTGTAGTGACGACCTTCCCGAGCGTGAAGGTGTCACCGCAAAGCGGCGGTTCAGGGCCTAAAACCACGGTGTTTCCAAAAGAAAAAAGGGGGGTCTTGCAAGTGGTATCAGAGCAAACCTCGATCGAAAAGTAGCAGTCCACAACCCGCTGGGTCACCCCCGCATGAGTTTAGTTTGGGGACAAATTAAGCAGCAGAAGTAGTGGTGTGCCCATATGGGGGATCACATGTAAATTGTCCACTTTAGTTAGGTTTGAGTCGATTGCTTACTAATGTAGTTTGTTTCGCAGCCCCAGCACAACCTACGCCACAAGGCGGAGTCCAGCAGACTCCGAATGTTGCACCACCTCCCTCGGTCCCCACTCCATTCCTACAGTCAGAGATGAGATAGACTCTGACAGCTATCTTGGATGCTTTTGGGGCTCAACAGGTTCTGGCTCCGCAGCCGAACCCGGGGGCCAACTGGCTAAGTATTTTTCGAGGACTTATCTCCCATCGTACTTATGGACAGAGTCGGCCATTCAGACAGAGAAATGGCTGGACATTATGTATGAGATGCTAACTGGGATACGGTGCCCGTTGGAGGAGAGAGTGTCCTTGGTCGTCTCTTGCTTTGAGTCCCATGTCTAGAGATGGTGGAAGACTTCGGTGGACACGATGTTTGCTCACAGAGAGGTTGCGGAGATTGCTTGGGGGGAATTCAGGGCTGCACTGTTGGAGCATTTTGTTCCGCAGTCGGCCAGAGACGAGCTGGAGGATATATTTCTACAGTTGAGACAGGGTAGCAAGACAGTGGTGGAGTATCATCAGGTGTTCAACCACCTAGCCCGATTTGCGGATTCTTACCAGTTGGATGAGGCAGGTTACACCAAGAGGTTCTATAAGGGCCTGCGAGAGGATCTGAGGGAGGCTTTGTTGTTCGTGTCTGACGGACCTATTCCTCGGATATTGGAGGTGGCGAAAAGGATCGAGGTAGATTATTATACTACCAGATGCCGGAAGCGACCAACCGAGGACCAAGGCCGGGGAGTCAGGAATGATCAGCGGAGGGGCCGCGTTATAGATGGCAGAAAAGAAGAAGACCAGCCTCGGAAGGAGGTAAGACAGGAGCAGAGGGAACAAGTAGTGGTGGCCCATCACCCACCCCAGATGCGGGAGGTGCAGAGACCCGGGGGTATGGCATATCCCCCGCCAAAGTACTTCAACTACTACTAGGTGGGGCACATCCGGAGGAACTGCCCCATGAGGGGGGCACCACCACCAGCACCACCGGCTGCCCCGCCAACTCAGTATTTTGGAGGCCGAGGACGTGGCCGATGTCGTGGATACCATGGCATAGACCACAGGTAGGAGAGGGAGCAAGTATATTCATTGGATTTGACTTAACAACAGAATCCGGAGCAAGTCATCACAGGTATGCCAGTTAACTTTAAGTCTTCACTTTCCTAAATAATTAAAGTTATGGATATAGAACAGATAGACTAGGAAAGAAAAACCACAATTAGATTTCCAAGACTTTAAGTTAACCCCCCAGGTATAGTCTTCATCAGCGGCAAGCCTGCCTATACACTGTTCGATACGGGTACTTTGCACTTGTTCGTGTCGGAAGCCTTCGTGGAAGGGATGGAAGGCGTGGAGCGGTTCATAGGCCTGATGATGAGGATATGGCTACGTGACGGATCTGAGTTATTCACCACCGCCCGCTGCAACATGGAGGCGGAGATTAGCAGAAAGATATTTGAAACACCAACGACGATCATGAAGATGCCACTCTTTGATTTGGTCCTGGGAATGACATGGTTGCGCTTGAACCATGCTCAAATTGACTGCATGTCCAAGTGGATTACTGTGAGGCATGGGGATTCCATCATCGTCATCGAAGGTATTAGATCTATTCCCCTCTCTTGCTGCCATCCGTGCAGGCCGTCTAGGCCCACTTGCAGTGGGAGGAAGTCTATGAAGTGTTGTATGAGATGGCCAAGGCCAAGGGTTCCATCTCGGACATCCTGGTGGTGCGAGATTTTGCTGACGAATTTATAGAGAAGCTGTCAGGGCTACCCCCGCACCGGGAGCAAGCTTTCCGGCTACAGCTGGTGTCGGGGGCTAAGCTAGCATCTAGAGCCCCTTACCGGATGGCCCCAAAGGAGCTGACAGAGTTTCGGAGCTAGATCCAAGAACTGGTGGAAGCCGGTTTTGTCCGGCCAAGCTCTTCACCATGGGGAGCCCCGGTGTTATTCGTCAAGAAGAAGGACGGGACACTCAGATTGTGCATCAACTACGAGGCACTGAATCGACTGACAGTCTGGAATACCTATCCACTGCTAAGGATATATGAGCTGTTTGACTAGCTGGAGGGCGCGCATTTCTTTTCAAAACTGGATTTGAGGTCGGGCTACTACCAACTGCGGATCTAGGAGGAGGACATACCGAAGACTGCCTTTAGTAGCAGATATGGGTTGTTTGAGTTTACTTTGATGCCCTTCGGGATCACGAATGCACCGTCAGCGTTCATAAGCCTCATGAATCGGGTGTTCGAGGCATATCTGGATGTGTTCGTCATTATATTTATTGACGACATCCTCATCTACTCGAGGACAGAGGAGAACATACGACATCTGATGCTGACCTTAGAGAGACTACGGGAGCACCAGCTCAATGCGAAGTTCAGCAAATGCCAATTATGGTTGAGGGAGGTGGCTTTCCTTGACCATATCATCAGTGGTGCTGGGTTGGCAGTGGACCCAGCCAAGATTCAGGCAGTTCGGGATTGGCCGCAGCTGAAGTCGGCCTCAGATGTACGGAATTTTCTAGGACTTGTCGTTTACTACCAGAAGTCCGAGGAGGGATTTTCTCGTATTTCCCTGCCACTCACATTCCTGACGAGGAAGGATGTGCCCTTTGTCTGGACCCCGCAGTGCGAGGTGTCCTTCTAGGAGCTAAAGGATCGACTCACCTCGGCTCCAATACTAGCCCTTCCTTCGAGGAAGGAAGGATTCTAGGTCTACACCGATACTTCCTACCAGGTCATGGGTGCGGTGCTGATGCAGAATGGTCACGTGATAACATACGTGTTGGGTATTGTATCCACAATGTACCTGATTTGACGAAGCTCCTGGACAAGCTAAGGTGAATAGACTATGTATTTGATAAACCTTTTCTAGTTGTGCTTGTAGTTTTTCCACGCTAAGTGCACACCAATGTCAGGGTGCAGTAGGTCAATATACACGGGTCTGCACGACGTAATCCCTCGTTGAGCAGATCAGTGTGTTGGCCTACGTGTACTCTCTCTATTGGAGTGCACTTATTTTCAAGCACAGGGCCGCTCATATGCAAGAGAAGACAAGGAGCATGGAGGGTCAAGGAGCAGCTCCTAGGTGGAAGACGAGAAATCGTCCAAGGCAAATTCGACGAGAATCACCAAGTGATTCTCGCCGAATCGGCGAGAATCACTTGGTGATTCTCGCCGAATCGACGAGAATCATCAGTGATTCTCGCCGACTTCTTCTGGCCATCTCAAAATGGTGCCAAGTAAGATTCGGCGAGAATCACTTGTAATTCCCGCCGAACCAGTGGTCAAGCAGCCCATGAACACAAAGTCCAATTCGTTGAGAATCGACAAGAGATTCGACGAGAATCACAAACGACTCTCGACGAATCGTCGAGAATCACTTGGTGATTCTCGCCGATTCGTCGAGAATCGTCTGCGATTCTCGCCGATTTTGACTTGGCGTTTTCTCAGCTTATTCCCTGAACCGGATTCTGCCGCTGTTTAAAATCTGGACCGGGATTTGGGGACTATCTCTGTGGGTCCCACAAACGGTCTTATTGGGGGTAGCTACAGTATAAATACCTGGGTATCTTGAACAGTAAAAACACACAGAAAAATACGCGAGCTCACGGAAACCCTAAAATCGCGAAATCCTTCCGCCGCCTCCGTCGCCGCTCGCGCAAGTCCGTCGCCACCGATAGATCTTCTTCCCGATCTCCGGCGACAGTAGCTTAGCAAGGCTCGAGTCTCACGCGTCTATCCAGAGATCCCTTGTCTCTCGATTTGTTGATCGGAAACACTTCCCATCCGAATCGATCGAGACGACCGATCCTCGTGTGACCGTTGGTAGACCGAGCTTGCTTCGCAACGAAGTTTGGATCTCCAAGTTCAGCAGCTGCTCTTCTTCGTAGCCGCCGATCCCGAAGCTAGCCGCCGCTCGTGTGCCGCCGCCGGTTCCGGGGAGATCTTCTCCAAGCAAGACCAAGGTCGTAGACTCTTCATCGACTTCAAGAACACGTCGTCGACCAAAGAGGAACACCGGTGTCTCCAAGAGAAGTTTGTATCACGTGTACATTCTACTTTTATTTTATTGTAAAGGAACTTTTGTTCCGCGGTGTAAGGGTTGGGTGCAACCCGATTTGTGGGAGTGTTGACTCTCACGTGTGGAAGGGCTCCTTCCGTTAGTGAAGGGATTGGATTTCAATCCCGTTGGAGAAGTGACCGAGTCGTCCCTTGTTGGGGAGATAGGTCGAAGGGGGAAAGTGGATGTACCCAAGTCGGGGAACCACTATAAATTTGCTGTGTATTCTGTGTTCTGTGTTTGTTGCTTTTATTGTGCAGGTACATCTGTGAATTCCGCAAAAGAACCACACGTCACCTATTCCCCCCCCCCCCATAGGTGCACATAGCCGACACTAGGTGGACTTTCAAGTGGTATCAGAGGGAGGTTCCTCAACAAAAAGGCTAACACCTTGAGGTGAATCCTGCCACTAGTGTCAACAAGGAGACATACATCTACCATGGACGGACTCAAGTACTCCGGCAAAATCCCAGTATGCAACAGACTCAACTTTCCTATCTGGAAGGAAAGAATCAGGTTCTACATGGAAGCAGTGGACCCTCGACTGTTCATGATCGTGCTGGAGGGACCTTATGTCCCCACTAAGGCCTCCACCATTGATCCCACCAAGAAAGTGCCGAAAACACTCTCTGAAATGGACAAGGATGAGATGGTTCTAGTGGGCCTTGACATGAAGGCTAGAAACATCCTGGTCAGTGCAGTTGATGACTCGATGATGCAAAACTTCAGCAACTGCAAGACAGCTCAGGAGATATGGCAGTGTCTGATCATTCTGATGGAGGGCACAGATGAAGTAAGGGATGATCGGAGATCCCTCCTGAACCAGAAGTATGAGGCTTTCCGGCAAGGGCCTAAGGAAGAGATCGGAGTCACCTACGAGAACTTCCTGAAGATTGTCAACGCCCTCAAGGGCTATGGAAGAGTGTTCACCAATGGTGAACTCAATGACAAATTCCTTAGGTCCCTGACTAAGGAATGGGACACAAAGATCTGCGCCATCAGAGAATTTGGCAGACTAGCAGAAACTGATCCTCAAATCCTGTTCGGGAAGCTGATGTCCTATGAACTTCAGCTGAACACCAGGAAGGCAGAGGAAGAAGCAGAGAAGGCTGCTGCAAAAGAAAAGACTGTGGCCCTAAAAGCCAGTCACTCCAGAAAAGGGAAGGGTGCGGTGTCCTACCGTGCTAGAAATAAGGAAGAAGAGGAGGACTCCGATCCATGCTCCTCCAGCTCAGAACTGTCGGAAGAGGATTTCTCCCTCATCACTCGAGAGTTCAAGAAATTCCTCAAGATGAGGAATCAAAGAAAGAGAGACGGCTCCTCTTCCAGACATCAGAAGAAAAACTACTCTTCTGACAGGTATGCATCTAAACCTAACAAACACCGTTCTTCTGATATTATTTGCTTTGGATGCAATAAGCCAGGTCACGTTGTGGCCGACTGCCATCAAAGCAAAAGAGATAAAGGGAAAGGAGAGGAGCTCATATCCTCCAGAGATAAGAAGAAGGAGCGGAGCTATATCGCCAGAAGGCCAAAGACACTAAGTGAGTCTGATTCTTCAAGACTCCAGTGATGATGAAGAAGCCTACTTCGGGCTGGTGGGTCGATCGGACTCAGAAGGAGAATGCCCCCCATTCACTGGGAAGGTAAAAACTCACACCCCTCTTTCCGATTCCGACTCTGATCCTGAGTCTCAGGATGATGAACCTGAGGATGGCCCTTCGGCCCGTGAAGCTGAGCTCCTCGACAAGTATGAGCTTCTGCTCAACACTTTTGACGAGTGCCGCAAGAGACTGAAGGCTGAGAAGAAGGAAGTAAGATTCCTTAAGGGTGAGTGTGTATCCCTAAGGGAAGAGGTCACTAGCTTGATCTCTCTCAGACAGGAGCACATTGACCTAACTTCAAAGCACTCAGAGTCTTTGAAGCTCCTTGATCTCAAGCAGGAGGAAGTCAACAGATTGGAAGAACTACTTGCGGCAGAAAGGAAGATCGTACAGAGCTTCTCTATGCCTAAAACAGTGCTTCAGTCGTTGACACCTTCTCTGCTCAGGCCAAAGGAGCTGGCTTGGGGCATGTTGGGGCATCTGGTTCTTCATCTCGGAGAAACAAGAACCAGAGGAAGAATAAGGCCGCCAAGAAGGCCTCTGCTGATGAAAAGGGGAAGGCTCCTCTTAGTCCTGTTGCATTCAGAAAGCCTGGCTTTCCTTGCAACCAACATGACTTTGAGTCAACATATGGGCATCATTTCCGGCCCTCGGTTGCAAAGCCTAAGAGCCGGTATGAAGGTTGGAACTTCCCCCGGAACTTTGGGGAGAGTGCCTTCAAGGCACCTTATGAGGAGATCCACATAGGAAGTTATGGTCCGTTCTCTAGCGGCCATAATGGAAAGCAGGCGCCAAAAGTCAAGCCTGTTATTCAGAAGGTGACAACGTCATGTGACTGCCATCACCATGAGGCCTCCACCTCCAGATCCAAGGCCCCAGCTGTACCCGCTGTTCCCAGGGTAAGGCAGGAGCCTCGGAAGAGATACAACAGGTTCGACTGTTGGTGCTGTGGCAAAGTCGGTCACTTTGCCGTGGATTGCTGGTTTAATCCAAGGAACTACGAGACTCCCCATGTTAACAATGCGAGACCGACCACTCATAGGGTTAACCAACTGAGGGGGAGTGTGCTAACCAGGAATCTAGGACCCAAGTTCGATTGGGTTCCTAAGGCAAATTAATTTTGTTTTGCAGGAATGTCCAAAGGCCACCAAAACGCCAATCTGGTATTTGGACAGTGGATGCTCCCGGCATATGACCGGGACAAGAAGCCTGCTGCGTGATTACACTCCAGTCGAGAATGGACCCAAAGTCATCTTTGGAGGGTCAGATCGAGGAGTCACCAGAGGTTATGGTATGATTTCCAACGGTATAATCTCTATCACCGACGTGGCTTATGTTGAAGGGTTAAACCATAACCTGATCAGTGTAAGTCAGTTATGTGATAAAGGTTATGACGTTAAGTTCTGCAAGGATAAATGTCTGATAATTTCACGTACCTCCTCTGAGACGGTATTATCAGGCATTAGGAGCAGAAATATCTTCTGCTTAGATTTTCTTAGTATAGATTCATCTACCCCCGTATGCCTTGTGGCAACAGGCAGTGCTTCTCTTTGTGAACAGTGGCACAAGAGATTGGCACATATTAATTATAAGACAATTAGTATGCTATTTTCTAAGAATTTAGTAAGAGATGCTCCCAGTATCAAGTGCATCAAGGATAGCCCCTGTCATGCATGTCAGATGGGCAAACAGACCCGGGCTACCTTTAGGAGCATTGCAGACAAAGACTCTTCCCGATGTCTTTACCTGCTACATATGGACTTGTTTGGCCCAATGCAAGTTCATAGCTTGGGAGGCAAGTTATATACGCTAGTGATAGTTGATGATCACTCACGGTTTACATGGGTGTTCTTTTTAAAACGAAAGTCAGATACTTTTGACATCTTCACTAATTTTGTCAAGCAGGTTCAGAACGAATTTAACTGCTCCGTGGTCAAAATCCGAAGTGACCATGGAACAGAATTCGAATCTGGTGCTATGACAGAATTTTGTGAAGAACATGGTATCCTTCATGAGTTTTCCTCCCCGCGCACTCCTCAGCAAAATGGAGTTGCGGAGAGGAGAAATAGAACTCTCATTGAGGCCTGCACGACTATGTTGAAAGATGCTTCTCTCCCGGAATACTTCTGGGCAGAGGGTGTCAATACGGCATGTCATGTACAAAACCGAGCGTTGATCAACAAACATCATCGTAAGACGCCCTACGAGCTACTGAAAGGCAGGAAACCAACCATGTCCTACTTAAGGATCTTTGGTTGCAGATGCTATGTACTAAATAATGGGAAGTATCCGCGTACTAAATTCGGTGAAAAATGCTTCGAAGGCATATTCATGGGATATAGTTCCCATAGTCGGGCATATAGGGTCTTCAATAAGAAAACCTTAGTGGTAGAAGAATCAATAAATGTTGTATTTGATGAAGGAAGCTTGCTTAACAGCAATTCTTCCAGTTGTATTCTTGAAGATGCAGGTGTTAGACTTGACCAGCTGAATCTGGATGAGACCCCTAAAGATGACGCACCCAAGTACGTCAAAGTTTCCACCTCCACGTCATCTGAAAATGTTGAAGATCAAGATGGAACAAATCTTTTAGAAGAACGAGAAGCACAAGAAGTAGCTGAAGCTCCCGACGCCAGACTTCTAGAGCTCCGTCACGCGAGGGATCATCCTAGAGAACAGATCATCGGAGATCCTCGTGTAGGCGTCAGAACTCGAAGAGGTACAACTAACGAAGTACTGCATCTCAGCTTCCTGTCTCAGGTTGAGCCAAAGAAGTTCGATGAGGCGAACAAAGATGCGGCATGGATTCTGGCCATGCAAGAGGAACTACATCAATTCGAACGTTGCAAGGTTTGGACGCTGGTTCCCAGACCATACAAGCAGAATGTCATTGGCACGAAGTGGATTTTCAGAAACAAGCTGGATGAACGTGGTGTCATCATAAAGAACAAGGCCAGGCTGGTGGCTCAAGGCTACAGACAGGAGGAAGGGATTGACTTCGACCAAACCTTCGCACCAGTCGCAAGGCTCGAGGAAATCCGGTTGTTCCTGGCATATGCTTCACACAAAGGATTCACTGTCTACCAAATGGATGTAAAATCGGCATTCCTGAACGGAGAACTGAAAGAGGAAGTATACGTCACTCAAACCCCAGGTTTTGTCGATCCTACTTATCCCAATCACGTTTATTTTCTCAATAAGGCCTTATATGGGTTGAAACAAGCTCCCCGAGCTTGGTATGAGACTTTATCTAGTTTTCTTCTTGAGAACAAGTTCTCCAGAGGCAAAATAGATAAAACATTGTTTCTCAGGGAAGTCAAAGGCAAGATTTTGCTGGTGCAAATCTATGTCGATGACATAATATTCGGCTCAACGGACAACAATCTTTGCAAAAAGTTTTCCAAACTTATGCAAGGAAAGTTTGAAATGAGCAGTATGGGAGAGCTCAAGTATTTCTTAGGCCTTCAAGTGAAACAGTCTGAGGATGGAATCTTCATCTCTCAGACGAAGTTCACAAATGAACTCCTTAAGAAATTCGGTATGGAGAGTGCAACCTCTATGAGGACTCCAATGGGATCCACCATGTCTCTGGATAAGGATGAGAAAGGTAAACCTTTCGATGAAACTAAATACAGAAGCATCATTGGATCCCTGCTCTACCTTACTGCCAGTAGACCGGATATTATGTTCTCCACATGTGTATGTGCCCGATATCAGGTGAACACTAAGGAATCTCACTATGTCGCTGCAAAGCGAATTCTAAGATACCTTAAAGGTACTCCTAATCTTGGCTTGTGGTACCCGAGGAACAATGATGTCGAGCTAATAGGCTTTTCAGATGCTGATTTTGCAGGGAGCAGGGATGACAGGAAAAGCACCTCCGGGACGTGTCAATTCCTCGGCAGGAGGCTTATCTCATGGAACAGCAAGAAACAAAATTGCGTTGCAACCTCCACTGCAGAGTCAGAGTATATCTCGGCAGGAAGCTGTTGCGCACAACTTCTTTGGATCAGAAATCAGTTGGCCGACTACAACCTTCAGTTCAAGGAAGTTCCAATGTACTGCGACTCCTCCAGTGCAATTGCCATTGCCAACAATCCGGTGTCGCACAGCCGGACGAAGCATATTGAAGTACTCTACCACTTCATTCGGGAGCACGTGGAGAACAAGGATATCTCTCTCTGTTATGTCCCCACGGACAAGCAGATTGCTGATATATTCACAAAGCCCCTAGACGAGGCCAAGTTCAATCTTTTCAAGACTGAATTGGGAATGCTCAACTATGAGGAGTGAAGACTCCAGAAGCTCCAGGCTAGTGCAAGAACCGAGGGGGAGCAAGGAACTCCGCGTGCGTACAGCTGCAAGAACTGAGGGGGAGCAAAAAGTCAATCGCTACAGACCCCGCTTTGTAGAAGCCGAAAAGGGGGAGATTACCCCTCTCGGGGTCAAGGCTAAGGTGTGGCTCCAGCTTGCTTCCAAGAAAGCGGTATTGGTAAGGGATAACCACACCCAATGTTAAGTTTATGAATTTCATTTGCTTTCACTTTCATTCGCTCCATTCCCCTTAGCTTGTAGGGTTTAGGCTTCTTCAAATAGGGGGAGATTGTTGGGTATTGTATCCACAATGTACCTGATTTGACGAAGCTCCTGGACAAGCTAAGGTGAATAGACTATGTATTTGATAAACATTTTCTAGTTGTGCTTGTAGTTTTTCCACGCTAAGTGCACACCAATGTCAGGGTACAGTAGGTCAATATACACGGGTCTGCACGACGTAATCCCTCGTTGAGCAGATCAGTGTGTTGGCCTACGTGTACTCTCTCTATTGGAGTGCACTTATTTTCAAGCACAGGGCCGCTCATATGCAAGAGAAGACAAGGAGCATGGAGGGTCAAGGAGCAGCTCCTAGGTGGAAGACGAGAAATCGTCCAAGGCAAATTCGACGAGAATCACCAAGTGATTCTCGCCGAATCGGCGAGAATCACTTGGTGATTCTCGCCGAATCGACGAGAATCATCAGTGATTCTCGCCGACTTCTTCTGGCCATCTCAAAATGGTGCCAAGTAAGATTCGGCGAGAATCACTTGTAATTCCCGCCGAACCAGTGGTCAAGCAGCCCATGAACACAAAGTCCAATTCGTTGAGAATCGACAAGAGATTCGACGAGAATCACAAACGACTCTCGACGAATCGTCGAGAATCACTTGGTGATTCTCGCCGATTCGTCGAGAATCGTCTGCGATTCTCGCCGATTTTGACTTGGCGTTTTCTCAGCTTATTCCCTGAACCGGATTCTGCCGCTGTTTAAAATCTGGACCGGGATTTGGGGACTATCTCTGTGGGTCCCACAAACGGTCTTATTGGGGGTAGCTACAGTATAAATACCTGGGTATCTTGAACAGTAAAAACACACAGAAAAATACGCGAGCTCACGGAAACCCTAAAATCGCGAAATCCTTCCGCCGCCTCCGTCGCCGCTCGCGCAAGTCCGTCGCCACCGATAGATCTTCTTCCCGATCTCCGGCGACAGTAGCTTAGCAAGGCTCGAGTCTCACGCGTCTATCCAGAGATCCCTTGTCTCTCGATTTGTTGATCGGAAACACTTCCCATCCGAATCGATCGAGACGACCGATCCTCGTGTGACCGTTGGTAGACCGAGCTTGCTTCGCAACGAAGTTTGGATCTCCAAGTTCAGCAGCTGCTCTTCTTCGTAGCCGCCGATCCCGAAGCTAGCCGCCGCTCGTGTGCCGCCGCCGGTTCCAGGGAGATCTTCTCCAAGCAAGACCAAGGTCGTAGACTCTTCATCGACTTCAAGAACACGTCGTCGACCAAAGAGGAACACCGGTGTCTCCAAGAGAAGTTTGTATCACGTGTACATTCTACTTTTATTTTATTGTAAAGGAACTTTTGTTCCGCGGTGTAAGGGTTGGGTGCAACCCGATTTGTGGGAGTGTTGACTCTCACGTGTGGAAGGGCTCCTTCCGTTAGTGAAGGGATTGGATTTCAATCCCGTTGGAGAAGTGACCGAGTCGTCCCTTGTTGGGGAGATAGGTCGAAGGGGGAAAGTGGATGTACCCAAGTCGGGGAACCACTATAAATTTGCTGTGTATTCTGTGTTCTGTGTTTGTTGCTTTTATTGTGCAGGTACATCTGTGAATTCCGCAAAAGAACCACACGTCACCTATTCCCCCCCCATAGGTGCACATAGCCGACACTAGGTGGACTTTCAATACGCTTCTCAGCAGCTGAAGAAGCATGACCAGAACTACCCATTTCATGACTTAGAGATGGGAGCAGTCATATTTGCTCTGAAATTCTGGCGACACTATCTGTACGGGGTCCACTGCGACATTTACTCTAATCACAAAAACTTGAGGTATGTGTACACGCAGAAGGAGCTGAATATCAGGCAGAGGTGATGGGTGTAGTTTCTAGCAGATTACCAGTACGAGATGCACTACCACTCGATAAAGGCGAATGTGGTGGCAAATGCGCTGAGTCGGAAGGCCACAAACTCTGAAGCAGGAACGCAGTTAATGGCCTTGGAGTTAGTCCAGACGTTGGAAAAGATGCAGATATCCTTTGTGTCCGAGGATTACCCTGAGCTGTACAAGGAGTACCTGGCATCGTTGGTTGCCCCAGATGATATTCGAGACTGAGTCAGAGATAGGGAGAGGCAGGATGACCAACTAGAGCCGATATTCTGGGCCTTAGAAGCAGGCACTGCTGGAGATTACTCACTGAGGGATGGTCTAGTGTGTTTCAGAGGCTGGATCTACATACAAGAGGGAGGCCAGGTCCGGGAATATATCATGTCGGAAGCTCATTACAGTCGGTATTCAGTACAACCGGGAGTTACGAAGATAACTGCAGACCTGAAGAAGACCATATACTGGCCGGGCATGAAGAAGGATATAACCTACTTCGTGACCCATTTCGAGGCATGCTAGTTGGTGAATGTAGAGTGTAGAAACCACGTAGGATTATTACAGCCACTCCCAGTGTCGGAGTGGAAATTCGATGATGTCGCGACGGAATTCTTACTTGGGCTTCCCCGATAGCGGACGGGAATTGATTCGATCTAGGAGATCGTCGACCGGCTGACGAAGGTAGCTAGATTTATTCCGATCAGGAAGGATGACCCAGTTGTTGTGCTGGTTTGAAAGTTCGTGGAACAGTTCATCCGTTATCATGGCGTACCTAGGTTGATTGTATCAGATCGTGATGGACGGTTTACGTCCAGGGAGTGGAGATCAGTGTAGATGTACTTGGGCACTCAGCTGACATTTAGTACAACATTTCATCCCCAGACTGATGGGCAGATGGAGCGCACTAATCGGACCTTGAAAGATCTGCTACGACTTTGCATATTGGATCAAGGTAAGCCCTGGGAGAATCTGTTGCCACTGATCGAGTTCTCATATAATAACGACTACCAATCCAGCATAAGGATGGCTCCTTATGAGGACCTGTACGGACGGAGGTGTAGGACTCCGCTGTCATGGATACAGGATGAGGATCCGAAGGCTCTGGGTTCGTAGTTTGTTGAGGACAACGAGGCTCAGGTGAGATTGATACGGGATAGGATGCTAGAGGCACAAAGCCGACAGGCTAAGTATTACGACGCTCGGCATCGTCAGGTGGAGTTCTAGGTGGGGGACAAGGTGTTGTAACGCCCCCGATTTTTCTATGTTATGTTTGATCTTAGGCTGGCGTTACGATGGCGTATTTCCGGCTTTTTGCCGTTGTATAGCATGGTCTTAGCTCTTAGGGTTCCCTGTGTAGCCTGTTTGTAGCCTGTTAGCAAGATTCCCCAGCTAGCTGGAGTCTGTTTGATGACTCGGCTGGGCCTCTTAGGGAATGCTTGTGTTTTGGCTTCGGGAGGTGTTATCCCGGGTTTTGTTCGTCGGATGCAAATTTCGACTTCGTAGTTGCGTTCGTAGCGTGGGTTTTTAGCTGCGGCGTGAATTTCGTCTTTTTCCGAGAAGTTTCGGGTTTCGGGATGTTTTGCTATTAAGTGTAAATAATTATTGATATGTGGTTTGTTTATTATTAAAACTGATATATATAGTCTTGGGTCAGTTTTAGGGCTGGGTTCCTTCTTGTTCTTTTCCTGTTTCTCTGCTTGGAAGAAGTCTTCGCCCGTCTCCTGTACGAGAGGAAGAGCATCGCCGGCCTACCCAAGCCTTCGGACGCCGTTTTCCTGGAGTTTTTACGGTCAGATTTTGGTTTCGAGAGTGGATCTGGACTGCCCTCGCCTGGATCTGCACTCTTTCTGCTCCTCAGCTGGTGCTCTGCGGCTAGATCCGAGAGTGGGGGATGCCGCCGGCCAAGCTTTTCTGGTATTGAGGCAAGTGATGTCCCCTCATCCTTGCCAAAGCTGATCTTTGTCTTTCTTTTGAGCTAATTTTTATCTCTTTCTTATTTAGATCTTAGGTGTAAGCTAGGGTTTGTGCCTGATCATACCGTGGTTAGTGTAGAAAGTTCCAGTTATATCTCAGTTTTCCGAGGGATTGTGTCTTTTAGGGGCAGTTTTGGTTCGGTTTAGGTCGAGTAGCTGCCATTGCCGGTGAATGTTGTACTCTAGGGAGAGAGAGAATCCTCGTTTTCGTTCCTGGTCGTGTGCTGGATCTAGCGTCTGAAGCCAGTCAGGGTTTCAACACCTTGGTGTCGACACCAACCAGTCAGGGTGTCGACACCTTGGTATCGACACCAGCCAGTCAGGGTGTCGACACCTTGGTGTCGACCCCAGCCAGTCAGGGTGTCGACACCTTGGTGTCGACACCAGCCAGTCAGGGTGTCAAAACCTTGGTGTCGACACCAGCCAGTCAGGGTGTCGACACCTTGGTGTCGACACCAGCCAGTCAGGGTGTCGACACCAGCCAGTCAGGGTGTCGGCACCTTGGTGTCGACACCAGACAGTCAGGGTGTCGGTACCTTGGTGTCGACACCAGCCGGTCAGGGTGTCGACACCTTGGTGTCGACACCGGCCAGTCGAGGTGTCGACACCTTGTGTCGACACCGGCCGCAGTGGTGTCGATACTTGGTGTCGACACCCGCAGCGGCAGTGTCGACACCTTGGTGTCGACACCGGCCGCAGAGGTGTCGACACATCGTGTCGACACTGGGTGCTGCCCTTGTTTTGGTGTCAGGGAGACTCGGGGTTGGTTTTGGTTAGGCGTGCAAGGCCGCGTCTGTTGGACCCGACGTTTTTGTCTTGGGTTCGTGTGTTTCTTAGAACTGTTAGAGTGACTTTTTCCCTAGGGGGAGGCTTTGGGTGTTCTGCTTATTTCTGCATGCCGACTCTTGGGTTGTGGCAGGTGGTGGAGTTTTGGTGGCCTCTGGAGGGGTGGTTTTATGTGGAGAGCTGTGGCCACCACCTTTTGCCCCGGTTTGGGTTGGTGTGTTTGTGGGACCCTAAAGCTGCCACTGTTTGACCCCTTAACCCTTTTTGGGTCTGATTCTGGTTATGCATTCAGACCCATGTTTTGACCACTGCCGCTTACCCACGTGTTAGGGCTGTTAGTCCCTTTCCTGTTTATGTTTACCCTTCTCTTTGGCACATGTATATATCCTGATGCTATTGCAGGCTCTTTTGGTAGGGCATGTTGGTTTATTGCTCGCTCTTGGTGTGCTCTGCAGTGTTTTAGACAGTACTTTTTCCTACTACCATTCTCTTTTTCTTTTACTTATAGCAGTTTGTTGCCGGGTTGGTAACCCTTCATCTTAATTGATCATTAACCTATTGCTCTATTTACTTTTGATTGTTTCCTTGCTGAGGTGTTCTTTTCTTGAATGCCTCAGGTCCAGGTTGTAGCCAGTTCAGCGGCTAGTTCTTTTGGAGGGGCTTGTTGGTGGCCTCTGGGGTAGCTGAGATTGCTGATCCCCATTTGTTGTGAGGTAGTTCTTTACTCTTCTGTATAGACATACATACTCGCCAGTAGGTTCGTGTCAGGTTGTTGGCGCCCACTGGTGGCTTCTCGTGATGCTGAATATGAATTTGAACTGCTGTTTTTGCCTAATTGAGGTTGGTTCTTGCTTCTGGGAAGGATTTATGCTAGGTTGCATGTTAGATATTTTAAAACATAAAAGTATTAATATATGTACTTCATGCATAATATGTTTCTAAAACAAAGACACTATTTTTCCTCAGCGTAAAACACTATCTTTTATACCTATAATATTCACCTTAGAGTCGTGCATATCATGAGTCGTCCCCCGGGGACTCTTGTGCTTGTTTAGGGTGTCATTTTAATTGAACCAAAGTATTTTCTGCTGCGTATAAATATATTTTAAAAGTGGACTAGCTGATCCATCGGGCCGAGGGATACGTCCATTCAACAAAACTGATTTTCTTTCATACTTAATTAACAATTTTCCTTAAAATCTAACGTCCGGAGTTTTGCCTGAGCGTGTGCAGTTATCCCCTGCACGACGTGGAATCATGGCGCGTGTTTTCTCCTACTCTGATACGATTTTTACCGTTGAGAAAATGCGGGTTGTGACAGTTGGTATCAGAGGGAGGTTGCTTGACAAATGGTTGGGCAACCTTTCCCTTGTCTGCATTAGTGTTTAGCATCATACCATTCACACACCGATTTGTCATCAGCACGTCTTGGCCGAAGCACGAACACTACACTCATGAGCATAAAGAAGTATACAGGGCATATTATGTAGTATGGGATGCATAATATGTGTTTGTATATGGATCCACCATAGGAGGCAACATGTGAGGGTTATGTAGTATGGGATGCATAACCTCACAGCATGAATGCGGCTAGCACGTTTTCTTTTCTCGTCACATGGGAATGTTATGTAGTATGAGATGCATAACATTTTCATGTGTACGCCGCCCATGGCATGCACTAAGGCTTTTTTTTAGAATGCATAGCACATCATGCATAGCATAACATTTCATAAGCACAACGTGCCAAGCTAAAGATTTGCAAGGTGACATATGTACACACATGGTTTTGAGTCAAAAAGAATACAAATGCATGCATTCATGGTTTAGGCACATGAGTCAGTATGATGGTGGTGAACCATCTTAGGATAAGCATAACATCATCATGGTAAAAACAACTCCCAGAGCAAGTTTTGCAGTTGAAGTTCATATTTAAGTGTGTTTGTCCGTACCGGGTAGTTTCGTTCTAGTTGATGAGCTAGGATTTGTCTAAAGCTTGTGCGATTTTAGGATGGGGAGACGTCCTGTGACGAGATCGACCCCCCAATCCGAGGGTGAGACGTCAGGAGCGCAGAGCGATGCGTTGGTAGAAAGCTTGCGGCAGAGTAATGAGGAGTTATCGAGGCAGGTTGTGGCTATGCAGGCTCAGATTCAGTCCCTTGTAGCAGTGGTGGCGGAACAGCCCCCGAGAGCTCAGAACCCCGCAGAGGGGGTAGATGTCCCTACCCCTCCTGCTCCTCCCGTGCCTTTGATTGTGGTTCCTCCGTAGATGGCGTTCATATCCCAGTTTCAGCGGCTGAGACCCCCTACCTATGATGGGCAGGCAGATTTCATGATCCTGGATGATTGGCTGATTACCATTGAGGAGATGTTCTCATACTCAGGGATTACGGACGATCAGAGAGTGATGCTCGCGGCTTACCAGCTCAAGGGCTTGGCAAAGAACTGGTGGCTGAGGGAGAAAGAGAGCTTAGTAGCAGGTTGCACTTGGGATTCATTTAAGGTGATGTTGTTAAGTAAGTTTCTGCCTTCAGTCGAACGGGACCGGCTAATGAATGACTTTCTTCATTTAAAGCAGAGGAAACTCACGGTTAGTGAGTATGAGATTGAGTTTAGTAAGTTGAGTCGGTTTGCTCCGGGTCTGGTGAGTGTTGAGGCAGACCGAGTTAAGCGATTTCTGGGTGGACTAAGAAGCGACATTCAGCAGTTAGCGAATGCCTATGGAGCAGTCAGTTATGCCAGCGCTGTTGAAGCTGCTTTGAGAGTTGAGGCCATTGAGAATGCCAAGAATAGAGGCCAGCAGTTAAGGAAGGATAAGCGGAAGTCCGGTGCAGGGAAGAGCCGTTAGGAACCTGATGCTGTCTCGAGAAAGAAGGTCAAAGAGATTTGTAGCTTTTGTGGCCGGCCAGGCCACCCCTTTGAGAAGTGTTTCAAAAGGTTGGGAGCGCAGAAGAAGGAATAGGTGCACGCGATTCAGGGTGTTTCCAGGGGAGACGTGGTGTGTGCCTTGTGTGGAAGGAAGGGGCATGAGGCTGCCCGTTGTTGGTTAAAAGATAAGGTCTGTTTTCAGTGCAGCCAGAAGGATCATCTCAAGACAAGGTGCCCTCAGACCCAGTCTATTCTACAGCCAGTTCCCTTCCAGGCTCTGCCACCGCCTGAGCAAGTGGATAAAGGAAAAGGAAAGCTGAATGTGCTCTCGGCAGACGAAGCGCAGACCTCGACCCAGGTTATCTCAGGTTCGGCTCCTCCCCAGTCGTTTCGTTACGTT
This sequence comes from Platanthera guangdongensis, assembly GCA_039583875.1. Taxonomy (NCBI): domain Eukaryota; kingdom Viridiplantae; phylum Streptophyta; class Magnoliopsida; order Asparagales; family Orchidaceae; genus Platanthera; species Platanthera guangdongensis. Next base: position 120,975,115 of record CM077164.1, read on the forward strand.
CCCTTTTCGGTTGTAGTTTTCATTTTAGCGCTTGTTGCCTTAGATGCATATGCAATTCGCAGGGCGATTTAAGGTAAAGAACCGCTGGGCGCGCGTTCTCTTCGATTCCGGCGCTACCCACTCGTTGGTGGCTAGAGCCTTTGTGGAGCGGTTCAGTCTGGGCCTAGATCGTGTTGGTGGTGCCTTCTGCGTTAAGTTCCCCTCTGGTGACTCTGTGGTTACGGACCTGGGTGTTCTCGATTGTCCAATTTTGTTGGGAGATTTTCCAGCCAAGGCAGATTTTAAGGTGATTGACCTGGAGGACTTCGACGTTATTTTGGGCATGGACTGGTTGTCAAGGTACGATGCTGTGATCCAGTGCAAGAGTAAGCGCTTGGACTTCGTCAAAGACAACAGTCAGGCAGGGAGCGTTTATGGGTATTCTCTCCAGGAGTCTCCAATCATTTCTACGGTGCGTGCTCGGAAGTTGCTTGTTTCTGGTTGTTTTGCCTGTGTGGTTTCCCTGGTAGGGTCGATTGTTAGCGAGCCCCGTTTGGAAGAAATTCCTGTGGTGTGTGACTTTTCTGATGTGTTTCCAGACGACCTTCCCGGTCTTCCACCCGATCGAGATATCGAGTTTGCAATAGATTTGGAGCCAGGCACGCGTCCTATCGTGAAGGCGCCATACCGGATGGCCCCGCGAGAGCTGGAAGAGTTGCGAATTCAGCTGGATGAGTTGTTGGAAAAAGGCTTTATAAGGCCGAGTTCTTCGCCTTGGGTGCGCCAGTGCTGTTCGTTAAAAAGAAGGATGGGTCAATGAGGTTATGCATTGACTATAGAGAGCTGAACAAGGTTACTATTAAGAACAAGTACACTTTGCCGCGAATCGACGATTTGTTTGACCAACTGCGTGGTAGTGCCGTGTTTTCCAAGATAGATCTTCGTTCGGGCTATCACCAGTTGAGGATTCGGTAGTCAGATGTTCCGCGGACGGCATTCCGCTCTCGTCATGGGCATTTTGAGTTTTTGGTTATGTCATTCGGTTTGACTAATGCGCCCTCAGCTTTTATGGATTTGATGAACAGAGTTTTCAAGGATTTTCTAGATAAGTTCGTGATTGTCTTTATAGATGATGTTTTGGTGTATTCTAAGGATGCAGAGGAGCATGATCGACATTTGCGGCTGGTCTTGGCGACTCTGAGAGACCATAAGCTATACGCCAAGCTGAGCAAATGTGAATTTTGGCTGCCTCAAGTTTCTTTTCTAGGCCACGTGATCAATAAGGAGGGAATATCGGTGGACCCAGAGAAGATCGCTGCTGTTATGGAATGGGCCAGACCAGTTACCCCCAAAGAGATCAGAAGCATCTTGGGTTTGGCTAGTTATTATAGAAGGTTTGTAGAAGGTTTCTCTACCTTGTCCGCGTCGTTGACCAAGTTGACGCAGAAGAATGTAGCCTTTATATGGGATGCCAAGTGTGAGGAGGCTTTTGAGGAACTAAAAAGAAGGCTATGTTCGGCTCCAATTTTGTCTTTGCCCACGGAGGGCAGTGAGTATGATATTTATGTGGATGCGTCGCATGTCGGTCTGGGCTGCATTTTGATGCAGGGCGGAAAGGTGATTGCGTATGGGTCGAGGCAGCTAAAGTCTCACGAGAGGAACTACCCTACGCATGACCTGGAGTTTGCAGCTGTGATCTATGCGTTGAAATTGTGGAGGAATTTGCTTTATGTCGCGCAGTGCAAGATTTTCACGGATCATAAGAGTTTGAAGTATGTCTTAACTCAGAAAGAATTGAATCTGCGCCAGCGGCGGTGGTTGGAGTACGTGGCCGACTATGATGTTGAAATTCAGTATCATCCAGGTAAGGCAAATGTGGTGGCCGATGCCCTGAGTCGGAAGTCAGGTAAGATTTTTAATCTTTCCGCCGAGCGTCTAGTGGAAGAGTTTCTGCTGATGGAAATTTCTGTGGGAAGCTGTGATTCGCAGAGTAGCATAGCAGTAGCAGAACCTTCGTGGATTACACTTACGAGACTGCATCAGAAGGACGATCCCGATCTTCAGCATTTGTATCTTCGAGCTGAGAAGGGTGAATTACCAGATTTCTCTATAGATGATGCGGGTACCTTGAAGTACTGTGGCAGGTTTTGCATCCCCGCAGTTGGAGATATCCGGGATATGGTGTGCAGAGACGCTCACGAATCTAATGTTGCCTACCATCCAGGGTCTACCAAGATGTATCATGATTTAAAACAGATTGCCTGGTGGTACGGGATGAAGAAGGACATAGCCAGATTTGTTTCAGAGTGTTTCACTTGCAGGCGTGTGAAAGCCGACCATGGGAGGCCTGGTGGCAAGCTGACTCCCTTGGAGATTCCGATGTGGAAGTGGGAGAGTATCTCGATGGATTTCATTACCGGCTTACCGAGATCTCCTAAGGGGCATGATTCAGTTTGGGTAATTGTAGACAGATTGACGAAGAGCGCTCATTTCGTGCCATTTAAGATCGATTATCCGATGAGGAAGATAGCCGAGCTGTATTTGGAAGAGGTTATCAGATTGTATGGAGTACCCGTAAGTATCATATCAGATCGAGACTCCAGGTTCACGTCTCGTTTTTGGAAGAGTCTCCAAGAAGGTTTGGGTACAGATTTGAGATACTCAACGGCTTATCATCCGTAGACCAATGGTCAGACGGAGCGAGTAAATCAGATTGTGGAAGATATGATCCGATGCTATATTCTGGACCACGGAGGAGCGTGGGACGAGCGCTTGCGGCTTATGGAGTTCGCTTATAACAACAGTTATCAAGAAAGCTTGCAAATGACTCCCTTTGAAGCTTTGTATGGGAGGCGTTGTAGGACTCCCTTGTTTTGGGCTGAGCTAGGCGAGGGGCCTTTGTTGGGTCCAGAAGCACTTGAGGAGATGGAAACCGCTGTGAAGCTTATTCGGGAAAAGCTTCGGTTAGCCCAAGAGAGACATGAGAAGAACGCCAATCAGCGTAGATCGGACTTGGAATTTGCTGTGGGGGACTTGGTGTTCTTAAAGGTCTCCCCGTTGATTGGAGTCAAGCGGTTTGGCAAGAATAGGAAGTTGGACCCGAGATACGTGGGGCCGTTTCCGATTGTTGAGCGGATTAGGGTATCAGCCTACAGGCTGGCTTTGCCCGCAAATTTCCCTGGCGTGCATGATGTCTTTCACGTCAGTCAGCTGCGGAAATGTGTGATGAATGGCAGACAGGTTTTGGATTCTGTGCCTCAGTTGGAGCCGAATCTTTCTTATGTGGAGGTGCCTGTTCGCATTTTAGATTCTCAAGTTCGGGCGTTGCGGAGGAAGACTATTCCGATGGTTAAGGTTTTATGGTGGAATCAAGATGTGGAAAGCGCAACTTGGGAGTTGGAGTCGGCTATGAGGGAGGCTCACCCTCATCTGTTTCCCTGATCTTGTGCTTGGTATGTCCTATTTTATTATTTATTTAGCCCTTTCCCGGCTTTTTCTCTCTCCTTCTTTATAGGGGTGTTGTGAGTAAAGTTTCGAGGCGAAACTTTCTTTTAGGGGGAGTGGCTGTAACGCCCCCGATTTTTCTATGTTATGTTTGATCTTAGGCTGGCGTTACGATGGCGTATTTCCGGCTTTTTGCCGTTGTAGAGCGTGGTCTTAGCTCTTAGGGTTCCCTGTGTAGCCTGTTTGTAGCCTGTTAGCAAGATTCCCCAGCTAGCCGGAGTCTGTTTGATGACTCGGCTGGGCCTCTTAGGGAATGCTTGTGTTTTGGCTTCGAGATGCTAATTTCGACTTCGTAGCTGCGTTCATAGCGTGGGTTTTTAGCTGCGGCGTGAATTTCGTCTTTTTCCGAGAAGTTTCGGGTTTCGGGATGTTTTGCTATTAAGTGTAAATAATTATTGATATGTGGTTTGTTTATTATTAAAACTGATATATATAGTCTTGGGTCAGTTTTAGGGCTGGGTTCCTTCTTGCTCTTTTCCTGTTTCTCTGCTTGGAAGAAGCCGTCGCCCGTCGCCTGAAAGTCCACCTAGTGTCAACAAAGTTCACCTATGGGGGGGGGGGAATAGGTGACGTGTAGTGCTTTTGCGGAATTTATAATAGTACCTGCACAATAAAGATAAACGGCACAGCACACAGAAAATACAGGAAATTTATAGTGGTCCCCGACTTGGGTACATCCACTTTCCCCCTTCGACCTATCTCCCAACACGGGATGACTCGGTCACTTCTCCAACAGGATTGAAATCCAATACTTGCACTATCGGAAGGAACCCTTCCACATGTAGGAGTCAACACTCCCACAAACCGGGTTGCACCCAACCCTTACAACACGGAACAATCGTTCCTTTACAACAAAAGTAAAATAGAATGTACACGAGATACAAACTTCGTTTGGAGACTACGGTGTTCCTCTTCGTTCGACGACGTGTTCGTGAAGTCAACGAAGAGTCTACAACCCTAGATCTCTCTTGGAGAGGATCTCCCCGGAACCGGCGGCGGCAATACAAACGGCGGCTTGGTTCGGGATCGGCGGCGACGACGATGTGCGGCTGCACTTCTTTAGAGATCCAAACTTCGTAGCGAAGCTAGCTAGGTCTACCAACGATCACACTAGGATCAATCGTCTCGATCAATTCGGATGGGGAAGACTTTCCCGATCTACAAATCGAGAGACAAGAGATCTCTGGTTAGACACGTGAGACGCTGATCTTAGCTAGGCTACTATCGACCGGAGATCTGGAAGAAAACACGATCACGACCGGCGATCTACACTCTCGCGCGGCGACGGAGGCGGCGGCAGAAAATCGCGAACTAGGTCAAGTCGCGGCTCTGCTTTGTATATCTTTTTCCGTGCTGCTACTGTTCAAAAATACCCGTGTATTTATACACTGTAGATACTATCAATATGACCGTTGTGGGTCCCACAAGTAGAAACCCGAAATCTGGTTCAAAATAGTCCAGCGGTAGAATCCGGTCCAGCAGCATCCAGAGAAAACGCCAAGTAAAATTCGTCGAGAATCATTGGTGATTCTCGACGAATCGGCGAGAATCAGTTAACGATTCTCGACGATTCGTCGAGAATCACTAGTGATTCTCGATGATTTCCTTGTTGATTCTCAACGATTTTCACTTGGTATTCATGACCTGCTCAGCGACGGGTTCGGCGAGAATCATCAGTGATTCTCGCCGAATCTTACTTGGCACCATTTTGAGGTAGCCGGAAGGAGTCGGCGAGAATCACTAATGATTCTCGACGATTCGGCGAGAATCACTAGTGATTCTCGCCGAATCGGCGAGAATCACTTGGTGATTCTCGTCGACTTTTACTTAGACGAATTTTCGTCTTTCCACCCAAGAGCTGCCCCTTGACCCATCCTTGCTCCTTGTCTTCTCTTGCATAAACATGGCCCTGTACTTGAAAGTAAGTGCACTCCAATAGAGAGAGTACACGTAGGCCAACACACTGATCTGCTCAATGAGGGATTACGTCGTGCAGACCCGTGTATATTGACCTACTGCACCCTGACATTGGTGTGCACTTAGCGTGGAAGAACTGCAATCACAACTTAAGAGGTTTCATCAAATACATTGTGAATTCATCTTAGCTTGACAGGTGGCTTCCTTAAATCCAGGTGATTGTGGATACAATACCCAACAATCTCCCCCTATTTGACGAAGCCAAAACCCTACTAGCTAAGATGAATAACACCAATCAAATAATAAACACAGCATTCAGAAGTTAAACATGCAGCACAAGAGAATATAAGCAACCAGAACAGGACTTCAGTCATTCACAATTTCAAATATATATACCAATATATATATACACATATAATCTCAGAATTGTTCATATAATAGCAATAAGCAGTAAATGTTCTTAAGAGAAAATGACAAGCTATAGATTGTTGACTATTTTTCCTTAGCTAAGTCATCCTTGAATTTTTGCGCCAAATACTTCTTCCTTTGCCTCTCCATGTACTCTTTAGGCTTCAGATAATATCTGGGAGGAGGAACTTTATCTGCATCCGTGTTGTTTCTGAAGAAGATGTTTCGTTTCGCTTCATACGTCTTATGCATCTCCCATTCATACTGGCTGTATACCTCCTTTCGATTGATTTCCCCCTGTTCCTGTAGCCAGAAGGTGTCCAAGATGATATTCTTTGAAACTGGACTCCACTTTTCATTTCTTACTTCCTCCTCACTCAGTCGAGTTCTCTTTTCAGCCTGTGTCTCCTTGGAGGTCCCTTCTTGAGCTTTTTGCTTGCCCCTGGCTTTTGCTAGGGCCTCTTGGTCAAACATGCTCGTAAGTTTAGCTTTGGAAATAGCCCTAGCATCAGCTTCACTTATGGGAACATCTGCAGCACTTGCACCTATTCCCTCAGCAGCACTTACTCCCGCAGCAGCCATAGAAGTCTCAGGAGCATGAATACCTGCAGGGTTGTCAGGCAAAACGACGCCTAACGCGCCTAACGCCTGTTGGAGCATCCACCAGCAGCTCTCATGGACATATTTGTTTGACTGTTCGAAGTTTGTGATCATGATTTCTTGAAGCTCGGCCATCTTAGCTAGATACTCTTTCTCCCCCTTTTTGGCTTCGACCGCGATGGAATTGGTATATGAGTGCAGCGAGTCATCAATATGCTTTGAGGTCCGGGAGAATTCAATGACCAAGGCCTGCTGATTTGCGTTGAGAGTGACCATATTACCGTCAAACTTTTGAATGTTGTTTGCTACAACATGAGCGTTCTGATTTACTACAGCAAGAGTGTCGGTGGTCTTCTTCAATCCGGCCATAAGAAGTGTGACAGCTTCGCCGGCCGCGGTATACTTCTCTTAAAATTTCTTGTCCATCACGTCAAGTTTATGGTTGATCTCCACCATATTCTTAAGCATGAGATTTTCAGACTTCTTAATTCTGTGCAGCAGTTTATTCTGAGCTTTATCAAAGGAGGCTTTAAGTTCATTCACTATTCCCTGAATGACATTTACAGTGTGAGTGGCTAGCTCATCTCGTAACGGAAGAGCCGGAGGCACTTCTTGGCCTTGCTCTTCAGCAGACGCCTCTGTAGAGCTAGACACCAGCACAGTCTCTACGGGGGGAATGCTGGCGGCCTCTGTAGATTTTCCTCACTCCCCCTCCACTAGTGCAGGCTTGTCAGATGGAGGTTCAAAGAGATCCGGAGCCTCCAATGCTTCATGTCCCTCATTCCCGTCTTCCTCTCCGTCATCATCCATGAAATCATCTTCATCAGCAGCCTCTTCCAACTCTTTGTCAGCAGTCTCCAGTACAATAGCTTCGGCTCCTTGATCGTTTCGGTTCGGGGCCTCCCCATGCTCCAGCTCAGGTTCACTTTCTTCGTGTAGATCTGCCACAGCATCTCTGGCCAGCTGGGAGATGTCAGATACTACATCAGTATGAGGGGGTAGATGCTCCCCCTCGATTCCTGCAGTCAAGGTATCAGGAACTTCATTGGGGGTGACTGCTGGAGATACTCCCTGTTGTTCTTCCACGGCAGTCTGCCCAACACGCCTCTCCCATCGGTCAAACACACTTGAGTCCATCTTCTTCAAGTAGTGTAGAGGAACACCTTTGCTCATGTCAAACCTGTCTCCATTTAGCTGATTTAGATACAGACTTATGATACGGCCAAAACTCGGAGAGCCAAAGGTGTCCTTGATCTTCTCGAACAGCAACTCCCCCCAGTTGAACCTTTTACGGCAGACAACAGCTATCAGGATCTTGAACATATCCGCTGAGATATGGTCATGAGAGCCAGTCTTGCAGATGAGCACCTTTCCAATAATGTCAGACAGGAGCTTCCCTTCTTCATTCATATCCTTTCTCTTTATTGACCGAGTTCCTCGTGGGAGACCGCAGAACAAGAGAGTTCTGGTTTTGTCATCGTCCTCCAGATAGTCCTCATGCTCCGAGCTAGAAAGCTACAGGAAGCGAGTCAGCTTGCTGGCAGACAGCTTGACCTTTTCCCCAGCCACCTTGCTTTTGATTAGTGAGTCGCCATTTCGGAGTCTTGCGGTGGCGAAGAACTCCAGCACCTCTTTGTCCAAGATTTTGCAAGGGTGCTCTAGGATGAATGTTAGCCCAGCCTCTTCCAGCATCAGAATGATGTTGCGGAATTCGTCTGAGGCGTGAGAGAACCCAATCCGAACAAGCTCGCAACCAGTGACCAACCAAGCAGTTGTCCTTGGAGCCATTGCAGATCTAGAGAGAGAAACCCTACTCTAAGCTTTAATGAACATTCAAAAGGAAAGCGTCACTAGTGAGAACGTCCAAGTACGGGTGAGGAAGAGGTTACCTAAGGGCGTAGATGGAAGTGAGTTGGTGAGCTTCCTGCGAGAACTCTTCCTTGAGCGTCCTTTGGGAAGACTTACGGTGGATAGGAGAGTTTACTGCGAGGTTTGGCGGGATTCGACGGAAGCCGGTGCGATTCGATGAGAACCTTGCGAGAACCTTGCGGGAACTTACGGGAAGACGATGGAGAAGCGGGATTCGTGTAGCGACGAGCTTCCTGCAGGGTTCGGCGGGATTTGACGGGATTTTGCGAAGGCGGTGCGACGAGCTTCCTGCGGGTCGGCGGAAGAAACCTTGCGATTTGGCGTGTTTTCTGCGAAGGTCGGCGGGATTCGTGTAGCTTGCTCCTTCAGCGGGATTCTTAAGGAAGGTGAAGGGTCGGTGAGATTCCAAGTATATACAGGGTCGGTGGGATTTCAGCTCTGTGGTAAGTTTCCCGTGGAAATGAAAGGTCGGCGGGATTTGTCTAAGTCGAAATTGAAAGGTTTCTTTACTAGGAATTTTCACGTTAAGAAGCATTGCAACATTTTCGAATTCTTCTGATGTCAAGTCAATATAAAAATGATAAATACATATATATTTTAAAACCAATCTATTTGGGTTTGAACGAGGCTTTTCCAAAAACTTCTTGATGTCAATTGTGAGTTGTCGAGATTCACAATGACATATCTTCGTTAACTCTTTATTGATGTATAAAGGTTTGCATGTATCGAGTTAACCTATCCTTAGATGTGCACACATACATGTATAAGCATAAGTATAAATATACACATAGATAGATATATATATGTAAATGAGGATGCAATATGACGCAAGTCCTTGAACTGATCAAAAGTACCTGGGATTATGAGAGTTAACAATGAGTCTCTCTGACTATAACATACTAGGTGCTCGATGTGAGTATGCTGATATATATTTATGTCACTTCTGTTATTCCAGATGCATGTTCCATTTCAGTCGTGGAACACCTACTGTCTAGTTCCCATCATATTTACGGGAACCTAGACTACCCTGCAAAAAGGAATTACCTTACCTTAGGAACCCAAATCATATTGGGTCCTAGGTTCCTGTTAGCATAAGCACAGAACTGCCTTCCTTCAGAAAACCTGTCAGGAAGACTACCTCTGTCCCGTGAATGTGGATAAGCCCTTGCCTTTGGCACAGAGGGGTTGTGCCAACAGTCGATGGCAAAGTGTCCCACTTTGCCACAGCACCAACATGGGTGAATGTTGTATCGCCGTTTCCGACCTGATCTAGTGACTGAGGTAGTCACAGTCCTAGGTCTAAACGTGATAGAGCATGATCTCCTCACAAAATTTCCTCTTCCATCGTGACACGTGGAAGGGTGGAAGGAATGCATGTTGTGAGCGTCATGAGGCCGGGAAGGTGGTGCCCTCCTTTCAGGCATCCCCCTTTCAGAGGCCCCATAAAAACTTACACCATGACTTCTAACCTCCCTATCCTGTGTCCTCGGGTGGTGAGAAGTGTTCTGTGAGCTAGGACATGCCGATTCACACCGAGTTGAGGCAGTGGCAGTGAATACAAAGGGCTCAGAATGAGCCTTTGGTATTCTCTCATGAGTGGCCACGACGGCCCTTGCACTCCGGGTGTCTCCACATGGGGACAGATCACCCTTGCAGTGACCACGACTATTCTTGTGGTCATACCTGAAGGCATGATGAGTTGCCTTCCTGCTTGGGGTGGGGGGTCGGAATACCGTTTCCACATTTCTCCGCGAATTGATAATCCGGGAGATCCACCCGTTTTCTTGCTTTCTCTTTATAGCATCAACTTTGGAAAAGTTTGATACTATTCGTTTCTCATTCTCTAGACTACTCTCCAGAGCTGAGATCTTAGAGTCCTTGACCTTGTTGGATGCCATTTGGAGAACCAAAAAGATCTTTAGTCGAGCAATCTCTTGAGCTTGCTCCTCAGCAAGTAAGTTGCTTTTCTGAAGGGCTCTTTTTAGGGAATCAGAATCTTCTGAAGGAAAGCAGTTCCTGTCTTCAGAAAGTTCAAAAGAGATGGGGCAGGATGAGGAAGTTACCTGCTCTTCAGTGTTATTGTCATTCGAGCCAGTGACCATTGCGTCATCCTCATCAGAGCTGCTTTCCTCACTGGTCTCTTCAGCCTCAGACACGGACACTGGAGCTCTGATGCTGTCCGAGAAATGCTTGCCTTCATCTTCAGAGGTGAGGACCCCCACAAAGGCTTCCTCCTCTGGTTGACAGCATATTCCAGCTTTCTCTGACTCCCCCATCAACTCTGAGATCATCACCCACATGGATTTAGCCGTCCTACATTTTGCTAATCTAGAGCGAGAAGCTCCAAACCAGATATCCAAGATAATTTGACGAATCCTCTCGTCCAAGTTAAATAGTGACAGTTCTGTCTCTGACATCTCAGCAATGCACATGGCCACTTGGATCCCAGAGTCAGAGGTCTTCATGGGAATAAACGGACCCTCTTCCAGGATGAAGGATGCTCGAGGATCGATAACATCAAGGTGAAATGACACTCTCATTCTCCAGATGGGATAATAATCCTTTGTGCATGCGGGGAGTTTGAGTGGCGATATCTCATAATCCAACTCCATGCTTTTGACACTGGTGGCAGGAATCTACTCAAGGTGTTAGCTTTTTTGATGAGTAACCTGCTCTGATACCACTTGAAAGTCCACCTAGTGTCAACAAAGTTCACCTATGGGGGGGGGGGGAATAGGTGACGTGTAGCGCTTTTGCGGAATTTATAATAGTACCTGCACAATAAAGATAAACGGCACAGCACACAGAAAACACAGGCAATTCATAGTGGTTCCCCGACTTGGGTACATCCACTTTCCCCCTTCGACCTATCTCCCAACACGGGACGACTCGGTCACTTCTCCAACAGGATTGAAATCCAATCCTTGCACTATCGGAAGGAACCCTTCCACACGTAGGAGTCAACACTCCCACAAATCGGGTTGCACCCAACCCTTACAACACGGAACAATCGTTCCTTTACAGCAAAAGTAAAATAGAATGTACACGAGATACAAACTTCGTTTGGAGACTACGGTGTTCCTCTTCGTTCGACGACGTGTTCGTGAAGTCAACGAAGAGTCTACAACCCTAGATCTCTCTTGGAGAGGATCTCCCCGGAACCGGCGGCGGCAATACAAACGGCGGCTTGGTTCGGGATCGGCGGCGACGACGATGTGCGGCTGCACTTCTTTAGAGATCCAAACTTCGTAGAGAAGCTAGCTAGGTCTACCAACGGTCACACTAGGATCAATCGTCTCGATCGATTCGGATGGGGAAGACTTTCCCGATCTACAAATCGAGAGACAAGAGATCTCCGGTTAGACACATGAGACGTTGAGCTTAGCTAGGCTTCTATCGACCGGAGATCTGGAAGAAAACACGATCACGACCGGCGATCTACACTCTCGCGCGGCGACGGAGGCGGCGGCGGAAAATCGCGAACTAGGTCAAGTCGCGGCTCTGCTTTGTATATCTTTTTCCGTGCTGCTACTGTTCAAAAATACCCGTGTATTTATACACTGTAGATACTAACAATATGACCGTTGTGGGTCCCACAAGTAGAAACCCGAAATCCGGTTCAAAATAGTCCAGCGGCAGAATCCGGTCCAGCAGCATCCAGAGAAAACGCCAAGTAAAATTCGTCGAGAATCATTGGTGATTCTCGACGAATCGGCGAGAATCAGTTAACGATTCTCGACGATTCGTCGAGAATCACTAGTGATTCTCGACGATTCCCTTATTGATTCTCAACGATTTTCACATGGTATTCATGACCTGCTCAGCGACGGGTTCGGCGAGAATCATCAGTGATTCTCGCCGAATCTTACTTGGCACCATTTTGAGGTAGTCGAAAGGAGTCGGCGAGAATCACTAATGATTCTCGACGATTCGGCGAGAATCACTAGTGATTCTCGCCGAATCGGCGAGAATCACTTGGTGATTCTCGTCGACTTTTACTTAGACGAATTTTCGTCTTTCCCCCCAAGAGCTGCCCCTTGACCCATCCTTGCTCCTTATCTTCTCTTGCATAAACATGGACCTGTACTTGAAAGTAAGTGCACTCCAATAGAGAGAGTACACGTAGGCCAACACACTGATCTGCTCAACGAGGGATTACGTCGTGCAGACCCGTGTATATTGACCTACTGCACCCTGACATTGGTGTGCACTTAGCGTGGAAGAACTGCAAGCACAACTTAAGAGGTTTCATCAAATACATTGTGAATTCATCTTAGCTTGACAGGTGGCTTCCTTAAATCCAGGTGATTGTGGATACAATACCCAACATCGCCTGTACGAGAGGAAGAGCATCGCCGGCCTACCCTAGCCTTCGGACGCCGTTTTCCTGGAGTTTTTGCGGTCAGATTTTGGTTTCGAGAGTGGATATGGACTGCCCTCGCCTGGATCTGCACTCTTTCTGCTCCTCAGCTGGTGCTCTGCGGCTAGATCCGACAGTGTGGGATGCCGCCGGCCAAGCTTTTCTGGTATTGAGGCAAGTGATGTCCCCTCATCCTTGCCAAAGCTGATCTTTGTCTTTCTTTTGAGCTAATTTTTATCTCTTTCTTGTTTAGATCTTAGGTGTAAGCTAGGGTTTGTGCCCGATCATACCGTGGTTAGTGTAGAAAGTTCCAGTTATATCTCAATTTTCCGAGGGATTGTGTCTTTTAGGGACATTTTTGGTTCGGTTTAGGTCGAGTAGCTGCCATTGCCGGTGAATGTTGTACTCTAGGGAGAGAGAGAATCCTCGTTTTCGTTCCTGGTCATGTGCTGGATCTGGAGCCTGAAGCCAGTCAGGGTGTCGATACCTTGGTGTCGACACCAGCCAGTCAGGGTGTCGACACCAGCCAGTCAGGGTGTCGACACCTTGGTGTCGACACCAGCCAGTCAGGGTGTCGACACCTTGGTGTCGACACCAGCCAGTCAGGGTGTCAACACCAAGGTGTCGACACCAGCCAGTCACGGTGTCGACACCTTGGTGTCGACACCAGCCAGTCAGGGTGTCGACACCTTGGTGTCGACACCAGCCAGTCAGGGTGTCGACACCTTGGTGTCGACACCAGACAGTCAGGGTGTCGACACCTTGGTGTCGACACCAGCCGGTCAGGGTGTCGACACCTTGGTGTCGACACCGGCCAGTCGAGGTGTCAACACCTTGTGTCGACACCGGCCGCAGTGGTGTCGACACTTGGTGTCGACACCCGCAGCGGCAGTGTCGACACCTTGTGTCGACACCGGCCGCAGAGGTGTCGACACATCGTGTCGACACTGGGTGCTGCCCTTGTTTTGGGGCCAGGGAGACTCAGGGTTGGTTTTGGTTAGGCGTGCAAGGCCGCGTCGGTTGGACCCGACGTTTTTGTCTTGGGTTCGTGTGTTTCTTAGGATTGTTAGAGTGACTTTTCCCTAGGGGGAGGCTTTGGGTGTTCGGCTTATTTCTGCATGCCGACTCTTGGGTTGTGGCAGGTGGTGGAGTTTTGGTGGCCTCTGGAGGGGTGGTTTTATGTGGAGAGCTGTGGCCACCGCCTTTTGCCCCAGTTTGGGTTGGTGTGTGTGTGGGACCCTAAAGCTGCCATTGTTTGACCCCTTAGCCCTTTTTGGGTCTGATTCTGGTTATGCATTCAAACCCATGTTTTGACCACTGCCGCTTACCCACGTGTTAGGGCTGTTAGTCCCTTTCCTGTTTATGTTTACCCTTCTCTTTGGCACATGTATATATCCTGATGCTATTGCAGGCTCTTTTGGTAGGGCATGTTGGTTTATTGCTTGCTCTTGGTGTGCTCTGCAGTGTTTTAGACAGCACTCTTTTCCTACTACCATTCTCTTTTTCTTTTACTTATAGCAGTTTGTTGCCGGGTTGGTAACCCTTCATCTTAATTGATCATTAACCTATTGCTCTATTTACTTTTGATTGTTTCCTTGCTGAGGTGTTCTTTTCTTGAATGCCTCAGGTCCAGGTTGTAGCCAGTTCAGCGGCTAGTTCTTTTGGAGGGGCTTGTTGGTGGCCTCTAGGGTAGCTGAGATTGCTGATCCCCGTTTGTTGTGAGGTAGTTCTTTACTCTTCTGTATAGACATACATACTCGCCAGTGAGTTCATGTCAGGTTGTTGGCGCCCACTGGTGGCTTCTCGTGATGCTGAATATGAATTTGAACTGCTGTTTTTGCCTAATTGAGGTTGGTTCTTGCTTCTGGGAAGGATTTATGCTAGGTTGCATGTTAGATATTTTAAAACCTAAAAGTATTAATATATGTACTTCATGCATAGTATGTTTCTAAAACAAAGACACTATTTTTCCTCAGCGTAAAACACTATCTTTTATACCTATAATATTCACCTTAGAGTCGTGCATAACATGAGTCGTCCCCCGGGGACTCTCGTGCTTGTTTAGGGTGTCATTTTAATTGAACCAAAGTATTTTCTGCTGCGTATAAATATAGTTTAACAGTGGACTAGCTGATCCATCGGGCCGAGGGATACGGCCATTAAACAAAACTGATTTTCTTTCATACTTAATTAACAATTTTCCTTAAAATCTAACGTCTGGAGTTTTGCTTGAGCGTGTGCAGTTATCCCCTGCACGACGTGGCATCACGTCGCGTGTTTTCTCCTACTCTGATACGATGTTTACCGTTGATAAAATGCGGGTTGTGACAGGTGTTCTTGAAGATCTGACCAATGTATGGGGTTTCACGGGTATGTGGTCAGAATAAGAAGCTCAACCCAAGATATATGGGACTTTATAGGATCCGGGAGCGGATCGGTCCCTTGGCATACAGGCTGGAACTGCCGACGGAGCTGGCGAACCTGCACGACGTGTTCTATGTATCCTCTCTCAGGAGGGCTCTACTATGCCCGGAGCAACATATTACGGCCATGGATGGGCCGGTAGCATCTCATCGGTCAGTTCAAATGGAACAGGTCTGGATCGACGACAAGGGGGTACGAGTCTTGCGCCGCAAGAAGGTTCCATTCGTCAAGGTCCTGTGGAGGAATCATGTGCGAGAGGAGTACACATGGGAGCCTAAGGACTTGATGCAACAGAGGTACCCGGAGCTTTTCTGTCATGTATTACTCACAATCTCTCGGGATGTTACAATTTTCCTTTCATATTTGAAACCCCATAGGCCTAACTAGAATTTCGAGGACGAAATTTTTTTTTTGTTATATATTGGGATTTGTAACATCCCTCAAACAACTAGACCCATAGGAGTGGTTTTGTCATGACTAGGTCATGACAAAACCCTAGGAAGCCCAAGAAGGCCAAGTAAACCTAGGGATGTAGGTGAGACCACTATGGTCTGCAAATAGTAGATTTATGAACCCTAGTTTAAAATGATCATGGGGCTTCACCAAGACTTCAAGGCCCCATCATGGCCTCACCAATCCATTGTTAAGTTCATCTAAACCCTAAGGGTCCATTGGAGTCAACTCAGGGTGGCCAAGTCGACCTAGGACCACTCTAGGCTTAAATTAGGCAGGGTGCCCTAATTAAGGGCAGTGTGCCCTAGTTAAGCCCAACTAACCCTACCAGGGTCTTACTAGGCCTAAACTGGGGTCAATGGGTCACTAAGGACCAATGGAGGACAGTCAAAGTGGTTAAGTTGACCAAGGTCAACTCTATCCCTAAATGGGTCAAACTGAAATATATTGGATCAATTGACCATCCCCTAGCCAAGAGGACCCCACTCATACCTCCTAACCCTAAGTTGAGGTCCATGGGTCACCAAGGACCCATTGGGGTCAGCCCTAGTGACTAATTTGAACAAAGTCAACCCTAACTTTAATTTGGGCAAAGTACCCTTCCTAAGGGCAGGTGACCTCCAAAGTGCCAAGTCAGCCCTACTCAACCCTACCTAGGCCTTAGGGGAGGTCAACGGGTCACCAAGGATCCATTGGGGGCAACCCAAAAGGTCAAAAATACCAAAGTCAACCCAAGCCTACTTTGGGTCAACCTAGCCCAAATGGGCTAGCCCAAGCTCAAGCATCCTCATGTGGCTTCTTTAGGGAATAATGTGCATGGATGGGCTGCAAATAGACCTCCAGGTTGACCAAGTCAACTTGGTGACTAGGAGAGGCGGTGAGCCCCATTCCATGTTAATGGAGGAGAGAGAAAAAGAAGAAAGAGGAGGGAATGAAGGGGCCGGCCATGGGGAGGCCAAAGGCCACATTTAATGGCTAAATTCAACTCCCCTAGGGAAGCGGAGAAGTTTCCAGCCATTTCCCCGGCCACCAAAGGCCTGTTTCAACCCTTTCCTCCATGGCCAAGCCTACCCATTAATGGCTTTAATGGGTATTGACAATCCAGCCCCTCCTCTCCCCAACTGAGGCTTTAAACACCATCAGTGGGTCGAGAGAAGGCTTTCCCAGTACTTACCTGGAGAAATCGAGCCCCCCACCCCCACTATGTAGTTGTAGAAACCGAGCGGCGCCGACTTCAAAAATGGTTTCCCGGCGATATTCTCGACTTAAGGACACCGACAAGGTCCTCCTCCTCTCCTTGCCTCATGGTTATATCATAGCGATGCTTAGGTTCAAGGTTCGGGCTCAATTGAGCCCGAACCAATTCCTGGTTTTCATGGTTTTGGGCCGAGAAATCTTCTTGGTAGAACTGCCGGAATCCGCTCCTCCGGCGGTTGCATCACCGCCAGTCGATAGCCACCACCTCGATGGAGGTTTTGGTGGCGGTGGCAGGCCGGGGAAGTGCCCGGATGGGCGACAATGACGGTTGGAAGTGTCTCCATGCTCGGGCTATCTCGGCCGTTGGCTGGAGGTAGACGATGAGCCCGAGCCATTGGATCTGCGCCAAGATTCGTGCTCTAGATTGATAAGAATTTAGGGTTTAGCATTTTAATTTCATTTTATTTTATTTCTATCACACTATTTGCAGTAGATGTTTTTAATTTTTAAAAAAACTTAGGCTCCTCTCTTGAAAATGTCACCAACATGAAGTTTCTATCCCTAAGGGTCTACTTTAATGCAAAATTGATTTGAACAAACTTGGACTTCTGGTTGGACTAGGGCACCCATTTTGGTGGGATCTATACCTAGGGCTATCCTGAGATTAAAATGGGTGCCCACTCTTCATCCCTTGTCCAAATGACCTGAAGTTTGGGCAGGGGGTCACCCTTAGCTATACCTAGGACCTGTCCAAAAATGGGAATTTTTGGAGATACTTTGTGTAATGCCCCGAAACTCAAAAGAACGACGAGAGGCGTTTTGAGCCAAGTTTGGAATTTGGCATGGGACACACGGCCTAGGACATGGGCGTGTCCCCGGGCATGTCGTGCTTGGGTCGATGATCTGGCCGTATGGTCGATGAATTTTGGAGTCGACGATCATCGAGCAGGGAACACGGCATAGGACACGGGCGTGTCTATGGCCGTGTCGGGTGGTCGATGAACTATGCTTGACGAAGTTTCAAGACAGTGAACACGTCCTGGAGCACAGGCGTGTTGGGGTTTGACACGGGGATGTCAAATAGGACACGGGCGTGTCCAAGACCCGTGTGTGTCTCGGGTTGGTGTTGGTCCTGTGTCGATGGAGGAACATGCCCGGGAACACATGCGTGTACTGGATGACACGGGCGTGTCAGATCTAACACGGGCGTGTCGGGTGCCCGTGTGCATTTCGGGATGCGTTGGTTTAGACGGCAAATGGGGAACATGGCCCTGGACACGGGCGTATCACATGCCGTGTTCGGCCCAGGTTTTGGATTTTAATGGCGAATCATGGCCGTTAATTTCCTTATTTTGGGATCCTATGGCTGGGGGTTGTTCCTGCTGGGATATACCCGGGAATATGGTTTCAAATCCCTCATTTCTTTCACTTAGTCTCTTTCTAAAGTCTATAGAGAGGGGAGAGCAAGGAAGAAGAAAGGAGGCTAGATCCGGTCACCGGCAGAGCTTCGTAGCTACAAATCGCGAGCCGACTTCGGAAGAAGAAAGGAGGCAAGGAGATTGCGGTGCTTGTCATCCTCATACATTTCCATGGCACGAAGGAAAAATGCTAGGGTAACGATTCTCATCCTAGGACATGTGAAGTCCTCTTTTCATTTGCATAGAAAGCCCACTCTCGCGAGTTTGCGGTGAGTTGAGGCGTTTCTTTGGGTAGACATGAATTGACCCCTTTGTGTACATGTAAAGTTCGTAATCGAGAACAGACATATGATGTGTGAAGCCTACCCGGACAAGTTGGTCTGGATCGGTGATGTTGCATTGCATAAATGGCTGGAGAAGACTCCGTGTAGATGTTTGTTTTTCGGGTTTTCTACGCAGTAGATTGCAACAGGGAGACTTGGGGATTAACTCCCAGGTGCACCCGAAAAACTGGATAGATGCGTGATTCTGCCAACATGGTGGCCTGGGAGCCAACTTGAACATAACCGGGTTATGTGAAGTGTGTGATGGAAACGGGACTCGGGAAGGTTTGACTCACACATATGACATAAATTGACGTTGCGATGTGAGCAACGGGTCAGGCGGAACCGTACCCGCTCTATGACGTTTGGTGGGAGACGTTGGCATAGATGAGGGTCTTCAGCGGTCTATTTCTTAAATTAACGTGACCCATGCCGGGAAGACAAAAATGCTCGCAAGATTGGCCGTCCTAGTGATGGTGGTGAGACCGAGATGTCTATGTCTTAAATTGACGTGATGTTGACCGGTTCACCAGGAATGTTCCCTGAGAGCACAGGGTGTGTGGTCGTGCGTGCCAATGCCTGTGATTAAGTTTTTATCTATACTGCTTGGTTATGCTAACAAAGTGCAGGGAAAGGAGCATATCAGCCCCGAGTTTGGTGCGGGATTGTTATAATTTGGTCATCATAGCTCACCGTTGCTTTTGTTTGCCACCGTGCGGTGGATTGTTGCTTGCAAGTGCTATGGAGCCGAGCTGTAAATAGCGGGCTAAAGCCCAGGTTGCTGAGCCGGCCCTCGAAGGCCAAATTTTGAGTGTTTACTTGTTATATTCATGTGTGACCGGCCTGCGTGCCGTGGTATGGAAGACACATTTTATTTGAGTAAAGAAATGTAAGGCCTTAAGGCCGTGTACTTATGTATTGTACTTCATTCTTGTTGGGCTTGTAGTGGACATTCATGCTTTTTGGTCTGGGTTCTTTATTTTGCAACTTTTAATAATTGCTTCCACTAGAATGACTCTGTGTAGGACGTTGGTTATTAGTTGGATGGTATTGCATTGAGTAACCAACAGGTCTGTCTGTGGTATATGGTATCGGGCCCCGGCCGGACCTACTGCTATATGCTATGTGACGGATACGGGGTGTTACAATTTGGTATCAGACTACTGCTTTTGGTTAGGCTTAACATGAATTCGTGGGCGAATTCTTTTTAAGGGGTGGTGAGCACATGTGTGTGCGTCATCATTATAACATCAAAAGAACCCATGAATGTCCACTTAGGAATGAAAATACATGTGTTTGAGGAACCTGCGTGTTCCTATAATTGCTGTTTGTAATTTTGTTTGGTCATTTAACGGTGTTTTGTACAACTATAGGTGACCAGGAGTGGTGCAGGGGCGTCAGAACATCTTGTTTCTGAGGATTTTAGTGCACCTAGTGGCGTGCCTGCAACCCTTCCCTCCGCTGAAACCATAAGAAAGGTGGTGGAAGCAGTGTTTGCTCCCATTGGTGCATAAAATGAAAGACATGTACAGTCCTCTATTGTTGAGGTAACTCCAATGCCGGGTGGTGTGATGGAGCAAACGACATTTATAGGACCTTTGGGTTAGCAGTTGAACATGCTTTCAGTGCAAGGTACGCACTCAGTTGAGGAATATTTGCAAGCGTTTCTGATGATAAGATGCTACCCGGGCTCTGTAGTGAAGAGAGAGCAGTCGATGGTCGATAGGTTTTATAATGGCCTGCGCGGCAAGTTATGGGTTCTGCTTCTAGGACCAAAATTATTGGGATTCCGAACCTTGGTGGAATCAGCTAGATCTTTGGAAGTAGATTTGGCAAAAGTCAATCGGACGTTGGAGTTCAGGGTATTAGACTCTCCTGATTCTACAAAGTCTGCATACCAAAGGAGGAGGAACAAGAAGTCTGAAATGTTTACAGGTCAGGCTCCTTATGGTTGTTTTAAGTGTGGTAAGGAAGGGCACTTTGCCCGAGATTGTCAGAGTGGTGCTCAAAAGTTAAAGAAAGCTATGTCAGGAGCAGGTATAGGACAAAGTGCTAGAGATCCGAATCGAATCCAAGGAAGCAAAGACTTGGATATGCAGAAGACAGAGTTCAAAATGCCGAACTCCTCAAAGTATACATACCGTAGGTGGTATAAGAAGGCTAGGACTTCGGGTCCAGCTCCTTCTTCTGGTGCTTCTGGGACGACTACGGGTCGAACCCTGGGCTCATGCTTTAATTGTGGAAAGCAGGGGCACTTTGCCCGAGACTGCTGGAGCGGACGTCCCAAGTCCGAGAAGAAGCACGTTGTCATGATGACAAGCACAATTTAAAGTTTTAACAGTTTAACTTTAAGTACTTATTGTCCTTGTGCATGTTAGCTTAGAACTGCTTGTGCTAAGCTTTGTTCTGAGTTTCGATTAATCTGGCGAGAGCACCATTTGTTTAGGGAGCTTCGCATTCCGTTTTGACAAAAAGGATTTGTATTGCGGGTCAGAGTACCTCCTTCGATGGCAAAAGACAAATTGGATGAATGTTGTCTAATGGTGCTCAATGCGCGCGAGTAGAATCTATTGTGTTTAGGTGCGGATTGGGAGTCAAGAGTTTGACTTACAAGCGTCTTTACTACCGCTAGGGGAGCTCGAAGTAATCTGTGGTGTGGACTGGCTCTCGGAGCAGGAAACATACATTAATCGAAATCGCAAGGAAGTTAAGCTGGGAACTGGTCGTGAGACGACATTTGTGGGTTTGAAAGGGGTCGAGCATGACGTTGATGTCTACTCTTCAGGTGGTTAAGGCGGTTCAGTGTGATGCCAAACCTATGATACGCTCTTTGTATCGGCTAGCGCCTAAGGAGTGGCGGAGCTGAAAGTGCAACTTCAAGAGTTGTTGGAGCAAGCTTATGTGCGTCTAAGTTCTTCACCTTGGAGCGCACCGGTCCTATTTGTTAAAAACAAGGACGGAAGTTTGAGACTTTGTATTGATTGTCGGGAGCTGAACAAGCTAACAGAGAAGAACAAGTACTCGATCCCAATGATTGATGATCTATTTGATCAGTTAGTCGGGTCAACGGTGTATTCTAAATTGGATCTAAAGTCCGGGTATATCACCTAAGTATAAGGGAGAGTGATATCCCCAAGACAGCTTTTAGTACGAGATACGGGCATTACGAGGTTACGGTCATGCTGTTTAGGCTGACGAATGCGCCGTCATTGTTCATAGATCTAATGAACAGGACTTTCAGAGAGTACCTAGACCACTCTGTGATCGTCTTCATCGACGACATATTGGTGTACTCAAAAAGTGAGGAGGATCACTTTAAGCACATGCATTTGGTGCTGGAGATGCTGAGGAGGAATCAATTGTACGCCAAGTTGTCCAAATGCGAGTTTTGGTTGTCCTCAATGGCATTCCTTGGTCATATAGTAAGTGGAGAGAGAATTGCAGTGGATCCGACGAAGATTGTTGTGATACGAGAGTGACCTGTATTGTCTACGGTAGCGGCAGTCCGGAGTTTTCTGGGGCTTGCCGGCTATTACAGGCGCTTCGTGGAGAACTTTATGTGGATAGCGTTACCCCTCAAAACTCTGACAAGGAAAGAGCAGAAGTTTGTTTGGACGCCGGAGTGCACGTGAGCTTTTGAGGAGCTGAAGAGTCGGTTGACCACAACGCCCATGCTGAGTTCGCCGAGTGGGACCGAAGGCTTTGAAATCTATAGCGATGCTTCGGGCAGTGGCATGGGTTGTGTGCTACTGCAACACAGAAGTGTGATAGCGTATGGCTCAACACAGCTGAAAGTGCACGAGAGGAATTATCCGGTCCATGACTTGGAGTTAGCGGCCGTGATTTTTGCCTTGAAGCTGTGGAGGCACTACTTGTATGGGGTAAGGGTCGATATCTATTCCGAACACAAGAACCTAAAATATTTGTTGGATCAAAAGGATCTAAACATGCGGCAGCGTAGATGGATGGAGTTCCTGGGGGACTACACATTCAAGATCCATTACGTGACTGGTAAAGGAAATGCATTTGCAGACGCATTGATTCGCCGGGCCCCAGCTCAAGCCAATTGGCTGTTGGTCCATGACGAGCGGTTGGTTCGGGAGTTGGAGGTGTTGGAGATCTCTGGCGTAGACAAGCAGTCGAGTGTTGAAGCGCTATTGAACTCGACAGAAGTTCAGTATGACCTGGCTGATCGGATTCGACAGGCTTTGGATGTGGATAGTAGCATGAAGCAGCTCATGGTTGAGGCTCTGGATGAGTCAAATTCCCAATATGAGGTTTTGGATGGATTGCTTTGGAAAGATGGTTGTCTGTACATCCCAAATGTGGACACATTGTGGGTGGAGTTGTTGTACGAGGCGCATCATACCAAGTACACGATTCACCTGCGGAGCACGAAGATGTACCGCGATGTCAAGAAATTGTTTTGGTGGCCAAGACTGAAGAAGGATGTGGCACTGTACGTGGCGAAGTGTCAGACTTGCGCCTTGGTGAAGGCGGAATGCCAAAAGCCGGGAGGCTTCTTGAAGTTCGTGCCTATTTCGAAGTGGAAGTTTGACGACATTACTATGGACTTTGTGCACGGGCTGCGGAGGACGCAAAAAGGGAACGACACCATTTTGGTGGTCGAAGATCATCTAACGAAGGTGTCGCACTTCATTCCGCATAGGAAGGATGATCCTGTGGAGAAACTGGCGAAGTTATATGTCGATAACATAGTACTGCTTCACAGTGTGCCCCGCAGCATCGTGAGTGACCGAGATAAGCGGTTCACATCCAATGATTGGAGGTTGGTGCAGTAGATATTGGGAACAAAACTGAATTTTAGCACAGCCTTTCATCCACAAACGGATGGGCAGACCGAGAGGGTCAATAGGATGATGGAAGACATGCTTCGCATGTGCGTCCTGGACTTTGGGAAACAGTGGGAAGACCACCTATACTTGGTGGAGTTCGCGTACAATAATAGCTACCAGGGGAGCATACAAATGGCGCCCTTATAGGCACTTTATGGTAGAAGATGTCGCATGCCGTTGTCTTGGTTGGAAACGGGTGAGTCAAAGTTGTACAAGCGACAAGAGGTGGAAGATGCTACTTTGTTGGTGCAAACCATTCGGGAAAGGTTGCTAATCGCTCAGGACCGCCAGGCTAAGTACTATAATGCCAAGCACAGGAACGTGGAGTTCACTGTGGGCGACTAGGTGTACTTGAAGATCAAGCCGTTCAAGGGTGTCTCGCGGGTGCGGCGCTTAAAGAAGCTAAGACCGAGGTACCTTGGACCGTTTGAGGTTCTGGAGCGGATTGGCGAAGCAGCGTATTGGCTGAAGCTATCAGTGGAACTTAGTGGTCTACACGATGTATTCCATATATCGGTGCTATGGGAGGCGGTGCAAGAACCTTCGCATGTGATTGTGGTGGATCAAGTGCTGGTGGATAATGGGTTGACGACAAAGGTCAAGCCCGATCGAATTGAGGACTCGGAAGTCAAGCGGCTACGCAACAAAGTGATCAGGATGGTCAAGGTCTATTGGGACAATTGCGGCCAGGAAGAGCTCTCTTGGGAGCAAGAGCAGACCATGCTTGAGGAGTACCCGGAGTTATTCCACTCAGGTATCGTTTAAGTTTTGTGTTTATCTTTCCTTTATGTAATTTTGGGGATGAAATTATTTTAAGGGGGAGAGTTGTAATGCCCCGAAACTCAAAAGAGCGACGGGAGGTGTTTTGAGTAAAGTTTGGAATTTGGCAGGGGACACACAACTTGGGACACGGGCATGTCCCAGGGCGTGTCGTGCTTGGGTCGATAATCTGGCTGTGTGGTCGACGAATTTTGGAGTCGATGATCGTCGAGCAGGGAATACGACCTAAGACACGGGCGTGTCCATGGCCGTGTCGGGTGTTCGACGAACTGTGCTCGACGAAGTGTTGAGACAGTGAACACGGCCTGGAGCCCAGACGTGTTCGGGTATGACACGGGCGTTTCAAATAGGACACGTGTGTGTCCAAGACCCGTGTGTGTCTCGGGTTTGTGTTGGTCCTGTGTCGATGGAAGAATACGCCCGGGAAAACGGGCGTGTACTGGATGACACTGGCGTGTCAGATCTAACACAGCCGTGTCAGATCTAACAGGGCGTGTCGGGTGCCCGTGTGCATTTCGGGATGCGTTGGTTTCGACGGAGAATGGGGAACACGGCCCTGGACACAGGTGTGTCACAGGCCTTGTTCGGCCCAGGTTTTGGATTTCAATGGCGAATCATGGCCGTTCGTTTCCTAATTTTGGGATCCGGCGGCAGAGGGTTATTCCTGCTGGGATATACCCGGGAATAGGGCTTCAAATCCATCATTTCTTTCACTTAGTCTCTTTCTAAAGTCTAGAGAGAGGAGAGCAAGGAAGAAGAATGGAGGCTAGATACGGTCACCGGTAGAGCTTCGGAGCTCCAAATCGCGAGCCGACTTCGGAAGAAGAAAGGAGGCAAGGAGATTGCGGTGCTTGGCATCCGCATACATTTCCATGGCGCCAAGGAAAAATGCTAGGGTAACGATTCTCATCCTAAGACATGTGAAGTCCACTTTTCCTTTGCATAGGAATCCCTCTCTCGCGAGTTTGCGGTGAGTTGAGGCGTTCCTTCGGGTAGACCTGAATAGTCCCTGTTGAATACATGTAGAGTCCGTAATCGAGAATGGACATAGGCATGATGTGTGAATCCAACCCGGACAAGTTGGTCTGGATCGGTGATGTTACATTACATAAATGGCCGGAGAAGACTCCGTGCGGATGTTTGTTTTTCGGGTTTTCTACGCGGTAGATTGCAACAGGGAGCCTTGTGGATTAACTCCAAGGTGTACCCGGAAAACTGGGCAGATGCGTGATTCTGCCAACATGGTGGCCTGAGAGCCAACTTGAACATAACCGGGTTATGTGAAGTGATGAGGAATTTTATAGTTTTAAAAATATATCCAAACTATAATCTCAAAATAGGCAAGTGTACCTATTGAATTATAGTATAGGAAATGTTGTATTACACTCGGGGCCTGTTGAGTACTTCTACTCACACAAATTATATTATTTTATCTCATAATAAAATAAGTAAATTAAACTATAGCTAGAAAAAAAGAACACACTTGATCTACACTAACTTTGAAATAAAATAAACTTATCTTAAGGGCAAACTTCTAGATTATCCGCTTCGACCGTGGAGGTTTCTAAAATACGAAAATGACTCTCTCGAGAATACGCTCTCGACTAAACTTAGGTTGATCGATTAAGACCTCTCGGCCAGTAGAAACCCCTAAGCCTGCTTTAGAAGGTGAACCCCTCTATTGGATTTCACTCCAATCTGAAAGAGTTATGTCATCCTCTCTCGAGGATTGCAATCAACTCCTTTTATCTTTGAGTGATCTCCCCATATCCGCAACATCTCGGTCATTTAGGATACGGATCTTAGATCAAAATCAAAGCTAATAAATCAAAGATAACTCAAAACGATAAGAAAAGAGTTTGACCAAAAAGAAGTACTTTATTATATTGAAAAGCTTGTCATGATCAAGTGGAAATGAAAATAGGGCTACATAGAAAGAAAATAAAAAGGACTAGAATTAAAGCCTAAACTATGAAATTGAAAAGTACATGAACAAAATGCATAAAAATAGGAAAATAATCTACGGAAGCTACTCCTAGATTGGCCTCCTGGCTCCTCTCAGCTCTTGAACTTATCTGGAATTTATAGCAAAAACTTCTAGAAGGTCACGCCCTGGGTCACGCCCATGACCTAGGGCGTGTCAAGCTCGGAACCGCCGTCTTGAAAGCCCGGGAACGTTAGAGGAGAAACCGACAAAAATGTTAAATGGCGGGTCACGCCCCTAGGTCACGCCCATGACCTTGGGTGTGTCAGTTCTGTTTCTGGAAAACTGCGGGAAGCTGAAATTGGAGGGAGTAAATTGTTGTTGATGAAGGGGTCAAGCCCCATGGTCACGCCCGTGACCATGGGCGTGTCAGGCTGTAACAGAAATGTGGCGGCAATGGCAGGAACGACTCTACTTATTTGTTGTAAATGCACGCGACATGCCCTGGGTCACGCCGTGACCTTTGGGTCACGAGCATGTACTTGACTGTTGGACATTCTTCGCTCAATGAATTGAGCCCCTTGGTCATGCCTTCTGGTCACGCCCGTGACCCATAGGTTACGCCCGTGACCAGGGGCGTGTAGATTTAAACTAATGTGTCCCATTCTCTAGACTCCTCTGTGGGTCACGGCCACATGTCACGCCCGTGACATGAAGGTCACGACCGTGACATGGCCATGAAAAGTTGATTTTTCCAGGATTGCTCTCTTTGTTCTGCTGATTAGCCTAGCATGCTCCAATTTGTTATCTGCACCCCAAATAAAACAGAAATAAGAAAACAAAAGGATTAATTTAAAAATTAATAAAAAAAAGAAATAAACATAGCTATTTATTAAATAAAAACTATATAAAAATACTATAAATAAAGACTTATCAAATACCCTCATACTTAAGCTTTTGCTATTCCAGAGCAAAACTATGAGAGTACTTATAAGAAATTAAAATAATTTTTTAATTAAACTAAAAATTTATTAAATCAAAAGAAGGTTAAAAATTAACTTATGGGATTCAAAAATTTTTAAGTCCTAAAATATGAAAGTAAAATGTGAAGAGCTAAATATTTAGGAAAAGTTTCTCTAATAAAATAATTAGAACTCAAAATTAAGTATTTAGCAAACAAAATTAGATTAAAAATTATAAACACTTTTCCACAAAAAAGAGACTTCAAGGAAAATCAAACTACTACTTATGCTCTCTTACAAATTTAATTTAAATCTAAGCAATTATATTGGTTTTTGTGTTTGGAAAAAGGTAATTGAACAGATTTTAGATTGGGGGTGTTGAATTTTATCCTCTCACCCAACACAATTTTTTGTTTTTGACATTTTTTCTGTTTTTTTTTCTCTTCAAATGCTTAAGAGTAATGAATTTTTTCCTCTTACTCCTTTTTTGTGGGGTTGCATATGTTTACCAAGAAATACTTGATTCCCATGACATATGATCTAACAAAAAATAAAAATTTGCATATGTGTACTAGGGGATAATGAATTTTATCTTTTTATCCCCATGACATATGATCTAACAAGAAAGTTAAAAACAAGGGAAAGACTAGCAAAAATTTAGATTAAATTAAAATTATTGGAGAGCAACTATAGTAAATTAAAATTTCCTAAGAATCTTAAAGTATAAAGTGAAGATAATTAAAATTTAAAAATTGTTAATCTAAGTAATACAAAATGGAAAATAATTAAAATTTGAGATAAAAAGACTAAATAAATTTCTCTAAACAAATTTACTTCATAAATTTATTTCTTAAAATCAAATCACCTAAAAATTAAATTTAACTAACTTTGATGAAATAAAAGATTTAGAAAATCGAAAATTATAAAAATTCTTATAAATAAACTCAAAATAAATTTCTGAAAAGTCACAAAAATTTAAGCAGGGGTTTATTTTATATATATGTATATATATATATATATATATATATATATATATATATATATATATATATATATATATATATATATATATATATATATATATATATATATTGTATTTTTGATAATAAAAAGAGAAAAAAAATTTTAAAATTTTTTTAAAGATTTTTTCATTTTTTGAATTTTGAAATAAAAATAATAAATAAGAATCCACCCCCATACATAAAAATAAACATTGTCCCCAATGTTTATAAGTCAAGTAGGAGGGTGGGGGGGGGGGGAAGAAAAACAGTTTGTGAAAATTTAGGAAAAAAAATTCATAAAAATAAACGATAAGCAAGGGGTGTGTCCCAAGAGCGCTTTTCTTTTTCCCGTCTTCAAGCTAGACGGTTATTGTTAGGAGAATGGAAAATAATATTGAAGATGAAGGGGCAACTCCCTTAATTCACGCTTGGGTGAATACACCAAAGATGCTCACCCAGTGACTCCTCCGCTTGCTTCTTGATTCTCCTTTTTTGAACATTTGACTTGAAAATGTAAATTCACATCACCTATACATACCGAGGCAATGTGAATTTTTGTAGATGAGCGGCAAATGGATCGTTGACGACGTGTGATTGCAACGGCTCATCATCTTCATGAAATTCATTTATTAAAGAAAATCAAAAGTAAGAGCGTTAGAAAAATCTTCGCAAGGAGGAGGTTCAGGCGAAGTTAAATGATTAGGAATAGGTTGTGTATTTTCTAAAATAAAGTTGTTATATAAAAGAAAAGTACTGGGCACTATAGTTTCATGAATTTCAATTTCTAAAAATTCATAAGTGGAGGTTGAAAATTCATGAGCAGAATGAAAATCGGGAGAAATAGGAGAAGAAACCTGTTTTTCGTCTATTTCACCCGGTGTGCCCATTACTTTAAAATATTATTGATATAATAATTCTTCCTCCTCTTCCGAATAAGTCACCAAGGGGGAACATGAAGATTCATGTTCCGTACTAGGTGAACTATTTGGAGGGGGTGAAGGATCATTAGAACAAGAAATAATTTCTTCTAAATTTTGGGGAAGATCAACAATGAATTGCGTAAAGTCCCCAAAATTAGAAGAAAGCGATTGTGGTGTGCTAAAAGAAGAACAAAAATTAGGATCTAAATAATTGTTCTCATAACTCGGAAAGTTTTCGGGTTGATCTTGCGAACAAGGAAAACAAGCGTCCGGGGTAGAAGAAAAATTATTTGAATCAAAATAAGTATTCTCGTTTAAATTCGAAAAATTATTTTCATGGAAATTGAAGGAATTGGAAAAATTATTTTCATGAAAATTGGAAAAAGAATTATCATAAAAGTGAGAATAGTTATTTTCATAATTATATTCAATTTTATTTTCATAAGGTAGCTGTGAATTACAATGATAAAGATAACAGTACTCACTTCGATGAGAACCACCACAATAATAACAAACACTTTGGCGTTGTTTTGCGGCTTTCAAAATATCTAATTGATTTTGAAGCCTTGCAATTTTAGCGGCCAATTGAGATAACATTTTTTTAATGTAAAAAAGAAAATAAAACAACATTTACCTAATGGAAGTGAATGAAAAGGAAAATCAAAAGCAGAATTTGGGTAGAGAAAGAGAATGATAAAAGTAATAAAATTTGCTCTTTCTAAATATCAACAAAAAGAATCCCGGGCAACGACGGCAAAAACTTGATGAGGAATTTTATAGTTTTAAAAATATATCCAAACTATAAATCCAAAATAGGTAAGTGTACCTATCGAAATATAGTATATGAAATGTCGTATTACACTCGAGGCCTGTTGAGTACTTCTACTCACGCAAATTATATTATTTTATCTCATAATAAAATAAGTAAATTAAAATATAGCTATAAAAAAAGAGCACACTTGATCTAGACTAACTTTGAAATAAAATAAACTTATCTTAAGGGCAAACTTCTAGATTATCCTCTTCGACCGTGGAGGTTCCTAAAATATGAAAACGCCTCTCTCGAGAATACGCTCTCGACTAAACTTAGGTTTATCGATTAAGACCTCTCGACCAGTCGAAACCCCTAAGCCTTCTTTAGGAGGTGAACCCCTCTATTAGATTTCACTCCAATCCGGAAGAGCTATGTCGTCCTCTCTCAAGGATTGCAATCAACTCCTTTTATCTTTGAGTGATCTCCCTGTATCCGAAACCTCTTGGTCATTTAGGATACGGATCTTAGATCGGAATCGAAGCTAATAAATCAAAGATAATTCGAAACGATAAGAAAAGAGTTTGACCAAAAAGAAGTACTTTATTATATTGAAAGCATGTCATGATCAAGTGGAAATGAAAATAGGGCTACATAGAAAGAAAAAAAAGGGCTATAATTAAAGCCTAAACTATGAAATTGAAAAGTACATGAAAAAATGCATAAAAATAGGAAAATAATCTACGGAAGCTACTCCTAGATTGGCCTCCTGGCTCCTCTCAGCTCTTGAACTTATCTGGACTTTATAGGAAAAACTTCTGAAAGGTCACGCCCTAGGTCACGCCCGTGACCTAGGTCATGTCAAGCTCAGAACCGCCGTCCTGAAAGCCCGGGAATGTTGGAGGAGAAATCGCCAAAATATATTAAATGGAGGGTCACGCCTCTAGGTCACGCCCGTGACCTAGGGTGTGTCAGTTCTGTTTCTAGAAAACCACGGGAAGCTGAAAACGGCGGGAGTAAATTGCTGTTGATGAAAGGGTCACGCCCCATGGTCACGCACGTGACCATGGGCGTGTCAGGCTGCAATGGAAATATAGCGGCAACGGCAGGAACGAGACCACTTATTTACTGTAAACGCACGCGACACGCTCTGGGTCACTCTCGTGACCTTTGGGTCACGTGAGTGTACTTGAATGTTCGACGTTCTTCGCTTGACGAATTGAGCCCCTTGGTCATGCCTTCTGGTCACGCCCGTGACCCATAGGTCATGCCCGTGACTAGGGGCATGTAGCTTTAAACTAATGTGTCCCATTCTCTAGGCTCCTCTGTGGGTCACGGCCACATGTCACGCCCGTGACATGAAGGTCACGCCCGTGACATGAATATCACGCCCGTGACATGACTGTGAAAAGTTGATTTTTCCATGATTGCTCTGTCTGTTCTACTGATCAGCCTAGAATGCTCCAATTTGTTATCTACAACCCAAATAAAACAGAAATATGAAAACAAATGGATTAATTTAAAAATTAATAAAAAATAGAAATAAACATAGCTATTTATTAAATAAAAACTATATAAAAATACAATAAATAAAGACTTATCATCAAGTGTGTGATAGAAACGGTACTCGGGGAGGTTTGACCCGCGCATATGGCTTAAATTGACGTTGCGATGTGAGCAACGGGTTAGGCAGAACCGTACCCGCTCTATGTCGTTCGGTGGGAGCCGTTGGCATAGATGAGGGTCTTCGGCGATCTATGGCTTAAATTGACGTGACCCATGCCAGGAAGACAAAAATGCTCGCAAGATTGGCCGTCCTAGTGGCAGTAGTGAGACCGAGACGTCTATGGCTTAAATTGGCATGACATTGATCGGTTCACCGAGAATGTTCCCTGAGAGCACGGGGTGTGTGGTCGTGCATGCCCACGCCTGTGATGAAGTATTTATCTATACTGCTCGGTTATGCTAACAAAGTGTAGGGAAATTAGCTTTGACGCCCCGAGTTTGCGGGCGGGATCGTTATAATTTGGTCAGCATAGCTGACCGTTGATTTTGTTTGCCACCGTGCGGTGGATTGTTGCTTGTAGGTGCTGCAGAGCCGAGCGATAAATAGCTGGCTAAATCCCAAGCTGCTGAGCCGGCCCTCAATTGCCAAATTTTGAGTGTTTACTTGTTATATTCATGTGTGACAGGCCTGCGTGCCGTGGTATGGAAGATACATTTTATTTGAGTAAACAAATGTAAGGCCTTAAGGCTGTGTACTTATGTATTGTACTTCATTCTTATTGGGCTTGTAGTGGACATTCATGCTTTTTGGTCTGGGTTCTTTATTTTGCAACTTTTATTAACTGCTTTCGCTAGAATGACTCTGTGTAGGATGTTGGTTATTAGTTGGATGGTATTCCATTGAGTAACCACCCGGTCTGTTTGTGGTATATGGCGTCGGGCCCCGGCCGTACCTACTGTTATATGTTATGTGATGGATACGGGGTGTTACACTTTGTCTATAGTTTTATGTTTTATTTAATAATACTAGGGTAATTTAATTAGGTGGTCTAATGAACTCCAAACCATCCCAAATTTTGTTGAGTGGTCCCTGGCCTCATGATATGTCTCTATATAAATTTTCACCTCATTTGGATGTGTTTTGGATAGGGAATGACCTAACCCTAATTTTACCTTAATGGGGGGTTCTTAAGCAAAAAGTGCACCTTGAGGTTGAGTGGTCAAATCACCTCAACAGAGGCTGAGTTGTAGACCACTGATTTGGCATGACCTTTAATACCCTCATAGGGATTATGGGGTGGTCTAGGGTAGTGTTGCCCTAGGATCCAAACTCAAACACTAAGGAGGGGCTTTTGAGTGTTGTGAATGACATGGGTCAAATGCCCTTGTGTGATCTTGCAACTTGGTAGAAATGATGCTAGGGTAGCCCAAGTCCTCTCGTATGAATCTTAAAGGATTTGGAGATGGATAGACATCTCAAATCCCTAACCCTAGTTTAGGGCATAACCACCTTTTGTGTAGAATAAGCCACCAAAACTTTCTAAAAAGGTGTGAAACTTAGGTAGCATGCATTCTAAGTTACATAGGACCTCTGGTGAATTTATTGTAATTTTATGAGTAATATTTCTAGCACCCCCTGTGTTATACATATTGTGACCCTAAATGGTATTTTATTTATTATGATCACATTGTATATTATAGACTCATGAAATTTGGGCAGAAGATGTGTTGGGTACATTGGAATATATGTACCTGATTTGAAGAAGCCTCACCCTACTCAATGATATACATCAAGGTGTATTTGATGTGCTTTGAGTTTATTTGTGCAGGTTAAGTAACTGCAGGTTTGCAGGAAAAGTTTCTAAGTTCATGTGTCGACACCTAGAAGAAAAGTGTCGACATTTAAGAAGGGTTGTGTCGACACCCAGAGAAGCCGTGTAGACACTTGGAGTAATTGTGTCGACACCAGGAAGGCATAGTCAACACTAGAGGAAAAGTGTCGACACATACAGGTTGTGTCGACACACAATGAAGAAATGTCTACATAATCAGTGTCTACACTTAGAAGCAATGTCGCCACTGAGAGAAACTTTGTCGACAGCAAATGTGTCGACACTAGGAGGCTATGTCGACACTCAGCAAAACTTCAACAAAGTTCAAGTACATGTGTCGACACTAGGAGGCTGTGTCGACACTCAGCAGAACTTCAGCAAAGTTCAAGTACATGTGTCGACACTAGGAGGCTATGTCGATACCCAGCAAACTTCAACAAGTTTAAGTACAAGTGTCGACACAAAGGAGATGTATCGACACTCATCAAAGTCACAACACATGAAGAATGTTTCGACACAAAGGAGATGTGTCGACACTCAGCAAAAGTTTCAACACAGAAGGAATGTGTCGACACAAAGAAGATGTGTCGACACTTAACAAGTTTCAACACAAGAAGATGTGTCGACACAAAGGAGTTGTGTCGACACTTAGCAGAAATCAACTAAGTATTGAAGAAGGACTTGTGTCGACACACAGGATCAGTGTCGACACATTTTGAAGAAGTAGTGTCGCGAAGCAGTTACAACAACATAAGGAGTTGTGTCGACACCATAAAGACTAGTGTCGACACTTAGTCTACTTGTGTTGACACTTAGTCTATTTGTGTCGACACATAAAGACTATCTGTCTTGACACTTTCAGACAGTGATAGATATTTCAAGAAGTGACTGGATGACTTGACAACTGCCATTTCAACCGTTCAACTGTTGCTGTCAGAGCTGTCAGAAGGTTGTTAGAAACTGGATCAGCCGGTCACCATGAAGAAAGCTTATATAAAGCCTTATTCCTTCAATAGAAAGTGAATCAATCAATGAAGTGAAAAACAACACTACAAAAAGAAGACCTTCAAGAGAAGATCTAAGAAGTTGGAGAGAGAGCTCCTTCTAAGAAGACCAGCTGTTGAACCAGGCTGATAAAGAAGATTCAGATTGATATCAGAATCTCAAGACAACAGTTGATTGAAGATCATCTGCATAGAGATACAACCCTACTGTGTTCTAATTCAAGAATCTTTGAAGAAAGCCAAGGGAGTTTGATCTCTGCCAAGTTCTTCCAAGAACTCATCAAGAAGCCAGTCAACTCTTCTCTCTCTATCAAGAGTTGTGGTTATATACTTTGTATTTTCTAATTTCTGTAGGATCTTGTATAGATCTGAGTTATAAGCCTAAATCTATAAAGGCTGAGGTAGGGCCTGTGAGCTTGAGTGTAGGAGAATCATTTCTCTGAGTGTAGGCCTTGTTGAAGGCTGAGGTAGGGCTGTTGTTCCTGAGTGTAGGTCTTGTTGAAGACTGAGTGGTAGGGCTTTTGTGCCTGAGTTGTAGGAGTGGGATCACTCTGAGTTGTAGGAACCTGTTTGGGGTTCTGAGTTGTAAGATCTGTGGATCTGAGGAGAAGTGGAGAAGTTAGGCCGAATCTAGTACACTACTAGATAGGCGAAGGGGGAAAGTGGATGTACCCAGACCTTGGGGAACCACTATAAATCATGTGTGCTCTCTGTTATTGTATGCTTATATGGTTGCTGTGCTGTGATACTTAGAATTGCAATTACTGTACTGTTTTTCTGCCTTTAAAGGTTAAAACGATATAGGTCACCTATTCACCCCCCTCTAGGTGATTAGGCACTGTTTCTTTCAAGTGGTATCAGAGGGAGGTTACTCAAAAAAGGACATAACAGTCTGAGTTAAAGATCCTGTAGGCAGAATCAAGAATCAAGAAAATCGGTTCAACTGAGAATCACAAAGAGCTAGGATCCATGAAATTGCCAATCTGCAGAAAAGAGATTTTTGGCATATGGAAAGAGTGGGTTAGACTCTTCATGGAAGCATCTGACCCAAGAATATACATCACAGTCAAGGAAGGGCCATATGTGCCAATGAAAGTATCTGTTCTGGATGCAAATCAGAGAACTCCCAAAGACTATTCATAAATGACTAAAGATGAAATAATTCTGGCCACTATGGACAAGAGGGCTCAGAATATTATTGTAAGTGCAATTGATGATGCCACATTTCAGAACCTAATACATTGTAAAACCTCAAAAGAAATGTGGGACACACTGATAGTTTACATGGAGGGATCTGAAGAGGTAAGACAAGACAGGAAGTCCTTGTTAAATCAAGAGTATGAAAGCTTCAGACAAGGAAGGTCTGATATCATTACTGAGTGTTATAAGAAATTATATAGGATTGTTAATTAGTTGATGTCCTATGGAAGAGAATTCAGCAATTATGAGTTGAATGATAAGTTCTTGAGATCCCTAACTAAGGACTGGGATACTAAGATTTGTGTCATAAGGGAAATGGCCAAACTAGCTGATATACCTCCTCCTACATTGTTTGGAAAACTGTTATCATATGAAATGCAGTTAATGGTTAGGAAGGTGGAAGAGAAGACTACAAGAATGGAGCACAAGGAAAGAGCTGTGGGCTTCAAAACTGAAGCCACTATGAAATATAGAAGCAAGTCTCCATTTCCACCACAAATAGTTGCTGAGACAGTATCAGAAAATTCAGATAGTAAAAACTCAGACAGCAGTGAAAGTGATTAGGATTTTGCTGCCTTTACAAGACAGTTTCAAAAGTTTCTAAAAAAGAAGCAGTGGAGGTCTAAGCCATCCACTTCGCAGTCTAAAGATGACTATTATCAGAACAGGAAGTCCTCAAGGAATGAGAAAAGAAAGTCCAAGCCAAGTAAAAATACATCCTCAAAGATAGTACGCTATTGTTGCAATAGACAAGGTCATATAGTAGCTGACTGTCCAGAAAAGAGGAAAGAGTCAATTGACAAGAAGAAGACTCAGTTCAAGGGCAAAAAGGAAAGGTCCTTTGTTGCCAAGAAGGACAATAGTTTGACTGATCAGTCATCTTCAGAAACAGATTCAGAAGCTGAAGCCTATATTGGACTGTTTGCTGAAGAGGAGGAAGATGAGTTCATGCAGCTAATGAACTCAATTTATGAGCATGAGAACAATCAGTGCAATGGACGAATGGCCTTAATAGAAGGAGACAAGATCCAGGATCAGCCTGGACCAAGTAAGGTACAATGTCTTTCAGATTATAGTACTGATTCAGAATCAGATACATCTGCATCAAGTGATGTGGGTGGGTCTGAATCTGAGGGTGATATTCATCAGTTGATGGATGAATATAGAGATATATTGTAGGCACTTAAGAAGAGCAAAAATCTGGTCAAAACACTGACTAAGGAAATTACTAATCGTAAGTTGGCAGCTGCTGATTCAGATAAAGTGTTAGATCAAAAACTAAATGAAATAGCCAGGCTGAAGAACATTATAGTTATTCAGATGGGAACTATTACATTTAAGAATGATCATATTAGGAATCTGGAGGTTAGACTTCAGAAGGAGAGAGAGATTATTGCAAGTTTTTCTAAACCAAAATCAGTTTTACCTTTGATAGATGAGTTTATCCCTCAAAAGGGTAAGACTGGATTGGGGTTTACAAAACCTGCCAGGACAGTTAGGTCCAGGTCTAAGGGAAAAGCCCCAGTACTCAACAAGAAGCCTGCTGCAGATAAAACAGCCAGGGTTGTACCTAAACAGAGGTGCAACAGATTTGAGTGCTGGTGTTGTGGCAAGGTAGGCCACTTTGCCATAGATTGCTGGCACAATTCAAGTGTCAAGGAGAGTAGCAAACTGCCTGCTAGAAAAGCTACAGGTAGTTTTGTTAAAAGTCAGACTAACCTGCACCAAGGACCCAAGAATTATTTGGGTTCTAAGGTTAAGTAATCTGTTTTGCAGGTGAGTGCAAGTGGTCATGCCCCTATATGGTACTTGGACAGTGGATGTTCCAGGCACATGACTGGATCTAGGGGATTGCTGAAGGACTATACACCAATCAAGGATGGTCCTAAAGTTACATTTGGTGGTTCGGAAAAAGGAATCATCAAAGGCTTTGGTAACATTTCTAGCAACCTAATTACAATTACTCAAGTGGCTTATGTAAAGGGTTTGAAACATAACCTCATTAGCATAAGTCAGCAGAGTGATTTAGGATATGACATCTCATTTGTCAAGGACGGTTGTCATATCAGTAGGTCAAGTGATCAAAAGATCATTCTGACAGGATATAGGAAGAGAAATGTCTATTGTCTGGACATTATGTGTGAGAACATTGTTTCTCCTATTTATCTTGTAGCTGATGAGAATGTCTCACATTGTGTTAAATGGCACAAAAGGCTGACTCATCTTAACTATAAGACAATTGGCCAACTCTTTAGCAAAGAGTTAGTGAGGAATGGTCCTCAGGTTAAGTGTATAAAGGTTGGGATATGCTCAGCTTGTCAAAAGGGCAAGCAGACTAAATCCACCTTTCATAGCCTTGAGAATAAAGATGATGTGAGGTGTCTATACCTCTTGCATATGGATCTTTTTGGTCCTATGCCAGTTCACAGCCTAGGTAGGAAGGTCTATACATTTGTGGTAGTTGATGACTACTCAAGGTATTCCTGGGTGTTCTTCCTAAGGCAAAAATCTGAAACACCAAGCATCTTGTATAGTTTTGTTAAACAAATTCAGAATGAATTGAACAATACAGTGGTCAAAATCAGAAGTGACCATGGTACTGAATTTCAGTCTGAAAGTATGACAAAACTGTGTGAAGAGTTTGGAATTTTTCAAGAATTTTGCTCACCAAGAACACCTCAGCAAAATGGCATTGCTGAAAGGAAAAATAGAACCTTGATAGAGGCTGGTAGAACCCTATTGAGTGACACATCTCTCCCAGAATATTTCTGGGCTGAGGCAGTAAACACTGCTTGTCATGTGATCAATAGGGCTACTATCACCAAAAGCCACATGAAGACCCCCTATGAGATTGTGAAGGGCAGAAAACCAAATCTATCCTATTTCAGGATCTTTGGTTGCAAGTGCTATATCCTTAACAATGGTAAGTCTTATCTAACCAAGTTTGCTGCCAAATCCCAAGAGGGAATCTTTGTTGGGTACAGCAACAACAGTAAGGCTTATAGGGTCTACAACTTGATTACTCAAGTTGTAGAAGAGTCAGTTCATGTAGTTTTTGATGAAGCTAGACTCATTAACAATGAATTGCCTAGGTGTAACTGAGAAGATGGACAAGCTTACCTTTGTCACAACCCGCATTTTCTCAACGATAAAATCGTATCAGAGCAAGAGAAAACACGTGCCGTGATGCCACGCCGTGCAGGGGATAACTGCACGCGCTCAGGCAAAACTCCAAATCTTAGT
This sequence comes from Platanthera guangdongensis, assembly GCA_039583875.1. NCBI lineage: Eukaryota > Viridiplantae > Streptophyta > Magnoliopsida > Asparagales > Orchidaceae > Platanthera > Platanthera guangdongensis. Next base: position 121,013,546 of record CM077164.1, read on the forward strand.
TTTAAGGAAAATCATTGATTAATTATAAAAGAAAAGCAGTTATGTTGATTGGCCGTATCCCTCGGCAAGGTGGATCAGCTAGTCCACAATTAAAAGTATAAGTATACGCAGCAGAAAATAGTTTGGTTCAATTAAGTTGACACCCTAGTGAGCATAAGTGTCCCCGAGGGACAACTCATGGTATGCACAACTCTAATGTGAATATAATAGATATAAAAAGGTAATCTTTTTACGCTAAGGAAATGTAGTGTCTTTGTTTTATAATTATGCTATGCATGATATACATATAATAATGCTTTTAGGGTTTAAAATATCTATCATGGAACCTAGCAAAAATCCATCCCAGAAGCAAGTAAACAACCACTAATAGGCAAAAACAGCAGTTTAAGTTCATATCCAGCATCGCAAGAAGCCACCAGTGGGCGCCAACAACCTGACACGAACCCACTGGTGAGTATGTATGTCTATACAGAAAAGTAAAGAACTACCTCACAAAGTCGGGATCAGCTGTCTCAACTACCCAAGAGGCCACAAACCAGCCCCTCCAAAAGAACTAGCCGCTGAACCGGCTACAACCTGGACCTGAGGCATTCAAGAAAAAGAACACCTCAGCAAGGAAATAATCAAAAGAGTAAATAAAGCATTAGAGTTAAGAGCAAAAAGGAGGGTTTACCAACCCGACAACAAGCTGCTATAAGCAAAAGAAAGAGCATGGCAGTAAGAAAAGAACACTGTCTAAAGCACAGCAAAGCACACCAGGTACGAGCAATAAAAGCAACATGCTCAACGAAAGAGTCTAACATTCCTAATACGTGGGTAAGTGGCAGTGGTCAAAAACATGGATCTGAATTCATAACCAGAATCAGATCCAAAAAGGGCTAAGGGGTCGCCAGTGGCAGCTTTAGGGTCCCACACCAACCCAAACCAGGGCAAACAGGTCGTGGCCACAGCTCTCCACATCAAAATCCACCCCTCTTAGAGGCCACTAAACATGCACCACCTGCCACAACCCAAGAGTCGGCAAGCAAAAATTTGCCGAACACCCAATACCACCCCCTAAAGGAAGGGAAAAGTCACACTAACAATCCTAAGGTACACCTGAACTCAAGACAGAAAAAGTCGAGCCCACTCGACGCAGCGTTGAGTAAACTCCACTCACCTAACGCCTAAAAATACTTAGCCGCAAGTCCTATGCTGGGTGACGGCGTTGAGTGAGCTCGACTCACTCGATGCTGTCAGCGCTTTCCACTTAGGGTAAATGTAAGTCTTGCTAAAAACGTAGCCTAAGCCCTCTCATTGCGAGCAAGCAGAGAGTTGGAAATCTAATCCCAACCCTCCGTTCCGTCCTAACTACTCGGGACTATCGCAACCAAACCTGAACCACCTCTACCGCAGCCTCACCCTAACTCTAGCTACCCACTGAACACCAAACATCCGACGAAAAGAGAATATTGATTAAAATTCCAGAAAAAGAAATAAAGAGTCAGCACTTGATTAGAAGCTTGAAGAAACAATTCAACCTGCTGCCCTAGGGAGGAAAAAAGACAAAGAGAACAGAGCTTTACAGAAGAAATAAAAAGATCAAGGGTTAGAAATAAATTTGGCAAGGGCAAGGGGCCACTTGCCTCTACCTCTCCGGAAAAACAAACAACAGCCGCACCACGGCTTGGCTCCGGCGGCAAGATCGGCCACCTAGAAGACCAAAGCTGAAACTTGAGGGAAGAAAGAAATCAGATATTTAGAAATTCCTGGAATCGAACCTTAAATCAAGAAAAACTTACATGGAAGGGAAGATCTAGCCGAGAGCAAACCGAATCTGCTAACACACGAGAAAAACGGGCTCTAACCTTCCCGAAATCGCCGGCCAAAACAACCACCGCCTCCTCTCAAAACCCTTCCGCTGGAAGCTCTCCAGACTCGGGAACGATGAAAAATGAGGAGGAAAAACAGTTCACGGCAACAAAAGACGATTTCAGGAAAAAAGTACGGAACACGCCCAAGACACGCCCGTGACACGGCCCGACACGCCCGTGTCACGGGGCGTGTACTCACACACTCGATGAACGTCGATCTCTACTCGACGAAAACACGGGACACGCCCCCCCCCAGACACGCCCGTGACACGGCCCGACACGCCCGTGTCACGGGGCGTGTACTCACGCACCTACCCACTCGACGAAAGTCGATCTCCGCTCGACGATGCAGGGGACACGCCCTGTGACACACCCGTGTCACAGGCCGTGTACCAACTCGAACACCGCCCGATGATCGTGGAGCGCCGATCGTCGAACAGAGAGATACGCCCCAATGTCACGCCCGTGACAGGGCCGTGTTCTCACTAAACACCGCCTGACGACCATCGAGCGCAGCTCGACGAATCGAAGGAGGACACGCCCGTGACACGCCCGTGTCACGGCCGTGTTCAAACAAAAAACCCTGTCGACCAAAAATTCATCGACTGGAGAAACGAGAGCTCTACCCGAGCACGACACACCCAAACTTACACAGAAAAAAAGAAACCTGCTAATACCTAGCCAACAAGAAACAAGGCACCTGCCTACAAGCTCAGCCACAACGGCCATACACTGCACAGCAAACATTACAAACATGCAGCTAACAAAACAACGCCGAAACGACGCGAAGGCAAACGATCTCGGATTTCGACCAAAACTCGCACCGTAGCTAAACAACCAAGCCACAAAAACAACGGCGAGGTCGAAAACAACATCCGACGATCGAAAACTCGGGCTAACACCTCCCGAAGCCAAAACGCAAGCATTTCCCTAAGAGGCCCAACTGAGTCACCAAAACAGACTCCGGCTAGCTGGGGAAACTTGCCAACTGGCTACAACCAGGCTACACAAGGAACCTACAGAGCTAGGACCGCGCTCTACAACGGCGAAGGGCCGGAAATGCGTCATCGTAACGCCAATCCAAAATCAAACAAAACACTGAAAAACCGGGGGCGTTACAGCCACTCCCCCTAAAAGAAAATTTCGCCTCGAAACTTTACTCACAACACTCCTAAGAAGAAGGAGAGAGAAAGAGCCAGGAAAGGACTATATAATCATAAATAAAACAAAACATACCAGGCACAAGCTCAGGGAAACAGATGAGGGTGAGCCTCCCTCATAGCCGACTCCAACTCCCAAGTCGCGCTTTCTACATCCTGATTCCTCCATAAAACTTTAACCATCGGAATAGATTTCTTCCGCAGCGCACGAACCTGAGAATCCAGAATGCGGACAGGCACCTCCACATAAGAAAGATTCGGCTCCAACTGAGGCACAGAATCCAAAACCTGCCTGCCATTCGATACACATTTCCGCAGCTGACTGACGTGGAAGACATTATGCACGCCAGGGAAATTTGCGGTCAACGCCAGCCTATAAGCTGATATCCCAATCCGCTCAACAATCGGAAACCGCCCCACGAACCTCGGGTCCAACTTCCTGTTCTTGCCAAAACGCTTGACTCCGATCAACGGGGAGACCTTTAAGAACACTGAGTCCCCCACCAAAAATTCCAAATCCGATCTACGCCGATTGGCATTTTTCTCATATCTCTCTTGGGCTATCCGAAGCTTTTCCCGTATAAGCTTCACAGCAGTTTCCATCTCCTCGAGAGCTTCTGGACCCAACAAAGGTCTCTCGCCAACCTCAGCCCAAAACAAGGGAGTCCTGCAGCGCCTCCCATACAAAGCTTCAAAAGGAGCCATTTGCAAGCTTTCTTGATAACTGTTGTTATGCGCAAATTCCATAAGCCGCAAGCGCTCATACCACGCTCCTCCGTGCTCCAGAACATAGCATCGGATCATATCTTCCACAATCTGATTTACTCGCTCCGTCTGACCATTGGTCTGGGGATGATAGGCTGTGGAATATCTCAAATCTGTACCCAACCCTTCTTGAAGGCTCTTCCAAAAACGAGACGTAAACCTGGAGTCTCGATCTGATATGATACTCACGGGTACACCATGCAATCTAATAACCTCATCCAAATACAGCTCGGCTATCTTCCTCATCGGATAATCAATCTTAAATGGTACGAAGTGAGCACTCTTCGTCAATCTGTCTACGATCACCCAAACTGAATCATGCCCTTTAGGAGATCTCGGTAAGCCTGTAATGAAATCCATCGAGATACTCTCCCACTTCCACATCGGAATCTCTAAGGGAGTTAGCTTGCCACCAGGCCTTCCATGGTCGGCCTTCACACGCCTGCAAGTGAAGCACTCAGAAACAAATCTGGCTACGTCCTTCTTCATCCCACACCACCATGCAATCTGCTTTAAATCATGGTACATTTTGGTAGACCCTGGATGGTAGGCAACACTAGATCCGTGGGCTTCCCTGCACACCACATCCCGGATATCCCCAACTGCGGGAATGCAAAACCTGCCACGAAACTTCAAGGTACCCGCATCATCTATAGAGAAATCTGGTAATTCACCTCTTTCAGCTCGAAGGTACAAATGCAAAAGATCGGGATCATCTTTCTGATGCAGTCGCGTAAGCGCAATCCACGAAGGTTCTGCCACTGCCAAGCTACTCTGCGAATCGTAGCTTCCCACAGAAATGTCCATCAAAAGAAACTCTTCCACAAGACGCTCGGCGGAGAGGTTGAAAATCTTTCCTGACTTCCGACTTAGGGCATCGGCCACCACATTCGCCTTACCCGGATGATACTGGATTTCAACATCATAGTCGGCCACGTACTCCAACCACCGCCGCTGGCGCAGATTCAACTCTTTCTGAGTGAAGACATACTTCAAGCTCTTATGATCCGTGAAAATCTTGCACTGCGCGCCATACAGCAAATGCCTCCAAAATTTCAACGCATAGATCACAGCTGCAAACTCCAGGTCATGCGTAGGGTAATTCCTCTCATGAGTCTTTAGCTGCCTCGACCCGTACGCAATCACCTTCCCGCCCTGCATCAAAACGCAGCCCAGTCCGACGTGCGACGCATCCACAAATATATCATACTCACTATCTTCAGTAGGCAAAGACAAAACTGGAGCTGAACATAACCTTCTTTTTAATTCCTCAAAAGCCTCCTCACACTTGCTATCCAATATGAAGGCTGCATTCTTCTGCGTCAACCTGGTCAACGGCGCAGACAAAGTAGAGAATCCCTCTACGAATCTCCTATAATATCCAGCCAAGCCCAAGAAACTTCTGATCTCTTTGGGAGTGATAGGCCTCGCCCATTCCATAATAGCAGCGATCTTTTCTGGGTCCACTGATATTCCCTCCTTATTCACCACGTGGCCGAGAAAAGAAACTTGAGGCAACCAAAATTCGCACTTGTTCAGCTTGGCATATAGCTTATGGTCTCTCAGAGTCGTCAAGACCAGTCGCAAATGCCGATCATGCTCCTCCACATCTTTAGAATACACCAAAACATCGTCTATAAAGACAATCACAAACTTATCCAGAAAATCCTTGAAAACTCTGTTCATCAGATCCATAAAAGCTGAGGGCGCATTAGTCAAACCAAATGACATAACCAAAAACTCAAAATGCCCATGACGAGAGCGGAACGCCGTCCGCGGAACATCTGACTCCCGAATCCTCAACTGGTGATAGCCCGATCGAAGATCTATCTTGGAAAACACGGCACTACCACGCAGTTGGTCAAACAGATCGTCAATCCGAGGCAAAGGGTACCTGTTCTTAATAGTAACCTTGTTCAGTTCTCTATAGTCGATGCATAGCCTCATCGACCCATCCTTCTTTTTAACGAACAGCACTGGAGCACCCCATGGTGAGGAACTCGGCCTAATGAACCCTTTTGCCAACATCTCATCCAGCTGAATTCGCAACTCTTCCAGCTCTCGCGGGGCCATCCGGTACGGCGCCTTGGCAATAGGACGCGTGCCTGGCTCCAAATCTATAGCAAACTCGACATCTCGATCGGGTGGAAGACCGGGAAGATCATCAGGAAACACATCAGAGAAGTCACACACCACAGGGATCTCTTGCAAACACGGCACTCTAACAACAGCCCCTATCAGAGAGACCACACAGGCAGAACAACCAGAATCAAGCAACTTCCGAGCACGCACCGCAGAAATGACTGGAGACTCCTGGAGAGAATACCCATAAACGCTCCCTGGCTGACCGTTGTCCTTGACGAAGTCCAAGCGCTTACCCTTGCACTGGATCACAGCATCGTACCTTGACAACCAGTCCATGCCCAAGATAACATCGAAGTCCTCCAGGTCAATCACCTTCAGATCTGCCTTGGCTAGAAAATCCCCCAACAAAATCGGACAATCACGGACACCCAGGTCCGTAACCACAGAGTCACCGGAGGGGAACTTAACGCAAAAGGCACCACCAACACGATCTAGGCCCAAACTGAACCGCTCCACGAAGGCTCTAGCCACAAACGAGTGGGTAGCGCCTGAATCGAAGAGAACGCGCGCCCAGCGGTTCTTTACCTTAAATCGTCCTACAAATAGCGCACGCATCTAAGGAAACAAACGCTAAAACGAAAACCACAACCACAAAGGGAGCATAACGAAACGACTGAGGAGAAGTCAAACCTGAGATAACCTGGGTCGAAGTCTGCGCTTCGTCTGCCGAAAGCACATTCAGCTTCCCCTTTCCTCTATCCAATTGCTGAGGCGGTGGCAAAGCCTGGAGGGGTACTGGTTGCAGAACAGGCTGAGACTATGGGCACTTTGTCTTGAGATGACCCTTCTGCCCACATTGAAAACAGACTTTATCTCTCAACCAGCAACGGGCAGCCTCATGCCCCTTCCTTCCACACAAGGCACACACCAAGTCTCCTCTGGGAGCACCCTGAATTGCGTGTACCTGTTCCTTCTTCTGCGCTCCAAACCTTTTGAAACACTTCTCAAAGGGGTGGCCTGGTCGGCCACAGAAACTACAAACCTCTTTGCTCCTCTTTCTCGAGACCGCATCGGGTTCCTGAGGGCTCTTCCCTCCACCGGACTTTCGCTTATCCTTCCACAACTGCTGACCTCTATTCTTGGCATTCTCAATGGCCTCAACCCTCAAGGCAGCTTCGACCACGCTGGCATAACTGACTGCACCGTAGGCATTCGCTAACTGCTGAATGTCACTTCTCAGTCCACCCAGAAATCGCTTAACTCGGTCTGCTTCAACGCTCACCAGACCAGGAGCAAACCGGCTCAACTTACTAAACTCAATCTCATACTCACTGACCGTGAGTTTCCTCTGCTTCAAATGGAGAAAGTCATTCATCAGCCGGTCCCTCTCGACTGAAGGCAAAAACTTACTCAACAGCATCCCTTTAAATGACTCCCAAGAGCATCCTGCCACCAAGCTCTCTTTCTCCCTCAACCACCAATTCTTTGCCAAGCCCTTGAGCTGGTAGGCAGCGAGCATCACTCTCTGATCATCCGAAATCCCCGAATAAGAGAACATCTCCTCAATAGTAATCAGCCAGTCATCCAAAATCATGAAATTTGCTTGCCCATCATAAGTAGGGGGTCTCAGTCGCTGAAACTGGGATATAAACGCCATCTCCGGGGGCACCACAACCAAAGGCACGGGAGGAGCAGGAGGGGTAGGAACAGCTACCCCCTCAGCGGGGTCCGGAACTCTCGGGGCCTGTCCCGCCACTACTGCCACAAGGGACTGAATCTGAGCCTGCATAGCCACCACCTGCCTCGATAAGGTCTCATTACTCTGCCGCAGGTTTTCTACCAACGCCTCGCTCTGCGCTCCTGACGTCTCACCCTCGGATTGGGGGGTCGACCTCGTTGCAGGACGTCTCGCCATCCTATAATCGCACAAGCTTTAGACGAAACTTAGCCCAACAGCTAGAACAAAACTACCCGGTACAGACAAACACACTTAAATATGAACTTCAACTGCAAAACTTGCTCTGGGAGTTGTTTTATCATGATGATGTTATGCTTAACCTAAGATGGTTCACCACCATCATACTAACTCATGTGCCTAAACCATGAATGCATGTATTTGTATTCTCTTTGACTCAAAACCATGTGTGTACATATGTCATCTTGCAAATCTTTAGCTTAACACGTTGTGCGTATGAAATGTTATGCTATGCATGATGTGCTATGCATTCTAAAAAAAGGCCTTAATGCATGCCATGGGCGGCGTACACATGAAAATGTTATGCATCCCATACTACATAACATTCCCATGCAACGAAAAAAAGAAAACGTGCTAGCCGCATTCATGTGGTGAGGTTATGCATCCCATACTACATAACCCTCACATGTTGCCTCCTATGGTGGATCCATATACAAATACATATTAATCATCCCATACTACATAATATGCCCTGTATACTTCTTTATGCTTATGAGTGTAGTGTTCGTGCTTTAGCCAAGACGTGCTGATGACATATCGGTGTGTGTATGGTATGACGCTAACCACTAATGCAAACAAGGGGAAAGGTTGCCCGACCATTTGTCAAGCAACCTGGCTCTGATACCAACTGTCACAACCCGCATTTTCTCAATGATAAAATCGTATCAGAGCAAGAGAAAACGCGTGCCGTGATGCCACGCCGTGCAGGGGATAACTGCACGCGCTCAGGCAAAACTCCAAATCTTAGTTTTAAGGAAAATCGTTGATTAATTATGAAAGAAAAGCAGTTATGTTGATTGGCCGTATCCCTCGGCAAGGTGGATCAGCTAGTCCACAATTAAAAGTATAAGTATACGCAGCAGAAAATAGTTTGGTTCAATTAAGTTGACACCCTAGTGAGCATAAGTGTCCCCGAGGGACAACTCATGGTATGCACAACTCTAATGTGAATATAATAGATATAAAAAGGTAATCTTTTTACGCTAAGGAAATGTAGTGTCTTTGTTTTATAATTATGCTATGCATGATATACATATAATAATTCTTTTAGGGTTTAAAATATCTATCATGCAACCTAGCAAAAATCCATCCCAGAAGCAAGTAAACAACCACTAATAGGCAAAAACAGCAGTTTAAGTTCATATCCAGCATCGCAAGAAGCCACCAGTGGGCGCCAACAACCTGACACGAACCCACTGGTGAGTATGTATGTCTATACAGAAAAGTAAAGAACTACCTCACAAAGTCGGGATCAGCTGTCTCAACTACCCAAGAGGCCACAAACCAGCCCCTCCAAAAGAACTAGCCGCTGAACCGGCTACAACCTGGACCTGAGGCATTCAAGAAAAAGAACACCTCAGCAAGGAAATAATCAAAAGAGTAAATAAAGCATTAGAGTTAAGAGCAAAAAGGAGGGTTTACCAACCCGACAACAAGCTGCTATAAGCAAAAGAAAGAGCATGGCAGTAAGAAAAGAACACTGTCTAAAGCACAGCAAAGCACACCAGGTGCGAGCAATAAAAGCAACATGCTCAACGAAAGAGTCTAACATTCCTAATACGTGGGTAAGTGGCAGTGGTCAAAAACATGGATCTGAATTCATAACCAGAATCAGATCCAAAAAGGGCTAAGGGGTCGCCAGTGGCAGCTTTAGGGTCCCACACCAACCCAAACCAGGGCAAACAGGTCGTGGCCACAGCTCTCCACATCAAAATCCACCCCTCTTAGAGGCCACTAAACATGCACCACCTGCCACAACCCAAGAGTCGGCAAGCAAAAATTTGCCGAACACCCAATACCACCCCCTAAAGGAAGGGAAAAGTCACACTAACAATCCTAAGGTACACCTGAACTCAAGACAGAAAAAGTCGAGCCCACTCGATGCAGCGTTGAGTAAACTCCACTCACCTAACGCCTAAAAATACTTAGCCGCAAGTCCTATGCTGGGTGACGGCGTTGAGTGAGCTCGGCTCACTCGATGCTGTCAGCGCTTTCCACTTAGGGTAAACGTAAGTCTTGCTAAAAACGTAGCCTAAGCCCTATCATTGCGAGCAAGCAGAGAGTTGGAAATCTAATCCCAACCCTCCATTCCGTCCTAACTACTCGGGACTATCGCAACCAAACCTGAACCACCTCTACCGCAGCCTCACCCTAACTCTAGCTACCCACTGAACACCAAACATCCGACGAAAAGAGAATATTGATTAAAATTCCAGAAAAAGAAATAAAGAGTCAGCACTTGATTAGAAGCTTGAAGAAACAATTCAACCTGCTGCCCTAGGGAGGAAAAAAGACAAAGAGAACAGAGCTTTACAGAAGAAATAAAAAGATCAAGGGTTAGAAATAAATTTGGCAAGGGCAAGGGGCCACTTGCCTCTACCTCTCCGGAAAAACAAACAACAGCCGCACCACGGCTTGGCTCCGGCGGCAAGATCGGCCACCTAGAAGACCAAAGCTGAAACTTGAGGGAAGAAAGAAATCAGATATTTAGAAATTCCTGGAATCGAACCTTAAATCAAGAAAAACTTACATGGAAGGGAAGATCTAGCCGAGAGCAAACCGAATCTGCTAACACACGAGAAAAACGGGCTCTAACCTTCCCGAAATCGCCGGCCAAAATAACCACCGCCTCCTCTCAAAACCCTTCCGCTGGAAGCTCTCCAGACTCGGGAACGATGAAAAATGAGGAGGAAAAACAGTTCACGGCAACAAAAGACGATTTCAGGAAAAAAGTACGGAACACGCCCAAGACACGCCCGTGACACGGCCCGACACGCCCGTGTCACGGGGCGTGTACTCACACACTCGACGAACGTCGATCTCTACTCGACGAAAACACGGGACACGCCCCCCCAGACACGCCCGTGACACGGCCCGACACGCCCGTGTCACGGGGCGTGTACTCACGCACCTACCCACTCGACGAAAGTCGATCTCCGCTCGACGACGCAGGGGACACGCCCTGTGACACGCCCGTGTCACAGGCCATGTACCAACTCGAACACCGCCCGACGATCGTGGACCGCCGATCGTCGAACAGAGAGACACGCCCCAATGTCACGCCCGTGACAGGGCCGTGTTCTCACTAAACACCGCCTGACGACCATCGAGCGCAGCTCGACGAATCGAAGGAGGACACGCCCGTGACACGCCCGTGTCACGGCCGTGTTCCAACAAAAAACCCTGTCGACCAAAAATTCGTCGACTGGAGAAATGGGAGCTCTACCCGAGCACGACACACCCAAACTTACACAGAAAAAAAGAAACCTGCTAATACCTAGCCAACAAGAAACAAGGCACCTGCCTACAAGCTCAGCCACAACGGCCATACACTGCACAACAAACATTACAAACATGCAGCTAACAAAACAACGCCGAAACGACGCGAAGGCAAACGATCTTGGATTTCGACCAAAACTCGCACCGTAGCTAAACAACCAAGCCACGAAAACAACGGCGAGGTCGAAAACAACATCCGACGATCGAAAACTCGGGCTAACACCTCCCGAAGCCAAAACGCAAGCATTTCCCTAAGAGGCCCAACCGAGTCACCAAAACAGACTCCGGCTAGCTGGGGAAACTTGCCAACTGGCTACAACCAGGCTACACAAGGAACCTACAGAGCTAGGACCGCGCTCTACAACGGCGAAGGGCCGGAAATGCGTCATCGTAACGCCAATCCAAAATCAAACAAAACACAGAAAAACCGGGGGCGTTACAACCTTAACAGAAGGTCCATCTACAAGTCAGTAAGTGGAGGATGGTGGTTGTTGTCCAGGGGGAGTACAAGATACTCCTATTGCTGAAGAAGACCAAGAGGAGCAGCTGAATGAAGAAGCTGAAGGTGTACAACAAGAAGACAGGCTGCCTCCAGCAATTAGGCATTTAAAAGAACATCCAGCCAATCAAATTATTGGAGATCTCATACAAAAGGTACAAATAAGGAGCAGGAATCTAAGTTCAGTTCTCTACTACAGCTTTCTATCCCAGGTAGAGCCAAAGAAATTTGAAGAAGCAATCCTAGACCCTCATTAGATTGAGGCCATGCAAGAGGAGCTGAACCAGTTCAAAAGATGCAAGGTCTGGGAGCTAGTTCCTAAACCAAAGGATCACAACATTATTGGAATTAAGTGGATCTTTAGGAACAAGCTGGATGAGAATGGAATTATTATAAAGAATAAAGCTAGACTAGTTGCTAAAGGATATAGGCAGGAAGAAGGTATTGATTTTGATCAAACCTTTGCTCCAGTAGCAAGACTGGAAGCAATAAGGATGTTCCTTGCCTATGCAACATATAAATGATTAAAGGTATATCAAATGGATGTTAAGTCAGCTTTTCTGAATGGAAACCTGAAGGAAGAAGTCTATGTAGAGCAGCCATCAGGTTTTGTAGATTCTCTTAAACCTGATTATGTATATAGACTTAGGAAGGCTTTGTATGGGTTAAAACAAGCCCCTAGGGCTTGGTATGAAACCCTGTCTAGTTTCCTCATTGAGAATAAATTCACAAGGGGGAAAATAGACAAGACTCAATTCCTTAGGGAATCCAGAGACAAGATTATCTTAGTCCAAATATATGTAGATGACATAATATTTGGGTCTACAGAAAGTAGTCTTTGCATAAAGTTTGCAAAACTAATGCAAGGACAATTTGAAATGAGCAGTATGGGGGAACTTAAGTTCTTCTTGGGTCATCAAGTTAGACAGACTGAGGATGGTTTATCCATATGCCAGTCTAAGTTCACCCTAGAATTGATAAGGAAGTATGGTATGGAATCATCCACTACCATGAAAACTCCTATGGGGTCAAGCATGTCTCAAAGCAAAGATGATGCAGGGAAACCTGTAGATGAAACTTTGTATAGAGGGATAGTTGGCACCCTATTGTATTTGACTGCTAGTAGACCAGATATCATGTATGCTACATGTGTCTGTGCTAGGTACCAAGCTTGCCCTAAAGAATCTCATTTGATAGCAGTCAAAAGAATTTTGAGATATCTTAAGGGCACTGCTCATCTAGGCCTTTGGTACCTTAGGAATGGAGATTTTGAACTGACAGGTTATTCAGATGCAGACTTTGCAGGCTGCAAGGAAGATAGAAAGAGTACCGCAGGAACCTGTCAATTTCTAGGTGGAAGGCTGATATCATGGAGTAGCAAGAAGCAGACCAGTATGGCTATCTCCATAGCTGAGTCAGAGTATGTTGCTGCAGGAAGCTGCTGTGCACAACTACTATGGATACAACACTAGCTAGAAGATTATGGTATTCAAGTTAGTAGAACACATTTATTTTGTGATTCTACTAGTGTCATTTCTATTGCAAATAATCCTGTCTCTCATAGTAGGACTAAGCACATAGAAATAAAATACCATTTTCTAAGAGAACATGTGGAAAATAAGATATTTCCCTAGAGTATGTTAAGACAGAAAATCAGTTAGCTGATATGTTTACTAAGCCCTTAGATGAAACCAAATTCAATAAATTTAAAATTGAATTAGGGATGATAAACTTAGAATAGTTTACAAAATTGGATAAGTAAAATGGTGTTGATACACAGAGTAGTCTGTGTCGACACATAGAAGTGGTGTCGACATTTCAAAGAAATGGTGTCGACACATCTAGGAAGTCTGTGTCGACACTTCAGAGAATTTGTGTCGACACATGCAGTGTAGGTGTCGACACATCCAGGGTGGTGTTGACACTTAGGATTTACACAGAATTAGTCTAGTAGAGTCTCGACTAAGTGTCGAGCTGAGTGGTGTCGACACATATATAAGTGTCGACACATATATTATGTCGACTATACTTGTGTTCGACACATAGTTGTCGAGACATTAGCAGTAAGTGTCGACACTTTTCAATAGTGTCGACACAATTTAAGTATTTTGACGTGCCTTTTCACCTTTGATTCTAGAAAGGTATAAATAGGTTTTCCCCAGTGTTTGTCGACACGCTCACCATAGTTTCGAGACCAAACTTGTGTGTCGACATCTCTCTTCTCTAAATTCAAAATTTCTTCAAACCTTAATGGCGCCCAAGCTAGAAGAGAACATTAATGATGGATATGAGCTCGTGCGACACGCCTTTGATGACGCGGAACACGAAATCAAAGATGTTGTATCCCTAATTGCCGAGACTAGATTGGAATACCTTGTATCAGAACCTATCAAGATCTGGAAGAAGGAGGTCCTTGAATTTTTGAATGCAGCTTCACTTGATGATACTGGACTCAAGATTAAGTCCAGAGTTCATGGGACCAAAGTCAAGGTCACACAGAAAAGTCTAAGTAAGGTACTTCAACTACCAAGAACAAAAGATGAAGAAGATGTATCTACTTCTAAGACTAGAGAGGCATTGAGATGGTGTGGAGTGGATTCAAACCTGAAAATTGGATCAGTTTTCAACAAAAAAGGGATGAACATTCAGGTAAAGTTTCTATCTAAAATAGTAGGAAAAGTAATACTGAGCAAACCTGGAGGACATGACAGAATTTCAGCTCAGATGTTCAGTTTGATGACAAGGATTATCTTCAAACTTGATACTGATTGATCTGCAGTTATGTTTGATAAGATAAAAGAAAGTATGAAGAAACACAATCTGGGTAGCATTCTGAGTCTATACCTAGCTGGAAGTATTCCTTATGTGATGAACCAAACTGCAGGTTCCAAGATAAACCACATGAGGAGAATGGATTTGAGAATTTTCTCTAGGTGGGATAGAGTATTGACAAAAGAAATGTCAACTCCAGTAAAGGACACACCTCAAAAGAAGAAAAAGAAGAAAGCCATTGTGGCTCAAGTAACTTCAAGTAGCTCTGAAGAGCAAGTGGTCTTTAGTTCTGATGGTGAAGAGACTGGAAATGCTGGACAGTCTCCAGCAAGACAAGAAGATGCTCAGAGGCAGGGGGAGCTACCCTCAGCTAGCCCAATTCACCTGGATCCACTCCAGGGGGAGCATCTACATGTGGAAGAGCCAACTCCACTAGAGAGTGAAAGGGTTACTCAAACCATACTAGAGGTAATCACTGAAATTAATCAATTAGATTTCACTATTGAGGATGAAGTTTTGACTGATTCATTACCTAATGTTCATCAGCAAACACAGATACAACCTCAACCATAAGATGTTGTCATGGAGGACACATCTGTTGTTGTTAAAGTGGTTGATGAGATCAGAGATTCTCCAGACCATTCTCAACAGGAATTTACATTAGAAGAGCTATTCCCTGATCTTGTACAGACAGATCTTGAGAGAGAAATAGCTGTTGTTCAGGGGGAGAAGGCCCATATTGAGGGGGTGCATGTGGAGATTATAGAGGAAACTGCAAGGAAGGAGACTGAGGAGCCAAGAGATGCTGAAGGGCTAATAAGGACTGAGAAGGATTCACATCCTAGTCCTAAGGAAAGAGTAGACATAGTCAACACATCTGGTTCAGAGGATGAAGAGGCAGCTAGGGCCAAGAAGAGGAAGTTCCAGGTCTTCAAGAGAAGAAGCCAGAACTATAAGAAAGCCCTACAGACAATTGCTCCACAGCCTGCCACCACTACTGATTATAGTTCTCTGATGGTAGCATTGCAAATCAAGCTAGATGAGTAAAGGCAAGCTCTAGAAAAATATGTGGATGAAGGGCATAAATCCCTGCAATTTGATCTAGCACAAGACATCAAATCAATCAGATTTGAAGTAAATCTCAACAAGAAAGAAATGACTGATTGTTTCCATAAAGGAGGCAATGCAGTGGTCTATCTGGCTACACATCAAGAGAAGCTCAAGACACAACTTGATGACCTAGCACTAAAACAAGGCTATGTCCTGGAAAACCAGATAAGGATGAATGATAATCTCACTGCTTCACATAATGCCATTGTAACTAAAATGAAAAATTGTTGGGTAATGTATCCACAATTACCCGGATTTGACGAAGCCTCATGTCAAGCTAAGATGAATTCACAATGTATTTGATGAAACCTTTTAAGTTGTGCTTGCAGTTATTCCACGCTAAGTGTACTCCAATGTCAGGGTGTAGTAGGTCAATATACACGGGTCTGCACGACGTAATCCCTCGTTGAGCAGATCAGTGTGTTGGCCTACGTGCACTCTCTCTATTGGAGTGTACTTATTTTCAAGTACAGGGCTGTGATCATGCAAGAGCAAACAAGGAGCAAGGATGGGTCAAAGAGCAGCTCATGGGTGGAAAGACGAAAAATTGTCTAAGTGTGAATCGACGAGAATCACCAAGTGATTCTCGCCGAATCGTCGAGAATCACCGGCTGATTCTCGCCGTCTCTATCCGGCTACATTAAAGCATGCGACTCTGGCGCTAAGTCATAATCGACGAGAATCACCAAGTGATTCTCGCCGATTCGGCGAGAATCACTAATGATTCTCGCCGAATCGTCGAGGATCACCGGCTGATTCTCGCCGTCTCTATCAGGCTAAATCAGTACGTGCAAACAAGTCAACTTCGACGAGAATCATCTTTGATTCTCGCCGAATCGTCGAGAATCACCGTTGATTCTCGACGATTCGACGTGACTCACCTTCGATTCTCGCCGATTTTGACTTAGGCAATTTTTCTGGAAACCGCTGGACCGGATTCTGCCGCTGGCAGTGTTTTGAACCGGAATTAGGGTTTCTTCTGGTGGGACCCATAACGGTCATAAAAGAATATTTTACTGTATAAATACACGCGTATTTTTGAACAGTACTGCAGCGAAGAAGATTTGAAAAAGCCGAGCCGCCGACGTGACCTAGATCGCGATACCTTCGCCGCCGCCGTCGCCGCTCGTGCAAGTCGATCGCCGGCAGTGATCGTGATTCTTCTAGATCTTCCGGCATCAGAAGCTTAGCCAAGCTTAGAGTCTCACGCGTCTAATCAGAGATCCTTTGTCTCTTGATTTGTTGATCAGGGAAACCTTCCCCGTCCGAATCGATCGAGACGATCGATCCTAGTGTGACCGTTGGAAGACCTAGCTTGCTTCGCTACGAAGTTTGAATCTCCAAAGTACAGCAGCCGCACACCGTTGTCGCCGCCGATCCTGAGAACCAAGCCGCCGCCCTTCTTGCCGCCGCCGGTTTCAGGGAGATTCTCTCCAAGTGAGATCTATGGTTGTGGACTCTTCGTGACTTCTAGAACACGTCATCAAACAAAGAGGGACACCTTAGTCTGCAAAAGTAGTTTGTATTTCTTGTACATTCTTGTTTCATATTTGTTGTAAAGGAACGCTGGTTCCTAGTTGTAAGGGTTGGGTGCAACCCGTGTTGTGGGAGTGTTGTCTCCTACGTGTGGAAGGGTTCCTTCCGATAGTGCAAGGATTGGATTTCAATCCTGTTGGTGAAGTGACCGAGTCGTCCCTTGTTGGGAGATAGGTCGAAGAGGGAAAGTGGATGTACCCAACTCGGGGAACCACTATAAATAGCTTGTGTACCTTCTTTGCTGTGCTGGTTTGTTTATTTGTGCAGGTACAATTTTAATTCCGCAAAAATGCTGCACGTCACCTATTCCCCCCCCCCCCCCATAGGTGAAGGTAGTTGACACTAGTGGACTTTCAAGTGGTATCAGAGTGAGGTTACTCATCAAAAAGGTTTACACCTTGAGTAGAATCCTGCCACCATTGTCAGAAGCATGGAGCTGGATCATGAGATCTCTCCACTAAGACTTCCCACATGCACAAAGGAGTATTATCCCGTCTGGAAGATGAGAGTGTCGTATCACTTGGAGGCTATCGATCCTCGAGCATCTTTCATCCTGGAAGAGGGTCCTTTTATTCCTATGAAGACCTCCGGCTCTGGAAAGAATATCCAAGTGCCCAAGTGTATTGCTGAGATGTCGGAGACGGAACTCTCATTATTTAATCTGGACAAGATGATTCGTCAGATTATCATGGATGTCTGGTCTAGACCTTCTCGCTCTAGATTGGAAAAATGTGGGACAGCCAAATCTATGTGGGTAATGATCTCATAGCTAATGGGGGGATCAAAGAAAGCTGGGATCTGCTATCAACTAGAGGATGAAGTCTATGTGGGGGTCCTCGCCTCTGAAGATGAAGGTAAGGATCAATCGGACAGCATCAGAGCTCCAGTGTCCTTGTCAGAGACTGAAGAAGAAATTGAGGAAAGCAGTTCTGATGAGGATGACACAACGTTCACTGGCGCTAGTGACAAAAACACTGAAGAACAAGTAACTTCTTCATCTTGCCCCATCTCTCTTGAAGTTCCTGAAGACAGGAACTGTTTCCCTTCAGAAAATCCTGATTCCCTGAAGAGTGTCCTTCAGAAAAGCAACCTACTTGTTGAAGAGCAAGCTCAGGAGATTGCTCGGCTGAAGATCTTGTTGGTTCTCCAATTGGCATCCAACAAGGTCAAGGACTCTAAAATCTCAGATCTAGAGAGTAGTCTAGAGAATGAGAAAAGGATAGTATCCAACTTTTCCAAGGTTGATGCTATGTAGAGAAAGGAAGAAAATGGGTGGATCTCCCGAATTATTAATTCATGGAGAAATGGGGAAACGGTATTCCGACCCCCCACTTCAGGCAGGAAGGGTACTCATCATGCCTTCAGGTATGATCACAGGAACAATCTTGGTCACTGTAAGGGTGATTTGTCATCATGTGGAGACACCCATAGTGCAAGGGTTGTAATGGCCACCCATGAGAGAATATCTAAGGCTCATTCTGAGCCCTTTGTATTCTCGGCCACTGCCCCTACCCGGCAGGAAGCTGCAGGTATCAGCTCTCAGAACGCTTCTCTCCACCCAAGGACACAGGAAAGGGAGGTTAGAAGTCATGCAGTAAGTTCTCATGGGGCCTCAGGAAGGGGGTTGACTGAAAGGAAGGAACCACCTCCCAGGCCTCATGACGCTCACTACATGCATTTCTTCCACCCTTCCATGTGTCACGGTGGAAGAGGCAATTTTGGGAGCAGATCCAGATTTATCCCGTTTGGACCTAGGCTCATGACTACCTCAGTCCATGGATCAGGTCAGAAACGAAGATACAACATTCACACGTGTTGGTGCTGTTGCAAGGTGGGACACTTTGCCATCGACTGTTGGCACAACCCCTCTGTGTCAAGGGCAAGGGCCTATCCACATCTTCTGGGCAGAGGTAGTCTTCCTGACAGGATTTCTGAGGGAAGGCATTCGAGTGTTTATGCTAACAAGAACCTAGGACCCAATATGTATTGGGTTCCTAAGGAAAGGTAACTCTCTTTTGCAGGGTAGTCTAGGTTCCCGTAAATATGATGGGAACTAGACAGAAGATGTTTCAAGACTAAATTGGAACAAATATATGGAATATCAGAAGTACTATTTACAATGGGATACTCACATTGAACACCTGGTATGCCTCAACCTGACGGGGTAAATTATGAATCTCATAATCCCAGGTATTTTTGATCAGCTCATATACTTGAGTCATATTGTATCGACATTTACATATATATATATTTATATATATACACATATATGTGCGTACACCTAAGGATAGGTTAACACTGTAAACATAAACCTTAGATACATTAATAAAGATTACCTGTAATTCCACTGGTAGATTCGAGAACTAACATCTACAGGCTTAAATCAGTTCACTGAAAACTAACGAAGATGCGTCATTGGAAATCACTACAACTTACGATTGACATTAAGAAATATATATACATATTTAGAAGATTTTTTAAATTGTCTTGATATCAGAAGACCTCAAGAATCCGGCATGCCTCTTAACCCATAGATTCCTATTAAAGAATCCCTTCGCTTTCGACTTAGACAAACTGGAAACCCGCTAAAACCCGCTCAACCCGAAGACTCCCGCCGAACCTTAGCTTTTCGCTCTTCACACGGAAACCCGTTAAAACCCCTTTAAACCCGTCGATCTCGCACAGTATCCCGCCGACCCTTCATATTCCGAAGGAAACTCACCGATTCTTCCCCTTCTGTCGACAACCGCAGGAATCCCGCCGTTTTCTTCCGTTGATATCAAGCAGGCAACTCGCCGATTCTTCCCTCCGTAGATCACTCCTCTCGCGTCCAGGGCACTCATCCAAGTCTCGGCGGGTTCGATCGACCAAAGTCGCGATCTTCTTTCGGTTTCCCGTCGTTTCCGTCGATTCTCACCTTCTACGCTCTTGGGTAACCATTTTCTCACCCTTACAGTGACTTACTGTTAGTGTAGCTTCCCTCTTGATTTCTGATTAGGCGTAGTCTTGGGATTTCAGTCTTGCAATGGCTCCAAGGACAACCGCCGGCCTGGTCACTGGTTGTGAGTTGGTTCGAACAGGGTTCTCACATGCTTCTGATGAATTCAGAAACATCATTATCATGCTTGAAGAGGCTGGACTCTCATTCATAATGGAGCACCACTGTAAAATCTTGGACAAGGAAGTGATGGTATTTTTCGCAACCGCCAAACTCCGGAATGAATACTCTCTCATCAAGAGCAAGGTTGCAGGGGCAAATATCAAGATGTCTGCAAGCAAGCTGACCCAATACTTGCAACTCGCTAGCTCTGCGGACGAGGATTATCTGGAGGAACAGGATAAAACCAGGACATTACTATTCTGTGGACTCGCTCAAGGAACTAGATCGATAAAGCGAAAGGATATGAATGAGGAGGGGAAACTTCTGTCAGACATCATTGGGAAAGTACTCATATGCAAACCGGGCTCTCATGACCACATATCCGCGGACATGTTCAAGATCCTTGTGGCAATTGTCTGCAGAAAAAGATTCAACTGGGGGGCATTGCTTTTTGAGAAGATAAAGGACACTCTCAGATCTCCTAGCTTTGGCCGAATCATCAGTATATATCTCAATCAGTTAAACAGAGATAGGTATGACATGAGTAAAGGAGTTCCACTGCATTAATTGAAGAAAATGGACTCGAGCGTATTTGACAGATGGGAGAGATGCATTGGGCAGGCTGCCGTGGTAGAACAACAAGAAGTATCTCCAGCCGAGGACGGAACTATGGCTGATTCCTTAGTAATCCCCAGTGAAATTCCTGATGCACTGACTGCAGGAATTGAGGGGGAGCCTCTACCCGCTTATGCTAATATCGTATCTGACATCTCTCAGATATCCAGAGATGCAGTGGCGGATATACATGAAGAAAGTGAAGCTGGGATGGAGAATGAGGCGGCCCTGAACGTGCATGATCAAGGAGCCGAAGGCAATGTAGAGGAAAATGATGAGGGAAGTTTGGAAGACGATGCAGCTGAGAATGATTTCATGGATGATGAGGATGAGGAAGAAGGAAATGTGGGACAGGAAGCATTGGAGCCTCAGGACATCACTGAAGTTCCATCTGACAAGCACGCTCCTGAGATCGTTCCTGAGAACATTGGTGCAACAGTGGAGGGGGAGTCCTCTCAGCAGAGACTGCTTAGTACTTCCGAGAAATCTACAGAGGCTGCAAGTACTCCCCCCTTAGAGACTGTGCTAGTGTCCAGCTCTACAAATGCATCTGCTGAAGCGCAAGGCCAAGGCATGCCTCAGGATCATCCACTACGAGCTGATCTAGCCAATCACACCGTAAATGTTATTCAAGGTATCATGGATGAGCTCAAAGCATCTTTTGAGAAAGCTCAAAATAAAATGTTAAAAAGAATTAATAAATCTGAAAATCTCATGCTCAAGAACATGGTGGAGATCAATCACAAACTGGATGTGATGGAAAAGAAGTTTGACGACAAGTATACAGCGGCCGGCCAAGATGTAACTCTTCTTATGGACGGATTAAAAAAGAACACCGATACTCTCGTCGTAGTAAATCAGAATGCTCATGTCGTAGCAAATAACATTCAAAAGTTAAAGCCAAAAAGGGGGAGAAAGAATATACAACTAAGATGGCCGAGCTTCAAGAAATCATAATCAAAACTTTTGAGCAGTCAAACATATATGTTTATGACAGTTGCTGGTGGATGCTCAAACAAGCGCTAGGCGCTAACATCCTTGAAAATCCTGAGGGTACTCCTGCTCCTGAAATTAATACTGCGGCTGATGAGGGACCAAGTGTTGAAGAAGTTCCGTTAAGTGAAGCTGATGCTCATAGGGCTGCTAGGGCCACCTCCAAGGCAAAACTGATGGCAATGTTTGACCAAGGAGCCCTAGCAAAAGCCAGGGACAAGAGAAAATCTCAAGAAGGAACATCTAAGGAAACACAAGCTGAAAAGAGAATCATATTGAAGGAGGAGGAAGTAAGAAACGAAAAGTGGAGTCCGGTATCAAAGATTATCATCTTGGACATATTCTGGCTACAAGAAAAAGGGGAAATCAATCAGAACGACGTATACAGTCAGCATGAGTGGGAGCTGCACAAGACGTATGAAGCTAAACGGAACATCTTCAGGACCAACACTGCGGCAGATAAAGCTTCTCCTCCCATATACTATCCAAAGCCCAAGGAGTACGTTGAGAGGCAAAGAAAGAAGTTTTTGGCTCAAAAACATAAGGATGACCTAGCCAAAGATCAATAGACAGAAATTTATAGCTTATCATTGTCTCATGAACACTTTTATCTTTTCTTATTATTATATGAACAATCTTGGGAATATATATATATATATGTATGTATATGAATTCATTATTGACTCAAGCTTTGATCTGTGTGCTTCTATTTCCTTATGCCGCATTTTTAAATTCTATATGATGTATATATTATCTGGATGGTGGTATTCATCTTAGCTAGTAGGATTTTGGCTTCGTCAATTAGGGGGAGATTGTTGGGTAATGTATCCACAATTACCCGGATTTGACGAAGCCTCCTGTCAAGCTAAGATGAATTCACAATGTATTTGATGAAACCTTTTAAGTTGTGCTTGCAGTTATTCCACGCTAAGTGCACTTCAATGTCAGGGTGCAGTAGGTCAATATACACGGGTCTACACGACGTAATCCCTCGTTGAGCAGATCAGTGTGTTGGCCTACGTGCACTCTGTGTATTGGAGTGTACTTATTTTCAAGTATAGGGCTGTGATCATGCAAGAGCAGAAAAGGAGCAAGGATGGGTCAAAGAGCAGCTCATGGGTGGAAAGACGAAAAATCATCTAAGTGTGAATCGACGAGAATCACCAAGTGATTCTCGCCGATTCGGCGAGAATCACTGGTGATTCTCGCCGAATCGTCGAGAATCACCGGCTGATTCTCGCCGTCTCTATCTGGCTACATCAAAGCATGCGACCCTGGCGCTAAGTCATAATCGACGAGAATCACCAAGTGATTCTCGCCGATTCGCCGAGAATCACTAATGATTCTCGCTGAATCGTCGAGGATCACCGGCTGATTCTCGCCGTCTCTATCAGGCTAAATAAGTGCGTGCAAACAAGTCAACTTCGACGAGAATCATCTTTGATTCTCGCCGAATCGTCGAGAATCACCGTTGATTCTCGACGATTCGACGAGACTCACCTTCGATTCTCGCCGATTTTGACTTGGGCAATTTTTCTGGAAACCGCTGGACCTAATTCTGCCACTGGCACTGTTTTGAACCGGAATTAGGGTTTCTTCTGGTGGGACCCATAACGGTCATAAAAGAATATTTTACTGTATAAATACACGTGTATTTTTGAACAGTACTGCAGCGAAGAAGATTTGAAAAAGCCGAGCCGCCGACGTGACCTAGATCGCGATACCTCCGCCGCCGCCGTCGCCGCTCGTGCAAGTCGATCGCCGGCAGTGATCGTGATTCTTCTAGATCTTCCGGCGTCAGAAGCTTAGCCAAGCTTAGAGTCTCACGCGTCTAACCAGAGATCCTTTGTCTCTTGATTTGTTGATCGGGAAAACCTTCCCCGTCCGAATCGATCGAGACGATCGATCCTAGTGTGACCGTTGGAAGACCTAGCTTGCTTCGCTACGAAGTTTGAATCACCAAAGTACAGCAGCTGCACACCGTTGTCACCGCCGATCCCGAGAACCAAGCCGCCGCCCTTCTTGCCGCAGCCGGTTTCGGGGAGATTCTCTCCAAGTGAGATCTAGGGTTGTGGACTCTTCGTGACTTCTTGAACACATCATCAAACGAAGAGGGACACCTTAGTCTCCAAAAGTAGTTTGTATTTCTTGTACATTCTTGTTTCATATTTGTTGTAAAGGAACGTTGGTTCCTAGTTATAAGGGTTGGGTGCAACCCGTGTTGTGGGAGTGTTGTCTCCTATGTGTGGAAGGATTTCTTCCGATAGTGCAAGGATTGGATTTCAATCCTATTGGTGAAGTGACCGAGTCGTCCCTTGTTGGGAGATAGGTCGAAGAGGGAAAGTGGATGTACCCAACTCGGGGAACCACTATAAATAGCTTGTGTACCTTCTTTGCTGTGTTGGTTTGTTTATTTGTGCAGGTACAATTTTAATTCCACAAAAACACTGCACGTCACCTATTCCCCCCCCCCCCCATAGGTGAAGGTAGTTGACACTAGGTGGACTTTCAAAAATATAGCTACTGCTCAGCCTGCAGTATGTGCAAGTGCCAAAGAAGAATTTGATAAGAAATTACAGGAGAGTCTCACTGCTGTGAAAACTGCCATTGAAGATTCTCAGAAGGCAATTACTAACAAGCTCCAAAGGTTAAAACCTTTCTATAAAGATGGAGTTAACTATCTGAATGCCCAGATAAGATTTAAGAAAGATGATCTTAGAGATCACATAGAGAGAGAAGTCATAAAGGGGGAGAGGGTATTAGTCAAGGCAGGCTCTGATCATGCCAAATGGATTTCAAATTCAATCAGAGCCAACCTTGGATATCCACCTTTATGTGATGATGATAATGTGGCAGAGTCTGGAATCAATCCTGCATACTTTGGAGGAGAGCAAGCTGAAGTGGCTCAAGTGATATATCCTCCAGCAGATTTTGACATGATACATCAGGAGATACAGTCTATGTATAATCCTCCTGAGGGTAATCAAAATGTTATTATTGAGAAGTTAGTCCAGCCTGTGCCAGAGGCACTAATAAAAGAGAAAGAGGCTTTGTTAAAAGAACAAGAGGATCAATTATCTAAGAAAAGATTCAGAGAGCAAGCTGAATTAAGGCCAGATTTTGAACAATGGAGCCCCACATCCAGGAATATCATCTTGACTGCTTCGAAGGCTGCTAAGGACAATGTCCTGGATAGAGGCAAGTGGTATTCTAACCTGGAGTGGAGAAAACATGAGAATAGTTAAGAGGTCATAGTATAACATAGAAGGAAGGCTAAACTGGGAAAGCTACCTCCTAATGCACAGGAGCCTAGCAAATATTTTCCTAAGCCTTATCACTATTTTGAAAGGCAGAAGATAAAGGCTGAGGAGCTAAAAAAGAAAGATCTTAAAGGGAATAAGCCTGCTGCTGCTGATGACAATGGAGCTCCAGTTCAAGCAAAGATTCAATCTGGAAAGGGGATTGTAATCAAGGAACCAGAGCAGCCATAGCATATCATTTTCTTAAGTTTACAATTTGTAATCATTTGTATTAAATTCTATGTAAACTTTGAATTAATGAAAATGTTGAAATTTGTAAGAACAAAGTTATGTGTTCAATCTATTACATTAATTATTCTGAGATAATTGTTTATACATGTTCTGTTCATGCATGTTTAAGTATTTTCCCTGTCATATAATATTGTTTTACATCATACTGAAAATTTGTTATGTATGGTGTATATCATTGACTAAGGGTTATGACTTCTCCAAATAGGGGTAGATTGTTGTGTACATTGGAATATATGTACCTGATTTGAAGAAGCCTCACCCTACTCAATTCAAGGTGTATTTGATGTGCTTTGAGTTTATTTGTGCAAGTTAAGTAACTGCAGGTTTGCAGGAAACGTTTCTAAGTCCATGTGTCGACACCTAGAAGAAAAGTGTCGACACTTAAGAAGGGTTGTGTCAACACACAGAGAAGCTGTGTCGACACTTGGAGTAATTGTGTCGACACCAGAAAGGCAGAGTCGACACCAGAGAAAAAGTGTCGACACACAATGAAGAAATGTCTACATAATCAGTGTCGACACTTAGAAGTAGTGCCGACACTCAGAGAAACTTTGTCGACAGCAAATGTGTCGACACTAGAAGGCTGTGTCGACACTCAGCAAAACTTCAACAAAGTTCAAGTACATGTGTCAACACTAGGAGGCTGTGTCGAAACTCAGCAAAACATCAGCAAAGTTCAAGTACATGTGTCGACACTAGGAGGCTATGTCGACACCCAGCAAACTTCAACAAGTTTAAGTACAAGTGTCGACAAAAAGGAGATGTGTCGACACTCAACAAAGTCTCAACACATGAAGAATGTGTCGACACAAAGGAGATGTGTCGACACTCAGCAAAAGTTTCAACACAGAAGGAATGCGTTGACACAAAGAAGATGTGTCGACACTTAACAAGTTTCAACACAAGAAGATGTGTCGACACAAAGGAGTTGTGTCGACACTTAGCAGAAATCAACTAAGTATTGAAGAATAAGGACTTGTCTCGACACACAGGATCAGTGTCGACACATTCTGAAGAAGCATTGTCGAGAAGCAGTTACAACAACACAAGGAGTTGTGTCGACACCATAAAGGCTAGTGTCGACACTTAGTCTACTTGTGTCGACACCTAGTCTATTTGTGTCGACACATAAAGACTATCTATCTCGACACTTTCAGACAGTCACAGAGATTTCAAGAAGTGACTGGATGACTTGACAGCTGCCATTTCAACCGGTCAACTGCTGCTGTCAGAGCTGTCAGAAGGTTGTTATAAACTGGATCAGTCGGTCACCATGAAGAAAGCTTATATAAAGGCATATTCCTTCAACAGAAAGTGAATCAATCAATCAATGAAGTGAAAAACAACACTACAAGAAGAAGACCTTCAAGAGAAGATCTAAGAAGTTGGAGAGAGAGAGCTCCTTCTAAGAAGACCAGCTGTTGAACCAGGCTGATAAAGAAGATTCAGATTGATATCAGAATCTCAAGACAGCAGTTCATTGAAGATCATCTACATAGAGATACAACCCTACTGTGTTCTAATTCAAGAAGCTTTGAAGAAAGCCAAGGGAGGTTGATATCTGCCAAGTTCTTCCAAGAACTCATCAAGAAGCCAGTCAACTCTTCTCTCTCTATCAAGAGTTGTGGTTATATACTTTGTATTTTCTAATTTCTGTAGGATCTTGTATAGATCTGAGTTGTAAGCCTAAATCTATAAAGGCTGAGGTAGGGCCTGTGAGCCTGAGTGTAGGAGAATCATTTCTCTGAGTGTAGGCCTTGTTGAAGGCTGAGGTAGGGCTGTTGTGTATGAGTGTCAGTCTTCTTGAAGACTGAGTGGTAGGGCTTTTATGCCTGAGTTATAGGAGTGGGATCACTCTGAGTTGTAGGAACCTGTTTGGGATTCTGAGTTGTAAGATCCGTGGATCTAAGGAGAAGTGGAGAAGTTAGGCTGAATCTAGTACACTACTAAATAGGCGAAGGGGCAAAGTGGATGTACCCAGACCTTGGGGAACCACTATAAATCCTGTGTGCTCTCTGTGATTGTATGCTTGTATGGTTGCTGTGCTGTGATACTTAGAATTGAAATTACTGTACTGTCTTTCTGCCTTTAAAGGTTAAAAAGATATAGGTCACCTATTCACCCCCCCTCTAGGTTATTAGGCACTGTTTGTTTCAAGATGTTTTAATTCAAAATGATTATTCTTAAATTTTGTTATAAATTTTAGTTGAACAACTTTAATACTTTCTTGACAAGTTTTAAAAGGTGCAATTGTGGTCAATAAATTATTTAGAGCTATTTGCTTGTTGCAAAAATTGTGAAATTAAGTCTTTGATAATTTTAGGTCAATAACCACTTGGAGAAATTAATTCATGATTTTCAGATGATTATTTGCAGTACATACTTTACAAACCCTTAATTTTGTTGAATTTGATGTATAATTTATTCAGAGCTTATTTCCTACTGACAAATTGGGAGACACCGGATTTTATGTTAAATAATCATATTGAATTTATCTTAAATTTTATAGAGCATTTGCTTGTGTGAAATGGGTACTTCATGTTCAGACATGGATTTTTCGATTACTAGAATAAATAAATAAATTATCAGATGAATTAGGAAAATTATGAATTTCTGGATTTAGGCTAAAAATGTCAAAATAGCCCTCCAATAATTATTATAGTGGTACTGGGTGATTATTTTGTGTACCTATCATTATACACTTCATATAGCTTATTTTGGTCTGCATTTAGTAAAATCTCAGAAATTGAGTTGGAATAAGAATTTGGGCACACGAGTTGGGTTTAGAGATTATGCTGTTTGGATAAACAATTGGGGGCATCTCTGAAAGACGGGTTGAGTAAAGTGTGGATTGGCTAGTGTTCGGTGGTGCTCAGGATCGACGAAAGATCATCTTTCCTGTAGGGATGAAGTGTCTAATGCACTAGGGTTAGATCCAGTAAAACAATTAAGCGTTGGGAAATCTGGTAGCAACCAATAATAGAAGTGCCTTGCAAAAGGGAACTTTGGGGGTAATCCCATCGTAGTTCCTAGTGCCTTCGAGAGCCCTTCACGGGGTATACCTTGGGCAGTCCTGGGCTAAAATAAACTGTAGGTAAAACTGAAATGCAAGAGTAATTAGAAATAATCTAGGGTTGCACTCACACTCCCCGGGGTTGTGGGGGTTAGGTTAGGTCACTCGGGCAGTAGGCTCATTGGATATGGTGATGGGCAGGTTGGCCCTACAAGCTTTGGCTCGGTTGTTGTTGGTGTCAAACGGGATGGTCCGGGGAGATTTGGCTCGGTGGTTACACATCAAGGTTGAATGTGCATAAATTAAAGGTGGTGGGTATTCAGTATTTGAGAGTCGATGCATCGACGCCAATACGATGATTCGGCAAGTGTGGTTTAGCACTTGACCAAGTTAAGTCCGGTGCGCCAGCCAGCAACAGTACTCAGGAGCTCCGCTTAGTGCACCAGCATTGAAGCATACGATAAGTCTGACTGGTAGTGCAATTACCGGTTTAGAGGTAGGCAAGGCCCAACCCACCGCATCTGTTTGCCACTACGGAGGTATCCTGGGAGGTTTGGCTCCAGAAAGGGGGAACTAAAGGTCTGTGTACACAGAGTTGAGTGGGTGTGTTGCACTTGTATGTTCATAGCATGGCATAATTGTATTTCATAGCATAACCATTGCATTCGACCCTGACACCTATTGTATAAAGTGGTATGGGAAGTTTTATACAATAGGCCCTACAAAACGACCCCTTGGTTTATAAGTTCGTGCGAGCGTGCTTATAAGTTATGGTTTATTCCAGAAATATTTATATGTGTGCTTATTAGAAAACCGACACCCTATCGTATAAATTGGTATGGAACTTTTTATACGATAGGAGCTCTGCAAAAGATCCCTTGGCTTATGTGTTCTCGCATAAGTTAAGGTTATTTTTCTTGTTCAGTTCTTCATGCTTTTATTACTGCCTTACATACTATTGGATTGCTAGTTTAGTTTCACCGCCATCTGCTCATTTTGTTACTCTCCACCTTCATGTTCTCTCCTTTCCTTCTTCCTGCTTGATTCCTAGGAGCCATGGGGGAAGGGGCGGGGGATGATATGACTTAGTATTTTAGACTAACGGTTTTCGAACCACATCATTTTAGGGGACCGTGGAGCCCAGCATGGAGGAGCATCCCCGGAGGTCGACGCGCTTGGAGATGGGGCAGTCTAGTACCGGAGTTCAGACGACAGGGACTGTGAGTCCTGGTCTCTACTAGTTATATTAGTTTTGCTTCAGCGATGAGATTTTTGTAGTGAGGACATTGATGTACTGGGAATGAGCCCAAGATTTGAGTATTTTTATTATATTTGTGGACACTCCCTTCGTGGATATTATTATTATATAAGTGATTTTCTGTGGACTTGCCTTTTTATTACTTTGCTACCATTGTGATCGATTTGGCTGGCAGGATCGGCATTTTGTAGTGACGACCTTCCCGGCCGTGAAGGTGTCACCGCAAAGCGGCGGTTCTGGGCCTAAGACCCCGATGTTTCCAAAAGAAAAAAAAGGGGGTCTTACAGATTTAAAGAATAGAGTGTTGAAAAATATCTTGGACCGTTTCGTGATTGTGTTCATAGATGACGTCCTTGTGTATTCCCGCAGTGTTGAGGAGCATACTCAACATTTGCAATTTGTTTTGTCGACATTGATGGAGAATAAGTAATATGCAAAGTTATGCAAGTGTGTGTTCTGGCTACCTCAGGTGTCCTTTCTGAGCCATGTTGTGAGTAAGGATGGTATTTCCGTAGACCCAACCAAGATTTCTTCTGTGATGGAATGAGAGAGACCTTGTACACCTAAGGAGATTAGGAGCTTCTTAGGTCTGACCAGCTATTATAAAAGATTCATGGAAGGGTTTTCTGTGTTGTCTGCTCCTCTAACTAGACTTACCCAGAAGAACACTACGTTCATTTGGAGCGATAAGTATGAGGAAGCCTTCCACGAGTTGAAGAAGAGAGTGTGTACTGCTCCAGTTTTAACCTTGCCTACAAAAGGGTTTGAGTACGCTGTGTATTTGGACGCATCACACATTGGACATGGTTATGTTTTAATGCAAGATGGAAAGGTGATTGCGTACGGATCTAGGCAATTAAAGATTCATGAAAGAAAATATCCTATGCATGATTTAGAGTTTGCTGCTGTAATTTATGCACTGAAGCTTTGGGGACATTTAGTGTATGGCACGTTGTGCAAGATCTACACAGACCATAAGAGTTTAAAGTATGTTTTCACTAAGAAGGAACTGAATCTGCACCGGCGTAGGTAGTTAGAGTATGTGGTTGATTGTGATATGGATATTCTTTATCATCCGAGAAAGGCTAATGTAGTAGTTGATGCCTTGAGTAGGAAGACTGCCAAGATTTTTAATCTGTTTGTGCAATCCCTGGTGGTAGAATTCTTGTTGATGGACATTGAAGTTGGAGTAGTACTGTGCATACTAGTTTGGAAGCAGAAGAGCCCTCTTGGATTTTCTTACCACAGTGTACTAGAAGGATGACCCAGATTTATTGCATCTCCGGAATAGAACTGAGAAGGGAGAGCTACCTGATTTCTCTTTGGATGAGTTTGATACTCTGAAATATTAGGGTAGATTTTGTATTCCAGCTTTTGGTAACATTCGGGCTAAGATTTGTCATGAAGCTCATGGTTCCAGTGTTGCCTACCATCCTGGTTCCACCAAAATGTATAATGGACTGAAGCAAATTGTTTGGTTGTCGGGAATGAAGAATGATATAACAAGGTATGTGTCGGAATGTTATACATGTCAACGTGTTAAGGCTAACCACAGAAGGCCTGGTGGTAAGCTGATGCCTCTTGATATTCCAACTTGGAAGTGGGAAAGTATTTCGATGGATTTCATCACCGGTTTACCAAGATATCCCAGTGGGAACGACTCTATTTCTGTGATAGTTGATAGATTGACTAAGTGTGCCCACTTTGTTCCCTTTAAGATTGGGTATTCTATGAAGAAGATAACTGAATTATACCTTGAGGAGGTCATCAGATTGCATGGTGTGCTTATTAGCATTGTATTGGATCGAGACTCTAGATTTACATCTCGCTTTTGTAATAGTTTACAGGAGGGGTTGGGTACTGATTCGAGGTATTCCACCGCCTATCATCAGCAGATGAATGGTCAGATGGAAAGGGTAAATCAGATCATGGAAGATATGATCAGGTGTTATATTTTGGATCATGGTGCTTCTTTGGATGAGCGTCTCAGACTCATGGAGTTTGCTTATGATAATAGTTATCAGGAGAGCCTGAAGATGACCCCGTTTGAGGCGTTAAATGGGAGGCGTTGTAGGACTCCTTTGTTTTGGGCTGAGGTTGGTGAGATATCCTTACTAGGTTCGGAAGACCTTGAAGAGATGGATTGTGTTGTAACTCATATTAAGGAGAAGCTCCGTATAGCTCAAGAATGTTATGAGAAATATGCTAATCGATGCAGGGTCGATCTGGTGTTCGCCGTTGGGGACTTAGTTTTTCTGAAAGTTTCTCCGATGTCAGGTATCAAAAGGTTTGTAAGGAACCACAAGTTATCCCCCCGGTACGTGGGACCTTTTCAGATTATGGAGCGTATCTGAGTGTCAACTTTTAGGCCGGACTTTCCTGCTAAATTCCCTGGTTTCCATGATGTGTTCCATGTGATCCAGTTGTGGAAGTATATTTGTAGTGATCGTTAGGTCCTTGAATCGGTGCCCCAGATTTAGCCCAACCTTTCGTATGTGTAAGAACCTGTCTGAATTTTGGAATCTCATGATCGAGTGTTGCGAAGAAAGACCATCCCCATAGTTAATGTTCTCTGGTGAAATCAAGACGTCGAGAGCGCAGTGTGGGAATTGGAGTTGGCGATGAGAGAATCTCATCCGCACCTATTCCCTTAATTTCTGGTATGTCTCCATGTTTTGGTGGCATTTGATTTTCTCATTTTGTCTTGGTTTTGAAGTTGTGTTAAGTTTCGGGACGAAACTTATTTTTAAGGGTAGTGACTGTAACGCCCCGGATTTTTTCAATGATTTTAATTAATTTGGTATCGTCATATTTAGGACGTCAGGGCATTAATTTTTACGTCATGTTGATGGCGCTGCACCATTAGTGCATTTTCGCGTCCGTTGGGTCTATTTGACTAGATTTTGTTATTTTTGGTTGAATTAAATGTTTCCCTTGATTGAAACGATGAAGTTTTGAGGTTTTGGACCTGTCCAGTTTTATTGCAATCCGAGCATTTTGGAGTCTCCGCGTGTGTTTGGATGTTTGTGATGATTTTTGCTTGTGTAAGCATTTTATGATAGAGACTCAAGATTAGTGCGTCGGATTCTAGGATTGTCTTCGCTGTTAAATTCGTTTAATTCGACGCGTGTTTGAGTCTCCCTTTTGAACTCGTAATTCTTTGTTCAAATTAATTTAATATGATTATTAGTATATTAAATCCTTATGCCATCCTTTTGATTCTCGAGAAACCCCCCCCCCCCCCCCCCCCCAGGGGTGGATTTCGTCAAACAGAGGCGTTCGACGAAATTTTAGGGCGTTGTCCGGCATTTGACGAACGACGAACTTGGCATTTGGCAATCATCGAACAGTTCTGGGTTCGAGAAATGCCGGGCAATCGGGTGTTCGTTGAATGGGTTTTTCCCTTGTGTCCGATGAATTTCGACCAGAGTTCGTTGAATGGGTTTGAGTTCGATGAATTTTAAACGTTTTTCGTCGAACGGACTTTTCCTTTGTGTTCAACCAATTTCGTCCAGAGTTCGTTAAACGAGTTTGTGCTCGAGAAATTTCGACCAGAATTCGTCGATTGGGGTTGTCCTTCCCTCTTATTCTTGAGAAATCCTCTTGTTCTCGAGAAATCGATTCGTAGTTCTCAAGATGCAGAGAAGCTCTTCTCGAGAAGCCCATTTTAGTACTAGAGATATGTCCGTGTTCTTGAGAAGGACCTGTCTTGTTCTCGAGAAAGCTCTCCTTTGTTCTCGAGAAAATTGATTAGTTGTACCCGAGAACTGCCCTTCTTTCTCGAGAAGTTCATTCCAATACTCGAGTAATCCTGCCTTCTACTCGATTAATCTTCTTTTGTACCCAAGAAACCGGCTACATCACTAGAGTAATGCTCCTTCTACTCGAGAAATATTTCCTTACTCGTGAAATCCTTGACGTCATCTCGAGATTTCTGGTTCAGCCTACCCTGGTTCATCTCCTTAAGTATAATGATTTCAAGATTATATTTATAATAAATATATATAGATATATATATTTATACATAAGAAAACTTCTTCCACTCCTTCACTAAAGCCGTACTCCCTCATTCCCGAACCATAGAGGTGTGAGCGAGAGAGAGAACATCCGTTCATGAATCTTCCGTTAGCCGCCGATGGTGCTCTAGTGCTCGAAATCTTGAACTGATCGTAGATCCGAAATGCTTTCAACGAGAGATGCATCGTTGTGGTAAAAGTTTCCCCATTTCTTGAGTTTTTCTCATTAGGGTTTTTGCCACTAGTCTCTATTTCAGTCATTTTTGTTCAGATTTCGACTTCCCCCGTCTTCTTTAGTCCCGATCTGCACCGTGGTGCGATTTGGAGGTCTCCTCTGGCAAACAACAAGGCAAGTGGTGGTTTTAATCCCCTATTCCCTTCTTTCTCCCGATCTGCTGAAATTTATAACTTCTTTTTGTCGTCATCATTAATATCATGCTGATTATAGTGCTGTCTTAATCATTTGTTTAAATCCATTTGAATTTTCAAGTTCTTGATTTTACTAATCTAACCTTGTAAAGTGGTATATGTTTTGATGATGTGGTTAAATCTTGCTCTTTTAACCGTCCCTTAATTATTATGTAGGACGTGATAGAGTTTATCTAGGATTGTAAATCCTTCCTAAAGGTTGATCAACTGTTTCTTAAATCTATAAATGTCTAGTAGAATCCGATATGTCAAGTCTTGAGATTTATTGTAACACCCCCTATCCGTCACATAGAACATAGCAGTAGGTCCGCCCGTGGACCGATGCCATATACCACAGACAGACCGAAGGGTTACACAATGAAACCATTATGCCAATAACCAGCATCCTACATAGAGTACATTCTAGCAGAAGCAATTTAAAAGTTGCAAATTAAGAACCCATCCACAACATTAATGTCCACTACATAAACCCAACAGGAATGAATGTACAAATACACAAGTATTTGACCTTATGGCCTTACCAGAGTTTACTCAAATAAAAGTATCTTCCAAACCTCGGCACGCAGGCCAGTCACACATGAGAATAAACATGCATATTTAAGCCTTTGAGTGCTGGCTCAGCAACAAGGGCTTTTGCCATGCTATTGGACACTAGGCTCCGCAGCACCTGCAAGCAACAATCCACTGAAATGGTGGCAAACAAAAGCAACGGTCAGCTAAAGCTGACCAAATTATAATGACCCCGCCCCTAAAATCATGGCGGCGATGCTCCTTCCTTGCACTTTATTAGCATATCATAATAGTAGTGAAATCACACATCATCACAGGCGTAGGCTCGCACGACCACACACCCCGTGCTCTTAGGGCACATTCTCGGTGAACCCGGTCAAAATTTGCGGTCTCACCACCGCCCCTTCGACGACAATTCTCATAAGCATTATGGTCTTTCTGGCCAAAGCCTAAGACCCTCCATCTATGCCAACAGCGAGTACCACGTACCTTAGGTTTCTCTAACTGAACGACATAGAGCGGGTAAGGTTCCACCTAACCCATTGCTCACAACGCAATGTCAAATTAAGCCGTCTGCGCGGGTCAAGCTTCCCCGAGTCCCAATCCAATCACACACTTTACATAACCTAGTTATGTGCAAGTTGGCTCTCAGGCCACCATGTTGGTAGAATCGCGCATCTGCCCAGTTTTTCGGGTGTACCTCAAAGTTAGTCCCCAAGGTTCTATGCTGCAATCTACCGCGTAGAAAACCCGAAAAACAACCATCGGCGCGGAGTCTTCTCCGGCCATACATGCAATGCAACATCACCGATCCAGACTAACTTGTACAGGTAGGCTTCACACATCATGCCTATGTCTGTTTCTTGATTACGGACTCTACATGCAAAAATAACGGGGACTATTCATGTCTACTCAAAGGAACACCACACACTCACCGCATACTCACGAGAGCGGGCTTCCTATGAAAAAGGAATGAGGACTTCACATGTCCAAGATGAGAATCATTACCCTAGCATTTCTCTTTGGTGGCATGAAGATCTAAACGGATGAAAAGCACTGCAACGTCTTCGCCTCCGTAGATCCGAACTCGGCTTGCGATTTGGGGCTCCGAAGCTCCAACGGAGGCCGGATCTCTGCTCCTTCTTCTTCCTTGCTCTCCCCTCTCTCTAAGACTTTTAGAAAGAGAAATCTAAAAACAAATGAGGATTTACAAGCCCTATTCCCATCCTTAACTTAACATGGACAAGCCTGTGCCCTTAGATCCCAAAATAAGGAAACGGACGACCACGATTCACACTTAAAATTAGATTCCTGGGCCGAACAATGTTGAAATTTGTGAAGTGGAAGTGGGTGATGGGCAGGCCGGGCGGACTATGCGGCCTGAGCGATTTGAGTCCACGGCCTGGGCGGACTGCTGGTTGCAGCCTGGGTGACCTTGGCTGTCTTGGTGGCTTGGCTGTTCTTGAGGAGCGGCCTGGTGTGCCGCCTTGGGCGGGCTGTTGTACGGCCTAGTTAGCCTATGGCCAAGGAACGGCTTCAAGCAAAGCGGCCTGAGCGGACTACAGTTCGCGGACTGTAGGCAGTGCTTAGTTTGATCATCGGCCTTGTGGTTTTGCAAACTTGTGTTAACCTGCGATTTGGGTGTTCTATCTGAGGGAGGCTTTGTGGACTGGTGAGTCCGCGGTGTTCGCTGTTGCGGATTGCCCTTGGAGTTCAGTTACGGCCTTTGTCGAGCTCTGGTGATGCAGCAGGTGTTAGCTACTGTGGAGGACTGCACGGACTGGTGTTGAAGTCCGGCATGTGGCCGATGTCTTGGCATCTGTGCGAGTAGGGCTTGCGAGATCTGCCTTCTGGTGGGGTGTTTGGCGATCTGCCTTGGGGCAGGCGGACTGGGCCTTGTCCGCCGTGCTCGCGCTTGATCTTGGTGGTTTTCTGGACTTACTCGCATTCAGTGACAAGTTCAGTGTGTCTGCGGTATCCGACAAGTCGGCTGTTGACCGGGCGGACTGCCTGTTGGTCGTGGACTTGTGGCAGATGGAGGCTTGACTTTCGAGTTGTGCGGACTGCCTCCTTTTCCGTACATATAGTGCACAGACTGTCGCAGTGGTGGCTGTCCTTGTGAGGTATTTGCGGGCTATGCAGACTAGTGCCTTGTCCGCATAGTATGGGAGGACTAATGCGAGTTCGCTTGTTGGTGAACATCTTCATTTTTTCTCCTGGAGGGTTTCTCTTGGAATCCGGCTAAGTCCTTGCGGACTCAGCGGACGGGTCTTTGCTTGTGCGTGAGCCAGGGTGGTGACTCTATTCACTAGGGTGGTGACCACAAAACACACCTCGCCTATAAATAGACCCCCCCCGACACGTCTACAGTAACTGAGTGAACAGTAAGTAGGGCTTGAGCACATTATTCCGGTCTGGATTTTCCAGTCCGCGCGGGTTGAGTAGAGCTGACGGTTTGTTGTGTGCAGGTCGTGCATCTAGCTTCAAGGAGCCAGGAGTTTGGCTTTGACTTCAGTCAAGTACATTGAAGTGTGCGGTCTCTGCGGTCTCCGCTGGTCGCTTCTGCGGCTTGTCAGTGGTTCTCTACTTCAGCGTTTCCAAGTTCCAATAACCTGTCTGCCGGTCTCAGGCGGGTAGGCGGTATGTTCTTCAGTTCATCAGCAGTCAGCGAATAACGGTGTGTCCGCACAACCTCGCGGTCTCGGTGGACTCCGTGTGCTATTCGGCTTGTAGCAGTAGTAGTTCGGGCGGCTTTAGCAACCTTGGAGGATTAGGCGGTCTCGGCGGTTTCCAGTACTGTCCGCCCGACTTGTTTTGTGCTTTCTATTTCTAGCTTGTGTACTGGCGAAATCATGTCTCGCTATATATAACTTGCCCTGTAAAGAAGTGTGAATGAATATATGACCTGCTTGTTCTTCCATTTGCATTTAGTGTTAAGATTGCTCTTTGGGCTTCCGCATGATCATGGTGTTAACTGGATAGTTCTGAGAATATTAATTTAGCTTTAGGCTATCTTGCTGACCACTTTGAGAAAATTCAACATGGTATCAGAGCCAGGTTCAGTTGCTTGAGCGGTGAACAACGCGTGCTGTTGCTCTGTTATTGCTTTGTTCATCTGGAAGCTTAACCAAAGGTTGTTGCAATGGAAGTAAGCTACGCAAGAGGTCTAGGTATTGAACTCTTAACGCCGACTAACTTTAAGAAGTGGAAGCCGTGCATGAAGAGTAACCTTCTGGGCGAGGAGCTTTTGGAGGTTGTTGGTGGTGATGACAGACAGGAAGCTACTGCTATTTTTGGTACTGCTGAGCAGGTGATGCACTAGAGAAAAACCAATGCTAAGGCGGAGTTTGTTCTCAAGAGGGCTGTTTCACCAGAACTGTTTGATCACATCATTGGATATGAGTCTGCTGCTAATATTTGGACAATTATTGATGAGTTGTTCAATCGGAAGAATGTAGCACGACTTCAGTTTCTGGAGAATGAGTTGGCTTGGACATCTCAAGGAGACCTGACCATCTCAAAATTCTTTCTGAAGATGAAGAGCTTGTATGCTGAGCTGTCAGCACTTGATCCGGATGAGCCTATCTCTGAGGACAAGATAAAAAGGCACATAATCCGCGGCTTGCGGAAGGAGTATGTTGCCTTTGTGACATCTGTTCAAGGTTGGGCTACTCATCCATCTCTGCTGGAGCTTGAGAACCTGCTTGCTCTATAGGAAAGTTTGGCAAGGCAGATGGCAGGAGTTACTGTAACAGTGGAAGCCAGTGAAGCTCTCTTCTCGGGCAAGAAGAAGAAGGGATGGGAAGGGAAGAAGAAGAAGACTGCTGCTGAAAATGAGCCTTCAACTTCTTATCAGCCATAGAGGAGCGCTGCTCCTAAGAAGGATTGGAAGAAGAACTTGAAGTGCTATAGGTGTCATCAGTGGGGACACTTCAAGCGTGTCTGCAATGTCAAACTACAGCCTGTGCATGCTGCAGGCAAGGAGGAAGCTTGCTCTAAGAGTAAGGAAGCTGGATGGGGCGGAGCTTTCATGATGGGCACTTGTATCCGTTCTTTGCCCGCTATCATCTTCAACGACGAGTGGATCGTGGACTTTGGGTGTGGTCATCACCTCACCGGAGACAAGTCGAAATTCTCTTCATTGCAAGCTTGCTCAGTAATGAAGCAATCATAACTACTGATAATACTGTTTATGCAGTAGAGAAAGAGGGGGTTGTGTCTTTGGGTAGTGATAAGGGGCCACTCACGTTAAGGAGTGTGTATCACGTGCCGGGCATGAAGAAGAACCTCTTCTCTATGACCAATGTGGTCGGCGCGGGTTATCACGTTCTGTTTGGGCCAACAGAAGTTGAAAGTGAAGCTTAGATCTGAAATACTCTATTGTGGGGGGGGGGGTGAATAGAGTATTGTGGTCTCCTAAAAAATCTTTACAACTTTTGCTGTAAAGCTAGGTGAACAGGTTAGTAATCAGAGTAATAAATACATCAACCTAACAAATCACAGAACACAGTCAAAACAAAAGAAAAAGGGCAACCAGACGACACAAGAAATTATAGTGGTTCCCGAACCTGGGTAAATCCACTCTTCTACCACCCTGGTAGAATCCACTCAGATTTTTGATCAAGTGCCTGACACCAATGAGCTTTTGTTCAGGTGCTCAAAAACCAAAACCTCAAGTCTTTTGGTAGGAGACTTGCAACCAGGAATAATTTTGAATAGACTTAAAACCCTGTACAGAAGATGGAAAAGGAGTGATGTTGTCTTCTCTTTCTCAATAACAACTGAGAAGACTAGTGGATTGATTTTAGCAGATTGCTCCCCCTGAGATCTTGAATGGATCAGGAAGTCTGGAGCACTTCTTTAGGGTGACAGGTCTTCAAAACTAGATTGCCTTGACCAGAGATTGCTTCAGGAACTTCTTTGACAGATAGAGTTATTGTTGTCCTTCTGAAGTTATCCTATAGGGTTGAAAGAAGAAGACTCTTGATGGAGATTGTATGTTCTTCTTCTTCTTGATGATGTTCTCTGGCCTAGGCTGATAGCAATGTATGAAACTGTGATTTCTGTAAAACTTCTTGAATGTGATCTCTATCTGTGTGTGTCTATCTAGTACTGCTTAATCTTTTCTTCTTTTTGTTAAATGACTGAAGAACACATTCGAAATTAGAATCTGTGAGCAGTAAATGCAGTCGGCCTGGGAAGGAAGCGACAATCAATGAATTCCCTAACTGTCCCATGGAAAAATGACATGTAATAACCATGATCAATGCTCGTTCTAACGGTAACATTTCGAGATGATTGAGCATTAATTACTCAGGAATCATCGCCAAGAAAAGAGACAGAAAACTTGAGAAGACCTAAGTCTGGAATCGTTGAACGAAGAACAGGAATCGTTGAGCTAAGTTCACAGTTCGTCGAGCTGAGCTGATGAGTTCGTCGACCAGACAATAGCAATTAGTCTTCAAGGGAAACTTGTCAATTCTGCTACAATATTCATCGAACTGACAATCTTCATTCGTCGAGCTGACAATCATCATTCTTCGAACTGAGATCCAAATTCGTCGATCGAAGAATGATTGTGTACTTAGAATCTGAGAAGTCTCTGGCTACGAAGGATTCAAATCGTAGACCAGAAATCGTCGAGTAGAGTACTGAGTTCGTCGACCTGACAAATTGACTTCGTTGACCTGAGAAGTTGTGAACTTGAGGTCCAAGTTCGTCGAGCTCAGAATCCTGTTCGTCGAACAAAGCCTAAAGTTGGACTTAGAAAAATCTGGAGTTACCCTGGCTTTAGCTTGTTGAAGTATCCCAGGTTTCGTCGAACAGAGAACGAAGATTGTCGAGCTCAGCACAGAGAAATATCTCAAGATTGTCGAGCTCAGAACGCCTTTCGTCGACCTGAGTTCGACAAACGTCGAACTCATTTTACTTAGTCTGGAAATCTTCCAATTATTGAGTCTCTGATGGTCTTGTTGATAGCTGGTCCATCTGATATTGACTCTAAGAACTTGGCCTAGACTCTAGGACACAAATTTGACCCTAGCTATACATGATGGGTCATATCCTAAGTTAGTGAACTTAGCCCAAATCAACTAGGGATCCAACAATCTCCCCCTATTTGGGTGAGGTCACTAATAGACTTAAAACATAAACAAACAGATAAGCAAAGCAAGAAAAAGATATATCTAGCAGAGAATTGCTAACACATGCAGCAGATATATATGTACATAGGCTTTGTTTAAACAAATAACATAGTTTGAAAGTAAATGCAGAAAGAAATTGATACAAAGTAAAAATTACTTCTTCTGCTTCTTCTGCATAGACTTGACTTCTTTTGTCTTCTCTCCTGTCTTTTTAAAGATAATTTCTCTATTTGGATCTAAAGCCTGTACCTGTGTCATTGTCATGTCAGCTGCCCCAATAATCTTCAGTGATGTAGCTCTGGGGACAACTTGCTTTAGTATGGAGCTTCATGTAATCATCAACATTGAAAAGTTTATTGGCTTTATAAAATCTTTTTAGTTCTTCCTTCCTGTATTTTGACATAGTTGTATAACCTGATATGTCTTTACCTTCAGCTTTAGCTTTATTAATCAGCGACAGACTAATAAGTTCCTGGAACCTGGCCATTTTAGCAGTGTTGGATGTTTCAGGATCCTCAAAAGGAATAGGAAGAGAATTTGGTTTTCAAGACTTTTAGCTTTCTGATCTGCAAATGTATGTTGTTGTTGCTGTTGTTGCTATTGTTGATTTCCTGAGTAATGATGTCTTTGCTGACTGCTTCCAGAGGATCTTCCTTGATGTCTCTGATAGGTTTGTATAGGGGCAGATCCCTGAGAGCTAGAGTCAGTGGCACCAGCTGCTGGAGGAGGTGGAGGAGGTGGATCTCTTCTATATCTCTGAACTGGTGCAGGAGAGTATCTCCTACTTCTTTTCCTCTCCTTTTGCTAATTCTTTGACAGCCACATCCAAGCAGGCATTCCCTTATAAGGAGTAACATTATGCAGGATGTAGTAGGGAGTGTCAGCTGTTGGATTGGGCTTAAGAGCAGGAGGAGGAGGAGCCTTCCTTTTCTTTGACAGCATTTTATTCTTCTTGGCAGCTTCTTCATCCGAATCATCTTCATCATCATGTTCATCATCTTCACTGCCAGAACCATGAGGGATACTATATAAAGCATCCAATACTTTCAAAGCTTTATCATCAATGACAACCTTTTCTGTAGCAGGGGCAGAAGTTTCAAAAACTGAAGTTTCAGCAGTAGTTGAAGAAGAAACTATACAAGAATCAGAGGTAATTAGGATAGAACTTTCAGCTGCTGCCTTATTTTCTTATTCAATATCAGGCAAGATCAGCTTATCTAGATCTGGCATAGGTGAGTCATCCATAACAAAAGTTGGTGCTGAGACAGCTTCTGGATAAGATGGAATAGCTGCAGAGGTTGGAGTAAAAACTGGAATTTCAAAACTGTCACAGAGTTGCTTAGCAACTGCTGGACTAACAGGAGAAGTATAAGGAACAATAGCCAACTGTGGCTTAGTGGAAGGGAACTGTACATAAATTGTATCAAAATTTCTCAACAAACCAGTCAAATCAACTGTGGGATTTAAATGGAAATCACCAAAAGTTTGAATCTGCTCTGGAACAGACTCATCTATATCAATGTCAGTGTCCATGAAATGAATCAATTCAATCAAATCTGAATCAAATTCTGGTAAAACTGCTGCATCTGCATCTGAAACTACTGTAGAAGGAACTGCTGCTACATCTACATCTGCTGCTGCTTCATCACAGAGCATCTCCCCCTGCCTGGGTTCAGGAGAGCCTGGAGACAGGCCCCTGAATGAAGAGGGGGCAGCAGAAAGGAGAAATACTTCGACAGATAAATTACTTCGACAGATAAAGAATTTATAGAATTCACAAGAGGTGTAATGGACTCTGTGATTAGTGATTTAAGGAGGGGAGTGAGCAGGGTTATGATGGTAGAGATAGTGGGGGGTTCCAAAGATGGATAGGTAGTTGGTGATGGTAGAGAAGTAGATGAAGTGAGGGGAAAAGATGGAGGAGATATAGGTGGAATGGCATCTGCTATGATGGTGTCTGATGGAGGTGGAGAAGGGGATGGCATATAAAAATGTGGAATGTTAGACAAATGAGGTGGAGGAGGTGATGCTGGAGGAGTTGGGTGTGGATTCTCTTGAAGGGGGGTAGATGCACTATCAGTGATGTCAAGTGGTGGAGAGGGAGGAGGAGTAGGGACATGAGAATGTTGCTGTGATTGGGGTGCTGGAGGAGATGGAAGACTGGTTGAAGATGGAAGATGGGTTGCTGGAAGAGGTTGGGGAGATGGGATGATCTCTTCTGCAGGGTGGGGAGTGGCCTTCATAGCCCTTGTGCTCTCAAAAGCTGGGATGGAAGAGAAGGAAGCCTTGGATGGCTTGGTGATCATCCTCTCCCATCTTCCAAACAAAGCGCATGTGAGACGCTTGCTGGCATTGATGAAGATGGTCGGGGAGACCATAAATTCACCTGCTTTCGCTTGAAGTAAAATACCCAGGATTCTTCCAAAGCATACCACTTTCTTACTGTTTTTCTTCTTGATCAACTCAAAGAAGATCTTGCCCCAATCAACTTGACGCTTGTTGACCACTGCGCACATGACAAGGAATTGGTGTCTTGTTATGTAATCGTGCGCGGAGTGCTTGCCCATCAACACTTTTCCCACAATATCTGCCAAGAACTGGTAGGCAGCAGAGAGCTATTTCTTTAACAACTTGTTAGGGTTACACCCAGTAAACCCCATCAGATTCAACATCGAATTATACTCATCAGAATCTACATCCAAATCTTCGACGCCATTTACCAACTCAAAAATTTCAGAAAGAACGGCGGGTGATAAGGAAACAACATTACCCCCGATATTCCCTGTTAAGATGTTGTGCTCAGAAGCAGACGAAGTATATACCCATTCCTTAATCTCAGTTGCATGCAGTTTGATTCGCCGGGTCATAAAATCCGTGAGACCTTGCTCTTCTAGAAGTTCCAGAATATAGAGAAATATAGGGTCAGAATGCTGTAATGAATCAAAGTCCATATCAAATCCTGTGTCGAATTTCATTGCATCCAGGGTGCTCGCTGGAATCGCCATTGATGACCTGCAAGAGAAACAACAGCGATCAAGTGCAACAGGAACTGAAAGCGCGGGACGGAGATCGAACAAAACCTAGATATAGGGTTTTCCTGAATATGAATCGACAAACTCCGTTCCACGAAAAAGAAACAGTTCTTCGAACTGAGGTCGACGAAATAAATTATAGATAGATAATTCGTCGATCTCATCCAAAAGAAACGAACCTAGTTCGTCGAACTCTGTTCGAAGAAATATCTTCTGAAGCAAAGTTCGTCGATCTCCGGTCGACGAAAATTGTTTCCACATAGAGAATTCATCAATCTCCGTTCGACTAGCATCTCTCAAACTTTCCCTAATTCATCGAACTCCGTTCGACGAACTCTGGAAAATTCGTCGAATGCAGACAGAAATTTATTGAACTCTTCTCCATTGATCATTCCCAGTTGATTTATAAATCACTAGAAATATGGATTATGTTAATTTTCGTTTTGTCTACACTATCTCTAATGAAATGATGCCTTATATCAATATGTTTAGTCCTACTATGGTGAACTGGATTCTGTGTTATAGCAATAGCACTAGTGTTATCACAAAATAATGTTGAATTATTTAAGTTGACACCATAGTCTAGTAGTTAGTTTTGTATCCATAACATTTGTGAACAGTAGCTGCCAGCAGCCATATATTCTGCTTCTGCAGTTGATGTAGACACAAATGTTTGCTTTTTACAAAACCAAGAGACAAGCCTCATTCCCAGGAACTGGCAAGTTCCA
This sequence comes from Platanthera guangdongensis, assembly GCA_039583875.1. NCBI lineage: Eukaryota > Viridiplantae > Streptophyta > Magnoliopsida > Asparagales > Orchidaceae > Platanthera > Platanthera guangdongensis. The sequence goes on from CM077164.1 coordinate 121,057,968, forward strand.
GAGGTACTCTTCCTGTCCACTCTACATCCAGCATAGTCAGCATCTGAGTATCTAGTTAACTCAAACTCTGACTCTACAGGATACTAGAGTCCTAGATTTGGGCAACTCTTTATATATCTCAAAATTCTTTTTAAGAAAATAAGGTGAGATTCTTTGGGGTTCACTTGGAACCTAGCACAAAGGCATGTGGCAAACATGATGTCAGGCCTGCAAGCTGTTAGGTATAATAGGGATCCAATAATTGCCCTATAATGCTTCTGATCTACAAGTTTCCCTGCTGCATCAGAATCCACAACAGCATTGGTAGCCATAAGTGTTTTCATTCCTGAACCATCACCCATCCCAAACTTCTTAATAAGCTCTTTAGCATACTTAGCTTGGGAGAGGAAGATACCATCAGGGAGCTGCTTCACTTGGATACCAAGGAAGTAGGAAAGCTCACCAATGCTACTCATCTGAAATTTGGAATGCATGATGTCAGCAAAACTCTTGCATAATTTGGGATCAGTAGACCCAAAGATGATGTCATCCACATATATTTGTACTAACAATATTTGGTCCTTATGATGTATAGTGAAAAGAGTTTTATCTATGGTTCCTCTTGTAAATTTATGCTCTAACAGAAAGCTTGCTAAGGCCTCATACCAAGATTCTTGGAGCTTGCTTTAAACCATAGAGAGCTTTATGCAATTTAAACATAAAAGATGGTTGAGTTAGAGAGATAAAACCTAGAGGTTATTCCACATAAACCTCTTCTTGAAGCACTCCATTCAAAAATGCACTCTTGACATCCATTTGGAAAACTTTGAATCTCCTGTGAGCTGCATAGGAAAGGAATATTCTAATGGCCTCTAACCTTGCAACAGGGGCAAAGGTTTGGTCATAGTCAATTCCTTCCTCTTGCCTGTAGCCCTGAGCAACAAGCCTAGACTTGTTTCTCAAAATGTTTCCTTGAGCATCTAGCTTGTTTCTGTAGACCCATTTGGTTCCAATAACTATGTAGTTATGATGTCTTGGAACCAAATTCCAAACTCTACATCTCTCAAATTGATTTAGTTCCTCTTACATTACAATGATCTAGTGGGGATCTTGCTCAGCTTCGTGGATGGAGAGAGTGTTGGGTATTGTATCCACAATTACCTGGATTTGAGGAAGCCACCTGTAAAGCTAAGATGAATTCACAATGTATTTGATAAAATATTTCAAGTTGTGCTTGCAGTTATTCCATGCTAAGTGCACACCAATGTCAGGGTGCAGTAGGTCAGTATACACGGGTCTGCACGACGTAATCCTTCGTTGAGCAGATCAGTGTGTTGGCCTACATGTACTCTCTCTATTGGAGTGCACTTACTTTCAAGTACAGGGATGTGTTTATGCAAGAGCAGACAAGGAGCAAGGATGAGTCAAAGAGCAGCTTAGAGGCGTAAGATGAAAAATCATCTAAGTAAGAATCGACGAGAATCACCAAGTGATTCTCGCCGATTCGGCGAGAATCACTAGTGATTCTCGCCGAATCGTCGAGAATCACTGGCTGATTCTCGCCGGCTAAATCAGAGTGCATTCAAGTCAAATTCGACGAGAATCACTTTGTGATTCTCGACGAATCGTCGAGAATCACTTTGTGATTCTCGCCGAATCGTCGAGAATCACCCTTGATTCTCGACGATTCGACGAGAATCACAGGTGATTCTCGCCGATTTTTACTTGGGCAATTTTCGGGATAAAGCTGTACCGGATTCTGCCGCTGGAACTATTTTGAACCGGATTTAGGGTTTCTTCTTGTGGGACCCACAACGGTCATATTGAAGTTGTCTACATTATAAATACAGGCTTATTTTTGAACAGTATAGACGACGGAATAAAATATACGAAGCCGAGCCGCGACGTGACCTAGATCGCGATTTCCGCTCCGCCGCTGCCGCCGTCGCCGCTCGAGCAAGTTGGTCGTCGGTCTTGATCGTGGTTTCTTCCAGATCTTCCGGCGACAGAAGCTTAGCCAAGCTTAGAGTCTCACGCGTCTAACCGGAGATCTCTTGTCTCTTGATTTGTAGATCGGGAAAATCTTCCCCATCCGAATCGATCGAAACGATTGATCCTAGTGTGACCGTTGGTAGACCTAGCTAGCTTCGCTACGAAGTTTGGATCTCCAAAGTACAACAGCCGCACATCATTGTCGCCGCCGATCCCGTGAACCTAGCCGCCGCCCATCTTGCCGCCGCCGGTTCCGGGCAGATTCTCTCCAAGAGAGATCTAGGGTTGTGGACTCTTCGTGGACTTCAAAAACACGTCGTCAACAAAGAGGGACACCTTAGTCTCAAAACGTAGTTTGTATCTCTTGTACATTCTAGTTTTACTTTTGTTGTAAAGGAACGTTGGTTCCTAGTTGTAAGGGTTGGGTGCAACCCGTGTTGTGGGAGTGTTGACTCCTACGTGTGGAAGGGTACCTTCCGATAGTGCAAGGATTGGATTTCAATCCTGTTGGTGAAGAGACCGAGTCGTCCCTTGTTGGGAGATAGGTCGAAGGGGGAAAGTGGATGTACGTACCCAAATCGGGGAACCACTATAAATAGCTTGTGTACTCTTTTGTGCTGTGTTGTTTTATGTTCGTGTGCAGGTACAATTTAAATTCCGCAAAAACGCTGCACGTCACCTATTCCCCCCCCCCCCCCATAGGTGAAGATAGTTGACACTAGGTGGACTTTCAAGTGGTATCAGAGGGAGGTTACTCATCAAAAAGGTTTACACCTTGAGTAGAATCCTGCAACCAGTGTCAGAAGCATGGAGCTGGATCATGAGATATCGCCACTAAGACTTCCCACATGCACAAAGGAGTATTATCCCGTCTGGAGGATGAGAGTGTCGTATCACTTGGAGGCTATCGATCCTCGAGCATCTTTCATCCTGGAAGAGGGTCCTTTTATTCCTATGAAGACCTCCGACTCTGGAAAGATTATCCAAGTGCCCAAGTGCATTGCTGAGATGTCGGAGACGAAACTTTCATTATTTAATCTGGACAAGAGGATTCGTCAGATTATCATGGATATCTGGTCTGGACATTCTTGCTCTAGATTGGAAAAATGTGAGACGGCCAAATCTATGTGGGTGATGATCTCATAGCTAATGGGGGGATCAGAGAAAGCTGGAATCTGCTGTCAACTAGAGGATGAAGCCTATGTGGGGGTCCTCGCCTCTGAAGATGAAGGCAAGGATCAATCGAACAACATCAGAGCTCCAGTGTCCGTGTTAGAGACTGAAGAGGCCAGTGAGGAAAGCAGCTCTGATGAGGATGACACAACGGTCACTGGCTCTAATGACAATAACACTGAAGAGCAGGTAACTTTTTCATCCTGCCCCGTCTCTCTTGAAGTTTCTGAAGACAGGAACTGTGTCCCTTCAGAAAATTCTGATTCCCTGAATAGAGCCCTTCAGAAAAGCAACCTGCTTGTTGAAGAACAAGCTCAGGAGATTGCACGACTGAAGATCTTGTTGGTTCTCCAATTGGCATCCAACAAGGTTAAGGACTCTAAAATCTCTGATCTAGAGAGTAGTCTAGAGATTGAGAAAAGGATAGTATCAAACTTTTCCAAGGTTGATGCTATGAAGAGAAAGGAAGAAAACGGGTGGATCTCCCGAATTATCAATTCGTGGAGAAATGGGGAAACGGTATTCCGACCCCCCACTCCAAACAGGAAGGGTATTCATCATGCCTTCAGGTATGACCACAGGAATAATCATGGTCACTGCAAGGGTGATCTGTCCTCATGTGGAGACACCCATAGTGCAAGGGCTGTCATGGCCACCCATGAGAGAATACCTAAGGCTCATTCTGAGCCCTTTGTATTCTCGGCCACTGCCCCTACTCGGCATGAATTGGCTGGTATCAGCTCTCAGAACTCTTCTCTCCACCCAAGGACACAGGAAATGGGGGTTAGAAGTCATGCTGTAAGTTCTCATGGGGCCTCAGGAAGGGGGCTGTCTGAAAGGAAGGCACCACCTCCCAGACCTCGTGACGCTCGCTGCATGCATTCATTCCACCCTTCCACGTGTCACGGTGGAAGAGGCAGTTCTGGGAGCAGATCCAGATCTATCCCGTTTGGACCTAGGCGCATGACTACCTCAGTCACTAGATCAGGTCAGAAACAGAGATATAACATTCACGAGTGTTGGTGATGTGGCAAGGTGGGACACTTTGCCATAGACTGTTGGCACAACCCCTCTGTGTCAAGGGCAAGGGCCTATCCACATCTCCAGGGCAGAGGTAGTCTTCCTGTCAGGATTTCTGAAGGAAGGCAGTCGAGTGTTTATTCTAACAGGAACCTAGGACCCAATATGTATTGGGTTCCTAAGTTAAAGTAACTCTCTTTTGCAGGGTAGTCTAGGTTCCCGTAAATATAATGGGAACTAGACAGTAGATGTTTCAAGACTGAATTGGAACATGCATCTGGAATAACAGCAGTGATATCTATATGGGCATACTCACATCGAGCACCTGGTATGTTTTAGTCAGAGAGGCTAAATGCTAACTCTCATAATCCCAGGTATTTCTCATCAGCTCCAAGACTTGAGTCATTTTCTATCGACATTTACATATATATATATATATATATATATATATATATATATATATATATATATATATATATATATATATATATATATATATATATATATATATATATATATATATATATATATATATATATACATACATATATGTGTGCACATCTAAGGATAGGTTAACACGGTGAATATAAACCTTAGATACATCATTAAAGAGTTATCGGTAATTCCACTGGTAGATTCAAGAACTAACATCTACAAGCGTAAATTAGTTCACTGAAAACTAACGAAGATACGTCTTTGGAAATCTCGACAACGAAGATACGTCATTGGAAATCTTGCCATCAAGAAATGTATGGAAAAGCCCGGTTCAAACCCTAAATAGATTGGCTTTAAGAAGTATTTATATATTTAGAAGATTTTTAAATTGACTTGACATCGGAAGACTTCGAAAATCCGGCATGTCTCTTAACCCGTAGATTCCTGTTAAAGAATTCCTTCAATTTCGACTTAGACAAACGGAAACCCTTTAAAATCCCTTTTTAAACCCGTCGAAATCTTGCCAGTCTCCCGCCGACCCTTCATATTCCGCTGGAAATCCTTTTTAAACTCGCTGATCGCCTCTTTCGTCGACAACAGCAGGACTCTCGCCGATCGCCTCCTTCGTCGACAACAGCAGGAATCGACAACAGCAGGACTCTCGCCGACTCGTGAAGCATTCCCGCAAGATTCCCGCAAGCTTCTTCCCGTAGGTCTCTCACCGAAGGACTCTCACCGAAGGACCCGTGATTCTTCCCCTTCCGTCGACATCGCGCAAGATCTCTCACCAAGGACCCTCGCCGACTCTTCCCGATTCGCCGATCTCGCCGATTGCCTTCTGTGGATCTCTCCTCTCTCTCGTCCAGGGATTTCTCCACAGTTTTGATCACTCACAGTCGGGTGCACCTCCCGGGTGTTCGTCGTCTTTATCAAACTAACTCACTGTCTACGCTGTTAGGTAACCACATCCTCATCCTTACAAGAGCTTTACTACAAGTGTCGCTTCCCTTTTGACTTTTGATTAAGCGTAGAGTAGGGATTCTCTCCCTAGGTTTGCGATGTAACACCCCAGTTTTTGCAAGAGGTTCAGTCTGCTGTTCTGGAAAATTTTTGGGTTCTGGCAGGAGGCACACGGCCTGCGACACGGGCGTGTCGCAGGGCGTGTCGAGGCCGTGTCGACACTCGGCCCAAGTGTCGACACTTTTGCTCGACAGTGTGTCGAGACTGGGGCACACGGCTTGGGACACGCCCGTGTCCCAGGCCGTGTCACCTCTCGGGTTGGTGTTGGGGCCGTGTCGTTGGAGACACACGGCAGGCCACACGGCCGTGTCACTTGGGACACGGGCGTGTCGGATTGAACACGGGCGTGTCGAATGCCCGTGTCTGATTCCAGGCACGTCGATTTGAGACGGCGAATGAGGCACACGGCCCTGGACACGGGCGTGTGCCAGGCCGTGTTCGGCCCAGGTCTTTTATTTTCCAGGCGAATCGCAGCCAGTCTTTTTCTGGTTTTGGGATCTAACGGTTCAGGCCATCTCCTGGACAGTTAAGTCCGAACTTAGGGTTACAGATCCTCATTCTTTTTCAAGTCCTCTCTTTCTTAGTTCTTGAGAGAAACTAGAGCAAGGAGGAAGAAGAAGAACTTTTGGGCTGTAGGAAGGGTTTCGGAGCTCCGAATCGCGAGCCGAGTCCGGATCCGTGAAGCTTGGAGCATTGCGAAGTGTTCCATCCGGCTATTTTGCCATGGCAAGGAAGAGGAGTCGGAAGGTAACGACATCTCTCCTCTCGGTCTTTAGGATGCACGTTTTAGCATCATCTAGTTTTCTTTTCTCTATTTTTGGGCACCAAACTCTCAAATGAGAGGGGTTTTGGCTTGCCAAGTTTCAAGAGGAACTTCCGGGTCGATTGAGTCCGTCCCCGGCATATCTTTGCATTAGAGATCCGCTTCGCTAGTGGATTAGGCATGGTGGGTGAAGCCGTAGTCGCGACCGTTAGTCCGGCTCGGTGATGTTGCATACCAACTAGTGATTCGTAGAGATTTCCGATGCGGTAAGTTGTCGTTTGTGTTGTGGTGGTGATTGTCCCGTTTGCTTGAAAAGAGTACATGTAGTCGAACCCGGACAAGGTTAGCTCCTCGTGGTGGTAGATGGTTTCCTTGACAAGGTTAGCTCCAAATGAGAATGGAGATGGTTTCCTTGGTGGACAAGGTTAGCTCCGCACGAGTTGGAGATGTTTTCCTTGGAGCGCGGGAACGCTGCGGTACAAAGAGGGATTGCGATGTGTTTAGTCTTGGTTGTGTTGTGCCAAGGCGTGGCTATGTCTCCGTGGTCGGCTGGCTATCCCGTGACACGTGCGTCATGTGTGGAGAGTGTCCCGGCGAGACTAGTCCCCTTCTGTGAGACTGACGAGAATGCCAAGCTTGGGGCAAGCCCGGGCAAAGAGGCCATGAGCGGGTGGGGTCCAGCAAGGCTTCTTAGAATCGGTCAGTCTGTGGTTGTTGGAATCCTGACATGAGACGTCAGAGCTTGCAGGCAAGCCCGGGGCTAAGCCCACGAGCGGATGGGGCCTTGGCAAGATTTCCATGTGGCGGCCTGTGCGCCGTGTGAGGGAGTTGTGTCTCCCTCAATGTTTGCGGCTTTATGCCAATTGGGGAAATGTGAGTACCCAAATGTTGTGATGTTGTGCTAGATGCATACGGTTTAGGGTACCTTGGGTGAAGCCCGGGTGTTGCATTCATGTTGCATAGTAGGCCCTTTCTTTATATGCTCAACCAGTAGAGAACATGTTTGTTGATTGAGACATCCAAGCCTGTTTTAATGTTTTTCTATTTATAGAAATTTGTATTGCATATGAAGTGCTGACTTGCAGGTTGGAGGGTTCCCCGGGGTCCGTTAGGGGCGGCCGGGAGGAGATGTGTTGTTACACAGTTTGAGGTCAGCCTTTGCTGACCCACGTTACTAATAATTTTTACAGGGCAAGGATCGCACGCAGGAGCTAGCACGCCGGCCAAAAAGGCCTAAGCCCATGAAGTGTTTTTCTCTTTTGTAGCACTACTTTTGATGATGTATGTTTGAGACTATTTTTGTCCGGCTTGCATGCCGAGGTAGACTAGGAGTGCTGAGCACATTCATGTTTGATTGTACTGTATACCCTTTTGGACATTTGATGTAAGGCCTTAAGGCCATTTGTTTACTCTTTTGGATTAGTGGATAACTTCTAGTTGTGCTTGGTTTTCCGCTGTGTTGTGCAAGTGTTTTGAGTTTGGGTAGCTATATCAACTTTTAATACTAAAGCTGTGGTGTTCGTATGTTGTGGGGCCCCGGCCGGACCCATATTATACGTCCATTACAGGGGAGGTGTTACAATTTGGTATCAAAGCGAGGTTAGATTCAAGGTCAGTGCGTAGAGAAGTTATCCACATAAGAGTAACGCGGGACCATGAGTGTCCTTATGTTTTAGTCTTGAGATTGGAGACTAATCCCTTATTTCTTGTCTTCCTGAAGAGTGCAAGCAACGAGGCGGGCACTTCAAGAGCAAGGGATGATCTCTCGGCGAGCAGTGCTACTGCTCCAGGTCTTTTGGGCACGGGTGTAGACCCGGCCGACTTCTGCCGCATGCTTGCAGAAGCGATGGTGGCAGCTCAAGCTGCAGCAGCGGCTCAGGTGGCAGCCCCTGCCACACCAGATACGGCAACGGCCGTGCCAGGAGCAGAAGCCAGGCGAGTGGAGCCTTAGGCGGAGAGAGTAGTTGTTGGACATGGAGATCGACACATGAAGTACTTCCTGAGTTTCCATCCCCCGTCCTTCAAGGGTACTGGAACGCCAACGGATGCGGAGGACTGGTGGGTTCGTATTCAAGAACTGTTAAGGGCGGCAGAGACGCCAGAGGAAAAGAAAGCTGAGTATGCGGCTTTCATGTTGGAAGGGGATGCCAAGTTATGGTGGGTGGCCCATAGCGGCCGCCAGTTTCCGGGACGCACCCCGTCAGAGGAAGAGTTTGGGGACGCTTTTCTTAAGAGGTATATCCCAGTTTCAACTCGGTTGGCCCTGCAGAGGCAGTTTCTGCATCTAGTGCAGCGAGACAAGACAGTGGATGAGTACGTGCAAGAGTTCACCCGATTGGGTCGTTATGCGGGAACGACAATGGCGGATGATGTAGAGAGGGATAACCTCTTCTACCAAGGGTTGAGGGAAAATTTGAGACAACCCCTCATCTCCATGAAGAGGGCGGGATTTAATGAGCTAGTTGAAGCCGCCAGGAGTTTGGAGAATGATTTGGAGCGAACCCAACGCCGTAAGGGTTTTACTCCCAAGCAAGGGGAAGGGAAGCCTTCCCAATCTCATGGAAAGTCTGATGGGAGTAGGTGGAGGAAGAAGCCTTCCACTTCCAGATCTGGTGAGAGGAGCAACTGGACGCCTGGGGGTTCCCACTCTAGGGGACCGCCGACGTGCTACAACTGCGGGAAGGTTGGGCACATAGCCCGTGCTTGTCAGCAAGGGGGAGCGGGGCAAGAGTCAAAGCAGGAGCAGTCTGTGCGCTCGGGCCCCAGTGCTGCAGAGAAAGGAAAGATGGCGGAGTCGAGCGCTTCTCGGTTCCAACCGGTGCAACCAAGGGCCTACAACCTTGGACAGCAAGAAGCGATCCGCCAGACGGATGTGGTGACAGGTATGAAGAGAATTTAAGTTTAAATTTTGTGCTTCATCCTTTTAGACTTTTGTGTAATGTCTATGTTGTAGGCTTCGTGTTAGTTTCCGGATACCCCGCTAGGGTATTGTTTGATACAGGAGCATCGCACTCCTTTCTTGCGGAGAGCTTCATCCGGAGAATAGGAGTTGAGTCTTTCTCGTCGGGAGCAGAGCTGAAAGTGCGCATGCCCAATGGGTCATCTATGACCACCGGGGCTAAAGGGCGCATTTGTTGGGAGCTAGACGGAGTTGTCTTCGCTCTGGAAGCGGCAGTGTTACCATTAGTAGAGTTCGATGTCATTTTGGGTATGGACTGGCTTGCAGAGCAGCGCGCCAGTATTGACTGCCTTTCTAAGGTGGTGACCTTAAGGAGTAAAGGGCAAACAGAAGTCAAGTTTGAGGGCCTTGGTGGAGTGGCATGTTCCCTGATATCGGCCATGCAGTTGGTGCGGGCGGTTAACCAGGGTGGTGTAGCGCTTGTAGCGTTATTGGAGGTTCGTCTCTCCCAACTGTCGATTGAGGAAGTGCCTGTGGTGGCAGAGTTCAAGGATGTGTTTCCGGATGAACTTCCTGGAGCGCCTCCTCGGCGGGAGATCGACTTCTCGATCGAGTTAGTGCCGGAGGCTAGACCGGTGTCACGTCCTCCATTTAGGATGGCACCAAAGGAGTTAGCGGAACTTAAGGTTCAGTTACAGGAACTGTTGGAGCAAGGGTATATTAGACCCAGTTCTTCACCGTGGAGCGCACCGGTGTTGTTTGTAAAGAAGAAAGACGGTAGCATGCGCCTATGCATAGACTACCGAGAGCTTAATAAGTTGACCGTCAAGAATAAGTATCCGATCCCTCGGATAGACGACCTGTTTGACCAATTGGTGGGGTCAGTGGTATATTCGAAGTTGGACTTGAAGTCAGGATACTATCAGCTACGAATTCGGGATGAGGACATACCCAAAACTGCCTTTGGTACAAGGTATGGGCACTTTGAGTTTACGGTGATGCCGTTCGGGCTGACGAACGCACCATCGGTGTTCATGGATCTGATGAATCGAGTATTTCGGGATTACTTGGATTCGTTTGTGGTTGTCTTCATCGATGACATCCTGGTGTACTCCAAGTCGGAAGTGGAGCATGAGACCCACTTGAGAATAGTTTTGCAAGTGCTGAGGGAGAATGAGTTGTATGCAAAATTCTCCAAATGCGAGTTCTGGTTGGAGAAGGTGGCATTTTTGGGCCACGTGATTAGTGGTGATGGGGTGGCAGTGGATCCAGCGAAAGTGGAGGCCATCAGAGATTGGCCGGTGTTGAGGACCGTGGCGGAAGTCCGAAGTTTTCTTGGACTAGCCGGGTATTATAGGAGATTCGTGGAGAATTTCTCGAAGATAGCTCTACCCCTCACCTCTCTCACTCGCAAAGACCATAAATTTGTGTGGACCCAAGAGTGCGGTCAAGCATTCGAGGCACTAAAGGAGAGGCTTATGATGGCTCCGATCTTGAGTTTACCGCAAGGGACAGATGGATTTCAAATTTTCAGTGACGCATCGGGATGCGGTTTGGGTTGCGTTTTGGTGCAACATGGGAAGGTGATAGCTTTTGGGTCTAGACAGCTGAAACCTCATGAGAGGAATTACCCCGTCCATGACTTGGAGTTGGCGGCGGTAATCTTCGCGCTGAAAATTTGGCGGCATTATGTTTATGGCGCAAGAGTGGAGATCTTAACGGACCATAAAAGCCTGAAGTATCTCTTGGATCAAAAGGACTTGAACATGCGGCAACGCAGATGGGTTGAGTTTCTTGGAGACTACGAAGTGGCGATTCAGTACACGCCGGGTAAAGCCAATGTGGTGGCAGATGCGTTGAGTAGAAAGTACTCGGGGCTAGGAAATTGGATCGAAGCTCATGATGAGCGGTTGGTACGGGAATGGGAGTCCCTTGGATTGGAATGTGTTGCGAGAGGCGAGTCTAGCGTGGCTCGGTTGAACTGGATTGAAGTGCAAAGCGACTTGTCCGATCGTATTCGGGAAGCGACTCGATTAGATGTGGAGTTTCAACCTTTTGTGTTGGAGGCTCAAACGGGCGAGAGCAGCACCTGGGAGATGATCGGGGGAATCTTGAGAAAGGGCGGAAGGGTTTGTGTACCGCAGTTTGGCAATCTCCGTGAGGAGTTGATGTTTGAGGCTCACTTCTCAAAGTACTCCATTCACCCGGGCAGTACAAAGATGTACTTGGATATGAAGAAATCCTTTTGGTGGCCGGGGTTGAAGCGAGATGTGGCTTTGTATGTGAGTCGTTGCCAAACATGTGCCTTGGTGAAGGCCGAATGTCAGAAACCGGGCGGGTTCCTGAAGCCCCTTCCAATTCCTGAATGGAAATTTGAGGACATCTCCATGGACTTTGTGCATGGTTTGCCTAGATCGCAGCATGGGAATGATGCTATTTGGGTGATCGTGGATCGCCTAACCAAGGTGGCTCACTTCATCCCGAACCGGAAAGAGGACAGCGTGGAGAAGCTGGTGGAGTTGTATGTTCGCAACATTGTGCGACTGCACGGAATTCCTAAGAGCATAGTCAGTGATCGCGATGGACGGTTTACGTCCAAGGACTGGAGACTGGTTCAGAAGAGCTTGGGCACGAAGCTAAAGTTTAGTACGGCGTTCCATCCTCAAACTGATGGGCAAACGGAGAGAACGAACCGTACTATGGAGGATATGTTGAGGATGTGCGTTCTTGATTTTGGCAAGAGGTGGGAGGATCACCTCTTCATGGTAGAATTTGCGTACAACAACAGTTTTCAAGCTAGTATAAAGATGGCGCCATACGAAGCTTTGTATGGGAGGCGGTGTCGAACGCCAATGTCTTGGGCAGAGGCGGGAGACACCAAACTTCTGGGAAAGGATGCGGTAGTTGACGCTTGTGAGATGGTACGGACCATCCAAGAGCGTATGAAGGTGGCACAAGACAGGCAAGCGAAATATTTTAATGCTCGTCACCGGAAGTTAGAATTTGCAGTTGGTGATTGGGTTTATCTGAAGGTCAAGCCGTTCAAAGGCGTCTCGCGGATTCGCCGACTCAAGAAGTTGAGTCCAAGGTTTTTGGGGCCTTTTGAAATTGTTGAGCGGATAGGAGAAGCAGCCTATCGGTTGGCATTGTCCGCAGATTTGAGTGGATTACATGACGTCTTCCACGTCTCCGTGTTGAGGAAAGCCTTGGTGGAGGCTAGCGTGGTGATTGAGCCGGCATCGGTGCCGATTGAGGAAGACTTGAGGACGCGAGTCCTTCCAATCGCTATAGAAGATTCGGAGATTCGGCAGTTGCGGAATAAAGAAGTTAAACTTGTGAAAGTTCGTTGGGACAACTGCGGTCGTGAGGAGTTCTCGTGGGAGCGAGAACAGGCCATGCTAGAAGACTATCCAGAACTATTGTTGTCAGGTACAATTTAAGTTTTGTACCCTTTTGTTTTGTAATTTCGGGACGAAATTCAGTTAAGTGGGGGAGAGTTGTAACACCCCAGTTTTTGCAAGAGGTTCAGTCTGCTGTTCTGGAAAATTTTTGGGTTCTGGCAGGAGGCACACGGCCTGCGACACGGGCGTGTCGCAGGGCGTGTCGAGGCCGTGTCGACACTCGGCCCAAGTGTCGACACTTTTGCTCGACAGTGTGTCGAGACTGGGGCACACGGCTTGGGACACGGGCGTGTCCCAGGCCGTGTCACCTCTCGGGTTGGTGTTGGGGCCGTGTCGTTGGAGACACACGGCAGGCCACACGGCCGTGTCACTTGGGACACGGGCGTGTCGGATTGAACACGGGCGTGTCGCATGCCCGTGTCTGATTCCAGGCGCGTCGATTTGAGACGGCGAATGAGGCACACGGCCCTGGACACGGGCGTGTGCCAGGCCGTGTTCGGCCCAGGTCTTTTATTTTCCAGGCGAATCGCAGCCAGTCTTTTTCTGGTTTTGGGATCTAACGGTTCAGGCCATCTCCTGGACAGTTAAGTCCGAACTTAGGGTTACAGATCCTCATTCTTTTTCAAGTCCTCTCTTTCTTAGTTCTTGAGAGAAACTAGAGCAAGGAGGAAGAAGAAGAACTTTTGGGCTGTAGGAAGGGTTTCGGAGCTCCGAATCGCGAGCCGAGTCCGGATCCGTGAAGCTTGGAGCATTGCGAAGTGTTCCATCCAGCTATTTTGCCATGGCAAGGAAGAGGAGTCAGAAGGTAACGACATCTCTCCTCTCGGTCTTTAGGATGCACGTTTTAGCATCATCTAGTTTTCTTTTCTCTATTTTTGGGCACCAAACTCTCAAATGAGAGGGGTTTTGGCTTGCCAAGTTTCAAGAGGAACTTCCGGGTCGATTGAGTCCGTCCCCGGCATATCTTTGCATTAGAGATCCGCTTCGCTAGTGGATTAGGCATGGTGGGTGAAGCCGTAGTCGCGACCGTTAGTCCGGCTCGGTGATGTTGCATACGAACTAGGGATTCGTAGAGATTTCCGATGCGGCAAGTTGCCGTTTGTGTTGTGGTGGTGATTGTCCCGTTTGCTTGAAAAGAGTACATGTAGTCGAACCCGGACAAGGTTAGCTCCTCGTGGTGGTAGATGGTTTCCTTGACAAGGTTAGCTCCAAATGAGAATGGAGATGGTTTCCTTGGTGGACAAGGTTAGCTCCGCACGAGTTGGAGATGTTTTCCTTGGAGCGCGGGAACGCTGCGGTACAAAGAGGGATTGCGATGTGTTTAGTCTTGGTTGTGTTGTGCCAAGGCGTGGCTATGTCTCCGTGGTCGGCTGGCTATCCCGTGACACGTGCGTCATGTGTGGAGAGTGTCCCGGCGAGACTAGTCCCCTTCTGTGAGACTGACGAGAATGCCAAGCTTGGGGCAAGCCCGGGCAAAGAGGCCATGAGCGGGTGGGGTCCAGCAAGGCTTCTTAGAATCGGTCAGTCTGTGGTTGTTGGAATCCTGACATGAGACGTCAGAGCTTGCAGGCAAGCCCGGGGCTAAGCCCACGAGCGGGTGGGGCCTTGGCAAGATTTCCATGTGGCGGCCTGTGCGCCGTGTGAGGGAGTTGTGTCTCCCTCAATGTTTGCGGCTTTATGCCAATTGGGGAAATGTGAGTACCCAAATGTTGTGATGTTGTGCTAGATGCATACGGTTTAGGGTACCTTGGGTGAAGCCCGGGTGTTGCATTCATGTTGCATAGTAGGCCCTTTCTTTATATGCTCAACCAGTAGAGAACATGTTTGTTGATTGAGACATCCAAGCCTGTTTTAATGTTTTTCTATTTATAGAAATTTGTATTGCATATGAAGTGCTGACTTGCAGGTTGGAGGGTTCCCCGGGGTCCGTTAGGGGCGGCCGGGAGGAGATGTGTTGTTACACAGTTTGAGGTCAGCCTTTGCTGACCCACGTTACTAATAATTTTTACAGGGCAAGGATCGCACGCAGGAGCTAGCACGCCGGCCAAAAAGGCCTAAGCCCATGAAGTGTTTTTCTCTTTTGTAGCACTACTTTTGATGATGTATGTTTGAGACTATTTTTGTCCGGCTTGCATGCCGAGGTAGACTAGGAGTGCTGAGCACATTCATGTTTGATTGTACTGTATACCCTTTTGGACATTTGATGTAAGGCCTTAAGGCCATTTGTTTACTCTTTTGGATTAGTGGATAACTTCTAGTTGTGCTTGGTTTTCCGCTGTGTTGTGCAAGTGTTTTGAGTTTGGGTAGCTATATCAACTTTTAATACTAAAGCTGTGGTGTTCGTATGTTGTGGGGCCCCGGCCGGACCCATATTATACGTCCATTACAGGGGAGGTGTTACATGCGATGGCTCCAAGGACAACCGCTGGACTGATCACTGGATGTGAGCTGGTTCGAACAGGGTTCTCACATGCCTCTGACGAATTCAGAAACATCATTATTATGCTGGAAGAGGCTGGACTCTCATTCGTGCTGAAGCACCCGTGTAAAATCTTGGACAAGGAAGTGCTGGAGTTCTTCACTACCGCCAAACTCCGAAATGAAGACTCTCTCATCAAGAGCAAGGTTGCAGGGGCAACGATCAAGATGTCTGCAAACAAGCTAACCCAATACTTGCAGCTCACTAGTTCGGAGCACGAGGACTATCTTGAGGAAGAAGACAAAACCAGGACTTTATTATTCTGTGGACTCGCTCGAGGAACTCAGTCAATAAAGCGAAAGGATATGAATGAAGAAGGGAAACTACTGTCAGACATCATTGGGAAGGTACTCATATGCAAACCGGGTTCTCATGACCGCATCTCTGCGGACATGTTCAAGATCCTGGTGGCAATTGTCTGCAGAAAAGGATTCAACTGGGGGGCATTGCTTTTTGAGAAGATAAAGGACACCCTCAGATCTCCTAGCTTTGGCCGAATCATCAGTCTCTATCTCAATCAATTAAACGGAGATAAGTATGACATGAGTAAAGGTGTTCCTCTACATTACTTGAAGAAAATGGACTCGAGTGTTTTTGACAGATGGGAGAGGCGCATTGGGCAGGCTGCCGTGGTAGAACAACAAGAAATATCTCCAGCCGAGGACGGAACTGTGGCTGATTCCGTAGTAATCCCCAGTGAAATTCCTGATGCACTGACTGCAGGAATTGAGGGGGAGCCTCTACCCGCTTATGATAATATCGTATCTGACATCTCCCTGATAGCCAGAGATGCAGTGGCGGACATAAAAGAAGAAAGTGAAGCTGTAGAGAAGACTGCTGACGAAGGGTTGGAAGATGATGCTGATGAGAATGATTTCATGGATGCTAAAGGTGAGGAAGAAGGCACCGAGGGACAGGAAGCTTTGGAGACTCAGGATATCACTGAAGTTCCATCTGACAAGCACGATCCTGAGATCGTTCCTGAGATCATTGGTGCAACAGTGGAGGGGGAGTCCGAGAAATCTACAGAGGCCGCAAGCATTCCCCCCTTAGAGAATGTGCTCGTGTCCAGCTCTACAGGTGCATCTGCTGAAGAGCAAGGCCAAGGAGTGCCTCTGGATCATCCACTACGAGATGATCTAGCCAGTCACACCGTGAATGTCATTCAGGGTATAGTGGATGAGCTTAAAGCACCTTTTGAGAAAGCTCAAAATAAACTGTTGAAAAGAATTAAGAAATCGGAGAATCTCATGCTCAAGAACATGGTGGAGATCAATCACAAACTGGACGTGATGGAAAAGAAGTTTGAAGATAAATATACAGCGGCCGGCCAAGCTGTCACTCTTCTTATGGACGGATTAAAAAGGAACACTGATACTCTCACAATCGTAAATCAGAATGCTCATGTCGTAGCAAATAACATTCAAAAGTTTGATGGCAATATGGTAACTCTCAACACAAATCAACAAGCCTTGGTCACTGAATTCTCCAGGACTACAAAGCATATTGATGAGTCACTGCATTCTTATGCAAACTCCATTGCAGTCGAAGCCAAAAAGGGGGAGAAAGAATATATAGCTAAGATGGCTGAGCTTCGGGAAGTCATGATCAACAACTTTGAGCAGTCAAACAAATATGTTTATGACAGTTACTTGTGGATGCTCCAACAAGCGTTAGGCGTTAATATCCCTGAAAATCCCCAGGGTGCTCCTGCTTCTGAAGATAATACTGTGGCTGATGAGGGCGCCAGTGTTGAAGAAGTTCCTGTAAGTGAAGCTGATGTTCATAGGGCTGCTAGGGTCTCCTCCAAGGCAAAACTGATGGCAATGTTTGATCAAGGAGCCCTAGCAAAAGCCAGGGACAAGAGGAAATCGCAAGAAGGGACGTCTAAGAAAACACAAGCTGAAAAGAGAATCAGACTGAAGGAGGAGGAAGTAAGAAACGAAAAGTGGAGTCCGGTTTCAAAGAGTATCATCTTGGACACATTCTGGCTACAAGAAAAGGGAGAAATCAATCGAAACGACATATACAGCCAGCATGAGTGGGAGCTGCACAAGACGTATGAAGCTAAACGGAACATCTTTTTCAGGACCAACACTGCGGCAGATAAAGCTCCTCCAACCAGATACTATCCAAAGCCTAAGGAGTATGTTGAAAGGCAAAGGAAGAAGTTTTTGGCTCAGAAACTCAAGGATGACTTAGCAAAAGAAAAATAGTCAGAAATTTATAGCTTGTCATTCTCTCATAAGAACAATTAACGTGTATTATTATTATATGAACAATCTTGAAATTATATATATATATAATATATATATATATATATATATATGTATATGAATTTATGAGTGACTCAAGTTTTGGTCTGTTTGCCTATACTCTCTTGTGATGCATCTCTAAATTTTGTATGTTGTATATATTATCTGGTTGGTGGTATTCATCTTAGCTAGTAGGATTTTGGCTTCGTCAAATAGGGGGAGATTGTTGGGTATTGTATCCACAATTACCTGGATTTGAGGAAGCCACCTGTCAAGCTAAGATGAATTCACAATGTATTTGATAAAATATTTCAAGTTGTGCTTGCAGTTATTCCACGCTAAGTGCACACCAATGTCAGGGTGCAGTAGGTCAATATACACGGGTGTGCACGACGTAATCCTTCATTGAGCAGATCAGTGTGTTGGCCTACGTGTACTCTCTCTATTGGAGTGCACTTACTTTCAAGTACAGGTCTGTGTTTATGCAAGAGCAGACAAGGAGCAAGGATGAGTCAAAGAGCAGCTCAGAGGCGTAAGATGAAAAATCATCTAAGTAAGAATCGACGAGAATCACCAAGTGATTCTCGCCGATTCGGCGAGAATCACTAGTGATTCTCGCCGAATCGTCGAGAATCACTGGCTGATTCTCGCGGCTAAATCAGAGTGCATTCAAGTCAAATTCGACGAGAATCACTTTGTGATTCTCGACGAATCGTCGAGAATCACTTTGTGATTCTCGCCGAATCGTCGAGAATCATCCTTGATTCTCGACGATTGGACGAGAATCACAGGTGATTCTCGCCGATTTTTACTTGGGCAATTTTCGGGATAAAGCTGGACCGGATTCTGCCGATGGCACTATTTTGAACCGGATTTAGGGTTTCTTCTGGTGGGACCCACAACGGTCATATTGAAGTTGTCTACAGTATAAATACAGGCGTATTTTTGAACAGTATAGACGACGGAATAAAATATACGAAGCTGAGCCGCGACGTGACCTAGATCGCGATTTTCGCTCCGCCGCTGCCGCCGTCGCCGCTCGAGCAAGTTGGTCGCCGGTCTTGATCGTGGTTTCTTCCAGATTTTCCGGCGACAGAAGCTTAGCCAAGCTTAGAGTCTCACGCGTCTAACCGGAGATCTCTTGTCTCTTGATTTGTAGATCGGGAAAATCTTCCCCATCCGAATCGATCGAGACGATTGATCCTAGTGTGACCGTTGGTAGACCTAGCTAGCTTCGCTATGAAGTTTGGATCTCCAAAGTACAGCAGCCACACATCGTTGTCGCCGCCGATCCCGTGAACCTAGCCGCCGCCCATCTTGCTGCCGCCGGTTCCGGGGAGATTCTCTCCAAGAGAGATCTAGGGTTGTGAACTCTTCGTGTACTTCAAAAACACGTCGTCAACAAAGAGGGACACCTTAGTCTCCAAACGTAGTTTGTATCTCTTGTACATTCTAGTTTTACTTTTGTTGTAAAGGAACGTTGGTTCCTAGTTGTAAGGGTTGGGTGCAACCCGTGTTGTGGGAGTGTTGACTCCTACGTGTGGAAGGGTTCCTTCCGATAGTGCAAGGATTGGATTTCAATCCTGTTGGTGAAGAGACCGAGTCGTCCCTTGTTGGGAGATAGGTCGAAGGGGGAAAGTGGATGTACCCAAATCGGGGAACCACTATAAATAGCTTGTATACTCTTTTGTGCTGTATTGTTTTATGTTCGTGTGCAGGTACAATTTAAATTCCGCAAAAACGATGCACGTCACATATTCCCCACCCCCCATAGGTGAATATAGTTGACACTAGGTGGACTTTCAGAGAGGTTCAATCTAAGAGAGATAACAGGCATGCATCAAGTCTTGGTTGAGTTGATGCCTTGTCTGAACACATGCTGAAATGTCTCCGATCACTTGAGATCTGGGGTGATCTCTAAGTGTGATAAGATCAGTGGGTGGAGTTTGTTCAGCAACAACTTCTGTAATTAATTCCTCTTGAGGAATGGTATTAGCTGTTGAGGGAAGTTCAGCCACTTCCACTTGAATTTCTTCTTCACTGTCTTCAGCAACATGTGGAGAGGGATGGGTTGACACCTCTTGGGAAGGTTTAGTCCATCCATAGACTCACACAGTTGTGGAACCTACAAGGATCTTATGGTAGAAATCTCTTTCCCTTATAAGACATGTTAGCTTCATCAAAAGATACATGGACTGACTCTTCAATTTTAAGAGTGGATTTATTAAAAACCCTATAGGCCTTGCTTACTTGGGAGTATCCTAGAAAAATCCCTTCTTCAGCCTTAGCTTCAAACTTTCTAATGTATCTTTTGTTGTTTGTGTGAATATAACATATGCAACCAAAAACTTTAAAATATGTGATTTTAGGTTTCTTTCTCTTAAGCAATTCATAGGGGGTCTTTTTTTTCAGCTTATGTATAAGGCTTCTATTCAGGACATAGTTAGCAGTGTTTACAGCTTCTGCCCAAAAGGATAGATGCATGTAAGCATCTGCCAATAATGTACCTACATCTTCAATGAGTGTCCTATTTTTCCTTTCAGCTACCCCATTTTGTTGGGGAGTTCTAGGAGCTGAGAAGCACTGCCTGATACCTTCCTTCTCACAGAACTCTTGCATAAGAAGAGACTCAAACTCTGTGTCATGATCACTTCTGATCAATGCTTCATGAGTAGAGAACTTAATCTGTATGGTCCTGAGAAAATCTGTAAGAACCTTGAATGTATCTGACTTAGTTCTCAGAAAGGCCACCCAACTGAGTCTGGAGAAGTCATCAACAATTATTAAAGTATAAGACTTCTCTCCTTGGCTTTGTACTGCAATGGGTCCAAATAGGTCCACATGAATCAAATATAAAATCCTAGGTGAATCACTCTTATTAATAGATTTAAAAGTAGTTTTAGTTTGCTTGCCTAATTGACATGCCCTGCATAGGTTTTCCTTCTTGTAGGGACCAGAAGGTAAACCTCTAACAAGGTTGTCTTTAGATAACCTAGTTATATTTTTATGGTTTACATGACCTAATCTTTTATGCCACAACTCAT
Source organism: Platanthera guangdongensis (assembly GCA_039583875.1). Lineage (NCBI taxonomy): Eukaryota > Viridiplantae > Streptophyta > Magnoliopsida > Asparagales > Orchidaceae > Platanthera > Platanthera guangdongensis. Next base: position 121,078,428 of record CM077164.1, read on the forward strand.
TTTGGTTACTAGTGATATTGAGTAAACAAACATCAGTTTTGGCAGAAATAAAATCTACTAGATATATGTTACCTTGTCTAATTCCAATTAAAACAGTTTTGTTTTCATTATTAATAATAGAACAAGAGGTAGAGTTAAAGTGTACCTGATAACCTTCATCACATAATTAGCTTATGGATATTAGGTTATGTTTGAGTCCTCTTACATATGTTACTCTTTTGAAGGTAACTGTTCTAATCTTTACTACTCCATATCCTTGAGACTGCACACTATTTGAATCACCAAAGATCACCTTTGGTCCTAGCTTGGACTTGTAATTAGATAGATTATCCTTCCTGCCTGTCATATGCATGGAGCAACCACTGTCCAAGTACCAGGTCTGACTTACCCTTGGACAGCTCTTTACCCGAAATGAAAAACAAACATTAATTATTCTTGACCCAGGTTACCTTGGGTCCTTTATTTTGTTGAAAAGAAAAGATGGATATAACTGACAAAGTAGGTTGAAATTTATAACCTAAAGGGTGATATTTCCTTGCTGGAATAACCCAATCAACTACTGGATTGAATGGTTTATTAGCTGGCTTAGAATTTCTGTAAGAGAAATGATTTATGTTTGGTCCTTCTGGGTTCGACGAATTCTTGTAAGTTCGTCGACCAGAGTTCGACGAATAGGGCTGAGATCGCCGATCTCTGCTCAGAGAATGACAATAGTCATTTTCTGTGCCCCATGTTCGTCGACCTCTGCTCGATGAACCATACAAAGTTTGTCGATCGCAGTTAGACGAATTGTTATTACTGAAGTTTGCGTTCAGCGTTTGTCTATCTAGGTTCGACGAATGGGCCACATTTCGTCGATCTTTGTTCGATGAATGCGGCTGAACCTTGTTTTTATTAGCTGTTTTCTGATTTCTATTGCTCTTGTCTATGGGTTTTGGATTGTTTTCAGACATTGGTTTGTTTATTATCTTTTCTTTTCCCTTGGCAGAAACAAATTCAATGGGTGTGGTAAGAATATTTTTCTTAATTATGGGGGGAAAACATGATGATGCATCCAAGCCCAGCTTGCCATTTAATCTGGCATTTACTGTGCTTGTTATGCCCATCAACTTGAGACTTCTTCCATTGAGAGATTGCTCAAGTTGCTTGGTCTCACATAAATCAGATTTTAATTTAATTATCTAATCATGTGCTAAAGTTAGTTGATCTTTTAGTTTAAGATTTTCTGAGTTAACAGATTCAAGATTTCCTAGTTTTTCTCTAAGGGTTTTTATTTATTTCTCTGAACTTATTAAATCTATACACATAGCCTTGAATTCAGTTTTAAAGGAATCAGAATTAAAATTAAAACTTGAAAGAACATGATCTGCCTCTGACTCTGAGGCTGCCTCATCTTCAGATTCTCCTTCTGATCCTGAACTGCTCCTGGAGGCATCAATTTGCCATAAGGCAAACCTCCTTGGAACTTGCTTCTACCTCTTCTTCACTTGAGCTGGAAAATGATGATTCTTCTTCATTATCACTCCATGTTTCAACAATAAAGCCTTTGTCTCTCTTTTTGTACTTGTTGGGGGAGGGTCTGCTGCTGTGTTTTCTCCTGGAGTCTTTATCTCTGCTTTTCTCCTTCTTCTGGCTTTCTGGACATTCAGAGATGTAATGTTCAGGCTTTCTACATCCAAAGCACACAACCTCCTTGGTTGGTGTCTTGTCATATTTGGGATTATCATCCTGCCTGGATGATTTTCTTCTGAAGTCCTTTCTAGCCATCTTATAAAATCTTTTTGCAAAGAGGTCTCATTAGTTCTTCATTGGATGTTGAGGTCTCACTTTCCTCTAATGCTTTGAAAGCGATACTGTGATCTTTTCTCACTGGAGTTGTTGCTTTCTGTTCAGCTGCTTCTCTTGATTTAATCAACTGCTCATAAGACTTTAATTTGCCTAGCAGAGATTTAGTTGATATCTCATTTAGGCTTCTGGCTTCTTTGATAGGCCAGATTCTTGAGTCCCAAGAGCTAGGGAAGCACATCATGATTTTGTCATTCACCTCTATAAGGGTGATATCTTTATCCAAGGTTTTAAGCTCATTGATGATTGAGCCCAACCTATTGTACATTTCAGCAACTGATTCAGCATCATCCTTCTTAAAATTCTCATATAGGGATATGAGATTTGATCTCCTGTCTTTCCTTTCATCAGCTGAACCAGCTACCATTTGGTTGAGGGAGTCCCAAATGGCCTTGGCTGAGGTGCACTCAGCCACCTTCTGAAATATGTCATCAGACATTATCTGTACCAAGATGTTCATTGCTTTTGCATCTGCAATTTTGGCTTTCTTGTAAACATCATTATTATCTGGAGGAGGTACTGCAGTCATGTTGGTAGAGGTGCTTGGAGAAGCTGCAGGTGCTGGAGGTACTCCTGTTAAGATAGAAGCAAAAATGTATTCATCAATGGAATTCATATACAATTTGATTCTTGCCTTACAGATGGCAAATCTGTTAAGATTGCATACTGGAGGTCTAATACTTGCATAATCTTTGTTTTGAGCCATTTCTGTGAAGAAATAAATCTAATAAAGGAAACAAAACAATCAGATCTAACAAGAGGGATCTTTATGGTTCAGGTGTTAGCCTGTACAACCAATTAACCTCTTAAGGTATGGTAGTTTAACCAACCTCGCTTTGATACAAATTGAAAGTAAAGGTTAGATCTGAAATACTCTAGAGGGGGGGGGGTGAATAGAGTATTGTGGTCTCTTAAAAAATCTTTACAACTTCTGATGTAAAGCTAGGTGAATAGGTTAGTAATCAGAGTAATAAATACAGAAACCTAACAAATCACAAAACACAGCCAAAACAAAAGAAAAAGGGCAACCAGACGACACAAGAAATTATAGTGGTTCCCCAACCTGGGTATATCCACTCTTCTACCACCCTGGTAGGAATCCACTCAGATTTTTGATCAGGTGCCTGACACCAATGAGCTTTTTTTTCAGGTGCTCAAAAACTAAAACCTCAAGTGTTTTGGTAGGAGACTTGCAAACAAGAATAATTTTGAAGGGACTTAAACCCTGTACAGAAGATGGAAAAGGGGTGATGGTGTCTTCTCTTTCTCAATAATAACTGAGAAGACTAGTGGATTGATTTCAGCAAATTGCTCCCCCTAAGATCTTGAATGGATGAGGAAGTCTGGAGCACTACTTCAGGGTGACAGGTCTTCAAAACTAGATTGCCTTGACCAGAGATTGCTTCAGGAACTTCTTTGATAGATAGAGTTATTGTTGTCCTTCTGAAGTTATCCTGTAGGGTTGAAAGAAGAAGACTCTTGATGGAGATTGTATGTTCTTCTTCTTCTTGATGATGTTCTCTGGCCTAGGCTGATAGCAATGTATGAAACTGTGATTTCTTTAAAACTTCTTGAATGTGATCTCTGTCTGTGTATGTCTATCTAGTACTACTTAATCTTTTCTTCTTTTTGTTAACTGACTGAAGAACACATTCGAAATTAGAATCTGTGAGCAGTAAATGCAGTCGGCCTGGGAAGGAAGCGACAATCAATGAATTCCCTAACTGTCCCATGGAAAAATGGCATGTAATAATCCATGATCAATGCTCGTTCTAACGATAACATTCAGATAAGATTGGGCATTAATTACTCAGGAATCATGGCCAAGAAAAGGGACGGAAAACTGGAGAAGACCTAAGTCTGGAATTGTTGAACGAAGAACAGGAATCGTCGAGCTGAGTTCACAGTTTGTCGAGCTGAGCTGATTAGTTCGTCGACCAGACAATAACAATTAGTCTTCAAGGGAAACTTGTCAATTCTACTACAATATTCATCGAAGTGACAATCTTCATTCGTCGAGCTGACAATCATCATTCGTCGAACTGAGATCCAAATTCGTCGACCGAAGAATGATTGTGGAGTTAGAATTTGAGAAGTCTCTGGCTGAGAAGGATTCAAATTGTAGACCAGAAATCGTCGAGTAGAGTACTGAGTTCGTCGACCTGACAAATTGACTTCGTCTACCTGAGAAGTTGTGAACTTGAGGTCCAAGTTCGTCGAGCTCAAAATCTTGTTCGTCGACCAAAGCCTGAAGTTGGACATAGAAAAATCTGGAGTTACCATGACTTTAACTTGTTGAAGTATCCCAGGTTTCGTCGAACAGAGAACGAAGATAATCGAGCTCAGGACAGAGAAATATCTCAAGATTGTCGAGCTCAAAACGCCTTTCGTCGACCTGAGTTCGACAAACGTCGAAATCATTTTAATTAGTCTGGAAATCTTCTAATTCTTGAGTCTCTTATGGTCTTGTTGATAGCTGGTCCATCTGATATTGACTCTAAGGACTTGGCCTAGACTATAGGACACAAATTTGACCCTAGCGATACATGATGTGTCACATCCAAAGTTAGTGAACCTAGCCCAAATCAACTAAGGATCCAACAAAAGTGAAGTTCCTTCACAACATATCAGCGGTTAAGGCTGATGTTGCTCATGTTGGGAGGAGAGTGAAGAACTTGTTTGTTCTTGCAACTAACTCTTATGTTGATCGGATGAGAGAAAACGCTAGCGCTGCTAAATGGCATGAAAGGTTGGGGCATATAGGAATGAATAAGATGAAGTCTACGGATAACAGAAGCCTTATAACAGGCTTGCCTAAGAAATCTTCATTTGGCGACGGTTATGTTTGCGTGGGATGTTAGTACGGCAAGGCTCATAGCCTTCCATTTGATAAATCTCAAACGAGGAGCAAGAGACAATTAGAGTGCATCCATGGAGACTGGAAGGGACCAACCGCCACTGCTAGCCTTGGTGGGAGTAGATACATGATTGTGCTGATTGATGACTACTCGAGATTCACTTGAGTATATTTCTTGAATGAGAAGTCTGAAGCCTTCCATTTGTTTGTGGAGTTCAAGGATTTGATGGAGGGCCTGCTTGGCTTGAGGATCAAGAAGCTTAGAACAGATAATGGTGGTGAGTTTGTCTCCTCCGAGTTTTCTAACTTCTGTAGGAAGCACGAGACCCAAAGAGAGCTTACTTGTGCTCACACTCCACAACAAAATGGAGTAGCGGAGCGGAAGATTCATCATCTAAGGGAGAGTTTCAAATGCTGGCTTCATGCGAAAGATATTCCTAGGTCCTTCTGGGCGGAGGGGATGTCTTGTGCTTCTTATGTCATCAATCGGATGCGGCTCAGCCTGAGCAACATGAAAACTCCTTTTGAGATGTTGCGGAAGGAGAAGCCAAGTGTGGAACACCTTCGGGTGTTCAGATCAACTTGCTATGTGCATGTCCCGGATGCTTCAAGGACAAAGCTTGATGCAAAGGCAAGGAAGCTTGCCTTTGTTGGCTATGATGAGCAGAAGAAGGGATGGAAATGCATGGATCCTGCGATGAAGAAGTTTGTTGTATCAAGAGATGTGGTCTTTGATGAACTGACATCGTATAGAGGTGGCTCGGTTGAGCTAACCGAGAGCAAGGTCTATGAAGAGCAGAAGGTGACTACTAAAGTTCTGGAAGAGGAGCTTGAAGTTTTATCAGCAGCTCCTGTTGCTTCAAGTTCTGGTGCTGAGGCTTCTGGTTCAGGAAGCAGGGGGAGCATTGCTCAAAGCTTACCTGAAGGTGGAGTTGAGCTTGAAGAAGCAACAGAGGTAGTGAGTAAGGAAAAGCCTCTTCGAAGATCAAAGAAGGTTCTGAAGCCAACAGCACGGTACTATGATGGGAATGCAGTGAGATTTGTCTCCTGCTTCTTTGCAGGTCCTCTGGATGAGCGCGACCCTGCAAACAATTTTTTTGAATACCATTATATTCTTTTCCAGCATCAGTAATTAGGTCAATAACATTCCTAATTTCTTCTTGCGCTGAGTCAAATCCATTTTGCACAGGCTCATAGCCTTCAAAGATGTTGTTGACATTCTTGGGAGCCATTGGAGTTGAGAGAAATTTAGAAGGAGATGTGCCGACTAAAGGAATTCTAGGTCTCGTCACTCAGGGATCAATCTCTCGAAATTTTATGAAAGCATAGTTGACTTCTACTTTCACTCCATATTTTTAGTGGATGTCACTGAAGTTGAAAAGTCGTGTTCTATTTAGTCTGTTCTAAGTTTTAGAAAATGACCTAGTGTCGACACAGGAAAACTAGTCTGTCGAGATGTGTCGACATAAGTATTATGTCTCTCGACACCCTTATGTCTTGACACTTATTTTAGTGTCTCAACACTATGCACTTAAGTAGTGCAGACACACATTCTGGTGTCTCGGCACATTTGTTATTTATAGTGTAAACACACATTCTGGTGTCTCGACATAATTTTTGACTTAGTCAAAATTATGTTTTCTGAAATGTAGATTCTTCACATTTATGATGTCTTACTTGTTTATTTAGGTTGGTGGACTTTATTACCTAACTTATACAAGTTGAACAGAGATTTTTTTAAGTACCAATGAAAGTGGTTATTCTATGTTTAACATTCCTACTTCAAACTTGAAGAAATTGAACTTGTTTTCATCTAATGGTTTTGTGAATATATCAGCAATTTGATTTTTTAGTTGGAGTATAATGTAAGCAGATATTGCCTTTTTCAACATGTTCTCTAAGAAAGTGTTATTTGATTTCTATTTGTTTGGTTCTACTGTGTGATACATGATTATTAGCAATTGAAATTGCACTAATACAATCACAATACATAATAGATTTACATAGCTATGCACTGTAGTCCAGGAGTTGATGTTGAATCCACAGTAACTGTGCACAACAGCTCTCAACTGATATATACTCAGACTTAGTTGTTGAAATAGCTAAACTTGTTTGTTTCTTACTGCTCCAACTGATGAGTCTTCTCCCCAGAAATGGACAAGTTCCTAATGTACTCTTTTTATCCTATTTACATCCTCTAAAATCTGCATCTTTGTATCTAGTTAGATCAAAATTACCATTCCTAGGATACCAAAGCCCAAGATTGATTGTGCCCTATAGATATCTTAGTATTCTTTTAGCAGATGTATAATGAGACTCTTTAGGGCAAGCTTGGTACAAAGCACAGTCACATGTTGAAAACATGATATTTGGTATTCTAGCTATCATGTAAAGGAGTGATCCAATGATGCCTCTATACAAGGATTAAACCACTAGTTTCCTAGATTCATCCTTGTGTAGTGATACTGAGAAACCCATTGGGGTTCTCATGGTAGAAGAATTTTCCATGCCATACTTCTTAATCAAGACCTTTGTGAACATAGAATGAGAGATGGATATACCATCTTCAGATTGTCTATCTTGGAATCCCAAGAAGAATTTCAGCTCACCCATGCTGCTCATTTCAAACTTAACTTGCATAAGCTTGGCAAATTTTCTACATAGCAACTCATTAGTAGATCCAAAAATGATGTCATCTACATAAATCTGGACTACGATACTTGAACCTTTGATGTCCATTAGGAATAGTGTCATATCTATCTTCTCCCTAAAGATTTTGTTATCTAGGAGAAAGGTAGACAAGTCTGATACAAGGCTCTAGGTGCCTATTTCAGACCATAAAATGCTTTATGTAATCTGAAGACATGTGAGCTAAGTTTAGGGTTTACAAATCAGTCTAATGGCTTCTAGCCTAGCTACAGGTGCAAAGGTTTGGTCAAAATAAATTCCTTTCTCTTGTCTATATCCCTTAGCCACAAGTCTTGCCTTGTTTTTAACTATGACTCCATTCTCATCTAATTTATTCCAATATATTCACTTAGTTTCTATGACATTGTGATTTATAAGTCTAGGAACTAGACTCCATACCTTAATTCTCTCAAATTAATGAAGTTTTTCTTGCATTTCCATTATCCAGTTTGGGTCTGAATTGACTTCTTCATACTTATTGGGTTTCATCTAAGAGAGAAAGCTAGAGAATAGAACCTCATTATGATTTCTACTCGTAGTAGTCACTCCTTTCCTGACATCACCTATTATTTGATCAATGGGATGATCTCTAAGGCGTTTAACAGTTATAGGCAGATTCCTACCATTACCTAGTTCTTCAGGTGGAAGAGGATGAATCTCTTCCTCCTCCTGGGCAGTGACTGTGTCTTCTATAGGAATCATAACAATGTTTCTTGCCTCTAATTATATATCAGATGAATCTCCTATATTTAACTTTTCCAAATTAGAGTCTACATCAGTTAGACTAGAATTGTTAGATAGTTTTTTTATGTAAGATAGAAGTTTCATCAAAAACAACAATAATAGATTCTTCTACCACTTGATGTTTCAAGTTGTAGATCGTATATGTTGAAACCGAAAATCGGTCTCTGTGGAGTTCGACCCTTGGGGAAGGGGTGACCGCGCACCTACTACCCTCAAGCGAACGATCTGGCACAAGACTAGGAACACGAGTGACAGACCCAAGGTGTCAGCGTGGAGGACCCGCCGCATACCCGGAAGACTAACTAACTCTTCCCCTCCCAAGCCAAGGGCTGAGCTAAGGCACCTTCGGAGGGCTCTCTTGGCCGACCGGAACATCTGAGGAGGATCTCAAGATCCACTCCTTAACTAAAAGTGCCACCTCGGGTCTGTGTAAAATGTTCCCCGCCCGCCTTACTATTGGCGCAAAACCGTCCAGCAGCCCTACTCTATGCAGCCCCAATTGGGCCGCTAATAGCGGAACTCAGCTACTCTGAAAGGATGGCAACAGGCCATCAGGGGCTTCCCGGCATCTATTCCTCGGGGCCCACACGGGGGGAGCGGTTCACAAACACACCGCTCGCCCAACACAGGAGGAGTACGCTACATTCTCAGAGCATCACAGATATGAAAAAATATTACAGGAATATAAATTCCATACTCGGCATGCAGGCCGGAAATATAAACAAAAAGGCCTTCGAGGGCCAGCACAAGTTCGGGCTTAAGCCCGTCATTCCCCGCCTGGTACTGCAACACCTGTACGCCAACGTCTCGACGAGCGGCGGCCAACTAGTCATTGGTCGGCTAATATAAGCGGGCCAAACATATTGCGCACACCCCCTTTTTTGGGGCTATGGTGCGCATTCCCTGCAAGCGGCTAAATAAACAACTTCCTCGGAGTCTTCTCCGGGAACCCCAGAACATCACCAATCCAGCTCACACGTCTGGATGGGCTTCACACAGCATGCCTAAACCCGTACTCACGCTTCCGGGCACTAATGCAATTAACTGCGGGGACGTACACGTCGACCCGTCGGAAAGCTCCCTTCCCCCCTCCCGTTGGTGGAGAGGGGCTTCCATGCAAATATGTAAACTGAAGGCTTCACCTGCCCAAGTTGAAACATCGTTACCCTTGTCGCGTGCTTGGCGGTGGGGCCGGGAGAGGAGCTCCGGGTCGATCCTGCTACGTGCTGCCGCGTCGGTGGTCTATCTCCACTCCAGGCCGAGCCTTGCTCCAGGCCGAGCCTTGCTCCAGGCCAAGCCTCGCTCCAGGCCGAGCCTCACTCCAGGCCGAGCCTCGCTCCAGGCCGAGCCTCGCTCCAGGCCGAGCCCCGCTCCAGGCCGGGAGAAAGAGAGGATCGGCCGGGGTGTGGTTGCTGCTCCAGATCGGGAAGAAGAGAGGGCCGGCCGGGTTGGGGTAGCTTCAGGCCGGGAAAAAGACGGAGAGGGGCGGCCGGGCTGCTGCCTTGCCGGCGACGGAAGAGAGCGGGAATGGGGCGGCCGGGATGCTGCTTCGCCGGCGATGGGAGAGAGAGAGAGAGGAAGGGGCGGCCGTGCCCTAGCCTCGCCGGCGACGGGAGAGTGAGAGAGAGGAAGGGGGCGGTGGGGCTCGGCTTTGCCGGCGACGGGAGAGAGGGGGGAATGGCGGCCGTTCCCTAGCCTCGCCGGCGACGGGAGAGAGAGATAGAGGAAGGGGGCGGTGGGGCTCGGCTTTGCCGGCGACGGGAGAGAGGAAAGGGGGGGCTGTGCTATTCCTGGCAGACGAGAGAGAGAGAGACGCGGGGGCGGGTGGCTCCTTGCTGAGGCGGCGGCCGGAGAGGAGAAGGGGAGGCGGCGCGCTGCTGCTATTGGCCGACGGGAGAGGGGAAAGGGAGGCGGCGCGCTGCTGATGCTTCGACCGAACCCTAGCCGGGGACTCCAGGAGAAAACCCGCTGTTCTCTTTTTTTTTCCCTTTTTCCCCCTGTCCTGTCCCGACCCCCCTCTCTCTTTTTTATGTTTTTTCTTCCTTTTTAATCCCCTCCTTTTTCTCCTGTCCCGAGCCCATCCACCCACTCCTCCTTTTTTAATCCATCCCCCCTTAATCTGTATATCATCTAATATAATATATAACATATATATAATATAATATAATATATATATATATATGTATATAAATTCTAAGCCTATGCACGTAAAACCTTCGCACGCACGCACGAGCACTCGCACGCCTCGAACGAGGCTGCACCAAAACATCGCCCATAACACGCCCCTAGGCTGATATTTGGGGAGGGTCACACTCGCCCGGCTACGGGGTTGTACACAATCCCCGCTCTTTTCGAGCTTGGCACATGCTCGGAAAGAATCATCCAACCCAACGTATCCGGTGAGTGGGATCCGACCCAAAACAAATTTTGAGAGAAACTGAAATCTGCGATTGGAGCATCAATCTCTCCATGACCTTTTTGAACCTTTTGAATCACTCAATACCTTTTGGCTCACTGCTATCGAATTGCTCTTATACCATTACTTACAACGAGTATATAATTTCTCGTGATATCGTAAAATAACAAAGTCGTATCTTCTGTATCCTCCTGTACACGCTGAGCTAATCCTTTCCCCCCAGGTGTGCCTACAGCCCTGCCAGCTAGTGAGAGCCTGACAGCGACCCGGGGCCGAGCAGCACTCGGGGTCCCTGCAAAAAGTCTCCACAAACCAACCCTTTCCCCCCAGGTGTGCCTACAGCCCTGCCAGCTAATGAGAGCCTGACAGCGAGTCTACCCGGGGTCCACTGCTACCGCCATCGAGTGACTTCCAGCCCTGCCAGCTAGGTGAGAGCCTGACAGCGGGATCTGCTCGAGGCCCAAGGATGACACCGAGTGACTTCCAGCCCTGTCAGCTAGGTAAGAGCCTGACAGCGGGATCTGCTCGGGGTCCACTACTATCGTCATCGAGTGACTTCCAGCCCTTCTAGCTAGGTGAGAGCCTGACAGCAGGATCTGCTCGAGGCCCAAGAATGACACCGAGTGACTTCCAGCCCTGCCAGCTAGGCGAGAGCCTGATAGTGGGATCTGCTCGGGGTCCACAACTACCGTCGTCGAGTGACTTCCAGCCCTACCAGCTAGGTGAGTGCCTGACAGCGGGATCTGCTCGAGGCCCAAGGATGACACCGAGTGACTTCCAGCCCTGCCAGCTAGGTGAGAGCCTGAAAGGGGGATCTGCTCGGGGTCCATAACTACCGCCATCGAGTGACTTCCGGCCCTGCCAGCTAGGTGAGAGCCTGACAGCGGGATCTGCTCGAGGCCTACGGTTGACACCGAGTGACTTCCGGCCCTGCCAGCTAGATGAGAGCCTGGCAGCGGGATCTGCTCGGGGTCCAAAACTACCGCCATCGAGTGACTTCCGGCACTGCCAGTTAGGTGAGAGCCTGACAGCGGGATCTGCTCGAGGCCTACGGATGACACCGAGTGACTTCCAGCCCTGCCAGCTAGGTTAGAGCCTGACAGCGGGATCTGCTCGGGGTCTAAATCTACCACCATCGAGTGACTTCCAGCCCTGCCAGCTAGTTGAGAGCCTGACAGCGGGATCTGCTCGAGGCCCACAGATGACACCGAGTGACTTCCAGCCCTGCCAGCAAGGTGAGAGCCTGACAGCGGGATCTGCTCGGGGTCCAAAACTACCCGACTTGACTTTGCTCGAGATGGAGACATCTTATTTACTTAAGAGGTGCTGGAGAGTTAATTGCACCGATGCTTTTACAAACGGAGGACGCATTCTATACATAAGAGAGACGATCTGGAAGTCATCAAATCGGGAAGCTGGCGTTTGAGGCTGTTCCTAATAATTCCTCCAATCGAAAGAGAGATGCAATCGGGGGGACATAGGCCGACGTGCAAGGGGGGAGCTGAATCTCGGCCGTCAGTGCAGTGGCTCGGTCTTACAATAGCACTTAGAATCCCGAGGCATCGTCCCATCATCCGAACTGGGCTATTTAAAAGGAACGGGTTGGACGTTTCGTATCCTGACCTAATGACAAAGATCACTTTCCACCATGTCACTTGTGATTGCTTGGAGAGATCGGCCCTTTATCAAATCTGAGAGGTTAGCATCTAGGCTCGTTCCTGATAATTCCTCTAGTCGGAGGAGAGGTGCGATCGGGAGGACATAGGCCGACGTGCAAGGGGGGAGCTGATCTCGGCCGTCAGTGCAGAGGCTCGGTCTTACAATAGCGCTTAAAGTCCCGCGGCACCGTCCCATCGTCCGAACTAGGCTATTTAGAAGGAACGGGTTGGACGTTTGGCTTCCGGAGTCGATCGCGAGGCTAACCCTTGAAGCCCTCAGAAGCTCGAGGCGAATTCGTAATAAAGAGAAAACTTGACCGCTACTGAATTACAAGGAAGAGATAACATATTACCGCTAGGGAGGGAACCCTTTCCGGTCACCCGGCTCCTAATACCTCTCAGCTGCTCTCTTACTTGATCTTGAAGATAATAACCTCCAGGTTTCTCGTTGATGTAATAAGTGGGGATACACGGGTTTTCATAGGTAGAAGCGCTTCAAAAAGGTGCAAATCATACTCCAAATGCTATGGGATTCAAACAACAGCTATGGGAGGGGACAACTCAGAGTATAAGGACCTCACGTACAAAGTATCAACGTACGACCCTGGTCGTCACCTGGTTCCACTTCTATAGCCATGACGCTCGCCAGAGTTCTTCTGTGCTGGTCACTCTCCACGCTCACCGCACCAAAATGTTGAAACTGAAAATCGGTCTCCTGTGGAGTTCGACCCTCGGGGAAGGGGTGACCGCGCACCTACTACCCTCAAGCGAACGATCTAGGCACAAGTCTAGGAACACGAGTGACAGACCCAAGGTGTCAGCGTGGAGGACCCGCCGCATACCCGGAAGACTAACTAACTCTTCCCCTCCCAAGCCAAGGGCTGAGCTAAGGCACCTTCGGAGGGCTCTCTTGGCCGACCGGAACATCTGAGGAGGATCTCAAGATCCACTCCTTAACTAAAAGTGCCACTTCGGGTCTATGTAAAATGTTCCCCGCCCGCCTTACTATTGGCGCAAAACCGTCCAGCAGCCCTACTCTACGCAGCCCCAATTGGGCCGCTAATAGCGGAACTCCGCTACTCTGAAAGGATGGCAACGGGCCATCAGGGGCTTCCCGGCATCTATTCCTCGGGGCCCACACGGGGGCAGTGGTTCACGAACACACCGCTCGCCCAAGACAGGAGGAGTAAGCTACATTCTCAGAGCATCACAGATATGAAAAAATATTACAGGATTATAAATTCCATACTCGGCACGCAGGCCGGAAATATAAACAAAATGCCTTCGAAGGCCAGCACAAGTTCGGGCTTAAGCCCGTCATTCCCCTCCTGGTACTGCAACACCTGTATGCCAACGTCTCGACGAGCGGCGGCCAACTAGTCATCGGTCGGCTAATATAAGCGGGCCAAACATATTGCGCACACCCCCTTTTTTGGGGCTATGGTGCGCATTCCCTGCAAGCGGCTAAATAAACAACTTCCTCGGAGTCTTCTCCGGGAACCCCAGAACATCACCAATCTGGCTCACACGTCCGGATGGGCTTCACACAGCATGCCTAAACCCGTACTCACGCTTCCGGGCACTAATGCAATTAACTGCAGGGACGTACACGTCGACCCGTCGGAAAGCTCCCTTCCCCCCACCCGTTGGTGGAGAGGGGCTTCCATGCAAATATGTAAACTGAAGGCTTCACCTGCCCAAGTTGAAACATCATTACCCTTATCGCGTGCTTGGCGGAGGGGCCGGAAGAGGAGCTACGGGTCGATCCTGCTGCGTGCGACTGCGTCGGTGGTCGATCTCCACTCCAGGCCGAGCCTTGCTCCAGGCCGAGCCTCACTCCAGGCCGAGCCTCGCTCCAGGCCAAGCCTCGCTCCAGGCCGAGCCTCGCTCCAGGCCGAGCCTCGCTCCAGGCCGAGCCCCGTTCCAGGCCGGGAGAAAGAGAGGATCGGCCGGGGTGTGGTTGCTGCTCCAGGTCGGGAAGAAGAGAGGGCCGACCGGGTTGAGGTTGCTTCAGGCCGGGAAAAAGAAGGAGAGGGGCGGCCGGGCTGCTGCCTTGCCGGCGACGGAAGAGAGAGGGAATGGGGCGGCCGGGCTGCTGCTTCGCTGGCGACGGGAGAGAGAGAGAGAGAGGAAGGGGTGGCCGTGCCCTAGCCTCGCCGGCGACGGGAGAGAGAGAGAGAGGAAGGGGGCGGTGGGGCTCGGCTTTGCCGGCGACGGGAGAGAGGGGGGAATGGCGGTCGTGCCCTAGCCTCGCCGGCGAAGAGAGAGAGAGAGAGGAAGGGGGCAGTGGGGCTCGGCTTTGCCGGCGACGGGAGAGAGGAAAGGGGGGGGGCTGTGCTGTTCCTGGCCGACGAGAGAGAGAGAGAGACGCGGGGGCGGGCGGCTCCTTGCTGAGGCGGAGGCCGGAGAGGAGAAGGGGAGGCGGCGCGCTGCTGCTGTTGGCCGACGGGAGAGGGGAAAGGGAGGCGACGTGCTGCTGCTGCTTCGGCCGAACCCTAGCCGGGGACTCCAGGAGAAAACCCGTTGTTCTCTTTTTTTTCCCTTTTTCCCCTGTCCTGTCCCGGCCCCCTCTCTCTTTTTTATGTGTTTTCTTCCTTTTTAATCCCCTCCTTTTTCTCCTGTCCCGAGCCCATCCACCCACTCCTCCTTTTCTAATCCATCCCCCCTTAATCTGTATATCATCTAATATAATATATAACATATATATTATATAATATTATATATATATATATATATGTATATAAATTCTAAGCCTATGCACGTAAAACCTTCGCACGCACGCACGAGCACTCGCACGCCTCGAACGAGGCTGCACCGAAACGTCGCCCATAACACGCCCCTAGGCTGATATTTGGGGAGGGTCACACTCGCCCGGCTACGGGGTTGTACAGTATATGCTTTGCTATGATTACTATAGGCTACAAAAATTCCTTCATAGGTTTTTTCTGAAAACTTAGATAAGTTTTCCTATTATCCAAGACATAACACTTACTTCCAAAAATTTTGAAATAGGACAGACTTGGTTTTCAGCCTTTCATCTGTTCATAGGGAGTCTTATTGTGACTTTTGTTAATCAAGACTATATTTTGAACATAACATATAGTGTTTATAGCCACAACCCAAAAATATTATGGAAGAGATGTGTCACTTTGCATTGTTCTAGCTATCTCAATGAGAATTCTATTTTTCCTCTTAGCAACCCCATTTTGCTGTGGAGTTCTAGGAGAGGAGAATTCCTGAAGGATCCCTAGTTCTGTACAGAAATTTATCATTCATTCAGATTGAAATTCTGTGACATCATCACTTCTGAACTTGACCACTGAACAACACTTTTTATTTTGAATTTGTTTGGTAAAATATGCATGAATGTCTAGTGTTTCAGACTTTCTCCTTAGGAAGAATACCCATGCAAATCTAGAGTGATCATCTACAATCACATAGGTGTAAGACTTACTACCTAAACTAAGAATTTGCATAGGACCAAATAGGTCCATATGAAGTAAGTACCGACAGCTCTCGGTGTCTTTGGACTGAATGCTCTTAAAGGAGACTTTTGTCTGTTTGCATTTTTGACATGCTGAACACATGCCTTATTTGGAGAATTTTAGCTGGGGTTCATTTCTAACTAAATCCATAGAAAACAACTTGCTCGTAGCTTTGTAATTTAAGTGAGCTAGCCTCTTGTGCCATTGCATACACAAAGAGTCTTTCTCACTAGCTAGTAGCCATATAGGAGAAGTCCCATTTATACTTAAGAAATTTAGATAATAAATGTTGTTATCCCTAGTGCCTGACAACATGATCTATTGATCTCTTGCATTCCTTATCAGACACTTATCATTGACAATTATGATTTCAAAACCTATATCACAAAACTGACTTATGCTTATCAGATTGTGGTTCAATCCTTCCACACAAGCCACTTTTCAGATTGTTATTAGACCATTAGAAATGTTACTATATCCCTTGGTGAGTTTTTTTTCTGAACATCCAAAGATTACTTTTGGTCCATCTTTTACTGAAGTATAGTCCCTTAACATACTTCTTGTTCCAGTCATGTGCCTGAAACAGCTACTATCCAAGTACCATATTGGCATTTCTGTGGTACTTGGATTCACCTACTATCACATAATTAATTAACCTTAGGCACCCAAGTAGTTTTAGCTCCTTAGTTCCTATTTGACTTAGCTATGTGAAGCACAGCAGGCTTTCTAAACAGTTGAGCATGTGACTTAAATGAGGGTCCTGTTGGGTTAAACCTACAATCTAGGTCAAAATTCCCAACCTTCCCATAACACCAACAATCAAATCTGTTATATCTTCTATTAGGCTGCACCTTTGAAGTTATACTACTTGGAAACTTAGAGTTGATATTCAGATTCGATGGTAGAGGTGCAACATTGATACCCCTACCTTTCAGGTTTAAGTGTTATACACTGGGACTAGATCCAAGAATTCCTTGTATCCTTGGATTGATCACTCCTCGTGGTGGTCTGTGGGCCTTATAGACATTAGATTTTTGTCCTTTCCATCAAGGCCCTTCATTAACCTTGCTGGTGGTGCACTCAGAACTCACGTGTCCAGGAACACATGATCCCTTGCATCTGTTAGAAGACAAATGCTTGGCTGGTTGCTTAGTTGGACCTATTGGGGCTTTACACTTATGCTCAGGTTTTTTATTGATATTATTATCCTTTGTATATGCTACACCACTTCTAAATGGTGCAGAAAATATATCAATAATAGGTAGTACAAACTTATGTCTTGAGAACTATTTCAGGAGCTGTCTTTCCTGAAGAAACTTTGCTTCCAGGTCCTTGAAATTCTTGGCTTGTTCTGCAATAGTCTCAGTCTGACTATCTATTTTATTGATTAAATCTATGAGCTTTAGTTTTTAAAGGTCCAAATTAATGTTGGCCCTCTCTAAATGTAAAGGTAGTTCCCTCCAAGATTCTAGTTCTTTGGCTTGTTCCTTAACTAGCTCTTTACTTGCAATCAAAGCCTTCAACAGCTTCCTATATCTGTTGATGAGTGTGTTTAAATCTGCTTCAGAATCTGAATCATGTTCACTATTATTAAAAGAGTATGAACATAATTCATTCCCTGATGCCAATCTAGAGCTTGAGGCAGAATTAGTAGTGAGATGTTTTACTTTGGTAGGATTTGAACAATCCTGATCTTCTTCTTCTACTAGGGTCATCAGCCCTTGATCTTTACAATATTTATTATCATTGGCTGATAGTATAGTTCTTCTTCTAATGCTAGCCTCCTTAATGGCCATTAAATATAAAAGTGTCTCCTCTTCTTCTGGTTCAGATGAATCTGTCTCACTATTTGAAAGATTGGACTGCTTCTTGGCCAATAGGCTTTTGTTAAACTTCTTGTGTTATCCAGTCTTCTAATTTTCGGACTTTTTCTCCTTCCTTTTTACTGGGCAGTCAGCAATGACATTCCCTTGCCTATTATAGCAATAACAAATAAGATTTGTTTTAATGTGTTTATTCTGAGAAGAACTATAACTGTTCGCAGATTTCTTTTTCCTGGGTTTTTCTGAGTGATCTATCTTCTTGTGAGAAGAGTCTCCAGCTTGACCCTTCCAATTGCCCTGGCTTCTTCTCCTCAACATCGTTTTGAATTATTTTGAGAAGAGTGACAGTTCTTCTTCAGTCATATCCCCTCCTGATGAGGAAGATTTTGTGCATTCTCATACTGCATCCTGTCTTTCTGAGGGAGCAGATTTCTCTTTGACTTTCCTGGATGTCTCAGCCTTTAGGGCCAATGACTTTTCTTTGTTGAGTGCTCTTGCTGAGTCTTCTTCTGACTTCTTGAGATTCAGTTGTAGCATATGTGACAGCAGCTTGCCAAATAGTACCTGAGGGTCTAAATTGTCTAAGTTTCCCATTTCTCTAATTGCACAAATCTTGATGTCCCATTCCTTATTCAAGGACCTCAAGAACTTTTCATTCAGTTCTAAATTTGTGAAGCTTCTACCATATATTCTTAGGTTATTCATTATTCTGAATAATTTCTCAAAGATCTCAGCCACAACGTCTTTCTTGTCTTGCCTGAAGGTTTCATACTGTTGGTTTAATAGAGATTTCATGTCATCTCTAATCACATCAGTGCCTTCCATATATACAATTTATGATTCCAACATTTCTTTGGATGTTTTGTAAGCAATAAAGTTTTGGAATGTGGAGTCATCTATAGCACTAACAATTATGTTCTAATCCCTCTTGTCCGTAGAGGCCAGAATTATCTCATCCTTTTCCATTTCCATATAGGTCTTAGGTGTCCTTATGTTGGCATCAAGAATTGATACTTTAATTGGTATGAGAGCTCCTTCCAATAATGTGATGTATATTCTTGGATCTGCAGCCTCCATGAACAATCTAACCCTTTCCTTCTATATCCCAAAGTTTTCTTTAGAGCAGACTGGGAGTATGATGGAATTGTTTTCTCTTTAAGCCATTATTTAATCTCTGTTAATCCCTAGGATTCTCATTAGGATGTTAATACTTTTCAGTCAACCTCCCTCTGATACCAATTGTAAAGTGTTTGTTTAGGATTGAGTGTGACCTAGAGGGTAGGTGAATAAGTCCAATTTAAATTTGGGCTACTTTAAATCACTGAAATTTCATTATGTTAAATAATCAAATCACAATATTCAAGAAAAATAGAACATATCTAAATTTAACAGCACAAAACACAACACAACACAAATTAGAGCACAGCACACAATAATTTTATAGTGGTTCCCCAATTTATGGGTACATCCACTTTCCCTCCTTGTCGATCTAACAGTGAACTAGATTCGACCAAACTTATTCTTTCATTTCCTCAGAACCTCAAATCGTACACCTTAGAGCCTAGCTGGCTCCTATAACTCAGACAAAATAATGTCCTACCTCAGATCCTCAAGATCTTACACCTCAGATTTCTCTCCAAGAACCCTACCTCAGAGTGCACCTTCACTCCTACTCCTCAGGCAAACCCTTGCCCTACAATCTCAAAACCTTCCAGTTCCTACAACTCAAAGAAAGTTGCCCTTCTCCTACCTCAGGCTCACAACCATACCTCAACCTTTATAATTTAGGCATACAACTATGAGGAATCAACCTCCTACAACTCAGAGCAATATGTGTTTTGAAATGTCACCCAGAAATAATGAGACTGGTGACTTCTTCTTGATCAGATCTTGATGTGAAATCTTCTTCCTTAACCTTGGCTGTGAAGAACAAGGTTCAACCCTTCTTAGTTTTTTCAAAGATTCTTGAATGAGAAGTTAGGGTTGATTCTTGGCTGGAGATGATTGAATTTGATCCACGATCTTCCTCCTCTTCACCTTCAGAATTCTGTGGAAATTGTTCTGACTAACTTAGATGAGAAAAAAAATTAAATCTTTTTGTTTATTTTATGTTGGTGTTATTATATAGGCTTTGGCAAAAGTGACCAGCTGCCCATGTTAATCTACTGACATGTCACTGTTCTGACAATTGTCAGAACTGCAGACTTCAAGTTCTGGACTTAGAAGAATTTCTGTATTGAGATCTTCTGCATAAAGGTGTTGACACTTCTGTACTTAGAATCTGTCGACACTAGTCCCGGGTGTCGACACTTCTCTTATAGGGATGTCGACAACAATCTATTGTGTCGATACTACTAGCTTCTTGTCTCGACACAGCTTGTGTAATCTGTGTCGATACTTATCCTGAGTGTCGAGAGAGTTGGTTTCTTGTCTCGGTATATCTTGTGTGAAATGTGTCGACACTAGTGCTGAGTGTCGACACAACTAATTTCTGGACTAATGGTGTCAACCTAAGTACTGGGTGTCGACACAGCTTGCATCAAGTCTCGACATAACTTGAGTGAAAAGTGTCGACACTAGTCCTCAGTGTCGACACAGCTAGTTCTTTGACTGAGAGAGTCGACACAAGTTCTGGGTGTCGATGCAGCTTGCTTCCAGTCTCGACACTTCTTTAATAAGGGAGTCTACACTAGTCCTAAGTGTCAACACAACTTGATTCCTTATCTCAGCACTGATTTTACAAAGGTGTCGACACTTGCATAGTGACTCAACACTTTTGTACTTAGTTTATTTTTTTGCTACAACATTGAACCTGCACAAGTAAACTCAACATACATCAAATACAATTTTGTGTATATCATTGAGTTGAAAAGGCTTCATCAAATCAAGTACATTGAGTCCAATGTTCCCAACATGCGTGACATGAGAATTTTGGTTATTTGAAACCCAAAATTCCTACAAATTGAGGGAGACCCTATCATTTGCTTCCTAAGTCTCCAAAGTCCGGAGTCGGAGCGAGTTGTGACAGGGAATATTTTTGTGCATGAATGGATTGCAGTAACCTTGGTGGAGGTAAATGAAGGGGTGCAGAAATGAGACTGCAGAAGCTGCGAAGGTGCCAAGGTAAGGCATTAAAGTAGGCATGGCTGTGTGGGGGTGCATACTTATACGTCCATGGTGCATGTAGGAGTACCTCCATGCAGGGCACACTTGCACGGAGGGCACGCACGCCTGGGTGCAACTGCATACGGAGCGCATGCGTGAGACACACACGCGTCAGGCACACATGCACATATTTATGCATAGGGCACACTCGAGTTTAAGGAGTGCATGAGTGAAATCACCTGGGCATAATGTGCGATTGGGGGCAGCATCGTGCTTGTTCCTACACAACTTGGACACTTAAGTAGCACAGTTGTCTCACGTTGCTCGTTGTTCGGTGCTTTGTGGTTGCAGGCATATTTGCACATGCATGTTTAGACATTATTTCTTACCATTTTTTTAGTTTTGCTAGTTTCGACATGTATTTCTGATTTAGGCACCAAGGTGTTGTGTATACGGTTGTCCAATGCTACTGCTCTCTTTTCTCAACGTTGAGCAAATTGATGTTTGGAGAAAGCAATATGGAATACTTATCGGGTTGGAGATAAAAATCTCATACACCGAGGAGTGAGTGTAGAAGCCTCTAACGAACTGAATGACCTTATGTGAGTCATCGCTGAGGTCCTAATTCTGCTTGCCACTATTTGAGGAGGTGATTAATATCTTATAGTATTGCTTTGTTAGTGCCCCAGTTTACTCCTGCCGGGATGACACACGTCATGAGGCTGATTGCTTTCTTTAGGGAGCATGGCTCAATGTTTTGCTTTGACCTTCTTAAAGAATGGTGTGAGGTGAGAACTGACGGAGGTGGGCGTTTTGAGGTCAATAACAACAATCATTTGCTCGAGTTCAAAAATTGTGCGGGTCGTCGCCATGAGAACACTTTGTTTGGTTATGTGAGGACTCCTAGGGTCTGCCGGAGCTTTGGAATTTGCTTACCGAATATTTCTACCATATGAAGGGTCACGAGAGAGTGTTTACATGGTTGTCGGGTTTTATTAAGTCGCACGCATTTGTGAACCATTTATTTGTTAGCTCGGTTATTGTGGAGAAGTGCCCACTACTATGCGGGCTTTCTACTGATCCTAAGTGTGCGGTTGTCATGCTCATGGATCGTGTAACACCCCCATCTGTCTCCAGAGAATATAATAGAAGGACAGATCGGGGTCTGGCATTATATTGAAGAGACAATCAGCGAAGTTACATATCAATACCAATTTACACATGAGTCCTAACTCAGATCATTCTAGTAGAAGCTTTAAGTATAGTAGAACTCAAATCAGGAATGTCCACTAATACCACAAGTCGGAATGATACATAAATACACCAAATGTCTGGCCTTAAGGTCTTAACCTATTTTTCCCCAAAATAAAGATGTTTTATAAACATCGACACACAGGCTGTCCACATGTGAAACCAGTTAAACATATTCGCTTTAGCCTTCGAGGGAAAGCATAGTAACCAAGGGCTTCATCCCATCATTTTTCGCTCGACTCTCCAGCACCTGCACAAGGACTATCCATAAAGAGGTGGAAAGCAAAGCAATGGTCAGCATTAGTTGACCAAATATAACGACCCCACCCCTCACTCGTGGTGGCAGAGCTCATTCCCTGCAAACAACAACAAAACATTATTATAGCATCCAAACATGTGATTTAAGCACCATTCACCATAGATGTTGGCACAATGACCACATGTATCGTGCACTTTGGACACATTTTTCGGTGTGCAGACTTTCCCATGGTCCCACCACAATCCTCAGGCCCAGACCAAGAATTCAGTTTACTGGACTTCCCTATGGTCCCACCAACATCTTCAATCCTAGACCGATGGTAAAACTTGAGAATTATAGTCACGCATTATACTAATGGTAATGAATCTCTCATATACGACCGATAACATCAATTTCCTTAGGCCGTCTAGCGGAGCGACAAAGTTCGGGTACAACTCAACCTTCCCATTGCTCAAAACACCATGCCACTAGCGGTCGAAATGACGCTGGTCAGTCTCCACTTTCCCATATTCACATACATAACTATGTTATGTTCTGGCACTCATGTCTATAATATCTGGGCACCATATGGTCTCAGCTGATCTTGACACCCACCTTGTGCCAAGGACCTAGGCTCGCAAGCATCAAAACAATACAGCTCCCTGGGAGCTACCACCAGCGGTATTACTGTCGCCAGGAGGTAGGGGATAGAACTTCATGTCTTCCCCAAATTTGGGTGTTTTCATGGAAACCGCCTCTAGTATTCTTATTACAACATCCTGCACACCTAAGACTCTATCAACTACTCACTTAACCATGTAGTATTCTCCAACATGCAAATCAAAGCATCACCAATCCAGACCAACCTGCCAGGATAGGATTCACACACCATGTCTATTCTGTACTTCGATTCCGGATTTTATATGCAATAGTTTTCCTGGGATACCACCGATAGTATCCAAACTGCCGGGCAGTAACTTCGAGCATTACAATCCTCCCCTCCTTAAAGAAATTTTGTCCCGAAATTTTATTCGTATAAGAAAAACAATATTAAAGTTATACCACATTAAACATTTATAAAAATAACTCGGGAAACTAGTCTCGCATGGTCTGCTCACGCTCCTATGTCAGTTCTTCACATCCAAAGTTGTCCTAACAGACCATGACCATCCCGATTTCTTTGTTTCGAAGCTGCATGATCTCCGCATCCTCAATACGAATGGGTCTAACCTTCATTGTTTGCCCACTATTGACCAACACTTGATCAGTAGCAACCAAATTGTGTAGGCTCTTTCAACTCCTTCCACAACACCGAAATGTGAAACACATCATGCAAACTGATACCATCCATTGAGAAAGCTAGATGATAGGCAGCTTCACCAACTCATTCAACAACTTCAAACAGACCCAAGTATCTCAGACTCAGCTTTTTCAAGCGTCAAATCCTGGACACACCTTTGAATGGCTTGATCTTCAAGTATACCCAATCTCCTATCACAAATTCCACATTTCGGTGTTTGGAGTTATAGTACTTTGCTTGTCTATCCAGCGCCACCAATAGTCGCTCTCGAATAGTGCGTATAGTCAAATTGGCATCTTCGACCTCTTTAGGCTTAAATAACTTTTATTTGCCTGTTTCTGCACAAGCTAAAGGCGTACGACACTTCCTACCGTATAAATCTTCGAAGGGCGCCATCTGAATGCTAGTTTGATAGATATTATTATAGGTGGACTCGATCATATAGAGACGGTCTTCCGATTTCTTTCCAAAATCCATGGCACACATATAGAGCATGTCCTCCATCATCCTGTTAGTCCTCTTGGTCAGACCTTCCATCTGCTGATGAAACGTCATACAGAACTTCAGTTTAGTAGCCAACAACTGGTGGATTAGCCTCCAATCATTCGAAGTAAAGTTCCTATCTCAGTCACTGAGGATGCTACGGTGCACACCATACAAATGTATTATGTTATCAACATACAACTTAGCCAATTTCTCAACTGAATCATCCTTATTTTTTGGAATGAAGTGAGTCACATTTATCAGCCGGTCAATGACCACCCACACCACATCATTTCCGCTCTATGACCTAGACAAATTATGCACGAAATCCATAGAAATGTCATTGTGATTCCATTTCGAAATTGGCAACGAATTCATGAAACCACTAGGTTTCTGGCTTTATGTTTTTACTAAGGCACAAGTATAACACTTCGCCACGTAAAGAGCTATGTCCTTCTTTAAACCCAGTCACTAAAATATCATTTTCACATTCTTATACATTTTTGTGCTCTCTGGGTGGATTGAGTACTTAGTAAAGTGTGTCTCGTACATAGACTCCTCCCGTAATCTACCTACGTTTGGGATGCACAAATGACCATCTTTCCACAAAAGGTCATCATCCACGGAGAATTGTGAATTTGACCCATCCGCTGCATAGCATTTCAAACTCTCATTGAGCTCCACCGCCTATCAAATCCTGTTCGTGAAGTCATATTGCACCTCCATCCAATTCAAGCATACATTTGTAGTGGTATTCTTATCAACACAAGAAATATCTAAGGCCTCCAACACCTAGATCAGACGGTCATCATGCATCTGTAGCCAACTATCTCGTGTTGGAGTCCTATGACTCAAGGCATCTGCGACTATGTTTCCCTTCACAGTAGTGTAATGTATCTTGAAGGTGTAGTCCCCAAGGAACTCCATCCACCTCCATTGTCACATATTCAGCTCGTTCTGATCTATCATATACTTAAGTCTCTTATGGTTCGTGAATATGTAAACTTTCGCGGCATATAAGTAATGTCGCCACTGCTTGAGTACAAATATCACAGCCGCCAACTCCAAGTCATGCATTGTATAATTTCACTAATGCACTTTCAACTGGCGAGAGCCATATGTTATAACTTTCCTTAACAGAAGAAGAATGCGGCCTAAGCCTCTCCCTGAAGCATGACAATAAATCTCATAGCCATCTATATCACATGATGAACTCAAGATAGGCGTCGTGGTCATACGACCCTCAACTCTTCAAAATCTCTTGCGCACTCAGGCATCCAAACAAACTTCTAATCTTTCCTCGCCAATATAGTGAAAGGTAAGAATATCCATGAAAAGTTCTCAACTATGTGCCTGTAGTAGCTAGGAAGTCCAAGGAAACTCCTGATTTCTACTACAGCAAATAGAATGGGCCACACTCGTATCACAACGATCTTTGTCGGATCTATAGCTAGACTTTCTCCACTAAACACATCACTAAGAAAATAATCAACGTTAACCAAAATTTGTACTTAAACTTGACATATAGTTGATTCTTCATCAGGGTATGGAGAACCAATCTGAAATGATTCGTATGATCCTCTTTTTTTAAGAGTACACAAGTATGTTGTCAATAAATATAATCACAAACATGTAAAAATACCCTCTAAAGGTCTTGGACATTAAGTCCATAAATACTAATGGCACATTAGTGAGTCTAAAAGGGCATCTCAATAAATTTTTAATGCCCATAGCTTGTACCAAACGTTGTCTTGGGAATATCATTCTCCCAAATTCTCAATTTCCATTTGTCGAACTCCAACACCAACTTCTAATAAACAATCGATCCAACGAATAATCAATTCCTAGAATCATATACTTGTTCGTTTTCAAAAACTTGCTTCATTCCTGATAATCAATACACAGATGCAATCTTCCATCCTTGTTCTTCACAAAGAGTACCAATGCACTCCATGGTGACATACTTGGACGTATATAGCCTTGCTCTAGCAATTATTATAATTGAACTTTCAAATCCACCATTTCTTTTGACACTACTCGGTACGGTGACTACGCCACATGTTTCACACCTGTCATCAACTCGATAGCAAAGTCAATCTCTCGCTGGGATGGAATACTATTGAGATTTTTAGGAAACACATCTGCTTACTGTAACACAAAAGGAACATCGTCTAAACTGGAATTCGGCTCAAAAGCCTCCAATAGCGTGAAGAATAACTTCGCGCCCTTCCGAACCACTTTGACTACCCAAACAGCAGACATCAATATCTTGCTCGAATCTCGCACACCAACGAACCTAGTCTCACGTTCGGTGTTTTTCCCTAAAATGACTTCCTTTGAGTTGCACTCAATATTAGCACTCCGCTCCCAGAGTCAGTCTATGCAAACGATTATGACAAACTCAGATATCAGCAGTACAGATGGTCTTAATTCAAAATTATAACTTCTTATCTACACCTTGACACTACTAATATCATCTATATTAATCCTTCACCCATAAGGTAGAATTACAACCAAAATCACATCGCTATTTTTTATGAAATCCATAGTTTTACATAATACTTCAGATTAAAAGAAACTCTCTTTTAAACTTGTTAGTAATAGTACATAACCTGATTATTATAAAACACATATAGTCTTACAAAATTTAAAATATATCCAAGGCTACTTCAAGTGCCTTCTACTTCATATTTATATCATCATTGCCAAGATCATGGGCACTCGGTTGAATGTACTGGGATACGGTTGCCTTCACTGCCTTCCCTTTCTCTGCATATGATGTACCTGCCATTTTTGTCATCTTTTGAATAATGTTACGACACTCTCGGGCATAGTGTCCTTTCTTGCCACAAACGTAGCAAATAAGAAGAGCTTGACTAGTATTTGTTTTCAAATTTAGTTTCTTTGTCCTCAGAACACTATAATGACATTCTCGGGCTATGTGTCCCACCTTTCCACAAGTATAGCAGATAATTTGTCCTTGTCCAGCAGTTGCACCAATTCTAGCAAAAGAAGGAGCTGATCCAAAAGATTTGGAATTCTTACTCCACCTTCGGTACCCAGACTTTGAAGAGCCCGTTACTTTAAATTCTTGCTTTTCCTTGACTTTTCCAATTCTATTTCCAAGGACCTAGCTGTCATCACCAAGGAATGGAATCCAATTAACTTTGGCCCCAACAGTAGAAGTTGAAGCTGTAACGCCCCGAAACTCAAAGGAGCAAAGGGGGACGTTTTGGGCCAGTTTTGGTTTCTGGCCGAAGGCACACGGCCTGGGACACGGGCGTGTCCCAGGGCGTGTCAAGCGTGTGTCGACACTTAGCCGCGAAGTCGTCGAGTTATTCTCGACGATTCGTCGAGAATGGGCACACGGCCTGCGACACGGGCGTGTCGCAGGGCGTGTCGACCCGTGTCGACACTTAGCCGTGAAATCGTCGAGTTATTCTCGACGATTCGTCGAGAATGGGCACACGGCCTGCGACACGGGCGTGTCGCAGGGCGTGTCGACCCGTGTCGACGATCGTCAAGGTGAAATCGTCGAGATTCACTCGACGATCGTCGAGACAAGGCACACGGCCTCGGACACGGGCGTGTCCAAGGCCGTGTCAGCGAGTCGTCGTTTCCCCTCGACGAAATGTCCCGTGTACACGGCCTGGGGGCCCAGGCGTGTCAATGTGACACGGGCAAGGACACGGGCGTGTCCTAGAACCCGTGCAGTGCTCGGGTTGGAAACGGGGGAAAAATCATGGGGTACACGGCCGGCTACACGGCCGTGTCAGCTGGAACACGGGCGTGTCAGCTCGAACACGGGCGTGTTCGATACCCGTGTGCGTGTTCAGAAGATTCGATTTTGACGGCGAATGCGGCACACGGCCCTGGACACGGGCGTGTGCCAGGCCGTGTTCGGTCCAGATTGGGCATTTCAGCCCCGAATCAAAGCCGCTCGTTTCTTAGGTTGAGATCCGACGGCTGGGGATGATTCCTGGGAGGATATACCCGGGTTTGACTTAGAAAAATCCACTTTTCATTACTTATCCTCTCTCCAAACCCTTGGAGAAAGAAGAGCTAAGGCAAGAGGAAGAGGAGCTAGATCCGCCATTGGAGGAGCTTCGGAGGAAGCAGCGAATCCGGACACGCACGACCGGATCACGGAGGCAACGCAAGCGCGGTGATTTCTATCCGATTACATTTCGATGGCGCCAAAGAGGAACGCAAGGGTAACGATCCTCACTTGGAGCATGATAGCTCTCTTTCTTAGCATAGGAAGCCCTCTCTCGCGAGTTTGCGAGAGTTGGAGGCGTTCCTTCGGGTAGATATGTAAAGTCCCCGTTGTTTAGCGTCCGTATGCGAGAACGGACATAGGCATTTTGGTTGAAGCCTACCCGGACATGTAGTTCGGATCGGTGATGTTGCATTGCATAAGGCCGGAGAAGACTCCGTGCTATTGGGTTTTCGGGTTTTCTACGCGGTAGATTGCAGCAGGGAGCCTTGGGGACTAACCAAAGGTGCACCCGGAAAACTGGGCGGACACGAGGTCTTGCCAACTTGGTGGCCTGAGAGCCAACTTGAACATAACGGGGTTATGTGATTTGTGGTAGAACGGGAATCGGTGAAAGTTTGACCCGCGCAAATGGCTTAAATTGCCGTTGCGATGTGAGCACGGGTTAGATGGAGCCGTACCCGCTTTTATGTCGTTCGGGTTAGAGAGACCTAAAGTTACATGGCACTCGCCGTTGGCATAGATGTGAGTCTTCGGCGGTCGATGGCTTAAATTGACGTGACCAATACCATGAAGACAAATTGCTCATAGGAATGGCCGTCTAAGTGGCGGTGGTGAGTCCGGAATGTTAATGGCTTCAATTGACGTAACATCGACCGGTTCACCGAGAATGTGCCCTGAGTGCACGGGACGTGTGGCCGTACGAGCCAACGTCTGTGATGAAATGGCTATGTTAATATGCATTGCTCGCTTGTGATAATGAAATGCAGGGAAGGAGCATCGCCGCCCCGAGTTGGGGGTGGGATCGTTATAATTTGGTCAGCATTGCTGACCGTTGCTTTGTTTGCCACCGTGCGGTGGTTTGTTTGCTTGCAGGTGCAGCTGGACCAAGCGGTCAATAGCGGGCTAAAGCCCTTTTTGCGAAGCTGGCCCTCGAAGGCCCAAGTGGAAATGTTTTCTATTTATTCATGTATGGCCGGCCTGCGTGCCGAGGTTGGTAAATCATGTAATAGAAATGAAACATCTTGTAAGGCCTTAAGGCCGACTTTTGAGTATTTTGTAATGACATTCCTGTTGGTTTTAGTGGACATTCATGCTTGTGCTGGGTTCTTGTTTTGCAACTTATATAATTGCTTCCGCTAGAATGCTCTGTGTAGGACGTTGAGATTGGTTGGATGGTTTCCATAAGTAACCACCCGGTCTGTCTGTGGTATATGGCGTCGGGCCCCGGCCGGACCTACTGCTATATGCTATGCGACGGATAGGGGGTGTTACAATTTGGTATCAGACTACTGGTTTTGGTCGGGCTTAAAGTGAATTCGTGGGCGAATTCTTTTTAAGGGGTGGTGAGCACATTGTGTGCGTCATCGTTATAACAGTAAAAAGAACCCATGAATGTCCACTTAGGAATGAAAATACTCGTGTTTGAGGAACCTGCGTGTTCCTATAATTGCTGTTTGCAATTTATTTGGTCGCTTAACG
Source organism: Platanthera guangdongensis (assembly GCA_039583875.1). NCBI lineage: Eukaryota > Viridiplantae > Streptophyta > Magnoliopsida > Asparagales > Orchidaceae > Platanthera > Platanthera guangdongensis. The sequence goes on from CM077164.1 coordinate 121,108,019, forward strand.
GTGTTTTGTACCACTATAGGTGACCCGAAGTGGTGTTGGGCCGTCAGAACGCCGAGGTTCTGAGGCTAGTAGTGCACCAGAAGTTGCTCCCGCAACACCTTTGTCGGCTGAAAATATAAGATTGGTGGCTGAAGCGGTGTTAGCCGTGATAAATGCGCAGCCTGGGAGGCAAGCGCAGCAGCCAGCTCCTGTGATGGAGCAAGTACCTCTTCAAGAGGCGGAGCCGAGGAGGATGGAGCAAGTGGTTGTAGAACCAATAGTGCCAAGGAGGGCGACTGAGAGGCAGTTGAAGCATGTAATGAGCTTTAACCCTCCGTTATTCTCGGGGTTGGGAACCCCATCTCAGGCTGAAGACTGGCTCTCTAGGGTGAAGAGAGTCATGACAGCGACGGAGACGGAGGAGTGGCAGATGACCACCATGCTACGTTCCTGTTGGACGGTGAAGCAGGATGTGGTGGGAAGGCTTGGAGCTGCATCATCTGAGAGGAAGACAATTGATAGACGTTCCGATGGAAGAGTTCTCGGAATTGTTCTTAGCAAGATACCTCCCTTCTACTCAGAGGATTTCAATGGAGAATGAGTTCCTGAGGTTGGTGCAGGGTGAGCGAAGCGTGGATGAATATCTCCACGAGTTTACGCGGTTGAGTCGTTATGCGAGCTCTACCATCATGGATGAGGAGCGCAAGACTAATCGCTTCTACGAAGGTCTGAGGGATGAGCTGAGACTATTACTGTCGGGGCCGATGACGCAGGGTTTCTTAACCTTGGTCAATACTGCCCGGTCCTTGGAGAAGGACATGAAGAGTGTACAAGCGAAGAAAGGCTTGGTTGAAAAGAAATCTGAGTTTAAAGTGCCGACTACTTCAAAGTCTGGCTATCGGAGGACTTTCAAGAAGCATAGGACTTCGGGTCCAGCTCCTTCTGGTGCTTCTGGGGCGACTACGAGTCGGACCCCGGGCGCGTGCTTCACTTGTGGCAAGACGGGGCATTTCGCCCGTGATTGTTGGAGCGGACGTCCTAAGTCCGAAAGGAGGCCAGGAGCTACCTACGAAGAGAAGGGAAAGGCGGTGGAGTCGACCGCATCCCACTATGCTCCGGCCCAACCAAGGGTCTATAATCTTGGCCAACAGGAGGCCATTAAACAAGCTGACGTGGTGACAGGTACGGTTTAATTTATAGCAAGTCAATTCCTTTATATGCTTGCTTGTTACCTTACCACTGCTTGTTTAGGATTTGTAATGATTTGTGAAAATCCGGCACGAGCACTCTTTGATACGGGAGCTTCACACTCCTTCTTGTCCGAAGGATTTATATCACGCATCGGAGTCCCTTCTTCGATGGCGAAGGATAAGTTGGATGTGTTGTTGCCCAATGGGTGTTCGATGCGAGCGGTTAGGATCTGCGATGTTAAGATTCGTATTGGGGAGCAGGAGTTCGACCTGCGGGCGTCTTTACTTCCGTTAGTGGAGTTTGACGTCATATTTGGCATGGACTGGCTCTCGGAGCAGCAGGCCCATATAGATTGCGGTAGCAAGGAAGTCAAGCTGGGAGCGAGTCGTGAGACGACGTTTACGGGCTTAAAGGGGTCGAGCAAGACGTTGATGTCTGCTCTTCAGGTGGTGAAGGCGGTTCGTGCCGGAGCAGAACTGTTCTTTACACTAGTGGAGGTTGCAAAGCCGAAGCCCGCTATGGATTGTATTTCAGTGGTATCGGAATACCCTGATGTGTTCCCCGCAGATCTTCCTGGAGCCCCGCCTCAACGGGAGATAGATTTTACGATCGAGCTAGTGCCAGGTGCAAAGCCTGTGTCACGATCTCCGTATCGGCTAGCGCCTAAGGAAATGGCGGAGCTGAAAGTTCAACTGCAAGAGTTGTTGGAGCAAGGGTATGTGCGCCCGAGTTCTTCGCCTTGGAGCGCACCGGTCCTCTTTGTTAAGAAGAAGGACGGAAGCTTGAGATTGTGTATTGATTATCGGGAGCTAAACAAGCTGACTGAGAAGAATAAGTACCCGATCCCTAGGATTGATGATCTCTTTGATCAGTTAGTCGGGTCGACGGTGTACTCGAAGTTAGATCTCAAGTCTGGGTACTATCAGCTGCGGATAAGGGAGAGTGATATCCCGAAGACAGCGTTTAGTACGAGATACGGGCATTATGAGTTTACGGTCATGCCGTTTGGGCTGACTAATGCGCCGTCAGTATTCATGGATTTGATGAACAGGACGTTCAGGGAGTACCTAGACCATTTCGTGATCGTCTTCATCGACGATATTTTGGTGTACTCGCAAAGTGAGGAGGATCACTTCAAGCATCTCCATTTGGTGTTGGAGACACTCAGGAGAAACCAGTTGTATGCCAAGTTCTCGAAGTGCGAGTTTTGGCTATCCTCAGTGGCGTTCCTCGGGCATATAGTGAGTGGAGAGGGTATTGCGGTGGATCCGGCGAAGATTGTTGCGATACGGGAGTGGCCTGAGCTTGCTACGGTAGCAGAAGTCCGGAGCTTTTTGGGGCTTGCCGGTTATTATAGGCGCTTCGTAGAGAACTTCTCGCGGATAGCGCTACCTCTCACTACTTTGACGAGGAAGGAGCATAAGTTCGTTTGGACGCCGGAGTGCGCGCGAGCTTTTGAGGAATTGAAGTGTCGGTTGACCACGGCGCCTGTGTTGAGTTCGCCGGTGGAACCGAAGGCTATGAGATATATAGCGATGCTTCGGGCAGTTTGGTTTGGGTTGCGTGCTACTGCAGCACGGCAGCGTGATAGCTTATGGCTCGAGACAGCTAAAAGTGCACGAGAGGAATTATCCGGTCCACGACTTGGAGTTGGCGGCCGTGATTTTTGCCTTGAAGCTGTGGAGACACTATTTGTACGGTGTGAAGATTGATATCTACACCGATCACAAGAGCCTAAAGTATTTGATTGATCAGAAAGATCTGAATATGCGGCAGCGTAGGTGGATGGAGTTCCTGGGGGACTATACTTTCAAGATCCACTACGTGCCTGGCAAAGGGAATGCGGTTGCGGACGCGTTGAGTCGCCGAGCCCCAGCTCAAGCGAATTGGCTATCAGTGCATGATGAGCGGTTGGTGCAGGAGCTGGAGGCGTTGGAGATTGTTTGTGTGGATAGACAATCTAGTGCTGAAGCAGTGCTGAATTGGACTGAAGTCCAATATGACCTGGCTGATCGGATTCGGCAGGCTTTGGATATGGATGCTCATATGAAGCAGTTCATGATAGAGGCTCTGGATGGGTCAAATTCCCAATTCGTTGTGGAGGACGGATTGTTGTGGAAAGACGGTCGTTTGTGCGTCCCAAGTGTGGGCATTTACGGGTGGAGTTGTTGTACGAGGCACACCATACCAAGTACTCGATTCACCCGGGGAGCACGAAGATGTACCGTGATGTAAAGAAGCTATTTTGGTGGCCGGGTTTGAAAAAGGATGTGGCGCTATACGTAGCGAAGTGCCAAACCTGCGCCTTGGTAAAGGCGGAGTGCCAAAAGCCGGGAGGATTTCTTAAGTCCTTGCCTATTCCGGAGTGGAAATTCGACGACATCTCTATGGACTTTGTGCATGGTTTGCCAAGGTCGCAGAAGGGGAACGACGCCATTTGGGTGGTGGTCGATCGATTAACAAAGGTGTCGCATTTTATTCCGCATAGGAAGGATGATCCGGTGGAGAAGCTGGCAAAGCTTTATGTGGATAACATAGTGCGGCTTCATGGTGTGCCCCGCAGCATCGTGAGTGACCGTGATGGGCGGTTCACGTCCAATGATTGGAGGCTGGTGCAGCAAATGTTGGGAACAAAGCTGAAGTTTAGCACAGCCTTCCATCCACAAACGGATGGGCAGACCGAGAGGGTCAATAGAACGATGGAAGACATGCTTCGCATGTGTGTCTTGGACTTTGGAAAGCAATGGGAGGACCACCTTTATTTGGTGGAGTTCGCATACAACAACAGCTACCAAGCAAGTATTCAGATGGCGCCTTTCGAGGCCCTATATGGTAGAAGATGTCGCACGCCGTTGTCTTGGTTAGAAACGGGCGAGTCAAAGTTGTATAAGCGATCGGAAGTGGAGGTGCTACTTCTTTGGTGAGAACCATTCGGGAGAGGTTACTCATCGCTCAGGACCGGCAAGCAAAGTACTATAATGCCAAGCACAGGAACGTGGAGTTCGCTGTGGGTGATTATGTGTACCTAAAGATCAAGCCGTTCAAGGGTGTCTCGCGGGTGCGACGATTGAAAAAGCTAAGCCCGAGGTACCTTGGACCGTTCGAGGTTCTGGAGCGAGTAGGAGAAGCGGCCTATAGGTTGAAGCTTTCTGTGGAGCTAAGTGGTTTACACGATGTATTCCACATTTCGGTGCTTCGGAAGGCGGTGCAAGAGCCTACGCAAGTGATCGCGGTCGATCAAGTGCCGGTGGATAGTGGGCTAACGACAAAGGTCAAGCCCGTGCGGATTGAGGACTCGGAGGTCAAGCGGCTACGCAATAAAGAGATCAGGATGGTCAAAGTCCGGTGGGACAATTGCGGTCGTGAGGAGCTCTCCTGGGAGCGAGAGCAGACGATGCTTGACGAATATCCGGAGTTGTTCCGCTCAGGTACAAATTTTGTTTTGTACATGTTTTTCCCTTTATGTAATTTCGTGGGCGAAATTCTTTTAAGAGGGGAAGAGTTGTAACGCCCCGAAACTCAAAGGAGCAAAGGGGGACGTTTTGGGCCAGTTTTGGTTTCTGGCTGAAGGCACACGGCCTGGGACACGGGCGTGTCCCAGGGCGTGTCAAGCGTGTGTCGACACTTAGCCGCGAAGTCGTCGAGTTATTCTCGACGATTCGTCGAGAATGGGCACACGGCCTGCGACACGGGCGTGTCGCAGGGCGTGTCGACCCGTGTCGACACTTAGCCGTGAAATCGTCGAGTTATTCTCGACGATTCGTCGAGAATGGCACACGGCCTGCGACACGGGCGTGTCGCAGGGCGTGTCGACCCGTGTCGACGATCGTCCAGGTGAAATCGTCGAGATTCACTCGACGATCGTCGAGACAAGGCACACGGCCTCGGACACGGGCGTGTCCAAGGCCGTGTCAGCGAGTCGTCGTTCTCCCCTCGACGAAATGTCCCGTGTACACGGCCTGGGGGCCCAGGCGTGTCAATGTGACACGGGCAAGGACACGGGCGTGTCCTAGAACCCGTGCAGTGCTCGGGTTGGAAACGGGGGAAAAATCATGGGGTACACGGCCGGCTACACGGCCGTGTCAGCTGGAACACGGGCGTGTCAGCTCGAACACGGGCGTGTTCGATACCCGTGTGCGTGTTCAGAAGATTCGATTTTGACGGCGAATGCGGCACACGGCCCTGGACACGGGCGTGTGCCAGGCCGTGTTCGGTCCAGATTGGGCATTTCAGCCCCGAATCAAAGCCGCTCGTTTTCTTAGGTTGAGATCCGACGGCTGGGGATGATTCCTGGGAGGATATACACGGGTTTGACTTAGAAAAATCCACTTTTCATTACTTATCCTCTCTCCAAACCCTTGGAGAAAGAAGAGCTAAGGCAAGAGGAAGAGGAGCTAGATCCGCCATTGGAGGAGCTTCGGAGCTCCGAATCGCAAGCCGACTCCGGATCCACGGAGGCAACGCAAGCGCGGTGATTTCTATCCGATTACATTTCGATGGCGCCAAAGAGGAACGCAAGGGTAACGATCCTCACTTGTGAGCATGATAGCTCTCTTTCTTAGCATAGGAAGCCCTCTCTCGCGAGTTTGCGAAGAGTTGGAGGCGTTCCTTCGGGTAGATATGTAAAGTCCCCGTTGTTTAGCGTCCGTATGCGAGAACGGACATAGGCATTTTGGTTGAAGCCTACCCGGACATGTAGTTCGGATCGGTGATGTTGCATTGCATAAGGCCGGAGAAGACTCCGTGCTATTGGGTGTTTTTCGGGTTTTCTACGCGGTAGATTGCAGCAGGGAGCCTTGGGGACTAACCCAAAGGTGCACCCGGAAAACTGGGCGGACACGAGGTCTTGCCAACTTGGTGGCCTGAGAGCCAACTTGAACATAACGGGGTTATGTGATTTGTGGTAGAACGGGAATCGGTGAAAGTTTGACCCGCGCAAATGGCTTAAATTGCCGTTGCGATGTGAGCACGGGTTAGATGGAGCCGTACCCGCTTTATGTCGTTCGGGTTAGAGAGACCTAAAGTTACATGGCACTCGCCGTTGGCATAGATGTGAGTCTTCGGTGGTCGATGGCTTAAATTGACGTGACCAATACCATGAAGACAAATTGCTCATAGGAATGGCCGTCTAAGTGGCGGTGGTGAGTCCGGAATGTTAATGGCTTCAATTGACGTAACATCGACCGGTTCACCGAGAATGTGCCCTGAGTGCACGGGACGTGTGGCCGTACGAGCCAACGTCTGTGATGAAATGGCTATGGTTATATGCATTGCTCGCTTGTGCTAATGAAATGCAGGGAAGGAGCATCGCCGCCCCGAGTTGGGGGCGGGATCGTTATAATTTGGTCAGCATTGCTGACCGTTGCTTTGTTTGCCACCGTGCGGTGTTTGTTTGCTTGCAGGTGCAGCTGGACCAAGCGGTCAATAGCGGGCTAAAGCCCTTTTTGCGAAGCTGGCCCTCGAAGGCCCAAGTGGAAATGTTTTCTATTTTATTCATGTATGGCCGGCCTGCGTGCCGAGGTTGGTAAATCATGTAATAGACAAATGAAACATCTTTGTAAGGCCTTAAGGCCGACTTTTGAGTATTTTGTAATGACATTCCTGTTGGTTTTAGTGGACATTCATGCTTGTGCTGGGTTCTTGTTTTGCAACTTATATTAATTGCTTCCGCTAGAATGCTCTGTGTAGGACGTTGAGATTGGTTGGATGGTTTCCATAAGTAACCACCCGGTCTGTCTGTGGTATATGGCGTCGGGCCCCGGCCGGACCTACTGCTATATGCGATGCGACGGATAGGGGGTGTTACAGAAGCTCATCGCACAGACCATTATAAAATCTATTGATCATGGCCTCCTCATCCTCCAATACAAATCTTGGATAAGGTCTTAGCATAACAAATGCATGAAAGTATTCATCAATTGTGTGTGCTCCTTGCACCAAACACATGTTCAACTACTGATCTGAGGCTCTTCTTATTGCAATCTGGTCAAGTACGCCAACCAGCATTAGAGCCAGCATAGGGATAGGGGGATGCACCTGCCTACCTGGTTGGGCATTGATCATTGAGAAGAACACATTAGCTATCAGTCGAACCATTTCTGCAAAAAGAGGAGGTGTAGGCACCATAGCTGGTGCACTACTATCTCTCGAGCGCTGGTGCTGAGACTGCCCCGCACCGCTAATAGTCACCTATAATCGTGAAACACACAATTTATTGACTTGTCAAATTGCGAAAAACAATTATAGGAATGCGCAGGTTCACCAAATATTTGTATTTTCATTCCTAAGTGGACATTCATGGTTAAGTTTTGTGAAATCGCTAGTGCACTTATACGTGCTCACCACCCCTTAAAAGAATTCGAACACGAATTCGAGAAAGGAAGACCGACAACAGAAGCAAATACCAATTTATAACACCCCCATCCATCTGCAGAGAATGTAACAGAAGGTCCGGTCGGGGCACGATGCTATATTCAATAGACATCCAGCAGAGTTACATATCAATACCAATTTACACACGAGTCCTAACTCAGAGCATTCTAGTGGATGCTTTAAGTATAATACAACCCAAACCAAGAATGTCCACTAATTCCACAAGTAGGAATGATATATAAATGCACCAAATGTCTGGCCTTAAGGCCTTACAACTATTTTTCCCCAAAATAAAGATATTTTACAAACATCGGCTCGCAGGTCGGCCACACGTGAAAACAGTTAAACATATTAGCTTTGTCCTTCAAGGGCAAGCTTAATAACCAAGGTATTTAGCCCGTCATTTCCCGCTCGGCTCTCCAGCACCTGCACAAGGACAATCCACCAAGAGGTGGAAAACAAAGCAATGGTCACCATTTGCTGAATAAATTATAATGACCCCACCCCTCACTCAGGGTTGCAGAGCTCATTCCCTGCAAACAACAACATAACATTATTATAGCATCCAAATGTGAGATTTAAGCATCATTGACCACAGACATTGGAATATTGACCACACGTCCTGTGCACTCAGGGTACATTTTTCGGTTTACCGGACTTTCCCAGTGTCCCACCATCATCCTCAGGCTTAGGCCAGGAATTCAGTGTACCGAACTTTCCAAATGTCCCACCAACATTGTCAACCTAGACCGATGATAAAACTTGAGCATTATAGTCACACAATATATTAATGGTAAGGACTCTCTCCTATGCCCCAATCGCATCAATTGCCTTAGGTCATCTAGCCGAGGGACAATGTGCGGGTATCGTTCAACCTTTCTCGTTGCTCAAAATGTCATGCTACTGGCAGTTGACATGACGCTGGTCGGTCTCACCTTTCCATATTCATATACATAACCTTGTTATATTCTGGCACTCATGGCCATAATAGCTGGGCACTATATGCTCTCAGCCAATCTTTCCACCCACCTTATCCCAATGACCTGGGCTCGCAATCATCAAAACAATACATCTCCCTGGGAATTACCGCCAGTGGTAGCACTAACGCAAGGCGGTAGGGGATAGAACTTCATATATTCCCCAAATTTGGGTGTTTTCCCGGAGACCACCTCTAGTACTCTTATTGTAGTATCCTGCACACCCAAGACTCCATAAACTACTTGTCTAACCAAAGAGTCTTCTCTGACATGGCAAATTAAAGAATAACCAATCCAGACCAACCTGTTTGGATGGGCCTCACACACCATGCCTATTCCGTACTTTTATTATGGATTATATATGTAATATTTTACCGGGGATACCATCGATCAAACCATTGAAAATCCCTTAGCTCTCCACAAATTTGTAGGAGATTTCATGCTACTATGCAATTAAGGACTTCACTTGTCCAAGAAGAGAGTCATTACCCCAGTTGATCTCTTTGGAGCCATAACCACGAACTTGATCCGGATGGAAACATCCACAGTGCTATCCTCTCCAAGGATCTATCTTTGGTGTGCAGCTCTGATCTCTTGATCATCCCGATAGTAGGACTGAACCAGCCTTGCCTTCTTCTCCTAGCTTCTCCTTCAACCTCCTCAGGATGAAGAGAATGAGAGAGAGAGAGAGATAAATGGAGACTGTACAACCCCATGTTCGCCGAGTGGGTCCACCAGGTAAGGCGAGTGGGCCAAGGCGACCTGGCCGTGCCATAGCAGCATGAGGGAAAACTCAGAGCGGCCAGCTCGCTCTCGCCTAACCTAAGCGGGAGAGCTGTGTGAGCTAGCCCACCCATCCCGCACCCTCCTTGAGTTCATCGAACTCGGCCTAGATATCATTAAAATGAGATTGGGTCACGTTTGGCGTTCGTCGAATGGAGCTTGGAGTTCGTCGAATGGAGCTCAGCGTTCTTCAAGCTAACCTCAGGAGTTGATATAATCCGAATTTCTCGAACAAAGATCGGCGAGCTCCTCTGGAACTTCTGTAGTGACAATCTCAGACCGGCCAGCACGCTCTCCCATAGACAACTTGGCCTCCACCCCGCCTCAAAGCAAGGATTGGCGGGCTGCGACGGCCTGGCTCAAGCTCGCCAAAGGAGGGAGGGCGAGCTGTGGGAGCCAGATCACATCTGCCTTAGCGAGGTGGAGAGTTGTGGTGAGCCGATCTCCAGATCCTTAGAACCTGCCCAGTGCGGCCTAGAGGTAGAATTACCTGGATGCCCTTGCTAGGGGTGCGAATAGCTTGTTAGAACAGCGGAGTTGCGCTGTTGGCAGACCTAGTTGGGATGCACATAGCTGTTCCAAATAGTGGAGGTTGTAAATTTGCAGGCCGTCTTCAAAAAACTATAAATAAGACGCAAGAGGAACCTCAGAAGGGAGGTTGACTAGTATTCTGATCTTCTTGCGCTTTCTGAGGTAGCCTTAGCTCGGCCTTTGGGTAAGGAGGCGAAGTTCTCTAAGAACTTCCGGTTGTGTTTTGGGATCTCCACACCGAGCCCTTGGGTCAGTTCCCTTTACTTTTTATTATTTGGCTTACAAAAGAGTAGTAGGTGTGTGATCACCCCTTCCCCAAGGGTGAACTCAACTAGAGACCGAAATTTCGGTTTCAACATTTTGGGGCGGTGAGCGTGGAGAGTGGTCAGCACAGAAAAACTTCAGCAGTCCCGATGGCAAGAGGAGAAGTACAAGGCTCAGACAGGTCTTACTCGCCACCCCCAACCCCTCTGGCCATGGTGGGGATGTTCGAAGATCTCAGGCAAGAGGTGATCAACCTCGTTAAGTTTGCCCTCGGCGCACGGGCCGAGTGCTCGACTCCAGCATTCCCAGTCTTGGCCACCCAATCTCTGGGCAAGGATGCTACTGACAGGAGAGCTAGAAAGGAGGTCGCCGAGGAAGGAAGGGGATGCGAGCTCCGCGGGCGTGTGCTCTTACACTATTAGGAAAGTGGAGGCCAGTTCAACAAGATGGGGGGGGGGCAAGATCCACCGGGTCACCCAGCAGGGGGAGGCAGCCCCTTCAAGGAGTTGGTTTCCTCGGCCCCCGTTCTAGAGGGGTTCAGGGAACCCGAAATGTCTCACTAGAACAGGAAGGGATACCCGTTCCAGCACATCCAATGGTTTGAGGACGTGGTCTTGATCCGGCAGATGTCAGATGGCTTCTAGTGTCGGCTCTTCACCATCACCCTGAAGTAGAAGGCGAGAGAGTGGTTCCATCAACTACTGGCCAGCTCCATTTACTGCTTTGAGGACCTGCGCCGAGGGTTCATGTTGAGCTTCACCACCTCCAAAAGGAGGAAGAAGGAGTCGGAGTCCCTGTTCCACATCAAGCATGGGGTGAACCAGACGTTGGGGAGTTATGTTCACCGGTTTCAGGAGGAGGTCACCCAAGTCTAGGAGATGACAGGCCATATCCTGATGATGGCCTTCACCCTAGGGATGCAATAGGGTTTCTTAAGAATAGAGCTGTAGATGGTGCCACCCCTCTCCTACGAAGAGCTGATGGAGAGGGCAGCAAGGGAAGTTGACGGGGAGGCATCGAACCCAGAGTTTACCCGGAGTCTGGCTAGGTGGGCCATGAAGGAGGAGAAGGAACCGAGAGACTGTAGTGGTCAGAGGAAAGGAGAGCTGAACACCCGCAGAGGGAACGGCGGAAACTACAGGGGCCGCAACATCCCAGGTGGGGGGGGTCAGGAGCCTCACCGTCGAATGGGCTGGAGGCCTGAGTGGCAATAACAAGGGACAAAAAGAGGTTACCAGGGAAGGGACAACCACCAGGGGGGCCACGATCAGTTCCAACCCCCAGGTTGGAGGCAGGAGCAAAGACCTCCCCTACTCGATCAAAATAAGTCTATGGCTATAGCCATGTGGTAGAGGAGGAGAGCCACACAGAGGATTAGGAGAGAAGTCAGGGTGGAGTTGCCCAACTATGACTTCCACCAAGAGGAAGGGCACGCCACGACCATATGCCCGGAGTTCCTCGAGGTGAGAGAAACAGGGAGCAGTATCAGCAGCAGGGTCGCCGAGAGGTGAGGATTGAGGAGGTCCTGCCTCGGGCGGAGGAGGATCGATGCGAAGACCAGATGGATGTTGGGACCCACATAGGGATTAGAGTGATACATGGGGGGGGGGGTGGGGATTGATGTGTCCAGTTTATTTATGGTTTTTAGGAATCATCTGGGCTTATTTTCATGCATGTGCACTACTTTTTCAATTGGAAAAGTTATCTTTTTGTTTAGGGCTTCACTTCACCAATAGTGCATTGTTATTGGCCCAAGGGCGTGTAATTGCACATTCTGTTATTAGGAGTAAGCACATGGTGCTTCCCAAGGGCTCTTTCCAGATGTTTTTCATTGTATTTCGATGAGACTAGAGGGCTCTCTTTAGTTTTATTAGTTTGTATGCAGGTGGTGTGTTTTCTCCAAGCCTGGAATGCAGGTATGAGGAAAACGCACGGTCGTACGTTTTCTTAGCACACAGTCCTTTGTGATCATGTGTTTTGTTTGTGCAGGAGAAACGTCGAGCTGAGCTTGACGAACTGAGCTCGACGATCTTAACGCACGGTTAACGCACAGTTTCTTCAGAACCGTGTGCGAAGGAAACACACGGTTTACCTGTAGCTTCTTGTTTTTGCATTCTGTGGTTAATCATGAGATTTGTTCACGCACTGGCGGAAGCGCCCGTGCGTTAGTAAAATGCACGGTTCCACTATTTTCTCCTGCAATCCCGTGCTCTATGTTTACCCATGCGATTTCCTTCACGCACAGGCAGAATCGCCCGTGCGTGAGTAAAACGCACGGGTCAATGCTTCTTCTTCCGCAATCCAGATCTGGACGTTAATAACGCACGGTTAGCGTATGGTCATGTGCGAGACCGTGCATGACCATTTTTCTGATCTTTTTCTATTTAAGCGCAGATTTTCAGCCATAGGAGGACAACTCCATTCCAGCCATTTCCACATCATTTTTAGGGTAAAGCTCCACCCTTCCACCTCCGCCCTTCATCTTCCACCAAGGGTAGAATATCCGGCCATTCACGCGAAGCCTATACCTTGCTGGTGCTTGCTCTCGGCCTTCTCCATCATATCTTGAGCTCCATTTCATGGTTTTATGCGATAACCAACAAGCAAAGGAAAGCTTGCAGCAGGACGCAGTTGAGGACCGAGCTAGGACGCAGATTGTCAACCCGGCGATTCCTTCCGCGAACCCTCAGCAAGACTTCGGATTCGGTCGATCTCTTGACTTGTACTTGCTTTCTTGTTGAATATCGGTGTTAAAACTTCATTTATATTGATGATGTGCTCTTAGTTATAAACATTATTAGTTTCATGTCTATGTGAACTTGTATTGTTTATGCTTAAGTTGCTTGAGTTGCGCTATCCTTCCATCCGCCATCCATCCGTTCTTGTCGTTCTAGCAATTACTAGAAGCGTGTGCAGCGAAGAGGTTCTTACGCTTGCCTACTAGCCCATCCGCCCAGCGAATCGGTGCATAGTGCCCCATGTAGTCTTCCATCCCTCCTGGCGAAGCATCGCATAACGGCGTTGCATAGGAGTAGTTGATAGAGTTTTAATTTACTTTTCCGCAACATACCAAACCCCCCTTAGTTGACTCCTCCATAAGGACTTCCATATCAAGTCCTCCTCGATATTAACTCCCCCCGTACTGTGTTCCTTGAAGAGATTGATACTTGGGAAAGCCACCCATTTTATATTACTTGTGTGACCGGCACACTTGCCGTTCAATGAATCAAGTTTTTGGCGTCGTTACTGGGGAACACAGTCATGTGAGTTTTTGGCGATGGAGATAGTAGATCGAAGCCCTTTCCATTTATGCATTGCATTGTTATTTTTTTTCTGTTTTAGTTGTTTGATTTTTTATTATGCTTATTTTATTTTTGCCCTTTTCTGATTTTTGGTTTTAGATAGCAGATCCGTGCTATTTTTATTTTAGTTGGGAGCGCTCTTTGGTAAATTTTCTTGTTCGCAATGTATTCAGCCGAGTTCCATCTTTATGACGCTTTGCGCCAATTCATTGATGTCATGGCTGATTTGAAAGCTGAGCAATGTATTCGGTGTTTGCCATGTCAAGGTTTAGGCCACATGGTAAAGGATTGCCCTCGCTTGTAAGAGCTTCCCCACTGAGGGCATGCGCGCAATAGCCTCCCGTTCGCGAAAGACTGTTGTGGATAGGCCTACCAGGGTGTTGCCTGGCCCATACACTGACATAGCACACCATGATCGTTCTCTACCCGTTGAGATTTCGGAAGAATCTCTCGCTGCATACAAATCCTTCATGGGTCCCTCGCTCCATTTTTACGAGCTTCCCTTGAGTGATGACGAACACTCTAGTGGTGGCCAGCAAAAAGAGGATCAGGAATTCATGGCCGCTCCTGTTTGGGATGCAGAGATTATTCCTATTGACGGGATGGCGTCTATGACTGTTTTTGCGATTGGGCCTGCTCATTCTCTGTCTGATTTTGAGAGCAGTTCCTCCCCTCCGCAATTTTTGCCTTAGTTTGCTACTCCTTTTTCTTGTGAGTCGGCTGATGATGCCGTATTTTTGGATGATTTGGTGCCTGAGGTTACGCCAAAGTGGGATGAGGATTTTTCTATCTTCGACGAAGAATGGGGATCTTCAGAGCACTTTAACGCACCCCGGTGCGATGAGGAGTATCCTCTTTCTGATGCAGAGGTTTGCACTTCCTTATTGGATGAGGTGTACACCTTACTACCATGGACCTCGAGTTCTTGAATTCCCCACGATACGACTCGTATGATACAGACGATGATCTATGTTTGGATCTCATTGAGAGTGAGACCGGGAGCACTCCCCCTTTTTCTGATTATTTAACTTTTTCTTCTCCTTTATTTCTTGATCCCCTTTCTATATCTGAGCCCGTGCGGGTTGAGTCTTCGCAGGTGCTTCAGGAGGAATTGGAGCTTTCTGCTCGAGCCATCAATGATAGCATCGTCTATTGCGAGGAGGTTGATTCCTCCTCTGTTGAGGAAGCTACATTGATCGTTTTCTCCTCCTGCTGTCTCCCTATAGACAATACCCTGTTGGGCAAGAATTTATTTTGTGATAAGATGAGCAAGGAGCAACGCTCCTTCTCTTCTTATTTCTTATTTCCTCTACCTATTTTGGGCAGGTATTATTATGTAGGTCGAGGGGTAACTGTTTTATCACCGTATCGGTACCCGTTACCGCAACAGATATTGGAGCAGTTACATATGCATTTTTTATTTCATAGACCCATTAGCTAGATCCTTTTCCTTAGCTGAATAAGTCATGCTGGGATGACAGTAACCCCAGTACTTATCTTTCATTTTTTGCATTTTTATTTTTTATGTCTATCTTAGTTTAGTATTTCTTTGTATATTGTATATTTTTCTTTTGTTTTTGTGGAGCTCACCCCTGCAGGTATTCTTGGCTACTTCATATTGGCAGGGTTTTGATTCCTCGTATGGCGGAGCTGCTTCTATTTTTCATGCGTCTTCTAGTATGCTCACCAGCTGAGCATTGGGTAACCTATTCCCTTATATCTATTTGATTTGAATTTCCATATCATATGCTGTGTAGCTTAGTTTAAGTTTGGGGGAGAGTCAGTATGTGTTACCTTTTGTACGCGCACATTTCATGTGCATACTAGAAGCTTTTATTATTTTATTTTGATTAGTCATTGCATCGCACACCACTGCACCCACATGAGCGCATGCTTAGCTGTTAGCGTGCTGCGAGTTAAACTCATTTCTTTTGTATGATTTTGGAAAATGTTTGTGCTGCCATAGGATTGTGAGACAGAGTAAAATGTTGCCCTTTCTGTGCTCCTAGTCAAGTGCTCTCATCTTTTGTTGGAATTTGAGTAGATTTAATTTTTTTGTATTCTTATAGTTTTATATTTTTCTAATGGCATAAATACTTTTTATTCTACTCAAAAATTGGTGAATCTGGTGTGAATCGAACAGTAGCTTAGGGATGTGTGTAGACGGCCGTTATAATCGTATTGCTCGAGTAGGGAGGATTGATAGTCTTTCTCGTTTGCTAAGAACTTGCCCCACGCTATTATTGAAGCATGTGTATAGGTTAGTCAAGCATGAGTGTGATGTAGGCCATTATTTTGGCCCGGTTGAGCTTTGTACCATTCCTAACATCTTATCTTCGCTAGCCCCGTTGTGCCTACACCTTTTTTTGATTCAGCTCCACCATTATTTCACCAAAGCCTCATAGCCGATCCTAGTCGCACACCCAAGTTGATGCTTTAGTGTTTTACATTTTCATGTTGGGGTGTTGATGTGGTGATATTACATGTGAATATGTGGATGTGCTCCAAAGCTTCTATTTGCTGAAACTGTTTTAAGAAAAGAAAATGATTTGAAAGAAAAATATATGTGAAAAATGAAAAGTACAAAAAAAGAGAAAAAATATAATTGAAAATCTAATTGAGAGGAGATTGTATTTGGAGTAGGCTGTGCACACACCCATATTTGAAAAAATTAAGTCCGGGGGTGTGGTGTACCTGCGTGTATTTTGCTTTGTTGAGGGACTACTTTTGTGATAGCTCATTTGTGTTAGGTGCGTAGACTTCCTGTTTATCTTCATTTACCTCACCATAACCCAAGCCCCATCTCTTAACCTAAAGTCCTACTGATTCGTGTGTGAACCAAGCTAGTGTCGTGGAGAGAGTGCGAACGGGCAAGCATATGGTCACCGACATTGGTGGATTCCTTTGGAGGTTATCCTGAGCCCCGATCTTTGGCAATGCTCGCCTAGCGATTGGTCTTCTTTCTCCTTATGCATGACAGTAGGAATCACCGTGATTCCATATTTGAGTAATAATAAAATGTTGATATGCATTGTGAAAAGTGTAAATTATTTTGCATACTTAAAAATTTCCTCTATTATATTTTTTGCGTGTACGAGCATGTGACTTCACATGGTACTCCATATCTCAATTTCTGTGTTAGCTATTTTATTTTCCCTATATGCATAGATTTTGTTTGCTCGGGACACGCAAAATGGTAAGTCTGGGGTGTGATGAGTCTGGTTTATATAGGGTTTTTAGGACTCATCTGGGCTTATTTTCTTGCATGTGCACTACGTTTCCAATTAGAAAAGTTATATTTTTGTTTAGGGCTTCACTTCACCAATAGTGCATTGTTTTTGGCCCAAGGGTGTGCAATTGCGCATTCTGTTGTTGTGGGTAAACACATGGTGCTACCCAAGGGGTCTTTCCAGATGTTTTCATTGCATTTCTGTGACATTGAAGGGCTCTCTTTACTTTTATTGGTTTGTATGCAGGTGGTGCGTTTTCCCCAAGCCTGGAATGCAGGTTTGAGTAAAATGCACGGTCGTGCGTTTTCTTAGCACACGGTCCTTTGTGATCGTGTGTTTTGTTTGTGCAGGAAAAATATCGAGCTGAGCTCGATGAACTGAGCTCGACGATCTTAACGCATGGTTAACGCACGGTTTCTTCAAAACCGTGCGCGAAGGAAACACACGGTTTACCTATAGCTTCTTGTTTTTGAATTCTGTGGTTAATTGTGCGATTTGTTCATGCACCGACGGAAGCGCCCATGTGCGAGTAAAACACATGGTTCCACTGTTTTCTCCTGCATTCCTGCGCTCTGTGTTTACCCATGCGATTTCCTTCACGCACTGGCAGAATTGCCCGTGCGTGAGTAAAACGCACGGGTCAACGCTTCTTCTTCTACGATCCAGATCTGGAAGTTAATAACGTACGGTTAGCGCACGGTCGTGCACGGGACTGTGCGTGACCATTTTTCTGATCTTTTTCTATTTAAGCGCAGATTTTCAGCCATTGGAGGACAAATCGATTCCAGCCATCTCCTTTGCATTTTTCGGGCAAAGCTCTGCCCTTCCACCTCCGCCCTTCATCTTCGACCAAGGGGAGAAGGTTTGGCCAAGCTCTCGAAGCCTATACCTTGCCGGTACTTGCTCTCGGCCTTCTCCATCATATTTTTAGCTCCATTTCATTGTTTGATGCCATAACCAACAAGCAAAAGGAAGCTTGTAGCTTTCTTCTGGATCGTGACACGAAGAAGACAGGTCCATTGGAAGGTACTGACAGCCTTCTCTACCTCGAACGCAGTTGTGGACCGAGCTATGACACGGATTGACAACCCGGCAATTCCTTCCGCGAACCTTCAGAAAGACTTCAAATTCGGTCGATCTCTTGACTTGTACTTGCTTTCTTGTTGAATATCAGTGTTAAAACTTCATTTATGTTAATGATGTGCTCTTAGTTGTAAATATTATTAGTTTCATGTCTATTTGAACTTTTATTGTTTATGCTTAAGTTGCTTGAGTTACGCCATCCTTCCATCCGCCATCCATCCGTTCTTGCCATTCTAGCGATTGCTAGAAGCGTGCGCAGTAAAGAGGTTCTTATGACCCTCAAAGTCTGGTTCTTACGCTTGCCTACTCGCCCATCCGCCCAGAGATTCAGTGCATAGCGGCCTGTGTAGTCTTCCATCCCTCCTGGCGAAGCAACGCATAGCGGCGTTGCATAGGAGTAGTTGATAGAGTTTTAATTTACTTTTCTGCAACATACCAAAACCCCCCTTAGTTAACTACTCCCTAAGGACTTCCATCTCAAGTCCTCCTCAATATTAACTCCACCCTTACTGTGTTCCTTGAAGAGATCGATACTTGGGAAAGCTACCCATTTTATATTACTTGTGCGACCGGTACACTTGCCATTCAACGCATCAGGGATTGAGGCTTCCCGAAAAGCGAGCCACCATACCATGTACTGCCGGAGCATTGGCTATACATCCCAGACCCCACCCCCAGAAGATAAGATTACCTTCTCGAGGAAATATATGTCGGATCATGAGGATCCCTTCTATAATGCGCTGGTCATCCAGATGGCCATCGAGAATTTCACCATCTCTAGGATCCTCATTTACAATGGGAGCTCCATCAACGTCATCTTCAAGAAGGCATTCTACGCGATGAATGTGGAGGCAAGAGTGTGCTGGCTTCAAATGGGCCCTGTTTGGGTTTATAGGGGAAAGGAAGGAGGTAGGAGGAGTAGGGCTCCACGTCACCCTGGAGGCGGGGGGGGGGGGGGGGGGGAGGGCGCAGTCTTGGAATTGCAGGTTTTGTCATCGTGGATGCCCCCAAAAACTACAACTACACCTTTGGGTGGCCCCCCGTCAGTGCCTTCCGCTGCGTCCCCTTGTCCTTCCACCATTGACTAAAGTTCAACGCCGAGGGGATCCAAGTCCTGGTTCGGGGTGACACCAAAGTAGCGAGGGAGTGCTACGCCACTGTTGTGAACTCTATCTCCTGGCAGGACGGGGCTGAGGATATAGGGCAAAGAATAGAAGAAGTAGAGCAGGGTGCGGAAGGAGAAGAGATGGAGGTGGTGAACTGCACTGAGGAGGAGGTGTCAGAGGGAGCGTAAGAAGAGTCGGCCGAGGCAACGACCATGGAGGGGGAGGCGACAGCTAAGGATGTTCTTATCCCGGAGGAGGGGGACATCGAGGAATGGGGGAGCAATCCTAGTTGGAGGCTGCAGAAGAGGTGGTGGAGATGGAGGTTATCACCCTCGGAGGCAAGGTAGAGAAGGTTCGCATCAGCGGGGGACTGACCCCGGAGGCTCAGGGCAGGATGTTGGCTTGTATCCAAAAGAATATGGACATCTTTACATGAAGCACAGCGGAGATGCCGGGGATTGACGTTGACATGGTCTGCCATCACCTTAACCTGGACCCAGGAGCTCGCCCTATCTAGAAGAAGAAGAGCTCTACGGCAGATAAGCTGGCCGAGCCCATCAGTGAGGAGGTAGCCAAACTCCTCAAGGCCGACATTGTATCCAAAATACAATACCATGGCTGGGTCTCCAATGTAGTTATGTTTAAAAAATGAGACGGACGGTGGCGTATGTGTGTTGATTTTTCTTTGCTTAATAAATGATGCCCTAAGGACTATTATCCCTTGCCTCGGATCGACGCGCTGGTTGACTCAGCCGTCGGTTTTATTGTAATGACCTTCTTAGATGCATTTTCAAGTTACCACCAGATTAGTATGCACCCCCAAACATCAACGATATCTCGTTCATCACGGGAGATGGGTGCTACTGCTATAAGATGATGCCTTTCGGGCTGAAGAATGCACGAGCGATATACAATAAGATGATGGACATGGTCTTCCGGGAACAGAAGGGGAGGAACCTGGAGGTGTACGTAGATGACCTCATGATCAAGAGTCAATACGCAGACTCTCACCTCCAGGACCTGGAGGGAACAAATATATGATGCGGCTGAACCACCTGAAGTGCATTTTCGGGGCCAACAGGAGGAAGTTCATGGGGAATCTCCTCACCCTCGCGGTGGTCGAGCCAAATCCTGACCAGGTCAAAGCCAACTTGGAGCTGCGATCGCCTCGGGACGCTAAAGAGGTGCAGTGGCTAACAGGAAAGCTAGCAGGATTGAGCAGGTTCCTCTCCCGGGCTGGGGAGAAGTGCTCCTGATGGAGACGATGCTGATACGGTCGTTGATCCCCGTCAAAGAGAGTTCATGGATTGGGAAGATCGTTGTCGCAAGCTCGAGGATGTGATTCTACCACGACGTCCTCGCCATCGCCGCTACATGTTTTGCACGTCGTCTGCAGCCATTAAATAAAATATTTAAATATAAATTAAATAATTATAAGTATATATTTTAGCAAATTATATTTTAAGCAATTTTATACTTAGTATTTATTTCATGATTAATAATTTCATTTCATGTGTAATGATGAGTGCCTATAACCATCAAAAGTGTTTTTAATTTCATGCATTTAAATTTTGTATAATTTTTATTTCATGATGGGTGCATATAACTATCATAGTTTCATTTTGAATTTTGAATGGAGGAGATGGAGTGGTGTAGGCTATATATAGCCATGCTTATGAAGGATTTCGTAGATGATAATTGAAAAATTGAAACCTTGAATTCAAAGATTGAATTTCCCCCTCTTTCTCACTTTCCCCTTAGGCAAAATTTTGGACCTCCTCCTCTTAACCTCTCTTGCCCGCCGGACACATCTCCTCCCCTTCTCTATCTCGGTTCCCTCTCCTCTTCCTCCTCCCTCTCCCAAGAAACACCACCAGCCCCTCCATCTTCACCGCAAACCCGAGCCCATTTTCCTTCTTCTCTAAGGTCTCTCGGCCACCCTTCCACCACCCCCTAGCTGCCTCCTCCCACCAACCCGAGCGACTCCCTCTCAAGGGAAAACCTACCCCCACATCTCCACAAATCCGGCCACCCTCCTCAACACCAAAACCCGACCAACCATCGTCCCTACAAAATCCGACCACCCTCATCATCTTGAATAAATTATTCTCACCACCTTTCCTCTCTCCACTTTCCATATATATTGGCTTTCAAGTATCTCCCTCTACTAGGGTTATTGCAAAGGAAAAACGGCTCACGTCTTCATCATCCAGTGCGGATCTGTGGAGTCACGTGGAGATAAATTCGACCACCGTCGTGTGCGAATCTTGTAGACATATGTTTCTTGGGATTTGGGTAACAAATTTTCAATCCATCTCTTGTGCATTTCTTCTAAAACTTTTTTGAGATTTGGTGGAATTAGAAGACTAGTATTTTGTCCTGTTTTATATTGAAAACTGTGCTAATTAAAATCTGAATTTCCAAGCATTATTTTTCCCGAATATTCTTGTATAATTTGGAGTGGGTAGATCTCGTGAACACGAGAAGAAATCGGGTTTATCACTCTGGATTTCCCATTGAGTTCAAGTGATTTGGTATACCCTCATGTTAATTAATTTTGGGATTGATTTGGACTTAATTTTAAATCATTAAATTAGCCCGGATTTTCTCTTATTGGATTTGTGAATGTTTGCGTATAATTTAATTTGAATAGCTAATTATTCGGATTGTGTGGGTCCTATTCGCTTGAGCGAACATTGGCATATAAACCTTGTTCAATCTATAAAAGGGGTAGCATCCTTTTGAGTTGTTTAATGTTGACAATTGTGCTAATAATTGCTTGGGTAATTGGTAGTGTTATTTAGAGAAACCGCTCTCTACGTATTTATTAAATTGTCGAGCATAAGCACGTATATTTTAATCCGTCGAACCCATGGGCCAGCATCAATTTGGTACCAGAGGGAGGTTCACGTCAATTTCCTAATTGCCACCCTCCCCATTTTATTAGTACGCCGACACAAACCTGTCTTGCACTTTTATTTGTCAAAAACATTTCTTCTGGTATGCCAATAGCGGCCTAAAATTTTTATTTTTTTCTTCAAAAAAATAAAATTTTTTAATAATCTCTTTATTATTTTCAGTAAGAAAATCAAAAAAAAATAATTTTTCTACCCTAGTATTAGGTGGGAACAATTCGGTCTTTCAAATATTTTTGTGGATCAGAAGTATTACCCATTCCATGCGCACTCGATTAGGTACGAAGTATTTCCCGTCCTCTTCCCATATGGCAGATGAACGGGATGCGGGTCACTGATGGAGACGTCATCCCCCAACTTGCTAATGATGACGGCATGCTAGCAGAAGATCCTCCTTCGTCGCCTTCAAAAGACTTGCGTCGTCATGGTGATCGTGTGGAGCGACACTACAACCTCCGCCCACGGCGCAAGACCGCTTCATAATAATTAGTTGATTACTATCAAATTTTATTTGGATGAACTTATTTCGTTATTTGCTTAAGCTTTCTTAATTATTTCCTTATGGTTTTAACTTTAGAGTGCATGTTTATTTAAGTGGGCTGCATGTAGCCTAGTCATTGTTGTAAGCCTATGTAAGGCCTAGGATATTTATTTATGAAGGTAATTTGGAATGAGAATTTAAAACCCTAAAAGCTTCCCCCTTGACTCGTCCTCCTCTCTCTTTCTCTAGGGTTCGGTCGACCAAGCCCGTCCTCCCTCTTCAAGCCGCCAACATCTCTTCATATCCCCTCCCTCACCACGCGGCCACCAACCTTCCACTGCTCCAAGCTGCCACCAACACAAGCGCCTCTCTCGGCCACCACCTCCTACCAGCCCTAGCCGCCGCCAACTCCCCTTTCCCCCACCTTGTCTTCCTCATAAATCATACCCCCGTCCATTCCTCTACCTCCACCCACAAAACCGAACCCCCACATCTCCTCTTTCAAGTCTACATCCGACCCCCACGAGCGTGACGTGATGACGACGGAATAACTTTTGTCCATCCGGCGTAACTGTAACGGAGCCGTGGGCGAGCGTTCCATGTGAGATAGTCGGAATCATCCATTCCGACTTGGGTAACGAAACTTCTACGCCCATGTGTTTCCCTCTTTGATATTTTTGTGGTGGCCAATTGTTGCGTTTGATTTCGAAGCTTGAAAATAAATCGTGATGTATTTCAATTGACTTGTGTTCACCTTAATTGATTTATTTTTTGAAAGGTTTGGCGAACCTCGTAGTTTTTGTTTGGAGAGATCTACAGTTTTCCGGATCGTAATTTTGGTAGATCTCTTTTGGTACAACCCGCTCGGTCAGATCTAATATTGATCCTTTTAGCCGGAATGGATATTGGCCTATAGCCTCTATTCGGTCCCAAACGGTTTGGCTACCCGTGCGTTAGCATAATCGTGATAACATTGCTTGGAGTGTGCGCTGCGGGAACTTCTGTGTGAGTGTCGATTTTAAATCATCGAGAGGTGAACTTAACAATCCGTAGGTCTCCCGGTGACGACGCTTAAGCCGGCATCAGTCACGGTCTCACAACAATTGAGGGACTCTGCCAGTATGTCATTGAATAAATGACATCTATTAGGTAGGCCCTCCATGACCTGAGAATAAATCTCGCAGCCCCCTGCAATTAACTCGCTGATGAACTGTAAATATGCGTATTTTTATGCACATTAATTTAGTCATTTTCATTTATTTTCGTCGTTTTTACTTATTTTTGTTCAATAAAATGTTCCTATTCTTGTAAATTTTCTCCTAACTTGTTTTATTTTGATTTTCAGAAAAATTCCAAAATCTGCCAAAAATTGGGAAGTACACGCCCGTGACACATGGGTCACGCCCGTGACCAAGCCGTGCCTGTGCATTTCCCGTGAAATCGGAAAATTTCTGAAGAAAAGGCTTGACACGCCTGGCGACACGCCCGTGTCACCCGACACGGGGCGTGACCCAAGCCCGTGTCCGCTCCTCTCGACGAATTCCACTCGACGATCGTCGAGTGTCGACACCAACTGTCACGCCCAGTGTCACGCCCGTGACCTGGGGCGTGACCCAATTTCAGCTCAACGATTTCGACTCGACACTTTCCGCTCGACATTCGTCGAGTGTCGACCCCGACTGTCACGCCCGTGACATGGGGCGTGACCTTTCCAGCTGGCCCGACAAGACGCTGCCAAGGACATTTGACGCAACCCGCGCCCGGTTCTACCTCCCCGACACGCCCTAGGTCACGCCCGTGACCTGGGGCGTGACTGCTGCGAACTCAGCCCGAAGTCAACTTTGCTGTCCAATCGCCAGCCGCCTTCATGAATAGTACTGTCACGCCCCCATGTCACGCCCGTGACCGAGGGCGTGTACTTAGAAATTTTTTCCTATAAATAGCCCAGTTCTGTAAGGTCCAAGGGTTCAGATTTTTGGGCCAAGTTAGTGTATTTTTGTGGGCTGCATCCGTGATTTTCAAGGCTATGTAAGGAGATTTCTCCCTTTTTTATTTCATTTCTTGTTTTGTTTTAGTTTTAGCACTTGTAATAGCTTGTAATAGTTTCATTTTGATCAAATAAAATGTTAAAATTTCTCTTCATATATGGCTTTGGAATGAACACTTGTGCCCACTTTTCCTTCACCTTTTTATTCTTTGTTCTTCACTTGTTCTTCACTTAGGAAAGGTGTGTGTGTGTGTATGAGTGTAATGTATTTACTTTCCTTGTTTTTTTTCCCTTAACTTATCTTCATGCTTAGGATTTTGATTTCATTCTTATGATTTTTTGAAAGAGATTTAAAAAAGTGAATTTGTTCTTTCTTTTTACTTAGTTTTTTTTTTAGGATTGTAAAACCTATTTTGTTCTTTTCATGTTCTTTTTCACTTTTTTATCACTTTCATAACATCATAAGAATGAAAATGTTGGTATTTTAATTTTCTAAAAACTTTGATTTTTGATTTACTTTGAAAAACTTTAGTCTTCCAAAAATTGTAATTTTCTCTTTTTATTCATTTTTGGCAAAACCTAAGCATGAAAAAGTTAAAGTTTTAATTTTTGAGCACCTTTGATTTTGACTTTATTTTGTAAAACTTTTTGCTCATATTATTTTTGTTTGTTCTTTTTATGTGTTTTGGGTAAGTTTTAGGAGTAGAAATCTTGTTATTTTCATTTTTAGGTAACTTTAATTTTTCTTTGTTATTAGTGTGTGTGAGTGTATGAGCTTAAATTTCTTTTTGTTCTTCTTAAATTTCCATGTAGAGTGTGTGAGTGTAGGTGTATAATTTTTATGCTTTGATTTAAATTATGTAGAGTGTGTGAGTGTAGGTGTTAAATTTTCATGCTTTGTTTTAATGCTTCCTTTTAATGCTTTGATTCAAATTATGTAGAGTGTGTGAGTGTAGGTGTATAGTTTTATTGCTTTCTTGAATTTCATTTGGAGTGTGTGTGTTCGTGTGCATTTATTTCCGCCTACTCGTTAAGAGTTAAATGGCGCATCGTTTTCATTTTCAGTCCTACTCGTTTGAGTAGGACTTGCAATTTTTCTTTCTTTATTTTTCCGCCTACTCACTTGAGTTTAAATGGCCGGACTTTATTTCAGTCCTACTCGTTTGAGTAGGACTTGCAATTTTACTTTATTTTTTCCGCCTACTCACTTGAGTTAAATGGCCGGACTTTTTAGCCCTGTAATCGCATTTATTTTCTCCTACTCATTTGAGTAGGACTCGCTTTCATTTCAGTCCTACTCGTTTGAGTAGGACTTGCAATTTTCAGCCTTTATTTACCGCCCCCACTCGTTTGAGTGGGACTCGCAAATTTGAATATGCAATTTTCTTTTATGTGTAACTTAGCTTTTGTTTAATTTATAATTTGGAGTGTGCGTGAGTTCTTGTTATAGCTAATCTTTTTAGTTTTCTAAATGTTGTTATTTTTCTTTTGTCCCTTTCTTATAAACGTTTAGTGTTTAATTTCGAACCCGCGCCTCACTAAATTATAAGCCGTCCCCATACCGATGTGTGGCTAATCGCTATTAGCCTCGGCATCGAAGAGCATTGGGACATTTAAAATGATTTATAATAATTAAAGCTCTTCATTTTCATTTTAATTTAAGCACTTAGGGTTTACCCCGGGTTTACGACGCGTAGGACCACATAATCGATGTGTGGGCCCTATTTCCGTAGTCCATATGCTAGCTAGCCGAGAGGCCGTGCATATGGACCGATCACCCCTGGGTAAATAGAGTTGCGTGCATACCCTCGAGAGAGGACTAGCGTAATTCTACCGGATTGGGTCCCCCACCCAATAGCGGGGTTCTTAGCGTAAAGCGGGCGTTAAGAGGAATCCTTCGTCGGACTAACGTTCGGTCGAATAGTCTTAACGTTTAGGTGAGCGATATCCCTATAGCTAGGTGAGCTCACATTTGTGGAACCTCCACGGCCAAGTTGTCTTATTATTAATTTGAAAACTAAGTCTTTTTATTATTAAAAATTATTTTAGTTTTAATCCGATTCGATGCCGAGCGTTAACCCTTCATCGAATATTTTCTAAACCGTTTTTTCGCTCCTTTGCTTTTTCGCCTTTTATTAAGTAAAAAAAATCCACCTTATTTTCAGTAAAATAATAGTCCTCCCGGAGGAGTAAGAATAGTCAACGCGACCCCGAGAACAATACGACCTCGGTATTCCCCCGAATATCGAGTACTACTTGCGATAGGTGCACTTGCCTACCCGAGCAAGCCCGCGGCGATCGACTCAACGAACCAACCACAGTAAGAGTCTGTTCGCGGGCACATCAAGTTTTTGGCGCCGTTGCCGGGGAGCCTCTTTTCGAGTTGCTATTTCGAATTCCGGAGTCTATTAATTTTACTTATTTTCTAAAAACAAAAAAAAAAACTAAAAACTTTATTTTAAAAAAAAAAACAAAACAAAAAAAGTTTTATTTTTGTTTTATTTTTGTTTGGGTGTATGACCCGAGGACAACCCTCAGAGTCTGAAGATTTAGACTTCGACCCTGAGATCGAACGCTCTCTTGCGCGTATCCGATCTCATCGCCGAAATCCTTCTTTAGATCCCGAGGAATCTATCGGAGAACCCTCTGTTTTAGTTATGGCCGCCCCTAACCTTCCCCCGGCGGCCGAGCGTACTATGTCTTATTACGCCCGGCCTAACCTGGATGATTCAGGGTCGAGTATTGTTCGCCCTGCGGTGGCCAATAATAATTTTGAAATAAAGTCAAGTGTCATTCAAATGGTCCAAAACGCCGTGCAGTTCGATGGACTGCCGGATGAGGACCCGAATGTCCACTTGTCCAATTTCTTGGAGATATGCGACACCTTCAAGATCAATGGCGTCACTGATGACGCCATTCGTTTGCGCTTATTTCCTTTTTCCCTTAAGTCCAAAGCCAAGGCGTGGTTGAATGCCCTCCCGCGAGGATGTATCACCACGTGGGCTGAGTTGACGGAACGGTTCCTAACGAAGTACTTTCCGCCCGCCAAAACTGCAAAGTTGCGGGCGGACATTTCTTCGTTTGTGCAGAACGATCCCGAGTCTCTATACGAGACTTGGGAACGATTTAAGGAATTCCTCCGCCGTTGCCCGCACCACGCGCTGCCAACGTGGTTGCAAGTTCAAATTTTTTATAATGGGCTGAATTTTCAGACGCGTCAAATGATTGACGCGGCTGCCGGGGGAACGCTTAACAACAAAACCCCCGAGGCCGCCCAGGCTTTATTCGAAGAGATGGCTATGAATGCCTATCAATGGAACGTCCCGCGGGGACGGCCAAAGCCGGCGGCTGGTCTTTTTGAAGTGGATGCCACTGCTCTCTTGACCCTTCAAGTTGAAAGGTTAACAAAGCAGGTGGCGGAGATGTCTGCTGCCTCCTCCACTCCGCCTTGTTTTATTCCCCCTAATGTCTGCGTAGCTGAAGAGTTCGTGGACTTCATGGGAAATTCGGGTCGTCCTCCCTTCAACCCCAACAACAACCCTTATAGTAATAACTATAACCCGGGTTGGAGGAATCACCCCAACTTCTCGTGGAGCAACCCGAATAATGCTCAGCGTCCCCCTATTTCTTATGCGCCCGGATTTCTTCCTCCCCCTCCTCTTCCGAAACCCTCCCCGATGGAGGAAAATTTTTCGAAGTATATTGCGTCCAACGAGTCAAATATCCGGAACATCACCGGATCGCTAAAAACACTCGAACAACAGGTTGGACAGCTGGCGAGGATGATGTCCGAGCGCGCGCTCGGGGCACTGCCGGGAAACACGGAGCCGAATCCGCGGGAGAACGCCAACGCTATAACCCTCCGTAGCGGAAAGGAGGTGGTCGATCCAAAACGGACCGACCCTCAGGTACATATTTCACCTCCGACCCCTCTTCCCCTTTCTTCGCTCACGCCACCTTTACCTATTATAAAAGAAAAAATTATTTTAAACAAGGCTCTCCCGTATCCGCATAAGTTAGAAAACGAGCGTAAGGACGCGCAATATGAAAAATTTATTTTATTATTAAAACAAATTCACATTAATGTTCCTTTTTGCGAGGCTATCTCGCAAATGCCCAAATATGCGAAATTTTTAAAAGAACTACTTTCTAATAAACGCAAATTAGAGGATATTTCGCATGTATCTCTCAACGCTGTCTGCTCGGCGGCCCTTACTAATAAATTGCCCGCAAAACAAAACGACCCGGGACGGTTTTCCATCCCGTGCCTTTTTGGCGATATATTAGTAAAGTACGCCTTAGCTGATTTAGGGGCTAGCATTAATCTGATGCCGTTCTCGCTCTTTTCGCGTTTAGGTTTGGGTACTCCTAGTCCTACGAATATGCGCATCCAATTAGCGGATCGCTCGGTTAAGTTCCCTATCGGGGTAGTGGAGGACGTCCTTGTCCGAGTCGACAAGTTTACCTTCCCGGTAGACTTCGTCATCTTAGATATCGAGGAGGACGCCGAGGTACCAATAATACTCGGTCGCCCTTTTCTCGCCACCTCCCGCGCACTAATAGATGTTAGTAATGGTAGCCTTCTCCTCCGAGTAGGCGATGACCAAGTTACTTTCTCTATTAATCCCTCGATGGACAATTTGTCATCGAGCGACGATTTCTGCTATTCTTTAGATACCTTTTTCGGAGATCGTTCTTCTCCCATTTTCGAGTCCGTATTTTTAAATGACGATATTTATGCGCTCGAAAATTTTAACTGCGATGAGGATACGTCTATAGACTTGCCTTTCGAACCAATTGGTAAGAAAGACATAGGAATTAAAACCTCCCTAGAAGAACCGCCCATCCTAGACCTCAAACCCTTACCCGCCTCGCTCAAGTACGCTTTTTTGGGAAAAGGTGATACGCTCCCCGTTATCATTTCTTCGGACTTGAGTGATTCGGAGACTTCCGATTTATTGGAAGTTTTATTTAAACATCGCCACGCAATTGCGTGGCAAATCTCTGACCTAAAGGGGATTAGCCCCTCCTTTTGCACCCATAAGATTTTCCTAAACGATAATTGCCGCAAAACGATACAGCCGCAGCGTCGTCTTAACCCAAACATGAAAGACGTCGTTAAAGCCGAAATCATTAAGTTATTAGATGCGGGGATTATCTACCCTATTTCGGACAGTGCATGGGTTAGTCCCGTGCATGTCGTGCCCAAGAAGGGCGGTCTTACCGTAGTGGCGAATGAGCATAACGAGCTTGTCCCAACTCGTACTGTTACGGGTTGGCGAGTGTGCATCGACTATAGGAAACTTAACGACGCCACCCGCAAGGACCATTTCCCTCTGCCATTTCTAGACCAGATTTTAGAGCGTTTATCCGGTCATCCGTATTATTGTTTTCTTGATGGTTTATCGGGGTTTTTCCAAATCCCCATTTCCCCCGATGATCAAGAGAAAACAACTTTTACTTGCCCGTTCGGCACCTTCGCATATCGAAGAATGCCATTTGGACTCTGCAACGCGCCAGCTACATTCCAAAGATGTATGCTAGCGATCTTTGGCGAGCTAGTAGAAGACATTATGGAAGTCTTTATGGATGACTTCTCTGTTTTCGGACGCTCTTTTCCCGATTGCCTTAACAATTTAGATCGTGTCCTTCAACGGTGCGAGGACACAAGCCTTGTTTTAAATTGGGAAAAATGCAACTTTATGGTTCGAGGAGGTTTGGTCCTCGGCCATATGATTTCGTCTAAGGGGATAGAGGTGGATAAGGCCAAGATAGAAATTATAGAAAAACTTCCGCATCCAACAAACGTAAAATCTATTAGGAGTTTCTTAGGCCATGCGGGCTTTTATCGACGCTTTATTCAAGATTTTTCAAAAATAACAAAGCCGCTAACTCACCTCTTGGAAAAGGAATCACGCTTCATCTTTAGTAGCGAATGCGAGTCCGCCTTTAATTTGATAAAACAAAAACTTATCTCTTCACCAATATTAGTGGCCCCTAATTGGTCCCTTCCGTTCGAAATAATGTGCGACGCTAGTGATATTGCCTTAGGTGCCGTTCTTGGCCAACGCGTAGAAAAACATTTTCATCCTATTTATTACGCTAGCAAGACGCTCACTTCCGCACAAGTAAATTACACGACAACGGAAAAGGAACTCTTAGCCGTCGTTTTCGCTTTCGATAAGTTTCGCTCGTATATAACGCTATCTAAAGTTATCGTTTTTACCGATCACTCCGCGCTTAAATATTTATTAGCTAAAAATGATGCGAAGCCCCGCCTTCTTCGATGGATTCTCCTCCTACAAGAGTTTGATTTGGAGATCCGAGATAAGCGGGGAGCGGAAAATCTAGCGGCCGACCACCTCTCCCGTTTAGAAAATCCGGGTGCGGAAGCGCTCGTCGAATCTGAAATAAATGACAGATTCCCCGAGGAACGCCTTCTTGCCATTAATAAATCTTCGTCATCTTCGCCTTGGTTCGCAGATTTTGCAAATTTTTTAGTAGCGCGGGTCCTTCCAAAAGAATTTTCCGGTCACCAAAAGAAGAAATTCTTTTCTGACTTGAAAAATTTCTTTTGGGAGGACCCATTTCTTTTTCGTATCTGCGCGGACCAAGCGGTCCGAAGATGCGTTGCGGGTGTGGAGTGCTTGCAAATTCTTAAGCACTGCCACGAGGGTCCAGCCGGTGGGCATTATCAAGCCAACCGGACCGCTCGGAAGGCGCTAGAGGCGGGCTACTTTTGGCCCACTCTCTTCAAAGACGCGCATAATTTTGTGCGCGCATGCGATAGCTGTCAGCGGTCGGGTAACATCTCTCGTCGCGACGAGATGCCCCAAAATATGTTTTTAGAATGCGAAGTCTTCGATTTGTGGGGCATAGATTTCGTTGGCCCCCTACCTCCGTCTTTCAAAAATATGTATATTTTAGTGGCGGTCGACTACGTATCGAGGTGGGCGGAAGCGCAAGCTCTCCCCACCAACGATGCGCGAGTCGTCGTTACATTTCTTAAAAAATTATTTTCTCGCTTCGGCACGCCTCGCGCAATTGTTAGTGATAGGGGAACGCATTTCTGTAACGCTCTTATGGCTAAGACGTTAGCTAAATACGGAGTCACGCACAAGCTTGCCACCCCCTACCACCCGCAAACAAGTGGCCAAGTCGAGGTAGTAAATCGAGAGATTAAGCGAATTTTAGAAAAAACCGTTTCGCTAAATAGGAAAGATTGGTCCGTTAAACTCGACGATGCGTTGTGGGCGTATCGGACGGCATACAAAACCGCTATTGGATGTACGCCGTTCCGGTTAGTCTACGGCAAAGCGTGCCATTTACCCGTAGAATTAGAACATCGCGCACTTTGGGCTTTAAAACTCTTAAACCTCGACTCCAACTTAGCCGCTCAGAATAGAAAACTGCAACTAAACGAGCTCGATGAATGGCGTGCGAACGCTTACGAGAGCAATAAATTCTATAAGGAGCGCTCTAAGTTCTATCACGATCGAAAAATCAAGTCCCAAAAATTATTTTCTCCGGGCGATCTTGTCCTTCTTTACAATTCACGCCTTAGGCTTTTTCCAGGTAAATTAAAATCTAGATGGTCCGGTCCCTTCTTAGTTGAAGAAGTTTTTCCTTATGGAACCGTACTCGTCTCCCACCCGGACAAAGGCTCTTTTAAAGTAAACGGTCATCGGTTAAAGTCTTACATCGCGGGCGACCCAGTGATCGGTTTTAGCGAAACCATAACTTTCCTCCACATTATAAACCCGCCAAAATAGTCAAGCTACACGACTATAAACAAAGCGCTCCTGGGAGGCACCCCTCGCTTATCTTTTTCGCTCTTTCCTTATTATCTTTGTTATTTTTTTTCTAATAAACGCAGGGTTTCTGATCGGCCTTCCCCTCCGCGTTTCAGGGAAGCTTCTACCCCCTTCCCTTTCTTTTCGTTGTACATATTGTCTTTCATTTCTGTTCCGCATACTTACGATACAACATTGGGGACAATGTTGGACTTAAGTATGGGGGTATTTTCGTGCTTTATTTTCTGCACTTCAATTTTTCTGCATCTCAAAAAAAAGAAAAATACAAAAAAATACATATAACAACAAAAAAAAAAAAACAAAAAAATTAAAAAACATCTTAAAATGAAACAAAAAAATTTTAAATGAAAAAAACAAAAAAAATTTTTTTGTTTCTCTTTGTATATATTTTTTGTTTTTTTCTCTCTCCCCCTTCCTCATTCTTGTACAAACATTTTTCTTTTTCTCCCTTATTTTTGTACATATTATGAAAATTCTCTTAAAAAATACAAAAAAAAAGATAATAGTTCAAAAAATTTTCAAACAAAAAAATTGAGAAAAACAAAAATACAAAAAAAAAAGATAATAAATGAAAAACACAAAAAAAAAAAATGTTTACAAAAAAAAACTATAAAAAAAACAAAAAAATGTTTTGCAACAAATAAATTAAATATTCCATACTTAACTTTTCTGCTATCCAAAAATTCTGTTTTGAGTTTATTTATATGTGAATACTATTAATTCTCTGTTTACTACCCGTTTGTTAATTATCGATTGAAACATTTAAATAGCCGGGGTTAAGTTTTAAAGAATTCTTTATGCTTTGTTAAAACTAGCGGACTCGTTTTAGGCACTACTTCTAATTTTTCATTAATAGGAGCACGTATATTATGTTAGGAAATAACGACTATAGAATTCAATTATACTTACTTTTAGCTTTCTGAAAACATTGGAACGTACAAATTATTAAGGTTGCTCTCAAAAATTTTTAGGATTACAATCTAGTTTTCCTTTCTCCCCTCACTTTTCATGACCTACTTGGCATGAAAAATTTTATCCTTAAAAGATCTTATGTCAATGGGAACAAGATTTCGTTCCGTAAACATAGGCACCCAATAAGTTTAAAAAGATTATATAGGGAGTAAGAGGATAAAATTCATTACTCCTACAAATATACATTGGGTTAATTTTTTTATTATGAAGTTGAAAAACAAAAATCATATTAGGAAAATAAGATTTCGTTTTCCTAATAATCCAAAAGAAAAAAAATGGAGGTTCGAGAAAAAATTACCTCACCTCAAATATCAAAACCCTCTTCATAAACCACACTACCCCCTTAGCCAATTACTCGATTCTAGAATTAATTCAAAAATCTTTTTGAGAGCATAATTAGTAAATTGTATTATTTCCGGTAGCACTCGTATAAGCTAGAATTCTTATAATTCCAAACTATTTTCGTTAACCTAACCATTACAAATGTTGCCTTCTATTTGATTACATCAAGAAGTCTTTTGGCCAAAACTTTTGCGCTATTTAAATCATCTACATAATTTTAGGACTTAACTCTTACACCCCGTATATTTATTTCGATCTCTCTTATAATTAATTAAGCGATAGCCAAAACTTAGAGTTTTTTTTATTCCTTATAGATTCACCTCAAACTTTTGCTCTGGAATAGCAAAAGCCTAAGTATGGGGGTATTTGATGAACTGTAAATATGCGTATTTTTATGCACATTAATTTAGTCATTTTCATTTATTTTCGTCGTTTTTACTTATTTTTGTTCAATAAAATGTTCCTATTCTTGTAAATTTTCTCCTAACTTGTTTTATTTTGATTTTCAGAAAAATTCCAAAATCTGCCAAAAATTGGGAAGTACACGCCCGTGACACATGGGTCACGCCCGTGACCAAGCCGTGCCTGTGCATTTCCCGTGAAATCGGAAAATTTCTGAAGAAAAGGCTTGACACGCCTGGCGACACGCCCGTGTCACCCGACACGGGGCGTGACCCAAGCCCGTGTCCGCTCCTCTCGACGAATTCCACTCGACGATCGTCGAGTGTCGACACCAACTGTCACGCCCAGTGTCACGCCCGTGACCTGGGGCGTGACCCAATTTCAGCTCAACGATTTCGACTCGACACTTTCCGCTCGACATTCGTCGAGTGTCGACCCCGACTGTCACGCCCATAGTCACGCCCGTGACATGGGGCGTGACCTTTCCAGCTGGCCCGACAAGACGCTGCCGAGGACATTTGACGCAACCCGCGCCCGGTTCTACCTCCCCGACACGCCTAGGTCACGCCCGTGACCTGGGGCGTGACTGCTGCGAACTCAGCCCGAAGTCAACTTTGCTGTCCAATCGCCAGCCGCCTTCATGAATAGTACTGTCACGCCCCCATGTCACGCCCGTGACCGAGGGCGTGTACTTAGAAATTTTTTCCTATAAATAGCCCAGTTCTGTAAGGTCCAAGGGTTCAGATTTTTGGGCCAAGTTAGTGTATTTTTGTGGGCTGCATCCGTGATTTTCAAGGCTATGTAAGGAGATTTCTCCCTTTTTTATTTCATTTCTTGTTTTGTTTTAGTTTTAGCACTTGTAATAGCTTGTAATAGTTTCATTTTGATCAAATAAAATGTTAAAATTTCTCTTCATATATGGCTTTGGAATGAACACTTGTGCCCACTTTTCCTTCACCTTTTTATTCTTTGTTCTTCACTTGTTCTTCACTTAGGAAAGGTGTGTGTGTGTGTATGAGTGTAATGTATTTACTTTCCTTGTTTTTTTCCCTTAACTTATCTTCATGCTTAGGATTTTGATTTCATTCTTATGATTTTTTGAAAGAGATTTAAAAAAGTGAATTTGTTCTTTCTTTTTACTTAGTTTTTTTTTTTAGGATTGTAAAACCTATTTTGTTCTTTTCATGTTCTTTTTCACTTTTTTATCACTTTCATAACATCATAAGAATGAAAATGTTGGTATTTTAATTTTCTAAAAACTTTGATTTTTGATTTACTTTGAAAAACTTTAGTCTTCCAAAATTGTAATTTTCTCTTTTTATTCATTTTTGGCAAAACCTAAGCATGAAAAAGTTAAAGTTTTAATTTTTGAGCACCTTTGATTTTGACTTTATTTTGTAAAACTTTTTGCTCATATTATTTTTGTTTGTTCTTTTTATGTGTTTTGGGTAAGTTTTAGGAGTAGAAATCTTGTTATTTTCATTTTTAGGTAACTTTAATTTTTCTTTGTTATTAGTGTGTGTGAGTGTATGAGCTTAAATTTCTTTTTGTTCTTCTTAAATTTCCATGTAGAGTGTGTGAGTGTAGGTGTATAATTTTTATGCTTTGATTTAAATTATGTAGAGTGTGTGAGTGTAGGTGTTAAATTTTCATGCTTTATTTTAATGCTTCCTTTTAATGCTTTGATTCAAATTATGTAGAGTGTGTGAGTGTAGGTGTATAGTTTTATTGCTTTCTTGAATTTCATTTGGAGTGTGTGTGTTCGTGTGCATTTATTTCCGCCTACTCGTTAAGAGTTAAATGGCGCATCGTTTTCATTTTCAGTCCTACTCGTTTGAGTAGGACTTGCAATTTTTCTTTCTTTATTTTTCCGCCTACTCACTTGAGTTTAAATGGCCGGACTTTATTTCAGTCCTACTCGTTTGAGTAGGACTTGCAATTTTACTTTATTTTTTCCGCCTACTCACTTGAGTTAAATGGCCGGACTTTTTAGCCCTGTAATCGCATTTATTTTCTCCTACTCATTTGAGTAGGACTCGCTTTCATTTCAGTCCTACTCGTTTGAGTAGGACTTGCAATTTTCAGCCTTTATTTACCGCCCCCACTCGTTTGAGTGGGACTCGCAAATTTGAATATGCAATTTTCTTTTATGTGTAACTTAGCTTTTGTTTAATTTATAATTTGGAGTGTGCGTGAGTTCTTGTTATAGCTAATCTTTTTAGTTTTCTAAATGTTGTTATTTTTCTTTTGTCCCTTTCTTATAAACGTTTAGTGTTTAATTTCGAACCCGCGCCTCACTAAATTATAAGCCGTCCCCATACCGATGTGTGGCTAATCGCTATTAGCCTCGGCATCGAAGAGCATTGGGACATTTAAAATGATTTATAATAATTAAAGCTCTTCATTTTCATTTTAATTTAAGCACTTAGGGTTTACCCCGGGTTTACGACGCGTAGGACCACATAATCGATGTGTGGGCCCTATTTCCGTAGTCCATATGCTAGCTAGCCGAGAGGCCGTGCATATGGACCGATCACCCCTGGGTAAATAGAGTTGCGTGCATACCCTCGAGAGAGGACTAGCGTAATTCTACCGGATTGGGTCCCCCACCCAATAGCGGGGTTCTTAGCGTAAAGCGGGCGTTAAGAGGAATCCTTCGTCGGACTAACGTTCGGTCGAATAGTCTTAACGTTTAGGTGAG
Organism: Platanthera guangdongensis; assembly: GCA_039583875.1. Lineage (NCBI taxonomy): Eukaryota > Viridiplantae > Streptophyta > Magnoliopsida > Asparagales > Orchidaceae > Platanthera > Platanthera guangdongensis. The sequence continues at coordinate 121,144,451 of CM077164.1, forward strand.
CGATATCCCTATAGCTAGGTGAGCTCACATTTCTGGAACCTCCACGGCCAAGTTGTCTTATTATTAATTTGAAAACTAAGTCTTTTTATTATTAAAAATTATTTTAGTTTTAATCTGATTCGATGCCGAGCGTTAACCCTTCATCGAATATTTTCTAAACCGTTTTTTCGCTCCTTTGCTTTTTCGCCTTTTATTAAGTAAAAAAATCCACCTTATTTTCAGTAAAATAATAGTCCTCCCGGAGGAGTAAGAATAGTCAACGCGACCCCGAGAACAATACGACCTCGGTATTCCCCCGAATATCGAGTACTACTTGCGATAGGTGCACTTGCCTACCCGAGCAAGCCCGCGGCGATCGACTCAACGAACCAACCACAGTAAGAGTCTGTTCGCGGGCACATCACTCGCTAACCAACGTGTGGAAGAAAATAATAACCATAACATTAACAATAATTATGAACATGTCCCGCGCGCACCGTACGAGTTTGATATTACTAGGGCCGTCTGGGTCAAAGCCCCATCGTACGATGGATTCGGAGAACCCTAAGTTTTCCTAGACTGGGTTAAGGAAATAGACTGCTACTTTGAGTGGTACAACCTAACTTACGTGGATAAGGTGCGAGTGGCGAGAATGCAGTTGTCAGGTAGAGCAAAGATATTCTGGTTGAATGGGGAACGACGTCTGAGAACCGAGAATGATGGATTACTCATTGGTTGGGCGGTCATGGAGGCCATGCAGACAGACCAGTACGTCCCTACGTACCATCGAGCGCATATGTTTTATGAGTTGGCTACCCTTAAAGAAGTGAATAATTCGGTCTCTGAGCATATGAGTCTTCTTAAGGATATGATGGTTAGGTGTGGTGTGAAGGAGATGCCAGAGATCAGCCTCTCTATGTTTCGTAAGGGGTTAAGCCCTGACATCCAGGTTAAATTACTGTGTTATGGTAACACCTCCTAAACTACACTTTTAATGTTGCATTGGATATTGAGAAGCACAACATTAATAAGAATAAGACTCGCTCATTTCAGAAGGAAAAGTCTGTCTTAGGACCACCACCCACCTCCACCAATGTAGATGTTGTATCTCTTGATTCTTAGGATGACCCAATAGGTGAGAGTATTCCGACATGTACATTAGTGCCCGACGATTCTGATTAGTCTGAAATTGAGGGAATACCTAGTGATTTAGAAGACGATGTATGGGATGACGATAGTCCGATTTGTGAGAGTATTCCGTTCCCTATTATTGTCCTTGCTAGCATTGTGTCTAACCAACCTAGTATTGTGTGCCCTCTCTAGGATACAATCCCCATTGTGATAGAGTCTACGATCGCACCCTCTGCGATTGAATCTGAGCTGCCTGAGGATCCTGAGAGTGATGATTACCTTATTGATATTATGGATGAGTCACCATCTGAGGGAAGGGTAATTTTGAATGATTCTATTATTATACACTTGGGTGTGAGTTCTTTGATGATATCACCGTTGGGTCAAATTTATACTGATTCAGATTTTATCTCGGGATTGATTTTACCGACACTTCCCCCTGTTTATTTGCCTATCTTAGATGACTTCTTAGGACGTGGAACCGGTAGACGTAGTCTGAGTTTTTGTGTGACGCCCACTTTATTAGTTCATACATTGGCATTGTCTTAACGTATAGATATTACTTGGTTGAGCGTACTAGTTTTGGGTCAGTTCACCGCACCCTATAGATCTGACAACGTGTCACATTTGACTGCTCATTTGCATGTGTGTCTGATGCTAAAGATCACGACAGTGAACTGGTCGCACAAGTAATATAAAATGGGCGAGTTTTCCTAAGTATCGATCACTCAAAGAACACAGTAAGGTGGAGTTAATTTTGAGGAGGACTTGAGATTGAAGTCCTTAGGGTCGGCGATAATGATGGGGATTTTGATTGTTGAGGACAAAGAAAATAAAAGGCTAACAACTACTCCTATGGAACGCCGCTATGCGATGCTTCGCCAGGCGGGATGGAAGACTAGTCGGGTCGCTTTGCACCGAATCGCTGGGCGGATGGACGCGTAGTCTTGCAGATGAGGTGGTTAGAATGGTGGAATGAGGGTCGAAAGCACCTCTTCGCTATGCACGCCACTAGCAATTGCTAGTGCGGCAAGGGTGGATGATGGTGGATGGAATATGCCGCACCTCAAGCAAATATAACGAAAATACAAATGACAAAGACATGATTTAATATAAGCGTTTTACAACTAAGCGCATATCATCTATAAATAAAGTTTACAACAACACATAAACAACAATAGATGAAGAACAAAGCAAGAGATCGACCGAATCCGAAGTCTTCCCGAGGATTCACGGTTGGAATCATCGGGTTGTCAATCCGCGTCCAATCTCGGTCCTCAACTGCGTCCGGGGTAAAGAGGGGTTGTCACCACCTTCTAATGGCCCGTCTTCTTCGCGTCACGATAGCAGATGAAAGTTGCAAGCTTCCCTTTGCTTGATGGCTATGGCATTGAAGATTGAAATGATCCCAAGAGATGATGTAGGAGGCCGAGAGGAAGCTTCAGCTTGGATTTGGCGGTGAAAGCTTGCCCGGAGCACCTCCATAGGGTGGATATTGAAGGAAGAGGGCGAAATCCCTCCTCATAGATGAAAATGGCGGAGGAAAAATGAGTGATTTCCGAATTAGGGAGGAACCTGCATATTTATAGAAAACAGAAATAACAATGCGCACAATCACAGGCGCACGACTAGTGGTCATGCGCACTATGTCCATTGATCGTGCGCACTGGCATGGCAGATTATTAAGAAGAACTGGGATAACAAGCACGAGCAGTGGTGCAGGACCAGTGGTCGTGCGCACTATGTCCAATGGTCGTGCGATTACCCCAGACAGGACTCCAGGAGAAGAGGAATCAATGCACACGATCAGTGGCGCACGACCGGTGGTCGTGCGAACTATGTCTAGTGGTCGTGCGATTACCCCAGGCAGATTCTGGAAATGAAGGTACATTGCGAACGATCATCGACGCACAACCAGTGGTCGTGCGACCTATATCCGATGATCGTGTGCAGTATTCCTGCTTCCAAACATCCCCGAAATACGCACACGACCCTAAACCCAGCACTGATTGTTGAATTCTGTGAAGTGAAAGTGGGTGAATGGAAGGCTTGGGAAACCTATCCGCGCGGACTACGCGGACTGGGTTGGCGGACTGCTAGGTCGGCAGGGATGTTGCAGGCGGTTTGCTCTGTGGCGGCCTGGGCGGTCTGTTCGCGCGGACAGCGCGGACAGCAGCGGCGGTCTGACAGGCCAGTGTATGCTCAGCAGGCGGTTTACTCCCAGGAAGTAACCGGGCGGATAGGAATGTTATCCGCGGAGTCCGGCTTGAAGCGGACTGAAGAACTGGAGCTCGGCAGACCGGTTTGGCAGATGCCTTGGTCTTGCTCTAGTGAAGCGGCAAGTGGAAGTCGTGGAGACCGCCGGTCAGCGCGGACAGGAACTGGAGGTCGCCCGGTATGGCGGGCTAGATCCAGTGTCCGCCTGTAAGTGCGGACTGGCCCTTGCGGACAGTGGGCTGGACTTGGTGGAATTGAACCAAGTCCAGGATGGCTCAGTCCGGGGAGATCGTGCAGTGGAGCGCGGGCTGGTTTCTCAGTCCGCCAAGCATAGTAGAAGTGCTGTTGCCTTGTGTGCTAGCTTGGGGATATGCGGACTGAAGAACTGCTTGTGCAGGAGCGTGCGGACTGGAGCCAGAGTCCGCTGAGTCCGGTTAAGCCTTGTGAGGTTTTGGACTCGGGGATGCGGACTGAGGCAGTCAGCAGGAATGCGGGCTGGAGAAGTCTGCAGTGCATGCGGACTGGAGTCTGCGGTTAGCGGACTGGATCGACGTGTCCGCTAAGTCCGGAGGTGCCTCGGCAATGAGGTAATGGACTTGGGATATGCGGACGATAGCTGGGTATCCGCTGAGTCCGGCAGGTGCCTTGATGGCGCGGTTGCGGGCTCGGGTTTTGCGGGCTGATGCCTTGTCCGCAGAATGGCGGATACGGCTGTTGTGGAGTCCGGCTGTGGTGGTCCTGGCTTGGTCTCTGGCAGCAAGGCGGACTGGATATTGGAGTCCGGCCTTGGAGAAGCTGGGGCGGACTGGCTATCTGCACAGGGCGGCGAACTGGCATGTGTGTCCGCGGGCTGGCGGACACATAAGTTCTTGCTGCGGGTTGTGGCGGTGATCCTATCGGGAAGGGCGGTGACCATACTCATCGTCGTGCCTATAAATAGGACCCATGTCACATCAGGAAACCAACCAAGAGAGATCTAACCCGAAGTAAGTGAACAGTGTTTGAGCTCGCGTAAGTTGCTGCGGTCTGGACTTTGTGTCCGCGCGGATAGAGTTGACCCGGTTGTGCTGTGCAGGTTGTGCGGATAGCGCTGGAAAGCCAGGACTTGGCTCTGATTGCGGTCAGGGACAGTGCGGACTCTGCGGTTAAGCAACAGGCGGTAAACAGCAGGTCGCGGATAGCGGCCAGGCGGTCTTCTCTTTGGCGACTTGGTTCGTGGTTCAGGAAGTCGCCGGTTATTGGCAGACTGTTCCATTCAGTGGCGCAGCTTGTGCGGTCTGGCGGCGTGCAGACCGGCGGTGAAGAGCTAAGCATTGGAGTAAGGGTGAGTCCGCGCGGCTTGGGTTGCGGTCTGGCGACCTGGCGGACTGAGCGGACTCCACAGCAGTAGGTCGGCGGCTTGATTGTTTGAGTCCGCGCGGCTTGTTTTTTGTTCTTGTCTTTGTAACTGTCTCTGCTCTCCCGGTGTTGGGTTTTGGTGAAGCATGTCTCGCCATGTATGTCTCGCCTTGTAAAGAAGTTTGCTCTTGATCAATAAAGAAGCTTGTGCTGCATGTGTTGCTGGTTGTTACTGCTTTGTTGAGATAACCACTGTTAACTCCACGATCCGGGAAAACTTTCAACATATAAGTGGGCGTTTTCTCCTTCGGTTTGTTGAATTTTCAGCAGGGTATCCAAGGGGGCGTCTGCGGTTTGTTGAATTTTAACATGGTATCAGAGGGAGGTTGTTGGAGTGGTCAAGCAGTGCTCAATGGAAGTAGTTGCTCGTCTGTCGAGGAAACCAGTGGTAGAACCATGGCAGTGGAGGATGCAAGTTGTCTTGGTATTGATCTTCTTACAGAGGCGAACTGTGAATGGTGGAAGTCCTGTATGAAGAGCTTTCTTCTTGGCGAGGACCTTTGGGAGGTTTTATGCGGAGCAGGAAGACAAGAGGATAATGCTGGCAATGCTGAGGCGATGAGAGCTTGGAAGGAGGCAAATGCGAAAGCGGAGTCTATTCTCAAGCAGATGATCTCATCGGAGCTCTTGGACCACATCAGTGGATGCCGGTCAGCTGCGGAGGTTTGGACTTCCCTTGATGGGTTGTTCAGGAAGAAGGTGAAGGAGGTTGCTGCTGATGTTGGTCCCTCTACTTCATATCAGGAAGAAAGGAGTGTTTCTCCTAGGCGTGATAGGAAGAGGAAGGAAGGACCACGGTGCTATAAATGCAAGCAGCAAGGTCATCTTCGGAAGGAGTGCAAGGTTACCTTGCTCTCGGCGAACGTTGCTCAGGTAGGGAGGAAGGAGAAGAACGTAGTTGGGACTTCAACTAGTTCTGGATCTGATCGGCTGGATGCCAATGATAGTGCAGCTATCTGGCATGAAAGACTGGGGCATGTAGGGATGGACAAGCTGAAAGCAATGGCGGAAAGAAGACTCGTAAGAGGCTTGCCTAGATTATCATCCTATGGCGATGGTCGGGGGTGTGCGGGATGTCAGGAAAGTGGAGCCTATCGCTTCATGGTCGACAAAGCACAATCCAGGAGTAATGCACCATTGGCGGTTGTCCATTGTGCTCTGGTGGGACCGACCGTCACGGCCAGTCTTGGAGGCAGCAGGTTCATGCTGATATTGGTTGATGACTATTCTGGGTATACTTGGGTATACTTTATGAAGACGAAGTCCAGCATGGTACGCTTGTTTGTGGAGTTCAAGAAGCTTGTCGAAGGCCAGCTTGGCCGGAGGATCAATTTGTTGAAGACAAGTTTCGGTGGTGAGTTTGCCTCAACCGAGTTCTCACGCTTTTGCAGGAAGCAAGGGATCCGGATGGAGCTTTCTTGTGGACATACTTCACAACAGGGTAGTGTTGCAGCTCGGATGATCTGTTGGTTAACGGAGACCTGCAAGTGTTGGCTTCAGAGTAAAGGCGTTCCGAAGGCTCTTTGGGCGGAGGGAATAGCCTGTGCTACTCATGTCATCAACCGGATGCCTCTTAGTCCGATCATAATGAAGACTCCTTATGATCTAATGTTCGGAGTGAAGCCCTCAGTGAAGCACCTTCGGGTGTTTGGATCTACCTGCTATATACATTCTCCGGGTGCTCTCAAAACAAAGCTAGTCTTTGTAGGGTATGATGAGCAGAGAAGAAGATGGAGGTGTATGGATCCTGCGACGAAGAAACTCATAGTGTCGAGAGACATTGTTTTTGATGAGTTGACGCCGTATTGGGGTAGCTCTTATGTGGAGCTAGAGTTAAGCAGGTCAGATGGTGGGCTGAAGGAGGCTGCTGCTAAGGAAGTGGAGGTGCCTGAGTCACCAGGTGCTCCAGGTTGTTCTAGCTCCGGGGCAAAGGCGTCAGAGTCGGGAAGAAGGGGGAGCGATGCTCCAGGACCTTCTGGCTCAAAGGCGGAGGCTTCCTGTTCAGGAAGCAAGGGGAGCGATGTTCCAGGCAGTTCATGTTCAAGAGGGGAGTCTTCTGGTTCAGGTAGCAGGGGGAGCGTTGCTCCAGGTGCTCTTGGTTCCAGTAAGGAGGCGTCTTGTTCAGGGAACAAAGGGAGCATTATTCCGGGTTTGCCCTGGAATGGAGCTGGTTCAAAAGCAGCGGAGGTGGTTAGCCATGATCAGGTTCTTCGGAGATCGAAGAGGATCAGTAAGCCACCAGCTCGATATAGTGAAGGGAACACGGCGGACTTGGTCCCGTGTTTTCTTGTTTGCCCTCAGGTCGAGCAAGGGACTTCTGGCTGTGATGACCCCACTAGAATCAAGGAGGTGGTTGACACCAAGTCTGATGAGGTGACTTCTCTCAGAGGCAACAAGGCTTGGGCTTCTGGGTCCAAGGAAGTTGGTGATACTCCTATGATGCATGAGTGGAGGTTGAAACTGAAGAAGGCAGAGGGAAGCATGGCTCCTTTTGGGAGATGCTGGAGGGCTCCCTCATGGTCCATGATATGCGGGGCGAGGACTATGTCTTGGACATCTCTTCGTAGATGCTATCGGAAGGACCAGGTGCAAGGTTACGGGAGCTGCTGGAGTTATTCACCACTTCTCACTTCAAGGGGGAGTGTTGAATTCTGTGAAGTGAAAGTGGGTGAATGGAAGGCTTGGGAAACCTATCCGCGCGGACTACGCGGACTGGGTTGGCGGACTGCTAGGTCGGCAGGGATGTTGCAGGCGGTTTGCTCTGTGGCGGCCTGGGCGGTCTGTTCGCGCGGACAGCGCGGACAGCAGCGGCGGTCTGACAGGCCAGTGTATGCTCAGCAGGCGGTTTACTCCCAGGAAGTAACCGGGCGGATAGGAATGTTATCCGCGGAGTCCGGCTTGAAGCGGACTGAAGAACTGGAGCTCGGCAGACCGGTTTGGCAGATGCCTTGGTCTTGCTCTAGTGAAGCGGCAAGTGGAAGCCGTGGAGACCGCCGGTCAGCGCGGACAGGAACTGGAGGTCGCCCGGTATGGCGGGCTAGATCCAGTGTCCGCCTGTAAGTGCGGACTGGCCCTTGCGGCCAGTGGGCTGGACTTGGTGGGAATTGAACCAAGTCCAGGATGGCTCAGTCCGGGGAGATCGCGCAGTGGAGCGCGGGCTGGTTTCTCAGTCCGCCAAGCGTAGTAGAAGTGCTGTTGCCTTGTGTGCTAGCTTGGGGATATGCGGACTGAAGAACTGCTTGTGCAGGAGCGTGCGGACTGGAGCCAGAGTCCGCTGAGTCCGGTTAAGCCTTGTGAGGTTTTGGACTCGGGGATGCGGACTGAGGCAGTCAGCAGGAATGCGGGCTGGAGAAGTCTGCAGTGCATGCGGACTGGAGTCTGCGGTTAGCGGACTGGATCGACGTGTCCGCAAAGTCCGGAGGTGCCTCGGCAATGAGGTAATGGACTTGGGATATGCGGACGATAGCTGGGTATCCGCTGAGTCCGGCAGGTGCCTTGATGGCGCGGTTGCGGGCTCGGGTTTTGCGGGCTGATGCCTTGTCCGCAGAATGGCGGATACGGCTGTTGTGGAGTCCGGCTGTGGTGGTCCTGGCTTGGTCTCTGGCGGCAAGGCGGACTGGATATTGGAGTCCGGCCTTGGAGAAGCTGGGGCGGACTGGCTATCTGCACAGGGCGGCGAACTGGCATGTGTGTCCGCGGGCTGGCGGACACATAAGTTCTTGCTGCGGGTTGTGGCGGTGATCCTATCGGGAAGGGCGGTGACCATACTCATCGTCGTGCCTATAAATAGGACCCATGTCACATCAGGAAACCAACCAAGAGAGATCTAACCCGAAGTAAGTGAACAGTGTTTGAGCTCGCGTAAGTTGCTGCGGTCTGGACTTTGTGTCCGCGCGGATAGAGTTGACCCGGTTGTGCTGTGCAGGTTGTGCGGATAGCGCTGGAAAGCCAGGACTTGGCTCTGATTGCGGTCAGGGACAGTGCGGACTCTGCGGTTAAGCAACAGGCGGTAAACAGCAGGTCGCGGATAGCGGCCAGGCGGTCTTCTCTTTGGCGACTTGGTTCGGGGTTCAGGAAGTCGCCGGTTATTGGCGGACTGTTCCATTCAGTGGCGCAGCTTGTGCGGTCTGGCGGCGTGCAGTCCGGCGGTGAAGATCTAAGCATTGGAGTAAGGGTGAGTCCGCGCGGCTTGGGTTGCGGTCTGGCGACCTGGCGGACTGAGCGGACTCCACAGCAGTAGGTCGGCGGCTTGATTGTTTGAGTCCGCGCGGCTTGTTTTTTGTTCTTGTCTTTGTAACTGTCTCTGCTCTCCCGGTGTTGGGTTTTGGTGAAGCATGTCTCGCCATGTATGTCTCGCCTTGTAAAGAAGTTTGCTCTTGATCAATAAAGAAGCTTGTGCTGCATGTGTTGCTGGTTGTTACTGCTTTGTTGAGATAACCACTGTTAACTCCACGATCCGGGAAAACTTTCAACATATAAGTGGGCGTTTTCTCCTTCGGTTTGTTGAATTTTCAGCAGGGTATCCAAGGGGGCGTCTGCGGTTTGTTGAATTTTAACACTGATATGTGCTGACATTCCAGACGGGCACAATAAGGAGTACAAACAATAAAAGTACAAAAATACACAACCACGGGCCAAAGTGTTCACATCCTATGGAAATATAGACAAGATGAAATATGTACGATATAGAACTAAAAGTGAAGTGCAAACGAGTGAAAATTAGCCCAAATAAGTCCGAAAATAGGTATATAAAATGGACTCATCACACCCCCAGATTTAACAGTTTCTGCGTCCCAAGCAAACAAAATCTAAGCAGATAGGGAAAATTTCTAGCTAACAAAGAAATTGAAAAACAAAGTACCATGCGAAGTCGCATGCTCGCGTGCGTAAAAATACAATAGAGAAAATTTCTAAGTATGCAGAATAGTTTATATTTTTCATAATGCGTATCAAAATTTTATTACTACTCAAAAATAAAATCACGGTGAATCAACCGGTCACGCATAGGAAGAAAGTAAGAAGGCCACTAAGGTGAGCTTTGCCAAAGATCGGGGCTCAGGATCACCTCCAAAGGAATCCACCAATGTCGGGGACTATACGCTTGCCCGTTCACACTCTCTCCACGACACTAGTTAGACTCAAGCGCAAATCCGTAGGACTTTAGGATAATCACGGGGCTTGGGTTACGGTGAGGTAAACAATGATAAAAAGAAAGGCTATGCACCTAACCAAAATGAGCTAGTCTAAAAAGAATCCAACCGCTAGCCACAATATATGCACGTACACCACACCTCCAGACTTAACTTTTAACATATGGGTGTGTGCACCGCCTACTGCAAATATAATCACATTTCCAAAAAGATTTTCAATTTAAACTTTTTCTTTTCACTTTTTTTGTCTTTACAAATATTTTTCTTTTTTTTCTTCATTTTATTTTCACAATTCAGCAGATATAAACTTGGGATCACTTCCACACTTTCACAAATAATAACACCACATCACATCCCAACATGAAAATATAAAACACTAAACTCGACTTGGGTGTGTGACTAGGATAGGCTATGGGGCTTTGGTGAATGAAGGTGGAGCTGAATCAAAAGAAGGGTAGGCACAACGGGGCTAGCGAGGATATGACGTTAGGAATGGTACAAAGCTCTTTCGGGCCAAAATTATGGCCTACATCACGCTTACGCTAGACTAACCAAGTACCCATGCTTCGAGAGTAGCTTGGGGAAAGTTCTTAGCCACCGAGAAAGATGATCCTTCCTCCCGACTCGAGCAAAACGAGTCTAGTGATGGCAACACACATTCCTATACTACCATTTGATTCACACCGGATTCACCAACTTTTGAGTAGAATAAAAAGATCTTTACGCAAATAGAAAAGTATAAAACCATAAGCATACAGAAAAATTAAATATACTCGAATTTCTACACGAGACGAGAGTAGTTGACTAGAAACACAACAAGATCAACATTTTACTCTGTCTCACAATCCTAAGCCAGCACCAAAATTTTCCCAAATCTAACGAAAAAATGGGTTTAACTCACGGCACACTAATCAGCTAAGCACGCGCTCAAGTGGGTGCAGTGGTGTACAGTACAATGAACTAATCAAAATAAAACTATAAAAGCTTCTAGTATGCACATGAGATGTGCACGTGCAAAAGGTAACAAAACTGGCTCTCCCCCAGACTTAAACTAAACTACATAGCATATGATAGAGAAATTAAAATCATAAAGAGCTAAGGGAAGAGGTTACCCAATGCTCAGGCAGTGAGCATACCAGAAGACGCGTGGAAACCTGAAGCAGGCCTGCCATACGAGGAATCACAACCCTACCAATGCGATTTGCCATGAATACCTGCAGGGGTGAGCTCCGCAAAAACAAAAGAAAAATACACAAAATACAAAGAAATACTAAAACTAAGCTAGACATGAAAAATAAAAATACAGGAAATGAAAGATAAGTACTGGGGTTATTGTCATCCCAGCATAACTTATTAAATTCTATACATGTCTAGCTAATGGGCCTATGAAATAAAAAATGAACAGGTAACTGTTCCATTATCCGTTGCGATAACGGGTTCCGATACGGTGATAAAACAGTTATCCCTCTGCCTAAATAATCATACTTGCTCCTCGCTGGCAGAGGAAATAGGAAGTAGGATGAGGAGGAGGCTTGGTCCTCACCAATCTCACCACAAAACAAATCCTTGCCTAGTAAGGTTTCATCCACCACAAGTTCGCTGGGGGCGAAGGTGACGGCAGGGGCTTCTACTGTGAAGGAGATAGGAACCTCCTCACACAAGAGGATGCACTCGTCGACAGCCTGAGCGCAAGGCTCAACGGTAACCCAACTTACCCGTGGAGATTCAACCTCCACAGGCTTAGATAAGGAAGGCGGTCAAGAAATAAAAGAGACAAAGAACATAAAGAAATAATCAGGGGAGTTATCCCGGTTTCACTCCCCAAAGGCTGAGGTAGAAAAATATAGTCAGCAATGTCGACAATGCTACAAGGCTCGGCCGGATCCACGGAGGCCTCCACCAAGACTTAGACTTCCTCCTTTGGTATCGAGGGAGAATCCTCGACACCAGGAAGGTTGTCCTCCTCCATGGGAGTGGAAACAATCCATGTATCACAAGCCTCAACTTGTGTTGCATCGTCAAAAATGTCGTCAGAGACGACCGAAGTAGAATGCACAAAAGGCGTAAGAACTTTGCTTGGATAAAAGTCAAGCGCAGGTTCCTCATAAAGAATCGGCTCCACGCTTGGAGATGTATGCATAGGAGAGATGGGCTCAGCCACGTCGAAGCCTAGATCAGCCACACATCTGGTGGTTTTGTCCACATCATTCCCTTCAACACGGAGGTACTCGGCACAATCCTTCAGGACATGATTTGTTCTACGACAATACAAACACTTTCTCCCATTACTCTACGGTCCTTGTTGGGCCGGAGAGGAATAAGAGAACGGTGTATGTGGCGAGGATGATTGACCATAAGCTCGGGGCACAGTGTTTAAAGGGTTGTATGAATACTGCATCTCATGCATTGTGCGCTGAGGCTTATGCTCAATATCTCTCATAGGGCATTCATGACTAGCGTGGGAAGTATTTCCACACCAATGACATTGGGCATACAAATATCCCCACATGGTGTCGAAATAGCAGATTCAAAATAAATTGTGCAAATTACTAAATCCAACAATATATTACTACAATTGCCTAAACAAACAAGAAAAAGACAAGCAAAATAGAAATAGAACAAAACACAAGCGATTTACAAAGGAAAAGGAAAGCAATCTCACGTCTCCCTCTCCAGAAACTCACACGACTGTGTTCCCCGGCCACGGCGCCAAAAACTTGATGCTAAAGATCACGGTGGTGAACCGGTCGCACAAGTAATACAAAATGGGCGAGTTTTCCCAAGTATCGATCACTCAAGGAACACAGTAAGGTGGAGTTAGTTTCGAGGAGGACTTGAGATTGAAGTCCTTAGGGTCGGCGGTAACGATGGGGGTTTTGATTGTTGCGGACAAAGAAAATAAAAGGCTAAAAACTACTCCTATGCAACGCCGCTATGCGATGCTTCGCCGGGCGGGATGGAAGACTAGTCGGGCCGCTATGCACCGAATCGCTCGGCGGATGGACACGTAGGCTTGCAGATGAGGTGATTAGAATGGCGGAATGAGGGTCGAAAGCACCTCTTCGCTACGCACGCCACTAGCAATTGTTAGCACGACAAGCATGGATGTTGGTGGATGGAATATGGCGCACCTCAAGCAAATATAACAAAAATACAAATCACAAAGACATGATTTAATATAAGCATTTTACAACTAAATGCACATCATCTATAAATAAAGTTTACAACAACACATAAACAACAATAAAGGAAGAACAAGGCAAGAGATCGACCGAATCTAAAGTCTTGCTGAGGATTCACGGTTGGAATCGTCGGGTTGTCAATCCACGTCCAAGCTCGGTCCTCAAATGCATCCGGGGTAGAGAAGGGCTGTCACCACCTTCTAATGGCCCGTCTTCTTCGTGTCACGATAGAAGATGAAGGTTGCAAGCTTCCCTTTGCTTGATAGCTATGGCGTTGAAGCTTGAAATGAGCCCAAGAGATGATGTAGGAGGCCGAGTGGAAGCTCCGGCTTGGATTTGGCGAGGAAAGCTTGCTCGGAGCACCTCCCTAGGGTGGAGATTGAAGGAGGACGGCAGAATCCATCCTCGGAGACGAAAATAGCGGAGGAAAAATGAGCGATTTCCGAATTACGGCGAAACCTGCATATTTTTTGAAAACAGAAATAACAATGCGCACGATCACGGGCGCACGACTAGTGGTTGTGCGCACTATGTCTAGTGATCGTGCGCACTGGCATGGCAGATTAGGAAGAAGAACTAGGATAACGCGCACGAGCAGTGGCGCACGACCAATGGTCGTGCGCACTATGTCCAATGGTCATGCGATTACCCCAGACAGGACTCCAGGAAAAGAGGAATCAAAGCACACGATCAGTGGTGCACGACCGGTGATCGTGCGCACTATGTCCAGTGGTCGTGCGATTACCCCAGGCAGATTCTGGAAATCAGTGTATATTGCGCACGATCATCAGCGTACAATCAGTTGTCGTGCGTACTATATCCGATGATCGTGCGCAGTATTCCTGCTTCCAAACGTAATCGGAACACGCACACGACCCCTAAACCCAACACTAATATGTGCAGACAATCCAGATGAGCACAATAAGGAGTACAAACAATAAAAGTACAAAAATACACAACCACGGGCCAAAGTGTGCACTTCCTATTGAAATATAGACAAGATGAAAAATGAACGATATAGAACTAAAAGTGAAGTTCAAACACGTGAAAACTAGCCTAGATGAGTCTGAAAATAGGTATATAAAATGGACTCATCAGTGTCCGTCTACGTTTTTGTCCTCGACTGCGACTAATTCTGATTCTTTGGCAATTGTGCCTCTGATTGTGGTGTCCCCTATACATACTTATATACCATACCCGGTCGCACGCCTTTACCCACCGCCTTTTGTTGACCCATATTTTCACACGTTAATGACTATAGAAAGGCCCCTTGAGTTGTATCGCTCGCACATACTTTAACATCCGTGAGCGTCCAACTCCATTCTTTATGACGAGCAGTTCTCCTTGCCATATCTTCATGCCAAGCGTGAAAAATATTAAAGTTAAAATTAAGACTGCGATTTTGGAGCCCATTAAAATCATCTCTGATTATAAGGCACCCATTCCACCTGACTTACCCCCCCCCCCCTTATCCTCTGCTTTTGGGTCAAGTCATGTAGGACATAGATTCTCTCCTCATGTATCTAGGACATTAGTGTTTCATTATAAGTTATGTCGCACGGACTTCCACTCCTTTCTGAGACCATCCGATGCTAGATGTAGTTATTTGGTTTTAGTCTGGTGACTCCCCGAGCGGATGCCTTCTGGCTCCATTAATAAATTAATACGTAGGAACGCCGACCCATCCATGATTATGAAGAACGTCAGATTTCATGCTTCTATTTCAGATTTTTATAAAGCACAGAGTGTTTCACTTTATTTCGAGTTTTCGGACTTTTTATTGTACTTCTTTGTTCCACCTGAGTGGCTTTCTTCATCGTTCTTCTCTACCACTACATGTTCTCTTGGGATGGGGAGTGTTAGTTCTGCCGTGTCTATATCCCACGTTGATTCCATGGTTCTTGAACCGGATGGTAAGATTCAATTTTTATTTCTTTTTCTTAACACCCTTTCGAGTTTCCTCAGAAGTTTTGTTGTTTCTTTGCCGGACAGGTGCTCAGTGCTGATGGATGTATATGCTACTATGACATGGATAGCGGGGTCAGATTTGCCCCATGTTGTTGCTGCTTCTGACTATTCTCCCCTCATGGGCAACTCATCGGTAATGAGTAATTTTGAGTGGGGGATGATTGATGGTGACGATGCTGATTCGGCCATTGATCCCCGTCAAAGAGAGTTCGTGGATTGGGATGATCATTGCCGCAAGCTCGAGAATGGGATTGTACAACGACGTCGTCTCCATTGCCGCTACATGCTTTGCACGTCATCCGCAGCCATTAAATGAAATATATCATTATAAATTAATTAATTATAATTGTATATTTTAGCAAATTATATCTTAAGCAATTTTATATTTAGTATTTATTTGATGTTCAATAATTTCATTTCATGTGTAATGATGGGTGCCTATAACCATCAAGAGTGTTTTTAATTTCATGCATTTAAATTTTGTATTGTTTTTATTTCATGATGGGTGCATATAATCATCATAGTTTCATTTTGAATTTTGAATGGAGGAGATGGAGTGGTGTAGGCTATATATATCAATGGTTATGAAGAATTTGGTAGATGATAATTGAAAAATTGAAATCTTGAAATCAAAGATTGAATTTCCCCCTCTTTCTCTCTTTCCCACTTAGGCAAAATTTCGGCCCTCCTCCTCCTGCCCTCTCTTGTCTGCCGGCCACATCTCCTCCACTTCTCTATCTCGTCTCCCTCTCATCGACCTCCTCCTCCCTCTCCCAGAAACACGACCAACCCCTCCATCTTTACCCCAAACTAGAGCCCTTTTCCTTCTTCTCCAAGGTCTCTTGGCCACCATTCCACCACCCCATAGCCGTCTCCTCCCTCCAACCCAAACCACCCCCTCTCAAAGGAAAACCTACCTCCAACATCTCCAGAATTCCGGCCACCATCCCCAACACAAAACCCGAACAACCATCCTCCCTACAAAATCCAACCACACTCATCATCTTGAATAAATTATTCTCACCACCTCTCCTCTCTCCACTTTACATATATATTGGCTTTCAAGGATCTCCCTGTAAGACCCCCACCCCCCCACCCGGATCCAAAAACACGGCACGAAGGGGGTCTTATGCCCAGAACAGCCGCCTTGCGGTAGCATTAGCACACAGGCTACCTGTACCACAAGATGCCTATTCTGCCGGCTACAACCAATATCAATATATGCCAACCCAACCAAACCATAGTATCAAGAAGTCAATCCACACATAAGCAAAATAAGTCCAAAGTACAATAATAAGAGAAGCTACAACAAGCTTCTAAAACATCAGAGTACAGCAAATATACGCCTAAAGGGCTACATCAAAAACTCTCAATACTCACATCGCTGACCGATGGTAGCGACGACATCGTCCCTTCAGGCCATGTCATCCTGGTCTGTCTGTCCTGCTGCATAATCTGCTGCTCCTCTACCTATGGGGTGACCTCCTAAAAAGGATGACGTAGCAACCGTTAGTCAAAATACTAAGTGGCTTCACATCCGCTCCCCCGACGACTCCTCGGCACCCGCGGAGAAAGGAACAAGGGTACAATATATAATAAGTAATATAAGCATGTACAATCAGGTGGAATAAGTACAATATGATTAACAACATTTAATCTAGCCATTCTACATGAGCTATAACAAACAATCAAGTATAAGTAACTACAACAGGAAATTAACTTAACTTATAAGGATACCCATACAAGTTTATAAGTTAAGGATCGGTTTAACATAAATTAACTCATCTTATAGGAGTGCCCATACAAACTTATACGATGAAGATCTTGTTTGTCCAATGTAATGTAATGGTATGTATGTAATGCAATGACTCACCCATGATCACGCACATGCAAACGCTATGTCGACACAGACTAGTAGTTCCCACTATTCGAGCAGGTAGCTAACCTCTCAGGCATCAACCGCCATGGCCAGGCGGCGATAGTAGAGCGGGCTTCTTTACTACTAAGAGGGCATCCACACTGCTTCACTTAGGCCTCCGTACGCCTCAACGCTAAGAACACAACAGCGGAGCCCATGCGTATTATGGCCTAGCGGGAGTCTCGGGTAGATGTGCACCGAGAACCAAGCCCCAAACTGGCCTTGTGTGACCCGAAAGGAGACTCGAAAGAAAACACGAGGACCAAGCCCAAACGTTCACTTGGCACAGAAGGAGCTCCGGGACATGAACACCGAGGACCAAGCCCAACCTCCCAAAGTCTAACTGTCAACTCCCGTCGGTGTGACGACTGGCGAGCCCGTAGACCTGCCACACTATCCTTAACCCAGGATTACGACACCGTGTGTCGACTGACACACATGCAATCCCACATCACCGTGGCACGGAAGGAGGCTCGGAGAAAGTATGAGAACCAAGCCCAACCGTCCACTCGGCCCGGAAGGAGCCCCGGGAAATGAGAACCGAGGACCAAGCCCAACCATCTGTCTATGTTGCTTCTCCACATCACCCAAATCAAGGCAGTCAATAAGACTATACACAGCCTAGGTTCACATAACTCTAACATAACCGATTAGCATGCTTTAACCAAGTTCAATCAATTGTGTGCACATGAATCATTAACTTAAACAATAACGATTGTTTGTTCATAACAATTACCACCGATTGGGTTTAAAAATTCTAGTCAATCTTATCATTAATCGACATATTACCGTTATCGTTATATCCTCATTATTACTCATATTGAAATCATTATAATCTCATCAACACGTCAAAACGTTCGTTCACTAATTACTACCAAACAGAATTGTTCAAGTACAATCTACTTCTCCGTTTGTTTACATAAGAACCTTCCAACAATTTCATTACTCATTATCTTATGACATTTAAACACAAAGGAGTTCTCCAGCCCCTAACGTTGATTAGGTACAATGTCTCTACCGAATTCAAATCCAAAGCTATACCAACCCAGAATTTAGGTACAGAACACCATCCGGACAGCACCTTCGACCGGAGATTCCCGAAGCTACAGAAATCCGGTGAAGGTGTATAACCCCTCGTTGGAAAGGTATTTATAGTGGCTACAACGTTCGTGTTTAGTTGGAAACCCAAAGTTGGCCGTATCACACCAGAAACGGCCATGAAGATCGCGGCGCGCAGAACACAGGTTTCTGCACGCATCTTGAGGCAGAATGAACGACATCGGTTCATCTTCCTCCTCAAGCCGATCTTCCCCAAATCGCATCAGAAATTCCTCCTCCATTATTCACCCACATAAGGCCATTTCTCTTCACGGAACCGTCCCCCATCTTCACATAGAAGGTTGGAGAGGTTGAAGACACCACTATCCTTAGAGCACAAGCCCTAGAACGGCCTCTTCCTAGGGAAATCATCATCTCGCAAGTCTAGACTCTTTTGAGTCGACATCTCACCTAAAGATATCTACAGATATAGCACCAAGGGAGAGGGGAGGAAGCTCACCTCATTTCCTGCATTTCCACCATTCCCGTCCAAGGATCTTGTGACTCTTCTCTGCGATATCTTCTTCTCCTCGGTGGCAGCAGTTCTTCTCCTCTTGGACATGATCCAGCCCTTCTCCCTCTCTACAACAGTTCTCTCTGGAAAAAGGGTTGGAATGAGGAGTGAAAATGACACGGGTTGGGACACGCCCGTGTCCTTACCCGTGTCCTGCTCGGGCGAAGCGTCGTCGACAGTTCCAATGTCGGTTCAATACACAAACACGGGTCGGGACACGGGCGTGTCCCTACCCGTGTCCACATGATACGGCTGTGTTCTCTGGTCGTGTCCTTATCAGGACACGCTTCGTCGAGTTTCACTTGACACACACGGGTAGGGACACACCCGTGTATCTACCCGTGTCCTCCTCGGGGCATACTTCGTCGAGCTCTACTCGACACATACGGGTAGGGACACGCCCGTGTCTCTACCCATGTCCTCTGCACACGGGTAGTGACATGCCTGTGTCACAACCCGTGTCCTTCTCTGGGACAACTCGAGGCGTCGACTCGAGAGTCGGTTGGATAGACACGAGTAGGGACACGCCCGTGTCTCTACCCGTGTCCTTCACGGGCACTCCGGTTGTACATACACGAGTAGGGACATGCTGTGTCCCTACCGTGCCATCATGCACTCGGATAGTGATACGCCCGTATCATTACACGTGTCCTTCTCTGGACATACTTGAGTCTTCGACTCGAGAGCTATCCTCACTTGCACGGGTAGGGACATGCCCGTGTCTCTACCCATGTCCTATTCTTGACTAATTTCTCCTTCCAATTACAAGTGCAGCCCTGCTTCCAG
Source organism: Platanthera guangdongensis (assembly GCA_039583875.1). NCBI lineage: Eukaryota > Viridiplantae > Streptophyta > Magnoliopsida > Asparagales > Orchidaceae > Platanthera > Platanthera guangdongensis. The sequence continues at coordinate 121,163,792 of CM077164.1, forward strand.
CACTTCTCTGAGCCCAAGTCAGCTCTCCTGACTCAAAAATGCTCACGAGGGGCCTAGCGCGAATCGGGACGTTACAAATCCTATAAACAAAATAAAAGATTTCGTCCCCGAAATCAGGCTAAGGCTATGCGAGAAAAAGCATAACAGAAGATAAAATATGCTTTTAAACAAAATTACCTTGAGGAAATAATTCCGGGTAGCATTTTTGCATCAAGTACATCAGCTCCCATGTATACTCTTCCTTTCCATGATTAGACCATAGCACCTTCACCAAAGGAACACTTTTGCGGCGCAAAATTCTTATCTCGTTTTCTACGATCCACACCGGCTCTAGTCGCACAGACCTATCAGTCTCCACTGCACCATCAGTGGTGGGGATATATTGATCGGGCTGTAAAAGTGCCTTTCGAAGGGACGACACATGGAACACGTCGTGGAGATTCTCTAGCTCTGCCGGTAACTCCAAACGATGGGCCAAAGGGCCAACCCTTTCCAATATACTATAGGGCCCAACGTACCTTGGGCTGAGCTTTTTCACCCCACGCACCCGTGACACTCCATGCATCGGCCGGATTTTCAGAAACGCTTTATCAACCACTTGAAACTCCACCATCAGATGCTTTGCATTATAATACTTTGCCTGCCGACTTTGAGACTCCAACATGCGATCCCGTATTAGTCTAACCACCGCATCAGTATCATCAATATACTCAATTCTCAAATCCTTCGGGACTTCATCTTGCACCTAAGACAAGGGGGTTCTACACCTTCTTCCGTAAAGGGCTTCATGGGATGTCATGCCGATGCTAGCTTGATCGCTTTTGTTGTAGGAGAATTCTACCAGGGGTAAGAGCCTTTCCCACGGCTCTCCTCTGTCCAACACACACAACCTCAAGATGTCCTCCAATGTCCTGATGGTCCTCTCAGACTGCCTGTTCATCTTAGGATGAAACGAAGTGCTAAAGGTAAGGCGTGAGCCCAAATATGCATGTACCGCCTTCCACTCCTTGGAGGTAAACCGACCATCCCGGTCAGAAATGATTTTCTTTGGCACGCCATGGTACCGTATAAACTGCTCCACAAAGAGGCATACCGAGACATCCACGGGAGCCTCTTTCTTCATAGGGATGAACTTGCCTACCTTTGTCAGGCGATCAACGATCACCCACACCGAATCATTCCCTGAGCGTGAGCGAGGTAGCCTGTGAATGAAGTCCATGGAGATATCCTCAAACTTCCACTCGGGGATGGGCAACGATTGTAATAAACCACCGGGGCTATTGCATTCTGCCTTGACCCTATGACAGGCTTCGTAATGTGTAACAGAGTATCTGACATCTTTCTTCATTCTCGGCCAACACATGGTCTTCCGCAAGCCGCCGTACATCTTGGCAATACCCGGGTGCACTAAATACTGAGAGCAATGAGCCTCTTTCAAGATATCCTCCCGGATTTTACCGCCCTTGTGAATGTTGAGCCGGCCGTGGAAATATACGAGGCTGTCTTTTAATGTGTACTTGTTAGTATCCCCATCTTCGATTGACTTGATTGCCGGGGCCAGAGCCGCATCCCTTCCTTGCTCCGCCCGAATTCAGTCTCGAATATTGCAAACTATACTCATGTTTGCCAAGTACTCCGTATACTCTTCCGAAGGAACCTTATACACCAAAGTAATCTCCATCTCCTCGAGCATCTGAGCTAACTCCATGCACATCAACTGAGACTCTGAGCTCGAGTCCGGTACTTTTCTGCTCAATGCATCAGCTACCGAGTTCGCCTTTTCGGGGTGGTAGTTCAGGGTGAACTCATAATCGCACAAAAACTCCAACCACCACCGTTGTCTAAAATTATGTTCCTTCTGAGTGTGAACATACTTTATGAACTCCATATAGGTAGTGCCTCCAAACTTTGAGGGCGAGCACCACTGCCCCCAATTCCAAATCATGAACCGGATAATTGAGTTCATTCTTCTTTAACTGCCTTGACGCATATGCAATTACACGACCGTGCTGCATCAGTACTGCTCCCATTCCTTGATAAGATGCATCGCTGTAAACTTGAAATCCTTCCTTCCCAGACAGAATTGCTAGGATGGGTGCAGATGTAAGCCCGTCCTTCAGCTCTTAGAACGCTGCTTCACAATAGGGTATCCACTCATATGGCACACCTTTTTTCATCAAGGTAGTAAGAGGAAGGGCGATCTTCGAGAACCCTTTTACGAACTTGAGATAGTACTCGTCAATTCCAAGGAAGCTCCGCACATCAGCCGCTGACTTCAATGGAGACCACTCGTTCACAGCACGCACTTTGGCTGGATCCACAACTAGTCCCACCCCACTGATCACATGGCCCAAGAAAGCAACCTCCTTAAGCCAGAATTCGCACTTGCTTAACTTGACAAACAAGGCGTGCTCTTTTAGTTTCTTCAGTACCAAGGTCAGATGTTCGGTATGCTCCTCCTCCGTCTTTGAGTAGACTAGGATGTCATCGATGAAAACGATGACGAAGATGTCCAAATACGGCTCAAAGACCTTGTTCATCAGACTCATGAAGGTTGAAGGGGCATTTGTGAGCCCAAACGACATTACGGTAAACTCATAAAAGCATACATTGAGCTGAAAGCCATTTTCTTGATGTCCTCCTCTCGTATCCTCAACTGATAATACCCCGAGCACAAATCCAACTTGGAAAACCAATGCACACCTACCAGTTGGTCGAATAGCTCATCGATCCGGGGTAGCAGATAGGTGTTCCGCACCGTCAGTCGATTGAGCTCCCGATAGTCTATGCATAGTCGCAGGGTTCCATCCTTCTTCTTGACGAACAGAACAGGGGATCCCCAGGGTGACGAGTTGGGGCGAACAAATCTTGACTCCACCAATTCTTATAGCTGAACTCTAAACTCTACGAGTTCCTTCAGCGCCATCCGGTAAGGGGTCCTGGAGATGGGTTTGGCACCCGGTGCCAGCTTAATTTGACAGTAAACTTCTCTATGCGGGGGTAATCCTGGAAGTTTCTCAGAAAATGCCTCGGGGAAGTCTTGCACTACCCGTACATCTTTCATATCCAACACTATCTCCTTCAACTCGAAACAAACCATGAACTCTTCGTCCCCCTTCATATGGGCTTTTACATCCTGACTCAAAGATAATAACATGCGAGGTGTGAATATAATACCTTGAAAGATGACATCGGTGTCTCCATGTCTCAAGTAGATTCGATTCTCCGCGCAATCAATCCTTGCAAAGTGCCAGTCCAACCACACCATGCCCAGAATGAGATCAAACTCTGGCATCCTCAAGACTATGGCAGGGGTATCAAAGGCGTTTCCCCAAATGAATATCTCCAACGCGCACTTAGCGGTTGCGGTCATCTCAGAGCCGTCTGGGAGGCGTACTCGTCGAGCAATACCGGTGAAGTATTGGACCTCTTCTACATATTTAATGAAGTCCTCCAACACGAAAGAGTGCGAGGCACCGGTATCGAATAATGTATAGGCTGGTTTCCCGCCGACCACCACGGTGCCTAAGTACCAATACAATATTCAATGCTAGATATCTAGTACGTCTTAAGCAATTTTAGTGTTTGACATGAAAATGAGGTAACTAACTGTAACATACCTACAATCACCTACTATGGGTTCCGTTCCTGTGTCATGTCCAGAGCGAACACTTGATCCCGAGCCTCTCCGAGGTTTCCTCCTCAACCATGCATGTGTCCTCATCCTCGGGGAGCTGCCGGATGGAGAACAAGAGGAGCATTCCCAAACAACTGCAGGCAGTAACATCGAATGTGGCCCGGCTGGTTGCATTCGAAGCACACCCTCCCATAACGCCCCTCTAGTTGCTGAAATTGTTGAGCTTGTAGTGGTGGAGGCAACGCGGGCGGTTGTGGAACCGGATGCTCCACTCTATAATTTCGGTGTAAACGTCCGCCACCTCTCTGTTGTCCTCTTCCTCCTCTATAGTCGTGTCTCCTTCTGTTGCTAGGGTCGGCTTCCATCACACCCTCAGTAGGCCTCTTACCACTTCCTAAGTGGTCCGCCTCAAATCTCTTCACCATGTCGATTACCTCTGCCAAGCTAGCGTCCGCTATAAATAAAAGGGCACGCCTTAGGTGATCTCGCAGCCCTTTGTAGAAACGCTTGGCGTATCCTCTGTCATCCATGCCATATCAGTCCGCGAATCTCATGAGATGTTGGAACTCTCTCTGATATTCCGTAACCAATTTTGATCCTTGCTTCAGCAGTAGAAACCTCTATTCGAGTTCGTCTCGAGCAGACGAGGGAATGAAGTGCTCTAAGAACACTCTTGAGAATACAGTCCTGCTTATCTCCGTGTAAACTCGACCTTTGAAGGTCGAGCCCGTGAGGGACTTCCACCACCTCTTTGCGTGTAGTTCCAGGACGGACACCGCCAACGTTACAGCCATGATGGTTGGGCAATGGATCCCCACCAATAGCTCCTGCACCGTGTTGAGCCATTCTTCAGTGCGCACAGCCTACTCTGTCCCAAGGTAGGCGGGAAGGGAGAGAGCCCAGAAAGTGCTCAGCCAATTTGAGCCCAGAGCATATTATTGTACTGGGGTCTGCTGCGACCTAAAGGCATCCAGGATGGATGCGAGCATCTGTCCCAACTCTGATTATTGGAACTGAGTGGGTATGGGAGGGGCAAGAGTGCCCCCCCCCATCGGCTCATCATGCACTGGAATCTACATATAGAATACAAACATATGGTCATGTTGGCTGTTCTTAAGGTCAAAGTTTGACATACTTAGTGTGAAATACATTTGGGCACACCACTGCTTCCGCTAAGTCAGGTTATCCCCAAACTGACTAATCAAACGGGGGTGGTACCATTGTTGAATGACTTTTTTAGTTGAGGATCGCGGCAAGTTGATAACATTTGTAAGACCCCCCTCCCGGATCCCAAAACATGGCACGAAGGTGGTCTTGTGCCCAGAACATCCTCCTTACGATAGCATTAACACATGGGCTAACCTATACCACAAGACGCCTATTCTGCCGGCTACAACCAATATAAATATATGCTAACACAACCAAAGCATAGTATCAAGAAGTCAATCCACACATAAGCATAATAAGTAAAAAGTACAATAATAAGAGAAGCTACAACAAGCTTCTAAAACATCAGAGTACAACAAATATATGCCCAAAGGGCTGCGTCAAAAACTCTCAACACTCACATCGGTGACCGATGGTAGCGACGGCACCGTCCCTTCAGGCCCTATAGTCCTGGCATGGCTGTCCTGCGGCATAATCTGTGGCTCCCCTACCTACGGGATAACCTCCTAAAAAGGAAGACGTAGCAACCGTTAGTCAAAAGACTAAGTGGCTTCACATCCGCTCGCCCGGTGACTCCTCGGCACCGGGCGGAGAAAGGAATAAGGGTACAATATATAATAATTAATATAAGCAGGTACAAGCAGGTGGAATAAGTACAATATGATTAACAGCATTTAATCTAGCAGTCCTACATGAGCTATAACAAACCATCAAGTATAAGTAACTACAAAAGGAAAGTAACTTAACTTATAAGGATGCCCATACAGGCTTATAAGTTATGGATCGGTTTAACATAAAGTAACTCATCATATATGAGTGTCCGTACAAACGTATACGATGCAGATCTTGTTCGTGCAATGTAATGTACTGGTATGTATGCAATACAATGACTCACCCATGATCATGCACATGCAACCGCTATGTCGACACAGACTAGTAGTTCCCACTATTCGAGCAGGTAGCTAACCTCTCAGTCATCAACCGCCGTGGCCAGGCGGCGACAGTAGAGCGGGCTTCTCTACTACTAAGCGGGCATCCACACTGCTTCACTTAGGCCTCCGTACGCCTCAACGCTAAGAACATAACTGCGGAGCCCATGCATACTATGGCCCAACGGGAGTCTCGGGTAGATGTGCACTGAGAACCAAGCCTCGAACTGGCCTTGTGTGACCCGGAAGGATCCTTGAAAGAAAGCACAAGGACCAAGCCCAACCGTTCACTTGGCACGTAAGGAGCCCCGGGACATGAACAATGAGGATCAAGCCCAACTGCCCAAAGTCTAACTATCATCTTCCGTCGGTGTGATGACTGGTGAGCCCGTAGACCTGACACACTATCCTTAACCTAGGATTATGACACCGCGTGTCGACTCACCCCGCATGCAATTCCACATCACTGTGGCATGGAAGGAGCCTCAGAGAAAGTACAAGGACCAAGCCCAACCGTCCACTCGGCACGGAAGGAGCCCCGGGAAATGAGCACCGCGGACCAAGCCCAACCGTCCGTCTATGTTGCTTCTCCACATCACCCAAATCAAGGAAATCAATAAGACTATACACAGCCTAGGTTCACATAACTCTAACATAACCGATTAGCATACTTTAACCAAGTTCAATCAATTGTGCACACATGAATCATTAACTTAAACAACAACGATCGTTTGTTCGTAATAATTACTACCGATCGGGTATATAAATTCGAGTCAATCTTATCATTAATCGACATATTACCGTTGTCGTTATATCCTCATTATTACACATATTGAAATCATTCTAATCTCATCAACATGTCAAAATGTTTGTTCACTAATTACTACCAAACAAATTTGTTCAAATACAATCTACTTCTCTGTTTGTTTACATGAGAACCATCCAACCATTTCATTACTCATTATCTTATGACAATTAAACACAAAGGAATTCTCCAGCCCCTACGTTGATTAGGTAAAATATCTCTACCGAATTCAAATCCAAAACTATACCAACCCAGAATTTAGGTACAGAACACCATCCCGACAATACATTCGATCGGAGATTCCCGAAGCTACAGAAATTTGGTGAAGGTGTGTAACCACTCGTTGGAAAGGTATTTACAGTGGCTACAACTTTCGTGTTTAGTGAAAATCCTAGATCTGGACGTATCATACCTGAAACGGCCATGAAGATCGCTGAGCGCAGAACACAGGTTTCTGCACGCATCTTGAGGCAGAATGAACGGCATTGGTTCATCTTCCTCCTCGAGCCGATCTTCCCCAAATTGCATCAGAAATTCTTCCTCCCTTATTCACCCTCATAAGGCCATTTCGCTTCACAGAACAATCCCCCGTCTTCACATAGAAGGTTGGAGAGGTTGAAGACACCACTATCCTTTGAGAACAAGCCCTAGAACGGCCTCTTCCTAGGGAAATCATCATCTCGCAAGTCTAGACTCTTTTGAGTCGACATCTTACCTAAATATACCTACAGATCTTGCACCAAGGGAGAGGGGAGGAAGCTCACCTCATTTCCGGCGTTTCCACCATTTCCGGCCAAGGATCTTGTGACTCTTCTCGGCGTCATCTTCTTCTCCTCGGCGGCGGCGGTTCTTCTCCTCTTGTAGTTGCACCAACACCTTCTCCCTCTCTACAGCAGTTCTCTCAGGAAAATGGGTTGGAATGAGGAGTGAAAACGGCTATGGTTTCACATCCCTTATAAGTGAAACGTGACACAGGTTGGGACACGCCCGTGTCCTTACCCGTGTCCTGCTCGGGCAAAGCGTCATCGACGGTTCCAATGTCGGTTTAATACACAAACACGTTTAGGGACACGGGCATGTCTCTACCCGTGTCCACATGACACGGCCGTGTTCTCTCGATGTGTCCTTCTTAGGACACGCTTCATCGAGTTTCACTTGACACACACGGGTAGGGACACGCCCGTGTCTCTACTCGTGTCCTCCTTGGGGCACACTTCGTCGAGCTCTACTTGACACACACGGGTAGGGACATACCCGTGTCTCTACCCGTGTCCTCCGTACACTGGTAGTGACATGCCCGTGTAACAACCCATGTCCTTCTCTGGGACAACCTGAGGCGTCGACTCGAGAGTCGATTGGGTAGACACGGGTAGGGACATGCCCGTGTCTCTACCCGTGTACTTCACGGGAACACCGATTGTACATACATGGGTAGGTACACGCCGTGTCACTACCGTACCATCATCCACACGGGTAGTGACACACCCGTGTCACTACCCGTGTCCTTCTCGGGACATACTCGAGTCGTCGACTCGAGAGCTGGCTTCACACACACGGGTAGGGACACGCCCGTATCTCTACTCGTGTACTATTCTGGACTGATTTTTCCTTCCAATTACAAGTGCAGCCCTACTGTCAGGACTTCTCTGAGCCCAAGTCAGCTCTCTTGACTCAAAAACGCGCAAGAGGGGCCTAGTGTGAATCGGGACGTTACAAATCCTATACACAAAATAAAAGATTTCATCCCCGAAATCAGGCAAAAGCTATGGGAGAAAACGCATAACAGAAGATAAAATATGCTTTTAAACAAAATTACCTCGAGGAAATAATTCCGGGTAGCGTTTGTGCATCAAGTCCATCTTCTCCCATGTATACTCTTCCTTTCCATAATTAGACCACAACACCTTCACCAAAGAAACACTTTTGCAGCTCAAAATTCTTGTCTCATTATCTAGGATCTACACCGGCTCTAGTTGCACAGACCTATCAGTCACCACTGCACCATCAGTGGTGGTGATATATTGATCGGGCTGTAACAACGCCTTTCGAAGGGACGACGCATGGAACACGTCGTGGAGATTCTCTAGCTCTGGCGGTAACTCCAAACGATAGGACAAAAGGCCAATCCTTTCCAATATAGTGTAGGGCCCAACGTACCTTGGACTAAGCTTTTTCACCCCACGCACCCGTGACACTCCATGCATCGGCTGGATTTTCAGAAATGCTTTATCACATACTTGAAACTCCACCATCCAGTGCTTTGCATTATAATACTTCGCCTGCCAACTTTGAGCCTCCAACATGCGATCCCATATTAGTCTAACCACCGCATCAGTATCATCAATATACTCAATTCCCAAAGCCTTCGGGTCTTCATATTGAACCCAAGACAAGGGGGTTCTACACCTTCTTCCGTAAAGGGCTTCATGGGGCACCATGCCGATGCTAGTGCCAGATTTCTCCTTCTTTTTGTATTTACTGGAGGAAGGCTTGCTTCTTTGCTGTCTTCTGGAGTCCTTCTCTCTTCTTCTCTCTTTCTTTTGATTCTCTGGACACTCTGAGATAAAGTGTCCAGGTTTCCTGCAGCTAAAGCATACTACCTATTTAGTAGGGGTTTTGTCATACCTTGTCTTATCATCCTGGTTGTATGATTTTCTTCTGAAGTCTTTCCTTGCCATTTTGTAAAATCTATTGGCAAATAGACTCATTAGATCTTCATTTATTGTTGAAGTTTTTATCTCTTCAGCAGCCTTGAATGCCAGCTTGTGCTCCTTTCTTGTTGGTGGAGGAGTTCTTTGTTCACTAGCTTCTCTGGACTTTATGAGCTGCTCATAAGACTTGATCTTTCCTAATAGAGATTCTGTGGAAATCTCATTTAAGCTCCTGGCCTCCTTGATTGGCCAGATCCTTGAATCTCATGAGCTTGGGAAGCAAATGAGGATTTTATCATTGACTTCAGTAAGGGTGATGTCCTTATCCAAAGTCTTCAGCTCATTGATGATTGAGCTCAGTCTGTCATACATGTCTGCAACAGATTCTTCTTCCTCCTTCTTGAAATTCTCATACTTGGATATGAGATTTGATCTTCTGTCTTTCCTTTCATCAACAGAGCCAGACACCATTTGGTTGAGAGCGTCCCAAATGGGCTTGGGTGAAGTGCATTCAACCACCTTTTAGAAAATGTCATCAGACATTGTTTGGGCCGAAATGTTCATGTCTTTAACATCAGCAACCTTGGCTTTCTTTTGAGCATCAGTCCACTCAGGTGGTGGAACTGCATTAGTGCTGGAAGTTGCTGTAGAGGTAGATGGTTGAGGAGGACCTGTCAAGATAGAATTGTAGATGTCCTCCTAAATAGAATTCATATAAAGTTTTATTCTTGCCTTTCAGATGGCAAACTTATTTAGGTTGCATACTGGAGGTCTGGTGCTTGCATAATCTTTGTTCTGTGCCATGCTGTGAAGATAATCCTAATAGGAATAAAAGATCGGTTCTAATAAAGGATCTTTTGGTTCAAGGGTTAGCTTGTACAACCAAAGGAACCTTGCTCTGATACTAATTGAAAGTTAGGGTTAGACCTGAAATACTCTAGGGGGGGGGTGAATAGAGTATCTAGAAACTTTAATGTTTTTTGTTGTAAATAAAAAAAATCAGTCCTAAGATAAGATAATCTATCACAGGCACAGCAGGGATTAAATTAAATAACACAGGCACAACAAACCTAACTAGCACAAGCACATCAAGAACAAAAGAAAAAGATGGCAACCAGACAACACAAGAATTTTATAGTGGTTCCCCAACCAGTGTACATCCACTCTTCTACCACCCTGATAGGAATCCACTCAGGTTTTTGATCAGGTGGCTGCCACCAATGAGCTTTTGATCAGGTGCTCAAAAACCAATCGCAAGTCTTTTGATCAGGTGACTTGTGACCAGGAATAACTTTTGAAGTGAGTTAAAGAACCCTTTTTACAGTGGGGGGGATGAGAGAATGATGTTGTCTTCTCTTTCTCAAATACAACTGAGAAGACTTAGTGGATCTTTGATGTTAACAAAGTTCCCCCTGATATATGGAAATCAGGAAGTCTTGAGCTTTGCTTCAGGGTAAGTAGGTCTTCAATCCTTTAGCCTTGATCAGAAGATATCTGATGCGTGGAAATCGGCAAGAGCACCGGTCGCACAAGTAATAAAATTTTCGAATAAATCCCCGAGTATCGGTCTCTTGAGGAATGCAATTAACATAGAGCGACGACAGTTCAGAAAATATCGTTATGAGGGTTATACTTAGTAAAGATTAAAAAGGGGGCTTGTGAGATTGTGGTTTCTTGATCTAATAAACTAATTAAGGCTACGCGGGTCGAAGGCACCGCTTCGCAAGGTGAGGTGAGTGTATCAGCCGCGATGTCGAACTTCGGTTGGGCGAGTGGATGGAAAGCTAATGGATGGAAGTGTTCTTATGCGGAGTGCAATCGGGTGAAACAAGGGTATCGAGTGGATGTGGAGTGGGCGAGGCGCATTCACAACACACAACTCAAAAGCAAATGCAAACCACAAACATCCACTTAGATATAGAGTCGAAAATGTAGTTCATTACAATAGTAAATGATTCCATACAACGGAGAAAGGGGAAGAAGAGTAAACTAGTAGACGGTGAAGGTCCACCGCAGGTCGTGGCCGGAATAGTGAGTTGTTAATCCGCTTCCGGGCTCAGTCCGAGGAGGCTTTCGGTACCAACGAGCTGTCTCCTCGAAGGCCTTTAAGTCCATTCTCTAGGTTATCTTCTTCTCCAACTTTGGTGGAAAGCTTGGAGTTGAGGACATCAATGGCCGGGAGCTTCGCCGGAGGGTTTGGAATGCTTCAGAATCACCGGCAACGGACACCCGATGAATGTGGAGGTGGATGGAGCAGCTGGAGAAGTAGAACGACACTTCCCACGCACTCTTTGATCGCAGAAATGACAAGCGTTCCCCTAAATCGCGGAGCAGGCCCTTAAATACGGAGGAAGAATAAGCAGAGCGCACGATCAGTGGCGCACGACCAGTGGTCGTGCGCACTGTCGATCGATGATCGTGCGCAATTTCAAATTAAACCTACAACTTGGACAGAAACATCAGCAGATATGAGCACGATCAGTGGCGCACGACCGGTGGTCGTACACACTGATTCCACTGATCGGGCGATTGACAAAGACAGAACTGCAGAAAGCAAGAGGTAAACGCGCACGAGCAGTGGTGCATGACCAGTGGTCGTGCGCACAATGGACAGTGCTCATGCAATTACCTGGGCAGAATTAGCAAAGGAGAATGTAATGCGCATGATCAGTGGAGCACGACCAGTGGTCGTGCGCGTGAGTCCAGTGCTCGTGCGCAGTGTTCCTGTATCGTCAGGGTATCCCGAGCGGTTCCGGAGCACGCACACGACCCATGCACCAGCAGAGGAGGCAGATAGTTCACAAAAAGTGCACACCACATTCTCAAGAGACAACTAGAGAACAAGTAAAACAACAAAAACACAGAAATATCTAAAGCACATAGAAAACAGGCCTAAAGTGCACTTAATCATGAAATGGGCAAATAAGCAAATATAAGCAGTTATAGTAGTCAAGTGCAGTGCTAAGACGATAAAACTGGCCAGATGAGTCCAAAACGCAGTGTAATATTTGGACTCATCACACCCCTAGACTTACCATTTGCGCGTCCCGAGCAAATCATTACTTTGTGGACTGTAAAAACAGCTAGCTGGCTTAGAAACTTCAAAATAAAGTAGGACGAGAAATCAAATACATAATGCGCATAGAAAATAGAATAGAAAAACTTTTTAATTATACTACGGAGCTTAAATTATTCGACAGAGGTAAATAAATATTGTGTCTACTTAAAATTAGAATTCTGGAGAATCGTTCGGTCATGTGTACGGAGAAAGTAGATAGGCCACTAAGGTGAGCATTGCCCAAGATCAGGGCTCGTGATCACCTCCAAATAAATCCATCAATGTCGGGAACCATAAGCTTGCCCTTTCACACTCTCTCCACGATGCTAAGTAGACTCAAATATGAATCAGCAGGACTTGTAGGTTTGAATGGGGCTAAGGCTAAGGTGTGATAGTCAATGATAAACAAGGAGGCTACACGCATCCAAAGCGAACAAACAAGAGCTAAACCCAAACAGCCAGTAAGAAATGCATGTGTGACACACCCCAAACTTGGCCAGAAAATCGGGTATGCACACGGCCTATCCCGACAAAAAACTAACACACAAGATGGGGATTGCAATTCTCCTTGTAATAATTTTAAATTTTCTTTTTTTTCTTTTTATTAATCTTTTTTTCTTTTTCATTTTTCTTCTTTTTCATTCAACAATCCCCAAATCTAAAAATTAACAATTCATGAATTTATCTCCACATCACATGAATCCCAAATATCACAACATATCAAATTTTGGAAATCGATCAAGCTCAAAGTTTTGGTTGTGACAAAAGGGTTGGCTTTTAGGCATTGGTGAATATAGGTGGAGCTGAAACAAAAGGAGGGTAGGCACAAATTTGGCTTGCAAGGGTCAGATGTTAGGACTAGGTACAAAAAGGCTCAAACTAGCCAAAATGATGGCCTACCTCACGCTCACACTCGACTAACCGGGCACTAATTCTTCGAGAGTAGCTTGGGGCAAGTTCTTAGTCCCCGAAAAAGACGATCCTTCCCCCCGACTAGAGCAATACGAGTCTAGTGATGGCTACACTCATCTCTACACTACCGTTCGATTACTCCAGATTCTATAATTTTAAGTAGCACAAGAAAAATTTACTTTTGCAGAATAAATTTAAGTCTATGAGCATGAAGAAAAGTAATCTTATACTATTTCTATGCAAATCATGAGTACTCGATTAGGAGCAATACATTAGTTTCGAACTACTATATCCCATAATCATAAGTCAGCACCACTTTTTAGAGCTTACACAAAAGTAAAACATTTGTCTTGAGCTGCGCGCATGGTTAAGTGCGCACTCATGTGGGTGATTCAGTGTGTGCAATTAGTGATCATGAAATAAATAAATGCAGACTAGTATGCAATAAACTGTGCTGTGTAATGATCACGGGCAACTCCACCCCCAGACTAGAATATGACAATACAAAAAAGTAAAACATGTAAAGGGCTAGGGGAAGAAGTACCCATTGTAACGCCCCCACTCGTCACATGGCATATAACGGTGGGTCCGGCCGGGGCCCCACGCTATAGGTCACAGACAAGTGACGGAATTACTTGTGGTGGTCAAATTCTATTCGTGTCCTTAACCCAATCCATTCTAGCGCAGCATATTTCAGTTCCATGAACTCAACTCCAGGAATGTCCACTAATACATAATTTTCACATTTATATATCTAATACCAGGAATGTATACAACCCATACAAACATGGCCTTTAGGCCTTACAGGTTGCTCTTTGTACACATATACAAGTTCGTACATGGCACGCAGGTCGGCCACACATGAAATCCAACCACGATTCACTTGTCCTTCAAGGGCCTTAGTAGCAAGCTTTCAATCCGCTTATTTCATTTCAAGCCGCAGCACCTGCAAGTAGACATCCACCAAAGAGCGGCAAACAAAGTAACGGTCAGCTATAGCTAACCAATTATAACGACCCTACCCCATGCCCGGGGCAGTGGTTCCTTCCCTGTATGCATTTGCAAGTATAATAGCTAACATTCACAATCACACACAGTAAATCACAAACGCCGACCGCAGCCAGATGCTTCGTGCACTCAGGGCACCTTACCGTGTACCGGAAACCCGTGGTAACACCACCAATCGCACGGTAATTAACTTGTTGGCTAGCCGGTCCTAGTCACCCCAACATGTATGTTGGTTGCATTCCGCCCAAACCAAGCAGAGGTACGTACCGGGTGGCAAACATGAGCATTCATCAAACTGATTGACCAGCTTTTATTTCGGTGTAGCAAGTCGGGCTATCGCACGCTCCCGAACACTGCCACCAATCGATCTCTCCATCATGCCTAGGTACAGGTTAGCCTTGTCATGCTCACATCGTCACTGGCGCACCGTGACGCGGGTCGGCCTTCCCTTATTGGGTAGCCGCAACTTCCCGCTCTCGCAGAGCAAACCACAAGGAGCTTCACAAAGCATCCAAGATCATATCCATGGCTAGCCCACGCATGAGCATACCATCCACACATAGCATGCAATCACAAAGCACATAACATCTTTGCGAATCCACGGAGTCTCCTCCTGTTTACCCATGATCATCACCAATCCAGACTAATGGTCCAGATGGGCTTCACACAGCATGCCTATGCCGTACTACACAATTCCGGCTCTAGATGCAGACTCAACAAAGGAATCACTTAACGGATCCACCTTTTGGTGGAGGATTCCACGCATATGCATACAGAAAGGACTTCGATGTCCAAGAAGGAGATCGTTACCCTTGAAGATCGCTTCGGCGCCATGAAGTAGAAGGATGGCAGTCACCGCCTCGGCATAGCCTTCACGAACCCGCTCTCGGATCTTCATTTCGCACTCCGCAGCTCCTCCAGCAGCTGGCTTCTCTTCCTTCTTCCTTCCCTTGCACTCCCCTCTTCTTTCCCTCTCTTGAAATGAGAAGAAGAAGAAGATAATGTAGAGGAAGGGTTAAATCCCCTTTTCCCGGCCTTATCAATACATGGAGAAAGCCTATCCATTGGATCCAGATGGATGGAATCAAACGGCTCAGAATTGTTCAGAAAAGCATGAACACAGCCTGACACGCCCTGTGACACGCCCGTGTCACAGGCCGTGTCACTTAAGCGGCAGGCAACCGACTTAAAGCCAACCAGTACACGGCCGTGGGACATGCCCGTGTCACGGGCCGTGTACCCTGACACACCTTCAGACACGCCCGTGTCTGTGGCCGTGTTCATCAGGCTGCACACCCGAAAAAGCACCCGAGAGTCACACGGCCCTGGGACACGCCCGTGTTCCAGGCCGTGTGCACCTGGATATACCCGTATCCCGCAAACACGCCTTGGCTCAAAACATCGGGCTAAGTTCGTCGATCACATTGACATGCCCTGTGACACGCCCGTGTCACAGGCTGTGTCCTCACTCGACACTCGACACTCGACAATCGTCGAGCAAAATTCGTCGACCGCATAGCACGACACATCCCAAGCACGACACGCCCTGGGACATGCCCGTGTCCCAGGCCGTGTCACCCGTGCCTGAACCCAAAATGACCCAAATTGATTTTAGGGTGTTACAATCCTCCACTCCTTGAAATAATTTCGTCCTCAAAATTTGGCTCACTCCAATCAGTCACAACATCATAAAATCTTACACCCACCGCATCCGAGCATGCAAAAAGGCGAGCCAGGTTTGAGCTCAGAGGCCGCAGCATGTCTCACCCCAAGCCATCGCACGAACAAACCAATATCCACACATTCATAGATCCAAATACATTTAGAGCTCCATCTAACCCGCCATGTACATATCATATGTCACAGATACCAAGAATAACATTCACATATACACATAGATGACGGGCCACACTTGTTTCCGCTCATCGGTATTATTTTGCAAATAGTGTTTAAACTCCTCGGTAAATGCCAAATTGAAAACCCGAGGTTGAATTTCACCAAGTGCACTTTGCGGCTCTTGTACTTCTATATTATGCAATCGAGGCTGCGTCCGGGATGTAGATGATTCGGCCATTGCTTTACCCTTATCTTCATAAGACGCACCCGTCGTTTTCTCACTTCGAGGAGGGCCGCTTCGACAGTTAGAGGTTATATGCCCCTGTTTTCAGCATTTAAAACAGGTACGTGTCTCAACACGTCTTTGTCCATACGTTGCTTCTGATGCAACATTCGACGAGGTTTGTTCCACAGGCTTGAATCTCTTCTTTTCTCGTTTCTGAAACTTCAATTGTTCCGACTGCGGAACTTTGAATTCTGGCTTCTCCATCGACAGTCTCCTCATTAATTGCACTCGCTTCATATGCTTCTCCAATGCATGGGTTGTATCTACCAACGCTTGGAAGCCTTGGCTCACCGAACTCGGAAGTGCCAATCTTAACTCATCTCGAAGGCCCTCATAAAATCGATTCGTCTTTCGGGCTTCCTTGGCGAAAGTAGATCCCGCATACCGCCCCAGTCTAGTAAATTCATGCAGGTATGTATCAATATCCCGCTCACCCTACACTAGACGTAAAAATTCATTTTCCATAGCAATCTGCTGGTACACTGGCACGTACTTGGCTAAAAACAAGCGGGAGAATTCTTCCATGGAAACCTCCGCTAACCTGCGACCGGCCAAGTAATGCACCTCCATCTCATCCCACCATAATCTTGCGTCTCCTTCCAACAGAAAAGTGGCTAAAGTCACTTTCTGCTCCTCCACCGTCCTGATTGCAATCATGATTCGTTTTACTCTCGCAAGCCATTCTTCCTCCCGCGTTGGGGAAATTTCCCCGCCAAACGTAGGTGGATGAAATTCCATAAAACTTTTCAACTGCTCATCCACAGGCTCCTGTCGAACAACAAGCTGCACAGGTACCACTGCAGGCCTTATAGGTTGTGTCTGCAAAACTGCGAGCACTATTTCCGTCACCACCCGAATGGTCTCCGCCAAAGGAGGCGTAGGAGCTTCAACCGGTCCGACACTCTCATCAGACCGCTGGGGCTCAGACGGCCCAGCTCCACTCCTCGCCACCTATCAATATACAGAACACCATTAATAATTCAAATCATAACGGTACTGATACATTGACTACGCACTCACGCACGTCATGTACATGAAATACATTCCTCGTGGACATTCGTGAGTTCAATTCTGTTCTCTCCTCCCAAACAATCTCAACCTGGCTCTGATACCACTTTGTAACGCCCCACTCGTCACATGGCATATAACGGTGGGTCCGGCCGAGGCCCCACGCCATAGGTCACAGACAAGTGACGGAATTACATGTGGTGATCAAATTCTATTCGTGTCCTTAACCCAATCCATTCTAGCGCAGCATATTTCAGTTCATGAACTCAACTCCAGGAATGTCCACTAATACATAAATTTCACATTTATATATCTAAAACTAGGAATGTATACAACCCACACACACATGGCCTTAAGGCCTTACAGGTTGCTCTTTGTACACATATACAAGTTCGTACATCGGCACGCAGGCCGGCCACACATGAAATCCAACCACGATTCACTTGGCCTTCAAGGGCCTTATCAACAAGCTTTCAATCCGCTTATTTCATTTCAAGCCGCAGCACCTGCAAGTAGACATCCACCAAAGAGCGGCAAACAAAGTAACGGTCAGCTATAGCTGACCAATTATAACGACCCTACCCCATGCAAGGGGCAGCGGTTCCTTCCCTATATGCATTTGCAAGTATAATAGCTAACATTCACAATCACACACAGCAAATCACAAACGCCGACAGCAGCCAGATGCTTCGTGCACTCAGGGCACCTTACGGTGTACCGGAAACCCGTGGTAACACCACCAATCGCATGGTAATTAACTTGTTGGCTGGCCGGTCCTAGTCACCCCAACACGCATGTTGGTTGCATTCCGCCCAAACCAAGTAGAGATACGTACCACGTGGCAAACATGAGCATTCATCCAACAGATCGACCCGCTTTTATTTCAGTGTAGCAAGTCGGGTTATCGCACGCTCCCGAACACTGCCACAAATCGATCTCTCCATCATGCCCAGGTACAGGTTAGCCTTGACCGTGCTCACATCGTCACTGGCGCACCGTGACGCGGGTCGGCCTTCCCTTCCTGGGTAGCAGCAGCTTCCCGCTCTCGCAGAGCAAAACCACAAGGATCTTTGCAAAGCATCCAAGATCATATCCATGGCTAGCCCACACATGAGCATACCATCCACACATACCATGCAATCACAAAGCACATAGCATCTTTTCGAATCCACGGAGTCTCCTCCGGTTTACCCATGATCATCACCAATCCAGACTAATGGTCTAGATGGGCTTCACACAGCATGCCTATGCCGTACTCCACAATTCCGGCTCTAGATGCAGACTCAACAAAGGAATCACTTCACGGATCCACCTTTTGGTGGAGGATTCCACGCATATGCATACAGAAAGGACTTCGATGTCCAAGAAGGAGATCGTTACCCTTGAAGATCGCTTCAGCGCCATGAAGTAGCCGGATGGCAGTAACCGCCTCGGCTTAGCCTCCACGAATCCTCTCTCGGATCTTCGTTGTGCACTCCGCAGCTCCTCCAGCAGCTGGTTTCTCTTCCTCCTTCCTTCCCTTGCACTCCCCTCTTCTTGCTCTCTCTTGAAATGAGAAGAAGAAGAAGATAATGAAGAGGAATGGTTAAATCCCCTTTTCCCCGGCCTTATCAATACATGGAGAAAGCCTATCCATTGGATGCAGAAGGAGGGAATCAAACGGCTCAGAATTGTCCAGAAAAGCATGAACACGGCCTGACACGCCCTGTGACACGCCCGTATCACAGGCCGTGTTACTTAAGCGGCATACAACCGACTTAAAGCCAACCAGTACACGATCGTGGGACACGCCCGTATCACGGGCCGTGTACCCTGACATGCCTTCAGACACGCCCGTGTCTGTGGCCGTGTTCATCAGGCTGCACACCCGCAAAAGCACCCGAGACTCACACGACCCTGGGACACGCCCGTGTTCCAGGCCGTGTGCACCTGGACATACCCGTGTCCCGCAAACACTCCTTGGCTCAAAACGTCGAGCTAAGTTCGTCAATCACATTGACATGCCCTGTGACACGCCCGTGTCACAGGCCGTGTCCTCACTCGACACTCGACACTCGACAATCGTCGTGCAAAATTCGTCGACCGCACAGCACAACACATCCCAAGCACAACACGCCCTGGGACATGCCCGTGTCGCAGGCCGTGTCACCCATGCCTGAACCCAAAGTGACCCAAATTGATTTTAGGGTGTTACACCCATGCTCAAAATTGAGCATACTGGTCGTGCGACGAGATATCCAAGTGCAGCCATGCCGTGCCTCAAATCTCTTGCACCTTCGATTTAAATACATACACAAAACAAAAGATGGACATATATATATATATATATATATATATATATATATATATATATATATATATATATATATATATATATATATATATATATATAGAGAGAGAGAGAGAGAGAGAGAGAGAGAGAAAGGAGCTCAAAACACAGCACAGGACCAAATGGTCCAACATGGGTTATCTCCCAGAAGCCACTTTTGTTTACCGTCCTTAAGGTGGACCAAATACTTGTATTAGCAGTTATAATAAAGAGTTCTCTGCAGCTTAAAAAGGAAAAAAATAGAGTGAACTAGAGTTCCATACGCAACAAGAAAACGGAGAGAGGAGGGTAAGTGGAACGATGGTATTGCAATCAGCTATAAGCGAATTTGTGGTAAGTCTCTCCGGTGGGGTGCGAGGGGACGACAGATTGTCTTTTTGCGTTGGGTGAAGGGGGTTTCCACTTACTCCGATTGCGCTCTTCCTTGCACCGGAAGGCAGCGTAGCGCTCGTCGCGGAAACGCTTTGCCTCTTTCAGTTTCTCCACCGTAGGAGACTTCCAATGGATGTAGTCTCTGGGTTTCCCTATTTTTATGGTTGATGGCGTCCTGTCCGGCACCGTGACGGCGATCGGATCTGCCCAAGCTACTGATCTATTAATAGAGTTATTAGCAATGTTATACAAATAAGTGTCTAGGGATTTCTCCCGTATAAAACTCGGTTCGCCATGCTCAAAAATAGAGTTGGCGAGAAGTAGAATGGCAGCTGTTGCTTTGGAGCACTCGATCTCTTCTTTGACCAATAGCTCTTGATTCTCATCTATCACCTGGGAGAGTCCTGAATCTATCTTGGTATCTGTGACACTCAGAAAATTGTTATTTTGGATGGGAGAGGGATGTATGGATATGTTATCGTGGGCAGAATCTTCGGCCAGCCAAGTGACGCGTCCTTTGGAAAAGTCGAGGGATGCGCCGCTGGCCGTCAGGAATGGGACTCCTAATATAGGAATAGAGTTATTTTCCCTTGTTCCCAAAACCTGGAAGTCAGTGGTTATACTTTTTCCATTGACCTCGATTTTGACTTCCCGAACACCTCCCTCGGTGTCAACCAAATTACCAGTCGCTAAGATAAGCGACTTCCGATTTTCAGTGTCGACTTATAGGTGCATCTTCGCAACATCTTGCAGGGTGAGGATGTTGCTGGATGCCCCGGAGTCGCATAATTCTGGGGTTTCGAAGTTGTTTATTTTACAATTGATGACGAGTTTGTTGCTTTTTCCCAAATTTTCCTCCACAAGGCTTTTACTTTGTTCATGGGGGTTCTTTTCGGTGTTACTAGGTAAGGTGCCTTGGGTGCGCTCAGAAACCACTTGGGCCAATTGGCCCAATTGTGCCTCCAGTTTGCGCGTCGAGGCGGCTTGATTTGTCATGTTGGTTTGGGAAATTTCAACTAATTTCTCGAACATCTCTTCCAAAGAACTTTTTTTACGGCGGGGGGGGGGGGGGGGGGGGGGGCTTGGGAATAATTTGGTTGAGGCGGCCGCGGTTGGCTTCCGGAGGCATACACATCGTTTTGATGCTGCCCTGGTTGCCATATTTGGCCATATGCATTTGGATTCCAAGAAAAGATGGGGTGGTTTCTCACCCAGGGGTTGTATGTGTTTTCATAAGGCACGCCCCTATTTTGATTTGCTACAAAATTAACTGACTCATTCAGAAAAGAAGATTCGTCTGGTACCTCGACTCCTAGGCATTCAAAGCTGTGGTGGTCGGTGCTTTCGCAACCTTGGCAGGAGATTGCCATCACTGGGGCGGCGGCGGCGGGCTTGGGGATATCCACGGCGAATACTCCGTTTGTGCTTCGTGGGATGTTTCTTCTAGCGGTCCAGTAAGCACTGTGGGTGGCGGTGTCTTGTAAGATTCTCAGAGCATCATCTGTACCAAGGTTCATGATTTTTCCTCCGGAGGCGGCATCGATCATGGCTCGGTGGTGGGGTTCAATAGCGAAGTAGAAACTTTCGACGAGGTTCCATGTTTGGAATCCATGGTTAGGGCACTTCCTCAGCAGCTCGTTGAAATGCTCCCAAACTTCGGCCAAACTTTCTTGATCGACTTGTCGGAAGTTGGCTATGGCTCGCCTCATGCTCACGATCCAATCTACTGGGTGGAATTTAGCTAGGAATTTTGTGGTCAATGCCTCCCAGGTGGTGGCTATTCTAGGTGGGAGGGACTGAAGCCATGTCTTAGCTTTGTCCCTTAGTGAAAAAGGGAAGAGGCGGAGCTTGACTGTTTCGTCCGGGATTCCAGCGTAGCGGAACGTGGCGCAAATTTCGGAGAATTCTGCCAGGTGAAGATGGGCGTCTTTAGTGGCCATTCCTGAGAACTGAGCGTTGTTCTGAATGATATTCAGGATAGCTGGTTTAATCTCGAACTGTTGGTTGGTGATAGCATGTCCGAAACCGGGGTATATGCACCCGACATTAGGTGTAGTGTAATCCCTCATGGTGCAGACCTGGGGAGGGTTCACTTCATTTTTGTCGCCATTTTGGTAGCCATGAGGTATCCCTCCAACTCAGTTCCCGGCATCGATATTCAGATGGTCTCCCATTGGGGCTAAAGTGATGGCTGCGGCGCGTCTTCGCGCTAGGATAGTACGTTCGATCTCTGGGTCGTAGGTGACAAGATCTCTTATGGCTCGACCCTGCATTCACTGCGACAAAGTACACAAGGAAACAGCAGTCAAAAACACTAACTCTTATAACAATATTTTCAGTCATCCTGAGTCGCTCTATAGTTGCATTCCGCAGCAACGGCGCCAAAAACTTGATGCGTGGAAATTGGCAAGCGCATCGGCCGCACAAGTAATAAAATTTGGGAATAAATCCCCCAGTGTCGGTCTCTTAAGAAATTTAATTAGCATAGAGCGGCGACAGTTCGGAAAATATCGTTATGAGGGTTATACTTAGTAAAGATTAAAAAGGTTGCTTGTGAGATTGTGGTTTCTTGATCTAATAAACTAATTAAGGCTATGCAGGTCGAAGGCACCGCTTCGCAAGGTTAGGTGAGTGTATCAGCCGCGATGCTGAACTTCGGTTGGGCGAGTGGACGGAAAGCTAATGGATGGAAGTGTTCTTGTGCGGAGTGCAATCGTGTGAAACAAGGGTATGAAGTGGATGTGGAGTGGGCGAGGCGCATTCACAACACACAACTCAAAAGCAAATGCAATCCACAAACATCCACTTATAAATAGAGTAGAAAATGTAGTTCATTACAATAGCAAATCATTCCATACAACGGAGAAAGGGGAAGAAGAGTAAACCACTATAGGGTGAAGGTCCACCGCAGGTCGTGGCCGGAATAGAGAGTTGTCAATCCGCTTCCGGGCTCAGTCCGAGGAGGCTTTCGGTACCAACGAGTTGTCACCTCGAAGACCTTTGAGTCCGATCTCTAGGTCGTCTTATTCTCCAACTCCGGTGGAAAGCTTGGAGTTGAGGTCATCAATTGCCGGGAGCTTCGCCGGAGGGTTTGGAAAGCTTCAGAATCACCGGCTACAGACTCCTGATGAAGGTGGAGGTGGATGGAGCTGCTGGAGAAGTAGAATGACACTTCCCGCGCACTCTCCGATTGCAGAAATGACCAGCGTTCCCCTAAATTGTGGAGCATGCCCTTAAATATGGAGGCAGAATAAGCAGAGCGCACGATCAGTCGCGCACGACCAGTGGTCGTGCACACTGTTGGTCGATGATTGTGCGCAATTTCCAATTAAACCTGCAACTTAGACAGAAACATCAGCAGATATGTGCACGATCAGTGGCGCACGACCGGTGGTCGTGCGCATTGAATCCACTGATCGTGCGATTGGCAAATACAGAACTGTAGAATACAAGAGGTAAACGCGCAAGAGTAGTGGCGCACGACCTGTGGTCGTGCGCACAATGGCCAGTGCTCGGGCAATTACCCAGGCAGAATTAGGCAAAGGATAATATAATGCGCACGATCAGTGGAGCATGACCAGTGGTCGTGCGTAGTGAGTCCAGTGCTCATGCGCAGTGTTCCTGTATTGTCGGAGTCTCCCGAGCGGTTCCGGAGCACGCACACGACCCATGCACCAGCAGAAGAGGCAGATAGGTCACCAAAAGTGCACACCACATTCTCAAGACACGGCTAGAGAACAAGTAAAACTACAAAACACAGAAACATCTAAAGCACAAAGAAAACGGGCCTAAAGTCCACTTAATCATGAAATAGACAAATAAGCAAATATAAGCAGTTATAGCTCTGAAGTGCAGTGCTAAGATAATAAAACTAGCCCAGATGATTCCAAAAATCACTGTAATATTTGGACTCATCAATATCCAGGAACTTCTTGACTGATAGAGTTTTTGTTGTCCTTAAAGAATCCTGGAATGAAGAAGGAAGAAGACTCTTGATTTTGGATGGATGTTCTTCTTCTTCTTCACCTTGCTGTTATTTCTCTAGTCTGGGGCTTCTAGTTTCTTGACTGTTGTATTGCCCTGAGTATTGCTTATTCTCTTTCAAAATCTGTGATCTCTGTCTATGTATCTCTATCACTGTCGAGAAGGAAGAAGAAAAATCTTTTTATATTTTCCATGAAATCTTCCTTCTGAATTTTGAATTTCTTTCCAGCATTGATTACTGACGGCCTGGAGAATATCTGTATTGAGTGATTTCCCCAACTATCCCATTGAAAAGCGGCACGTAATAATACTTATGAAGACCATAATCAATGCTTGCTTCTAATGGTAATATTCAGAGAATATTTTAGCATTGATTATTCAGGAATTACTGCAATAAAATAAGGACAGAGGAGAGAAAAAGTCCATGTCTGGAATTTCACAGAAATCATCGAGCAGAGAACAGAATTAGTCGACCAGGGTCCAGAGTTCATTGAGCTGAGAGGTTATGTTCGTCGACCAGAAAATTGTTGTTCGTTGAGATGAGATCCAAGATCGTCGAACTAAGAACAGATAACTGCTTTCTCCAGAACCTTGCCAATTCTGTGTATCAAGATCGTCGAGCTAAGAAAATAATTTCGCCGACTAGTGCTAAGAGAAATGGTTCTTGGACTTTAGAATGTTGAAGTAGATTAAACAGAGATCGTCGACCTGAGAACTGAGTTTGTTGACCTGAGAACTGCCCACTACTAAATGATAAAACTTGTCAATACTGCGGTCTAAGTTCGTCAAACTGAGAAAATGAATTTGTCGATTGGAGTTCAGAGAAGTGTTTTTGGACTTAGAATATTGAGATGTTTCTGGACTTAGAATGTTTAGGTATAGTATCCAAGAATCGTTGACCTGAGAACCAAGTTCGTCGAGCTCAGCTAAGAGAACTTTCTCTGAGTTCGTCGAGCTGAGGACAACTTTCGTCGAGCTGAGTTCGGCGAACGTCGAACTCATTTTCCTGAGTCTTTGAAATTTCTTTAAGTCTTGAGTCTTCTGCAGTCTGTTGATGGCTGGTCCATGTAGTGTTATTCTAAGGACATGGCCTATACTCTAGGACACAGACATGACCCTGGTTATACATGTTGGGTCAAACATCCTAGTTTAGTGAAACTAGCCCAAATCCATCTAGGGATCCAACAATCTCCCCCTATTTGGGTGAGGTCACTAAATACAGACACAAGATATTCACAAAGCAAGAAAAATATATCTGGCAGGAAAAATTTAAAATGTGCAGCAGATATATATGTACAGAAAACTTTGTGTCAGGAATTAAATAGACAGTTTTAGGACAACAAAAAAACTAAGACAGTTCAAAAAGTTTATTTCTTCTGCTTGGGCTCCTTTGGCTTAACCTCCTTAGCTTTATCACCTGACTGAGTAAACTTGATTTCCCTATTAGTGTTTGCTGCTAAAATATTTATCATTGTCATATCAACAGCTGCAATAATATTAAGGGAGGTAGCCTTGGCACTACAGCTTCTGGATGCAATTTCATGTAATCATCAACATTAAAGAATTTGTTAGCTTTAGCAAACCTGTTGAGTTTTTCCTTCCTGTATTTAGACATTGTAGTGTATTCAGAGGGATCCTTTCCTTCATCTTTTGTTTTGTTGATCATGGATAGGCCAACCAATTCCTAGAACCTGGCCATCCTTGCCGTTGTAGCTATTTCTGGGTCCTCAAAAGGTACAGGAGGGGAGGCAGGGCTTCTTGGGCTTTCAGCTTTCTGATGTTCAGTGATTTGTTGTTATTGATGTTGCTGTTATTGTTGCTGCTTGCCTGGAGAATAGTTCCTGTGTCGGATGCTTCCAAAAGAGGGGGAGGACCTACCCTGATGTCTCTGATATGTTTGATATTGGGTAGTCCTTAGAGCTGAAGAACCTGAAGCACCAGAAGCAGGTGGAGGAGGAGGAGGGTCCTTTCTATATCTTTGAGGAGGAGGTGAGTACTTCCTGTTTTTCTTTCTCTCTTTTTATTGGTTCTTGGAAAGCCACATCCTTGCTGGCATGCCCGTATATGGTGTGATTTTCTGAAGTATATAATAGGGAGTATCATTTGTTGGATTGGGTTTTGGGGCAAGATGTGGAGGAGCTTTCCTTTTCTTGGAGACTTTCTTCTTAGGCTCATCATCAGAATCCTCTTCATCATCTTCATCATCAGAAGTGTCTTGAGGAGTATCATATAATGCATTTATTTCTTTCAGAGCCTCTATAGATATCAAGGGTTTCTCTACCTGGGAAGGAGCTAGAGGAGGAGCTTGAGCTAGAGCTAGAGAACTGTACACATCAGTGCTTTCAGCAACTGATTTATTTTCTTCTTCTATATCAGCCATGATCAATTCATCAAGATCAGTCATTGGAGAGTCATCCATAAAAAAAGTTGGAGCAGAAATGACTATGGGAGGGGATGCAGTAATGAGGGAATCAGATTTTGGTGGAGATGGAATGGCTGGAGCCTTTGTAATGGCAAGACTAGCCTTGAGTTGCTTGGCAACCTTGGGGATTATTAGTGAGGTGTAGGGGACTATAGCCAAAGATGGCTTTATGCTGTACTCTGGAAGTTCATTCAAATAAACAGTATCAAAAAGATTCAATAACTTCAAAAGATGTACTGTGGGATTTATATTGTAATAAACAACAATTTTTATTTCCTCTGTGACTTGCTCATCCAGATCCATATCAGACTCAGTGAAATTAATTAAATCAAGTAACTCATCATCAGCATCTGCATCTACTGTTGCTTCTGGTTCTGCTGCTGCTTTTTTTGCTGCTGTTGTTTCTGCTGCTACTATTATTTCTGCTGCTACTTCTTCATAGAGTATCTTCCCCTGCCTGGTTTCAGTGGGTACTGGATCCACGCCACTGACTGAAGAGGGGGAGCAGAGATTTTATAAGAAAGAGAAGAGATGGAAGAAGCAAGAGGTGAAATAGCCTCTGCTATAAGAGTTTTGAGGAGGGGAGTGAGAAGTACTACAAGAGGTGGAATGATGGAGGGGTCCAGTGGAAGGAATTCATAAGGTGTCTCAGTGGAGACAGAAGTGGGGATGGTAGTGGATGATGGAGGAGGTAAGGAATCTTGCATTGGTTCATCTGGAGGAGAAGGAGTATGGAGGGGGATGTAAGAAGATTGAATGATGGTAGGGAGGATAGATTGGAGAGGGGAATGCCATCTAAATATGGTGGCAGAGGAGATGAATGGGGTGATGGACTTGGTGTACCATGGAGTGAGGGAATTGGTGTACCATGTTTGGAGGAAGGTGAGGTATGAAAGTGAATATGAGTTTGTGATGGATGTATTGGAGAGGAGGGAGGTGTAGCAGTATGGACTGTGGTATGAACTATGGAGAGGTGTTGTTGTACCATCTGAGGATGATTGTGGATGTCTAGAGGAGGTGGAGGTGGAGGAGGGATATCTTCAGTAGGGTAGGAAGTGGCTGGATCAGCCCTAGTACTCTCAGAAGGCCTGGAGGAGGAAGAAGCCTTGGTTGGCTTGGTGATCCTCCTTTCCCATCTACCAAAGAGAGCAGAGGTGAGCCTTTTGGAGGTATTGATGAACACTGTTGTTGATACCAAGTGTTCAGAAGCCTTTTCTTGTAGAAAAATTCCCAGTATCCGGCAGAAGAAAACTTCTTTCTTCTTGTTTTTCCTCTTAATCAAATCAAACAGTAATTGTCCCCAGTTAATTCTTTTCTTCTCCACTAATGCAGCCTTCACTAAGAACTACTGCCTGGTTATATAATCATGTGCTGTGTGTTTTCTGAACAGCACTTTGTCGACAACATCAACTAATAACTTGTCTTCAGCCGACAAGTTCTTCTTGAGCAGTTTGTTCGGGTTATTGCCACAGTGACCCATTTTATTTAACATATCATTTTATCCTTCAGTATCCAGTTCAATGTCATCTACACCATTCAGCAGACCAAAAATGTCGGTTAGTACATTTGGGGAGAGAGAAACCGAGTTACCCGAAATCGTTCCTGTCATGGAATCGTCTGTTGTTGTAGAAGTAAAAACCCATTCTTTAACCTCAGTCAGTGCAATCTTTATTCTAACCGTCATTAGCTGTTTCAGTTGTTGTTCTTCAAACAACTGCAAGATCTCCACAAAAATGTTATCAGAAAACTAGAATGAATCAATGTCTATATCAAATCCCATGTCAAATTTCATTGAAGAGTAAGCAATAGCCGGAATCTCCATGATGCACCTGCAAGAGAAAAATGAAGATCAAGTGTGATGGAAGTGAAAGCGCGGGACGGAGGTCGATGAAAAACCTAGATATAGGATTTTTCAGAATATGAATCGACAGACTCCGTTCCACAAAAAATAAAGAATTCTTTGATCTGAGGTCGACGAAATAATTTGTAGGTAAATAATTCATCGAGCTTAATCTGAAGATTTTAAAACATTTCGTCGAGCTCTGTTCGACGAAACTTTTCTGAAGCAGATTCATCGATCTCCGTTCGATGAAAATAACTTCACTCACAGAGAGTTCGCCAAGCTCTGTTTGTCGAAAATCTCTAGAACTTTTCTCTGTTTGTCGAACTCCGTTCGACAAACTTTGAAAATTTCGTCGAGCATAGACAGAAATAAAACTAAAGCTTCTCCATTGATCATTGCAAGCTGATTTATAAAGAATAAGTGATTTCTTTCATCCAGAGGTTTGGTGAAAATATATGCTCTTTGTAAATCACTGTAGATATAAACAAGTTTAATTTTATTTTGTCTACACACTCTCTAATGAAGTGATGCCTAATGTCTATATGCTTAGTCCTACTATGATGGACTGGATTTTGTGCTATGGATATAACACTTGTGTTATCACATAAGAGAGTTGAATTATTTAAGTTGAACCCATAGTCCAGGAGTTGATTTTGAATCCACAACATCTGGGAACAACAATTGCCAGCTGCTATATATTCTGCTTCAACAGTTGATGTAGACACAGATGATTGTTTCTTGCAGAACCAAGACACTAATCACATACCAAAGAACTGGCAAGTCCCTGAGGTACTTTTTCTGTCGACCATGCATCCAGCAAAGTGAGCATCTGAGTATCCAGTTAACTCAAATTCTAACTCAGTAGGATACCAGAGTCATAGACTAGGATAACTCTTTATATATCTCAAAATTCTTTTTAGAAAAACTAGGTGAGATTCTTTAGGGGTCACTTGGAACCTAGCACAAAGACATATGACAAACATTATGTCAGGTCTGCTTGTTATAAGATATAATAGAGACCCAACAATGCCCTTATATAATTTCTGATCATCAGGTTTCCCATGTGCATCAGAATCTATTATAACATTAGTGGCCATAGGTGTTTTCTTTGCTGAGACATCAGCCATCCCAAACATTTTAATAATCTCTTTAGCATATTTAGCCTGGGAGATGATGATGCCATCAGGTAGCTGCTTCACTTGGAGACCAAGGAAATAGGAGAGCTCACCCATGCTACTTATTTCAAACTTTGAATGCATGAGGTCAAAGAACCTCTTGCATAGTTTGGAATCTGTAGATCCAAATATAATGTCATCTACATATATTTGTACTAACAAATTTTGATCCTTATGGTACCTAATGAATAATGTTTTATCTACAATACCTCTAGTGAATTTATGCTCTATCAGGAAGCTAGCTAGGGTCTCATACCAAGATCTTAGAGCTTGCTTTAAACCATAAAGAGCTTTATGTAATCTAAAAACATATGAAGGATGGGTTGGAGAGATAAAACCTGAAGGTTGTTCAACATAAACCTCTTCTTTCAGTACTCCATTCCGGAAGGTACTCTTTACATCCATCTGATAGACTTTGAACTTCTTGTATGCAGCATAAGGTAGGAAGATCCTGATTGCTTCTAACCTTGCAACTGGTCCAAAAATTTGGTCATAGTCTATCCTTTCTTCTTGCCTATAACCTTGAGCAACAAGCCTAGCCTTATTTCTCACAATTACACCATGGGTATATAGTTTGTTTCAATATACCCATTTAGTTCCAATGGCTGGGTAGTCTTTGGGTCTTGGAACTAAATCCCAAACTCTATATCTCTCAAATTGGTTGAGTTCCTCTTGCATTGCCATGATCTAGTGGGGATCTTGCTCAGCATCTTTTATGGATTGAGGCTCAACTTGAGAGAGGAAACATGCATGCATCACATCTTGGTTGAGTTGATTCCTTGTCTGTACACCTACTATTATGTCTCCAATCACTTGAGATCTAGGTTGATCACTTAGTGTGACAAGATTAGTGGGTGGAGTTGGTTCAGCAACAACATTTGGATTTAATTCCTCTTGTGGAATAATGCCTGCTGTTGAATGAAGTTCAGCCTCTTCCAATAGTTCTTCTTCACTGTCTTCTTCAGCTTATGGAGGAGGTGATGTAACCTCTTGTGGAAGGTTTAACTCTCCCAATTGCTCACACAAGTGAGGTACCTGCAAGGTGCTATTGGTAGAAATTTCTTTCTCCTTGTAAGACATGTTAGCTTCATCAAAAGTTACAAGTATTGATTCTTCAATTTTTAAAGAAGATTTATAAAACACCCTATAAGCTTTGCTTACTTGGGAATATCCTAGAAAAATTCCCTCTTTAGCCTTAGCTTCAAACTTTCTAATATATTTCTTATTATTATTATGTATATAACATATGCAACCAAATACTTTAAAGTAGGTGATTTTAAGTTTCTTCCCTTTAAGCAATTCATAGGGAGTCCGATTCTTAAGTTTTTGTATGAGACTTCTGTTCAGTACATAGTTTGTTGTGCTTACAGCCTCTGCCCAAAAGGATAGGGGCATGTAAGCATCTGCAAGTAATGTGCCTGTAGCTTCAATTAAGGTTCGATTCTTCCTTTCAGCTACCCCATTGTGTTGAGGAGTTATAGGAGCTGAGAAGCAATTCCTGATACCTTCCTTCTCACAGAACTCATGTATAAGAAGAGACTCAAACTCTGTACCATGATCACTTCTGATCAATGCAACATGAGTAGAGTACTCAATCTTTATGGTCCTGAGAAAATCTGTAAGAAATTTGAATGTATCTGACTTAGATCTCAGAAAGAACACCCAAGTGAATCTTGAGAAGTCATCTGCAATAACTAGGGTATAGGATTTCCCTCCTAGGCTTTGTACAACAATGAGCCCAAAATGTTCTATGTGTAGCAAGTACAAGATCCTAGGTGAATCACTGTTATTTACTGATTTAAAGCTAGATTTAGTTTGCTTGCCTAGTTGAGAAGCCCTGCAGAGGCCTTCCTTCTTGTAGGGACCAGAAGGCAAACCTCTCACAAGGCTATCTTTAGATAGCCTAGCAATGTTTTTCATATTAACATGTCCTAGTGTTTTATACCATAGTTCATTTTGATTGCTAACTATATTAAGTAAACAGATATCTGAGGTTGTAGAATGAAAATCTACTATGTATATATTACCTTGTTTATTTGCAATTAAAAGATTTTGTTTTTCTTTATTAAAAATAATACAAGATGTTGAGTTAAAGTGTACCTGATAACCTTCATCACATAATTGACTTATAGAGATGAGGTAATGCTTGAGTCCACTTATATTTGTCACCTTTTTGAAAGTGACTGCTCCAATCCTTACTTCTCCAATGCCTTTAGACTGGCCACACTTTGAATCACCAAAGATCACCTTTGTTCCCAGCTTGGACTTATAGTTACTTAAATTGTCCTTGCTGCCAGTCATATTCTTGGAGCATCCACTATCTAGGTACTATTTTTGATTAACAGCTAGACAACTCTTTTCCTGCAATGAAAACAATTAGTTATTCTTAACCCAGGTTACCTTGGGTCCTTTATATTGTTGATAAGAAAAGCTTGATATTACTGAAAATTCAGGTTGAGATTTATACCCTAAGGGGTGATATCTTCTAGGAGGAATTATCCAATCAGTAAGTTGATTAAATGGTTTCCTAGTTTGATTAGAGTTGTTGTTATAATTATGGTTTTTATTTAGTCTGTCTGGGTTTCACGAAAAATTGTAAGTTCGTCGACCAAAGTTCGACGAAGTGGGGTGAGATCGTCAATCTCTGCTCAGCAAATGAACATATTCATTTTCTTTGCCCCAAGTTCGTCGATCTCTGCTTGACGAACCATACACAGTTTGTCAATCGCCGTAAGACAAATAATTATTATATAGATCTGCGTCCAGTGTTCGTCGACTTGAGTTCGACGAACTGGCCAAATTTCGTCGATCTGAGTTTGACGAAATCTGCTGAACTTTGTTTTTATCTAAGGTTTTTTGGTTTTTGTTATTGTGATTTTTAAAGTTAGGTAATTCTTCTGTGGTTTGTTTGTTGTTCATTACCTCTTTATCCTTAGCTGACACAAATCTAATGGGGGTTGATAATATGTTCTTCTTGAGAATGAGGGGGGGGGGGGGTAAACTTGATGATGCACCCAAGCCCAGTTTGCCATTCAGTCTGGCATTGACTATGCTTGTGATGTGCATCAGCTTAAGGCTTCTACCATTGAGAGATTCCTCAAGTTGTTTGGCCTCACATAGCTCTATTTTTAGAGAATTGATTTGTTCATTAGCCAGAATTAGTTCTTCTTTCAACTTACAATTTTCAGAAATCATATTTTCCTGATTAGATAATTTTTATCTAAGTATTTTAATGTCCTTTTCTGAGTTAATTAGATCAATATACAATGTTTTAAACTCAGTTTCGAAAGTATCAGAACTATAATCAAAAGTTGAAAGTACCTGATTAGCTTCTGATTCTGAAGTTCCTTCATTATCAGATTCTTCCTCATTGTCTGATTGACTGCTGGAGGAATTAATGGCCATGAGGCAGACTTCCTTGGCCCTTGCCTCTTCTTCCTCTTCATTAGAACTGGAAGATGTGGATTCATCTTCAGTATCACTCCAGTTTTCGGGTACAAAGTCCTTCTCCTTCTTTTTATATTTACTGGAGGAAGGCCTGCTGCTTTGCTGTCTTCTGGAGTCCTTCTCTCTTCTTCTCTCTTTCTTTTGATTCTCTGGACACTCTGAGATGAAGTGTCCAGGTTTCCTGTAGCAAAAGCATACTACCTCTTTAGTAGGGGTTTTATCATACTTTGGCTTATCATCCTGGCTGGATGATTTTCTTCTGAAGACTTTCCTTGCCATTTTGTAAAATCTTTTGGCAAATAGACTCATTAGCTTTTCATTTCTTGTTGAAGCTTCTGTCTCTTTAGCAACCTTGAATGGCAGGTTGTGCTCCTTTCTTGTTGGTGGAGGAGTTCTTTGTTCAGTAGCTTCTCTGGACATTATGAGCTGCTCATAAGACTTGAGCTTTCCTAATAGAGATTCTGTGGAAATCTCATTTAAGCTCCTGCCCTCCTTGATTGGCTAGATCCTTGAATCCCATGAGCTTGGGAAGCACATGTGGATTTTATCATTGACTTCAGCAAGGGTGATGTCCTTATCCAAAGTCTTCAACTCATTGATGATTGAGCTCAGTCTGTTGTACATATCTACAACAGATTCTTCTTCCTCCTTCTTGAAATTCTCATACTACGATATGAGATTTGATCTTCTGTCTTTCCTTTCATCAACAGAGCCAGCCACCATTTGGTTGAGAGAGTCCCAAATGGCCTTGGGTGAAGTGCATTCAGCCACCTTCTGGAAAATGTCATCAGATATTGTTTGGGCCAGAATGTTCATGACTTTAGCATCAACAACCTTGGCTTTCTTCTGAGCATCAGTCCACTCAGGTGGTGGAACTGCACGAGTGTTGGAAGTTACTGTAGAGGTAGATTGTTGAGGAGGACCTGTTAAGATATAATTGTAGATGTCCTCATCAATAAAATTCATATAAAGTTTTATTCTTGACTTCCAGATGGCAAACTTATTTAGGCTGCACACTGGAGATCTGGTGCTTGCATAATCTTCGTTCTGTACCATGCTGTGAATATAATACTAATAGAAATAAAAGATCAGGTCTAACAAAGGATCATTTGGTTCAAAGGTTAGCCTGTAAAACCAAAGGAACCTTGCTCTAATAATAATTGAAAGTTAGAGTTAGACCTGAAATACTCTAGGGGTGGTGAATAGAGTATCTAGAAACTTTAATGACTTTTACTATAAATAAAAAAATCAGTCCTAAGATAAGCTAATCTATCACAGACACAGCAAGGATTAAATTAAATAACATAGGCACAGTAAACCTAACTAGCACAGGCACAACAAGAACAAAAGAAAAAGATGGCAACCTGACAACACAAGAATTTTATAGTGGTTCCCCAACCTGGGTACATCCACTCTTCTACCACCCTGGTAGGAATCCACTCAGGTTTTTGATCAGGTGACTGCCACCAATGAGCTTTTGATCAGGTGCTCAAAAACCAATCCCAAGTCTTTTGATCAGGTGACTTGCAACCAGAAATAACTTTTGAAGGGAGTTAAAGAACCCTTTTTACAGTGGGGGGATGAGAGAGTGATATTATCTTCTCTTTCTTAAATATAACTGAGAAGACTTAGTGGATCTTTGATGTTAAAAAAGCTCCCCCTGAGATATGGAAATCAGGAAGTCTTGAGCTTTGCTCCAGGGTGAGTAGGTCTTCAATCCTTTAGCCTTGACCAGAAGATATCCAGGAACTTCTTGACTGATAGAGTTTTTGTTGTCCTTGAAGAATCCTGGAATAAAGAAGGAAGAAGACTCTTGATTTTGGATGGATGTCCTTCTTCTTCTTCAGCTTGTTGTTATTTCTCTGTTTTGGGGCTTCTAGTTTCTTGACAGTTGTATTGCCCTGAGTATTGCTTGTTCTCTTTCAAAATCCTTGATCTCTGTCTATGTATCTCTATCACTATCGAGAAGGAAGAAGAAAAATCCTTTTATATTTTCCATGAAATATTCCTTCTGAATTTTCAATTTCTTTCCAGCATTGATTACTGACGGCCTAGAGAATATCTGCATTGATTGATTTCCCCAACTATCCCATTGAAAAGCGGTAAGTAATAATCCTGATGAAGACCATAATCAATGCTTGCTTCTAACGGTAATATTCAGAGAATATTTAAGCATTGATTATTCAGGAATTACTGCAATAAAATAAGGACAGAGGAGAGAAAAGTCCATGTCTGGAATTTCACAGAAATCGTCGAGCAGAGAACAGAATTCGTCGACTTGGGTCTAGAGTTCGTCGAGCTGAGAGGTTATGTTAGTCGACCAGAGAATTGTTGTTCGTTGAGCTGAGATCTAATATCGTCGAACTAAGAACAGATAACTGCTTTCTCCAGAACCTTGCCAATTCTGTGTATCAAGATCGTCGGGCTGAGAATATAATTTCGTCGACTAGTGTTCAGAGAAATGTTCTTGGACTTTAGAATGTTAAAGTTGAGTATCCAGAGATCGTCAACCTCAGAACTGAGTTCGTCGACCGGAGAACTGCCAATTGCTACATGATCAAACTTGTCAATACTATGGTCTAAGTTCGTCAAACTGAGAACATGAATTCGTCGACTGGAGTTCAGAGAATTGTTTCTTGACATAGAATATTGAGATGTTTCTGGACTTACAATGTTGAAGTATAGTATCCAGGAATCGTGGACCTGAGAACCATGTTCGTCGAGCTCAGCTCAGAGAATTTTCTCTGAGTTCATCGAGCTGAGGACGACTTTCGTCGAGCTGAGATCGACGAACGTCGAACTCATTTTCTCGAGTCTTTGAAAATTCTTTAAGTCTTGAGTCTTCTGTAGTCTGTTGATGGCTGGTCCATACAGTGTTGATTCTAAGGACTTGGCCTATACTCTAGGACACAGACATGACCCTGGCTATACATGTTGGGTCAAACATCCTAGTTTAGTGAACCTAGCCCAAATCCATCTAGGGATCCAACACTCTCCTAACTCAAAAATATGCATGAGGGGCCTAGTGCGAATCGGGATGTTATACTCCCTCTCATAGGGTTATTGCAACGGAAAATGGCTCGCGTCTTCATCGTCTGGTGCGGATCCGTGGAGTCACATGAAGATAGATTCAACCACCATCGTGTGCACCTCCGCCACTCATCTTGTGGACAGATTTTTCTTAGGATTTGGGTAACGAATTTCCAATCCATCTCTTGTGTGTTTCTACTAATTAACTTTTGAGATTTGGTGGAATTAGAAGGCTAGTATTTTTCCTGATTTATATTGAAAATTATGCTAATTAAAATATGAATTTCTAAGCATTATTTTTCCCGAATATTCTCGTATAATTTGGAGCGGGTAGATCTCGTGAACACTAGAAGAAATCGGGTTTGTCACTCTTGTTTTCCCGTTGAGTTCAAATGATTTGGTATACCCTCATGTTAATTAATTTTGGGATTGATTTGGACTTAATTTTAAATCATTAATTTAGCCCGGATTTTCTCTTAATGGAATTGTGAATGTTTGTGTATAATTTAATTTGAATAGCTATTTGTTCGGATTATGCGGGTCTTATTCGCTTGAGCGAACATTGGCATATAGCCCTTGTTCAATCTATAAAATGGGTAGTGTCCCTTTGCGTTGTTTAATGTTGACAATTTTGCTAATAATTGCTTAGGAAATTGATAGTGTTATTTAGAGAAACCACTCTCTACTTATTTATTTAATTGTTGAACCTAAGCACGCATAGTTTAATCCGTCAAACCCATGTGCCTACATCAGCTCCCCCTTCTTCAAGATGTTGTGGGGGGCCAGAAGTTCGAATGGACAAGTGAGTGCAAGGAGGCATTCCAGGCCCTGAACAGGCAGTTG
Source organism: Platanthera guangdongensis (assembly GCA_039583875.1). NCBI lineage: Eukaryota > Viridiplantae > Streptophyta > Magnoliopsida > Asparagales > Orchidaceae > Platanthera > Platanthera guangdongensis. The sequence goes on from CM077164.1 coordinate 121,200,534, forward strand.
ACGCGGGCTCCGTCCTGGTTCGAGAAGAGGGGAAGAGGCAACTCCCCATATACTCTATGAGCCGGGTCCATAGGAATGCCGAGCTTCGATATCCGATCTTGGAAAAGTTGTCCTTCGCTTTGGTTATCTCGGCCCGGAGGCTCCGACCCTACTTCCAGGAACACTCCATCCGAGTGGTGACTGAAAATCACCTCCGCAACATCTTCGAGGGGGTGGAGCATTCAGGCAGGTTGGCTAAATGGTCGGTGGAGATGAGTGAGTTCGACATCTCCTTCGTCCCCCTCCTCTCGATCAAGGACCAAGCAATGGCCAATGTTTTGGCTGACTACATGGTCGAGGTGGCAGAGGAAGAGCTCACTCATCCCGCCTCATGGAAGGTGAAGGTAGACGACACTTCGGGAAAACATTCCATGGGGGTGGGGGTAATCTTGGAAAGCCCCCAAGGGATGAGGATCGAGAAAACAGTGTCGGTGCACTTTCCCATCACAAACAATCAGGCCGAGTATGAAGCGGTGATCGTCGGGCTGCGCTTGGCCAGGAACTGGGCTACTCGATGTGGAGGTCATCACTGACTCCATGGTGGTGGCCTCCCAGATCAACGGAGAGTTTGAAGCGAGGGAGCCTACCCTCTGACTATACTTAGCAAAAGTGAAGGGGGTAATCGACACGTTTCAGACCATCTCCATCCGACACATGCCTAGGGAGGAGAATGAGAAGGTCGATCAATTGACAAAGCATGGTCCCTGGGTGGGGGTACTGTAATGCCCCCGATTTTTAGATGATTTTATTTGAATGGGTATCGTCATATTTATGACGTCGTGGTGTTACTCTTAACGTCGAGTTGACGGCGCAATGTCGTTAAGGCATTTTTGCGTCCGTGCGGTCGAGTCGGCTGAATTCTTGTTGTAATGGGAAAATTTTTCATTTGAAATTTAAGTTAGGTAATTTTGGACTTGCTCGTCAAGTTTCGTCGCGATCCGAGCGATATTTGGGACTCGACGATTTTCTGAAGTTTTGTGGAATTTATATTTATCGTAAACTTTGAAAATTTTATCTCGAGAATGGCTCGTCAGATTTTGGTTTTGACTTCGCTGTTGTGTTCCTAGCATCAGTGTTCACCTACGGTGCGAATTTCGTTTAATTCGGCAAGCGTTTGGGCCTCCGTTTTGAATTCGTGTTTCTTTATTCAAAAATTTATAAATACGATTATTTTAATATTATAGTACTATTCAAAAATGTCTTTTACTATTCATTTATATAGTTTAATTTTTTGGATATATTTTCAAAAAGTAGTGTTCATGTAAAAATATTTTGTCTGGTTCTCGAGTGAAATCTGTATCTACTCGAGTAATTTTTCTGTCTCGAGTGCTGTTTCTACTGCTACTCGAGTGACTATTGGACCTACTCGAGTGATTTTTTTCTGTCTCGAGTGCTGTCTTTTTTATATACATGAGTACTTTTTTATATACTCGAGTGACTGTTTTCTGCTTACTCGAGTACTTTTTATATATTCGAGTGACTGCTTTCTGCTTACTCGAGTACTTTTTATATACTCGAGTGACTGTTTTCTGCTTACTCGAGTAGCCTATTTTTCTACCTCTCGAGTACCTGTAATCTAGTTCTCGTGTAGTCCATTGTAGTTTACGTTCGGGCACCTTTTTGAGGGTCAAAACTATACCGTATGAAAAAGTTGTTAACTTGAAATTTCTTCGTCTCGACGAGGTCTACAACGTTTATGTTGGGCACTTTTTGATTTGAAGCCACATTAGACCTCTATTTTCGGTTTTCCCGTATGAGCTCATAAACAATACGTTTTTTTATATATTTAGACAAAACTTTTTATAATTATATATATATATATATATATATATATATATATATATATATATATATATATATATATATAAACTCTTATAACTTAGGGTAATTAGAGAAAAAACTTCATCTTCTCCAAAATTTTGAACCGAACCAGAGAGACGTAGGCGAGATAGAGGAAGCCGTTCGTGAATCTTCCGATGGCCACCGACGGTGCTCCGGTGCTCGAAATCTTCAACTGATTATAGATCTGGAAAGCTCTCGTCAAGAGCTACGCCATCGTGGTAAAACTTCCCCAGTTTCTTTAGTTTTCGGGTTAGGGTTTTTCGACCATAACCTTTATTCAGGCAATTTTTGTCCAGATTTCAACTTCCCCCATCTTCTTTCGCCCCGATCTGCGACGTTGAGTGAATTGTAGAACTTTTTCGGTAAAACCAAGGCAAGTGGTGTTTTCCCCTCGTTTCTCCTTATTCGATTTGATGGTAACGGCTAAGTTTTTATGTTCTTTAAAATTTTTTGCACTTTGTCTTCCAATTTATTGTCATGATTAACCTTCTTGATGACCTCTTGATGTTGTAAGATTTTGTCTTGGTGAACTCGATCTTGTCAGGATATGTTTAATCGTTCTTGAAGTGTCTTATTGATGGCATTAAACGTCTTATCTATTCTTATTGAACGTATTAGAGTTTATCTAGGATGGTAAATTGTTCTTAAAGGTTGATCCACCAGGTCTTGAATCTAGAAATGTCAAGTAGGATCTGACGAGCCAAATCTAGAGATATATGTGTTGGTTTTATTTGTGGTTTTCTTGATTGCGGTAGTTAGTGGGCGAAATCACCTCCGCAATGTTTGATTCCTTTATTAGTACTTTGTGGAAGTTTACCAGGTTTTTGGGCGTCTGCGATGTTTGGTGGAGAGTATGAGACCCACTCGCAGTTAGACGGATATTATATTCGTGAGGGTGTGTCTAGTTGAGTGACCACCTCGCTCGTGTTTTTGAGTAGAGTCGACCACATGTGCCTATTAAAGGTTTTGTACTTTTTCCTTATGATTTATTCTTGCTGTCACCTTATAGCCTCGTGCGTCTGGTGTACTCTCGTTGAACGTGACAAATCACATAAGAGTTATTTTCCTGTTGATGGCCAGTTTTCTTTTTATACTTTACTTCAGTGCTTTTGGTCTTGGATTGGTACCCCTTTTGACCTTTACTTATTTTGGCTTATTTTTTTTTGGCCACCATTTATACCTTCTTGCTGAGGTGTTCTGTTTTTGGAATGCCTCAGGTTCAGGGAAGTAGCAGTTCGTAGAGCTATTTTCGGAGTTTCTAGGCGGCAGTGTTGGCTGTGATTTTTGCCTCGTCTTAGCGAGGTAGTTTGTTGATTATTTTGTTTTACTGGTTCAGACATACTTTGTTGTACGTGGATTCGTGTCAGTTTGTTGACGACCACATAATTATTATTTTTAGATACTTGCTAGCTACTTAGTTTTCTATATGTGGATGTATATTACTTGCTCTCTGGGAGAATTTATGCTAGAAATGCATGTTAGGTATTTTCAAGTATAAAATCTACTACTATTACTTCATGCAGTGCATAATTTAAAACTCTAACTTGTTATATTTAGCAATCGGCAAAGCTATCTTTACTACTATTATAAATTTAGGGTCTTGCATAGCATGAGTTGTCCTTTGGGGACGTTTATACTCATGTAGGATGTTGAAGTCAATCTAAACAAGTATTTTCCGCAGCGTATAATTATATTTTGATTCGAGTACTAGATGGGCCACTTAGCCGAGGGATACGGCTAGCTACTGCACTCAAACTGATTTTACCTTAAAATAACTTAAAGAATCTTTCTTCATGATTAATTAGGTGTTTGCCTGAGCATCTGCAGTTATCCCCTGCTGACGTGACATCATGATGCGCATTTTCACTTACTCGGATAAGTTATTATATGCGGTGAAAATGCGGGTTGTGATAGTTGGTATCAGAGGCAAGTTGCTTGACAATTGGTCGGGCAACCTTTCCTTATTAGTGTTAGTTGTTTAGTGACATTTCATACACACACTTATGTGTCATCAGTACGTCTTAGCCGAAACATAGTCACTACACTCATAGCATGATAAGAAGTATACGCGGTATATTATGTAGTATGAGATGCATAATATGGGTCTATATATGGATCCACCACAGGAGGCAACATGTGACGGTTATGTAGTATGAGATGCATAACCATCATCACATGGGTGCCCATTAGCACATTTTGTTTTCTCATTGCATGCGACATTATGTAGTATGGGATGCATAACAATTCATGTGTACGCCGCTCATGTATGCATTAAGGCGTTTCTACAATGCATAGCACTACATACATAACAATATCATCGTATAAGCATGCGTGCTAAGTTAAGGTTTACATGATGACACATGTACACACATGATTTTAAATAAGAATAAAGAATACATGTATTCATGTCATAGGCACAAGAGTCAATGGGATGAGAGGATATCACCCTAAGTAGGACATAACATCATTATAAAATCCCAGAGCAAGTTACAGCGTGAGCCACTGTCTTTTAAGTATGGTCTGAACTAGTCATGTGGCTTTGTTGTAAGCTAGGATTTTGATGAGTTGTCCGTTTGTTTTTTTAGAAATGCCGCCAAAGCATCCTGCGACGAGGTTGACTCCCTAGTCGGAGGGTGAGTCATCAGGTGCGCAAAGTGATGCGATTATCGAGAGTCTGCATCAGAACAATGAGGCTCTATTGAGGCAATTAGTTGCGATGCAATCGCAAATTCAGTCTTTGTTGTCTGCTGCTCTCGCGCAGCAACCTTTAGTGCAAGAGCCTGCCATGGGACAAGCCGTGCCCGATGCCCCTGCTCCTCTGGCCCCCGATGGTAATACCACCAGAATTGAATTTCATATCGCACTTCCAATGGTTGGGACGTCCCACCTACGACCGGAGTGCCGACTTTATGATTTTAGATGATTGGATCATCTCCATCGAGGAGATGTTTTTGTATTCCGGAATTCTAGAAGCCCAGAAAGTGATGGTTGCAGCCTATCAATTAAAAGGCCAGGCAAAGAGTTGGTGGATTTGGGTAAGGGAGAGTCTGAAGGAAGGATGTTCTTGGGAATCTTTTAAGAAGATGCTGCTGAAGAAGTTTCTACCCTCGGTCGAGCAGGACCGCCTGATGAATAACTTCCTGCATCTGAAACAAAGACAGCTCATCGTGAGCGAGTACGAGATTGAGTTTAGCAAACTGAGTAGGTTTGCTCTTGATTTGGTAGCTTCTGAGGAGGGTAGAGTGAAGTGTTTCCTCGAAGTACTAAGAAGCGATGTCCAGCAATGGGCATGTGCTTATCCAGCTGAAAGCTATGCCGAAGCTGTGGAAGACGCTTTGAAGGTCGAGGCGATCGAGAACGCCAAGAATCGAGGTGCTGCGGAGTGGAAATAAAAAAGGAAAGGTGTTGAGGAGGGTAGCTCCAGGGCATCTGGCCCTTCTTCGAAGAAGAAAAGTAAGGAAGTGTGTAGCTTCTATGGTGGTCGTGGCCACCCTTACGAAAGGTGTTTCAAGAGGACAGCCACCTTGAAGTAGAAGCAGGTGCACACTATCCAAGGTGCACCAAAGGGAGAGCTAGTGTGCTTGTTCTATGCAAGGAAGGGTCATGATGTGAGTCGTTTTTGGATGAAAGATAGGACTTGCTTCCATTGCGGGCAGAAGGGGCACCAGAAATCTTCGTACCCCCAGGCTCAGTCCCCACTGCAACCTATCCCGCTTCGAGCTCTGCCGCTGCCACCAAACTTGGATAAAGGAAAAGGAAAGTTAAACGTGATGACCAGCGAGGAACCTCAAACCTCTATGCAAGTGATATCAGGTTAGCCCTAGTTTAATTTATCCTTATTATTTATCGTTGTGGACTTAGTTATAGTTCGTTTAGTTATGTATGCTATGGTTTTAGGGGAGTTTATGGTGCGGAATTGGTGGGCGCGTGTTCTTTTTGATTCGGGTGCCACCCATTCCTTTATGGCCCAGAGGTTTATTGATAAACATCACCTGGATGTGGATCAATTAGGAGACTCCTTCAATGTCAAGCTTCCCTCAGGTGATTCGGTGATATTTAATCAAGGAGTTCTGAGATGCCCTATTTATCTTGGCAATTTTCTGGCCTTTGCGAATCTGATGATTTTGGATTTGGCTGATTTTGATGTGATTTTGGGCATGGACTGGCTGTCCAAGTATGATGTGGTCATCCAGTGTAAGGCTAAGTGACTGGATTTCAGGATGGACAACAGCCAACCTATGAACGTCTATGGATTTCAGGACAGAGTTTCCCCTGTCATTTCTACGGTACGTACTTGTCGTGCTATAAAGTCTAGTTGCGAGGCATTTTTAGTTCCTATTTCTGCTCTGGAAACATCTTTTATTACTCCACGTCTTGAGGATGTCTCGGTGGTGCGAGAGTTTCCACATGTCTTTCTTGATAGTCTTCCAGGACTTCCTCTAGAAAGGGAGATAGAGATTGTGATAGACCTCGAGTCAGGTACTTGTCCTATTGCCAAAGCATCGTATAATATGGCTCCAAGTGAGTTGGATGAGTTGCATACCCAGCTCGATGAGTTGTTGAGGTGTGGTTTTACTGGACCAAGTTCTTCTTCGTGGGGTGCTCCAGTTTTGTTCGTAAAGAAGAAAGATGGATCGATATCGCGAATTTTGTATCAGAATATTATATGTGTTAGCGTGTTAAGGCTGATCATAGAAGGCCTGGTGGTAAATTGACACCGCTTGATATTCCAAGTTGGAAATGAGAGAGTATTTCAATGGATTTCATCACCGGTCTACCAAAATCTCCCCGTGGGCACGACTCTGTTTGGGTGATAGTCGATAGATTGACAAATTGTGCTCACTTTGTTCCATTTAAGATTGGATATTCGATGAAGAAGATAGCTAAGCTATATCTTGAAGAGGTCATCAGATTACATGGAGTGCCTGTTAGCATTGTATCAGATCGAGACTCTAGATTTATGTCTCGCTTTTGGAAGAGTTTACAGGAGGGGTTGGGTACCTATTTAAGATATTCCACTGCCTATCATCTACAGACGAATGGACAGATGAAAAGGGTAAATCAGATCGTAGAAGATAGGATCAGGTGTTATATTTTGGATCATGATGGTGCTTGGGATGAGCGTCTCAGACTCATCGAGTTTGCTTACAATAATAGTTATCAAGAGAGTCTGCAGATGGCCCCGTTTGAGGCCTTATATAGGAGGCGTTGTAGAACTCCTTTATTTTGGGCTGAAGTTGGTGAGAGACCGTTGTTAGGTCCAGAAGCCCTTGAGGAGATGAATTGTGCTGTGACTCATATCCGAGAAAAGCTCTGTGTGGCTCAAGTGCGCTTTGAGAAGTATGTTGATCAACGAAGGGTCGATCTGGAGTTTTCTGTTGGAGACTTTGTTTTTCTGAAGGTTTCTCCGATGTCGGGCGTTAAAAGGTTTGGAAGGAACCAAAAGTTAGACCCCCGGTACGTGGGACCTTTCCAAATTCTAGAGCGCATCAGAGTGTCAGCCTATAGGCTGGATTTGCCTGCGACCTTCCCTGGTGTCCATGATGTTTTCCATGTGAGCCAGTTGTGGAAGTGTGTTCATAATGATCGTCAAGTCCTCGACTCGATGCCCCAGATTCAACCCAACCTTACGTATTTGGAAGAACCTGTTCGTATTCTGGATTCTCAAGAACGTGTGTTGCGAAGAAAGACCATCCCCATGGTCAAGATTCTTTGGAGAAATTAAGATGTCAAGAGCGCGACGTGAGAATTGGAATCGGCGATGAGAGAATCTCATCCGCACCACTTCTCTTAGTTTCGGGTATGTCTTTATGTTTTCAGTCATGTTTGATTTTATCGTTTTGGTTTGATTTTGGAGTTGTGTTAAGTTTCGGGACGAAACTTCTTTTTAGGGGAGTGACTGAAACACCCCCGATTTTTAGATGATTTATTTGAATGGGTACCGTCATATTTATGATGTCGTGGCGTTACTCTTAACGTCGAGTTGACGTCGCAATGCCGTTAAGGAATTTTCGTGTCCGCGCAGTCGAGTCCTCCGAATTCTTGTTGTAATGGGAAAATTTTGAATTTGGTATTTAAGTTAATTAATTTTGGACTTGCTCGTCAAGTTTCGTCGCGATCCGAGCGATATTTGGGACTCGTCGATTTTCCGAAGTTTTATGGAATTTATGTTTGTCGTAAACTTTGAAAATTTATATCTCGAGAATGACTCGTCGGATTTTGGTTTGACTTCGCTGTTGTGTTCGTAGCGTCAGTGTTCGCATACGGTGCGAATTTCGTTTAATTCGACACGCGTTTGGGCCTACGTTTTGAACTCGTGTTTCCTTATTCAAAAATATATAAATACGATTATTTTAATATTATAGTACTGTTCAAAAATGTCTTTCACTATTCATTTATATATTTTAATTTTTTGGATATATTTGCAAAAAGTACTGTTCATGTAAAAATATTTTATCTGGTCTCGAGTGAAATCTGTATCTACTCGAGTAATTTTTCTTTGTCTCTAGTGCTGCTTCTACAGCTACTCGAGTGACTATTGGGCCTACTCGAGTGATTTTTTTTGTCTCGAGTGCTGTCTTTTTTATATACTCGAGTACTTTTTTATATACTCCAGTGACTGTTTTCTGCTTACTCGAGTACTTTTTATATACTCAACTGACTTCTTTCTGCTTACTCGAGTACTTTTTATATACTCGAGTGACTGTTTTCTGCTTACTCGAGTAGCTTATTTCTCCACCTATCGAGTACCTGTAATCTAGTTCTCGAGTAGTCCGTTATAGTTTGCATTCAGACGCATTTTTGAGGGTCAAAACGATATCGTATGAAAAAATGATTAACATGAAATTTGTTCGTCTCGACGAGATATACAACTTTTATGTTGGGCACTTTTTGATTTGTAGCCATCTTAGATCTCTATTTTTGGTTTCCCGTATCAGCTCATAAACAATATGTTTTTTTATATATTTAGACAAAACTTTTTATAATTATATATATATATATATACTCTTATAACTTAGGGAAATTAGAAAAAAAACTTCATCTTCTCCAAAATTTTGAACCGAACCAGAGAGACGTAGGCGAGAGAGAGGAAGCCGTTCGTGAATCTTTCGGTGGCCGCCGACGGTGCTCCGGTGCTCGAAATCTTCAACCGAGTATAGATCTAGAAAGCTCTCGTCGAGAGCTACGCCATCGTGTTAAAACTTCGCCAGTTTCTTGAGTTTTCTCTTTAGGGATTTTCGACCATAACCTATATTTCGGTCATTTTGTCCAGATTTCAACTTCCCCCATCTTGTTTCACCCCGATCTGCGACGTTGAGTGAATTGGAGAACTTTTCCTGTAAAACAAAGGCAAGTTGTGGTTTCTCCCTCGTTTCTCCTTGTCCGATTTGATGGTAACTGCTAAGTTTTTATGTTGTATAAAATTTTCTGCACTTTGTCTTCTAATTTATTTCCATTATTAACCTTCTTGATGACCACTTGATGTTGTAAGATTTTGTCTTGGTAAACTCGATCTTGTTAGGATATGTTTAATCGTTCTTGAAGCGTCTTATTAATGGATTTAAATGTCTTATCTATAGTTATTGAACGTATTAAAGTTTACCTATGATGGTAAATTGTTCCTAAAGGTTGATCAACCGCATCTTGAATCTAGAAATGTCAAGTAGGATCTGACGAGCCAAATCTCGAGATATATGTTGTGGTTCTATTTGTGGTTTTCTTGATTGCGGGAGTTAGTGGACGAAACCACCTCTGCAATGTTTGATTCCTTTATTAGTACTTTGTGGAAGTCTACCAGGTTTTTGGGAGTCTACGGTGTATGGTGGAGAGTATGAGACTCCCTCGCAGTCAGACGGATATTATATTCATGAGGGTGTGTCTAGTTGAGTGACTACCTCGCCCATGTTTTTGAGTAGTGTCGACAACAGATTCCTAATAAAGGTTTTGTACTTTTTCCTTATGATTTATTTTTGCTGTCACCTTATAGCCTCGTGCATCTGGTGTACTCTTGTTGAACGTGACAAATCACGTAAGAGTTCTTTTCCTCTTGATGCCCTGTTTCCTTTTTGACCATTACTTATTTTGGCTTTTTTTCTGTCACCATTTGTACCTTCTTGCTGAGGTGTTCTGTCTTTGGAATGCCTCAGGTTCAGAGCAATAGCAGTTAGCAGAGCTGTTTTTGGAGTTTTAGGTGGCAGTGTTGGCCGTGGTTGTTGCCTTGTCTTAGCGAGGTAGTTTGATGAATATTTTGTTTTAGTGGTTCAGACATACTTTGCTGTAAGTGGGTTTGTGTCAGTTTGTTGACGCCCACATAATTGTTATTTTTAGATACTTGCTAGCTGCTTAGTTTTTTATATGTGGATGTGGATTACTTGTTCTCTGGGAGGATTTATGCTAGAAATGCATGTTAGGTATTTTCAAGTATAAAATCTACTACTATTACTTCATGCATTGAATAATTTAAAACTCTAACTTTTATATTTAGCGACCGTAAAAGCTATCTTTACTACTATTATAAATTTAGGTTCTTGCATAGCATGAGTTGTCCTTTGGGGACATTTATACTCATGTAGGATGTTGGAGTCAATCTAAACAAGTATTTTCCACAGCGTATAAATATATTTTGATTCGAGGACTAGAGGGCCACTAAGCCGAGGGATACAGCTAGCTACTACACTCAAACTGATTTTACCTTAAAATAACTTAAAGAATTTTTCTTCATGATTAAGTAGGTGTTTATCTGAGCGTCCGTAGTTATCCCCTGCTGACGTGGCATCATGACGCGCATTTTCCCTTACTCTGATAAGTTATTATATGCGGTGAAAATGCGGATTGTGACAGGTACCATTACGGATCTGTTCTGCCCCTCCATAGAAGAGGGGGAGCTGATAGAGGTTGATCAACACCCCTCGTGGATTGACCCATTCACAACTTTTCTCTCCACAGGTGAGTTTCCAAAGGGGATGGACAAGAAGAAGTTTAGATATAAGTCGGCGTACTACCTACTCCGAGATGGGCAATTGTATCGGAAGACTCTCTTGGGGATGCTGTCCCATTGCGTGGCCGAAAAGGAAGTGCAGAGGATCTTGGAAGAAGTCCACTCCGGGGAGTGTTGGAGCCACTCCGGGAGCCGGAACCTGGAAGGGAGGATTGTCAGTCAAGGATACTTTTGGCCTACCCTGGGCTACGACGTTGCGGAGTTCACAAAGAGGTGCCACAAATGCCAGTTGTTTGCCCCCTCCAACTACAACCAGCTCTATGCCTCATGAGTATCATAGCCCCCTGGCCCTTTGCAATTTAGGGAATGGATTTGGTTGGACCATTCCCCTAGGCCAGTGGGCAGAGGAGGTTTCAATTGGTAATGATACATTATTTTTCTGAGTGGTTGTAGGTGAAGGCGCTGGCAAAGGTGACCTCCTAGGTTATCATGAATTTTGTTTGGCGGGAGATCATCTGCCGGCACGGGCTACACCAGGCCATTGTCATGGACAATGGGCCTCAGTTCGCCAGCTTGGAATTCATTAGCTTCTGCGAGCAGCTCAGAATTGACCTCAGATTTGCCTCAGTCCACCATCCAGGAGCAACAGGTAGGTCGAGGTGACAGACTAGATTTTTGTGAACCTCCTAAAGAAGAATGTTGAAAACCTGAAGGGGAGCTGGCTGGAGCAGCTTCCCACGATCCTCTAGGCCCTAAGGACCACCCCCAACACATCAACAGGGGAGACCCCCTTCAATCTCTCCCATGGATGTGAGGCAGTAATCCCCATAGAATTTGAAGTCCAGACGCCTCATGTGGTCACGACGTAGGAAGGCAGAAAAGAATGGCCGGCTGAAAATGAGGAGGGACTGCCGCTCTCCCTTGACATGGTGGAGGAGTTGCATGACCTCTCCGGCATCCGATAGGAAGAGGTAAAGAAGAGAATGGCTAAGTACTTTGACAAGCACGTCAGAATCAAAAAAATTGCAGAGGGGAGTGAGTCTTGAACAACGTAGATGCAGCAGGAAGATCAGCAGCCGTGGGGAGTTCAACCCCAACTGGGATGGTCCATACATTGTAAAAGAGGCCTTAAAATCAAGAGGGTATCGCCTTCAGAATGTGAGGGCGAGATCCTGAGTCTCACCTGGAGTGGTGATGACTTGAAGCGCTTCTACCCGTGAGATATGTAAGTGGTACCTATTTTCCTAATGAAGCTTCTTCATATGTCAAGTCTCCTGAAATGATTCATATGAGTAGATGGAGATTTCACTTATCAGACACCGAGAAGATCCCACTGTCAGGCTCTCACCTAGCTGGCAGGGCTGGATGTCACTCGATGGTGTCAACTCAGACCCCTAGTAGATCCCGCTGCTAGTCTCTCATCTAGCTGGCAGGGCTGGAAGTCACTTGATGGCGTCTACTTAGACCCTGAGCAGATGCCACTACTAGGCTCTCATCTAGCTGACGGGGCTAGAAGTCACACGATGGAGTCTACTCAGACCCCGAGAAGATCCCGATGCCAGGCTATCACCTAGCTGGTAGGGCTTGATGTCACTCGGGTTGTAACACCCCAGTTTTCAGACCTGGATTCGCTGGAAGCTAACGCTCGGCAGAAGAGACACCGTTGGTGGTAGGTCGTTAGGCGCGGCATTGGATGCATTGCGCACGATCATGGGATCCAGTGCGCATGACCACTGGTCGTGCGCCACTAATCATGCGCACTGTTCTCCATTTTTCCGAGTTCTACCTAGGGCAAACGCACGACCATTAGACTTAGTGGGCACGACTACTAGTCATGTGCCGCTGCTCGTGCGCATTGATCCCATCTGTTCTAGAGTTCTACCAGTGCTAATCACACGATCATAGGATCTAGTGCGCACGACCATTGGTCGTGCGCCACTGATCGTGCGGACGGGTCTGGTGCATCATTTCATTTCGTGGCCGTCCGGTTTTTCCTTAAATCCGATCCAAGGGCCCAGGATCTTCCGCCCAAATGACTTTATTAGGGCTGAGAGGGTCTTTCCCCTCATTTCTCATCTTCTAGAGTGAGCTAGGGTGGAAAGGAGGAAAAGGGAGGAGGACGGAGAAGGTCTTCCACTGCCATTGACGAAGCTTCGAAGCTCCAATCGTCATTCTGAGAACGGATCTGTGAAGAGGGCGTGGAGGCGCTCATGTCAATCCGTTCAAAGTAAGGATTCCATGGCTAGGAAGAGAGGTCATAAGGCAATGACATTTTCTCCTCTCGGTTTGTAGGATACATGCATAACATCTCTTTTCTTTCTTATTTTTCAAACTTTTGGGCACCAAATCTCTCAAATGAGAGGTGTTTAGGTCGCTATGGTTCAAGAGGAACCACCGGGTCGATTGTGTCTGTCCCCGGCATGATTTGCATTAGAGATCCACTCCGTTAGTGGATTAGGCATTGTGGGTCAAGCCGTAGTCGCGACCGTTAGTCCGACTCGGTGATGTTGCATAACGAGCCTTAAGGATTTTGTAGAAATCCATTGCGGCAAGATGTCGTTTGTGATGTATGTGTTTTCCCCCTTTTTTGAGTCAGTACTTGTAGTCGGAACCAGATAGGGTTAGCTCCGCGTTGGCAGTAGATGGTTTCCTTGGTGCGCAGAAACGTTGTAGTACAAATGATGGATTAGGGTGGGAAAGGCTATGGATTGTGATGTGCTATGATGCGGCTTTGTCTCCATGGTCGGCTAGCTATCCCGTGACATGCAAGTAATGTGGGGAGAGTGTCCTAACGAGACTAGTCCCCTTCTGTGAGACTGACGAGAATGCCACACATAGGACAAGCCCGAACAATGAAGCCCACGAGTGGGTGGGGTCCAGCAAGGGTTCTTAGAATCGGTCTGTGTGTGAGATGGAAACCAGACATGAGAAGCCAGAGTTTGCAGGCAAGCTCGGGTCTAAGACCCACGAGCGGGTGGGGCCTTGGCAAGATTTTTGTGCGGCATCTTGTATGCCATTAGGGGAATTGCAGTATCCTTTTGTATGCGGCTTGATGCCAATGGGGAAATTGGAAGTACCCAATTGTTATGATGATGTGTTAGATGCATACATGATAAGGTGCCTGGGTGAAGCCCGAGTTTGCATACATGCTGTAGAGTAGGACCCTTTGATTATATGTTCAACATAGAAAACATGTTTGTTGTTTGAGGCATCCAAACCTGTTTTTAAAGCTTTACATGTTTATGTACATGGCATACGAAGTGTTGACTTGTAGGTTGGAGGTGTACCTCGTGCTCCCTTAGGGGCGGCCAGGAGGAGATGTGTTGGTTACACAGTAGAGATCAGCCTTTGCTGACACACGTTACCCCAAATTTTTACAGGGCAAGGATCGCGGGCGGGAGCAAGTGCACCGGCCGAAGAGGCCTAAGCCTGATGAAGTGATTAACATGCTTACTAGCATGTTTTCTTCGTGACTATGATGCTCCATGTTATTGGTATTTCTGCCTTGCATGCAGGGGTAGCCTAGGAGTGCTTTAGCACGTTGATGTTTGACCTTGTTGTATTTTCTGGTTTGGACTTATTTTGTGTAAGACCTTAATGCCATTTTGATACTCCTATTTGGTAGTGGATAACTTCTGGTTTTGTTAGTGTGTTTTTGATGTTGCTTTATTCTGATTTTTGAGTTTTGTAGTTAATATCATCTTTTAATGCTAAAGCTGTGGCGTTCGTATGTTGTGGCGCCCCGGCCGGACCCATATTATATGGTCATTACAAGGGAGGTGTTATATGGGTGGCATCTACTCAGACCTCAAGCAGATCCCGTTGCCAGGCCACACCTAGCTGGCAGGGCTGGATGCCACTCGATGGTGTCAACTTAGACCCCGAGCAGATCCTACTGCCAGGCTCTCACCTAGCTAGCATGGCTGGAAGTCACTCGTGTGTGTCAACTCAGACTCTGAGAAGATCCCGCTTCCAGGCTCGCACCAAACTGACAGGGTTGGATGTCACTCGATGGTGCCAACTCAGACACCGAGCAGATCCCGCTGCTAGGCTCCCACCTAGCTGGCAGGGCTAGAAGTCACTCATGTGAGTCAACCCAGACCCCGAGCAGATCCCGCTGTCAGGCTCTCATCAAGATGGCAGGGCTGGATGTCACTCGTGTGTGTCAACCCAGACTCGGAGCAGATCCCGCTGCCAGGCTCTCATCTAGCTGGCAGGGCTGGAAGTCACTCGTTTGTGTCAACTCAGAACCCGAGTAGATCTCACTGCCAGGCTAGCAACGAGGTAGGGACGTCGAGGCCAAGAGAAGAGCTTTCAGCGAGTAGCGCTACTGCTCAGGGTCCTTTGGGCATGGGTGTAAACCCGACCGATTTTTGTCGCATGCTTGCAGAAACAATGGTGGCAACCTAAGCTGTAGTGGCAGCACAAGTTGCAACCCCTGTTGCTCTGGTAGCAACTCCTGCTACCCCGGATACGGCGACCACCATGCCGGTCGGAGAAGCCAGGCAAGCAGAACCGTTGGCCGAAATGGTGGTCGTCGGGCATGGAGACCGACAGATGAAATATTTTCTGAGCTACCAACCTCCAACGTTTAAGGGAGTCGGCACGCCGACTGATGTGGAGGATTGGTGGGCACGGATGCAAGAACTTCTGAGGGCGGCAGAGACGCCGCAGGAAAAGAAATCTGATTTTGCGACCTTTATGTTGGAGGGAGACGCGAAGTTGTGGTGTGTGAGCCACAACGTCCGCCAGTTTCCTGGGTGCACCCCGTCCATGGAAGAGTTTTGGAATGCTTTCCAAAAGAAGTACATTCCTACTTCGACAAGGTTGGCCCTTCAAAGGCAATTTCTGCACTTGGTGCAGTAGGATAAGATGGTGGACGAGTACGTTCAAGAGTTTATTCGACTGGGTCGTTATGCGGGAACGACTATGCAGACGATGAGGAGAGGGATATCCTCTCCCACCATAGGCTATGTGAGAATCTAAGACAACCCCTCATTGCCATGAAAAATGCTGGTTTCAACGAGCTGGTTAAGGCGGCCAGAATGCTAGAGAGTGATTTGGAGCGAACCCAATGTCGTCAGGGTTTCGCGGCCAAGCAAGGGGAAGGGAAGCCTTCTCAATCCCAAGGGAAGTCTGAAGGGAATAGATGGAAGAAAAAGCCTCATTCTTTTAAGTCCGTTGAGAAAAGCAAATTGACGTCTAGAGGGTCTCACTTTAAGGGAGCACTGACTTGCTTTAATTATGGCAAGGTGGGCCACATAGCTCGTTTTTGTACTCAAGGAGGTGCTGAGCAGGAGCCAAAATAGGATCAGTCGGTGCGCTCCGGCCCTAGTGTCACAGAGATAGGAAAGATGGCGGAGTGCAGCGTTTCTCGATTGCAACCAGTGCAACCAAGGGCTTATAACCTTGCGTAGCAGGAAGCAATCCACCAACCCGATGTTGTAACAGATATGAGAAAGTTTAAATTTAATCTTGTACTTCATATTTTCAAGACCATTTATGTCTGTTGCCTGTGTTTAGGCTTTGTGTTACTTTCTAGATACCCTATAAGGGTATTGTTTCATACTGGAGCGTCACACTCTTTTCTTGCGGAAAGCTTTATCCGGAGAATTAGAGTTGAGTCTTTCTCGGTGGACGCAGAACTAAAGGTGTGCATGCCCAATTGGTCATCCATGACCATCGGGGTAATAGGGCTTATTTGTTGGAATCTAGGCAGGGTTGACTTCACGGTGATAGCTGCGGTTCTACCGTTGGTGGAGTTCGATGTCATTTTGGGAATGGACTAGCTTGCAGAGCAACGTGTCAGTATTGACTGACTGTCTAAGGTGGTGACCCTGAGGGGTGAAGGTCGGTCAGAAGTTAAGTTCGAGGGGCTCAGTGTAGAGGCCTTTTCCCTGATTTCGGCCATGCAGTTGGTGCGGGCAGTTAACCAGGGGGGAGTAGCTCTTGTAGCATTATTGGAGGTTCGTCTTTCCAAGTTATCTCTTGGGGAAGTGCCAGTAGTGGTGGAGTACGAGGATGTGTTCCCTGAGGAGCTTCTTGGAGCACCTCCTCGACGGGAGATTGATTTTTCGATTGAGTTAGTGTCGGAGGCTAGGCCGGTGTCACGTCTTCCTTTTAGGATGGCACCAAAGGAGTTAGCCGAACTCAAAGTATAGTTGCAGGAACTGTTGGAGCAAGGGTATATAAGACACAGTTCTTCACCATGGAGAGCACCAGTGCTATTCGTGAAGAAGAAGGATGGTAGTATGAAGTTGTGCATAAACTACCGAGAGTTGAATAAATTGACTGTCAAGAATAAGTATCTGATTCCTCGGATAGACGACCTGTTCGGCCAGTTGGTGGGGTCGGTGGTGTATTACAAGTTGGATCTGAAATCAGGGTACTATCAGTTGTGAATTCGAGATGAGGACATACTCAAGACAGCTTTTGGTACGAGGTATGGTCACTTTGAGTTCTCAATGATGCTGTTCTGGTTGACAAACACGCCATCCATATTCATGGACTTGATTAATCGAGTATTTCGTGAGTACTTGGACACTTTTGTAGTTGTCTTCATTGACAATATCTTAGTGTACTCCAAATCGAAGGTCGAGCATGAGACTCACCTGAGAGTGGTCTTACAAGTGCTGAGAGAGAACCAACTTTATGCAAAGTTCTCGAAGTGCGAGTTTTGGTTGGAGAAGGTGGCTTTTCTGGGCCATGTGATTAGTGGTGATGGGGTGGCGGTGGATCCGACGAAAGTTGAAGCCATCAGAGATTGGCCAATTTTGAGAACCGTGGCGGAAGTTCGAAGTTTTCTTGCACTAGCCGGTTACTATAGAAGGTTTGTGGAAAGTTTTTGCGGATAGAACTACCCCTCACCTCTCTAACTCGTAAAGACCAGAAGTTTATTTGGACTATGGAGTGCAGTCAAGCGTTTGACACTCTAAAGGGGAGGCTAATGGCAGCTCCAATCCCAAGCATTCCTAAAGGGACCAAAGGATTTCAGATTTTTAGTGACGCATCTGGATGCGGTTTGGGTTACGTGTTGGTGCAATATGACATCGTGATAGCTTTTGGATCTAGGCAGCTAAAGACTCACGAGAGGAATTACCCCGTCCATGATTTGGAGTTGGCGGTGGTAATTTTGCTTTGAAGTTATGGCGGCACTATGTGTATTGTGCGAAAGTGGAGATCTTCACGGATCACAAGAGTTTGTAGAATCTTCTAGATCAGAAGGACTTGAATATGCGGCAGCGTAGATGGGTCGAGTTCCTTCGAGACTATGACGTGGCGATTCAGTATATGCCAGGCAAAGCCAACGTGTTGGCGGATGCCTTGAGTAGGAAATATTTTAGTCAAGGGAGTTGGATCGAAGCTCATGATGAGCGGTTGAAGCGGGACTAGGAGTCCCTTGGCATGTAGTGTGTAGTAAGAGGCGAGTCTAGCGTGGCTCGGTTGAACTGGATTGAAATGCAGAATGACTTGTCCGATCATATTCGGGAAGCCACCCATTTGGACGTGGAGTTCCAGCCATACGTGGTGGAAGCTCAAAAGGGAGAGAGTAGCACCTGTGAGTTGATTGATGGGATTATGAGGAAGGACGGAAGGATTTGTGTACCACAGTTCTGGAAGCTCCGTGAGGAGTTGATGTTTGAGGCACACTTCACAAAGTACTCCATTCACCCAAGCAGTACAAATATGTACTTGGATATGAAGAAATCCCTTTGGTAGCCTGGTTTGAAGCAGGATGTAGCTTTGTACGTTAGTCGGTGCCAAACTTATGCCTTAGTGAAGGACGAGTGTCAAAAGCAGGGTGGGTTCCTGAAGCCTCTTCCTATTCCCGAGCTAAAATTTGATGACATCTCCATGTACTTTGTACATGGGTTACCTAGGTCGTAGTAGAGTAATGACGCGATTTGGGTGATCGTGGATCGCTTGACCAAAGTGGCTCACTTCATCCCAAATATGAAAGAGGACAGCATGTAGAAGCTGGTAGAGTTGTATGTTCGCAACATCGTGCGACCAAATGGAATTCCTAAGAGTATAGTTAGTGATCATGTTGGGCGGTTCACGTCCAAGGACTGGAGGTTGGTTCATATGAGTCTAGGCACGAAGCTCAAGTTCAGTATGGCATTCCATCCTCAAACTGATGGGCAAACCGAAAGAACAAACCGTACTATGGAGGATATGCTGAGTATGTGTACTCTTGACTTTGGTAAGAAGTGGGAGGATCACCTCTTCATGGTAGCGTTCTCTTATAACAACAGTTACCAAGTAAGTATAAAGATGGCGTCGTACGAAGCTTTGTATGGGAGGCGGTGTCGAACACAGATGTCTTGGACAGAGGCGGAAGAAACCAAACTTTTGGGAAAAGAAGTGGTAGCTGATGCATGCAAGTTGGTGCGAACCATTCAAGAGCGCATGAAGGTTGCTCAAGATCGGCAAGCAAAATATTTTAATGCTCGCCACAGGAAGGTGAAGTTCACGATAGGCGACTGAGTCTATCTAAAGATCAAGTTGTTCAAAGGCATTTTGCGGATTCGCTGACTCAAGAAGTTGAGTCTGTTGGGTATTACATCCACACTAACCCAGATTTGATGAAGTCACCTTGGAACTAAGATGAATTAAGTTGTATTTGATGCTTGGGTTGAGTTATATGTTTGCAGGAATTTCACTGGGAAGTGTAGACCAATGTCAGTCCACAGTGGGTCACCAAACACAGGAACTGTGCAATGTAATCCCTTATTGCATGTTCTAAGGTGTTGACTCATGTGTGGTCTCTCTATTGGGATACACCTCATATTCAAGCTATTGGACCTTGGGAAAAGAATTGGAAGTTGACTACATTAGAAGAAAGAGTTTCCAACAACAAAATTCTCCAAGCCTTTTACTCGAGTAGGTCCATAACTACTCGAGTAGATTGGTTATAATTTACTCGAGTAAAGAAGATTTATACTCGAGTACTTAAGTGTATCTCTCGTGTATCTAAGTCATGTACTCGAGTAGACTTAGTCATATACTCGAGTAGTATGTTTATATACTCGAGTAGATCATTCATTATACCCGAGTATTAAAGGCTTCACTCATCAAAATTCTTCTAAGTTATGGACTCGAGTAAATACACTCATATACTCAAGTAAGTATACTCACATACTTGAGTAGATAGAAACATACTCGAGTAGTTCATTATACCTACTCGAGTAGATCGTGTCTCACTCGTGTACTTTGTAATTTTCCTAACTCCAGAATTTTCTAAGTCTTTTACTCGAGTAGAACTTTCACGTACTCGAGTAGATCACTTCCTCTCGAGTAGTTTAGTTCAACTACTCGAGTAGCTGCTTGCTGACGTCTTCAGAAATTATTCCAAGTATTCCACTCGAGTAGTCCTTCATGTACTCGAGTAGTTTATGTAATATACTCGAGTAGTCCTTTCTTGTACTCGAGTAGATCCTTCATGTACTCGAGTAAGTCACTATACATACTCGAGTAGATCCTTCATGTACTCGAGTAAGTCACTATACATACTCGAGTAGTTCTATCTGCTTACTCGAGTAGTTAGTTTCTACCTACTCAAATAGTCTATATTTATATACCCGAGTATGTTCTCCATCATGTACTCGAGTAGTTATTCAACTACTCGAGTAGCTCTTCTCTTACTCGTGTATATGGCTGAACTTTCCTGAAATTTTGTCTAATTCTTTTTCTGACGGGATTTTCAAATCACGCGACATGATTGGTCCACGGGTACATCATTATGATCGATTATGACCGTTATTCTCTCCTATATAAAGTCTTATCAGAAAATGACAAACCCTAAGTATTCTCTAAGCTTTCATTGTCAATCTACTTTAAGAAAGTTTTTCAAGACGACTCCTCTCTGTTTTCACGAAAAGGAATCCGCCGCCGCCGCCATCTTCTCCGGCCACTGCTTCTAATTTCAGAGGATTCATTCTGAAGAAAGTTACAGATCGAGATCGACATCACTGCTCGTCTTCTCTCTCTGATTCTGTAAAAGCAAAGAAGATCCAGATCTGGACCGAGATTTTCTTCACCGATTTCTGAAAGTGCTGCAAAGTTCATAAGAAGAAGATTCGGGTCGTTTCATCAGATCTGATTGGATTTACTGTTTGTATAACTTTTCTAAAACTTTATTAATCTTGTAGGAGAAAGTTTCTCCGAGTGTAGGAGTTTTTCACCCAGAGTTTGTAGGAAGTGTTATCTTCCGAGGTGTAGATCCCGTTGTTTTGATCGAGTTTGTAGGAACTTTGTTCCGAGGGTAGGATCGGTTTTTCGATCCGAGATAGTGGAGTAGCCGAGTCTAGTTGATTGCTAGATCGGTGAGGGAAAGTGGATGTACCCAAGGTCGGAGAACCACTATAAATCTTGTGTCGTCTGTAATATTGGTAGATAGTTCTGTGCTGTTCTCTAAATATTTTTTTATTCCGCAAAAGACGCACAACTCACCTGTTGGAACACCCTATTACTAATTTGGGTCAGGATCACTATGTCTTTAGGAAACCTGTTTTTGACCTCATTGTATAGATCTAAAGGTCAATTAGAATTGAGTCTAAGGGTTAGTAGTTAGGTTTGGAAGCTGCCCTCAAGACCAAGGTTTTTTAGTTTGGAGACTAAGTCATTTCGTCGAGCTCAGTACGACGAATCGTTGAACTCCAATCGACGATCGTTTAGCTCAAATTCGACGGATCGTCGAACTCCATTCGACGATCGATGAGCTCAACTTCAACAAATCGTCGAACTTCATTCGACGATCTTCGAGCTCAGTTCGACGATCTTGACTCCAGTACTAATTCTCTATCTCTGAGCTCAGTTCGATGATAGTTGAGCTCAGATCGACGATCTTTGTTGCTGTATAAGTCCAAATCGCTGAGCTCAGTTCGACGATAGTGGAGCTCAGTTCGACATTTTTCTGAAGAGTTAAATGATTTTCAAGATTCAAAATTCAGACAGTTAAGGAGTTATTGTCAGCAATTAATTCAGAAGATCTTGTAGCCGTTTTCATTTATTCTGGAGCAAGTTTCAAGGGATTATCAAGGAATGTTTCATTGGACTTTCTCCCAGAAGACAATTGTAATTAAGGATGTAATTAATGACAGGCTAACGGCTATTCTGGACAGAGGATCATTTTCTATTCAGAACAAAGGAATAAAAGACAAGATTTTTGAATTCCTGAAAAGAAGAAGAGAGTGCATAGGGAGAAGAACAAGGAGAGACACACATTCTGAAAAATTCATTCTCTGCAAATCTTCTTCTGCAACAACTCTCACAACCACAATCACAAGAGAAAGAAAAAGAGTTGCAGACACTCTCTGTCTCAAAGAATTCACACAAGAACACCATCACCAAAAGGAGATCAACAAATCTGAAATCTTCAGATCTCTTTTGATTCATGTGTTCAAGGCCATCATCATTCAAGACTCCAGACACCTCACATTTCAGCTGTTGCTGAAATCATCATTTGCTGGAGATCAATTTTCTGAAGGCCTATCACCCTACAACAAAGGTTCATTTCCTGAACATCTCAAGAACTCAGGAGGAGCTTTGACAACATCAATATCCACATAGTCTTCTCAGCTGCTTTGAGAAAGAGAAGACTTCCATCACTCTCTCATCCCCACCTCTGTAAAGGGTTTTTCAAACTCCCTTCAAAAGTTTGTGTTTGGTTTTGAGCACCTTATCAAAAGCTCATTGGTGGCAAGACACCTGATCAAAAAATCTGGTTTGGTTTTTGAGCACCTTATCAAAAGCTCATTGGTGCCCAGGACACCTAATCAACTCATCCTGTAGTGGATTCCTACCTAGGGTGGTAGAAGAGTGGATGTACCAAAGTTTAGGGGAACCACTATATCTCCTTGTGTCTTCTGATTACTTGTCTTATTTTTTGTTTCTGGCTGTGATCTGTGATTAGTTTCTTTTGTAGATTGTGATTAGATAGCTGCTGTATTTAGATTTACCATTTGCTTCCCTGTTCACTCAGATTACAACAACTGTTGTAAAAAGTTTTTTAAGCACCATACTCTATTCACCCCCCTCTAGAGTATATCAGATCTAGCTTGCACTTTCAATTGGTATCAGAGCGAGGTTGGTTAAACATACCACACCTTGGTGGTTGCACAGGATAACACCTGAACCCAAAGATCCCTCTAGTTAGATCTGTTTTTTTTTTGGATTTTGTTATTAAAATTATTTCTTCACAAAACATGGCCCCAAACAAAGATTATGCTAGCACCAGACCTCCAGTGTGCAATCTGTCTAAGTTTGCACTTTGGAAAGCAAGGATTAGACTCTACATGAATTTTATTGATGAGGACATTTTTAATTCTGTTTTGACAGTTTGTCCAAGACCTCCAGAGAACACAAGCACAAATGCTGTTCCACCTCCATCAGGAACAGATAATGATATCAAGAAGTGGAAGGTAGCAGATGCAAAGGCTATGAATATCTTAGCCCATACCATGTCTGATGACATATTCCAAAAGGTGGCTGAATGTAACTCAGCAAAGGAAATCTGGGATAAGCTCTATGAAATAGTCTCAGGATCAGCTGATGAAAGAAAGGACAGGAGATCTCACCTCATATCCCAATATGAGAATTTCAAGAAAGGAGAAGCTGAGTCAGTAGCTGAAATGTATAACAGACTCAGCCTAATAGTCAATGAACTGAAGACTTTGGATAAAGAGATCTCATTGACTGAATTAAATGATAAAATCCTAATGTGCTTCCCAAGCACTTGGGACTCAAGGATCTGGCCAATCAAGGATGCTAGAAGTCTGAATGAGATCACCACAGAAGCTCTCTTGGGAAAGCTCAAATCTTATGAGTTGCTCATCAAAAACAGAGAAGAAGAGTAGAATGCTGCCTCACCAGCCACAAGAAAAGAAAAGACAATAGCTTTCAAAGCCACTGAAGATCAGCCTGAAGACAAGGTCACAGGCAATGATCAGCTGTTTAGTCTATTGGCCAAAAGATTTTACAAGATGGCCAGAAAAGACTTTAGAAAGGGATCATACAAAGAGCATGATAAGCCAAGGTATGATAAGTCAAATAATAAAGAAATTTTTTGCTTTGGTTGCAGGAAACCAGAGCACATTATGCCTGACTGTCCAGAGAACAAAAACAAGGACAGAAGGGACAAGAAAGAAAGAAGAAAGTACAAAGACTTCAAGAAGAATGGCAATGGCAAACCCTCCTCAAGCAAGAACATACACACAAGGAAAGGATTTGTTGCTGAATCCTGGAGTGAAACTGAAGAAGAACCAAAAGCTTCATCCAGCTCCAGTGATGATGAAGATGATGCTGAAGAGAAGGAGTTCTGCATGATGGCAATCAATGCCTCTCAAAACAATTCAGATGCAGAAGAGTCAGAGTCAGACTCAGAGACTCAACTTGAAGAGGACCAGGTAATTAGTTCTTTTGATTTCAATTCCGAGGACTTTAAGTATGAGTTTAAAGCGTTATGTTTAGACTTACTAAAATCTGAGAAGGAAATCATTTCTCTCAGAAATCAATTATCTGAACATAGTATCTTAAAGTCAGAAAACCTCAAACTCTCTGAGGAGTTGGAGTGCTGTAGGGAGCACATAGCTTCACTGAAAGTTGAGCTATCAGAGGCCAAGAAGCTTGAAGAATCCCTTAATGGGAGAAGTATTAAGCTGATGGACATCACAAGCACAGTGAACTCCAGATTCAATAGTACACTGGGCTTGGGTGCTTCATCCAGCCAACCTATAGTTCTAACAACCCCAATTAAGTTTATTTCTGATAAAGGGAAGGGATTTGTAGAGGTAGCTAGGAAAAATTCTGATCTGCCTAAGAAAACCAAGTTCCAGCAGAAATCGTCGAACGGAGCTCGACGATCGTCGAACGCAGATCGACGATCTCAGGCAAAATCGTCGAACTCAGGTCGACGATCTCTAATCCCTGAACTCTGCCACAGTGGACAGTCGAACGGAGCTCGACGATCTGACCCAAGATCGTCGAACGCAGCTCAACGATCGTCAAATAGAGATCAGAGCTTTGGAAATTCTTTAAAAGGCTAATCAAAATCCAATCCTAGGGGTCCTTCATCCCAAAGCTTTAAACCTTATACTGAATGGATAATATCTCCAAGGAGATATCATCCTGAAGGTTATAAGTGTCAACCAGGGATGTCTTTTATTTCTGAATTTAAAGGTTATCAACCTAGGCACAAGGTAAACTGGGTCAAAAACAAGTGAATTATTTTATGTGCAGGTGAAGACCTATCCAACATCAAACCAATAATGGAATTTGGATAGTGGGTGTTCAAAGCACATGATAGGAAATAGGGATAACCTCACATCCTTTAAAGCCAAGCTTGGACCCAAAGTCATATTTGGTGATCCAAACTTTGGACAAACTAAAGGATATGGTGCAGTCCAAATTGGCGCAGTCACATTCAAGAAGGTAGCCTATGTGGAAGGACTGAAGCACAATTTGATCAGCATCAGTCAGCTATGTGATGAAGGCTACAAGGTGACTTTCAGCAATGCCTTATGCAAGATCAAGTCAGAGGACAACACAACTGTGTTGACAGGTAAAAGGAAAGGTAACATCTATTTAGTAGATTTTCTTTCAACAGAAGTAGATATTTGCCTGTTTAATTCTGTTTGTAGACCTAATGTTTTATGGCATAAGAGACTAGGACATTTAAACCTTAGAACCATTGCTAGGCTATCCAAGGACAACCTTGTTAGAGGACTACCTTCTGGCCCCTACAAGAAGGAAGGACTCTGCAGGGCTTGTCAATTAGGCAAGCAAACTAAAAATAGTTTCAAGTCACTTAATAAGAGTGATTCACCTAGGATTTTGTATCTGTTACACATGGATCTTTTTGGACCCATTACAGTACAAAGCTTAGGAGGGAAATCTTACACTTTAGTAGTTGTAGATGAGTTCTCTAGATTCACATGGGTGTTCTTTCTGAGGAAGAAGTCTGATAACTTTAAGTGTTTGACAGAGTTTCTCAAATGCATACAGATTGAGTTCAATACTCACATTGCCCTGATCAGAAGTGATCATGGGATAGAGTTTGATTCTCTTCTTATGCAAGAGTTCTATCAGAGTGAAGGGATCAGGCACACTTTCTCAGCTCCTAGAACTCCTCAACAAAATGGGGAAGCTGAAAGGAAAAATAGAACCCTTATTGAATCTGTCACTACATTGTTGTCAGATGCTCACCTTCCTCTATCTTTTTGGGCAGAGGCAGTGAACACCTCCAACTATGTGCTGAACAGAAGTTTAATACATAAACTAAAGGGCAAGACTCCCTATGAACTACTCAAAGGTAAGAAACCTAAAGTTGATTATTTTAGGAGTTTTGGTTGTATTTGCTATATTCACAATAATGATAAGAGATATTTAGCAAAATTTCAAGCTAAAGCTGATGAAGGAGTATTTCTGGGATACTCCATGATCAGTAAGGCTTATAGGGTATATAATAAATCATCTCTTAAAATTGAAGAATCTATTCATATATCTTTTGATGAATCTAACATGTCTTTCAAGTAGAAGAACTCTTCTACCATAGAACCTTTGCAGGTACATTCTCTTGCTGAAGATTTGAACAGGTTATAGATTACTCAAAAAGAGGAAAGCAGTGAAGATGAAGAAAGCATTCAACATATTGAAGAGAAACAACTTGAAGAGCCAGTTGTTGTACCACAAGAGGAAACAACAACATAGGTTGGTGAACAATCAACACCCCCTGTTGATTTAGTAACATCAAGAGACCATCCAATTTCCCAAGTAATTGGAGACATCTAAGCTGGTGTGCAAACCAGAAATCAGGTCAACCAAAACCTGTTGCACACTTGCTTTCTATCTTAAATTGAACCTCAATCCATTCAAGATGCAGAGCAAGATCCACACTGGATCATTACAATGCAAGAAGAGTTGCATCAATTTGAAAGGAACAAAGTTTGAGAACTAGTGCCAAGGCCTAAGGATCACTCCATTGTTGGAACAAAGTGGGTGTTCAGAAACAAATTGGATGATCAAGGAGTAATTGTAAGGAACAAGGCAAGGCTAGTTGCTCAAGGATACCCTCAAGAAGAAGGCATAGACTATGACCAGACTTTTGCACCAGTTTCAAGATTGGAAGCCATCAGAATCTTCTTAGCTTATGCAGCACACAAGGGTTTCAAGGTATATCAGATGGATATAAAGAGTGCCTTTCTCAATGGAGACATCAAGGAAGAAGTCTATGTCAGACAACCTCCAGGTTTTATCTCTCCAACTCATCCTGATTATGTTTTTAAATTGAACAAAGCATTATATGGTCTCAAGCAAGCTCCTAGAGCATGGTATGAGACCCTAGCAAGCTTCCTTCTGGAAAATGAATTTATAAGGGGTAGAGTAGACCAAACTTTTTTCATTAGAACCCATAAGTCCCATACCCTACTACTACAGATCTATGTAGATGATATTATTTTTGGCTCTACTGATTCAAATTTGTGCAGAAGGTTCTCCAACCTAATGCATTCTAAATTTGAAATGAGTAGCATGGGTGAGCTATACTTCTTTCTAGATTGCAAGTCAAACAATATGCTGAAGGCATCTTTATTTCTCAAACCAAGTATGCAAATGAATTGGTTAAGAAATTTGGTATGTCTGAAGCATCTTGTATGAAAACACCCATGCCTACAAATGCTGTATTGGATGCTGATGAACATGGGAAACCTGTTGATCAGACAACATATAGAGCAATGATTGGCTCTTTACTGTACCTTACAACTAGTAGACCTAACATAATGTTTGCTACATGCATATGTGATAGATTCCAAGTAAGCCCTAGAGAGTCACACCTAACATTAGTAAAAAGGGTTCTCAGGTATGTTAAAAGTTGTCCAAATCTAGATCTCTGGTATCCAAAAGATTCTGCATTTGAATTAACTGGATTTTCTGATGCTGATTATGCTGGATGCAGAATTGACATGAAAAGCACCAGTGGAACTTGTCAGTTTCTTGGTGACAGACTTGTCTCTTGGTTTTGCAAGAAACAAACATCTGTGTCAACTTCAACTATTGAGGCTGAATATATGGCTGCAGGCAGTTGTTGTTCACAAATCTTGTGGATTCAAAACAAACTCCTAGACTATGGCTACAACTTAGAGAAGTCAAAAATCTTTTGTGATAACACCAGTGCTATTTCTATAGCTTAAAATCCAGTCCTCCATAGTAGGACAAAACACATAGAAATTAGGCATCACTTTTTAAGGGATAATGTTGAGAAGAACAAAATTGAACTTCAATATATCCCAACGGATTTGCAAAGGGGAGATATTTTCACCAAACCCTTGGATGAAAAGAAACACACCTTCTTCCTAAATCAGTTAGGAATGTTAGATGGAGGAAGTCTAAAATAATGCCCAAGATTTTAAAACTCTAAAAATAACCAAGACTAGGCAAACATCTTGATTTTTCTAGTGTCTAGAGTGTATTTCTGGTCTCTGAACTGCGCTCGACGATTTTCCCCCAGATCGTCGAATGGAGATCGACGCTTTCTGAAATCGTCGACCAGAGTTCAGCGCTTATCAGATAGTGTTCAACTATCTCTCCAGGTCAAAGATCGTCGAACGGCGCTCGATGATTTTGTTCTCTGAACTATCGTCGAACGGAGCTCGACGCTCTCCAATATCGTCGAACGGATATCGACGATATTGAAGACCTTTCAGATTCCTTTAGAAGCCCCGATCGTCGAACTGAGTTCAATGATCTTTCCTTTTCTGCGTCGAACCCTAATATAAAATTCATTTTTCAGTCGTCGTTCTCTCTTTGCTCCTTCGTTCTCTCTGCAAAAATTCTCTTTCCCTCCAAACATCTCTACACTTGGTCGCTTGTTTGTTGATTTTTGCAGGTAATAATGGCCGTCTCAGTTGTCGTTCTAGCCGCAATGAAGTTTGATGCAGGATTTGATATAGACATGGAGTCTTTCAGCACCAGTGATCAAATCTTCCAAGACATTCTGGAACTGTTCAAGGAACAAAAGCTTGTTACTATCATGTCCACAAGAATCAAATTGGCTACTGATGAGATCAAGGAGTGGGTCTATACTGCCCACAACCAGGACCAAAATACAGTGGTTGGTTCAATTTCTGGAACCCAGGTCCCTCTGACTTCTACTATTCTGACAGAGATTTTTGGATTGAATTCTGGAGAGAATTCTGCTGAGTTGTCAGGAGAAGCATTTTCTGATTTACTTGCTAGAATGGGTCATTCTGATGCAAACCTTCGCAAGCTGCTGAAAAAGAACTTAGCTGTTGAATACATATTTTTAGCTGATGTAGTGGGAAAAGTCTTGTTGGACAAGCATTCAGCACATGATACCATCTCCAGGTATCAGCTGTGTTTGATGGGAGCCTTAGTGGATAAGAAACAGTTAAACTGGGGAGAGATCTTCTTTGATCTGATTAAGAAGAAGATCAATAAGAAATTTGTGAATTATGGAAGGATCCTAGGGCTGTTTCTCCAAAACAGATGCCCTGCCCTGTTAGTCTCATCTGGGATGCATATCAATGCCTCTAAGAGGCTCTCCTGTGCCCTCTTTGGTAAATGGGACAGGCAGATAGTGAAGCCCAGCAGGCCCTCTACAAGCACTACTTCAGGCACAAGGACTGTAACAGTCTCTTCCCCTCAAGTCTCTGCCCCTGCAGAAGACTTGCCTGCTACTGCTTCTCCTCCTCCTCCTCCTATTTCATCTCAACCAGTCACCTCCACCACTCAAATCTCATCCACCATCATTATTTCCAGCCCATCTCCAACTGCTATTCCCTCTCCAACTCTTCCAAAACCAGAAGAAATCTTCCATCCTTTACATCACTACCCTCACCCAGACATTGACACATCATCCAACATTCCATCATTAAATCTTCTAGATGAATCCTTCATGGATGATTCACCTTCATCCCCTCCTGATCTACCCTCCTCATCCACATCTTAGCAACAACTTCTGCAAGATATCATTGATTAACCCTCCTTCACACCTTCTATCTTCATACCACTGTCTTCCATTTCCACAATCCCCACACCTCAACCTTCCTTTATCCCATACACCAGCTCTCCACCAACATCACCATTTGCTCCACCTTCATTCTCTACCTCTGCTCACATCCCTACTGAGCATGTAGATATTCCAGCCTTAGCTGACAAACTGTATGAGCTGATAGCTCTCAGGCTCTCACTTCTGTTGGAGACCTCCTTGGCTCCACTCTTCAAGTCAGTTGCAGACTTATCTGCCAGGCTCTCCTCAATCTTTCCTCCTCAGGCAATCCCTTCCTTTGGGTGCCTTGATCTAGCTCTCTCTGAATCTAGGCAGGGGGAGATGCCTCATGAAGATGTTAGATTGCCTGCTGCTGCTGCTGATGTCTCTTCAACTCATGCTCAAGCTTCAACACCACCTCTGGTTGCAGTTTTATCAGTGGACCTCAGGTCCTTATTATCAGATTTTGATTCAATATATTTCAGCTGTCTCACAGTAAGCACTGCAGTCCAGCCATCTGAAGACCTCTCCAAGGCCATTGTGCCCTTCTCAAGCTGTGATACCAGCTTAATTAGCTCCTATATAAATTCCCTATATACTGCTGAGCCTTCTGTTTCCAGTGATCTTACTGCTACTACTCCTGCTGACAATAATATTGTTGTTTCTGTTACTGCTGCTGATATTGTTGATATTGCTAACAATTCTGATGATATACATATGACAGAGGCATATGACTTTGAGCCTACTGTCACTGCTGATGTTGCCCCTACTGATGTTCTTGTATCTGAAACTATTTTCTCTGAATCTTTTGCTGCCCTAGTTACTGTTGTTATTACTGCTGCTATAACTTCTGAGAGCATTGCTCCTGAAAGTTCTATTTCTCCTTCTACTGCTGCTGCTACAATTGCTGTCACTACTGTTTCATCTGCTCCAACCCAACTTCAAAAATACTATCTGAAAAGGATTGATGCTTTATATGATGAACAAAGCTCTGAAAGTGACCAGTTCAGAACTGATTCTGATGATTCCTCAGCTACTATAGCAAGGAAAAGAAAGGCAAGGAGCAAGGCTATGAAAAGAGTTCCCCGAACCAAAGTCAAAGACACCAATGACATTCCCTACTACATTCTTCATGACTGCCCCATTACTGAACACTGGATGCAATATTCCAAGATTCAACTAAAGGCTATGAAGAAGAAGATGAAATATGAGAAAGGCTCCTCTCAGTTCCATCATCCTCCTCCACCTCCTCCTCCTGATGCAGGTGCAGGATGTAGCTCTGCTGTTCATCCTTCTGCCAGAAGTCAAACCCCCTATCAGCCTCCTGGAAGATCTCAATATAGGGGAAGCCAATCCAGAGGTTCTCAATCAAGGAGAGGAAATTATAGAGGAAACCAAAGGGAATTCCAAGTTTACTCCAAAGGCTACTCTAGACAACACCCCTACTATAGGGAAGGACAAGCCTCATCTGATACAACTTCAGATCCTTTTCCCTACAAACTGAAAGAATTAGTCTCATACCGAGCTCCTCCAGATAATCCTTCCAACAGATATGAGCCTCCAGTGCCTTTTGAGGATCCAGAGAATAATCCTACTGCATGGACTGCTAGGATGAAAGAATTAGCTGCCTTGGATCAAATTAAGAAAGTCAGAGAGCAAGGCAAGGACACCTCCAGCATTACTACCTTGTCAGAACAAAGAAAGAAGGAACTTGAAAGATATGCTTCCAGCAAGTTTTTTGATTCTGAAAGATACATGGAGCTGTACCCTGAAGCTGTGGTACCAAGGCCTAAATAACAAACATCTTTAGGTGTAGCTGATGACAGAAGATCAAAGAAGGAAGCTCTTGATCCAAATAGAGAAATAAAACTTATAAAGAGCAAGGAGAAAGAGAAATTCTGTAAGATGACAATTATTCTGATTTATGATCTGTCTGAGATATATCTGTGCTTCTGCAATGTCTTGTTTTTTGCATTTTTTCTTTGTATATTGTTGCTTTTATTTCAATTTCTGTAAATAGTAATCCTAACCCAAATAGGGGGAGATTGTTGGAACACCCTATTACTAATTTGGGCCAGGATCACTATGTCTTTAGGAAACCTGTTTTTGACATCATTGTATAGATCTAAAGGTCAATTAGAATTGAGTCTAAGGTTTAGTAGTTAGGTTTGGAAGCTGCCCTCAAGACCAAGGTTTTTCAGTTTGGAGACTAAGTCATTTCGTCAAGCTTAGTACGACGAATCGTCGAACTCTAATCGACGATCGTTTAGCTCAACTTCGACGGATCGTCGAACTCCATTCGACGATCGCTGAGCTCAACTTCAACAAATCGTCGAACTCCATTCGACGATCTTCGAGCTCAGTTCGACGATCTTGACTCCAGTATTGATTCTCTATCTCTGAGCTCAGTTCGACGATAGTTGAGCTCAGATCGACGATCTTTGTTGCTGTATAAGTCCAAATCGCTGAGCTCAGTTCGATGATAGTGGAGCTCAGTTCGACGTTTTTCTGAAGAGTTAAATGATTTTCAAGATTCAAAATTCAGACAGTTAAGGAGTTATTGTCAGCAATTATTTCAGAAGATCTTGTAGCCATTTTCATTTATTCTGGAGCAAGTTTCAAGAGATTATCAAGGAATGTTTCATTGGACTTTCCCTCAAAAGACAATTGCAATTAAGGATGTAATTAATGACAGGCTAACAGCTATTATGGACAGAGGATCATTTTCTATTCAGAACAAAGGAATAAAAGACAAGATTTTTGAATTCCTGACAAGAAGAAGAGAGTGCACAGGGAGAATAACAAGGAGATACACACATTCTGAAATATTCATTCTCTGCAAATCTTCTTCTGCAATAACTCTCACAATCACAATCACAAGAGAAAGAAAAAGAGTTGCAGACACTCTCTGTCTCAAAGAATTCACACAAGAACACCATCACCAAAAGGAGATCAAGAAATCTGAAATCTTCAGATCTCTTTTGATTCAAGTGTTCAAGGCCATCATCATTCAAGACTCCAGATACCTCACATTTCAGCTGTTGCTGAAATCATCATTTGCTGGAGATCAATTTTCTGAAGGCCTATCACCCTACAGCAAAGCTTCATTTCCTGAACATCTCAAGAACTTAGGGGGAGCTTTGACAACATCAATATCCACATAGTCT
Organism: Platanthera guangdongensis; assembly: GCA_039583875.1. Taxonomy (NCBI): domain Eukaryota; kingdom Viridiplantae; phylum Streptophyta; class Magnoliopsida; order Asparagales; family Orchidaceae; genus Platanthera; species Platanthera guangdongensis. Next base: position 121,233,523 of record CM077164.1, read on the forward strand.
TCTCATCTGCTTTGAGAAAGAGAAGACTTCCATCACTCTCTCATCCCCACCTCTGTAAAGGGTTTTTCAAACTCCCTTCAAAAGTTTGTGTTTGGTTTTTGAGCACCTTATCAAAAGCTCATTGGTGGCAAGACACCTGATCAAAAAATCTGGTTTGGTTTTTGAGCACCTTATCAAAAGCTCATTGGTGCCCAAGACACCTGATCAACTCATCCTGCAGTGGATTCCTACCTAGGGTGGTAGAAGAGTGGATGTTCCCAAGTTTACGAGAACCACTATAGCTCCTTGTGTCTTCTGGTTGCTTGTCTTTATTTTTGTTTCTGACTGTGATCTGTGATTAGTTTCTTTTGTAGATTGTGATTAGATAGCTGCTGTGTTTAGATTTACCATTTTCTTCCCTGTTCACTCAGATTACAACAACTGTTGTAAAAAGTTTTTTTAAGTACCATACTCTATTCACCCCCCTCTAGAGTATATCAGATCTAGCTTGCACTTTCATCACCTATTCAACCCCCTCTAGGTGATTTAGGTTGACAACCGTTTTCTTTCAATTGGTATCAAAGCGAGGTTGATCGTTAAAAGGTTAACACCTTGATCAGATCCAAATCTGTTGTCTGAAAGATTCTACTATAAAATGGACAAGGGCAAAGATTTCACCAAGCTTCCACTATGCAACAAAAATAACTTTCCCATGTGGAGAGAAAGGATAAAATTTTTCATGGAAGCTGTGGATCCAAGGATCTTCATGATCGTTGAAGAAGGTCCTTACGTTCCCATGACTACGTCCACTATCAACCCTACCAAGAAAGTTCCCAAAAACCTAATGGATCTCGACAAAGACGAGATTGCACTTGTCTCCCTCGACAAGAAAGCTAAGAACATTATAACAAGTGCAGTAGATGACTCGATGCTGCAAAATTTGATTCACTGCCAATCGGCTAAGGAGATGTGGCATTCCTTAGTCACTTTGATGGAAGGAACTGAAGAAGTAAGGGATGATCGGAGATCCCTTCTCAACCAGAAATATGAAGCATTCCGACAAGGGAACAAGGAAACAATTGCCGACACCTTTGAAAACATCTTCAAAATTATGAATGGCGTAAGGGTGTATGGCCGTGTCTTCACCAACGGAGAACTGAACGACAAATTCTTGAGATCCCTAACCAAGGAATGGGATAACAAGGTATGCACCATCAGGGAGTTCGGGAAGCTAGCTGAAATGGACCCGCAAAATCTCTTTGGAAAGCTTATGTCTTATGAACTCCAAATCAATACAAGAAAAGCTAAAGAAGAGAAAGGCAGGTCTGCACTCAAGGAGAAATCTGTCGCTTTGAAGGCAGACACCTCCAGAAAGACTAAGGCTGCCTCTATCACAACCCGCATTTTCTCCGAAATAAGAAGTATCAGAGTAGGAGAACACACGCGTCTTGATTCCACGTCAGACAGGGGATAACTGCCGCCGTTCAGGCAACCACCAACTACTAAGTGAAAGAAATTGTACCTAATCACCTAGAGGGGGTGGGGTGAATAGGTGACTAAATCTTTTTAAACTTTTTAGGCAGATTGCAGATTATTTCACAGAGTTATAAGTACTTTGTTTTTCACAGCAATCAATCAGCAATCACAGAATAACACATGCACACAGTGAACACACAGATTTATAGTGGTTCCCCAAGTTTTGGGTACATCCACTTTCCCCCTTCGCCTATCTAGTAGTGTACTAGATTCGGCCAAACTACTCCACTATCTCAGATCCTCGGATCTTACACTCAGAACCCCAAACAGGTTCCTACAGCTCAGGCCCAAGGCCCTACAACTCAGTCTTCTCCAAAGACCTACACTCAGCCACAAGGCCTACACTCAGCCACAAGGTCTACACTCAGCCACAACAGGCCTACACTCAGAGATATGGATCTCCTACACTCAGGCACACAAGCTCTACCACTCAGCCTTTATAATTGCAGGCTTACAACTCAGATCCCTAAGGATCCTACAAGAAATTTAAAATACAAAGTGTATATACCTACAACTCTGAATAGAGAGATGAGTTGATAGGTTCTTGATGAGTTCTTGGAAGAACTCTGCTGAGATCAATCTCACTTGGCTTTCTTCAAAGCTTCTTGAATGTAGAACACAATAGGATTGATTCTCTACAGCTGATCTTCAATCACTGTAACTTAAGATTCAGAACTAGGTCTGAACCCTTCTTCACAGCCTGGTTCCAACGGCTGTCTTCTTGGAAGGAGCTCTCTCTCTCCAACTTCTTAGATCTTCACTTGATTCTTTAATGAATAGCTAGATCTTCTTCTTTGATTGTTGATCTCTTGTAGTTAATCTCAATCTATTGATCATCTGTTTCTGTTGACAGTATAAGCCTATTTATAGGCCTTCTTCATGGTGACCGGCAGATCCGGTTTCTAACGACTTTCTGACATCTCTGACAGTTGCAGTAGACCGGCTGGAATGGTAGCTGTCATGTCATCCAGTCACTTCTTGAAATATTTGTAACTATCTGGAAGTGTCGAGACAGTCTGTCTTTAAGTGTCGACACTTATAGACTAAGTGTCGACACAAGTAGACTAAGTGTCGACACTAGCCTTCAAGGTGTCGACACGACTCCGTGTGTTGAAGAATTCACTTCTCGACACAGCTTCTTCAATATGTGTGGACACTGATATTGAGTGTATACACAACTCCTTGTTCTTCAGTACTTAGTTGTATTCTTGTAAGTGTCGACACAACTCCTTTGTGTCGACACATCTTCATGTGTTGAACTTGTTCAGTTTCGACACATCTTCTTGGTGTTGACACATGCCTTCTGTGTTGATACTTGCTGAGTGTCGACATAGCTCCTTGTGTCGACACATTCTTCTTCTGTTGAGACTTTGGCTGAGTGTCGACACATCTCCTTTGTGTCGACACTTGTACTTAGAATTTTTGTTGAACTTTGCTGAGTGTCGACACTGCCTCCTAGTGTCGACACTTTCTTCATGTGTTGAGTCTTCTGCTGAGTGTCGACACATTCTTTCCTGTGTCGACACTTTCTTTAAGTGTTGAGTCTTCAACTGAGTGTCGACACATTCTTTATTATGTCGACACTTATACTTAGACTCTGCTGACTTTTGCTGAGTGTCGACACTGCCTCCAAGTGTCGACACTTTCTGATGTAGACATAGTTCCTCTGGGTGTCGACACTGCTTCTAAGTGTCGACACAACTTCACTGGACTTTTCTTCATTGAGTGTCGACACTGCCTTCATGTGTCGACACTTTCTGTCTGGTGTCGACTCTGCATCCCTGGTGTCGACACAATTACTCCAAGTGTCGACACTGCGTGCCTGGGTGTCGACACAAGTCTTCTTAAGTGTCGACACTTTCCTTCTGGGTGTCGACACATGTACTTAGAAACTTTTCATCTTTTCTTGCAAATACTTAACCTGCACAAGGCAACTCAAAATACATCAAATGCATTTTGATGTATATCATTGAGTAGGGTGAGGCTTCTTCAATTCAGGTACATTTAAACCAATGTACCCAACAATCTCCCCCTATTTGGAGAAGTCATAACACTTAGTCAATGATATACACCATTCATAATAAAATTACAGAATGATGTAAAACAGGATTATGCAATCAGGGAAAGTACATAAACATGTATCAAACAAAACATGTATACATAGATATCATCTCAGAACAATTATGAAATAGATTTATAACACATCACATTATTCTAACAACTTTATCATATTCATTATACAAATGTTTACAAAGTGTTTTAATACAAGTGATTACATAGTAAACTTAAGATAATGCTATTCTATTTCTGCTCAGCCTCCTTGATCACTATGCCCTTCCCAGACTTTATCTTTGCTTGTACAGGGGCTTCAGCATCTTCTGTATCAGCAGGCTTCTTCCCTTTTAGATCCTTCTTCTTTAGCTCTTCAGCTTTAATCTTCTGCCTCTCAAAGTAATGATAAGGCTTGGGAAAGTACTTGCTAGGCTCCTGGGCAGTAGGAGGTAGCTTTCCCATCTTAGCCTTTCTCCTGTATTGCACAATGTCTTCTTCCCTGGTCTCATGCTTTCTCCACTCTAGTTCAGAAAACCACTTGTTTCTATCTTGAATATTATCTTTGGCAGCCTTCCATGCAGTTAAGATAATATTCCTTGAAGTGGGGCTCCACTGTTCAAAATCAGGCCTTTGTTCAGCTTGCTCTCTGAACCTCTTCTTAGACAATCTAGCTTCTTGTTCTTTCAGTATAGCTTCTTGTACAGCCTCAGATACTGGCTGAACAACCTTCTCTATGATCACATTGTGCTTTCCCTCAGGTGGGCTATACATGGACTGAATATCAGCTTATACCATATCAAAGTCTGGTGGAGGATAGATCACCTGAGCTACTTCAGCTTGCTCACCTCCAAAATAGGCAGGATTAATCCCAGACTCTGCTACATTATCATCATCACATAAAGGAGGATAACCAAGAGTGGATCTGATGGAATTGGAAATCCATTTTGCATGATTAGAGCCTACTTTGACTAACACCCTCTCCCCCTTTATGACTTCTGTTTCTATGTGATCTCTTAGATCATCTTTCTGAAATCTGATTTGGGCATTTAGGTAATTGACTCCATCCTTATAAAAAGGTTTCAACCTTTGGAGTTTTCAGTGAGGAGCTTCTAGGAATCTTGAATTGCAGAAGTTACAGCAGTGAGTCTCTCTTGCAATTCCTTGTCAAATTCTTCTTTGGCAGTGGTCAGGGATGCATTCTATGCAGTGGCTATATTCTTAAGTTCAGTGACAATTGCATTGTGGGAATCTGTCAAGTTATCATTCATTCTGATTTGATTCTCCAGTACATATCCATGCTTTACTTCAAGTTCATCCACTTGAGCTTTGATTTTCTCTTGTTGAGTAGCTAGATAGACTACTGCATTCCCTCCCTTGTGGAAGCAGTCAGTCATCTCCTTCTTATTTATATTCATCTCAAATCTAATAGACTTAATGTCTTGGGCCAGATCAAATTGTAAAGACTTATGCCCCTCATCCATATATGTTTCTATTGCTTTCCTGTGCTCATCAAGCTTTATTTTCATTGCAACCATCAGAGAACTATAGTCTACAGATGGTGCGGGCTGTGATATAGGTTGTGGTGCAATGGTTTGCAGAGCTTTCTTATAAGTTTGGCTTCTTCTCTTAAATACTTGGAATTTCCTCTTCTTTGCTCTTGCAGCCTCCTCATCTTCAGAAGCAGATGTACTAGCTATATCAACCCTCTCCCTAGGTAGCTCCTCAACATCCTTTGGCTTCTTAGGATCTTTCCTTGCAGTTTCTTCTAGAATCTCAACTTGCTCCCCCTCAACTTGGGCCTTCTCCCCCTCAGCAACAGCACTTTCTTTCTCAAAGTCTATTTGTAGAAGATCTTGGAATAGTTCTTATAGGGTAAATTCTTGTGGAGGATGGGGTGGAGAAACTCTAATCTCATCAACCACTTGAATAGATTCCACTTGATCTACAACAGATGTGTCCTCCATGACAACATCTTGAGGTTGACCAGGAACCTGAGGTTGCTGATTTTCAGTAGTTAATGTGTCAGTTATAACTGCATTCTCAATAGAGAAATCTAATTGGTTTATTTCTGTTATTACCTCAAGTATGGTTTGTGTAGCTCTTTCACTTTCAAGAGGAGTTGGCTCTTCAACCAATAGAGACTCCCCCTGGATAGAATCCTGGTGAAGAGGGCTAGCCTGTGGTAGCTCCCCCTGTCTCTCTGCATCATTTTGTCTAGCTGGAGACTTGCCAGTAATTCCAGTGTCTTCTTCATCAGGAGTGAACACTACTTGTTCCTCTGAACTGCTTGATGATTCTTGAGCCACAGGGGCTGACTTCTTCTTCTTCTTTAGTGGGGTTTCCTTCTCAGGTGTTGGTATCTCCTTAGACAAGACCCTATCCCATCTTGAGAAGATTCTCATGTCCATCTTCCTCATGTGATTGATCTTTGATCCTGCAGCTTGGCTCATTACTTCTGGTATACTACCAGCCAAGTAAAGACTTAGTATCCTACCCATATTGGGCTTCTTCATGCTCTCTTTAATCTTATCAAAGACTACTACAGACCAATCAGTTGTCAATGTGAAGATAATCCTTGTCATGAGACTGAACATATGGGCTGATACCCTGTCATGCCCTCCAGGCTTACTCAAGATCACCTTTCCAACAATTTCAGAGAGGAATTTTCCTTTGCTGTTCATCCCCTTCCTATTGAACACTGATCCAAATTTCATATTGAAATCCAGACCACACCAAGTTAATGCTTCCCTAGTTTTAGAAGCAGAAACATTCTCTTCTTCCTTAGTCCTTGGTAACTGAAGTACTTTTCTCAAACTCTTAGATGAGACCTTCACCTTTTCTCCATGAACCCTTGACTTTATCTTGAATCCAGATTCGTCTAGGGTGGATCCATTCAGAAATTCTAATAATTCTTTCTTCCATATCTTTGTCGGCTCTGAAACAAGAAAATCTAACCCTGAGTTTGCAACTAGGGTTACCACATCCTTGATTTCCGATTCTGCGTCATCAAATGCATGCCGCACCAGTTCATATCCTTCATTCACGTTCTCCTCGAGCTTGGGCGCCATTAGGGTTTGAAGAATTTGAATTGAGAGAAGAGAGGTGTCGACACACAAGTTTGGTCTTGAAACTTTAGTGAGCGTGTCGACAGACAATGGCGAAATCCTATTTATAACTTTCTAGGATTGAAGATGAAAGGGCGCGTCAAGAAACTCAAATTGTGTCGACACTGTTGAAAAGTGTCGACACAGACTTATAATGTCTCGACACCTATGTGTCGACACAAGTATAGTCGACAGAATATATGTGTCGACACTTGATTATGTGTCGATACCACTTATCTCTACACTTAGTCGAGACTTTACTTCACTAATTCTGCATAAAGTCTGAGTGTCGACACCACTTTGGATGTGTCGACACCTATCCTGTATATGTGTCGACACTAATTACCTGAAGTGTCGACACCAACTTCCTAGATATGTCGACACCATTTCCCTGAAGTGTCGACACCACTTTTCTGTCTCGACACAGACAACTCTGTGTGTCGACACTATTTTACTTAGCCATTTCTGTAAACTTTGTATAAGTTTATCATACCTAATTCAATTTTGAATCTATTGAATTTGGTTTCTTCTAGGGGCTTAGTATACATATCAGCTAGTTGATTATCTGTATTTACATACTCTAGTGATATATCTTCTTTTTCTACATGTTCCCTTAGAAAATGATATTTTATTTCAATATGTTTAGTTCTACTATGGGAAACAGGATTGTTTGCAATAGATATAGCACTAGTAGAATCACAAAATAGTGGTGTTCTACTTACTTGAATACCATAATCCTCAAGCTGATGTTGTATCCATAGAAGTTGAGCACAGCAACTTCCTGCAGCCACATACTCTGATTCTGCTATGGAGATAGCCACACTTGTTTGCTTCTTGCTACTCCATGATATCAGTCTTCCACCTAGGAATTGACAGGTTCCAGTTGTACTTTTTCTATCTTCCTTCCAGCCTGCAAAATATGCATCTGAATAACCTGTTAGATCAAAGTCTCCATTCCTAGGGTACCAAAGGCCTATATGAGGAGTGCCCTTAAGATATCTCAGTATTCTTTTGACTGCTGTCAAATGAGACTCTTTAGGGTAAGCTTGGTACCTAGCACAGACACATGTAGCATATATGATATCTGGTCTACTTATAGTCAAATATAGAAGGGAGTCAACTATCCCTCTATATAAAGTCTCATCTACAGGTTTCCCTGCATCATCTTTGCTAAGAGACATACTTGACCCCATAGGAGTTTTCATGGTACTGGATGAATCCATACCATACTTCCTTATCAGTTCTAGGGTGAACTTAGACTGGCATATGCATAAACCATTCTCAGTCTATCTAACTTGGAGACCCAAGAAGAACTTAAGTTCCCCCATCTCATCTCAAATTGTCCTTGCATAAGTTTTGCAAACTTTTTGCAAAGACTACTTTCAGTAGACCCAAATATGATGTCATCTACATATATTTGGACTAGTATTATCTTGCCTCTGGATTCCCTAAGGAATAGAGTCTTGTCTATTTTCCCCCTTGTGAATTTATTCTCAATGAGGAAACTAGACAGGGTTTCATACCAAGCCCTAGGGGCTTGTTTTAACACATATAAAGCCTTCCTAAGTCTATAGACATAATTAGGTTGAGTTGAATCAACAAAACCTGATGGCTGTTCCACATAGACCTCTTCCTTTAGATTACCATTCAGAAAGGCTGACTTAACATCCATTTGGTATACTTTAAATCCTTGATAGGTTGCATAGGCCAGGAACATCCTTATGGCTTCCAGTCTGGCTACTGGAGCAAAGGTTTGATCAAAGTCAATACCTCCTTCCTACCTATATCCCTTAGCAACCAGTCTTGCTTTGTTCTTGATAATCACTCCATGTTCATCCATTTTGTTCCTAAAGATCCACTTGGTTCCAATTATGTTGTGGTCTTTTGGTTCAGGAACAAGCTCCCAGACTTTGCATCTCTTGAACTGATTCAGCTCTTCTTCCATTGCCTCAATCTAATGAGGGTCTAGGATGGCTTCTTCAAATTTCTTTGGCTCTACTTGGGATAGAAAACTGGAGTAGAGTGCTGCACTCAGATTTCTGCTCCTTATTTGTACCCCTTGTCTTATATCACCAATGATTTGGTCTGCTGGATGATCTCTTAGATGCCTATTGGCTGGAGGCATCCTGAATTCAGGTTGAACTCCTTCAGCTTCTTCATCTTGCTGCACTCCTTGGTCTTCTTCTGCATTAGGTACATGTAGTACTCCCCCTGGACAATAGCCACTATCATCTACATGCTGACTTGCAGTAGATCCTTCTTCAATAGTGAGCTTGTCCATCTTCTTAGTTATACCCGTGGAGCTGCAAATACTTCTAGACAACTCATTGTTAATAAATCTAGCTTCATCAAATACTACATGTACAGACTCTTCTACAACTTGAGTAGACAAGTTGTAGACTATATAAGCCTTACTATTGTTGCTGTACCCAACAAAGATCCCCTCTTGGGACTTGGCAGCAAACTTGGTCAAGTAAGACTCTCCATTGTTAAGTATAAAGCATATACAACCAAAGATCCTGAAATAGGATAGGTTTGGTTTTCTGCCTTTCACAATCTCATAGGGGGTCTTATTGTGGCTTTTAGTAATGGTAGCCCTATTAATTACATGGCATGCAGTATTAACTGCCTCAGCCCAGAAATATTCTGGTAGAGATGTGTCACTTAATAGGGTTCTACCAGCCTCAATCAAGGTTCTATTTTTCCTCTCAGCAATGCCATTTTGCTGAGGTGTTCTTGGTAAAGAAAATTCCTGAAATATCCCAAATTCTTCACATAGTTTTGTCATACTATCAGACTGGAATTCAGTACCATGGTCACTTCTTATCTTGACCACTGTACTGTCTAGTTCATTCTGAATTTGTTTGACAAAGTTATAGAAGATAATAGGTGTTTCAGATTTCTGTCTAAGGAAGAACACCCAGGAAAACCTTGAGTAGTCATCTACAACCACAAAGGTATAGACCTTCCTACCTAGGCTGTGAACTGGCATAGGACCAAAGAGATCCATATGCAAGAAGTATAAACACCTCACAGCATCTTTGTTTTCAATGCTACTAAAGGTGGATCTAGTCTGCTTGCCCTTTTGACAAGCTGAGCATATTCCATCTTTAATACACTTAACTTGAGGACCAATCCTCACTAACTCTTTGCTATAGAGTTGACCAATTATCTTGTAGTTGAGATGGGCTAGCCTCTTGTGCTATTTGACACAATGAGAGACTTTCTCATCAGCTACAAGACACACTGGAGAACCATTGTTCTCACACATAATGTCTAGGCAATAGACGTTCTGACGGCCCAACACCACTACTGGTTTTGGTCAGGCTTAAGGGAATTCGTGGACGAATTCTTTTAAGGGGTGGTGAGTGTTAGAAAGTAGCGAAAAGAAGCGAAAAGTAGAGAACAAGCGGATAAGCTTTTGAATAATTGAAACTTTATTATCCAAAAAAGGTATCTATAACAATGTTATGCCCTCCTTTATATAGAATGGAGGAGAGATGAGAGAATACAAATAAGAGATGTGGGACTAAAATTTACAGGACTAAGCGGACTATACAAAACAAACCGCACAGGCCGCGCGGTTAGATAGCAGGGCTAACCGCACGGCTACCACCAGAGAGGAAGAGAGACCGCCAGAGCAGACCGCCAGACCGCCCGGCCTCCAAGTCGGCTGAGACAAACCGCCAGACCGCGCGGTCTTCAACCCGCCAAGACAAACCGCCAGACCGCCCGGTCACCAACTTCAACACTCCCCCTCAAGCTGGAGCATATATATCGATCATGCCCAGCTTGTCGCAGATGTGGAAAAAGGAAGCGGACACCGGCTTGGTGAAGACATCTGCCAACTCGTCGGAAGTAACAAATGGAGTGCAAATCTGTTTTTTCAATATTTCTTCCCGAATAAAATGACAGTCGACTTCTATGTGTTTTGTTCTCTCATGAAAGACCGGATTTTTGGAAATGTGTATCGCGGCCTTATTGTCACAGAACATAGGAAGAGGATAGTTGTAAACCTCTCCTAAGTCAAGCATGAGAGCCCGCAACCACTTCAACTCACATGTAGTCGATGTCATGCTGCGATATTCCGCCTCTGCACTGGACCTGGAAACGACAGACTGTTTCTTGCTCTTCCAACTCACAAGATTGCCTCCAACAAATGTGCAGAAACCTGAAGTCGATTTGCGGTCCCCTTTGTCATCCGCATAGCTTGAATCAGAGTACGCTTCAACCCTAAGGTGACCATTTTTCTGAAATAGGAGTCCTTTCCCTTGAGCAGCTTTAATATACTCTAATATCCTCAGAGCAGATTGTAGATGACACTCCCTCGGAGCTTGCATGAACTGGCTCACCTTGCCAACAACATAAGAGATGTCCGGTCTGGTTACCGTGAGATATATGAGCTTGCCCACCAGATGCCGGTATCTCGTAGGATCGGAGAGAAGAGGTGAGTCATCTGTCCAAGTTTTGTCTTCTCCAACAGCCATAGGACAACGAGCAGGTTTAGCACCAGTCAGTCCTGCCTCCTTTAAAAGATCAAGAGCATACTTCCGTTGTGAAAGGACCATGGAGTTGGACTTTCTAGAGATTTCAATTCCCAGAAAGTATTTCGGGGAGCCCATATCCTTTGTGACTAGATGTTGACGAAGGTGTTTCTTGGTCATCAATATCCCATCCTGGTCATCGCCAGTAAGAAGAATGTCATCAACATAAACCGCAAGAACAACAAGACCAGAGGCGGTTTTCCGAACAAACAAGGAGTGATCTGCTGAGCTTCTTGTAAAACCAATGGCCGCAACAATGCCACTGAACTTGTCAAACCAGGCACGAGGACTCTGCTTGAGGCCATAGATAGCCTTCTTTAGCCGGCATACCCGTGTCTCCCCCTGAGCAACATACCCAGGAGGTTGCTCCATGTAAACATCCTCCTGCAGATCACCATAGAGGAAGGCATTCTTAACATCTAGCTGCGAGATGGGCCAATCCCTGTTGACAGCCACAGAGAGAAGAACCCGAATAGTGCTGAGACGAGCCACGGGAGAGAAAGTGTCAAAGTAATCAATCCCATAAGTTTGGGTAAAACCCTTGGCAACCAGGCGAGCCTTATAACGATCCACACTGCCATCCGGTAGAAACTTCACCACGAAGACCCAGCGACAGCCAACCACATCTGTGCCGAAGGGAGGAGGAACAAGGGTCCAGGTACCCCGTTCAGTGAGAGTAGCAATCTCCTCATCCATGGCAACTTTCCAATGAGGAATAGTAAGGGCCTCCTGGTAGGAACGGGGGGTGGCAGTGGCCGAGATAGCCAGTGCAAAAGCTCGGCGAGCAGGGGTAAGACGATCATAGGAAACAACTACAGCAAGCGGGTGTTGGGTACAGGCCCGAACCCCTTTGCGAAGAGCAATCGGGAGATCCAGGTCAGCAGGCGCCTCAGTATCCGGAGTATCCATGGTGGAGAGAGCTGGCCCGGGAGTAGAGAGAGATGGCAGCGGAGTGGAGGGAGAAAGCGGAGTAGAGGGTGGAGAGGATGAGGAGGGGGAAGACGGTGGAGTAGAGGGTGGAGGGGGTGGAGAGGGCGGAACAGAAGTGGGAGCAGAGGGAATAGATGGGTTGGTAGGAGAAGGAGGGGCAGGAGGAGAAGAAGAAGAAGCGGGAGAGAAGTAAGAGGCATTGGCAAAGAAGGTGACATCCGCAGAGACAAATTGCTTGCGGGTAACAGGGTCAAAGCAGCAATATCCTTTCTGAGTGGGAGAGTAGCCCAGAAAGACACATTTGGTGGCACGTGGTGAGAGTTTGTCACGGGTGGCAGCGGGAGAGTGCACAAAAGCGGTGCACCCAAAGATGTGTAGAGGAAGAGGAAAGGGATCCTTGTATGGATAAAGAATGGAGAAGGGGGTAGCACCGTGGAGAACTGTGGAGGGAAGGCGATTGATGAGATAGCAGGAGAGGAGGACAGCATATCCCCAATAGGAGCGAGGAACATGCATTTGAGTCATCATAGTACGAGCGACATCAAGGAGGTGACGGTTTTTGCGTTCCGCCACCCCATTTTGTTGGGAGGTGTAGACACAACTTGTTTGACGAATAACACCATGGTGAAGACAAAAGGAGGAGAAGTCGTGGCTAAGATACTCCTTAGCATTGTCAGAACGAAGAAGTTTAATAGACGTATCAAACTGAGTCTTAACCATAGAATAAAAGGAGGTCCAAACAGAGAACAGCTCGGAGCGATCTTTGAGAAGATATACCCACGTACATCGAGAGAAATCATCAATGAAGGTGACAAAATAGGAACTACCCCGACCGATGGTGAGGTTAGGAGCGGGTCCCCAGATGTCAGAGTGAACGATGTCGAACGGACGGGAAGAGCCCCGACTTTGCGTTGGGGGGAAGGATGAGCGGTGATGTTTGCCAAGTTGACATGCATCACAGTTTAGAGGAGGATGATGAGGAGGGAGGTGCGGCAAGAGCTGGCGGAGAATTCGGGGAGGAGCATGTCCAAGGCGAAGATGCCATTGGAGAAGATCTGTAGAGGAGGAGGAGAAGGCGGAGAAAGCAGAGACGTTGTCGAGGAAGTAGAGGCCACCACTCTCAGTCCCGGTAGCAATCGTCCGTTGGGAAACCGGATCCTGAAAAGTACAAGAGCTAGGGGTGAATATGACAGAACACCGTAGTTGCTTGCATAAAGAAGTAACCGATAATAAGTTGCACGGAAACTTGGGCACATAGAAGGTATCAGCCAGGCAGAGAGAGGGAGTGACTTGAACCATGCCCGTCCCATGGACCGGGGAGGGAGATCCATCAGCAACAATGACCGGGGGCAACTGAGCATGTGTGTCAAGAAGAGAGAAATATTGAGGATTTCCTGTCATATGATTGGTTGCACCAGAGTCGATGAGCCATCTGCCGTGAGTAACAACATGAGCACTACCAGAAGAAGTGACCACGGAGGCGGACAGGCCTGAGGAGGGAAAAGCCATGGAGGCAAGAGAGGAGCAAGCCGCGACGATAAGAACAAGCCGCAAGAAGAGAAAAGAGCACCAAGCCGGGCGAACAGCAACAGGTCGGGCGGCTAGGAAGGCCGCTACCAAGAAGGAGAGCAAAGCAGAGGGAAAGAAGTCGCACGGCTTGATAAAGTCGGGCGAACAGAGGAGAACAGGTCGCACGGCAAAAGATGAGGCCGGCGCGACTAGCAAGCAGGAACGGGTAGAGGGGAATAACAAGAGCGCGAACAGCAGCGGCTAGCAAGAGGTCAAAGGCACAGCGGGGAAGAGGTCGCGCGGACTGAAAAGGCCGAGCGAACAGAAGAGAGGAGAAGGGCAGGTGACCGCGACCAAGATGCGGGTGAGAAAGGAATAACCCGCACGGTCAGGCAGATCATAGCAGCAAACCGCTAGTATAGGGGCAAGCGGATAAGGGGAAAGCAGAAGCGGACAGGGAGAAGAAGTCCGCAGCGGGTAGACACAAGCCGCAAAGACTAGGAGATGCAAGAAAGAGCAAGGAGCGCGGCGACAAGGAAACAGGTCGCTGCGAAAAGGCACCAGGAGAAGAGAACAAGAAGCAAGCCGCGCGAACAGGGCAGCGGTCAGAAAACAAGCCGCGCGGATAGAAACAAGCCGTGCGGACAGAAGAGAAGGCAAGTCGCGAAAGAGGTCACGGATAGCGGAAAACAAGCTGCTAGAAGCAGAGAGCGCACAGAATCAGGAGGAAAAGACCGTGTCCTCTGATACCATGTTAGAAAGTAGCGAAAAGAAGCGAAAAGTAGAGAACAAGCGGATAAGCTTTTGAATAATTGAAACTTTATTATCCAAAAAAGGTATCTATTACAATGGTATGCCCTTCTTTATATAAAATGGAGGAGAGATGAGAGAATACAAATAAGAGATGTGCGACTAAAATTTACAGGACTAAGCGGACTATACAAAACAAACCGCACAGGCCGCGCGGTTAGATAGCAGGGCTAACCGCACGGCTACCACCAGAGAGGAAGAGAGACCGCCAGAGCAGACCGCCAGACCGCCCGGCCTCCAAGTCGGCTGAGACAAACCGCCAGACCGCGCGGTCTTCAACCCGCCAAGACAAACTGCCAGACCGCCCGGTCACCAACTTCAACAGTGAGCACGTTGTGTGCATCATCGTTATAACAGTAAAAGAACCCATGAATGTCCACTTAGGAATGAAAATACTCGTGTTTGAGGAACCTGCGTGTTCCTATAATTGTTGTTTGCAATTTTATTTGGTCGCTTAACGGTGTTTTGTACAACTATAGGTGACCAGAAGTGGTGTTGGGCCGTCAGAACGTCGAGTTTCTAAGGCTAGTAGTGCACCGGAAGTTGCTCCCGCAACACCTCTATCGGCTGAGAACATACGATTGGTGGCTGAAGCGGTGTTGGCCGTGATAAATGCGCAGCCTGCAAGGCAAACGCAGCAGCCCGCTCCTGCGATGGAGAAAGAACCTCTTCAAGAGGCTGAGCCGAGGAGAGTGGAGCAAGTGGTTGTGGAACCGGTAGTGCCAAGGAGGGTAACTGAGAGGCAGCTTAAGCATGTAATGAGCCTTAACCCTCCGTTATTCTCGGGGTTGGGAACCCCATCTCAGGCTGAAGACTGGCTCTCCAGGGTGAAGAGAGTCATGACAGCAACGGAGACGGAGGAGTGGCAAATGACCACCATCGCTACGTTCCTTCTGGACGGGGAAGCGAGGATGTGGTGGGAAGGATTGGAGCTGCACTTACTGAGAGGTAGGCAACTTGGTGATGTCTCAATGGAAGAGTTCTCGAGATTGTTCTTGGCTAGATACCTCCCTTCGACGCAGAAGATAGCGTTGGAAAACGAATTTCTGAAGTTGGTTCAGGGAGAGAAGAGCGTGGATGAATATCTCCATGAGTTCACTCATTTGAGTAGATATGCTAGCTCCACCATCATGGACGAGGAGCGCAAGACTAATCGCTTCTATGAAGGCTTGAGTGATGAGTTGAGATTACTACTTTCGGGGCCGATGACGCAGGGTTTCTTAACCTTGGTCAACACGGCCCGGTCCTTGGAGAAGGACATGAAGAATGTGCAGGCAAAGAAAAGTTTGGGCGAGAAGAGGTCGGAGTCCAGAGGGCCAAACACCTCAAAATCTGTGTTCCGAAAGTGGAACAAGAAAGCTAAGACTTCGGGTCTAGCCCTCTCTGCTGGTGCTTCTGGGGCGACTACGGATCGGACCCCGGGCGCATGTTATAATTGTGGGAAGTTGGGGAATTATGCCCGTGAGTGCCGGAGCGGACGTCCCAAGTCCGAGAGAAGGCCGGGAGCTACTTATGAAGAGAAGGGAAAGGCGGTGGAGTCGACCGCATCCCATTATGCTCCGGCCCAACCAAGGGTCTACAATCTTGGCCAACAGGAGGCCATCAAACAAGCTCATGTGGTGATATGTACGGTTTAATTTATAGCAAGTCAATTTCTTTAAATACTTGTTATGCACATGTTACCTTACCACTGCTTGTTTAGGATTTGTGTTGATTTGTGAAAATCCGGCACGAGCACTATTCGATACGGGAGCTTCACACTCCTTCTTGTCCGAAGGATTTATATCACGCATCGGAGTCCCTTCTTCGATGGCGAAGGATAAGTTGGATGTGTTGTTGCCCAATGGGTGTTCGATGCGAGCGGATAGGATCTGCGATGTTAAGGTTCGTATTGGGGAGCAGGAGTTCGACCTGCGGGCGTCTTTACTTCCGTTAGTGGAGTTCGACGTCATATTTGGCATGGACTAGCTCTCGGAGCAGCAGGCCCATATAGATTGCGGTAGCAAGGAAGTCAAGCTGGGAGCAAGTCGTGAGATGACTTTTACGGGCTTAAAGGGGTCGAGCAAGACGTTGATGTCTGCTATTCAGGTGGTGAAGGCGGTTCGTGCCGGTGCAGAACTGTTCTTTACACTAGTGGAGGTTGCAAAGCCGAATCCCGCGTTGGATTGTATTTCAGTGGTATCGGAATACCATGATGTGTTCCCCGCAGATCTTCCTGGAGCCCCGCCTCAGCGGGAGATAGATTTTACGATCGAGCTAGTGCCAGGTGCAAAGCCTGTGTCACGATCTCCGTATCGGCTAGCGCCTAAGGAAATGGCGTAGCTGAAAGTTCAACTGCAAGAGTTGTTGGAGCAAGGGTATGTGCGTCCGAGTTCTTCGCCTTGGAGCGCACCGGTCCTCTTTGTTAAGAAGAAGGACGGAAGCTTGAGGCTATGTATTGATTATAGGGAGCTCAACAAGTTGACGAAGAAGAACAAGTACCCGATCCCTCGGATTGATGATCTCTTTGATCAGTTAGTCGGGTCGACGGTGTACTCGAAGTTGGATCTCAAGGATGGGTACTATCAGCTGCGGATAAGGGAGAGTGACATCCCGAAGACAACGTTTAGTACGAGATACGAGCATTATGAGTTTACGGTCATGCCGTTTGGGCTGACTAATGCGCCGTCAGTGTTCATGGATTTGATGAACAGGACGTTCAGGGAGTACTTGGACCATTTCGTGATCGTCTTCATCGACGATATTTTGGTGTACTCGCAAAGTGAGGAAGATCACTTCAAGCATCTTCATTTGGTGTTGGAGACGGTAAGGAGAAATCAGTTGTATGCCAAGTTCTCGAAGTGCGAGTTTTGGCTATCCTCAGTGGCGTTCCTCGGTCATATAGTGAGTGGAGAGGGCATTGCTGTGGATCCGGCGAAGATTGTTGCGATACGGGAGTGGCCTGAGCTTGCTACTTTAGCGGAAGTCCGAAGTTTTCTGGGGCTTGCCGGCTATTATAGGCGCTTCGTAGAGAACTTCTCGCGGATAGCGTTACCTCTCACTACTTTGACAAGGAAGGAGCATAAGTTCGTTTGGACGCTGGAGTGCGCGCGAGCTTTTGAGGAGTTGAAGTGTCGGTTGACCACGGCGCCTGTGCTGAGTTCGCCATGTGGAACCGAAGGCTATGAGATTTACAGTGATGCTTCGGGCAGCGGTTTGGGTTGCGCGCTACTGCGACATGGAAGTGTAATAGCTTATGGCTCGAGACAGCTAAAAGTGCATGAGAGGAATTATCCGGTCCATGACTTGGAGTTAGCGGCCGTGATTTTTGCCTTGAAGCTATGGAGACACTACTTGTACGGTGTGAAGATTGATATCTACACCGATCACAAGAGCCTGAAGTATCTCATTGATCAGAAGGATCTGAATATGCGGCAGCGTAGATGGATGGAGTTCCTGGGGGACTATACATTCAAGATCCACTACGTGCCTGGCAAAGGGAATGCGGTTGCGGACGCATTGAGTCGCCGAGCCCCAGCTCAAGCCAATTGGCTATCGGTGCATGATGAGCGCTTGGTGCGAGAGTTGGAGGCGTTGGAGATTGTTTGTGTGGATAGACAATCAAGTGCTGAAGCAGTTCTGAATTGGACTGAAGTCCAATATGACCTGGCTGATCGTATTCGGCAGGCTTTGGATATGGATGCTCATATGAAGCAGTTCATGGTAGAGGCTCTGGATGGGTCAAATTCCCAATTCGTCATGGAGGACGGATTACTTTGGAGAGACGGTCGTTTGTGCGTCCCAAGTGTGGGCAATTTACGAGTGGAGTTGTTGTATGAGGCGCACCATACCAAGTACTCGATTCACCCGGGGAGCACGAAGATGTACTGTGATGTGAAGAAACTGTTTTTGTGGCCGGGTTTAAAGAAGGATGTGGCGCTATACGTAGCGAAGTGCCAAACTTGCGCCTTGGTAAAGGCGGAGTGCCAAAAGCCGGGAGGATTTCTTAAGTCCTTGCCTATTCCGGAGTGGAAATTTGACGACATCTCTATGGACTTTGTGCACGGTTTGCCAAGGTCGCAAAAGGGGAACGACGCCATTTGGATGGTTGTTGATCGATTAACGAAGGTGTCGCATTTTATTCCGCATAGGAAGGATGATCCGGTGGAGAAGCTGACAAAGCTTTATGTGGATAACATAGTACGGCTTCATGGTGTGCCCCGCAGCATCGTGAGTGACCGAGATGGGCGGTTCATGTCCAATGATTGGAGGCTAGTGCAGCAAATGTTGGGAACAAAGCTGGAATTCAGCACAGCCTTCCATCCGTAAACGGATGGACAGACTAAGAGGGTCAATAGAACTATGGAAGACATGCTTCGCATGTGTGTCTTGGATTTTGGAAAGCAATGGGAAGACCACCTTTATTTGGTGGAGTTCGCATACAACAATAGCTACCAAGCGAGTATTCAGATGGCGCCTTTCGAGGCCCTATATGGTAGAAAGTGTCGCACGCCGTTGTCTTGGTTAGAAACGGGTGAGACAAAGTTGTATAAGCGATCAGAGGTGGAGGATGCTACTTCTTTGGTGAGAACCATTCGGGAGAGGCTGCTTATCGCTCAGGACCGGCAAGCTAAATACTATAATGCCAAGCACAGAAACGTGGAGTTCGCTGTGGGTGATTATGTGTACCTAAAGATCAAGCCATTCAAGGGTGTCTCGCGGGTGCGGCGATTGAAAAAGCTAAGCCCGAGGTACCTTGGACCGTTTGAGGTTCTGGAACGAGTTGGTGAAGCGGCCTATCGGTTCAAGATTTCAGTGGAGCTTAGTGGTTTACATGATGTATTCCACATTTCGGTGCTTCGGAAGGCGGTGCAAGAGCCTACGTAAGTGATCGCAGTTGATCAAGTGCCGGTGGATAGTGGGCTAACGACAAAGGTTAAGCCCATGCGGATTGAGGACTCGGAGGTCAAGCGTCTACGCAATAAAGAGATCAGGATGGTCAAGGTCCGGTGGGACAATTGCGGTCTTGAGGAGCTCTCTTGGGAGCGAGAGCAGACTATGCTTGACGAGTATCCGGAGTTATTCTGCTCAGGTACAAATTTTGGTTTTGTACATGTCTTTCCTTTATGTAATTTCGTGGACGAAATTCTTTTAAGAGGGGGAGAGTTGTAAAGCCCCGAAACTCAAAGGAGCAAAGGGGGACGTTTTGGGCCAGTTTGGGTTCTGGCAGCAGGCACACGGCCTGGGACACGGGCGTGTCCCAGGGCGTGTCAAGCTTGTCTCGACACTCAGTCGGGAAGTCGACACTTTGGTCTCGACATTGTGTCGAGACTGGGCACACGGCCTGCGACACGGGCGTGTCGCAGGGCGTGTCGACCCATGTCGACACTTAGCCCCGAAGTCGACACTGTGCTTTGACGAAGTGTCGAGACATGGCACACGACCTGCGACATGGGCGTGTCGCAGGGCGTGTCAACCCGTGTCGACACACGTCCCGCGAAGTCGACACTTTGGTCTCGACATAGTGTCGAGACAAGGCACACGGCCTAGGACACGGGGGTGTCCAAGGCCGTGTCATCAGGTCGACGATCTTCGCTCGACGAAGTGTCGAGTGTCGAGACCGTGTACACGGCCTGGGGTCCAGGCGTGTTGAGGTGACACGGGTAAGGACACGAGCGTGTCCTAGAACCCGTGCAGTGCTCGGGTTGATTTCGGGGAAAAATGATGGGGGTACACGGCCGGCCACACGGCCGTGTCAGGTGGAACACGGGCATGTGAGCTCGAACACGGGCGTGTTCGATACCCGTGTGAGGTTCCAGGCGAGCCGATTTTGACGGCGAATGAGGCACACGGCCCTGGACACGGGCGTGTGCCAGGCCGTGTTCGGTCCAGATTGGGCATTTCAGTCCCGAATCAAAGCTGTTCGTTTCCTTATTTTGAGATCCAACGGCTGGGGGTTGTTCCTGAAGGGATATACCCGGGATTGGACTTAGAAAACCCTCACTTTTCTTAAGTGTTATCTTTCTAAATCCTTAGAGAGAGAGGAGAGCTAAGGGAGGAAGAAGGAGCTAGATCCCGCCATTGGAGGAGCTTCGGAGCTCCGAATCGCGAGCCGACTCCGGATCCACGGAGGCAAAGCTGGTGCGGTGCTTTTCATCCGATTACTTTTCAATGGCGCCAAAGAGGAATGCTAGGGTAACGATCCTCATCTTGAGCATGAGTAGCTCTCTTTCTTTGCATAGGAAGCCCGCTCTCGCGAGTTTGCGGAGAGTTGGAGGCGTTCCTTCGGGTAGATATGTGAAGTCCCCGTTGTTTAGAGTCCGTAAGCGAGAACGGACATAGGCATGATGTGTGAAGCCTACCCGGACATGTTGGTCTTGATCGGTGATGTTGCATTGCATAAATGCCGGAGAAGACTCCGTGCTATGGATTGTTTTTCGGGTTTTCTACGCGGTAGATTGCAGCAGGGCGCCTTGGGGACTAACCCAAAGGTGCACCCGGAAAACTGGGCGGATACGAGATCTTGCCAACTTGTGGGCCTAGGTGCCAATTAGTACATAACTAGGTTATGTAACATCGTACGTTCGATTCACGGGCTTCGGGGAAGCTTAACTCGTGCCGATGATATTTAAGTGTCGTGGCAAGTGAGCAACGGGTTGAGTGGGAACCGTTCCTGCGTTATGCCGAGGGCATCGAGGTCGGGTCTTTCTGTCGATGACATTAAAGTGTCGTGACATGGGCTGTTGATGACATTAAAGTGTCGTAATGTTTGCCTAAAAGACCATTTTGCTCACGAGTTATTGCCGTCCTGGAGATGGTGGTGAGTTAGCGGCTTAGACTGCGATCACCGAGAATGTGCCCTGAGAGCACGGGGCGTGTGGTCGTGCGTGCCAATGCCTGTGATGCATTGAGTTATTATATTGCTCGCTTATGCTAAAGAATTGCAGGGAAGGAGCATCGCCGCCCCGAGTTGGGGGCGGGATCGTTATAATTTGGTCAGCATTGCTGACCGTTGCCTTGTTTTGCCACCGTGCGGTGGTTTGTTGCTTGCAGGTGCAGCTGGACTAAGCGGTCAATAGCGGGCTAAAGCCCGAATGCGAAGCCGGCCCTTGAAGGCCTATTTGGAAGTGTTTACTGCTTTATTCATGTGTGACCGGCCTGCGCGCCGTGGTTTGTAAAACATGTAATTTGAAGTGAAACATCTTGTAAAGCCTTAAGGCTTATTTTGGGTATTTTTGTATAACATTCCTATTTTGTATTATTGGACATTCATGCTTTAATGCTGGGTTCTTTGTTACAACTTGTATAAAATGCTTCCGCTAGAATGCTCTGTGTAGGACGTTGAGATTGGTTGGATGGTTTCCATAAGTAACCACCCGGTCTGTCTGTGGCATACGACGTCGGGCCCCGGCCGGACCTACTGCTATATGCTATGCGACGGATAGGGGGTGTTACATCTACAACCCGATCGGAAAAAAAAACGGGGAGGAACTCTCAAGATAGCTACCTTGGAATGGAGATCTTGACTGGAGGAGCACGAATCCGGCCTCAAATCGCGATTTCAAGCGGATCTGGGCGGTGAACCGGCAGTCGGAGCAGCCCCGGGCTTCTGCCTCTCGTCTTCCGCACGAAGGAACAGCGCCCCTTTTGTTTTTTTTTCTCTGGATAGTCGGCCGAATGGGTGGGGGGGGGGGAAGGGAAACCTAAATAACCTAATGATAAATCCTATACATATAAATCCTTTACCTAAATCAAATTTTAATTAAGCAATTGTACATATATACTCATATACCTTTACACACTTATACAAACCTATACACATGCCTCTACTATACACATACATGTACACCAACACATAAACATTAACTTATTCATATACTTATACACATAAATTTTTTACACTTATAAATATATATACTACACCTACCCACACATAACCGCACACATGCATTTATAAAGCCTCCCACTTACATGCACGCATGCATTAATACACTAGCACGCCTAAATCACTCACCAAACTAAAATGCGAAAAACATGAAAATACGCCCACATAAATGACGACTCGCTAACTAGCGACTGTCGGAATAACGCGGAAATTAACGTTCTCGGATTCCGAACAAGTCCGCACCGTAGCTAAACACTCGGGCTACGAAAACATCGGCAAAGTCGGACACAACCTCCGACGACCACACACTCGGGCTAACCTCACCCGAAGCCAAAGCACAAGGATTCCCTAAGAGGCTCAGCCGGGCCTCCAAAACAGACGCCGGCTAGCTGGGGAATCCATACAACAGGCGATAACCTCTAAGAACACCTAATGAGGTACTCTAACAACGACACGAGCCGGAAATGCGCCAATGTAACGCCAAACGAGGATTTAAATAATTGCCGAAAAATTCGGGGGCGTTACAGTCACTCCCCCTAAAAGAAAGTTTCGTCCCGAAACTTTACGTACGCTACCTCTACTATAGAAGGAAAGTAAGAAAACAAAATTTACTAGAAAGAAGACATACCCAACAAATCAGGAGAACAGGCGAGGGTAAGCCTCCCTCATAGCCGACTCTAGCTCCCAAGTCGCGCTTTCCAAACCTTGATTCTTCCAAAGAACCTTCACCATCGGGATAAACTTTGATCGCAGCACCCGATCCTGAGTGTCCAAGATGCGGACCGGCACCTCAACATACGAGAGGTTGGGCTCCAACTGGGGCACGGTATCCAAGACTTTCCCACTGCTCCGCACACACTTCCGCAACTGACTTACATGAAAAACATTATATACGCCCGGGAAGTTGGCTGGTAGATCCAACCTATATGCCGCCACACCAATACGCTCCAAAATTCTGAATGGGCCCACGTACCTCGGATCCAGCTTATGGTTCTTGCCGAACCTCTTCACTCCAACCATCGGAGACACCTTCAAGAAGACCAAATCCTCCACCGAAAATTCCAAATCGGACCTACGCCGGTTGGCGTTCTTCTCATATCTCTCCTGAGCTAACCGAAGCTTTTCCCGAATGAGCTTCACAGCAACCTCCATTTCCTCGAGAGCATCAGGACCCAACAAAGGCCTCTCACCAGCCTCAGTTCAAAACAACGGAGTTCTGTAGCGCCTCCCATACAATGCCTCGAAGGGAGACATTTGCAAGCACTCTTGGTAACTGTTATTGTAGGCAAACTCCATGAGCCGCAAACGCTCATCCCACGCTCCACCGTGGTCTAGAATGTAGCACCTGATCATATCCTCCACAATCCGGTTCACACGCTCGGTCTGCCCATTTGTCTGAGGGTGGTAAGCGATAGAATATCTCAAATCTGTACCCAAACCCTCCTGCAAACTCTTTCAGAAATGGGAAGTAAATCTGGAGTCTCTGTCTGAAATGATGCTAATAGGCACACCGTGCAATCTGATGACCTCGCTCAAATACAGCTCTGCTATCTTCTTCATCGGTAGTCGATCTTATAAGGTACGAAGTGCGCACACTTCGTCAATCGGTCCACGATCACCCAAACTGAATCAAATCCCCTTGGAGATCTTGGTAAGCCCGTAATGAAGTCCATGGAGATACTTTCCCACTTCCAAGTCGGGACCTCCAAAGGAGTCAACTTGCCACCAGGCCACCCATGGTCGGCCTTCACCCGCTTACAAGTGTAACATTCCGAAACATACCGATCTATATCCCCCTTCATACTATACCACCAGGCGATTTGCTTCAAATCATGATACATCTTGGTGTATCCTGGGTGGTAGGCAACACTGGATCCATGAGCCTCTTTGCATACCATACTCCTGATGTCTCCAACCGCTGGGATGCAAAACCTGCCGCGGTACTTCAAGGTACCCGAATCATCGATGGAGAAATCCGGCAACTCCCATCTCTCAGCCCTGAGGTACAGGTGTAACAAATCTGGATCATCCTTCTGGTGCAACCTGGTGAGTGAAATCCAAGATGGCTCTGCCACTGCCAAACTGCTTTGCAATTCACAGCATCCCACGGTGATGTACATCAACAAGAACTCTTCCACTAAACGGTCTGCCGTGAGGTTGAAGATCTTCCCTGTCTTGCGGCTCAGGGCGTCGGCCACCACGTTGGCCTTGCCTGGATGGTATTGGATCTCCACGTCATAATCGGCCACAAACTCTAGCCACCGCTGTTGGCACAGATTCAGCTCCTTCTGAGTAAACACGTACTTCAGGCTCTTATGATCTGTGAAAATCTTGCACTGGGCCCCGTAGAGTAGATGCCTCCACAGCTTCAACGCAAAAATCACCGCCGCAAACTCGAGGTCATGCGTAGGATAATTCCGCTCATGAGTTTTCAACTGCCGCGACCCATACGCGATCACCTTCCCCTCTTGCATCAACACGCCTCTGAGCCCAACATGCGAGGCATCCACATAAACATCATAGTCCTTGCCCTCCGTAGGCAATGTCAAAACAGGAGCAGTGCACAATCTCCTCTTTAGCTCCAGAAAGGCCTCCTCGCACTGCTCTCTCTCCAGATGAACGGTGCATGCTTCTGCGTCAGCTTAGTTAAGGGCCATGCCAAGGTAGAAAAACCCTCAACAAACCTTCTATAATAGTCGGCCAACCCCAAGAAGCTCCTAATCTCCTTGGGTGTGCTCGGCTTATGCCAATGCATCACTGCAGAAATCTTCACCGGGTCCACTGAAATGCCATCCTTGTTCACCACATGACCCAGGAAGGACACCTGAGGGAACCAAAACTCACATTTACTCAACTTGGCGTACAACTGATGATCTCTCAAGGCAGATAACACCAACCGCAAATGCTGATCATGCTCCGTAGCATTCCGTGAATAAATAAGAACGTCGTCTATGAATACGACCACAAACTTGTCCAGAAAAGCTTTGAACACCCGGTTCATCATGTCCATGAATGCTGATGGCGCGTTGGTCAACCCAAAAGACATAACTAGGAATTCAAAATGCCCATGCCTCGATCGGAAAGCCGTCCGTGGAATGTCCGACTCCCGGATCCTGAGCTGATGATACCCTGATCGAAGGTCAATCTTGGAGAACATAGAGCTACCACGCACCTGATCGAATAAGTCATTGATTCTGGGCAAGGGATACCTGTTCTTGATGGTGACTTTGTTCAACTCCCTATAGTCGGTGCAAAGGCGCATCAAACCATCTTTCTTCTTCACAAAGAGAACGGGTGCACCCCAGGGCGACGAGCTCTGCCTTATGAAACCCTTCTCCAATAACTCATCCAGCTGGGTACGCAACTCCTCCAGCTCTCGCGGGGCCATCCGGTACGGCGCCTTAGCAATAGGATGCATACCCGTTTCCAAATCAATCACGAACTCGACATCTCCGATAGGGGGAAGACCGGGAAGGTCGCTAGGAAACACATCAGAAAACTCACGGACAATAGGAATCTCATCCAACAGCGGCACACTGCTAACAGCCCCCAGCACTGAGACTAAGCAAGCAAAACAATCAGAACTGAATAACCTCTGAGCACATACCGTAGAAATCGCTGGAAAGGCCTGGCGCGGATCGACATAAATAGTCCCAGGCTGACCGTTGTCCTTCTTGAAATCCAAGCGCTTACCCCTGCACTGGATCATTGCATCGTATCTAGACAACCAATCCATACCCAGGATGACGTCGAAATCTTCCAAGTCTATAACCTTCAGATCTGCCCTGGCTGGGAAATCCCCCAACATAATAGGACAATCCAGAATGCCCTGATCTGATATCACGGAATCACCCGAGGGGCATTTGACGCAAAAGGCATCACCGACACGATCAAGAACCAGCTGGCACCGCTCTACGAAGGACCTAGCCACAAATGATTGGGTAGCACCTGAGTCAAAGAGAACGCGCGCCCAGCGGTTCTTTACCTTAAAACTCCCTATATAAATATAAACGGGAAAATTGCACAATCAATAAAGAAAACAAAAGCCAAACTAATCTGCAATGGAAGTAGAAGACTAGCGAAAAGGTTTACCTGAAATGACTTGCGTCGACGTTTGAGCCTCCGCTGCGGATATCAAATTCAGCTTCCCTTTGCCTCTATCCATAGACTGAGGCGGTGGCAACGCCTGAAGAGGAACTAGTCGGTGCACAGACTTGAGCTGCGGGCATCGGGCCTTAGTATGACCTTTCTGTCCGCACTGATAGCAGACCTTGTCCTTCAACAAGCAACGGGCAACATCATGCCCCTCTTTCTTGCACAGAGTACACACCACATTCTGCCTGGGAGCACCCCGAGTAGCATGCACCTGCTACTTTTGCGTCGCCGCCCTCTTCAAACATATCTCAGCAGGATGGCCCGACCGGCCACAAAAACTACAGACCTCCTTGCTCCTCTTCCACGAAGGAGCACCGGGCACTTGGGGGCCCTTTGCTTCAACAGCCTTCCTCTTCTCATTCCTCATCTGTTGTCCTCTTTTCTTCGCATTTTCGATGGCCTCTACCTTCAAAGCGGCCTCCACCGCCCCAGCATAACTCGCAGCTCCATGAGCCACTGCTAGCTGTTGTACATCGCTCCGCAGGCCACCGAGGAAATGCTTCGCTCTATCCTCCTCTGAGCTCACCAAACTAGGGGCAAAGCGAATGAGTTTGCTAAACTCAATCTCATACTCGCTGACTGAGAGCTGCCTCTGCTTCAGATGCAAGAAGTCGTTCATCAGCCTGTCTCGCTCCACTGACGGTAGAAATTTCCGCATCAAGATCTCCTTGAAGGAAGCCCAAGTGCTTCCTCCTACCATTCTCTCCTTCTCCCTCATCCACCAGCTCTTCGCTAACCCCTTCAGCTAGTAGGCGGCCAACATCACCTTCTGATCCTCAAACACTCCAGAGTAATGAAACATTTCTTCTATGGAAATCAACCAGTCATCCAATATCATGAAGTCTGCCCTACCATCGTAGGTAGGGGGTCGCAGTCGCTGGAACTGAGTGATGAAAGCCATCTCCGGGGGCACCACCACTGGAGGCACCAAAGTGGCTGGGGGTGCAGGAGGTGCGGAAACAGCTAAACCCGCAGCAGGATCCTGCGCTCTCGGGGCTAGTCCTGCCACCACGGACATCAGGGACTGGATCTGAGACTGAACGTCCACCATCTGCCTCGATAGAGCCTCATGGCTCTGCCTCAGACTTTCCATAACTGCACCGCTTTGAGGACCAGAAGACTCACCCTCAGATTGGGGAGTTGATCTCTCCACCCTACGCTTAGGCGCCATCCTAAAAAGATCAAACAAGCAATCATCAGAACTTAGTTCAACTATTAGGACAAAATAAACAGGTACAGACAAACCTACATAAGTACTTGCTTTCACTGCCAACTTGCTCTGGGGTTTTATATATATATATTTCGTTTTATACAGAGGAAATAATGTCATGCTTAACCTAAGATGGTTCACCACCATCACACTAACTCTTGTGCCTATATCGGGAATGCATGAATTTATATTCTTTTTGACTCAAAACCATGTGTGTACATATGTCATCTTGCAAGTCTTTAGCTTGGCACGTTGTGCTTATGCAATGTAATGTTATGCATGATTGTGCTATGCATTCTAAAAAGGCCCTAATGCATGTTATGAGCGGCGTACACATGAAAATGTTATGCATCCCATACTACATAACATTCTCATGCAACAAAAAAGAAAACGTGATAGTCGCATTCATGTGGTGAGGTTATGCATCCCATACTACATAAGCCTCACATGTTGCCTCCTATGGTGGATCCAAATACAAACACATATTATGCATCCCATACTACATAATATGTCCCGTATACTTCATGTTATGCTATGAGTGTAGTGTTCGTGCTTCAGCCAAGACGTGTTGATGACATATCGGTGTGTATGACATGATGTTAAACTTCTAATACCTACAAGGAAAGGTTGCCCGACAAATTGTCAAGCAACCTCGCTCTGATACCAACTGTCACAACCCGTATTTTCTCAGAAATAAGAAGTATCAGAGTAGGAGAACACACGCGTCGTGATGCCACGTCGGACAGGGGATAACTGCCGCCGTTCAGGCAACCACCAACTACTATGACTATGAAAAAAAACATAAGCTTAAATGATGTGAAAATCCATTGTATTCTAGAGGCCGTATCCCTCGGTTTCGTGGATCAACTAGTCCACCCTTCAAAATCAAACTTATACGTAGCGGAAAATACTTTATTCATTTTTTTAACATCCTAAGAGAATGCATAAGCGTCCCCAGGGGACACCTAAGACTATGCAAGACCCTAGATTTAACTTATATGATATATATAGAAAATGACCTTTTACGTGGTTTTGAAAGTAGAGATTAAGCTTTTTTTTATAAAAGAAAACATGATGTCTATGTGTTAGATATAATAATTGTTTTCTTTTACAGGCTTTAAAGTAACTAGCAAACTAACATAAATCATCCCAGAAGCAATTTTAATAACTCCAAAACAGGAAAACTAGCAGTATAAGCAAAGTACAAAGAATCTAAAAGAGAAACCACCAGTGGGCTCCAACAACTGACACGAACCCACTGGTGAGTAGGCATATCGGTACTACAAGTCTAAAGAAGCTACCTCCCAGGAGTGATGAAAAGAAAAACTCAGCAGCAGCTATAGCACTAGCAAGATTCAGAAGAAACCTAGCCGCACAGTCGGCTATAAACCTGAACCTGAGGCATTCAAAGAAAAGAACACCTCAGCAAAGCAATATATCAATAGGAAAATGAAACAATAGTATAAAGAAGAAGTGAAACAGGTAAGAATAAAGTAAACAAGTGAAGGAAAAATACTTGCCATGAGTGAGTAAAAAGGGGGTGCACCAAGTGCACGGGTGAAGTCAAGCCTCCCAAATCTCTGCAAGAAGGATTAGCAAAATAAATAAATCCTAGCATAAAGCTAGAGCAGAAAGAGTCACTTAATACTGGAGGTGGATAAAATCAGTAACCAGGGCCTAAGCTGGTGGCAACGGTCGAACCAAGTCTATCAGGCCTAAATATCTCAAGGTGTTGTGGTGGTGGCATCAGTCCAACTCAACCAAACAACCCATATAGTCTTAACAGACAAGAAGTAAAACAAGGGTGGCGGCATCGGTCCGACCCACCTCAAATCACATCCTACTCCAGCACTAAGTGACTCGGGAAAACCCTTGCTAGTGGTTCCATGAGCCACCAAGAAGTCACAATGAACCCCTAACACTCTAGAGCAACCCACCTAAGAGCCTTATATACAAACCAACGGACTGACCATCGAGTTTGTCCAAGGAAGTAGTTTGACACAAATAAAATGAAAGCAGAACGATACTGTAATTATGCAAGTCGTACGCCACTCAACTATACATGTACCATTAGTCGGTCACCATAAAAAAGGAATAGGTTAGACACCGGAACATGCATAATTAATTTGATACAAAGACATACATAATTAATTTGATACCTATCCACG
The DNA here is from genome assembly GCA_039583875.1 of Platanthera guangdongensis. Lineage (NCBI taxonomy): Eukaryota > Viridiplantae > Streptophyta > Magnoliopsida > Asparagales > Orchidaceae > Platanthera > Platanthera guangdongensis. The sequence goes on from CM077164.1 coordinate 121,263,384, forward strand.
CGCGATTAATTTGATACTAACAAAATGATTAATTTGACGCTAACATAAACAATCAACTTCATAATGAAACGTGTTGGTCTTGGTTCACACCCAAGGAAGAGAACCACAAGCTATAAGTTAAATGGAATGGCCAATATTTTTAGCAAGTGGGCACGACCGAATTTATTGAATAAATGAGCAAGTTCTAGCAACCCTAACCTTCAACTTTTGGACACGCCCTAACGACGATTATTGAACAAGTTCTAAGAACACAAAGAAAGAACAATAAGCTAATGATTCAATCCGGCCACAATCTAACAAGCATGAGATTTTGAACGAAACTAAGATACAACCCTTAACGGCATCCGGGCATGACTCAAAGTCCCAAAATACAACATTTAAACTAACATCTCATTTGGTACAAAAATCAGATCTAACACCCCTAACCATGAAACCGCAACCTAAAGCATGGAGGATTAGTACCCATAATTTCAGGTGAGCAAGGAAAAATTTAGGAGAGTAGAATCTGAAATCAAAATCAAGGGATCTATATAGAAATTACTTTGACAAGGGTGAAGGATGGACTTGCCTTGGTTTGCCTTTGAAGAACAAAAATCGGCCAAGCACCCTCTTCCCAACCGCCGGCCGCAAGCGACAATATAAGGAAAATCCTGGACAACATTTAGGGAAGGAAATCCTCCATCAAAGTTCGGAAAAACTGGACATCTACAACCCGATCGGAAAAAAAACGGGGAGGAACTCTCAAGATAGCTACCTTGGAATGGAGATCTTGACTGGAGGAGCACGAATCCGGCCTCAAATCGCGATTTCAAGCGGATCTGGGCGGTGAACCGGTAGTCGGAGCAGCCCCGGGCTTCCGCCTCTCGTCTTCCGCACGAAGGAACAGCGCCCCTTTTGTTTTTTTTTCTCTGGACAGTCGGCCGAATGGGGGGTGGAAGGGAAACCTAAATAACCTAATGATAAATCCTATATATATAAATCCTTTACCTAAATCAAATTTTAATTAAGCAATTGTACATATATACTCATATACCTTTACACACTTATACAAACCTATACATATGCCTCTACTATACACATACATGTACACCAACACATAAACATTTACTTATTCATATACTTATACACATAAATTTATTACACTTATAAATATATATATACTGCACCTACCCGCACACATGCATTTATAAAGCCTCCCACTTACGTGCACGCATGCATTAATACACTAGCACGCCTAAATCACTCACCAAACTAAAATGCGAAAAACATGAAAATACGCCCACATAAATGACGACTCGCTAACTAGCGACCGCCGGAATAACGCAGAAATTAACATTCTCGGATTCCGAACAAGTCCGCACCGTAGCTAAACACTCGGGCTACAAAAACATCGGCGAAGTCGGACACAACCTCCGACGACCACACACTCGGGCTAACCTCACCCGAAGCCAAAGCACAAGGATTCCCTAAGAGGCTCAACCGGGCCTCCAAAATAGACGCCGGCTAGCTGGGGAATCCATACAACAGGCGATATCCTCTAAGAACACCTAACGAGGTACTCTAACAACGGCACAAGCCGGAAATTCGCCAACGTAACGCCAAACGAGGATTTAAATAATTGCCAAAAAATTCGGGGGCGTTACAGCCTCCGTCGCTCCAGCTCCAGAAGTTGATGAAGAAGAAGAAACATCAGAGCATAGCACTTCAGGCTCTGAACTATCTGAAGGAGAGTTTTCCTTACTCTCAAGGAAATTCAAGAAGTTTCTTAATAAAATGAAACAATGGAAAGGTAAGGATGTCTCATACAGAAGATCGCGGTGCGATGGCGATCGACAAAGAAAAGGCTCAAGCAGCCACAAAAGGTACAATACTAAACAAAACAAATACATTTCAACTGACATCATTTGCTATTATTGTAATAAGCCAGGTCACGTCATTGCTGACTGCCGTCATAAGAAGAAGGAGGGTGGTAGAAGAGAAGAGATGAAATCCTCACACAACAAGAAGAGGAAAGAGAAGAGCCTCATAGCCAAAAAGAGCAAGACTCTTAGCGAATCCGACTCATTTGAGTCAAGTGAAGAAGAAGAAGCTTATTTTGGGCTAATGGCTCAAACAGATGATGAACAAGAGCCCTAGTTCACTGGGAAGGTAAACTCTCATACCCCTCTTTCAGATTCTGAAGTCTCTGAACGTGATTGCGAGGGTAGCTCCTCTGACGATGAGTCAGAATTAATGGCCTAGTACAAGGAGTTAATCATGGCTTACGACAAATGTCGTCGAGTCGTGAAGACTCAGGCTAAAGAGATCAAATCTCTAAAAGTCAAAGAGAGCATCTTGAGGGAGAAAGTCGCAAAGACTGTCTCCCTCGAAGAAAACTTCAATAATGCTATTGAAGAATATAACAAGGCTCTTCAGCACCTTGACCTTAAGGAGAAGATCATCAAAGATTTGGAAGCCCAACTTGCAGCTGAAAGGAAACTTGTTGAGAGTTTCTCGAAGCCCAAAACAGTTCTTCCATTTGTTATTGAATTCTCAGCAAAGGCCAAGGGAGCTGGACTAGGCCATGAAGAAGCTCTTAGTAAATCCTCTAAGAGAAACAAGAATCAATGGAAGAATAAGTCCGCCAAAAAGGCCTTAGCGAAAGAGAAGGGGAAAGCCCCTCAAGATCAAACTACATTCAAGAAAGTCATTTTTCCGACAAATGAGTTTGATTTTGACTCATCCTACAGGCACTTTGCTAGGCTTACTATGAAGAGCCAAAGTCCCGCTATCAAGGATGGACTCGACCCCGAAACTTTGGCAAAAGTGTCTTTAAGGCACCTTATGAAGAAGTTATTCTTCAGAGCTATGACCCTTTCAATCATGGGCATAACTTCAAGAAGGCACCAAAGACAAAGCCTGTTGTAGAGAAGCCCATAAAGGAGAAGAATCCATGTGATTGCCATCATCATGAGGCATCTTCCTCCAAGAATGCTACCCCTGCTAGACCACAATTCCAAAAGGTCAAGAAGGAGATCTTGAGGCAAAGGTACAGCAGATTTGACTGTTGGTGTTGTGGCAAGGTTGGTCACTTCGCCATAGATTGCTGGTTCAATTCCAGAAATGCTACAACCCCTCATGTCAGCAATATGAAAAAGACCGCTCATAATGCTAACACTCGTAGGGGGAGTACTCTAACCCGAGACCAAGGACCCAAACGTGTTTGGGTTCCTAAGGCAAATTGATTATGATTGCAAGTATGTCCAAAGGCCAACAAAACTCCAATCTGGTACTTGGACAGTGGATGCTCTCGGTATATGACCGGGACTAGAAGCCTCATTCAGAACTTTACTCCAGTCGTGAATGGACCAAAGGTCATCTTTAGAGGTTCATACCATGGAATCACTAGAGGGTATGTTATGATTACTAACGGCAATGTATCCTTCTCGGATGTGGCTTATGTCGAAGGATTGGAACACAATCTCATAAGCATAAGCCAGCTCTGCGATAAAGGATACATAGTTGAATTCCATGCTGATAAGTGCTTGATAAAATCCGTTGACAATATGGAAACGATTCTATCCGGCACTCGAAGCAGGAATATTTTCTTTTTAAATTTCATCTGTATAGATTCCTCTACACCAGTGTGTCTTTTAGCAAAAGATAGTGCATCTCTTGGTGACCAATGGCACAAGAGACTAGCAAATATTAATTTCAAAACTATTAATAAACTATTTTCAATGAACTTAGTACGTGATGCCCCAAATGTCAAATGAGTCAAAGACAGACCTTGTCATGCATGTATAAAAGGCAAGCAAACAAGGGCTACCTTTAAAAGCATTATTGGTAAAGACTCTAATAGATGTCTCCATCTATTGCAAATGGACTTGTTTGGTCCACTGCAAATTAGAAGTTTGGGAGGTAAGGACTATACATTGGTAATTGTTGATGATTACTCGCGCTTTGCGTGGGTGTTCTTTCTGAAACACGAGTCAGATACCTTCAACATCTTTACTAATTTTGTCAGGCAAGTCCAGAATGAATACAACTGCTCTATAGTCAAAATCAGAAGTGACAACGGAACAGAGTTTAAATCTGGGGCCATGACAGAATTTTGTGAAAGCTTAGGTATCTTTCATGAGTTATCCTCTCCTCGTACACCACAACAGAATGGAGTGGCTGAGAGAAGGAATAGAACACTCATAGAGGCCTGCAGGACAATGTTGAGTGATGCTTCACTACCGGAGTACTTCTGGGCTGAAGCCGTCAACACTGCATGTCACGTGCAAAATCGAGCACTCATAAACAAAGACCACAATAAGACACCTTACGAAATGCTGAAAGGCAGGAAACCAACAGTCTCATACTTTAGAATCTTTAGTTATAAATGCTTCATACTTAACAATGGTAAGTATCATACCACCAAGTTCAGCGAAAATAGCTTTGAAGGTATTTTTGTAGGCTATAATAGCCATAGTAAGGCATATAGGATATTTAATAAAAAAATCCTGGTGGTGGAAGAATCGATACATGTTGTATTTGATGAGACGAGCTTGCTGCAAAGCAATCCGTCTAGTGTGCTCATTGAAGATACATGTGAAAAGCTGAAAGAAACTAGCTTGGATGATCCGTCCGAAGTCAAAGGTGAGAAGTTCATTAAGATCACCACTCCAACTCCTATTGGAGAGGTTGATGATCAAAATGAAGAAGTCATCCAGGATGAAGAAATCACTCCAGTGATTGAAGATAATCCAGATGCAAGAACTCTAGAGCTCAGACATCTGAAGGATCACCCCATGGACCAGATCATAGGAGATCCCCGAGATGGTGTCAGAACTCGAAGAGGTACAACTAATGAGAATATTCATTTGAGTTTTATCTCACAGGTTGAACCAAAGAAATTTGAGGAGGCAAACTGATGGAGCCGACTTCCCACAACATGTTGCCAAGGAGCATCCTCCCTCTGACGATGATGGTGACCTGGTAGATTTGAATGGAGATGTCGGCCCGCAACACTTTGATGACGACGACAGCATGTTTACGGACGACCCTTGGAAGCGTCGCCACAATAGCCGTCCGGAGCGCAAGCCCAATTATTGGCGTCGCCACAATAGCCATCCGGAGCGCAAGCCCAATTATTATTTATTAATAATATATATTAATAAATAATAATTGAGTAATAATATATTTTATTAGTTGTTTTATTTCAAAATTATCATTTTTATTTCATGTTTAATTTCATGGATTATTTGTAACATGGTTATGTTATAAAACCATGGTGTATGATTGTGTCTTATTTCATTTTCATGTTGGGCTGCATGTAGCCCTTTTCCCTTGATTGTAAAGCCTATATAAAGGCATGTACTCCTTTGTTTTTCCGAAGTGAATGAATGAAAAGAAAACTAATTTCAAGATTGAAATCCTCCTCCTTCTCCAAGGCAAATTTTGGCCCCCTCTATTCCTCTTCTCCCTTGGCCGCCGGCCACCCTTCCCCTCCCATCTCTCTCGGCCTCCCTTCCTCTCCTTCCTCATCTCTACCTTTCCTCCTTGCTACACGAGCCATCTCTTTTCCCCAACCTCCAAGCTGTCACCTCCACTCTCACAAGTCCGGCTACCACCAAAACTCCTTAATCCGAGTCCCACCACCACCACCTTCACAAATCCGTCCACCCCACCTCTCACCTGAGGCCTCCTCCTCCTCACCAAATACTACCCCCACCCTATTCCCCTTCCTAAAAACCTTAAAGATCCTCTACCATATTCATCCCTTATTTACCATATTCAAAATATATCCCCGTCCTTAAATTCTCTACCTACCATATTTGAAATTATATCATTCCTTAATTATTTTCGATATCCTACCACCTTTCTCTCTCCTGCCTTATTGGGAAATATTATTTCCATATTCAAGAAGATTTTGCCGGGACTTTCCAAATAAAGCGTGATACGAAGAAGGCGACGAATTTCTCTCCCTCCGGCGTATCTCTAGCGGAGCCGTTGAAGAGCGATTCTAGTAGAGTGAACCGTATTCATCAAATCCGGTTGGGTAACGAACATCTCCACCTTTATGTGTTTCTCTTCTTTAGATAGATCTTGTGGCATTGGCAAATTGCGTGGCTTGTGTAACGCTTGAATTTTCGTGGCTAATTTCTTTTAGTTATTGTCGTGTTTATTTCTTTCGTTTAAGTTCGTGAGGCATGGCAGACCTCGTTTTATTTTGTTGGGAGAGAACCACCCTTGTCCGAATCTTTTGTTTTCGGTGGATTCTCTTTTGGTACAACAACGCTCGATCGAACCGTGTGTGTTTTTTTCGCTTGAGAGGACCTCGGCATATCGCCTTGGTATTATCTTAAGGGGCCTTGCAAACCCCCCTGTAATCTTTAATTAGTAACAATATTAATTGTCTCGTTGTTGCTTTAAGTGCTTGAGTGTGACGTGAGAGTTATCGGAGAACGTCGTGTTAGTTCCGTCGGCCACCCATACCGCTCGAAAGAGTGAGCCTACATCAATTTGGTATCAGAGGGAGGTTCTCGTCAATTTCCTAATTGGCACTCCTCCCCCTCTTATATGGCACGTACATATACACTCACCCGTTTCGTTGCAGATCAATATTTAGAAAATTAGTTTTCATAAAATGCATTGAAATTCCACAATTTCAAAGTTCAAATTAAAAACAAATAAATTTCAAAATTTCAAATTTCAAATTTCAAAATTCAAAATTCAAATTTCAAATTTCGAATTTTCAAATTTCAAATTTTAAAATTCAAAATTGAAATTTCAAATTTTAAATTTCAAATTTCGAAATTTAAAATTTAAAATTTCAAATTTCAAATTTCAAATTTCAAATTTCAAATTTCAAATTTCAAAATTTCAAATTTCAAATTTCAAGTTTCAAAATTTAAAATTCAAATTTCAAATTTCAAATTTCAAATTTCAAAATTCAAAATTTCAAATTTCAAATTTCCAATTTCAGAAATCCAAAAAAAAAATTATTTTTCATTAAGTCATTATTTTTATTAAGTTATTTTAAAATTTAATAGTTGGTCTGCAAATAGCGGCATATATTTTTATATTTTCAGCAAAATTCAAAAATAAAGTTTTTTTAATAATCCTCATATTTTTTTAGCAAGAAAATCTAATTTTATATATTTATAACCTTAGTGGCTAAGCAGGAACAATTACATCTTTGAAAATTAAGTAGGGTCAGGTTAGTTAGTCATTGCATGTGCACTAGTTCTGGGTGAGTTTTCTCTCCGGTTCTCACTAAATGGCATATGACATATATGCTACCCAGTTAGACTATTCCTATGCTAAGGATATGGCTAAACACACCCTTAGGGCACACCACATTTATCCTACTTATGACGGGTTAGAGTATCCCCAATGTTTTCGAGACTGGCTTAAGGGATTAGAACAATATTTTAATTGTCACTTATGGGATGACTACGAAAAGGTTAGCTTTGCCCGAGAGTGGTTAGTAGGTCGAGCCCAATTATTTTGGTTAAACGAAGAGCGTCGTGTTGGTAGCTATCATTATACTTGGCCGCACATGCGTAGCCTCCTCTCGGATCAATTTGATCCCGCCTACCTGCGCACTAATAGCACCACACCCGTTAGTAAGAATAGTTATGGCACCAGTCCCGTATCTGCTTATAGGAGTGACCCTATGCCTCAGGATAGATCCTATCTCTAGAGATGTAGTAATACCCAAAGTGTGTCTAGTCCCACATATAGGGAACATAAGCCATTTCAACCCCAAAATTTGAACTCGAAAGAGGTTACTATTAGGGTGCTAGCTTCTTTAGCCTCGACATCTAAGCCCTCTGGTATAGTGACTGATACCTCTGAGGATTCTTATGTGGATATAGAATCTCTGGATGATGAAGTTAATCAGCTAGGTGAGAGTCTTCCTTCACTTATGATAGTGCCTGACTCTCCTGTTGAACCTGAGGATGTGAATAGGAATAAGCCTGTCACTGACGACGAGGCAATTCTCGCTGACGCTTTTAGTGACGTTGAGGAGATTGGTTACCCTAGTGACCTGGATGAGGATTTCTCCCCGAGGAATCATCTCCACCCCCCTTCGACGATATTTTAGTCAGGGAGTCGTCTGATGACCCTGAGTCAGAAGACGTTCCGGCTGAGTCGGTAGAGTCATCCAATGTTGAAAGCTTACTTGTTACTAAATTAGGTGATGACTTGATAGGACTCGGTATTATTATGGTTGACCCAGAATTAATAGATGTTTCAACGGTATTGGAAGAGTCACCTTGGGATGGTTGTTCAATTTGGGATAATCTTATTGTGATACATCCGGGAGTTAGTTCATTTACGGTATCAACGCCGCTTAAAAGTCAAGTTAATTTTGATACTCCCCGGGATTCGATTTGCCCATCCCTTTATTTTGATTGTGACGACGTACCCACCTCATGGGAAGAGCCGGTCAACGAAGGTTGTAAAGCTTTGGTAGATTTACCATGCGCGGAAGACTTCTCTTTAGAGGACGGTTTCCCTGAGTGTCCGATAGACATTTCATTGATAGCTCCTTTACATGGGGCCGAAAACTGTTTAGAAATTTTATCGGATATGATTTTGCCTACCTATGATACGATCACTAATTCTGAATTAAATGAAGTATCGAATGAGTTGGAAGACTTGTCGGCTGAATTTTCAGTGAGGACGAATCCACAGTTTAATTTTTCCTATGATTTTAATAGCCTGCAACCAGAGGCTTGTTCTTGGACGAGTAATCCGTGTTTTGACGTTGAGTGTGACATAACTTCCCCTACGGAATCACCCATGTAGACTCTCCCTCCGGTTCATTTAACTCGAGTAGATGATTTGTTAGGACACGAGCGAGTCATTCGTAGCCCTTTATATTTGGAGAAGTTATTATTACCGCCTCCCCATTAGGCTTACTACGATGGATGTGGGTAAACGTAGTTGGTGACGAACGTTTTCTGCTGGCTATTCATTACGACATTTTTAAATCAAAATTTAATTCCAAATTTAAAACGAAAACGTTCGGCTCCACCAAAATAATTTTTGAATTTAAATCACTCGTGCCACCTGACATAGTTCCGTTATTTTCTACTTTTAATTCTAGTCATGTTGCACATGGGTTCACCCCACATGGTTTTAAGTTAATTAGGCGCATTCTTATCCTTTTAACCCATCAAAATGCGTCCTTTAATTTACTTGCGAGTTTGTGTCAAAAAGTCTCCCATCGTTGTGTGATTGATTTGGTTTTGGATTGTCTCACCCCTGAACGGATGCTCCCGGGCACCTTAGAAATAATAACGAATCGACTAGTCTATTCTTTACGAATTTTACGGAAGTTTGGTGACATGACATTTCTTTTAAAAGTTTCCACTTATTGGGGAATAAGCCCTATTTTAATCGTTACATACATTACGCTTTATGCTTTTATGACACTTGAAATGTCTACCTCTCCGTATATATTTTCCACTATGCTTTCTATTGGGTTGGGTGGTGATAGTTTCCTAGGATTGTTCTCCTTCTCGGTCTCCATCGGAGGTATGTTGGTGGATGTTGTTGAAATTCTTTTTTCCTTCTTTGGATAACGCGTATTTGAGGTCCCTCCAAGACCACCTTTTGCCATGCAGGTTCTTCTTCCCCGCCGATGACCTTCCAGGCGAGTACACACAGGTATACTCATCAGTGATGAGTATTTTTAAGAGGGGGAGGATTGATGGAGCCGACTTCCCATGACATGTGGACAAGGAGCATCCTCCCTCTGACGATGATGGTGACCCGGTAGATTTGAATGGAGACGTCGGCCCGCAACACTTTGATGATGGCGACAGCATGCTTACGGACGACCCTTGGAAGCGTCGCCACAATAGCCGTCCGGAGGGCAAGCCCAATTATTGGCGTCGCCACAATAGCCATCCGGAGAGCAAGCCCAATTATTATTTATTAATAATATATATTAATAAATAATAATTGAGTAATAATATAATTTATTAGTTGTTTTATTTCAAAATTATCATTTTTATTTCATGTTTAATTTCATGGATTATTTGTAACATGGTTATGTTATAAAACCATGGTGTATGGTTGTGTCTTATTTCATTTTCATGTTGGGCTGCATGTAGCCCTTTTCCCTTGATTGTAAAGCCTATATAAAGGCATGTACTCCTTTGTTTTTCCGAAGTGAATGAATGAAAAGAAAACTAATTTCAAGATTGAAATCCTCCTCCTTCTCCAAGGCAAATTTCTGCCCCCTTTATTCCTCTTCTCCCTTGGCCGCCGGCCACCCTTCCCCTCCCCTCTCTCTCGGCCTCCCTTCCTCTCCTTCCTCATCTCTACCTTGCCTCCTTGCTACACGAGCCATCTCTTTTCCCCAACCTCCAAGCCGTCACCTCCACTCTCACAAGTCCGGCTACCACCAAAACTCCTTAACCCGAGTCCCACCACCACCACCTTCACAAATCCGTCCACCCCACCTCTCACCCGAGGCCTCCTCCTCCTCCTCACCAAATCCGACCTCCACCGTATTCCCCTTTCTAAAAACCTTAAAGATCCTCTACCATATTCATCCCTTATTTACCATATTCAAAATATATCCCCGTCCTTAAATTCTCTACCTACCATATTTGAAATTATATCATTCCTTAATTATTTTTGATATCCTACCACCTTTCTCTCTCCTACCTTATTGGGAAATATTATTTCCATATTCAGAAGATTTTGCCGGGAATTTCCAAATAAAGCGTGATACGAAGAAGGCGACGAATTTCTCTCCCTCCGGCATATCTCTGGTAGAGCCGTTGAAGAGCGATTCTAGTAGAGTGAACCGGATTCATCAAATCTGGTTGGGTAACGAACATCTCCATCTTTATGTGTTTCTCTTCTTTAGATAGTTCTTGTGGCATTGGCAAATTGCGTGGCTTGTGTAACGCTTGAATTTTCGTGGCTAATTTCTTTTAGTTATTGTCGTGTTTATTTCTTTCGTTTAAGTTCGTGAGACGTGGCGGACCTCGTTTTATTTTGTTGGGAGAGAACCACCCTTGTCCGAATCTTTTGTTTCCGGTGGATTCTCTTTTGGTACAACAACGCTCGATCGAATAGTGTGGGTTCTTTTCGCTCTAGAGGACCTCGACATATCGCTTTGGTATTATCTTAAGGGGCCTTGCGAACCCCCCTGTAATCTTTAATTAGTAACAATATTAATTGTCTCGTTGCTGCGTTAAGTGCTTGAGTGTGACGTGAGAGTTATCGGAGAACGTCGTGTTAGTTCCGTCGGCCACCCATAACGCTCGAAAGAGTGAGCCTACATCACAAACTCAGATGCATCATGGATAATGGCAATGGAAGAAGAGCTAAATCAGTTCAAGCGCTGCAATGTGTGGAAGCTTGTTCCAAGACCCAAAGGAAAGAACATCATTGGAACAAAATGGGTCTACAAGAACAAGATGGACGAAGACGGAACTATCATAAAGAACAAGGCCAGACTCGCCGCTAAAGGCTATCGTCATGAAGAAGGAATCGACTTCGACCAGACATATGCTCCAGTGGCGAGGCTGGAGGCAATAAGGATGTTCCTAGCATATGCTGCTTTCAAAGGCTTCACCGTCTATTAGATGGATGTGAAGTCGGCCTTCCTAAATGGTAACATAAAGGAGGAAGTGTATGTGGAACAACCTCCAGGTTTCGTTGATCCTAACTTTCCTGATTATGTCTATTTTCTGCACAAGGCCCTATATGGTCTGAAACAAGCTCATACAGCTTGGTATGAAATGCTGTCTACCTTTCTACTTGAGAACAAGTTCACAAGGGGAAAGATAGACAAGACATTATTTCTTAGGGAAATAAAAGGCATGATTTTGCTAGTGCAAATCTATGTCGACGACATTATTTTTGGCTCTACAGATGACAACCTCTGCAAAAAGTTCTCAAAACTTATGCAAGGGAAGTTTGAAATGAGCAGTATGGGCGAGCTGAAGTATTTCTTAGGGCTTCAGGTGAAACAATCTGAAGATGGAATTTTCATCTCACAGACCAAGTTCACCAAAGAGCTAATTAAGAAATTCGGAATGGAGAACGCAACCTCTATGAGGACTCCAATGGGCTCAACTATGTCTCTGGACAAGGATGAAAAAGGGAAACCTTTTGATGAAACCAAGTACAGAAGCATAATTGGATCCTTGCTCTACCTTACTGCCAGTAGGCCTGACATAATGTTTTCAACATGTTTCTGTGATAGATTTCAGGTGAACTCTAAGGAATCTCATTACGCTGCTGCAAAGCTAATCCTGAGATACCTTAAAGGTACACCAAATCTTGGCTTATGGTACCCAAGAAGTAATGACATCGAACTAATTTGGTTTTCAGATGCAGATTTTGCAGGTAGCAAAGGCGACCAGAAAAGCACCTCAGGGACTTGCCAATCCTTCGGAAGAAGGCTAATCTCCTGGAGTAGCAAGAAGAAGAACTGTGTCGCAATCTCAATGGCCGAGTCAGAGTATATCTCTGTAGGCAGTTGTTGCACACAGTTGCTATGGATAAAGAATCAGTTCGAGGACTAAAACCTGCAGTTCAAGGATATTCCTTTGTACTGTGACTCCTCCAGTGCAATCGCAATCGCCAACAATCCAGTCTCCCACAGCCAGACAAAGCACATCGAGCTAAGGTATCACTTCATCCGGGAGTATGTGGAGCATGGAGACATAGATCTGTAATATGTGCCTACAAATAGGCAAATTGCAGACATTTTCACAAAGCCGCTGGACGAGACCAAGTTCTCGTTCTTCAAGACTGAGCTTGGGATGCTCAATAAGGAGGACTAAAGAAGATGGAATGACAAATAGGCAAGAAACTTCAGGGGTTAATCAAAATTTATATTTTCTAAAATTTTCAAAGTTTGACTTGAGAAGTATAAGACATACTCGAGTATGTTAATTCACCTACTCGAGTCACTACCGACTTACCTACTCGAGTACTTTTCTCTTCCTACTCGAGTAATTTCTGAAGACCTACTCGAGTAACTACTTACCTACTCAAGTAGTCTATATATCTCTCGCGTAATGTTTGCCAGATTTGGAAATTTGTTCTATTCGCCACCCAAGGCTAAATGACGCCTCTTCCCTCTATTTAGTTAATTCCCTTTAAATTAATTAGATGTAATTTAGGGTTATATATATGAAATTCCGAAAACACAAACCTACACGAAATCATTTTGTTCTCTCGAGTACCCTCTGTCGTTTCGCCGCCTCCGCCGCTGTTGCAGAGCCGCTTCCCTCCTCACCACTTCCAGCCAAACGCAGCCATGGCCACTTATTCCAAGATAAGAGTTGAATCAGAACTCGTTATCGCAGGTATTGCAGAGCTCTCAGATGACTTCCACAACCTTCTCATCCTTCTCGACACCGCCGGCCTCTCCTTCATCCTCCAGGAACCCTGCCGAATTTTATTCCCAGAAGTAGCCGAATTCTTTTCCAATCTAAAGGTCAAAAGGAATGGAAAAGTCCTGAAATCCAAAGTGAAGGGTTTGAAAATTAAGTTCACCAAGACCTCTGTCTCTCAGCTTCTCCGATTGCCGCTTGTCGATGAAGAAGATCACTTAGTTGCTGAAGACTCTGACAGAACAGCCCTATTCTGTGGCTTTTCAACTGATGCTCGGTACTTCAAAAGGTCAGACATGAATACAAAAGGAAAATTTCTGGTTGATGTTATTGAGAAAATTTTACTGTGCAAGACACACTCCATTAGAGACATTCCATCATATTTCTTCGACATAATGCAAGCAATTGTCTGCTGCAAGAAATACCAATTTGGTATGCTGATTCTGGATAAAATCAAGGACAGTTTAAAATCCACCAACTACGCCAGAATTATCTCTCTGCTCCTCCATGAAACAAATCCTGAGGTCTTCAACTTCTCCAAAGGGACCCCTCTGTCACATCCCGCATTTTCTCATTTATATAATGAATCAGAGCACGAGAAAACTACGAGCTGTGATGCCACGTCAAGCAGGGGATAACTGCTGACGCTCAGGCAACACTCTAATCCTTCAAATCATAAGTTAAAATGAATAGAAAACTGATTTTTAAATTAATTGGCCGTATCCCTCGGCTCAGTGGATCAGATAGTCCACGGTTTGGAAACTATTTTATACGTAGCGGAAAAAAACTTCATTTATGCTAAACATCCTAAAAGAGCGCATAAGCGTCCTAAGAGGACAACTTACACTATGCAAGACCCTAGATTTCAATTTATAATATTTATAAAGAAAACCATCTTTTTACGCATTGGAAAATAGAGTTTGAGCTTTTATAAAACATGCTGATCATGCAATACATATAGTAGTTCTTTTATAGGGTTTAAAGTAACTAGCAACCTAGCATAAAACATTCCCAGAGAGCAAGTGAAACTACCACCAAAACAGGTAAACTAGCAGCTAAGCAAATACTTAATATCACAAAGGAAAATCACCAACGAGCGTCAACAACCTGACACGAACTCGCTGGTGAGCATGTATGTCTGTACTACAACAAGACTAAAGAACTACCTCGACAAGCGAGGAAAACACTGCCAAAGCACAGTCCACAGAGAAACTCCTGAAACTAGCCGCACAGCCGGCTACAGACCTGAACCTGAGGCATTCAAAAGAAGAACACCTCAGCAAGAAATAATGAAACAAGTGGCAAAGAAGCATCAGATAATAATTGAATAAAAGAACAGAAAGAAAAATGGTTACCAACCCTGCAAGAGTAAATGCCGAAAAACTCAACTAAAGAATCCAAAAGAGGACAAAATGCAGGTGTAATAATCAGTAAAGTGAGAGAAATGCAACAAGTACAGAAACGTACCAAACTCCGCTCAAGCCTGCAGAGACAGAAGGAAACCAATATGCATCAAATGAATAGTAAGAAGGAACTAACAGTCCTAAACTTGTAAATCATTAGCACTGGCACAAATCCCAAACCTGTGTCGGAGACTAAGAACAGTCACAATCGAACAACCAGGTCCAGGTGTCTCAAGAGTACTAAAGGGGCCGCCACAGGGTCCACACACATAGAGTTCCAACCTCTTACAGGAACCCAAAAAAAATATCCAAAGGAGGGAATGGTGGTGGCCACGGCTCGATCTCCCCTGGTACCATACTCCTTCAGAAACCCAGCTACCACATGCTAAGGATCCACGATTCGGCGCCAAAGTTAGCCGACAACACCACTTAGAAGCTACCAAGTTCTACGACCAAAACCCGCCGAATATTTCCCCCTACCCGCCGATTTATTTTCCCCTACCCGCCGAACTATTTCCCCCTACCCGCCGAGTACAACTAAAATAAAACCGATAACTTCCTAGTTTAGGCCGATCACAAGCCCTAAAATAGGAATATTCCAAATTTCACCTATTCTACGACCAGGAGAAAAGAATAATACAACAAAATGCAACTCATGGAGGCACGCAAGAGGGGAGAAATCCACTTGCCTCAAATCGACCTTGAAAACGTCCTCCCAAAAACTCCACCACGTAGATCCGTCCAAAAGGGGACACGCGGAGACGAGATCTACGAAAAAACGGTCAACCGGGGTTAGGGCCGAAAAAATCTAAGGCGAAACGGTCACCGAAACGGGAAAAACTTACCGCGATCTCGAAGCTCTCGCCGAGAGCTTTCCAACGCCGCGATCGGATCGAAATTCCGTCCACCGGATCGGCGGTGGCGGCCGCCGGAAGTTTCGCGAACGGAAGGGTTCCGCACTCCGCAAAAATTCCGCACAGGAGGGGGGGGGGGGGGGGGGCTGATCGGGGAAGAAGAAGAGCTTTCATTCTTTAAGTTATATATATATATATATATATAATAAAATAATAATATATATATATAAAGTATATAGATATAATAATAAATATATATTTTAATATATAAACTTAACAAAGGGGAGGGAGCCCTGTTCGGTGAGATGATTCTCACCGAACATATGATTCGGTGAGAATCATTCTCACCGAATCATATGAATTCGGTGAGAATCATTCTCACCGAACTCTACTTTTTTTTTTTTTTATTATTTTATTTATTTTTTTTATATAAATAATTATATATATATATAAAAAAAAGATATAACCTTATATCCTTACGAAGGGCCAAACGCGCGCCGAATCGAACGAAATTCGCACCGTAGGCGAATGACGACGCTACGAATCCAACGGCGAAGTCGAAATCGAATTCCGACGCACCGTTTTCGAGATAATAATTTCTAAAGTTAACGGCGTACGCGAAAACATACAAACTACAATCGCGCGCCGAGGCTCCAAAAATGCTCGGAACGCGACGAAACTTGACGAGCAAGTCTAAAATTAGCCGATCTAATTTCCTAATATAAAATTTTCCACTCCCGACGCAAATCCCAAAATTTGGCCGGTCAAACCTAACGAACGCAAACGCGCTACGACAAAGTCGGTAACACAATCCGACGAACAAAACTCGGGCAAATATCTCCCAAGGCCAAAACACAAGCATTCCCCAAGAGGCTCCACCGAGTCAACAAACAGACCTCGGCTCGCTAGGGAATCTTGCTACCAGGCATCACCAAGCCACAAAGGGAACCTAAAGAGCTAAAAGCACGCTCTAACAACGTCACCTGACCAACACGCGCTAACAAAACGCTCTGACGTCATAATATGACAAATAAGAAATTAAATAAATCACAGGAAAATCGGGGGCGTTACAGTCACTCCCCCTAAAAGAAAGTTTCGTCCCGAAACTTTACGCACAAAACACTGCTACCAAAGAAGGGAAAGAAAATAATCAAGGGTTATCGAATGCTTACTGAGCACAACTAGGAGAACAAATGAGGATGCACCTCCCTCATAGCTGACTCCAGCTCCCAAGTCGCGCTCTCCACGTCTTGGTTTCTCCACAGAATCTTTACCATCGGTATTGTCTTTCTCCGCAACACTCGATCTTGCACATCCAGAACACGAATAAGAACTTCCACGTAGGAAAGGTTAGGCTCCAACTGGGGCACTGCATCCAGCACTTGTCTGTCACTTAGCACACACCTCCGCAGTTGGCTCACGTGAAAAAGATTGTGCACGCCAGGAAAATTTTCGGGCAATTTCAACTTGTAGGCTGACACACCAATCCGCTCCACAATTTCAAATGGTCCCACATACCTTGGGTCCAACTTATGGTTCTTATCGAACCTCTTCACTCCAACCATCGGGGAAACCTTAAGGAATACCATGTCCCCCACAGAAAATTCCAAAACGGACCTACGCCGATTGGCGTTCTTCTCGTATCGCTCTTGAGCTATCTGAAGCTTCTCTCGAATAAGCTTAACAGAAACTTCCATTTCTTCTAAGGCATCTGGACCTAACATCGGCCTCTCACCAACCTCAGCCCAAAATAGAGGAGTTCTACATCGTCTTCCATATAGCGCTTCGAAAGGAGCCATTTGCAGACTCTCTTGATAACTGTTATTGTATGCGAACTCCATCAACCTCAAGCGTTCATCCCACGCTCCTCCGTGGTCTAATATATAACAACGGATCATATCTTCCACAATCTGATTAACACGCTCTGTTTGACCATTGGTCTGTGGATGATATGCGGTAGAATATCTCAAGTCAGTTCCCAATCCTTCTTGAAGGCTCTTCCAGAAACGAGACGTAAACCTGGAGTCTCGATCTGATACTATACTTACGGGTACTCCATGTAACCTGATAACTTCATTCAAATATAGCTCCGCTATCTTCTTCATCGAGTAACCAATCTGAAAGGGTACGAAGTGTGCACACTTTGTTAATCTATCAACAATCACCCAAACAGAGTCATGCCCTCGGGGAGATCTCGGCAAACCAGTAATGAAATCCATTGAGATACTCTCCCACTTCCAAGTTAGAATCTCTAAAGGCGCTAACTTTCCACCAGGCCTTCCATGATCAGCCTTAACTCTTTTGCATGTAAAACACTCTGACACAAACCTTGCAATGTCACCCTTCATCCCAATCCACCAGGCAATCTGTTTCAAGTCCTTATACATTTTTGTAGACCCTGGATGGTAGGCCACACTTGAACCGTGTGCCTCACTACACAACTTATCTCGAATATCTCGAAAATTGGGGACGCAAAATCTACCGCGGTACTTTAGAGTACCCGCATCATCGATCGAAAAGTCAGGCAGCTCCCCCTTCTCAGTTCTATTATGAAGGTGCAGTAGATCAGGATCGTCCTTTTGATGAAGCCTCGTAAGCGAAATCCATGAAGGCTCAGACACTTCCAAACTGCTTGGCGAGTCACCTCTACCAACTGAAATATCCATTAAAAGAAACTCTTCTACCAACAATTCAGTGGAGAGATTGAAAATTTTCCCTGTCTTCCTGCTTAAGGCGTCGGCTACCACGTTAGCCTTACCCGGATGGTATAAGATCTCCACTTCATAATCAGCCACATACTCTAACCATCTGCGCTGGCGCAAGTTCAACTCCTTTTGAGTGAAGACGTACTTCAAACTCTTATGATCTGTATAAATCTTGCACTGCGCGCCATACAACAAGTGTCTCCATAATTTTAATGCATAAATAACTGCTGCGAATTCCAAGTCATGCGTAGGGTAGTTCCTTTCATGAATCTTAAGCTGTCTTGACACATACGCAATCACTTTTCCTTCTTGCATCAGCACACAACCAAGACCCACGTGGGATGCGTCCACGTAAACGGCATAGTCTAATCCTTCCGTAGGCAATGTCAATATCGGAGCAGTGCACAGTCTATTCTTTAGCTCTTGGAACGCTTCTTCGCACTTATCGCTCCACACAAATGCTGCATTCTTCTGGGTCAATTTGGTCAATGGCGCAGATAACGTAGAGAAACCCTCTACAAATCTTCTATAGTAGCCAGCCAACCCTAGGAAGCTTCTTATTTCTTTGGGTGTGGCAGGCCTCGTCCATTCCATAACTGCGGCTATCTTTTCTGGGTCGACAGAGATTCCGTCCTTGTTAACCACATGACCCAGGAAAGAAACCTGAGGCAACCAGAACTCGCATTTACTTAGCTTGGCGAACAACTTATGGTCCCTCAAGGCAGACAATACTAGACGCAAATGTTGGTCATGCTCCTCAACATTGCGTGAATACACCAACACATCGTCTATAAATACGACCACAAACTTGTCCAGAAAGTCCTTGAAGACCCTGTTCATCATGTCCATGAAAGCAGAAGGTGCGTTGGTCAAACCGAACGACATCACCAAAAATTCAAAATGTCCATGTCGGGAACGGAAGGCAGTCCGCGGTATATCTGATTCACGGATCCTTAACTGGTGGTAGCCCGAACGAAGGTCAATCTTAGAGAACACGGCGCTGCCTCGCAGTTGATCAAACAAACCGTCTATCCTTGGCAACGGATACCTATTCTTGATCGTTACCTTATTTAGCTCTCTATAATCGATGCACAACCTCATCGATCCATCCTTTTTCTTGACGAACAAAACGGGAGCACCCCAAGGCGAAGAACTCGGCCTTATAAATCCGTTCTCAAGCAACTCGTCTAACTGGATACGCAACTCCTCCAGTTCGCGTGGGGCCATCCGGTAAGGCGCCTTGGCAATAGGACGCGTACCCGGCTCCAAATCTATAACAAACTCCACGTCTCGATCAGGCGGGAGACCAGGAAGATTAGCTGGAAAGACATCAGAAAAATCACGAACCACCGGGATCTTCTCCAAACACGGCAAACTAACCTTGGTTTCTAAAACCGAAACCAAACAAGCAAAACATCCTGAATCTACAAGCTTCCGAGCACATACCGCCGATATAGTCGGAGAATCCTGGCGCGGATAACCGTAAACACTCCCGGGCTGACCGTTGTCCATCCTGAAGTCCAAGCGTTTACCCTTGCATTGGATCACAACATCATATCTGGACAACCAGTCCATGCCTAGGATCACATCGAAGTCTTCCAGATCTAACAGCTTCAAATCAGCAAACGCGAGGAAATCGCCTAACAAAATTGGACAACTCTGGATACCCTGGTCCGAAACTACAGATTCGCCTGAAGGAAACTTGACACAGAACGCATCACCAACATGATCGAGACCCAAACGGTAACGCTCTACGAAGGCCCTAGCCACAAATGAGTGGGTAGCGCCGGAATCGAACAGAACACGCGCCCAGCGGTTCTTTACCTTAAATCGTCCTATAAAATTGCACACGCGACTAAGGAAGCGAACGCTCAAAACTATAACTATGAGCTAAACATTAGAACTAGGGAAGAATCTAACCTGATATCACTTGCGTGGACGTCTGAGCTTCGTCCATAGAGACCACGTTCAACTTTCCTTTCCCCTTGTCCACTCGCTGCGGCGGCGGCAAGGCCTGAAGAGGAACTGGCTGCAGAGTAAGCTGAGCTTGCGGGCACTGATACTTGAGATGACCCTCTTGACCGCACAAGAAACAACTTCTCGTCTTCTTCCAGCAATGGGCAGCATCGTGCCCCGGCTTCTTGCATACCGAACAAAGCAAATCTTTCTTTTGGACACCTTGGATTGCATGAATCTGCTCTTTCTTTTGAGCTCCTAACCTTTGATAACATCTTTCCAATGGATGGCCCGGTCGGCCACAGAAACTGCATACCTCCTTGTTTCTCTTCCTCGGAGCAGCGTCAGGGACCTGAGCACTCTTACCCTCATCAGATTTTCTTTTATCCTTCCTCAGTTGTTGACCTCGATTCTTGGCATTATCAATTGCCTCTACCTTTAAGGCAGCTTCCACCATACCGGCATAACTTGAGGTCGCATAGGCACTTGCTAATTGCTGGACGTCACTCCTTAGCCCAGCCAGAAATCGCTTGCTTCTATTTTCATCGGAACTCACCAAGTCTGGGGCAAATCGGCTTAGCTTACTAAACTCGATTTCGTACTCACTAACCGTGAGCTGCCTCTGCTTTAAGTGCAGGAAATCATTCATCAGACGGTCCCTCTCGACCGATGGCAGAAACTTGCTCAGAAGTAGCTCCTTAAAGGACTCCCAGGAACACCCGTCCTTCAGACCTTCTTTCTCCCTCAGCCACCAGCCCTTCGCCAACCCCTTGAGCTGATATGCGGCTAACATCACCTTCTGGTCATCAGTGATCCCGGAGTATGAGAACATCTCCTCGATTGATATCATCCAATCGTCTAAGACCATGTAATCTGCCTTGCCATCATACGTCGGAGGCCTAAGTCGCTGAAACTGAGAAATAAAGGTCATCTCTGGTGGCACCACGACCGGAGGCACCAGAGGAGCGGGGGGAACAGGGACAGCTTGACCCACCACAGGGTCCTGAACTCTCGGAATCTGCCCTGCCACGACTGCTAACAAGGACTGGACCTGAGACTGCAAATCCCCTACTTGCTTTGACAAGGCTTCATTGCTTTGTCTC
Organism: Platanthera guangdongensis; assembly: GCA_039583875.1. Classification (NCBI taxonomy): domain Eukaryota; kingdom Viridiplantae; phylum Streptophyta; class Magnoliopsida; order Asparagales; family Orchidaceae; genus Platanthera; species Platanthera guangdongensis. Next base: position 121,284,751 of record CM077164.1, read on the forward strand.
AGACCTTTTATCACTGCGCTGCTCTGCGCACCTGATGATTCTCCCTCCGACTGGGGAGTCAACCTTGTCGAAGGACGCCTCGACATTCTAATGGAACAACAAAACACTAATTAGACACCTAGCCCACCCTCTAGAACCAAACAACATAGTACAAACAATACATACTTAAGTACTTGCTCATGCTGCTAACTTGCTCTGGGATTTTTTTCAATAATGATGATATGCTTATCCTACGATGATTCACTATCATCACACTAACTCTTGTGCCTAGATCGGGAATGCATGAATTTATATTCTTTTTGACTCAAAATCATGTGTGTACACATGTCATCCTGCAAATCTTTAGCTTGGCACGTTGTGCTTATGCAATGTTATGCTATGCATGATTGTGCTATGCATTCTAAAAAGGCCCTAATGCATGTTATGAGCGGCGTACACATGAAAATGTTATGCATCCCATACTACATAACATTTCCATGCAACGAAAAGGAAAACGTGCTAGCCGCATTCATGTGGTGAGGTTATGCATCCCATACTACATAACCCTCACATGTTGCCTCCTATGGTGGATCCATATACAAACACATATTATGCATCCCATACTACATAATATGCCCCGTATACTTCTTTATGCTCATGAGTGTAGTGTTCGTGCTTTAGCCAAGACGTGCTGATGACATATCGGTGTGTGTATGGTATGATTCTAAACACCTAACACTTACAGGGACAGGTTGCCCGACAATTTGTCAAGCAACCTCCCTCTGATACCAACTGTCACATCCCGCATTTTCTCATTTATATAATGAATCAGAGCACGAGAAAACTACGAGCTGTGATGCCACGTCAAGCAGGGGATAACTGCTGACGCTCAGGCAACACTCTAATCCTTCAAATCATAAGTTAAAATGAATAGAAAACTGATTTTTAAATTAATTGGCCGTATCCCTCGGCTCAGTGTATCAGATAGTCCACGGTTTGGAAACTATTTTATACGTAGCGGAAAAATACTTCATTTATGCTAAACATCCTAAAAGAGCGCATAAGCGTCCTAAGAGGACAACTTACACTATGCAAGACCCTAGATTTCAATTTATAATATTTATAAAGAAAACCATCTTTTTACGCATTGGAAAATAGAGTTTGAGCTTTTATAAAACATGCTGATCATGCAATACATATAGTAGTTCTTTTATAGGGTTTAAAGTAACTAGCAACCTAGCATAAAACATTCCCAGAGAGCAAGTGAAACTACCACCAAAACAGGTAAACTAGCAGCTAAGCAAATACTTAATATCACAAAGGAAAATCACCAACGAGCGTCAACAACCTGACACGAACTCGCTGGTGAGCATGTATGTCTGTACTACAACAAGACTAAAGAACTACCTCGCAAGCGAGGAAAACACTGCCAAAGCGCAGTCCACAGAGAAACTCCTGAAACTAGCCGCACAGCCGGCTACAGACCTGAACCTGAGGCATTCAAAAGAAGAACACCTCAGCAAGAAATAATGAAACAAGTGGCAAAGAAGCATCAGATAATAATTGAATAAAAGAACAGAAAGAAAAATGGTTACCAACCCTGCAAGAGTAAATGCCGAAAAACGCAGCTAAAGAATCCAAAAGAGGAGAAAATGCAGGTGTAATAATCAGTAAAGTGAGAGAAATGCAACAAGTACAGAAACGTACCAAACTCCGCTCAAGCCTGCAGAGACAGAAGGAAACCAATATGCATCAAATGAACAGTAAGAAGGAACTAACAGTCCTAAACTTGTAAATCATTAGCACTGGCACAAATCCCAAACCTGTGTCGGAGACTAAGAACAGTCACAATCGAACAACCAGGTCCAGGTGTCTCAAGAGTACTAAAGGGGCCGCCACAGGGTCCACACACATAGAGTTCCAACCTCTTACAGGAACCCAAAAAAAATATCCAAAGGAGGGAATGGTGGTGGCCACGGCTCGATCTCCCCTGGTACCATACTCCTTCAGAAACCAAGCTACCACATGCTAAGGATCCACGATTCGGCGCCAAAGTTAGCCGACAACACCACTTAGAAGCTACCAAGTTCTACGACCAAAAACCGCCGAATATTTCCCCCTACCCGCCGATTTATTTTCCCCTACCCGCCGAACTATTTCCCCCTACCCGCCGAGTACAACTAAAATAAAACCGATAACTTCCTAGTTTAGGCCGATCACAAGCCCTAAAATAGGAATATTCCAAATTTCACCTATTCTACGACCAGGAGAAAAGAATAATACAACAAAATGCAACTCATGGAGGCACGCAAGAGGGGAGAAATCCACTTGCCTCAAATCGACCTTGAAAACGTCCTCCCAAAAACTCCACCACGTAGATCCGTCCAAAAGGGGACACGCGGAGACGAGATCTACGAAAAACGGTCAACCGGGGTTAGGGCCGAAAAAATCTAAGGCGAAACGGTCACCGAAACGGGAAAAACTTACCGCGATCTCGAAGCTCTCGCCGAGAGCTTTCCAACGCCGCGATCGGATCGAAATTCCGTCCACCGGATCGGCGGTGGCGGCCGCCGGAAGTTTCGCGAACGGAAGGGTTCCGCAATCCGCAAAAATTCCGCACAGGAGGGGGGGGGGGGGGGGGGGGGGGGCTGATCGGGGAAGAAGAAGAGCTTTCATTCTTTAAGTTATATATATATATATATATAATAAAATAATAATATATATATATATAAAGTATATAGATATAATAATAAATATATATTTTAATATATAAACTTAACAAAGGGGAGGGAGCCCTGTTCGGTGAGATGATTCTCACCGAACATATGATTCGGTGAGAATCATTCTCACCGAATCATATGAATTCGGTGAGAATCATTCTCACCGAACTCTACTTTTTTTTTATTTTATTATTTTATTTATTTTTTTTATATAAATAATTATATATATATATAAAAAAAAGATATAACCTTATATCCTTACGGAGGGCCAAACGCGCGCCGAATCGAACGAAATTCGCACCGTAGGCGAATGACGACGCTACGAATCCAACGGCGAAGTCGAAATCGAATTCCGACGCACCGTTTTCGAGATAATAATTTCTAAAGTTAACGGCGTACGCGAAAACATACAAACTACAATCGCGCGACGAGGCTCCAAAAATGCTCGGAACGCGACGAAACTTGACGAGCAAGTCTAAAATTAGCCGATCTAATTTCCTAATATAAAATTTTCCACTCCCGACGCAAATCCCAAAATTTGGCCGGTCAAACCTAACGAACGCAAACGCGCTACGACAAAGTCGGTAACACAATCCGACGAACAAAACTCGGGCAAATATCTCCCAAGGCCAAAACACAAGCATTCCCCAAGAGGCTCCACCGAGTCAACAAACAGACCTCGGCTCGCTAGGGAATCTTGCTACCAGGCATCACCAAGCCACAAAGGGAACCTAAAGAGCTAAAAGCACGCTCTAACAACGTCACCTGACCAACACGCGCTAACAAAACGCTCTGACGTCATAATATGACAAATAAGAAATTAAATAAATCACAGGAAAATCGGGGGCGTTACACCCTCTTCACCACATGAAGAAGGTCTCCATCTCTTCCATTCAGAGATGGGATCTCAAGCTATAGAATTCTGACCAAGCTGCAAAGATTTTAGAAGTTCCAGAGGTTCCAGCTATAGAGGACATGACTCCATCTCCCTCTCCTCATCATGTGGCCAGCTCCTCTAGTGCACTAAGTGAGGAGGAGCCTGCTCCTTCTAGCCAAGTCAGGCAGCCCTCTCCTCAGCCAGAAATTCCTTCCCTACCTCATACTCCACAAAATCCAGCATCTCCCTCAGATGAGATACCTCCAGAATCTCTTCTCTCCACAACTGCTGCCATAGATGCTATGATTGCAGAGCTCTCTGAAGAAGTATTGCCCATTCCTCCTCTATCTCCTCCAGCTCCATCCTCTGAATGTCACAAGGACTCCACTCCAGCACAGTCTCCTATACATTCTCCAGCCAGAACTCCAGCCAAATCTCCAGATACCCTCAAAGACTAGCCAGACACCATTCTTATTTCTGATGAGCCCTCTCTAGAGCTAGCTGAGGCCCCTCTCAAAAATCTAGAATTCTCTCTCCCTCAGGATACAGAAGAAGGGGTTACTCTCATTCCTACCACTAGAGCTCACAGCTCTGTGATAATTGAGGAAATAGCTCCTTGGGTAACTCCTTCTCTCCCTACTACTGCTCCCTCTACTGCTGCTGTTACAGTCTCTTCCTCCTCAGATTTGCTGCAACATATTACAATTCTTCTTCAAGAATAAAGAAATTATTTTAATACTTCTTTAAAGATAGTAACTGACAAGGTCACTACTCTAGAAATTGATATGAGCAAAGGCTTTGCTGAAATTCAGCATAATACTGACAGGCTCAAGTATTTATTCCAACTTGGTGGCAAAGCCCTTGACCACAATATCACTATTGTTGGCAATGTTATGGAACAAGGTGTCACCCTTGCAAACAATCAGATAGAGCTAGACAAGAGAAATGAAGCTAACAAAATGAAAATCTGTGAAGAAGTTGGCCTTTTCAAAGAAGACACCATAGAGAAACTATCTGTTGAAATCATAAAGGGGGAGGGATTGTTTAAAGAACTCAAAGAACAGGTAGAAAAATCTACTGCTCAGAAGTCAGATGTATGAGAAGCTCATGTGGAGACCATTCATGATGATGTGCTAGCCCATATATAGAGTGTCAAATTTCACACCTATGACACTACTGTCTGTATGCACAATCAGATTCTGCCAGACCTTGCAGTTGACCCCAACATCATTCCCCATCATCTCAACCCTCTAGCTACAGATGTCACTGCCCCAGTTATTCCTCTGTAACTGACTCTCTCTCCCAGGCCTGGAGACTCAGTTGCTCCTCCAGATACTTATGTTCCAGGCTGGGAAGAAGTCCCTGCTGATATCTTCCTTCAAGCTCCTCCAGAGATCAGAACATACAAGAAGAAAAGGAAGTATGGTGAAGGCCCCTCTGCTAGCAGGACTGCTCCTTCCAAAGCCACTGAACATGCTGAAGCTTGGTCTCCAACTTCCAAGTCTCTAATTTTGGACACACTCAGACTAGTTATGGATCTTAATGAGAATAGGAATATTCATTACAGTTCCCAGGAATGGAGTTATATGAGAAATCAATGCTAAAAAGGAAGATCCATGACAAAGAGTTTGGGAGAAATAATCCTGCTGCTCCTCCAAGGCCTCCTAAATATTTCCCAAAGCCTTTCAACTATATAAGAAGACAGCAAGAAAAGATGGAAAAGCAGCAAATCTAAGCTTAAACCTAAAAGATGTTGAGAGATTGAAATGACAAGTTGTAGACTTGATGTTTTTGGAAATTTACATATATACAATTCAAAATATCTGCCTAATTATCTTTTTCATTGTCTATTGCTTACCTGCTCATGTTCTTCTGCTTAGTTTCTTTTATGTCTATAATTCACCTTAGTGTAAAGGGTTCTGACTTCAACAAATAAGGGGAGATTGTTGGGTATTACATCCACACTAGCCCAGATTTGATGAAGTCACCCTGGAACTAAGATGAATTAAGTTGTATTTGATGCTTGGGTTGAGTTATATGTTTGCAGGAATTTCACTAGGAAGTGTTGACCAATGTCAGTCCACAGTGGGTCACCAAACACAGGAACTGTGCAATATAATCCCTCATTGCATGTTCCAAGGTGTTGACTCATGTGTGGTCTCTCTATTGGGATACACCTCATATTCAAGCTATTGGACCTTGGGAAAAGAATTGGAAGTTGACTACATTAGAAGAAAGAGTTTCCAACAACAAAATTCTCTAAGTCTTTTACTCGAGTAGGTCCATAACTACTCGAGTAGATTGGTTATAATTTACTCGAGCAAGGAAGCTTTATATGCGAGTACTTAAGTGTATCTCTCGTGTAGCTAAGTCATGTACTCGAGTAGACTTAGTCATATACTCGAGTAGCATGTTTATATACTCGAGTAGATCATTCATTATACCCGAGTATTAAAGGCTTCACTCGTCAAAATTCTTTTAAGTCATGGACTCGAGTAAATACACTCATATACTCGAGTAAGTATACTCACATACTCGAGTAGATAGAAACATACTCGAGTAGTTCATTATACCTACTCGAGTAGATCGTGTCACACTCGTGTACTTTGTAATTTTCCTAACTCCAGAAATTTCTACGTCTTTTATTCGAGTAGAACTTTCACGTACTCGAGTAGATCACTTCCTCTCGAGTAGTTTAGTTCAACTAGTCAAGTAGCTGTTTGCTGACGTATTCAGAAATTATTCCAAGTATTCCACTCGAGTAGTCCTTCATGTACTCGAGTAGTTTATGTAATATACTCGAGTAGTCCTTTCTTGTACTCGAGTAGATCCTTCATGTACTCGAGTAAGTCACTATACATACTCGAGTAGTTCTATCTGCTTACTCGAGTAGTTGGTTTCCGCATACTCGAATAGTCTATCTTTATATAGCCGAGTATGTTCTCATTCATATACTCGAGTAGTTATTCAACTACTCGAGTAGATCTTCTCTTACTCGTGTATATGGCTGAACTTTCCTGAAATTTTGTCTAAGTCTTTTTCTGACGGGATTTTCAAATCACGCGACATGATTGGTCCACGTGTACATCATTATGACCGATTATGACCGTTATTCTCTCCTATATAAAGTCTTATCAGAAAATGACAAACCCGAAGTATTCTCTAAGCTTTCATTGTCAATCTACTTTAAGAAAGTTTTTCAAGCCGACTCCTCTCTGTTTTCACAAAACGGAAGCCGCCACCGCCGCCATCTTCTCCGGCCACTCTTCTAATTTTAGAGGATTCATTCTGAAGAAAGTTATAGATCGAGATCGACATCACTGCTTGTCTTCTCTCTCTGATTCTGTAAAAGCAAAGAAGATCCAGATCTGGGCCAAGATTTTCTTCACCGATTTCTGAAAGGACTGCAAAGTTCATAAGAAGAAGATTCTGGCTGTTTCATCAGATCTGATTGGATTTACTATTTGTATAACTTTTCTAAAACTTTATTAATCTTGTAGGAGAAAGTTTCTCCGAGTGTAGGAGTTTTTAACTCCGAGTTTGTAGGAAGTGTTATCTTCCGAGGTGTAGATCCTGTTGTTTGGATCGAGTTTTTAGGAACTTTGTTCCGAGGGTAGGATCGGTTTTTCGATCCGAGATAGTGGAGTAGCCGAGTCTAGTTGATTGCTATATCAGTGAGGGAAAGTGGATGAACCCAAGGTCGGGGAACCACTATAAATCTTGTGTCGTCTGTGATATTGGTAGATAGTTCTGTGCTGTGCTCTAAATATTTTTTTATTCCGCAAAAGATGCACAACTCACCTATTCACCCCCCTCTAGGTGATTTAGGTTGACAACCGTTTTCTTTCAGAGTCCGAGGTTTTTGGGACCTTTCGAGGTTATAGAACAGGTGGGAGAAACAGCGTACCGGTTGGCGTTGTCCACAGAGCTGAGTGGATTACATGATGTTTTCCATGTCTCCGTCTTGAGAAAAGCCTTAGTGGAGGTTAGTGTGGTGATCGAATCAGCATCGGTGCCGATAGAAGAGTTCTTGAGGACGCGAGTTCGTCCAGTTAGTATAAAGGATGCAGAAGTTTGGCAGTTGCGGAATAAAGAAGTTAAGCTTGTGAGGTGCGTTGGTATAACTCGGGCGTGACGAGTTCTCTTGGGAGCGTGAGCAAGCAATGTGCGAGGACTATCCCGAGTTATTTGTGTAATGCTAATTTGAAACAGTAACCGGTATGTAGCAACGGTGTTTTGAGACGTTGTAATATTATTTTCGGCTGATTGCCTGATTAGAAATGGTTGTTTTATTTGCTGCAATCATTTTTCTTGCAGTCTTCTTATATGAAGACTAATTTCGGGGATGAAATTCTTGTATGGGGAGAGGAGTTATAACACCCCAATTTTCAGACCTGGAGTCGCTGGAAGCTTACACCCGGTAGAAGAGACACCGCTGGCGGTAGATCGTTAAGCGCGACATTGGATCCAGTGTGCACTATCATGAGATCTAGTGCGCACAACCACTGGTCATGCTCCACTGATCGTGCACACTAGTCTCCATTTCTCTGAGTTCTGCCTAGGGCAAACGCATGACAATTAGACTTAGTATGCACGGCTACTGGTCGTGCGCCACTGCTCGTGCACATTGATCACATTTGTTTTAGAGTTTTGCCCGTGCTAATCGCACGATCATAGGATCCTGTGCGCACGACCACTGGTCGTGCGCCATTGATCGTGCGGATGGGTCTGGTCTATCATTTCATTTTGTGGTCGTCCGATTTTTCCTTAAATCCCATCCAAGGGCCCAGGATCTTCTTCCCAAATGACTTCATTAGGTCTGAGAGGGTCTTTCCCCTGATTTTTCATCATCTATAGTGAGTTAGGGTGGAGAGGAGGAAAGGGAGGAGGAAGGAGAAGGTCTTCCACTGCCATTGACAAAGCTTTGGAGATCCGATCGTCATTCTGAGACCTGATCCGTGGAGAGTGAGTGGAGGATGAAAGTGCAGCTAGATCTGATATACTCTAGAGGGGGTGAATAGAGTATATGGTGATTTTAAAACATTTACAACTGCTGTTGTATTTTAGGTGTGTGTGTGTGCAGGGAGGCAAATACAATAACCAAGATGCAGTAATTATCTAATCACATCACATTCATAGAGCAAGGCCAGGAAACTAAAAGGAAAAGAAAGCAACCAGACGATACAAGAATTTTATAGTGGTTCCCCAAATCTGGGTAGTCCACTCTTCTACCACCCTGGTAGGAATCCACTGCAGGAAGGGGTTGATCAGGTGTCCTGGCACCAATGGGGTTTTGATCAGGTTCCCAAAAACCAAACCCTCAAGTCTTTTGGTGGGAGACTTGCAACCAGAATAATTTTGAAGGGAATTAAAACCCTGTACAGAGGTGGAGTGAAAGGGTGATGAGGTCTTCTCTTTCTCAAGTCAATGAGAAGACTTGTGTATTGTTGTTTAGCAGCTTTGCTCCCCCTGAGATGTAGAATGAATCAGGAAGAATGCTGGAGCATTGCTTCAGGGTGATAGGTCTTCAAAGACCTAGAATTCCAGGTCCAGAGAGAGTCTCAAGGAACTTCTTGTGACTGATATGAATGTATTTTCTTTGAAGTTATCCTGAGTAAAATGCAGATGAAGAAGACTCTTGATATTGATGTAGTGTTCTTCTTCTTCTTCTTCTTCTTCTTGATCAGTTTTTCTCTAGGCCAAGAATGAATTCCTTTTTTTTCTGTATTGTCTGAATCATTGTCTGTCTTTTTGTTTTGATGTATGCTGTGTGATGTATGATGTTGTGTGTCTGTATTACTGACTATTTCTGTATATATCTCTGTCTCATAAGAAACATTCGAATTTTGAATATCAAGCAGTAATGGCAGACGGCCTGGAAAGGAAGCAGCAATTAATTATTTCCCCAACTGTTTCCATGGGAAAATGACATGTAATAATCTAGGATTAACTGCGCATTATAACGGTAGTATTCTGTGAAGAACTGCCATTAAATGTTCAGGAATCAGCGCCATGGAATGAGATAGGGACGGAAGAAGACCTAGTCTTGAATCGTCGACCGAAGAACATAATTCGTCGAGCTGAGTTTTGAGTTCGTCGAGTTGAGCCTGAGTTCGTCGAGCTAAGCTGAGTTTGTCGAGCTGAGCTGAGTTCGTCGAGTTGAGCTGAGTTCGTCGAGCTGACAGTCTTCATTCGTTGAACAAACAATCTTCAATATCAGACAAACATTATTCGTTGAGCAGAGAACCAAATTCGTCGAGCTGAGAAAAAAATTCGTTGAACTGAAAAAAGTTCTGACTTGGACGAAATACTCTGCATCTGCTGAAATGCTGTGTCGACACAACTTATTGTTGACAGATTGATCTTGGTGTCGACACAAATCCTTTGGTGTCGACATAATCTGGTGTCGACTGAAATCCTGGTGTCGACACAAATCGTCTGGTGTCGACACAAACCCTAAGTATCGACACAGATTCTCTTAGTACAAAGATCGTCGAGTAGAGATTAGCATTCGTCGACCTGAGAAGCTGTGAACTTGAGGTCCAAGTTCATCGAGCTCAGAATATAATTCGTCAACCGAAGCATGAAGCTGGACTTAGAGAAATTCTGAAGTAGTCCTGAAAAGCTTGATGTAGAATCCCGGTGTTCGTCGAGTAAAGAACATAGTTCGTCGAGCTCAGCACTGCGAACTGTCTCACGATCGTCGAGCGCAGAACTCCCTTCGTCGATCTGAGTTCGACGAACGTCGAACTCATTTCACTTAGTCTGAAAAACTGATAGATCTGGAGTTCTTGATGGTGTTGAAGAAGGCTGGTCCATCTGAAGTTGAGAAAGAGGACTGTCCTAGATTCTAAGACAAAAACTTGACCCAGACTATACATGATGGGTCACATCCTAAGTCAGTGAACCTAGCCCAAATCAACTAGGGATCCAACAATCTCCCCCTATTTTGGTGAGGTCAATAACAGAGACTCGAAGCAAAGAATAAACAGAAAAATAAAGCAAAATTAAGAGATATATCTGGTAGAGAATTTACAACACATGCATTAGATATATATATACATACAGGCTTTGTTTTAATGCAAGAAAGAGTCTGAAATAGAAGCAAAAAATGAAATAACCACAAAATTACTTCTCTGTCTTCTTCTGTTTTGGCTTGACTTCTGGTGCTTTATCTCCTGGCTTCTTGAAAATGATTTCCCTATTGGGATCTGAAGCTTGAGCCTTGGTCATAGTCATGTCAGCTGCCCCTATGATGTTCAGTGAAGTGGCTCTGGGGACAACTGCTTCTAGGTGAAGATGCACGTACTCATCAACATTGAGTAGCTTGTTTGCTTTCCCAAATCTCTTTAGCTCATCTCTCCTGTACTGAGACATAGTAGTTAAGCCTGTTTTGTCCTTGCCTTCAGTTTTAGCTTTGTTGATTAGAGATAATCCAATGATCTCTTGGAACCTTGCCATTCTGGCTGTGTTGGCTGTTTCTGGATCTTCAGGAGGAGAATAGGGCCTTTAAGCTTCATGTTCCTTGGATCCCTGGTGCTGCTGCTGTTGTTGAGGGTGCTGACTGCCTGAAGATGGTGGCCTTGGCTGACTACCACCAGAGGATCTCCCTGTTTGTCTCTGATAAGTTTGAATAGGAGCAAATCTCTGAGAGCAAGAGCCAGAGGCACCTGCTGCTGGAGGAGGAGGAGGAGGATCCTTTCTGTATCTATGAACTGGGGGAGGAGAGTATCTCTTACTCCTCTTCCTCTCTTTTTGCTGGTTCTTTGATAGCCACATCCATGCAGGCATCCCTTTGTAAGGAGCAACATTGTGCAGAATATAGTATGGAGTGTCTGCAGTGGGATTAGGCTTGGGAGCAGGAGGAGGAGCCTTCCTTTTCTTAGAGAGCAACTTCTTTTTCTTTTTGGCAGCCTCCTCATCTGATTCATCATCATCATCATCATCAGAATCTGAACTCTGAGGGTTGTCATACAGAGCATTCAACTTCCTCAGAGTGGCATCAGGAATGATAAGAGATTTTTCTTGAGGGAGGATAGAAGGTTCAGAGGGTGAGGGTTCAATAGCAGTAGAGACAGAGCTTGCAACTGCTGCCTTGATCTCTTCTTCAATATCTGCCAGAATTAGCTCATCCAGATCAGGCATGTGAGAATCTTCCATGACAAAATCTGGGACAGGGCAAATTTCTGGAATAGACACAGGAATTGGAACAGCAGTAGCAGCAGCAAAGGTGTCACAATGTTTCTTGGCAACTGCTGGACTAGCTGGAGAGGTATACTGGACAATAGCCAAATATGGCTTAGCAACCTCTACTGAAGGAAGCTTCATATATACAGGATCAAAGATATGAAGTACCTCAGATAAATTAACTCTGGGATTTATAAGGAAATCACCAGCAGTTGTTATTGAATCTACTGACTCATCAAAGTTACTGTCAGTGTCCATGAATTGAATAAAATCAATTGTTGTATTTGTATTATCAAAGACTCTATCTGTAGTATCTGTATCTGTATCAACTGTATCAAATTCTGCAGCTGCTGCTCCAGCTTCATCATGGAGCATCTCCCCCTGTCTGGGTTCAGGATAACCTGGAGCCAGGCCCCTGAATGAAGAGGGGGCAGCAGAAAGGGCTGTGATTTGTGCAGATAAAGAATTAATGGAATTTACCAGAGGTGTGATGGCCTCTGTGATGAGTGCTTGAATGAGAGGAGTCAGAAGAGAGATGATGGAGGGAATGATGGAGGAGTCCAGAAGAGGAGAAGGAGTGGTGGAGGGGATAAAAGCAGAGGAGGAATGAAGAATATGTGGAGTGGATAATGGAGGGAGAAAAAGTTGTGGTTCAGTGGGTATTGTGTAGGATGGAATAGTGGATAGGTGTGGGGGAAGAGGGGATTGAGGAGGTGAGGGAATATGTGTTTCAGTGGGGGAAACTGGAGGTGTAGGGATATGTGCAAGATCAAGTGGTGGAGATTGATGTTGGGGTGGAGCCAATTTAGGTGCAGGAGGAGTGGGAAGAGATTTGGTAGGTGGAATGGCCTCTTCAGTGTCAGGGTGGGGAGTGACCTTGACGGTCCTGGTGCTCTCAGAAGCATTGATGGAGGAGGAGGAACCCTTTGAGGGTTTGGTGATGGTCCTCTCCCATCTGCCAAACAAGGCGCTGGTGAGGCGCTTGCTGGCATTGATGAATGTGGTCGGGGAGACCAAACATTCACTGGCCTTTTCCTGGAGGAAAATCCCCAGGATTCTGCCATAGCAGACTTCCTTCTTGCTTGTTCTCTTCTTGATTAGGTCAAAGAAGACCATGCCCCAGTCGACCTGACGTTTGTTAAACACTGCGCACATAATCAGGAACTGATGGCGTATGATATAGTCATGTGCCGAGTGCTTGCCCATCAGAATATTTCCTACAATGTCGGCCAAAAATTGATAGGCGGCTGACAGTTGCTTTTTCAGAAGTTTATTAGGGTTGCTGCCGGAGAAACCCATTACTTTCAACATATCAGCATATTCCTCAGCGTCCATTTCCAAGTTGTCCTCACCATTGATCAGTCCAAAAATTTCAGAGAGTACTGCTGGAGACAGGGAAACGACAGTGTTTCCAATATGTCCTGTCAAATTTCCGTCTTCAGAAACGGTGGCAGTGTACACCCATTCTCTTATCTCGGTTAAGTGTAGCTTGATGCTGCGTGTCATGAAATCCTTGAGATGCAATTCTTCAAGTAATTCGAGGATATAAAGAAAAATTGGATCTGAATGTTGGAAGGACTCAAAGTCCATGGAGAATGCTGCATCAAACTTCATCGCCGCAAGTGCTCCTGGAGGAATCGCCATTGATGACCTGCAAAGAAAATTACAGAGAAAACGACGATCAAGAGCAAAGGAACTGAAAGCGCGGGACGGAGGTCGAAGAAAACCTAGATATAAGATTTTCAGAATATGAATCGACAAGCTCCGTTCCACGAAAAGAGACAGATATTCGAACTGAGATCGACGAAATAAGTTGGAGGTGAGTAGTTCGTCGAACTCATTTAGAAGAATTGAAAACAGTTCGTTGAACGCCGTTCGACGAAATGGTTTCTAAAGCAAGGTTCGTCGATCTCCGGTCGACGAAAATTGTTTCCACACAGAGAATTCGTCGATCTCCGTTCGACGAGAATCTCTCAAACCTTCCCTAATTCGGCGAACTCCGTTCGACGAACTCTGGAAAATTCATCGAATGCAGACAGAAACTAATTTAACTCTTCTCCATCAATCATTCCCAGTTGATTTATAAAGAACAGATGGGTTTTCTCATCCAAAGGCTTGGTGAAGATATCTGCTCTCTGTAGATCAGTAGGGATGTGGATCAAGTTAATTTTATTTTTGTCCACGTTATCTCTAATAAAATGATGTCTTATTTCAATATGTTTAGTCCTAGAATGATGAACTGGATTCTGAGCTATAGCAATAGCACTTGTATTATCACAAAATAAGGTTGAATTATTTAAGTTGATATCATAATCTAGGAGTTAGTTTTGTATCCATAGCATCTGTGAACAGCAGCTGCCAACAACCATATACTCTGCCTTAGCAGTTGATGTAGACACAGATGTCTGCTTTTTGCAAAACCAAGAGACAAGTCTCATACCCAGGAACTGGCAAGTTCCAGAGGTACTTTTCCTGTCCACTCTACATCCAGCATAGTCAGCATCTGAGTATCCAGTTAACTCAAATTCTGACTCAGCAGGATACCAGAGTCCTAAACTAGGACAACTCTTTATATATCTCAAAATCCTTTTTAGAAATATAAGATGAGATTCTTTATGATTCACTTGGAATCTAGCACAAAGGCATGTGGCAAACATTATGTCAGGCCTGCTAGCTGTTAAGTATAATAGGGATCCAACAATTGCCCTATAATGTTTCTGATCTACAGGTTTCCCTGCTGCATCAGAATCCACAACAGCATTGGTAGCCATAGGTGTTTTCAGTCCTAAGGCATCACCCATCCCAAACTTTTTAATAAGCTCTTTAGCATACTTAGATTGGGAGAGGAAGATACCATCAGGGAGCTGCTTCACTTATAGACCAAGGAAGTAGGAAAGCTCACCCATGCTACTCATCTCAAATTTGGAATGCATGAGGTCAGCAAACCTCTTGCACAATTTGGGATCAGTAGACCCAAAAATAATGTCATCCACATATATTTGTACCAATAAGATTTGGTCCTTATGATGTCTAGTGAAAAGGGTTTTATCTATGGTTCCTCTTGTAAATTTATGCTCTAAAAGAAAGCTAGATAGGGTCTCATACCAAGCTCTTGGAGCTTGCTTTAAACCGTAGAGAGCTTTATGCAATTTGTAAACATAAGAAGGTTGAGTTAGAGAGATAAAACCTGAAGGTTGTTCTACATAAACCTCTTCTTGAAGTACACCATTCAGAAAGACACTCTTAACATCCATCTGGAATACCTTGAACATTTTATATGCTGCATATGCTAGGAATATTCTAATGGCCTCCAACCTTACAACAGGGGCAAAGGTTTGGTCATAGTCTATTCCTTCCTCTTGCCTATATCCTTGGGCAACCAGTCCAGCCTTGTTCCTTACTATGTTCCCTTCAGCATCTAATTTGTCCTATAGACCCATTTGGTTCCAATGATTGGGTAGTTATGGGGTCTTGGAACCAAATCCCAAACTCTACATCTCTCAAATTGATTTAGTTCCTCTTACATTGTAAGAATCCAGTGGGGATCTTGCTCAGCTTCATGGATGGTGAGAGGTTCAATTTGAGAGAGAAAACATGCATGCATCAAGTCTTGATTGAGCTGATATCTTGTCTGTACACCAACTGAAATGTCTCCAATCACTTGAGATCTGGGGTGATCTTTAAGTGTGAAAAGATCAGTTTGTGGAGTTGGTTGAGCAACAGCTTCTGTAAATAATTCCTCTTGAGGAATGGTACTGGCTGTTGATGGAAGTTCAGTTACTTCCTCTTGGACTTCTTCTTCACTATCTTCAGCAGCCTGTGGAGTGGGATGAGTTGGAACCTCTTGGGTAAGGTTTAGTCTATCCATTGACTCACACATTGGTGAAACCTGCAAAAGACTATTGGTAGAAATGTCTTTCTCCTTATAAGACATGTTAGCTTCATCAAAAGACACATGGGCAAATTCTTCAATTTTAAGGGATGATTTGTTGAAAACCCTATAGGCCTTGCTTACTTGGGAATATCCTAGAAAAATCCCTTCTTCAGCCTTAGCCTCAAATTTTCTAATGTATCTTTTGTTATTAGTGTGGATGTAACATATGCAACCAAAAACTTTAAAGTAAGTTATTTTAGGTTTCTTTTCTTTAAGTAATTCATAGGGGGTCTTATGTTTTAGTTTATGTATAAGACATCTGTTCAGGACATAGTTAGCTGTGTTTACAGCTTCTGCCCAAAAGGATAGAGGCATGTAAGCATCTGCTAACAATGTACCTGCAGCTTCAATGAGTGTCCTATTTTTCCTTTTAGCAACCCCATTTTGTTGGGGAGTTCTAGGAGCTGAGAAGCACTGCCTGATACCTTCCTTCTCACAGAACTCATGCATAAGAAGAGACTCCAACTCTGTACCATGATCACTTCTGATCAATACAACATGAGTAGAGAACGCAATCTGTATGGTCCTGAGAAAATCTGTAAGAACTTTGAATGTATCTGACTTAGCTCTCAGGAAGGCTACCCAACTGAATCTGGAGAAGTCATCAACAATGACTATGGTGTAAGACTTCCCTCCTAGGCTTTGTACTGCAATGGGTCCAAAAAGATCCACATGAAGCAGATACAATATCCTAGGTGAATCACTTTTATTAATGGATTTGAAACTATTTTAGTTTGCTTGCCTAGTTGACAAGCCCTGCATAGGATTTCCTTCTTGTAGGGACCAGAAGGTAAACCTCTAACAATGTTGTCTTTAGATAACATAGATATGTTCTTAAGGTTTACATGTCCTAGCCTTTTGTGCCATAACTCATTTTGGTTACTAGTGATATTGAGTAAACAAATATCAGTTGTGGCAGAAATGAAATCTACTAAATATATGTTTCCTTGTCTAAGTCCAATTAAAACAGTTTGGTTTTTATCATTTATAATAGAGCAAGAGATAGAGTTGAAATGTACCTGATAACCTTCATCACATAATTGACTTATGGATATAAGGTTATGTTTAAGTACTCTTACATATGTTACCTTTTTGAAGGTCACTGCTCCAATGCTTACTCTTCCATACCCTTCTGACTGACCACTCTTTGAGTCTCCAAATACCACCTTTGGTCCTAGCTTGGACTTATAGCTGGAGAGATTTGCTTTGCTGCTAGTCATGTGCTTTGAGCAGCCACTGTCCAGGTACTAGGTCTGACTTAGCCTTGGACAGCTCTTCACCTGTACCTGCATCAAAAAATAAAGCTCAATTGTTCTTGACCCAGGTTACCTTGGGTCCTTGGTTTGGATGAAAAGTAAAACTAGAAATAACTGATAAGGCAGGTTGAGACTTATACCCTAGAGGGTGATATCTCCTAGGTGGGATTATCTAATCAGCTACTGGATTAAATGTCTTGTTAGCTGTTTTAAAATTTCTATAGGAGAAATGATTTATATTTGGTCGTTCTGAGATCGACGAATTATTGTAAGTTCGTCGACCAGAGTTCGACGAATGGGGATGAGATCGTCGACCTCCACTCAGAGAATGACCATGGTCATTTTCAGCGTCCCACGTTCGTCGACCTCTGCTCGACGAACCATACACAGTTCATCGATCGCAGTAGGACGAATAATTATTTCTGAAGTTTGCATTCAGCGTTCATCGATCGGGGTTCGACGATCTTGCAGGATTTCGTCGATCTAAGTTCGACGAATTCTGCTGAACCTGGTTTTTAATAGCTTTCTTCTGTTTTCTGTTTCTATTGTCTAGGGGATTTGACTTGTTTTCTGATCTGGGTTTTTCAGTTAGTTTCTCTTTACCCTTAGCAGTGATAAACTTTATGGGAGCAGAAAGTATATTCTTCTTTACTATGGGGGGTAATCCTGATGAAGCACCCAAGCCCAGCCTGCCATTTAATCTAACATTTACTGTGCTTGTGATATCCATCAGCTTGAGGCTTCTCCCATTGAGAGATTGCTCAAGTTATTTTGTCTCACATAATTCAGATTTTAACTTGATTATCTGTTCATTAGCTAGTGTCAATTGGTTAGTTAGTTTTCTATTTTCTGTGCTGACATATTCAAGGTTTTCTAGTCTAGTCCTCAAGGTTTTTTTTCTTTCTCTGAGTTTATTAGATCCATGCACATAGTTTTAAATTCTACTTTAAATAAGTCAGAATTGAAATCAAAACTAGAAATCACCTGATCAGCCTCTGAGTCTGAGGCACCTTCATCTTCAGAATCCCCTTCTGATACACAGTTGCTTCTGGAGGCATCTATTGCCATTAGGAACACCACCTTGGATCTGGCTTCTTCCTCTTCTTCACTGGAGCTGGAGGAGGATGTTTCCTCTTCTGTGTCACTCTAGGACTCAGCAACAAATCCTTTGTCTTTCCTTTTATACTTGTTGGAGGAGGGTCTGCTACTTTGTTTTCTTCTAGAATCCTTGTCCCTGCCCTTGTCCTTTTTCTGATTCTCTGGGCATTCTGAAATGTAGTGCGCAGGCTTTCTGCATCCAAAACACACAACCTCCTTAGTTGGTGTCTTGTCATATTTGGGCTTATCATCCTGCCTGGATGACTTTCTTCTAAAGTCCTTTCTTGCCATTTTTTAGAATATTTTGGCAAAAAGACTCATTAACTCCTCATTGGATGTAGATGTTTCATTGTCTTTAGAAGCTTTGAGGGCCAAGCTGTGCTCCTTCCTAACTGGGGTAGTTGCCTTCTGTTCTGCTGCCTCTCTTGATTTGACAAGCTGCTCATATGACTTCAGCTTGCCTAACAGAGATTCTGTTGAAATCACATTGAGGCTTCTGGCTTCTTTGATTGGCCATATTCTGGAGTCCCATGAACTGGGGAAACACATCAGTATTTTGTCATTTACCTCAGTTAAAGTGATGTCCTTGTCAAGAGTCTTGAGTTCATTGATGATTGAACTTAATCTATTGTACATCTCAGCCACAGATTCTGTCTCATCCTTTTTGAAATTCTCATAGAGAGAAATGAGACTGGATCTCCTATCCTTTCTTTCATCAGCTGAGCCTGCTACCATTTGATTGAGAGAGTCCCAAATTGCCTCGGTTGAGGTGCACTCAGCGAACTTCTGAAATATGTCATCTGACATTGTTTGGTGCCAGAATATTCATAGCATTTGCATCAGCCATCTTGGCTTTCTCATAGGCTTCAGTATTATCTGGAGGTGGTACTGCACTCAGATTAGTTGATGTGCTGGCAAAAGTTGCAGGAGCTGGAGGAACACCTGTTGAAATGACAGAAAAAATATCCTCATCAATGGAGTTCATATATAATCTAATTCTTGCCTTCCAGATGACAAACTTATTAAGATTGCACACTGGAGGTCTGATGCTGGTATAATCCTTGTTTTTGGGCCATGTCTGTGAGAAGGATAAGTCCAATAACAGAATAAAAACAAACAGATCTAACTAAGGGATCTTTGGGTTCAGGTGTTAGCCTGTACAACCAATCAGGTATGGTAATTTAACCAACCTGGAAGATGTGGTATTATTGACCAACCTCCCTCTGATACCAATTGAAAGTGCAGCTAGATCTGATATACTCTAGAGGGGGGGTGAATAGAGTATATGGTGATTTTAAAACTTTTACAACTGCTGTTGTATTTTAGGTGTGTGTGTGTGCAGGGAGGCAAATACAATAACCAAGATGCAGTAATTATCTAATCACAGCACATTCATAGAGCAAGGCCAGAAAATTAAAAGGAAAAGAAAGCAACCAGACGACACAAGAAATTTAGAGTGGTTCCCCAAATCTGGGTAGTCCACTCTTCTACCACCCTGGAAGGAATCCACTGCAGGAAGGGGTTGATCAATTGTCCTGGCACCAATGGGGTTTTGATCAGGTTCCCAAAAACCAAACCCTCAAGTCTTTTGGTGGGAGACTTGCAACCAGAATAATTTTGAAGGGAATTAAAACCCTGTACAGAGGTGGAGTGAAAGGGTGATGAGGTCTTCTCTTTCTCAAGTCAATGTGAAGACTTGTGGATTATTGTTTAGCAGCTTTGCTCCCCCTGAGATGTAGAATGAATCAGGAAGAATGCTGGAGCACTGCTTCAGGGTGATAGGTCTTCAAAGACCTAGAATTCCAGGTCCAGAGAGAGTCTCCAGGAACTTCTTGTGACTGATATGAATGTATTGTCTTTGAAGTTATCCTGAGTAAAATGCAGATGAAGAAGACTCTTGATATTGATGTAGTGTTCTTCTTCTTCTTCTTCTTGATCAGTTTTTCTCTGGGACAAGAATGAATTCCTTTTTTTCTGTATTGTCTGAATCACTGTCTGTCTTTTTATTTTGATGTATGCTGTGAGATGTATGCTGTTGTGTGTCTGTATTACTGATTATTTCTGTATATATCTCCGTCTCATATGAAACATTCGAATTTTGAATATCGAGCAGTAATGGCAGACGACCTGGAAAGGAAGCAGCAATTAATTATTTCCCCAACTGTTTCCATGGGAAAATGTCATGTAATAATCTAGGATTAACTGCGCATTCTAACGGTAGTATTCTGTGAAGAACTGCCATTAAATGTTCAGGAATCAGCGCCATGGAATGAGACGGGGACGGAAGAAGACCTAGTCTTGAATCGTCGACCGAAGAACATAATTCGTCGAGCTGAGTTTTGAGTTCATCAAGTTGAGCCTGAGTTCGTCGAGCTAAGCTGAGTTCATCGAGCTGAGCTGAGTTCGTCGAGCTGAGCTGAGTTCGTCGAGCTGAAAGTCTTCATTTGTTGAACAAACAATCTTCAATAGCAGACAAACATTATTCGTTGAGCAGAGAACCAAATTCGTCGAGCTGAGAATAAAATTCGTTGAACTAAGAAAAGTTCTGGACTTGGACGAAATACTCTGCATCTGTTGAAATGCTGTGTTGACACAACTTGTTGTCGACAGATTGATCTTGGTGTCGACACAAATCCTCTGGTGTCGACTGAAATCCTGGTATCGACACAAATCGTCTGGTGTCGACACAAACTCTAAGTGTCGACACAGATTCTCTGAGTACAAAGATCGTCGAGTAGAGATTAGCATTCGTCGACCTGAGAAGCTGTGAACTTGAGGTCCAAGTTCGTCGAGCTCAGAATATAATTCGTCGACCGAAGCATGAAGCTGGACTTAGAGAAATTCTGAAGTAGTCCTGAAAAGCTTGATGTAGAATCCCGGTGTTCGTCGAGTAAAGAACATAGTTCGTCGAGCTCAGCACTGCGAACTGTCTCACGATCGTCGAGCGCAGAACTCCCTTCGTCCATCTGAGTTTGACGAACGTCGAACTCATTTCACTTAGTCTGAAAAACTGATAGATCTGGAGTTCTTGATGGTCTTGAAGAAGGCTGGTCCATCTGATGTTGAGAAAGAGGACTGTCCTAGATTCTAAGAGAAAAACTTGACCCAGACTATACATGATGGGTCACATCCTAAGTCAGTGAACCAAGCCCAAATCAACTATGGATCCAACAGAGGCGCTCGTGTCAATCCGTTCAAAGCAAGGATTCCAGGGCACGGAAGAGTGGTCGTAAGGTAACAATATTTTCTCCTCTCGGTTTGTAGGATGCGTGCATAACATCTCTTTTCTTACTTGTTTTTCAAGCTTTTGGGCACCAAATCTCTCAAATGAGAGGGATTTGGGTCGCCATGGTTCAAGAGGAGCCACTGGATCAATTGTGTCCGTCCCCGACATGATTTACATTAGAGATCCACTCTATTAGTGGATTAGGCATTGTGGGTAAAGTCGTAGTCGCGACCATTAGTCCGACTAAGTGATGTTGCATAGCGAGCCTTAAAGATTTTGTATAAATCCGTTGCGTCAAGATGTTGTTTGTGATGTATGTGTTTTCCCCCTTTTTCGAGTGAGTACTTGTAGCCGGAACCGGACAGGGTTAGCTCCACGTTGGCGGTAGATGGTTTATTTGGTTTGCGGGAACGTTGTAGTATGAATGAGGGATTTGTGTGGGAAAGGCTATGGATTGTGATGTGTTAAGGTGGGGCTTTGTCTCCGTGGTCAGCTGGCTATCCCGTGACGTGCAAGTCATGTGGGGAGAGTGTCTCGGCGAGACTAGTCCCCTTCTGTGAGACTGATGAGAATGCCACACATATGACAAGCCTGGGCAATGAAGCCCATAAGCGGGTGGGGACCAGCAATGGTTCTTAGAATCGGTCTGTGTGTGCGACGGAAACCTGATATGAGAAGTCGGTTTGCAGGCAAGCATGGGTCTAAGACCCACGAGCGGGTGGGGCCTTAACAAGATTTCCGTCTGGTGTCTTGTATGTCGTTAGGGGAATTGCAGTACCCTTT
Source organism: Platanthera guangdongensis (assembly GCA_039583875.1). NCBI lineage: Eukaryota > Viridiplantae > Streptophyta > Magnoliopsida > Asparagales > Orchidaceae > Platanthera > Platanthera guangdongensis. Next base: position 121,306,811 of record CM077164.1, read on the forward strand.
TTTTGCGGCTTGACGCCGATGGGGAAATTGGAAGTACCCAGTTGTTATGATGATGTGTTAGATGCATACACGATAGGGATCCTTGGGTGAAGCTCGAGCTTGCATACATGTTGCATAGTAGGCCCCTTTGATTATATGTTCAACATAGAAAACATGTTTGTTGTTTGAGACATCCAAACCTATTTTTAAAGCTTTACATGTTTATGTATATGACATACGAAGTGCTGACGTGCAGGTTGGAGGTGTACCCTGGGGTCCGTTAGGGGCGACCGAGAGGAGATGTGTTGTTTATAAAGTAGAGGTCAGTCTTTGCTGACCCACGTTACCACAAATTTTTACAGGGCAAGGATCGCGGGCGGGAGCAAGTGCGTCGGCCGAAAAGGCCTAAGCCTCATGAAGTGATTACCATGCTTACTAGCTTGTTTTCTTCGTGATTATGATGCTCCATGTTTTTAGTATTTCCGACTTGCATGCCGAGGTAGCCTAGGAGTGCTTTTGCACATTGATGTTTGATCTTGTTGTCATTTCAGTTTTGGACTTATTTTGTGTAAGGCCTTAAGGCCATTTTGATACTCCTGTTTGGTAGTGGAAAACTTCTGATTTTGTTATTGTGTTTCCGTTGTTTCTTTATTCTGAGTTTTGAGTTGGGTAGTTAATATCATATTTTAATGCTAAAGCTATGGCGTCCGTATGTTGTGGGGCCCCGAACAGTCCCATATTATATGGTCATTACAGGGGAGGTGTTACACGGGTGGCATCTACTCAGACCCCAAGCAAATCCCGCTGCCAGGCTCGTACTTAGTTGCCAGGGCTGGATGTCACTCGATGGTGTCAACTCAGACCGCGAGTGGATCCTACCGCCATGCTCTTACCTAGCTAGCATGGTTGGAAGTCACTCGTGTGTGTCAACTCAGACCCCGAGCAGATCCCACTGCCAGGCTCACACTTAGCTGACAGGGCTGGATGTCAATCGATGGTGTAAACTCAGACCCCGAGCAGATCCCACTGCCAGCCTCTCGCCTAGCTGGCAGGGCTGGAAGTCACTCATGTGAGTCAACCCAGACCCCGAGAAGATCCCGCTGTCAGGCTCTCATCAAGCTGGTAGGGCCGTATGTCACTTGTGTTTGTCAACCCAGGCCCCGAGTAGATCCCGCTGCCAGGCTCTCATCTAGCTGGCAGGGCTCGAAGTCACTCGTGTGTGTCAACTTAGACCCCAAGCAAATCTCACTACCAGGCTCTCACCTAGCTCGCAGGGCTGGATGTCACTCGTGTGTGTTAGCCCAGACACGATCAGATCCTATCATAAGGCTCTCATCTAGCTGACAGGGCTGGAAGTCACTCGATGGCGTCTACTTAGACCCCGAGCAGATCTCGTTGCCAGGCTCTCACCTAGCTGGTAGAGTTGGATGTCACTCGATGGCGTATACTCATTCCCCGAGCAGATCCCGTTGCCAGTCTCTCACCTAGCTGGCAGGGCTGGATATCAATCGTGTGTGTCAATAGAGACCCCGAGCAGGTCCAGCTGCTAGGCTCTCACCTAGCTGGCAAGGCTAGATTTCGCTCATGAGAATCTGCTCCGGCTCCCAACTGGCTTACAAGGCAGGACTCGATGAATATAACGATGTTAGAAGTTGGGATCCCAAGCATCCGAATGACCGAGGAAGAAATTGTAAAGTTAACGAAATGGGTTCGGCGGGTCGTCAAGCCGATAGTGCCGAGCCGAGACCGTGGATCAGCGAGGCAAACTCTCGGGATCCAATACAATCACCCAACACATAAGAAACGACCAAGGAGGCAAGAACCCAGGCCCATTGCGTGTGAGGGTCAGCCCGCAAGGAACCCGACGGCTCGGGTGCAAGCCGAGACGGCTCGCCTCCTCTAGCAAGAAAGTAGCATGGAATAACTAGCCTAAGGAGGCAGGTCGCCACTCGTGAGTCGGCTAACTAATCCCACTATACTTCCTAAGCTAAGTTTTTAGTGGAATCGCGATCGCGCTGACAGGATGTGAAATAAGGAACTGCGAGCGGGAGGATCGAAACAAGCCGCGAATTCAGGAGAGAAAAGAAAGAATCCGCATTGCACAATTAACATTACAAACAACAGTAATATACATATGTATGAGAAGCGAGCACAAAGGAGTTCATTGATTGGCAAAGCTACAAGTTTGGTACTCGGCCCGCATTTATGTTGCAATGAAATAAACATGAATATATACATAAGAGGCTAGACGTGGGGATTCGGCGAGGTGAGCTCTCAGGCGACAAGCCCTAGAGAGGTTGATAGAAATTTTCTCTCGACCTAGGTACCAGTAGGAACAACGCTGGTACCACGTCGCTCGCAGAAAGGCTCGTGCCCTCACTCTTGATGAGATCCGCCCATCGTAGCGTCTAGAGGGTGTACTTCACCACGCAGGCAGTGTTCTTCTGCATCATCTCCTCCAGCTCATACTCGGTATAGTGCGTGATCTAGCAACCACTGCTAGAGGGCGGCGGGGCAGCCGCCGTGGTCTCCAGCGCTCGCACCCGTTCCTATAGCGATTCTTTTTATTTCTCCTAAATGACGATAGCATCACCGGCTACATCCTCCATCCATCTCTGTCGCTCTGCCTCCTCCAGGGCGAGACGACAATCCTCCTCCTTCTCGTCCACTAACCTCTTGAGCGAGGGGGCATTCTTCTCTATTTGTGTGCACCGCCGGCCGACCATGTGGGCCAGCTCCAGGCTGCGGAGCTGGGCCCACGCACTCTCGTGGATTAGCACCCGTGTGGCCTCCTCGTCATATATGGCGGTGTCCTCCCATGAGTAGAGGCCGAACGAGAAGTTGTTGGCCTCCTCGTTGATGGTTTCCTACTCCAGCTAGCTCGGCAGGATGGTGGAGATGATCGCACGGTTTGACTCCTTGTTCCACAGTAGGAGGGGGATGCCAAGCTCATTTAGGCACTTCTCGTCGTAGCTGAAGTTGCGGTACCCTCTCGGCACCGGCTTCACGGTAGACCGCGTCTCTTCTTGCAGCCCGGAGGTGCCAGCCACCTCGCTAGCGGTGCCACTAGCCTAAGAAGTCGCGAGGGTGGGATCCTTGCTCGGATGGGTTGCAGGGGCCTTGCCCTTCCTTTGGGCCGCGGTACGCGCATCGCCTGTGGCCTTCACCTTCTTGGGCGGCGGAGGTGGAGGTTGTTTTCGGCTGGGCCGCTTCTGGGCGGCAGATGCTGGGGTCTCGCGGTGTGCGGCGGCTGCAGCTTCGGCACGGGCGAGCTCGCTGGAAGCAAGTCGCGCGCTCTCGTTAGGAGGGTGCAGGGGGATGTCCCACTCTCCTGCAAGAGGAAAGTTAAAGCAGAAAAAATATTATTAAATTAGAAAGGAGAAGCACAAGTGGCTTACCTCCCCCGAGCGGGACAAGGGCAAGGTTGTCCAGATTCCTGCGCAGGAAGGTGACCTCAAAGTTCTTCCCGGCGAAGAACCAACACAGCTACGTTTCATGTCCCCCGGGCTAGGGGCAGAAGCACGCCTCTCTGAGCTGTACCGGCAAGAAGGGGACGTTGTCGAAGTCCCACTTGACGAACATTGTTGGATATTGTATCCACACTAACCCAGATTTGATGAAGTCATCCTTGAACTAAGATGAATTAAGTTGTATTTGATGCTTGGTTTGAGTTATGTGTTTGCAGGATTTTTATGGAAGTGTAGACCAATGTCAGTCTACAATGGGTCACCAAACACAGGACCATACAATGTAATCCCTCATTGTGTGATCCAGGGTGTTGACTCATGTATAGCCTCTCTATTGGGATACACTTCATATTCAAGCTCTAGGACTAAGTGAAGAGACTTGATGCTGTCTCACATTAGAAGAAGAAAAAATTCTGTCAAGAAAATTTCCTAAGTATTATACTCGAGTAGTTCTATACTTACTCGAGTAAAATGCTGAGTTCATACTCGAGTAATAATACTCTTACTCGAGTAGGTATGGTATATCCCGAGTAGTCTAATTATGGCTCTCGAGTAGTTAAAACAATTACTCGAGTAGTTTCCTTTCTCCTCTCGGGTTTAAGAATTTTTCTCCTCAAAAGTTTTCAAAGTTAAATACTCAAGTAGTACTGTATAGTACTCGGGTAGTTTTATTTTCTGTCCCAAGAAATTGAATTCTGACTCTCATGTAGTTCTTACTTACTCGAGTAGTCTAAGTCATGTGCTCGAGTAGTTCATCTACTACTCGAGTAGTCCAGAATTAATACTCGAGTAACCCAGAATTATACTCCAGAAAATTTCTCTAAGTGAATTACTCAAGTAGTCATTTCCATATACTTGAGTAGTTCTATTCGTCTCGAGTAGTTCAACTTCTATACTTGAGTAGTCCAGTATTTTAGTTCCAGAAATTTTTCTAAGTCCCTGTCTCAAGTAGTTTCTCAACCACTCGAGTTGTTCATTCCCATCTACTCGATTAGTTTTCCTTATACTCAAGTAATCCTCTCCACCTCTCGTGTAACTACTCAAGTACTCGAGTATGTCATTTTTGATACTCGAGTAGCTTAATTCTTTTTACTCGAGTAGTTGACTCCTTGTACTCGAGTATCTATCTCATTCTCTCTCGATTAGTTTTCTTATATACTTGAGTAGTCATCTTCTACCCACTCGAGTAGTGCTGCAATATACTCGATTAGTCATTTCTCTCTAGAGTATTTTACTTCGATTTTTTTGAAAATTTTGTTAAGTCCAGAATAACAAAATTCAAAAAAGAACCTTGACGTGATTGGTCCACGTGTATCTCATAATGACTTAATTATGTCTAATCTTGTCTGATCCTATAAATGGTCTTGTGTAAACCGACAAACCCTAATCCTAAGAAGTTTCCTCGAAAGAGAATATTCAAAAGTTTTGCAGCCGTACTCTCAAGTGTCTGTTTTCCTCTTTCTCTCTCCAAGAAACGAAAACTGTCACCGCCGCCGTCGCCGATTCCTGACCGGCTAGGGTTTTGCCTTTAGAGGATTCAGATCAAGAAGGCTTTCTAGATCGAGATTTGCTCAACTCCTCACATTCTTATTCGATCGATCGTGTGAAGCCAAGAAGTTTCAGATCCAACCTTGCCGAGATTTCTCTTCATCATTCTGATAAAGCCGTAAAGCCTAGAAGAAGAAATTCTTGCTGACTGTTGCATATCTAAAAAATAAGATTTACTGTTTGTAATTCTATATAATTTATTTCATTCTTGTAGGAGAAATTTCTCCGAGTATAAGAGCTTTTGTCTCCGAGATTGTAGGAAACTTTATCTTCCGAGTGTAGATCTGTTTTGTGGATCGAGTTTGTAGGAACATTGTTCCGAGGGTAGGATTGATTTTTAATTCGAGATAATGGAGTAGCCGAGTCTAGTATATTGCTAGATCGGTGAGGGAAAGTAGATGTACCCAAGGTTGGGGAACCACTATAAATCTTATCTCGTCTGTGATTAATTGGTAGATAGATCTGTGCTTTGGTTTTAAATTTTTATTCCGCAAAAGACGCACTTATCACCTATTCACCCCCCTCTAGGTGATTTAGGTAGACAACTATAAACTTTCAATTGCTATCAGAGCTAGGTTGATCGTTAAAAGGTTAACACCTTGATCAGATGCTTCAATAGTTGTCTTTTGAGATCTACCAAAAATGGACAAGGCTAAAGATTTTGCCAAGCTCCTTTTTGTACCAAAAATAATTTTCCCATGTGGAAAGAGAGAATCAAGTTCTTTATGGAAGCTGTGGATCCAAGGATCTTCATGATAGTTGAAGAAGATCCTTACATTCCCATGACTGTCTCCACTATAGATCCAACTAAGAAAGTCCCAAAGAAACTGATGGATCGAGATAAGGACGAGATTGCACTTGTGTCACTAGACAAAAAGGCCAAAAATATTATAGCAAGTGCAGTCGATGATTCAATGCTGTAAAACCTGATCCACTGCCAGTCTGCAAAGGAGATGTGGCAGTCACTAGTCACCTTAATGGAAGGTACCGAAGAAGTGAGGGATGATAGAAGATCTCTTCTTAATCAGAAGTATGAAGCTTTCCGATAAGGAAACAAAGATACCATTACTGACACCTTTGAGAATTCTTCAAGATAGTGAATGGGCTAAGGGTCTATGGCAGAGTCTTCACTAATGGAGAATTAAATGATAAGTTCTTAAGATCCCTAACTAAGGAATGAGATAACAAGGTCTGTGCCATAAGGGAGTTTGGAAAACTGGCCGAAACAGACCCTCAGAATCTCTTCGGGAAGCTTATGTCATATGAGCTTCAAATCAACATCAAAAAGGCTGAAGAAGAGAAGAGCAGGTCTGTATTCAAAGAGAAGTCTGTTGCTTTAAAGGCAGACACCTCTAAGAAGACAAAGGTTGTCCTTCCTACTCCAGCACAAGAAGTTTAACACCCCCGAATTTTCGGCGATTATTTAATTCTCGTTTGGCGTTACGTTGACGCGTTTCTGGCTTGTGCCGTTTGTTAGAGCGTTGTCTTAGCTCTTTAGGTCCTTGTGTTGTTGTTGGTAGCCTATTAGGCAAGATTCCCTAGTAAGTCGGGTCTGGTTTTGTGACTCGGTGAGGCCTCGTGGGGGATACTTGTGTTTTGGCTTCAGGTGGAGATAACCCGAGTTCCGTTTGTCGAAAGTTCATTACGACTTCGTCGTTGTGTTCGTAGCGTGGATATTTAGCTACGGTGCGAATTTCGTCGAATTCCGAGGTCGTTCGGTTTTCGCGTTGTTTTGTATTTTATGTGAAAAGATACTATTTATTATGTATTATATTAATTATTATGTTAGAAAGGTGGCGGGTGCATGGCGGTTACGATTTATATATATATATATTATAATATTATTACTTAATTAATAGTTAAGTTAGAGTTAAGAGGGTGCTATATACATAGGTATAGAATAAGAATTTAGATAACCGCTGCTCATCATCTTCCGGAAAACCCGACCTGCGCCTTTTCGCGAAAAGAAACGGAGAAACCGCCGGAACCGCTACCTTCGGACGCCGATTCCGGGAGTGTTAGAGGACGGAATTCGATTCTGAAAGCGGATTTGGATTGCTCTCGCCTGTACCTTCATTCCTACGGTAAGAGATTCAATTTTTGTGGTGTTTCTAAGGGTCAGAATTTTTGGTTTGATCCTTTTCCGCCATTAAAACTCTAGAATTCTAGTTTAGGTGCTATTGGGGCTGGAGCCGAGAGAGAGAGAAAGGGCTGTGCAAGATAAATCGCTGGAAATTGAGGCAAGTGGTATTCTTGCCCTTACCATGTAGTTTTCCTGTCTTCTTAATTACCCTATTAGCCCTAGGATAGAAACCGAGTGTTTATTTCTCTACTTTAGTCTGTATTTAGCCATCTTGTTATGATTTTCCTATTCAAGTCTTACTCATAGCAACCCGGTCTCTTAATTATTTATTCCATCCAACTGTTAGTAGATGAGTCCTTACTCTCGGGCTAGGTGTATGTAGAGAATGAAGTGCGGGTTATGCTTCTCGCTAGATTTCATGTACAGAATTTTTTGTTAATAGTCATGCTAGTCCCCCGCCATTTTTTCCCTTATTGTTGTAGCTTATTTGTTCTCGGGCTGAGGAAGGAAGTAAGAGTTAGGTTAGCATTTTCCTGTGCCGTAGCTGTAGCCGGGTAGGAGTTATAAGCTTTAACTCGAAAATTTTACTAAGTCCTCATTATAACCCTAGAAATGTGATTAGCTGTTAGAATAATATTACTACAGTAATAAACTTGCTGGAATCATGTTGGTGAAGAATTAAGGCTCGGCGTTGAGTGTGGTTCACACACTCAACGCCTGGACTGTTCGGGTGTGGCGTAGAGTGTGGTTCACACACTCAAAGCCATAGCCTTTTTGTTATTTCGTTTGCAACTATGTATTTTTGGCGTTGAGTGAGTCGACCTCACTCAACGCCATGGCTGTTTAGGCGTTGGGTGAGGTGGACTCACTCAACGCTGCAGCCAATCCTTTCGGTCAGCTGGCAATTTTAGTGTTGAGTGGACCAAGTCCACTCAACGCTAGCCTTCGGTGAGTAGCGGCTATGTGTCTGGCGTTGAGAGAGTGATGCTCACTCAATTCCAGATTCGGTCTGGCGTTGACGGAGTCAAGCTCACTCAACGCCAGAGTTTGTCTGGCGTTGAGAGAGTGCTGCTCACTCAATGCCAGATTCTGTCTGGCGTTGAGAGAGTGATGCCCACTCAATGCCAGATTCTATCTGGCGTTGAGAGAGTGATGCCCACTCAACGCCAGAGTCTGTTTGGCGTTGAGAGAGTGATGCTCACTCAACGCCAAATCCTGTCTAGCGTTGAGTGAGGGCTGCTCACTCAACGCCGTGTTGAGCCATCTCAACGCTTTCCCCTTACCTTTATTTTCTCTCCCGAGTGAATTCCTTGATTTTTTTTGAGGTTCCTTGTCGGCTATATTTTTCCGAAGGCCGAATCGTGGGTTGTGGTTAGTAGTGGTGGTTTGAAGCTCTTAATAGGGGTGGTGTTGTGTGATTTAGCCGTGGCCACATTTTTTATCTTGTTCCAGGTACGGGCTGGGCAAGGGTGTGGGAAGTCCCTAGTGCTTTCACATGTAGACCCTTGAGCATTGTTCTTGGAAGTGGTTTTTGGGGGACTGAGTTTGACTCCAACCCGGATCAGCGTTGTTTTTGCTACTGCCATCTCTCACAATTTAGGATGTTAGATGTTTCTTCCTTGGTAGATTGCAACGTTTTGGGGGCACATAGTAGCATTGTAGCCTTTGCAAGATTTTAGTAGGGTTGTTGCTATTTCCTCGCACTTGGTGCAATTTTTTCTTTCGTCTTACCTTGGACGGTGTTGTTTGTTACTGTCATGTTTACTCTTTTTGCTTATCTTATAAATTAACACTTTCATAAAGCTTTTGTTTGCTAAGGTATTCTTTCTTTTGAATGCCTCAGATTCTAGATAGTGGTCGGTCAAGTGGCCGAGTTGCTGTGGTGTTGCTGGTGATCTTTTGGACTTTAGAGATCCTTCTTTCCTTGACTAGTGAGGTTGTTTTGTTGTTTACCTTCTTACAGACATACATGTTTGCCAGAGGGTTCGTGTTAGGTTGTTGGCGCCTACTATTAGTTTTTACCTTTTATACTAGATATGTTATCTTTTGCTGCTACCTTTTCTGGAGATAGTCTACTTGCTCTTGGGATGATTTATGCTAGGTTGCTAGTTACTTTAAAACCTATGAAAACACTATTATAAGTATATCTCATGATCAGCATGTTTATAAAACTCATATACTACTTTCCAAACAACGTAAAAAGATCGTTTTCATATATATAGTATAAATTAAATGTAGGGTATGCATAGTATAATTTGTCCTATGGGGTACACTTATGCACTCTCATAGGATGTCAAATATAAATAAAGTATTTTCTGCTGCGTATAAGTATAGTTTTTAAAATGTGGACTAGATGATCCACTAAGCTGAGGGATACGGCCTTTAAAATATAACTAATTTTCTAATCATTAAACTTATGAATGTTCATAGTCTAGTTAGATGGTGTTCGCCTGAGCGTCGACAGTTATCCCCTGCTCGATGTGACATCATGACGCGTGTTTTCTCATACTCTAATACTTCTTAAATTCGGAGAAAATGCGGGTTGTGACAAGAAGTTAGTGAAGAAGAAACCTTGGAGCCAAGCACCTCAGGCTCTGAGCTATCAGAAGGAGAGTTCTCACTACTCTCATGACAGTTCAAGAAATTCTTGAACAAGAACAAGCAATGGAAAGGCAAGGATGCCTCCCATAGAAGATCACGACGTGATGGTGATTAGCAAATAAAAGGCTCAAGTAGCCACGACAGGTATGCTTCTAAACAGAATAAACATGTTTCAACTGAGATTATTTATTATTGTTGCAATAAGCTAGGACATGTCATCGCTGACTGCCCTCACAAGAAGAAGGAGGGTGGTAGAAGAGAGGAAAAGAAGTCCTCATACAACAAGAAGAGGACAGAGAAGAGCTTAATGGCCAAAAAGGGCATGACTCTTAGTGACTCTGACTCATCTGAGTCGAGTGAAGAAGAAGAAGCCTATTTTAGACTCATGGCTCAAACAGATGACGAACAAGAGCCCCAGTTCACTGAGAAGGTAAACTCTCACACTGCTCTTTCAGATTCCGAAGTTTCTGAGCATGATTGTGAGGATAGTTCTTCTGATGATTATTCAGAACTCATGGCCCAATATAAGAGTTAATCATGGCTTACGACAAATGTCGCCGAGTCGTGAAAACTTATGCTAAAGAGATAAATCTCTCAACGCCGAAGAGAGCATCTTGAGAGAGAAAGTTACAAAGACTGACTCCCTCGAAGAGAACTTCAATAATGCTATTGAAGAATATAACAAAGCTATTGAACGTCTTGACCTTAAAGAGAAAATCATCAAAGAGTTGGAAGAACAACTTGCTGTTGAAAAGAAACTTTTGAAAGTTTCTCGAATCCTAAGACTTTTCTTTCATTCGTTGCTGAATTCTCAGCTAAGGCCAAGGGTGCTGGACTAGGCGATGAAGAAGCTCCTAGTAAGTCTTCTAGGAGAAATAAGGCTCAATGAAAGAATAAGGCCTCCAAAAAAGCCTTGGCCAAAGAGAAGGGGAAAGCCCCTAAAAATCAGACCTCTTTCAAAAAGGTCATATTTCCTTCCAATGAGTTTGATTTTGACTCATCCTACAGACACTTTGCTAGGCCTACCTATGTAGAGCCAAAGTCCCGTTATCAAGGATGGACTCGACCCAGAAACTTTGGTGAAAGTGTCTTTATGGAACCTTATGAAGAAGTGATTCTTCAGAGGTATGGCCCTTTCAATCATGGTCATAACTTCAAGAAGGCACCAAAGGCAAAGCCTGTTGTAGAAAATCCAGTGAAGGAGAAGAAAACATGTGATTCTCATCATCATGAAGCTTCTTCCTCCAAGAGTGCTGCCCCTGCTAGACCACAAGTCAAAAAGGTCAAGCAGGAGAACGTAAGGCAAAGATAAAATAGATTTGACTGTTCGTGTTGTGGCAAAACTGGTCACTTTGCCATCGATTGCTGGTTTAATCGCAAAAATGCTGCAACCCCACATGTTGGAAATATGAGGAAGACCACTCCTAATGCTAATATTCGTAGGGGGAGTGTTCTAACTCGAGACCAAGGACCCAAACATATTTGGGTTCTAAGGCAAATTGATTGTGATTGCAGGTATGTCGAAAGGCCACCAAAATGCCAATCTGGTATTTGGACAGTGGATGCTCTCGGCACATGACCGGGACAAGAAACCTAATTCAGAATTTTTCTCGAGTCGTGAACGGATCAAAGGTCATCATTGGAGGTTCAGACCGAGGAATCACTAAAGGCTACCGTATGATTACGAATGGTAATGTATCATTCTCAGATGTGGCTTACGTTGAAGGTTTGGAACATAACTTTATAAGCATAAGCCAACTCTGCGATAAAGGATACATAGTTGAGTTTCACGCTGATAAGTGCTTGATAAAATCTGTTGACAATATGGAAGCGATTCTATCCAGCACTTGAAGCAGAAACATATTTTGCTTAAATTTAATTTGTATAGATTCTTCGACACCAGTGTAATTTTTAGCAAAAGATAGTGCATCTCTTGGTGACCATTGACACAAGAGACTAGCACATATTAATTACAAAACTATTAATAAATTATTTTCAATGAACTTAGTACGTGAAGCCACAAATGTCAAGTACGTCAAAGATAGACCTTGTCATGCATGCGTAAAAGGCAAGAAAACAAGGGCTACCTTTAAAAGTGTTATTGGCAAAGATTATAATAGATGTCTGCATGTACTGTATATGGAATTATTTGGTCCACTGCAAATTAGAAGTTTGGGAGGTAAGGACTATACGTTAGTAATTGTTGATGATTACTCGCTCTTTGCGTGGGTGTTCTTTCTGAAACACAAGTAAGATACCTTCGACATCTTTACGAATTTTGTCAGGCAAGTTCAGAATGAGTACAACTGCTCCATAGTCAAAATCAGAAGTGACAATGGAGCAGAGTTCAAGTCTGGGGCCATGACAGAATTTTGTGAAAGCTTAGGTATCTTTCATGAGTTTTCCTCTCCTCGTACTCCGCAACATAATGGAGTGGCTGAGAGAAGGAATAGAACACTTATAGAGGCCTATAGGACCATGTTGTGTGATGCTTCACTTCCAGAGTATTTTTGGGCTGAAGCCGTCAACACTGCATGCCACGTGCAAAATCAAGCCCTCATAAACAAAAACCATGATAAGACACCTTACGAACTTCTGAACGGCAGGAAACCGACAGTCTCATATTTTAGAATTTTTGGCTGTAAATGATTCGTGCTCAACAATGGAAAGTATCATACTACTAAGTTTAGTGAAAAGAGTTTTGAAGGTATTTTTGTAGGTTATAGTAGCCATAGTAAGGCATACATGGTTTTTAATAGAAAAACCCTGATCGTAGAAGAATCAATACATGTTGTATTTGATGAGACGAGCTGCTGCAAGGTAGCTCTTCTAGTGTACTTATTGAAGATGCAGGTCCAAAGCTGAAAGAAATTAGCTTGGATGGACCGTCCGAAGATAAAAGTGAAAAGTTCATCAAGATCACCACTCCAACCCCTATTGGAGAGGCTGATGATCAAGATGACGAAGTCATCCAAGATGAAGAAGTCACTCCGGTGATAAAAGTTTATCCAGATGCAAGGACTCTAGAGCTCAGACATCTGAAGGATCACCCCATGGACCAGATCATAGGAGATCCCCATAATGGTGTCAGAACTTGTAGAGGTACAACTAATGAGAATCTATATTTAAGTTTTCTATCACAGGTTGAACCAAAGAAGTTTGAGGAAGCAAACTCAGACGCATCGTTGATAATGGAGATGGAAGAAGAATTAAATCAGTTCAAGCGCTGCAAAGTATGGAAACTTGTTCCAAGACCCAATGTAAGAACGTCATTGGGACAAAATGGGTCTACAAGAACAAGAAGGATGAGTATGGAACGATTGTAAAGAACAAGGCCAGACTTGTCGCAAAAGGTTATGGTCAAGAAGAAGGAATCGACTTCAACCAGACGTACGCTCCAGTGGCAAGGCTGGAGGCAATAAGGTTATTCCTTGCATATGCTGCACTCAAAGGCTTCACTGTCTACCATATGGACGTGAAGTCTGCCTTCCTTAATGGTGACATAAAGGAAGAGATGTATGTGGAACAACATCTAGGTTTTGTTGATTCTAACTTTCCTGATTACGTTTATTTACTGCATAAAGCATTATATGGTCTGAAACAAGCTCCTCGAGCTTGGTATGAGACGTTGTTTAGCTTTCTACTTGAGAACAAGTTCACAAGGGAAAAGATAGACAAGACATTATTTCTTAGGGAAATTAAAGGCAAGATTTTGCTAGTGCAAATCTATGTCGACCACATTATTTTTGGCTCTACTGATGACAACCTCTGCAAGAAGTTCTCAAATCTTATGCAAGGGAAGTTTGAAATGAGCAGTATGGGCGAGCTGAAGTAATTCTTAGCGCTTCAGGTGAAACAATCTGAATATGGAATTTTCATCTCATGGACCAAGTTCACCAAAGAGCTGATTAAGAAATTCGGAATGGAGAACGCAACCTCGATGAGGACTCCAATGGGTTCAACTATTTCTCTGGACAAGGATGAAAAAGGGAAACCTTTTGATGAAACCAAGTACAGAAGCATAATTGGATCCTTGCTCTACCTTACGGTAAGTAGACCTGACATAATGTTGTCAACATGTGTCTGTGCTAGATTTCAGGTGAACTCTAAGGAATCTCACTATGCTGCTGCAAAGCAGATTTTGAGATACCTTAAAGGTACGCCAAATCTTGGCTTATGGTACCCAAGAAGTAATGATAGCGAGCTAATGGGTTTTTCAGATGTAGATTTTGAAGGGAGCAAAGACGACAGGAAAAATATTTCCGGGACATGTCAATCTTTGGAAGAAGACTTATCTCCTGGAGTAGCAAGAAATAAAACTGTGTGGCAATTTCAACGGCTGAGTCAGAGTACATCTCTGCAGGCAGTTGCTGTGCACAGTTACTTTGGATAAAGAATCAGTTTGAGGACTACAACATGAAGTTTGAAAAGATTCCATTGTTTTGCGACTCTTCCAGCACAATAGCAATAGCCAACAACCCAGTCTAGCACATCCGGACAAAGCATATAGAGCTAAGGTATCACTTCATCCGGGAGCATGTGGAGCATGGGGACATAGACCTTCATTATATCTCTACAGATAGGCAAATTGCAGACATTTTTTCGAAGCTGTTGGACGAGACCAAGTTCTCGTTCTTCAAAACAGAACTTGGTATGCTCAACAAAGAAGACTAGAGAAGCAGGATTTTCAAGAAGGTTCAAGGTTTAAAGGTTAGTCAAATATTGGAATTTTACAAAAGTTTAACTCTTTGACTCGAGTAAGATACATCATACTCGAGTAAGAATATGACCTACTCGAGTAGTAGAATGACATACTCGAGTAGTCTACTTGACCTACTAGAAGACTGACATACTCGAGTAGTCAACTTCACATACTCTAGTACCTCACTCACCTACTCGAGTACTTCCATACATCTATTCGAGTACTTCTGTATACCTACTCGAGTAATTCCAGACACATCAACTCGAGTACCTCAATTCATCTACTCGCGTATATGCCGAGTTTTTATTCAAATTTTCTTATGCACAAACCAACGCTTATGCCGCCTCTTCTATGGTTTAATTCATTCATTTTTGTTTAATTAGACCAAAAAACTATGGTTATACAAATACAAAAATCCGGAAATGTCCTACACAAAATCATTTCCGCCCTCTCGAGTACCCAACTACCTCTTTGCCTTCCTCAGTCAGTTACAGAGCCGCGCACTTTCCTTCACCCCGTAGAAACTTTCTAGGGTTTCTGAATCACCAAGATTTCTGAATCATGGCCGCCTCCTCTAAAATCGGCGTTGGTTCAGAATTGGTCGCCGCCAGGATTGCAGAACTATCCGACGACTTCCACAATCTCATAATTTTGCTCGACACCGCCGGATTAACTTTCGTCCTTCAAGAACCTTGTCGAATCATATTTCCAGAAGTTGTAGAGTTTTTCAGAAATGTCAAAGTCTAGCGCAATGGCACCGTTCTCAAATCCAAAGTCAAAGGTATCAAAATCAAACTCACCAAAACTTTAGTATCTCAACTTCTTCGAATGCCGATCGTCGATGAAGAAGATAATCTCGGGCCAGCTGAGTCTGACAGAACATGTCTTTTTTGTGGCGTTTATCCTGAGCAACAGCACATCAACCGTTCTCAGATGAATGCTGAAGGGAAGTTATTAGTTGATATAAATAGAAAAGTTCTTCTGTGCAGAACAAATTCCATCAGAGACATTCCTCTTTATTTCCTTGACATTATGCAAGCCATAGTATGCAGAAAGAAATTTCAATTTGGTATGATGATTTTGGACAAAATTAAGGAGAGCATTAAATCCCCCAATTATGCAAGGATAATTTCTCTACTCCTTTATGAGATAAACCATGAAACCTTGGACTTCTCTAAAGGCAGTATCCTTCACCACATGAAGAAGGTCTCCATCTCCTCCATTCAAAGATGGGAGCTCAAGTTGCAGAATCCTTCTCAAGCTGCAAAGTTACTGAAGTTCCAGACACAGAGGACAGGACCACATCTCCCTCTCCATCTCAGGTTCCTAGCTCCTCTGGTGCACCTTTTGAGGGGGAGCCTGCTCCTTCTGTTCTAGCAAGGATTCCAACACCTACAGAAGCATCTCCTCCAACTCCTCTAACTCCAGAAGACATTCCCTCAGATCAACAACTTCAAGAAACACTCCTGTACACAGTAGCTACCATCAATGAGATGATAGCAGAATTGACTGCAGATGAACCACCTCCTCCTCTATCTCCAAAAGCTCCATCCACTGTCATACCCAAAGACCCCACTCCAGTGCCATCTCTAGCAAAGTCTCCAGAACAATCTCCAGCACATACTCCTTCTCCTACCAAATCTCCTGCTGCACCCCAAAAGCAGGCAGAAACCATCTTCATTTCTGATGAGCCATCACCTGAGCCAGTTGAAGCTCCTCTAAGGAACTTGAATTTCTCCATGCCCATAGTCACTGATGAAGGGGATGCCATGATTCCCACTACAAGAGCTCAGAGCTCTATCACCCTTACAGAAATAGCCCCATGGGTAGCTCCTCCTTTTCCTTCTATTCCATCTACTTCTGCTCCTCCTGCTGAAATAGCTACTCCCTCCACAGATTTAATGCAACAGATTGTCCTTCTCCTTCAAGAGCAGAAAACATACCTTGATACTTGTATTAAGACAGTCACTAATAAGGTCACTGCTCTAGAAACTGAGATGAGCAGAGGATTTGTAGAAATCCAACATAATACTGATCAGCTTAAACATCTATTCCAAATTGGTGGCAAAGCATTAGACCACACCATTACTAGTATTGGTCAAGTGATGGAGCAAGGTCTTACTCTTGCTAATAATCAGATGGAATTGGACAAAAGAGCTGAAACTACAAAGATGAAAATCGGTGAAGAGGTTGGCACTTTCAAAGAAGATGCAATCTCTCAGCTATCTATTGAAGTCAGAAAGTGGGAGAAGTTGGTGAAAGAGTATTTAGAAAAATCAGATGCTGCCATGCAAGAGCTTTGGAAAGTCAAAGTGAAAGAAGTTCATGATGATGTCTTAGCACAAATACAGAGTGTCAAATTCCATACCTATGACAGTGTTGTCTGGATGCACAACCAAATTCTTCCTGAATTTGCTGCTGATCCAAATATTATTCCTCATCATCTGAATCGATTAGCTGCTGATTCTCCTGTTCAAGCTCCTCAACCCACCTTCTCTCCAAGGCCTGGTGACTCAGTTGCTCCTCCTGATTCCTACACTAAGGGTTGGGAAGATGATCCTGCAGATATATTCCTTCATGCTCCTCCTGAGATCCAAACTTCTAGGAAGAAAAGAAAGTATGGTGAAGGTCCCTCTGCCAGCAATTCCATTCCAGTTTCTGATGCTGATAAGAGAAAAGCTCCTGAATTTGCTGAGATATGGTCTCCCACTTCCAAGTCCCTTATTTTGGAAACACTCAAACTTATTATGGACTACCATGAGAGCAGGAATATACATTACAATTCCCAAAAATGGGAGTTATATGAGAAATCAATGACCAAGAGAAGATTATATGACAGAGAATTTTTAAGAAACAATCCTGCTGCTCCTCCAAAACCTCCCAAGTACTACGCAAAGCCTTACAGCTACCAGAGGACATAACAAGAGAAGAAAGACAGGCAGCATCATCAGATCTAGATACACAGAACTTATGAGTTGTGGAAATGATTTTTGTTGATAATGACATTTTTGGATATTCACACTTATATAATTGTAAGTTTTTGATCTTATTAACTTTTTCATAGTCCTTTGCTTGCTTACACTGATTTATCTACTTAGCATTCTTTTTATGTCCATAATTCACCTTAGTGTAAAGGGTTCTGACTTCTATAAATAGGGGGAGATTGTTTGGTATTTTATCCACACTAACCCAGATTTGATGAAGTCATCCTTGAACTAAAATGAATTAAGTTGTATTTGATGCTTGGTTTGAATTATGTGTTTGCAGGATTCTTATGGGAAGTGTAGACCAATGTCAGTCTACAATGGGTCACCAAACACAGGACCATATAATGTAATCCCCAATTGTGTGATCCAAGGTGTTGACTCATGTGTAGCCTCTCTATTGGGATACACTTCATATTCAAGCTTCAGGACTAAGTGAAAAGACTTGATGCTGTCTCACCTTAGAATAAGAAAAAAATTCTGTCTAGAAAATTTCCTAAGTATTATACTCGAGTAGTTCTATACTTACTCGAGTAAAATGTTGAGTTCATACTCGAGTAATAATACTATTACTCTAGTAGGTATGGTATATCCCGAGTAGTCTAATTATGGCTCTCGAGTAGTTTAAATAACTACTCGAGTAGTTTCCTTTCTCCTCTCGGGTTTACAGAATTTTTCTCCTCAAAAGTTTTCTAAGTTAAATACTTGAGTAGTACTGTATAGTACTCGAGTAGTTTTATTTTCTGTCTCGAGCAATTGAATTCTGACTCTCGTGTAGTTCTTACTTACTCGAGTAGTCTAAGTCATGTACTCGAGTAGTTCATCTACGACTCGAGTAGTCCAGAATTAATACTCGAGTAACCCAGAATTATACTCCAGAAAATTTCTCTAAGTGAATTACTCGAGTAGTCATTTCCATATACTCGAGTAGTTCTATTCGTCTCGAGTAGTTCAACTTCTATACTCAAGTAGTCCAGTATTCGAGTTCCAGAAATTTTTCTAAGTCCCTGTCTCGAGTAGTTTCTCAACCACTCGAGTAGTTTGTTCCCATCTAGTCAAGTAGTTTTCCTTATACTCGAGTAATCCTCTCCACCTCTCGTGTAACTACTCAAGTACTCGAGTATGTCATTTTTGATACTCGAGTAGCTGAATTCTTTTTACTCGAGTAGTTGTCTCCATGTACTCGAGTAACTATCTCATTCTCTCTCGAGTAGTTTTCTTATATACTCGAGTAGTCATCTTCTACCCACTCGAGTAGTGCTGCAATGTACTCGAGTAGTCCTTTCTCTCTCGAGTATTTTACTTCGATTTTTTCGAAAATTTTGTTAAGTCCAGAATAACAGAATTCTTTATGAACCTTGACGTGATTGGTCCACGTGTATCTCATAATGACTTAATTATGTCTAATCTTATCTGATCCTATAAATAGTCTTGTCTAAACCGACAAACCCTAATCCTAAGAAGTTTCCTCAAAAGAGAATATTCAAAAGTTTTGCAGTCGTACTCTCAAGTCCCTGATTTCCTCTTTCTCTCTCCAAGAAACGAAAGATTGCCGCCGCCGCCGTCGCTGATTCCCGACCGGCTAGGGTTTCACCTTTAGAGGACTCAGATTAAGAAGGCTTTCCAGATCGAGATTTGCTCAACTCCTCATCTTCTGATTCGATCGATCGTGTGAAGCCAAGAAGATTCAAATCCAACCTTGCCGAGATTTCTCTTCATCATTCTGATAAAGCCGCAAAGCCAAGAAGAAGAAATTCTGGCCGACTGTTGCAGATCTGAAAAAGAAGATTTACTGTTTGTATTTCCATACAATTTATTTTATTCTTGTAGCAGAAATTTCTCCAAGTGTACGAGCTTTTGTCTCCGAGATTGTAGGAAGCTTTATCTTCCGAGTGTAGATCCCTTTTGTCGATCAAGTTTGTAGGAACGTTGTTCCGAGGGTAGGATTGATTTTCAATTCGAGATAGTGGAGTAGCGGAGTCTAGTATATTGCTAGATCGGTGAGAGAAAGTGGATGTTCCCAAGGTTGGGGAACCACTATAAATCTTGCCTCGTCTGTGATTAATTGGTAGATAGATCTGTGCTTTTGTTTGAAATTTTTATTCCGCAAAAGACGCACATATCACCTATTCACCCCCCTCTAGGTGATTTAGGTGGACAATTATAAACTTTCAAACACGAATTTCTTAAGCCAATTATGGCTCTTATTGACAGTCTCCCGCACCTTGACGTGCCCGCTGGAGAAGTAGGCGGTCTCGTCCTTGTTCGCACGAAAAGAGAACAACTTGCGAAAGACTGCGAGGATGAACTAAGCCCGCTCTTCCTGCGGGAAGCAGGCGAATCTGACCAAAACAGCTATGGAATTTTCGGTCATCTGGCCTAGGATGACCCCGAAGTATTTCAATATCTGGCGACTCTTCGGCCATAGTGGAAGCCAAAGGCCCGCCTTGAAGTGCGCCAAGGGGATGGCGAGCTCCCCTCCAGAGAGGTCGTTTATCTTTTACCTCACTCCAGGTCGCCTTGCCATGAAACCTGGCAGAATGTAGTCTCCTATGGCGTGGAAGAATATGCCTTCAAAAATGGCGGCGGGGGGAAAGTCATGCTCGGAAAAGTTCCAAGCACACTTGCCCCGCTCATCCACATCGCCGCTGCCACCACCCATCTCGCAGAGAGCTTGTTAAGCGGGATGAAGTTGTTCTCATAGGAGGTGGACGAGTTGATGGTCGCAGGAAGCAAGGGAGAAGGGGAAATATTAAATGCGGTGGGTGAGAAAGGGCTGGCAGGGCCAATTTACAGAAAGAAAAATGGCGGGAAAGCATTTCGCTGGTGGGAAAAATGCAGATAGAAAAATGCACCATGGCGTTTCAACTTCTCGGCTCGCAGCAACACCAGAAAGGCCGTCTGATAGAAAATTGCGCCCACCTGTGCCCACATGAGAGGCGGGAGAGCTGCGGCTCTCACCCGCCTGAAATAGTAGGCGAGCCGAGCAGACTCACAATCAGCAAACGCGCGGCCTGCTCCCGCTGAGATTATATAGGCGGGTTGCGCGAGCCAATCCAACAACCTCGCGCCGGCGTGAAGAAGCGGTAGGCAAGCAAGAGCGCTTCATTCGCATTCACCCTGAGAAAACTTAGCGGCAACACAATAAAGGTAACGTAGAACAGCCCACTTGCGGGCGAGAAAGTCTAAAGTTACTATAGACGTTAAAAAATGTTCCTAGATAGAGGACTGATGAGTCTGATATTTATAGGGTTTTTCGGACTCATCTGGGCTGGTTTTCTCACTCGTGCACTGCATTTCAATCGAATATCGGTTATATTTGCATCGTTTAGTAATGGGCCATTTTGTGCACTGTTTTGGCCCGAGGGTGTGCAATTGCGCATCCTATTATTGGGGGTATGTACATGGTGCTCCCCATGGCTCTTTCCTACTATTTTCTTAGCTGTATATTTGTTGTTGGGAGCTTATGCTCCAGTTTTGGTTTTGATGTGCAGGTGGTGCATTTTCCCCAAGGCAGGAATTTTGTTTTGAGAAAAACGTACTGTCGGGCGTTTTATTTGTGCACGGTTTGTGCCCGATCGTGCGTTTAGCTCAGCTGGAAGAATGCCAAGTTGAGCTCGACGAATGTCGTCGAGCTGAGTTCGACGATCCTCAACCACGGTTGACGCACAGTTTATTCGGAACCATGCGCGAAGGAAACACACGGTTTTCCTGTAGCTTTCTAGATTGTTCCCTTATGTGGTTAATCGTGCGTTTTGTTCATGCACAGATGGCAGCGCCCGTGCGCGATTAAAACGCACGGTTCCCCTGTATTTCCCTACATTCTAGCTCTCTGTCGCTACCCGTGCGATTTCATTCACGCACCGGCACAACTTCCCGTGCGCGAAGTAAAATGCACGGGTCAATGCTTCTCCTTCTGCAGGCCTGATTTGGAAGTTAATATCGCACGGTTTGCGCATGTCGTGTGCCAAACCGTGCGTGCCTATTTTTCTGACCTGCTTCTATTTAAAGGTTAGCTTTCTTCTTCTTGAAAGGAGTTCCGATCCATTCCGACCCAACCGCCATTTTCTGCTCTTTTGAGCTGGGAAACTTTCCCCTAGACGTTATTTTCTCTCTCCTCCTTAGAGAGTTGATTCGGCCACCATTTCTATTCCAAGAGCTAGCAACCTTTTCATCTTCGGCCACCACTATCATCTCCAATCTCCATGTCAAGCTCAAAGGTTGCTGCATCCATGAAGTTCTCCGGTTAGAACCAGCCAGCGATTATTCACTAAGAAGACGAGATATTTGAAGGAAGTGACAACCCTTTTTGGTTCCCGGACTTCAACCGTAGACCGGGTTCGAATAAGGCCCGACAACGCTTCAATCCGGCCTTGAATCTCGGTGAGACTTCGTGCGTTTGGTTGTTTCTCTTCCCCGTTACATGTAGTATTTATTTTTCTGCATATTTGGGTGTTGGATTGATGTGTAAGGACATTGATAGCTTGAATATTTCAACATGTCTAAGTGTTGATATATTTTAGTTCTGGATATTGTTATTGAACTTCAGATTTTCTCTTGTTCAAGTTGTGATTGTGTTGTTCTAGCGATGTCTAGAAGCATGGCATTGTGAAGATGTGATTGCAACCCTCATTAGCTCATTCATCTTCCCTATTACTCTCTTGAGTAATCCACCAAAGAGACGTGGTGACGGTGACCCGCAATAGTTTTCTTATTGTTGTTAACTTAGGAATCCAAATCAAAAACCCCCTTTGGTAACTTTCCCTCTTGTAATCCCTTTTTCATATAGCGAAATCACACTCCCTACTTGCACTCCTCGAGAGATCGATATCTGTAGATTCAACTCCTCACATTATTACTTGACTATGATCGGTACACTTGCCATCGCATCAAGTTTTTGGCGCCGTTGTCGGGGAGTGCAACCGTTGTGTGTATTTTTTTGTTGAAAACGTTTGCAAGTGTTGTTGATATTTTTGAAAGAAAATTTTGTTGTGTTGTATGACAGATCCCAACTCCGGTGAAAGGGTTGAAGATCTTGTGGTTGAGCTAGAAACTGCACGTGCGAGGCGAGCTCGCCTGCATGTTGTTACTGCTGAAGAAGGAATGGAGAATAATGGGCCTAGGAGGAAATAGCCAAGGAGAAGGGTTGTTGCTGGCCAAGAGGTGGTCCAGCCACGTGTTAGGACAATACGTGATTTCACAACCTCGACTATAGGAAGTGTTTACCTTGGCTTCGGGCCGGCCATCGTCAACAACCACTTTGAGATAAAACCCGTCATCCTGAATATGATCAGGAATAATACACAGTCCTCGGGATTGCCGAGTGAGGACCCACAGCTCCATCTGGCGGAGTTCTCGGAGTTTTGTGGAACTTTTCGGTATGCTGGAAATTCTAATGACGTTGTGAAGCTGAGGTTGTTCCCATTCTCATTGAGGGACAAGGCAAAGACTTGGCTGCATACCATTGTTCCAGGGACTGCTACTACTTGGGAGGCATTGACCTCTATGTTCTGGACAAAGTTCCACTCGGTGGATAAGACAGTGAATGCTCGGAGGGATATTGCAACCTTCCGGCAACTAGACAATGAGACGCTATCCGAGGAGTGGGAGAGATTCTCGAAACTGCAGCATCGATGCCCCGAGCACGGCTGTGAGCCGTGGAATCTAGTTGAAATATTTTACTTTGGTATTGAACCTAATTTCAGGGCAATGATCGACGCAGCTGCTAGTGGCACGGTAATGAAGTAATGTCTGGAAGATGCATTGAGGCTACTTTGAGATACCGCCTCCCATAGCACTTATTGGACCACAGGAAGAAATGCCCCTAGAGGGGCAAGGAATTTGTTTGAAGTAAACGTTGTGGTGCAGCAATCGGAGGCGAGCCATTATACTTTAGATGGAAGGAATATGTTAACCAGATCGACCCCTCCTCTAGCTCGGTATACGGATATATCTTATCAGTGTTGTGGTAACCCTGGCCATCATGCCTACGAGTGCACCGTTGGATAAAGCATTGTTGAGCCGTCATGTATAATGTCTGATGAAAATGTGAATTTTATAAATAATCAAAATCGCAATGTTCCTTTTAATAATGTTAATAACCCCAATGTGAGAAATCATCCCAATTTCTCATGGAATCAGAATGCTCCAGGTCAAATATGGCAGGGAGGCCAGCATCAGTTTGATGCCCAAGCCTATAGAAGCTAGCCGCGACTGCCGCATACGGGTTACAATCATAACGCACAAGGCACTCGTAAAAGTTCTGCGGAAGAGATGATGGAAAAGTTTGTGGAGATGGCCCAATCAAATATGGCCACTCAAACTGTATTTATGAGGAACTTGGAGACAAAGCTAGGTCAACTGGCCCTTGCGTTCTCCGAGCGTACTCGCGGCACTGACATTCAGGTGTTAGGGCCCTTGGGAAATACGTCAAAAACCATCTTAGGGCTCCCATTGATGAAATCCAGTGAAGATACCTTGCAATTCAATGTGAGTAGTGTCAATTTGGTTTCTAAGGTCAATATGACTCTACCATCTTCACCTCCCCATATTAGTTCAAATGAACATGGAGAATTTTTGGAATTAAATGATTCGTTATCCAACAATGTGTCTAGTGCTGCTAAGACAGGTTTTCCACTAAAGGAATGGGTACGGGTTAAGAAAGTGATCGAACCGCTGATGGTTGTTGAAGGAGAGATAAAGACGGAGTCACTTGACGTGAAACAAGATTCTGTTGAGAAGAAACATGAGCTGAGCACACCCGTTGATAGCTTGCAGAAAACTGAATTAAAAACTTCTATTTGTTTGAACAAAGTTTGTAAAATTATTAAATATGTATCTTGGGCTGATCTTTCAACCACTGCGGGTGAGGAATGGATGCACCCAGATGCGAAAGGTAAACTTACTGCTGAATTGGTGGGTACGATCATAGCACCTGGAGATTCCCTTATGTGGATCAGAAACGAAAGGAGCTTCTCCTGCGCAAGGCGCAAAATTTTGCCCGCCGTCTTGAGAAGGATGAGGTTCGGGGCAGGGGATACTCATCTTCCCTAGGCCCTAAATCCTTCGCCTCGCCCTCATCTCATGTGGTTGGGGGGATCTATCACAAGTCAGCGTTCAGCTGAGGAGTGAAGGATCTCCGGGGTTTTCCTTTGCGGCTTTTTCTAGTTTCATTTACTGTTTACTGCTGTGTGTATTTATAGACCTTTATCATTATGTTTTGAACTTATTCCCTGAATAATAATTATATAACTGCTAATACATGTATTTGGTCCACCTTAAGGACGGTAAAGAAAAGGGCTTCTAGGAGACAACTCAATTTTGCCGCATTTGGTTTATTCAAATATGCTACTGTGATTATATGTTTTTATTATACGTGGTTGGAGATATTCTCTTATGCAGGTGGAGTTAGTTTGATCCGTGGACTGTCTGATGAAATTAACACCAATCTTCTGGTATGCTCATTTGCTGAGCATGGGGTAACCCCTTCCCTTAAATTTTATTGTTCTGTTTTTATTGCAAATCATGGATAGATTGTTTAGTATAAGCCTGGTGGGGGAAGGTTTCGCGAGTTACCTTTGCACATGCACTTGCATACTACAAGAGTATTTTCATTTTAAGTTTTTATTTTATCATGACAGCATTGTGCACCTACATGGCATGAGCGCACAATTAAGCATGCGCTCAGCACAAGTTTAATTTATTTCTTTTGTGTTAACTTTAAGATAGTGGTGATGGCTTAGGATTTTAGGATAGGGTAGTGTGAAACTCGTGTAGTGCTGCTAATAGAGGACTCATGGTGTGTAGAAATAGTATAGATTAAATTTTTCTTTATGCTCGTAGATTTATGCTTTTATGCATTTGTAAATAATGTTTGCACTACTCAAAACTTTGGAATCTGGAGCAATCGAACAGTAGTGTAGGAATGTGTGTATTCGCCACTAGCCTCGTATTGCTCAAGTCAGGAGGAAGGATCATCTTCCTCGGTGGCTAAGAACTTTCCCCAAGTTACTCTCGAAGCATTGGTGCACGGTTATTCTAGCGTGAGTGTGATGTAGGCTATCTATTTGGCCCGGTTGAGCCTTGTACCAATCCTAACGATAATCCTTTCTTGCACATTTTGTGCCTACCCATCCTATTGATTTAGCCCCACTACGTGATCACCAAGGCCTTAAATCTTTACCCAGTTGTACACCCATATTTCGCTGTAGTAGTATGATACTTCTTCCATTGGTGTTGTTGCTGTGATGCTTCTATGTGGTTGTGCGATGAAGTTATTTTTAGAATTTGTGCTGACTGTGCATTGTAAAAGTAAAAAAATCTGAAAAAAAATATATGTGTTGATGATATAAAAGAAGAAAGTGAAAATTCATAGTTTGTTTATAGTATTGTTGTGGTGCTAGGTGGTGCACACACCCGTGTTGTCAAGTTCAAGTCTGGTGGTGTGGTGCACCGACAAGTTTTGTTGGCAAGAGGATTGCATTTGTTTGAGCTAATTTGGGATGTGCGTAGCCATCGTTCTAACACCTTTTTCATCCTTACCTACATATATACCCAAGCCCCACTTCTACCCTAAAGTACTACAGATTCGTGCTTGAGTCATACTAGATCCGTGGAGAGAGTGCGAACGGTCAAGCATATGGTCCCCGACATCGATGGATTTCTTTGGAGGTGATCCCGAGCCCCAATCTTTGGCAATGCTCAACTAATTGGCATGCATACTTTCTTCCTACACATGACCAAATGATTCTCCAGGATTCTATTTTTGAGTTGTTACAATAATTATTTACACTTGTCGAAATTTATAAACTTCGTAGCATAATTAAAAATTATATCTATTATATTTTTATACACTTGCTGTTTTCGATTTCTCGATTTACCTTTTTTTGAAATCTCTAAGCCATCTAGCTATTTTCTAGTCCACGGAGGGATGATTTGCACGGGACGAGCAAATGTTTAAGTCTGGTGGTGTGATGAGTCCGATATTTATAAGGTTTTTCGGACTTATCTGGGCTGGTTTTCTCACTCTTGCACTGCATTTCAACCGGATATCAGTTATTTTTGCATCGTTAGGTAATGGACTATTTTGTGCACTATTTTGGCCCGAGGGTGTGCAATTGCGTATTCTGTTATTGTGTGTATGCACATGGTGCTCCCCATGGCTCTTTCCTACTATTTTCTTAGCTGTATATTTGTTATTGGGAGCTTGTGCTCCAGTTTTGGTTTTGATGTGCAGGTGGTGCGTTTTACCCAAGGCAGGAATTCTATTTTGGGAAAAATGCCCGGTCGTGCGTTTTATTCGCGCACGGTTTGTGCTCGATCGTGTGTTTTGCTCAGTTAGAGGAACGTCGAGTTGAGCTCGACGAACTTCTTCGAGCTGAGTTCGACGATCCTCACGTATGGGTGATGCATGGTTTCTTCGGAACCATGCGCGAAGGAAACATACGGTTTTCCTGTAGCTTTCTAGATTGTTCCCTTCTGTGGTTAATCTTACGTTTTGTTCACACACGGACGGCAACGCCCGTGCGTGAGAAAAACGTACGGTTCCCCTGTATTTCCCTGCATTCTAACTCTTTGTCGCTACCCATGAGATTTCCTTCACGGACAGCCGGAACTGCCCGTGCGTGAAGTAAAATGCACGGGTCAATGCTTCTCCTTCCGCATGCCTGATCTGGAAGTTAATATCGCACGGTTTGCACGCGGTCGTTCGCCAAAACGTACGTGCCTATTTTTCTGACCTGCTTTTATTTAAAGCACAGATTTCTTCTTCTTAAAAGGCGTTCCGATCCATTCCGACCCAGCTACAATTTTCTGCTCTTTTGAGCAGGGAAACTTTCCCCTAGCCGTTATTTTCTCTCAGCTC
The DNA here is from genome assembly GCA_039583875.1 of Platanthera guangdongensis. NCBI lineage: Eukaryota > Viridiplantae > Streptophyta > Magnoliopsida > Asparagales > Orchidaceae > Platanthera > Platanthera guangdongensis. Next base: position 121,334,037 of record CM077164.1, read on the forward strand.
CTTGGAGAGTTGATCCGACCACCATTTCTACTCCAAGAGCTAGCAACTTCTTCATCTCCGGCCACCACTGTCATCTCCAAGCTCCAAGCTCCATGTCAAGCTCAAAGGTTGTTGCATCCATGAAGTTCTCCGATTATAACGAGCCAACAATTATTCAAAAGAAGGCGGGATATTCGAAGGAAGTGACGGCCCTTTTTGGTTCCCGGACATCAACCGTAGACTTAGTTCAGAGAAGGCCCGACAACCCTTGAATCTGGCCGTGAAACTCAGAGAGACTTCGTGCGTTTGGTTGTTTCTCTTCCCCGTTACATGTAGTATTTCTTTTTCTGCATATTTGGATGTGGGATTGATGTGTAAGGACATTGATAGCTTGAATATTTCAGCATGTCTAAGTGTTGATATATTTTAGTTTTGGATATTGTTGTTGAACTTCAGATTTTCTCTTGTTCAAGTTATGATTGTGTCGTTCTAGCGATTGCTAGAAGCGCGCGTTGCGAAGCTGTGATTGCAAGCCTCATTAGCTCATCCATCTTCCCTATTACTCTCTTGAGTAATCCACCAAAGAGACACGGTGATGGTGACCTGCAATAGTTTTCATATTGTTGCTAACTTAGGAATCCAAATGAAAACCCCCTTTTGGTTACTTTCCCGCTTGCAATCCCTTTTTCATATATCGAAATCACACTCAATACTTGCACTCCTCGAGAGATCGATATCCGTGTATTCAACTCCTCACATTATTACTTGACTACGATCGGTACACTTGCCGTCTCTTCAAGGACCCTCCTAAGCGAACTAGTCTGGGATGCGGATGCGTCCTGGCCCGGCGACCAACTGCGTGTAGGGTGCAGGCGGATCAGTACTGGATCCCCTTCCAACGACCCCGTCTCCGCACCCTGGATCGCGGCGGCACGCGAGGATAATGGTACTCGCGAACCACCACCAGCTCCTGCTGGGCCAGGCCGACTTGCTCCGTGGCATTCCTGAGCCACACCTCAGCCCGTATTATGTGTACCATGAGAGAAGTAACCCCATCCCTGTTAGCTGGGAAGCTTTCTCCCTCCACAATTGCAAGCCGCTCCTCAATTTCAGCCTTTGAACTTCTTGTAGGAAACATAAGCAAAGAAAATTCTGATTGCTTCCATCATTGCAACAGGTGCAAATGTCTGGTCATAGTCTATGCCTTCCTCTTGTCTTATATCCTTGAGCAACTAGTCTGGATTTGTTCCTTATGATAAGATCTTGAGCATCAAGTTTGTTTCTAAATACGCATTTAGTTCCAATGACTAGATAGTCTTTGGGTCTTGGAATTAAATCCCAAACTCTGCATCTCTCAAATTGGTTGAGCTCCTCTTACATTACAATAATCCAGTGTGGATCTTGCTCAGCATCTTTTATGGATTGGGGCTCAATTTGAGATATCAAGCAACCATGCATCAATTCCTGATGGAGTTGATGCCTTGTCTGCACACCAACTGAAATGTCTCCAATCACTTGAGATACAGGGTGATCTCTAAATGTGAGAAATTCAGTAGGAGGAGTTGGTTGAGCAACAGCTTGGGGAATTAATTCCTCTTGTGGAATCATAGCTATTGTTGGCTCTACACTGATTTCAATGTCTTCATCTTCACTATCTTCAACAATTTGTGGAGAAGGATGGCTAACAGCCTCATTGGTGAGGGTCAATTTATACAATTTCTCACACAAATTTGGTTCCTGTGAAGTCTCATTGGTAGAAGGAATCTTCTCCTTGTAAAACATGTTTGTCTCATCAAATAAAATATGAATAGATTCTTCTATTTTCATGGTTGATTTATTATAAACTCTATAAGACTTGCTTACTTGGGAATATCCAAGAAAAATTTCTATTTCAGCCTTGGCTTCAAACTTTCTAATGTGTTTCTTATTATTGTTGTGAATGTAACAAATACAACAAAATTTTTTAAAGTAATCTACTTTAGGTTTCTTCCCATTAAGTAGCTCATAAGGAGTCTTATTATTGAGCTTGTCTATCAAACTTCTGTTCAGTACATAATTTGCTGTGCTCACAGCCTCTGCCCAAAAGGATAGGGGCAAGTGAGCATCTGCAAGTAATGTGCCTTCAGATTCAATTAGGGTTCTATTCTTCCTTTCAACAATCCCATTTTGTTGAGGAGTTCTAGGAGCTCAGAAGCAGTGCCTGATACCTTACTTCTCACAGAACTCTTGCATAAGAAGAGACTCAAACTTAGTACCATGATCACTTCTGATCAATGCAACTGGAGTAGAGCACTCAATCTGTATGTTCTTGAGAAAATCTGTAAGAACCTTGAAGTTATCTGACTTAGATCTCAGAAAGAATACCTAAGTTAATCTTGAGAAGTCATCTACAATTACTAAAGTATAAGATTTCCCTTCTAGGCTTTGTATAGCAATATGGACAAAAAGGTCCATATGTAGCAAGTATAATATTCTAGGTGAGTCACTTTTATTTACATATTTAAAACTATTTTTAGTTTCCTTGCTTAACTGAGAAGCCCTGCAAAGGCTTTCCTTCTTGTAGGGGTAGGAAGGCAATCCTATAATAAGGTTGTCCCTAGAGAGTTTAGCAATGTTTTTTAAGTTAACATGTCCTAATCTCCTATGTCATAGATTATTATTGTTACTAGTTTGATTAAATAGGAATCAATCTGATTTAGCTGACTGGAAATCAACTACATAAATATTTCCTACTCAAGTTCCTGTTAACACTACTAGGATATCTATTGAAGTAATAATGCAGGAAGTTTTATTAAATGATACCTAAAACCTTTCATCACATAACTGACATATGAGGATGAGGTTATGCTTCAGTCCATTTACATAAGCAACGTTCCTGAAGGTGACTGCTCTAATCTTGACCTTTCCATATCCTTCAGTCTGGCCACAATTGGAATCACTAAATATTACTTTAGGTCCTAGCTTTGACTTGTAGTTCATTAGGTTTTCCTTGTTTCCAGACATGTGTTTTGAACAGCCACTATCCAAGTACCAATGTTGCTCTGTGGTGGGATTGTCTTTCACCTGCAACAAAATAGATTAGCTCTTCTTGACCCAGGTTACCTTGGGTCCTGCTTTCTTTATATAATTAAAACTGGAAATATATGAATATTCAGGTTGACATTTATAACCTAAGGGATGATACCTTCTTGGTGGAATTATCCATTAATTAAATTGGTTAAAGGAACATCTTGGTTGATTACAGTTCTGAAAGAATTAAAGTTTCTATTAAAGTGAATTGGGTTCGACGAATTCAAGTAAGTTTGTCGATCTGAGTTTGACGAATGGGGATGAGTTCGTCGAACTTCACTCAGAGAATGATAGTATTCATTCTCTAGGCCCCAGAATCGTCAATCTCGGCTCGACGAACCATACTGGTTTCGTCGATCGTAGTTCAACGAATAAATATAATGGAAATTTGCGTTCAGAGTTCGTCGAATTGAGTTCGGCGAACTGTACACATTTCGTCGATCTGAGTTCGAAGAAATCTATTGAACATTGTTATGATTATGATTTCTCTTATTCTTTCTCTTTTTCTTATTCTTTGGTTTTACTTCTATTTATTTAACATTATTGTTATTGTCTATCTTTTCTTTACCCTTTTCTGAAACAAATTTTATGGGTGTTGTTAGTATATTCTTTTGAATCTGTGGGGGTTGGCTTGATGAAGCATCTAAGCCCAGCTTGCCATTTAGCCTGACATTCACTGTGCTTGTGATGTCCATCAACTTGATGCTTTTCCCATTTATGGATTCTTCAAGTTACCTTGCATCAGCTAATTTACATTTCAGTGAGATGATTTGTTCATTGGCTAAAGTTAATTCATCTTTTAACTTAGTGTTTTCAGAAATAAAGTTTTCTTGTTCAGACAATTTTTCTTTAAGAGTTTTAATTTTTTTACAGAATTAATTAAATCAATACATAATGACTCGAATTAAGTTTTAAAAGTATTTGAATTATAATCAAAAGATGATAGTATCTGATCTACCTCAGATTCTGATGATTCTTCATTATCTGACTGCTCAGCTTCAAATGGGCTGCAGGAGGCATTGGTAGCCATAAGACAAACTTCCCATGCGTCTACTTCTTCTTCATCTTCACTGGAGCTGGAAGATGAGGATTCTTCTTCAGTGTCACTCCAGGTCTCAGCCACAAAGCCTTTCTGCTTTCTTTTATGTTTGCTGGAGAATGGCTTGCTGTAGTGCTATTTCCTATAGTCTTTTTCTCTTCTTCTTCTTCTTTCCTTCTTTTGATTTTCAGTACACTATGATATGAAGTGTCGTGATTTTCTGCAACCAAAACAAACAGCCTCTTTAGTTGGTGTCTTGTCATACCCGGGCTTATCATCTTTCCTGGATGACTTTCTTCTGAAGTCCTTCTTTACCATCTTGTAGAATCTCTTGGTTAAGAGACTCATGAGTTCTTCACTTACTATTGGAGCTTCTGTTTCTCCTGAAGCTATGAAAGCTATGTTGTGCTCTTTTCTTGCAGCTGGAGGGGTCTTCTACTCTACAGCTTCTCTTGACTTGATTAGTTGCTCATATGACTTGAGCTTTCCCAGAAGAGATTCAGTAGAAATCTCATTTAAGCTTCTGGCCTCCTTGATTTTCCATATTCTGGAATCCCACGAGCTTGGGAAGCACATGAGGATTTTGTCATTCACCTCTATGAGGGTTATGTCTTTGTCTAGCATCTTCAGCTCATTGATGATAGAGCTCAGTCTGTTATACATATCACGGACAGACTCAGAGTCTTCTTTCTTGAAGTTTTCATACTGGGAGATAAGATGTGATCTCCTGTCATTTCTCTGATCTGCTGAACCAACAACCATCTGGTTGAGAGAGTCTCAGATAGCTTTGGCAGATGTGCACTCATCCATCTTTTAGAAGATGTCATCTGACATAGTTTGAGCCAGTATATTCATGGCCTTAGCATCAGCTATCTTTGCATTCTTCTGTGCCTCTCTCCACTCAGGTGGTGGAACAACATGTGTACTGGTAGATGTAGTAGCAACTGTAGGTTGAGGGGGACCTATCAAAATAGAGTTGTACATTTCCTCATCAATAGAATTCATATAAAGCCTGAATATTGCCTTCCAGATTGCAAACTTATTCAAGTTGCAAACTGGAGGTCTGTTGCTTGCATAATCCTTGTTCTGTGTCATGCTATGAAATAAATAGAAAAACTTGGAAAAAGAAAATCAGATCTAATAAGGATTTTTTGGTTCAAGTGTTAGCATGTACAACCAAAAGAACACCCATCTGATACCAATTGAAAATATGGTATAGCTCTGATACCAATAGAAAGATGGGGATAGACCTGATTTACTCTAGAGGGGGAGAGGGGGGGGGGGGGGGTGAATAGAGTAATTAAAATATCTGGCTGTTTTGATTTATATCAGAGTAATAAAATAGGTAATACTATAATAGTGTAACTGGAAATTCAAACTAAGTTAAACTATTCTATCACAACAAACTAATATATCACAGCAAACTAGTCTATCATAGCAAAGCAAGAACAGAAAGAAAATATGCAACCAGACGACACAAGAATTTTATAGTGGTTCCCCAAACTGGGTACATCCACTCTTCTATCACCCGGGTAGGAATCTACTAGCAGGTTTTTGATCAGGTGACTGCCACGACAAGATCTATTTCTAGGGAGATCTCATAACCCTTTGAGCTTTGGGTCAGGTGCCCAAAAACCAAGAATAAACTTTTGAAGGGAGTTAATAAACCCTTTATACAAGGGGTGAGAGAGGTGATGGTGTACTCTCTTTCTCTAATCAACAGAGATGACTAGTGGATTGTTGTTGTCAAGGCTCCTTCTGAAATCACTTGCTGCCTTGCTCAGGGTGTAGGTATTCAGCCATGCCTTGAAATGATGTCCATGAACTTTCTGACTGATTGAAAGATGTTGTCCTTGAATGTTCCTGGAGTTGAAGTTGAAGAAGACACTTGATATATGTTTGTTCTTCTTCTTCAGTCTTCAGTAAGCAGAAGGAGAATACTGGATGTTTTCTTCACAGAGAATAGTTCTGAATGTTTCTGTATTCTCTATATTATTGTATTGCTGCTGTCTAAAAAGAGAAAAACTCTTATATATTTTGCTGTCAAATTCTCCTTTGATTTTTGAATACCAAGCATTGATTGATGATTGCTTAAAAATGAAAAATGGCTGGAGAATATTGACTTTAATGAGTTTCCCCAACTGTCCCAATAAATTAAGCAAGTAATTAACCCTGATGAACACCATAATTAATGCTGCCAATAATGGCTATATTCAAGAGAATATATGCATTAATTACTCAGGAAATTACTCTTAAATAATATGTGGAATAAGGATAGAAATGCCGGAAAAACTCTAAGTCTAGCGCTGGACAGAAATTGTCAAACTCTGAACAGATTTCGTCGACCGGAGTTCCAAGTTCGTCGAGCTGAGAAATCCTATTCGTCGACCTGAGCTCAGCGAACTGCATTCTGTAAATGGCTTGCCAATTCTGCGGTCCAAGTTCGTCGAGAACAGAATCTATCTTCGTATAGCTGAGTTCAAAGAACATAAACTGTTGAAGTTAAATTACCAGAATTTGTTGATCTGAGCTCGAATATCATCGAGCTCAACTCAGAGAATGATTTCTGAGTTCGTCGATCTACGATCGACAATCGTCAAGCTGAGTTCGAAGAATTTCGAACTGATAATTTTTTAAGTCTGAATTCTTCTAAGTCTTGAGTCTCCTGAAGTCTTCTGCTGGCTGGTCCATGAATGTTGAACCTAATGACTAGCCTAAACTCTAAGACTCAACACTTGACCCTGGCTATACAATATGGGTCAAACATAACCTAATTAGTGAACCTAGCCCAAATCTCACTAGGGATCCAACACAATGTGCCAACCTTCAGGAATAAAGGACTCCTCCAAGGGTACAAGGAAGAAACCTGCTGAGGAAGAAAGAACTTCTAGCTCTGAACCCGAGCATGCATCATCCACTCCAACTGAGGATGCTTGCTGGTTGACTTATCTCTTAGTTAATCCTCTACAAACATTTAACTCCATGATGTTGTTGTGCATGCTGATAAAATCCATGCTAGCCCAAGGTCTGGACAAGTGCCAAAGAATGTACTGAAGAAGAGGTTACTGCAGAAGATGAAGCCGACATGGGTAATACTGATGGTATTGCAACAAGTGAAGATATCCCTGCTGCAAAAGATAACAGGGAGCCTCCTGAAACTTTAGATACTTATCTTAATAAGTCAAGCTCAAAGAAGGATGCTCAGTCTGAGGGGGAGCATGATCAAATGAAGCTGACAGACTTGGATCAAGTTGTCAATAGAATAATTGAGTCTGCACCCACGGTAGGTAAAACTAATTTCCTCTTAATTAATAATGTTAAAACAGCTTTAGCTAAGGAAATGTTTCCTTCTATAGGTGTTGTAGTTGAGGAGGAGCCTTCTCAGATCCATGCCCAGAATGTTATAGCTCCTCCAATGAGCCATACTTCATCTACCCGCATCTCCAATGAGGAATTTCTAAATCAAATTAAAGCACTCATGGATGCTCAGACCACAACCCTCAAGGAGTATGTTGATTTATCAGTTACCAAACTGAGGAGTGAATTGTCATCTAAACTAAATGAAACTAAAGAATAAATATCACACTTAAACAAACAGGTCACCACCTGGTTTGATAAGGCTGGAACTGCTGGACTCAAGATGACCACCCTCATGAAATCTTTAGACACAATCCAAAAACTCACTACTGCTGACATAGGATATGTCAAGAATTATGTGAGCACAACTGATGAGGTTATCAAGGGCGCAGCAGACCATGTCAATCAGCATGTCACCAAGGTTGCTCTCCACTCTATGGAGTAGACAATTCTCTTGAGGAAAGAGCTACTTATTGATAATGAAAGAATACTCCAATCTTTATTAAACACCACTGAAGCCAACACCTCATTACTACAAAAGATAATATTTTAAGAAGGCAGAAAGGGGGAGAGCATCTATGCTAAGGCAGCATCACTCATTGAAGATCAAGCCTTCAATGTAATTCAAGGCACCAGGGTGGCACTACACCTGCCCCTACTGGATAGAAAGAGGCTAGAGGACCTTGACTCCCTGCACAACCCAGAATTGCACAGGATGCACAGCTTGTTGCCAGAAGAAAGAGGGAAGGAACTCAAATGGCTGAAGAGTTCATGGAAAAGAGGAGAGCTGAGAACAGAGATGACCCAGACCTTGAAAAGCTAAGTGAGGCCTCTGAATCCATCATTATCAATGCCTGGGTAAGCCATGGACAAATCGTGAAGAACATTGATAGTGTATATTATTCTGAGGAATGGATAAAGCATCTGGAAAGAAATTCCCTAAGGAAAGAATATTCAAGGAGAATCTGGTAAGGAAGAGCAAACCCAAGAAAACTCCTCCCAAATATATTCCAAAGCCATTCCTTTACTTCAAGAGGCTGAAGAACATAACTAATAACTTGAAGAACACTGCTGTAACCAAGGATGCTGGTGAAAGCTCTTCAAAGACTAACTGATAAAAGACTGCAAGACTTATGTTTCCTTTATTCTGTCTGATTTATGTCTTGTAATGACCATCAACAATGTTAAAATTTCAAATCTTTATCAATGAAATTAATATGTTTTGTCCCTATCCATATTGAGGTTATAAATCTGAAATGCAACTTTTTGTGTATATCAGTGATTGATAAATATGATATTCGTTCATAAAAATTCTGTAATCACATTTATGCTGCTAGTGTTTGGCTAAGTTAATGATTAGGTTCATCTCATCATATTATTTATCTTATTAATGATTAATAAAGTTTGTGTTATTAATCATACTATTACACTAAAAATAATTGTTAATTAACATGTTGCATTGATCTGTCAATCATAGTGTTAGGACATCTCATCTAGGGGTAGTTTTCCTATTCTGAGATGGCTAGTTGTCATGATAATGTTTCATTGAAATATCATGATATTTCTTTTGTTGATGCACCTCAACATGGATGTGTGTTCTGCATTCTTCAAATAGGGGGAGATTGTTAGGAATTGCGCCCTATAATGTTCCTCGGGATTTGAAGGGGCATCACCAATTATGCTTTGGGGAATAATGTATTTGATTTGTGCTTTAGTTCATGCATGTAGGTAGTCTATGATTGGACAGGTGAAGAAAATGAGTTTGGTAATAAAGTCAAATTTCGTAGAACTCAGCTCAGAGTTCGTCGAACTCAGCTCAGAGTTCGTCGAACTCAGCTCACTGATCATCGAGCTAAACTCTGCATTTCTTGTGTTATGCTTAAGAACTCGGGATTCAAAATTCGTCGAACTAAGCTCAAAGTTCGTCGAGCTCAGGTTACAGTTCATCTAGCTTAACTCAATGCTTGTCAATCTAAAGCAAGAGAAAAATTGATTAAGGCAAAAAGCGTAGAGACCGCTGAGAATATCAAAGTTCGTCGAGCTCAGTTTACAGTTCGTCGAGCTCAGCTCATTGCTTGTCAAGATAAAGCCAGAGAAAAATTGAATAAGGCAAAAAGTGCTGAGACCGCTGAGAAGATCAAAGTTCGTCGAGCTCAGTTTGCAGTTCGTCGAGCTCAGCTCAACGCTTGTCAAGCTAAAGATAGAAAATCTATCTAAGGCAAAAGCACTGAGTGTAACGCCCCGAAAGTTGTGTGCGAGTCGGTCGCGAAAAAAGAGTTTTTGGTGCCTGTAGGGGTACACGGCCTAGGACACGGGCGTGTCCAAGGCCGTGTCTGGCTGGTGATTTTTTTGGCCGTTTTCAACCCGAGAAGGACACGGCCAGAAACACGGCCGGATGACACGGGCGTGTCATCCGACACGGGCGTGTGCCAACCCGTGTCCCTACCCATGTCCTGATGGGTCGTGTCCGTTGCCGTGGCAGTTATGCGTGACATGCCCACGAACACGGGCGTGTCGAGGAACCCGACACGGGCGTGTCAGGTCAGACACGGGCGTGTCTTGGCCCGTGTGCGTTTCTCAGTTCGACGATCGTGCCTGGATCGAGGCACATGGCCATGGACACGGCCGTGTGCCAAGTCTTGTGCGGCCCAGGTCTGGGGAATTTTGTGCAGATCCGAGCCGTTCGTTTCCTTTAATTTAGATCCGACGGCCCAGATGAAATTCTGCTCTGTTAAGGCCGGGAATAGGGGGTTATTTCCTCATTTTCTCTCCAAAGTTCTCCTTTTCCAAAGTGAGAGAGAAGAGGAAGAAGAAGGAGGTTTCCGGCCGCCGGCGGAGCATCGGAGCACCGTTTCGAAATCGGAGAGCCGATCCGTGGAGGGAAGGTCATTGCGAAGAGTTCTAACCGCGTAGTTTTTCCATGGCGCCAAAACGGACTACAAGGGTAACGATTCTCAACTTGAGCGCTTGAAGCTTTTTCTTTCTGCATAGAGAATCCCGCTCCCGCGAGTATGTGGTGAGTGCGTGGTGTTCCTTGGGGTTGACGGGAATAGTCCCCCTTGTGTTGCATATAGAGCCCGGAATCGTAAGTACGGGCATAGACATTGTGTGTGAAGCCTACCCGGACATGTTTTGTCTGGATCGGTGATGTTGCATTTGATGTGGTTTTGCCGGAGAAGACTCTGTGCTTTGGATTTTTCGGGTTTCTACGCGGTAGATTGCAGCAGGGATCCTTGGAGGTTAGCTTCAAGGCGCACCCGGAAAATTGAGCGGAAACGTGTTCTGCTAACTTGGCGGTCTGGGAACCGGCCTTGATCATAACTGGGTTATGAGATTGTTTTGGAAAATTTGGGATCCGAGAGAAGCTTGGCCTGCGCAAAGGACTTAAATTGGACATGCGGCGTGAGCAACGGGCAAGTGGAATTGGACCTAGGCTATGTGGTTCGGTGCGAGAGACCCAAAGACGGGGACTGGCCGTTGGCATATTCGGAGCCTTAGACGGTGGTCAGAAAGGCTAAATGCTCACATGTTGTTGCCATCCTGGGGGTGGTGGTGAATGCACTGATGGGTCAGGGTTCACCATGAATGTGCCCTGAGTGCACGGGGTGTTTGGCCGTGCGAGCCTACACCTGTGGCGAATTATAATTGCGCTATATATATATTGTTGGGCTAATGTTATGCAGGGAAAGAGCACCGCCGTCCCGAGTCAGGGGCGGGGTCGTTATAATTTGGTCGGCTTTTAGCTGACCATTGCTTTATTTGTCACCGTGCGGTGGTATATGCTTGCAGGTGCTGCGGAGCCGAGCTCCAAATAGCGGGCTGGAGCCCATGTTGCTGTGCTGGCCCTAGAAGGCCGTAGAATAGCTGTTTTTTTATATTTATCATGTGTGGCCAGCCTGCGAGCCGATGTATGTAAAACACTCTTTATTAAGTGAACATTTGTAAGGCCATAAGGTCATGTACCCGTTTCTGTGTATTTGGTGTTTCATTCCTTTTGTTGTAGCTGTGGACATTCATATTGATGGATTTAATTTTGGGTTCGTTCAACTTTAAAATCTTCCGCTAGAATGCTCTGTGATTAGGACGAGTAGTCTTATTCGGTTGGTTTGATTATTCATTTAGTATCCCTTCCGACTGTCTGTGGTATATGGCATCGGGTTCCAGCTGGACCTTCTGTTATATGCCATGCGACAGATGGGGGTGTTACAATTTGGTATCAGACTTCTGGTTACGGTCAGGCTTAAATGAATTCGTGGGCGAATTCTTTTAAGGGGTGGTGAGCACATGTGTGCATCATCGTTATAACATCAAAAAGAACCCATGAATGTCCACTTAGGAATAAAAAATACACTTGTTTGGTGGAACCTGAGTGTTCCAATAATTGCTTTTAGCAATTTGTTTGTTGTCTAATCGTGTGTCTTTGCTAATTTAGGCAGCTGGGAGCGTGCTGGTCAGTCAGAGCGTCCGCAATCAGCGGAAAGTAGTGCACCAAGGGACGTGCCTGCTACACCTCCTTCAGCAGAAACCATCAGGATGGTGGCTGAAGCCGTGTTCGCAATGATAAATGCCCAACCTGCAGGGCAAATGCATCGCGCACCTCCTGCGAGTGAGCAAGAACCGGTAGGGCGGCAGAGCCGAGAGTGGTGGAACGCGCAGTAGTTGAGTTAGTAGAGCCGAGGAGAACTACAGAGAGGCAGCTAAAGCACGTGATGGGCTTTAATCCTCCGAGGTTTAATGGGGTTGGAACGCCAACTCAAGCTGAGGACTGGCTCTCTTCTATAAAGAGGGTGTTGACGGCCACAATGACTGAGGAGTGGCAGAAGACCACCATAGCGACTTTTCTTTTGGAGGGTGCAGCGAGACTTTGGTGGGACGAGATGGAGTTTCATGTTCTAGTGGGAAGGCAACTTGCGGATGTGCCGATGGAGGAATTTTCAAGATTGTTCCTAGCCAGATTTGTACCTTCTGCTCAGAAGTTGGAGATGGAGAATCAATTTCTTGGATTGTCTCAGGGATCCAGAAGCGTGGACGAATATCTGCATGAGTTCACACGGTTGGGTCGTTATGCTGGTGCTATGTTTTCAGAAGAAGAGAGGAAGACCAACCGATTCTATGAGGGTCTTCGCGGCGATTTACAGTTACTCCTTGCTGGGCCTAAGGCGCAGGGCTTCCTATCCTTGGTCAATTCAGCCCGATCGTTGGAAATGATTGTGAAGAAAGTTCAAGAGAAGAAGGACCCCGGAGAAAGGAAGACCGAGTTCAAGGTACCAAGTAACAAGACAGGTTTCCGCAGATGGAACAAGAAGCGGAGGACTTCGAACTCAGCCCCTTCGGCTGATGCATCGGGGGCAACTACAAGTCAAGTCCCCGGAGCTTGCTACAACTGCGGGAAGACGGGGCATTTTGCTCGGGAGTGTTGGAGCGGACATTCAAAGTCCGAGAGGAGGCCTGGAGCGACTTATGAGGAGAAAGGGAAGGCGGTGGAGTCAACCGCATCCCATCATGCTCCAGCCCAGCCTAGAGTCTACAACCTTGGTCTACAGGAGGTCATTAAGCAAGCAGACGTGGTGACAGTTATGAGTTAAATTACAGTGGTTTAACTTTTATAGCTGTTACCTTTGTATTTGTAGGCTTACATTTGTTAGTGCTAGGCTTTGTGTTAATCTTTGGGTTTCCGGCGAGAGCCCTTTTTGATACGGGAGCATCACATTCCTTTTTGTCCGAAAAACTTATATCGCGCATCGGAGTTCCATTCTCGATGGCAGAAAACAAGTTGGATGTGTTGTTGCCTAATGGGTGCTCAATGCGTGCGGATAGGATTTGTGTTGTGAAGTTTCGGATTGGAGACCGGGAGTTTGATTTGCGGGCGTTGGTTCAACCATTGGTGGAGTTCGACGTAATTTTCGGTATGGATTGGCTCTCGGAGCAAAGTGCATGTATTGATTTCAACCGTAAAGAAGTCAAGTTGGGTCTGGACACTGGTGGAGAGACTACTTTTGCGGGCATGAAGGGGTCAGGGAAAGTTCTGATATCGGCCCTTTAGGTGTTCAAGGCAGTTCGGTCTGGGGCAGAACTGTATGTCACTCTAGTGCAGACTGCAACGCCTAAACCTAGTTTGGGCAACATCCCAGTTGTGTCCGAGTATCCTGATGTGTTTCCAGATGATCTCCCAGGAGCCCCTCCTCAGCGGGAGATAGACTTTACTATAGAGCTGGTACCAGGTGCCAAACCGGTGTCACGCTCCCCCTATCGGATAGCCCCAAGAGAAATGGCAGAGTTGAAGGTGCAACTGCAAGAGTTGCTAGAGCAAGGTTATGTGCGTCCAAGTTCGTCGCCTTGGAGCGCAACAGTTCTCTTTGTTAAGAAGAAAGATGGGAGCTTGCGGCTTTGTATCGATTATCGGGAATTGAACAAACTTACGGAGAAGAACAAATATCCAATCCCGAGGATTGACGATCTATTTGATCAGCTGGTTGGATCAACTGTATATTCGAAGTTAGATTTGAAGTCCGGTTACTATCAGTTGAGGATAAGGGAGAGCGACATCCCAAAGACAGCATTCAGTACGCGGTTTGGGCATTACGAGTTCACAGTCATGCCGTTTGGGTTGACGAATGCGCCATCCGTGTTTATGGATCTGATGAATAGGACGTTCAGAGAATACCTGGATCAGTTTGTGATAGTATTTATCGATGATATTCTGGTGTATTCGCGGTGCGAGGAGGATCACTACAAGCATTTACACATGGTGTTGGAGACATTGAGGAAAAGTCAGTTGTATGCAAAGTTCTCCAAGTGTGAATTCTGGTTGTCCTCGATAGCGTTCCTTGGTCATGTTGTCAGTGGAGAAGGAATTGCTGTGGATCCGGCGAAGATAGTGACGATACAGGAGTGGCCTACTTTGACTACAGTGGCAGAGGTCCGGAGTTTTTTGGGGCTTGCTGGCTACTACAGGCGCTTCGTAGAGAACTTCTCGCGGATAGCACTACCACTCACGACGTTGACAAGAAAGGATCAGAAGTTTGTGTGGTCTCCGGAGTGCGATCAGGCTTTTGAAGAATTGAAGAGGTGATTGACCACGGCGCCCATTTTATGTTCGCCAAGTGGAACCGAAGGGTTCGAGATCTATAGTGATGCTTCGGGCAGTGGTTTGGGCTGTGTTCTGCTACAACATGGGAGAGTGATAGCTTATGGTTCACGACAACTGAAGGTTCATGAGAGGAATTATCCGGTCCATGACTTAGAGTTAGCGGCCGTGATATTTGCTCTTAAGCTTTGGAGGCACTATCTGTACGGTGTGAAGGTCGATATTTACACCGATCATAAGAGTTTGAAGTACCTATTGGACCAAAAGGATTTGAACATGAGGTAGAGGAGGTGTATGGAGTTCTTAGGGGACTACACCTTCAAGATACACTATGTGCCTGGGAAGGGAAATGCAGTGGCGGATGCGTTGAGTCGTAAGATTCCCGCACAAGCCAATTGGTTATCAGTACATGATGAGAGATTGGTCCAAGAGTTGGAGGCATTGGAGATATCTTGTGTCGATAAGCAGTCTAGTGCTGAGACGAAACTGTTTTGGACAGAGGTGCAGTGTGACCTAGCGGATAGAGTTCGGCGGGATTTGGTTCAGGATAGCAGCATGAAGCAAATCTTGGATAAATCTTTGGATGGGTCAAATTCCCAGTTTGTGGTTGAAGATGGGTTGTTAAGGAAGGACAGTCTATGCGTTCCTAGTGCGGATAATATTCGAGAGGAGTTGATGTATGAGGCTCATCATACTAAGTACTCAATCCACCCGGGAAGCACTAAGATGTATAGAGACATGAAGAAATTATTCTGGTGGCCGGGTTTGAAGAAGGATGTGGCACTTTATGTGGCCAAGTGTCGTACTTGTGCATTAGTGAAGGCGGAATGCCAGAAGCCCGGAGGTTTCTTGAAACCCCTTCCTATCCCAGAATGGAAGTTTGACGACATATCTATGGATTTTGTGCACGGTTTGCCGAAGTCGCAGAAGGGAAACGATGCCATTTGGGTGGTCGTTGATAGGTTGACAAAGGTGTCGCACTTTATCCCAGTGAGAAAGGAGGATCCAGTGGAAAAGTTAGCCAAACTCTACGTGGATAATATTGTACGACTACATGGTGTGCCTAGAAGTATTGTTAGTGATCGAGATGTACGCTTCACGTCAAATGACTGGAGGTTGGTGCATGGTCTGTTGGGTACTAAGCTAAAGTTCAGCACAGCCTTTCACCTGCAGACAGATGGCCAAACCGAGAGAGTCAACAGGACTATGGAGGACATGCTTCGCATGTGCGTCCTAGATTTCGGGATGAATTGGGAGGATCACCTGTACATGGTGGAGTTTGCTTACAACAGCAGCTTTCAGGCAAGCATTGGAATGGCGCCTTTCGAAGCCTTGTACGGGAGGAAGTGTCGTACGCCGTTGTCTTGGTTGGAGGCAGGCGAATCAAAGTTGTATAAACGTCAAGCGGTGGAAGATGCCACTTCAATGATACGGACAATTCAGGAAAGGCTGAAGATTGCTCAGGATAGACAGTCAAAGTATTACAATGCCAAACATAGAAATGTGGAGTTCAACGTTGGCGACATGGTATATTTAAAGATCAAGCCGTTCAAGGGTGTATTGCGGGTTCGACGCTTGAAGAAGCTGAGTCCGAGATACCTTGGACCATTTGAAATCCTGGAGCGTGTTGGCGAGGCGGCGTATAGATTAAAGCTGTCGACGGAGTTGAGTGTGCTGCATGACGTATTCCACGTATCGGTGTTGCGTAAGGCAGTGCAAGAGTCTTCGCAGATCGTTACGGACAATCAGGTACCGGTTGATTATGAGTTAACAACAAGGGTCAAGCCAGTGCGAATTGAAGATGTTGCAGTCAAACGACTCCGCAACAAGGAGGTCCGAATGGTTAAAGTCCGTTGGGATAATTGCGGACGTGAGGAGCTTTCTTGGGAGCGAGAGCAAGCTATGTTGGAGGAATACCCCGAGTTATTCCACTCAGGTATCATTTAGCTTTTGTGTACCTTTGCTTAATTTCGGGACGAAATTCCTTAAGTGGGGGAGATTTGTAACACCCCGAAAGTTATGTGCGAGTCGGTCGCGAAAAAAGAGTTTTTGGTGCCTGTAGGGGTACACGGCCTAGGACATGGGCGTATCCAAGGCCGTGTCTAGCTGGTGATTTTTTTGGCTGTTTTCAACCCGAGAAGGACACGGCCAGAAACACGGCCGGATGACACCGACGTGTCATCCGACACGGGCGTGTGCCAACCCGTGTCCCTACCCATGTCCTGATGGGTCGTGTCCGTTGCCGTGGCAGTTATGCGTGACACGCCCACGAACACGGGCGTGTCGAGGAACCCGACACGGGCGTGTCAGGTCAGACACGGGCGTGTCTTGGCCCATGTGCGTTTCTCAGTTCGACGATCGTGCCTGGATCGAGGCACACGACCATGGACACGGCCGTGTGCCAAGCCGTGTGCGGCCCAGGTCTGGGGAATTTTGTGCAGATCCGAGCCGTTCGTTTGGGTTGACGAATGCGCCATCCGTGTTTATGGATCTGATGAATAGGACGTTCAGAGAATACCTGGATCAGTTTGTGATAGTATTTATCGATGATATTCTGGTGTATTCGCGGTGCGAGGAGGATCACTACAAGCATTTACACATGGTGTTGGAGACATTGAGGAAAAGTCAGTTGTATGCAAAGTTCTCCAAGTGTGAATTCTGGTTGTCCTCGATAGCGTTCCTTGGTCATGTTGTCAGTGGAGAAGGAATTGCTGTGGATCCGGCGAAGATAGTGGCGATACGGGACTGGCCTACTTTGACTACAATGGCAGAGGTCCGGAGTTTTTTGGGGCTTGCTGGCTACTACAGGCGCTTCGTAGAGAACTTCTCGCGGATAGCACTACCACTCACGACGTTGACAAGAAAGGATCAGAAGTTTGTGTGGTCTCCGGAGTGCGATCAGGCTTTTGAAGAATTGAAGAGGCGATTGACCACGGCGCCCATTTTATGTTCGCCAAGTGGAACCGAAGGGTTCGAGATCTATAGTGATGCTTCGGGCAGTGGTTTGGGCTGTGTTCTGCTACAACATGGGAGAGTGATAGCTTATGGTTCACGACAACTGAAGGTTCATGAGAGGAATTATCCGGTCCACGACTTAGAGTTAGCGGCCGTGATATTTGCTCTTAAGCTTTGGAGGCACTATCTGTACGGTGTGAAGGTCGATATTTACACCGATCATAAGAGTTTGAAGTACCTATTGGACCAAAAGGATTTGAACATGAGGTAGAGGAGGTGTATGGAGTTCTTAGGGGACTACACCTTCAAGATACACTATGTGCCTGGGAAGGGAAATGCAGTGGCGGATGCGTTGAGTTGTAAGATTCCCGCACAAGCCAATTGGTTATCAGTACATGATGAGAGATTGGTCCAAGAGTTGGAGGCATTGGAGATATCTTGTGTCGATAAGCAGTCTAGTGCTGAGGCGAAACTGTTTTGGACAGAGGTGCAGTGTGACCTAGCGGATAGAGTTCGGCGGGCTTTGGTTCAGGATAGCAGCATGAAGCAAATCTTGGATGAATCTTTGGATGGGTCAAATTCCCAGTTTGTGGTTGAAGATGGGTTGTTAAGGAAAGACAGTCTATGCGTTCCTAGTGCGGATAATATTCGGGAGGAGTTGATGTATGAGGCTCATCATACTAAGTACTCAATCCACCCGGGAAGCACTAAGATGTATAGAGACATGAAGAAATTATTCTGGTGGCCGGGTTTGAAGAAGGATGTGGCACTTTATGTGGCCAAGTGTCGTACTTGTGCATTAGTGAAGGCGGAATGCCAGAAGCCCGGAGTTTTCTTGAAACCCCTTCCTATCCCAGAATGGAAGTTTGACGACATATCTATGGATTTTGTGCACGGTTTGCCGAAGTCGCAGAAGGGAAACGATGCCATTTGGGTGGTCGTTGATAGGTTGACAAAGGTGTCGCACTTTATCCCAGTGAGAAAGGAGGATCCAGTGGAAAAGTTAGCCAAACTCTACGTGGATAATATTGTACGACTACATGGTGTGCCTAGAAGTATTGTTAGTGATCGAGATGGACGCTTCACGTCAAATGACTGGAGGTTGGTGCATGGTCTGTTGGGTACTAAGCTAAAGTTCAGCACAGCCTTTCACCTGCAGACAGATGGCCAAACCGAGAGAGTCAACAGGACTATGGAGGACATGCTTCGCATGTGCGTCCTAGATTTCGGGATGAATTGGGAGGATCACCTGTACATAGTGGAGTTTGCTTACAACAACAGCTTTCAGGCAAGCATTGGAATGACGCCTTTCGAAGCCTTGTACGGGAGGAAGTGTCGTACGCCGTTGTCTTGGTTGGAGGCAGGCGAATCGAAGTTGTATAAACGTCAAGCGGTGGAAGATGCCACTTCAATGATACGGACAATTCAGGAAAGGCTGAAGATTGCTCAGGATAGACAGTCAAGGTATTACAATGACAAACATAGAAATGTGGAGTTCAACGTTGGCGACATGGTATATTTAAAGATCAAGCCGTTCAAGGGTGTATCGCGGGTTCGACGCTTGAAGAAGCTGAGTCCGAGATACCTTGGACCATTTGAAATCCTGGAGCGTGTTGGCGAGGCGGCGTATAGATTAAAGCTGTCGACGGAGTTGAGTGGGCTGCATGACGTATTCCACGTATCGGTGTTGTGTAAGGCAGTGCAAGAGTCTTCGCAGATCGTTACGGACAATCAGGTACCGGTTGATTATGAGTTAACAACAAGGGTCAAGCCAGTGCGAATTGAAGATGTTGCAGTCAAACGACTCCGCAACAAGGAGGTCCGAATGGTTAAAGTCCGTTGGGATAATTGCGGACGTGAGGAGCTTTCTTGGGAGCGAGAGCAAGCTATGTTGGAGGAATACCCCGAGTTATTCCACTCAGGTATCATTTAGCTTTTGTGTACCTTTGCTTAATTTCGGGACGAAATTCCTTAAGTGGGGGAGATTTGTAACACCCCGAAAGTTATGTGCGAGTCGGTCGCGAAAAAAGAGTTTTTGGTGCCTGTAGGGGTACACGGCCTAGGACACGGGCGTATCCAAGGCCGTGTCTGGCTGGTGATTTTTTTGGCCGTTTTCAACCCGAGAAGGACACGGCCAGAAACACGGCCGGATGACACCGACGTGTCATCCGACACGGGCGTGTGCCAACCCGTGTCCCTACCCGTGTCCTGATGGGTCGTGTCCGTTGCCGTGGCAGTTATGCGTGACACGCCCACGAACACGGGCGTGTCGAGGAACCCGACACGGGCGTGTCAGGTCAGACACGGGCGTGTCTTGGACCATGTGCGTTTCTCAGTTCGACGATCGTGCCTGGATCGAGGCACACGGCCATGGACACGGCCGTGTGCCAAGCCGTGTGCGGCCCAGGTCTGGGGAATTTTGTGCAGATCCGAGCCGTTCGTTTCCTTTAATTTAGATCCGACGGCCCAGATGAAATTCTGCTCTGTTAAGGCCGGGAATATGGGGTTATTTCCTCATTTTCTCTCCAAAGTTCTCCTTTTCCAAAGTGAGAGAGAAGAGGAAGAAGAAGGAGGTTTTCGGCCGCCGGCGGAGCATCGGAGCACCGTTTCGAAATCGGAGAGCGGATCCGTGGAGGGAAGGTCATTGCGAAGAGTTCTAACCGCGTAGTTTTTCCATGGCGCCAAAACGGACTACAAGGGTAACGATTCTCAACTTGAGCGCTTGAAGCTCTTCCTTTCTGCATATGGAATCCCGCTCCCGCGAGTATGCGGTGAGTGCGTGGTGTTCCTTGGGGTTGACGGGAATAGTCCCCCTTGTGTTGCATATAGAGCCCGGAATCGTAAGTACGGGCATAGGCATTGTGTGTGAAGCCTACCCGGACATGTTTTGTCTGGATCGGTGATGTTGCATTTGATGTGGTTTTGCCGGAGAAGACTCCGTGCTTTGGATTTTTCGGGTTTCTACGCGGTAGATTGCAGCAGGGATCCTTGGAGGTTAGCTTCAAGGTGCACCCGGAAAATTGAGCGGAAACGTGTTCTGCTAACTTGGCGGTCTGGGAACCAGCCTTGATCATAACTGGGTTATGAGATTGTTTTGGAAAATTTGGGATCCGAGAGAAGCTTGGCCCGCGCAAAGGACTTAAATTGGACATGCGGCGTGAGCAACGGGCAAGTGGAATTGGACCTAGGCTATGTGGTTCGGTGCGAGAGAACCGAAGACGGGGACTGGCCATTGGCATAGTCGGAGCCTTAGACGGTGGTCAGAAAGGCTAAATGCTCACATGTTGTTGCCATCCTGGGGGTGGTGGTGAATGCACTGATGGGTCAGGGTTCACCATGAATGTGCCCTGAGTGCACGGGGTGTTTGTCCGTGCGAGCCTACACCTGTGGCGAATTATAATTGCACTATATATATATTGTTGGGCTAATGTTATGCAGGGAAAGAGCACCGCCGTCCCGAGTCAGGGGCGGGGTCGTTATAATTTGGTCGGCTTTTAGCTGACCGTTGCTTTATTTGCCACCGTGCGGTGGTATGTGCTTGCAGGTGCTGCGGAGCCGAGCGCCAAATAGAGGGCTGGAGCCCATGTTGCTGTGCTGGCCCTAGAAGGCCGTAGAATAGCTGTTTTTTATATTTATCATGTGTGGCCGGCCTGCGAGCCGATGTATGTAAACACTCTTTATTAAGTGAACATTTATAAGGCCATAAGGTCATGTACCCATTTCTGTGTATTTGTGGTTTCATTCCTTTTGTTGTAGCTGTGGACATTCATATTGATGGATTTAATTTTGGGTTCTTTCAACTTTAAAATCTTCCGCTAGAATGCTCTGTGATTAGGACGAGTAGTCTTATTCGGTTGGTTTGATTATTCATTTAGTATCCCTTCCGACTGTCTGTGGTATATGGCGTCAGGTTCCAGCTGGAGCTTCTGTTATATGTCATGCGACAGATGGGGGTGTTACACTGAGACCCCTGAGAAGAAGGCGTTCAGACCGCTGAGACAGCTGAGAAGAAAGGGTTGAAACTGCTGAGACCGCTGAGACAAAACTGGCTGGATTTCTCTAAGTCCAAAGGCGTTGGGTGAAGCAGGTTCACTCAACGCTTCTAATAAAGAAGGAAGCGCTAAGACTAAAGCTATTGAGACAGTTAAGAGCAAAAACCGCTGAGACAACTGATAAGAAAAAAATGCTGAGACAAAGGCCTGTCTCAGCTAATGATGAAAAACTGCTGAGACAGTTAAGTGCAAAAACCGCTGAGACAGCTGATAAGAAGAAAGCGCTGAGACAAAGGCTTTTCTCAGGTACCACAGAGGCTGTTGAGACAAAACTGTTGAGACAAAGACATGGAAATTTCTAAGTCTAAAAGCGCTGAGAGCCAAGGCTAATGGTGTTGAGTGTCTTAACATCACTCAACGCTTGATGGAATTCTGGAAAATTTTGTAAGTCCAGCTGTTGATGACCACTGCTAACGTCATCAAAGTCAAAATTGCAGGATGTCATTGCGGGAAAGATGCAGCTATGCCGAATGATGTTTTGTCCCTTTCTAATGGAGATGGCGCTCACCAATCCTTGGTGGGCCCACATTCTATTATGTCGTTGATTGAAATCAACACATATAAAAAGGAAACTGTAAAGAGATTCGGGTTAACGAATACTCGTGGATCAAATACAGAAAATATAGAAAGATAAAGAGAAAGAGGTGGATGGACATCTTCTTCCCTATCAAGCTTGAAAGCTAAAGTCCAGCCTAGATAGCCTGAGGGCAAATAAAGATAGCTGAAGCACTTCAAAGTTTAGCAAGTTTGTTCTCTTTAGAATAGTGTAGCTGATTCATCTCTTCATCAAGTTGATAGTATACAACCCCATATCCGTTGAGTGAAGTCACCAGGAACCAGATCGGCTGGTTCAGATCGCTCAGGAAACAGGCGAGCTCGGCAGAGAAATCTGAAGGCTGCAGGCGAGCTCGACAGGGAAATCGGAAGGCATCAGGCGATCTCGGCAGGGATATTTGAAGGCCGAGCTCGGCATTCGTCGACCCCAAGCTCGGCATTCACCGAGCTAAGCCCGGGCTTCATCGAGCTGAGCTCGACTAATGAAGACAGATCGAAGGGCGAGCACAGTAGCTAGCTCGCACTCACCCTATGGAGCTCGGAAAATAGCATACGTGCAGGATCTTCGGGGGTAGCAGAGCTCGCCCAGGTCTTTGAGGTATTTTTTACTATTTTGCCCCCGCTGGACTGCCCATAGCCTTTCAGAACAGCGGATTGACGCTGTTGGCAGGCCAACCTGGACTGCACATAGCCGTTCAGGATAGCGGATGTTGGCTATTTGCAAGCCATTTTCAGAAATCTATAAATAGGACCCAAGAGGTACCTCAGAAAGAATGTTTCTTGTGCCCTCTTGCTCCCTCTCTCCAGCACTCTCTGAGGATACCTTAGCTTGACCTTTGGCTCAGGAGGGGAAGCGCTCTAAGATCTTCTATATGTGTGGTGGGTCCACCCCGCCGAGCCCTTTGATTAGTTTTTCCTTATTTCCCTTGTTATTTTGCTTGTAGGAGCGAAGTAGGTGCGCGATCACCCCTTGCCTAAGGCTAAACTCCACAGGAGACCGATTTTTGGTGTCAACAGATAGCTGCTTACCTGTACATTGGTAAAGTGTTAGCTGTAGAAGAAGGCTAATTCTTTCTACAGCAAGTTGACTGGACTGATATCTTCTCAGTCCAACAAGGTTGACTCAGAGATACTTCTCTGAGTCAGTTGTTCAATTTTCTTCAACATCATGTTTTATTTCCTGTAGTATTCAGGTTTCTTGAATCTGAGTGTAGGGCACTTTGTTCCTGAGGTAGGTGACAAATTTTGTCACTGAGGTAGGTGCCCTGTTGGGTTAATGAGGAAGGATGCAAGTGAGGATCTGAGCTGTAAGGCTTAAGTGCCTGAGGAAGGAGAGTGATGCGCTCTGAGGTAGGATCCAAGTGCGGATCTGAGGTAGGGCTATCCTCCCAGTGTGAGTGTAGGGCCTTGTGCCTGAGGCAGGTGACTGAAGAGTCAATGAGCTGTAGGTGACAAGATTGTCCTTGAGATTGTAGGTCTTGGAGGAGGCTGAGCTGTAGATACCTGAAAGGGTATTGAGTTGTAGGATTCCTATAGCACTCTGAGAGTAGGGCTATGTGCCTGAAGCTATAGTGTTGAAGAGCTTGAGTGTAGGCCTTAGAAATAAGGCTGAGGTAGATGATCAGTGGATCACTGATCTGTAGGAGTTCTGCAGAGCTCTGAGGTAGGAACCCTCATAGTTCTGAGTTGGATTATGAGAAGAATTTGTGTGTAAGGCTGAGGGCCTGAGGTGTAAGCTCTGAGGAGCATAGTGAAGGAGTTTTTGCCGAGTCCAATAAGTAAGTTGGATAGGTGGGATGGAAAGTGGATGTACCCATTTGGGGAACCACTATAAATCATTGTGTTTGCTGCGTGCTTGTTTTTCTTTGTTATTGTAGGATTTAAGGACAAGATCTAGTTAGTATAATTAGAAATCAGCAAAAGATTTAATAAAAGTTCAAAGACATATACACAGCCCTCTAGGTGATTAGCTAATCTTCAGTTAAGTAACTTTCAATATTTTTCGGTTTACTGTATATAATGTTTATATACTGAATACCGAGCTAACCTATACCAGCAGACCACATCGAACCGGACTTAAAGGAAATAAACCGGATGAAATGAAATTCGTCATGTATTCACGTCGATAATCGACGAATAAACATTTGACTCGACGAAGAGTCGAGTGCAATAAATGCTTAACTCGACGAATCAACATTTAACTCGACGAAGCGTCAAGTGGACTCAATGCACTCAGTACCAGACTCGTCGAATCAACACTTTACTCAATGAAGCGTCGAGTGAACTCAACGCTCTCAACGCCTATTTCGATGAGTCAACATTTAACTCGATGAATGAATTGAATGGTCTCGACGCTCTCAGCGCCTAATTCGATAAGTCAATATTTGACTCGATGAAGGCGTCAAGTGGTCTCGATGTACTCAACGCCATCATTTGAGAAATCAAATATTGACTCGACGAATCATTGAGTGGTCTCGAAACTCTTAATGTTATCATTCAACGAATCAACAATTAACTCGACGAATCGTCAAGTGGTCTTGACGCTCTCAATGCTAAGTCGATGAATCAACACTTGAGTCGGCAAAAGCGTCGAGTGGTCTCGATGCACTCAATGCCTGACTGAGTAGACTTGAAACACTCAATGCCTGATTGAGTACAGTCCTTCACTCATCTCATATGAGTAAAACCAACATAATCCAATCTTCCAAATTCTCCAAACGCTCTTATGTACGACCCTGATTGGCTAATACTGCTTTGGCAATGAGACTACATGCTTGATCACTTCCAGATCATAATGGTAACACCAACACTATTTGTGTATTTATCTTACCATTCATGTTTGACTTAGTGGACATTCATATAGTTGGGTTCTAAACTTAATAATCTCATCTTCCACTTGAATACACTCTGGTTAGGATGCGCTTATGGATTATGGTCTCAATACGTAACTCCACTGATTTTCTGTGTAATATGGTGTGGGACACCATCTGGACCTTCTGTTATATTCTATGTGACGGATAGGGGTATTACAGATAAATCATAATCACATCCCACCCCCAAACTTAATCGAATTATAATATCCATAATACAATAATAAAATGAAGAACAAGGAGTCTATGGAGGCATTACAAATGCTCTGAATAGAGCATATCAGAAGATTGGCGTGAAACTTTTAATGCAAAGGGACACGCAACCCATCAAATAGCACCACCTGCAAAAGTTATATATCCAACACACATGATATAATATAATAGCAAATAAGTGTTAGGCAAAGATAGATAAGCAAAAATGGGGTTGTCTCCCGAAAGCCCTTTTCTTTACCGTCCTTAAGGTGGACCAAATACCTGTATTAATAGTGATAAGGGAGTTCTTAACCAAAAAGTACGAGTACTATTAAAGCCGAAACAAAACATCCAACTAGAAAAGAATAGCATAGAGGAAAACAACCAGGAGACCCGTCATGCCTCATCTAAATGCTGACTTGTGGTGGTTCTACCGAGCCACGTGAGTTGGGGAAGACGTGAAGGCTTTATGGCCCAAGGAAGAGTTACCCCCTTGCCCCTAGCGTCTTCCTTATATCGTCGTAGGGAGGTAGAACGAGCATTGCGCAGCAATCTTTCACATTTTAATTTCTCCACCGTAGGAGAGCGCCAACGAGCACCATTCACTTGCTCAGAATTAGTTTTTAAGCTTTCCTAATCGACTTTGGGCATCATTTCTTCACCACCCTGTGGGTGACAGATTAGCCCAATGGACATGTTTTAATGGTTTATATATAGAATCCATATAAATCTGAATTTTCAATGAATCACCGACCAAAGTCTTAGCAACAACACAAATCTACTCAACCTCATCGCACTCTTCTTTCA
Organism: Platanthera guangdongensis; assembly: GCA_039583875.1. Classification (NCBI taxonomy): domain Eukaryota; kingdom Viridiplantae; phylum Streptophyta; class Magnoliopsida; order Asparagales; family Orchidaceae; genus Platanthera; species Platanthera guangdongensis. Next base: position 121,359,999 of record CM077164.1, read on the forward strand.
CTATCTCACCATGCACCATATCCTCTACCACATGCTTAGCTTCATCAACATCTGCCACAGGATCTGCTACTTATATAACCATCTTCTTCTCAGCATTCTCACTATTCATAACCACCTTAGACATGTACTTGTCAGAACTCAAAACATCATTAGATATAACAAGACATAAATCAGGATTTTTCGATGGCTCACCCAGAGCCTCGGTCAAAATGGGCGGACAAGAATGGTGTGCGACCTTTGATGCCAAGGAAACACCACCATCATGAAAATGCAAAGTTACACCACGCTCCTTCAGGAATGGAATGCCCAGGATTGTAGTGGATTTATTCTCCATGGGTCCGAGCACCAAAACGTTATTGACAACAACCATGTCGTCCACTATGACCTCCACTTCATTAATTTCTCCTTCAGTTAGAATGATTACCCCATTTGCTAACAGAAGAGAAGTCTGGTCATCGACATCAATATTCAGATTGAGCTTCTCAACATCTTGTAAGGCAAGAATGTTGCGCAATGATCCGGAATCACACAATGTGGCCTTGTCAATCTTATTAATCTTATATTCAACAACTCACATGCCCTCCCGACGACGATCAGACTCACCAGCACTCTTTCCCTATTCACGTGGATTTTTCTTGGCTGTACTAGGAAGAGAGACTTGAGTATGTGTGAAGAGAACTCGGGCTAACTGGCCTAGTTGTGTCTCCAAAATCCACATGGAGGCAGTCTGGTTTGCCATGTTCGATTGGGCCATCTCCACAAAATTCTCCATCATTTCTTCTATGGTGCTTTTTCTTTGCATAAGGGCGAGTTGGTTATACCCCAGCTGTGGTGGACTCGGCTGGCTCCTAGAGTCTTGAGCATCAATTTGAAGCTGGCCCGATTGCCATCATTAGCCTAGAGCATTTTGGTTCCACAAAAAATTTGGGTGATTTCTCACACGCAGGTTATAAGCATTCAAAAACGGCACCGAATTTGTTTGATTAATAATATAGTTAAGACTTTCATCATAAATAACATTAGAAAGATCGGGAGGTTGCTCACCAGCGGGGCATTCATAAGCATGATGCCCAAGGTTCCCGCATCCTTGACATGAAATAGACAATACCTGAGCTGGAGGAGGAGCCGGTCTCATTACTAGCACCATGTTATCCATAGATGACAGTGCATTCTCCATTGGTGGCCTAGAGTTGTTCACCTCAAAAAGATTTCTTGCACCCCTTTGTGCATTTGTTCTGGGGGTCTAATACGTGTTATGTGATGCAGTTTCTCGTAGAATTCCCAAAGCCTCATCTTCGGTTAGATTCATAATAGTCCTCCCGTAGCAGTGTCGATCATGGCCTGATAATTCAGCTCAATTGCGAAGTAGAACATCTCCATGATGTTCCTTGGCTTGGAGCTATGTTGAGGGCATCTTTGCAAGAGCTCTAAAAACCTTTCCCGTGCCTCAAATAGGGACTCCGGGTCAACCTGGCAGAAGGTAGCAATCTCATGCTGAGCGTTCACAATCTTGTCAACTGGATGAAATTTGGAGAGGAACTTTGAAGAAAGCGCGTCCCAAGTTGTGGCAGCACCAGGTGGAATGGAATGAAGCCATGCCTTGGAATTATCGCACAAAGAGAACGGAAATAGTCTGAACTTCACAATAGTATTAGAAATACCCACATAGCAGAATTTCCGTAGATTTCAGAAAACTCTGCCAGATGGAGGTAAGGATCTTTACTCGATAAGCCCAAGAACTGTGCATTGTTGCGAATCATGTTGGCGATGGCCGATTTAATTTCAAACTGGTTCTTGACAATCACAGGGCCAAAACCAAGATACACACTCCTGATAGTGGGAGTGGTAAAATGTCGCATAGTTCGCATCCTCTGACAGATTGCCTCCTGCTCATCATAACTTGCACACCAACATGGGGGTCAACATCTCCCCAATGGCCGTTTATCCCGAGTACATCACGATCCATTGCAGCAACAACTCTCACATGGGCTGGCCTTTCCCTATCTGTCTCAATGTCAATTTCTTCAAAAGCACAAGGGTATTGTCCCAGTATACACACTCAACAAGAACAACAAAATCAAAAAAAAAGCTCTTACAATAATTTCCTAAACAAGAAAAATCACACGACACCTGCGCTTTCTGGCAATGACGCCAAAAACTTTATACGTGTACGACAAGTGCACTGGTCACACAAGTAATATAAAATGGGAGTTTCTCCCCAAGTATCGATCTCAGAGGAGTGCATCAAGGGTGCATAATTTGATTGCTTAAAAAAGTGATTGTTAGAGCGGGTGTATGGTAAATGGTTTTGTTTTGGATGGTTTAAGAAAGCACAAACTATTAAAACTACAGGGGTCACCTTCACCGCTTTGCAAGGGTGGTTGCCCAAATGGGTAAAGATGCTGAATGGACAGGATTGGGTGAGGGTCGTAGGCACTTCATCGCAACATACACTCCTAGCAATTGCTAGTGCGGCTCACATGAAATGGAAATGAAAACAAAATTTTATGGAGGCGCACCACACTAGAATAAACCACAAAGCACCACATAGACATGGAAGCATGCATTTAAATATTTAGGGTTCATACACATCACAAACAAATCTAAAATAATCAAAAGGAAATATACAACAAAAGAGGAGGGAAAAATACAACCAATGCACGGAGACTCGCCTGGTTTCACGATCGGAATCAAGGGTTGTCAATCCTCATCCATGCTTGGACTTCGACTATCATACGGGGTCGAAGAGCGATGTCACCTAATCCCAATAAACCGTCGTCTTCATCAATAATCGCCAGTCACGTTCTTCACCAGAAAACTCCTGAGGTGTAGCGAGAAATCCCTTGAAATGGAGCTTGGAGGTTGGTAGCTGATGGAGGTGGCCGAAGATGATGCCCTAGCCTTGGATTTGCAAAAGAATAATGGATGGAGCTTCTCCCCTAGGTAGGCGGCTAGAGAGGGGTGAAAAGGCGAATTCGGGCATCCCAGACATGGGGAAGACAAAATATCAGAAATTAGGGCGAATAACTACGACATAAATAGTAGACGGTCAAAATTTAAGAGATGCACGACCAAACACATGATCGTGTGTTTGTTCATGAGTTTATAATAACACAGGAGCCCTAGTTTGAGGCAACAGGCAGATTGTGTGTTTTTGAACTCGCACGAGAAAATGGCTCGTGCACAAACAAATCACACGTGGAGGGACAAAACTCGATTTTTTAGGCATTACAGGGAGGTCATGCATTTTCCTTCACGCACGATTGAATCCAATTGTAAGGTTATGAAAGATGCACGACAGCTGCTTACTAAAAGGGACCTATAGAATTCGCACGACTGAAACGGTCATGTGTCAAGGAAAATGCACGATCGTACAATGTTTATAGGCAGAAATTTAAGCCATGAGGGAACAAATCACCTGTAAACAAACATGACAATCTAGAGTACACATCCATCAAAAGCAAAATTATGACAAAATAATCCAGAAAAAGCATGGGGAGCACAATGTACTTACCCTCATCAATGGGATGCACGCTTGCACACCCCAAAGGGACTATAAACTGCACTTTATGTACTTAAATGATTCAAATAGAATATGAACAAAAACATGCCAAAAATGTGGTGCACGTACGTGAAAACTATCCCGGGTGAGTCCAACAAAACCCTATATAAATCGAACTCATCACTAATCGTCTAGCTGACGAGTATGTGATGAGAGCCCACCATACTCGCCTAGGCCTTCTACAGTCTTGTGGATTGACTCTGACTTCTATCTTGAATTGTCTCTGGGAGGGCCCACCCTTGATGAATACAGGATGTACAAAATCCCCATTCTTTTTTAGCGACATAGGAGCTCAGAAAGAAATATCGAACACTTATTCGGCGAGCTACTTTAGTAAGTATCTGGGATAGTTGTGACTGATGGATGCTTGCTGAACTCTATATATATGTGGGTGGCTGGTCTTTGAGGCTTGCCCTTTGAAATCACACATGATGTCAAAGTCTGCCGACGAAGTCTACCAAGCGAGTATTGCTTCCTTGTCTGGATTCCTCGAGCGAATAAGACCAAAAAGGCTGTGAGAGGGCGAAGTCGATGGTGACCTTCCTCCGTCCAAGAAGAAGATTTTGAAGAAGAAGAAGAAATCGCATGCGTAAAAAAATGACAACCCACCTCCTAGCAGCGAGGATGTCGCCTCCTCGACCGACCATTCTGACATTCCAGCCCACACTAAGAAGTTCCTCGACAATATCGAGTTGAGACACATTCTCGAGCAATCTGCACATGAAGGCTCTCGCCTCCCTACACCTTCTTCTCCCCCGGCTCCAGACCTCTCCGGGTCCCATGCATAGCTGTAAATGGATCTCTCTACCTCACAAGGTTACTATCTCGTTGTTGACTTTAAGTGTTGCTGAACAATTCAATTCTTTATCGCTGACTTTTGTTCTCTACTCGTAGCTCCTCTACTGAATACTGCTGGTGAGCATCTGGATGTCGCTCCTCTACGATCAGCTCCTTTGGTCTCCATTGAACCTTAGCAATAACCTTAGTATGGGTATACTATTTGGATCAATGTCGGTCAAGAAGGTGTCGGAAAAACAAACTCCCAAGGCGAGGAAAACGGATCTTCCCGTGTTGAAGACCTCGCAACCTAGGGAGAGCATGGATACTCGCTCTACGACCACCTCATTGCAACCGACGGTGAGCACTCCTCTGCAGCCGCCTTCTCCTTCGACTAGTTGTTCACGACCAATAGTGAGCACCCCTTTACCTCTACTGTCTCCTTTGCCTCTTAGTAACGAAGCTCGCCCTAAAATTAGCCCGTAACTATGGCCCCTCTGAACCCGCCTGAGAGCTCGCCTTGAGATTAGGAGAGATGGTGCCCGAGATACTTCCCGCCGAGGAACGGAGGTCGCAGACTAGGGCAGGCAGCCGAGCACACGGAAGTCTCGTCATTGGGCCTACGAGAATCATCTCTCCGCAGCCCTTCCCCTCGCCAGTCTTGATCTCCTCAGCAAGATAACTCGTATGTTGCTGAATTGGTCTGACTGCTGATACTGTGGCTCTAACTGATTCAGTGATTTCTTATTTGTCTTTACAAGTCATCCTGCAACCCCTGGGTCATCTTTCATCGACACCCTTAGGCTTCCGGCTCACAAGTACTGCCATGCTGTTTCTCACGCATATATTAAGATGGAGGCAAATTTCGATGAACTCTCCTTCTGCGAGCCTTATCGTCGTATCTTGACACTGTAGGTGAGGATGGCAAAGATGGAAGAGTTATAGGACTGGCTTGCGGCTTACGGCTTACGATGCCCATTTCCATATGATCAACGAGCTGGAGCTGCGACAATCAATGATCGATCATCGCCTACCGTTTCATTACGATGAGCTGGTGGGAATGCAGGTAAGAATGGGAACTGCATAGAGACTGGCGAGGATGGAGGACCAGATGCATTGTGGATATGATGCGATGGCAGTGGCAAGCGAATACTATCGGCGGGCGCGCGAGATGGGCAAGGCCGGGAGACATCCACCTCTTCTAGAGAAGTAGCCTCCTAGGACTTACGATTTCTTTTTTTTTTTATTATTTTTCCTCGCCCTTGTCGATATTGTATTGAACCATGTAATATTATTTTATTTGAAATGGCAAATTTGTATTTCGCAATTGATCTTACAGTATGCTTTTTTGTGTTGATGCTTTTTATGTGTAAATACTCGTCTTCATTCTGTAACTACTTGAGTTGTCTATGCAGGTTTAGGAAAGCTGGCGATCTTCTGAATGAATTTACACAAGATAGGATTCATAGCTATGGCTGATCCATCGGTTATCAAGCGACTTAGCCTGATAATCGTGCGAGGTTGATATACCCCTCGACCTCCGCCTATAAATAGAAGGGGTAGTTGTGCCTTTAGTATGATGTTGTGATTTCTGGATCGTTCTCGCGAGTATTTCAATCATGCACTTATTTCCCTTCTCACTGGCCTTTACTCCCTCTTTCTTCTTCGATCTTCTACTATTTTCTACTCGCCGAAAAGATAGTTAGTGATGATGCCAATGCTTGTCAACAGGTGCATGCGATAAACTTCATTGAGGCCGTCTTCAAGAAGTTTTTGCTACCGAGCTAGACTTAGAGGAGTTCTGAAAAGGCACCTGCCTTAGGAGTACTCGACCAGGATCCCTGCCCGATCCGAGCGAATAAACACCTTTGTAAATGTTGAGATCGTCCTTCCCCTCGACCCGTTTGAACTCGTTCTGCAACTTTCTCTGTGGCTGGAGTACTGCCAAATCCTCCGGTACTTCAGGAAAATCCCCGCCTAGATCTATCTGAACGGGGTAGCGTTGATCATGGGATTTCTCTACTTTCTGCATGAAGATAATATCTACTTTGATCTATCCGTATTTCAGAAGATCTTGTCCTTCGCTGCAAATGTAGAGGCTACCATCTTCTTTAGAAGCCAAGTTTGCACCTTGGTCGGCATGACAAACAAGGTCCATCGATAGGGAGAGTACCTGATCGTCATCATCGATGAATTTGATGGGGTGTCGCGCAGGCCGCACCAACCACCAAAAGTTGACTTCTTGCCGCCCATTCTAGAGTGTTCACTTGAGAGGCTATGCAATGAATTCTGTGGCCATCTGTTTGACGTCATCTACTAGCGTATGAACGTCAACTTGTTGGATGAGGTCTTCCCTGATGAAGTTACATTCCTTGGCAAGATCTTACCATAATCGCTGATTTGATTCTGATAGTTTCTGCAACTTTACTAACTGTTCTACAATATCTGCAGCTACTCGCACTCTTTCCTTGGTACCACTTCCTCTGACGAAGGAAGTAGCATCATCACTCCAGAGTTCGGTGAACCCACCAGCTGATGTTGAGGAGATCCCACGTCCCACATTCTCTAAGGTCCAACCATGAGCTGGCAACAAAGAGGGCTCCTCGCAAAGGAAGCTGGGCAAGTGGAATGATAAAGTCAAGTCACCCAATCATGGGCGGAAGCGTACAAAGATCTCCCACAAACTCTTCAAAGGGGGGAGTCATCGGTGGACGTTGGGGCATCGTACTTCCATCCGAACTATAATCTCGGGCACAATAGAAAGGATGCCTTCAGATGCCTCATGGTGTCTTGTGCTAGGAGAGAGCACAAGGTGACTCTTAGCACCAACATACCCAACTAGTCAGAAGACTGGGAGGATACAGTGGAGCCTTACGATGTCATCTTGATGCTCTATGAATGAACTTAAGTTGAGGCGATGCCATATCTCAAAGTAGAGATGCTCGCCCATCAGACAGCTCGCACACTCCTGTGAGCTACTAAGCTGGGCCATCATACTGTGAGGAGGATCCTCTAGTCATAGGAGGTGATGAAGATCATCTCATAGAAAGCTATTGACATGGGGATGCAGTTCCCTCGTAGGAAGGACTATGAGGTATCTTGTACTTCTCCACCCGACTTTTCCTTAGTCACCACTTTACTTGATGGATATTCTAACTGTTTGTTGTTGATGCTCGCAGGCTGCCGGGATCAAGACAGCAAAGAAAATCTCTGAACTCGAGAAAGTGCTCAAATACACCAAGACCGAGCTATAGATCACCGAGATTCAGGTTATTTAGTGGGTGATTTGCTCGGTGGTCATTGAATCTTGCCCTGGGCACTCAGATATTCGTCATGTTGAGCAACAGCTAAAGGGGAGTCCCCACAGGATGGGGAAGAAAATCCACCACCATGGGGATGAAATGTCTGCTATTCGCTGCAGGATTGCGCGAGCAACATGAGACATTATTCTCACCAAGTTGAGGATGGATCGCATGTGCAACGGCTGACCACCTGACTATTCGCACGTCGTTGCTCAGACTTGCATGATCGTAGTCGCATTCTCACTGCTTGCACAAGCATGGTCGCAATCGCATGCTCGCACATCATTGCTTGTACCTGCATAGTCACGCATATATATACTCGCATAAAACACATCTTTGTATCTGTTTGATTTTTGCAAACTTTGATGAAATAGACCACGAAGAGGTTATTTTTGAAAAACAAAAACGGACAGATTCATTCTCTTGTTGATGATGATCCTTCGAATAATGGAGTTGCACTCGGGGGTCTTGTAAGACACACACTCTCAAGGTCAACAGTCCACTTCAACCAATAAATAACTTGAAGGAATGCAGAGATAGGTAACGATAATCGGGGGGGGGGGTCTAATGGGACACACACACTCGAGGCCTCCATCCTACCATGGACTCAAACATTACAGAGCTTCTTTGCCTAGTTGCTTCTGAAAGCATGACGGGTTATCCCACCTTGGAAATGATATAGACGCGTCCTGCTTCACCGGACAAAAAGTTGATAAGAGCGGGTCTTTTAGTTTTCTCAAATACCAATGATGCCTTTACATAAGGTATCACTTTGTTAGGTCAATCTTTCATCGAGTTTAAGAGGTTGGCATCCACACCTATTCCTGATAGTTCCTCTAGTCAGAGGAGACGTATAATCGGGGGTAGCTAGGCTGACATACAAGGCGGGAGCTGATCTCGACCATCAATGTAGGTGCTCGGTCTAAAAGGATGCTTGAAGTCCCGACACATCGTCTTCTCAGGGTTTTTAGGAGAATTAGGTTGGAAGTAAGTTTCCCAAACAGATCATGGAAATTAACTGTACTTCTTCTAGCTAACTTGAGAGGATCACGATAAAGCAATATTTATAATTATTTTAATATAGTTTTATTTAATTAATATTTACTTTTTATTTAGTTTTATTATAATATTTGTTTAAATTACTTTTTTTGTATTTCAGGTTAATTTGGGCTGCAAATAACATTTTGAAGCTTACAACATTGATTATGAGCTTATTTTGAGAAAATATGGAAAGGTTTAAGTACACGCCCCCCAGTCAGGTGCATTACATGTGGCATGACCTAAATCATGGTCGTGCCTGCCTCCAGAGATTCCAAAACCCAATCCCACGTCATTTAAATTTACATGCCCCCATGCCACGGGTGTGATATGAGGCGATACCATAGTCACATGCGTGGCTGACTGAAAGAGTTCCAGATTCCAGTTACACGTCGAATTAAAGTTACACGCCCAAGTCACGGGCATGACCTTCAGGTCACGGGCGTGACCCACGGGCGTGACCCACGGGCGTGACAGCCAGATGAGCGCGTGATGCAGCAATAAGAAGATTGTTTCTGATCCAAGCCATTCCAAGCTTACACGACCTAGGTCACGAGAGTGACCTATGGGCATGACCTCCTCTACAACTACTAGATTAAATACCGCTATTTCGAGTTCCTTCCATTTCTAGGAGCAGACATGATACGCCCTAGGTCACGGGCATGACGTAGGGGCATGACCCGCAAAATAACAAATTTAGTTGCTTTTCTCTAATGTTCCTGGGCTTTCAATATAAAGGTTCCGTACCTTACACTTCCCCTAGTCACGGGTGTGACTATCCAGAAAATTTACTATAAATTCTAGACATAAATTCCAGACATTGCCAGGTGCCGGGGGAGTCAATTAGAGTTAGTTTTAGGTAGTTTGGAGTCAGATTAGTTGTTTACTTTTTAGTATTTTGCTTTTCCTTCTTTTACTTTTCCATTTTATAGTATAGTTTTGCTTTGGTAATTTCTAATTCAAGTACTCTCTTTTACGCAATCATGTTCTTCTTTTCCTTCTTTTTATGTATTCCTTTACCATTTTAAGTAGCTAATCTTCATTTAGCACTTGATCATAATAAACTTTGGAATAAAATAAACTTCTTTTATTTGTCAAGCTCTTTATTATTCACTTCAATTTTCCTTTTATTTTAGTTGCATCAAACTCATATTTCAAGAATATGTTTTCGACCCTAGATCTGTATCCTAGATTTACCAAGTGGTTGTGGATACAAGAAGATCACTTAAAGGTAGAAGGAGTTGTATGCACTCTTCAAGAGATCATGACATAAAGTTTCCTGATTGTAGTCAAATAATATAGTGAGGTTCACCGCCTAAAGTAAGATTAGGGGTTTCGACTGACCGAGCGGTCTTAATCGATCAACCTAAGTTTAGTCGAGAGTGTATTCTCGAGAGAGGAGCTTTTTCATTTTGGGAACTCCACGGTCGAAGTAAATAATTAGAAGCTTATATTTTATAATTTAATAAACATTTATTTTAATCCGAAGGGAATCCAAATCAAGTGTTTTAATTTATTTCCTTATCTTTATATAATTTAATTAACCTCTTTTCCAAAAAAAATATTAATTTGCGTGAGTAGAAGTAGTCAACAGGCCCAGAAGAATACGACACTTGATATTTTATTTAAAATATCCTATACTATGAACGATAGGTGCTCTTGCCTATTGTTCGTAGAATTTGGAGATATTATTAATCGCAAATTTTACGCATCAAGTTTTTGATGTCGTTGTCGGGGAGTTATTATTGTTGATATTTTGAAAGCGTAGATTTTATTAATTTTATCATTCTTTTTCTCTACCTTCATTTCACTTCTTAAGTTTATTTTTCAAATTCATTTTTATTAAATATAGGATGTTTTATTTTCTTTTCTTTAAAAAAAGTCATCTCAATTGACCGCCAAGGTTGTCGAGCTTCAAAACAAACTAAATCTTTTGGAAGTCACACAAAAGCGCCAAAAGTTTTGTTATTATTATGGTACTTCTCATCGAAGTGAGAATTGCTATCTTTATAATTATTATCAAAAAATTTCTTGTGCAAATAATTTTGGTAATAATTGTGAAAATAATTATTCTCATTTTAATGATAATTCTTTTTCAATTTTTCATGAAAATAATTTCTCAAATTTTACTAACTTTTCAAATTTTCATGAAATTGATGTTCGAGCTTTAACAAGAATAATATTTCTGATTTAAATAATATTTTTTCCAACTCGGATGTTAATTTTTCTGGTTGGAAAGATTAACTGGAAGGATTCCCGAGTAATGAGAATACTTTTTTATATCCAAATTGTTGTTCTTCTTTTTCTGCACCATAACCTTCTTCTAATATTAGGGAATTTTCACAAATTCAATTTTTTATCCTCCCACAAATTTAGAAACTATTAATACTTATTCTAATGATTTTTCTCTGTCTTCAAATATTTCACCTATGGAGAAACATGAATTCTCATGAACCCCCTTAGTTTCTTATACTGAAGAAGAAGAAAATTATTATTTCACGAACTTGTGTATTGTATGGACGCACTGGGAGAATTACAAGAAGAACATGTTTCTTCTCCCACTTCTCCTGATTTTTCTCCTCTTTAAGAATTTTCAATCACAACCTAAAAATATTTTGGAATTTAAATTCATGATAATAATATTATTTTAGAAAATAAACAAACGGAGCTAATTCATATAGTTTCGCAAAAGCCTCCTCTTTGCAAAAAGTTTTCTGACACGCTTATTTTCATTTTTTTCTTGCACTATTGATATTCAGGTAGAAGATGAGCCGTTGTAATCAAACTTCATCCCCAATCCATTTACCGCACATCTAAAAAAATTCAAATCAACTCAGGTTTATATTAGTGATTTGGATTTATATTTTCAAGCTAACTGCTACTACAAGAAAAATAAAAAATCAAGTGTTGGAGTAGCCGGGCGAGCGTCTTTAGTTTATTCAATTAAGCGTGAATTAAGGGAGTTGCTTGTTCACTTCAATTTTTATTTTCCATTTTCCTAACCAAAACCATCTAGTTTAAAGACGGGAAAAAGAAAAGTGCTTTTGTGAGACACCCCTTGCTTATATTTTAAATTCTTGTAATTTTAATTTATCAAAAATCCAAAAAATGAAAAACAAACCCCTACTTATTTTGTTTTTCCCCTCCTACTTGGCTTATAAACATTGGAGATAATGTTTATTTTTAAGTATGAGGCTGGGATCTCCTATTGTTTTTTTAAATTAATTTTTTTTACAATAAAAAATTATAACAAATAGAAAATAATTAGAAAATCAAAATTTAATTTCTTGGAAAGGGTCGTGTTGGGCATTCATCCCACAAAACAGCCTAGTATCTTTCGAACCCTTCATTGGGTAGTCCTCCAAAAGTCCAAGTAATAACAAAGAAAAATATGGAATTATAGTTTAAAAAAACACTTGAAAAAATAAAAATAATAATAATAAACCCCTGCTTAGTTTTTTTGTGATTTTCAGAAATTTAGTTTGAGTTTATTTGTAAGAATTTTTATAATTTTTGATTTGCTAGCCTTTTATTTCATCATTGATAGTTAGATTTAATTTTTAGGTAATTTAATTTTAAGAAATATCATATGAATTAAATTTGTTTAGAGTAATTTTTAGCACGTTTTCTCATTTCTATTTTAATTAGATTTAATTTTGTGATACTTTGTTTAACAATCTTCAGATTTTAATTATATTCACTTAAAGCTTTAAGATTCTTAGAAAGATTAATTTACTATAGTTGCTCTCTAAGTTTTTAATTTAATCTAAAAATTTTCTAGCCTTTCCCTTGTTTCTTTTATTTTCTTGTTAAATCATATGTCATGAGGATAAGAGGATAAAATTCAATATCCCTTGGTAAACATAAAATTTTTTTCTCTTTTTTAGTTAGATCATATGTCATGAGAATCATGCATTCCTTGTTACACATATGCAACCCCCAAGAATAAAAGATGAAGTAAGAAGATAAAATTCATTACTTCCCAATTATTTTTGCCTTTCTGTGAAGAAAGAAAAATATATATTTGCACATATGTCATGAAAACTTTGCTGATGAAAATCATCATTTTCTTGATAAACATATGCAAATATAAAAAGATAAAAATATATGGGGTGAGAGGATAAAATTAATCACCTCCAATCAAAAACCTCTTCATATTTATTATTTCCAAAATCCTATTAGCCATTATAATTGTTTGAGTTGGATTAAAATACTATGACAGCATAAGTAATAGTTTAAATTTTTTCTTTTAAGTCTGTCTTTGGAAAAAGGTGTTAATAATTCTAATCTAATCTTGTTTGCTAAACTACTCAATTTTGAATGCTAATTAATTTATTTGAGAAATCTATGCTAATTAGTTCACTCTTCTCATTTTAATTTCATATTTTAGGACTTAATTTTTGAATCCCTAAATTTTACTTTTAACTTTTTGTTGATTTAATAAATTTTTAGTTTAATTAAAAAGTTATATTAATTTCTTATAAATATTTCTCATAATTTTGCTCTGGAATTACAAAAGCTTAAATATGGGGGAATTTGATAAAGTAATATTTATAATTATTTTAATATAGTTTTTATTTAATTAATTTCTAATTTTTATTTTTTTTAGAAAAATATTTGTTTAAATTACTTTCTTTTTGTATTTCAGGTTAATCTGGGCTGCAAATACCATTTTGAAGCTTGCAACATTGATCAGGAGATTATTTCGAGAAAATCTGGAAAACTCTAAGTGCACGCCCCCAGTCACGGGCGTTACAAAGGGGTGTGACCTATGTCTTGGTCATGCCTACCTCCAGAGGTTCCAGAACTCAATCCCACGTCATTCAAATTTAAACGCTCCCATGTTATAGGCGTGACTTGGGGGGTGACCATAATCACAGGCTCTGCTGACAGAAAGAGATCTAGATTCCAGTTATATGTAGGATTAAAGTTACACACCTAGATCACGGGCATGATGTTTAGGTCATGGGCATGACCCAAGGGCTTGACAGTCAGCTTAGAGCATAATGCATCATTAATACGACAATTTCATATCCAGGTTGTTCCAAGCTTATGCGCCTTAGGTCATGGGCGTGATATATGAGCATGACCTCTTCTATAACCGCCAGATTAACTCCCGCCATTTCGAGGAACAGTCAAGATACGCCCTAGGTCATGGACGTGACCTAGGGGCGTGACCCGAAAAACATCACATTTTTGGTAGTTTTTCTCCGATGTTCCCGGGTTTCCAAGATGAAAGGTTACGTACCTTATACGCCCCCTAGTCACGGGCATGACCTATGGGCACAACTCTGAAAAAATTTTCTATAAATTCCAGACATTGCCAGAAGTGGGGGAGTCAATTAGAGTTAGTTTTAGATAGTTTGGAGTCAAATTAGTAGTTTACTTTTTAGTATTTTGCATTTCCTTCTTGTACTTTTCCATTTCATAGTATAGTTTTGCTTTGGTAATTTCTAATTCAAGTACTTTCTTTTACGCAATCATGTTCTTATTGTCCTTCTTTTTATGTAAATCCTTTATCATGTCAAGCAACTAATCTTCATTTAGCACTTGATCATGAAAAACTTTGCAAAAAAATAAACTTCTTTTATTTGTCAAGCTATTTATTATTCACTTCGATTTACCTTTGATTTTAGTTGCATCGAACTAATATTTCATGAGTATGTTTTTGACCCTAGATCTGTATCCTAGATTTATTGAGAGGTTGTGCATACGAGTAGATCACTCAAAGTTTGAAGGATTTGCATGCACTAATCGAGAGTGGATGACATAATTCTTCCGGGTTGGAGTCAAATCAAATAGTGGGGTTCACCGCCTAAAGCAAGCTTAGGGGTTTTGACTGGCTGAGGTGTCTCAATCAATCAACCTAACTTTAGTCAAGTGCTTAATTATTCTAGAGAGAGGTGTTTTTGTATTTTGTGAACCTCTACGGTCGAAGTAAATAATTAGAAGCTTGTATTTTATAATTTCATAAAAGTTTATTTTAATCTAACGGGATTCTAGATCAAGTGTTTGTTTTATTTCATTGTCTTTATATAATTTAATTGAACTCTTTTCCGATAAAATAATATTAATTTGTGCGAGTAAAGTAGTCAACATGCCCGAAAGGATATGACACTTGATATTTTATTTAAAATATAAATGATACTATGAACGATAGGTGCTCTTGCCTATAGTTCATATAATTTGGAGATATTATTAATCACAAATTTCACACATCAGATCAGAACAAAAAAGACAACTCATATCCACCCGTGTTTCAAGGGTGAGGACTATTATTATGTAGAAACAACATTATATATAAGCGGTCATTACTTGTTACCGTTAGGGAAATAACCTTTGCAGGTCGTCCCTACTTTATGTGCTTCCCAGTAGCTCTCCTTCTTGATTTTATAAGTGATAGCCTCTAGTGGCTAGAGCCACTTAGATAACGAAGGGTCCTTCCTAATAAGGATTCATCTTGCCAACGACAACTTCCCTTCCTTCCGCGTCCACCTTCTTCATGACGAGGTATCCTGCAAGAAAGTTCTTAAGGCCAACATTTTTGTCAAAGTGCATTGCCATTCGCCCCTTCATCGCCTCTAGGCGAATAGAGGCTAGGTCTCGATGCTTCTAGATGTAGTCTAGTAAAAGCCTCTGAGCATCTTCATTCTCCATGTTCAATTCTTCACTACCTTCTCCTGCCTCCACAACCCTTGGGCTCCGAAACTCGAATTCCACTAGGAAGAGGTCCTTAGACCTGTAATACAACTTAAAAGCGGTTTACCCCATGGCTGAGTTAAGAGGTGTTCTCAGAGCCTATAGGACTGAAGGGAGTTGCTCTGCCCAATTCCCCTTCAAGTTGGTGACCTTCTTCAAGAGTTTGATGATCAGCTTGTTGGCGGCCTCCACTTGTCCGTTGCTCCGGGGATGATGTACAGAGGCGAATCAAAGATCCATCCCTAGCTGCCTGCAGAATTCTTCTAGCTCCAGGCTAGCAAATTGCTGGACATTATCAATGATGGTGGCGAGAGGGATCCCAAACTTACAGACGATCTCTCCCCAGATGAAGTTCTTGATGATATGATATGTGGTCTTGGCAAGTGTTTTTGCCTCGATCCACTTGGATAAATAATCGATCATGATGAGAACAAACTTTCTATAACCGATGGCTTGGGGTGAAGGGCCTATCAAATCCATCCACTAGATGGCGAAGGGCTTTGGAGTGATAATCGGGCAAAGTTGTTGAGGCGGCTATAACTGATGAGGTGCGGACAGTTAGCACTTTAGATACTTCTTTGAGAAGGATTCCGCATCCTTCTGAATGTTCGGCCAGAAGTAGTCGTGCCTCAGAATCCTCTGCTCCAGAGTATGAGTTTCAGAATGTCTACCGCACTTTCCTGAATGAATTTCCCAAATCACTCGAGGGATTTTTGTTTCTGAAAAGAATCTTGATAGAGGGCTCAAAATGGAATTGCGGTATAGTTTCCCTTCATACAGTAAATCATACGTAGCTTTTTATCAAAACTTCCTCTGAGCACTCTCGCTGGCAGAAATCTGACCTGTCGTTAAGTATATAACGATCAAGTCCTTCTAAGAAGCTCTCTAATCAATCTTCATCATCTCCCCTTCCTTGATGGATGGTTGAAATAGTTCTGACACTGTTCCTCCAGCCCTGGAGCTGTACTTGGCAAGATAGTCTGCCTTTGATTTCTCCTCTCGTGTAATATGCTTGACGAAGAAAGATTGGAAACCTCCCATTAAGACTTTAACCTTCTCCAAGTATCTGTACAGGATGGGGACACGCACCTCGAACTTTCCCATGACTTGTGATGCAACCACCATTGGATCGGTAAAGGCTTTGAGATTCTGGATTCCTAATTCCATGGAAAGACGCAAGGATGCTACCATGCCTTCGTACCCTACCTGGGTGTTTTTGGCGTGGAAGAAGATATTGACTGCTTGTTCAATCCTAGTTCCCTCGATCCTCACCAGCACAACTCCTGCTCCCACTGAATTCCTGCCTGAAGATCCGTCCATAAATATTTTCTGTGAGGCTGGGTTGAAAGAGCCTTTGTCTCCTCATGCCTCGGCCGAGAAGTCGGACAGAAATTCCACTACTACCTGGGCCTTGTTCACCATTATTAGTGAATAGGAAATGACAAACTCGCTGTGCTCTATCACCAATTTTGCAAACCTTCCTGAATGCTCCACTCTATCTAAGATACTTCACAGTGCATGATCAGAAATAACCTCATGGAGTGAGCCTAAAAATATAGGCAGAACCTCTGATCCAAAACTACCAAGGCGAAAACTAATTTCTCCAGGATAGGATATCTTGCCTCAGTACCCTACACACATAGTAGATGGGGAGCTACTAATTTCCTCTTCTCTAATGTGCACAGAGTTGACTGACTCCGCTCCCACTACTGAATAGGGGAGGAGAACTTCGCCTTCTCGTGGGCCTTGAAGTAGAGGAGCTTGAGTTAGCTATTGGTTGAGCTTTCCAAAAGCCTCCTCACACTCCGCGGTCTGATCAAACTTCCGGTTGACTCAGAGAGTTTTGAAAAATGGAGAGCACATCTCTCCTTTCTTAAAAAGGAATTGACTAAGACCTTCTAGCCATCCAGTCATCCTCTGGGCTTCTTTATAATTCCTTGGGATGTCATCTCTAGAATGGCCTTTACTTTGTCGGGGTTAGGTTATACCCCCATCAGAGTGAGGAGGTGACCTAATAACTTTCCCCTTCTAGCTCTGAAGATGTACTTTGCTGGGTTGAGTCGCATCTTGTACTTTTGCAGAGTTGCAAATATCTCCACTGGATCAGTTGTGTGCTCTATGATGCTCTTGCTCTTGACCAAGAGGTAATCCACGTACACTTCTATATTCCACCTCTTTTGCTCTTTGAAGACTTGATCCATCATTCGTTGGTAGGTAACCCATGCGTTCTTAAGCCCAAAGGGCATCAATTTGCAGCTATAACAGTCATGGATAGTTATGAAGGAGATGTCGCGGTAGTCAAAGGGATGCATTCAGATTTGGTGATACCCTGAAAAAGCATCAAGAAATCTCATCACAGGAAACCCGACCACTGAATAAAATAGCGTACCAATTTGAGGCAAGGGGTAACAATCCTTTGGGCAAGCTTTATTCAATATTGAAAAGTCTATACATAGTTTTCATCCCCCTTCGGCTTTCTTAACCATTAGAACATTGGAGACAGATCCTGGATACTGATCTCCGAAATAAAACCTACCTCCAGTAGATTCTTCACTTCCTCCTAGATTCATTTGGCCGGCACGGTGACACTTTTCCTCTAATTTTGATGGATGGGGGAAACTTTGGGATCCAGGTTGAGGCGATGGAAGACAACCTCTGCATCGATTACTGGCTTCATCGTGACACTCCAAGCAAAAATGTCCACATTCTCTTGTAGACTTGAGGCCATCTACATCTTCCGTTCCAGCATCAGGGACCCTCATATCTTTATCAGTCTATGCTCTCCTATCTTGGATATCACTTCCAGCTCTTCTAGATCCTTAGTAGCTCTCATCCCTTCTTCCCTCTCCAGAACCTTCTTCGGCCTCTCCGCATCCTCCATCCGACTGATGGTACTGACGGTGTTCAGATAACACTCCATGGATACCTTCAGATTGCCTCTAACCCACACTTGGACATCTCCCCGGCAGTACTTCAGACACTAATGTTATGATGATGGAACTGCATTGAAGTAGTTGATGAGGAGTCTGATGCGAAAATACGGTAAGTGTACCGGTCGCACAAGTAATATAAAATGGTAGTCAATCCCCAAGTATCAATCTCAGAGGAGTCCAATTAAGGTGTGTTATTATAACACCCCAGTTTTCAAAATGAGTCTCTCGAAGCTATCGCCCGACAGTAGGAGTTATCGCCCGGCGGTAGCATAACATTGAGTGGCCAGGTGCTGAGAGTGTTGAGCTGCCAGGCGCTGAGACTGTTGAGTGGCCAGACATTGAGAGCATTGAGTGCTAGCGTACGACGTTAGCTACATACCGCTCGATGTTGGCCCAGTTTAGTCGACCATCAAATGAAAGATCTGTTCGTCAAGCACTGGAGGATTACCGCCCGAAGATAGTATCTATTGCCCAGCGATAGCCCTGTTTTTTCTAACGTCGACAGGAGTAGAGACAAGAATAGTCGGTGCGCTACGGGCCCAGTGCAGCGGAGAAATTAATGATGGTGGAGTCTAACACTTCTCATTTCCAACCTGTGTAGCCAAGGGCGTATAACCTTGGGCAGTAGGAAGAGATCCACCAACCCGATGTGGTGACAGGTATGAAAGTTTGAATTAATCTTATCTTCGACTTTCTAGATCATTTATGCATGTGCCTATATTTTAGGCTTTGTGTTAGTCTCTGGGTACACCGCTAGGGTATTGTTTGATACAGGAGAGTCACACTCCTTCCTTGTGGAATGTTTTATCCGGATGATTAGAGTTGAGTCATTCTCGGCAGACGCAGAGCTGAACGTTCCCATGTCCAATGGTTCATGTGTGGAAAATAGGGCGAAGGGGCGCATTTGTTAGAGTCTGGACAGAGTTGACTTCATATTTGTAGCAGCGGTTCTACCGTTGGTTAAGTTCGATTTGATATTGGGAATGGACTAGCTTGCAGAGCAGCGTGCTAGTATCGACTTCCTATCTTGGGTGGTGACCCTGAGAAGTGAATGGCAGGAAGAATTTTAGTTTGAGTGCCTTAGTGGAGTGGCATGCTCTCTGATTTCATCAATGCAGTTGGCGAGGTCAGTTAACCAGGAAGGAGTAGCTCTTGTAGCATTATTGGAGGTTCGCATTTCCAGGCTGTCACTTGGAGATGTGCCGGTAGGGGCTGAGTTCGAGGATGTGTTTCCTGATGAGCTTCCAGGAGCACCTCCTCGATGGGAGATCGATTTCTTGATTGAGTTAGTGCTACAGGCTAGGCCAATGTCATGTTCTCCTTTTAGGATGACACTAAAAGAGTTGGCCGGACTCAAAGTTTAGTTGCAAGAACTGTTGGAGCAAGGGTATATTAGACCCAATTCTTCACCTTGGAGCGCTCCAATGTTGTTTGTGAAGAAGAAAGACGGTAGTATGCGATTGTACATAGACTACCGAGAGGTGAATAAACTAACTGTCAAGAATAAGTATCTAATTCCTCGGATAAGCGACCTGTTTGACCAGTTGGTGGGGTCAGTGCTGTATTCTAAGTTATACTTGAAGTCAGGATACTATCAGTTGCTGATTCGAGATGAGTACATACCGAAGACGGCTTTTGGAACAAGGTATGGTCATTTCGTGTTCTCGGTGATGCCGTTCGGGCTGACTAACACACCATCAGTATTCATGGATCTAATGAATCGAGTATTTCGTGAGTACTTGGAGTCATTTGTTGTCGTCTATATTGATGATATCTTGGTATACTCCAAATCAGAGGCAGAGCATGTGACTCATTTGCGATTGGTGTTGCAAGTGTTGAGAGAGAACCCGCTTTATGCAAAGTTCTCAAAGTGCTAGTTCTAGTAGGAGAAGGTGGCATTTCTTGGCCATGTGATTAGTGGTGATGGGGTGGCAGTGGATCCTACAAAAAGTGGAGGCCATCAGAGACTGACCAGTTTTGAGAACCGTGGCGGAAGTTCGAAGTTTCCTTGGACTAGCCGGGTACTATAGAAGGTTTGTGGAAAACTTTTCGCGGATAGCTCTACCACTCACTTCTTTAACTTGTAAGGATCAAAAGTTTGTGTGAACTCAAGAGTGCAATCAGGCATTTGACACCCTGAAGGAAATACTGATGACAGCTCCAATCCTAAGTCTTCCTAAAGGGACTGAAGGATTTTAGATTTTCAGTGACGCATTAGGATGTGGGTTGGGTTGCGTGTTGGTGTAACATAGCAGTGTCATAGCATTTTGGTTCTAGGCAGTTGAAGCCTCACGAGAAGAATTATCCCGTCCATGACTTAGAATTGGCTGCGATAATTTTTGAACTAAAGTTGTGGCGGCACTATGTGTATGGTGCGAAGTTTGAGATCTTCACAGACCACAAAAGACTGAAGTATCTTTTAGATCAAAAGGACTTGAATATGCGGCATCACAGATGGGTCGAATTCCTTGGTGAATACAAAGTGGCAATTCATTATATGCCAGGCAAAGAGAACGTGGTGGTGGATGCCTTTAGTCAGAAAAACGCTGGTCAAGGTAGTTGGATCGAAGCTCATGATGAGAGGTTGATGCGGGACTTTGAGTCCCTTGTCATTGAGTGCGTAATAAGAGGCGGTCAAGCATTGCTCGATTGAACAGGATCAAGTTACAAAATAGCTTATCCGATCATATATGGGAAGCGACTAGTTTGGATGAAGAGTTGCTGCCATTCGTGGTGGAAGCGCAAACAGGCAAGGGTAGCGATGGGGGATGATTAACGGGATCTTGAGGAAGGACGGAAGGATTTATGTTACGCAGTCGGCAAGCTCCGCGAGTAGTTGATGTTTGAGGCTCACTTTACGAAGTACTCCATTCACCTGGGCAGTACGATGATGTACTTGTACATGAAGAAATCCTTTTGGTGGCCTGGTTTGAAACGTGATATAGCTTTGTACTTGAGTCGGTGTCAAACCTGCGCCGTAGTGAAGGCCGAGTGTCAGAAGCCAGGCGGGTTCCTAAAGCCTCTTCCGATTTCAGAATGGAAGTTTGATGACATCTCCATGGATTTTGTGCATGGCTTACCTCAATCGCAGCAGGGAAATGACGCGATTTGGGTGATTGTGGACCGCTTGACCAAAGTGGCCCATTTCATCTCATACCGGAAAGAGGACAGCGTTGAGAAGTTGGTAGAGTTGTATGTTCACAACATTATGCGACTACATGGGATTTCTAAGAGTATAATTAGTGATCGCGACAGAAGATACACGTCCAAGGACTGGAGGTTGGTTCAGAAAAGTCTGGGCACAAAGCTTAAGTTCTGTATGGCGTTCCATCCTCAAACTAATGGACAAACAGAAAGAATGAACCGTACAATGGAGGAAATGCCGAGGATGTGGATGGCACATACGAAGCTTTGTATGGAAGGTAGTGTCGAATGTCAATGTCCTGGATAGAGGCGGGAGACACCAAACTCTTGGGAAAAGAAGTGGTGGTCGATGCATGCGAGTTGGTGTGAACCATTCAGGAGCGCATGAAGGTTGCCCAGGAGCGGTAAGCAAAGTTTTTAGATGCTCGCCATAGGAATGTGGAGTTTATGATAGGCGACTGGGTCTATCTCAAGATCAAGCCGTTCAAAGGCGTTTCGTGGATTTGCCAACTCAAAAAGTTGAGTCCAAGGTTTTTGGGGTCGTTCGAAGTTTTAGAACGCATTGGAGAATCAACTTACTGGTTGGCGTTGTACACAGAGCTGAGTGGATTACACGATGTCTTCCATGCCTCCGTCTTGAGGAAAACCTTAGTGGAGGCTAGTGTGGTGATAGAACCAGCGATGGTGCCGATAGAAGAGGACTTGAGGACAAAAGTCCATCTAGTTGGCTTATAGGATTCAGAAGTTTGGCAGTTACGGAAAAAGGAAGTGAAGCTTGTAAAGGTGTGCTAGGACAACTGCGGGCGAGATTAGTTCTCTTAGGAGCATGAGCAAGCAATGTGCGAGAACTATCTGGAATTATTTGCATATTGTTGTTGGAATAGTGTGTTGATATGTGCAGCAATGTTTGTGCTGTCTTTATGAATGAAGCCATTCTTATAACATTGTTGTAACAATGCTTTGCCTTGTAGCAACTTTATTCTTGCTGATTGCCCGAATGATTTTGGTTTGGGTGAATTGTTGTAACAATACTTTAATGTGTTGCAACAATTTTCTTGTTGTTGATGACTCCGATATTTATAGGGTTTTTCGGACTCATCTAGGCTTATTTTCACATTCGTGCACCGTATTTCAACCGGTATTCGATTATATTTGCGTTGGCCGATCTATGACCATTTTGTGCACTGTTTTGGCCCAAGGGTGTGGAATTGTGTATTCTATTGTTGGGGGTAAGCACATGGTGTTCCCCAGGGGCTCTTTCTGGTTGCTTTTGTTGCATTTATGCATTGCTGGAGGGTCCTCTTTTGATTTAATTGTTTGAATACAGGTGGTGTGTTTTCCCCCAAGTCTGGAATTCAGGTTTGTGGAAAACGCACGGTCTTGCGTTTTCTTAGCACACGTTTCTTCTTGATCATCCGTTTTAATTATATCGAAAATTGTCGAGCGGAGCTCGATGATCTTCACGCACGGTTAACGCACGATTTCTTCGGAACCGTGCGCGAAGGAAACACACGGTTTTCCTGTAGATTTCTTATTTGTACCAATCTGTAGTTAATCGTGTGATTTGTTCACGGACGGGCGAAAGCGTCCGTGTGCGTGTAAAATGCACAGTTCCACCTGCTTGCCTCGAATTGCAGCTTTCTGTTGTTACCCGATGCGACTTCCTTCACGCATGGGTGGAAATGTCCGTGCGCGAGTAAAAGGCACGGGTCAACGCTTCTCCTTCCGCAGGCTTGTTCTGAAAGTTAATATCGCATGGTTTGTGCACGGTCGTGCGCCAAACCATGCGTGACCATTATTTCTGATTTTTTCTGTTTAAGATGCATATTTCATTGTTCTAGAGGGAGAGAAGTCCGATCCAACCCGCCATTTCCACCCCTCTGAGTGGGAAAACTTCCCCCCAGCCGATATTTTCTCCCTCCTCCTTGGAGAGTTGATCAGGCCACCATTATCCCTCCAAAATCTTGCAATAGCTTCATCTTTGGCAACCATTTTCTTCTCCAAACTCCAAGCTCCGTTTGAAGCTCAAAAGGTGCTGCATCTGTGGAGTTCTCCAGATAGATTTAGCCCAACGACTATTCATGAAGAAGACGGGTTATTGGAAGGAGGTGACAACCCTTCTGGACCCCGGACGTCATCTGTAGACCGAGCTCGAATAAGGCCCGACAACCCTTTACTCGGGTCGCGAATCTCGGAGAGCCTTCGTACGTTTGGTTGTATTTCTCCCCCTACTCTTGTAGTTACTTTGTTCTGAACTTGTGGTTGTTTGATTGTTGCTTAAGAACACTGTTTAGTTTAAGTATTTCAGCATGTCTATGTGTTGTTATATCTTAGATCATGATTGTGTTGCTGAGCTTCAGTTTTTTGTGTTCTTGTTGAGATAGTATCGTTCTAGTGATTGCTCGAAGCGTGCGCGGCGAAGAGGTGATTGCGACCCTCATTGGATCATCCATATTTCATATTACTCTCTTGAGTAATCCACCAAAGAGACGCGGTGACGGCGACCTGCAATAGGTTTATTAGTGTTAAACTTAAGAAACTCCAAACCAAAACCCCCTTTGTTTACGTTAACACTTTCAATTCACTTTTTCAATAGCGAAATCACACTCCCTACTTGCACTCCTCGAGAGATCGATATTCGGGGTTTCAACTCCTCAACTTTATTACTTGACTACGAGCGGTAAACTTTCCGACACATCAATTTTTTGGCGTCGTTGCCGGGGAAAGACCACTTCCCGCTGTCGTTCATGGACCAGATGCTGGAAAGGCTGGCCGGGCATGATTTCTACTGCCTCCTGGACTGTTACTCGGGAAATTATCAGCTGGCAATTGCCCTAGTGGATCAGGAGAAGACCACGTTTACCTGCCCGTCTGGGACCATTGCTTTCAGCCGTCTACCTTTTGGGTTGTGTAATGGGGTAGCCACCTTCCATCGATGCATGACCACGGTTTTTCATGAGATGGTTGCGGATTTCTTGGAGGTGTTCAAGGATGACTTCTACTTGTTTGGTGACAGCTTCGAAGAAGCGCTGCACCGCCTCACTTTAGTCTTGCAACGTTGCGAGGATACTCATTTAGTGCTCAACTGGGACATGTGCCATTTCATGGTGCGAGAGGGGATTATTCTGGGGCACAAGGTTTCTCAGTAGGGGCTAAAGGTTGATCCGGCGAAGGTAGAGGTGATTAGAAACCTGCCACCTCCGTCGACACTTCATGGCATTCATAGTTTTTTGGGCCATGCTGGATTTTACCGGAGCTTTATTCGGGATGTTTTGGCTATAACAAACCCCTATATAATCTATTGGCGAAGGATGTCTAGTTTGTGTTCGATGATGATTGCAATCGGGCGTTTAATTGCTTGAAGGATCGATTGGTTTCAGCCCTGATTCTCTCATCCCCAGATTGGGCAGTGCCTTTCGAGTTGATGTGTGATGCTATCGACGTCGCGGTGGGGGCAGTGTTGGGACAGTGTAAAAATAAGTCCTTTCATAGAATTGCCTACTCGAATCGGACGTTGAACAATGCACAAATGAACTATACCACGATCGCGAAGGAGTTTTTAGCTATCGTTTTCACATTCGAGAAGTTCAATTCCTATTTAATTCTTTCCATGGTGGTGGTACATTCAAATCATGCGGCTATTCATTTTCTCATGCACAAGAAATATGCTAAGCCGTGGCTCATGCATTGGATTCTATTGCTGCAAGGATATAATATTGAAATCCGGGATCGCCCTGGAGTTGACAATGTGATTGCCAACCATCTATCAAGACTTGAAGGTGGAGAAGGTGAGGGCTCACAGGGAATTCCAATTTCCGATGATTTTCCGGATGAGGGCCTATTTGCCATTTCTTCTATTACTTCTACTCCATAGTATGCTGACTTTGCTAAGTTCTTAGCAAGCAAGGTGCTGCCGTCGCATTTAACATATCAATAAAAGAAGAAGTTTTTCTCAGACGTCAAGTTTTATCTCTTGGAGGATCCTATACTGTTCCGCACCTACGCCGATGGGGTTATCCGATGTTATGTCCCCGAGTTGGAAGTTAAAGAGATTCTGAGGCATTGCCATGATCGTGAGGCTGGCGGGCATTTTGGCAACGCACAGACTGCCCGCAAGGTTGTATAGTGTGGTTTGTTTTGGACTACGTTATTCCGTGACTCTTTTACACACGTCAAATAGTGTAACGAATGTCAGCGCATGGGGAACATTGCTCGACAAGACTAAATGCCCTTGAACAATATGCTGGTTTGCGAGTTATTCGACGTATGGGGATTGACTTTATGGTTCCTTTCCCCATGTCGCATGGGAAGTAGTACATCCTAGTTGATTTGGATTATGTGTCTAAATGGGTGAAGGCAGAGGCGGTCGCATGAAATGATGCTCGCACCGTGCTCCACTTCCTTCATAGCTATATCTTCTCCCTCTTTGGCGCACCAAGAACTATAATTAGTGATGGGGGCAGCCATTTCTGCATGCAGCAATTCGCGTTCCACAAGGTTTCTTTGTTCTACCATCCCCGGACATACGGGCAAGTGGAGATTTCAAATAGAGAACTGAAGAGGAATTTATAAAAGTCTATCCACTCCAACCAGAAGGAGTGGGCAAAGAAGGTGGATGATGCTCGTTGGGCTTACCGAACTGCATTCAAGACACCAATAGGGATGTCACCCTTCCAACTGGTATATGGCAAATCATGCCACCTTCCTGTTGAATTGGAGCACAAGACATTTTGGGCCACCAAATTGCTCAACATGGACAATAGAGAGGATTCTGACAAGCGACGTGGTCAGCTTTGTGGTTACGACGAATTCCGCTTGGGCGCTTATGAGAGCACGAGCATATATAAGGCAGGAACCAAACGCTAACATGATAGACGTATCTCGCCCAAGGAATTCAAGCCGGATGATTAGGTTCTTTTGTATAATTCATACTTGCAGCTATTTCCCGGGAAGTTAAAATCCAGATGGAGCAGCCCTTACATGGTTGTGAGTGCCTCTCCATACGGCGCGATAGAGATTCGGTACGACAAGGACGACACTTTCAAAGTAAACAGGCATCGCTTGAAGCGATTTGAGGGGAAGGTCATCGATAAAGACGTGCACTGCATACTACTGCAAGACCCCGATGGATGTAAGCTCCATTAGTTGTTTTGCTTACATTTGTTTCTTGGATTTGCTTCTTCCTAGGATTGTAAAACATTATATAAGACTGATAATAAAGGTATTTGGTCCACCTTAAGGATGGTAAAGAAAAGTGGCTTATGGGAGACAACCCAATTTCCCTGCTTTTAATTTGTTCAATTATGCTACTGTGATTATATGTTTATAGCATGCATGGTTGGAGGTATTCTCTTGTGCAGGTGGAGTTCATTTGGGCCGTGGACTTTCTGCTGAAAATAACGCCGAGCTTCTTTTATGGTCATTTGCTGAGCATGGGGTAACCTCTCCCCCAACTTTTATTTCTCTATTTTTATTGCAAATCTTGAATAGGTTGTTTAGTTTAAGTCTGGTGGGGGAGAGTTAGGCAGGTTACCTGTGCACATGCACTACTATCGCTTTCATACCAAAAGAATATTTATATTTTCTGTTTTCTTGATATCTTGTCCGCATCTTGCGCCTACACCCAAATGAGCCCAATCTTAAGCACGCGCTCGGCTCAAGTCGAATTTATTTCTTTTATGTTAACTTCAAAATAGTGGTGCTGGCTTAGGATTTTATGATAGAGTAGTTCGAAACTCGTGCAGTACTCCTAATCGAGTACTCATGGTGTGTAGAAATAGTATAGATTTAATTTTTCTTTATGCTCGTAGATTTATATTTTTCTGCATTTGTAAATATTGTTTGTACTACTCAAAAGTGTTGAATATGGAGTAATCAAACGGTAGTGTAGGAATGTGTTTAGCCGTCACTAGCCTTGTATTGCTCGAGTTGGGAGGAAGGATCATTTTTCTCGGTGGCTAAGAACTTGCCCCCAAGCTACTCTCGAAGCATTGGTGCATTGTTAGTCTAGCGTGAGCGTGATGTAGGCCATCTTTTTGGCCCAGTTAAGCTTTGTACCGTTCATAAAGTCTGATGAGTACAATTATATATGTCTTTTTACTATCATATTTGTAATAATGTCCACTATTATATACCTCCAGGTGCTATAATTCTACGAAAATAGTTAAAAATACGAGTTATCATGAATAGAAGAGCACAATATGGAGTATCCCATACTCCTTGTATTAAGCTATTTATTTATTCATTCATTTTCTTAATGCAGTTATTGCAAGTCCTTGGAACTAAAAGTCTTGGAGCAAACAGAGGAGTTCACAGATCCAACATGAATGAGGACAAGACTGGAATTGGGTACACATGGGTAGGAACACGCCCATGTCACTACCCGTGTCCTTATTAGGAAAGTTCACAAGGATTGGAAGAGAAGTCAGAGCACTACACGGGTAGAAACACGGCCATGTCCCTACCCGTGTCCTTATCGGGCCTGCTATTGAACAAAGCCGTGCATGGAGCCACGAAGAACAACACCTCTGTGTTCCCAGCCGTATCAAATGACATGGACCATGACCAGACACATATTTTTGTGTTAAACTACCCTAGAACCGCTCACACGGCCTGTGAAACGGCCGTGCTGGAACCCGGGTTCGACCCCTTTTGAAAGGAGACTATAAAAACTTGTAGGAAAAATTAGAATGGTGACTTTTGGATTGAAGAACTTGGAGAACTTCTGGAGGATGAAAGTAGAGTATTCGGCGGAGGGGAGATCGAAGGAGATAATTCATATGGTTTTAATCTTCAAGTATCTCTTTTAATCTTCCCCTTCTCTTAGTGGATCTAACTTTATTTTTTACATTTTGCATGAGACCTATTTTTTTTGAACAATTCAGTAATCATGTATGTTAGTTTTTATGTCATATTTGTGGTATTTTATTCGTATATATGCGTTCTAACAATGAGATTGATATTAAGCTTGAAATTAGAACTTGTTTTATTTGAATCTCAAACTTCTAGATTGAGAATTTGGATGTTTGTGATGATGTTTATATGTTCATGGTCTAATGTTATTTCTCTTTGTACTTCCAATTGCATGATCGAGAGATATGTGGTTTGGATAATGGTAATACAGATAATTGAACTCATGGTATCTTAGAGATAGGATTTCATGAATTTATGTATTAGATAGGGTTTCTTATTATTAATGCAATTTTGAGAATTGTGAATTATTCGAGAGAAAATTTACTCAACTTAAGTTTAGTTATTGAATTGCTCGAGAGAGATTTAGATAAATGTTTAGTCCTTACAATATAATGAATTTGATAATCTTGTTATTATGTGATTACACAGAATTGAATTAATGAGTAATTATTCTCATGTGATTATTCTTACATTTTCTACTTTTTACTATCCTTAATCCTCCAATGTATCTTTATCCAAGTAGTCCTAGTTAGATTAATTTAGGGTAGCAACCACTTTTAACTATAGGTACGATAATAGAGTGAGAGTGAGTACGAGTACTTGAAAATACCCTATGGAATACGACACGAGATGTAGATTTCTCCGATACTATAATCGATAGGTGCACTTGCCTAAGATTAAAATCAATCTAGTTTATGCCGATCCACATAGTTTTTACATACAACAAAAGTAAATTCGCATCAAGTTTTTGGCGCCGTTGCCGGGGTCTCATTTTCAATATTTTGAAGGGTTAAAATCAATTAATCTACCAAGTTTTGATTACTAACATATAATTGTAAATTTATTTATTTCATATGATTGCAAATTACTAACCAATAATAGTAAATTAAATTATTGTATAATTATATCACTTAATCTCTATTTTGTAGTCTGTTAGTCTATGACCAGGCGAAGAAATTCTGGGTTAACACCATTTCATCCTGACCCAGAATGTATTATTCACAACACTAGCGAAAGGGACTTCTGAAATGATAACACAGATAATTCAAATGGACTTTCAGAAAAGGAAACAATAAACTTAGGAGATCACCATCTAGATAATTCAAAAAACATTCCAAACGAGAACGAGCAAACTATGTCTAACTTTGCTAGACCTAATCTCTAGGGTACTAGGTCAAACATTGTTAGACCGCCAATTGTCACCAATAATTTTGAGTTGAAACCGAGTGTTATTCAGATGGTTCAACATTATGTCCAATATGATGGCCTGCAAGATGAAGATCCCAACACACACTTAGCAGGATTCTTGGAGATATGTGATACATTCAGGATCAATGGCGTTAGCAATGATGCCATTCGATTGAGGTTGTTTCCGTTCTCACTAAGGCACAAGGCGAAGAAGTGACTAAACTCACTACCTAGAGGGTCGATTACTGCATGGGATATGAGGGTTGAGAACTTCTTGATGAAGTATTTCCCATCGATGAAGACTGTAAAGCTAAGGAACAACATTTCCACGTATGTTCAAATAGAATCCGAATTGTTGTATGACACATGAGAAGGATTTAAGGAACTCTTAAGGAGGTGTCCCCATCATACACTACCTTCCTATCTTCAGATCCAGACCTTCTATAATGGTCTCAATCCAGACACTAAACAAATGATCAGTGCGGCTAGTGGAGGCACCTTGAACAATAAGACACCTGAAGCGGCTCAACAGTTGATAGAAGACATGGCAATGAATAACTATCAATGGACTACTGTGAGACAAAAGCCTAATAAGCCTGCAGGAATTTATGAAGTGGATCCCATCACTGCCTTAGCAATTTAAATGGAGAAGCTTAACCAGAAGATGGATAATCTACCTTTAGCATCACCCTCCATGGTACCTCAAAAATGGGACCCCTCATTTAGTGGAATGCCTGGTTGTGAACCTCAAGTGCAAGAACATGATGACTATTTGGGCAATAATACCAGACCTCCCTTCAACCAAGCAAACAACCCATATAGTTCTACATACAATCCTGGATGGAGGAACCACCCCAATTTTTCTTGGGGAGGGCAAGGAAATCAAGGCAAGAAACCTGTGTTTGGATAACTCCAACAACTAGAGCAAAGGAAGCTATCATTAGAAGATGTTCTCACTAAGTTCATGCAAACAACTGATGTAGCTTTCTAGAATCAAGAGGGCTCTATTCGAAATTTGCAGAACCAGATTGGTCAGCTCGCAAGGATGGTGTTTGAATGGCAACAAGGATTATTTCCGGATAATACTGAAACAAACCAAAGGAGCATGCAAAAGAAATTCAATTGAGAAGTGGAAAGGAATTACAAGACCAAAGGCTTGCAAAGGAAGCACCCCAAGAGGAGTCTAGCGGCGAAGGACATAACGAGATGCATTCAAAGCCAATGGAGTATCAACCAGAAATACCATATCCAGCGAAGCTGAACAAGGACCGCATGGATGCGCAATATGGTAAGTTTTTAACTATGTTTAAATAATTGCATGTTAATCTACCTTTTTCTGAAATTATTCAAATGTCGAAGTATGCTAAATTCCTAAAGGATTTAATCTCAAATAAAAAAAATAGAAGAATTATCTTGAGTAATACTAAGTGAAAAATGTTCCTCTATTTTACAAAATAAATTACCACAAAAACTTAAGGATCCCAGTTCATTTTCAATTCCATGTTTAATCGGTGATTTACAAGTGAATAAAGCTTTAGCGGACTTAGGAGCTAGTATAAACTTAATGCCTTATAAACTTTATTCGAAACAAGGTCTAGGAGAACTTAGCCTTACTAGAATGAGTATTCAATTAGTAGATCGTTCGGTTAAGTATCCTAGAGGAATACTAGAGGATGTATTATTCAAGGTAGACAAGTTTATATTTTCCTCCGATTTTGTTATTCTAGATATGGACAAAAATGTAGAAGTGCCACTCATACTAGGTCATCCATTCGTAGCCACATCTAAAGCTCTTATTAACGTTTTTGATGGTAAATTAGTTTTGCGAGTAGGGGAAAATGAAGTCACTTTTCAAATTGGGAATACAATAAAGCAAATGTTGGATAATAATGATCATTGCTAGTTTTGTTATGGTGTTGCTTTGATACCAATTGAAAGAAAAGGAAGAGTAATCTCTGGTTAACTCTAGGGGGTGAATAGAGTTATTTAAAAATTCCTTTGCAGCTTTTTACAATTATAAAGTTAAGTGATAAAATAGGTGATATAATAATATCTAATAAAAAGCAAAGAAAACTAAGCTACAACATCACAAGACAAAAAGAAAATAGCAAACATACAGAAAACACAAGAATTTTATAGTGGTTCCCCAACTGGGTACATCCACTCTTCTACCACACTGGTAGGAATCCACTATAGGTTTTGATCAGTTGACTGCCACCGAAATATCTATTTGAAGGGAGATATTGCAACCCTTTGAGCTTTTGATTAGGTCCCCAAAAACTAAACTCAAGTATTTTGGAAGGTGACTTGTGAACCAGGTTAACTTTTGAAGGGAGTTAAAACCCTGTACAGTAGGGTGGAAAAGAAGGTGATTTTAGTCTTCTCTTTTCTCAAAAGCACTTTGAGAAGACTTTGTGTGGATTCCAGATCTTGTCAAAGCTCCACCTAAGATGTTGAGCGTTCAGGATTGAGAAACTTTGTCCAGGAGTGTGTAGGTCTTCAGCTTGAGAAAACTGGATCTAGGAGCTCTAGACAGATTGAGCTGAATTGTCTCAATAAGTTCCTGGGTGAGAAAATAAAGAAGACACTTCATCTGTTTTTGTTGTTCTTCTTCTATCTTCTTGAGAGCACTGTGTGAGATTAAGATTGAGAGCTGCTTGAAAATATTCTACTCCTGTGAAGAATGTCTCACTGCAATTTTTGCTCTGAAAGAATTCTATTGCGGTTCTCAGTCTCTGTCTCCTTTCAAAAAATTATTCTCTGTATATTCCCTGAGACAACCAACCTTCCTTCGAAATTTGAATCACTGCAATTAATGCCTTGCTGGAAAGCTGGGAAGGAAAACGGCTAGCATATCTGTCATTATTCATTTACCTAACTGTCCCGAGAAATATGTCAAATAAATCCTCTGATGAATACCATAATCAATGCTACCAGGAATGGCTATATTCATTGGGAATATAAGCATTGATTACTCAGAGAATTTATGACTTAGAATGATAATAAAGAGGGAACAGATAAGGAACGAACAAAGAACAGACTGCTTACTAAATTCGTCGACCAGATAACATTTTTCGTGGACCTGCACTCAGAGAACGTCGACCTAAGAAATCCTGTTCGTCGACCTGAGCTCTATGAAGCAAACACTGAATGTAAACAACTGATTCTGTGCTCCAAGAACGTCGACCTGAGAATCTTTTCTACTCTCAAAGATCGTCGACCACAGAACTTGAATAAACAGAATTAGTCGAACTGAGAACTAGTCTGGGAGAAAACGTCGACCACAGAATATATCCTTCTGATGAATATCGTCGACTTGAGCTGTAAGTTTGTCTAGCTGAGTTCGACGAACGTCGAACTAATTTCTAGACAACTAAAAAACTTCTAAGTCTTGAATCTGAAGTCCACATCAGGCAGGTCCATGAACTTGACACTTGGGGGACTGGCCTAAG
Source organism: Platanthera guangdongensis (assembly GCA_039583875.1). Lineage (NCBI taxonomy): Eukaryota > Viridiplantae > Streptophyta > Magnoliopsida > Asparagales > Orchidaceae > Platanthera > Platanthera guangdongensis. The sequence goes on from CM077164.1 coordinate 121,393,006, forward strand.
ACTCAAAAAGAAAAAGTAGGGACCCTAACTATACATCATGGGTCAACACAACCTAAGAAGTGAACCTAGCCCAAATCAAAACAGGGGTTCCAACATATCGTAAATTAGTTTTGCGAGTAGGGGAAGATGAAGTCACTTTTCAAATTGGGAATACAATAAAGCAAACGTTGGATAATGATGATCATTGCTACTTTTGCTATGGTGTTGATAATATTATGACTTCTATGAATTGTGACTTTTATTATAGAGATCCTTTAGAGATTTGCATCACTAATAGTTATCCAGAAGAAGATAAAAATTAAGACATTGTTGGACATCTATATTATCAAGATAAATCTGTTTTGGTGAATAAGAAGATTGAATATTGTTTGATTACACAAGGAGATCTTGAGATTCTTAAGAGTAATACTAAGGATCCACCGATAGTACAACTTAAAAAATTACCAGATTATCTTAAGTATGCATTCTTAGGATCTAATTCTACTTACCCAGTTATTATTTCTTCTAATCTTTCTGAAACTGAAAAACAAAAGTTAATAAATGTGTTAGGGAAGTATAAGGGTGCTATAGCATGCAAATAACTGATATAAAAAGTATCAACCCTAGTTTTTGCACTCACAAGATCCTTTTGGAAGAAAAAGTATAAGCCTTCTATTCAACCGAAATGTAGACTAAATCCTAATATGAAAGAGGTAGTGAAAGCTGAGATTGTTAAGTTGTTATATGCTGGAATGATATATCCTATTTCAGATAGTTCATGGGTTAGTCCTGTACAAGTCATTCCTAAGAAGGGTGGTTTAACAGCAGTAGCAAATGATAAGAATGAATTAATTCCAACATGAGCAGTAACAGGTTGGTGTGTCTGTATTGATTATAGGAAGTTAAACGATACTACTAGGAAAGATCATTTCCCTCTACCTTTCATTGATCAAATATTGGAACGTTTATCAGGACATTCTTATTATTGTTTTCCAGATGGATTCTCTGGATACTTCCAAATCTCTATAGCACCAGAAGACCAGGAGAAGACAACATTCACTTGCCCATTTGGTACCTTTGCCTATAGGCGTATGGCATTTGGTTTATGTAATGCACCCGCCACTTTCCAAAGGTGCATGTTAGTTATATTTGATGAGTATGTTGAAGATATTATGGAAGTATTTATGGATGATTTCTCTTTGTTTGGCGATTCTTTTGACTTATGTTTGAAAAATTTAGAAAAAATTCTAAGGAGGTGTGAGGAAACAAATTTAGTGCTTAATTGGGAGAAGTGTCATTTCATGGTGCAAGAAGGGTTAGTACTTGGCCATAAGATCTCAAGCCAAGGAATTCAAGTAGATAGAGCGAAGATTGAAACCATAGAAAAGTTGCCACCACAAACCTCTGTTAAGGTAGTGAGAAGCTTTTTAGCTCATGCAGGATTTTATCGCTGGTTCATTAAAGACTTCTCTAAAATATCTAAACCACTTACTAGGCTTTTAGAGAAAGACACACCTTTTATTTTTAATCAAGAGTGTTTACAAGCCTTTGAGTTCTTAAAAGAAAGATTAATTAATTCTCCTATTATGATCGCACCTGATTTTACTCAACTTTTCGAGATCATGTTTGACTATAGCAGGTTTGCTGTAGGGGCTGTGTTAGGTCAACGCCAAAACAAACACTTTCACCTTATATACTATGCTAGCGAAACATTTAATAAAGCTCAGGAGAATTATACAACTACAGAAAAAGAACTCCTAGCAGTGGTATTCGCCTTTGATAAATTTCGATCCTATTTAACATTATCTAAGGTGGTAGTATACACAGATCACTCTGCCCTAAGATATTTATTAGCCAAGCCGGAAGCCAAACCTCATTTAATCTGTTCGGTTCTTTTATTGCAAGAATTTGATTTGGAAATTAGGGACAAACGAGGAGTAGAAAACTTAGTGGCGGATCATCTCTCTCGTTTAGAAAACCCACTACGAATAATGTTAGATGAGGATGAGATAAGTGATACATTTCAGGAGGAATCGCTTTTTGCATTATCTACTAATATAATTACTAATTATCAATGGTTAGCCGACTATGCAAACTATCTTGTTGCTAAGTTCATTCCAAAAGATTTTTCATATCAGTAGAAAAAGAAATTTTTATCTGACTTAAAATATTAATTTTGGGAGGACCCCTATCTTTTTTGAATATGTGCAGATTCCATTATACGTAGATGTGTATCAGCGGAGGAGGGCAGGAAAATCTTGGAGCAGTGTCATTCAGGCCCTACAGGTGGTCACTTTGGAGCAAATCGCTCGGCTAAAAAGGTTCTTGATTCCGATTTTTATTGGCCCCTTCTATTCAGGAATGCCCAAAGGTATGTGCTTTCATGTGATTCTTGTCAAAAATCAGGTAATATCTCTAAATTGCATGAAATGCCACAAAAGTTTATTCTTGAATGTGAAGTGTTTAGTGTGTGGGGAATTGAATTCATGGGACTATTTCCAAGTTCTTCTGGGAATAAATATATTTTGGTAGCGGTAGATTATGTATCTAAGTGGGTAGAGGCGCAAACTTTTCCTACTAATGATAGTAGAGTAATAATTCAATTTTTGAAATCCTTATTCGCATGATTTGGCACACCACGTGCACTTATTAGCGATAGGGGTACACACTTTTGTAATCTATAGCTATATAAAGTATTACAAAAATATGGGGCCACACAGAGGATAGCCACTTCTTATCATCCACAAACTAGTGGTCAAGTTGAAGTTTCAAATAGAGAGCTTAAGAGAATCATATAAAAATCTACAGAAGGGAATATGACATAATGGTCTAAGACACTACACGATTGTTTGTGGGCATATAGGACCGCATTCAAAACATCTATATAGACCACTCCCTTTAGCTTATTCTATGGTAAGTCATGTCACCTGTCTATAGAATAAGAAAACAAGTCGTATTGGGTAATACGCTCTTTGGAATTTGACACTAATTCTATAGGGGAGAAATGAAAACTTCAACTTAATGAGTTAGATGAGTGAAGAACAATGGCCTATGAAAACTCCAGGATATATAAGGAGAAGACTAAATTATTCAATGATCGTCACCTTCACAAACCCAAGACATTTCAGAAAGGTGACCAAGTCCTCCTATACAATTCCCGTCTTCGTTTATTCCCATGGAAGTTAAGGTCTAAGTGGTTCGGACCCTTCCAAGTCAAAGACGTTTTTCCCTATGGCACCGTCAAACTTACCCACCCTGAGAAGGGAGATTTTAAAGTTACCTGGCACCGACTAAAGCTTTATTATGGTGAGTTTCCTCAAGACCTCACTCGCCAAGAATCTTGCCTTCGGCTAGACTAGGATTAGGTGTTATGTAGTAATATTTCTTAGTTTATAAATTTTTTGACAAAATTCTAGTTAAATATTAGTATAAAAATAAATCAAAAAATCACTTAGGAGGAAATTCCGATTCAGAGGAGGACACTGGTAGGCACACGGCCGTATGCCAGGTCGTGTGTGTAACATATTTTCTCGCCCAGCCTTGTTCAATTTGAAACCTGAGGTAGGAAAGAATCATCCCGAGAAGAACACGAGTTGATACACACCCATGTGCATTACCGTGTCGTTATAACGCTACTTTTCTCATGATGAACCCGAGCAGGACACGGGTTACAACACACCCGTATTGTGGACAATGTGCCATATGCTGAGATCGACTTTTCCCTCATCCCGAGAAGGACACGACTACCCATCCAGCCGTGTGTTAATCCGTGTGACGATTCAGCGCTCGACAAATCACAGTGCCCGAGAAGGACACGGGTCCACACACGCCCGTGTTATGGACCGTGTCCGCCTGTCATGCTGCTTTCCCGCTAGTTTGACCGCAAGTCTTTTCGCAACCCGTGTTCCACGCGGTTAAAGATTCTCGAACACTGGTGCACACACGCCCGTGTGGCAACCCGTGTTCGACTATTATAAAAGGCAGTGTCCTCTTCTTCCTCCCCACTTCCTGGTTTTAGCCCTACCTTCCAGCACCTATTTCCTACATGGCTAGAGCTCAGGTTTGAAGCTTCTACCTCCAAACTTTGTGGATTCTCCTCCTCTCTTTTTAATCTATCCTCTTAGGTAAAAATGTTTGGATTATGTCCTTTTTTCAATTTTTCCTTCTTCTCCACTCTCTTCTCCTTCCTATTGTTCTAATATTCTCCTTTTTTTTCTTTCCTCATTTTCTTCCTCTTTTTCCTTTTCATTTCTAAAAAAATCCTTCCGCTTGGCTGCAGATCATGTCAATGGGACGTACACAAGGGGGAAGCCATCGTCGCCCAAATATCACAGCATTATCAGCGTAAAGCTGCGACGCTGCTGCGCCACAGGAGTTTATAGATCCAGCGCATATCAACAGTTATAATCGCCTCCAGTCAAAAAATTTCAAGACATTCGAACAATCGACTAGAGCGTGTTAGAGGAGATTCATTTAGCTGCAGATATTCGGGAGTTAATTTCTGTAGCGGGGTGGGAGAAATTTTTTAATATTGAGGAGTTGGGATTTAAGGAGCTCGCGTTAGAGTTCATGTCCTCCTACTACTTAAAACTTAAGCCTACTTTCACTGAGCAGACTAACACACAGGAGGGGGTCAATTCATTTTGAGTAGCGGGTACTTATACCCTCTCTCTTCTCCAGTTCACCCAATATTTAGGGGTATATGAGGACCCGTTCCTCTATAGTACCGCTTACTGTGATCTCCACTTTGATCTCCCTTCTCTTGATCACGCCGCTAATATTTGGGCTCTGTTATCTTTCGACATATCCACATATGAGGCCAAGAGGTCTAAGGCTTCTAAGTTGATTTCTGCAGCTCTCTACTACACACATTATCTACTGAGTCACACCTTGAGTGGCCGGGGCGAAAGCTCTGGTGTCATGAGTAGGCAGGACATGCTATATCTCTATAGCATGACATCGCGATACGACATTCATCTAGGTTTTATATTAGCGCAGTTCATTCTTCACTAGGCCGATAACTCACGTATTGGGTCTATTTGTGTAGCACCCTACATTACGCGCCTGGATAAGAACATGAACATATTTTCGTCCCTTCCCTCGATGACCGTTGTACCGAAGACCATCCCTATCAAGATGGCTTCGCTCAAATCTCTCCACCTTATCACTGCTCGTCAGGGTCATGGTGGACCCGTTTATTCCATTGCGAGGCGCGGACCTCAGTTTGCTCATGATGACGATGATGACGCCGATGTTGATCCTGACCTCGATGAGCCTCTGGTGCCTCCGGCCAACTCTACTTATACTCAAGGAGATTCTTCTCCCCCTCCTCCTCGATCATGCATACAGTATCAACGTGACTTCCAGGACTTTTATGAGACCGAGCTCTCACCGCCCTTACAACATATCGAAGCTTCTGAGAAGCGGACAGAGGATACCAACATTCAGATCATAGACTGCCTAGGGATCTCTTCTCCACCTATGGCAGCTCCTGGCCCCTCTCACCTCCCGACGATCCTTCAGATTATACTGCACCAGCTTAATGTTTTTTGATTTCTCTGTATTTTTTTATTATATATTTAGTCATACCACTTCAGATGTTCAATAATTTGCTTTCCTGTACTCATCTACGATGTAATTGGAAGGAGACTCTTTTAGTTTATCGATAGCCAGTTCTTTATATATTGGTGTCTTTGTTTTCTCAGCTCTTTATATTGCATTGAGGACACTGCAAATTTTAAGTCTGGGGTGGATGTAGTTCAATTCTAATATTACAGTGCTGGACATGATTACAATTGGTTATATTTTTGCTAGCATAGTAGTCATTATTGTTAACCCCCCCCCCCCCCCCCCCCAAATATTGCTTCTTTCTAAGCTTTCATTAATTTAATCATTTGAAATTATAACTAGTTAATTTGCTTTCGCAAGCTCATTATAATGAATTAAAGTAGACTCATTGAGTGGTCAAATTTGTTGTTTAGTAATTATGTATAGAAATTCTTTAGTTTACTTTTCTCTATATAACTTATTTTTTGGATTAGTACTCTATATTATTAACTAATAATCACTCTATTTTAGGAAATATAATTATCTATAATAAAGCGAGTCAATGAGTGTAACAATTTGATAATTTTGTATTAGAGAATCAAAATGAAGAATACCCATTATTGGTCTCCTGAACATGCCCCTAGCGATCCTCAAAACATTCACAAATTAATTAGTTAGGGCGGAAATGACTAGGCCTCCCTTTGGATAGCTTGAGCTTTGCAAGCCCAAAACCCTTAACCTTATGCCCTTGCATACCCAATTTGGACCTACTCCCTATGCCTTTTGATACACTACTAATAAAATTTACCAAGGTCAAAAATCCTTACATATTAGCACATATATCATTGAGACCTTCATAGAGTGAGTTTAATCATAGTGATATGTGGCCTGAGTGCGTGTACACCCACTCGGAATAATCCCTACTATGGACACTTGAAAAAAAATATAGTGATATGTGGCCTGAGTGCGTGTACACCCACTCGGAATGATCCCTACTATGGTCCCTTGGATAAGAAAAACTAACAACAATATAGAGTATCCATCAGAAAGAAAAAAATATGGGAAGTATAATAATTGTGAAGTCTGCGGGTGCTTTTATAATATTGATGTATGTTAGGGTAATTACCCTGCAAGAGGCTCAATTGTTATCTAGGTGTGATATGAACCATCGAATTTATCTTTGATTACCCCACCTATAATCTTTTTCCTACGCCAAAAAAATTACATCAAAATATAAGTCCTAAGGAGCTAACCTTACTAATTTTAACTAGTGCTGTGAAGAGGGTGTGAAAAGGCAAACTTATGACTATCAATATTGAAACTATTAAATTTTGTATCACTAATGCCTAAATTATTAAGATTGTTATTTTATCCTCACATTAATAGATGATTGTAATTCTATTTCCATGAATTAGTTAAAAGATGCTTAAAAGATATATGGGAGGAATTTTAAGATAAAGTTATATTTATAAAAGTCTACTATACTATTTCCTATGCAATTACAACATCAAATTTCTCCTTGAATTCATGGCAATCAGCTCGCAGAAAAATTAATTTACCTATCGTTATTTCCAAATTTTTGAATTAGTTTGCTTAGGGACAACAAACACTTAAGTCTGGGGGTATTTGATGAGTATAATTATACATGTCTTTTTACTATCATATTTGTAATCATGTCCACTATTATATACCTCTAGGTGCTATAATTTTGCGAAAATAGTTAAGAATATGAGTTATCATGAATAGAAGAGCACAGTATGGAGTTTCCCATAGTTCTTGTATTAAGTAATTTATTTATTCATTCATTTTCTTAATGCAGGTATTGCAAGTCCTTGGAACTAAAAGTCTTGGAGAAAGTAGAGGAGTTCACGGATACAACATGACTAAGCACATGACTGGAATTCGGCACACACGGGTAGGAACACGCACATGTGACTACTCGTGTCCTTATTGGGAAAGTTCACAAGGATTGGAAGAGAATTCAGAGCACTACATGGGTAGACACACGACTGTGTCCCTACCCGTGTCCTTATCAGGCCTACTGCTGAACCAAGCCGTGTGTGGAGCCATAAAGAACAACACAGTGGTGTTTCCAGCCATGTCAAATGACACGACCCATGACCAAACACATCTTTTCGTGTTAAACTGCCCTATAACCGCTCACACGGCCTGTGACACGGCCGTGTTGGTACACGTATTCGACCCTGTTTGCAAGGAGACTATAAAAACCTGTAGGAAAAATTAGAATGGGGAATTTTGGATTGAAGAACTTGGAGAATTTCTGGAGGATGAAAGTAGATCATTCGGCGGAGGGGAGATCGAAGGAGATAATTTGTAAGATTTTAATCTTCATGTATCTCTTTTAATCTTCCCCTTCTCTTAGTGGATCTAACTTTATCTTTTACATTTCGCATGAGACTTATTTTTTTGAACAATTTGATAATCTTGTATGTTAGTTTTTATGTCAGATTTGGGGTATTTTATTCGTATGTATGCGTTCTAACAATGAGATTGATATTAGGCTTGAAATTAGAACTTGTTTTATTTGAATCTCAAACTTCTAGATTGAGAATTTGGATGTTTGTGATGATGTTTATATGCTCATGTTCTAATGTTATTTCTCTTTGTACTTCAATTGCATGATAGAGAGATATGTGGTTTGGATAATGGTAATATAGTTAATTGGACTCATGGTATCTTAGAGATAGGATTTCTTGAATTTATATATTAGATAGGGTTTCTTATTATTAATGCAATTTTGAGTATTGTGAATTGTTCGAGAGAAAATTTACTCAACTTAAGTTTAGGTATTGAATTTCTCGAGAGAGATTTCGATAAATGTTTAATCCTTACGATACAAAAAATTTATATTCTTGTTATTATGTGATTACACAGAATTGAACTAATGAGTAATTATTCTCATGTGATTATTCTTACATTTTTTGCTTTTTACTATCCTTAATCCTCCAATGTATCTTTATCCAAGTAGTCCTAGTTAAATTAATTTTGGGTAGCAATCAGTTTTAACTATAGGTACGATAATAGAGTGAGAGTGAGTACGAGTACTTAAAAAGACCCTATGGAATACGACACGAGATGTAGATTTCCCCTATACTTTTATCGATAGGTGCACTTGCTTGAGATTAAAATCAATCTAGTTTATGCCTATCCATGTAGTTTTTACATAGAGTAAAAGTAAATTCGCATCAACGTCTTATCCTCGCTAGCCCCGTTGTGCCTACCCTTCTTTTGATTTAGCTCCACCATTTTTTCACCAAAGCCTCATAGCCAATCCTAGTCGCACACCCAAGTCGAGCTTTAGTGTTTTACATTTTCATTTTGGGGTGTTGATGTGGTGATATTCCTTGTAAATATGTGGATGTGCTCCAAATTTTATCTGTTGAAGTTGTTAAAATAAAAAGATGATGTAAAAAGAAAATATATGTATAAAAATTAATTGTGAAAAAGAAAAGTGAAAAGAAAATGTGTAATTGAAAATCTTATTTGAGATTTTTTGGCGGTAGGCGGTGCACACACGTGTGTTATCAAGTTGAAGTCTGGTGGTGTGGTGCACCTGCATGTATTGTTGGAGAGAGGATATCTTTTTGTTGAGCTCATTTGATTTAGGTACGTAGCCTTCTTTTTTATCTTTGTTTACCTCACCGAAACCCAGGCCCCATTTCTACACTAAAGCCCTACGGATTGACGCTTGAGTCAAACTAGCGACGTGGAAAGAGTGTGAACGGGCAAGCATATGGTCCCCGACATTGATGGATTTCTTTGGAGGTGATCCCGAGCCCCACTCTTTGACAATGCTCAACTGAGTGTCCTGCCTACTTTCTTCCTACGTTTGACCGAACTTTTCTCCAGAATTTTATTTTGAGTAGTTACAGTATTTACTTATGCCTGTCAAAATTTATAAAATATGTAGCATAATTAAAAATTTTACCTGTTATATATTCTACGCCCGTGAAGTATTTGATTTCTCGCTCTACTTTATTTGGAAATTTCTAATCCAGCTAGATATTTTTTTGTTCGCGGAGAAATGATTTGCTCGGGATGAGAAAATGTTTATGTCTGGTGGTGTGATGAGTCTGATATTTATAGTGTTTTTCGTACTCATCTGGGCTTGTTTTCGCACTCGTTCACTGCATTTCAACCGGTATTCGGTTATATATGCATCGGCCGGTCTATGACCATTTTGTGCACTGTTTTGGCCCAAGGGTGTGCAATTGCGCATTTCGTTGTTGGGGGTAAGCACATGGTGCTCCCAAGGGGCTCTTTCCAGTTGCTTTTGTTGCACTTTTGCATTGCTGGAGAGTCCTCTTTTGATTTATTTGTTTGAATGCAGGTGGTGCATTTTCCCTCAAGTCTGGAATTCAAGTTTGTGGAAAACGTACGGTTGTGGATTTTCTTAGCACACGTTTCTCCTTGATCGTGTGTTTTGATTGTACTAGAAATTGTCGAGCGGAGCTCGACGATATTCACTCACGGTTAACACATGATTTCTCCGAAACTGTGCGCGAAGAAACACGGTTTTCCTGCAGCTTTCTTGTTAGTACCAATTTGTGGTTAATCGTGTGATTTGTTCATGCACGGCAGAAGCGACAATGTGCGTGTAAAATGCACGGTTCCACCTGCTTGCCTTGAATTCTAGCTTTCTGTTGTTACCCATGCGATTTCCTTCACGCACGGGCGGAAATGTCCGTGCGCGAGTAAAATGCACGAGTCAATGCTTCTCCTTCTACAGGATTGTTTTGAAAGTTAATATCGGACGGTTTGCGCACGGTCGTGCACCAAATCGTGTGTGACCATTACTTCTGATTTTCTATTTAAGAAGCAGATTTCATCGTTTTAGAGGAAGAAAAGTCCGATCCAGCCTGCCATTTTCGCCCCTCTGTACAGGAAAACTTCCCTCTAGCTGATATTTTCTATCTCCTCCTTGGAGAGTATATCTTACCACCATTCTCCCTCCAAAAGCTTGCAATATCTTCATCTCCGGCCATCATTTTCTTCTCCCAACTCCAAGCTCTATTTCAAACTCATAAGGTGTTGCATCCGTGGAGTTCTCCGGATAGATTTATCCCAATAAGTATTCACGAAGAAGACAGGTTATTGGAATTAGGTTACATCCCTTCTAGACCCCGGACATCATCCATAGACCGAGATCGGATAAAACCCGACAACCCTTAACTCCGGCCGCGAATCTCGGAAAGCCTTCGTGCGTTTTGTTGTATTTCTCCCCCTCTTCTTGTAGTAATTTTGTTCCGAATTTGTGGTTGTTTGATTTGTTACTTGAGAACAGCATTTAGTATAAGCATTTCAGCATATCTTTGTGTTGTTATATCTTATATCATGATTGTGTTGCTAAGCTTCAATTTTTCAAGTTCTAGTTGAGATAGTGCCGTTCTAGCGATTGCTAGAAGCGTGCGCGACAAAGACCTGATTGCGACCCTCATTGGCTCATCCATCTTTCATATTACTCTCTTGAGTAATCCACCAAAGAGACATGATGACGGCAACCCGTAATAGGTTTATTAGTGTTAAACTTAGGAAACTCCAAACTAAAACCACATTTTACTTGTGAAATATAATTAAAAAAATGATTAGAAAAATTATAATTAACTACGTTGTTTATAAAGAATTTTGAGAAAAACAAAACACAAACATGGGGTACTATTGAAATACCAAAATGCATAAATATATTATTTTTTTTATATTTTGAAATATTCTCCTTTTGTTTTGGAATTTTAAGATATTCATTTTTATTTGGATTTTCGAAGAATATTCACAGAAAGTAAAAGATATTTACAAATAGCAAAAAGAAGAAGGAAGTCCTTCCTAAGCTTAAAATGGACATTGTCCTCAATGGAGAAGGAGGTTCGAGAGTGAGAGAGAAAATTAAAATACAAAATTTAAAAACATAATTGAAAAACAGGTACTTCCCCAGATTTATTTACTGCGAAAGCTGAGTGATGCCACTCCCACATGCCAGCATTGTTGATCTTCATGAAACATCTTCTTTGGATTTTGCCATGGAATCAGCATCGTTGGAGCGGGCGATCGCAGAAGTTTCAACTTGTCAGAGCCGTCCGGGGCAAAAATTGTAAAATAAGGAAAACAGAAAAAGATAACTCGGGGTGCCTCCCAAGAGCGCCCTTTATTTAAAACGTCGTTTGAGCTCGACGCATCAAAATAATATTGTCCAAAAGTATTATTTAAAACAAAGTTCAAATAAAGTTCAAAGTTTTACGAAAAAAAAGTTCAGATTAATCAAATGTTAGATCATGAAAAATAGAGTTAACAGAATTAGGACTGACATCATCACAGAAATACTGTTTAAGACGCTGACCATTCACTTTGAAATTACCCTTATAAGGGTGAGAAATCAAAACAGTAGCATACGGGAAAACTTCTAAAATAGTAAAAGGTCCGGACCAACGCGATTTTAACTTGCTCGGAAATAATCATAAATGAGAGTTATATAAAAGTACTTGGTCACCCGGCTTAAAGGTTTTTGGGTGCCTAAGATTTTTATCGTGTAAACGGTTCATCCGCTCTTTATAAAGTTTATTATTGTCATACGCGTAAGAGCGCCACTCGTCGAGTTTGTTAAGTTGAAATTTTCTAAAATTGCTGACAAAGTGGGGATCGATGTTTAAAAATCTTAAGGCCTAAAAAGCTCGATGTTCTAATTCTATGGGTAAATGACACGATTTTCCATCAACCAACCGATATGGCGTACATCCAAGGGTGGTTTTGTACGCTGTTTGGTAGGCCCATAGAGCATCGTCTAACTTGGCTGACCAGTCTTTTCTAGATGTGGAAACAGTCTTTTCTAAAATTCTTTTTAATTCTCTATTCACTACTTCGATTTGTCCGTTTGTTTGGGGGTGGTAGGCAGTGGAAAGCTTTTGAGTAACGCCATATTTAGTAAGGATTTTAGAAAACTGTGTGTTACAGAAATGGGAACCCCTATCACTAACAATGGAGCGCGGCGTACCGAATCGAGAAAATAAATTTTTTAAGAAAGTAACTATGACTCGGGTGTCGTTCGTTGGAAGAACTTTGGCCTCGTCCCATCGCGAAACATAATCAACGTCAACTAAAATATACTTATTCCCGAAGCTAGAAGGAAAAGGGCCAACATAATCATTTCCCCAGAGGCCGAAAACTTCGCACTCTAGGAAGTAATGTTGCGGCATTTCATTTTTATTAGAAATATTACCCGACCGTTGGCAACTATCACACCTACTCACAAAGGCGTGCGCGTCTTTAAACAGGCTAGGCCAGTAAAAACCCGCGCTTAGCACTTTTTGAGCGGTGCGAGCAGCTTGATAGTGCCCACCGGGCGGTCCTTCATGCTAATGCTTAATAATGTCTAAACCTTCTTCATAGGAAACACACCTCCTTACCACTTGGTCTGCACAGACTCGGAAAAGATGCAGGTCCTCCCAAAAGTAGTTCTTCAACTCAGAAAAGAATTTCCTCTTTTGCTGAGATGACAACTCTTTTGGGAGCACCCGAGCCGCTAGATAGTCGGCGATGCGTGCAAACCAAGGAGAAGTAGATGTGTTAATCGAAAACATATTCTCATCGGGAAAATAATCGTTTAAAGATTTTTCATCTAATTTTTCTATAAAGGGATTATCTAGGCGCGAGAGGTGGTTGGCTGCAAAGTTCTCGGCTCCTTGCTTATCACGGATCTCTAAGTCAAACTCCTGGAGGAGTAAGACCCAGCGAAACAAGTGCGACTTGGCATCCGTTTTAGATAGGATATATTTGAGGGTCGAGTGGTCCGTAAAAACAATAATTTTGGAAAGCGTAATATAAGAGCGGAATTTATCAAAAGTGAATACCACAGCTAGGAGATCCTTCTCGGTCATGGTGTAATTTTCCTATGCAGATGTGAGTGTTTTACTAGCATAATAGATGGGGTGGAAATTTTTAGATATGCGTTGACCTATTACGTATCCCACCGCATAACTACTCGCATCGCACATTATCTCAATTGGAAAGTCCCACACCGGAGCTATCATGATTGGGGCATTAATTAATTTTTCTGTTATTAAATTAAAGGAAGCTAGGCAAAGGTCATCAAAGATGAATGGGGCATCTTTTTATAAGAGATGGGTAAGGGGTTTGGTGATCTTGGAAAAGTCCTTTATGAAGCGGCAGTAGAAACCCGTTTGACATAGGAAACTTCTTATAGCTTTTATGTTTGTAGGTGGCGGCAGCTTCTCGATAACTTCTATCTTAGCAACGTCTACTTCAATACCTCTTGCAGAAATTTTATGGCCCAAAACTAACCCTTCCCTCACCATAAAATGTCATTTTTCCCAATTTAGGGTAAGGTTCGTTTCTTCGCATCGTTCTAAGACTTTTTCGAGGTTCTCTAGACAACTATCGAATGCATCACCGAACACGGAGAAATCATCCATGAAAACTTCCATAATGCCTTCTACATACTTATCAAAGATAACAAGCATACATCGCTGGAATGTAGCTGGCGCATTGCACAATCCAAGCGGCATTCTTCGGTAGGCAAAGGTGCAGAAGGGACAAGTAAACGTAGTTTTCTCCTAGTCCTCCGGAGAGATGGGGATTTGAAAATTCCCTGAGAGGCCATCGAGAAAAGAATAAAAGCTATGGCCGGAAAGTCATTCTAAAATCTGGTCGATGAATGACAACGAAAAATGATCCTTGCGGGTGGCGTCATTTAACTTACAGAAATCTATGCACATTCACCATCCGGTCACCGTCCGTGTCGGCATTAATTCATTATTTTCATTACTTACTACTGTTATCCCTCCCTTCTTTGGTACTACCTGGACTAGGCAAAACCACTTACTATCTGATATAGGATAGATAATTCCTGCGTCTAACAATTTCATAACCTCGCCCTTAACTACTTCTTTCATGTTAGGGTTTATAAGGCGCTGAGGTTGTATAGAGTTACGTGAATTATCTTCCATTAAGATCTTGTGAGTGCAGAAAGATGGGCTTATGCCCTTGATATCAGATATCTGGCAAGCAATAGCTTGGCGATGTTTACATAAAATTGAAAGAAGTTTATCATTTTGCACATCCGTGAGGTAGGCCGAGACTATGACGGGCAGCTTGGACACCTTTTCTAAGAAAGCATATCTAAGATGTTCTGATAGTTCTTTCAGTTCCAGGGTAGGGGGGTCATCATACGAGGTTTTAGAAATCCGTTCTTTTTCTAAAACTATGCCCTCATAGACTTTTTTATATGTAAAATTAAAAGGGGTGGGGCTAGCGGCCAAGGAGACTTCTTGCAGCTATTTAGTTGGAAGAGTAGAAGAGGAACAAAAATCAGAAAATTCTTTTTCAAAATCAGAAAGACGACAGGAGGATTCTTCACTTAGGTGTAGAGATTCAGTTGGAGGAGTAGGAGATGGACTAAAATCAAAAAAATCTTTTTCAAAATCAGAGAGGTGAGAGGAGGATTCTTCACTTACGGCATCTATGAAAAAACACGTGTCATCATTGGATAGGGTGTTCTTCACCGAGGGGGTGATAGAGAAAGTTACTTCGTCGTCGCCTACTCGAAGGAAGAGCTTACCATTGCTTACGTCAATGATAGCTCGGGAGGTGGCAAGGAAGGGCCAACCAAGGATCAGGGGAACCTCGACGTCTTCTTCGATGTCCAATATGACAAAGTCCACCGCGAAGATGAACTTGTCGACTTTGACTAGGATGTTATCCACTATACCTAATGGGTATTTGACTGATCTGTCGGCGAGCTGGATACTCATGCATGTGGGGTTGAGACTACCAATTCCTAACTTTGTAAACAATGAGAGGGGAATAAGATTAATACTTGCACCTAGGTCGGCTAATGCGTGCTTGACAAAGATATCACAAAAGATACACGGGATAGAAAAACTACCCGAGTCACTGATATTCTTTAGTAAGCTGTTTGTCAAGACCTCCGAGCACTCGGCATTTAACGTGACATGCAAAAGGTTCTCTATCTTATTCTTATTGGTCAGGAGGTCGTTAAGATACTTAGCGTACTTCGGCATCTGGGATATGGCTTCGTGGAAGGGCAGATTTATGTGCCTTTGTTTAAACATTTCTAAGAAACGGGTGTATTGATCATCCTGACGTTGTTTATTAAGTTCAGAAGGGTATGGCGGGTATGGATAATTTTTAAAGGTGGGTGGTGGAGTGAGTTCTTTTTCTAAAATAGTGGTGATAACTTCTTCGGCAGAGGGTGGAATTTTTAAAACGGGAGCGGAGCTTTGATTTTTTAAAGCGGTTGCGGAGCTTGCCTCAGGCTCTTCACATACCATACCGGGAACTTGCTTCCCTCTCCGAAGAGTTATAGCTTTCGATTGCTCTCTCGGGTTGGGTTCGGTATTGGAAGGAAGAGTCCCTGTGGGTCGCTCAAAAATTATTTTAACGAGTTGTCCTACTTGATTCTCTAAATTTTTAACGCTTTCAGTTAAGGTTCTTATCGTAGCGTCATTAACATTCATATATTTTGAAACATTTCCTCCAAACTTGGAGGTTTTGGAAAACTTTGATGAGGTGGTGGTGGTGCAGAAAAATCAATTTGTGGTGGCGGGCGCATAACATTCGATGGATTACTCCATGAAAAATTAGGGTGATTTCTTAAAGCAGGATTATAACTATTCGGAAAATTAAAACCAGGAGTATGAAAATTTGCAGCAGAAAAATTATTAAAAGAATTTCTAGGCATATTATTAACATAATCCAAATGTTCGGGGGGAGGAGTTGCAGATTCCCATACCTGAGGGGCGGAGGTAGCAGTCATCTCCGTAATTTCTTTGCTTAATATTTCAACTTGCAAAGCGAGCTGGGAGACGTTGTCCACTTCAAAGATACCTGCATGTTTGTTGGGGCGGGACCTAGACACATTCCACTGGTAAGTGTTCATGGCCATGTCCTCAAAAAGCTCAAGAGCTGCTTCCGGCGTCTTATGGTTTAAAGTACCGCCAGAAGCTGCGTATATCATTTGATTCGTGCTTTGATTTAGCACGTTATAAAATGTCTGCACCTGCAACCATACAGGCAGAGCGTGATGTGGGCATCGTATTAATAATTCTTTAAATCTTTCCCTGGTTTCATATAAGGTTTCAGAGTCGATTTGTCCAAAAGCAGAAATATCGTTCCTAAGTTTTGCAGTTTTAGCAGGCGGAAAATACTTCCCCAAAAGGTTTTCAGTTAATTGCGTCCAGGTTGTGATGCTATTTTTAGGTAGAGTGTTTAGCCACTGCTTAGCTTTAGTTCTAAGAGAGAAGGGAAATAATCTTAGCCTAATAACATCATTTGTGACACCATTAATCTTAAACGTATCACAAATCTCAAGAAAGCTTGCAATATGAGCGTTCGGATCTTCATCTTGAAGTCCGTCAAACTGCACATACTGCTGCACCATTTGAATTATGCTAGGCTTCAATTCGAAGTTATTATTTGCTATCCCAGGGCGAACTATGCTAGATTCAGTACCCTCGAGATTCGGCCGTGCATAATAAGACATAGGCCTTTGTACGGCTTCCTCCACGTTGGGTTCTTTCATTCTTAAAGTAGAAAATGACTCGAAATCCTCAACCGGCACTTGGATAGTAGGACCTTGAAATCGCGATCTTCTCCGAAGAGTACGCACAATTTTGTGGTCCAGGTCCAAAATAACCGACGGACTCCCGCGGGTCATGCACTAAAAGAAGAGAAGAGAATAGAGAAAAATAAAAAACTAGAAAAAGAGAGCTACTAATTTTTTTTTAAATATATTTTTTTATGTTTTAACTCCCGAACTTCCCAAGGGCTACCCGGTGAAGCGTTCGCAAGGTACTAGACAAGATAGCGACACTTAAAACTGCATTGCCCTTTTCAAGAGATTTAGGTGGCGTAGAAAAATTGTGGAGTGGGTTTCTAATATGAGCAATAAAATTTTTTTTTTTAATTTTAATTTTTTTTAAAGAAGGAGGGCGTGGAAGAGAAAGCATAAAACTAATAGATTCGTGTTTTCAATTTATCACGAGCGTTGCTCCCCGGCAACGGTGCCAAAAACTTGATGGCCCCGGCCAACGCTTACGAAAAGCGAGCAGCCAAACTAGAAATCCAACTAGGCAAGTATACCTATCAGACTGTAGTAAGGGGACACAAAGGTTGTATTTAAATCCGGGAACTGTTGAGTAAATCTACTCACACAAAGGCTATTATTCTATCAACGAAAATATTAGGATTTAAAAGAAAGCTAAGCGCAATGAGGAAAAGAAATATTACACTAGAAAAAGAAATTCTTGCGTTTAAAAAGAGAGCTAGTAAAGGTTATTAAAATAAGGGGTTAATACGATGAAAAAGAGAAGCACTCGATAGAGAATCTCCTCGGCAAGAGTCGATTAAAAACACGATAAATAAACCTAAGCTTAATAGGGTAAGGTCCTTGACCGTGGAGGTTCCATAAACATGAACACACTTCTCTCGAAGATATGCCTACCTGAGTTTAGGAAGGTCCGACCGACTTTCGCCTAAATCGGAGGCCTAAAACTCGCTTTACGCGGTGAACCCCACTATTGTATTTTACTCCACTCCGGGAGTTTTGGACATCTGCCTCTCTCGAGGGGTGCGTAGAACTCCCTTTATTCTTGAGTGCTCACTTCAAACCATCGGCGTCTCGGCTAGCCTGGAATGAAAGAAAAAGAGGAGAGTATATATCGATGATATATCTCCAACCCGTGATAAATCAAGAGTAATTCAAGGCCTAAACCCTAAAAAGAAAAGGTGAACTCAAAGCATCATAACTTAATCACTCAAACCTAGGATCATCAAGATCGAGTACAAGGAGGTTTTTTTAATCATGGTGAGGTGGAAGAGGGGGATGAGTAGTAAAGCATAAAGAACACAAAGTTATAAAGAAAGAGAGAACAACACTTTTATATTAATATTAAAGAGAGCTTATAACATGGAAATAAAAATATTACAAGTGCATGGAATTGGAAATGCTATTCTGACCCTATCATTAGCAACTAAAGCATTTACAGAGGCTATACAAAAGCTAAAACAAAAGCTAAAACTAAATTAGAATTGTACTAAACTAAAACTACATGAGAAAGAGAGAGAAAAAGCATGAAAAATAACAAGAAACAACGGGGCAGTACCTCCCCCTCTCAGCGCAAAGATGCACTGAACCCTTGCTGATGGGCTCTATTTATAGATTTTTTTGGGTCTGGTCACGCCCCCTGACACGCCTAGGTAGGGCTTGTACCTGGGGCGTGACACATTCGGTGCGACTTTTTGGTTGAAATTGAATGCTGGAGGTGACGGGCGTAGTAGTTGAGTTACACGCCCATATATCACGCCCGACCAGGGCGTGTACCTGGGGCATGAAAATTTCAGTGCGAATGTTTTGGCTGCAATTTACTGCTAGAGATGACGGGTGTTGAAATTGGAGTACATGCCCATATGTCACGCCCGACCAGGGCGTGTCTGGTGGCATGACAATTTCGATGTGATGGTGGAGCGGGAAAAATAGTGTGTTGCGGCGATTTCTCTGGATCTGGGGACATGCCTCTTGAACACGCCCGTGTCGGGAGTGACACGGGCGTGATAGAGGGAGTGTTCACTGAGTTTCCAAGAAATGCATTTTCGGACCTGTTGCTTCATTCCTCTGGGCTACACGCCCTGGTAGGGTGTGACCATGGGGCATGTCACATCAAAATTTTGCTGAAACCTGTGCAATCCTGCAAAAAGAAGAAAACGAATTAGTGACAATAATATTGACAAAAGGGGGTCAATATAAAAACTTGCAAGACATGATTTGTGCTTTAAAAAACCCGAAAATACCCTAATATTGTTGACTAAAAACGTACTATCAAACTACTTGAGTCCTGCATTTGAAATACTCGAGTCCTGCATCTGAATTGCTCGAGTCCTGCATCTAAACTACTCGAGTCCTGCTTCTGAACTACTCAAGTGATACTCTCAACTACTCGAGTGCTGCCTTCCAACTTCTCAAGTACTGTTTATTCATCCGGAGAAGTTTTCTTCCTTTTTACGTTCGGGCACCGTTTTGAGAGTCAAACCGATGTTGTATGGAAAATGGTTTAAATAAAATTTGTTTGTCTCGACGAGATCTACAACTTTCATGTTGGGCAGTTTTCGATTTTAAGCCATCCTAAACCTCTATTTTCATCTTCCGCGCACTCGCTCGTAGATAGTCCGTTTTAGACAAGATATATATATATATATATATATATATATATATATATATATATATATATATATATATATATATATATATATATATATATATATATATATATATGTATGTATACATATATATATATATATACTCTTATACTTATAAAATTATATAGATCTTCATCTTCTTCCTCACGTTATCACCGAAGCAGAGAAGCGAGAGCGAGCCATAGAATGTTCGTTCGTGAAGCTTTGGATCGCCGCCGTCGGAGCTACGGTGCTCGGAATTGCAAACCGAGCATAGATCCGGAAAGCTCTCGCAGTGATCTTCATGTTTGTTGTAAGTATTTCCCATTTCGTGGAAGTTTTTTGTTAGGGTTTTCGGCCCTAACCTCTCTCTCTCTCTCGGCCTTGATCTTGTAGTTTCCGCTTCCCCGCGACTTCTTTTGCCCTGATCTGCGACGTGGGGTGATTTGGTGGATTTTTCAGGTAAAAATGAGTCAAGTGGTGTTCTTACTCTCCCTCTTGCTTCTTTATTCTAAATTTTTGCTACATTTGTTTGAGTTTGTCATGTTTCAATTACTTAGAAACTTGTCCTTAAATTCTAATTTTCTTTCTCTTTTCCTTGAATTGCAATTTTTTTCCCTAAAACCATACCCCCAAAATCTTAGTCCGTAGAATTGGTAAACGAATCGGTTGTCGTGCCATTTTAACTATCGAGACATCTTGATCGTTGTGACACATTATGCGTTCCATTATTTTTGATTAAACTTCACTTTGCTTGACCTTGAAATGTCTTTATGCAATCCACATTGATTGTTGATCGTGACTCTGTGATGAATAAAAAAGAACTCTGCTTGTATAATTATGTAACTAAAGAAACACAGATGGACTGTGAGCGTTGGGGTTTCTCCCTCGCCATAGTGCCTTATTCTTGAGTCTGTGCGCCTTGTGGACTTTCATCCCCGACACATTACCTTAGCTTGATCTGTGCTGCGCGTTGGGGTTTCTCCCTCGGTATGGTGCCTGTTGGCTGGGTTTGTGCGCGTTGTGGATCTTTTTTCCCTGGCACAGTACTCTTTATTGTTGATCTTATCAGTCTCATTTTTATTGATGAATAACACGAATATTAATGAAAGAGGAAAGTTTGAACTTCTGATGTTGGTGCTTTGTTCTGTCCTGATGATGTGATTAACCATTCTTGCTCGGCTAGATTTATTGTTGCTTACTTTTACTCTGTTCCTCACCCTTTTGTTGCAGTCGCTTTACAATTTCCTTCACTTTGAGGTTTGTTTAGTCTGTCATTACTCTTTGCAACATTTGTTTCTTGCTTCTGTGGTGTTCTTCTTTTGAATGCCTCAGGATCAAAACAGTAGCAGGTTTAGCTGACCGTGTTGTACTTCTGGTGCTGCGGGTTGCTGCAGCCGTTCGCTTCCACCTCAGAGCTTTGAGGTAGTTGACTCTGTTTAGACTTGTCAGATTTTACTATGGGTTCGTGTCAATTGTTGACGCCCATAGTCTTTAACTTTTTCAGTGGTGGTCTACTTGCTGTTTTTACTGCTGTTAATTATTTTTAACTGTTTATACCTTCTCTATGGGAAGGATTTATGTTAGGATGCATTTTGTTATTTTAAAGTATACAAAATTGCATTCTGGAGTATCGGCATGACATGACTTTTAACTACTAAATCTACTATTTTAAGCGATATAAAAGTCCTATATATATTAAATGTAGAAGTCACATCATCATTTTAAGATACTAGACCTTTACTCTCATATATGTTAACAAATGAATCAACTCAGTATTTTCTGCCGCGTAAAACTTATATATTTTCTCACCTATGTACTAGTGATCTACCCGACCGAGAGACACGATCAGTAACTCTAATAACTTATATGCATTGTTTTTATTTAATTGCATAAATCTTTTATATGAAGTAAATGTGAGGACGAGTTACCTGAGTGTCTGCAGTTGTCCCCAGCAGGTTTCTTAACTCTGACGTATTTTTGGATACGGAGAAAGTGCGGATCGTGATAGGTCATCCTTTGCTGACCCACGTTACAACCAAAGTTTTATAGGGCAAGGATCACAAGCAGGAGCAAGCACGTGGGCCAAAAAGCCCTAAGCCGCATGAAGTGATCTTTCTATTATTTGCATGTATTCTGATTGAATGTTATGCTCCATGAAATGTAATCTGACTTGCATGCCGAGGTAGCTTAGGAGTGCATGTACACGTTACTATTGTTTAATGATGCTTAAGTCTTGGACTTATGATGTGTAAGGCTTTAAGGCCATTTTGATACTCTTTTTTTGGTGGATAACTTCTAGTCTTGATTGTATGTTTCTGCTATGGATGCCTGATTTTTAAGTTTGGGTAGTTTACATATCATCTTTTAATGCTGAAGCTGTGGAGTCTGTATGTTGTAGGGCCCTGGCCGAACCCATATTATACGGTCATTACATGTGAGGTTTTACAGTTATTCAATTGTTCAGAAAAGCATTTGTAAGTGTGCAAATGGAACAATGGGGGTGGGGGTTTATTTGGTTTAATAAAATTATAAAACCTAATTTATATACGAGGGTCACCTTCACTGCTTTGCTCACGTGGATTACCCAATTGGGCAATGATTTAGATGGTGGATCGAGTGTTGGTCATAGTCACCTCTTCGCTACGTACCCTCCTAGCAATCGCTTGGACGGTGCAAACACAAAGGAATAGAACACACGGTGGATGGAGGCGCACCACGAAATTAACAACCACACATAATCACCACATAGACATAGTGAGAAACATAAAAATGCATTTTGGGTTATTAAACATCATTCCAAACATCCAAACAATATCAAATAATCTACCACAAAGAAGGGGGAGAGAATACAACAAACACACGAAGAATCGTCTTGGTTCTCGACCAAAATCGAGGTTTGTCACTCCTCGTACACGCTCGAACTTCGTTTGCCATCCTGGGTAGAGAAGGGTTGTCACCACCTTCCAATGACCAGTCTTCTTCGCGAATCACCGTCGGTCACATTCACACCTGAGAACTTTAGAGATGTATAGAAATCACTTAAAATAAGGCTTGAATGTTTGGAGATGATGGCGGAGGACGGAGAGGAATCTCTAGCAAAGGATTTGCACCAAAATGAAGGTAGGAGTTCCTCCCCAAGGTGGGAGGAAAGGGAGGGTGAAAATGGAGGATACAGGTGTTCACGATGCTTTGGGATTCAAGGGACTTTTCTTAACTACGACGAAAATCTGCGTCTTAAATAGTAAAGGTTACATTTTAAGAGACACACAACCAAACACACGATCCTACGTTTGGATCGTATGATTATACTTGCACAGGAAGCCCAACCTGAAGCTACAGGGAGATCGTGCGATTTTGTTCACCCATGATCAAAATTATCGTGCACGCACAAAAATGCGCAGGGCCAGGCAGAAGAGGCATTTTGACGAATCCCGGGCAGGTTATGCATTTTCTTTCATGCATGATTGAATCCAATTGTGCGTTAAGAAAAACTCACAACCATTGTTTAATCAAAATGATCTGTGGCAATCACACGACCAAAATGATTGTGCGTCAACAAAAATGCACGATCGTGCGATTTCCCTAGATAACAATTCCAAACACAAAGAACAACCCACCCGCACACTATCAAAACCAAATGGAGTACACCTCAAGCAAATACAGATAATTCCAGACAATACAAGAAGAAATAAGCATGGGGAGCACTGTGTGCTTACCCCTAGTAATAGAATGAGCAATCACATAACTCGACAGGCCTAAATAGTGCACGGTGTCTATATATTCCATTCAATCCAATTATGAGCAATAAACTATCAATAATGTAGTGCACGTGCATGAAAACTAACATAGATGAATCCAAAAAACATTATATAATTCGGACTCATCACACCCACAAAATTAAACATTTGCTCGTCCCAAGAAAATCATCTCACGGTGAAACATAAAATAATGGGTTCGTATAGTAATTGCAAACACAAAGTATAATAAGAAATCAAGTACTCGTGTACATAAAAAATGTAAAAAAGTTCCTAACTATACAAAGTAGCTTATAATTTTCAAGGAGCGTATCAACATATTATTTTGCTCTAAAATTGGATCTCGGCTAATCATTCGGTCTTGCATAAATAAAAGCAAATAGGACAGTGAGGTGAGCTTTGCAAGAGACCGGGGATCGGGATAACCTCCAAAGGAATCCACAAATGTTGGTGACCATAAGCATGCTTGTTCGCACCCTCTCCACGACACTGGTACAGTTCAATGCGAATCCATAGGACTTAGATTAATATGAAGGCTTCGGTTTAGGCGGGATATATACAAGATAAATAGGGATGTTCACACACAAACCCAAATGAGCCAGCACATTTAGATATCCGAACACCCCACAATAAAACATGTGGGTGCATCGCACCCCTAGACTTAGACTTTATTATATGGGTGTGTGCACCGCCTACTCCAAAACAAATAATGCTACCAAAAAGATTTTCAATAGGCTTTTCCACTCTTTTTTCACAATATTTTTTTTCTTTTTCTTTTTCTTCTATTTATTTTTCTTTTCTTTTTCTAATTTTTTCACAATCATATACTTTATTCATAATTCAATATAAATAAAAAGAGTGCACATCCACATTTCCGTATAAACATAACCTCAACAACATTCCCAAAAGAAAATAAATACACCTCTAACCTCCAATTTGGGATTGCTAATAGGTTAGGCTTTTAGGCTTTGGTGAGAAAATGTAGGGCTGATGCAAAGGACGGGTGAGCACAATGAGGCTAACATGGATTAGACGTTAGGTATGGTACAAGGATCAACCGGGCCAAAGTGATGGCCTACATCACGCTCGTGTACTGAACTAACCTATACCCATTCTTCGAAAATAGCTTGGGGGAAGTTCTTAGCCAACGAGAAAGCCTGGCCATCTACCCGACTCGAGTAATATGATGCTACCGACCATCACACACAGTCATACGCTACCGTTCGATTTTGCCAGATCAACCATATTTTAGAGTAAAATAAACAATCTTTATGCTCAAAGAAAATTATAAAATCTCCGAGCTTAAATAAAAACTATTCTTCACAAAGCTTTACGTGAAACATGAGCACCTGATTAGGAGCACTCTAGGAGTCCTATTTTTACTCCAGCTCACAATCCTATGCCAACACCAAAAGTTTCAATTTACGTGTGCAAAATGAAATTTGTTAAAGACGCACTAATAGTTAAGTATTCTCTCATGTGGGTGTATGATGTGCGATGAATATGAAGATGATAATTATAAAAAACAAATTACTTCTAGTATGATGTGCACTATATGCATGCACGGGTAACATGATATCACATTCCCCTCCCCCTGACTTGATAAAATCAAAATATGAATAGATCTGATAGTAAAATAAATAACAAGGGTCTAGAGAGGCATTACCCATGCTCTGAAAAGAGCATACCAGAAGATTGGCGTTATAACTTGAATGAATATGGGACATGCCCATTGCCAACCAAGCGCCACCTGCAACGGAAGAAAACTCCAACACAAACAATATAATATTATAGCAATTAAACATTAGAAAAAAAATAGATAAGCAAAAAGAAATGTGGGTGTCTCCCAAAAGCCCTTTTCTTTATCGTCATTAAGGTGGACTAAATACCTGTATTAACAGTTATAAAAGAGTTCATAATTAAATAGTACAATCACCTAATAAGTCAAGCAAAACAACCACATAGAATAAAACACAAACAGAGCAGCATGAATGAAAATAGACCAGAGAGCCGTCACATCTCAGCTAAATTCTGATTTGTGGTGGTTTTCCCTCGCCACGTGAGTTGGGGAAGAGGTGAAGGATTTAGGGCCCAAGGGAGAGTTATCTCCCTTGCCCCTAGCCTCTTCCTTCTCACGCCGGAGGGCAAAGGAGCGAGCCTTGTACAATAGTCTGTTATGTTTTAATTTCTCCACCATGGGAGAGCACCAGCGAGCAATATTAACTAGCTCATAATTAGTCTTCACTCCTTTTGACTCAACTTGGGGCATCATTTCTTCACGTCCAGTGGGTGACAGATCATCCCACCGAACCTGTTTTATTATTTTATAACTAACATCCATATTAACAGTAAGTTTTGTCGAATCCTCGGCCATAGTTTTAGCAGCAACCATAATCTCCTTCATATCACCATACTCCTCTTTCTCAAGTTTATTCAACTATATACATCATCACCTGCTTAGCTTCATTAACAATCGCTACAGGATCTGCCACAGAATTGTTTGCCTTCTTCTCAGCCTTCTCACTACCCTCAGTATCCTTACACTTATTCTCATCAGAACTCAAAACATTGTTAAATAACATAACACATAAGTCAAATTATTTCACCGGCTCATCTTGAGCCACTGTTATAATGGGTAGAGTAGAGTGGTGTTTGACCTTGGATGCCAAGGCAACACCGCCATCAATAAAATATAGGCTTGCCCCACTCTCCTTTAAGAATGGGATACACAGGATTGGAATGGACTTGTTCTCCAGGGTCCCAGAACCTGGAAGTTAGTGACAATAATCGTGTCATCCACTATAACTTCAACTTCTTTAATTTCTCCTTCAGTTTCAACCACTGCCCCATTTGCTAAAACAAGTAATGTCCAATCATCGGTATCCATATTTAAATTCAGCTTCTCAACATCTTGTAAAGCAAGGATGTTGCGCGATGATCCCATGTTACACAATGCAGGTGTATCAACATCATTATTTTTACACTCCACAATACACGTGCCCTCTTGGTGACCATCTGACTCACCCACGCTCTTCCCCTGTTCACGAGGATTCTTCTCAATATTATTGGGGAGCGTGCCTTGAGTGCGTTCCTCGAGAATGTGAGCCAATTGGCCAAGTTGAGTCTCCAAAGTTCTCATAGAGTTAGCCTGGTTATCCATGTTTGATTGGGCTGTTTCCACAAATTTTTAAATCATCTCCTCTTGGACAATTTTTCTTGGCACGGGTGCAGTTTGATTATAACCCGGTTATGGCGGCCTCAGTTGGCTCCCGGACGCTTGAGCATTAAATTGATACTGGCCCGATTGGCATCGTTGGCCTAGAGCATTTTGATTCCAAGAAAAATTAGGGTGGTTCCATACACCTGGGTTATAAGTGTTTGAGAATGGCACCGCACGATTTTGATTATTACTAAAATTAACACTCTCATCATAAGAAACATTAGAAAGGTCAGTAGATTGCTCTCCTGCGGGCCATTCATATGTGTGATTCCTGAGGTTCTCACATCCTTGGTATGAAATAGATAGTACCTGAGCTGGAGGTGGAGCCTAAATCTTCAGCAACATCATATCATCAACAGGTGACTGAGCCTTCACCACAGGTGACCTAGAAGTGTTCACCTTGAACAGATTCCTTGCGCCCTATCACGGCCCACATTTTCTCTGCATTTAATGATATATCAGAGTAAGGGAAAATACGTGTCATGATGCCACGTCAGTAGGGGATAACTACAGACGCTCAGGCAAAACCCCAACTTAACACCTTTATGAAAGATATATAAGTTACTTAGAGGAAATCTGGTTTAAGTTAAGCGGTTAGCCGTATACCTCGGCTCAGTGGCTCATCTAGCCCATGAGAAAAAGATAGTTATACAAAGCGGAAAAATACTTTATTTACAAGATTAGACGTCCTACATGAGTATAAACATCCACGGAGGACAACTCATGGTATGTAAGACTCTAGATTTATAATAATAGTGAATGTTGCTTTTATGACTGTTAAATATATTGAGTTAGATTTCAAATATGACATGTACAAAATACTAATAGTAATTTTTATACTTTAAAATATCTAACATGCAACCTAATATAAATCCTTCCCAGAAAGCAAGTAAAGACTTAACACTTATTAAGCCTGGACTGTCTCAACAAATGAATTAACGTTACCCGATGATTTAGACTTAGAGAAATTCTAACCTCGCTTGCCAAATTGACTAACAGATACCCGCCAAATTAATAACCAATAGTCACCGAATTCCACCACTGATACTCGACGAAATCCACTCAGTTAATCCCGACGAATTTTACTAAAATCCATAAACCCATTCTCCATGACTTGGCCGAAAACTCACACTACCCTAGGAGTTCAACCTACACCAAACCTACTCTCTAAGGGAGGAGAAAAGAAAGGAGAAAATACACTAAAAATGGACATGCAAGGGGGAAAATCCACTTGCCTTGAAATTTCGGAAAAATGCCTCCCACTGGCACCGCGATAAGGATCGGCGGCCAAATGACCAAAGCAACATTTCCTGAAACTTTTGGGGGAAGAAGGAGGTCAAAATCACTGACCTTAGTGCCTAAAAATCGAGGAATCGGGAAAAACTTACCACGATCGCATAGGTCTCGGCGAGAGCTTTCCAAATCTTTAATATATCGAGAAATTCAAGCACAAAAATGCTAGGGATCACCGGCCGAAAGCATGCGACACCCGCTGTTTGTCCTCTCGCAAAAGAATGTCCGTCGCTCAGGTTCGGGAAGAAGATGAATAGGAAATAGGGTTGACGCGATGGATTTCTTCCTATTTATACTTATAAATATAATATATATTATTAATTAAATAAATAACATTAAAACGACCCGAAAACCAAACCAACTCGAAATCTTTCGAAATTCGCAGCGTAGCTAAATACCGATGCTACGAACCTAACGACGAAGTCGAAATCCCAACCTGACAAACCAAACTCGGGTAAAACACCAACCGATGGTAAAAAAACACGCCACCACATCCCTATAAAAAGCTTCACCGAGTCACCAAAAATATACTCGGCTCGCGAGGGAAGGTGCATAACCAAACCCAAAATCAACCACACAGGAAAATCCACTGAGCAAACGCATGCTGCAAAAAACAACACCCATTAACTCTGCCTCAACGTAACGCCCTGACGTCAAAAGTACGTCACTACGGGAATTAAAATAAACACCAAAAAATCAGGGGCGTTACAGCCACCCCTCCTAAAAGGAAGTTTTGTCCTGAAACTTGACATAAATAGGATCAAATCCAAAATAATAGAAAAGCAATCATAGGCTATCAAGGAAAACACTTACAAAAAACATCAGGAGAACAGATGAGGATGAGCCTCCCTCATAGCTGACTCCAACTCCTAAGTCACGTTCTCCACGTCTTGGTTCCTCCACAAAACATTAAACATAGGTATTGTCCTCCTTCACAATACCCATTCTTGAGTATCCAAGACACGAACAGGCACCTCCACATATGAAATATTAGGCACCAACAGGAGCACATCATTAAGAATTTGCCTGTCATTCAGCACACAATTCCGCAATTGGCACAAGTGGAAAATATCATGCACACCCGAAAAATTTGCAGGCAAATCCAACTTGTAAGCTGACACACCAATCTGCTCAACAACTTTGAAAGGTCCCACGTACCTAGGGTCCAACTTTTGGTTCTTACCAAACCTCTTAACACCGGACATCGAGGAAAACTTAAGAAAAACCATGTCCCCAAGCGCAAATTCTAAATTAGTCCTTCGACGATTGGCTTTCTTTTCAGAATGCTGCTGGGCTATCCGAAGCTTCTCTCGAATGTGCTTAACAAAAGGATCCATCTCTTTTAATGCTTGTGGACCCAATAACGGAATCTCGCCAACCTCGGCCAAAAATAAGGCAGTTCTACAACGCCTCCCATACAAAGTCTCGAACGGGGCCATCTACAAACTCTCCTGAAATCTGTTATTGTATGCAAATTCCATCAATCTCAAACAAACATACCACACTCCTTCGTGGTCCAAAACATAACATCTGACATATCTTCCAAAATCCGATTTACTCACTCCGTATGACCATTTATTTATGGATGATAGACGGTGGAATACCTCAAATCGGTACCCAGCCCCTCATGTAAACTCTTCCAAAAGCGAGACATGAACCTGGAGTTTCGATCTGATATAATACTAACAGACACTCCATATAATTTGATGAGCTCATCCAAATATAACTTAGCTATTTTCTTCATGGATTATTCGATCTTGAATGACACTAAGGGAGCACACTTCGTCAATCTATCAACAATAATCCAAACTGAATCTTGACCTCGGGGAGATCTCGACAATCCAGTAATAAAATACATCAAAATACTCTCCCACTTCCAACTTGGAAATTCTAATGGGTCAACTTGCCTCCAGGCCTTCCATGATCGGCCTTAAGTTGCTTTCAAATAAAACATCTGAGTCAAACTTAGCTATATCACCTCTCAAACCATACCACCAAATGATCTGCTTCAAATCTTTATACATTTTAGTAGAACCAGGGTGGTAGGCAACACTTAAACCATGCGCCTCTTTACACAACTTAACTCGAATATCCTCAACTGTAGGAATACAAAATCTGTCACGATACTTCAAGGTACCCGCGTCATCGATCAAAAAGTCCGGTAGTTCCCCTTTCACAGTTCTATTATAAAGGTGCAACAAATCAGTATCATCCTTTTGATGTAACCTCGTAAGTTTAATCCATGAAGGTTCTATTACTTCCAAACTGCTGGGTGAGTCGCTACTCCCCACTGATATAGCCATCAAGAGAAATTCCACCACCAGTGAATCCACAGAAGGTTAAAAATTTTCGCTGTCTTCCTACTCAGGGCATCGACTACTACATTAGATTTGCCCGGATGGTATTGGATCTCAACATCATAATCTGCAACATACTCTAACCATCTCCGCTGGAACAAATTCAGTTCTTTTTGAGTGAAGACGTACTTCAAACTCTTATGATCGGTATAAATCTTGCATAGAGCGCCCTATAATATATGTCTCTATAACTTTAAGGTATAAATCACAACTGCGAATTCCAAATCGTGCGTATGTTAATTCCTCTCTTGTATCTTTAACTAACGTGACCCATACTCAATCACTTTGCCTTCTTGCATCAACACGCAATCAAGTCCAATGTGTGATTCATCTACATACACAGCATACTATATCCCATCGGCAGACAAGGCCAAAACCAGAGCAGTGCACAATCTCCTTTTTAATTCCTGAAATGTCTCTTCGCACTTATCACTCCAAACAAAATTTGTGTTCTTCTGCGTAAGCTTTGTCAGCGGCGCAGACAATGTGGTGAATCCTTCCACAAACCTCCTATAATATCCTTCCAACCCTAGGAAACTTCTAATCTCTTTGGGTGTGATAGGTCTGATCCAATCCAATACAACAACTATCTTCTCGGTGTCCACAGATATTCCTTCCTTATTAACCACATGACCAAGAAAAGAAACCTGAGGAAGGCAAAACTCACACTTGCTTAGCTTGGCATAAAACTTATGCCCCCTCAAGGCAGACAAAACAAGACACAAGTGTTGTGCATGCTCTTCAGCACTGCGGGAGTATACTAGAACATAATCTATAAACACAACCACAAAACGGTCTAGGAAATTCTTGAACACTTTATTCATCATATCTATAAAGACAGAGGGTGCATTGGTCAATCCAAAAGACATCACGAAGACCTCGAAATGTCCATGCTGTGAACGAAAAATAGTCCGTGGAATATCCGTCTCATGAATCCTCAACTAATGGTAGTATGAACTGTAACACCTACCCTATAATGACCGTATAATATGGGTCCGGCCAGGACACCACAACATACAGACTCCACAACTTCAGCATTATAAGATGATATAAACTACCCAACCTCAAAATTAATACATCAACAACATAAACATACAATCCAAACTAGAAGTTATCCACCAAATCAAAAGTATCAAAATGTCCTTAAACCTTTACACATCCTAAGTCCAAGATTGAACCAACATTAAACAATAGTAACGTGCATACGCACTCCTAGGGTATCTCGGCATGCAAGCCAGATTACATTTCATGGAGCATATTATTCAATCAAAATATATGTAAATATAAGAAAGTTCACTTCACGAGGCTTGGGCCTTTTTGACCGGCGAGCCTGCTCCTGCTTGCGATCCTTGCCATGTAAATATTGGTGGTAACGTGGGTCAGCAAAGGCTGACCTCAACTATGTAACCAACACATCTTCTCCCGGTCATCCCTAATGTACCCCGGGGTACACCATCACCCTGCAGGTCAACACATCGTATGCAATATACAATAACATATAAAGCTATAAATAGGTTTGGATGTCACATACAACAAACATGTTTCTAAGTAGAGCATGTAATATAAAGGGCCTAAAATGCAGCATATACTTCTAACACATTATCACATCGGGAACTTCCAATTTCCCCATCGGCATTCAAGCCACAAACACAGGGGTACTCTAATTCCCCCCCCCCCCTAATGACATACAAGTCGTCTTGCCTGCAAGCTCTGTCTTGTCTCCTCATGATTCCGCCACAAACGCAAAATGGTTCTAAGAACCCATTCTGGACCTCACCCGCTCACTGGCTTCATCAGTCGGGATAGTCCTAAGCTTGACATTCTCTTCAGTTTCATTGAAGGGGACTTGTCTCGTCGAGAAACTCTCAACACGTGACCTGTACGTCTCAGACTAGCCAGCTGACCATAGAGACAAACCATGCCTTAGCACATCACAATGCCAACCTTTCCCACCCTAATCCACCATTTGTACCATACCATCCCCGTGTCCCCGCGTGTACACTAATTTACACTCGGTCAAGTTCGGGTCACACGTACTCACACGAAAGAGGGGGTAAACTGCTGGGTCTACTGATCCCAATATCCCAGATTTGTAAGAAGTCAAACAGGTCAATGACATACACACATAATGTATTTGATGTGTACCTTAGTTCTTGCATGTAGGTAGTCCATCATTGGACATGTGAAGAAATGAGTTAGGTAGAAAACTCAGAATTCATCGAGCTTAGCTCTTTGTTCGTCGAGCTCAGCTCATAGATCGTCGAGCTCAGGTCGACATTCCTCAAGAGCTAAATTCAAGTGCTCAGGATTCAAAGTTCATCGAGCTCAGCTCGTAGTTCGTCAAACTCATCCCACTGGTCGTAGAGCTCAGGACAAGATTCCTTGGAATAAGATCAAGCACTCAGGATTTAAAGTTCGTCGAGCTCAACATGAAATTTGTTGAGCTCAGTTTAGAGTTAATCCAGCTCAACTTACAGATCGTCGAGCTCAGCTCAACACTTGTCAAGCTAAAAGCCAGAAAAATAATACAAGGCAAAAAAGCACTGAGACCACTGAGAAGATCAGAGTTCGTCAAGCTCAGCCCACAGATCATCGAACGCAGCTAAAGCCAGAAAAACTGACTAAGGCAAAAAGCGTTGAGACAGCTGAGATAACAGAGAGAAGGGCATTGAGACCACTGATACAGCTGAGACAACTAAGAAGAATGTGTCGGATGAGATAAAACCTAGATGGATTTCTCTAAGTACAGAAGCGTTGAGTGAAGCAGGTTCACTCAACGCTTCTAAAAAAGAAGGAAGCACTGAGACAGTTAAAAGGAAAACCGATGAGACAGAAGATAGTCTCAGCTGTGAAGAAAAAACCACTGAGACAGAAGTTAGTCTCAGCTGTGAAGCAAAAACTACTGAGACCGCTGAGAAGATACCGCTGAGACAGAAACCTGTCTCAGCTGATAAGAAGAAAGCGCTGAGACAGAATCTTGTCTCAGCTGTTAATAAGAAACCGCTGAGATAGAACTGCTGAGATAAATCTAGAGAAAATTCACAAGTCCAGAAGCGCTGAGAGCCAAGACAAATGGCGTTGAGGTACTTAATGTCACCCAACACTTTATGATGTTCTGGAATATTTTCTAAGTCCAGATGGTGATGACCATTGTTGACGTCATCAAAGTCAACTTACATATAGCCATTGCGGGAAAGCTGTTGTGGGACTAAAAGCTGCTTTGTCCTTTTCTAGTGGAGATGACGCTCACCAATCCTTAGCTGGGCCCACATACATTTGTGCCATTTATTCAAATCAATGCATATAAAAAGGAAAAATAAAAAGGATTAGGGCAACGAACAAACGGAGAACAAACACAAAAAATACAAAAAGAAAATAAGAGGCGGCTGAACATTTTCTTCTCCATCAAGCTTAAAATTTCAAGTCTAGCAGAGATAGCCTAAAAGGCAAAGGAAGTTAGCTGAAGCTCTTCAAGGTCAGCACGATAGTTCTTTATAGAACAGAGAAGCTGATTCATCCATTTAGCAAGGTGTAGCTGTTCATTTGTGCAGCAGAAAAGAAGTTACCTTTAGAAGAGGACTTATTCCTTCTACAACAAGTGTGTTGGACTGATATCTACTCAGTCGAACAAGGTAGACTCAGAGAATTATCTTTGAGTCAGTTGTTTTATTGTCTTAAACATTCTGTATTCTTCCTGTAGGGTTCGGTTTATCTAAATCTAAGTGTAGGGCACCTTGTGCCTAAGGTAGGTGACTAATTAGTCACTGAGGTTGGTACCCTATTGGGGTACTGATGTATGATCCAAGTATAGATCTGATCTGTAGGGCTTAATTGCCTGAAGTAGGAGAGTGTTGCTCTCTGAGGTAGGATCCAAGTGTGGATCTTAGGTTGGGCCGTCCTCCCAGCCTGAATGTAGGGCCTTTTGCCTGAGTTAGGTGACTGAAGAGTCACTGAGCTGTTGGTGGTCTGCTGACTACTGACTTGTATGCCTTGGAGGAGGTTAAGCTGTAGGTACCTGGATGGGTACTGAGTGTAGGAGTGCTGCAGCACTATAAGAGTGGGGTTGTGTACCTGAATCTGTATTGCTGAAGAGTCTGAGTTGTAGGCCTTAGAAATAAGGCTGAGGTAGG
This sequence comes from Platanthera guangdongensis, assembly GCA_039583875.1. Lineage (NCBI taxonomy): Eukaryota > Viridiplantae > Streptophyta > Magnoliopsida > Asparagales > Orchidaceae > Platanthera > Platanthera guangdongensis. Next base: position 121,427,510 of record CM077164.1, read on the forward strand.
TGATCAGTGGATCACTGAGCTATAGGAGCTCTATAGAGCTATGAGGTAGGAACCCTTATGGTTCTGAGTTTGGGGTCAGAAGTGAACCTGTGTGTAAGGTTGAGGGACTGAGGCGTAAGCTCTGAGGAGCATACTGTAGGAGTTTGTGCCTACTCCAACAAATCAGTTGGATAGGTGGGAGGGAAAGTGGATGTACCCAATTGGGGAACCACTATAAATTATTGTGTGTTTGCCGTGTGCTTGTTTTCTTTCTTGTTGCAGGATCTAAGGACAAGATCTAGTTAGGTTAACTTGAAATCAACAAAAGAACTAATAAAACCTCAAAGGCCTATTCACCCCCCCTCTAGGTGATTAGCAAACCTTCAGTTAAGCAACTTTCAAGTGGTATCATAGGGAGGTTACTCAAAAAGGGATTTAAGAATCTGAGTATACCTCCAAGGTTAGCTATAAGATAAAGAATGGGGTTTCGGGTAAACAATAAGGAATTGGGAGGCATGAAGTTAATAATATGCAGAAAAGAAGGCTTTGTCCTATGGATGGAAAGGGTTAGGTTTTTCATGGAAATTGCTAACCCTAGAATATACATTATAGTCAAAGAGGGACCTTTCATCCCTATGAAAGTCTCAGTTATGGATGCTAAAATACAAACACCCAAGTCTTATGAAGAAATGAACAAAGATGAGCTCCTCCTTGCCTCCATGGATAAGAGAGCTCAAAATATCATTGCAAGTGCAGTAGATGATTCTACATTCCATAATCTAGTGCACTGTCAGACCTCCAAGGATATGTAGGACACTCTAGTTGTGTTCATGGAAGGTTCAGAAGAGGTGAGGGATGATACAAAATCCATACAAAACTATAAATATGAGGCCTTCAGGTAAGGAATGTCTGAAGTCATTGCTAAAAGTTTTGAAAGATTTTTCAGAACTGTTAATGAACTGAGAACATATGGAAGAGTCTTCAGCACCTATGAGCTGAATGACAAATTTCTCAAGTCCCTTACAAAGGATTGGGACACAAAGATTTGTGTCATAAGGGAGATGGGCAAGCTAGATGACACTCCACCTCCAACTCTATTTGGAAAGCTACTATCTTATGAGATGCATCTTGCAGCAAGGAAGGAAAAAGAAGAGAAGAGCAATAAGTCACAAAGCAAGGAGAAATTTATGGCCTTCAGAGACGATGCTTCAACCAGGAGCAGAAGGAAGATCTCTCCAATCAGGAGAACTGCTGTGTAAGAATCTGAGAGCTCAAGGTCCAGCTCCTCTAACAGCCATACATCTGATGAAGACCTTGCTGCCTTCTCTTGGAAATTCCATAAATTCATAAAGAAGGGGCATTGGAAGAACAGAAGGCCATCCTCCTCCTTACAGCCCAGAAGGAAATCCTCTAAGGTGGACAGGTATGCTCCAAACTCTAATAAACAATTTTCCTCTAATATTATTTATTTCTGCTGTAGTAAACCTAGGCATGTAGTTGCTGACAGCCCAGTGAAGAGGAAAGATGGAGTGAAGAAGAGCCACAAGGTATAGAAGAAAGAAAAGTCCCTTGTGGACAAGAAGGAAAAGACCTGGACTGACTCTTCTTCTGAGTCAGACAGTGAAGAAGAAGAAGACTCCAATGGGCTGATTGTTATTACTAAATAGGAAACAGAAGAATACCCTGCTGCTAGAAAAGGGATCATGGTTCCTCTATCTCACTCAGATAGTGACTTCAGAGGTGGATGAAGATGAATAAGAAGATACTCAATGCCATGGATTGGTGACAATGACAGATGAAGAAAGCAGCCAGTATCTGCTTGGTTAGACTATGGTAAATGCTAAACCACAATCTTTTATTTCAAGTCATGATCCTGGCTTAGACTCTGAAACTCAATGATCAAGAGATGAAGGGGATTCAGACTCTTAGGATGATGTCAACTTCATAATTGGCAGGTATGGAAAACTTCTTAAGGCATTCAAGAGATGCAAGCTACTTGCTAAGAGACAGGCAATAGAGCTTCTTGGTCTTAAAAGCAAGTGTGAAGACCAAGAAAAATCCCTCACAGAAATGGCTGCCCAAGCAGCCCGGCTCAAGAAGATCATTGACAGTGAGTCTGTGGCAAGAGTCTCAAATTTGAAACTTATCCAGAAACTTGAAAATGATCTCTTAAATGAGAAATTGCGAGTTAATAAATTTTCTAAGTCAAACACTGTGCTGCCCTTAATTGACACGCACATTACCCAAGATGGTAAGAAAGGGTTGGTATTTAAGGGACCTGCTAGACCTTCCAATCCAAAAGGAAAGGGAAAAGGGAAGGCACCAGTTGTGGCTCTTGACTCATTGCCTCCAATTCCTTTTAAGAAAGTGTTGTTGCCTTCTAACAGGTATGACCATGAAAGCTATTATGGTCACTGGGAGAATAACAAATACACTAGTATGGACCAATGTGGCCCTAGCCAAGGTGGAAGATATAGCCATGTGAGAGCCTTTAAGGCTTCCCGTGAGGAAATTCAAATGGCCCACCTTAGACCATTTGTTTTTGGTTCCCCAGCCCCAAAACTCAAAGATAATGTTGTTGAAATAAATCTAAATCATCAAACAAAAGTAGTTAGTCAAGGTGAGTCTTCTAGCATGGTTGGAATGACAATCTCAGATGCTATCAGATGCATGTTAGCTGAAAAGAGTCGTGCAGCTGGTGGTTCTCAGAAAAGACCAAATCAGCCAGCTAAAAACTATCCTTCAGTCAAACGACTGCTGAAAGAAGACAAAAATATACAACAGCACATCTACCCACTAGTTAGGGAGCAGTACATCCTAATGCTGGTCCCAAATAGAAAAGGAGGTACAATATCTATGAGTGCTACTGTTGTGGAAAAGTGGGCCATTATGTTGTATATTGCTGACACAATCCCTCAGTGTCCAGAGGTTGCCAACCTGTCAGAAATTCTGCAGGATGGCATGGTTATTTTCAGACTAATGTGAACCTAGGACCCAACAAAAATTGGGGTCCTAAGGTTAGGTGATTTGTGTTCTTTTCAGGTTAGTTCAAGTACAAATTCTCTTAAATGGTACTTGGACAGTGGATGTTCCAGGCACATGACTGGAACAAAGGAGCTATTGAAGGAGTTCACTCTAGTAAAGAATGGACCCAAGGTCATCTTTGGAGGCTCTGACAAGGGGATAACAAGTGGTTATGGTAATATCTCAAATGGCATAATCACCATCACAAAGGTGGCTTATGTGGAGGGGTTGCAACACAACTTCATAAGCATAAGCCAACTATGTGATCTTAGTTATGACATTTACTTCCACAAGGATAAGCGCCACATCAGGAGGTTAAGTGACCAAAGTGTTATCTTAACAAGCACTAGGAGTGGGAATGTCTATTGCTTAAACTTTTATTGCTTAGATAATAGTTCCCCAATATGCATAGTTGTAAATGAAAAAGTCTCATATTGTGTCCAATGGCACAAAAGACTGGCTCATTTGAATTATAAGACCATTGATCAGCTCTTAAGTGATGAGATTGTTAGGAATTGTCCCAAAATAAAATTCTCCAAGGAGGGTATCTGTGCTGCTTGCCAAAAGGGTAAGCAGACAAAAACCTCTTTCAAGAGCATTGGGGCCAATGACTCAGTGAGATGTTTGTACCTCCTTCATATGGACTTGTTTGGTCCTATGCCTGTTTATAGTCTAGGTAGGAAGGTCTACACCCTTATGTTGGTTGATGACTATTCCAGGTTTACTTGGGTGTTCTTCCTTTGAAGAAAGGATGAAACCCTTAACATCTTCATGAATTTTGTCAGGAAAATTGAGAATAAGCTTGTATGCTCTGCGGTCAAAATGATAAGTGACCACAGAACAGAGTTTCAGTCTGTTGCCATGACTATATTCTGTGAAGAGCAAGGGATTCATCAAGAATTCTCCTCTCCAAGAACACCCCAACAAAATGGGTTGGCTGAGAGAAAAATAGGACTATCATAGAAGCTGAGAGAACATTATTGTGTGACACTTCTCTCTCTGAATATTTCTGGGCTGAGGCAGTTAATACTGCATGTCATGTGCTCAATAGTGCTTCTATCACCAAAGGGCAGAAAACCAAACATATCCTATTTCAGGATCTTTGGTTGCAAGTGTTTCATCCTGAACAATGGTATAATGCCGACGATTTTGTTCGATGATTTTATTTGATTTGATATCATCATATTTATGAAGTCATGGCGTTACTTTCAATGTCGAGTTGACGGCGCGATGCCGTTAAGGCATTTTCGCGTATGCACAAACAATGTCTGATGACATTTCCTAGAAGGTTGATGTGTGCAGATCAGCAAAAGCCATTTGGGATTCCCTAAACCAAATGGTTGATGGATCAGCTGATGAAAGGAAGGATAGGAGATCAAATCTCATCTCCCAATATACGAATTTCAAGAAACAGGAAGCTGAGACAGTGTCAAAGATGTATAACAGATTAAGCTCAATTATTAATGAGCTAAAAACTCTGGATAAGGTCATCACTCTCACTGAAGTGAATGACAAAATTTGGATGTGCTTCTCAAGCTCATGGGACACAAGAATTTTGCCTATCAAGGAGGCCAGATACCTGAATGAGATGTCAACTGAATCTCTACTAGGCAAACTGAATTCTTATCAGCAGTTAATGAAGACAAGGGAGGCTGCTGAACAAAGAACACCTCCCACAGCTAGAAGATATCAGAACATAGCATTCAAAGCCTCAGAAGAATCAGAATCCACTGCATCAAATGAAGAGCTCATGAGTCTCTTTGCAAAGAGATTCTTCAAGATGGCTAGAAAGGACTTCAGGAGGAAGTCAGCAAGAAATGATGATAGGCCAAAATATGACAAGACACCAACAAAGGAAGTGGTGTGTTATGGATGCAGAAAGCTTGGGCACTTCCTCTCTGAGTGTCCAGAGAATCAGAGGAAAGAGAATATAAGAGAAAAGGAAAAGGATTCCAGAAAATAGTTCACCAGCAAACCCTCTTGCAGCAAGCACAAGAGGAAGGAAAAGGTGTTTGCAGCTGAGACTTGGAGTGAGACTGAAGAGGTGTCAACATCTTCAAGCTCCAGTGAAGATGAAGAAGAAGAAAGAGTAAAAGAGGTTTGCTTCATGGCAATTGATGCCTCAAGAAGCAACTCAGAAGAAGGAGAGTCAAAAAATGAGGAGGCTTCTGAATCAGAAGCTGATCAGGTATTATCATGGTTTGATTATAATTCAGAATCTTTTAAATCGGATTTTAAACTCATGTGTTTAGATTTAATTAACTCTGAGAAGGAAATCAAACTGAAGAATGACATAGCAAAGTTAATGAATAGAGTGTTCAAGGATTTCTTGGACCATTTTGTTATCGTGTTCATAGACGACGTCCTAGTGTATTCCCGCAGTGTTGAGAAGCATACTCAATACTTGCGGTTGGTTTTGTAAACCCTGAGGGAGCACAAGCTCTATGGTAAGTTGAGTAAGTGTGAATTTTGGTTACCCCAGGTGTCCTTTTTGGGGCATGTTGTGAGTAAGGATGGTATTTCCCTAGACCCAACAAAGATTTCTGCTTTGATGGAATGGAAGAGACCTTCTACTCCTAAGGAGATCAGGAGCTTTTTAGGTCTAGCCGGTTACTATAGAAGGTTCGTGGAAGGGTTCTCCGTGTTGTCTGCCCCTCTAACTAGACTAACACAGAAGAACACCGCGTTTATTTGGAGCGATAAATGTGAAGAATCCTTTCAAGAGCTGAAAAAGAGATTGTGTACTGCTCTAGTTTTAACTCTGCCTACTGAAGGACTTGAGTATGTTGTATATGTGGATGCATCACACATTGGACTTGGTTGTGTTCTGATGCAAGAAGGAAAGGTGATTGCGTACGTATCAAGGCAATTAAAAGTTCATGAAAGAAACTATCCTACGCATGATTTATAGTTTGCTGCGGTAATTTATGCGTTGAAGCTTTAGAGACATTTATTGTACAGCGCGTTGTGCAAGATCTACACAGATGATAAGAGTTTGAAGTACGTATTCACTGAAAAGGAGTTAAATCTGCGCCAACGTAGGTCCTTGGAGTATGTAGCCGATTATGAAGTAGAGATCCTTTATCACCCGGGAAAGGCTAATGTAGTAGTTGATGCTTTGAGTAGAAAGACGGCTGAAATCTTCAATCTGTTTGTACAATCCCCGGTGGAAGAATTCTTGTTGATGGACAATGAGGTTCGGAGTAGTTCTGTGCCTGCTAGTTTGGAAGCAGAAGAGCCCGCTTGGATTTCCCTTACCAGAGTGCACCAGAAGGAGGATCCTGATTTGTTGCCCCTCTAGAAGAGAACTGAGAAAGGAGACTTACCTGATTTCTCTTTGGACGAGTTAGGTACTCTGAAATATCGGAGTAGATTTTGTATTGCTGCCATTTGTGACATTCGGGCTAAGATTTGTAAAGAAGCTCATGGTTCTAGTGTTTCCTACCATCCTGGTTCCACCAAAATGTATAAAGATCTAAAGCAAATTGTTTGGTAGTTAGGAATGAAGAATGACATAGCAAAGTTTATGTCAGAATGTTATACATGCCAGCGTGTTAAAGCAGATCATAGAAGGCCTGGTGGTAAACTGACACAGCTAGATATTCCACAGTGGAAGTGGGAGAGTATTTCAATGGATATCATCACAGGTCTACAAAAATCTACCCGTGGCCACGACTCTGTTTGGGTAATAGTCGATAGATTGACAAAGTGTGCTCACTTTGTGCCCTTTAAGATTGGGTATTCCATGAAAAAGATAGCAGAGATGTATCCTGAAGAGGTCATCCGATTACATGGAGTACCTGTCAGCATTGTATCAGATCGAGACTCCAGATTTACGTCTCGTTTTTGGAAGAGTTTACAAGTGGGGTTGGGTACCGATTTAAGATATTCCACCGCCTATCATCCGCAGACGAATGGTCAAACAGAGCGAGTTAATAAGATCGTGGAGGACATGATCAGGTGTTATATTTTGGATCATGGTGGTGCTTGGGATGAACGTCTCAGACTCATGGAATTTGATTACAATAATAGTTATCAAGAGAGTTTGCAGATGGCCCCATTTGAGGCCTTGTATGGGAGACATTGTAGGACTCCCTTATTTTGGGCTGAGGTTGGTGAGAGACCATTGCTTGGTCCGGAAGCCCTTGAGGAGATGAATTGTACTGTGACTCATATTCGAGAGATTCTCCGAGTAGCACAAGAGCGTTATGAGAAATATGCTAATCGACGAAGGGTTGATCTGGAGTTTGCCGTTGGAGACTTGGTTTTTCTGAAAGTTTCTCCGATGCCAGGTGTAAAAAGATTTGGAAGGAACCACAAGTTAGACCCCCGATATGTGGGACCTTTTCAGATTTTGGAGCTCATTGGAGTGTCAGCTTATCCACTGGAATTACCCACTACCTTCCCTGGTGTCCACGATGTGTTCCATGTGAGCTAATTGTGGAAGTGTGTTCATAGTGATCGTCAACTTCTTGACTCGGTTCCCCAGATTCAGCCCAATCTTTCGTATGTGGAAGAGCCTATCCGCGTTTTGGAATCTCTAGATCGAGTGTTGCGGAGGAAGACCATTCCTATGGTCAAGGTTCTTTGGAGAAACCAGGACGTCGAGAGCACGACGTGGGAATTGGAATTAGCGATGAGATAATCTCATCTGCACCTCTTCTCCTAGTTCTGGTATGTCTCTATGTTTTATTTTGTGTTTAAATTTCTTGATTTTAGTTTGGTTTTGGAGTTGTGATAAGTTTCGGGACGAAACTTTCTTTTAGGGGAAGTGACTGTAACACACCTATTTTTTTTTCGCTGATTTAATTCGATTGGTATCGTCAAATTTATGACGTCTTAGCGTTACTTTTAACGTCGAGTTGACGGCGCAACGCCGTTAAGGCATTTTCTCGTCTGTCCGATCGAGTCGGCCAATTTCTTGAATTTCTGCTGTAATCGGCAATTTTTGCATTTGAGATTTAAGTTGAGTAATTTTGGACTTGCACGTCAAGTTTCATCGCAATCCGAGCATTTTTGGAGTCTCGGCGCGCGATTGAAGTTTTGATTAATTTATGTTCATCACATACTTGGAAAATTTATATCTCGGGAATGACTCGTCGGATTTTGATTTTGACTTTGCCGTTGCGTTCATAGCGTCAGTGTTCGCCTACGGTGAAAATTTCATTTTATTTGGCTCGCGTTCGGGCCCCCGTTTTGAACTCGTGTTTCATTTTATTCGGCTCGCCGTTCTTCTTCTTCATGAGTACTGCCTAATTCGACTCAAGTACTTGTATTTTCCTCTCGAGTAGCTGCTTTCTCCTCTCGAGTACCTGTGTTATCTCTCTCGAGTACCCGTTCATTCATCCCGAGTGGTTCATTTCAATTTTTGTTCGGGAGCCTTTTTGAGGGTCCAAATGACGTCATATGTAAAAATGGTCAACATTAAATATGTTCATCTCGACGAGATCTGCAACTTTCATGGTGGGCACTTTTTGATTTGGAGCCGTCTTCAACCTCTACTTTCGGTTTCCCAAAACTACTCGTATATAAGCCGTATTATTGAATGCTACTCGAGTATCTTTGATCTACTCGAGTACTATTGTTGTACCTCGAGTATAATTGTTGTTTTACTCGAGTAATATTGAATGCTCTCAAGTCCTTCAGATTTTACTCGAGTAGTTTATGTTTCTCTCGAGTACTTTGCCCTCATTCTCGAGTAGTTTTATTCATCTCGAGTAGTTCCCTATTGTTTTCGTTCGGATGCCATTTTGAGTGTCAGCATGATGTCGTATGAATAAATGGTCAACATGAACTTTGTTCGGCTCGACGAGATCTACAACTTTCATGTTGGGTACCTTGTCATCTGGAGCCATCTTAGACCTCCATTATGGATTTTCCCGAAACTGCTCATAGATATCCCGTTCGACTTATCCACTCGAGTTCTATGCCTTCTATCTCGAGTAGACCTGATATACTCGAGTTCTATGCCTTTTATCTCGAGTACCTATGACTATCTCGAGTTCCCCAAGCCTCCAACTCGAGTCTTGATAATACGGTTTGCAGTCAATTTTATTAGGATATTTTCGGGGTTTTAAAGCAAATCATGTCTTGTAAAGTACTTATTTTGATTCCCCATTGTATATATTTTTGTCGCTAATGCATTTTTCTGCTTTTTGCAGGTTTTCACGGCTTTCAGCCGAAGTTTGCTATGACACGCCCCAAGGTCACGCCCTACCAGGGCGTGTACCTAGGGCGTGTAACCCAGAGGAATGAAGCAATTGGTCCGAAACTGCATTCCGTGGAAACTTAGTGTACACGCCCTCGGTCACGCCCGTGTCACACCCGACACGGGCGTGTACTAGAGGTGTGTCCCCAGGTTCCGAGGAATCGCCGCAGCATGCTTGTTTTTCCCGCTCCACCGTCGCACCGAAAGTGTCACGCCCCAGGGTCACGCCTGACCCGGGCGTGACATATGGGCGTGTACTTTAGCAATTCCGCCCGTCACCTCCAGCATTCAATTTCAGCCCAACAAAGTCACGCCGCAAAGAACACGCCCCAGGTACACGCCCTACCAGGGCGTGACTTGTGGGCGTGTACCTCAACTACTTCGTCAGAATTCAATTCCTGCCCGAAAAAGTCGCGCCGAATGTGTCACGCCCCAGGGTCACGCCCGACCAGGGCGTGACAGGGGGGCGTGACCCGACCCGAAAAATTCTATAAATAGAGCCCAACTCTAGGGGTTCAGGGACACCTTTTGCTTTGAGAGGGGAGGTTCTGTCCTTTATATTTCTGAACTTTTTAAGCATGTCTTTTCATTTTTAGTTCGTAGCTCTAGCTTTATGCTTTCCCTGTATTAGTTCCTAGCTTCGTTCTGTAGTATAATGTTAATGATAGCGTAGTTTACCTTTCCATGCACTTGTAATCTCTAGTTTTCAAGCTGTAAGATCTCTGTTTCCATTAATAAAAGTGTTGTTTTCTCTTTTGTTTCTGTTCTGTTTTCACTATGTTCTTCTACTCATCCTCCCTCTTCCACCTCACCATGATTAACTAATCCTCCATGTACTCGATCTTAATGATCCGAGGTTCGAGTGATTAGGTTATGATGCTTTGAATCTTATCTTTTCTTTTTAGGGTTTAGCTTTGAATTACTCTTGATTTATCATGGGTTGGAGGTATATTATCGATATATACTCTCCACCTTTGCTTTCATTCTGGGCTAGCCGAGATGCCGAAAGTTTGAAATGAGCACTCAAGAGTAAAGGGAGTTGTTCGCACCCCTCGAGAGAGGCAGACGTTCAAATCTCCCGGATTGGAGTAAAATCCATTAGAGGGGTTCACCGCGTAAAGCGAGTTTTAGGCCTCCGATTTAGGCGAAAGTCGGTCGGACCTTCCTAAACTCAGTTAGGCACGGCCTTCGAGAGAAGCGTGTCAATATTCATGGAACCTCCACGGTCAAGGACCTTTACCCTAATTAGCTTAGGTTTATTTATCGTATTTTTCTAACCACTCTTGCCGAGGTGATTTCTGATCGAGTGCATTTTCCCCTTCATCGTTACTAAGCTTAAGTTAATCGCTCTTTTAGCTCTCTTTGACATTTCATGCAAGTAACTCTCTTTCATTGCAACTAGTTCTCTTCCTTTAATGCGTTTAGCTTTCTTCTAAAAAAACTTAATTTTTCCGTCGATAAAATAATAGATTTCGTGTGAGTAAGCTTACTCAACTGTTCCCGGATTTCAATACGACACTTGTGTCCCCTAGCTGCATTTCGATAGGTATAATTGCCTTGATGAATTGTTAGTTTGGTTATTTTCTCTTTGCAAATATCTAGGAGACAATCAAGTTTTTGGCGCCGTTGCCGGGGAAGCAACGCTCGTTGATAAATTGAAAACGCGAATATATTAATTTTATCACTTCTCTTTCTCAGCCTCCTCCTTAAAATTTTTTTCCGTCTACTCACTTGAGTTAAATGGCTGGATTTTGTTAAGTGTGCGTATTTTTAATTTTTCCGGCTACTCACTTGAGTTAATTGGCTGGATTTATTTCAAGCAAGTGTGCATTTTTTTTATTTTTCCGCCTACTCATTTGAGTTAATTGGCTGGATTTATTTCAAGCAAGTGTGCGTTTTTTTATTTTTCCGCCTACTCACTTGAGTTAATTGGCAGGCTTTATTTCAGTAGAGTGTGTTTACTTTCTGTAGATTGGGTGTGTTTTAATTTTCTGTCGAGTGCGTGAGTGTAGCTTTTATTTTCCGCCTACTCGCTCAGAGTTAAATGGCTGGATTTTAATTACCGCCGACTTAATAGAAACATACATCACAAATTTTTCTACACCACCTAACTCTCTCGAAAAGGTCAAAGTGGCTCTAAATGCCACTATCTTGTCTAGTACCTTGCGAACCCTTCACCGGGTAGCCCTTGGGAAGTTCGGGAGTTAAAACATAAAAAATCTATTTCAAAAAAAAAAATTCGAACTTCATTAGCTCTTTTATTTTCTAGTCTTTCTTCTCCTCTCTTCTTCTAGTGTATGACCCGCGGAAGTCCGTCGGTTACTTTGGACCTGGACCACGAAATTGAGCGTACTCTTCGGAGAAGATCGCGATTTCAAGGCCCTACTACCCAAGTGTCGGTTGAGGATTCCGAGTCATTTTCTACCTTAAGAATGGCCGAACCCAACTTGGAGGAAGTCGTGCAAAGGCCTATGTCCTATTATGCACGACCGAATCTCGAGGGTACAGAATCTAGTATAGTTCGCCCTGCAATAGCAAATAATAATTTCGAACTGAAGCCTAGCATAATTCAAATGGTGCAGCAGTATGTGCAATTTGACGGGCTTCAAGATGAAGATCCGAACGCACACCTAGCCAGCTTTCTTGAGATTTGCGACACCTTCAAGATAAATGGTGTCACAAATGATGCTATTAGGCTAAGATTATTTCCTTTCTCTCTTACAATTAAGGCTAAGCAGTGGCTGAACACCCTTCCTAAAAATAGCATAACTACTTGGACGCAATTAACTGAAAAATTTTTGGCCAAGTATTTTCCGCCTGCTAAAACTGCCAAACTTAGGAATGACATTTCTGCCTTTGGACAAATAGACTCTGAGACCCTTTATGAAACCTGGGAAAGATTTAAAGAATTATTAAGGCGATGCCCACATCACGCTCTGCCTGTATGGTTGCAGGTGCAGACGTTTTATAATGGGCTAAATCAAAGCACGAAGCAAATGATAGACGCAGCTTCTGGCGGTACTTTAAACCATAAGACCCCGGAAGCAGCTCTTGAGATGTTTGAAGACATGGCCATGAACACTTACCAGTGGAATGTGCCTAGGTCCCGCCCAAACAAACCTGCAGGTCTCTTTGAAGTGGACAACGTCTCCCAACTCGCACTGCAAGTCGAAATATTAAGCAAAAAAATTACGGAGATGATTGCTACCTCCGCCCCTCAGGTATGAGAATCTGCAACTCCTCCCGCCGAACATTTGGATTATGTAAATAATATGCCTAGAACTGCTTTTAATAATTTTTCTGCTGCGAATTATCATCCTCCTGGTTTTAATTTTCCGAATAGTTATAATCCTGCGTTAAGAAATCATCCGAATTTTTCGTGGAGCAATACATCGAATACTGTGCGCCTGCCACCGCAAAGTGATTTTTCTGCACCACCACCACCTCCTCAAAGTTTTCCAAAACCTCCAAATTTGGAGGAAATGTTTTCAAAATACATGAATGCTAATGACGCTACGATTAGAACCTTAACCGGAAGTGTTAAAAATTTAGAAAATCAGGTAGGACAGCTCGCTAAAATGATTTCTGAGCGACCCGTAGGGTCTCTTCCTTCCAATACCGAGCCCAACCCGAGAGAGCAAGCGAAAGCTATAACTCTTCGGAGTGGGAAGAAAGTTCCTGGTATGGTAAGTGAAGAACCCGAGGCAAGCTCCGCTCCCGTTTTAAAAAATCAAAGCTCCATTCCCGTTTTAAAAATTCCACCCTCTGCCGAAGAAATTATCACCCCTATCTTAGAAAAAGAACTCACTCCACCACCCACCTTAAAAAATAATCCATCCCCGCCATACCCTTCCGAACTTAATAAACAACAACAGAATGATCAATACACCCATTTTTTTGGAAATGTTTAAACAAATCCACGTAAATCTGCCTTTCCACGAAGCCATATCCCAGATGCCGAAGTACACAAAATACCTTAAGGACCTCCTAACTAACAAGAAGAAGTTAGAGAACCTTTCGCATGTCACGTTAAATGTCGAATGCTCGGTGGTTTTGACAAACGGATTACCGAAGAAAATCAGTGACCCGGGTAGTTTCTCTATCCCGTGTGTCTTTGGTGATCTCTTTGTCAAACACGCTTTAGCCGACCTAGGTGCGAGTATTAATCTTATGCCCTTCTCGTTGTTTAAAAAGTTAGGAATTGGTAGTCTCAACCCCACACGCATGAGTATCCAGCTCGCCGACAGATCAGTCAAATACCCGTTAGGAATAGTGGAGGACGTCCTAGTCAAAGTTGACAAGTTCATCTTCCCGGTGGACTTTGTCATTTTGGACATCGAAGAAGACGTCGAGGTTCCCCTGATCCTTGGCCGACCCTTCCTTGCCACCTCCCGAGCTATCATTGACGTAAGCAATGGTAAGCTCTTCCTTCGAGTGGGCGACGATGAGGTAACTTTCTCTATCACCCCCTCGATGAAGAACAGACTAGCTAATGATGATTCCTGTTTTTTTATGGATACCGTAAGTGAAGAATCCTTCTCTCCCACCTCTGATTTTGAAAAAGAATTTTCCAATTTTTGTTCCTCTCCTACTCCTTCAACTGAATCTCTACACCTAAGTGAAGAATCCTCCACTCGCCTTTCTGATTTTGAAAAAGAATTTTTTGATTTCTGTTCCTCTTCTACTTTTCCAACTGAATCGCTGCACGAAGCCGCCATGGCCGCTAGCAACACCCCTTTTAATTTTACATATAAAAAAGTGTACGAGGACATAGTTTTTGAAAAAGAACAAATTTCCAAAACCTCGTATGATGACCCCCCTACCTTGGAACTAAAAGAACTACCAGAGCACCTTCAATACGCTTTCTTAGAAAAGGACTCCAAGCTGCCTGTCATAGTTTCGGCCTACCTCACGGATGCACAAAAGGATAAACTTCTTTCAATTTTACAAAAGCATCGCCAAGCTATTGCTTGGCAGATATCTGATATTAAGGGCATAAGCCCATCTTTCTGCACTCATAAAATCTTAATGGAAGATAATTCACGTAACTCTATACAACCTCAGCGCCGTATAAACCCAAACATGAAAGACGTAGTTAAGGGCGAGGTTATGAAATTGTTAGACTCAGGAATTATCTATCCTATATCCGACATTAAGTGGGTTAGCCCAGTACAGGTAGTACCAAAGAAGGGAGGGATAACGGTCGTAAGTAATGAAAATAATGAATTAATCGCGACTCGGACGGTGACCGGATGGCGAATGTGTATAGATTACCGTAAGTTGAATGACGCCACCCGCAAGGATCACTTCCCCTTGCCGTTCATTGATCAAATTTTAGAACGACTTTCCGGACATAGCTTTTATTGTTTTCTCGATGGCCTCTCGGGGTATCTTCAAATCCCCATCTCCCCCGAGGACCAGGAGAAAACTACGTTTACTTGTCCCTTCGGCACCTTCGCCTACCGAAGAATGCCGTTTGGATTGTGCAATGCGCCAGCTACATTCCAACGATGTATGCTCGCCATCTTTGACAAGTACGTAGAGAGCATTATGGAAGTTTTCATGGATGATTTCTCCGTCTTCGGGAATTCCTTCGATAGTTGCTTAGAGAACCTTGAAAAAGTCTTAGAGCGATGCGAAGAAACTAACCTCGCCTTAAATTGGGAAAAATGTCACTTTATGGTAAGGGAAGGGTTAGTTTTGGGACATAAAATTTCTGAAAGGGGTATTGAAGTAGACGTTGCGAAAATAGAAGTTATCGAGAAACTGCCGCCACCTACGAACATAAAAGCCATAAGAAGTTTCCTGGGTCATGCGGGTTTCTACCGCCGCTTCATAAAGAACTTTTCCAAAATCACCAAGCCCCTTACCCATCTCTTAGAAAAAGACGCCCCATTCATCTTTGATGACCTCTGTCTAGCTGCCTTCAATTTAATAAAAGAAAAATTAGTTAATGCGCCAATCATGATAGCTCCGGTGTGGGATCTTCCATTTGAAATAATGTGTGATGCGAGTAGTTATGCGGTGGGAGCCGTACTAGGTCAACGTATTTCCAAAAACTTCCACCCCATTTATTACGCTAGTAAAACACTCACATCTGCACAGGAAAATTACACCACAACCGAGAAGGAGCTCTTAGCTGTAGTATTCGCTTTTGACAAATTTCGTCCTTATATTACTTTTTCGAAAATTATTGTTTTTACGGACCACTCGGCCCTCAAATATCTTCTCTCTAAAATGGATGCCAAGCCTCGCTTGATTCGCTAGGTCTTACTCCTCCAGGAGTTTGACTTAGAGATCCGTGATAAGCGAGGTGCCGAGAACTTGGCCGCCGACCACCTTTCGCGCCTAGACAACCCGTTTATAGAACAATTAGACGAAAATTCTTTTCATTACTATTTCCCTGATGAGAAGCTTTTCATAATTAACACATCTACTTCTCCTTGGTTTGCCCGCATCGCCAACTATCTAGTGGCCTGTGTGCTCCCAAAAGAGTTTTCATCTCAGCAAAAGAAGAAATTCTTTTCTGAGCTGAAAAACTATTTTTGGGAGGACCCGCATCTTTTTAAAGTCTGTGCAGACCAAGTGATCAGGAGGTGTGTTTCCTTTGATGAAGGATTAGATATTATTAAACATTTACATGAAGGACCGACAGGTGGGCACTATCAAGCTGCTCGCACCGCTCACAAAGTGTTAAGCGCAGGTTTTTACTGGCCTACCCTGTTTAAAGACGCGCATGACTTTGTGAGTAGGTGTGATAGTTGCCAACGGTCGGGGAATATTTCGAATAAAAATGAAATGCCACAAAATTATTTCCTAGAGTGCGAAGTTTTCGACCTCTGGGGGATTGATTTTGTCGGCCCTTTTCCTTCTAGCTTCGGGAATAAGTACATTTTATTTGCCGTTGATTATGTTTCGCATTGGGCCGAAGCCCAAGCTCTTCCTACGAATGACGCCCGAGTCGTAGTTCATTTCCTAAAAAAATTATTTTCTCGATTCGGTACGCCGCGCGCTATCGTTAGTGATAGGGGTTCCCATTTCTGTAACGCGCAATTTTCAAAAATCCTAACTAAATATGGCATTACTCATAAGCTTTCCACTGCCTATCACCCCCAAACTAACGCACAAGTCGAAGTAGTGAATAGTGAAATAAAAAGAATTTTAGAAAAGACTGTTTCAACATCTAGAAAAGACTGGTCAGCCAAATTAGACGATGCTCTATGGGCCTACCGAACAGCGTACAAAACCGCCCTCGGATGTACGCCATATCGGTTGGTTTACGCAAAGTCGTGTCATTTACCCGTAGAATTAGAGCACCGCGCCTTTTGGGCCTTACGATTTTTAAACTTCGATCCCCACTCCGTCGGCGATTTTAGAAAATTTCAACTTAACGAACTCGACGAGTGGCGCTCTTACGCGTATGAAAATAACAGACTTTATAAAGAGCGGACGAAGCGTTTACACGATCGACATCTTAGGTACCCAAAAATCTTTAAGCCGGGCGACCAAGTGCTTCTTTATAATTCTCGTTTACGTTTATTCCCGGGTAAATTAAAATCACGTTGGTCTGGGCCTTTTACTGTTTTAGAAGTCTTTTCTTATGGTACTGTTTTAATTTCCCACCCTGATAAGGGTACTTTCAAAGTGAATGGTCAGCGTCTTAAACTGTATTTCTGTGATGATGTCAGTCTCAACCCTGTTAACTCTATCTTTCCGGTCCTGACATTTGATTAATCTGAACTTTATTTTTCTCCTCAACTTTGAACTTTATTCGAACTTTATTTTTAAACAATATTTGGGACACTCTTATTTTGATGCGTCGAGCTCAAACGACGCTTTAAACAAAGGGCGCTATTGGGAGGCAACCCAAGTTATCTTTTTCTGTTTTCTTTATTTTACACTTTTTGCCCCGAATGGCTCCGGCAAGCTGAAACTTCTGCGATCGCCTGCTCCACCGGTTCTGCTTCCATGACAAAGTCGACCAGCCGACGTTTCCTAAAGATCCACAACACAGGCATGGAGGAACGGCATCACTCAGCTTTCCCTGCAAAATAAAACCGGGGAAGTACCTGTTTTTTTTTCCATTCTGTCTTTCATTTCTGTCCTTTACTTTTCTCTCGTTCTCCAACCTCCTTCTCCATTGAGGACAATGTAGATTTTAAGCTTGGGGGAGGACTTCCTCCTTCTTTTTGTTTTGTAAATATCCAAAACATCCAAAAAAAAAAATAATAATGTATATTTATATAGCTGCATTTTGGTATTTCAATAGTACCCCATTTTTATGTTTTATTTTTCGCAAACTTCTTTATAAACAACGTAGTTAATTATAATTTTTCTAATCATTTTTTTTAATCATATTTCACAAGTAAAATGTTGGCCATGCTGTGTTTCTAATTCACGGTAGCATGTTAAGGTAAAATATTTCTCTAAAACGTGCATTTCTATTATGGTTTTTCGTTCTTTATTTTCTTTACTTTCTCTAAAAATTTATCATCCACTATTTTCCTTTTCGTCTTTAGATAATTTTTGTAAGAACAAATTTTGAATAACGTAGTAGATATGAACGATCCAAGTCACATATTATTTTTATTTTCAAGATAATTTCATCAATCTTCTTTTATTATCTCGAACTTGTTTTTTGAAATTTATCGACTCTATGTTTTAAATAAATTTAAAAAAAGCGTGAAAATGATTTAGGCCCTTTTTGTTTACGTTTGAGCTTTCCTACCAACCTAAAATCTTTTACCACTAGTTAGCCGCTTTTGAGCCTTT
Source organism: Platanthera guangdongensis (assembly GCA_039583875.1). NCBI lineage: Eukaryota > Viridiplantae > Streptophyta > Magnoliopsida > Asparagales > Orchidaceae > Platanthera > Platanthera guangdongensis. The sequence goes on from CM077164.1 coordinate 121,445,493, forward strand.
TTTCCAAATTCATTTGATAACTCCACACATCATTTCATTTTCACCAAAGCCTAAATTCCTACCTATCTAATCACGCTAATTTTTTTTGATAGGAAATTTTGTGTTATCTTTGGAGAAATTGTTGAAAAAAGTGTACTGAAAAGCAATGTATTGAAAAAAAAAAGAGAGAAAAAAATGAATGAAAATAATAAACAAAAAAAAGGATAAATAATTATAAAGAAAAACAAAAAAATAAATTTATTTATACATATTTTGTTTAAAATAAATTTTGTTTTTTTTGAAACTCGTTGTTTTGGTTTAGTGTGATTTTTAAGCCTCCATGTTTATATTTGAATTCCACTCCTACTCATATTCCTAAACCAAACGTTTCGGTCCTATTAAGTCCTTTTGATTCACGCTCTTTTTTTTAATTTTATTTAACAACTAAGAAACGAAGAAAAGTAAATCAGTTTTAGTTTTGGATTTAAACTTCGATTTTTGTTATTTAATTGATATAATTATAATGCGTTGCTTGGATCTAGTAATAACTCAATACGTTTTTTTCATTTTCATTGCCTTGCTTAAATCTATTTAAAGAATTTCGTCAAAATTCTGGATGATTTATTTTTATTAAGTAAAGTTTATAAAAGTTAAACCATACCTAAATAATTGTTTTAGATTTACGTTTTACATTCTCCCTGCCAAGAATTTCGCATAGTACTTGTGTGAGTATGATTAAAAGTTTTTGAATTAGTCACTTTTATGATTATCTAGTCTTTATATTTTTTGCTTGGGGATGAGCAAAACTTAAGCTTGGGTGAATTTGATAATACGGTTTGCAGTCAATTTTATTAGGATATTTTCGGGGTTTTAAAGCAAATCATGTCTTGTAAAGTACTTATTTTGATTCCCCTTTGTATATATTTTTGTCGCTAATGCATTTTTCTGCTTTTTGCAGGTTTTCACGGCTTTCAGCCGAAGTTTGCTGTGACACGCCCCAAGGTCACGCCCTACCAGGGCGTGTACCTAGGGCGTGTAACCCAGAGGAATGAAGCAATTGGTCTGAAACTGCATTCCGTGGAAACTTAGTGTACACGCCCTCGGTCACGCCCGTGTCACACCCGACACGGGCGTGTACTAGAGGCGTGTCCCCAGGTTCCGAGGAATCGCCGCAGCGCGCTCGTTTTTCCCGCTCCACCGTCGCACCGAAAGTGTCACGCCCCAGGGTCACGCCTGACCCGGGCGTGACATATGGGCGTGTACTTCAGCAATTCCGCCCGTCACCTCCAGCATTCAATTTCAGCCCAACAAAGTCACGCCTCAAAGAACACGCCCCAGGTACACGCCCTACCAGGGCGTGACTTGTGGGCGTGTACCTCAACTACTTCGTCAGAATTCAATTCCTGCCCGAAAAAGTCGCGCCGAATGTGTCACGCCCCAGGGTCACGCCCGACCAGGGCGTGACAGGGGGGCATGACCTGACCCGAAAAATTCTATAAATAGAGCCCAACTCAAGGGGTTCAGGGACACCTTTTGCTTTGAGAGGGGAGGTTCTGTCCTTTATATTTCTGAACTTTTTAAGCATGTCTTTTCATATTTAGTTCGTAGCTCTAGCTTTATGCTTTCCCTGTATTAGTTCCTAGCTTCGTTCTGTAGTATAATGTTAATGATAGCGTAGTTTACCTTTCCATGCACTTGTAATCTCTAGTTTTCAAGCTGTAAGATCTCTGTTTCCATTAATAAAAGTGTTGTTTTCTCTTTCGTTTCTGTTCTGTTTTCACTATGTTCTTCTACTCATCCCCCCTCTTCCACCTCACCATGATTAACTAATCCTCCATGTACTCGATCTTAATGATCCGAGGTTCGAGTGATTAGGTTATGATGCTTTGAATCTTACCTTTTCTTTTTAGGGTTTAGCTTTGAATTACTCTTGATTTATCATGGGTTGGAGGTATATCATCGATATATACTCTCCACCTTTGCTTTCATTCTGGGCTAGCCGAGAGGCCGAAAGTTTGAAATGAGCACTCAAGAGTAAAGGGAGTTGTTCGCACCCCTCGAGAGAGGCAGACGTTCAAATCTCCCGGGTTGGAGTAAAATCCATTAGAGGGGTTCACCGCGTAAAGCGAGTTTTAGGCCTCCGATTTAGGCGAAAGTCGGTCGGACCTTCCTAAACTCAGTTAGGCACGACCTTCGAGAGAAGTGTGTCAATATTCATGGAACCTCCACGGTCAAGGACCTTTACCCTAATTAGCTTAGGTTTATTTATTGTATTTTTCTAACCACTCTTGCCGAGGTGATTTCTGATCGAGTGCATTTTCCCCTTCATCGTTACTAAGCTTAAGTTAATCGCTCTTTTAGCTCTCTTTAACATTTCATGCAAGTAACTCTCTTTCATTGCAACTAGTTCTCTTCCTTTAATGCGTTTAGCTTTCTTCTAAAAAAACTTAATTTTTCCGTCGATAAAATAATAGATTCCGTGTGAGTAAGCTTTCTCAACTGTTCCCGGATTTCAATACGACACTTGTGTCCCCTAGCTGCATTTCGATAGGTATACTTGCCTTGATGAATTATAAGTTTTGTTATTTTCTCTTTGCAGATATCTAAGAGACAATCAAGTCTCCATCTCGAGTAAGCCCCTCCAACTCGAGTAAACACCTCCATCTCGAGTAAATCGATTTCTACTCGAGTAGTCTGTACAGTCTGAGTTCGGGCATTGTTTTGAGGGTCGAAACGGTGTCATACGAAAACATGGTCAACATGCAATTTGTTCGTCTCGACGATATCTACAACTTTCATGTTCGGCACGTTTTGATTTGAAGTCATTCTAGACCTCTATTTTTGGTTCCCGCGAAACCGCTCGAAATAATCCGTTTTTGACAAAACTTTTTATAAACATTATATATATATATATATTCTTGGACTTAGGTTTTAGAACCAAACTTTATCTTCTCAATTATTTTTCTCCTGAACCAGAGCAGCGAGCAAGAGAGAGAGTTTCTTTTTTGTGAATCTTCTGGTGGCCGTCGACGGTTCTCCGGTGCTCGAAATTTTAAACCGAACATAGATCCGGAAAGCTCTCACCGAGAGCTACGCTATCGTGGTAATTTCTTCCACATTCCTTGAGTTTTTTTTTGTTAGGGTTTTTCGGCCCTAAACCTTTTTTCGCCATTTTGTCTATATGTCAACTTCTCTCGTGTTCTTTTGACCCGATCTACGACGCGGAGCGATTCGGAAAATGTTTTCCGGTACAACCAAGGCAAGTGGTGGTTTTCCTTCGTTGTTCCGTGTCCGGTTTGATGCTAACCGTTATGCCTTTGTTCCTTAAATTTCTTGCCTTTTTGTGTTGTCTTTCCAAACTATGGTTATGTTTAGTCCTTCTTGAAGATCATTCAAAAAAATTATAAAATCTAGTCATGATAATTTCAATCTTGACTAGGTGCGTACAATCGTCCTTAGAATGTTTTATCGGTGAATTAAATTGTTTCGTCTATCGTTGTTGGACGTGTTAGTGTCTATATAGGATTTTAAATCATTTCTAAAGGTTGATCAACAGTGTCTTTAATCTAGAAATGTCATGTAGAATCTGATGTGTCAAGTCTCGAGATGTTGATGTTGTGGTTTCTTTGGTTTTTCCTTGGTTTCGGGAGTTAGTGGGCGTGATCACCTCCGCAAGGTTGTTTCCATTATTAGTACCTTTTGGAACTCTACCGGTGTTTTGGGCATCTGCGGTGTATGGTGGAGTGTTGAATCTCTCCTGCAGTTAAATGGATTTAATCTTCGTGAGGGGTGTGTCCAGCTAAGTTACCATCTCGCCCGTGTTTTTAGGTAGAGTGACCATAAGTGGTTAATAAATGTTATGGATTTTCTTCCTTATGATTTACTCATGTTCGTCACCTTATTGCCTTGTGCATATGGTGTGTTTGCAATGTACGTGACGATTCACGTAAGTGTTCCTTTCCTGTTTGATGCTTACTTCGTACTTTATGTCAGTATTTTTTGTCTTGGGTTGGTACCCCTTTTGACCTTTGTTTACCTTTGCTTAATTTTTTTACCACCATTTGTACCTACTTGCTGAGACGTTCTGTTTTTTTTGGAATGCCTTAGGTTCAGAGCCATAGCAGGTAGTGGAGCTGGTTTTGTACTCTCTTAACGGCAGTTTTAGTGGAGGTTTCGCACCTCGCAATAGCGAGGTAGTTGTCATTCAGTTTTTTTCTTTTTCCTAGTTCAGACATACTGTTTTACTGTGGGATCGTGTCAGATTGTTGACGCCCACAGAGTTGTTGATTTTGCCACTTGCTAGCTGATGTGGTTTTCTTCTTCTTTGATTTGGATTACTTGCTTTCTAGGAAGATTTATTGCTAGGACTTCATGTTAGATATTTTTAAGCTTATAAAAACTTATTTTTAGTAAAGAACCCATGCAGTCTTCTTATTTTGGGCTGAGGTAGGTGAGAGACCATTGCTTGGTCCGGAAGCCCTTGAGGAGATGAATTGTACTGTGACTCATATTCGAGAGAAGCTCCGAATAGCACAAGAGCGTTATGATAAATATGCTATTCGACGAAGGGTTGATCTGGAGTTTGCCGTTGGAGACTTTGTTTTTCTGAATGTTTCTCCGATGCCAGGTGTAAAAAGATTTGGAAGGAACCACAAGTTAGACCCCCGGTATGTGGGACCTTTTCAGATTTTGGAGCGCATTGGAGTGTCAGCTTATCCACTGGAATTACCTGCTACCTTCCCTGGTGTCCACGATGTGTTCCATGTGAGCTAATTGTGGAAGTGTGTTCATAGTGATCGTCAACTTCTTGACTCGGTGCCCTAGATTCATCCCAATCTTTCGTATGTGGAAGAGCCTATCCGCGTTTTGGAATCTCTAGATCGAGTGTTGCGGAGGAAGACCATTCCTATGGTCAAGGTTCTTTGGAGAAACCAGGACGTCGAGAGCGCGATGTGGGAATTGGAATTAGCGATGAGATAATCTCATCCGCAACTCTTCTCCTAGTTCTGGTATGTCTCTATGTTTTAGTTTGTGTTTAAATTTCCTGATTTTAGTTTGGTTTTGGAGTTGTGATAAGTTTCGGGACGAAACTTTCTTTTAGGGGAAGTGACTGTAACGCACCTATTTTTTTTCGCTGATTTAATTGGATTGGTATCGTCAAATTTATGACGTCTTAGCGTTACTTTTAACGTCGAGTTTACGGCGCAACGCCGTTAAGGCATTTTCTCGTCTGTCCGATCGAGTCGGCCAATTTCTTGAATTTCTGCTGTAATCGGCAATTTTTGCATTTGAGATTTAAGTTGAGTAATTTTGGACTTGCACGTGAAGTTTCATCGCAATCCGAGCATTTTTGGAGTCTCGGCGCGCGATTGAAGTTTTGATTAATTTATGTTCATCACATACTTGGAAAATTTATATCTCGGGAATGACTCGTCGGATTTTTATTTTGACTTTGCCATTGCGTTCGTAGCGTCAGTGTTCGCCTACGGTGAAAATTTCATTTTATTTGGCTCACGTTCGGGCCCCCGTTTTGAACTCGTGTTTCATTTTATTCGGCTCGCCGTTCTTCTTCTTCTCGAGTGAATTCTCTCGAGTACTGCCTAATTCGACTCAAGTACTTGTTTTTTCCTCTCGAGTAGCTGCTTTCTCCTCTCGAGCACCTGTGTTATCTCTCTCGAGTACCCGTTCATTCATCCCGAGTGGTTCATTTCAGTTTCTATTCGGGAGCCTTTTTGAGGGTCCAAATGACGTCATATGTAAAAATGGTCAACATTAAATATGTTCATCTCGACGAGATCTACAACTTTCATGGTGGGAACTTTTTGATTCGGAGCCGTCTTCAACCTCTACTTTCGGTTTTCCCAAAACTGCTCGTAAATAAGCCGTATTATTGAATTCTACTCGAGTATCTTTGATCTACTCGAGTACTATTGTTGTACCTCGAGTATAATTGTTGTTTTACTCGAGTAATATTGAATGCTCTCAAGTCCTACTGATTTTACTCGAGTAGTTTAAGTTTCTCTCGAGTACTTTGCCCTCATTCTCGAGTAGTTTTATTCATCTCGAGTAGTTCCCTATTGTTTTCGTTCGGACGCCATTTTGAGTGTCAGCATGATGTCGTATGAATAAATGGTCAACATGAACTTTGTTCGGCTCGACGAGTCATGTTGGGTACCTTTTCATCTGGAGCCATCTTAGACCTCCATTATGGATTTTCCCGAAACTGCTCATAGATATCCCATTCGACTTATCCACTCGAGTTCTATGCCTTCTATCTCGAGTAGACCTGATATACTCGAGTTCTATGCCTTTTATCTCGAGTACCTATGACTATCTCGAGTTCCCCAAGCCTCCAACTCGAGTCTCCATCTCGAGTAAGCCCCTCCAACTCGAGTAACCCCTCCATCTCGAGTAAATTGATTTCTACTCGAGTAGTCTGTACAGTCTGAGTTCGGGCATTGTTTTGAGGGTCAAAACGGTATACGAAAGCATGGTCAACATGCAATTTGTTCGTCTCGACAATATCTACAACTTTCATGTTGGGCACGTTTTGATTTGAAGTCATTCTAGACCTCTATTTTTGGTTCCCGCGAAACCGCTCGAAATAATCTGTTTTTGACAAAACTTTTTATAAACATTATATATATATATATATATATATATATATATATATATATATATATATATATATATATATATATATATATATATATATATATATATATATATATATATATATATATATATATATATATATATTCTTGATCTTAGGTTTTAGAACCAAACTTTATCTTCTCAATTATTTTTCTCCCGAACCTGAACAGCGAGCAAGAGAGAGAGTTTCTTTTTCGTGAATCTTCTGGTGGCCGTCGACAGTTCTCCGGTGCTCGAAATCTTCAACCGAACATAGATCCGGAAAGCTCTCACCGAGAGCTACGCTATCTTGGTAATTTCTTCCCCATTCCTTGAGTTTTTTTTGTTAGGGTTTTTCGGCCCTAACCATTTTTCCGCCATTTTTGTCTATATCTCAACTTCTCCCGTGTTCTTTTGCCCCGATCTACGACGTGGAGCGATTCGGAAAATGTTTTCCGGTACAACCAAGGCAAGTGGTGGTTTTCCTTCGTTGTTCCGTGTCCGGTTTAATGCTAACCGTTATGCCTTTGTTCCTTAAATTTCTTGCCTTTTTGTGTTATCTTTCCAAACTATGGTTATGTTTAGTCCTTCTTGAAGATCATTCAAAAAAATTATAAAATCTAGTCATGGTAATTTCAATCTTGACTAGGTGCGTACAATCTTCCTTAGAATGTTTTATCGGTGAATTAAATTGTTTCGTCTATCGTTGTTGGACGTGTTAGTGTCTATATAGGATTTTAAATCGTTTCTAAAGGTTGATCAACCGTGTCTTTAATCTAGAAATGTCATGTAGAATCTGATGTGTCAAGTCTCGAGATGTTGATGTTGTGGTTTCTTTTGTTTTTCCTTGGTTTCGGGAGTTAGTGGGCGTGATCACCTCCGCAAGGTTGTTTCCATTATTAGTACCTTTTGGAACTCTACCGGTGTTTTGGGCATCTGCGGTGTATGGTGGAGTGTTGAATCTCTCCTGCAGTTAAACGGATTTAATCTTCGCGAGGGGTGTGTCCAGCTAAGTTACCATCTCGCCCGTGTTTTTAGGTAGAGTGACCATAAGTGGTTAATAAAGGTTATGGATTTTCTTCCTTATGATTTACTCATGTTCGTCACCTTATTGCCTTGTGCATATGGTGTGTTTGTAATGTACGTGACAATTCACGTAAGTGTTCCTTTCCTGTTTGATGCTTACTTCGTACTTTATGTCAGTATTTTTTGTCTTGGGTTGGTACCCCTTTAGACCTTTGTTTACCTTTGCTTAATTTTTTTACCACCATTTGTACCTACTTGATGAGGCATTCTGTTTTTTTTGGAATGCCTTAGGTTCAGAGCCATAGCAGGTAGTGGAGCTGTTTTGGACTCTCTTAACGGTAGTTTCAGTGGAGGTTTTGCACCTCGCAATAGCGAGGTAGTTGTCATTCAGTTTTTTTTCTTTTTCCTAGTTTAGACATACTGTTTTACTGTGGGATCGTGTCAGATTGTTGACGCCCACAGAGTTGTTGATTTTGCCACTTGCTAGCTGATGTGATTTTCTTCTTCTTTGATTTGGATTACTTGCTTTCTGGGAAGATTTATTGCTAGGACTGCATGTTAGATATTTTTAAGCTTATAAAAACTTATTTTTAGTAAAGAACCCATGCAGTCTTCTTATTTTGGGCTGAGGTTGGTGAGAGACCATTGCTTGGTCCGGAAGCCCTTGAGGAGATGAATTGTACTGTGACTCATATTCGAGAGAAGCTCCGAATAGCACAAGAGCGTTATGAGAAATATACTAATCGACGAAGGGTTGATCTGGAGTTTGCCGTTGGAGACTTGGTTTTTCTGAAAGTTTCTCCGATGCCAGGTGTAAAAAGATTTTGAAGGAAACACAAGTTAGACCCCCGGTATGTGGGACCTTTTCAGATTTTGGAGCGCATTGGAGTGTCAGCTTATCCACTGTAATTACCCGCTACCTTTCCTGGTGTCCACGATGTGTTCCATGTGAGCTAATTGTGGAAGTGTGTTCATAGTGATCGTCAATTTCTTGACTCGGTGCCCCAGATTCAGCCCAATCTTTCGTATGTGGAAGAGCCTATCCGTGTTTTGGAATCTCTAGATCGAGTGTTGCGGAGGAAGACCATTCCTATGGTCAAGGTTCTTTGGAGAAACCAGGACGTCGAGAGCGCGACGTGGGAATTGGAATTAGCGATGAGATAATCTCATCCGCACCTCTTCTCCTAGTTCTGGTATGTCTCTATGTTTTAGTTTGTGTTCAAATTTCCTGATTTTAGTTTGGTTTTGGAGTTGTGATAAGTTTCGGGACGAAACTTTCTTTTAGGGGAAGTGAATGTAACGCACCTGTTTTTTTTCGCTGATTTAATTGGATTGGTATCGTCAAATTTATGATGTCTTAGCGTTACTTTTAACGTCGAGTTGACGGCGCAACGCCGTTAAGGCATTTTCTTGTCTGTCCGATCGAGTTGGTCAATTTCATGAATTTCTGCTATAATCGGCAATTTTTGCATTTGAGATTTAAGTTGAGTAATTTTGTACTTGCACGTCAAGTTTCATCGCAATCCGAGCATTTTTGGAGTCTCGGCGCGCGATTGAAGTTTTGATTAATTTATGTTCATCACATACTTGGAAAATTTATATCTCGGGAATGACTCGTTGGATTTTGATTTTGACTTTGCCGTTGCGTTCGTAGCATCAGTGTTCGCCTACGGTGAAAATTTCATTTTATTCGGCTCGCGTTCGAGCCCCCGTTTTGAACTCGTGTTTCATTTTATTCGGCTCGCCGTTCTTCTTCTCCTCTCGAGTGTAGAACAGATTCTCAGGTCGACGTTCTTGGAGCGTAGAATCAGTTGTTTATATTCAGTATTTTCTTCGCAGAGCTCAGGTCGACGAACAGGATTCCTCAGGTCGACGTTCTCTGAGTGCAGGTCGATGAAATCTATTCCCTGGTCGACGAATTCTGTAAGCTGTACGTTCTTTGTTCTTTCCTTATCTGTTCCCTCTCTATTATTATTTTAAGTCATAAATTTCCTGAGTAATCAATGCTTATATTCCCTATGAATATAGCCATTTCTGGCTGCATTGGTTATGGTATTAATCAGAGGATTTATTTGACATATTTCTCGGGACAGTTAGGGAAACGAGTAATGACAGATATGTTATCTGTTTTCCTTCCCAGTTTTCCAACAGGGCATTAATTGCAGTTATTCAAATTTCGAAGGAAGATTGGTTGTCAAAGAGAATATAAAGAGAATATTTTTTTGAAAAGAAGACAAAGACTCAGAACAGTAACATATTTCTTTCAGAGTAGAAAAATTGTAGAGAGATATTCTTAGCAAGAGCAGAAACTTCACAGCAACTCTAAATCGCCATCTCTCACTTTGCTCTCAAGAAGATAGAAGAAGAACAACACAAACTAATCAAGAGTCTTCTTCATCTTCTCCTTCCCGGAATTTGCTGAGACAATATAGATGCATCTGTCTAAAGTTCCTGGATCTGCTTTACACAAGATGAAGACCTACGCACTCCTGAACAAAGCTTCTCAATCCTGAACAATTCTACATCTCAAGGGGAGATTTGACAAGATGTGGAATCCACACAAAGTCTTCTCAAAGTGTTTTTGAGAAAAGAGAAGACTAACATCACTTTCTTTCCCATCCCACTGTATAGTGTTTTAACTCCCTTCAAAAGTTAACCTGGTTCACAAGTCACCTTCCAAAAGACTTGAGTTTGGTTTTTGGGCGCCTGATCAAAAGCTCAAAGGGTTACAATATCTCCCTTCAAATAGATATTGTGGTGGCAGTCACCTGATCAAAACCTGTAGTGGATTCCTACCATGGTGGTAGAAGAATGGATGTACCCAGTTGGAGAACTACTATAAAATTCTTGTGTTGTCTCTGTGTTTGTTGTTTTCCTTTTGTCTTGTGTTTTGGTAGCTTAGTGCTGTTTTTCTTTGCTTTTGTTAACTTCTCTTAGCTATTATTATATCACCTATTTTATCAATCAACTTTATAATTGTAAAAAGTTACAAATTAATTTTTAATTAACTCTATTCATCCCCCCCCTCTAGAGTTAACCAATGATTACTCTCCCTTTCCTTTCATGCAGCTAAGTCCACATGCGTTGAGTGGAGCAAGCTCACTCAACGCTAGAGGTAATGAAGAATGTTGGCAAGCTGGAAAAGTGGCCAAGTCCATAGGCGTTGAGTGAAGTCAACTTACTCAACGATATACAGCAAAAAGCTGTGAGACAGGCTAAAGCAGTAGAAGCCTAAGGAGAAATGAGCAGAAAAGTGGCTAAGTCCACAGGCGTTGAGTGAAGTCAACTCACTTAATGCCAAACAACTAAAGGCAAAAATGGCCAAGTAGTTTGGCATTGAGTGATGAAGACACACTCAACGCCATACAACAAAATATATCTCATCGAATTGAGTTCAGAATTCGTCGAACTGAGTTCAGAGTTCGTCGAGCTGAGATCAGCTTGATGAACTATGCTCAGAGTTTGAGAATATGAGTTAGTCGAACTAAGTTCAGAATTCGTCGAACTGAGTTCAGAGTTCATCAAGATGAGTTCATCCTTCATCGAACTAAGCTCAGAGTTTGAGAATCCGAGGAAAAAAATTGGCCAAGACAAAAGGCGTTGAGTGAGGCGTGCTCACTCAATGCTCTTAATGCATAAGATGCAGAAAGCTTTTTCAAGGCAAAAAGCATTCAGCGATGAAGACACACTCAATACTCTCGACGCCAGAGAAGAAGGAAGATTTTGCTAAGGCAAAAAAGTGTTGAGTGAGGCTTGTTCACTCAACGCTCTCAACGCCAAGAGGCTATAAAATAAGCTAATGCAAAAAGAGTTGAGTGAAGCTTGCTCACTCAACGTTGTCAACGCCTAAAGGCAGAAAAGTAGCCTAAGTGTTTTGGCATTGAGTGTAGCTCACTCACTCAGCACCTGGATAGACAGAAATCTGTATAAGTGTTTTAGCGCTGAGAGAGGCTTGCTCACTTAACGCCTATACTAATGTTGGTTGATTTTTGGCTAAGTCCACAGCTGGTGACGTTGGAAAGTTAACTAGTCAACAAGATTCAAATTAGTGGTAGGATGGCTACAGTACGCGATAATTATGGTCGCAGACCTACTGTACAACAGTTGGCATTAAAGCAAGGTTGCTGCAACCATTAAATGTGTGCGGCCCACTTCTCAAAGAGCCGTTGGGTCATAATCAATAAAAGAGAAAGGCTTTACAGAGGGAGATAGCTTTTGAGAGGAGCCATCAGGTCGTTCTTCTTTACCGCCATTGTTGCTGTGTTGAAGACCAAGAAGCTCAAGTGAGCAAGACGAAGAGCAAAAAGAAGTTAGCTGATAATCTTCTTCATCGACAATCAACAAGTTTAGAGTTAAACTCTAAGGAAAAGAAAGCAGCCAAGGCCTAACCCCAACTGCAGGATCTGTGATCTCAAGATAGATAGTTGGTGTCATTCTCACCTGCACCAGCAAGCAAGTTCATAGTATTTCTCTGAGGAAAGAGGAACCTGCCATGGGCCAACCCTTGCTGCAGGTCCTTCACATTTCCAGCTATACAACTAATAGCCTGAAGATCTTTTTCTATAAGTTGTGAAGAGGAAAAAGCTTGAAGAAGCAGAGATCTGAAAGAATGCTCAGATGACTATTCCTTGGTAGTCAATGTTGGGGCTGAATACCTCAGCCCAGGAAAGAAAGAATGGGCAGAACATGTTTCTACAAGTTGCTTCTAGCACAAGTATCCTTGTTGTTGTGAAGAAGTTGAGCTGAGAAACCTTCAGCTCAGTTACAGCTAGTATTATTGCAGTAACTTCACAACTACAGCTGGAAATATAGCTGGTACTATGAAGAAGAAGTTAGGACTAAGTATTTCTTGGTTCAGTAAAGGTGGACTCAGAAAATAATTTTATGTAGTCATAGTTGGGCTAAGTTTATCTCAGTCAAGAAGCTTGACACAGAGAAACATCTCTTGTGTTAAGAGTAACCACATAACCCACTTACACCCTGTAGGATCCTGTTGGATCTGAGCTATAGGGCTTAATAACCTGAGGTAGGTGTTTAATTAATCACCGAGTTGTAGGTGCCTAGAAGGGCACTGAGGTAGGTATATGCTGGTTACTAAGCTGTAGGAGTGCTGCAGTACTCTAAGAGTAGGGTTGTGTGCCTGAAACTATAGGGGTGAGAAGCCTGAGCTATAGGCCTATGTGTAAGGCTGAGGTAGGTGGATTGAGGGTCATTGAGTGTAGGAGCGTTGTAGAGCTCTGAGGTAGGAACCTGTTGGTTCTGAGGTAGGTGTCCTGAAAACGATACTGAGCGTAGGAAATTACTGAAGTTCTGAGTGTAATGCTGAGGGCCTGAGGTGTAAGCTCAGAGGAGCATATTTGGAGGAATTTGGCCTTGTCTAACAAGAGTTAGAAAGGTGAGAGAGACAGTGGATTTACCCTTGTTAGGGGAACCACTATAAATCTGTGTGTGCTGTTTTGTGTTATTTTCTTTATTGTAGGTTGCATGTCTTGAAAGCAGAATTGAATAAACTAATAAAGCACCTAAAGTAAGGAAAATAAAACATAGTCACTAAGGACTAATAAACCTATTCACCCCCCCCCCCTCTACGTGATTTAGCTATCCTTGAAAACAAATACTTTCAATAATAGAACATCTCTTTTAGTCTCCATGCTCAGCCACAACTAGAATTTGTTTCTAGAAAAACCTTCAACATCCTACAATGTTAGAAACTAGACTTTCAGAACATATAGCTCACCAAGATCCATCTCCAGCGATATCCACTACCGCCTGGCGATACCCATAGTTATCAAAACCATGGTATTCTCGGTGTATTTTCCTGGAGTGCATCTCTAGTACTTCTTGCTACTCAATTTAGAGGCACAACCCCTCGGAATCCATAACAACACGGTTATACTCGGAGTCTCCTCCGACACGTAAATTAAAACATCACCAATCTAGACCAACCTGTCCGGATGGGCTTCACACAACATCCCTATTTCGTACTACGATTCTGGGATTTTATATTCAAGACAACCTGGGCATATCACGTATCAACCCATCGGAATTCACTTCACTTTCCACCCTTTGGTGGAAGATTCCATTCACATGTAAATGTAGGAGTTCACTTGTTTAAGAAGGAAGATTGTTACCCTTGTAGATTGTTTCGGAGCCATGATAAAGACTTCTATCCAGATGGAAAGGATGACCTCACTTTTCTCTTCACAAATCTTGCTTCAGCTCGTAAATCCAACAACGGGATCTCCTTCACCAAGCTTCCAAAGCTCAGCCTTCAGCCCCTCTTCTTCCTTCCTTTCAAGAGCTTTATGAGATTGATGAGAGAATAAGAGAAGGAAAAATGATAAAATAATATCATCCATAGCTTTTATCTGAAAGTTACCGTCGTGCGTTATCTGCTATCGCCGCATGGTATCATAGGCAGTGGCTGCTTAGCCTAATTGACATCGCTCTGCCGCTCAAAACTGCCTCTGCCTTTCTGAAACATGGTCAGCTATTGCTGGTGTAACCTCACTACCGTCGGGCATTACCGTTCAGAGATGTACTGTTAATTTTATCCAGCTATCGCCATGCAATAGCTCACTACTGCCATGTGGTATGCTCTCAACGATACGTCTAGCGCATTCAGTTCGGCTAGTGGTATCTATAACACCCCAAAAAAGGCGTTTGCGAGAACAGGATAAAAGTCGACCTAGGCTCGACGAAAATCATCGAGCGGAGCTCGACGAAAATGTTGATCGTCGAGCGAATCTCGACGATTATGGCCTGTTATGTGAAATTTTTCCCATTCGATGAACTAAAGCCTGTTTGACGAACTTACTCCCGACCAACGAAGTTCGTTGGACAAAATTAGCCCGTTCGATGATTTGTCGAAAAAGGAAGATATGGTCGAGTGGTGACTCGTGTCAGGTGGCTGATGAGCTGTTTGTAGGCGGTGTATGACTTTTCAGTTTAAACCCGAGCCGTTGATTTTACTGTGTGGCTGGAGTGAAACCAGAAACCACTTATGCAGAGGGATTGGAATCAGGAAATTATTATTTCCTTTTCTCTCTCTCTTCCTTGTGTTCTAGTTCTGGAGCAGAAAAACTTACTGCTCGATCTTGGGTTTGCTGAAATTGCTGGAGTCGATCTTGTGATTGGAATTAGGATCTGAAGCTCGATTAGAGAATTGGAAAGTGAGACGCTCATTTCCATCAGTGTAGAAAATCTTTATCATGGCTCCGAAGAGAACTTCAAGGGTAACAAATTTCTCATGGACAAATGAAGTCCTCAATATGCATATTTGCATGGATCCCCTCACCCAAAGGTGAAAAAGGGTGTATTCCAATGGGTATATCAGTTTGATCCCCATATATTGCTGCATTTAGATCCGGAAATGTAGAGTACAAAATAGGAATGTTGTGAGAAGCCCATCTGGACAAGTTGGCCTAGATTGGTGATGTTTAATTTGCGTGCCGGAGAAGACTCCGTGGATGAGCGCGTGACGTACGTGGGAAATCCGCGGTCTAGGGGTGTGCAAGATGCTGCATCAAAGTATTGGAAGCGTTTCCAGGAAAACACCCAGAAAATATCATAATCTAGAGGACTGTTGATATCGCCAGGCGATAGAGAGTATCGCCAGGAGATAGCTCCTAGTGAGCTGGAAGTTTGTATGACCTGTCTTGAAGAGACCTAGGGGTCACTGTATGTAAGGCTGTGTGCTTAAGTTGCATGGCTTGTGGTGGGCGCCAACCCAAAATGGACAAAGTCGTGTGGCTTGTGATGAGTTGAGCCATAAATTCCAACTACTATGCCATTAAGTTAAGTACCTCTGAACGACTGGGTCATCAAGTTAAGTACATATGAAAGGGAAGTTGGTCGTCAAGTTAAGTATCTCTGAACGACGTGGTAATCAAGTTAAGTACCTATGAATGACAAAGTTACCGTTAAGCCATGGACCTTCGAACGGTGATGGTACACGGGGGAGCTCGGTACACCGAAAATGTGCTCTGTGTGCATGGGGCGTGTGGTCGTTGGGCCAACGCCTATGGTGAATGGTGCTTAAATGCAGTTTGTTGTTTCCACTATATATATATTATGCCTTGTTTGCATGGATGGAGAAATCTCGCACCGATTAAGGGGTGGGATCACTAAAAACGGGTCATTAAAATATTGACCATTGCTTTATTTGTCACATTTTGGTGTGCCCTTTTGTGAAGGTGCTGAGGAGCCAAGTTGGAAGTAGCGGGCTGATGCCCATGTACTGGAATTGGCTGGCCCTTGAAGGCCCAAAGGCGAACTTTAATGTTTCTTGTGTGGCCGACCTGCATGCCGATGTACGAAGTCACTTTTGTTAAATGAACCAGTTGTAATAAGGCTACGACCAAAACATGTGTTATGTATAAATATATATATATATATATATATATATATATATATATATATATATATATATATATATATATATATATATATATCATTCCTGTTGTGTACTGGAAATTCATAACCGATATGGGTTCATAAACTAGAATGCTCTGAGTTAGGGTGCGTTCATCTTTGAACTTGGATTCAGAAACAACTTGTAATTTACTTACCTGTCCGTGCTATATGGCCTCGGGCCCCGGCCAGACCTTCTATCATATGATATACGATGGATGGGGTTGTTACAGTATCGATGTGCGATACCTTTCTACCGCTCCGCGGTACCTACCTGAAATGAAGGTTGATGTAATTCAGCAGGATACTACTGGCGTTAACACTACCACCGGATGGTAACTCCCATAAGTCAATGCCTTCCCTTTTTCAGGAAATTTGGGGCATTACATTTCGAGTCTGCAACACTGAGGCTTTGACTACATAGAGTTCTGTCAACACTTTTCCATTTCTGGCATTGAGTGAAGCGTGTTCACTCGACACTTTTGGACTTAGCCAACTTTCTGCTTGTTCAGCACTATATCTTGAGTCTAACTATCATTGTGACTTTGGCTGCCTGTCTAATTGATGAGTCCAAATTTTACACTGATTTTTGGACTCATCTGGGACAGTTTTATCATCTTAGCACTACACTTGAGAGCCATAACTGCTTATATTTGCTTACATGCCTATTTCATGATTAAGTGCACTATAGGCCCGTTTCTATGTGCTTTATTTGTTTTTGTGTTTTTGTTGTTCTTTATACTTGTCTTGGGAATGTGGTGTGCACGTTTGGTGGCCTATCTGCCTCTTCTGCTGGTGCAGGGTTCGTGTGCGTGCTCCGGAACCGCTCGGGAGACCCCGACGATGCAGGAATACTGCGCACGACCACTGGACTTATTGTGCACGACCACTGGTCGTGCGCCACCGATCGTGCGCATTATATTCTCATTTTTCCTAATTCAGCCCGGCTATTTGCACGAGCACTGTCCGTAGTACGCACGACCACTGGTCTTGCGCCACTGCTCGTGCGCGTTTACCCCTTGCTTTCTGCAAATCTGTCCCTGCCAATCGCGAGATCAATGGATTTAGTGCGCACGACCACTGGTCGTGCGCCACTGATCGTGCGCTCTACTTTTGCTGCCTCCGTATTTAAGGCCCTCCTCCGCGATTTAGGTCAACCCCCATCATTTTGCTGCGATCAGGGAGTGCGCAAGAATCGCCATTTTACTTCTCCAGCTGCTCCATCACCTCAACCTTCATCGGGAGTCCATAGCCGACTATTCCGAAGCTTTTCAAACTCTCCGGTGAAGCCCCCAGCCATTGACGACTTCAACTCCAAGCTTTCCACGAGAGTTGGTGAAGAAGACAACCTAGAGAACGGACTCAAAGGCCTTCGAGGTGACAGCTCGTTGGTAACGGA
This sequence comes from Platanthera guangdongensis, assembly GCA_039583875.1. Lineage (NCBI taxonomy): Eukaryota > Viridiplantae > Streptophyta > Magnoliopsida > Asparagales > Orchidaceae > Platanthera > Platanthera guangdongensis. The sequence continues at coordinate 121,462,942 of CM077164.1, forward strand.
AGCCTCCTCGGACTTAGCCCGGAAGTGGATTGACAACTCGTTATTCCGGCCACGACCTACTGTGGATCTTCACTCTCTTTTGGTGTACTCCTCTTCCCCTTCCTCTGTAGTATGGAATGATTTAACATTGTAATGAACATCAAGTTTTATTTTATATCTAATGGGATGTTTGTAGATTTCTTATGCTTGTGAGTAGTGTTTGTGAATGCGCCTCGCTCACTCCACATCCACTCCATACCTTTGTCTCACCCGATTGCACTCCACACAAGAACACTTCCATCCATTAGCTTTCCGTCCACTCGCCCAACCAAAGTTCGGCATCGCGGCCGAAACACACACTTCACCTTGCGAAGCGGTGCCTTCGACCCGCATAACTTTTATTAGTTTATTAGATCAAACAACCACAATCTCTCAAGTCCCCTTTTTACTCTTTTTCTAAGTATAACCCTCATACCAAAATTTTCTGAACTGTTGCCGCTCTATGCTAATTGTATTCCTCAAGAGACCGACACTCAGGGATTTATTCCTAAACTTTCTTACTTGTGCGACCGGTGCGCTTGCCAATTTACATGCATCAAGTTTTTGCCGCCGTTGCCGGGGAATGCAACTATAGAGCGACTCCGGATGACTAAGAATTTTGTTATAAGAGTTGTATTATTTTGTTTTGATCCTTTTTCTCTTGTGTTGTTATTCTGTCAGATGGAATTGTTAGTTTTATTCGCAGAATCTATGCCAAGTAGTTGTATCCTTTATATTTGAAATCTCCGCAATGTGGGCCAATATCAATATCCGTTGCCATCATTGTGGAGACATCTCTCATGCTAGCGACAGATGCCCTCAGAAGTATAGTAGACAGGAAATTCAAGAATCTACATATCATAGACATAAGCCAGTTAGCTACCGACCCACGGAGCCATTGCCGCACTACTTTTAATCGGCTACAGCACCTGTTGCACCGCCGAAGCCGGCTAAGCAGTGCCTTTTTTGTCGAAGCTGGGATCATGCATTGAAGGATTGGGCCGCTTATCTAGATGAGCTAGAAGTGGATGACGAGCCGGATTTTCGGATTATCTCCACTTCAACCTTGGGCAGCATCCCTTTTGTATCGGGGTATGCACCATTGCCATCTCTATGTTATGGAGAAGTCATCCCAGGTATGTGCACCGATACATGTGCTTATCCCCATTCCGACACTGCTATTTATACTCCTGAAGTGCATACATCACCTAGCATAGAATCTATTAGTTGTGGAGAGCCAGCGCTCAACATCCTACCGAGCTTCGTGCCTTCACCTTCTTCTTTGCATAGCATTCTTTCTTCTTCTGACAGTGCTGTTGAGGTTGATTTGCAGGTGGAAATTAGTATTTCCAGCAATCTATTAGATCTAGTCGAGGAGTACGACTCCGTGGCCGAGGTTGCAACCTTTACCCCATGTGAGGATGCCCGAGGCATAGACGAGGCAGATGCAGCTTTAGAACATTCTTGCATCAGCCTAGACAGCTGTATGGAAGTACCCACAATTCCACTGACGGGGGATTACTCTGGGACCATCCCCAAGATCGAGGTTCCTTTATGTTATTCTTATAGTTTATTTCTTGTCCCCGCTCTCGTGTCTACTTCCATGCAGGACCACATCGTGGAATCGGTCCATTCAGTGCAAGGGCCTGTAATGCGGCCGAGGAATTATTGTGACCAGATGCAGGTGGAGTTGGAGCCAATGAGCTTCACAAGTTACTTTCTGCCCATGCCTGACACATATGACAGGTATACGTATATATGTATTGGGGCTTATGTTCTGTCTTCGTTCCGGTACCCGCTACCACAGCGCGACCATGAACCTCTGCCTTAGCATTTCCAGTTTCATTCGCCAATCAATTAGGAAATGCTCAGATTTTGAATAAGTCATGTTGGGAGACAATAAACCCAACAGTTATCTAGGGTAATGTTTCTTTTGTTTAAATTTATGTTTGAATTTAATTATATGGGTGTGGTAGCCCAGGTGCATGATGAGCTCTCTGTTGCACCACGTGGTCAGTAGTGTGAAATGGACTGAAAACTCGGGCGTGTGAAAAATTTCACTGCGCACGACCTCTGGTCGTGCGCACTACTTATCAGCGCACGACCACTGGTCGTACGCATGCCCAGTTTCTTTAAATTCCAGTCCGTTGTCCACTGTGTGTGTGCCCTTATCTCCCACTTGGTCTGCTGCGCGTGCGTTGTCGACGCTCATCCTATTCCGATTCCTCTCCGGTGGTCCGGCTCTCTCTCCTCCGGTAGGCTCCCTCAATTTCAGATCTCTCTTCCTCATTGTGCTGTAATGGAGCCTGGACGCCGCCATGTAGTAAAGGCTTACCAATAATCCGGTCGTGCTTCGGCAACCCCTGCTCAGATCTTGGGGAGAATGGGAACCTTCTCAAAGGCAGAGCATACTCAACGCTACAATTCCTTGAAGGACAAGCCATCCCTCTCTCAGCAGCTTGTTGACTGGAACGAGCTGCGTTCAATTGGGGATGACGGTGCATTAGCAAAGACTGTGCTCATTCTCTACTCCTTCGATTTTTGGAGCAAGTTGTTCGAGTGTGACGAGCTTGGATACCGAGAATTGACGTTGGAGTTCCTTTCCACATTCACTTGGGAGACAACGGCGGACAACTGCTATTTCCCCACTTGTTCCTTCCGGATGATGGGAAATGTCTTCACTGTCACATTGCCGGAGCTTGCCATTCATGCAGGCGTCTATACCGAGGCGGAGGCATCCTAGATTAACTTCCCCGAGTTGTGCTATTATTTTCCATAGGGTGTGACTCCGCGTGCCGCTTGGCATTCTCTGACCGGAGGGAACGAGGATTACGTCGCCCGCCGTGCCAAATCAATGAAGATTGTCTCCCACGCTCTAAGGTTTATGCAGCATTTGCTTAGTCACTCATTCACCGCTAGGTCCCTGAGCAAGATTGTGGTGGGGTGGCAGGATTTGATTTCCTTATTTAGTATGCAGCAGCAGTATCCCATCCATCTGAGGTATATGCTGGCCTATTTCTTCCACCACGAAGCCACTTATGGCCTCGCGGGCACCATCGGGGGTGCTTACTATATTACCCGCATCGCCAAAAGTTTGGGAGTTTGGAGCAAGCTACCTCCTATGGTGCAGGCCACTGCCCCTTCCATGATCTCCAGGGCCAACCTGGTGAGTTGTCATTTGCTGCGTGTGGTTGGGAGAAACTGTGGCCGGAAGTTTATCATCCGCATGCCTGCTGATGTGCCTGCGGGTAGAGATGAAGAGGAAGATGAAGGAGAGCTGGGTGAATCTTCCGCTATGGGTAGGCGCAGTGCGGGAGTGCCACCGCAGTAGAGTCGGCAGCAACTGAGGCCTCCCGTAAAGCATAAGGGGAAATCTAGCCGCCAGTTCGGCTCAACTCAAGAGAGGGGCGTCCCATATTTGTCTGAGCGCCTTGCTGATCTGGAAGCTTCCCAGTTTTGGATGCAGGACTTTATTTATCAGCAAGCAGTGCGAGACGGGTTGAACATTCCACCAGCACCCACTCATGTCGCTCCATCAGAGCCTGTTCCACGTACGACGCCCATCGAGATTCACGACAGCGATAGTGAGGGGGAGTGAGTGGAGCTCACCACAGAGCTAGTCTACCACGCCTTCTGTTTTTTTTATTTTTTTATTTTCCATGCAAGAGACAACTATATTTTTTGTGGGTGCCCATCTGGGAGCCGAATGTTTTTTTTATATATATACTATATGAACTGCTAATACAGGCATTTGGTCCACCTTAACGACGGTAAACAAAGGGGCTTTCGGGAGACAACCCAAGTTGGCTGTTTGGTCTTATGCTGTTATTTGAGTTCTTTTTATATATTCATATATATATATGTGTCCATATTTTGTTTGGCGTGCATATTTCAATCGCAGGTGCAGGATTTTTTGAGGCGCGGCAACTTGGCCGCACTTGGACATCTCGTTGCACGACTGGTATGCTCAAAATTGAGCATAGGTACTTCCTACCCTAGCTACTTTCCCATTTGTAATGCTTATTTTTACTAGTTGTCGAATTTAAGTCTGGGGGGGAGAACATGCCTGTCGTCACTACACAACACATTCTGTTGCATACCAGTCTCTTGTTTAGTTATTTCTTGATCTCTGTTGCACACACTGAGTCACCCACACGAGTGCGCTCTTTTCCACGCGCACAACTCGAGTCAAATGTATTGTTTTTATGTAAACTTCAAAATAGTGGTGCTGACTTAGGATTTCAGGATAGAGTAGTTCAAAACTCATGCAGTGCTCCTAATCGAGTACTCATGGTTTGTGTAGAACTAGTATAGAGTTAATTTTTCTTTATGCTCGTAGATTTATATTTTTCTGCAGACGTGAATATTATTTGTACTACTCAAAATCTGAATCTGGAGTAATCGAACGATAATATAGGAATGTGTGTAGCCGCAACTAGACTCGTATTGCTCGATTCGGGAGGAAGGATCCTCTTTCTCGGTGTAACACCCCCCATCTGTCACATAGCATATAGCAGTAGGTCCGGCAGGGGCCCGACGCCATATACCACAGACAGACCGGGTGGTTACTTATGGAAACCATCCAAACAATCTCAAAGTCCTACACAGAGCATTCTAGCGGAAGCAGTATATTAAAGTTGCAATAAAGAACCCAGCATTAGAGACTGAATATCCACTAGTACAGAATAGGAATGTTATACAAAATACCCAAAAATAAGCCTTAAGGCCTTACAAAATGTTTCACTTCCAATTACATGTTTTACAAACCACGGCACGCAGGCCGGTCACACATGAATAAAGCAGTAAGCACTTCCAATTAGGCCTTCAAGGGCCGGCTTCACATTCGAGCTTTATCCCGCTATTGACCGCTTGGTCCAGCTGCACCTGCAAGCAACATAACCACCGCACGGTGGCAAACAAAAAGGTAACGGTCAGCAATGCTGACCAAATTATAACGATCCCGCCCCCAACTCAGGGCGGCAATGCTCCTTCCCTACAGTTTTATTAGCACAAGTGAGCAATATAATAGCATTCATTTCATCACAGGCGTAGGCTCACAAGTCCACACACCCCGTGCACTCAGGGCACATTCTAGGTGAACCGGTCGATGTCACGTCAGTTAAATCCATGGACATTCCTGACGCACCACCGCCACTTTGACGGCCAAACATATGAGCAATTTGTCTTCCCGGCATGGGTCACGTCAATTTAAGCCATTGACCGCCGAAGACTCCCATCTATGCCAACGGCAAGTGCCACGTAACCTTAGGTCTCTTTAACCCGAACGACATAGATATGGGTACGGTTCCATCTAACCCATGCTCACGTCGCAACGACAATTTAAGCCATTTGCGCCGGTCAAACTTCTCCCGAGTCCCATTTTCGTCACACAATTTCACATAACTCGGTTATGTTCAAGTTGGCTCTCAGGCCTCCATGTTGGCAAGATCTCGTATCCGCCCAGTTTTCCGGGTGCACCTTTGTGTTAGTCCCCAAGGCTCCCTGCTGCAATCTACCGCGTAGAAAACCCGAAAAACAAACCATAGCACGGAGTCTTCTCCGACATTTATGCAATGCAACATCACCGATCCAGACCAACATGTCCGGCTAGGCTTCACACATCATGCCTATGTCCGTTCTCGCTTACGGACTCTAAACAACGGGGACTTCACATATCTACCCGAAGGAACGCATCCAACTCTCCGCAAACTCACGAGAGCGAGCTTCCTATGCAAAGAAAGAGAGCTACTCATGCTCAAGATGAGGATCGTTACCCTTGCGTTCCTCTTTGGCGCCATGGAAAAGTAATCGGATGAAAACCACCGCACTAGCGTTGCCTCCGTGGATCCGGAGTCGGCTCGCGATTCGGAGCTCCGAAGCTCCTCCAATGGCGGGATCTAGCTTCTTCTTCCTCCCTTGGCTCTCCTCTCTCTCTAAGGCTTTATAAAGAGAAAACTTAAGAAAAAGTGAGGGTTTTGAAAGCCCAAACCCGGGTATATCCCTTCAAGAACAACCCCCAGGCGTTGGATCTCAAAATAAGTAAACGAACGGCTTTGATTCGGGGCTGAAATGCTCAATCTGGACCGAACACGGCCTGGCACACGCCCGTGTCCAAGGCTGTGTGCCTCATTCGCCGTCAAAATCGAATCACCTGGAACCTCACACGGGTATCGAACATGCCTGTGTTCGAGCTGACACGCCCGTGTTCCACCTGACACGGCCGTGTGGCTGGTTGTGTACCCCATCATTTTTCCCCAAAATCAACCCGAGCACTGCACGGGTTCTAGGACACGCCCGTGTCCTTGCCCGTGTCACCTTGACATGCCTGGACTCCAGGGCCGTGTACACGGTCTCCACACTCGACACGGCCTCGGACACGCCCTGTCCTAGGCCGTGTGCCTTGTCTCGACGATCGTCGAGCAAGATTCGTCGACTTCCGGGACGAGTGTCGACACAGGTCGACACGCCCTGCGACACGCCCGTGTCGCAGGCCGTGTGCCCACTCTCGACGCATCGTCGAGCGAATCTCGTCGACTCCCCGGGACGAACGTTGACACAGGTCGACATGCCCTGCGACACGCCCGTGTCGTAGGTCGTGTGCCATGTCTCAACACTTCGTCGAACGCAGAGTGTCGACTTCACGGCTAAGTGTCGACACGGGTCGACACGTCCGTGTCGCAGGCCGTGTGCCCAGTCTCGACACAATGTCGAGACCACAGTGTCGACTTCCCGACTGAGTGTCGACACAGGCTTGACACGCCATGGGACACGCCCGTGTCCCAGGCCGTGTGCCTGCAGCCAGAACCCAAACTGGCCCAAAACGTCCCCCTTTTGCTCCTTTGAGTTTCGGGGCGTTACAACTCTCCCCCTCTTAAAAGAATTTCGTCCACGAAATTATATAAAGGAAAGACATGTACAAAAACAAAATTTGTACCTGAGCGGAACAACTCTGGATACTCGTCAAGCATTATCTGCTTTCACTCCCCAGAGAGCCCCTCACGACCGCAATTGTCCCACCGGACCCTGACCAACCTGATCTCGTTATTGCATAGTCGCTTGACCTCCAAGTCCTCAATCCATACTGGCTTTACTTTTGTCGTCAACCCACTACCAACCGGTGCTTGATCGACCGCGATCACTCGCGTAGGCTCTGGCACTGCCTTCTATAGCACCGAAATATGGGATACATCATGTAGGCCACTAAGCTCTACTGAAAACTTGAATTGATAGGCCGCTTCCCCAATCCGCTCCAGAACCTCAAACGGCCCAAGGTACCTCGAGCATAGCTTTTTCAATCGCCACACCCGCGAGACACCCTTGAACAGCTTGATCTTTCAGTATACATAATCGCCCACAGCGAACTCTACGTTCCTGTGCTTGGCATTATAGTACTTTTCTTGCCGGTCCTGAGCGATAAGCAACCTCTCCTGAATGGTTCGCACCAAAGAAGTAGCACCCTCCACTTCCGATCGCTTACACAACCTTGACTCACCCGTTTCTAACCAAGACAACGGCGTGCGACATTTTCTACCATATAGGGCCTCGAAAGGCGCCATCTGAATACTCGCTTGGTAGCTATTGTTGTATGCGAACTCCACCAAATAAAGGTGGTATTCCCATTGCTTTCCGAAATCCAAGACACAAATGCGTAGCATGTCTTCCATAGTTCTATTGACCCTCTCGGTCTGCCCATCCATTTGCGGATGGAAGGCTGTGCTGAATTTCAGCTTTGTACCCAACATTTGCTGCACCAGTCTCCAATTATTGGACGCGAACCGCCCATCTCGGTCACTCACGATGCTGCGGGGCACACCATGAAGTCGTACTATGTTATCCACCTAAAGCTTTGCCAACTTCTCCACCGGATCATCCTTCCTATGCGGAATAAAATGCGACACCTTCGACAACTGATCTACGACAGCCCAAATGGCGTCGTTCTCCTTTTGCGACCTTGGCAAACCGTGCACAAAGTTCATAAAGCTGTCGTCGAATTTCCAATCCGGAATAGGCAAGGACTTAAGAGATCCTCCCGGCTTTTGGCACTCTGCCTTCACCAAGGTGCAAGTTCGGCACTTCGCTACGCATAGCGCCACACCTTTCTTCAAAACCCGACCACCAAAACAGTTTCTTAACATCACGGTACATCTTTGTGCTCCCCGGGTGAATCGAGTACTTGGTATAGTGTGTCTCGTACAACAACTCCACCCGTAAATTGCCCACACTTGGGACGCACAGACGACCGTTTTTCCAAAGCAATCCGTCCTCCACGACGAAATGGGAATTTGACCCATCCAGAGTGTCTACCACGAACTGCTTCATATGAGCATCCATATCCTAAGCCTGCCGAATACGATCAGCCAGGTCATATTGGACTTCAGTCCAATTCAGAACTGCTTCAGCACTTGATTGCTTGTCCACATAAACAATCTCCAACGCCTCCAACTCTCGCACGAACCGCTCATCATGCACCGATAGCCAATTGGCTTGAGCTGGGGCTCGGCGACTCACCGCGTCAGCAACCGCATTCCCTTTATCAGGCGCGTAGTGGATCTTGAATGTATAGTCTCCCAAGAACTCCATCCACCTATGCTGGCGCAAAGTTAGATCCTTCTAACCAATCCGATACTTCACGCTCTTGTGATCGGCATAGATATCCATCGTCATACCGTACAAATAATGTCTCCACGACTTCAAGTCTAAAACTCACGGCCACTAACAACAGGTCATGGACCGGATAGTTCCTCTCGTGCACTTTTGGCTGTCTTGCGCCATACGCTATTACACTTTCGTGTTGCAGTAGTACGCAACCCAACCTGCTGCCCGAAGCATCGCTATTAAATCTCATAGCCTTCGGTCCCACTCGGCGAAGTCAGCACTGGCGCCGTGGTCAACCGACATTACAACTCCTCAAAAGTTCGCGCGCACTCCGGCGTCCAAAAGAACTTCTACTCCTTCCTCGTCAAAGTAGTGAGGGGTAATGCTATCCGCGAGAAGTTCTCTACGAAGCGCCTGTATTAGCCGGCAAGCCCCAGAAAACTCCGGACTTCCGCTACCGTACCGTATAAAGCTCAGGCCACTCCCGCATCGCAACAATCTTCACCGGATTCACAGCAATACCCTCTCCACTTACTATATGCCCGAGGAACGCCACTGAGGATAGCCAAAACTCGCACTTCGAGAACTTGGCATACAACTGATTTCTCCTTAGCGTCTCCAACACCAAATGAAGATGCCTGAAGTGATCTTCCTCACTTTGCAAGTACACCAAAATATCGTCGATGAAGACGATCACGAAATGGTCCAAGTACTCCCTGAAAGTTCTGTTCATCAAATCCATGAATACTGACGGCGCATTAGTCAGCCCAAACGGCATGACCCTAAACTCGTAGCACCCGTATCCTGTACTGAACGTTATCTTAGGGATATCACTCTCCCTTAACTACTTTAGAGTACGCCGTTGGCCCGACCCACTGATCACAAAGATCATCGATCCTTGGGATTGGGTACTTGTTCTTTGCCGTCAACTTGTTGAGCTCCCGATAATTAGTACATAGCCTCAAGCTTCCGTTCTTCTTCTTACTAAAGAGGGTCGGTGCGCTCCAAGGCGAAGGACTTGGAAGCACATACCCTTGCTCCAACAACTTTTAGAAGTTGCACCTTCAGCTCCGCCATTTCCTTAGGCTCTAGCCGATATGGAGAGCGTGACACAGGCTTTGCACCTGGTACTAGCTCAAACATGAAATCTATCTCCTGTCGAGGCGGGGCTCCAGGAAGATCTCTAGGGAACACATCAGGGTATTCCGATACCACTGAAATACAATCCAATGTGGGCTTCGGCTTTGCAACCTCCACTAGTGTAAAGAACAGTTCTGCTCCAGCACGAACCGCCTTCACCACCTGAAGAGCAGACGTCAACGTCTTGCTCGACCTCTTCGAGCCCATAAAGGTCATCTCACGACTTGCTCCCAGCTTGACTTCCTTGCTACCACATCTATATTGGCTTGCTGCTCCGAGAGCCAGTCCATACCAAATATAACGTCGAACTCCACCAACGGAAGTAACGACGCTTGCAAATCGAACTCCTGATTCCCAATCCAAAACTAAGCGCAACAACGTCTACCCGCGCACAATGAGCACCATTGGACTATAACGCATCCAATTTGACTTTTACCATCGAAGGAGGTAATCCGACGCACAATATAATTCCTAATAAAGGAATGCGAAGCTCCCTAAATGAACGGTGCTCTCGCAGATAAAGTAAAGTCACAACAAAGCTTAGCACAAATAGTTCTAAGCTAACGTGCACAAGGGCGACAAGTGTTTAATGCAAAACTATCTTTAAACCATACCTGTCGTCACGACGGCGTGCTTCCTCCAGGGCTTTAGGCACTCTTGAGCATAATGCCCCGGCTCCCCACAGTTGAAACATGTGCCCGGGGTCTGACCCGTAGTCGCCCCAAAAGCACTAGAAGGAGCTGAACCCGAAGTCCTATGCTTCTTATACCATTTTCGATATACAGACTTTGAGGTGTTCGACACTTTGAATGTCGTTTCCTTTGCACTAACATCCTTGACTGCTCCTGACATAGCTTTCTTACCCTTCCGAGCACCATTCCAACAGTCTCGGGCAAAGTGCCCTTTCTTTCCACAAGTATGACAAGTGTAAGTAGCTTTACTAGTCGATTTCATAGCCCCTTTCTCCAACATTCTGCCGAATGCAGCTCTTATGGGGTTTGTATAGTTCGATACCATGGTTGCTGGCATCGGGAGGGTCTTCCTCAGATCTGCCTCCAAAGATCTAGCTGATTCCACCAAAGCTCGGAATCCCAATAACTTTGGTCCTAGCAGTAGAACTCGTAACTCGGCACGCAGGCCATTATAAAATCTATCGACTGTAGCTTGTTCGTTATCCAACTCGAAGCATGGGTAGCGACTTATCAGAAGAAATGCTTGCAAATATTCCTCAACTGTGTGCGCTCCTTGCACTAAATGCATATTCAGCTGCTGCCCCAATGGTCTACCAAAGGTCATCTGCTGCATCACGCCCATCGGCGTTGAAGCCACTACAGGGGCGCAGGGTTGTACATTTCCTCCAAGCTGTGCAACCGTCACAGCGAACACCACTTCTACGATCCTTCTAACGGTTTCATACGAAGGAGGAGGCTCAAACACCTCACCGGGTGCACTATGCTCCTCAGAAACGGACATTCTGGCTGTCCAGCACCGCTTCCGGTCACCTATAGTGGTACAAAACACCGTTAAGCGACCAAATAGAATTGCGAACAACAATTATAGGAACACACAGGTTCCTCAAACACGAGTATTTTCATTTCTAAGTGGACATTCATGGGTTCGTTTTACTGTTATTACGATGACGCACACAATGTGCTCACCACCCCTTAAAAAGAATTCGTCCACGAATTCCCTTAAGCCCGACCAAAACCAGTAGCTCTGATACCAAATTGTAACACCCCCATCCGTCACAGAGCATATAGCAGTAGGTCCGGCCGGGGCCCGACGCCGTATGCCACAGACAGACCGGGTGGTTACTTATGGAAACCATCCAACCAATCTCAACGTCCTACACAGAGCATTCTAGCGGAAGCAGTATATTAAAGTTGTAATAAAAAACCCAGCATTAGAGCCTGAATGTCCACTAGTACAGAATAGAAATGTTATACAAAATACCCAAAAATAAGCCTTAAGGCCTTACAAAATGTTTCACTTCCAATTACATGTTTTACAAACCACGGCACGCAGGCCGGTCATACATGAATAAAGCAGTAAACACTTCCAATTAGGCCTTCAAGGGCCGGCTTCGCATTCGGGCTTTAGCCCGCTATTGACCGCTTGGTCCAGCTGCACCTGCAAGCAACATAACCACCGCACGGTGGCAAACAAAAAGGTAACGGTCAGCAATGCTGACCAAATTATAACGATCCCGCCCCCAACTCGGGGCGACAATGCTCCTTCCCTGTAGTTTTATTAGCACAAGCGAGCAATATAATAACATTCATTTCATCACAGGCGTAGGCTCACAAGGCCACACACCCCGTGCACTCAGGGCACATTCTCGGTGAACCGGTCGATGTCACGTCAGTTAAAGCCATGGACATTCCGGACGCACCACCGCCACTTTGACGGCCAAACATATGAGAAATTTTTCTTCCCGGCATGGGTCACGTTAATTTAAGCCATTGACCGCCGAAGACTCCCATCTATGCCAACGGCAAGTGCCACGTAACCTTAGGTCTCTTTAACCCGAACGACATAGATATGGGTACGGTTCCATCTAACTCGTGTTCACGTCGCAACGACAATTTAAGCCATTTGCGCAGGTCAAACTTCTCCCGAGTCCCATTTTCGTCACACAATTTCACATAACTCGGTTATGTTCAAGTTGGCTCTCAGGCCTCCATGTTGGCAAGATCTCGTATCCGCCCAGTTTTCTGGGTGCACCTTTGGGTTAGTCCCCAAGGCTCCCTGCTGTAATCTACCCCGTAGAAAACCCGAAAACAAACCATAGCACGGAGTCGTCTCCGGCATTTATGCAATGCAACATCACCGATCCAGACCAACATGTCCGGGTAGGCTTCACACATCATGCATATGTCCGTTCTTGCTTACGGACTCTAAACAACGGGGACTTCACATATCTACCCGAAGGAATGCCTCCAACTCTCTGCAAACTCGCGAGAGCGAGCTTCCTATGCAAAGAAAGAGAGCTACTCATGCTCAAGATGAGGATCGTTACCCTTGCGTTCCTCTTTGGCGCCATGGAAAAGTAATCAGATGAAAACCACCGCACTAGCGTTGCCTCCGTGGATCCGGAGTCGCCTCGCGATTCGGAGCTCCGAAGCTCCTCCAATGGCGGGATATAGCTCCTTCTTCCTCCCTTGGCTCTCCTCTCTCTCTAAGGCTTTAGAAAGAGAACACTTAAGAAAAAGTGAGGGTTTGAAAGCCCAAACCCGGGTATATCCCTTCAGGAACAACCCCCAGCCATTGGATCTCAAAAAAAGGAAACGAACGGCTTTGATTCGGGGCTGAAATGCCCAATCTGGACCGAACACGGCCTGGCACACGCCCGTTTCCAGGGCCGTGTGCCTCATTCGCCGTCAAAATCGAATCACCTGGAACCTCACACGGGTATCGAACACGCCCGTGTTCGAGCTGACACGCCCATGTTCCACCTGACACGGCCGTGTGGCCAGCCGTGTACCCCATCATTTTTCCCCAAAATCAACCCGAGCACTGCACGGGTTCTAGGACACACCCGTGTCCTTGCACATGTCACCTTGACACGCTTGGGCTCCAGGGCCGTGTACACGGTCTCCACACTCGACACGGCCTCGGACACGCCCGTGTCCTAGGCCGTGTGCCTTGTCTCGACGATCGTCGAGCAAGATTCGTCGACTTCCGGGATGAGTGTCGACACGTGTTGACACGCCCTGCGACACGCCCGTGTCGCAGGCCGTGTGCCCACTCTCGACGCATCATCGAGCGAATCTCATCGACTCCCCGGGACGATCGTCGACACAGGTCGACACGCCCTGCGACACGCCCGTGTCGCAGGCCGTGTGCCATGTCTCGACACTTCGTCGAACGCAGAGTGTTGAATTCGCGGCTAAGTGTCGACACGGGTCGACAGGCCCTGCGACACATCCGTGTCGCAGGCCGTGTGCCCAGTCTCGACACAATGTCGATACTATAGTGTCGACTTCCCGACTGAGTGTCGACACAGGCTTGACACGCCCTGGGACACGCCCGTGTCCCAGGCCGTGTGCCTGCAGCCAGAACCCAAACTGGCCCAAAACATCCCCCTTTTGCTCCTTTGAGTTTCGGGGTGTTACACTCGGTGGCTAAGAACTTGCCCTAAGCTACTCTCGAAGCATTGGTGCCCGGTTTGTGAAGCGTGAGTATGATGTAAGCCCTTATTTTGGCTAGTTTGAGCCTTGTTTAGCCTTTCCTACCCGTTAACTGTTGCATGCCAAATTTGTGCATACCCCTTCTTTGATCCAGCTCCACTCACATCACCAAGGCCTGAAGCTAAACCCACCATCACGATCAAAAGCTTGAGCTTGTTTGTATTTACTATTTTGTCAAGGTTGTGATATGTGGAAATCGTTTAATGTGGTGCTGAATTCATAAACGTTTTGATTTCTACGTTAGGGGATTGCAAGCGCACCAAAGAAAAAGAAGAAAAGCAAAAAAGAAAAATCTGAAAGAATTGCTTTGAGAATTCTATCCCCATCCTATTTATTGATTTTGGTCGGGTTAGGCCGTGTACACGCCCGGTTTTCAAGCTCAGTCTGGGGGTGTATTACTCATACATTTCTAAGTGGCTGTATTGGTTTAGGTTTTTATTCGCTCGCTTTGGTTGTGTGTAGCCTTCATGTTTATCATTGACTACCAAACCTTAGACTAAGCCCCATTCTCTCCTACAAGTCCTACTGATTCACGCTTGAGTGTAACCCGCGCCGTGGAGAGAGTGTGAATGTGCAAGCGTATGGTCCCCGACATTGGTGGATTCCTTTGGAGGTGATCCTGAGCCCCGGTCTTTGGCAATGCTCACCTTAGTGGCCTGCCTACTTTCTTCCTACACATGATCGCAAGATTCTCCAGAATTCTAATTTTGAGCAAATACAATATTTATTTACGTCTGTCGAATAGTTTAAACTACGTAGTATAATTAAAAAGTTTTTCTATTATATCTTCTATTCCCATGATGTATTTGATTTCTCGTCTTACTTTTTTTTTGAAATTTCTGAGCTAGCTAGTTATTTTCTAGTCCACGGAGTGATGATTTGCTCGTGACATGCAAATGGTTAAGTCTGGGGGTGTGGTGAGTCCAAATTTTACACTAATATTTGGACTCATCTGGGCCAGTTTTATCGTCTTAGCACTACACTTGAGAGCCATAACTGCTTATATTTACTTACGTGCCTATTTTATGATTAAGTGCACTATAGGCCCGTTTCTGTGTGCTTTATTTGTTTCTGTGTTTTTGTTGTTCTTTAGCCTTGTCTTGGGAATGTGGTGTGCACGTTTGGTGGCCTATCTGCCTCTTCTGCTAGTGCAGGGTTCGTGTGCGTGCTCCGAAACTGCTCGGGAGACCCCGACGACTCAGGAATACTGTGCACGACCATTGGACTTATTGCGCACGACCACTAGTCCGTGCGCCACCGATCGTGCGCATTACATTCTAATTTTTCCTAATTTTGCCCGGGTAATCGCACGAGCACTGGCTGTAGTGCGCACGACCACTGGTCGTGCGCCACTGCTCGTGCGCATTTACCCCTTGCTTTCTGCAAATCTGTCCCTGCCAATTGCACGATCAGTGGATTTAGTGCGCAAGACCACTGGTCGTGCGCCACTGATCGTGCACATTTATGCTGATGTTTCTATCCAGGTTGCAGGTCTAATTAGAAATGGCGTACGATCATCGACCGACAGTGCGCACGACCACTGGTCGTGCGCCACTAATCGTGCGCTCTGCTTTTGCTGCCTCCGTATTTAAGGCCCTCCTCCGTGATTTAGGTCAACCCCCATCATTTTGCTACGATCGGGGAGTGCATGGGAATCGACATTTTACTTCTCCAGCTACTCCATCAGCTCCACCTTCATCGGGAGTCCATAGCCGGCTATTCCGAAGCTTTTCAAACTCTCCGGCAAAGCCCCCGACCATTGACCACTTCAACTCCAAGCTTTCCATCGGAGTTGGTGAAGAAGACAACCTAGAGAACGGACTCAAAGGCCTTCGAGGTGACATCTCGTTGGTACCAGAAGCCTCCTCGGACTGAGCCCGGAAGCGGATTGACAACTCGCTATTCCGGCCACGACCTATGGTGGATCTTCACTCTCTTTTGTTTTACTCCTCTTCCCCTTCCTCTGTAGTATGGAATGATTTAACATTGTAATGAACCTCAAGTTTTATTCTATATCTAATGGGATGTTTGTAGTTTTCTTATGCTTGTGAGTAGTGTTTGTGAATGTGCCTCGCTCACTCCACATCCACTCCATACCATTGTCTCACCCGATTGCACTCCACACAAGAACACTTCCATCCATTATCTTTCCGTCCACTCGCCCAACCGAAGTTCGGCATCGCGGCGGAAACACTCACTTCACCTTGCGAAGCGGAGCCTTCTACCCACATAGCTTTTATTAGTTTATTAGATCAAACAACCACAATCTCTCAATACTCCTTTTTACTCTTTTTCTAAGTATAATCCTCATAACAATATTTTTTGAACTGGTGCCGCTCTATGATAATTGCATTCCTCAATAGACCGACACTCGGAGATTTATTCCTAAACTTTATTACTTGTGCGACCGGTGCGCTTGCCGATTTACACGCATCACTAATCAATGTAATAGTATACAACCTACATATAATGAACTTGAACATATATTAGATACATTCATCCGTATTCCATTGACTTGTGAGCCTTCTTCAAATCTAGGACATTGTGATCAATTTACCCAACAGACTAGTTGCCAAATGATACAAGCAAGAAGAACGTATTGATTGTGATCGAACTTTTGCACTAGTTGCTAGACTTGAAGCCATAAAGTTATTCCTTGCATATGTTATATATAAGGGATTTAAGGTCCACCAAATGGATGTTAAGTTAGCTTTCCTGAATGGTCACCTAAATGAGGAGGTCTACGTTGTGCAGCCATAAGGTTTTGTAAATCTTACTTTTCCTGATTATGTATTTCGTTTGAGAAAAACTTTGTATGAGTTGAAACAGGCCCCTAGGGCTTGGTATGAAACCTTGTCTAGCTTTCTCATTGAGAACAAATTATCAAGGGGAAAGATATACAAGACATTATTCCTAAGAGAAGTCAAGGGTAAGATAATCCTAGTCCAAATTTATGGAGATGATATAATTTTTGGATTTATTGATCATAGCCTATGCAAAATGTTTACTAAACTTATGCATGAGCAATTTGAAATGAGGAGGGTGTTTGAAATCAAGTATTTCTTTGGTGTACAAGTTAGACAGTCAAAGGAAGGACTGTTCATTTCACAGTCCAAGTTCACTAATGAGTTAATAAAGATATTTTGTATGGATAGTGCCTTAACAATGAAAACTCCTATGGGTTCAAGAATGTCTATAGACATGGATGAAATTGGGAAACCAGTTGATGAAATCATGTGTAGTGGTATAATTGGACACCTCCTCTATTTGACTTATAGTAGGACAGACATTATGTTCGCTACATATGTTTATGATAGGTGATGAGGAATTTATATAGTTTTAAAATAATTTCAAACTAAAATCCCGAAATAGGCAAGTGTACCTATCTAAATATAGTATAGAAATTGTCGTATTAGACCTGGGGCCTGTTGAGTACTTCTACTCACGTAAATTAATATTATTTTATCTAATAATAATCATAGAGAATAATTAAACAAAAAGAGAAATTTCTTTGGAATGCAAATTAACGCTTGATCTAGAATCCCTTTAGATTAACATAAACTTCCTTGCAATGATAAAAGCACAAGCTCCTAATCACTTAATTCGACCGTGGAGGTTCCAAGAATACAAAAGCGTCTCTCTAGAGCTCATGCTTTTTACTAACCTTAGGATGATTGATTAAGACCCCTTGGCCAGTCGAAACCCCTAAGCTTGCTTTAAGCGGTGAACCCCAGTATTGGATTTGACTCCAATCCGGCAAATTTATGTGGCCCTCTCTCGAGGAGTGCATGAAACTCCTTTTATCTTTGAGCGCTCTACTCGTATCCGCAACAACTCTGTCATTTTAGATACTGATCTAAGATTGAAGAACATATTCACGAAATATAAATTCGACACAAAACAAATCAAAGACAAATTGATAGCGAGCAAAAATAGAAAGCTTGACAATTTTGAGAAAAATAAAGAAAGTTTATTTCATTCCAAAGTTCATCATGATCAAGTGCTAAATAAAGTTTAGCTACTTAACATGCTGAAGTAACTACAATAAAAGAAGGACAAGAACATGATAGAAAAAGTGCTTAAATGGAAATAAAGCAAATCAAAACTAATCTATGAAATTGAAATTACATAAAGAACTGAAATTGGCTAACAATCTACTCCTAGATGCCTCTGTAGATGCTTTTCTGCAACTGGCTTTCTCTGGAATTTATAGGCATTTTTTTGGATGGTCACCCCCCTAGGTCATGCCCATGACCTAGGGCATGTAAGGCTCGGAACCGTCACCCTAAAAGCCCGAGAATGTTGGGAGAAACAGCAAAATTTCTTCAATCCGCGGGTCATGCCCCTATGTTACGCCGGTGACCTTGGGCGCCTCAAGTCTGCTATAGGAAATGGCGGGAACTCGAAATGGCCTGAAATAACTTTGGCAATTACTGAAGGGTCACGCCCGTAACCTAGGGCGTGTTAGCCGAAAATAGGCTGGATCTCAAACAAGTAACATTAAGTGCGGCATGCCTAGAAGACACGCCTGAAAGCCACGCTCGTGACATGAAGGTCATGCCCGTGACCTGGGCGTGTAACTTGAAATCTACCTGGAATCGAAACTGCACCCCGTAAGCAAGTTACGCCTACTGGTCATGCCTGTGACACATAGTGTCACAACCCGCATTTTCCCAGCATTTAAAATACTATCAGAGTAGGGGTACTACGCATTGTGATGCCACATCACGTAGGGGACATCTACTGACGTTAAGGCAACTCATCGTCTCTCGCAACTTATAGAAATCATTTTTTTAAACTTAATGTGATCCAAATATAATTTATGCACAATATGCAAAGCCGTGTCCCTCGGCTAGATGGATCAACTAGTCCACGGTTTGAAAATATAGTTATACACAGTGGAAAAATACTTAATTTATTCATTTGGTGACCTAAATGCTCGTGAAGACCAAGTGAGGTGCACCATGCAGTATCAGACGTCTAGATTTACTGTACATAAAAGTAGATTTATCATGCGCAGAAAGTAATGAGATTAACATTTCAAATCATGGTATGCAATGCTCCAACTGCCTTAGCATATCTAAGCAAGGGGTTCCCAAGACAACCCATAACTAATCATTCCAGAACAAGTGTCCAAAAGTAAACAAAGAGTAACAGCATCAAAGTAGCGGAAAGTCTAACAAAGCGGCACCATGGGCGTCAACACCTGACACGAACCCATGGGTCGGCAAGTTCGTAGAAAACCCTACCCAAAGAGGGTCAGAAAACGGCAACTGACGCAGCTCCGCACTAACACCTGATATAGTTCAGAACCTGAGGCATTCAAAGAAATAACACCTCAGAAACAAGTTACAAGCGACGAAAAAAACAGGAAAGTAAGCAAACCTCCGCGAGACCGGAGGGAAACAGTAGCTGCAATGGTCAGATTAAACAAAACTAGCCATAACTAGCAATAGAAATCAATCGAAAAATAGCACGCCAAAAGATGAGTGGAGACGGACAAAATCAAACTCACCTCAGACAAATAACAATCATTTTCCATATTATTAATCGTATTCAAATTAAAGAGTCTGATCAGCTCATCAGAAAATAAAAGAGAAACCGTGCGGGGATAAAACCATCACACATCGTCACAGCGCTCAGAGCATCTCACCGGTGGCACCGCCAACATCGTGTACGACCTCCAACAGATTTATCATTTTAGAAGAGCATCGCACCGGTGGCACCGCCAACATCGTATACGACCTCCAACAGATTTATCATTTTCTGACTCAATCAAAGGCAAGAGATAAGGCCTACAAGATAATAATTTAGGATTTTAAGAAACAAGTTAATGATATCGTAATGAGAAAGGTGTAAACGAACAAAAATGAACTTAACATTTAAAAACTCGCTAGAAGCATAAAGGAGAAAAAACGTGGCAAAAAGGAAAAGGGCAAGATCACCACTTGCCTCAACCACCCGAAATCGTACTTCGGAAGGCACCACGACGCAGATCGGCCCTAGCGAATGCGAGAAAAAGAAATCTACATCAATAAGGTCGAAACAGAAGTTAGGGCCCAAAACCCTAATGGAGAAATTCCATGAAAGTAGAAATACTCACCACGACCGCATAGATCTCGGCGAGAGCTTTCCGAATCTATGTTCGGCTTGCGATTCCGAGCACCGGAGCTACGTCGGTGGCGGTCGGAAGGCTCCCGAGAAAAAGGAATTCGCTGCACTGCTTCGGCAGAAATGAACAGGGGAAAGGAAATGGGGGCTCGGTTCTAGCTTCGGGAGGAAGAAGACTTATAATATATATAATAATAATATTATTATTATTATAAATATTATAATGGGGCTACATTCGAAGAATGAAAAGGGAGGCTTGGAGATCTCTGAGCTCTGCTATTACGATGACCCAAACGCGCGTCGAAACGAACGAAAATTCGCGTCGTAGGCGAATGTCGACGCTACGAACCCAACGACGAAGTCGGAATCAAAACCCGACGCACCAATCTCGAGTTTTGGCCTAATGAAGTTACGATAATTTTTAATTATCCGAATTTCAAACGTGGGCCGAGACTCCAAACAAAATGCTCGGATTGCGACGAAACTCGACGAGCAAGTCAGAAATTATATAACTCAGCTTCCCGATGTAAAAGAAATTTCGGTTCCGATGCATTTACCAAAATCTAGCCGGTCAAACCTAACGGACGCCAAAAAAAAAGCACAAACAACATCGCAACCGTCAACTCACGGACACGTAACACCCTTCCGTTATAATGATGTCAGCAGGCAAAAGAATAATACTAGAAAAAACGGGGGCATTACAACCACTCCCCCTAAAAGAAAGTGTCGTCCCGAAACTTGACGTACGAACAGAAAACATTATCGAGACAAAATAAACGGTGCAGGAAGAAGAGTTTCACCTGGGATAATTAAATGAAGAGGTGCGGATGAGACTCCCGCATAGCTGATTCCAACTCCCATGTCGTGCTCTCGACGTCATGATTTTGCCAGAGAACTTTTACCATGGTAAAGGATTTCGTCCGCAACACACGCTCTTGGGTCTCTAGAATACGGATAGGTTCCTCAACATAAGACAAATTGGGCTGAATCTGAGGCACCGAATCGAGGACTTGACGATTACTGCGGACACACTTCCTCAACTGACTCACATGAAACACATCGTGGATGCCAGGGAAGGTAGCAGGTAACTCCAATCTATAAGCAGACACTCCGATGCGCTCAACGACCTGAAATGGACCAACATATCTGGGATCCAACTTGTGGTTCTTCCCAAATCTTTTAATGCCTGGCACCGGAGAGACTTTCAGAAAAACACTGTTCCCAACCTCAATCTCCAGATCTGCCCTTCTTTGATTGGCATACTTTTCATACCGCTCTTGAGCAACGCGGAGCTTCTCCCGAATATTAGTCACCGCCTCTTCCATTTTTCTGGACCTAACAACGGTCTCTCACCGACTTCGGCCCAAAATAAGGGAGTCCTGCAGCGCCTCCCATACAATGCTTCAAAAGGTGCCATATGTAAACTCTCTTGGTAACTGTTATTATATGCAAACTCCATCAATCTCAATCGCTGATCCCAAGCGCCACTATGATCCAGAATATAACACCTGATCATATCCTCCTCGATCTGATTCACTCTCTCCGTCTGACCATTTGTCTGTGGATGATAAGCGATAGAATACCGAAGGTCGGTGCCCAAATCTCCATGCAAGCTCTGCCAGAAACGCGACATATATCTTGAGTCCCGATCTGATACAATGTTTACAGGCACGCCATGCAATCTAATGACCTCATCCACATACAACTCTGCAATCTTCTCCATCGAATAGCCGACCATGAAGGGAACGAAATGGGCACACTTCGTCAACCGGTCCACTATGACCCAAACAGAATCATTTCCACGAGGGGACCTCGGTAATCCAGTAATGAAGTCCATCGAGATACTCTCCCATTTCCACATGGGAGATTCCAAAGGGGTCAATTTTCGTCCAGGCCTGCCATGATCGGCCTTCACCCGCTTGCACGTGAAGCACGTCGATACAAATTTGGCGATGTCATTCTTCATGCCCGACCACCACACGATTTGCTCCAGATCTCTATACATCTTGGTGGAACCCGGGTGGTAAGCCACGCTAGATCCGTAAGCTTCGTTGCAAATCATCACTCGAATATCTCCCACCGCCAGGAGACATAATCTACCTCTATACAAGAGGGTGTCAAGCTCATCAATAGAGAAATCAGATAATTCTCCTTTCTTGGTCCTAGCTCGCAAGTGCTGCAAATCCGGGTCATCTTTCTGATGCAATCTCGTCAGAGAAATCCAAGAAGGCACCTCGGCTTCCCAGCCAGAGGGCTCGCCACGGCTCGCCACCAAAATATCCATCAAAAGAAACTCCTCAACTAAGGCTCGAACCGATAAATTAAATATCTGAGCCGTCTTCCTACTCAAAGCATCGGCCACCACATTGGCCTTACCAGGATGATAGAGGATGTCCACTTCATAATCAGCCACATACTCCAACCACCGGCGCTGGCACAAATTCAGCTCCTTTTGTGTGAATACATACTTCAGACTTTTATGATCTATATAAATCTTACACATGGCGCCATATAATAAATTCCTCCACAGCTTCAGGGCATAGATCACTGCCGCAAACTCCAAATCAAGAGTAGGGTAGTTTTTCTCATGAACATTCAATTGCCTAGATCCATAGGCGATCACCTTCGCCTCCTGCATCAAAACACAACCAAGTCCAATGTGTGAAGCATCAACATACACCGCATACTCCACTCCCTCAATAGGCAGAATCAGAATTGGGGCAGTGCACAACCTTCTCTTCAACTCTTGGAAAGCCTCCTCACACTTATCACTCCAAATGAAGGCGATATTCTTTTGCGTCAGACGTGTCATCGGAGCGGACAACGTGGAGAAACCCTCCACAAATCTCCTATAGTATCCAGCCAAGCCCAAGAAACTTCTGATCTCCTTTGGTGTAGAAGGTCTCTTCCAATCCATCATTGCTGAAATCTTGGCTGGATCAACAGAGATTCCATCCTTGCTCACCACATGTCCTAAGAAGGACACCCGAGCCAGCCAAAACTCGCACTTGCTAAGCTTAGCATACAACTTATGCTCTCTCAGGACAGACAAAACAAACCACAAATGATGGGCATGCTACTCATCGCTGCGAGAATATACGAGGACGTCGTCGACGAAGACGACCACAAAATGATCAAGAAAAACCTTGAACACACGGTTCATCAAATCCATGAATGTAGAAGGCGCGTTAGTCAAACTGAAGGACAACACGAGGAACTCAAAATGTCCGTGTCGGGATCTAAAAGATGTCAGAGGAATGTCTGACTCACGAACCCTCATCTAGTGGTAGCATGAACGGAGATCAATTTTTGAGAACCTGATGCACCCACGCAGCTGGTCGAACAAATCGTCATTTTGCGGCAAAGGATATCTATTCTTGATAGTCACCTTGTTCAGCCCTCGGTAATCGATACACAACCTCATGGAACCGTCCTTCTTTTTCACAAAGAGAACAGGAGCGGCCCATGGAGAAGTACTCGGTCTAATGAAACCACACTCCAGCAGCTCATCCAACTAAACACGTAATTCTTCTAACTCACGAGGAGCCATCGGTACGGTGCCTTAGCAATGGGCCGGGTGCCTGGCTCGAGGTCTATAGAAAACTCCACCTCTCTTTCGGGAGGGAGACCGAAAAGCTTATCTGGAAAAACATCAGGAAACTCTCACACCACCGGGATGCTCTCCACGGCTGGCTTAACATGAGAAGCTTCCACTACACTGATAAAAACCAAGAAACCCTCACAATCAGATGCTAAAGCTCGGCGGGCACGTACCGCAGATATAATTGGAGAGACCTTTCGAGGAAGGCCATAAACACTCAATGGACGACCGTCTCCCAACTTGAAATCTAGCCGCTTCTCCTTACACTTGATCACGACATCAAATTTGGACAACCAGTCCATTCCAAGAATCACATCGAAGTCTGCCAAATCCAGAATCTTTAAATCTGCTAGAACTTGGACACCACCCAAGGAAATGGGGCACTCCCGGATACCCCGATCTGACGTAACCTGTTCTCCAGATGGAAACTTAACAAACAAGGCATCATCCAAACGATCAACAGGCCATCGGTGCCTGTCAACAAAACTCTGAGCGACAAATGAGTGAGAAGCTCCCGAATCAAATAGGACAAGCGCCCACTTATTTTTACCTTGAATTCACCTAAGCAAGCATGATGCCGCTGCCCCTCCGCCACTACTTGATGACGATCCAGTTGCCGAGGCTCTACAACATAAAGACCTTCGGAGCCGTGATGACGCTAACGGACGACGCCGCTACAACCTCCGCCCGCGGCGTGCTACCCTCACTTGAAGACTATTTTAATTAATTTCTCATGCTTTATTATTTTATGTGCGAATATAAAATTATTCCAATCTTGGTTAATAATTTTATATTCATTTGTGACTTGTAATCTTTAATTATTTTCTGCAAACATTTTGGTGTGTATTTAGCCTTCCGGATGGATGAGATTTCATCTCCATGTTGGATGGCTAGATGTGTGTTGTAACTCCTATATAAGGAGATCCTTTTGAGAATGAAGTTAGAGAGAAATAAAAAAAGAACCCTAACCCTCATTTGAGAGAGTTCGGCCAAGGAGATTCCACCATAGCCGCCGGCCAAGGTGTGAAGCCGCCCCCCCCCCCCTTGCTTCCTCCCCTACTTCGGTGCGACGCCGACGTGGATTCCTTTCGGTGCGACTCCAAGGAAGAAGGTTGCAGCCCATTCGGTGTGAAGCAGGTGGATCCGTGGAGAGAGTGATTATCCCACCTTATCTTGTGTGATTGTTGTTCTTGGTTGGGTAACTTCTTCCCCTTAGAGATTCTTGCTTTAGATTTTGTGGAGGTTTTTGCAAACCGTTTCTTCCGTGATTTTTAAATACGTCGCTTGCAAATTCCGATTTCGATTTCGTTGTTATTGAATCTCTTGTGATCCGGATTGGGTAGATCCGTTCCGAGAGCGAGACTTGGCCTAGCCTTGACTTGCCCTCCAAGATTGGCACGTTTTGGTGTTAACAAGGGAGTTAATCATAACTCAAACTCGTCCGCCTATTGAAGTTTTCCGCCGCTCCGAAAATAAATTATTGCTGCGTTGAAACGGCTCAAGTTGGTACAATAGATGCTTGTGTAGGTGCGGTGAGTTGTGTGCTTGTTGGAGAGGTAGGTCTTAAGGACGTTGTATCGAGTCCGGCTTGCGGTGAGTTGTGTGCTTGTTGGAGAGGTAGGTCCTAAGGACGTTGTATCGAGTCCGACAATTTTCTCTTTCGGATTTGGGAGCAAACCCGACCCCTTTTCGCTCGCTTTTTGGTCGGAAGCCCTCCCCTTTGGTTTTATGTCTTGTGATAAAATTTTCCGTTAGCGTATTCGGGCACGAATCACGGTCACCCCTACATAAATTTGGTATCAGAGGCGGTCGTTTCAACTCCCACGTTGCAAACATCCTCTCTACGTTTCTTGTTGCCCGATCGGATCTTAAAAAAATCAAAAAAATTATTTTTTGTGGTCTGCCAATAGCAGGCTGAAATCTTTATGTTTCAGCAAAATTTCAAAAAAAAAATTTTTTTAACGATCCACGTGTTCCTCACATCGGGAAAATATAAAAATATCTTATTTTCAGTATAGCTACAGCCCGAGGAAAAATCACCTTTCCAAAATTTCCTAGACCTGAATGCGCACTAGGCACGGATCCGAGTACGCGACACCGTCTACGTCTAGGATGGCTGCGAACGAGCATGGGGATCCCAACACCGAGGCCATAGCAGGGCTACGTAACGAAATGACGGAGCTTAGAAACATGTTGGCACAGATCCTGCAAAATCAAGTAAAGCCACCCCCGCCACCCATTAATGTTGAGCAGCCCAACCGGCGCCAACACACTCCTGAGTCGGATTCCGATGAGGACTCTCCCCGAGTGCCCCCTCGAGAACACCGCCACGATCGTGCTTACGATATCACCAGGGCCATTAAGATCGACGCCCCCACTTATGATGGCATGGGAGATCCCCAGATCTTCCTTACTTGGGTGGTGGATATGGAGTGCTACTTCGATTGGCGCACCCTTACGGACCATCAAAAGGTCCAAGTTGCCAGGATGAAGCTAACGGGGCGTGCCAAAACTTATTGGCTGAATGAAGAGTATAGGCTAGGAATCGGGAACGGGGTCCCACTTATTGGATGGGCCGTAATGAAGAACTTGTTGACCGATCAGTACGTTCCCGCGTACCATCGGACACAGATGTTCGACGAGCTTGCCACTCTACGGCAGGGCTCCAATTCGGTAGCTGAGTATATGGGAGAACTGAAAGACCGTATGGTGTGTTGTGATATGAGGGAGATCCCCGAGATCACCCTATACAGATTTCGTAAGGGGCTTCATCCCGATATTCAGCGGAAGCTCTTACGATATGGTCATACGGATCTGAACACGACATTTAATGCCGCCCTCGACATCGAAAAGCACTTAGCCTCTAAGGCTCACTCCCGGTATTCCCATGCGAAGGGAAAGTCCACAGCTGGAGCCTCTTCCTCCACATATCAGGATAAAGGGAAGTTTCGGTCTGCCGAGTCAAAGTCTGTCGTGATTACTGCTAGGAACGGCAAGAATCCGGCGAGTGAGCGTGTCCCTATAGGGAAGGTTAGCAAGGCTAACACTACTTGTTACTCTTGCAGCATTCAAGGCCACTATGCCTTTGAATGCCCAACGAAGACTAAAGCCATAGCCCTTCTAGAGTCGACTACCGACCTTGCTGATTTCGTTTATGAGGCTGCTGAGGAGAGTGACCCAGAAGGGGTCCCAAGCGATTTAGAGGGCAAACACCCCGTTATGGTGATGCGTTGTATCTTGACCACCCCTCGTCCGTTAGATGACTGGAAAAGGACTAGTTTATTTTCCCTGATCTTTAAGAGTGGCGAGAAGTTGTGCAAGTTGATCATTGATAGTGGCAGTTGTGTAAACGTCATCTCTGAGAATGCCGTTACACGTATGTCCTTGACTACACAGCCCCACTCAGCTCCCTATCAGGTAGCCTGGATTAATAAGGTTACCGTCCCGGTCACCAAGCGTTGCCTTGTACCTCTCTCGATCAAATCCTATACTGACGAGGTGTGGTGCGATGTCCTTCCAATGGACGCTTGTCACGTGTTATTGGGCCGCCCTTGGCTTTATGACCGTGACGTGACACACTTTGGAAGGGCCAACACATATGAGTTTAAATTCAATGGCAAGGTCATTACGTTGAGACCGACCGTCCCGAAAGAGCCAGTAGCTTTGGCTAAGGACACCACTGTTCCAGTCGAGAGGAAAACGTTGAGTCTCGTGGGAAGAAAAGAATTTGTGAAGGATCCCTTTCTTGATGGGATGATGTACGCTCTAGTTCTTATGAGTGCGAAAGGGGATACGAGAGCATTGGATGAGTTGCCTAGAGAGTTACGGGAATTATTGGATGAGTATAAGGACGTGTACCCGGATGAGCTGCCTTCGGTATTACCACTGCTTAGGAATATACAGCATGCTATAGACCTTATCCCCGGCTCCTCCTTACCGAACCAGCCCCACTATAGGCTTCACCCCGCAGCCCATAAGGAGTTATAGACCCAGATCGAGGATTTGATGAAAAAGGGGTTCATTAGGACTAGTATGAGTCCATGTGCGGTACCTGCCCTTCTTGCCCCCAAGAAGGATCGTACGTGGAGAATGTGTGTTGATAGCCGTTCCATCAACAAGATTACCATCAAATATAGATTTCCTATTCCGCGATTAGATTACCTCCTAGATGTCTTATCTGGCGCCACCATTTTTTCAAAGTTAGATTTGCGGAGTGGCTATCACCAGATCAGGATCCGTGAGGGGGACGAGTGGAAAACAGCATTTAAGTCCAAGGATGGGTTATACGAGTGGCTTGTGATGCCCTTTGGGCTATCCAACACCCCCAGTACCTTCTCCCGGATGATGACCCATGTCTTTCAGCCTTACATGGGGAAGTTTGTGGTCGTCTATTTTGATGACATTTTAGTCTTTAGTACCAGCACTGCTGAGCACGTCTCCCACATGAGATCAGTTCTTTCCACCCTGCGGAAGGAAACCTTATTCCTTAATCTCAAGAAATGCACATTCTATGTCACTGAAGTGGAATTCTTAGGCTATATAGTCGGTTCGGAAGGAATTAGAGTTGACCCTAATAAGGTTAAGGTCATGAGGGATTGGCCCGAACCGACCACATTACGAGAGGTGCGAAGTTTCCATGGGTTAGCTACTTTTTACCGCTGTTTTATTAGAGACTTTAGCAGCATTATGGCCCCCATTAGTGATTGCATGAAGAAAGGTGAGTTCACCTGGACAAGGTCCTCCGCTATTGCTTTCCAACGCATTAAGGAACTTATGACTGAGGCACCTGTCCTACATCTACCTGACTTCAATAAGGTCTTTGAGCTTACGTGTGACGCTTCTGGCGTAGGAATAGGAGGTGTCTTGAGTCAGGAAGGGCACCCTGTGAGTTATTTTAGTGAGAAGTTAACAGGCATCAAATTGAATTACTCGAATTACGATAGGGAGTTTTATGCCGTCATTAGATGTCTGCACCATTGGAGGCACTATCTACTCTCTAAGGAGTTTGTGATCCTCTCCGATCACGAGGCACTGCGGTTCATCAATGGCCAACATAAAATCAGCCCGCGACATGCTAAGTGGGTATCTTTCCTACAGGGTTACACTTTTAACCTCAAACACCTTAAAGGAGCTGACAATCGAGTCGCGGATGCTCTTAGTCGCCTGACCCTGTTACTCACCACTATGGAGGTTAACGTTGTAGGATTCGAGCGAATCAAGGACGAGTACGCCACATGTCCAGAATTTCAGGATGCATTTTTGTCTGCCCAAGATAGCTCCCCCACGATTATATCTGCGTTCGTCATTAAGGATGGCTACCTATTTAGACATGGGAAGTTATGTATCCCGCAGTTATCGTTACGCCTTCATATCATTTGGGAATTGCATAGTGGAGGGTTGAGTGGTCATTTCGGTAGGGATAAGACCATTACGTTAGTTGAGGAGAAATTCTATTGGCCAAAACTTAAGGCGATGGTGGGAAGGGTAGTTAGTAGTTGTCGTACCTGTCAGGTATCCAAGGGCACCAAGACCAACGTAGGATTATATACGCCCCTGCCTATCCCTTCCACGCCGTGGGAAGACGTGAGTATGGATTTTGTTCTAGGCCTACCCACCACCTTACGCCGTCATGATTCTATTTTTGTAGTGGTGGATAGATTCTCTAAAATGGCATATTTTATTCCCTGCGCTAGAACCAACGACGCATCTCACATTGCCAAAATATATTTTAAGGAAGTAGTTAGTCACCGGGGAGTGCCGAAGACAATAGTCTCGGATAGAGATGTTAAGTATACGAGCTATTTTTGGAAAACACTTTGGGTCTTGATATGTACCAAGTTATTATTTTCCTCAGCCTATCACCCTCAGACCGATGGGCAAACAGAGGTAGTCAATCGGAGCCTAGGAAGCCTCCTTAGATGTCTAGTGAGCGATCACAAAGGTACGTGGGATCTTCTTCTTCCCCACGCCCAGTTGGCCTATAATAATTCCAAAAACCGGTCCACTGGTCTGTCTCCAAATGAGATAGTTCACGGGTACAAGGCCCCTATGCCTCTTGACTTGGTTCCTTTGCCCCCAACATACAAGACAAGTCAATTTGCACAATCCTTCGCCCAACATATTCATGACCTACATGCACGTATACGACCTACCTTGACTGCTCAATATGAGTCTTATCAGTTGCACGCTAATCTACATAAGAGGGTGTCGCACTTCAATGTCGGCGATTTGGTCCTAGTCCGGTTAGTTCCTGAACGCTTGCCATCTGGCACCGTTAAAAAGTTGGCACCAAAGCGCGCCGGCCCTTTTCGAATTATAAAGAAACTAGTTGACAACGCTTTCGTGTTGGATTTGCCAGCTGATTGGGGTATCTCCCCTATTTTTAATGTCTCGGATTTGACGCCGTTTGTTTCTCCTCCACCTGAGATGAATTCTTTGTCGTCTTCTCCCTCCACTAAAATTTCTACTGGGTTGGGGAGTGGTAGTTCGGATGATCTCTCTCTTTCGGTCCCCGCAGGTATAACATCGGATGATACGTTGCCTTCTTTTTTCCCTACTGCTGACATGTTTCCCAGGTTTCCGAAGATATTTCTCACTCCAGATATGACACTTGATGTTGAGCCACTTACCACTCCTGATGGTGCTACCTACCGCTTCCTCATCCGTTGGCGTGACCGCGCCCTTCAGATGATTCATGGGTACTTGCGACAGAGCTTCAACGTTTGGATGTCGAGCTTCTCCGCCGCTATCTCTCGAACCACGCATCGGAGATACGTGATTTTGAGTGGGGGAGGATTGATGCTGCTGCCCCTCCGCCACTACTTTATGACGATCCAGTTGCCGAGGCTCTACAACATAAAGACCTTCGGAGTCGTGATGATGCTAACGGACGACGCCGCTACAACCTCCGCCCGCGGCGTGCTACCCTCACTTGAAGACTATTTTAATTAATTTCTCATGCTTTATTATTTTATGTGCGAATATAAAATTATTCCAATCTTGGTTAATAATTTTATATTCATTTGTGACTTGTAATCTTTAATTATTTTCTGCAAACATTTTGGTGTGTATTTAGCCTTCCGGATGGATGAAATTTCATCTCCATGTTGGATGGCTAGATGTGTGTTGTAACTCCAATATAAGGAGATCCTTTTGAGAATTAAGTTAGAGAGAAATAAAAAAAGAACCCTAACCCTCATTTGAGAGAGTTCGGCCAAGGAGATTCCTCCATAGCCGCCGGCCAAGGTGTGAAGCCGTCGCCCCCCCCTTGCTTCCTCCCCTACTTCGGTGCAACGCCGGCGTGGCTTCCTTTCAGTGCGACTCGAAGGAAGAAGGTTGCAGCCCATTCGGTGTGAAGCCGGTGGATCCGTGGAGAGAGTGATTCTCCCACCTTATCTTGTGTGATTGTTGTTCTTGGTTGGGTAACTTCTTCCCCATAGAGATTCTTGCTTTAGATTTTGTGGAGGTTTTTGCAAACCGTTTCTTCCGTGATTTTTAAATACGTCGCTTGCAAATTCCGATTTCGATTTCGTTGTTATTGAATCTCTTGTGATCCGGATTGGGTAGATCCGTTGCGAGAGCGAGACTTGGCCTAGCCTTGACTTGCCCTCCAAGATTGGCACGTTTTGGTGTTAACAAGGGAGTTAATCACAACTCGAACTCGACCGCCTATTGAAGTTTTCCGCCGCTCCGAAAATAAATTATTGCTGCGTTGAAACGGCTCAAGTTGGTACAATAGATGCTTGTGTAGGTGCGGTGAGTTGTGTGCTTGTTGGAGAGGTAGGTCTTAAGGACGTTGTATCGAGTCCGGCTTGCGGTGAGTTGTGTGCTTGTTGGAGAGGTAGGTCCTAAGGACGTTGTATCGAGTCCGACAATTTTCTCTTTCGGATTTGGGAGCAAACCCGACCCCTTTTCGCTCGCTTTTTGGTCGGAGCCCTCCCCTTTGGTTTTATGTCTTGTGATAAAATTTTCCGTTAGCATATTCGGGCACAAATCACGGTCACCCCTACATCAAAGCATGCATCCACAAACAACTAGTAAGCTAAAACAAGAAGGAAGGGAACAAGTTAGGAAGAAGGAAACTGACCAGATATTACGTGTGCTGAAGCTTGAGCTTCATCTCTAGTCAGCACATTAAGCTTGCCCTTCCCTTTGTCCACGATCTGTGGGGGCGGCGGCAAGGTCTGCAGAGGAACCGCTGAAGTCACAGTTTGAGAGCTTAGGCAGTTGGCCCTACGATGGCCTCTCTGCCCACATAGAAAACAACACCCAGTTTTCCTGAAACAACGGGCCGCCTCATGACTGGGCTTAGAACAGAAAGAGCATACCGGGATAACCTTGGGTGCGTCCTGAATCGCACTAATCTTCGACTTCTCCTGCGCATCGAGCCTCTTGAAACACTTTTCGAACGGATGACCCCGCTTGCCGTAGAAGCTACAGTGCCCCATACCCCTCTTCCTTGAGTCCGAGTGTAATGCCTTTGAACTCTCTCGATCGTCCAACTTCCTCTTATAACTCTTCACCTGTTGTCCACTATTCTTTATCTTTTCAATAGACTTGGCCTTCAATGTGGCCTCCACTACTTCAGCATAAGTTCCTGACCCATAAGCACTAGCCCACTGCTTGATGTCGCCAGTGAGACCACTCAAAAACCGCTTCACCCTTCCTTCCTCAGAAGCCACCAACTCTGGGGCGAACCTGCTCAACTTGCTGAACTCAATCTCATACTCACTGACGGTGAGCTGCTTCTGCTTCAGATGCAAGAAGTTGTTCATCAATCGGTCGCGCTCAACCGAAGGGAGAAACTTCTTAAGCAACATTGCTTTAAACAACTCCCACGAGCATCCCTCGACAAGACTTTCCTTCTCCCTGATCCACCAACCTTTCGTCAGTCCCTTCAATTGATAAGCAGCCACCATCACCTTTGAAGCTTCGGAGATGCCTGAATAGAAGAACATCTCCTCCATGTCGATCACCCAATCATCCAAGGCCATGAAGTCTTCCCTACCATCATAGGTAGGAGGTCCCAAACGCTGGAGGTGGGAAATGAAGTTCATCTCCGGTGGCAATGCCACTGGAGGCGCCAAAGGAGCAAAAACAGCTGGACTCACCACCGGTTCTTGCGCGACAGGTTGTTGCACCGCGGCAGCAGACACCAGGTATTGAATTTGAGTCTGCATCGCGCTTATCTGCCTAGTCAAAGCCTCATTGCTCTGACGCAGACTTTCGATCACGGACTCGCTCTGACCACTAGAAGACTCTCCCTCAGGCTGGGGACTCGATCGCGTTGTTCTCCCACGACGCATGTCTACAAGATAGACAGACATCAAATCAAAAACCGGCTTAAGACACTTAAGCCAAGCAGACACGGAAAATATATCCCGGATTATTTTGGAACGGAAAAGAAATTTATCTGCTATTGCTGTTGCCTTGCTCTGGAATTCCATGAAACAATGCTATGAGCTTAACTAGGATGATATGAATGTATGACATGAGTGCGTGAACATGAGTGCATGAACATTTAAATTTCTTTTCAAATCATGTGTGTACATATGTCATCTGGTATACCTTTAACTTGGCACGCGTGCTTACGCGATGATATGAATGTATGCTATGCTATGCATTCTAGAAAGAGGCCTTAATACATGTTCTGAGCGGAGTACACATGCAATGTTATGCATCCCATACTACATAACATTACATGTAACGAAAAAAAGAAAACGTGCTAATGGGCATTCATGTAATGGTGGTTATGCATCCCATACTACATAACCATCACATGTCACCTCCTATGATGGATCCATATACAACACATATTATGCATCCCATACTACATAATATGCCTTGTATAGTTCTTATCATGCTATGAGTGTAGTGACTGTGCTTCGGTCAAGACATACTGATGACATATCAGTGTGTGTAAACAATAAAATGATCACTTGAGAATCTGCTTAGGGTAGCAGTTGTTCGGCTCACTCGCCAAACCACCCAACTACCTTTTTCAAAGAACCTCCCTCTGATACCAACTGTCACGACCTGCATTTTCCCAGCATTTAAAATACTATCAGAGTAGGGGAACTACGCATTGTGATGCCATGTCATGTAGGGGACATCTACTGACGTTACGGCAACTCATCGTCTCTCGCAACTTATAGAAATCATTTTTTTAAACTCAATGTGATCCAAATATAATTTATGCACAATATGCAAAGCCGTGTCCCTCGGCTAGGTGGATCAACTAGTCCACGATTTGAAAATATAGTTTTACGCAGTGGAAAAATACTTAATTTATTCATTTGGTGACCTAAATGCTCGTGAAGACCAAGTGAGGTGCACCATGCAGTATCAGACGTCTAGATTTACTGTACATAAAAGTAGATTTATCATGCCCAGAAAGTAATGAGATTAACATTTCAAATCATGGTATGCAATGCTCCAACTACCTTAGCATATCTAAGCAAGGGGTTCCCATGCCAACCCATAACTAATCATTCCAGAACAAGTGTCCAAAAGTAAACAAAGAGTAACAGCAGCAAAGTAGCAGAAAGTCTAACAAAGCGGCACCATGGGCGTCAACACCTGACACGAACCCATGGGTCGGCAAGTTCGTAGAAAACCCTACCCAAAGAGGGTCAGAAAACGGCAACTGACGCAGCTCCGCACTAACACCTGCTATAGTTCAGAACCTGAGGCATTCAAAGAAAGAACACCTCAGAAACAAGTTACAAGCGACAAAGAAAACAGGAAAGTAAGCAAACCTCCGCGAGACCGGAGGGAAACAGTAGCTGCAAGGGTCAGATTAAACAAAACTAGCCATAACTAGCAATAGAAATCAATCGGAAAAGCGCCCGCCAAAAGATGAGTGGAGACGGACAAAATAAAACTCACCTCAGACAAATAACATTCATTTTCCAGATTATTAATCTTATTCAAATTAAAGATTCTGATCAGCTCATCAGAAAACAAAAGAGAAACCGTGCGGGGATAAAACCATCACACATCGTCACAGCCCTCAGAGCATCGCACCGGTGGCACCGCCAACATCGTGTATGACCTCCAAC
Organism: Platanthera guangdongensis; assembly: GCA_039583875.1. Taxonomy (NCBI): domain Eukaryota; kingdom Viridiplantae; phylum Streptophyta; class Magnoliopsida; order Asparagales; family Orchidaceae; genus Platanthera; species Platanthera guangdongensis. The sequence goes on from CM077164.1 coordinate 121,497,657, forward strand.
AGATTTATCATTTTAGAAGAGCATCGCACCGGTGGCACCGCCAACATCGTATACGACCTCCAACAGATTTGTCATTTTCTGACTCAATCAAAGGCAAGAGATAAGGCCTACAAGATAATAATTTAGGATTTTAAGAAACAAGTTAATGATATTGTAATGAGAAAGGGGTAAACGAACAAAAATGAACTTAACATTTGAAAACTCGCTAGAAGCATAAAGGAGAAAAAACGTAGCAAAAAGGAAAAGAGCAAGATCACCACTTGCCTCAACCACCCGAAACCGTACTTCGGAAGGCACCACGATGCAGATCGGCCCTAGCGAAGGCGAGAAAAAGAAATCTACATCAATAAGGTCGAAACAGAAGTTAGGGCCAAAAACCTAACGGAGAAATTCCATGAAAGTAGAAATACTCACCACGACCGCATAGATCTCGGCGAGAGCTTTCCGAATCTATGTTTGGCTCGCGATTCCGAGCACCGGAGCTCCGTCGGTGGCGGTCGGAAGGCTCCCGAGAAAAAGGAATTCGCTGCACTGCTTCGGCCGAAATGAACAGGCGAAAGGAATTGGGGGCTCGGTTCTAGCTTCGGGAGGAAGAAGACTTATAATATATATAATAATAATAATAATAATATTATTATAAATACTATAATGGGGCTACAGTCGAAGAATGAAAAGGGAGGCTCGGAGATCTCTGAGCTCCGCTCGGAGATCTCTGAGCGCAGAGATCTCTGAGCTCCGCTCGGAGATCTCTGAGCGCAGAGATCTCTCAGCTCCGCTCGGAGATCTCTGAGCGCAGAAATCTTTGAGCTCCGCTCGGAGATCTCTGAGCGGAGATCTCTGAGCGCGGAAAAGCTAAAAGATTAAATTTATTTATATTTTCAATACTATTACGAAGACCCAAACGCGCGTCGAAATGGACAAAAATTCGCGTCGTAGGCGAATGTCGACGCTACGAACCCAACGGCGAAGTCGGAATCAAAATCCGATGTACCGATCTCGAGTTATGGCCTAATGAAGTTACGATAATTTTTAATTATCCGAATTTCAAACGTGGGTCGAGACTCCAAACAAAATGCTCGGATTGCAACGAAACTCGACGAGCAAGTCAGAAATTATATAACTCAGCTTCCCGATATAAAAGAAGTTTCGGGTCCGACGCATATCCCAAAATCTAGCCAATCAAACCTAAGAGACGCCAAAAAAAAGCACAAACGGCGTCGCAACCGTCAACTCACGGACACGTAACGCCCTTCCGTTATAATGATGTCAGCAGGCAAAAGAATAATACTAGAAAAAACCTGGGGCGTTACACATAGGTCACGCCCGTAACCCAGGCGTGTAACTTTAATCTGACGTGGCAAGTACTATGGAACGCCTTTATGGGTCACAGCCACATGTCACGCACGTGACCTGACAGTCACGCTCGTGTCCGGGCCGTGTCAAGTTGATTTTTCCAGCAATCTTCAGTTTCATCTCCTGATCAGTCCTACAAGCTCCAAAAGGATATTTTCAACCAAGATTGACATGAAATATAAAAAAAGCAATTAGAAACATAATTACTAAAATATAATTATAATCTTATTATTTATTAAATAAAATCTATGTAAAAATAACGATATAATTAGAGTTATCAAATACCCCCATACTTACACATTTTCTCGTCCCCAACAAACAACTTTCCATAGGGAGAAGAAAACTTTTAACGCTAGAAAAGAAAATTGAACATAAGGAGTAAAATGCGAAGTATTATGCCTATGTGCATAGCTGTTTTAGTAGAAAAACCTACTAAACATACAAATTAATTTTTATTTTTCTAGAATGTTTCTACTTATTATTTCTGCTTTTAAAATTAAAAATCTGGTAAATCCTAAAATTTTATTTGGAGAGAAGGTAGCGTGTATACTAAGATTGACATTACACAGAACAAAGATAAGGATACCCTCCAAAGTAATCCATCAATGTCGATGGCCATAGGCTTGCCCTTTCACACTCGCGCCATGGCAGTAGTCTAACTTTTAAGCATAAATCATTAGGACTTAACTAAGTTTAAAGGTAGGCTTAGGTTTTGGTGTGGATAATAAAAGATAAATATGATGGCTAATCACACCCAAACCTAAAAAGAGCTCGCACGAAATAATTTTTTCTCTTTTTTTCATACATTTTTTATTTTTATTTCTCTTTCTTCCCCCTTTAAAGATTTATTTTCTTTCTAATGTTTTTTTAAGGAAGGAGAAATAAAATCAGCTCTCTTTTTCAATAAAAATAGTCACCAAATTTAAGATGAATCCTGATCACTCAAAATTTTTCATATAACTTGTTTCGAGCTTGGACTTAGGTGTACCATTAGGATGCTTTTTAGGCCTTGATGAAATAATTTTTGGTGGAGCTAAAACCAAAGTTAGGGTAATAGGCTCAAAGTGGTTTAATAATGATAATAATGTTAGGTACGGGTGCAAAATATCAAACTTGACAAAATAAATGCCTAAATCATATCTATGCTAATGAGTTTAACTTATGCAAAGTCTTAGGAATAGCTAAAGTGCAAGTTCTAGACATCGAGAAAGAATACATTTCTCTTGATTCGTGAAATATCTCTCAAGTAGACTTCTACGTGCTCACCTAAATCATATTTGGAGTTTTACTGGTTTTAAAGTAAAAGTAGAATAAACTATTTTTTACGCATATATAAAACAAAAAACTAATCATATACTGAATATTTAATTCTACATAAAATTCTACTTACATGTGCACTTAACTACGAACACAGCATGACCAACAATTCTACTCCAAAATTCAAAATTCAATTGAAGCATGAAAATTTCTACACACTGTGTAAAAGATGGAATACTAGAGATTTTGCATGTGAATAAATATGCAAATAATGATTTCTCTAATTGAAAATTAAATGCATTTTTTCATTTTTTTAAATAAAAACCACTAAAGAGATATCACCCCCATACTTAAAAAAATATTGTCCCCAATATTTATATGCAAGTAGGACGAGGTGAACAAAAAAATCTAAATTAAAAATAAAAAAAATAAAGATAAGCAAGCGGTGTCGCCCATGAGCGCTTTTCTTTTTCCCGTCTTTAAGCTAGACGGTTCGGGTTAGGAGAGTAGGAAAAAAAAAATTAAGGTGAACGGGCAACTCCCTTAATTCGAGCTTTGGTGAAGATGCCACAGTCGCTCGCCCGGCTACTTATCCACTTTCTTCCTGATTTTTCTTCTTTGAATATGTGATTTGAAAATGTAGATTCAAATCACCTCTCCATGCCTGAGGTGATTCGAATCTTTGTAAATGAGCGGCAAATGGATCATTAACAATGTTTGATTGCAACGGCTCAACATCTACATAAAAATCATTAGAACAAGAACAATAAAATATAAACGTGTTAGAAACAATTTCACACGGAGGAGGGTCGTGTGAAAGAAATTGATCAAGCTCTGCTTGTTTATTTTCTAAAAGTATTTTTTCTTCCATAGATAGATTGAAAAATAAATTATCGGATGCATAAGGTTCATAAAATTTTGCTCCTAAATATTTATAAATTGTGATTGGAAATTCATAAATAGGAGAAAAATTGGTATTAGTTGGAAGAAAAACATGTTCTTCTTCTACTCCTCCCAATACGTCCATACACTTAACAAGTTCTTAAAATAAAAGTTCTTCTTCTTATTCGGTATAAGCAACTACGTGAGGACATAAAGAGTCATGTTCCTCATTAGCTACATTATCCAAAGTAGGAGAAAAATCACTAAAAGTTATAAAAGTCTCATCCAAATTTTGGGGAGAAGAATCAAATGGAAATTGAGAAAAATCCACAAAATTAGAAGAGAAAGCTTGTGGTACGGAAAAAGAAGAACCAAAGGTCGGATCTAAATAAATATCCTCATTACCCGGGAATCTTTCTGGGTGATCATGCCAGAAATCAACATCCGAGGAAGAAGGAAGATTACTAAAATCAAAAAATTTGTTCGCATTAATGCTCAAATTTTTTTCCTGAAAATTACCAAAATGATTTCCATTAGAATTTGAAAAATTATTTTCATTAAAATTGAAAAAAGTAATTGAAAGGGTATTTTCATGAAAATTAAAGTAGGAATAATTATTCTCATAATAATTATTAAAATTATAAGAATAATTCTGAAAATAAAAATTACAATAACATTCCTTATTCCGATAAGGGACACCGCAAAAAGTACATATAAATTGGCGTTGTCTTGCAACTTGCAAAAGATTGACTTTGTGCGTAAGTTCGACAATCTTAGCGGCCAATTGAGATAACCTATTTTTTTGTAAAAAAAAAATAAAACAACCGGTACTTAATAAAAATTAATTTGAAAAAGAAAATTAAAATAGAAATGGAGGTGGAGAACGAGAATGATAAAAATAATAAAATCTACGCTTACAAAATATCAACAAAATAATCCCCGACAACAGCGACAAAAACTTGATGAGAAATTTATATAGTTTTAAAATAATTTCAAACTAAAATCCTGAAATAGGCAAGTGTACATATCAAAATAAAGCATAGAAATTGTCGTATTAGACTCGGGGCATGTTTATTACATCTACTCAAGCAAATTATTATTATTTTATCTAATAATAATCATAGAGAATAATTAAACTAAGGTCCTGTTTGGCGCGTATTATTGAGAGCAGCACACTGCAGCTTTTCTAAAATCCGCGCCAAACATAAATCATGCCCCCTCTACTCCCACCGCAGCTTTTCTAAAAGCCCTGTTTTATTTTTTTTCACCACCGCATTTCTCATTGCTGCTCCTTGAGATTTTCCCCAACAACGCCATCATCCCTACTCGCGCAACTAGGGTTTCTCCTCTTCTCATCGGGCTCCCATCCAGGCTTCGACGACGCAAATAGGAGTTCTTTCCGGTGGTCCGGCAACATCCATCTTCTTTCCGGGGTTTCCTTGCGATTTTCCCCCATAACGCCATCTACTCGCGCAACGAGGGTTTCTCCTCTTCTCATCGGGCTCCCGTCCATGCTTCGACGACGCAAATAGGAGTTCTTTCTGGTGGTCCGGCAACATCCATCTTCTTCCTAGAAGGTATCCTGTTCCGGTATCCATATCAACATTGTTTTTCATTTTAGCTCCCCTGTTATTCGCAGTGGCGGTTTTTTGATTTTTTTTGTCAATTTGGGACACTTTTAATACTTTCATGAAGTTTGTCAATGACCTCGTTTGGAGTTTGAGATTTTCCTGGGGCTATTTTTTAACTATTTTGGAGTGTAATCACCCTTTTGTTCATAAGGAGTTGATGGTTAGTTATTGGAGAAATATGGTATGAATGTGTATTGACATTGATTGCTTGATAACAATTTTTTTCTATTCGAAAATCCTAGCAGTGTCATTGGCTCACTAGTTTTGGGATGAATATCCCCCAAGTTCAGGTATTATATGGTGGATGCTCTAAGGCATGAAGTGATTGTAGTAGTATTGAGAATTATCAAGGCCGTGTTATAGCTAATTTCAGCAAGGAGTGTCATTGGAAAGTTGAGGATAGATTTTTAAATGTTCATTTCTCTCTTAACTGACCTCACAAGGCATCAATATCAATTTATAGAGGACGAGAAGGCCACCCTTCACAGTGTATAGTCATCTACTTACCACATTCAATTCACAGTGTAGCTTCTCCTGCCATATCGATATTAGATTATGATATATCTAATCATATGTTTTGTAATGCAATTCTTTCTATCAAAAAAAAAAAAATCATTGCCACATAAGGCATAGGACGAGCTTGAGAAATCAAAGAACATTTATACGCAAAATAATATTTCTAAAATCAAAGACATGTAAAATGCATTTGTTATATATTTGTGAATATATGCTTTAATGTTTAATTTTTTAAAGTTAAATGAATTACACTAATTTTATGGGAAGGAACAAGGTTGTCCTAAGCCAATTTTTTTTTCAATTTGGATTGATATAAAATTTGAAAAGACTTGCTTGCCCCAGCTCCTGTATTTTCATGTTCATTTTTATAAATTTTCAATTTTTGCAATGATCGTGCTATTGCTAGTTCTTTCTAGATGGGTTAGCAAAAAATAGTCGGTGTTTCAGCTTCATGGGGGAATGCCCAAGTTCATGTATTTTGTGATATATGTATCCGAAAAATAGATTTGGGAAATCGTCCAACCACTCACTTCAGCATAGAGGGTTGGAAAAACATAATAGATAATTTCAAAGCACGCATGGTATTAACATATGATCGGGCACAGTTAAAAAATAAACGGGACCAACTCAAGAGGGATTGGAAGCTATGGCGTGATCTAAAAAGAGGGGAGACTGGGTTAGTGTGGAATCCAATTAAAAAGACCATTGATGCCTCATATGAATGGTGGAAAGAAAGAATAGAGGTTAGAAGAACTACTGGTTAAATAGTGTTAATGTTGTTAATGTTTTTAAATTAATTTATCTCTTTTCTTTCAGATGTTGCCCGCCGCCAAAAAATTTTGATTCGTAGGAATTGCTCCAGATATTGAGGAGAAACTTGATCGGATGTTTAGCCAGGTTGTTGCTAATGGTGAGAATGTATGGATCCCGTCGACGGGAGCCATGACACCTGCATTTAATCAACATGACCACATTTCTAATAATATTGGGTCAAGCGATGAGCATGTTGTAGAGGATTTAACTACGCCACCACCCGCCTCTGATGATATTGTTCTAGTGGGCCGAAGGATCCGAATAGTAGTACAAGTTCTCAAGGTTCTAAGAGATCACGCAATGGGAGGAGCTTCAAAGACAAGGGTAAAAAACAAATAATGGAATCACATATTGAGAAGCTAGTGGAGTGTTCCAAAAGTGTTGCTAGTTCTTTCTTTCTCCCCGCAAAACCACCAAATTTATATTTGTTGAATGAAGCATTGGACGAGCTTGAGAAATATCCAGAGATTTATGAAGACAAAATGTTCTATGATTGGGCTACACTTTTCCTAATGACGTTGATCAACAGAGCTACATTTATGGGCATTCAAAGTGATAAAAGGCTTGAGTGGCTGGAAAATCGCTACATGCACAACATCTCTTGAGTAGCATGTGCACTATCTTATATGTTTTGCAAACCTATATGCATTTTCTATGTTTCAGTTATTTTATTCTCTTATATACACTATCTTATATGTTTTGCAAACTCCTATGCAGTTTCTATGCTGTTTATATGTAATGGAGCTTGACATTTTGTGAATTATTTTAACTAATTGCATGTTTTACTATCTTATAAGCTATTTACCTCTTTGGATTATAAATATGTAGTATGTTTGTTGTGATTATAGGTAGTTTGCAATGACGGATGATAACAAAGAATTTACCCTTGATGATGACGAGCAAATTTCAGCTGTTGATTTTGATCGACAATGCTGTTTTGTATTGTTCAACAATATAGTTACCTCATCAGTGATTGTAATTTCTGAATACATGTTGGCATACAATGACAAAATACCATGCATGATATCTACACAGACGGGAGATAAGTGGGTTGGTGAGCTGCTAGCTGGTCATCAAATGAGGTTCCGCATTGCGTTCAGAATGTCACCTCAAATATTCACAGATTTGTTATATCTTCTTCAAACATCTTACGGATTACAAGGCTCGCAAAGAACAACTGCGAGAGAGGTATTGGCTATTACCATATATACTTTAGCACATAAAGGGTCAATGAGGTTGACATGTGAGCATTTTCAGCATTCCACCGAAACTATAAGTAGGTTTTTTGCGATAGGTCTGGATGCATTTAACCTCCTTGCTGCTGAAATGATAAAACCAATAGATCCATAATTTATGAATGTACCTGCAAAAATCTTAAATGATGACAGATACATGCCGTATTTTAAAGATTGTATTGGAGCTTTTGATGGAACTCATGTAGATGCATGTGTTCTGGTGGATGATCAAGTGCGATATATAGGATGTCATGGTACACCAACTCAAAATATAATGTCCATATGAGATTCGATATGTGTTTTACTTATGTGATTCCAGGATGGGAAGGTTCAGCTCATGATAGTCGGATCTTTCAACGTGTAGTTAATGATCCAAGTTGGTAATTTCCCCACCCGCCTCCCGGTTTGTAAATTTATTCGTATTCAAAATATAATACAATTCCACTTTATTTTAAAATGAATAAATTTCTTATGTATGTAAATATTATTTGGTGGACGCTGGATATCCGCTTCAGCGAGGAATTTTGAAACCGTATCCAGAGGCTCGCTATCAATTACCTGATTTTGTGAGGGGTAATCGACCAATTACAGGACGACATGAAATTTTCAATAAGGCACACTCATCACTTCGTAGTATAATTGAGAGAACCTTTGGTGTCTGGAAGAATAAGTGGGGCATAATGAGATGGATGCCACAATACACAGTTTCAAAACAGTGTTTCATTTTGGTGGCGACAATGACCCTACATAATTATATTCGGAGGCACCCCTCACGCGTAGATCGAGAGTTTAATGCATGTGATATGGATGCTAACTTTGTGCATCGATAGGTGTATGAGCTGCGAGTTACTCGTAACCAAAGAGCCACAAATGCAAATCCAAACATCGATCCAGTAACAATTGAACGAATTGGTGCTAATGAAATGTCTGCTTTATGAGATTTTATAGCCGACCAGTTAGAACATGATCATAGGTACAATATTTTTTAGTAGTCAAAAAGAAAATTTAACCTCAAAATCATAGATATTATATTCCTTCATTGTGTAGGTAAACATCATTGGTGCCGAAGCGAGTGGATCCAATGAAGCAACTACAAAATATGCTGAAGTTTTTTTTATGATGTTTAGACAATCTGATTATGTAATAATAAGATTTGACAAAACATTTAAAGCTCATATTCTGCTTGCAATTACTATTGTTTTGAATAAGCCACCAAACAACTACTCTGCCAAACAGTTTTGGCAAATTCTCTGTTCAAACAGCACTAAAAAAGCAGATCATCCGAACAGTTTCATTGATTCTCCAGTCGCTGCAAATCAGCAGATTTTCACACCACTCTGCAAATCAGCTACTTCTCGAGTCGCTTCAGCTGAGCCAAATAGACCCTAAACTAGAAATTTCTATGGAATGCAAATTAACACTTGATCTAGAATCCCTTTGGATTAAAATATACTTTTTTGAAATGATAAAACCACAAGCTCCTAATAACTTACTTTGACCATGGAGGTTCCAAGAATACAAAAGTGTCTCAATCAAGATCATGCTTTTGGCTAACCTTAGGCTGATCGATTAAGACCCCTCGGCCAGTCGAAACCCCTAAGATTGCTTTAAGCGGTGAACCCCACGAATTTATGTCATCCTCTCTCGAGGAGTGCATGCAACTCCTTTTATCTTTCAGCGATCTATTCGTATCTGAAACCACTCCGTCATTTAAGATATGAATCTAGGAACGAAGAACATATCCGCAAAATATGAATTCGACACAAAATAAATCAAAGATAAATTTATAGCGAGCAAAAATAAAAAGCTTAACAATTTTGAGAAAAATAAAGAAAGTTTATTTCATTCCAAAGTTCATCATGATCAAGTGCTAAATAAAGTTTAGCTATTTAACATGATGAATTAACTACAATAAAAGAATGATAAGAACATGATAGAAAAACTGCTTAAATTGAAATAAAGTAAAGCAAACCTAATCTATGAAATTGAAATTACATAAAGAACTAAAATTAGATAAAAATCTACTCCTAGATGCCTCCCTAGATGCTTTTTTGCTTCTGTCTTTCTCAGGAATTTATAGGCAATTTTTTGGAATGTCACGGCCCTAGGTCACGCCCGTGACCTAGGGCGTGTAAGGGTCAGAACCGTCACATTAATAGCCCGAGAATGTTGGGAGTAACCGCCAAATTCGTCAATTTGCGGGTCACGGCCCTCAGTCACTCCCGTGACCTTGGGCGTGTCAAGTCTATTACAGGAAACGATGGGAACTCAAAATGGCAGGTAATAACTTTGGCAGTTACAGAAGGGTCAGGCCCCTAGGTCACGCCCGTGACCTAGGGCGTGTAAGCCGAAAATCGGCTGGATCTGAAATTGGCGACATTAAGCGCGGCGCGCCTTGAAGTCACTCCTAAAAGCGACGCCCGTGACCTGAAGGTCACGCCCGTGACCTGGGCGTGTAACTTGAAAACTATCTGGAATCAAAACTGCAGCCCGTCAGCTAGTCACGCCTGCTGGTGATGCTTAAGATCACGGTAGTGAACCGGTCGCACAAGTAATATAAAATGGGGGTTTTCCCAAGTATCGATCTCACAAGGAACACAATAAGGTGGAGTTAATTTCGTGGAGGACTTGAGATTGAAGTCCTCAGGTCGGAGCTAACTAAGGGGAGGTTTTGATGTTGCGGAAACAGAAAATAAAATACTAACAACTACTCCTATGCAACGCCGTTATGCGATGCTTCGCCAGGCGGGATGGAAGACTAGTCGGGCTGCTATGCACCGAATCACTAGGCGAATGGACGAGAAAGCTAGCGGATGAGGTGGTTATAACGGCGGAATGAGGGTCGAAAGCACCTCTTCGCTACGCACGCCACTAGCAATTGCTAGTGCGGCAAGGGTGGATGATGGTGGGTGGAATATAAGGCGCAACTCAAGCAACTTAGGCAGTAATATGAAATAGGAATCACATAGACATGAAACACATAACATAAACAACCACAGTGCACTTCATCAATATAAATAGGTTTAAAAACACCAATATTCAACAATAAAGCAAGTACAAGTCAAGAGATCGACCGAATCCGAAGTCTTGCTGAGGATTCACGGTTGGAATCGTCGGGTTGTCATTCCATGTCCAAGCTCGGTCCTCAACTGCTTCCGGGGTAGAGAAGGGTTGTCACCACCTTCCAATGGCCCGTCTTCTTCGTCTCAGGATAGCGGACGAAGTTTGCTAGCTTTCCTTTGCATTGATGGCTATGGCGTCAAACCTCTACTTGAAGCTCACAGATGAAGGAGAAGGCCGAGAGGAAGCTTCGGCTTGGATTTGGCGGTGAAATCTTGCCCGGAGCACCTCCCTAGGGTGGAAGATGAAGGGGAACGGCGGAGAAGGCGGAAAACGGCGGAGGAAATGGGCGATCTGCGGATCCTTCCGATTAGGGCGAGACCTGCACTATTTATACAAAAGCAGAAATGAACAATGCGCACGATCACAGGCGCACGACCAGTGGTCGTGCGCACTATGTCCTATGCTCGTGCGCACTGGCAGGGAATATCAGGAAGAAGAACTGGGATAATGCGCACGAGTAGTGGCGCATGACCAGTGGTCGTGCGCACTAAGTCCAATGATCGTGCGATTACCCAGACAGGACTCCAAAAAAGTGGAATCAATGCACACGATCAGTGGCGCACGACCGGTGGTCGTGCGCAATATGTCCAGTGATCGTGCGCTTACCCCAGGCTGATTCTGGAAAACGAAGAGTAGTGCGCACGATCGGGGGCGCACGACCAGTGGTCGTGCGTATTGAATCCCATGATCGTGCGCAGTATTCCTGTTTCACAACCATCCCGGAACACGCACACGACCCCTGTACCGAAAGGAAAAACCAATCACTAATCTGTGCAGACATTCCAGACAATAACAAAAAGGAGTACAGACTAAAAGAATAACACAAAACACAACCACGGGCAAAAATGTGCACTTCCTATGGAAATAAAGACAGGATGAAATATATATGATAATGAACTAAAAGTGAAGTGCAATCGAGTGAAAACTAACCCAGATGAGTCCAAAAATAGGTATATAAAGTGGACTCATCAGCTGGCCACGCCTGTGACCCATAGGTCACGCCCATGACCCGGGCGTGTAACTTTAATACGACATGGCAAGTACTCTGGAACGCATTTATGGGTCACAGCCACATGTCACGCCCGTGACCTGACGGTCACGTCTGTGTCCAGGCTGTGGCAAGTTGATTTTTCCAGCATCTTCAGTTTCATCTCATGATCAGTCCTACAAGCTCCAAATTGATATTTGCAGCACAGGTTGTCCTGTAATATAAAAAATAGCAATTAGAAACATAATTACTAAAATGAAATTATAATCTTATTATTTATTAAATAAAATCTATATAAAAATAACGATATAATTAGAGTTATCCCCATGTACCAGGCCTGCCCTAAAGGGTCTCACTACTCTGCTGCCAAAAACATTATGAGATATCTTAAGGGCACAACTAATCTTGGTCTGTATTACCCTAGGAGTAATGATTTTGAACTAATAGAGTATTCAGATATAGATTTTGTAGGTTGCAAAGAAGACATGAAAAGTACATCACGTACCTATCAATTTCTAGGAAGAAGGTTAGTGTCTTGGAGAAGCAAAATGCAGACGAGTGTAGCCATCTCCACTACAGAATCAGAGTACATATCAGCTGGGGGTTTTTGTGCACTACTATGGATTCAACATCAACTCCAAGACTATAATCTCCAGATAAGAAAAACCCCTATGTTTTGTGATTCTTCAAGTACAATTTCAATAGCTAAGAATCTTGTTTCACATAGCAGGACCAAGCATATTGAAATTAGGTATCATTTCATAAAGAGCATGTTGGGATTGAAGATATTAGCATTGAGTTTATCCCCACTGATAAACAAGTGTCTGGCATCTTTACTAAGGCTCTTGATGAAGACAAGTTCAACACCTTCAAATTTGAATTAGGTATGTTGAACTTAAAGTAGCATTATTGTGGTAATGCATTTTTATTATATGTATATGTTCGTTTGGAGGTTAACTCTTTATTGGAAAACAAGAAAGAAAAAGTTTAACTAACCAGGTGTTGAGAACACTAAGTTAACTAACCAGGCATTGGGAGTGCTGAGTTAACTCCAAACAATGAGAGTGTCGAGTGTACTCAACACATACAATCTGACAGGTTAGAATACATCAAATTCACAGGATTAATCACAGCCATTCATCATATCATGTAAATCACGATAGGTTCGCGTCTTTCCACATTATCGAATAGGGTAACTATAAATAAAAGTATGTGCTTATGATAATAAACATTTTTCCATAGCCCTTTTCATCTCTCTGCGTTCATGCCCCCATTTTCTTGTGTCGAATTCATCTTCTCCCCATCAATTCACTAATTCAATGGCTTCGAAAGGAGTAAACTTCTTGTTGGAGGGTTTAGAACTTGTTCAGAATGGATTCAAGGATGCACCTGAGGAAGTTCAGTTAGTTATTTATCTCCTAAGTGCCGCAGACCTAGAATATATACTCTCAGAGACATGCTCTATTTGGAAAAGAGAAGTGCTAGAGCTTTACACCATAGCTAAACTAGATTCCTCCTCCTCTAAGCTAACAATATCTATAAGTGGAAATAAGATTAAACTTACTTCTAGAAAGTTAAATAAGGCCATGAAACTAACCAAGTTTAGCCCTTTTGATGAGGAAGATGAATTATTTATTAAGGATGTAAAGTCGGCTCTGAAATGGTGTGGCTTGTCTAAGAACACCATTGGATCTATCATGAGAAAGGAAATGAACCTAAAAGGGAAATTTCTAGCAGATATAATTGGCAAGCCCCTAATCTGTAAGATAGGGAATCATCATAAAATATCAATGGAGATGTGTAACACCCCCATCCGTCATATAGAATATTACGGAAAGTTCGGCCGGGGCTCGATGCCATATACTACGAACAGTTAAAGGAGTTACAAATTGAGATTATAACCCAAATACACGCACAAAGTGCATTCTAGTGAAAGTACTTTAAAGGTTAATAGGCGCCCAACTAACTAAATGTCCACTAACATAAAATAGGAATAAAAAAACAAATACACAAAGTCTTGGCCTTAAGGCCTTACATTGTTCAACTCAAATTAAAATGTCTTGCATAAATCGGCATTGGCCTTCAAGGACCAGCTTAGTAATCATGGGCCCCAACCCGCTATTTCCTGCTTGGCTCAACAACACTTGCACGAAACATTCCACCGCACGGTGGCAAGCAAAAGCAATAGTCAGCAATGGCTGACCAAATTATAACAACCTCACTCTTCACTCGGGGTGGTGGTGCTCCTTCCCTACAGGCATTAGTATAACCATAAATTGACATTCAAAACATGCAACTTAAGAACCATTTTCCACAGGCATTGGCGTAAATTCCCAACGCCCCATGCTCACAAGGCACATTCTTGGTGCACAGGACCATAAGGGTCATACCACCGTTATCTGTGATGGTCAATAACATTTGAGATTTCAGTCTCATTGGGCCAAAGCCAGAGACAACACCCCTATAGCTACGACCAAGTCATGTGATTTACACTTTGACTCACTCCTGGTCGAATGATATAGGGGAGGGTACAGTTCTGCCTCGTCCTGTGCTCAAATCGTCTAGTTCGCTGGCCTGACGCAGGTTATCATCCCCTTTCCCTTTTCTGTATGATACATAACCCAGTTATGATCCTAGGCTAGCACTCATGGATACCAAAGCTGAGCAAACTATTCTCATGCTCCACAAACTGGCCCCCAGGCCTTCGAGAGATAGGCACCCATGGCCCCCAGGTCTAACAAGATTGGCCTCACAAAATAGCCCACAGGTCTCCCAGAGATAGGCCTCAGCAAACGACCATAGGGTTTCCAAGAAATAGGCCTCAACGAACAATGTAATGCTCAATGGGAGTTATAGCCGGCAGTAGTGCTACTGTTGCGTGGTAGGGGGATGGACTATCGATTCTTCCACCAAATTGAGTGTTTTCCTGGAGTCTACATCCAGTACTCTCAATATAGCCATCTGCACACCCCGCGACTCCGAAATTTACGTGATAACAACGGAGTCTTCTCCATCATACAAAACATACAAACATCACCAATTCAGACCAACTTGTCAGGATGGGCTTTACACAGCATGCATATTCCGTACTTTGATTCTGGATCTAAATGCAAGACTAACGGGGATACACAGATCTACACGTCGGGAGAACAACCTCCACATGTTCGTGGAGTGTCTTCCTTCAAATTCCAAAATAAGGACTTCACATGTCCATAGAAGTGGCTCGTTACCCCAGAAGTCCGCTTTGGTGCCATGGAAGAGATTCTAGCCGGATGAACATGACGGCTATGGCTTTGCCTCCATAGATCTGAACTCGCCTCGCGAATATAAGCTCCAAATCTAAAATATAGGCGAAATCTTCTCTCTCCAGTCCTGCTTCTCCTCCTCCAAACGTCCAGCATAGGTTTCTCAAACTCCACGAGAAATGAAGAAAAAACGTCCAAACCAACACTATAAACAGACCTACCGTCACACGGTAACTATCTACCGCCGCGCGGTACCATTAATCAATGCCTCATTTCATGTCCCACAGCCCAGGCCCACCAATCACAAGCCGATATGTGGCCATGATGTTACAGCTTCGTTATCGTGGCGCGATAGGATGCTAACCCTTTAGCGGTAGGAAGAGATGGTTACAACATGACCACTCCTGCTACTGCCGTTCGAGAGTTACTATCACCACGTGGAAGAAACCTGAGAGCTTCGACAAATAATTTGTCAAGCTACTGCCCGCGGTATAGCAACCGCTGGGCGATAGCTCCCCGAGAGCTCGGCCAAATAAATAGCTAACACAGCACGATAACAACATACTTTCGCACGGTAGACTAGGCATTGAGTCACCTCGCCTCACTCAATGTTGTCGACGCCTGACGCTACCGCCATGCAGTATCATCCTACCATCACGTGGTAACCAGAGCATTGAGTCACCTCACCTTACTTGGTACTCTCGACGCCTGGCACTACCGCAGTGTGGTTCTGGCCTACCGTCATGCGATACCCTCTTTTCCTGCCTACAGAAACTTGGGGTATTACAAATCTCCCCACTTAAAGAATTTCGTCCCAAAAATACATATTGCTGGAAAACGAAAGAGTATCAATACTACAAAAGTATACCTTAAACAAAATGCTCGGGGAACTCCACCTTCATGGTTTGTTCCCGCTCTCATGACAGCTCCTCTTAGCCACAGTTGTCCCATCAGATCTTGACCATCCTGATAGACTTATTCAGAAATTGCTTGACTTTCGAGTCTTCAATACGAATGGGTTTGAACTTTGTTGTCAACCCACCATCAATCGGTACCGGATCCGCCGCAACAACCTGCATAGGCTCTTGCACCACCTTCCATAACATAGATATATGGAATACGTCATGAAGAGCACAAAGTCCTGTTGAAATCTTCAATCGATCGGTGGCTTCACTAATGCGCTCCAAAACCTCAAACGAACCAAGGTATCTCAGACTTAGTATTTTCAGCCGTTGAATCCTTGACACACCCTTGATTGGTTTGATCTTCAGGTAAAACCAATTGCCCATGATGAACTCAATATTCTTGTGCTTGTCATTGTAATATTTAGCATGTCTATCGTGTGCAATCAACAACCGCTCCCTGATTGTCTGAACAATAAAAGTCTCCTTCTCAACTTCCTTCCGCTTATACAACTTTGACTCACCCATATCCAACCATGACAATGGAGTATGACACTTTATATCATATAGGGCCTCGAAGGGAGCCATTTGATTGCATGTCTAGTAGTTGGTGTTGTAAGCGAATTTGATCATATACAAGTGATCCTCCAACTTTTTCCTGAAATCTAGGACGCACATACAAAGCATGTCCTCCATCGTTCTGTTTACCCTCTCAGTTTGACCATCCATCTACGGATGAAAGGTTGTACTGAACTTCAGTATGGTACCCAACAGTTGATGTACCAGCCGCCAGTCTTTAGACGTGAAGCGCCTATCTCGATCACTCATGATGCTACGTGGCACACCGTGCAGTCGAACAATATTATCCACATACAATTTTTCCTGTTTCTCCCTTGAATCGCCCCGCGTATTTTGGATGAAGTGCGACACTTTCGTCAAACGATCAATGATCACCCAGATGGCGTCATTTTCCTTTTGCGATCGCGGCAAATCATGCACGACATCCATGGATATGTCATCGAACTTCCATTCCGGTATAGGAAAAAACATCAAAAATCCACTGGGCTTCTGACATTCAACCTTCACTAAGGCACAAGTCTAACACTTTGCTACATATAGTGTAATGTCCTTCTTTAGTCCTAGCCATCAGAACAGCTTTTTCATATCTTTATACATCTTCGTGCTCCATGGATGAATCGAGTACTTTGTATACTGAGCCCCGTGCATTAATTCTTGCCATATTTTACCCACCTTTGGGATGCACAAATGACTGTTCTTCAACAACAGCCCATTATCAACAACAAACTATGTATTTGACCCTTCCAAAGACTCAGCCATGTAGCGTTTCATACTGTCGTCCACATCCAAAGCCTGCCTAATCTGATCGACGAGGTCATATTGTACCTATACCCAATTGAAACATGCTTCAGCACTCGTCCTCCTATCAACACAGGAGATCTCTAAGGCCTCCAAATCTCGAAAGAGATGCTCGACATGCATCAATAACCAATTGGACTGTGTCGGAGCTCTACGACTTAACGCATTCGCGATCGCATTACCTTTGCCAGGTACATAATGTATCTTGAAGGTGTAGTCCCCAAGGAACTCCATCCACCTTCATTGATGCATATTTAAGACCTTCTGATCCAACAGATACTTCAAACACTTATGGTCTGTATAAATGTCGACCATCACTCCATACAGGTAGTGCCTCCAGAACGTTAGAGGGAATATCACGGTCGCCAATTACAAGTCATGGACCACATAATTCCTCTCATGTACCTTCAACTGGCGCGAACCATAAGCTATTACTCCCTCACGTTGTAACAAAATGCAGCCTAAGCCTCTTCCTGAAGTCATTATAGATCTCAAAGCCTTCTGTCCCACATGGACGAGCATAGAATAGGCGTCGTGGTCAGATGAATTTTCAATTCTTCGAAAGCTTGCGCGCACGCTGGCGACCAAACAAACTTATGATCCTTACTTGTCTGGGTCGTGAGGGGAAAAGCTATCCGCGAAAGGTTCTCCACGAAGAGCCTATAGTAGCCGGCAAGTCCCCGAAAACTCAAAATTTCCACCATAGAAGACAACAGTGGCCACTCCCGAATTGCAGCAACCTTTGCCGAATCCATAACGATACCCTCACCACTAATATTTTGACCAAGGAACGCCACATAAGATAGCCAAAACTCACATTTAGAGTACTTGGCATACAACTAATTACTCCTCAAGGTCTCCTGAATAATATATAAGTGCTCCATATGATCATCCTCGAACTAGGAGTAAACCAAGATATCATCGATGAACATTATCATGAACCAATCCAAATACTCCTTGAACATCATGTTTATTAAGTCCATAAACACAAATGGTGCATTAGTCAACCCGAAAGGCATGACAGTCAACTCATAATGCATGTATCGCGTATGGAACGCCGTCTTGGGAATATCACTTTCCCTGATTCTCAGCTAATAATATCCAGATTTTAAGACTAGCTTTGAATACACAGTCGACTCAACTAGCTGGTCTAATAGATCATCGATCCTCATAATCGGGTACTTGTTCATCTCTATTAGTTTATTCAATTCCTGATAATTGATACATAGTCACAGACTTCTGTATTTTTTCTTCATGAAGAGGATCGGGGAGCTCCAAGGTTACGAACTTGGACGCACAAACCCCTGCTCTACCAACTCTTAAAGTTACGATTTCATTTCCGCTATCTCTCTCGGTGCTAAGGGATAAGGAGACCGCAACACCGGCTTGGCACCTAGCACCAACTCAATGGTGAACTCGATCTCTCTCTGAGGTGGGGCTCCTAGGAGATCTTCGTCAAACATGTCTGCAAACTCTAACACCACTAGGATACTGACCAAACCAGGCTTGGGCTTCTTAGCCTCCAATAGGGTGATGAAAAACTCCGACCCTCATGAATTGCTTTAACTACATGGAGAGCAGACATCAGCGTCTTGATCGATCCATTCAGACTAGAGAAAGTAGTTTCTTGGCTTGTATTCAACCCCAGTTTGACAGTCTTCAAACTACAATCGATCAACGCACATTGCTCGGAGAGCGAATCCATGCCAAAGATCACATCAAACTATACTATCGGCAGTAGTGACTCCTCTAAGTCAAAAGTTTTACTTTGTATCAGTACTTTAACGCAACATACTCTATCCACATGCATTGAACACCCATTTGGTGAAATGATGTCCTCGGATAGGAAAGAGTGTGAAGCTCCTGTATCAAATAGTGCTCAAACTGGATAGTCCATTACCACGATAAATCCTAAAACATGACAGTCATACGACCCAAGCAAAAGATGTAATGTATGCAAAGTATTACGGATAAAATCTAACACCAACTTGTTACCACATCGCCTTGCTTAATGGCTGCTTGTTGGCCAAGGTTATAGACTCTTTGTTGGGCTAGAACTTGATGATATGTGGTTGACTCCACCGCCTTACCTTTTTCATCATACGATGCTCCTGCATTCTTCTCCGACTTGACACTCTAACAGTTGTGGGCTATATGTCCCGGTTTGCCATAGTTATAATAAAGATTTAGGATGCCTCTCCCAGAAGATGCTCCAGAAGTAACCAACAAAGAAGCCGGTCCAGAAGACTAGGCCTTCTTGTTCCACCTTCGGTACTAAGACTTCGGTGAACTTGGAACTTTAAAGTCTGACCTCTTCACCGCTGAGTCCTATTTACCTTGAACTCTCTTCAGATCCTTCTCCAGAGATCGGGTTGTATTGACCAATACTAGAAAGCCCTGCTGTATAGGACCTGAGAGTAGCAACCTCAGATCATCACGCAATCCTTCATAGAACCGGTTGTTGTTCCGCTCCTCATTAGTAAAAGTGTAGCCAGCATAACCCCCCAATCTCATGAACTCATGTAGGTAGTCGTCCATGCTACACTCACCCTGAGTCAGTCTCTGAAACTGATTCTCCATTGTTATTTTCTACGCTGACGAGATGAACCGTGACAGAAATAGTCTTGATAACTCCTCCATCGATAGGGTTGTAACGGTTTAGTTTTGTTCAATTTTTTATCAAAACCGCTAACCCAACCACCGACATGTGGTTCCAAAAATCTGAAACTGAGCCTAACCGTGAACACCATTAGAACTGAACCGAACCATTCGGTTCGTTTCGGTTTGAGCAGTTTAACTTTTAAAAGAAAAAAATTGCTCGTTAATATAACTATCACAAAACTGACAATGCTAGTCTTTTTGTGTGCACTGTTTTTCTTACAAATATGAAATGAAAATGACAGATCAATAATTGTTATACTTATAAAGTAAAATCGAACAAGGTGCTTGCCTTTCAGTTGAAGAGACCAACTTAAAACAACATAAATTGAAAAGTAATTGAGTTTTAAATAACTTGAAACATTGATATGTAAAACTAAAATAACAACGTCAAAGATTAAAATTGTCATAACTAACATTCACCCTTGGGTAGATATAACATATTTTAAGAAAATAGCAATTCCTTCGCAAAATGGCTAACCGATACGGAGAGCGTGACACAGGTTTGGCACCTGGCACTAACTCAATGGTGAAGTCAATCTCTCGCTGAGGTGGAGCTCCAGGGAGATCTTCGGGGAATACATCAGGAAACTCATATACAACTGGGATGCTGTCCAGACCAGACTTAGGCTTCGAAGCCTCCACTAATGCAAAAAATAGCTCTACAACCCTACGAACTGCCTTAATTACCTGAAGTGCAGACATCAAAGTCTTGCTCGATCCCTTAATGCCTGAGAACATCGTCTCACGGTTTGTATCTAGTCCCAATCTGACTAGCATACGGTTTCAATCAATGTGCTCACATTGCTCCGATAGCCAGTCCATACGAAAGATCATGTCGAACTCCACTATCGGCAGTAGCGATGCTTACAAGTCAAACTCTTGGCTCCCAATCCATATCTTCACGCAACAAACTTTATCTACGCGCATAGAACACCCATTATACAGCAACACATCCAATTTGTCCCTTGCCATCGAAGAAGGTACTCCAATGCACGATACAAATTTTTCGGACAAAAAGGAATGCGAAGCTCCCGTGTCGAATAGTGCTCTCGCCGAACAATCAAAAATCAAAACGAAGCCTAACACAAGTAGTCATAAGCTAACACGCATGAGGCAACAAGTATATAAAGCTAAACTGCCATTGATTAAATTATACCTGTCACAACGTCACCCTACTTTGTGGCCTCCTAAAGGCCAAGGTTGTACACTCTAGGCTATGTAGGAGCATAGTGGGATGCGGTTGACTCCACCGCCTTTCCCTTCTCCTCGTAAGTTGCTCCAGGCCTCTTCTTGGACTTTGGATGTCCGCTCCAACAATCTTTGGCAAAATGTCCTGGCTTTTGACAGTTATAACAGGCGCCCTATGCTCGGTCTGTAGTTGCCCCAAACACACCTGAAGAAGGGGCTGGACCCAAAGTCCTTGCCTTCTTGTTCCACTTACAGAACCAAGACTTTGAGTTCGGCACTTTGAACTCCGTCTTCTTCGCACTCGAGTCCTTCTTCCTTAGGACTCTCTTAAGATCTTTTTCCAATGATCGGGTCGTATTGACCAGGGTTAGGAAGCCTTGTGTCATAGGCCCGCCCTTGTAGAATCGGTTGGTCTTACGCTCCTCATCGACAAATGTAAAGCCAACATAAAGACCCAACCGCGTAAACTCACGGAGATACTCATCCATGCTACTATCTCCCTGTGTTAGTCTCTGGAATTGATTCTCCATGTCGATCCTCTGTGCTGAGGGAAGGTAACTTGCCAAGAATAACCTCGAGAATTCCTCCATCGAGACATCAGTGAGTTGCCTTCCAAACACGATGTTGGGTATTGTATCCACAATAATATAGATTTGGTGAAGTCATCCTTGAACTAAGATGAATTAGGTTGTATTTGATGTTTTGTTTGAGTTATGTGTTTGCAGGACTTAATGGCCAAGTGTAGAATTATGTCAGTCTACAATGGGTCACCAAACAGAGGACCATACAATATAATCCCTAATTGTGTGAACCCTGGTGTTGACTCATGTGTAGCCTCTCTATTGGTATACACTTCATTTTTCAAGCACTAGGATTGTTGGAGAAAGACATGTTGCTGATTCCATAGAAGAGAGGAAAATTTTCCGGAAATAATTTTATTCTAAGTATTTTAGTCGAGAAGAACTTACGTACTCGAGTAGATTTCCTGATAATACTCGAGTAAGTTAAGTCTGACTTTCGAATAAGGGAAATGGTTCACGAGAAGTCTGAACATAGTTCTCAAGTGGCCAGTTCCATTACTCAAGTAGAACTCTTCTTATTTTCGAGTTAACATATTTTCTATCTCAGAATTTTTCTAAGTCTTATACTCGAGTAGTCAATTTCACCACTCGATTAGATAAGCTCTTTGCCTCGTGTGATAGAAGCAAAGTTCTCGAGTTGTATTTACATCACTTGAGTAGTAGTGTTTATGTACTTGAGAAATCTGCTTACTTCTCGAGTTGTCTAGCTCCAGTACTCGAGTAGTCGGTTTTTATCTTCCAAAATTTTCTCTAAGTCTTTTTCTCTAGTAGTTCATCTCCACCTCTCGAGTGACATTTCTAGCACTCGAGTAATTCTTATTCCACTCGAGTGATTATAGATTATGTTCTGAATTTCCTGAAGAACTTCATCTCGAGTAGTCTGTTGTTGTCTTCTCGAGAACTCATCTCAATACTCGAGTACTTCACTTTTCACTCTAGCAATTCAGTCAGTTTTCTAGAAGATTCACTAAGTCCTAAACTGACGGGATTTTCAAATGACTTGACGTGATTGGTCCATGTTGACATCATTAATGCTAATTATGAACGTTAGGGAGATCTTATATAAGGTCTTGTCATTTCGACTAACCCTAACAAGTGCTGAAAAGAAAAACTCTAAGAATTCTGCGGATTTTTCTCTTTCCTAAACGGAAGCTGCCGCCGATCCTCATCGTGCAAATCACCTAGGGCTTTCGTTCAAGAAGATTCAAGTCAGTTGACTTGCAGATCGAGATTGTTCTTCAACTCTTCATCAGCTCTGGAATCATGTGAGTCAAGAAGTTTCAGATCAGGATCTAGCCGAGTATCTTCTTCAAATTATTCTTACTGTGCCGCAAAGTTTAGAGGAAGAAGACCTTGGCCGACATCTCCATATTTGAGAAAAAATTGTTGTTTGTATTTCATATTCTCAATTTATTCTTGTAGAAGATTACTCTCCGAGTGTAGGAGCTTTGTTATCCAATTATAGGAAGTTTTCATCTTCCGAGTGTAGATACGTATTGTGGATCGAGTTGTAGGAACTTTGTTATAAGGCGTAGGATTGGTTTCAATCCGAGATAGTGGAGTAGCCCAATCTAGTGCTTAGCTAGATCGGTGAGTGGAAAGTGGATGTACCCAAGGTTGGGGAACCACTATAAATCTTTGTGTCCTCTATGATTGCTTGGTGGTTGTTATTTTCTATGCTTAGATCTCTAAAATTTTTATTCTGCAAAAGACGCAAAACTCACCTATTCACCCCCCTCTAGGTGATTTAGGTAAGACAACTGAACTCTTTCAATTGGTTTCAGAGGGAGGTTGAACATTAAAAGATTAACACCTTGATCATATCTGACCTAAGTTGTCTTTTGAGTTTACCAAGCAAGGACAAGGCCAAAGATTTTGCGAAGCATCCCTTGTGTATAAAGAATAACTTTCCCATGTGGAAAGAGAGGATTAGATTTTTCATGGAAGCTGTGGATCCAAGGATCTTCATGATCGTTGAAGAAGGTCCTTATGCTCTGATGACCGTCACCACTATAGATCCTACAAAGAAGGTTCCTAAGAAGTTGATGGATCTCGACAAAGATGAGATTGCACTTGTCTCTTTGAACAAGAAGGCCAAGAATATTATAGCAAGTGCAGTTGATGACTCGATGCTGCAAAACCTGATCCACTGCCAGTCCGCTAAGGAAATGTGGCAGTCCCTTATCACTTTGATGGAAGACACAGAAGAAGTTATGGATGATAGAAGATCCCTTCTTAATTAGAAATATGAAGCCTTCCTACAAGGACCCAAGGATACCATTGTAGATACGTTTGAAAGCTTCTTCAAGATAGTTAATGACCTAAGAGTCTACGACCGAGTCTTCACCAACGGAGAATTGAATGATAAGTTATTGAGATCCCTAACTAAGGAATGGGATAACAAGGTTTGTGCTATTCGGGAATTCGGAAAGCTAGCTGAGACGGACTCGCAAAATCTCTTCGAAAAGCTTATGTCATATGAGCTACAAATTAATTCAAGAAAAACAAAAGAAGAGAAGAATAGGTCTTCATCTAAGGAGAAGTATGTTGCTCTCAAGGCAGACACCTCAAGGAAGTCTAAGACGGCCTCTCCTTCCCCAGTACAAGAAGGAAGTGAAGAAGAAACCTCGTAGCCAAGTACCTCTAGCTCAGAACTATCTGAAGGAGAGTTCTCTCTACTCTCAAGACAGTTCAAGAAATTCTTGAACAAGAAGAAGCAATGGAAAGGAAAGGATGCCTCGTACAGAAGATCACGTCATGATGGTGATTGACACAGAAAAGGCTCAAGCAGCCATGACAGGTATACTACTAAACCAAACAAACATATTTCTACTGACAACGTTTGTTATTATTGCAATAAGCCAGGACATTTCATCGTTGATTGCCCTCATAAGAAGAAGGAGGGTGGAAAAAGAGAGGAAAATAAATCCTCATATAATAAGAAGAGGACAAAAAAGAGTCTAATAGCCAAGATGGGCAAAAATCTCAGTGACTCTGACTCATCTGAGTCGAGTGAAGAAGAGGAATCGTACTTTGAGCGTATGGCTCAGACTGATGATGAACAAGAACCCCAGTTCACTGGGAAGGTAAATTCTCATACTCCTCTCTCTGAATCTGATGTTTCTGAACATGATCATGTGGATAGCTCTTCTGACGATGAGTCTGAACTCATGGCCCAGTACACGGAGTTAATCAAGACTTACAACAAATGTCGATGAGTCGTGAAAACTCAAGCAAAAGAAATAAAGTCTCTCAAGGCTGAAGAGAGAACTTTGAGAGAGGAAGTCGCAAAGACCGACTATCTCAGAGAGAACTTCAATGCTACCATTGAAGAATATATCAAGGCTCTCCATCACCTATACCTTAATGAGAAGATCATAAACGAACTAGAAGCACAACTTGAAGCAGAAAAGAAACTTGTTGAATGTTTCTCGAAGCCCAAGACTGTCCTTCCTTTCGTTGCTGAATTCTCAGCTAAGGCCAAGGGTGCTGGGCTAGGCCATGTTAAAGCTCATAGTAAATCTTCTAGGAGGAATAAGGCTCAGAAAAATAATAAGGCGACCAAGAAGTCTTTGACCAAAGAAAAAGGGAAAGCCCCTCAAGATCAGACTTCTTTCAAGAAGGTCATATTTCCAACAAACGAGTTTCATCTTGACTCATCCTAACTTCACTTTGCTAGACCTACTTATGTGGAGCCCAAGTCTCGTTACCAGGGATGGACTCATCCACGAAACTTTGGTGATAGTGTCTTTATGGCACCCTATGAAGAAATTACTCTTCAGAGCTATGGCCCTTATAATCATGGTCATAACATTAAGAAAGCACCAATGGTAAAGCCTATTGTGGAAAAGCCACTGAATGAGTTGAAATCATGTGGTTTCCATCAACATGAAGCTTATTCCTCGAAGAATGTTGCCTCTGCTAGACCATCTCAAAAGGTCAGGCAGGAGAATATATGGCAAAGATACAGCAGGTTTGATTGTTGGTGCTATGGCAAAATTGGTCACTTTGCCTTTGACTTCTAGTTTAATTCCAAGAATTTTGCAACTCCTCAAGTTAGCAATATGAGAAAGACCACTCATAATGCTAATACTCGTAGGGGGAGTATTCTAACAAGAGACCAAGGACATAAATGTGTTTGGTTTCCTAAGCCAAATTGAGTTGTGATTGTAGGTATGTCCAAAGGCCACCAAAACTCCTATCTAGTACTTGGACAGTGGATGCTCTCGGCATATGACGGGGACAAGAAGACTGCTTTTGAACTACTCTCCAGTCTTGAACGAGCCAAAGATCATCAGTGGAGGTTCAGACTGAGGAATTACTGAAGGCTATGGTATGATCTCTAACGGTAGTGTTTCCTTCTCAGATATAGCTTATGTTGAAGGATTGGAACACAATCTTATAAGCATAAGCCAGCTCTGCGATTAAGGATACGTTGTTGAATTTCATGCAGATAAGTGCTTGATAAAATCGGTTGATAATATGGAAAAGATTCTATCAGGCACTCGAAGCAGAAATATATTTTGTTTGAATTTTATTTGTATACACTTTTCTACACCAGTGTGCTTTTTGGCTAAAGGTTGTGTGTCTCTTGGTGACCAATGGTACAAGAGATTAGCATATATTAATTTCAAAACTATTAACAAATTATTTTCTCTGAATTTAGTACGTGATGCCCCAATTGTCAAGTACGATAAAGATAGACCTTGTCACGTATGTGTAAAATGCAAGCAAACAAGGGCTACCTTTAAAAGCATTATGGTTAAAGATTCTAATAGATGTTTACATCTACATCATATGGACTTGTTTGGTCCGCTGCAAGTTAGAAGTTTGGGAGGTAAGGATTATACATTGATTATTGTTGATGACTACACGTGATTTGCATGGGTGTTCTTTCTAAAACACAACTCAGATAACTTTGACTTCTTTACTAATTTTGTCAGGCAGGTTCAGAATGAATACAACTATTCATTTCAACTAAGCATAACAAGCGCTGAAAAGAAAAACTCTAAGAATTCTGAATCAGATTTTTCTCTTTCCTAAACGGAAGCTGTCGCCGATCCTCATCGTGCAAATCGCCTAGGGCTTTCGTTCAAGAAGATTCAAATCAATCGACTTGCAGAACGATATTGTTCTTCAACTCTTCATCATCTCTCGGATCATGTGAGTCAAGAAGTTTCAGATCAGGATCTAGCCGAGTATCTTCTTCAAATTATTCTTACTGTGCCGCAAAGTTTAGAGGAAGAAGACCTTGGCCGACATCTCTAGATTTGAGAAAAATTGTTTGTATTTCATATTCTCAATTTATTCTTATAGAAGATTACTCTCTGAGTGTAGGAGCTTTGTTCTCCAATTGTAGGAAGTTTTCATCTTCCGAGTGTAGATACGTTTTGTGGATCGAGTTGTAGGAACTTTGTTCTAAGGGGTAGGATTGGTTTCAATCCGAGATAGTGGAGTAGCCGTGTCTAGTGCTTAGCTAGATCGGTGAGTGGAAAGTGGATGTACCCAAGGTTGGGGAACCACTATAAATCTTTGTGTCCTCTGTGATTGCTTGGTGGTTGTTATTTCCTATGCTTAGATCTCTAAAATTTTTATTCTATAAAAGACGCAAAACGCACCTATTCACCCCCCTCTAGGTGATTTAGGTAAGACAACTGAACTCTTTCAATTGGTTTCAGTGGGAGGTTGAACATTAAAAGATTAACACCTTGATCATATCTGACCTAAGTTATCTTTTGAGTTTACCAAGCATGGACAAGGCCAAAGATTTTGCGAAGCTTCCCTAGTGTACAAAGAATAACTTTCCCATGTGGAAAGAGAGGATTAGATTTTCATGGAAGCTGTGGATCCAATGATCTTCATGATCATTGAAGAAGGTACTTATGCTCCGATGACCGTCACCACTATAGATCCTACAAAGAAGGTTCCTAAGAAGTTGATGGATCTCGACAAAGATAAGATTGCACTTGTCTCTTTAGACAAGAAGGCCAAGAATATTATAGCAAGTGCAGTTGATGACTCGATGCTGCAGAACCTGATCCACTGCCAGTCCGCTAAGGAAATGTGGCAGTCCCTTGTCACTTTGATGGAAGGCACAGAAGAAGTTAGGGAAGATAGAAGATCCCTTCTTAATCAGAAATATCAGGCCTTCCTACAAGGACCCAAGGATACCATTGTAGATACGTTTGAAAGCTTCTTCAAGATAGTTAACGACCTAAGAGTCTACGGCCGAGCCTTCACCAATGGAGAATTGAATGATAAGTTATTAAGATCCCTGACTAAGGAATGGGATAACAAGGTTTGTGCTATTCGGGAATTCGGAAAGCTAGCTGAGACGGACCCGCAAAATCTCTTCGAAAAGCTTATGTGATATGAGCTACAAATTAATTCAAGAAAAACTGAAGAAGAGAAGAATAGGTCTTCATCCAAGGAGAAGTCTGTTGCTCTCAAGGCAGACACCTCAAGGAAGTCTAAGGCGGCCTCTCCTTCCCCAGTACAAGAAGGAAGTGAAGAAGAAACCTCGGAGCCACGTACCTCTAGCTCAGAACTATCTGAAGGAGAGTTCTCTCTACTCTCATGACAGTTCAAGAAATTCTTGAACAAGAAGAAGCAATGGAAAGGAAAGGATGGCTCGTACAGAAGATCACGTCATGATGGTGATTGACACAGAAAAGGCTCAAGCAGCCATGACAGGTATACTACTAAACCGAACAAACATATTTCTACTGACAACATTTGTTATTGTTGCAATAAGCCAGGCCATTTCATTGTTGATTGCCCTCATAAGAAGAAGGAGGGTGGAAAAAGAGAGGAAAATAAATCCTCATATAACAAGAAGAGGACAATAAAGAGCCTAATAGCCAAGATGGGCAAAAATCTTAGTGACTCTGACTCATCTGAGTCGAGTGAAGAAGAGGAAGCATACTTTGAGCTTATGGCTCAGAATGATGATGAACAAGAACCCCAGTTCACTGGGTAGGTAAATTCTCATACTCCTCTCTCTGAATCTGATGTTTCTGAACATGATCATGTGGATAGATCTTCTGACGATGAGTCTGAAATCATGGCCTAGTACAAGGAGTTAATCAAGACTTACGATAAATGTCGATGAGTCGTGAAAACTCAACCAAAAGAAATAAAGTCTCTCAAGGCTGAAGAGAGAACTTTGAGAGAGGAAGTCGCAAAGACCGACTCCCTCAGAGAGAACTTCAATGCTACCATTGAAGAATATAACAAGGCTCTCGATCACCTATACCTTAAGGAGAAGATCATAAACAAACTAGAAGCACAACTTGAAGCAGAAAAGAAACTTGTTGAATGTTTCTCGAAGCCCAAGACTGTCCTTCCTTTCGTTGCTGAATACTCAGCTAAGGCCAAGGGTGCTGGGCTAGGCTATGTTGAAGCTCCTAGTAAATCTTCTAGGAGGAATAAGCCTCCGAAAAATAATAAGGCGGCCAAGAAGGCTTTGACCAAAGAAAAAGGGAAAGCCCCTCAAGATCAGACTTCTTTCAAGAAGGTCATATTTCCAACAAACGAGTTTGATCTTGACTCATCCTAACATCACTTTGCTAGGCCTACTTATGTGGAGCCCCAACCTCGTTACCAGGGATGGACTCATCCACGAAACTTTGGTGATAGTGTCTTTAAGGCACCCTAT
The DNA here is from genome assembly GCA_039583875.1 of Platanthera guangdongensis. Taxonomy (NCBI): domain Eukaryota; kingdom Viridiplantae; phylum Streptophyta; class Magnoliopsida; order Asparagales; family Orchidaceae; genus Platanthera; species Platanthera guangdongensis. The sequence goes on from CM077164.1 coordinate 121,527,066, forward strand.
GAAGAAATTACTCTTCAGAGCTTTGGCCCTTATTATCATGGTCATAACATTAAGAAAGCACCAATGGTAAAGCCTATTGTGGAAACGCCACTGAATGAGTAGAAATCATGTGATTGCCATCACCATGAAGCTTCTTCCTCGAAGAATGTTGCCTCTGCTAGACCATCTCAAAAGGTCAGGCAGGAGAATATAAGGCAAAGATACAACAGGTTTGATTGTTGGTGCTGTGGCAAAATTGGTCACTTTGCCTTTAACTTCTGGTTTAATTCCAGGAATTTTGCAACTCCTCAAGTTAGCAATATGAGAAAGACCACTCATAATGTTAATACTTGTAGGGGGAGTATTCTAACAAGAGACCAAGGACATAAACGTGTTTGGGTTCCTAAGCCAAATTGAGTTTTGATTGCAGGTATGTCCAAAGGCCACCAAAACTCCTATCTAGTACTTGGACAGTGGATGCTCTCGGCATATGACCGGGACAAGAAGCCTGCTTTTGAACTACTCTCCAGTCTTGAACGGGCCAAAGGTCATTAGTGGAGGTTCAGACTGAGGAATTACTGAAGGCTATGGTATGATCTCTAACGGTAGTGTATCCTTCTCAGATGTAGCTTATGTTGAAGGATTGGAACACAATCTTATAAGCATAAGCCAACTCTGCGATTAAGGATACGTTGTTAAATTCCATGAAGATAAGTGCTTGATAAAATCAGTTGATAATATGGAAAAGATTCTATCAGGCACTCGAAGAAGAAATATATTTTGTTTTAATTTTATTTGTATACACTCTTCTACACCAGTGTGCTTTTTGGCTAAAGGTTATGTGTCTCTTGGTGACCAATGGAACAAGAGATTAGCATATATTAATTTCAAAACTATTAATAAATTATTTTCTCTGAATTTAGTACGTGATGCCCCAATTGTCAAGTACGATAAAGATAGACCTTGTCACGTATGTGTAAAATGCAAGAAAACAAGGGCTACCTTTAAAAGCATTATTGGTAAAGATTCTAATAGATGTTTACATCTACATCATATGGACTTTTTTGGTCCACTGCAAGTTAGAAGTTTGGGAGGTAAGGATTATACATTGATTATTGTTGATGACTACACGCGATATGTGTGGGTGTTCTTTCTAAAACACAAGTCAGATAACTTTGACATCTTAACTAATTTTGTCAGGCAGGTTCAGAATGAATACAACTATTCCGTAGTCAAAATCAGAAGTGACAATGGAACAAAGTTCAAGTCTGGGGCCATGACAGAATTCTGTGAAAGCTTGGGTATCTTTCATGAGTTTTCCTCTCCTCATACTCCTCAATAGAACGGAGTAGCTGAGAGAAGGAATAGAATACTCATAGAGGCCTGCAGAACCATGTTGAGTGATTCCTCACTACCGAAATATTTCTGGTCTGAAGCCGTCAACACTGTATGCCACGTGCAAAATCGAGCACTCATAAACAAGAACAACAATAAGACACCTTACGAACTTCTAAAGGGCAGGAAACCGACTGTTGCATATTTTAGAATCTTTGGATGTAAGTGCTTCGTCCTTAAAAATGGCAAGTATCACACTATCAAATTCAGCGAAAAGAGTTTTGAAGGTATTTTGTAGGGTATAGTAGCCATAGTAAGGAATATAGGATATTTAATTGAAAAACTCTGGTTGTAGAAGAATCCATTCATGTTGTATTTGATGAGACGAGCTTGCTGCAAAGCAACTCTTCTAGTGTGTTCTTTGAAGATGCACTAAACTTGGATGAGCCGACCGAAGAAATAGGTGAAAAGTTCATCAAGATCACCACTCCAACCCCGATTGGAGAGGCTGATGATCAAGATGAAGAAAACGTCCAAGTTAATGAAGTCACTCCGGTGATTGAAGAAGAAGCTTCAGATACGAGGACTCTAGAGCTCATACATCTGAAGGATCACCCAATGGACCAAATCATAAGGGATCCCCGGGATGGCGTCAGAACACATAGAGGTACATCTAACGAGAATTTTTATTTAAGTTTTCTCTCACAGGTTGAACTAAAGAAGTTTGAGGAAGCAAACTCAGACGCATCGTGGGTAATAACAATGGAAGAAGAACTAAATCAGTTCAAGCATTGTCAAGTCTGGAAACTTGTTCCAAGACCCAAAGGTAAGAATGTCATCGGGACAAAGTTGGTCTACAGGAACAAGATGGATGAGGATGGAACAATCATAAAGAACAAGGCCAGACTTGTCGCCAAAGGATATCGCTAAGAAGAACTAATCGACTTTGACCAGACGTATGCTCCAGTGGCAAGACTGGAGGCAATCAGGTTATTCCTAGCATATTCCGCTCTTAAGGGCTTCACTGTCTATCAGATGGATGTGAAGTCTTCCTTCCTTAATGGTGAAATAAAGAAAGCGGTATATGTGAAATAACCTCCAGGTTTCGTTGACTGACACTTTCCTAATTATGTTTATCTGTTATCTAAAGCTTTATATGGTTTGAAACAAGTTCCCCGAGCTTGGTGTGAGACGCGGTCTAGCTTCCTTCTTGAGAACAAGTTCACAAGATGAAAGATAGATATGACATTATTTCTTAGGGAAATAAAAGGCAAGATTTTTCTAGTGCAAATCTATGTCAACGATATTATTTTTGGCTCTACTGACGACAGCCTCAGCAAGAAGTTTTCAAAACTTATGCAAGGGAAGTTTGAAATGAGCAGTATGGGAGCGCTGAAATATTTTTTTTGGCTTCAGGTGAAACAATCTAAAGATGAAATTTTCATCTCGCAGACTAAGTTCACCAAGGAGCTAATTGAGAAATTCAAAATGGAGAACGCAACCTATATGAGGGCTCCAATGGGTTCAGATGTGTCTCTGGATAAGGATTAGAAAGGGAAACCTTTTGATGAAACCAAGTACAGAAGGATATTTGGATCCTTGCTCTACCTTACTACCAGTAGACCAGACATAATATTCTCAACATGTGTATGTGCTGATTTCAAGTAAACTCTAAGGAATCTCACTATGCTGCTGCAAAGCGGATTTTGAGATACCTTAAAGGTACACCAAATCTTGGCTTATTGTACCCAAGAAGTAATGATATCAAACTAATTGGTTTTTCAGATGCAGATTTTGTAGGTAGCAAAGATGACAGGAAGAGCACTTTCGAGACTTTCCAATTTCTTGGAAGAAGGCTAATTTCCTGGAGTAGTAAGAAGCAGAACTGTATTGCAATCTCAATGACTGAGTCAGAGTATATCTCTGCAGGCAGTTGTTGTGCACAGTTGCTATGGATAAAGAATCAGCAGGAAGATTACAATCTCAAAGTCCAAAACATCCCTTTGTTTTGCGACTCCTCCAGCGCGATTGCAATAGCCAACAACTCAGTCTCTCACAGCCGGACAAAGCACATAGAGCTGCGTTACCACTTTATTCAGGAGCATGTGGGGCATGGGGACATCGATCTGCAATATGTCTCAACTAACAGGCAGATTGCAGACATATTCACGAAGCCGCTAGACGAGGCCAAGTTCTCGTTCTTCAAAACAGAACTTGGAATGCTCAACAAAGAATATTAGAGGAGGACTCACAACATTGCTCAGAGATCAAGAAATACATCAAAAGTTGAACTTTCTCAAAATTTTGACTTAATGACTCGAGTAAGAAGAAAGTAACTCGAGTACTTCTTTAAACTACTCGAGTACTCTGCAAGTCGCTCGAGTAACACAACTCGAGTACTCCGTAAGTCACTCGAGTAATACTACTCGAGTAAAATTACTCGAGTACTTAAGTTCTCACTTGAGAAGTATGAAGAAATCACTCGAGTACCTTGATTATCTCACTCGAGTACTGTTGGTCCACTCGAGTATCAAGAAGACATTTTCTCAATTTCAATTCAAATTTCTTCATTTGCAACCCGAAGCTTATACCGCCACTTTCAAAGGTATGTTAGATTAATTTCTTCATTAATCATCGCTAATTAGGGTTATGTAAATAGAAAAATCCGGATTTCATTTTATACACGAATTCAAATCCCTCTCACTCGAGAAAAGAGAAAGTCCTTTCTCCTTCCGTTGACTGTCGCAGAGCTCGCGCCGTCTTCATCCCCGCAGTGAGTTTCTCACAACTCTCTGGATCATGGCACCGCCTTCAAAGATTAGGATTGGTTCTGAACTTGTCACCGCTGGTATTGCCGAACTTTCAGACGATTTCAGAAATCTTCTCATTCTTCTCGACACCGCCGGCTTGCCAGTCGTTCTACAGCAACCGTACAAAATCCTATTTCTAGAAGTTGAAGAATTCTTTCAAAACATCAAAGTAAGGAGAAATGGCAAGGTCCTCAAGTGTACAGTCAAGGGAATCAAGATAAATCTTACCAAGACCTCTGTCTCCAATCTTATTCGGCTACCCGTAGTTGATGAAGTAGAACATCTATGTCATGAAGACTCTGATAGAGCTTGCATGTTTTGCGGACTATCACCAGACGTTCTTACCATTCATCGATCAGACCTCAACCCAGAAAGCAAATTCCTAGTGGACATCATTGGAAAAATTCTCCTGTGTAAGACTAGTAATATAAGAGACATCTGACTTAATATGTTTGACATAACGATAGCCATCATCTGCAGAAAGAGATTTCAATTTTGAATGTTGATTCTTGATAAGATAATGGAGAGCATCAAGGCTCCTAGCTATGATAGGATCATCTCTTTGATGCTTCGTGAGATAAATCCTGAAGTTTTTGATTTCTCTAAAGGCACAACCCTTCACCACATGAAGAAAGTATCAATTTCCTCTATTCAGAGATGGGAATTAAATTTGTTGAATCATGCCCAGTCTGCTAGAGCTCAAGAACATCTAGCTGCAGAGGACATGACTCCATCTCCCTCTCAACCTCATATTGCCAGCACATCTGGTGCAGCTACTGAGGGGGAACCTGCTCCTTCTGTACAACAAGATAGAGTACCTACTCCACCTGTTGTTGCTTCTCTCCCTCCAACCACTGCAGAAGAAACTCCCTCCCTCAGGTGCTCAGGTATAAGACACCATTCTCTCTATAGAAGAAGGCATCAACCAGATGATTGAAGAACTCAGCACTGAAGAGCCTCTTCCTCCACTACAGAGAGAACAATGTACAGTACCATCAAAGGAACCAACACCTATACCTTCACCCACTCATACTCCATCTCAAAGATCTCCTGTTCCATCTCCAGAATGCCCTGTTCCCAAATCTCCTGCTGCTGACATAGAACAAGATGAGACAATACTGATTTCTGATGAGAAAGAGCAAACCCCAAAACCAGTTGAAGCTCCTCTAAAGAGAATTGATTTCCTTCTTCCCACATTCATTCACACAACCAAAGCTAAGAGCTCAGTCATCGTTGAAGAGATTGCCCCATGGTCTACTCCTCCTCTTCCAGTTCCTCCTACAGCTACTCTAACTCCTACTGCAAATGATATTCTTAGTAAGATAGAACAGATGCTGCTCGATCAAAGAAAATATTTTGATGACTCCTTGAAGGTAGTTCAAGAGAAAGTTTCTGCTCTTGAAAAAGAGATGAGCAGAGAATTTGCTGAAATTCAGTACAATACTGATGAGCTCAAAGAGTTATTCATGATAGGTGACAAAGCTTTGGATCACACCATTACTAGTGTTGGCAAAGTGATCGAACAATCTATTACTCTTACTAATAATTAGATTCAGTTAGAAAAGCTGGCCTAAGAGCACACTTTCAAGAACTGTGACGAAGTGGGTACCTTCAAAGAAGCTGCCATAGATGAACACAATGTAGAAGTCAGAAAGGGTGAGACTTTAGTGAAAGGATATTTAGAAACTTCAGATCCTGCCAAGCAAACTCTTTGGGAAGTAATGCTAAAGGAAATTCATGATGATGTGCAGAATCAGATCCACAGTGTAAAATTCCATACCTATGATATAGCTGTGTGGATGCACAACCAGATATGCCTTGATTTTCAAGCAGATCCAAATATTATTCCTCATCATCTGAATCCCCTAGCTCCTCTTACTCCAGTTCCAGTTCCTAGCTTACTTTCTCTCCAAGACCTAAAGGTTCTGAAGCTCCTCCTCCAGAATCTTACACTCAGGTTTGGGAATCAGATCCAGCAGATATATTTTTTCAAGCTCCTCCTGAGATTCACATCCCAAAGAGAAGGAAGTATGGTGATGGAGTTTCTGCCAGCAGATCCATTCCAATTCCAGAAGCAGAGAAAAGAAAAGCTCCTGAATTTGCAGAGATCTAGAGTCCTATATCAAAGTCACTTATACATGATACTCTCAAATTAGTTTTAGACTTCAATGAGAATAAACATGATCATTATAGCTCCCAAGAGTGGGACTTGTATGAGAAGTATATGACTAATAGAAGACTCTATGATAGAAAGCTTGGAAGGAACAATCCAGTTGCACCTCCAAAACCTCCCAAGTACTATCCAAAGCCTTTCAACAATCAAAGGAGGCAACAAGAAAAGAATGATAGACAGCAACAACAACAACAACATCAAGCCTAAGGATGAAGAAAGTTATAAGGGTGTGGATGGGAATTGTGTAGAAATGATTTTTGGACAATTATATTTATATACATCCTTAATTTTATTAATCTACTCTTTGCTTATAGTCCTTGTGCATGTTACTTTATTTTCTCTCTTGTATATCTAGCTCTATATTTGTTTATATAATTCACCTTAGTGTAGAGGGTTCTGACTTCTAAAAATAGGGGGAGATTGTTGGGTATTGTATCCACAATAACCTAGATTTGGTGAAGTCACCCTTGAACTAAGATGAATTAAGTTGTATTTGATGTATTGTTTGAGTTATGTGTTTGTAGGACTTAATTGCCAAGTGTAGACCAATGTCAGTCTACAAAGGGTCACCAAACACAGGACCATACAATGTAATCCCTCATTGTGTGATCCATGATGTTGACTTATGTGTAGCCAGTCTATTGGGATACACTTCATTTTTCAAGCACTAGGATTGTTGGAGAAAGACATGTTGTTGATTCCGTAGAAGAAAGGAAAATTTTCAGGAAACAATTTTATTTTAAATATTTTACTCGAGAAGAACTTAAGTACTCAAGTAGATTTCTTGATAGTACTAGAGTAAGTTAAGTCTGAATTTCGAGTAAGGGAAATTGTCACAACCCTCATTTTCACCGCAAATCAAGTTTATCAGAGTAAGGGAAAATGCGCGTCATGATGCCACGTCAGCAGGGGATAACTGCAGGCGCTTAGGCAGACACCAACTGACAATGAAGAAAGGTTCCTTTTTAAGTTATTTTAAGGAAAAATCAGTCACGAGTAGAAGTTAGCCGTATCCCTCAGCTTAGTGGCTCATCTAGTCCACGAATCAAAATATAAGATACGCTGCGGAAAAATACTTGATTAGATTAACTCAAACATCCTACATGAGAATAAACGTCCCCAAAGGACAACTCATGGCATACAGAACTCTAAATTTATTATAGTAGGAAAGATAGCTTTTACGGTTGCTAAAATTAACGGGTTAGAGTTTCAAATCATGTAATGTATGAAGTAATAGTAGTAGATTTTATAGTTGAAAATACCTAACATGCATTCCTAGCATAAATCCTCCCAGAGAGCAAGCAAAGCACATCCACTTTTAAATAAATGAGCAGCTAGCAAGTATCAACAACTAACAATCAGTGGGCGCCAACAAGCTGACACGAACCCACGTACAAAAGTATGTCTGAACTAGTAAAAACAAAACCAACAACAAACTACCTCGATATAACGAGGCAACAACCACGACTAACACTGCCGCCAGAAATCCAACACCGGCACTGCTAACTGCTACAGCTCTGAACCTGAGGCATTCCAAAAAAACAGAATACCTCAGCAAGAAGGTACAAGTAGTGGCAGGAAAAGTAATAGGCCAAAATAAACAAAGGTCAACAGGGGTACCAACCCAAGACCAAAAGCAATGAAGTAATGTACAAAAGAAAACAGGGCATCAATAGGAAAAGAACTCCTTTGTGTTTTTTCACGTCCACAAGGGTGCACCGGATGCACATGGCTATAAGGTGACTACAAAAATATCTCTTCAGAGAGAAGGTACAAAACCTTCATTAGGCACCTGTGGTTGACTCTACCCCAAAAACACGGCGAAGTGGTCACTCTTGGACACACCACCGAAAAACACAGGCGTAGTGGTCACTCTTGGACACACCACTCAAAACAAACGGATATATTATCCATCTAACTGCGAGGGAGTCTCATGCTCTCCACCATAAACCGCAGGCATCCAAAAACCAGGTAGACTTCCACAGGGCACTAATGAAGGTAATAAATACCGCGGAGGTGGAATCGTCCACTAACTCCCGCATTCAAGAAACCCAAAAAAACCATAACACAAATATCTCGGGATTTGGCTCGACAAACTCTACTTGACATTAGAGAACTCAAGACGCGGTTGATCAACCCTTAGGAATGATTTACAACACTAATTAAACTCTAAAAACTTGATAACGAGAGCTAAGTTACTTAAACCATCGCTAAAACACTTTAAGAACGATTAAACATAAATAGACAAGATCGAGTTTAGCACGGCAAAACATCATAACGACATGTGATCAACAGAGCGGTTAATAATAACAATAATTTGGAAGAATAATTGTAGAAAATGTTAGGGGATGTGAAAAACATAGCCGTTACCATCGAATTGGACAAGGAGAAACGAGGAGAAACCACCACTTGCCTTGGTTTTACCGGAAAAGTCCACCGAATCACTCCACGTCGTAGATCGGGGCAAAAGGATGCGGGAGAGGTTGAGATCTAGACAAAAATGGTGGAAAATGGGTTAGGGCCGAAAAACCCTAACGAAAAAACTCAAGGAATGGGGAAGAAATTACCACGATAGCGTAGCTCTTGGCGAGAGCTTTCCGGATCTAAGTTCGGTTGAAGATTTCGAGCACCGGAGAACCGTCGGCGGCCACCGGAAGATTCACGAAAAAGAAACTCTCTATCTCGCTCGCTGCTCTGGTTCGGGAGAAAAAATAACGGAGAAGATGAATTTTGGTTCTAAAACCTAAGTCCAAATATATATATATATATATATGTTTATAAAAAGTTTTGTCAAAAACGGTTTATTTCGAGCAGATTTGCGGGAACACAAAATAGAGGCATAGGATGACTTCAAATAAAAAAGTTGTCAACATTAAAGTTGTAGATCTCGTCGAGACAAACAAATTTCATGTTGACTATGTTTTGATACGTTGCCGTGTTGACCCTCAAAACGGCCTCTGAACTCAGACAGAAAATAGCCTACTCGAGTGGCAGCATACCTACTCGAGTAGCAGCATACCTACTCGAGTAGCAACATACCTACTCGAGTAGTAACATACCTACTCGAGTAATAACATACCTAATCGAGTAGTAACACAATATACTCGAGTATGAGCTCATTACGCGAGTAAAAACATGACTTAATCGAGTAGAACTAGCACATACTCGAGTAACAGCTCACCACATGAGTTATAGCGGAAAAAACGGAATTAGGGGTTTAAAAATACCTAAAATCGAAACGTAGTCAACATTAAAGTTGTAGATCTCGTCGAGACGAACAAATTTCATGTTGAGCATGTTTTGATACGATGCCATTTTGACCCTCAAAACGGCCTCTGAACGCAGATAGAAAACAACCTACTCGAGTGGCAGCATACCTACTCGAGTAGTAACATACCTACTCGAGTAACAGCATACCTACTCGAGTAGTAACATACCTACTCGAGTAATAACATACCTACTCGAGTAGTAACACAATATACTCGAGTAGGGGCTCATTACTTGTGTAAAAACATGACTTACTCGAGTAGAAGCAGCATATACTCGAGTAGCAGCCCACCACTCGAGTTATTGCAGAAAAAACGGAATTAGGGGTTTAAAACGACCTAAAATCGAAACGTGGTCAACATGAAAGTTGTAGATATCGTCGAGACGAACAAATTTCATGTTGACCATATTTTGATAGAACGCCGTTTTGACTCCCACAAAGGCGCCCGAGTAAAACATCTAAAACGGGCTAATCGAGTAGAACCATAGCTTCTCGAGACGACTCAGCACGGAAGCCCGAACGAGCGCCGAAGTAAACGAAACTCACGCCATAGACAAACACTGACGCTACGAACTCAACGGCAAAGTCAAAACCAGAATCCGACGAGCCATTCCCGAGATATTAATCTTCGAAGTATACGACGAACATAAACAACCCAAAACTTCAATCGCGCGCCGAGACTCCAAAAATGCTCGGATTGCGATGAAACTTGACAAGCAAGTCCAAAATTACTTAACTTAAATTCAAAATGCAAAATCTTCCCATTACAACAAGAATTCGGCCAACTCGACCGCACGGACGCGAAATTGCCTTATCGACATTGCGCCGTCAAATCGACGTTAAAAGTAACGTCACGACGTCATAAATCTGACGTTCCCAAACAAATAAATCATCGAAAAATCGGGGGCGTTACAGTCACTCCCCCTAAAAATAAGTTTCGTCCCGAAACTTAACACAACTCCAAAACCAATCAAAACGATAAAATCAAACATAACTGAAAACATAACGACATACCTGAAACTAAGAGAAGAGGTGCGGGTGAGATCCCCTCATCACCGATTCCAATTTCCACGCCGCGCTCTCGACGTCTTGATTTCTCCAAAAAATCTTGACCATAGGGATGGTCTTTCTCCGCAACACCCGCTCTTGAAAATCCAGAACACGAACAGGTTCTTCCACATAAGTAAGGTTGGGCTGAATCTGGGGTATCGAGTCGAGGACTTGACGATCATTACGAACACATTTCCGCAACTGACTCACATGGAATACATCATGGACACCAGGGAAGGTCGCAGGCAATTCCAACCTATAAGCCGACACTCTGATGTGCTCAAGAATCTGGAAAGGTCCCAAATACCGGGGGTCTAACTTGTGGTTCCTATCAAATCTTTTAACACCGGACATTGGAGAAACCTTCAGAAACACCAAGTCTCCAACCGCAAAATCCAGATCGACCCTTCGAAGATTAGCATATTTCTCATAGCATTCTTGAGCCACACGAAGCTTTTCTCGAATATGAGTCACAACACAATTCATCTCTTCAAGGGCTTCCGGACCTAACAACGGCCTCTCACCAACTTCAGTCCAAAATAGTGGGGTTCTACAACGCCTCCCATACAAGGCCTCAAACGGAGCCATCTGCAGACTCTCTTGATAACTGTTATTGTACGCAAACTCCATGAGTCTGAGACGCTCATCCCAAGCACCACCATGATCCAAAATATAACACCTGATCATATCTTCTACGATTTGATTTACTCTTTCCGTCTGACCATTAGTCTGAGGATGATAGGCGGTGGAATACCTTAAATCGGTACCCAACCACTCCTGTAAACTCTTCCAAAAGCGAGACGTAAATCTAGAGTCCCGATCTGATACGATGCTCACAGGCACACCATGTAACCTGATGACCTCCTCAAGATAAAACTCAGCTATCTTCTTCATTGAGTACCCAATCTTAAATGGAACAAAGTGAGCACACTTTGTCAATCTGTCGACTATCACCCAAACGGAGTCATGCCCATGGGGAGACTTTGGCAGACCGGTGATAAAATCCATTGAAATACTTTCCCACTTCCAACTTAGAATATCAAGCGGTGTCAACTTACCACCAGGCCTTCTATGATCAGCCTTAACACGCTGACATGTAAAACATTCCGATACAAACTTTGCGATGTCGTTCTTCATCCCTGACCACCAAACAATTTGCTTCAGATCTTTATACATCTTTGTGGAGCCAGGGTGGTAGGCTACACTGGAACCCTGAGCTTCAGCACAGATCTTAGCTCGAATATCGTCAAAGGCGGGGACGCAAAATCTACCCTGATACTTTAGGGTGTCCAACTCGTCCACAGAGAAATCGGGTAGCTCTCCCTTTACCGTTCTATTCCGGAGATGTAACATGTCCGGATAATCCTTCTGATGTGCTCGAGTAAGGGAAATCCAAGAGGGTTCTTCTACTTCTAGACTAGCAGGCACAGTACTACTCCAAACCTCAATATCCATCAACAAAAATTCCTCTATCAAGGACTGCACCGACAGATTAAAAATCTTAGCGGTCTTTCTACTCAAGGCATCGGCTACTACATTAGCCTTTCCTGGATGATAAAAAATTTCCACTTTATAATCTGCTACATATTCTAACCACCGACGCTGGCGCAGATTTAGCTCCTTCTGAGTGAAGACGTGCTTCAAACTCTTATGGTCAGTATAGATCTTGCACATCGCGCCATATAATAAGTGTCTCCAAAGCTTCAGAGCATAAATTACAACAACAAACTCCAAATCGTGCGTCGGATAGTTTCTCTCGTGGATCTTTAGTTGTCTCGATCCATATGCAATGTCACAACCCGCATTTTCTCAATGGTAAAATCGTATCAGAGTAAGAGAAAACACGTGTCGTGATGCCACGTCGTGCAGGGGATAACTGCACACGCTCAGGCAAAACTCCAGACATTACATTTTAAGGAAAATTGTTGATTCGATATGAAAGAAAATCAGTTACGAAGAATGGCCGTATCCCTCGGCCCGGTGGATCAGCTAGTCCACAGTTAAAAACTATATTTATACGCAGCAGAAAATACTTTGGTTCAATTAAACTGACACCCTAAGTGAGCATAAGTGTCCCCGGGGGACGACTTACACGAGCATGACTCTAAGGTGAATATAATAGGTATGAAAAATAGTGTTTTACGTTGAGGAAAAAGATAGTGTCTTTGTTTTAGAAAACATGTTATGCATGAAGTACATATATTAATACTTTTAGATTTTAAAATATCTAACATGCAGCCTAGCATAAATCTTTCCCAGAAGCAAGTAACCAACCTCAAATAGGCAAAAACAGCAGTTTAAATTCATATTCACCATCACAAAAGGCCACTAGTGGCCGCCAACAACCTGACACGAACCCACTGGCGAGTATGTATGTCTATACAGAAGAGTAAAGAGCTACCTCACAACAGACGGGGATCAGCAATCTCAGCTACCCTAGAGGCCACCAACAAGCCCCTCCAAAGAACTAGCCGCTGAACTGGCTACAACCTGGACCTGAGGCATTCAAGAAAAGAACACCTCAGCAAGGAAACATCAAAAGTAATTAGAGCAATAGGTTAATGAGTAATAAGATGAATGGTTTACCAACCCGGCAACAAGCTGCTATAAGAAAAGAAAAAGGGAAAAGCAGCAAGAAAAGAGTACTGTCTATGACACCGCAGGGCACACCAAGGGTGAGCATTAAAACCAACATGCCCCACCAACAAAGCCTGCAACAGCATCAAGACATATACATATGCCAAAAGAAAGGGAAAGCATAAACAGGAAAGGGACTAACAGTCCTAACACGTGGGTAAGTGGCAGTGGTCAGACATGGGTCTGATTGTATAACTAGAATCAGACCCAAAAAGGGCTAAGGGGTCAAACAGTGGCAGCTTTAGGGTCCCACACACACCAACCCAAACTGGGGCAAAAGGCGGTGGCCACAGCTCTCCACATAAAACCACCCCTCTAGAGGCCACCAAAACTCCACCACCTGCCACGACCCAAGAGTCGGCATGCAGAAAATAGCCGAACACCCAAAGCACCCCCCCTAGGGAAAAGTCAAGCTAACAATCCTAAGGAACTCACGAACCCAAGACAAAACGTCGGGTCCAACCGACGCGGCCTTGCACGCCCAACCTGAACCAACCCCGAGTCTACCTGACCCCAAGACAGGCGCAGCACCAGTGTCGACACGATGTGTCGACACCTCGACAAGCCGGTGTCGACACAAGGTGTCGACACAACCACGGCTGGTGTCGATACCGAGTGTCGACACTACAGAGGCCAGTGTCGACACAATGTGTCGACACTGCCACGGCTGGTGTCGACACCAAGTGTCGACACTACAAAGGCCAGTGTCGACACAAGGTGTCGACACTGCCACGGCTGGTGTCGACACCAAGTGTCGACACTACAAAGGCCAGTGTCGACACAAGGTGTCGACACTGCCACGGCTGGTGTCGACACCAAGTGTCGACACTAGAAAGGCCAGTGTCGACACAAGGTATCGACACTGCCACGGCTGGTGTCGACACCAAGTGTCGACACCACTGCAGCCGGTGTCGACACAAGGTGTCGACACTGCCGCTGCTGGTGTCGACACCAAGTGTCGACACCACGACTGGCCGGTGTCGACACCAAGTGTTGACACCAAGACTGGCCGGTGTCGACACAACAGTGTCGACACCCCAATTGGCTACAGCAGCCAGATCCAGCAAACGACCAAAAACGGGAACGGGGAAAAAAATTCTCTTCTCTCTCGAGCACGACCTCCATCGGCAATGGTACCTACTCGACCTACACCGAACCAAAACTGCCCCTAATAGACGAAATCCCTCAGGAAAACTGAGATTTTCTGGACCTTCCTACACTAACCATGGCATGATCGGGAACAAGCCCTAGCTTACACCTCAGATCTACACAAAAGAGATAAAAGATTAAATCAAAAGAAGGCAAAGATCAACTAGGCAAGGATGAGGGTACATCACTTGCCTCAAAACCAGGAACTCGGTCGGCGGCCTCCCCCGCTTGCGGATCTGGCCGCAGGGCAGCAAGCTGAGGAGCAGAAAGAAGGCAGATCCCGGCGGGGGCAGCCCAGATCCACTCTCGAAACCAAGATCCGACCGCAGAAACTCCAGGAAAACGGCGTCCGAAGGCTAGGGTAGGCCGGCGACGCTCCTCCTCTCGCACGACGGGCGACGGCTTCTTCCAAACAGAGAAACAGGAAAGAACCAAAAAGGAACCCAACCCTAATCTGACCCAAGACTATATATCGGCTGTAATAATAATAAACCACAATACATAAAAGTTACTATTTACACCCAATATCAAAACAACCTGAAACTTCTCGGAAAAAGACGAAATTTACGCCGCAGCTAAAAACCCACGCTACGAACGCAACTACGAAGTCGAAATTAACATTCGACGAACAAAACCCGGGATAACACCTCCCGAAGCCAAAACACAAGCATTCCCTAAGAGGCCCAACCGAGTCATCAAAAGGCTCCGGCTAGCTGGGGAATCTTGCTAATAGGCTACAAACAGGCTACATAGGGAACCCTAAGAGCTAAGACCACGCTCTACAACGGCAAAAAGCCGGAAATACGCCATCGTAACGCCAGCCAAAGATCAAACGAAGCACAGAAAAATCGGGGGCGTTACAGCCACTTCCCCTAAAAGAAAGTTTCGCCTCGAAACTTTACTCACAACACTCCTATAGAGAAGGAGAGAGAAAAAAAGCCGGGAAAGGGCTAAATAAACAACAAAATAGAACATACCAAGCGCAAGATCAGGGAAACAGACGAGGGTGAGCCTCCCTCATCGCCGACTCCAACTCCCAAGTCGCGCTTTCCACATCTTGATTTCTCCATAAAACTTTAACCATCGGAATAGTCTTCTTCCGCAACGCCCGAACTTGAGAATCCAAAATACGAACAGGCACCTCCACATAAGAAAGATTCGGCTCCAACTGAGGCACAGAATCCAAAACCTGCCTGCCATTCATCACACATTTTCGCAGCTGACTGACGTGAAAGACATCGTGCACGCCAGGGAAATTTGCGGGCAAAGCCAGCCTGTAGGCTGATACCCCAATCCGCTCAACAATCGGAAACGGCCCCACATACCTCGGGTCCAACTTCCTATTCTTGCCAAACCGCTTGACTCCAACCAACGGGGAGACCTTCAAGAATACCGAGTCCCCCACCGCAAATTCCAAGTCCGATCTACGCCGATTGGCGTTCTTCTCATACCTCTCCTGGGCTATCCGAAGCTTTTCCCGAATAAGCTTCACAGCGGTTTCCATCTCCTCAAGCGCTTCTGGTCCCAACAAAGGTCCCTCGCCAAGCTCAGCCCAAAACAAGGGTGTCCTGCAGCGCCTCCCATATAGAGCTTCAAAAGGAGCCATTTGCAAGCTTTCTTGATAACTGTTGTTGTATGCGAATTCCATAAGCCGCAAGCGCTCGTCCCACGCTCCTCCGTGGTCCAGAATATAGCATCGGATCATGTCTTCCACAATCTGATTTACTCGCTCTGTCTGACCATTGGTCTGCGGATGATAAGCTGTGGAATATCTCAAATCTGTACCCAACCCTTCTTGAAGGCTCTTCCAAAAACGAGACGTGAACCTGGAGTCTCGATCTGATATGATACTTACGGGTACACCATGCAATCTGACAACCTCTTCCAGATACAGCTCGGCTATCTTCCTCATCGGATAATCGATCTTAAATGGCACGAAATGAGCGCTCTTCGTCAATCTGTCTACAATTACCCAAACTGAATCATGCCCCTTAGGCGATCTCGGTAAGCCGGTAATGAAATCCATCGAGATACTCTCCCACTTCCACATCGGAATCTCCAAGGGAGTCAGCTTGCCACCAGGCCTCCCATGGTCGGCTTTCACACGCCTGCAAGTGAAACACTCTGAAACAAATCTGGCTATGTCCTTCTTCATCCCATACCACCAGGCAATTTGTTTTAAATCATGATACATCTTGGTAGACCCTGGATGGTAGGCAACACTAGATCCGTGGGCGTCTCTGCACACCATATCTCGGACATCTCCAACTGCGGGGACGCAAAGCCTGCCACGGTACTTCAAGGTACCCGCATCATCTATAGAGAAATCTGGTAATTCACCCTTCTTAGCTCGAAGATACAAATGCAGAAGATCGGGATCGTCCTTCTGATGCAGTCTCGTAAGCGAAATCCACGAAGGTTCTGCTATTGCTATACTACTCTGCGAGTCACAGCTTCCCACGGTAATGTCCATCAACAGAAACTCTTCCACTAGACGCTCGGCGGAGAGATTAAAGATCTTAACTGACTTCCGACTCAGGGCATCAGCCACCACATTTGCTTTGCCTGGATGATACTGAATTTCAACATCATAGTCGGCCACGTACTCCAACCACCGCCGTTGGCGCAGATTCAATTCTTTCTGAGTGAAGACATACTTCAAACTCTTATGATCTGTGAAAATCTTGCACTGCGCGCCATATAGCAGATGCCTCCACAATTTCAACGCATAGATCACAGCTGCAAACTCCAGGTCATGCGTAGGGTAGTTCCTCTCGTGAGTCTTTAACTGCCTCGACCCATACGCAATCACCTTCCCGCCCTGCATCAAAACGCAGCCCAGACCGACATGTGACGCATCCACATAAATATCATATTCACTATCCCCCGCAGGCAAAGACAAAACTGGAGCCGAGCATAGCCTCCTTTTTAGCTCCTCAAAAGCCTTCTCACACTTATCATCCCATATAAAGGCTACATTCTTCTGTGTCAACTTGGTCAACGGCGCGGACAAGGTAGAGAAGCCTTCTACAAATCTTCTATAATAACCTGCCAAACCCAAGAAGCTTCTGATCTCTTTGGGGGTAACAGGTCTCGCCCAATCCATGACAGCAGCGATCTTCTCTGGGTCCACCGATATTCCCTCCTTATTAATCACGTGACCTAGAAAAGAAACTTGAGGCAACCAAAATTCACATTTCCTCAGCTTGGCGTACAACTTATGGTCCCTCAGAGTCGCCAAGACCAGGCGCAAATGTCGATAATGCTCCTCTGCATCCTTAGAATACACCAAAACATCGTCTATAAAGACAATCACGAACTTATCTAGAAAATCCTTGAAAACTCTGTTCATCAAATCCATAAAAGCTGAGGGCGCATTAGTCAAACCGAATGACATAACTAAAAACTCAAAATGCCTATGACGAGAGCGGAACGCCGTCCGCGGAACATCTGATTCCCGAATCCTCAACTGGTGATAGCCCGAACGAAGATCTATCTTGGAAAACACGGCACTACCTCGCAGTTGGTCAAACAAATCGTCGATTCGCGGCAAAGGGTACCTGTTCTTAATCGTAACCTTGTTCAGCTCTCTATAGTCGATGCATAACCTCATCGACCCATCCTTCTTTTTAACGAACAGCACTGGTGCACCCCAAGGCGAAGAACTTGGCCTTATAAAGCCCTTTTCCAACAACTCATACAGCTGAATCCGCAGCTCTTCCAGCTCTCGCGGGGCCATCCGGTACGGCGCCTTTACGATAGGATGCGTACCTGGCTCCAAATCTATTGCAAACTCGACATCTCGATCGGGTGGAAGACCGGGAAGGTCGTCTGGAAACACATCAGAAAAGTCACGCACCACAGGAATTTTTTCCAAACGGGGCTTACTAACAATCGACCCTACCAGTGAAACCACACAGGCAAAACAGCCAGAAACAAGCAACTTTCGAGCATGCACCGCAGAAATGATTGGAGACTCCTGGAGAGAATACCCATAAACGCTCCCTAGCTGACCGTTGTCTTTGACGAAGTCCAAGCGCTTACCCTTGCACTGGATCACAACATCGTACCTTGACAACCAGTCCATGCCCAAAATAATGTCGAAGTCCTCCAGGTCAATCGCCATCAAATCTGCCTTGGCAAGGAAATCTCCCAACAAAATTGGACAATCTAGGACACCCAGGTCCGCAACCACAGAGTCGCCGGAGGGGAACTTAACGCAGAAGGCACCACCAACACGATCTAGGCCCAGACTGAACCGCTCCACAAAGGATTTAGCCACAAACGAGTGGGTAGCGCCGGAATCGAATAGAACGCGCGCCCAGCGGTTCTTTACCTTAAACCGCCCTACGAATCGCATACGCATCTAAGGCAACAAGCGCCAAAACGAAACTACAACCAAAAAGGGAACGTAACTAAACGACTGGAGAGGAGTCGAACCTGAGATAACCTGGGTCGAGGTCTGCGCTTCATCTGCCGAGAGCACATTCAGCTTTCCTTTTCCTTTATCCACTTACTGAGGCGGTGGCAAAGCCTGGAGGGGAACTGGCTGCAGAATAGACTGGGTCTGAGGGCACCTTGTCTTGAGATGACCCTTCTGGCCGCACTGAAAACAGACCTTATCTTTTAGCCAACAACGGGCAGCCGCGTGCCCCTTCCTTCCACACAAGGCAGACACAAAGTCTCCCCTGGAAGTACCCTGAATCGCGTGCACATGTTCCTTCTTCTGCGCTCCCAGCCTTTTGAAGCACTGCTCAAAGGGGTGGCCTGGCCGGCCACAAAAGCTACAAATCTCTTTGACCTTCTTCCTTGCGACAGCATCAGGTTCCTGAGGGCTCTTCCCTCCACCGAACTTCCGCTTATCTTTCCTTAACTGCTGGCCTCTATTCTTGGCATTCTCAATAGCCTCAACTCTCAAAGCAGCTTCAACCGTACTGGCGTAACTGACTGCTCCATAAGCATTCGCTAACTGCTGTATGTCGCTTCTTAATCCACCCAGGAATCGCTTAACTCGGTCTGCCTCAACACTCACCAGACCCGGAGCAAACCGACTCAACTTACTAAACTCAATCTCATACTCACTAACCGTGAGTTTCCTCTGCTTTAAGTGAAGAAAATCATTCATTAGCCGGTCCCGTTCGACTGAAGGCAGAAACTTACTTAACAACAGCACCTTAAATGACTCCCAAGTGCAACCTGCCACTAAGCTCTCTTTCTCCCTCAGCCACCAATTCTTTGCTAAGCCCTTGAGCTGGTAGGCAGCGAGCATCACTCTCTGTTCGTCCGTAATCCCTGAGTACGAGAACATTTCCTCAATGGTAATCATCCAGTCATCCAAAATCATGAAATCGGCCTGTCCATCATAGGTAGGGGGTCTCAGCCGCTGAAACTGGGATATGAACGCCATCTCCGGGGGCACTACAACCAAAGGCATGGGAGGAGCAGGAGGGGCAGGGACAGCTACCCCCTCTGCGGGGTCCTGAGCTCTCGGGGGCTGCCCCGCCACCACAGCTACAAGGGACTGAATCTGAGCCTGCATAGCCACTACCTGCCTCGATAACTCCTCATTACTCTGTCGCAAGCTTTCTACCAACGCATCGCTCTACGCTCCTGACGTCTCACCCTCGGACTGGGGGGTCGATCTCATCGCAGGACGTCTCGCCATCCTAAAATTGCACAAACTTTAGACAAATCCTAGCCCATCAACTAGAACAAAACTACCCGGTACGGACAACCACACTTGGATATGAACTTCAACTGCAAAACTTGCTCTGGGAGTCGTTTTCACCATGATGATGTTATGCTTATCCTAAGATGGTTCACCACCATCATACTAACTCAGGTGCCTAAACCATGAATGCATGTATTTATATTCTTTTTGACTCAAAACCATGTGTGTACATATGTCATCTTGCAAATCTTTAGCTTGGCACGTTGTGCTTATGAAATGATATGCTATGCATGATGTGCTATGCATTCTAAAAAAAACCTTAGTGCATTCCATGGGCGGCGTACACATGAAAATGTTATGCATCCCATACTACATAACATTCCCATGTAACGAGAAAAGAAAACGTGCTAGTCGCATTCATGTGGTGAGGTTATGCATCCCATACTACATAACCCTCACATGTTGCCTCCTATGGTGGATCCATATACAAACACATATTATGCATCCCATACTACATAATATGCCCTGTATACTTCTTCATGCTCATGAGTGTAGTGTTCGTGCTTCGGGCAAGACGTGCTGATGACATATCGGTGTGTGGATGGTATGATGCTAAACACTAATGCAGACAAGGGAAAGGTTGCCCAACCATTTGTCAAGCAACCTCCCTCTGATACCAACTGTCACAACCCGCATTTTCTCAATGGTAAAATCGTATCAGAGTAAGAGAAAACACATGCCGTGATGCCACGTCGTGCAGGGGATAACTGCACACGCTCAGGCAAAACTCCAGACATTACATTTTAAGGAAAATTGTTGATTCGATATGAAAGAAAATCAGTTACGAAGAATGGCCGTATCCCTCGGCCCGGTGGATCAACTAGTCCACAGTTAAAACTATATTTATACGCAGCAGAAAATATTTTGGTTCAATTAAACTGACACCCTAAGTGAGCATAAGTGTCCCCGGGGGACGACTTACACGAGCATGACTCTAAGGTGAATATAATAGGTATGAAAAATAGTGTTTTACGTTGAGGAAAAAGATAGTGTCTTTGTTTTAGAAAACATGTTATGCATGAAGTACATATATTAATACTTTTAGATTTTAAAATATCTAACATGCAGCCTAGCATAAATCTTTCCCAGAAGCAAGTAACCAACCTCAAATATGCAAAAACAGCAGTTTAAATTCATATTCAGCATCACAAAAGGCCACCAGTGGGCGCCAACAACCTGACACGAACCCACTGGCGAGTATGTATGTCTATACAGAAGAGTAAAGAGCTACCTCACAACAGACGGGCATCAGCAATCTCAGCTACCCTAGAGGCCACCAACAAGCCCCTCCAAAGAACTAGCCGCTGAACTGGCTACAACCTGGACCTGAGGCATTCAAGAAAAGAACACCTCAGCAAGGAAACATCAAAAGTAATTAGAGCAATAGGTTAATGAGCAATAAGATGAAGGGTTTACCAAACCGGCAACAAGCTGCTATAAGAAAAGAAAAAGGGAAAAGCAGCAAGAAAAGAGTACTGTCTATGACACCGCAGGGCACACCAAGGGTGAGCATTAAAACCAACATGCCCCACCAACAAAGCCTGCAACAGCATCAAGACATATACATATGCCAAAAGAAAGGGAAAGCATAAACAGGAAAGGGACTAACAGTCCTAACACGTGGGTAAGTGGCAGTGGTCAGACATGGGTCTGATTGTATAACTAGAATCAGACCCAAAAAGGGCTAAGGGGTCAAACAGTGGCAGCTTTAGGGTCCCACACACACCAACCCAAACCGGGGCAAAAGGCGGTGGCCACAGCTCTCCACATAAAACCACCCCTCTAGAGGCCACCAAAACTCCACCACCTGCCACGACCTAAGAGTCGGCATGCAGAAAATAGCCGAACACCCAAAGCACCCCCCCCCCCCTAGGGAAAAGTCAAGCTAACAATCCTAAGGAACTCACGAACCCAAGACAAAACATCGGGTCCAACCGACGCGGCCTTGCACGCCCAACCTGAACCAACCCTGAGTCTACCTGACCCCAAGACAAGCGCAGCACCAGTGTCGACACGATGTGTCGACACCTCGACAAGCCGGTGTCGACACAAGGTGTCGACACAACCACGGCTGGTGTCGACACCGAGTGTCGACACTACAGAGGCCAGTGTCGACACAAGGTGTCGACACTGCCACGGCTGGTGTCGACACCAAGTGTCGACACTACAAAGGCCAGTATCGACACAAGGTGTCGACACTGCCACGGCTGGTGTCGACACCAAGTGTCGACACTACAAAGGCCAGTGTCGACACAAGGTGTCGACACTGCCACGGCTGGTGTCGACACCAAGTGTCGACACTACAAAGGCCAGTGTCGACACAAGGTGTCGACACTGCCACGGCTGGTGTCGACACCAAGTGTCGACACCACTGCAGCCGGTGTCGACACAAGGTGTCGACACTGCCGCTGCTGGTGTCGACACCAAGTGTCGACACCACGACTGGCCGGTGTCGACACCAAGTGTCGACACCAAGACTGGCCGGTGTCGACACAACAGTGTCGACACCCCAATTGGCTACAGGAGCCAGATCCAGCAAACGACCAAAAACGGGAACGGGGAAAAAAAATCCTCTTCTCTCTCGAGCACGACCTCCATCGGCAATGGTACCTACTCGACCTAGACCGAACCAAAACTGCCCCTAATAGACGAAATCCCTCAGGAAAACTGAGATTTTCTGGACCTTCCTACACTAACCATGGCATGATCGGGAACAAGCCCTAGCTTACACCTCAGATCTACACAAAAGAGATAAAAGATTAAATCAAAAGAAGGCAAAGATCAACTAGGCAAGGATGAGGGTACATCACTTGCCTCAAAACCAGGAACTCGGTCGGCGGCCTCCCCCGCTTGCAGATCTGGCCGCAGGGCAGCAAGCTGAGGAGCAGAAAGAAGGCAGATCCCGGCGGGGGCAGCCCAGATCCCCTCTCGAAACCAAGATCCGACCGCAGAAACTCCAGGAAAACGGCATCCGAAGGCTAGGGTAGGCCGGCGACGCTCCTCCTCTCGCACGACGGGCGACGGCTTCTTCCAAACAGAGAAACAGGAAAGAAACAAAAAGGAACCCAGCCCTAATCTGACCCAAGACTATATATCGGCAGTAATAATAATAAACCACAATACATAAAAGTTACTATTTACACCCAATATCAAAACAACCCGAAACTTCTCGGAAAAAGACGAAATTTACGCCGCAGCTAAAAACCCACGCTACGAACGCAACTACGAAGTCGAAATTAACATTCGACGAACAAAACCCGGGATAACACCTCCCGAAGCCAAAACACAAGCATTCCCTAAGAGGCCCAACCGAGTCATCAAAAGACTCCGGCTAGCTGGGGAATCTTGCTAACAGGCTACAAACAGGCTACACATGGAACCCTAAGAGCTAAGACCACGCTCTACAACGGCAAAAAGCCGGAAATACGCCATCGTAACGCCAGCCAAAGATCAAACGAAGCACAGAAAAACCGGGGGCGTTACATGCAATCACCTTACCATCTTGCATTAAAACGCAACCAAGTCCGATATGTGACGCATCGACATACACAGCATACTCAACTCCCTCAGTAGATAAGGTTAAAATCGGAGCAGTACATAATCTCCTCTTCAGCTCTTGGAAAGCCTCTTCACATTTATCACTCCAAATGAAAGCAGTATTCTTCTGAGTAAGTCTAGTTAGAGGAGCAGACAACACCGAAAATCCTTCCACGAATCTTCTGTAATAGCCAGCTAGGCCTAAGAAACTCCTAATCTCCTTCGGCGTAGAAGGTCTCTCCAATTCCATTACCGCAGAAATCTTAGTCAGGTCCACAGAAATACCATCCTTGCTTACCACATGACCCAGAAAGGACACCTGAGGTAACCAAAACTCACACTTGCTTAACTTCGCATATAATTTATGCTCCCCTAGGGTCGGCAAAACCAGACGTAAATGCTGAGTATGCTCCTCAACATTGCGAGACATCATCTATGAACACAATAACAAATCGGTCCAAGAAATCCTTAAACACTCGATTCATCAAATCCATGAAGGTAGAAGGTGCATTGGTTAAACCAAAAGACATCACCAGAAACTCATAATGTCCATGTCATGAACGAAAAGCAGTTCGAGGAATATCTGCCTCTCGAATCCTCAACTGGTGGTAGCCTGAGCGAAGATCGATCTTTGAAAATACCGAGCTACCACGCAATTGGTCAAACAAATCATCAATCCTTGGCATGGCATATCTATTCTTAATTGTTACCTTGTTCAATTCCCTATAATCGATGCAAAGTCTCATCGATCCATCTTTCTTCTTGACGAACAAAACAGAAGAACCCCATGGAGAAGTACTTGATCTAATAAAACCACACCTCAGCAACTCATCGAGCTGAGTACGCAACTCGTCCAACTCACGCGGAGCCATACGGTACGGTGCTTTAGCAATGGGACGAGTGCCTGGTTCAAGGTCTATCACAAACTCTATCTCCCTTTCAGGAGGAAGTCCCGGAAGACTATCAGGAAAGACATCTGGAAACTCTCGCACCACCGAGACATCCTCAAGACGTGGCGTAACAAAAGCTGTTTCCAGAGCAGAAATAGAAACCAAAAATGCCTCGCAACCAGACCCTATAGCACGATAAGCACGTACCGTAGAAATGACTGGAGAAACTCTGTCCTGAAATCCATAGACGCTCATAGGTTGTCCGTCGTCCATTCTGAAATCCAATCGCTTAGCCTTGCACTGGATGACCACATCATACTTGGACAGCCAGACCATGCCCAGAATTACGTCAAAATCAGACAGATCCAAAACCATCAGATCCGCATAAGCCAGAAAATTGCCAAGACAGATAGGGCATCTCAGAACTCCTTGGTTAGATATCACCGAATCACCGGAAGGGAGCTTGACATTGAAGGAGCCTCCTAATTAGTCCACACTCAGATGGTGCTTATCGACAAATCTCCGGGCCACAAAGGAATGGGTGGCCCCCGAATCGAATAGAACGCGCGCCCACCTATTTCGCACCTTAAACTCCCCTAAAACCGTAACATACGTAACTAAACGAATAATAACTAGGGCAACAAGGATAATTGAGTAAGGATAGATTAAACTGAGGCTAACCTGATATCACTTGCGTAGAGGTTTGGGCTTCCTCACTGGTCATCACGTTCAGCTTTCCCTTTCCTTTATCCAGGCTTGGCGGCGGCGACAGAGCTCGAAGTGGGGCAGGCTACAGTGGGGGCTGAGACTGGGGGCACGAAGACTTCTGGTGTCCCTTCTGCCCACACTGGAAGCAAACCCTTTCTTCCATCTAGCATCGAGTCACATCATGACCCATCCTTGCACAGAACGAGCACACAAGCTCTCCCTTGGGTGCATCTTGGATGGCATGCACCTGCTGCTTCAGGGTTGCAGTCCTCTTGAAGCACCTTTCGTAGGGGTGGCCAGGTCGACCACAGAAGCTACACACATCCTTACTTTTCTTCTTCGAAGAAGGGCCAAATGCCCTGGAGATACTATCCTCAACACCTTTTCTTTTCTCCTTCCTTGCCGCAGCACCGCGATTCTTGGCGTTTTAAATCGTCTCCACTTTTAAAGCGTCTTCCACTGCTTCAGCATAGCTTTCAGCTTGGTAAGCGCATGCCAACTGCTGGACATCGCTTCATAGTCCTCCCAAGAAACGTTTCACTCTACCCTCTTCAGAAACTACCAAATCCGGAGCAAACCTGCTCAGTTTGCTAAACTCAATCTCGTACTCGCTCACAGTGAGCTGTCTCTGCTTTAGATGCAGGAAGTTATTCATCAGGCGGTCCTGCTCGACCGAGGGCAGAAACTTTTTCAGCAACATCTTCTTAAAAGATTCCCAAGTACAGCCTTCCTTCAGGCTCTCTCTTTCCCGAATCCACCAACTCTTCGCCAGACCTTTTAACTGATAGGCTGCAATCATCACTCGCTGGGCTTCTAGAATTCCAGAATATGAAAACATCTCCTCGATGGAGATGATCCAATCATCTAAAATCATAAAGTCAGCACTCCCATCGTAGGTGGGAGGTCCCAATCGCTGGAAGTGCGATATGAAATTCATTTCTGGGGGTATCACCATCGGGGCCACCAGAGGAGTAGGGTAATCGGGCACAGCTTGGCCCAAGGCAGGCTCTTGCACTAAGGGTTGCTGCGCGGGAGCGGCAGACAACAAGTACTCAATTTGCGATTGCATCGCGACTACTTGCCTTGACAGAGCCTCATTGCTCTGACGCAGACTCTCGATAAGCGCATCGCTTTGTGCACCTGATGACTCACCCTCCGACTGGGGAGTCGACCTCGTCGCAGGACGCTTTGGCGGCATTTCTAAAAAAATCAAACGAACAACTCATCAAAATCCTAGCTTACAACAAAGCCACACAACTAGTTGAGATCATACTTAAAAGACACTTGCTTACGCTGCAACTTGCTCTGGGATTTTATAATGATGATATGTCCTACTTAGGATGATATCCTCTCATCCTATTGATTCTTGTGCCTATGACATGAATGCATGTATTCATATTCGTTTTTTTTTATTTAAAACCATGTGTGTACATATGTCATCCCACAAATCTTTAGCTTGACACGTTGTGCTTATGCAATGTTATGCTATGCATGATGGTGCTATGCATTCTAAAAAGGCCCTAATGCATGTTATGAGCGGCGTACGCATGAAAATGTTATGCATCCCATACTACATGACATTCTCATGCAACGAAAAAGAAACGTGCTAGTCGTATTAATGTGGTGAGGTTATGCATCTCATACTACATAACCCTCACATGTTGCCCCTATGGTGGATCCATATACAAACACATATTATGCATCCCATACTACATAATATGCCCCGTATACTTCATGTTATGCTATGAGTGTAGTGTTCGTGCTTCGGCCAAGACGTGCTGATGACATATCGGTGTGTGTATGATATGATGCTAAACACCTATTACCAACAAGGAAAGGTTGCCAGACAAATTGTCAAGCAACCTCCCTCTGATACCAACTATCACAACCCGCATTTTCACCGCAAATCAAGTTTATCAGAGTAAGGGAAAATGCGCGTCATGATGCCACGTCAGCAGGGGATAACTGCGGGAGCTTAGGCAGACACCAACTGACAATGAAGAAAGGTTCCTTTTTAAGTTATTTTAAGGAAAAATCAGTCACGAGTAGAAGTTAGTCGTATCCCTCGGCTTAGTGGCTCATCTAGTCCACGAATCAAAATATAAGATACGCTGCAGAAAAATACTTGATTAGATTAACTCAAACATCCTACATGAGAATAAACGTCCCCAAAGAACAACTCATGCCATGCAGAACTCTAAATTTATTATAGTAGGAAAGATAGCTTTTACGGTCGCTAAAAGTAACGGGTTAGAGTTTCAAATCATGTAATGTATGAAGTAATAGTAGTAGATTTTATAGTTGAAAATACCTAACATGCATTCCTAGCATAAATCCTCACAGAGAGCAAGCAAAGCACATCCACTTTTAAATAAATGAGCAGCTAACAAGTATCAACAACTAACAATCAGTGGGCGTCAACAAGCTGACACTAACCCACGTACAAAAGTATGTCTGAACTAGTAAAAACAAAACCAACAACAAACTACCTCGCTATAACGAGGCAACAACCACGACCAACACTGCCGCCAGAAATCCAACACCGGCACTGCTAACTGCTACAGCTCTGAACCTGTGGCATTCCAAAAAAACATAATACCTTAGCAAGAAGGTACAAGTAGTGGCAGGAAAAGTAATAGGCCAAAATAAACAAAGGTCAACAGGGGTACCAACCCAACACCAAAAGTAATGAAGTAATGTACAAAAGAAAACAGGGCATCAATAGGAAAAGAACTCCTTCGTGATTTTTCACGTCCACAAGGGTGCACCAGATGCACATGGCTATAAGGTGACTACAAAAATATCTCTTCAGATAGAAGGTACAAAACCTTCATTAGGCACCTGTGGTTGACTCTACCCCAAAAACACGGCGAAGTGGTCACTCTTGGACACACCACCGAAAAACACAGGCGTAGTGGTCACTCTTGGACACACCACTCAAAACAAATGGATATATTATCCATCTAACTGCGAGGGAGTCTCATGCTCTCCACCATATACCGCAGGCATCCAAAAACCAGGTAGACTTCCACAGGGCACTAATGAAGGTAATAAATACCGCGAAGGTGGAATCGTCCACTAACTCCAGTATTCAAGAAACCCAAAAAAAACCATAACACAAAAATCTCGGGATTTGGCTCGACAAACTCTACTTGACATTAGAGAACTCAATACGCGGTTAATCAACCCTTAGGAACGATTTACAACCCTAATTAAACTCTAAAATGTTTGATAACGAGAGCTAAGGTACTTAAACCATCGCTAAAACACTTCAAGAACGATTAAACATAAATAGACAAGATCGAGTTTAGCACGGCAAAACATCATAACGACATGTGATCAACAGAGCGGTTAATAATAGCAATAATTTGGAAGAATAATTGTAGAAAATGTTAGGGGATGTGAAAAACATAGCCGTCACCATCAAATCGGACAAGGAGAAACGAGGAGAAACCACCACTTGCCTTGGTTTTACCGGAAAAATCCACCGAATCACTCCACGTCGTAGATCGGGGCAAAAGGATGCGGGAGAGGTTGAGATCTAGACAAAAATGGTGGAAAAGGGGTTAGGGCCGAAAAACCCTAACGAAAAAAACTCAAGTAATGGGGAAGAAATTACCACGATAGCGTAGCTCTCGGTGAGAGCTTTCCGGATCTAAGTTCGGTTGAAGATTTCGAGCACCGGAGAACCGTCGGCGGCCACCGGAAGATTCACGAAAAAGAAACTCTCTCTCTCGCTCGCTGCTCTGGTTCGGGAGAAAAAATAACGGAGAAGATGAATTTTGGTTCTAAAACCTAAGTCCATATATATATATATATATATATATATATATATATATATATATATATATATATATATATATATATATATATATATGTTTATAAAAAGTTTTGTCAAAAACGGTTTATTTCGAGCAGATTTGCGGGAACCCAAAATAGAGGTGTAGGATGACTTCAAATCAAAAGGTTGTCAACATGAAAGTTGTAGATCTCGTCGAGACGAACAAAGTTCATGATGACCATTGTTTGATATGATGCCGTTTTGACCCTCAAAACGGCCTCTGAACTCAGACAGAAAACAGTCTACTCGAGTGGCAGCATACCTACTCGAGTAGCAGCATACCTACTCGAGTAGCAGCATACCTACTCGAGTAGTAACATACCTACTCGAGTAATAACATACCTACTCGACTAGTAACACAATATACTCGAGTAGGGGCTCATTACTCGAGTAAAAACATTACTTACTCGAGTAGAACTAGCACATACTCGAGTAACAGCTCACCACACGAGTTATAGCGGCAAAAACGGAATTAGGGGTTTAAAACGACCTCAAATCGAACAGTGGTCAACATGAAAGTTGTAGATCTCGTCGAAACAAACAAATTTTATGTTGAACATTGTTTGATACGACGCCGTTTTGACCCTCAAAACAGCCTCTGAACGTAGATAGAAAACAGCCTACTCGAGTGGCAGCATACCTACTCGAGTAGTAACATACCTACTCGGGTAACAACATACCTACTCGAGTAGTAACATACCTACTCGAGTAATAACATAACTACTAGAGTAGTAACACAATATACTCGAGTAGGGGCTCATTACTCGTGTAAAAACATGACTTACTCGAGTAGAAGCAGCATATACTCGAGTAGCAGCCCACCACTCGAGTTATTGCAGAAAAAACGGAATTAGGGGTTTACAACGACTTCAAATCGAAACGTGGTCATCATGAAAGTTGTAGATATCGTCGAGACGAACAAATTCCATGTTGACCATAGTTTGATACAATGCCGTTTTGGCCCCTAAAAAGGCGCCCGAGTAAAAAATCTAAAACGGGCTAATCGAGTAGAACCATAGCTTCTCGAGACGACTCAGCACGGAAGCCCGAACGAGCGCCGAAGTAAACGAAACTCACGCCGTAGGCAAACACTGACGCTACGAACTCAACGACAAAGTCAAAACCAGAATCCGACGAGCCATTCCCGAGATATTGATCTTCGAAGTATACGACGAACATAAACAACCCAAAACTTCAATCGCGCGCCGAGACTCCAAAAATGCTCGGATTGCGATCAAACTTGACGAGCAAGTACAAAATTACTTAACTTAAATTCAAAATGCAAAAACTTCCCATTACAACAAGAATTCGGCCTAATCGACCGCACGGACGCGAAATTGCCTTATCGACATTGCGACGTCAAATCGACGTTAAAAGTAACGCCACGACGTCATAAATCTGACGTTCCCAAACAAATAAATCATCAAAAAATCGGGGGCGTTACAGAAATGGTTCACGAGAAGTTTGAACATAGTTCTCGAGTGGCCAGTTGCATTTCTCGAGTACACCCCTTCTTATTCTCGAGTTAACAGATTTTTTATCTCATAATTTTTCTAAGACTTATACTCGAGTAGTTAAGTTCACCACTCGAGTAGATAAGCTCTTTATCTCGAGTGACAGAAGTAAAGTTCTCGAGTTGTATTTACCTCACTCGAGTAGTAGTGTTTATGTACTCGAGAAATCTGTTTACTTCTCGAGTTGTCTAGCTCCAGTACTCGAGTAATCGGTTTTTATCTTCCAAAATTTTCTCTAAGTCTTTTTCTTGAGTAGTTCATCTCCACCTCTCCAGTGATCTTTCTAGTACTCAAGTAATTCTTATTCCACTCGAGTGATTATATATTTTATTCTGAATTTCCTGAAGAACTTCATCTCGAGTAGTCTGTTATTATCTTCTCGGGAACTCATCTCAGTACTAGAGTACTTCACTTTTCACTCGAGTAATTCAGTTAGTTTTCCAGAAAATTCACTAAGTCCTAAACTGACGGGATTTTCATATGACTTGAGGTGATTGGTCCACGTGGACGTAATTAATGCTAATTATGACCGTTAGGGAGATCTTATATAAGATCTTGTCATTTTGACTAACCCTAACAAGCACTGAAATGAAATACTCTAAGAATTCTGAATCAGATTTTTCTCTTTCTTAAACGGAAGCCGTCGCCGATCCTCATCGTGAAAATCGCTTAGGGCTTTCGTTCAAGGAGATTCAGATCAGTTGACTTGCAGATCTAGATTGTTCTTCAACTCTTCATCATCTCTCGGATCGTGTGAGTCAAGAAGTTTCAGATCGGGATCTAGCCGAGTATCTTCTTCAAATTATTCTGACTATGTCGCAAAGTTCAAAGGAAGAAGACCTTGACCGACATCTCCAGATCTTAGAAATATTGTTTTTTGTATTTCATATTCTCAATTTATTCTTGTAGAAGATTACTCTCTGAGTGTAGGAGCTTTGTTCTCCGAGTTGTAGGAAGATTTCATCTTCCAAGTGTAGATCCGTATTGTGGATCGAGTTGTGGGAACTTGGTTCCAATGCGTAGGATTGGTTTCAATCCGAGATAGTGGAGTAGTCTAGTCTAGTGCTTTGCTAGATCAGTGAGTGGAAAGTGGATGTACCTAAGGTTGGGGAACCACTATAAATCTCTGTGTCCTCTGTGATTGCTTGGTGGTTGTTATTTTTTGTGCTTCGATCTCTAAAACTTTTATTCCGCAAAAGATGCAAAACTCACCTATTCACCCCCTCTAGGTGATTTAGGTAAGATAACTGAACTCTTTCACAAGAGATGCAGCTCCATCTCTTCCCACTACAATCTCGCCTCACCATCCAATAGGAAGGTGGCTATGTTGGTCTTCTGCCATTCCTCCGTTTTAGTGGCCGTCAAGACTCTTTTCACCCGAGAGAGCCAATCTTTGGCCTGGGATGGGGTTTCAGTCCCCAAAAACACCGGAGGATTAAAGCTCATTACATGCTTGAGCTGCTTCTTTGTTGCTGTTCTTGGTACTAAAGGCCTTACAACCAATTATTCCACCATTCTAGGTTCTGCTACTTGAAGCGATACCTACTCCCCTATAAGGGCAGGATGCTACACTTTCCTTCCTGGCAGGGCATTTAGCATCGCAAACACCGCCTCAGCCACTAGTCTTATTGTTTCTGCCGAAGGAGGGGTTGTAGGCACATCATTGGGTGCACTACTTTCCTCAGAAAGTAGGTGTTCTGACTGCCCTGCGCTACTCCTGGTCACCTATAGTCGTACAACACACCATTAAGTGACCAAACAGAATTGCAAAAAGTAATCATTGGAACACGCAGGTTCCTCAAACATGTGTATTTTCATTCCTAAGTGGACTTTCATGGGTTCTTTTCATGTTATAACGATGACACACATGACTGTGCTCACCACCCCTTAAAAAGAATTCGACTACGAATTCTCCTAAGAAAGACCGACACCGTAGTTTGATACCAAATTGTAACACCCTCATCCGTCATATGGGATATAACAGAAGGTCCGGCCGGGGCCCCATGACATATTAAACTAACAGTCAGCGGAGTTACGTATTAATACCAAATTACTATGAAATATTATCGAAACATAACACAGAGCACCCAACTAGAAGCTTTTAAGTAAGTTAGGAGAACCCACCGCAGAATAAGAATGTCCACTAAAACCCAAAGTAGGAATGAAAGTATAGATACACATAGAGTCTTGGCCTTATGGCCTTACAACATTCGTCTTAAAATAAAGTGATATACATATTTCGGCTCGCAGACCGTCCATACTAGAAAAATAGTAAAAGAAAACACTTCGCTTTGGCCTTCAAGGTCCAGTACAGCAACAAGGGCTTCAGCCCTTTGTTTGCCACTAGGATAACCTGTTCCTGCAAGAACAATCCACCGAGTAGTGGCAAAACAAAGCAACGGTCAGGTAAAGCTGACCAAATTATAACGACCCCACACCTTACTCAGGGAGGTGGTGCTCCTTCCCTTCAATTGTATTAGCAAAATCCAACATTTAATTGAAAGTGCAATTTAAGCACACTTCACCATAGGTGTACGCACGACGGCCACACACCCCATGCTCTCTGGGCACATTCTTAGTGAATCCGGTCCAATCCGAGTCTTCACCACCACCACAGGACGCTAACATAACATCGTGAGCATTTCAGTCTTTCTGGCCAAAGCTAAAGACTCTACATATATGCCAACGGTAAGTGTCAAGTACCTTAGGTCTCTTTAACCGACCCACATAGAGTGGGTACTGTTACATTCAACCCGTTTCTCACACTGCCATGTCAATTTTAGTCATCAGCGTGGATCAAGCTTCCCCGAGTCCCAACATATCGATCAAATAATAGTACATAACCCGATTATGCACAAGGCCGGCTCTTGAGCCACCAAGCTAGGCTCCCTGAGCACGCAGCCCCACACACTGGCCCCTAGGTCTCTGCGAGACAGGCCTCACAACAGCTCTTTCACAGAACTACCGTCGGTTGTAACACTACCGCCGCTCGGTATATGGCAGAAATTTGTTTATGCCCAGTTTTTCGGGTGCTCCTTGGGGTTAGTGCCCAAAGTTCCCTACTGTAATCTACCGCGTAGAAACCCGAAAAACAAACAACGCAGAGTCTTCTCCGGCAATACATGCATAATGAAACATCACAAATCTAGACCAACCCGTCTAGATGGGCTTCACACAACATGCCTATGTCTGTACTTCGATTCTGAACTCTATATGCAAAACTATACGGATAATCCATATCTTCCCGAAGGAATACCTCACGCTCACCGCACACAAGCGGGAGAGAGTTTCCTATGCAAAAGGAAGGGGACTTCACATGTCCAAGTAGAGAATGGTTACACTTTGTGATTTCTTCGGTTTCAAGCCCAAGATCTAGATGGATGGACGTGACCGCAATGACCTTGCCTCCATAAATCCGGACTCGGCTTGCGGATCGGAGCTTCGGAACTCCTATGGCGCGGGATGTCTCCTTTTGTCTTCCTTCTTCACTCTCCCTTCTCTCTAGTACTTAGAAAGAGAGTGCCAATGAAGAAATGAGTTGGGAAAACCTAACACCCGGCTATAAACCCGCAGAGGCACGCACCAGTGATCGGATCTCCAAATAAAACTAGTGGATGGTCCTGATTCCTCCAAGAATCCAGTTTACGAGAGCTACCGCCGCGCGGTAGGAAGTTTCCGCCGCACGGTAGCCCAATCGTTCGGCTTCTCGAGAACGCTGCAGCTTAGAAACCCAATTGGGCGGTGACATGTGGACAGGTCATAACTTCTATGCTACTTCCACGTGGTAGAAAACTATCGCCGCGCGGTAGTCTACGCGTTTGTAAGGAAAGGATAAAACTACGCTGCCACCTGCGGTAAAGTTAACGTCGCTTGTTAGCAACCCGAGAGCTCTGACAAATAAAACATTGCGCTACCGCCCTGCTCTACCGCTACCGCCGAGCACTAGCGCTTCTCGAGAACATCGAGCTCTGAGTGCCCCCACCCAAACGTCGAGAAGACTACCGCCGCACGGTATGCATTACTGCCGGGCGCTAGCATACGCTGAGACGCCGAAAGCGTCGATAGTGTCGAGAGCATTGAGAGCGTCGAGAGCATCGAGAACACCGACCTACTGCCAGCGGTTGCTCTACCGCCGCACGGTACCTCCCAAAAATAAATTCCTGAAAATAGGGCGTTACAGCAAGTGTGTGTGTGTGTGTGTGTGTGTGTGTGTGTGTGTGTGTGTGCGCATGGGTAAGTCATCCTTCTGCATTCATTTCATATCATTGCTTTATACCGCATAAGATCCTCAACATATAAATTTGTATGGGCACTTTTATATGATGAGTTACTTTGATGTACCTGATCCTTAACTTATAAATTTATATAGGAATTTTTATAAGTTAAGTTAAACTCTATACTTATGATTGATATGTTGTTAGAGTAGATGTACCTTTTCATATATTGATTACTACTGTCGTTACCTACTTATTATTGTAGTGTTACTTATACATGTACTGTTGGATACATAATGCTCTCCTATCATTTGATTTAGCATATATATTACTACTATATTGTGCTCCTCCTCCTTTTCCACCACCCAGTGCCTAAGAGTCATTCAAGTGAGCGAATGTGATAGCCACTTAGTCTTTATGATTAACGGTTGCTACGTCTACCATTTTAGGAGGATACCCCGTAGTTAGAGCAGCTGTAATGCCTTGTGCAAGAGGACAGTCAGGCCAGGGCGACAGGGCCTGATACGATGATACCCTCTCTTCCTTTTGTGACTGATGTGAGTTGTGAGCGTTATGATGTAGCCTTCGGGCAGTTTTGTGGACTTTGATATTAAAGGAGCTGATGTAGCTTCTAATTATTGTCGTACTGTTTTGGACAATTACTTATTGTGGATTATGACTTTTGTGTTCTTCTTTTGGTTGGGTTGAAATTTATGTTATCGGATTACCTGATAGAATAAGCAACTCGTGGTACAGATAAGCTTGTGTGCTGATGCTACTACATGGCGGATGTGCTGGGCTTAAAACTCTCCTCGGCTGTGTCTTGTGTCCCGGGAGGGTGTTTAATAATTGGTATCAGCTTGTAACGATCCTAAGATAAAGAAGTCATTAAATGCGGCATTACCCCCGCTCGATTATTTGGTTTGTGGGCAACTAAATTAGCGGAAGCAGTGGTATGTCCATTTGTGATTTACACTAAGTATGTTTAGCTGTTACCCTACGTTTAGCCAACATAACCTTAAATCTATATTTTATGCGTAGATTCTAGTATATACGGAGCCAACAATAGGTATTATCATTCCCCTGTTCCCTACTTCATTCTAACAGTCAGAGTTGGGGCAGATCATAACTGTAATCTTAGATTCCTTCAGGTTTCAGCATGCCCCGGTACAGCAACAGGACCCGGGCTCCAATTGGCTGAGTACCTTATGAGCACTTTCTCTCGTTGTTTTTCGAGGGATAGAGTCGGCTGTTCACACAGAGGAGTGGTTGGATTCTGTGCTTGAGTTGATGGTTGGAATCAGATGTCCAGCTAGTATATCTGTCGCCTTAGTAGTATCTGTCTTAGAATCTCATGCAAAGAGGTGGTGGAAGTCCCTTATGGGCTCCACTTTTCAAGGATGAATACAGACTAACATCAGTTAGAATGTGTTCTCTGATGCTTTCTTAGAACATGTTTTGCCTCTATTGCTCCAGATGAACTCGATTAAAGGTTCTTGTGGTTAAAATAAGGATCTAGATCGGTTGTGGAGTATCAACGAGAGTTTCAGCACCTTGCTAGGTTTGCTGACTCCTATGATTTTGAAGATCGCGGGTACGTGAAGCATTTCTACAATGGTTTGCGAGTCCCTCTGAGGCAGGTTCTTTTATTTATAGCTGACTCGAGCCTAGCTCAGATAATTGACATGGCAAAAAGATTGGAGGCAGACTATCATGGGGTCCAAGCTAGTGGTAAAAGACTGATAGAAGGAGTAGTAGAGGCAAGACCTATTCGGAGGAGGCAACTTGCAAGGGGTAGTGGTGGACACCGAGGAAGCAGCGGACATTTCTACCCAAATTTTAGGATGGAGCTTCCAGCTCCATAGTTAACTCTAGTTCCACCCCCCACAGATTCAACCTTATCAATGACCAAGAGAGCCATTCAGGCAAGTTTGTTTCCAGTATCATTAGTCGGGCCATATCCGAAGTTATTGCCCGTAGCTAGGTGGGAATGTCCCCCCAGTTTTTCCTCTGGCAGCTCAGCAAGAATAAGGGCAAGTACATGGTCAAGGAAGAGGACCATAAGGTAAGAACCCTGAACTTTCATGAGAGCAGGCGTTTGCCTTGGATATGACTCGAGAACGGAACCCACAAGACATTATTGTAGGTATTTCATAGTTAAATTGTTATATGATAAGCATTCAACCTTAGCATGCCTGAGTTTATGTTAAAATCTAGCTTGAAATTATTATAACATAACATTTAGGCATCGTGACTGTTAGTGGGAGACCTGCCCACACTCTATTCGATACCCGTGCCAACCACTCATTTTCTCAGCGGACATTGTAAAGGACTTCAATGGTGTGCAATTTTTCACTAGAGTCACTCAAAGAGTAGGCCTCCCAGACATCTCCGAGATAACCTCATCTGCCAAGGGCGACTTGGATGTATATATTGGGGGGAAGCTTTTCGAAACCCCTACAACAGTGTTATTGCCAGAATTTGATCTTATTCTGGGTATGAGATAGCTGGATTAACATCATGTCAGGATTTATTATGCGGCAAAGCAAATCACCTTGAGACATGGAGATTTTGAGATAATTTTTCAAGGTATTAGATTCGCATACCAAATAATGTTGTCTTCAATTCAGGTCATTAAGGCCCATAAATAAGGGGATGGGGTTTACATGATATGTTTTGAGCTAAAAGAGATGGAGACTAGCATGAAGGATGTACCTGTGGTGCGAGATTTACTTGAGGTTTTTTCCGAAAAGCTACCTGGATTGCCCCGCATAGGGAAGTTGACTTCCATATTAGGCTAGTGTCGGGTGCTAAACCCATCTCTCAAATCTCTTACAGAATTGCTCCAAAGGAACTGGCAGAGTTTAGGGTCCAGTTGCAAGAGTTAGTAGAATCAGGGTTTGTTCATCCCTGCTTATCACCCTTGGGATCCCCTATTTTGTGTGTCAAGAAGAAGGATTGATCATTACAGTTGTGCATATACTATCGAGAGCTCAACCGTCTGATAGTACAGAATACCTATCCTTTGCCTCAGATCGATGAGCTACTCAATCAGCTGGTGGGAGCGCATTGGTTTTCCAAACTTGATTTGTGCTTGGGGTACTATCAGTTAGAATACAATAAGATATCCAAAAAACAGTGTTTAGCTCGAGATACGGCTTATATGAATTTACTGTAATGTCGTTTGGACTCAAAAACGCCCCTTATGCATTCATTAGTTTGATGAATAGGGTGTTTGAGCCGTATTTGGACGCTTTTGTCATTTATTTATTGATGACATTTTGGTTTACTCTGGGACAGAGGAAGAACATGCGGAGCACTTAGCCTTAGTTTTAAAGAAACTAAAGGAGCACTGTGTGTTTGCTAGTTTAGCAAGTCCGAGTTTTGGCCCCTAGAAGTTTCCTTCTTAGGACATATTATAAGTGGTGTTGGACTAGCAGTAGATCCGGCCAAGGTGTGTGTTGTGGAGGAGTTGTCTCCTTTAAGGTTAACGGCTAACGTGTGAAGTTTTCCTAGACTTGCTGGGTACTATCATAAGTTTGTTGAAGGACTTTTGAAGATCACCTTTCCCCTCACTGCTTTGACAAAGAAGGGGGCACCTTTTGTATGGACACCCAACTGTGAAGCTGTATTTCAAGACTTGAAGAACCTTCTTACCACCGCGCCAATACTTGCCCTACCAATTGTGAAGGAAGGAATCCAGATTTATACTGACACATCCTATCAGGGCATAGGGGTGGTGTTGATGCAACACGAGCATGTGATTGCTTATTCTTCTAGACAGCTCATGAAGTCATAAGTGAATTATCCAGTGCATAACTTAGAGCTGAGAGCTATGGTCTTCGCTTTGAATATTTGGAGACATTACCTACATGGAGTCCACTGCGTGATCTTTTCAGATCATAAAAACTTGAAGTACATCCACACCTAGAAGGATCTGAATTTGAGGCAGCGGCAATGTCTAGAGTTTTTATGTGATTATGAGTTTACATTGAACTATCACCCCGGAAAGGAGAACTCAGTGGCGGATGCTTTAAGTATAAAGACACCCATGTCAAGCCCTGAATTACAATTAATGGTTATGAAGTTGGCAAGAGTGCTTGAAGAGGTGTAGATTACGATGGTGTCTAATTGTACTGAGGCCTATATAGAGTATCTGGCCACCATGAGTATAGTTTGTGACATTCAAGATCAGATTCAGGGAGAGCAAGAAAAGGATATTGCATTGGCCCCTATATTTCATGCAATAGTGGGAGGATCAATGGAAGGATATAAGCTAAATGAAGATCTCATTTATTTCCACGGTAGACTTTATATAACCGCAGGTGGTGGAATTCGGGAAAACATCCTGAGAGAGGCCCATTGCACCAAGTATTCGGTGCAT
The DNA here is from genome assembly GCA_039583875.1 of Platanthera guangdongensis. Classification (NCBI taxonomy): domain Eukaryota; kingdom Viridiplantae; phylum Streptophyta; class Magnoliopsida; order Asparagales; family Orchidaceae; genus Platanthera; species Platanthera guangdongensis. The sequence continues at coordinate 121,566,286 of CM077164.1, forward strand.
CCTAGAATTGCTAAAATTTACACCGACTTGTGGAGGACCATGTTTTGGCCAGGACTGAAGAGAGATGTCACATACTATGTTACATACTGTGAGGAATGTCAGAAGGTAAAGGTGGAGTGCAATAGTGATGGAGACGACGGCCACCAACATGATGAAGAAGTCGACGGCATGCATATAGAAGATTTTTCTTCGTCACCAGTCAAAGACTTGCGGCGTCGTGGTGATCTTGTGAAGCGACTCTAAAATCTCTGCCCTCGGTGCAAGACGACATAATAATATTTAGTTGAATTTATTTTGCTATTTTTTGAGCATTTTTATTTCATTATGTTTTATTTAAACTATAGGATCAAGCGCATACCCAACTGCTCCAAAAGCCCGGACTGTTGAAAAGGGTGCTACTTAATTTCTTAAATAATTAGCAGAGCATCACGGGACAAGTGAGGGAACTTCGGACCCAACAACCCACCCCCCCCCCCCCCCCCCCGACGTCAAGCACAACTCGTCGGCTTGGAGGTGGAGTTACTACAAGGCCCATACGGCTCAGAGGTGGGGTTATGTCACAACCCGCATTTTCTCTGAAATTAAGAAGTACCTGAGTAGGAGAAAACACGCGTCGTGATGCCACGTCAGACAGGGGATAACAGCCGATGCTCAGGCAACCACCAACTACTAAGACAAATAATAATAATAAAAAATATAAGCTTTAATGATGTGAAAATCGAATGTATTTTAGAGGCCGTATCCCTCGGCTTCGTGGATCAACTAGTCCACCCTTCAAAATTGTACTTATACGTAGTGGAAAATACTTTATTCACTCTTTAACATCCTAAGAGAATGCATAAGCGCCCCCAGGGGACACCTTAGACTATGCAAGACCCTAGATTTAACTTATATGATATATATATAGAAAATGACTCTTTTACGTGGTTTTGAAAGTAGTGATTAAGCTTTTTAGAAAAGAAAACATGATGTCTATGTTTTAGATATAATAATTGTTTTTATAGGTTTTAAAGTAACTAGCAACCTAACATAAATCATCCCAGGAGCAAGTTTAATGAATCTCAAAAAAACAAAAAAACTAACAGTGTAAGCAAGCGCAAAGTATCTAAAAGAGAAACCACCAGTGGGCGTCACCAACTGACACGAACCCACTGGTGAGTAGGTATGTCTATACTACAAGTCTAAAGAAAAGCTACCTCCCAAACAAGAGGAACTGAGAACCACAGCAGCAGCTGAAATGCTAGAAAATCTCAAGGAGCAAACTAGCCGCACAGTCGGCTAAATACCTGTACCTGAGGTATTCAGAAAAAAACGAACACCTCAGCAAAACAACAATCAAAAGGAAAACAAAGGTACAATAGATTTATACAGGATAAAAGAAATCTGATCAGAAGTAAGTGAAGGTGAAGTAAAACAGGTACAGGTAAAAGAAGGTAAGTAAAGCAGGTAAAACTGATTCCCACAAAGGTAAGTGGAAAGGGAGTACATCAAGAGCAAGAATGAAGCCGAACTTCAACTATCTCTGCGAAAGGGATTAGCAAAATAAATAAATAAATCCTAGCATAAAGCTAGAGCAGAAAAAGTCACCTAGTACTGGAGATGGACAAAATCAGTAAAAAGGGCCTAGGCTGGTGGCAACGATCCAACCAAGTCTAACATGCCTAAATATCTCAAGGTGTTGTGGTGGTGGCATCAGTCCAACTCAACCAAACAACCCATATTGTCTTAATAAAACAAGAAGTAAAACAAGGGTGGCGGCATCGGTCCGACCCACCTCAAAATCACATCCTACTCCAGCACTAAGTGACCCGGGAAAACCATTACTAGTGGTTCCATGAACCACCAAGAAGTCACACTGAACCCTAAACACTCTAGAGCAACCCAACTATGAGCCTTATATACATACCAATCGACAAAACATCTAGTTTGCCCAAACAAGTGGGTTGACACAAATAAATTGAAGGTGACACGATACTAAGTTTATGTAAGTATTTTGATACTAAACGCTTACCGATAACGTGATATTAAGCATAACTAGTAGCATGATCTCAACTAAATATATTGAACTAGCTGGATACAAAACCTATACGGTTAACTTGATACGAACCATAAACATTTAAATTGATACAACCCATAAACAACGAATTGATGCGACCCATAAACAATTAAATTGGGTTGTTGGTATCAAACATTAACAAAGGGGCTTGACACTAATTGCAAGCTAGAGGATTGACACACAAAGAGAAATGACAAGAGGTTTGGGTGGTTTTGATACCAATCCGATTTTTTTTTGGAGCAACCAAGGGGAAACTACAATAAAATTCTTGAAACTAATAATAATAACACCACATCAATGGTTTACACCCAAAGAAAACCGCAAACAACTAAACACCTCATGAATGAACAAAGCTTGAAATAAAGGCACTTAGATTATATCCTATCGGGGCAAGATCCCTTGTACAAGAAAAAAAAAGAAAACCATAAAACCACATACTCAAAGGATGAAATCATCCAACATAGAAAGTGGATGTATGAGAGGCTTTGCACCGATTTTTATGTGTATAAACAAGTAAAAAGACAATACAAAGGACTTCTCATGAATCAAGCAACAAAACTAAGCATGGAAAAATTACTTTGGAAAGGGAAAACTTGCCTAGGCTTAGGAGAAATTCGGCCAATAGCACCCCTCCTAACAGGACAAGATCGCAGCCACAACCTATGAAAAATCTGGACAAGAAAAACTGGGCGATCAAAGCAAGGAAAGAACAAGAACTCACAACACCCGATCGGAAAAGGAGATGGTGAAATCCCAAAATAGTTACCTCGGAACGAAGGTCTTGCCTAGAGGAGCTCGGATCCGGCCTCAAATGAAGATTCCGGGTTGAACTGGGCAGTGAACGGGCGGTCGGAGCAGCGCCGGGGCTTCCGCCTCTTTCCTTCTGCACGATGGAGCGGCTCGGGTTTTTGCTGGCAGGTCCGCCGATTGGGGGGGGGGGAGGGAAAACCTAAACCTAAAGCAAACTCTTATATAAGGCCACATAATAAAAATAAACACCTAAATCTCAATCCTATTAACTAATAAAGTAATAATTAAGTTTATACTTAAACCCATACAAATATATCCACATACCTATAAATATATTTTTACACTATACACATATACGAATGGACGCGCACAAGCAATTTTTTTTAAAACTACGCACGCTCGTGAACGTATATATTTATTCACCGGCACACCCAAATCACCCAACAAGCCAAAATGCATAAATATACATACACGCTTAAATAACATGACTACACGCTAACAAGCCACCGTCGAAACGACGTGAAAATAAATGATCTCGGGTTCCGAACAAATCCGCACAGTAGCTAAACGCTCGGGCTACGAAAACATCGGAGAAGTCGGACACAACCTCCGACGACCACACACTCGGGCTAACCTCACCCGAAGCCAAAGCACAAGGATTCCCTAAGAGCCTCAGCCGGGCCTCCAAAACAGACGCCGGCTAGCTGGGGAAACCATACAACAGGCTACAACCTCTAAGAACACCTAACGAGGTACTCTAACAATGGCATGAGCCGGAAATGCGCCAACGTAATGCCAAACGAGGATTTAAATAATTGCCGAAAAATCGGGAGCGTTACAGTCACTCCCCCTAAAAGAAAGTTTCGTCCCGAAAATTTACGTACACTACTTCTACTTTAGAAGGAAAGTAACAAAACAAAAGTTACTAGAAAGAAAACATACCCAACAAATCAGGAGAACAGGCGAGGGTAAGCCTCCCTCATAGCCGACTCTAGCTCCCAAGTCATGCTTTCCAAACCTTAATTCTTCCAAAGAACCTTCACCATCGGGATAGACTTTGTCCGCAACACCCGATCCTGAGTATCCAGGATGCGGACTGGCACCTCAACATATGAGAGGTTGGGCTCCAACTGGGGCACGGTATCCAAGACTTGCCCACTGCTCTGCACACACTTCCATAGCTGGCTTACATGAAAAACATCATGTACACCCGGGAAGTTGGCTGGTAGATCCAACCTATATACTGCCACACCAATACGCTCCAAAATTCTGAATGGGCCCACATACCTCGGATCCAGCTTATGGTTCTTGCCGAACCTCTTCACTCCAACCATCGGAGACACCTTCAAGAAGACCAAATCCTCCACAGAAAATTCCAAATCGGACATATGCCGGTTGGCGTTCTTCTCATATCTCTCCTGAGCTAACCGAAGCTTTTCCCGAATGAGCTTCACAGCAACCTCCATTTCCTCGAGAGCATCGGGACCCCACAAAGGCCTCTCACCGGCCTCAGTCCAAAACAACGGAGTTCTGCAGCGCCTCCCATACAATGCCTCGAAGGGAGCCATTTGCAAGCTCTCTTGGTAACTGTTATTGTAGGCAAACTCCATGAGCTGCAAACACTCATCCCACGCCCCACCGTGGTCTAGAATGTTTCACCTGATCATATCCTCCACAATCCGGTTCACACGCTCTGTCTGCCCATTTGTCTGTGGGTGGTAAGCGGTAGAATACCTCAAATCTGTACCCAGACCCTCTTGCAGACTCCTCCAGAAGCGAGATGTAAAACGAGAGTCTCGGTCAGAAATGATGCTAACAGGCACACAGTGCAATCTGATGACCTCTCTCAAATACAGCTCTGCTATCTTCTTCATCGGGCAGTCGATCTTATAAGGTATGAAGTGCGCACACTTCATCAATCGGTCCACGATCACCCAAACTGAATCAAATCCCCTTGGAGATCTTGGTAAGCCCATAATGAAGTCCATAGAGATACTTTCCCACTTCCAAGTCGGGATCTCCAAAGGAGTCAACTTGCCACCAGGCCTCCCATGGTCGGCCTTCACCCGCTTGCAAGTGTAACATTCAGAAACATACCGAGCTATATCCCCCTTCATACCATACCATCAGGCGATCTGCTTCAAATCATGATACATCTTCGTGGATCCTGGGTGGTAGGCAACACTGCATCCATGAGCCTCTTTGCATACCATACTCCTGATGTCTCCAACCGCGGGGATGAAAAACCTGCGGCGGTACTTCAAAGTACCCGAATCATCGATAGAGAAATCCGGCAACTCCCCTCTCTCAGCCCTAAGGTACAGGTGTAACAAATCCGGATCATCCTTCTGGTGCAACCTGGTGAGCGAAATCCAAGATGGCTCTGCCACTGCCAAACTTCTTTGCAAATCACAGCATCCAACGGAGATGTCCATCAACAAAAATTCTTTCACTAAACGGTCTACCGTGAGGTTGAAAATCTTCCCTGTCTTGCAGCTCAGGGCGTCGTCCACCACATTGGCCTTGCCTGGATGGTACTGGATCTCCACATCATAATCGGCCATAAACTCTAGCCACCGCCACTGGTGCAGATTCAGCTCCTTCTGAGTAAACACGTACTTCAGGCTCTTATGATATGTGAAAATCTTGCACTGGGCCCCATATAGTAGATGCCTCCACAACTTCAACGCAAAAATCACCGCCGCAAACTCGAGGTCATGCGTAGGGTAAATCCGCTCATGAGTCTTCAACTGCCGCGACCCATACGCGATCACCTTCCCCTCTTGCATCAACATGCCTCCTAGCCCAACATGCGAGGCATCCACATATACATCATAGTCCTTTCCCTCCGTAGGCAATGTCAAAACAGGAGCAGTGCACAATCTCCTCTTTAGCTCCAGAAAGGCCTCCTCGCACTGCTCGCTCTAGATGAACGCTGCATGCTTCTGTGTCAGCTTAGTTAAGGGCGCTGCCAAGGTAGAAAAGCCCTCAACAAACCTTCTATAATAGATGGCTAACCCCAAGAAGCTCCTAATCTCCTTGGGTGTGCTCGGCCTATGCTAATCCATCACTGAAGAAATCTTCTCCGGGTCCACTAAAATGCCATCCTTATTCACCACATGACCCAGGAAGGAAACCTGAGGCAACCAGAATTCACATTTACTCAGCTTGGCGTACAACTGATGATCCCTCAAGGCAGATAACACCAACCGCAAGTGCCGATCATGCTCCGCAGCATTCCGTGAATAAATCAGAACGTCGTCTATGAATACGACCACAAACTTGTCCAAAAAAACTTGGAACACCCGGTTCATCATGTCCATGAATGCTGATGGCGCGTTGGTCAAACCAAAAGACATAACTAGGAATTCGAAATGTCCATGCCTCGATCGAAAAGCCGTCCGTGGAATGTCCGACTCCCGGATCCTGAGATGATGATATCCTGATCGAAGGTCAATCTTAGAGAACACAGAGCTACCACGCAACTGATCGAATAAGTCGTCGATTCTGGGCAGGTGATACCTGTTCTTTATGGTGACTTTGTTCAGCTCTCTGTAGTCGATGCAAAGGCGCATCGACCCATCTTTCTTCTTCACAAAGAGAACAGGCGCACCCTAGGGCGACGAGCTCTGCCTTATGAAACCCTTCTCAATAACTCATCCAGCTGGGTACGCAGCTCCTCCAGCTCTCGCGGGGCCATCCGGTACGGTGCCTTAGCAATAGGACGCGTACCCGACTCCAAATCGATCACGAACTCAACATCTATGACAGGGGGAAGACCGGGAAGGTCGCTAGGAAACACATCAGAAAACTCACGGACAACAGGAATCTCATCCAACCGCGGCAAACTGCTAACATTCCCCAGCACTGAGACTAAGCAAGAAAAACAATCAGAACTGAATAACCTCTGAGCACATACCGCAGAAATCGCCGGAGAGGCCTGGCGCAGGTCGCCATATAAACTTCCAGGCTGACCGTTGTCCTTCTTGAAATCCAAGCGCTTACCCCTGCACTGGATCACTGCATCGTATCTAGACAACCAATCCATACCCAGGATGAAGTCGAAATCTTCCATGTCTATCATCTTCAGATCTGCCTTTGCCGATAAATCCCCGAACATAATAGGACAATCCAGAATGCCCTGATCTGATATCATGGAATCACCTGAGGGGAATTTGACGCAAAAGGCATCACCGACACGATCAAGAACCAGCTGGCACCGCTCTACAAAGGCCCTAGCCACAAATGAGTGGGTAGCACCTGAGTCAAAGAGAACGCACGCCCAGCGGTTCTTTACCTTAAAACTCCCTATATAAATATAAAAGGGAAAAATTGCACAATCATTTAAGAAAACAAAAGCCAAACTAATCTGCAATGGAAGTAAAAGACTAGCGAGAAGGTTTACCTGAAATGACTTGTGTCGAAGTTTGAGCCTCCGCTGATGATATCACATTCAGCTTCCCTTTACCTCTATCCATAGACTGAGGCGGTGGAAATGCCTGAAGAGGAACTGGTCGGTGCACAGACTGGAGCTGCGGGCATCGGGCCTTGGTATGACCTTTCTGTCCGCACTGATAGCAGACCTTGTCATTCAACCAGCAACGAGCAACATCATGCCCCTCTTTCTTGCACAGAGTACACACCACATTCTTCCTGGGAGCACCCTGAATCGCATGCACATGCTCCTTCTGTGCCGCCGCCCTCTTGAAACATCTCTCAGCAGGATGGCCCGACCGGCCACAAAAACTACAGACCTCTTTGCTCCTCTTCCTCGAAGGAACAACGGGTACTTGGGGGCTCTTTGCTTCAACAGCCTTCCTCTTCTCATTCCTCGCCTGTTGTCCTCTTTGCTTCGCACTTTCGATGGCCTCTACCTTCAAAGCGGCCTCCACTGCCCCAGCATAACTCATCGCTCCATGAGCCACCGCTAGCTGCTGTACATCGCTCCGCAGGCCACCGAGGAAACGCTTCGCTCTATCCTCCTCTGAGCTCACCAAACTAGGGGCAAAGCGACTGAGTTTGCTAAACTCAATCTCGTACTCGCTGACTAAGAGCTGCCTCTACTTCAGATGCAAGAAGTCGTTCATTAGCCTGTCTCGCTCCACTGACGGTAGAAACTTCCGCATCAAGATCTCCTTGAAGGAAACCCAAGTGCTTCTTCCTGCCATTCCCTCCTTCTCCCTCATCCACCAGCTCTTTTCCAACCCCTTCAGCTGGTAGGCGGCCAACATCACCTACTGATACTCAGACACTCCAGAATAATGAAACATTTCCTCTATGGAAATCAACCAGTCATCCAATACCATGAAGTCCGCCTTACCATCGTAGGTAGGGGGTCGCAGTCGCTGGAACTGAGTGATGAAAGCCATCTCCGGGGGCACCACCACTGGAGACACCAAAGGGGCTCGGGGTGCAGGAGGTGCGGGAACAGCTATACCCGCAGCAGGATCCTGCGCCCTCGGGGCTAGTCCTGCCACCACAGATATCAGAGACTGGATCTGAGACTGAACGTCCACCATCTGCCTCGATAGAGCCTCATTGCTCTTCCTCAGACTTTCCATAACTGCACCGCTTTGAGCACCAGAAGACTCACCCTCAGATTGGGGAGTCGACCTCACCACTCTACGCTTAGGCGGCATACTGAAAGGAACAAACATGCAATCATCAAACCCTAGTTCAACTACTAGGACAAAACAAACAGGTACAGACAAACCTACATAAGTACTTGCTTTCACTGCCAACTTGCTCTGGGGTTTATATATATATTTTTTGTTTTATACAGAGGGAATAATGTCATGCTTAACCTAAGATGGTTCACCACCATCACACTAACTCTTGTGCCTAAATCGGGAATGCATGAATTTATATTCTTTTTGACTCAAAACCATGTGTGTACATATGTCATCCCGCAAGTCATTAGCTTGGCACGTTGTGCTTATGCAATGTTATGCTATGCATGATTGTGTTATGCATTCTAAAAAGGCCCTAATGCATGTTATGAGCGGCGTACACATGAAAATGTTATGCATCCCATACTACATAACATTCTCATGCAACGAAAAGAAAAACGTGCTAGTCGCATTCATGTGGTGAGGTTATGCATCCCATACTACAAAACCCTGACATGTTGCCTCCTATGGTGGATCCATATACAAACACATATTATGCATCTCATACTACAAAATATGCCCTGTATACTTCATGTTATGCTATGAGTGTAGTGTTCGTGCTTCAGCCAAGACGTGCTGATGACATATCGGTGTGTGTATGATATGATGCTAAACTTCTAATACCTACAAGGAAAGGTTGCCCGACAAATTGTCAAGCAACCTCCCTCTGATAACAACTGTCACAACCCGCATTTTCTCCGAAATTAAGAAGTATCAGTGTAGGAGAAAACACACGTCGTGATGCCACATCGGACAGGGGATAACTGTCGACGCTCAGGCAACCACCAACTACTACGACAAATAATAAAAAAAACATAAGCTTTAATGATGTGAAAATCGAATGTATTTTAGAGGCCGTAACCCTCGGCTTCGTGGATCAACTAGTTCACCCTTCAAAATTGTACTTATACGTAGTGGAAAATACTTCACTCTTTAACATCCTAAGAGAATGCATAAGCGTCCCCAGGGGACACCTTAGACTATGCAAGACCCTAGATTTAACTTATATGATATATATAGAAAATGACCCTTTTACGTGGTTTTGAAAGTAGTGATTAAGCTTTTTAGAAAAGAAAACATGATGTCTATGTTTTAGATATAATAATTGTTTTTTTATAGGTTTTAAAGTAACTAGCAACCTAACATAAATCATCCGAGGAGCAAGTTTAATGAATCTAAAAAAACAGAAAACTAACATTGTAAGCAAGCGCAAAGTATCTAAAAGAGAAACCACCAGTGGGCGTCACCAATTGACACGAACCCAATGGTGAGTAGGTATGTCTATACTACAAGTCTAAAGAAAAGCTACCTCCCAAACAAGAGGAACTGAGAACCACAGCAACAGCTGAAATGCTATAAAATCTCCATGAGCAAACTAGCCGCACAATCGGCTAAATACCTGTACCTGAGGTATTCAGAAAAAAACGAACACCTTAGCAAAACAACTTTCAAAAGGAAAACAAAGGTACAATAGATTTATACAGGATAAAAGAAATCAGGTCAGAAGTAAGTGAAGGTGAAGTAAAACAGGTACATGTAAAAGAAGGTAAGTAAAGCAGGTAAAACTGAATCCCACAAAGGTAAGTGGAAAGGGAGTACATCAAGAGCACGAATGAAGTCGAACTTCAACTATCTCTGCAAAAGGGATTAGCAAAAAAATAAATAAATCCTAGCATAAAGCTAGAGCAGAAAGAGTCACCTAGTACTGGAGATGGACAAAATCAGTAACAAGGGCCTAGGCTGGTGGCAACGGTCCAACCAAGTCTAACAGGCCTAAATTTCTCAAGGTGTTGTGGTGGTGGCATCAGTCCAACTCAACCAAACAACCCATATTGTCTTAATAAGATAAGAAGTAAAACAAGGGTGGAGGCATCGGTCCGACCCACCTCAAAATCACATCCTACTCCAGCACTAAGTGTCCCGGGAAAACCCTAACTAGTGGTTCCATGAACCACCAAGAAGTCACACTGAACCCTAAACACTCTAGAGAAACCCACCTATGAGCCTTATATACATACCAACGGACTAAACATCGAGTTTGCCCAAACAAGTGGGTTGACACAAATAAATTGAAGGTGACACGATACTAAGTTTATGTAAGTATTTTGATACTAAACGCTTACCGATAACGTGATATTAAGCATAACTAGTAGCTTGATCTCAACTAAATATATTGAACTAGCTGGATACAAAACCTATACGGTTAACTTGATGCGAACCATAAACATTTAAATTGATACAACCCATAAACAACTGAATTGATGCGACCCATAAACAATTAAATTGGGTGGTTGGTATCAAACATTAACAAAGGGGCTTGACACTAATTGCAAGCTAGAGGATTGACACACAAAAAGAAATGAAAAGAGGTTTGGGTGGTTTTGATACCAATCCGATTTTTTTTTGGAGCAACCAAGGGGCAACTACAATAAAATTCTTGCAACTAATAATAATAACACCACATCAATGGTTTACACCCAAAGAAAACTGCAAACAACTAAATACCTCATGAATGAACAAAGCTTGAAATAAAGGCACTTAGATTATATCCTATCGGGGCAAGATCCCTAGTACAAGAAAAAAAAGAAAACCATAAAACCACATACCCAAAGGATGAAATCATCCAACATAGAAAGAGGATGTATGAGAAGCTTTGCACCGATTTTTATGTGTATAAACAAGTAAAAAGACAATACAAAGGACATCTCATGAATCAAGCAACAAAACTAAGCATGGAAAAATTACTTTGGCACGGGAAAACTTGCCTAGGCTTAGGAGAAATTTGGCCAACAGCCCCCCTCCCAATAGGACAAGATCGCAGCCACAACCTATGAAAAATCTGGACAAGAAAAAATGGGCGATCAAAGCAAGGAAAGAACAAGAACTCTCAACACCCGATCGGAAAAGGAGATGGTGAAATCCCAAAATAGTTACCTCGGAACGAAGGTCTTGCATAGAGGAGCTCGGATCCGCCCTCAAACGAAGATTCCTGGTTGAACTGGGCGGTGAACGGTCGGTCGGAGCAGCGCCGGGGCTTCCGCCTCTTTCCTTCTGCACGATGGAGCAGCTCGGGTTTTTACTGGCAGGTCGGCCGAATGGGGGGGGGAAGGGAAAACCTAAACCTAAAGCAAACTCTTACATAAGGCCACCTAATAAAAATAAACACCTAAATCTCAATCCTATTAACTACTAAAGTAATAATTAAGTTTATACTTAAACCCATACAAATATATCCACATACCTATAAATATATTTTTACACTATACACATATACGAATGGACGTGCACAAGCAACATTTTTTTTAAAACTACGCACGCACGTGCACGTATATATTTATTCACCGGCACGCCCAAATCACCCAACAAGCCAAAATGAGTAAATATACATACATGCTTAAATAACATGACTACCCGCTAACAAGCCACCATCGAAACGACGTGAAAATAAACGATCTCGGGTTCCGAACAAATCCGCACCGTAGCTAAACATTCGGGTTACGAAAACATCGGCGAAGTCGGACACAACCTCCGACGACCACACACTCGGGCTAACCTCACCCGAAGCCAAAGCACAAGGATTCCCTAAGAGCCTCAGCCGGGCCTCCAAAACAGATGTCGGCTAGCTGGGGAAACCATACAACAGGCTACAACCTCTAAGAGCACCTAACGAGGTACTCTAACAACGGCACGAGCTGGAAATGCGCCAATATAACGCCAAACGAGGATTTAAATAACTGCCGAAAAATCGTGGGCGTTACAGGTTACCACATATCCACTATTGCTGACCCGCCGGACCCATACAGGTAGAAGGGAAAAATCAGTATTTAATAGCGCCTACCCAGTCTTAAACCCGTGACCTCCTCTGATACCAAATGTAGGATCAAGCGCATACCCAACTGTTCCAAAAGCCGGACTGTTGGAAAGGGTGCTACTTAATTTCTTAAATAAGTGCCAGAGCGTCACGGGTCAAGTGAGGGAACGCAGGACCCAACATACACATTGAAATGTTTTATTTTTATTTTGGGCTGCATGTAGTTTAATGTTATTGTAAGCCTATATAAGTCCTTGTATTGTTTTATTTTCATTAAGTTTGAATGAAAATATTTGAAACCCTAATCCTCCTTGAGAAATTCCCTCTTCCATCTACTCCTCCTTAAAGTTTCGGCCAAGCCAACTTCCGGCTTCTCCTAGCCGCAAACCCTCTCTTCTTCTCCTTCCTCACCCACGATTTTTCTTCCTCCCAACCACCATCAAGCCCCCTCCACTCCTAATCGAGAAACTCCTCCTAATCACCAAACCTGACCGGCCACCCCTAGAAAACCATCCAGCCCACCCTCTCCCTCAAAATCCGACCGCCCCTCCTATTTCTCTAGCCGCCACCTTTTCTCTCTCTACCTAGAATAGCCGGCCTCCTCCAACACCCTAATACCCGACCACTAGCAGCCATACCAAAATCATCCAACCCTCAACCTTTTGAGTGCAGTTCGGCCAAGGCAAAGGAGATCTCACCATGTGATTCTAATTACGACGTGAAGCGACGAAGACGGAAGAGTTTTCTCCCCATCCGGCGTGACTCCAGTGGAGCCGTTGAAGGACGATCAAAAAAATTGTGAATTGGAATCATCTATTCTGATTGAGTAACGAGAACCTTCCTACTTTTTTTGGTGATTTTCCCTATAGATTTTCATTGCAGTGGATACTTTGGCGTGATCTTTGAAATGTTGAATTTATCGTGGTTTCTCCGATTTATTTTTGTTGTTCATCCTTATTTATTTAAGTTTGAAAGGTTTGGCGAACCTTCGTTTTCTTTTTTGTTGTGAGAGATCTATCGTTTTTCGAATCGTTAATTTTGGTAGATATCTTTTGGTACAACATTTGCTCGATCAGACCGGGTGGGTCCTTTAAGTCGGAAAGAATATTGTCCTATAGCATATTATTCGATCCTAATCAGTTTGGCAACACGTACGTTAGCATTTAATTGATATAATTGCTTAGCATGTGCGCTGCATGAAATACGTGCGAGTGTAAAATTCGAACGTTGAGAGACAATCGTGTTTTGTCCGTAGTTTTTTACGGTGTTAACGTTCAGGCCTGCATCAATTTGGTATCAGATGGAGGTTCGCATCAATTTCCTAATTGGAATCCACCCCCTCTTGCCTTGTTCGTCGACATGCACTTGTCTTGCACATCATTTTTGTCGAAATTATAAAAAACAATTTCTAGTCTACCAATAGCGGCCTAAATTTTTTATTTTTTAGAAAAAAAATCAAAAAAAATTTAAGTCTTTTATTTATTTCCAGTAAGAAAATAAAAAAATTATTTTTCTACCCTAGATAGTAAGCGGGAACAATTCCTTCTATTGACTTTTTCCTTAGGCCAAAACTACTATTTTGTTCCATGTGCACTAGATTAGGTACGTAGTATTCCCCGTCTACTTCCAATATGGAGGACGAACGGGATGCGAGTCACGGTCTTACAGTGCTTGAGGAACTCCACCAGAATTTCCCTGAACAAACGACGGCTATTAATGAGACGCTTCACGATCTAAGATTAAATCTCGCGGCTCCCCGTAATCAACCCGCCAACCAACGTACGGAATGAAATAATAACCCTAACCTTAACAAAAATAATAAACAAGTTCTGCGAGAACCGTACGAGTTTGATATTTCTAGGGTCGTCCGGTTAAAACCCCCATCATACGATGTATTGGAAGAACCCCAAGTTTTTCTAAACTGGGTTATGGAAATAGAGTGCTACTTTGAGTGGTACAATCTGACTGATGCTGATAAGGTGCGAGTTGCGAGAATGAAGTTGTTAGGTAGAGCTAAGATATTCTGGTTGAATGAGGAATGACGTCTGAGAGGAGAGAATGGTGAATTACTCATTGGTTGGGCAGTCATGAAGGACATGCTGACAGACCAGTACGTCCCTAAGTACCATCGAAAGCAGATGTTTGATGACTTGGCTACCATTAAATAAGGGAATAGGTCAGTTTCTGAGTATATGAGCCTTGTTAAGGATATGATGGTTAGGTGTGGCGTGAAGGAGATGCCAGAGGTCACCCTCTCTAGGTTTCATAAGGGGTTAAACCCCGACATCCAGGGAAAATTACTACGTTATGGTCACACCGACCTAAACGTCACTTTTAATGCTACATTAGATATTGAGAAGCACACCGTTCTTAAAAATATGTCTCGCTCGTTTCAGAAGGGAAAGTCCATCTTAGGACCACCTCCTACTTCCACCTATAAGGATAAGGGGAAGTTTTGGTCCACTGATTCAAAATCCATAGTCGTGACAGCCAGGAATAGTAGAGACCCAACGGGTGAGAGAGTCCTTGTAGGAAGGGTAAGCAAAACGAATGCTACCTATTTCTCTTGCGGGATTCTGGTTCATTACGCTAGTGACTGTCCAACTAAGCCAAAGCCCTTGCCCTCTTAGATTCCACTTGTGAGTCTGACGACCTTATATATGAGGCTGGAGAAGATAGCGAGTCAGAAGGAGTACCGAGCGATTTAGAGGATGATTCCCCTATGATGGTCATGCGGTGTATTCTGGCTACTCCACGAGCTTTAGATGACTGTTATAGGATGAATATCTTTTCGTTAAATTTTAAGAGTGGAGAGAAGTGGTGTAAGTTGTTCATATGCAGTGGTAGCTGTATGAATGCAATTTCTGAAAATGTGGTGACCCGAATCTCATTAGCTAATAAGCCTTACCCTCACCCTAATAAGATGGCATGGGTAAATAAAACATCCCTCCCAGTGTCGAAGCGTTGTTTGGTACCCCTTACCATCAAGGCTTATTCTGAAAGGGTGTTGTGTGACGTCATCCCCATGGATGCTTCTCATGTCTTACTTGGACGCCCATGGCTTTATGACCACGATGTTACTCATCTAGGGCGATCAAATACCTATGAGTTCAAATTTAATGGCAAGACCATTATTTTTAAACCCACTCCGCCTAAAGATCCATCGGTCTCTTCCAAGGACACTATTGTGCTTGTAGAGAAGAAAACATTAAACTTGATAGGTAAGAAGGAGTTTGAGCGCGAGTCTTTTATAGATGGTGTCATATATGCACTAGTTTGCTTGCAAATCAAGGAAGATAGCTCCTCTTCGAGATCTTACCGCTAACGTTGAAGACCCTATTAGAGGAATTTAAGGATGTCTACCCAGATGACATACCGCCTGAGTTACCCCCCACGTATGACATTCAACACGATATTGATTTTGTTCTGGGTTCCTCGTTTCCAAATCATTCCCATTATTTACTAAACCCCTCTGCACAGTTAGAGTTGCAAAAATTAATTTCAGATCTGATAAGTAAGGGTTCATTCATCATAGTAAGAGTCCTTGTGTTGTACCCACATTATTGGTCCTTAAGAAAAATGGTTCTTGGATGATGTGTGTAGATTATAGGGCCGTCAATAAAATAACTGTCAAATATAGGTTTCCCATCCCTCGATTGGGCGACTTATTGGACATGTTAGCTGGGGACACGATTTTTTCCAAGTTATATCTTAAGAGTGGCTACCATCAAATCTTGATTAGGGAGGGAGATGAGTGGAAGATGGAATTTAAATCGAAGGGTGGACTCTATGAGTGGTTGGTGCTCGAGGAAGGGCTCACTAATGGTCCGAGTACTTTTTTGCGGTTGATGACCTTAGTGCTCAAGCCTTATTTTGGAAAATTTGTAGTTATTTACTGTAACGCCCCGAAACTCAAAAGAGCGACGGGAGGCTTTTTGGGCCAAATTTGGAATCTGGCAGGGGGCACACGGCCTGGGACACGGGCGTGTCAAGCTGGAGTCGACGATTTTGGAGTTGACGATCGTCGAGCAGAGAATACGGCCTGAGATACGGTCGTGTCTCAGGGCGTGTCGATCCCGTGTCGACGATCGGCCCGGGGAGTTGACAAATTTCGCTCGATGATGTGTCAAGACAAGGTACACGGCCTAGGACACGGGCGTGTCCAAGGCCGTATCGTGTAGTCGACGAACTTCGCTCGACGAAGTGTCAAGACAGTGAACACGGCCTGGAGCCCAGGCATGTTCGAGTTAGACATGGGGTAGTACACAGGCGTGTCCAAGGCCCGTGTGAGTCTCGGGTTGTTTTCGGGGCTGTGTCGATGGAGGCACACGGCCGACCACACGGCCGTGTCAGTTGGAACACGAGCATGTCAGGTCGAACACGGGCATGTTGGATGCCCGAGTGTTGTTCCAGGAACGTCGATTTTGACGGAGAATGGGGTACACGGCCCTATATATGGGCGTGTCGCAGGCCGTGTTCGGCCCAGTTTTAATATTTCAGGCCCGAATCAAGGCCGTTCATTTCTTTAATTTGGGATCCAACGGCTGGAGGTTATTCCTGATGGGATATACCCGGGATTGGACCTTTGAAACCCTCATTTCTTTTGAGTGGTTCTCTTTCTAAGTCAAGAGAGAAACTCTCATGACCAAAATTATATTATTCTAATTATGACAGAGAGTTTTATGCGGTTTTTCGGTGTCTACAACATTGGCAACATTATTTGATTGCTAAAGAATTTGTTATTCTATCCGACCACGAGGCGTTGAGGTTTATCAATTCATAAAATAAATTTATCCCAAGGAATGCAAAATGGGTCTTGTATCTTCAGGAGTACACCTTTATAATTAAACATCTTAAGGGAACTCTTAATCGTATGGCGGATGCTCTTAGTCATGTATCCTTATTGTTGTTTACGCTAGAGGTAAAAGTGATTGGTTTTGATAGAATAAAGGATGAGTACATTAATTGCCCTGATTTCAAGGACATCTATTATTCCACTCAAAACAACTCTCCTACTACCATTTCAGCATATTATATACGGGATTTTTATTTATTTAAACATTTGAAGCTTTGTATTCCTCGTTCTTCCCTATGACATTTCATTGTATGGGAGTTACATAGTGGTGGTCTAGGTGGACATTTCGGGCGAGATAAGACCATTATGTTTGTAGAAGATAAGTTCCATTGGCCAGGCCTTAAATCTACGGTCAATAAAATTGTGGGAAGTTGTCGCGCATGTCAATTAGCAAAAGGTAATAAAATGAATGCGGGACTTTATACCCCTCTTTTGATTCCTTCCATTCCCTGGGAAGATGTTAGTATGTATTTTATTCTAGGCCAACCAGTCACGTTTAGACGTCATGATTCCATTCTAGTGGTAGTAGATCGATTATCTAAATGACCTATTTTATTGCATGTAGTAAGACCAACGATGCGTCACATGTAGCAAAACTATTCTTTAAGGAAGTTGTTGGGCATAAGGGCGTTCCAAAAATTATAGTGACCGATAGTGATGTAAAATTTACTAGTTATTTTTAGAAGATCTTGTGGAGGATTATGGGCACAAAATTATTGTTCTCTTCGGCTTACCATCCACAGATGGATGGGCAAACGGAAGTGGTAAACAGAAGATTGAGTAGTTTGCTACGTTGTCTTGTGGGTGACCATAAAGGTTTGTGGGACCTAATCCTTCCCCATGCTCAGTTAGCATATAATAACTCAAAAAATAGGTCCACAGGTTTATCACCGAATGAGATCGTGCACAGATATAAAGCACCAGTGTTACTTGACTTGATTCTGTTATCTCCATCTTATAAGTCAAGTCAATTTGCACTAGATTTTGCCTCTTATGTTCATAATTTGCATAAGCACATTAATGAAGCGCTAACCACACAATATGCATCTTATCAAGCTCATGCTAACATACATAAAAGAGAGTCTCCCCTTAAGGTTGGCAATTTAGTCTTGCTGCGTCTCATCCCTGAACGGATGCCTTTGATCACTATAAAAAAGTTAGTGAATCAGCGAGCTGGGTTTTTCAGAATTTAATGAAATTAGGAGAAAACGCATATCTTTTGGAGTTACCCACTGATTGGGGTATTTCCCCTATTTTTAATGTTTCTGATTTAACGTCATATGTTTCTCCACCACTTGAATTATCTAACTGCTTGTATGGTTCAACTGTATTTTCTAATGGGTTGGGGTTGAGTTTGTTTCTGGATCGCTCTCTCCATCGGTCTCCAATGGAGGTACGTTGACTATTGATGAAGAAACCTTTCCTCCATTATTGCCTAATGCTTTTCCTAGGTTTCCCAGGACCAACATTTTGCCAGACTGGATCATAAATGATAAAGTGCGTCCATCTCCAAGTAGTGATGTTCGCCGTTACTTGATTCGATGGTGTGATCGTCTGGCCTCCGAGGACTCTTGGCTTCCGGAATCGGATGTGGCTCTATTGGATGATGCTCTTCTGCGTCGGTACCTTCAGGACAACTCATCGGTGATGAGTACTTTCGAATGGTGGAGGATTGATGGAGACGACGTCCCCCAACATGATGAAGAAGGCGATGACATGCATACAGAAGATTTTTCTCCGTCTTCAGTCAAAGACTTGTGGCGCCGTGGTGATCTTGTGGAGCGACGCTACAATCTCTGCCCTCGGCGCAAGATGGCATAACAATATTTAGTTGAATTAATTTTGCTATCTTTTGAGCATTTTTATTTCATTATGTTTTATTTAAACATTGCAATGTTTTATTTTTATTTTCAGCTGCATATAGCCTAATGTTGTTGTAAGCCTATATAAAGCCATGTATTGTTTTATTTTCATTAAGTTTGAATGAAAAGATTTGAAACCCTAATCCTTCTTGAGAAACTGCCACTTCCTTCTCCTCCTCCTTAAAGTTTCGGCCAAGCCAACTTCCCCCTTCTCCTAGCTTCCATCCCTCTCTTCTTCTCCTTCCTCACCCACGATTTTTATTCCTCCCCACCACCATCAAGCCCCCTCCTCTCCTATCCGAGAAACTCCTCCTCATCACCAAACCCGACCGGCCACCCCTAGCAAAACATCCAGCCCACCCTCTCCCTCAAAATCCGACCACCCCTCCAATTTCTCTAGCGGCCATCTTTCCTCTCTCTACCTACAATACCCGGCCTCCTCCAACACCCTAATACCCGACCACGAGCAGTCCTACCAAAACTGTCTAGCCCTCAACCTGTTGGGTGGAGTTCAGCCAAGGAAAAGGAGATCTCCCAGTGTGATTCCAATTATGGCGTGAAGCGACGAAGGCAGACGAGTTTTCTCTCCATCCGGCGTGACTACGGCGGAGCCATTGAAGGACGATCCAAAAAATGGCGAAACGGAATCATCCATTCTGACTGGGTAACGAGAACCTTCCTACTTTTTTGGCGATTTTTCCCTCTAGATTTTCATTATGGTGGATACTTTGGAGTGATCTTTAAAACATTGAATTTATCATGGTTTCTCCGATTGATTTTTGTTGTTCATCCTTATTTATTTAAGTTTGAAAGGTTTGGCAAACCTTCGTCTTTGTTTTGTTGTGAGTGATCTACCGTTTTCCGAATCATTAATTTTGGTAGATCTCTTTTGGCACAACCTTCGCTCGATCGGACCAGGTGGGTCCTTGTAGTCGAAAAGAATATTGGCATATAGCGTATTATTCGATCCTAATCGGTTTGGCTACCCGTATGTTAGCGTTTAATTAATATAATTGCTTAGCGTGTGAGCTGCGTGAAATTTGTGCGAGTGTAAAATTTGAACGTTGAGAGACAATCGTGTTTTGTCCGTAGTTTTTTATGGTGTCAACATGTGGGCCTACATCAAAGATACCAGGTGTATTGTTGTAATCGTTGCACATTCCAGAATGGAAGTTTGAGGATATTTATATGGATTTTGTTCATGATCTTCCCTTATCTCGCTCAGGGAATGATTCAATTTGGGTGATTGTGGATCACATGACAAAGATTGCCAGGTTTATCTTGATGAAGAAGGAGGTGTATGTTGATGTGTTGGTACGTCTCTTTGTGGAACAGTTCGTTCGGTACCATGGGGTGCCCAAGACAATAGTTTCGAACCGTGATGGTTGCTTCACCTCTAAGGAGTCGAATGTAGTTCAAGCATATTTGGGTTCTCTCCTTACCTTTAGCATGACTTTTCACCATCAGACTGAAGGCCAGTCTGAGAGAATAATCAGAACAATGGAGGATTCGTTGAGGCTATGCATTTTGGATAAGGGAGAGCCATGAGAGAGTGTTGGGTATTGTATCCACAATGTACCTGATTTGCAGAAGCCCCTGGACAAGCTAAGGTCAATAGACAATGTATTTGATAAAATCTTTCAAGTTGTACTTGCAGCTATTCCACGCTAAGTGCACACCAATGTCAGGGTGCAGTAGGTCAATATACACGGGTCTGCACGACGTAATCCCTCGTTGAGCAGATCAGTGTGTTGGCCTACGTGTACTCTCTCTATTGGAGTGCACTTACTTTCAAGTACAGGGCAGTGTTTATGCAAGAGAAGACAAGGAGCAAGGATGGGTCAAGGAGCAGCTCTTGGGAGGAAAGACGAAAATTCGTCTAAGTATAATTCGACGAGAATCACCAAGTGATTCTCGCCGATTCGGCGAGAATCACTAATGATTCTCGCCGAATCGTCGAGAATCATTAGTGATTCTCGCCGACTCTTTCCGGCTACCTCAAAATGGTGCCAAGTAAGATTCGGCGAGAATCACTAGTGATTCTCGCCGAACCCATCGCTGAGCAGATCATGAATTCCAAGTAACTTTCGTTGAGAATCAACAAGTGATTCGGCGAGAATCACTAGTGATTCTCGACGAATCGTCGAGAATCACTAACTGATTCTCGCCGATTCGTCGAGAATCACTTGCGATTCTCGCCGATTTTTACTTAGCGATTTCTCTGGAAGCTGCTGGACCGGATTCTGTCGCTGGACTATTTTGAACCGGATTTCGGGATTCTTCTTGTGGGTCCCACAACGGTCAAATTAGTAGTATCTACAGTATTTATATATACGGGTATTTTGAACAGTAGAGGAACACAGAAAAGAAGCCGAGCTCGATCAAACCCTAAAATCGCGAAACTGCTCCGCCGCCGCCGTCGCCGCTCGCGCTAGTAGGTCGCCGCTGTTGATCGCGTTTCTTCCCGATCTCCGACGACAGAAGCTTAGCCAAGCTTTGAGTCTCACGTGTCTATCCAGAGATCTCTTGTCTCTCGATTTGTTGATCGGGGAAAAACTTCCCCGTCCGAATCGATCGAGACGACCGATCCTCGTGTGACCGTTGGAAGACCAAGCTAGCTTCGCTACGAAGATTGGATCTCTAAGTTCAGCAGCCGCTCATCATCATAGCCACCGATCCCGAAGCAAGCCGCCGCTCGTCTTGACGCCGCCGGTTCCGGGGAGATCCTTTCCAAGAGAGACCAAGGTTGTAGACTCTTCGTTGACTTCACGAACACGTCGTCGAACGAAGAGGAACACCGTAGTCTCCAAACAAAGTTTGTATCTCGTGTACATTCTATTTTACTTTTGTTGTAAAGGAACGATTGTTCCATTTTGTAAGGGTTGGGTGAAACCCGGTTTGTGGGAGTGTTGACTCCTATGTGTGGAAGGGTTCCTTCCGATAGTGCAAGGATTGGATTTCAATCCTGTTGGAGAAGTGACCGAGTCGTCCCTTGTTGGGAGATAGGTCGAAGGGGGAAAGTGGATGTACCCAAGTCGGGGAACCACTATAAATTGCCTGTGTATTCTGTGTGCTGTGCTGTTTGTTTTTATTGTGCAGGTACCGACTTAAATTCCGCAAATACGCTTCACGTCACCTATTCCCCCCCCCCCCCCCCCCCCCCCCGCCCACCCATAGGTGAACATAGTTGACACTAGGTGGACTTTCAAGTGGTATCAAAGCGAGGTTACTCATCAAAAAGGTTAACACCTTGAGTTGTATCCTGCCGCTAGTGTCAAGAAGGAGGCAAACATCTACTATGGACGGGCTCAAGTTCTCCGACAAGATCCCAGTGTGCACCAGGCTCAACTTTCCTATCTGGAAGGAAAGGATCAGGTTCTACATGGAAGCAGTTGATCCTCGACTCTTCATGATCGTGGAGGAGGGACCTTATGTCCCCACTAAGGCCTCCACCATTGATCCCACCAAGAAGGTGCCGAAGACACTCTCTGAAATGGACAAGGACGAGATGGTGCTAGTGGGACTTGACAAGAAGGCACGAAACATTCTGGTCAGCGCAGTTAAAGACTCAATGATGCAAAACTTCAGCAACTGCATGACAGCACAAGAGATCTGGCAGTGCCTGATCATCCTAATGGAGGGCACGGATGAAGTCAGGGATGATCGGAGATCCCTCTTGAACCAGAAATATGAGGCCTTCAGACAAGGGCCTAAGGAAGAGATCGGAGTCACCTACGAGAACTTCCTCAAGATTGTCAACGCCCTCAAGGGCTACGGAAGAGTGTTCACTAATGGTGAACTCAATGATAAATTCCTTAGGTCCCTTACTAAGGAATGGGACACAAAGATCTGCGCCATCAGAGAATTTGGCAGACTAGCAGAAACTGATCCACAAATTCTGTTTGGGAAGCTAATGTCCTATGAGCTTCAGCTGAACACCAGAAAAGCAGAAGAAGAAGCAGAGAAGGCGACAGCCAAAGAAAAGACTGTGGCTCTAAAAGCCAGTCACTCTAGAAAAGGCAAGGGTGCGGTTTCATACCTTGCCAGGAAAAAGGATGAGGAGGAGGACTCCGAGCCATGATCCTCCAGCTCAGAGCTGTCGGAGGAGAATTTCTCCCTCATCACTCGAGAGTTCAAGAAGTTCCTCAAGATGACGAATCAAAGAAAGAGAGACGGCTCCTCCTCCAGGCATCAGAAGAAAAATTATTCTTCTGACAGGTATGCATCTAGACCGAACAAACATCGCTCCTCTGACATTATTTGCTTTGGATGCAATAAGCCAGGACACGTCGTGGCCGACTGCTATCTAGGCAAGAGAGAAAAAGGGAAAGAAGAGGAGCACAAATCCTCTAGAGATAAGAAGAAGGAGCGGAGCTACATCGCCAAAAGGCCAAAGACACTGAGTGAGTCTGATTCCTCAGACTCCAGTGATGATGAGGAAGCCTACTTCGGGCTGGTGGGTCGCTCCGACTCAGAAGGAGGAATGCCCCCCGTTTACTGGGAAGGTAAAAGCTCACACCCCTCTCTCCGACTCCGACTCTTATCCTGAGTCTCAGGATGATGAACCTGAGGATAGCCTTTCGGCCCGTGAAGCTGAGCTCCTCGAGAAGTATGAGCTTCTGCTCAACACTTTCGAGGAGTGCCGTAAGAGACTGAAGGCTGAGAAGAAGGAAGTGAAATTCCTTAAGGGTGAGTGTGTATCCCTAAGGGAAGAGGTCACTAGCTTGATTTCTCTCCGACAGGAGCACCTTGACCTGACCTCAAAGCATTCAAAGTCTTTGAAGCTCCTTGATCTTAAGCAGGATGAAGTCGACAAGTTGGAAGAACAACTTGCGACAGAAAGGAAGATCATCAAGAGCTTCTCTATGCCAAAAACAATTCTTCCAGTTGTTGAAACCTTCTCTGCTCAGGCCAAAGGAGCTGGCTTGGGGCATGTAGGGGTATCTGGTTCCTCCTCTAGGACAAACAGGAACCAGAGGAAGAATAAGGCCGCCAAGAAGGCCTCTGCTGATGAAAAGGGAAAGGCTCCGCTTAGTCCTGTTCCGTTCAGAAAGCCTGGCTTTCCGTGTAACCAACATGACTTTGAGTCAACATTTGGCCATCATTTCCGGCCCTCGGTTGCAAAGCCAAAGAGCCGATATGACGGTTGGACCTTTACCCGGAACTTCGGTGAGAGTGCCTTCAAGGCACCTTATGAGGAAATCCACATGGGAAATTATGGTCCGTTCTCTAGCGGCCATAATGGAAAGCAGACACCAAAAGCCAAGCCTGTTATACAGAAGGTGACGAAGTCATGTGACTGCTGTCACCATGAGGCGTCCACCATCCAGATCCAAGGCCCCAGCTGTACCCACCGTTCCCAGGGAAAGGCAGGAGCCTAGGAAGAGGTACAACAGATTCGACTGTTGGTGCTGTGGCAAAGTCGGTCACTTTGTCGTGGATTGTTGGTTTAATCCAAGGTATTACGAGACTCCCCATGTTAGCAATGCGAGGCCGACCACTCGTAGGGTTAACCAACTGAGGGGGAGTGTGCTAACCAGGAATCTAGGACCCAAGTTCGATTGGGTTACTAAGGCAAATTAATTTTGTTTTGCAGAAATGTCCAAAGGCCACCAAAACTCCGATCTGGTATTTGGACAGTGGATGCTCCCGGCATATGACTGGGACAAGAAGCCTGCTGCGTGATTACACTCCAGTCGAGCATGGACCCAAAGTCATCTTTGGAGGGTCAAGATCGAGGAGTCACCAGAGGTTACGTTATGATTTCCAACGGTATAATCTCTATCACCGACGTGGCTTATGTTGAAGGGTTAAACCATAACCTGATCAGTGTAAGTCAGTTATGTGACAAAGGTTATGACGTTAAGTTCTGCAAGGATAAATGTCTGATAATTTCACGTACCTCTTCTGAGACGGTATTATCAGGAATTAGGAGCAGAAATATCTTCTCCTTAGATTTTCTCAGTTTAGATTCATCTACCCCCGTATGCCTTGTGGCAACAGGCAGTGCATCTCTTTGTGAACAATGACACAAGAGATTGGAACATATTAATTTCAAGACAATTACTGTGTTGTTTTCTAAGAACTTAGTAAGGGATGCTCCCAGTATCAAGTGCATCAAAGATAGCCCGTGTCCTGCATGCCAGATGGCCAAACAGACTCGGGCTACCTTTAAGAGCATTGCAGACAAAGACTCTTCCCGATGTCTTTACCTTTTACATATGGACTTGTTTGGTCCAATGCAAGTTCATAGCTTGGGATGCAAGTCCTATACGCTAGTGATAGTTGATGATCATTCTCGGTTTACATGGGTGTTCTTTTTGAAACGAAAGTCAGATTCATTTGACATCTTCACTAGTTTTGTCAAGCAGGTTCAGAACGAATTTAACTGCTCTGTGGTCAAAATCAGAAGTGACCATGGAACAGAATTCGAATCTGGTGCTATGACAGAGTTTTGTGAAGAACAAGGTATCTTTCATGAGTTTTCCTCCCCGCGCACTCCTCAGTAAAATGGAGTTGCGGAGAGGAGAAATAGAACTCTCATTGAAGCCTACACGACAATGTTGAAAGACGCTTCTCTCCCGGAATACTTCTGGGCAGAGGCTGTCAATACAGCTTGTCATGTACAAAACCGAGCATTGATCAACAAGCATCATCGTAAGATGCCTTACGAGCTACTGAAAGGCAGGAAACCAACCATGTCCTACTTGAGGATTTTTGATTGCAGATGCTATGTACTGAATAATGGGAAGTACCCGCGTACTAAATTTGGTGAAAAATGCTTCGAAGGCATATTCATGGGCTATAGTTCCCACAGTCGGGCATATAGGGTCTTCAATAAGAAAACCCTAGTGGTAGAAGAATCAATAAATGTTGTATTTGATGAAGGAAGTTTGTTTAACAGCAATTCTTCCAGTGGTATTCTTGAAGATGCAGGTGCACGACTGGAACAGCTGAGTCTGGATGAGACCGCTAAAGATGACACTCCTAAGTACGTCAAAGTCTCAACCTCCACATCATCTGAAAATGTTGAAGATCAAAATGGAACAAATCTCTTAGAAGAAGGAGAAGCCGAAGAAGTAGTAGAAGCTCCAGACGTCAGACTTCTAGAACTCCGGCACGTGAGGGATCATCCTAGAGATCAGATCATCGGAGATCCTCGTGTCGGTGTCAGAACTCGAAGAGGTACTATTAATGAAGTATTGCATCTTAGCTTCCTGTCACAGGTTGAGCCAAAGAAGTTCGACGAGACGAACAAAGATGCCGCATGGATTTTGGCCATGCAAGATGAACTACATCAATTCGAACGATGCAACGTGTGGACGCTGGTTCCCAGACCACACAAGCAGAATGTGATTGGCACCAAGTGGATCTTCAAAAACAAACTGGATGAACATGGTGTCATCGTAAAGAATAAGGCCAGGCTGGTGGCTCAAGGTTACAGACAGGAGGAGGGGATTGACTTCGACCAGACCTTCGCACCAGTAGCAAGACTCGAGGCAATCAGATTGTTCCTGGCGTATGCTTCACACAAAGGATTCAAAGTCTATCAAATGGATGTGAAATCAGCACTCTTGAATGGAGACTTGAAAGAGGAAGTATACGTCGCTCAACCCCCAGGTTTTGTCGATCCTACTTCTCCCAATCATGTTTACTTTCTTAATAAGGCCTTATATGGGTTGAAACAAGCTCCTCGAGCTTGGTATGAGACGTTATCTAGTTTTCTTCTTGAGAACAAGTTCTCTAGAGGTAAAATAGATAAAATATTGTTTCTCAGGGAAGTCAAAGGCAAGATTTTGCTGGTGCAAATCTATGTCGATGACATAATATTCGGCTCAACGGACAATAATATTTGCAAAAAGTTTTCTAAACTTATGCAAGGAAAGTTTGAAATGAGCAGTATGGGAGAGCTCAAGTATTTCTTAGGACTTCAAGTGAAACAGTCTGAGGATGGAATCTTCATCTCTCAGACGAAGTTCACAAATGAACTCCTTAAGAAATTCGGTATGGAGAGTGCAACCTCTATGAGGACTCCAATGGGATCCACTATGTCTCTGGATAAGGATGAGAAAGGTAAACCTTTCGATGAAACCAAATACATAAGCATCATTGGATCCCCGCTCTATCTTACTGCCAGTAGACCGGATATCATGTTCTCCACATGTGTCTGTGCCAGATATCAGGTGAACACTAAGGAATCTCACTATGTTGTTGCAAAGCGAATTCTAAGATACCTTAAAGGTACTCCCAATCTTGGCTTGTGGTACCCGAGAAACAATGATGTCAAGCTAATAGGTTTTTCAGATGCTGATTTTGCAGGAAGTAGGGATGACAGGAAAAGCACCTCCGGGACGTGTCAATTCCTCGGCAGGAGGCTTATCTCTTGGAACAGCAAGAAACAGAATTGTGTTGCAACCTCCACAGCAGAGTCTGAGTACATCTCGGCAGGCAGCTGTTGCGCATAACTCCTATGGATCAGAAACTAGTTAGGCGACTACGACCTTCAGTTCAAAGACATACCAATGTACTGCGACTCCTCCAGTGCAATTGCCATTGCCAACAATCCGGTCTCGCACAGCAGAACGAAGCATATTGAAGTGCGCTACCACTTCATTCGGGAGCACGTGGAAAACAAGGACATCTATCTCTGTTATGTCCCCACGGACAAGCAGATTGCTGATATATTCACAAAGCCCTTAGACGAGGCCAAGTTCAATCTTTTCAAGACTGAATTGGGAATGCTCAATTATGAGAAATGAAGACTACAGAAGCTCCAGGCTCGTGCACGATCTGAGGGGGAGCAAGGAACTCAAGTGTGAGCACAGACGCAAGAACTGAGGGGGAGCAAGGGGTCAAATGCTACCGACCCCGATTTGCAGAAGCCGAAAACGGGGAGATTACCATCTCGGCTAAGGCTAAGGTGGCTCCAAGCTTGCTCCCAAGAAATTGGTATTTGTAATGGATCACTCACTCAACTCAATTTTAAGTTTATGGTTTTCATTCCCATATGCTCTATTCACCTTAGCTTGTACGGTTTAGGCTTCTTCAAATAGGGGGAGATTGTTGGGTATTGTATCCACAATGTCCCTGATTTGCAGAAGCCCCTGGACAAGATAAGGTCAATAGACAATGTATTTGATAAAATCTTTCAAGTTGTACTTGCAGCTATTCCACGCTAAGTGCACACCAATGTCAGGGTGTAGTAGGTCAATATACACGGGTCTGCACGACGTAATCCCTCATTGAGCAGATCAGTGTGTTGGCCTACGTGTACTCTCTCTATTGGAGTGCACTTACTTTCAAGTACAGGGCAGTGTTTATGCAAGAGAAGACAAGGAGCAAGGATGGGTCAAGGAGCAGCTCTTGAGAGGAAAGACGAAAATTCGTCTAAGTATAATTCGACGAGAATCACCAAGTGATTCTCGCCGATTCGGCGAGAATCACTAATGATTCTCGCCGAATCGTCGAGAATCATTAGTGATTCTCGCCGACTCTTTCCGACAACCTCAAAACGGTGCCAAGTAAGATTCGGCGAGAATCACTAGTGATTCTCGCCGAACCCATCGCTGAGCAGATCATGAATTCCAAGTAACTTTCGTTGAGAATCAACATGTGATTCGGCGAGAATCACTAGTGATTCTCGATGAATCGTCGAGAATCACTAACTGATTCTCGCCGATTCGTCGAGAATCACTTGCGATTCTCGCCGATTTTTACTTAGCGATTTCTCTGGAAGCTGCTGGACCGGATTATGCCGCTGGACTATTTTGAACCGGATTTCGGGATTCTTCTTGTGGGTCCCACAACGGTCAAATTAGTAGTATCTACAGTATTTATATATACGGGTATTTTGAACAGTAGAGGAACACAGAAAAGAAGCCGAGCTCGATCAAACCCTAAAATCGCGAAAATGCTCCGCCGCCACCGTCGCCGCTCGCGCTAGTCGGTCGCCGCTGTTGATCGTGTTTCTTCCCGATCTCCGGCGACAGAAGCTTAGCCAAGCTTTGAGTCTCGCGTGTCTATCCAGAGATCTCTTGTCTCTCGATTTGTTGATCGGGAAAAACTTCCCCGTACGAATCGATCGAGACGACCGATCCTCGTGTGACCGTTGGAAGACCAAGCTAGCTTCGCTACGAAGATTGGATCTCTAAGTTCAGCAGCCGCTCATCATCATAGCCGCCGATCCCGAAGCAAGCCGCCGCTCGTCTTGCCGCCGCCGGTTCCGGGGAGATCCTTTCCAAGAGAGACCAAGGTTGTAGACTCTTCGTTGACTTCACGAACACGTCGTCGAACGAAGAGGAACACCGTAGTCTCCAAACGAAGTTTGTATCTCGTGTACATTCTATTTTACTTTTGTTGTAAAGGAACGATTGTTCCGTGTTGTAAGGGTTGGGTGCAACCCGGTTTGTGGGAGTGTTGACTCCTACGTGTGGAAGGGTTCCTTCCGATAGTGCAAGGATTGGATTTCAATCCTGTTGGAGAAGTGACCGAGTCGTCCCTTGTTGGGAGATAGGTCGAAGGGGGAAAGTGGATGTACCCAAGTCGGGGAACCACTATAAATTGCCTGTGTATTCTGTGTGCTGTGCTGTTTGTTTTTATTGTGCAGGTACCGACTTAAATTCCGCAAATACGCTTCACGTCACCTATTCCCCTCCCCATAGGTGAACATAGTTGACACTAGGTGGACTTTCAGAGAGACTTCTATTGTTGGTAGATTTTTCGTATAATAATAGCCACCAAGCCAGCATCAAAATGACACCTTATAAAGAACTCTATGGTAGGAGGTGTAGTGTAACACCCCAAGGTTTTGTAGGCAGGAAAAGAGGGTACCGTGCGGCGGTAGGCCAATACTGCATCACAGTAGCACCAGGCGTCGAGAGCGCTGAGTAAGGCGAGTTGACTCAACACTTTGGATACCGCATGGCAGTGAGATAATACCATGTGGTGGTAGCATAAGGCATCAAGAGCGTTAAGTGAGGTGAGGTGACTCAATGTCTATTTTATCGCGCGGCGGTATGTTGTTCACGCACTGCGCTAGATAATTTATTGGTCGGTTTCTCGAGAAGTTTTTTCCTGACAGTAGTGATGCCGCAGGCGGTAGCTTGACAATTTATTTGTCGAAGCTCTCATGTTTTTACCGCGCGGAGGTAGTAACTATTTCATGGCAATAGCGGGAGTAGTCGTGTCGTAACCGTCCCTAGCTACCGTGAGGCACTAGCATCCTATCGTGCAGTGATAGTGAAGCTGTCACAGCGTGGCCACATGTCGGCCTTGGTTGGAGGGCCTAGGCTGTGCTACGTGAATCGAGGCATCAATTAGCGATACCGCACAGCAGTAGCTTGTTACCGCGCGACGGTGGCTCCATTTTTAGTGTTGTTCTGGTTGCTTTCTCTTCATTTCTTTTGGAGTTTGAGAAACTTAGGCTGGACAATTGAAGGAGGAGAAGCAGCGTCGGAGAGAGAAGATCTCGCCACCATTTGAGACACGGAACTCGGATTTTCAAGGTGAGTACGAATCTACGTAGGCAAAGCCGATACTGTCATTTTCATCCAGCTAGAATCTCTTCCATGGCGTCGAAGTGGACTTCTATGGTAACGATCCTCTTCCTTGGACTTGCGCATGCCTTCTTTTTTTGCATTAGAGGGTAAACACTCCACGAACAGGTGGAGGTGGTTCTCTCGACGGGTAGATCCATGTACCCCCGTTAGTTTTGCATTTAGATCCGAAATCGAAGTACGTAATAGGCATGATGTGTGAATCGCATCCGGACAGGTTAGTCTGCATTGGTGATGTTTGTATGTTTTTGTATGTCGAAGAAGACTCTGTGGTTATCGTGTAGATTTCGGAGTCGCGGGGTGTGCAGATGGCTATGTTTATAGTATTGGATGTAGAATCCAGGAAAACACCCGAGTTGGGGGAAGAATTAATATTCTTTTCCCTACAGCACGACAGTAGTGCTACCACTGGTGGTAACTCCTAGTGAGCATTGTATTGTTTGTTGAGGCCTGTTTCTTGGAAATCTTGTAGCCATTTACTGAAACCTATCTCTAGGAGACCTGTGAGATAATTTGTGAGGCCTATCTTGTGAGACCTGGGGGCCGTGGGTGCCTGATGACTACTTTTAGTCATCGTTTTTGGTATAGTTTATAAGCCTAAATTCCAAAATTTAGTTATAATTTTGTTTATTTTATGTCTATTTTGTCTTATTTTTCGTTTAATGTCTTTTATTTTATGATATTAGAATTTCTAACTTTATTATGTGTTTTTTTCTTATTATTTTGTGTTTTATATTTTATGTTGTGTTATGTTATGTTTAGTTTAGTTTTAATGTTTAATATGTTTGCTGTTTATTTTTATGATTTGTTAATTGTCTTATTTAATGTCTTATTATTGTTATATTTAGTCTTATTAATATATATATTATATTATGTAATGTTTAGTTTTATCTGTATTAACTAATGTTTTGTTTTTATGTTCATGTGCAGCCCACTTCTTCACCATGGAGCAGCCCGGTCACTTATGGTGCAGCCCACATCATGATGTAGCCCCCTACATGCTACCCGAGCCCTCAAGTAATGGTGCAACCCTTGTACATGGAGTAGCCGTTCTACATGATGCAGCCCATAGCCGACCTTGCCCAACATGGAGCAGCCCGGTACCACATGAAGCAGCCTTTGGAGCAGCCCTCTTCCACCAAAACAGCCCACATTTGCAAGAACAGCCTCTACCCAAAGCCCACTACAAAACAGCTCATTTACCCATGCATGGCCAGCCACCTCATGCCCTCTCTCCCCCTCCTCATTAATTTCCATATGCATGGACCTTACCACTATACATGGCCGGCCACTCTATTTTCTCCCCTCTTTATTCTTATTCATTCCCCTTCTCTATTTTATATTTTCTAATTCATTCCATTAAATGTCATACAATGCATCCCTCATGCTCTCTCTCTCCCTTCATTTAATTCATGCATGAACCTTCTCCAAAGCCTATGGCCGGCCACCCTTCATGTCCCCTCCATTTCCTATCATCTAGAAGCATCTCGATCTCCTATAAAAGCCACCCAATCCCTCAAGCCAAGGGTGAATTTTTGGGAAGTGATGTTTTAAGTTAAATTTGAGTGTTGAGTGGGAGAGTGGAGAGTGCTTGTGAGTTGTTATTGTTAGTTTCATTATTGTATTAGATTTTTCATTATTGCAAGTTTTCTTCATAATATAGCCTTGTCTTTTTAATATTTTGTGTACTCGTCTTTTTTGCAAAGTAATGAAAATGTTCCTCTCTTATCTTGTTTTGTCTTCCCTTTCAATTATGAGTAGCAAATTTCTCTTAGCCTTCGATCGTGAGGATCCAAAAAATGAGATGATGGTTTCTTTTATTTCATAGTTTTATTTTTGCTTAATTTTACTCGATCCTTCTTTGATTTTTATTTTGTCGACTTCGTATTTCTGGTATACGGTAGTAGGCTTTGGATCTCATATCTGAGTAGCCGAGAGGCTCATGAATAAGAAAGATCACTCAAAGAAGGAAGGAGTTGAATGCAACCCTAGAGATAGGATGACGTAAATCTTCTGGATTGGAGTCAAATCCAATAGTGCGGATCACCTTGATAATGCAACTTTAGGCCCCCTTGATTTGTAAAGAGATTTCGATCAAAGCGTCTATAAGTTAGGAGACTTAATGCTCTAGCGATATTTTGTCTTATTTTCGGATCTGTCACGGTCGAGTTTGATTTGCAAGCTTAAAACTATACTTTTTATCTCCCTCATCTCGTTTCATGGTGAATCTTCGATCAAATGCTAACTTTTTATTATATGTTTTTCGTCTAAAAATTATCTTTACTTTTTCTCCGAAAAATGTTTCTCAAAACCCACTTTCTTTCCGTAGGATAATAGTTCAAGCTGGAGTAGCAGTATTTGACAACCCCGTGTTTAAAAATGACCTTGATACTACAATTTGACAGGTACACTTGCCTGTTCGGGTTTTAGCCCACCAAGGTTTTGGCGCCGTTGCCGGGGACGCTTTTTCGTCAATATTAGGAAAACGCTTTCTCTATTACTTCTGCAAAAAAATCAAAAAAAAAAAAATAATTTTACCTTTCTCTACTTTCTTCTCCAAGTTTCTATTTCCGTTTTTCTCTTTTTTTTTCCTTCATTTTCCTTCTAATTTTCTTAGTGCATGACCCGCACGAATCCGTCGTACTTGTTGACTTGGACCCAGAAATCGAACGCTCCTTTCGGAGAAACTTACGATTCAGTGGTACCACTTCTCAAACAGCAGTTGAGGATTCCAACGGTGATTGTAACTTCAACTCCGAAATGGGAGACCATAACCCAGTGTTTGCCTAGCAAAGGACGATGTCCGATTATGCTCGGCCCAACCTGGAGGGTACAGAAACAAGTATTGTTCGATCTGCAATTACGAACAATAACTTTAAAATTAAGCCTAGCATCATACAAATGGTGCAGCAATATGTACAGTTCGACGGATTACAAGATGAAGATCTGAACTTCCATATTGCTACTTTTCTCGAGATCTGTGACACATTCAAAATAAATGGTGTCTCAAACGATGTTATTTGGCTAAGACTCTTCCCATTCTCCTTAAGGACAAAAGCCAAACAGTGGTTGAGTTCTCTTCCAAGAGGATCAATCACTACTTGGAACATTCTAGTGGATAAATTTCTTGCAAGATATTTCCCCGCCGCCAAAACTGCTAAATTAAGAAATGATATAACATCATATTCTCAAATTGCTTCAGAGACCCTCTATGACACATGGGAGAGGTTCAAAGAGCTTTTAAGATGCTGCCTCCATCATGCTCTGCCTGTATGGTTAGAGGTTCAGACATTTTATAATAGGCTAAATCAAGAGACTAAGCAAATTATAGATGCCGC
This sequence comes from Platanthera guangdongensis, assembly GCA_039583875.1. NCBI lineage: Eukaryota > Viridiplantae > Streptophyta > Magnoliopsida > Asparagales > Orchidaceae > Platanthera > Platanthera guangdongensis. The sequence goes on from CM077164.1 coordinate 121,600,182, forward strand.
TTTCGCTGGTTCTGTGGACCGCAAAACTCTGGAAGCCGCTCTTGAGCTTATATAGGACAAAGAGATGAACACTTTTCAGTGGAACTCATCTAGGACTCGCCCAAATAAACCTGCAGGTATCTACGAAGTGGACTCGGTTTCGCAACTGGCACTGCAAGTGGAAATGCTGACCAAGAAGATTTCGGAGATGACTGCTTCCTCCGCCGCTAAGGTATATGAAAATGCGAATGCTGCTACTGCCGAGCATGTGGATTATCTGGGGAACATACCCTGGCCTCCTCAAAATAATTCTGCCAATAATTTTTCTACTTTTTCTAATTTTTCTGCACCTCCTGGTTTTAATTCTTCTTCGAACTCCTATAATCCTAGATGGCGTAACCATCCTAATTTTTCTTGGAGTAACCCTGCTAATGCTGCGCGTCCAACACACGATTTCACTCCACCAACACCACCACAATATCAAAACCAAAATTTTCAAAAAACTCCATCTTTGGAGGAAATACTTTCTAAATATATAATCTCGAACGATGCTATCATTAGAAGTCTATCTGGCTCCGTGAAAAATTTAGAGAACCAGGTCGGTCAACTTGCCAAGGTCTTCTCCGAGAGGCAACTCGGGGCTCTTCCCTCAAACACTCAACCTAACCCAAGGGAGCACGTGAATGCGATTTCCCTTTGGAGCGGTAAAGTTATTAACGAGCGCACCACAAGGGAAGAGCTAGAGGTGATTGTCGCTCCTATTGCTGAAAATATTATCGTTACGGAATCAAATGATAAAATTTTTGAAAAAGAAAAAGACAAATCTAATTTTAAAAAAGAAAAGTCTATTTTTGAAAAAGAAGTTAACAATTATCAAAATGATGCTCCGGCAATTATAAAGTAATTTCCGCCACCTCCTTATCCGGCTAGGCTTAGGAAGGAAAAATTAGATGATCAATATTCACGCTTTCTTGAAATGTTTAAACAAATTCATATAAATTTGTCATTTCACGAAGCCATTAGCCAAATGCCGAAATACGACAAATATATCAAGGATTTAATAATGAATAAAAAGAAATTGGAAAATCTTTCTCATGTAACGTTAAAAGAAGAGTGCTCGGCGGTCGTTAAAAACTCTAACTTGCCTCAAAAAATAAACGATCCGGGTAGTTTTTCAATTCCTTGCATTTTTGGTGATCTTTTTATAAAACATACACTAGCGGATCTAGGCGCGAGCATCAACTTGATGCCATTGTCATTATTCAAGAAGCTAGGATCGGCACTCTCAGCCATACAAGAATGAGTATCCAGTTAGCCGATAGGTCCATCAAATATCCGTTAGGTATTGTTGAGGGCGTGCTAGTAAAGGTCGACAAATTCATCTTCCCGATGGATTTTGTCATTCTCGATATTGAAGAGGACGTCGAGTTCCGCTTATCCTTGGTTGTCCCTTCCTAGCCACCGCTCGAGCAATCATAAATGTGAGTGACGGAAGACTTTCTCTGCGTGTGGGAGATGAAGAGTTTACTTTTGATATTAATCAATCTATGAGAAATTGGTTGCAAAATGATGACTCTTGTTTTTTTATTGATGAACTAAAAGAAGACTCCTATATTTCTACAAATGATTTTTCGTCTTCTTTTTCTGAACTTTCTATAAATATTTTTGAAAATACGGTTATGTCCATGCAAACAAATTTTGAACATGAAACTGTTTTTAGACAAAAGAATCTTGAAAATCTCATTTTTGAAAAAGAAAAAAATCTGAAAAATTCATATGATAAATCACCTGACCCTGAAACGAAAGTCGATCACGATAAGAACTTGGGCCACCATAAATTTTTTAAACCTGGCGATCAAGTTCTTCTTTTTAATTCACGCTTACATATTTTCTTCGGACACATTAAATCTCGAAGGACTGGACCATTTACGGTCAAGGAAGTTTATTCTGATGGAACTGTGTTTCTTTCGCACCCCGATAAGGGTGATTTTAAAGTGAATGAGCATAGACTTAAACTTTATTTTTCAAATGATTCTGCGTCTCCTGAAACAAAGGATCTTGTCTTGGACTGTTAAATATTTATCTTGTTGTGCAACATTTTTATTTTTGGACTTATTATTATTATTATTATGAAACTTTTAATTTTTTTCGGACTTTAAATTGTTGTAATAAAGAACAATCTTGGGCACATGCACACGGACTCTATTTTTTCTGCTTTTATTTTGCTCTTCCTTCCGGAGGCCAACCAAGCAAGTCCGTGACCGCCGCTCCAACATTTCTGATATAAAGATGGATAAAGTCAAACCTGCTGACGATCAAGTGCACTAAAAAGCAAGCATGGGGGAGCGACATCCGCCTTTATCCCACAAACCTGGGGAAGTCCTGTTCTTTTTATTTCATTTACTTTCTGCATTTTTCTCTCCTTCTCAGACTCCTTCTCTTTCTCGTTTTTCTTTTTGTTTATTTCATTGAGGACAATGAAGAATCTAAGCTTGGAGGAGGGTATAGTTAGTTTCTTTTTTCCTTTTTCTTTCAAAAATTCAAAAAATCTTTTGCTTTCTTAAAATCAAAATCTAAAAAATTAGTATAATTTTGTTAAGCTTCTTTTGTATTGCTTTTATTTTAGCCTTATAAAAAATCAAAAAAAAAGAAACAAATCTATAAAACAAAAATCCAAAAAGAAATTGCTAAAATCTATTTGAAAAACAGAATCAAATTATTTTCTATCTTTATTTTTATGTTTCTTCTAGTGATGTGTAGGCCCGTGCAGTTTCTTAGTTCTATTTAGATTTCTTTGAAACAATTTTCTAAATTTATCAGTTTAACATAGCTTAGTTTTACTAGTTTCTTGTTCTTAAATATAGGCATCCGTTTTTTACGTTATAAGTTAGCAATTTGTAGTTATGTCTTTTTATTCGGTTAGTTGCCTATGAATGGTTGCTAGGTAATGTTTTCTCTTTTTCATTTGTGGGGTAATACTTTCTTGGTGTCTAGAAATTGTCCTGAGCTACTCTCAAAACATTTGCACCGTTTTTACGTACTTTAGAAATGATTTAGGACACCCTTTGACTAGTTTGAGCTTTTCTTGCCCACCAACAAATTTACCATTGCAAAACAATTTTTGGGCCTTTTCCATGTTTCTTTGTTTTTAGCTCCACCTTTCATTTCATTATTTCACAAAAGCCAAAATCCCTTTCCTATTTTCACACTAAACTTTGAGCTTAAATATTAATTTTGTGAAGGGTTATATCTTTGAAATGAAAAGGAAAATTTATAGCTTATATTTGGAGCTTTCCTTAAAAGTTAAAAAAAAGAGTTATTATCAAAACTGTTATCAAAATGAAATGAAAAAAAAGTAGTTTATTTTTTTCCAATATTATGAAAAGAAAAGAAAAAAGAATACATGGTCTTACGTTTGTTTTAGCTTGAATTGAAGTACTTATCATATCTTATTTTTGTATTTAAAGCTCACCCTTGATTTAGTGTGATTTAACCACCATCATGTTTATCCTTGTTTTCAATTCCTAATCATTTACCTAAGCCATATTTTTATGCCTATTAGAAGTCCTATTAATTTTTACAACATAAATTCGCGTAGTGGAGAAAGTGTGAACGGACAAGCCTATGGCCACCATCATTGATGGATTTCTTTGGAGGTTATCTTGAGGTGTCTTAGGGATAATTGTTATTCTAGCAACCTAGTAGTTCATTAATGCGCCGTTTATTTAGAATTTATACTCTTGTTTCTCTTATTTTCATTAATTTTAGATGTCTTGTTTTAAGATTTAGAAATGTGTAAATTTTCTTTATGTTCTAATGATATTTTTAGGTCTCCACTTTCAAGTTTTCTATTGTGCACTTCTTACCCCACTAGTTGTTAACATAGGAATTAGGATAGTTTAATTTTTCATGTTTTGTTTTTCTAAATTATGCAACCTAAATCTTCTTTGTTTTCTTTCCCTAGTTCTTTAATTTTTATTTGCTTGAGGGCAAGCAAAAGCTCTAGCATGGGGGAATTTGATGACTACTTTTAGTCATCATTTTTGGTATAATTTATAAGCCTAAATTCCTAAGTTTAGTAATAATTTTGTTTATTTTATGTATGTTTTGTTTTATTTCTCGTTTAATGTCTTTTATGTTATGATATTATAATTTCTAACTTTATTATGTGTTTTGTTCTTATTATTTTATGTTTTATATTTTATGTTGTGTAAGTTATGTTTAGTTTAGTTTTAATGTTTAATATGTTTGTTGTTTATTTTTATGATTTGTTAATTGTCTTATTTAATGTCTAATTATTGTTATGTTTAGTCTTATTAATATATATATTATATTATGTAATGTTTAGTTTTATTTGTATTAACTAATGTTTTGTTTTTATGTTCATGTGCAGCCCACTTCTTCACCATGGAGCAGCCCGGCCACTTATGGTGCAACCCACATCATGATGCAGCCCCCCTACATGCTACCCGAGCCCTCAAGAGATGCTGCAACCCTTGTACATGGAGCAGCCCTTCTACATGATGTAACCCATGGCCGACCTTCCCCAACGTGGAGCAGCCCAGTACCATATGAAGCAGCCTTTGGAGCAGCCCTCTTCCACCAAAACAGCCCACATTTGCAAGAACAGCCCCTACCCAATGCCCACTATAAAATAACTCATTTACCCATGCATGGTCGGCCACCTCATGCCCTCTCTCCCCCTCCTCATTAATTTCCATACGCATGCACCTTACCACTATACATGGCCGACCACTCTATTTTTTCCCCTCATTATTTCTTATTTATTCCCCTTCTCTATTTTATATTTTCTAATTCATTCCATTAAATATCATACAATGCATCCCTCATGCTCTCTCTCTCTCCCTTCATTTAATTCATGCATGAACCTTCTCCAAAGCCTATGGTCGGCCACCCTTCATGTCCCCTTCATTTCCTATCATCTAGAAGCTTCTCCATCTGCTATAAAAGCCACCACATCCCTCAAGCCAAGGTTGAATTTTTGGGAAGTGAAGTTTTAAGTTAAATTTGAGTGTTGAGTGGGAGAGTGGAGAGTGCTTGTGAGTTGTTATTGTTAGTTTCATTATTGCAAGTTTTCTTCATAATATAGCCTTGTCTTTTTAATATTTTGTGTACTCTTCTTTTTTGCAAAGTAATGAAAATGTTCCTCTCTTATCTTGTTTTGTCTTCCCTTTCAATTATGAGTAGTTAATTTCTCTTAGCCTTCGATCATGAGGATCCATAAAATGAGATGAGGGTTTCTTTTATTTCATAGTTTTATTTTTGCTTAATTTTACTCGATCCTTCTTTGATTTTTATTTTGTCGACTCCGTATTTCCGGTATATGGTAGCAGGCTTTGGATCTCATATTTGAGTAGCCGAGAGGCTCGTGAATGTGAAAGATCACTCAAAGAAGGAAGAAGTTGAACGCAACCCTAGAGATAGGATGACGTAAATCTTCCGGATTGGAGTCAAATCCAATAGTGCGGATCACCTCGATAATGAAACTTTAGGCCCTTTTGATTTGTAAAGAGATTTCGATCAAAGCATCTATAAGTTAGGAGACTTAATGCTCTAGCGAGATTTTGTCTTATTTTCGGATCCGTCACGGTCGAGTTTGATTTGCAAGCTTAAAACTATACTTTTAATCTCCCTTATCTCGTTTGATGGTGAATCTTCGATCGAATGCTAACTTTTTATTATACGTTTTTCGTCTAAAAATTATCTTTAGTTTTTCTTTGAAAAACATTTCTCAAAACCCACTTTCTTTCGGTAGGATAATAGTTCAAGCGTGAGTAGCAGTATTTCACAACCCCGTGTTTAAATATGACCTTGATACTACAATTCGATAGGTATACTTGCATGTTCGGGTTTTAGCCCACCAGTGCCTGTCTATCAAAGAACTTGGGGCCAAATGTTTGGAGTGTGAGCTTAATTTACTCAGCTTTGGTAGCTATGTGTGCTAGCCTAGGATCCTTACAGAGTTATGGATCATGCGGAAAAGGGAAGGGGATGCTGACCCACATCAGGACTGCGAGCCGGACGATTTGAGCACGTGATATGGCTGTATTGTACCCTCCCCTATGTAGATCGACTTGGAGTGGTCGAAGTGTAAATCGAATGACCTTATAGTAGCAATGGGTGTTGTCTCTAGCCTTGGACCTTTTGAGACTAAAAGCTCAAATGTTGTTGACCATCACAGAGAATGGTGGTGTGACCCTTGTGGTCTTGTGTACCAAGAATGTTCCCTGAGGGCACAGGGTGTTGGGCATTTGTGCCAACATTTGTAGCAATTGGTTCTTGAGTTGCATGTTTTGATTACCAATAAATGATTATACTAATGCCTGCAGGGAGGAGCACTGCCACTCCGAGTGAGGGGTGGATCATTATAATTTGGTCAGCTAATGCTAACTGTTGCTATTATTTGCCACTGTATGGTCGAATGTTTCATGTAGGTGTAGCCGAGCTAAGCGGGAAATAGTGGGTTGGAGCCCATGATTGCTAAGCTTGCCCTTGAACGCCAAAGAAAATTACTCATTTATTTTATTGTACATATGTGGCCAGTCTACGTGCTGATGTATGCAAGACTGTTAGGAGATGAAATGGATAGAGATAGATATCTAAGAGAATATTAAACATGTAAGGTTGAGAGGGATAAATAGGAGAAGAACCTGTAAATATTCTTGCTTGCCAACCAAGCAGAGGTTACGGGTATATTTATACCCAGACTGAAGGCCGGCCGACCCTAATAGGGGCTGAACCTGGTTGGTTTAGCCCTAGAGGGCCGGTTCTTCAGAGAGTGGGGGCTGAAACAGTTTGTTTAGCCCCATTGTCGCCTTTGTATCTCCTCCTCCCTCTCGTGTACTGACTCTAAAATAGCCGGGCTCCGTCCGGGGGCATAACATCCCCTCCCCTATAAAGAACCTGCTTTTCCTCAAGTTGGTAATCGGGGTAGAGCTCTCGAAACTACAACAATCTGACCCAAGTGTTGTGCTCTGCTGTCAGATTCTTCCACTTGACTAGTAACTCAGGACAGTACGTCGTGCCTCGGTGCTTCAACTTGATCAACAGGATGTATTCAGGGATCAGGCGTAGGTCTCCCACGCAAGTAGCCTCGGTCAAGAGAGGAATGGGCTAAATAGTGTCGTCAATCTTCTGGTTCAATAAGGAGACGTGAAAAGTTGGATACATCCTCGATCCTTCGGGCAATGCCAACATATAAGCAACCGGTCCAACCTGTTGGGTGATCCGAAAGGGACCATAGTAACGGGGTGCTAGCTTCTAGTTCATCCATTATGCCACAGATAACTGCTGGAAGGAGCGGAGCTTGAGAAAGACCTCATCCCCCACCTGAAACTCTCGATCCGTCTAATGCTTATCAGCTTGTGCCTTCATAAGATCCTATGTTGTCCTGAGATTCTCACGCAAACTGGCGAGTGTTCGGTCACGATCACGGAGTGCAAGTGACTTGCAGAATACTATTCTTCACCTTTCTGAACTGAACCAAAGGTTCTGCTCTATCTTATACACAGCAATAATGATGTAGAAGCTTTGGCTTATGTTGGAAGCAACTTGCAGATTAGCTTCTCTATACCTTTCTGAACTGAGCCAACTACTTAGCTCTATCTTCTTCTTCACAGCTCCCCAAGAGAATGTTCTTTAAAATTTATTGGTTGGATCTATGAAGCACCTGCAGCAAGGGTTGGCCATAGCTGTTATCTCTTTCTCAAAGAATCAACCTCAGCTTGCTAGCTGGTGCAGATGAAGGTGGCACCAGCAATCTTGCTATTGAAGATATTGATCTCAACAACTAACTTGATCTGCTACAAGACTTGCTTGTCTTGGGCTCTCTGTTCTTCAGCCATACCCACAACAACGACGATTATGAAGAACTACTGTAACAGTTAACTCTTTTTGTAAAGAGCATTTCCTTTTATTTATTGTAACTCAATGGCTCTTTTAGCAGTGGGTCCCACTCCATTAATGCTTGTTGCATCGTTGCTTTAACGCCTAACTGACATACAGTAGGCCTGCGGCGCTTTTCTCATGTACTGTGGAATTGCCCCTAACAATTTGAATATTGTTGACTTTTTGACTTGATGACATCAGCACCTGAAGACTTAGTCAAAATTCAAACATCAGTAGTATAGGCGTTGAGTGAGTGAGCTTCACTCAACACCAAAGTACTTGGACAGTTTTATTTTCTCTTGGCGTTGAGTGAGTTACATTCACTCAACGCCAAACTACTTAGAATAAAAAATCTGTCTCTAGGCGTTCACTGCATTGAGTGAGTAATACACACTCAATGATTTTTGCATTAAAAATTTTTGCAGCCTCCTCTACATGTATGACATTGAGAGCGTTGAGTGAGCATACTTCACTCAATTTTTTGTGCCTTAACCGCATTCTATATTATAGGCGTTGAGAGTATTGAGAGAACATCCCTCATTCAATGCTATCTGCCTAAGCCATTTCTGCTACTTCAACAACTTAAGCGTTAAGAGCGTTTAGTGAACATGCATCACTCAATGCTTTCTGCCTTAGCCAGATTTTCTGTTTCAGAAATTAGTTTGAGTTCGACGAACTCAGAACTCAGTTCTACGAATAAGTAAAAAACTAGTTTGATGAATTTAGAGTTCAGCTTGACGTTCAAGTGAAAGCTTAGAGCGACAGACTCAGGATTTAGTTTGACGAACTCTGAACTCGGTTCGACGAAATTGGACTTAGCCAAATATCTAAAACTATGAGCTTAGTTCGACGAACGATTAGCTCAGCTTGATGAACTCTGAACTCAGTTCGATGAATTTGGGCTAGAATTGAAGAAACTGGAAGAATGATTCAGAGAACCACATGGGTAGGAACATGCCCGTGTGCTTACCCGTGTCAATTTGACCTCGACTGCTAACCAACCCATGTCTGAAGAACATGAAGAACAACACGGCCGTGTTGGAACCCATGTCCGACCCTATTTGCTAGGAGACTATAAAAAACTTATAGAAAAATTAGAAAGGACTTTTTGGATCATTTTCGTTGGGGAGAACTTCTGGAGCACGATGTGGAGCATCCAGTGGAAGGAAGAATTGAAGGAGATTATTTGTATGCTTTTAATCTTTCTTATATCTCTTTTAATCTTCCCTATCTCTTGGTGATTCAACTTTAATTATCTTTTATTTTGCATGAACTTTAATTTGGAACAATTTGTTAATCATGTATCGTATTGTTTTCATCGAATTTGTGGTATTTTATTCGTATGTAGGCTTACAAACAAAGAGTTTTACCCTAATTATGAATTGCTTATTTGTTTTTCATGAATTACAAATCTCTAGATTGAGAAATTGGATGTTTGTGATGATATTTACATGTTCATATTTTGGTGTTAGATCTCTTTGTAATTTAAATTTCATGATTGAGAGATATGTTGTTTGGATAATTGGAATACAAATAAATGGATTCATGGTATTTTAGAGATAGGATTTCATGAATTTATGTAGTAGATAGGGTGCTTCCATTAATGCAAATTTGATTGTTGTAAATTGTTCGAGACAAAATTTACTAACTTAGGTTTAGATTTTGAATTGCTCGAGGGAGAATTCGATAGATGTCTACCCTTTATAATACAACAAATTTGATAGTCTTGTCATTTCATGATTACATAGAATTGAGTTAATGAATGAGTATGTTCATGTGATTGCTCATAAGCTTTTGGCTTTTTATCATCTTTAATCCTTCAATGTTTATTTATCCAAATAGTCATAGTTAGGTTAATATAGATTAGAAATCAATTTTAATTATAGGTTTGATAATAGAGTGAGGGTGAGTACGAGTACTTGAAAGGACCCCGTGGAATACGACACGAGATGTAGATTTCTCCAATACTATGATTGATATGTACACTTGGCTGAAAGTTAGTTCAATCTAGCTTATGCCCATCTACATAGTTTATACTAGAGAGTAGAATGAATCTGCATCAAGTTATTACTTGTTAGCAAATGAATTCATCGCCCATCTCTCAAGCATCCTGATATCCATTTTTCTCAAATGGTGTATTCTTGCACCGAGCTTCAGATTCAGAATTTCTGGGAATGTTTCTCGCATATATAGTTAAAGGATTCTCCACAATTTTGGTTCAGCCATGCAATCCACTATTCTTTCAAACACCACCCTTCCCCAATTTGTTCTCTTGGACAGTATCACCCTTGCCATTATTTCAAACATCCTCATTGAGATTTTGTCATGGGAGCCTGTTTTGCATTTCAGAGCTTTCCTGACGACATCAGCTAGAAACTTACCACTAAGGTTAAGTTCTTTCCATATAATTGATCTGGTGGTGTGTTTGGAAAGTCCACACCATTTCAATGCCGATTTTTCATTTTCCAGTAATTGCCCTTCTTCGTTCTCGGTTGCAGTGAGCTTTGGCAACTGCAGAACCTTGCTGATCCTTCTGGGAGTAATCTTGATCTTCTTCCCGCTTACTATGGTCTTAATTTTACCTATTGAAGCATCTGCTTTTGCGTTGGGGAATAACTCTAGCACTTCCCTCTTCACAGAAGACCGGGTTCCGTCAGGACGAAGGCTAGGTCAGATTTCTGTAGAAGGTTAAGTACCTGCTGAACTTCTTTCAGAGCATCAACGAATCCATTGCGAGCCACCTCTGCTCCTTTGAAGAGGAAATCTTGTCCCTTGAGCGCCATTTTGTCGGAGAAATTGAGAAGGTTATAGAAAACGGCTTTTCGTCGATTCAGCAAATACGGGCGGGAGAGGGTAAGGAACAGTGACTTGGTTTATTGCACAAGCACTTCTATTTATATGTATTCCTAAAAAGAAGGCAAAAAGTCACTAATCAATTTTGTAGATTAATCTTGATCAATGGTCATGATTGAAACCCGACACATATCCGCAGACCGACTTTTCTAAAAAGATGGATTTTTGTTGAGTAAGGTTGTTTTATTCAACATTAGTTTTCTTTAGTAATTAATTTTCAACTATCCCTAACTATGTTGGCCTAACTTGCAGGGGTAATATAGACATGCAGTACACATTCTAAAATGTGTTCTATTGGGGTGCAATTAGACATTATTTCAATATCCTTACATTAATTTCAACTGAGAGTGTATTTGCCCCCCAACCTCAATTGACTAAATCAAATTTTGATACTTATCTAACCTAGTATTCCATATGTAATATGTCTTCGGGTATCTTGAGACTAGTTATTTCTTGTCGTATGGTGAACATGTGAGACACTAACATATTTATTGAGAAAGAGTTGTTTAGATTAATGTTTTTATATCTTCTCAGTCATTTGTTTCAATTACCCTATCTCTTACATGTGTAATCAATTTTGTAATTAAATAGTAGAATTAAAGAAAGGTGAATTCTACTTATCTCTGCTATGTAGACTTGAAGTCCATGCTGGATTCACAGTCTCTGAGTATACCATTAACCTTGCTTCTGATCTTTAGTCTTTGATGTCCATCTGGCTTTGCTTTGTAAGCTCCCCCTTAATAATTGCACTTGTATTTGACATCTTGTGCATGATGATAAGTTGAATCATCCATTGTACCCATACTTGGGTCTGGTACATCTCTGTCTAATGACGATAAATGGTTATGGCCACTTGGACTATCCTGCAAGATAGAATTACCTTACCTTAGGAACCCAAGCTGACTTGGGTCCTAAGTTTTTGTTAGTCTGAAAATGCAAATGTCTACCTACAGGAGCCCTGTCAGGAAGACTTTCTCTTGCCCTTGGCACACTAGGGTTGTGCCAACAATCTATGGCATGGTGGCCCACTTTGCAATCACACTAGCACTCATGAATATTGTATCTTCTCTTCTAAGCAGGTCTGGCAGCATGGTTGACTGTAGACTGAACAGAAGGAAGTGCAGCTTTCTTGTTCCAATTTCTCTTAGTCACTATCTGTCTGAGAGTAGGTCTGTCATGAGAAGAGCTTGATTTTTCACAAGGTTTATCACCGACAGTTCTCTTTGCAAGGGACATGCTATTGGTGCCCTTAGAAGATTCCAAGTCTTGCATCCTGGCAGATTTACCCTTGGTTAGAGTGTGTGCTGGGAGATTTTGAGAAAAAGTCACTTTCTTGGTCAAGATTGATGAAGCTAGTGCATTAAATATAAAAGGTCCAGGATGGGCCTTTTGTACTTCTTCATCGGGAGCATTTTGAGCACTCAGTCTCATGTCCTTTCTTCTTCCATTATAAGAGACATTTGTAGTCTTACAAGAAATATTCGTATTCCTCCAGTGATCATCCAAGGGGTCTTGGCCATACCTGTTGGAAGGTAGAATTATATTGTGAAAGGTAGTATAAGACCCCCCCCCCATCCCGGAACACAAGACATGGCTGAAGGGAGTCTTATGCCCAGAACAGTCGTCTTGCGGTGGCACCAACACACGTGTTGGTCTGCACCACAAGCTGCCTATTCTGCAGGCCATAAACAATATCATCCAGTGCCAACCCAACCAATAATATGAAATAGAAGTCAAATTCAAACATAAGCAAAATAGTCCAATAGTACATCAAGAATAAGAAGCTACAACAAGCTTCCGAAATATCAGAGTACGAGTACAACTTGCCCAAATGGCTACATCATAAGTCTCTCAACTAACATCGGTCACTGATGCTATCGAAGGAACCGTCCCTTCAGGCCCTGTCATCCTGGCCTGGCTGTCCTGCTGTATAACCTGCTGCTGTCCTGTCTGTGGGGTTTCCTCCTAAAAAGGAAGACGTACCAACGGTTACTCAAAAAGACTAAGTGGCTATCACATCTGTTTCCCCAATGACTCCTCGGCACTGGGCGGAGAAAGGATCATGGGTACAATATATCTATATAAGCAGAAGTACAAGCAAGTGAAGTAAATATACATGTCACGAGTGCCAATAGAAGTAATGTAAAATAATATTATCAACATTCTATTGTAGCAATTCTACTCAAGTTATATCAATCCATCTAAGCATATAGAACTACAACAAGAAAGTAACTTAACTTATAAGAATGCCCACACAAACGTATAAGTTAAAGATCGGCTCAGCAGTAAAGTAACTCATCATATAAGAGTGCCCATACAAACCTATACGAAGAGGATCTTGAGTATGTAATGCAATGTAATGATATGAATGCAATGCAATGACTCAGCCATGATCATGCACATGCAACTGCTATGTCGACACAGAGTTGTAGTTCCCACTTTTCGAGGAGGTAGCTAACCTCTTAGGTGTCAACCGTTGTGGCCAGACAGTGACAGTGTAGCGGGCTTCTCCACTACTAGGAGGGCATCCACACTACCAAGCCTAGGGCTCCGTACACCTCAACGCTAAGAACACAACAGCGGAACTCACATGTGTACTACGGCTCAACGGGAGTCTCAGGTAGATGTGCAACGAGAACCAAGCCCCGTACTGGCCTATGTTGTGACCCAGAAGGAGCCTCGAAAAAAGCACGAGGACCAAGCTCAACCATTCACTTGGCACGGAAGGAGGCACAGGAAAGAGCACCGAGGACCAAGCCCAACCTCCCAAAGTCTATATGTCAACTACCGTCGGTGTGACGACTGGCGAGCCCGTAGACCTGCCACTCTATCCTTAAGCCATGATTACGACACCTCGTATCTACTCACACTGCATACAACTTCACATCATCATGGCATGGAAGGAGCCTCGGGAATGAACACTGAGGACCAAGCCCAACCGCCCACTTGGCACGGAAGGAGCCTCGGTAATGAACACCGAGGACCAAGCCTAACTATCCACTTTTGTCTCTTCTCAGCATTTCCAAACCAGTGCGGACAAACCCCGCACTTACACCCTTTCACAACCTCGTGCTCAAGATACTTATGGGTTCATTATCTGTGTAAGGATACTTCACACATCCATCATTGAAAGTGCAACTAGATCTGATATACTATAAAGGGGGGGGGTGAATAGAGTATATGGTGTTTTAAAACTTTTTAAAAGCTTTTACAACAATTGTTGTACTATGTGTGAACAGGGAAGCAAATATAAATCTAATCACAGAACTAAACTATGCAAAAACTAAGCACAGACAAATCAAGGCCAGAAACAAAAAGTAAACAAGCAGAGCCAGAGGACACAAGGAAATATAGTGGTTCCCCAAACTTGGGTACATCCACTCTTCTACCACCCTAGGTAGGAATCCACTGCAGGATGAGTTGATCAGGTGTCCTGGGCACCAATTAGCTTTTGATAAGGTGCTCAAAAACCAAAGCAGATTTTTTGATCAGGTGTCTTGCCACCAATGAGCTTTTGACAAGGTGCTCAAAAGCCAGATTCAAACTTTTGAAGGGAGTTTGTTGGAACACCCTATTACTAATTTGGGTCAGGATCACTATGTCTCTAGGATTCTATGTTTTGACCTTCTGTATAGATTATAGGTCAATTAGAATTGAGTCTAAGGGATCAGGAGTCTAGGTTTGAAAGCTGCTCTGAAGACCCAAGTTTTTCTGGAGACTAAGTCCAAATCGTCGAGCTCAGCACGACGTTTCGTCGAACTCCGGTCGACGATCGTCTAGCTCAACTTTGGAAGATCGTCGAGCTCCATTCGACGATCGCTGAGCTCAAGCCTCTCAATATCGTCGAGCTCTGGTCGACGATCGCTGAGCTCAACTTCTCAATATCGTCGAACTCCATTCGACGATCGCTGAGCTCAGGTCGACGATTTTGACTCTGTACTGGATCTTTATCTCTGAGCTCAGTTCGACGATCTTTGAGCTCAGATCGACGATTTCTTTGCTGCTTGCTTTTTCCAGTTCGCTGAGCTCAGCTCGACGATAGCAGAGCTCAGTTCGACGATTTCAGTTGATCTTCAGAATTCAAATTCAAATCAAGATAGAAGTTATTCTGCATTTAAGTCAGAAGATCTGCCAGCCGTTTTCATTTAATTCTGGAGCAAGTTTCAGGGATTTTTCAAGGAATATATCAGTGAACTTTCCTTCAGAACTTTTTATGCAATTAAGGCTGTAATTAATTCAGACCAACGGCTATCTCGACAGAGCAATTTTCCTATTGAGATTCAGAGAATAAAGGAGAGAATGTTTTTTTGAATCAAACACAGTTAAGAGAGATTAACAAGAACAGGACATCTTTCAATATACAGAGTCTCTGAAAAATTTTCTGTCAACAAGAATTCAGAAGAACACTCATCAAGAGATCAAGCTTTTAAATCTTAAGATCTCTTCAGCTCTCAAGTGTTCAAGGCCAACATCACTTCAAGACTCCAGACACTCAATATTTCAGCTTGCTGAAATCATCCTTTGCTGGAGATCTATTTTTGAAGGCCTATCACCCTCAGCAAAGCTCATCTTCCTGAAGACTTCAAGGACTCAGGGGGAGCTTTGACAACATCACTGAATCCACATAGTCTTCTCAGTTGCTTGAGAAAGAGAAGACTGCCATCACTCTCTCACCCCCATTCTGTAAAGGGTTTTTCAAACTCCCTTCAAAAGTTTGAAGTTGGTTTTTGAGCACCTTGTCAAAAGCTCATTGGTGGCAAGACACCTGATCAAAAAATCTGATCTGGTTTTTGAGCACCTTATCAAAAGCTCATTGGTGCCCAGGACACCTGATCAACTCATCCTGCAGTGGATTCCTACCTAGGGTGGTAGAAGAGTGGATGTACCCAAGTTGGGGAACCACTATATTTCCTTGTGTCTTCTGGTTGTGCATGTTTTCTTCTGTTTCTGGACTAGATTCTTTTGTGCATAGCTTAGTTTTGTGGTTTATTTTATTTCTGCTTCCCTGCTCACATTCATTACAACAATTGTTGTAAAGCCTTGCAAAAGATTTTCTTTGTGTTTTGAAAAGCACCATATACTCTATTCACCCCCCTCTAGAGTATATCCGATCTAGTTTCCCCTTCCAATTGGTATCAGAGGGAGGTTGGTTAAACATACCATATCTGTTTGGTTGTACAGGCTAACACCTGAACCCCAAAGATCCCAAACTAGATCCTTCTTTTGTTTCCTTTTTTTTGTAGTGTTAGCTTGCACAAACCATGGCCCAGAACAAAGATTATGCTAGCACCAGACCTCCAGTGTGCAATCTATCAAAGTTTGCACTTTGGAAGGCAAGGATTAAACTCTACATGAATTCTATTGACGAAGATATTTTTAATTCTGTTTTGACAGTGTGCCCAAGACCTCCAGAGAGCACAAGCACAAGTGCTGTTCCACCTCCATCAGGAACAAATGCTGACATTAAAAGATGGAAAGTAGCTGATGCCAAGGCAATGAACATTCTAGCTCAGACAATGTCAGATGACATATTTCAGAAGGTAGCTGAATGTAATTCAGCCAAGGAAATCTGGGACAAGCTCTCAGAAATTGTCTCTGGCTCAGCTGATGAGAGAAAGGACAGAAGATCTCATCTCATCTCCCAATATGAGAACTTCAAGAAGGGAGAAACTGAGTCAGTGGGAGACATGTACAATAGATTGAGTCTAATTGTCAGTGAACTGAGGACATTAGATAAAGAAATCTCACTGACAGAACTCAATGACAAGATCCTAATGTGCTTCCCCAGCACTTGAGATTCAAGAATCTGGCCAATTAAAGATGCCAGAAGCCTAAATGAGATCACCACTGAAGCCTTGTTGGGAAAGCTCAAATCTTATGAGCTACTCATCAAGAACAGAGAAGAAGAACAGAAGGCTGCTTCTCCAGCCACAAGAAAGGAGAAGACTATTGCATTCAAGGCAGCTGAGGATCTGCCTGAAGAAAAGGCCACAAGCAATGATGAACTTCTCAGCCTATTGGCCAAAAGATTCTATAAGATGGCCAGGAAGGACCTCAGAAGAAGATCATACAAGGAGCAAGACAAGCCAAGGTATGACAAGTCCATTGGCAATAACAAAGATATCATCTGCTTTGGTTGCAGGAAACCAGGGCATATAGTTCCTGACTGTCCAGAGAATAAGAACAAGGACAGAAGGGAAAGAAAAGAAAGGAGAAAGGAGAAGGACTCCAAAAGGCATGAAACAACAAACCTTCCACCAGCAAAAATAAGCACACAAGGAAAGGATTTGTTGCTGAATCCTGGAGTGAGACTGAAGAAGAGTCAGAGACCTCTTCCAGCTCAAGTGATGATGAGGATGATGCAGAGGAAAAGGAGTTTTGCATGATGGCAATCAATGCCTCACAGAACAGCTCAGAAGAAGAGGAGTCAGAGTCAGACTCAGAGACTCAACCAGAAGAAGATCAGGTAATCAGCTCTTTTGATTTTACCTCAGAAGATTTTAAGCTTGAATTTAAAGCACTATGTTTAGATCTGCTAAAGTCTGAGAAAGAGATCATCTCTCTCAGAAATCAATTATCTGAACAAAGTGATTTAAAATCAGAAAACCTCAAACTCTCTCAGGAGTTGGAGAACTATAGGGAACAGATAGCTTCACTGAAGAGTGAGCTCTTTGAGGCCAAGAAGCTTGAAGAATCTCTCAATGGGAGAAGCATCAAGTTGATGGACATCACAAGCACAGTGAACTCAAGATTCAACAGTACACTGGGCTTGGGTGCCTCATCCAGCCAACCTATTGTTCTAACAACCCCTATCAAGTTCATTTCTGACAAGGGAAAGGGAGTTGTAGAGGTTGCCAGGAAGAATTCTGATCTGCCTCAGAAAACTAAAGTCCAGCACAAATCGTCGAACGGAGATCGACGATCGCCGAATGAAGCTCGACGATCGCCGAACGCAGCTCGACGATCTCAGGAAATATCGTCGAACGCAGGTCGACGATCTCAGCCAAGATCGTCGAACGCTGCTCGACGATCCATATACCTGACCTCAGCCATAGTCGACCGTCGAACGAAGCTCGATGATCTGACCCAAGATCGTCGAACTTAGCTCCAAGATCGTCGAACAGAGGTCAGAGCAGTGGAAAAATTTTCAAGGGCAAGTCAAAATTGAATCCTGAGGGTTCTTCATCCCAAACATTTAACCCTTATACTGAATGGATTTTACCTCCAAGGAGATATCATCCTGAAGGATATAAGAGTCAGCCAGGGATATCTCTTATTTCTGAGTTTAAAGGTTATCAACCTAGGCCCAAGGTAAACTGGGTCAAAAACAAGTGAATTGTTTTATGTGCAGATGAAGACCTATCCAACATCTAACCAGCAATGGTATTTGGATAGTGGGTGCTCCAAGCACATGACAGGGAACAAGGACAACCTCAATTCCTTTAAAGCCAAGCTTGGACCCAAAGATATCTTTGGTGATTCCAACTTTGGACAAACTAAAGGATATGGAGCAATCCAGATTGGTTCTATAACCTTCAAGAAGGTAGCATATGTGGAAGGACTGAAGCACAACCTAATCAGCATCAGTCAGCTGTGTGATGAAGGCTACCAAGTGAACTTCAGCAAAACTTCATGCAAAATCAAATCAGAGGACAACACAACTGTGTTAACAGGTAAAAGGAAAGGTAACATCTACTTAGTAGATTTTCTTTCAACTACTGTAGACATCTGCTTATTCAATTCAGTTTATAGACCAAATGTTTTATGGCATAAGAGATTAGGACACCTAAACCTTAGAACTATTGCTAGGCTATCCAAGGACAACCTTGTTAGAGGACTACCTTCTGGCCCCTACAAGAAGGAAGGACTTTGCAAGGCTTGTCAATTAGGCAAGCAAACTAAAAACAGCTTTAAGTCACTTAATAAGAGTGATTCACCTAGGATATTGTATCTGTTACACATGGATCTATTTGGACCCATCACAGTACAAAGCCTAGGAGGGAAATCCTACACTTTAGTGATTGTAGATGACTTCTCCAGATTCACTTGGGTGTTCTTTCTAAGGAAGAAGTCTGATAACTTTAAGTGTCTGACAGAGTTTCTCAAATGTATAAAGATTGAGTTCAATACTCACATTGCCCTGATCAGAAGTGATCATGGGACAGAGTTTGATTCTCTTCTTATGCAAGAGTTCTGTCAGAGTGAAGGGATCAGGCACACTTTCTCAGCTCCTAGAACTCCTCAACAAAATGGGGTAGCTGAAAGGAAAAATAGAACCCTTATTGAATCTGCCACCACATTGTTGTCAGATGCTCATCTACCTCTATCCTTTTGGGCAGAGGCAGTAAACACCTCCAACTATGTGCTGAACAGGAGTCTGATACATAAACTGAAGGGAAAGACTCCCTATGAATTACTCAAAGGGAAGAAACCTAAAGTTGACTATTTCAAAATTTTTGGTTGCATTTGTTATATTCACAATAATGATAAGAAACATCTAGCAAAATTTCAAGCCAAAGCTGATGAAGGAGTGTTTCTGGGATACTCCATGATCAGCAAGGCATATAGGGTTTATAATAAATCATCATTGAAAATTGAGGAATCTGTTCATGTCTCTTTTGATGAAACTAACATGTCTTTCAAGGAGAAGATTTCTTCTACCATAGAACCTTTGCAGGAACACTCTCTAGTTGAAGATATGAACAAGCTACAGGTTGCTCAAGAGGATGAAAGCAGTGAAGATGAAAGCAATGCTCAACATATTGAAGCTCAGCTTGAAGAGCCAGTTGTTGTACCACAAGAGGAAACAACAATACAGGTTGATGAACAATCAACAACCCCTGTTGATTTAGTAACATCCAGAGACCATCCAATTACCCAAATAATTGGAGAACTCTCAGCTGGTGTGCAAACCAGAAATCAGGTCAACCAAAACCTGTTGCACACCTGCTTCCTTTCTCAAATTGAACCTCAGTCCATTCAAGATGCAGAGCAAGATCCACACTGGATCATTGCCATGCAAGAGGAGCTGCATCAATTTGAGAGGAACAAAGTATGGGAACTAGTGCCAAAGCCTAAGGATCATTCCATTGTTGGAACAAAATGGGTATTCAGAAACAAACTGGATGATCAAGGAGTAATAGTAAGGAACAAGGCAAGGCTGGTTGCCCAAGGATATTCTCAAGAAGAAGGAATTGACTACGACCAGACCTTTGCACCTGTTGCAAGATTAGAAGCCATCAGGATTTTCTTAGCTTATGCAGCTCACAAAGGCTTCAAAGTTTATCAAATGGATGTCAAGAGTGCCTTCTTAAATGGAGACATCAAAGAGGAAGTCTATGTCAGACAACCTCCAGGTTTTATCTCTCCAACTCATCCTGATTTTGTTTTTAAATTGAATAAAGCATTATATGGTCTCAAGCAAGCTCCCAGAGCATGGTATGAGACCCTAGCATGCTTTCTCTTGAAAATGATTTTATAAGGGGTAGAGTAGACCAAACTCTTTTCATTAGAACCCATAAGTCCCATACCCTACTAGTACAAATTTATGTAGACGATATCATTTTTGGTTCTACTGACTCAAAACTATGCAGAAGGTTTTCTAACCTAATGCATTCTAAATTTGAGATGAGTAGCATGGGTGAGCTATCCTTCTTCCTAGGATTGCAAGTCAAACAACATGCTGAAGGCATCTTTATTTCTCAAACCAAATATGCTAATGAACTGGTTAAGAAATTTGGCATGTCTGAGGCATCTTGCATGAAAACACCCATGCCTACCAATGCTGTATTGGATGCTGATGAACATGGGAAACCTGTTGATCAGACAACATATAGAGCAATGATTGGCTCTTTACTGTACCTTACAGCTAGTAGACCAGATATAATGTTTGCTACATGTATATGTGCTAGATTCCAAGTTAGCCCTAGAGAGTCACACCTCACATTAGTAAAGAGGATTCTCAGGTATGTTAAAAGTTGTCCAAATCTAGGACTCTGGTATCCAAAAGATTCAGCATTTGAGTTAACTGGATTCTCTGATGCTGATTATGCTGGATGCAGAATTGACAGGAAAAGCACCAGTGGAACTTGTCAGTTCCTTGGTGATAGACTTGTCTCCTGGTTTTGCAAGAAACAAACATCTGTGTCAACTTCAACTGCTGAAGCTGAATACATGGCTGCAGGCAGTTGTTGTTCACAAATATTGTGGATTCAAAATCAACTCCTAGACTATGGTTACAACTTAGAGAAGTCAAAAATATTTTGTGACAATACAAGTGCTATCTCCATAGCTCAAAATCCAGTCCTCCATAGTAGGACAAAACATATAGAATTAGGCATCATTTCTTAAGGGATAATGTTGAGAAGAATAAAATTGAATTGCAGTATATCCCAACTGATTTACAAAGGGGAGATATTTTCACCAAGCCTTTGGATGAAAAGAAACATACTTTCTTCCTAAATCAGTTAGGCATGCTAGATGGAGGAAGTCTCAAATAAATCCCAAGATTTTGAAAGCTAAAATTGACCAAGACTAGGCAAAATTTCTGATTTTTCTTAGTATCTAGAAATTCTCTGATCTCTGAACTGAGCTCGACGATTTCCCCAAAGATCGTCGAACGGAGTTCGACGATTTCCAGAATCGTCGAACTGAGTTCAGCGCCCCTCTGATAGTATGGACTATCTCCTCTGGTCAACGATCGTCGAACGACGCTCGACGATTTTGTTCACTGAACGATCGTCGAACGGAGCTCGACGCCTTTCCAGATCGTCGAACGGAGATCGACGATTTTGGAGTCTCTTCAGATTCCTTTAGGAGCCTCGATCGTCGAACTGAGTTCAACGATCGTTCCTTTTCTGCGTCGAACCCTAATATAAAACTCTTTTTTCGCCGTCGTTCTCTCTTGCGCTTTCAATTTCTCTGCAAACTTTTCTTCCCTCCAAACAGTTCTACCTTGGTCGTTTTGTTTGTTGATTTTTTGCAGGTACCATGGCCGTTTCAGTTGCTGTACTCTCTGCAATGAAATTTGATGCCGGCTTTGACATCGATTTCGATTCCTTCAACACCACAGATCAAATCTTCCAAGATATTCTCAACTTATTCAAAGATCAGCAATTAACTGCCTTGATGTCCACCAGAATCAAACTAGCATCTGATGAAATTAAAGAATGGGTATATACTGCCCACAACCTGGACAACAACACCATAGTTGGCTCCATTGGTGGCACCCAGGTACCTCTGACTTCAGCAGTACTCACAGAGGTATTTGGCTTCAGGAATGGTGAAGACTCTGCTGACCTTTCTGGAGAAGAGTTTGCTGATGTTCTTGCCAGGATGGGTCATCCTGAGGGGAACCCTAGCAAACTGTTTAAGAGAAACCTGTCTGTGGAATACAGGTTTATGGCTGATGTTGTAGGCAAGGTCCTTTTGGCCAAGCATTCTGCTCATGATACTATCTCCAGATTCCAGCTCTGCCTTATGGGAGCTCTAGTAGATGGAAAAAGCTTGAACTGGGGAGAAGTATTCTTTGATCTGTTGAAGAAAAAGATCAACAAGACCTTTGTCAACTTTGGAAGAATTCTGGGAATATTCCTCCAGACTAAGTGCCCTGCACTGCTAGTCTCCTCTGGAGTGCACATCAATGCCTCCAAGAGACTCACCTGTGCCCTTTTTGGCAAATGGGACAGGCAAATCTCCAAGCCCAGCAGGCCCTCCTCTTCTGGCCCTTCAGGCACCAGGACTCTTAGAGTCACTCCACCCCAGGTCTCTGCCCCTGCAGAAGACCTGCCTGCTGCCAGTGCTGCTGCTTCCCCTCTTCCAGCTCCATCCACCTCTCCAGCAACCTCCACCATTACCATTTCCAGCCCATCTCCAACCTCAATTCCATCCCCAGCAACAATTTCATCTCCTCCAGCAGACCTCTTCCATCCCCTTTTCTCCTATCCACCTCCAGATGTCACCCCCTCCACATCCATTCCATCCTTCACTCTCTTGGATGAATCCTACATGGATGATTCCCCTCCTCTCCTCCAGAATTCCCCACCACCTCAACAACTTTCCAAGACCTTCTCCATCAACTTATTGATCAACCCACCTTCACTCCCTCCATTTCCATTCCTGTACCCTCCATCTCTACCATACCCTCTCCTGAGCCATCCCTTCCACCCTTCAGCCCTCCTCCTCCAGCTCCCTCAGCCATCCCTATACCCTCTACCTCTGCTCCTCTTGAGCATGTAGATCTCCCAGCCCTTGCTGATCTGTTGTATGAGCTCCTTGCTCCTAGGCTCTCCCTTCTCATGGAGGCCTCCTTATCTCCTCTGCAACAATCAGTGGCAGCTCTCTCTGCCAGGCTGTCCTCTTTCCTTACCCCCATAGCAGCACCCCCAGCAGTGTGCCTTGATGCACAGGTTTCTGCATCCAGGCAGGGGGAGATGCCCTATGAAGCCAGCTTCCAGGCTGCTGTTGCTGCTGCTGCTCCTCCTGCTGGTGTTTCTGATGCTGCTGTTGCTTCTGCTACTGCTACTGCCACTGGTTCTGCGTCTGCTGCTGCTGCCATTCCAGTACTTGCAATAGACCTAAGGTCTTTGCTGACTACCTTTGACCCTGCTTACTTCAGCTGCCTTCCAGAAGTCTATACTGTCCAGCCCCCAGAGGTTCTTGCTGACCAGTCAGAAGACTTGACCAGGGCTCTAGTGCCCTTCTCCTGCTGTGACCCCAGAATCCTCTCTGATTTCATTCAGTCAGTGAATGCTGCTTATGATGATGCTGATGCTGCTGCTGCTGAAGACAATGCTGTGTCTACCTCTGGAATTGCTGTTGCTACTGAGGCAGAAACTGTTTCTATTGCTGCTGTTGAGCCCTTCTCACAGGATTTTCTGATGACAGAGGCTGTTGATGTTGAGCCTGCTGTTGAAGTTGCTATCTCTGAAGTTGCCACTGCTGTAGAAGTTATTATCTCTGAAGCTGCTGCTGCTCCTGTAATTGTTGTAACATCTGCTGCTGCTCCTGTTGCTCCTCCTGTTTCTGTATCTTCTGCCCCATCAGCTGCTGTCCAGTTAAAAGAGGATTTGATGAAGAAGCTTGATGCACTGTATGATGAACAAAGCTCTGAATCTGAGGATTATGCTACTGCTTCTGATGACTCATCTGCCACAATTGCAAGGAAAAGAAAGGCAAGAAGTAAGGCCTTGAAGAGAGTTCCTCCTGCCAAAGTCAGAGATGATAATGATGTTCCATATTATATTCTGCACAATTGCCCAATCTCTGAGCATTGGATGCAATTCTCCAGGAACCAGTTAAAGGCAATGAAGAAAAAGAGGAAGTTTGATAAAGATTCTTCCCAGTCCAAGCACCCTCATCCTCCTCCACCACCTCCACCTGATGCAGGTGCAGGTGGCAGCTCTACAAGATCAGGCCCTGCTAGAATCCAGGCTCCCTACCAGCCTCATGCAAGAACATATCAAAGGGAATGCCAATCTAGGGGGTCCTACTCTAGAAGGGGAGGATACAGGGGAAACCAAAGAGAAACTCAGGTTTACTCCAAAGGACACTCCAGGCAGCATCCTTATTCCAGGGGTGGACATGTTTCTTCTGATACATCTTCAGGTCCATTCCCTTATAAGCTTAGAGAAAATGTGACTGCCAGGACACCTCAAGAAACTACTTCCAACAGGTATGAGCCACCTGTTCCATTTGAGGATCCTGAGAAAAATCCTATGGCTTGGACTGCAAGGATGAAAGAACTGGCTGCCTTAGATCAGATAAAGAAAGCAAAGGAATAAGGGCTAGACACCTCCAACATATCCACCATGTCAGAGCAGAGGCAAAAAGAGTTAGAAAGATATGCTTCCAGTAAGTTTTTTGATGCAGACAGGTACATGGAGTTGCATCCAGCTGCAGTGGTTCCCAGGGCTTCAAAGCAAATCTATTTGGGTGCAGCTGATGATACCAGATCAAAACAACAAGCATTAAATCCTAACAGGAAATTAAAATGGTAAAAGGCAAAGAAAAGGAATAACTCTGTAAGGTGACAACTTCTGGTTCTTCTAACTGCTATCTGGATATCACATATATAATATATCTCTGTGATGGTTCTGCTCTGTGTCTTGTTGTTGTTGTTTTATGTTTTTCTGTCTGATGTTGTTTGTTTTCAATGTCTGTAAATAGTTTTCCTAACCCAAATAGGGGGAGATTGTTGGAATACCCTATTACTAATTTGGGTCAGGATCACTATGTCTCTAGGATTCTATGTTTTGACCTTCTGTATAGATTATAGGTCAATTAGAATTGAGTCTAAGGGATCAGGAGTCTAGGTTTGAAAGCTGCTCTGAAGACCCAAGTTTTTCTGGAGACTAAGTCCAAATCGTCGAGCTCAGCACGACGTTTCGTCGAACTCCGGTCGACGATCGTCTAGCTCAACTTTGGCAGATCGTCGAGCTCCATTCGACGATCGCTGAGCTCAAGCCTCTCAATATCGTCGAGCTCTGGTCGACGATCGCTGAGCTCAACTTCTCAATATCGTCGAACTCCATTCGACGATCGCTGAGCTCAGGTCGACGATTTTGACTCTGTACTGGATCTTTATCTCTGAGCTCAGTTCGACGATCTTTGAGCTCAGATCGACGATTTCTTTGCTGCTTGCTTTTTCCAGTTCGCTGAGCTCAGCTCGACGATAGCAGAGCTCAGTTCGACGATTTCAGTTGATCTTCAGAATTCAAATTCAAATCAAGATAGAAGTTATTCTGCATTTAAGTCAGAAGATCTGCCAGCCGTTTTCATTTAATTCTGGAGCAAGTTTCAAGGGATTTTTCAAGGAATATATCAGTGAACTTTCCTTCAGAACTTTTTATGCAATTAAGGCTGTAATTAATTCAGACCAACGGCTATCTCCGACAGAGCAATTTTCCTATTGAGATTCAGAGAATAAAGGAGAGAATGTTTTTTTGAATCAAACACAGTTAAGAGAGATTAACAAGAACAGGACATCTTTCAATATACAGAGTCTCTGAAAAATTTTCTGTCAACAAGAATTCAGAAGAACACTCATCAAGAGATCAAGCTTTTAAATCTTAAGATCTCTTCAGCTCTCAAGTGTTCAAGGCCAACATCACTTCAAGACTCCAGACACTCAATATTTCAGCTTGCTGAAATCATCCTTTGCTGGAGATCTATTTTTGAAGGCCTATCACCCTCAGCAAAGCTCATCTTCCTGAAGACTTCAAGGACTCAGGGGGAGCTTTGACAACATCACTGAATCCACATAGTCTTCTCAGTTGCTTGAGAAAGAGAAGACTGCCATCACTCTCTCACCCCCATTCTGTAAAGGGTTTTTCAAACTCCCTTCAAAAGTTTGAAGTTGGTTTTTGAGCACCTTGTCAAAAGCTCATTGGTGGCAAGACACCTGATCAAAAAATATGATCTGGTTTTTGAGCACCTTATCAAAAGCTCATTGGTGCCCAGGACACCTGATCAACTCATCCTGCAGTGGATTCCTACCTAGGGTGGTAGAAGAGTGGATGTACCCAAGTTGGGGAACCACTATATTTCCTTGTGTCTTCTGGTTGTGCATGTTTTCTTCTGTTTCTGGACTAGATTCTTTTGTGCATAGCTTAGTTTTGTGGTTTATTTTATTTCTGCTTCCCTGCTCACATTCATTACAACAATTGTTGTAAAGCCTTGCAAAAGATTTTCTTTGTGTTTTGAAAAGCACCATATACTCTATTCACCCCCCTCTAGAGTATATCCGATCTAGTTTCCCCTTCCAGAGTTTGAAAAACCCTTTACAGAGTCGGGGTGAGAGAGTGATGGCAGTCTTCTCTTTCTCAAACAACTGAGAAGACTATGTGGATTGATGTCAAAGCTCCCCCTGAATCCTTGAAATCTTCAGGAAGAAAAGCTTTGTTGAGGGTGATAGGCCTTCAAAGGTAGAACTCCAGCAAAAGATGATTTCAGCAAGCTGAAATGTTGAGTGTCTGGAGTCTTGAGATGATGTTGGCCTTGAACACTTTGAGAGCTGAAGAGATCTGAAGATTTTTGAAAGCTTGATCTCTTGATGAGTGTTCTTCAGAAATCTTTTTGACAGAAGTTTTTGAGAGAGTCTCTGTATTCTGAGTTGTGTGTCCTCTTCTTGTTAATCTCTGTATATCATCTATTTTTATTCAAAAACATTCTGTCTTTTATTCTCTGTGCCAGAATAGAATATCACTCTGTCAAAGATAGCCGTTGGCCTGCATTGATTGCATCCTTAATTGCAAAAACTCTTCTGGAGGAAAGTCCACAGAATTATTCCTTGAAAAATCCCTTGAAACTTGGTCCAGAAATAAATGAAAACGACTAGCAAATCTTCTGAATTAATTGCATAATAACTCCTGTCTGATTTGAATTTGAATTCTGGAAGTTATCTGAAGTCGTCGAACTGAGCTCTGCTATCGTCGATCTGAGCTCAGCGAACTGGAAAACTCAAGCAGCAAAAAAATCGTCGATCTGAGCTCAAAGATCGTCGAACTGAGCTCAGAGATAAGGATCCAAAGCAGAGTCAAAATCGTCGAACTGAGCTCACCGATCGTTGAATGGAGTTCGACGATATTGTGAAGTTGAGCTCAGCGATCGTCGAATGGAGCTCGACGATCTGCCGAAGTTGAGCTCGACGATTGTCGATCTGAGTTCGATGAATCGTCGTGCTGAACTCGACGATCAGACTTAGTCTTCAGACACAAAAGCTTGGTCTTCAGGGCAGCTTCCAATCCTAGACTTCTAACCCTTAGACTCAATTCTAATTGACCTATTAGGCTATACAGAAGGTCAAACACAGATTCCTAGAGACATAGTGATCCTGACCCAAATTAGTAATAGGGTGTTCCAACAATCATCTAAGACCATAACCATTTGTTCGTAACAGTCAATGCCAATTATATACATCATATTCAGCCAACCTCATCATTATTCAACACATTACCACTATCAAGCACGATCTCAATATTTCAAATATTTAACTCTTTCTATAACCTCCACCAAATCACCTCAATCAAGTACACTCTTCTTCATCATCCGTTCCTTAAGGAACCAATCCAACAAATGTTATTAACATATTTCACCCCAATCATTTATAGTGTAAACTCCACATACCATAACGCTACTGTACCATGATCTCTCTACCAATACAAACAAACACGAGAATCACATATGCAAGAATAATTGCTGCACTGCAACTACAAACGGGGATTCCTGAGGATACATGAATCCGATGAGGGCGTTTAACCCCTCGTTGGAAAGGTTTTTCCAAGGGGTGCGATGTTTGCGTTTAGTCGAAAGCCCAGGTCTGGCTGCATCATGACTGAAAACGGCCTGGAAGGCTGCTGCGCGTATAAAGCAGATTTCTGCGCACATCTTAAAGCAGATAGGACGACATCAGTTCGTGTTCTTCCTTCAACCAAACTTTCAAATAACATCCAGAATTTCTCCTCCCTTATTCACCCTCATAAGGCCACTTCTTTTCACGAAACGAGTCCACAAAATGCATTCGAAGTGAGGGAAAGGTTGAAGACTCTAACTCCTAGGACACAATTCCTAGCATGGCCTTTTCCTAGAAACCTTCTTCTCACAAATCAAGACTCTTTTGAGTCGATATCTCTCTTAGAAATTACTAAATATCTAGCACCAAAGGAGAGGGTAGGAAGCTCACCTCATTTCCGGCGTTCCCAGCCATGGATCTTGTCACCCTTCTTAGCGGCATCTTCTTCCCAATGGTTGGTGTTCATGTTTCATAGGAAGAAAATCGGTTCCAGCACCTTCTTCCTCTCCAGAAATTTCTTTCAGTAAGGCTTGGAAGGAAGACTAGAAATGGCTAGGGTTTTCTCCCCTTTTTCCTGTGAGTATTTTGGTAACAGCATAGACACGTGTCAGCCTATCATTAGACCGCCAATCAACTCAGTAAATTAGCCCCTTCGAAACGACGCGGCCGGAAAATTCGCCAAAACCCGAAATTGCACTACACAGGTAGTGACACGCCTGTGTCACTACCCTTGTCCTTCTCGGGTTGAACGTGGTCGACGATTCGTCGATCTCCGCCCGATGAATCGTCGAGCAGTTTGGACATACACGGGTAGGGACACGCATGTGTCGCTACCCATGTCCTACTTGGGAGGAACACGGTCGACGACTCTTCGATCTCCGCTCGATGAATCGTCGAACTGCTGCATGGACAGACATGGGTAGAGACACGACCATGTCACTACCCATGTCCTGCTCTGGAGGAACATGGTCAACGGTGTTAGTCGAGCTCTACTCGATGAATACATACACACAGGTAGGGACACGCCCGTGTCACTACCAGTGTCATTCTCTGAACATTTCATAATGAAGACGCAAAGACACTAGAGAACCACACGGGTATGGACACGCCCGTATCACTACCTGTGTCCTTCTCTGGACCAGCTTCACCTCCTGTACTCGAGTGCAAGCCTCACTGGTAGCACTCCCTGTACCGCAGTCAGCTCTCCTGACTCAAAAGTGCGCACAAGGGGCCGAGCGTGAATTGGGACATTACAAATCCTATAAACAAAATAAAAGATTTTGTCCCTGAAATCAAGCTAAGACTATGGAAGGGAAAAGCATGAAAATAAAAATCAATTAAGCTTTTAAAAATTTCCTTGAGGAAACAACTCCGGGTAGTGCTTTTGCATCAAGTCCAATAGCTCCCATGTACACTCCTCCTTCCCATGGTTAGACTACAGCACCTTTACTAAAGGAACACTCTTGCGGTGCAAACTCCTTGTCTCGTTGTCTATTTTCCGCACCGGCTCTAGTCGTACAGATCTATTGGTTGATATTGCCCCATCAATGGTGGGGATATGTTGGTCGGGCTGCAGCAGCGCCTTCCGAAGAGATGACACACGGAACACGTCATGAAGGTGCTCCACCTCCGGCGGTAACTCCAACTGATAGGCCAAAAGGCCAATTCTTTCCAATATAGTATAAGGCCCAACGTACCTTGGGCTGAGCTTCTTCACTCCATGTACCCGTGACACTCCATGCATCGGCTGGATTTTTAGGAACGCTTTGTCACCCACATGAAATTCTACCATCTGGTGCTTTGCATTATAATATTTAGCCATCCGCCTTTGAGCCTCAAGCATGTGGTCCCATATTAGTCTAACAACCACAATAGTATCACCGATGTACTCAATTACCAAAACCTTCGAGTCTTCACCTTGCACCCATGACAAGGGAGTTCTACACCTTCTACCGTAAAGGGCTTCATGGGGTGCCATCTTGATGCTGGCTTGGTGACTGTTGTTATAGGAAAATTCCACGTGAGGTAAGAGCCTTTCCTACAGCTCCCCTCTATCCAACACGCATAGTCTCAATAGGTCTTCCAATGTTCTGATGGTCCTCGCAGACTGCCCGTCCGTCTGAGGATGAAATGTTGTTCTAAAGGTAAGGCGCGAACCCAAATACGCTTGTACGGCCTTCCATTCTTCATAAGTAAAATGAACATCCTGGTCAGAAATGATTGTCTTTGGCACACCATGGTACCTTACAAACTGCTCCACAAAGAGGCATACCAAAACATCCACATGAGCCTCTTTCTTCATAGGGATGAACCTAGCTACTTTTGTCAGGAGATCAACGATTACCCATACCGAGTCATTCCCTGAGCATGAGCGAGGTAATCTGTGGATGAAGTCCATGGAGATATCCTCGAACTTCCACTCGTGTATGGGTAATGACTGTAATAATCCACCATGGCTCTTGCATTCCGCCTTCACCCTTTGACCGGCCTCGCAGAGCGTAACAAAATATCTGACATCCCTCTTCATTCCTGGCCAACACATGGTCTTCCGCAAGTCGGCGTACATCTTGGCAATCCCGGGATGCACAGAATACTGAGTGCAATGTGCCTCCCCCAAGATATCATCCCGAATTTTACCGCCCTTGGGACTGTAGAGCCGGCCCCAAAAATAAACGAGGTCGTCTTTTAGTGTATACTCTTCGGTGGAACCACCCTCAATTGACTTAATCACGAGGGCTAAAGCAGCATCTTTTCCCTTCTCCACCCGGATTCGGTCCCGAATATCACAAACTATACTCATGGTCGCCAAGTACTCTGTATACTTTTCTGAAGGAATTTATATACAAAAGTGATCCCCATTTCCTCGAGCATTCGAGCTAATTCCATCCTCATCAACCGGGACTCAGGGCTCGAGTCCGGTACTTTTATGATCAATGCATCAGCCACTGAGTTTGCTTTTCTGGGGTGGTAGTTCAAGCTGAACTCATAATCGCAAAAAAACTCCAACCAGCATCGCTGCCTCAAATTCAGTTCCTTCTGAGTGTGAACATACTTTAGATTTTTGTGGTCCAAAAATATCTCGCAATGGACTCCATATAGGTTGTGTCTCCAAACATTCAGGGCGAACACCACTGCCCCCAATTCTAAATCGTGAACTGGATAGTTGTGTTCATGCTTCTTTAGTTGCCTTGAGGCATAAGCAATTTGTAACACCCCTTATCCATCACATGGCATAAAGCAGTAGGTCCGGCCGGGGCCCGACGCCGTATGCCACATACAGACCGGGTGGTTACTTATGGAAACCATCCAACCAATCTCAACGTCCTACACAGATCATTCTAGCGGAAGCAGTTTATAAGAGTTGTAACAAAGAACCCAGCATTAAAGCACGAATGTCCACTAATACAAAATAGGAATGTTATACAAAATACCCAAAATAAGCCTTAAGGCCTTACAAAATGTTTCACTTTAAATTACATGTTTTACAAACCACGGCACGCAGGCCGGTCACACATGAATAAAGTAGTAAACACTTCCAATTAGGCCTTCAAGGGTCGGCTTCGCATTCGGGCTTTAGCCCGCTATTGACCGCTTGGTCCAGCTGCACCTGCAAGCAACAAACCACCGCACGGTGGCAAAACAAGGCAACGGTCAGCAATGCTGACCAAATTATAACGATACTGCCCCCAACTCGGGGCGGCGATGCTCGTTCCCTGCATTCCATTAGCATAAGCGAGCAATAAACATATATAGCCATTTCATCACAGACGTTGGCTCGCACGGCCACACGCCCCGTGCTCTCAGGGCACATTCTCGGTGAACCGGTCGATGTCACGTCAATTTAAGCCATCGACATTCCGGACTCACCACCGCCACTAGGATGGCTAAACCTATGAACAATTTGTCTTCCTGGCCTGGGTCACGACAATTTAAGTCATCAACTGCCAAAGACCCTAATCTATGCCAACGGTAAGTGCCACGTGCCTTTAGGTCTCTTTAACCGAACGACATAGAACAGGTACGGTTCCATCTAACCCGTGGTCACATCGCAACGACAATTTAAGCCATTTGCGCGGTTCAAACTTCCACCGAGTCCCATTTCCATCACAAGTCACATAACCCAGTTATGTTCAAGTTGGCTCTCAAGCCACCAAGTTGGCAAGATCTCGTATCCGCCCAGTTTTCCGGGTGCACCTTTGGGTTAGTCCCCAAGGCTCCCGACTGCAATCTACCGCGTAGAAAACCCGAAAAACAACCAATAGCACGGAGTCTTCTCCGGCATTATGCAATGCAACATCACCGATCCAGACCAACATGTCCGGGTAGGCTTCACACATCATGCCTATGCCCGTTCTCGCTTACGGACTCTAAACAACGGGGACTTCACATATCTACCCGAAGGAACGCTTCCAACTCTCCGCAAACTCTCGAGAGCGGGCTTCCTATGCAAAGAAAGAGAGCTACTCATGCTCAAGATGAGGATTGTTACCCTAGCATTCCTCTTTGGCGCCATTGAAAAGTAATCGGATGAAAAGCACCGCACTAGCTTTTCCTCCGTGGATCCGGAGTCGGCTTGCGATTCGGAGCTTCGAAGCTCCTCCAATGGCAGGATCTAGCTCCTTCTTCCTCCCTTGGCTCTCCTCTCTCTCTACGGTTTTAGAAAGAAAACACTTAAGAAAAGTGAGGGTTTTCTAAGTCCAATCCCGGGTATATCCCTTCAGGAACAACCCCCAGCCGTTGGATCTCAAAATAAGGAAACGAACGGCTTTGATTCGGGACTAAAATGCCCAATCTGGACCGAACACGGCCTGGCACACGCCCGTGTCCAGGGCCGTGTGCCTCATTCGCCGTCAAAATCGGCTCGCTTGGAACCTCACACGGGTATCGAACACCCCCGTGTTCGAGCTGACACGCCCGTGTTCCATGTGACACGGCCGTGTGGCCGGCCGTGTACCCCTATCATTTTTCGCCGAAAACAACCCGAGCACTACACGGGTTCTAGGACACGCCCGTGTCCTTACCCGTGTCACCTCAACATGCCTGGACCCCAGGCCGTGTACACGGTCTCGACACTCGACACTTTGTCGAGCGAAGATCGTCGACCTACTGACACGGCATTGGACACGCCCGTGTCCTAGGCCGTGTGCCTTGTCTCGACACAATGTCGAGACCAAAGTGTCGACTCCCCGGGACGAGTGTCGACACGGGTTGACACGCCCTGCGACACGCCCGTGTCGTAGGCCGTGTGTCATGTCCCGACACTTCGTCGACCGCAGAGTGTCGACTTCGCGGCTAAGTGTCGACACAGGTCGACACGCCCTGCGACACGCCCGTGTCCCAGGCCGTGTGCCCAGTCTCGACACAATGTCGAGACCAAAGTGTCGACTTCCCGTCTCAGTGTCGACACAGGCTCGACACGCCCTGGGACACGCCCGTGTCCCAGTCCGTGTGCCTGCTGCCAGAACCAAAACTAGCCCAAAACGTCCCCCTTTGCTCCTTTGAGTTTCGGTGCGTTACAACTCTCCCCCTCTTAAAAGAATTTCGTCCACGAAATTACATAAAGGAAAGACATGTACAAAACCAAAATTTGTACCTGAGCGGAACAACTCCGGATACTCGTCAAGCATAGTCTGCTCTCGCTCCCAAGAGAGCTCCTCACGACCGCAATTGTCCCACCGGACCTTGACCATCCTGATCTCTTTATTGCGTAGCCGCTTAACCTCCGAGTCCTCAATCCGCACGGGCTTGACCTTTGTCGTTAGCCCACTATCCACCGGTACTTGATTGACCGCGATCACTTGCGTAGGCTCTTGCACCGCCTTCCGAAGCACCGAAATGTGGAATACATCATGTAAACCACTAAGCTCCACTGAAAGCTTCACCCGATAGGCCGCTTCACCAACTCGCTCCAGAACCTCAAACGGTCCAAGGTACCTCGGGCTTAGCTTTTTCAATCGCCGCACCCGCGAGACACCCTTGAACGGCTTGATCTTTAGGTACACATAATTGCCCACAGCGAACTCCACGTTCCTGTGCTTGGCATTATAGTATTTCGCTTGCCGGTCCTGAGCGATAAGCAACCTCTCCCGAATGGTTCGCACCAAAGAAGTAGCACCCTCCACTTCTGATCGCTTATACAACTTTGAATCACCCGTTTCTAACCAAGACAACGGCGTGCGACATTTTCTACCATAAAGGGCCTCGAAAGGCGCCATCTGAATACTCGCTTGGTAGCTATTGTTGTATGCGAACTCCACCAAATAAAGGTGGTCTTCCCATTGCTTTCCGAAATCCAAGACACACATGCGGAGCATGTCTTCCATAGTCCTATTGACCCTCTCGGTCTGCCCATCCGTTTGCGGATGGAAGGCTGTGCTAAATTTCAGCTTTGTTCCCAACATTTGCTGCACAAGCCTCCAATCATTGGATGTGAACCGCCCATCTCGGTCACTCACGATGCTGCGGGGCACACCATGAAGTCGTACTATGTTATCCACATAAAGCTTTGCCAACTTCTCCACCGGATCATCCTTCCTATGCGGAATAAAATGCGACACCTTCGTTAATCGATCAACAACCACCCAAATGGCATCGTTTCCCTTCTGCGACCTTGGCAAACCGTGCACAAAGTCCATAGAGATGTCGTCAAATTTCCACTCCGGAATAGGCAAGGACTTAAGAAATCCTCCCGGCTTTTGGCACTCCGCCTTTACCAAGGCGCAAGTTTGGCACTTGGCTACGTTGAGCGCCACATCCTTTTTCAAACCCGGCCACCAAAATAGTTTTTTCACATCACGGTACATCTTCGTGCTCCCCGGGTGAATCGAGTACTTGGTATGGTGTGCCTCGTACAACAACTCCACCCGCAAATTGCCCACACTTGGGACGCACAGACGACCGTCTTTCCAAAGTAATCCGTCCTCCACGACGAATTGGGGATTTGACCCATCCAAAGCCTCTACCATGAACTGCTTCATACAAGCATCCAAATCCAAAACCTGTCGAATACGATCAGCCAGGTCATATTGGACTTCAGTCCAATTCAGAACTGCTTCAGCACTTGATTGTCTATCCACGCAAACAATCTCCAATGCCTCCAACTCCCTCATCAACCGCTCATCATGCACCGATAGCCAATTGGCTTGAGCTGGGGCTCGGCGACTCAACGCGTCCGCAACCGCATTCCCTTTGCCAGGCACGTAGTGGATCTTGAATGTATAGTCCCCCAGGAACTCCATCCATCTACGCTGCCGCATATTCAGATCCTTCTGATCAATAAGATACTTCAGGATCTTGTGATCGGTGTAGATATCAATCTTCACACCGTACAAGTAGTGTCTCCACAGCTTCAAGGCAAAAATCACGGCCGCTAACTTCAAGTCATGGACCGGATAGTTCCTCTCATGCACTTTTAGCTGTCTCGAGCCATAAGCTATTACACTTCCGTGTTGTAGTAGCACGCAACCCAAAC
The DNA here is from genome assembly GCA_039583875.1 of Platanthera guangdongensis. Lineage (NCBI taxonomy): Eukaryota > Viridiplantae > Streptophyta > Magnoliopsida > Asparagales > Orchidaceae > Platanthera > Platanthera guangdongensis. The sequence goes on from CM077164.1 coordinate 121,635,683, forward strand.
CGCTGCCCGAAGCATCGCTATAAATCTCATAGCCTTCGGTTCCACATGGCGAACTCAGCACAGGCGCCGTGGTCAACCGACACTTCAACTCCTCAAAAGCTCGTTCGCACTCCGGCGTCCAAACGAACTTATGCTCCTTCCTCGTCAATGTAGTGAGAGGTAACGCTATCCGCGAGATGTTCTCTACGAAGCTCCTATAATAGCCGGCAAGCCCCAGAAAACACCGGACTTCCGCTACCGTAACAATCTCAGGCCACTCCCATATCACAACAATCTTCGCCGGATCCACAGCAATACCCTCTCCACTTACTATATGCCCGAGGAACGCCACTGAGGATAGCCAAAACTCGCACTTCGAGAACTTGGCATACAACTGATTTCTCCTTAGCGTCTCCAACACCAAATGAAGATGCTTGAAGTGATCTTCCTCACTTTGCAAGTACACCAAAATATCGTCGATGAAGACGATCACGAAATTGTCCAAGTACTCCCTGAAAGTCCTGTTCATCAAATCCATGAACACTGACGGCGCATTTGTCAGCCCAAACGGCATGACCGTAAACTCATAATGCCCGTATCTCGTACTAAACGCTGTCTTCGGGATATCACTCTCCCTTATTCGCAGCTGATAGTACCCAGCCTTGAGATCCAACTTCGAGTACACCGTCGACCCGACTAACTGATCAAAAAGATCATCAATCCGGGGGATCAGGTACTTGTTCTTCTCCGTCAGCTTGTTGAGCTCCCGATAACCAATACATAACCTCAAGCTTCCGTCCTTCTTCTTAACAAAGAGGACCGGTGCGCTCCAAGGCGAAGAACTCGGGCACACATACCCTTGCTCCAACAACTCTTGCAGTTGAACTTTCTTCTCCGCCATTTCCTTAGGCGCCAGCCGATAAGGAGATTGTGACACAGGCTTTGCACCTGGCACTAGCTCAATCGTAAAATCTATCTCCCGCTGAGGCGGGGCTCCAGGAAGATCTGCGGGGAACACATCAGGGTATTCCGATACCACTGAAATACAATCCAACGCGGGCTTCGGCTTTGCAACCTCCACTAGTGTAAAAAACAGTTCTGCTCCGGCACGAACCGCCTTCACCACCTGAAGAGCAGACATCAACGTCTTGCTCGACCCCTTTAAGCCCGTAAAAGTCGTCTCACGACTTGCTCCCAGCTTGACTTCCTTGCTACCGCAATCTATATGGGCCTGCTGCTCCGAGAGCCAGTCCATGCCAAATATGGCTTCGAACTCCACCAACGGAAGTAAAGATGCCCGCAGGTCAAACTCCTGCTCCCCAATACGAATCTTAACATCGTAGATCCCATCCGCTCGCATCGAACACCCATTGGGCAACAACACATCCAACTTATCCTTCGCCATCGAAGAAGGGACTCCGATGCGTGATGTAAATCCTTCGGACAAGAAGGAGTGTGAAGCTCCCATATTGAAGAGTGCTCGTGCCGGATTTTCACAAATCAATACAAATCCTAAACAAGCAGTGGTAAGGTAACATGCGTATAACAAGTATTAAAAAAAATTGACTTGCTGTAAATTAAACCGTACCTGTCACCACATCAGCTTGTTTGATGGCCTCCTGTTGGCCAAGATTATAGACCCTTGGTTGGGCCGGAGCATAATGGGATGCGGTCGACTCCACCGCCTTTCCCTTCTCTTCATAAGTAGCTCTCGGCTTGCACTCGGACTTAGGACGTCCGCTCCAACAGTCATGGGCAAAGTGCCCCGTCTTTCCACAAGTAAAACACGCGCCCGGGGTCCGACTCGTAGTCGCCCCAGAAGCGCCAGAAGGAGCTGGACCCGAAGTCCTATGCTTCTTGAAAGACCTCCGATAGCCGGTCTTTGAAGTAGTCGGCACTTTAAATTCAGATTTCTTCTCACCCAAGCTTTTCTTTGCTTGTACATTCTTCATGTCCTTCTCCAAGGACCGGGCAGTATTGACCAAGGTTAAGAAACCCTGCGTCATTGGCCCCGAGAGTAGTAATCTCAACTCATCTCTCAACCCTTCATAGAAGCAATTAGTCTTGCGCTCCTCATCCACGATGGTGGAGCTAGCATATCGACTAAAACAAGTGAACTCATGGAGATATTCATCCACGCTCTTCTCACCTTGAACCAACTTCAGAAATTCATTTTCCAACGCTATCTTCTGCGTCGAAGGGAGGTATCTAGCCAAGAATAATCTCGAGAACTCTTCCATCGAGACATCACCGAGTTGCCTACCTCTCAATAAGTGCAGCTCCAATCCGTCCCACCACATTCTCGCTTCACCGTCCAAAAGGAACGTAGCGATGGTGGTCATTTGCCACTCCTCTGTCTCCGTCGCTGTCATGACTCTCTTTACCCTGGAGAGCCAGTCTTCAGCCTGAGATGGGGTTCCCAACCCCGAGAATAACGGAGGGTTAAAGCTCATTACATGCTTAAGCTGTCTCTCAGTTGCCCTCCTTGGAACCACCGATTCCACAACCACTTGCTCCACTCTCCTCGGCTCAGCCTCTTGAAGAGGTTCTTGCTCCATCGCAGGAGCGGGCTGCTGCGCCTGCCTTGCAGGCTGCGCATTTATCACGGCCAAAACCGCTTCAGCCACCAATCATATGTTCTCAGCCGACAGAGGTGTTGCAGGAGCAACATCCGGTGCACTACTAGCCTCAGAAACTCGGCGTTCTGACGGCCCAACACCACTTCTGGTCACCTATAGTAGTACAAAGCACCGTTAAGCGACCAAATAAATTGCAAACAGTAATTATAGGAACACGCAGGTTCCTCAAACACGAGTATTTTCATTCCTAAGTGGACATTCATGGGTTCTTTTTACTGTTATTACGATGACGCACACAATGTGCTCACCACCCCTTAAAAAGAATTCGCCCACGAATTCACGTTAAGCCCGACCAAAACCAGTAGTCTGATACCAAATTGTAACACCCCCTATCCGTCACATGGCATAAAGCAGTAGGTCCGGCCGGGGCACGACGCCGTATGCCACAGACAGACCGGGTGGTTACTTATGGAAACCATCCAACCAATCTCAACGTCCTACACAGAGCATTCTAGCGGAAGCAATTTATAAGAGTTGTAACAAAGAACCCAGCATTAAAGCATGAATGTCCACTAATACAAAATAGGAATGTAATACAAAATACCCAAAATAAGCCTTAAGGCCTTACAAAATGTTTCACTTTAAATTACATGTTTTACAAACCACGACACGCAGGCCGGTCACACATGAATAAAGCAGTAAACACTTCCAATTAGGCCTTCAAGGGCCGGCTTCGCATTCGGGCTTTAGCCCGCTATTGACCGCTTGGTCCAGCTGCACCTGCAAGCAACAAACCACCACACGGTGGCAAAACAAGGCAACGGTCAGCAATGCTGACCAAATTATAACGATCCCGCCCCCAACTCGAGGCAGCGATGCTCCTTCCCTGCATTCCATTAGCATAAGCGAGCAATAAAGATATACAACCATTTCATCACAGACGTTGGCTCGCACGGCCACACGCCCCGTGCTCTCAGGGCACATTCTCGGTGAACCGGTCGATGTCACGTCAATTTAAGCCATCGACATTCTGGACTCACCACCGCCACTAGGACGGCCAAACCTATGAGCAATTTGTCTTCCTGGCCTGGGTCACGACAATTTAAGTCATCAACCACCAAAGACCCTAATCTATGCCAATGGTAAGTGCCACGTGCCTTTAGGTCTCTTTAACCGAACGACATAGAACGGGTACGATTCCATCTAACCCGTGCTCACATCGCAACGACAATTTAAGCCATTTGCGCGGGTCAAACTTCAACCGAGTCCCATTTCCATCACAAGTCACATAACCCAGTTATGTTCAAGTTGGCTCTCAAGCCACCAAGTTGGCAAGATCTCGTATCCGCCCAGTTTTCCGGGTGCACCTTTGGGTTAGTCCTCAAGGCTCCCTGCTGCAATCTACCACGTAGAAAACCCGAAAAACAACCAATAGCACGGAGTCTTCTCCGGCATTATGCAATGCAACATCACCGATCCAGACCAACATGTCCGGGTAGGCTTCACACATCATGCCTATGTCCGTTCTCGCTTACGGACTCTAAACAACGGGGACTTCACATATCTACCCGAAGGAACGCCTCCAACTCTCCGCAAACTCGTGAGAGCGGGCTTCCTATGCAAAGAAAGAGAGCTACTCATGCTCAAGATGAGGATCGTTACCCTAGCGTTCCTCTTTGGCGCCATTGAAAAGTAATCGGATGAAAAGCACCGCACTAGCTTTGCCTCCGTGGATCCGTAGTCGGCTTGCAATTTGGAGCTTCGAAGCTCCTCCAATGGCGGGATCTAGCTCCTTCTTCCTCCCTTGGCTCTCCTCTCTCTCTAAGGTTTTAGAAAGATAACACTTAAGAAAAGTGAGGGTTTTCTAAGTCCAATCCCGGGTATATCCCTTCAGGAACAACCTCCAGCCGTTGGATCTCAAAATAAGGAAACGAACGGATTTGATTCGGGACTGAAATGCCCAATCTGGACCGAACACGGCCTGGCACACGCCCGTGTCCAGGGCCGTGTGCCTCATTCGTCGTCAAAATCGGCTCGCCTGGAACCTCACACGGGTATCGAACGCGCCCGTGTTCGAGCTGACACGCCCGTGTTCCATGTGACACGGCCGTGTGGCCGGCCGTGTACCCCTATCATTTTTCGCCGAAAACAACCCGAGCACTGCACGGGTTCTAGGACATGCTCGTGTCCTTACCCGTGTCACCTCAACACGCCTGGACCCCAGGCCGTGTACACGGTCTCGACACTCGACACTTCGTCGAGCGAAGATCATCGACCTACTGACACGGCATTGGACACGCCCGTATCCTAGGCCGTGTTCCTTGTCTCGACACAATGTCGAGACCAAAGTGTCGACTCCCCGGGACGAGTGTCGACACGGGTTGACACGCCCTGCAAAATGACCGTGTCGCAGGCCGTGTGCCATGTCCCGACACTTCGTCGACCGCAGAGTGTCGAATTCGCAGCTAAGTGTCGACACGGGTCGACACGCCCTGCGACACGCCCGTGTGGCAGGCCGTGTGCCCAGTCTCGACATAATGTCGAGACCAAAGTGTCGACTTCCCGTTTCAGTGTCGACACAGGCTCGACACACCCTGGGACACGCCCGTGTCCCAGGCTGTGTACCTGCTGCCAGAACCCAAACTGGCCCAAAACGTCCCCCTTTGCTCCTTTGGGTTTCGGGGCGTTACACAATTACATGACCGTGCTGCATCAGTACCGCTCCCATCCCTTGATAAGATGCATCCGTGTAAACTTGAAATCCTTCCTTCCCAGATGGAAGTGCAAGGATGGGGGTGGAGGAAAGTCTATCTTTCAGTTCTTGGAACGCAGCTTCACACTGGGGTTACCACTCGTATGGCACACCTTTCTTTGTCAGGGTAGTAAGAGGAAGGGCAATCTTTGAGAACCCTTTTACAAACTTCCGATAATACCCGACAAGTCCAAGGAAGCTCCGAACATCGGTCGCTGACTTCAAGGGCGACCACTCCCTCACGGCAAGCACTTTGGCCGGATCCACAGCTAGTCCAGCCCCACTGATCACATGGCCCAAGAAGGCACCCTCTTCGCGGCAGAATTTGCACTTGCTGAACTTGGCAAACAAGGCATGCTCTTTTAGCTTCCTCGGTACCAAGGTCAGATGTTCGACATGCTCTTCCTCTGTCTTTGAGTAGACCAAATTGTCATCGATGGAAATGATAATGAAGACGTCTAGATAAGGCTGAAACACTTTGTTCATCAAGCTCATGAAAGCTGAAGGGGCATTTATGAGCCCAAACGACATCATGGTGAACTCGTACAAACTGTACTTTGAGCTAAAAGCTGTTTTCTGAACGTCCTCCTCTTGTATCCTCAACTGATAATACCCCGAGCTCAAAACCAACTTGGAAAACCAATGCTCTCATACCAATTGATCGAACAACTCGTCGATCCTTGGTAGCAAATAAGTGTTCCGCACCGTCAGGCGATTGAGCTCCTGATAGTTTATGCATAATTGCAAGGTTCCATCCTTCTTCTTAACGAACAAAACAGGCACACCCCATGGTGATGAGCTGGGGCGAACAAACCCTAATTCCACGAGTTCTTGCAACTGAACTCTAAACTCTGCAAGTTCTTTTGGGGCCATATGGTAAGGGGTCCTAGAGAAGGGCTTAGCACCCGATACTAGCTTAATTTGAAAATCCACTTCTCTATGGGGGGGGGGGGGGTAATCGTGGAAATTTCTCAAGAAATACCTCAGGGAAGTCCCACACTACTCGCACATCCTTCATATCTTTTTTCATCCCCTTCAGTTCAAAACATATCATGGACACTTCTTCCCCCATCATGTGAGCTTTCAAGGCATGAATCGAAGATAATAACAAACGAGGTGCAAATTTTATACCTTGAAAGATGACATCAGTGTCCCCATGTCTCAAGTAAATTTGCTTCTCCGCTCAGTCAATTCTTACGTAGTGTCAATCCAACCACGCCATGCTAAGAATGAGGTCAAATTCTGGCATTCTTAAAACTATGGTAGGGGTATCAAAGGCCTTTCCCCCAATGCACTTGGCGGTTGCGGTCATCTCATAGCCATCTGGGAGGCGTGCTCGTCGAGCAATACTAGTGAAGTATTGCACTTCTTCTAGGTCTTTAATGAAGTCCGCAGACACAAACGAGTGTGAGGCACCGGTATCGAATAACGTATAGGCTGGTTTCCCGTCGACCACCACGGTGCCTAAGTACCAATAGCAACACTCAAATCTAGATTTCTAGTACATCTTAATCAACTTATGGTTAATAATGAAGATATGATGACTAACTGTAACATACCTGCAGTGACCTCCTAAGGGTTCCGCTCTTGTGTCATGTCCAGCGCGAACACTTGATTCCGAGCAGGTCTAGGGTTTCCTCCTCTTGGTCCTCGTCCTCGACCACGCATATAACCCCGCCCTCGTGGAGCTGCCGGAGGGAGAGCAAGCGAGGCATTCCCAAACAGCTGCGGGCAGTAATGTCGGATGTGGCCCGGTTGGTTGCATTGGAAGCACACTCGCTCATTCTACCCCTCGGGTTGCTGAAACTGTTGAGTCTGTGTAGGCGGAGCTAATGCAAGCGGCTGTGGAACCAGGTGCTCCACTCTAAAATTCTGGTGGAAACGCCTGTCACCTCTCTGATGTCCTCTTCTTCATCTGTAGTCATGTCTAATTCTATTGCTAGGGCCTGCTTCCATCGCGCCCTCAGCAGGTCTCTTACCACCACCCAAGTGGTCTGCTTCTAGCCTCTTCGCCATGTAAATTATTTCCGCCAAGTTGGAGTCCGTTGTAAATAAAAGGGCCTGCCTTATTGGGTCCTGCAGCCCTTTGTAGAAGTGCTTAGCGTATCCTCTGTCATCCAAGTCATATGAGTCGGCAAATCTTACGAGATGTTGGAACTCTCGTTGATACTCCTTAACCGACTTCGATCCTTGCTTTAGCTGTAAAAATCTCTCTTCGAGTTCATCTAGAGAAGACGTGGGAATGAAGTGCTCTAAAAAGGCTCCTAAGAACTCACTCCAGCTAATCTCCATATAAACTCTCCCTTGAAAGGTGGAGCCCATGAGGGACTTTCACCACCTCTTGGAGTGCTGTTCTAGGATGGACACTGCCAATGTTACAGCCATGCTGGCTGGGCAACGGATTCCTGCCAATAACTCCTACACCGTATCGAGCCATTATTATGTGTGCACGGCCGACTCTGTCCCGAGGTAGGCGGGAGGGGAGAGAGCCCGAAAAGTGCTCAACCAGTTTGAGCATGGAGCCTGTGGCTGCACTGGGGTCTGTTGAGACCTAAAGGCATCCAGGATGGTCGTGAGCATTTGTCCCAATTCTGATTATTGGAATTGAGTAGGTACAAAAGGGGAGGGAGTGCAGCCTACTGGCTCTACTTGCACTGGGACCTATATGTAGGGTATAAAGCTAGTGTCAGGTTGGCTAATCGTAAGGTCAAAATTGGACATGCTTAGTGTGAATTACATATGGGCACACCACTGCTTCTGCTAAGTCAGTTTGCCCCCAATCTAAGTAATCGAACGCGGGTGGCACAATTGTTGAATGACTTCTTTAGTTCAGGATTGTAGCAACCTGATACCATTTGTAAGACCCCCCATCCCGGAACACAAGACACGGACGAGGTGAGTCTTATGCCCAAAACAGCCGCCTTGCGGTGGCACCAACGCACGTGTTGGTCTGCACCACAAGCCGCCTATTCTGCCGGCCATAAATAATAACATCCAGTGCCAATCCAACAACCAATATGAAATAGAAGTCAAATTCATACATAAGAAAAATAGTCCAAAAGTACGTCAAGAATAAGAAGGTGCAACAAGCTTCTAAAATATCAGAGTATGAGTACAACTTGCCCAAAGGGCTACATCATGAGTCTCTCAACTCGCATCGGTCACTGAAGGTATCAAAGGCACCGTCCCTTCAGGCCCTATCATCCTGGCCTGGCTGTCCTGCTGTATGACCTACTGCTCTTATGTCTGTGAGGTTTACTCCTAAAAAATGACGTAGCAATCGTTAGTCAAAAGGACTAAGTGTCTATCATATCCGCTCCCCCGGCGACTCCTCGGCACCGGGAGGAGAAAGGATCAAGGGTACAATATATCTATAAAGGCAGAAGTACAAGCAAGTGAAGTAAATATAGATGTCATGAGTACCAATAGAAGTAATGTACAACAATATTATCAGCATTCTATTGTAGCAATTCTACTCAAGTTATATCAATCCATCTAAGCATATAGATCTACAACAAGAGAGTAACTTAACTTATAAGAATGCCCATACAAACTTATAAGTTAAGGATCGGCTCAACAGTAAAGTAACTCATCATATAAGAGTGCCCATACAATCTTATACGATGAGGATCTTGAGTATGCAATATAATGTAAAGATATGAATGCAATGCAATGACTCACCCATGATCATGCACATGCCACTGCTATGTCGACAGAGACTTGTAGTTCCCACTTTTCGAGCAGGTAGCTTACCTCGCAGGCATCAACCGTCGTGTCCAGGCGGTGACAGTGGAGCGGGCTTCTCCACTACTTGGCAGGCAACCACACTACCAAGCCTAGGACTCTGTACGCCTCAATGATAAGAACACAATAGTGGAGCTCACATGCATACTACGGCTCAACGGGAGTCTCGGGTAGATGTGCACCGAGAACCAAGCCTCGTACTGGCCTATGTTGTGACCCGGAAGGAGCCTCAAAAAAAGAACGAGGACCAAGCCCAACCGTTCACTTGGCACGGAAGGAGCCCCGGGAAAGAGCACAGAGGACCAAACCCACCATCCCAAAGTCTATCTATCAACTCCCGTCAGTGTGACGACTAGTGAGCCCATAGACCCGCCAAACTATCCTTAACCTAGGATTACGACACCGTGTGTCGACTCACACCGCATACAATTTCACATTATCGTGGCACGGAAGGAGCCTCAGGAATAAACACCGAGGACCAAGCCCAACCGCCCACTTGGTACGGAAGGATCCTCAGGAATGAACACCGAGGACCAAGCCCAACCGTCCACTTTTGTCTCTTCTCAGCATTTCCAAACCAGTGCGGACAAACCCCGCACTTACACCCTTTCACAACGCCGTGCTCAAGAGACTTATGGGTTCATTATCTGTGTAAGGATACTTCACACATCCATCATCTAAGACCATAACCATTTATTCGTAACAGTCAATGCCAATTATATACATCATATTCAGCCAAACTCATCTTTATTCAACTCATTACCACTGTCAAGCACGATCTCAATATTTCACATATTTAACTCTTTCTCTAACCTCCACCAAATAACCTCGATCAAGTACACTCTTATTCATCATCCGTTCCTTATGAAACCAATACAACAAATATTATTAACATATTTCACCCCAATCATTTATAGTCTAAACTCCACAAACCTTAATGTTATAGTACCATGATCTCTCTACCAATACAAACAAACACGAGAATCATATGTGCACGAATAATTACTGTACAACAACTATAAATGGGGATTCCCGAGGCTACATGAATACGGTGGAGTTTAACCCCTCGTTGGAAAGGTATTTCCAAGGGCTGCGACTTTCGCGTTTAGTTGAAAGCCCAGACCTGGCCGCATCCTGACTGAAAACGGCCTCGAAGGCTGTTGCGCGTAGTAAGCAGCTTTTTGCGCGAATCTTAAAACAGATCGGACGACATCAGTTCGTCTTCTTCCTTCAACCAAACTTTCAAATAACATCCAGAATTTCTCCTCCCTTATTCCTCCCTTATTCACCCTCATAAGGCCACTTCTCTTCACGAAACCAGTCCACAAACTGCATTCGAAGTGAGGGAAAGGTTGAAGACTCTAACTCCTAGGACACAAGTCCTAGCATGGCCATTTCCTAGAAACCGTCCTCTCACAAATCAAGACTCTTTTGAGTCGATATCTCTCCTAGAAATAACTAAAGATATAGCACCAAGGGATAGGGTAGGAAGCTCACCTCGTTTCTAGCGTTCCCAGCCATGGATCTTGTCACCCTTCTTGGCGGCATCTTCTTCCCGATGGTTGGTGTTCGTGTTTCACAGGAAGAAAATCGGTTCCAGCACTTTCTTCCTCTCCAGAAATTTCTTTCAGTAAGGCTTGGAAGGAAGACTAAAAATGGCTAGGGTTTCCCCCCTTTTCATGTGAGAAGTTTGGCAACTACATAGACATATGTCAGCCTATCATTGGACCGCCAATCAACTCAGTAAATGAGACCCTTCGAAACGATGCGGCTGGAAAATTCCACAAAACTCGAAATTGGACTACACAGGTAGTGACACGCCTGTGTCACTACACGTGTCATGCTCCGATTAAACGTGGTCGACGATTCGTCGATCTCCGCTCGACGAATCGTCGAGCTGTTTGGACACACGGGTAGGGACGCGCATGTGTCACTACCCGTATCCTACTCAGGAGGAACACGGTCGACGACTCGTCGATCTCTGCTCGACGAATCGTCGAGCCGCTGCATGGACAGACACGGGTAGAGTCACGGCCGTGTCACTACCCGTGTCCTGCTCGGGAGGAACACAGTCGACGGTGTTAGTCGAGCTCTACTTAATGAATACATATATATGGGTAGGGACACGCCCGTGTCACTACCCGTGTCCTTCTCTGGACATTTCACAAAGAAGGCGCGAAGACACAAGAGAACCACACGGGTATGGACACGCCCGTGTCACTACCCATGTCCTTCTCTGGACCAGCTTCACCCCCCGTGCTCGAGTGTAAGCCTAACTGCTATCACTCCCTGAGCCCCAGTCAGCTCTCTTGACTCAAACGTGCGCACAAGGGACCTAGCGGGAATTGGGACATTATAGGTAGACTGAGGCCTGACAGGAACTTGGCCTCTTTTCTAATATTGGATCACTTTAGAAATCCACTCAAATTCAGATCTTCTCTTGATAGAATCTATCTTAGAGAAGTTAGTCATAATTCTCCTCTCCCTATCAAGTTTCTCTTCAAGATTCTTGATAATATAGTCCTTATATTTTAAGGACTCAACATGAATATATACTAAGATCTTCAGATGGGCTGCTTCCCTCTCTTTTAGACATAGCAAGGATGAAGCTTCATCATGCTGGGAAGCAGTATGCTGTAGGGAGGATCTTTCCTCTGCTTGTTTCTTAACAAGCAGCTTGCTTTCCTTGAAAGCTTTCAGATGGGAAGCATGATTGTCAATCAATTGATTGATATCATCATATGTCAAAGGACCCTCATCATCACTTGATGAGGAGACCTCAGAGTATGTACATGATTCATATCCAAACTCTGAGGATGATCTAGATGGGGATATACCTTATTTTGACCAGGCTAATCCTGGCAAGATTCTTGTACAGGTGTAGCTATCGGTCCATAGCATCTGCACTCAACTTCTTTAGCTTCATCCACCTCTGTGTCACTCTCTAAATGTGACAGATGGGCCCTGATCCTTGCTCTTAAATCTGGAAGGACTTTGTCTTCACTAAGAGCAGCCAACAGCCCAATGTTATTCTTGTCCTCTCTACAGATTTGATGCTCCATAGAGTTCGACACCTTATGGTTCATCTTTGAACACATAGGTTTAACCTTTTAGCTATCCTTGGAGGTCAATTCAGACTGTTAGGTCTTTTTTGAGTAACCTCCTTCTGATACCACTTGAAAGTCTTTATTTCAAGGATAGCTAAATTACCTAGAGGGGGTTAAATAGGTTTCTTAGTTCCTAGTGACTATCTTTTATTTTATTTTAGTTTGCTGCTTTAGTAGTTTGTTATTTCTGCTTTCAAGATGAGCTAACTGCACAAAGAAATCCAACACAACAGAGAACACAAAGATTTATAGTTGTTCCCCAATATTTGGGTACATCCACTCTCCTCCCACCTTGCCAACATCCTATTGGTCAAGGTACTTCTCCAAAATAATGATCAAAGGATCTTACACCTCATATCCCACGGGATCTCTCAATCTCCTCCAAGATTTACACCTCAGCCACAAGGTCTTACACTCAGTAATACAAGTATCACTTATCTCAGGCAATTAATCCCTACCACTCAGGCTATGGAGGATAGCACTACCTCAGAGCAAACTTACTCCTACAACTCATAGAGATACACTCTCATATAGTACATGGACAACTTCCCTACCACTCAATGATCAACTGATCACCTACCTTAGAGCAAGTTTACTCTTACCTCTCAGATCCACAAAGGATCCTAGAAGATGGAAGTGGGTTGATGAGGTTCTTGATTAGACACAAGAGGAATTCCACTGTGACAATCAACCTTGGGTTAGATAGACTCAACCCCTGCTATGACACCGGGATTATTTTCTTGTGTCTACTATAATGGACTAAGTGCACCTTAGCCATAACTAGTTCACAGCAACAAGTATATCCACTTGAGCTTGAAGTGACTTGCAGAATACTGTTCTGCCCCTTTCTGAACTGAACCAAAGGTTCAGCTCTCTCTTCTTCATAATAATAATAATGATGTGGAAGGTTTTGCTTATGTTGGAAGAAACTTGCAGATCAGCTTCTCTGCATCTTTCTGAACTGATCCAACTGCTCAGCTCTATCTTCTTCTTCATAACTCCCCAATAGAATGTTCTTTAAAATTTATTGGCTGGATCTGTGAAGCACTTGCAGCAAGGGTTGTCCCTAGCTACTATCACTTTCTCAGAGAATCACCCTGAGCTTGCTAGCTGGTGCAGATGAAGATGGCACCAACAATCTTGCTGTTGAAGATGTTGATCTCAACATCTAACTTTATCTTCCATTAGACTTGCTTGTATTGGGCTCTCTATTCTTCAGCCACAACCACAACAACGACAATTGTGAAGAACTACTATAACATTTAACTCTTTTTGTAAAGAGCATTTCCTTTTATTTATTGTAACCCAACGGCTCTTTTAGCAGTGGGTCCCACTCCATTAATGCTGGATGCATCCTTGCTTTAATGCCTAACTGACGTAAACGAGGCCTGCAGCGCCTTTTGTCATGTATTGTGGCATTTCTGCTAACAATTTGAATATTGTTGACTTTTTGACTTGCTGACATCAGCACCAGAAGACTTGGTCAAAATTAAAACATCAGTAGTATAGGCGTTAAGGGAGTGAGCTTCACTTAACGCCACAGTACTTGGACAGTTTTACTGTCTCTTGGCGTTGAATGAGTTACCTTCACTCAATGCCAAACTACTTAGAATAAAAAATCTATTTCTTGGCATTGACAGCGTTGAGTGAGTAATGCATACTAAATGCTTTTTGCCTTAATAATTTCTGCAGCCTCTTCCGCATGTATGGCGTTGAGAGCGTTGAGTGAACATACTTCACTCAATGCCTTGTTCCTTAACCACATTCTATATTACATGCTTTGAGAGCAATGAGTGAACAACTGTCACTCAACGCTATCTGCCTTAGCTATTTCTGCTTCTTCAGCAGTTGAGAGTCTTGAGTGATCATCCCTCACTCAATGTTTTATACTTTAACTAATTATGTATAAAGGCATTGAGATTATTGAGTGAGCATGCCTCACTTAATGCTTTCTGTCTTAGCAAGATTTTCTGTTTCAGAAATCAGTTTGAGTTCTACGAACTCATAACTCACTTCGACGAATAAGTAAAAAACCCAGTTTGACGAATTTAGAGTTCAGCTTGACGAACAAGTGAAAGCTTAGATCGACAAACTCAGGATTTAGTTCGACGAACTCTGAACTCAGGTCGAAGAAATTGGACGTAGCCAAATATCTAAAACTCTGACCTTAGTTCGACGAACTCTGGACTCAGTTTGACGAATTTGGACTTAGCCACTTTTTAGCTCATTTCTCTTTAGGCTTAGACTATTATTATCCTGACTCGCAGCCTTTTGCTGTATGACGTTGAGTGAGTTGCCTTTACTCAATGCCTGTGGACTTAGCCACATTCGAAGCTTTCCACTTCATGGCTTTGACTGAATAGGCTATACTCAGCACTATAAGTCATCTGGCGTTGAGTGAATGATCCTCACTCAATTCCTATAGACTTGGACAGCTTTCTATATTTCCACCACTTAGGTCAGAGCTTAGCTTACATAGCCACTCAGGCTATCTGTCCCATCATTGCTACTAGGACATCCTGCAATCATTAAGCTTGAACACAAGTTAGATCACAACATGTGTATACATTGTTTGTGTTGGAACCCCACATGTTTTAGGGTTAATTTGGGATAAGTTCACTATTAGGATTGCTTAGATTGACCCACATTATATAGTCCATGGTCATAAGTTTTTGTCAGAGTCTAAGTCATGGCATCAAACCTAGAATGATTGGTCCTCACCTTCAGAAGACTTAGAAGATAGAAGACCCCCAGACAAAGCAGTTTTTTATGAGCAGAAAAAGTCGTTCGGAGAATGCTGAAAAATGCTAGACTTTTGTCGATCGGAGTTTGACAAACTCAGTTATTTCTTTGAGCTGCGTTCGACGAAATCCTAGCTAAGCTCGACGAACTCAACCTCTTCTTTGAGCTGAGTTTGACGAAATCTTAGCAGAGATCGACGAATTCTGATTTCTTCCTAGAAGCTCAGCATGACGAAAATACTATAAATACACTGATAATTAATGCTTCATATTCTCAAGAATATGGCCGTTTCAAGGTAGCAATATTTATGGTATTCACAGTGTAATTATTTGACTAAATTGTTGGGATAGTTGAGGAAACAATTAAAGATAATTACTAGCCGTTCAACTCCAAGATTTTCTGCAGTCAAGGATAAAATTCAAAATTCAAATGCTATTTTCTACAAGGAATATAAAAGGACTGTTTTTAGAAGATTAAATAGAGATTACACACAGAGATACACTGATACACAAAAGAAGAACACAGACACACTGATATACAGACATATACAGAGAATCTCTCAGAGCTCTTCATAATTAGCTTCAGAGCATTTCAAGGGACAACTATTCAATATCAGCCCAGAAAGCTTCTGAAGATTTTCTACAATCTGAAGTCCTACACCCTATGAAAAGCTCTCATCTTCCTAAACCATTCTACATCTCAGGGGGAGCTTTGACATCATCAAATCCATTAGTCTTCTCTTAAACTGTTGACGGAGAAGAACATCATCAATTTTCTTTTTCCAACTACAAATAGGGTTATAACTCCCTTCAAAAGTTAACCCCTTTGGTTGTCAAGTCTCCTGATCAAAAGACTTGGATTGGTTTTTGGGCAACTGATCAAAAGCTCAAAGGGTTGTGAGATCTCCCTTAAAATAGATCTTGTGGTGATAGGGCACCGGAGCAAAAACCTGTGGTGGCTGGGCACCTGATCAAAAACCTGTAGTGGATTCCTATCAAGGTGGTAGAAGAGTGGATGTACCATTTTTGTGGAACCACTATAAAATCTTTGTGTCGTTTGGATTGCTATATTGTTTATCTATTGTGTTGTGATTGTTTTTTTTCTCTCTATACTTATAGCTATCACTTATTTTAATTCCGCAATAAAAACTAATTAATTTTTTTAAAATACTCTATTCACCCCCCCCCCTCTAGAGTTAAGACAGATCTATCCCTCACTTTCAATTGGTATCAGTGGGTAAGGTTGTTTGGTTTCACAGGCTAACACCTGAACCAAAAGATCTTTGATAGATCTTATTATCTCTAGTGTCTTTCTTATATTATGGCACAGAATAAAAAATACTCAAGCACCAGACCTCCAATGTGCAACCTTAATAATTTTGCACTCTAGAAGGCAAGGATCAGATTGTATATGAATTCAATTAATGAAGATATCTATAATTCTATCATGGCAGGTCCCCCTACTTCCTCTACAACAACTTCAACAAGTACCTCAGCAGTTCCACCACCTGAATGGACAGAAGCTCAGAAAAGGTTGAAGATGGTTGATGTTAAAGCCATGAACATCCTAGCTCAGACTATGTCTGATGATATCTTTCAAAAAGTTGTTGAATGCTCTTCAGCCAAAGAGATCTGGGATTCTCTAAATGAAATGGTTGCTAGCTCTACTGATGAAAGAAAAGATAGAAGATCACATCTCATTTCCCAATATGAGAAATTCAGGAAAGAATAATCAGTGTCAGTTGTTGACATATACAACTTACTCAGCATGATCATCAATGAGCTGAAGAACCTGGATAAAAATATCTCACTAGCAGAGATAAATGACAAAATTCTTATGTACTTCCCCAGTACATGGGACTCTAGGATTTGTCCAATCAAGGAGGCCAGAAGACTGAATGAAATATCCACTGAGTCTCTACTAGGCAAGCTCAAGTCCTATGAGCAGCTTATAACGACAAGAGAAGTAGCTGGACAGAAGACCTCCTCATCATGAAGGAAAGTGCAAAACATTGCTTTCAAGGCATTTGAAGAACCAGAAGCTCCACCAGCAAATGAAGAACTTCTAAGCTTGTTGGTCAAAAGATTTTACAAGATTGCCGAAAAAGATTTTAGAAGGAAGTCATCTACACAAGATGACAGACTATGATTTGACAAAACTCCTACCAATTTGATTGTCTACTTTGCTTGTAGAAAGTCTGGGCACATTCTTCCTGAGTGTCCAGAGAATCAGAAGAAGGAGAAAAGAAGAGACAAGGACTCTAAAAAGCAGTACAGTAAGCCCTCCTCAAGCAAGCATAAGAGGAAGGAGAAAGACTTTGTTGCAGAAACTTGGAGTGAGACAGAAGAAGAATCTTCATCTTCCAGCTCCAGTGAAGAAGAAGAAGAATCTAAAGCAAAAGAAATTTGTTTGATGGCCATCAATGCATCAAGCAATCCATTAGAAACTGAAGAATCAGAAGCTGAAGATTCTGAATCAGAAGAGGATCAGGTAATATCCTCATTTGATTTTGATTTAGACCATTTCAAAACTGAATTTAAATCATTATGTAATGATCTAATCAAATCTAAGAAGGAAATCAAACTTCTCAGAGATAAGTTAACTGAATATGATAACTTGTTTTCTGAAAACATTAAATTAAAAGATGAACTAGATGTAGCTTCTGCAGAAATCATTTCATTAAATACTGAACTAAATGAGGCTAAAAAATTTGAAGAATCCCTTAATGGGAGAAGTATAAAATTAATGGACATCACTAGCACATCCATTGCTATGCTCGATGGTAAACTAGGATTAGGAGGATCATCTAGTCAGCCACCTATTCTTAAGAAAAATATATTATCTGCCTCAATCAAATTTATTTCTGCTAAGGGTAAAGAGAGAATTGTAGAAGTTAACAATAAATCAATAGAAACTTCACAGAAAAAACAATCAAAGAAAAAGAAAAATAAAAATTCACATAAAACTACTGTTCAACAAAATTCGTCGAGCTCAGATCGACGAAATCAGTATTTGGCGTCGAACGGCGATCGACGAACTCTGAACCAAGGATTTGAGTATGATTACTCAAGACAGGGTGCTCGATGAAATCAATATGTTTCGTCGAACAGAGATCGACAATCGTGGAATGCAGAAAATGAGTATTATCATTCTCTGAACTGAGATCGACGACATCAATACTTTTCGTCGACCTCAACTCGACATACTCAACTAAATTTGTCGAACTCAAACTTTGAAAACAGAATTTTTATTTTTGATCAAACTAAATTTCAGAAATCAAAACTTTTAAATCTCTTTACTCAATGGATAATTCCACCTAGAATATTTCACCCCATAAGATACAAAGACCAACCAGATTATTCTTACATTTCTACTTTTAAATTTGAAAAGAATTAAGGACCCAAGGTTATCTGGGTCAAGAACATCTAATATTTTATTTTGCATATGAAGAACTATCATACCACAAAGGAACAGTGGTACCTGGATAGTTGTTTTTTAAAGCATATGACAGGCAACAAGGACAATTTAACCAACTACAAGTCAAAGCTTAGACCAAAGGTGATCTTTGGAGACTCCAACTATGGCCAAACAGAAAGCTATGGGAAAGTAAAGATTGGAGCTATCACCTTCAGGAAAGTTGCTTATGTGAGTTGTCTAAAACATAACCTAATATCCATAAGCAAGTTATGTGATGAAGGTTATCAGATATCTTTTAACTAATCTTCTTGTAATATTGCTTCTATAGATAACAAAACTATTTTAACTGGACTTAGACAAGGAAATATCTACTTAGTTAATTTCTAGTCAGCTAGTTCAGAAATTTACTTGTTCAATCAGATTAGTAATAATAATGAATTATGGCATAAAAGATTAGGGCTTGTTAATCTGAATTTTTTTTTTCTAAATTATCTAGGGACAACCTTGTTAGAGGATTGCCTTTGAGCCCCTACAAGAAGGAAGGCCTCTGCAAGGCTTGTCAATTAGCCAAGCAAACTCAAAATAGCTTTAAATCTATTAATAAGAGTAATTCACACAGGATTATGTACCTGCTATAAATGGATCTATTTGGACCCATTATTGTACAGAGCTTGGGAGGAAAATTCTATACTTTGGTTGTTGTAGACTTCTCTAGATTCTCTTGGGTGTTCTTTCTGAGAAACAAATCTGATAACTTTAAAGTTCTTACAAATTTTCTTAAAAGCATACATATTGAGTATTCTACTTTGGTTGCATTGATTAGAAGTGATCATGACACCGAGTTTGAATCTCTTCTCATGCAAAAATTCTAAGAGAAGGAAGGTATCAGGCACTTTTTTTCTGCTCATATAACTCCTCAACAAAATGGGGTAGCAGAAAGGAAAAATAGAACCCTAATTGAATCTGCAGGGATATTACTTGTAGATGCTTTCTTGCCCCTATCCTTTTGGGCAGAGGCAGTTAACACAGCAAATTATGTTCTGAATAGGAGTTTATACATAAACTTACGTGCAAGACTCCCAATGAATTACTCAAAGGGAAGCAACCTAAAATAGATTACTTTAGAATTTTTGGTTGTAGATGTTATATTCATAATAATAACAAGAAACATCTTAGAAAGTTTGAACCCAAAGCTATAGAGGGAATTTTTCTTGGATATTCCCAAGTCAGCAAGGCCTATAGGGTTTTCAATAAATCAACTTAAAAAATGGAAGAATCTGTACATGTAACATTTGATGAAGCTAACATATTTTACAAGGAGAAGGATTCTTCTACCAGAGATTTATTGCAGGTACCAACTATGTGAGAAATTGGATGACTTAAACATCAACCAAGAGGTTATATCACATCCTTCTCATCAAGTTGATGAAGACAGTGAAGAAGATATTATTGAAATAACTACTGAACCACCAACAACTCACATAATTCCACAAGAGGAATTAATTCCCAATGCTATTGTTGAACCAACTCCTCTTACTGTTCTTGTCACACTTAGATATCACCCTATATCTCAAGTGATTGGAGACATATCAGTTGGTGTGCAAACAAGGCATCAACTCAACAAAGACTTGATGCATGTTTGCGTCATATCTTAACTTGAGCCCCAATCTATAAAAGATGCAGAACAAGATCCCCAATGAATTATTATAATGCAAGAGGTGCTCAATTGGTTTGAGATATGCAGAGTTTTGGATTTAGTTCTAAGACCCAAAAACAACCAAGTCATTGGAACTAAATGGGTATTTAGAAATAAATTGGATGCAAAAGGAGCTATCATCAGGAACAAAGAAAGACTGGTAGTACAAGGCTATAGACAGGAAGAAGGAATTGACTTTGATCAGACATTTGCCCCTGTTGCAAGACTAGAAACTATCAGAATATTTCTTGCTTATGCAGCCTACAAAAAGTTCAAGGTCTACAATTATGAACCTTGCTCAAGATGATGCACTGAGAATCTTACAAGACACCGCCACACACAGCGCTTACTAGACCGCTGGAAGAAACATCCCACAAAAACCATTGGAGTATTTGCTGTGGATATCCCCAAGCCCGCCGCCGCCGCCCCAGTGATGGCAATCTTATGCCAAGGGTACAGAAGCACTGACAATCACAGCTTCGAATGCTTAGGAGTTGAGGTACCAGATGAATCTTCTTTTCTAAATGTGTCAGTTAATTTTGTAGCCAATCAAAACAAGGGAGTGCCTTACGGGAACACATACAACCCGGGGGTGCGAAACCACCCCAACTTTTCTTGGAATCCAAATGCATCTGGCCAAAGATGGAAACCGAGGCAGCATCAAAACAATGCGTATGCCTCCGGAATCCAACCACGGTAGCCTCAACCGAATTATTCCCAAGGTCCCCCCGTCGTTAAAAAAAGTTTTTTGGAAGAGATGTTCGAGAAATTCGTTGAAATTTCCCAAACAAACATGACCAATCAAGCCGCCTCGATGCGCAAACTGGAGGCACAATTGGGCCAATTGGCCCAAGTGGTTTCCGAGCGCACCCAAGGCACCTTACCTAGTAACACCGAAAAGAACCCCCATGAACAAGGTAAAAGTCTTGGGGAGGAAAATTTGGGAAATCGTAACGAACTCGTCATCAATTGTAAAATAAACAACGTCGAAACCCCAAAATTATGCGACTCCGGGGCGTCCAGCAACATCCTCACTTTGTAACATGTTGAGAAGATGCTAATACAACTCGACATTGAAAATCGGAAATTGCTTATCTTAGCAAATGGCAATTTGGTTGACACCGATGGAGGTGTTCGGGAAGTCGAAATCGAGGTGAACGGAAAAAGTATAACCACTGACTTCCAAGTTTTGGGACCAAGGGAAAATAACTCTATTCCTATATTAGGAGTCCCATTCCTAACAGCAAATGGCGCATCCCTCGACTTTTCTAAAGGCGCGTCACTTGGTCGACCGAAGATTCTGCCCTCGATAACAAATCCATGCATTCCTATCCAATCCAAAATAATAATTTTTTGAGTGTCACAGATACCAAGATAGATTCAGGACCCCCAACATTGGAAGAAGCACATCTGGATGCGAAGACAAAGAAAGCACTCTCCCAGGAGATAGATGAGAATCAAGAGCTACTGGTCAATGAAGAGATCGAGTGCACCAAAGCCACGACTGCCTTTCTACTTCCACCCAACTATATTTTTTGAGCATGGCGAACCGAGTTTTATTCGGGACAAATCCCTAGAAACTTATTTGTATAACACTGCTGATAACTCTGTTAAGTGATATGTTGCTTGGGCAGATCCGGTCGTCGTCACGGTGCCGTATAGGACGCCACAAACCACGACAACAGGAAACCCCACAGCCTACATCCATTGGAAGTCTCCCACGATGGAGAAACTGAAAGAGGCAAAGCGTTTACGCGACGAGCGCTACGCTGCCTTCCGACGCGAGAAAGATTGCAATCGAAGTAAAGGGAAAACCCCTACCCCCAATGCAAAAAGACAATCTGCTGTCCTCTCGCACCCAACCGGAGAGACTTACCACAAATCTGTTTATAGCTGATTGCACCATCATCATTCCACATTCCCTCCTCTTTCTATTTTCTCGCTACTTATGGAATGCTGGTTTGCTCTATTTTTATTTCTCCCTTTCTTCTACTGCAAAGAACTCTTTATTATAACTGCTAATACAGGTATTTGGTCCACCTTAAGGACGGTAAACAAAAGGGCTTTCGGGAGACAACCCAAGTTGGACCATTTGGTCTTGTGTTGCGCTTTGAGTTCTTTATTTATATATATATTTGTGTCCATATTTTATTTGGCGTGCATATTTTGATCGCAGGTGCAGGAATTTTTGAGGCGCGGAAAATTGGACATCTCGCACATGATCGGTATGCTCAATTTTGAGCATAGGTACTTCCTACCCTGGCTCTTTTTCACATTTGGAATGCTTATTTTTACTAGTTGTCGAACTTAAGTTTGGGGGGAGAACATGTCTATGGTCACTACATAACACATTTTGTCGCATACCAGTCTCTTGTTTAGTTATTTCATGATCTCTGTCGCACACACTGAATCACCCACACGAGTGCACTCTTATCCACGCGCACAGCTCGAGTCAAATGTATTGTTTTTGTGTAAACTTTAAAATAGTGGTGTTGGCTTTGGATTTCAGGATATAGTAGTTCGAAACTCATGCAGTGCTCCTAATCAAGTACTCATGGTTTGTGTAAAACTAGTATAGATTTAATTTTTCTTTATGCTTGTAGATTTATATTTTTCTGCAGATGTAAATATCGTTTGTACTACTCAAAATCTGAATCTGGAGTAATCGAATGATAATGTAGGAATGTGTATAGCCGTCACTAGACTCGTATTGCTCGAGTCGGGAGGAAGGATCATCTTTCTCGGTGTCTAAGAACTTGCCCTAAGCTACTCTCGAAGCATTGGTGCCCGGTTAGTCAAGAGTGAGCATGGCGTAGGCCATCATTTTGGCTAGTTTGAGCCTTGTTTAACATTTCCTAACCATTAACTGTTGCATGCCAACTTTGTGCCTACCCCTTCTTTGATTCAGCTCCACTCACATTCACCAAGTCCTGAAGCTAAACCCACCATCGCATTCAAATGCTTGAGCTTGTTTGTATTTACTATTTTGCTGATGTTGTGATATGTGGAAATCGTATAATGTGGTGATGAATTCGTAAACTATTTTGATTGCTACGTTTGGGGATTGCAAACACAGAAAAGAAAAAGAAGAGAAGTGAAAAAGAAAAAGAAAAATTTGATAGAATTGCTATGAGAAGTATATCCCCATCCTCTTTATTGATTTTGGTTGGGTTAGGTCGTGTGTACACGCCCGGTTTTCAAGCTCAGTCTGGGGGTGTATTACACGTGCATTTCTAAGTGGTTGTATTTGTTTAGTTTTTTTTGTTCGCTCACTTTGGTTGCGTGTAGCCTCCATGTTTATCATTGACTACCAAACCTTAGCCTAAGCCCCCTTCTCACCTACAAGTCCTACTGATTCACGCTTGAGTATAACCCGCACCGTGGAGAGAGTGTGAAGGTGCAAGCGTATGGTCCCCGACATTTATGGATATCTTTGGAGGTGATCACGAGCTCCGATCTTTGGCAATGCTCCCCTTAGTGGTCTGCCTACTTTCTTCCTACACATGATCGCAAGATTCTCCAGAATTCTAATTTTGAGCAAATACAATATTTATTTATGCCTGTCGAATAGTTTAAACTACGTAATATAATTTAAAAGTTTTTCTATTATATCTTCTATGCCCATGATGTATTTGATTTCTCGTCTTAATTTTTTTTTGCAATTTCTGAGCTAGCTAGCTATTTTCTAGTCCACGGAGTGATGATTTTCTCGGGACGTGCAAACGGTTCAGTGTAGGGGTGTGATGAGTCCAAATTTTACACTGATTTTTGGACTCATCTGGGCCAGTTTTATCGTCTTAGCACTGCACTTGAGAGTCATAACTGCTTATATTTGCTTACGTGCCTTTTTCATGATTAAGTGCACTTTAGGCCCGTTTATGTGTGCTTTATATATTTCTGTGTTTTTGTTGTTCTTTAGCCATGTCTTTGGAATGTGGTGTGCACGTTTGGTGGCCTACCTATCTCTTCAGCTAGAGCAGAGTTCGTGTGCGTGCTCTAGAACCGCTCGGGAGACCCCGACGATGCAGGAACACTACGCACGACCACTGGACTTACTGCGCACGACCACTGGTCGTGCGCCACCGATCGTCTGCATTACATTCTCATTTTTCCTAATTCTGCCCGGGTAATCACACGAACACTGGCCGTAGAGCGCACAACCACTGGACGTGCGCCACTACTCGTGCATGTTTGCCCCTTGCTTTTTGCAAATATGTCCTAGCCAATTACATGATCAGTGGATTCAGTGCGCACGACCACCAGTCGTGCGCCACTGATCATGCACATATATATTGATGTTTCTATCCAGGTTGCAGGTTTAATTAGAAATGGCGCACGATCATCGACCTATAGTGCGCACAACCACTGGTCGTGCGCCACTGATCGTGCGTTCTGCTTTTGCTGCCTCCGTATTTAAGGGCCTGCTCCGCGATTTGGGTCAACGCCCGTCATTTTCTGCGATCGGGGAGTCCGCGGGAAGTGACATTTTGCTTCACTAGCTGCTCCATCACCTCCACCTTCATCGGGAGTCCATAGCCGGCTATTCTGAAGCTTTCCAAACTCTCCAGCGAAGCTCCCGACCATTGACTACCTCAACTCCAAGCTTTCCACTGGAGTTGGATAAGAAGACAACATAGAGAAAGGTCTTAAAGGCCTTCGAGGTGACAGCTCATTGGTACCGGAAGCCTCCTCGGACTGTGCCCGGAAGCGGATTGACAACTCGCTATTCCGGCCACGACCTGCGATGGATCTTCACTCTCTTTTGGTTTACTCCTCTTCCCCTTCCTCTGTTGTATGGAATGATATAACATTGTAATGAACTACATGTTCTATTGTATGTCTAATTGTATGTTTGTAGTTTCCTTATGCTTGTACTTGTGTGTGTGAATGCGCCTCACCCACTCCACATCCACTCCATACCCGTGTTTCACCCGATTGCACTCCGCACAAGAACACTTCCACCCATTAGCTTTCCGGCCACTCTCCCAACCGAAGTTCGGCATTGCGGCCGATACACGCATCTCACCTTGCGAAGAGGTGCCTTTGACCAGCATATCTTTAATTAGTTTATTCGATCAAACAACAACAATCTCTCAAGTCCCCTTTTTACTCTTTTTCAAGTATAACCCTCATAATAATATTTTCTGAACTGTTGTCACTCTATGCTAATTGCATTCCTCAAGAGAACGACACTCGTTGATTTATTCCCAAACTTTATTACTTGTGCGACCAGTGCGCTTGCCGATTTACACGCATCACTTATCCTCATTCGTTGACCTCAGATTGACAAACATACTTGAATTCGTCGAACAAGTTCATTCTAACAGAAACTTTAATTCTTTCAGAACTAATAATCAACCAAGATCTTCCATTAATCAATTTAATCAATGGATAATTCCACCAAGAAGATATCATCCATTAGGTTATAAATGTCAACCTGAATATTCATATATTTCCAGGTTTTAATTATGTAAAGAAAGAAGGACCCAAGGTAACCTGGGTCAAGAATGGCTAATATGTTTCATTGCAGGTGAAAGACTATCCCACCACAGAGCAACAGTGGTATTTGGATAGTGGTTGTTCAAAACACATGACTGGAAACAAGGACAACCTAATCAACTACAAGTCAAAGCTAGGACCCAAAGTAATATTTGTTGATTCCAATTGTGGTCAGACTGAAGGATATGGAAAAGTCAAGATTGGAGCAGTCACCTTTAGGAATGTTGCATATATAAATGGACTAAAGTATAACCTCATCTCCATAAGTTAGTTATGTGATGAAAGGTTTCAGGTATCATTTAATAAAACTTCCTATATTATTACTTCAGTAGATAACCTAGTAGTGTTAACATGAACTAGAGTAGTAAACATTTATGTAGTTAATTTTAAATTAGCTAAAACTGAAATATGTTTATTTAATCAAACTAGTAATAATAATGACCTTTGGCATAGGAGATTAGGATATGTTAACTTGAAAAACATTGCTAAACTCTCTAGGGACAACCTTGTTAGAGGATTGACTTCTTGCCCCTACAAGAAGGAAAGCCTTTGCATGGCTTGTCAGTTAGGCAAGCAAACTAAAAATAGTTTTAAATCTATAAATAAAAGTGATTCACCTAGAATATTGTACTTGATACATATGGACCTTTTTGGCCCTATTGCTGTACAAATCCTAGGGGGAAAACTTACACTTTAGTGATTGTTGATGACTTCTCAAGATTCACTTGGGTATTATTTCTGAGATCTAAGTCAGATAACTTCAAGGTTCTTACAGATTTGCTCAAGAACATACAGATTGAGTACTCTAATCCAGTTGCATTGATCAGAAGTGATCATGGTACTGAGTTTGAGTCTCATCTTATGCAAGAGTTCTGTGAGAAGGAAGGTATCAGACACTGCTTCTCATCTCCAAGAACTCCTCAACAAAATGGAGTTGCTGAAAGGAAAAATAGAACCCTAATTGAATCTGCAGGCACATTACTTGCAGATGCTCACTTGCCCCTATCCTTTTGGGCAGAGGCTGTGAGCACAACAAATTATGTACTGAATAAAAGTTTGATACACAAGCTCAAGAATAAAACTTCTTATATGGTACTTAAAGGGAAGAAACCTAAAGTAGATTTCTTTAAAATTTTTGGTTGCATTTGTTACATTCACAACAATAATAATAAACACATTAGAAAGTTTGAATACAAAGTTGAAATAGGAATTTTTCTTGGATATTCCCAAGTAAGCAAGGTTTATTGTGTTTATAATAAATCAACCATGAAAATAGAAGAATCCATTCATATTACTTTTGATGAGACTAACATGTTTTACTAGGAGAAGATTCCTTCTACCAATGAGACTTTGCAAGAACCAAATTTATGTGAGAAATTGGATGAATTGACCCTCACCAATGATGCTATTAGTCATGCTTCTCCATAAATTGCTGAAGATAGTGAAGATGAAGATACTGAAATCAGTGTAGAGCCAACAATAGTTATAATTCCACAAGAGGATTTAACTCCACAAGCTGTTGCTCAACCAACTCCTCCTACTGAATTTGTCACACTTAGAGATCACCCTGTTTCTCAAGTGATTGGAGACATTTCAGGTGGTGTGCAGACAAGGCGTCAACTCCACCGGGATATGATGCATGCCTGCTTCATATTTCAAATTGAGCCCAAATCCATAAAAGATGCTAAGTAAGATCCACACTGTATTATTGCAATGCAATAGGAGCTTAAACAATTTGAGAGATGTAGATTTTGGGATTTAGTTCCAAGACCCAAAGACTATCCAGTCATTGGAACTAAATAGGTATTTAGAAAAAAGCTAGATGCTCAATGTCTTATTATAAAGAACAAAGCCAAACTAGTTGCTCAAGGATACAAACAAGAGGAAGGCATAGACTATGACCAAACATTTGCACCTGTTGCAAGGCTAGAAGCAATCAAAATTTTACTTGATTATGCTGCATACATAAAGTTCATTGTATATCAGATGGATATCAAGAGTGTATTCCTTAATGGTGAACTTAAAAAAAGGTCTATGTAGAACAACCACCAGGTTTTATTTCTTCTACTCATCCCTCTTATGTATTTAAATTGCATAAGTCTCTCTATGGTCTAAAGCAAGCTCCAAGAGCTTGGTTTGAAATCTTAGCTAGCTTTTCTTAGAGCATAAATTTTTTAGAGGCATAGTAGATAGGACTTTACTTATTAAGCATCATCATGATAAAATATTATTAGTACAAATATATGTAGATGATATTATATTTGGTTATTTAGATTCCAAACTATGCAAAATGTTCTCCAACCTTATGCATTCAAAGTTTGAAATGAGTAGAATGGGTGTGCTCTCCTACTTCCTTGGTCTCCAAGTGAAGCAGTCTCCTGATAGCATCTTCTTATCCCAATCTAAATATGCTAAGGAGCTAATTAAAAGGTTTGGGATGGATGATGCTTCGGCAAAGAAAACACCTTTGGCTACCAATATTGTAATTAATTCTGATGAACATGGGAAACCTGTAGATTAGAAATTATATAGGGCCATTGTTGGGTCCCTATTATATCTTACAGTAAGTAGACTAGACATTATGTTTGCTATTTGTCTTTGTGCTAGGTTCTAGGTGAACCCTAAAGAATCTCACCTTATTTTCTTAAAAAGAATTTTGTGATATATAAAGAGTTGCCCTAATTTAGGACACTGGTATCCAGCTGAGTCAGAATTTGACTTAACTAGATACTCTGATGCTGAATTTGCTGGATGTAGAGTAGACAAGAAGAGCACATCAGGGACATGTCAGGTCCTTGGTGATAGGCTAGTGTCATGGTTTTGCAAGAAGCAAACACCTGTGTCTACTTCAACAATAAAAGCTGAATATATTGCAGCTGGCAGTTGTTGTTCACAGATGCTGTGGATTCAAAACCAACTCCTATACTATGGTGTCACCTTAAATAATTCAACTCTACTTTGTGACAACACAAGTGCAATTTCTATTACACAGAATACAGTGCATCATAGTAGGACTAAGCATATAGATGTAAGACTTCATTTCATTAGAGTGTGTGTTGACAAAAAGAAAATTAATCTCACCTTTGTCTCTACTAATTTGTAAAAGGCTGATATCTTCACCAAACCCTTTGATGAGAAGAAACATCTATTCGTTATGAATCAGTTAGGTATGATCAATGGAGATGCTTTAATTTAATTTTTTGTCTATGGTCGAAGAATTTACCACAGTTCATCGAACGGAGATCGATGAACTAAGAAAAGTTCTCGAGATAATTCGTTGACCTGAGATCGATGAACTCTCTGTGTGAAGTTCTATTCGTCGAACGGAGATCGATGATATTGCTTCAGAAAATGTTTTGTCGAACTGAGCTCGACGAAATGTTTTCCCTTCTTCTGACTGAGATCGATGAACTTTTTTGTCAAAAAAATATTCCATCAAACACAGATTGAAGAATTTTTATTTATCGTCGGATAGAGTTTGCCGCTTCATATTCTGAAAACCATATATCAAGGTTTTCTTTGAGCTCCATCCCGCGATTTTTGTTACCCTTGCACTTGATCTCTCTGTTTTCTTTTGCAGGCGAACAATGGCGATTCCAGCGAGCTCCTTGACGTCGATGAAGTTTGACATGAGTTTCGACATCGACTTTGAATCATTCAAACATTCAGACCAGATCTTCTTGGATATACTGAAACTATTTGAGAACCAACAACTGAAAAACTTCATGACAAACAGAATAAAGATAGCTACAACAGAGATAAGAGAATGGGTATTTACCTCCTCAACTCTAGATGCAGACACAATGACCGGGACTATACCTGGTAACCAGATATTTCTATCCCCTACCGTGTTAACTGAAATTTTCGGTTTGATGAATGGTGATGAAGATATAGAAATGGATACTATTGAATATGATAACATGATTAAAATGGGTCATGCTGGAGAAAACTCTGATAAACTACTAAAGAAGAATTTGTCGTCTGAATACAAATTCCGTGTTAATGTTGTCGGGAAAGTTCTATTGGGCAAACACAAAGCCCACGACTATATCACCAGGCACCAGTTTCTAGTGATGAGTGCTCTGGTTGAGAAGAAATCAGTTAATTGGGCAAAACTACTGATTGATTTGATAAAGAAGAAGAATAATAAGACAGAAGTTTGCTTTGGAAGAGTTCTGGGTATTTTCCTACAGGAGAAAGCTGTTGAATCCCTGGTCTCACAGACCATATTCATAAATGCTTCTAAAAGGCTTACTTGTGCTTTGTTTGGAAGGTGGGAGAGGACTATCTCCAACCCATCTAAGTCTTCAACCTATTCTAGAGGTTTTTAGGGTACAAGAGCTACAATAGCTAATCCCCCACACCCAGAAGTTATCCCCTCCACCAACATTCCATCCTCCCATATACCTACACCTCCATCTCAACAACCATCCTCTTCTCCAACTCATACTCCACCAATTCAATCCCCTACACATCAACCAACTCCAACAATTCCATCTTCTGAGCATCAACCCACATAACTTAAACATCTACCAACACCAGTTCCATCTCCAGAACATTCTACAGCACCTCAATCTCCACTTCCACCTCAACTGGATGACCTTACCCTCGATAACATCACATCTATTCCATCTTTTAATCTACTCTCATTGCCCATAAATTCTCCATCTCCACATGATGAGCAAATGCCAGACATCACCACTTTCACTTCAACATCCATCATCCAAGTATCCACTCAGACACCCTCTGTGTTAATATAATTGGATTCCCCTTCTATTCCATCTCTTTTAGAACTCCTCACTCCCCTCATCTCAAATCTTATAGCAGAGGCCATTAAACATTTTGCTGACTCTCTTGCATCCCTTTCTTCCATCATCTATGTTGCCTCCACTATCCCCTCTTCTGGGGGCCTGGCTTCAGGACCCTCTGAAACCAGGCAGGGGGAGATACTCAACGAATAAGCTCCAGTTTCCTCTCCTTCAGCAGCACCAGAAACAACAGTTTTGTAGACAAATGCAAATGCAGAAGTATAAATGACTATAGAAGTTGAGACAGATGCTGACTTTGACTCTGATTTTGATTTTGATATGTTGAGCACAATTGTATTAGTAGAAACTGCAGAGATTATAACTGTTGGTGATTGTATTATCAATCATACAGTTGATTTTTTCAGTTATTAAATTCTTTTGATACAGTTCATCTGAATTATCTTCTATAAGATTGCTCACAGTAATCCAAATCTATTGTAGCTTATATTGCCACAAAAAGCCATGCAGTTGCTAAGCAACTCAAGGCCAGTTTTGCAGCTCCAGTGATAATAGAAGAACATATGACTGAGAATGTTCTTGAGCCAGTATCAGCCCCCAAGGCTATTTCTCATCCAAAGGCTATCTCTCCTCCAATGGCTATCTCTCCTCCTACCTATAAGATGGATGTTAGTCCCATACATAATCTAGATGATATTATTCTAGCTGATATAGAAGAAGAAAATAAATTAGTTTCTGAAAGTGTTGCTGAAATAGAAGCTGCAGAACCTCCAGTACAGCCTCAGGCAGAGAAACAAATTTCCAAAGTATTTTAAAGGTAATAGATGCTCTTTATGACAATCCTCCTGGATCATCAGATGATGACAATGATGATGAAGACTCTGATGAGTCTGATGATTCAAAAGCAAAAAAGGAAGTTGCCAAGAAAAGAAAAGCTCCTGCCAAGGCTACTCCAAAGCCAAATCCCAATGTAGATACTCCCTATTATATCTTGCAGAAGATAACTCCTTACCCAGGGATGCATAATTGGATGTGGCTATCTAAGAGTGATCAAAAAGCCAGGAAAAAGAGTAGAAGGTGCTCACCTCCTCCTCCTTCTCAAAGGAATTGGAGAGGTCTTCCTCCTCATCCTCCTATAACTGCTGGTGCTTCAAGAAATACTTCTCAGAGATCTACATTATATACTCAAACTTATCAAAGACAACAAGGCAGATCTTCAAGATCTCAAGAAAGCAGTCAGCAGAGATATTCTTCAAGCAGCAGCAGTCAACAATAGCAACATTAGAAGCTTGACATACAACAGATAACATCTGAAATTGATAAATCTAAAAAAGATAACAGTCCAAAAAGGCCAGAATCTCCTCCAATCACCTTTGTGGATCCTGAACAAGATACAACTGTAAGAATGGCCAGATTTCAAGAGCTAGTTGGACTTTCCTTGATTAACAAAGCTAAAGCTGAAGGCAGAGATCCTTCTCAGTACTCTACCATGTCTTTCTACAGAAAATAAGAACTAAAAAGGTATGACAAGGCTAATAAGTTTTTCAATGTAGATGCTTATATGAACCTACATCCAGAGGCTGTAGTTTCAAGAGCCACTTCTATCAATATTATTGGAGCAGCAGACATGACTCTGTCAAAAAGAGAAGCTGCCAATCCCAAAAGAGAAATCAAATTCAGACAGCCCCCTGATAGTTTTGAAAAAGCTGATAAAGGAAAGGCCAATAAGAACAAATGATTATTTTGTTTAGTTTTATTTCTGAACTCTATTTGTTTAAACTGTCACAAAGCTACTGTCATGTACATATCTGCTAGATGTTTCAAATTTTCTGGCAGATATATTTATTTTGCTTTGTGATTATTTTTCCTTTTTGCTTGTATTACTGACCTAACCTAAATAAGGGGAGATTGTTGGATCCCTAGTTGGATTTGGGCTAGGTTTGCAAATTAGGTTAAGTTTGACCCATATTATATAGCAGGGTCAAGTGTTGAGTCTTAGAGTTTAGGCTAGTCATTAGGTTTAACATTCGTGGACCAGCTAGCAGAAGACTTCAGGAGACTCAAGACTTAGAAGAAATTCAAGTTCAAAAATTATCAGTTCGAAATTCTTCGAACTCAGCTCGATGATCGTCGATCGCAGATCGACGAACTCAGAAATAATTCTCTGAGTTGAGCTCGATGATATTCCATCTCAGATCGACGAATTCCCGAGTCGCCGCTTTCTCCGTTATCTTTGATAGATGCTTAAAAAAAAAATATTATTCATGTAAAACCTGTTCGATTTAGATCGGGAAAATCGTACAGCTTTATATGCATTCGGAAAAAGCTGACATAGATGCTTTGACTATGTCTCCTTAACTCGACTCTTTTGCTTGGAATTCAACTTCAACAATTTATGTTCTCTGAACTCAGCTCGACGATGACAGATTCTCTGTTTGACGAACTTGGACCGTATAATTGGCAAGACATTTTGAGAATGTAGTTCGCTGAGCGCAAGTCGACGAACAGGATTTCTCAGCTCGACAAACTTGGATCTTCGTTCGACGAAATCTGTTCAGAGCTCGATGATTTCTATCCAGCGCCAGACTTAGAGTTTTTCCCTCATTTCTGTCCTTATTCCATATATTATTTAGCAGTGATTTCCTGAGTAATTAATGCATATATTCTCTTAAATATAGCCGTTATTGGCAGCATTAATTATGTTCTTCATCAGCGTTAATTACTTACTTAATTTATTGGGAAAGTTGGGGAAACTCATTAAAGTCAATATTCTCCAGCCGCTTTTCATTCTCCAGGCAATCAGCAATCAATGTAGAAAATTGGAGTGGATGTCAGGAAAAACCTATACTAAAAAGGGTAAGGAGGTAGAGTCAACCGCAACCCATCAAGCTCCAGCTTAATCGAGAGTCTATAACCTTGGCCAGTAGGAGGCCAACAAGCAAGGAGACATGGTGACAGTGATGGCGCGGCCCCTCCTCCACCAGTTGAAGACGATGCTGTTGATGATCCGGTTGCTAAGGCCATACGACTCAAGGACGTGAGGCGGCATGATGACGCTAACGGACGGCTACGCTACAACCTCCGCCCGTGCCGTGCTACCGCCACGGCAACACCTTAGTTTTATTTATTCCCTTTTCGTGCACTTTATTTTATAATTGGAATATAAAATTATCCTATGCTTATGTGATAATTTTATATTCATTGCATGTGTTGTTGTATTTTCAATTTGAACTATTTTAGTTTTGGTGTGCAATTAGCCATTCAGATGGATGAGATTAAATCTCCATCATGAAGGGCTAAGGCTTATTTGTAACTCCTATTAGCCATTCGGATGGATGAGATTAAATCTCCATCATGAAGGGCTAAGGCTTATTTGTAACTCCTATTTAAAGGAGGCTATCATGAAGAGTTAAAGCAATTGGAAAAGAAACCTAAAAAAACCCCCTTATGGAAATTTCGGCCACCATGGAGAAGTCCATAGCCGCCCCCCTCCCCTTTGGTGTGAAGCCAAGCCTTGCCTCCTCCATCCCCGTTGGGTGCGACTCTGGCGTGGCTTCCTTCGGTGCGACTCCTTGGAAGAAGGTTGCAAACCATTTGGTGCGACGCCGGTGGATCCGTGGAGAGAGTGATTCTCCCACAGTTATCTCGTGTGAACGTTTCCGGTTGGGTAATCTCTTTCCCCTCCCTTGTGTGATTTCTTCTCTTTAGTTGTGGTGGATTTCGCTCATCGTTTTCTCCTGATCTTTAATTTAATCGTTGCAAGTTTTGAATCGAAATCGCCGTTGCAAGGCTTTTATTTTCGGATCGGGTGGATCCTATTTGCTTGAGCGGATCTTGGCCTATAGCCTTGGTCTTGCTCTCAAAAAGGAGTGGCAACCTTTGTGTTTTCTTGGGGAATAATCCGACTCAAATTTCCGATCGTTGTTTTCGAGTCGACCATTCCTCCTTTGTTGTTTGTGCTGCATTTTGTGACGAGGAAATATTGTGGGCGATAGGTGCTGTGTAGGTGCGGTAGATCTACGACGTGTTGTGCGTAGGGTGAGCGTTAGCTTCGCGGAGATCTCTGATCCGACATCCCTACACCAATTTGGTATCAGAGGGAGGTTGTTTCAACTTTCACGTTGCAAACATCCTCTCTGCGTTCCTTGTTGGAGATCGGATCGTTAGAAAATCAAAAAAATTATTTTCTGTGGTCTGCCAATAGCGGGCTGAAATCGTTATTTTTCGGCAAAATTTCAAAAAAAAAATTTTTTAACGATCTACGTGTTATTCTCTTTGGGAATATATAAAAATATCTTATTTTTAATATAGCTACAGCCCTAGGAAAATTCATCTTGCCCGGGGCCTCCCAAACCTGAATGCGCACAAGGCTAGGAACGGAGTACGCAACCCCGTCTACGTCTAGTATGGCTGCGAACGAGCATGGTGATCCCAACACCGCGGCTATAGAGGGTCTTCGTGCTGAAATGGCTGAGCTTAGGAACGTCTTAGCCCAGATCCTACAAAACCAAGCTAGGCCACCCCCGCCACCCGTTAATGTTGACCGGCCCAACCGGCACCAACATAACTTTGATTCAGATTCTGATGTGGACTCCCCACGGGTGCCCCCTAGGGGACACCGCCCCGAGCGAGACTTTGACATTACTAGGGCCATTAAGATAAATGCCCCCACGTATGATGGCATGGGAGACCCCCAAATCTTCCTTAACTGGACTGTGGATATGAAGTGTTACTTCGAGTGGCACAACCTGACGGATCCCCAAAAGGTCCAAGTTGCCCGGATGAAGTTAACAGGTCGCGCAAAGACGTTCTGGCTGAATGAGGAGCGAAGATTAGGAACCGGACACGGAGCCCCCCTTATAGGTTGGCCGGTAATGAAGAACCTGTTGACCGATCAGTACGTTCCCGCGTACCATCGGACACAGATGTTCGATGAGCTTGCCACTCTGCGTCAGGGCTCAAGCTCGGTAGCTGAATATATGGGTGAACTTAAGGACCGAATGGTGCGATGTGACCTTAGGGAGATTCCCGAAGTCACTTTATCTAGATTTCGAAAGGGCCTTAACCCCGATATCCAAAGGAAGCTCTTGCGATATGGGCATACAGACTTGAACAAGACTTTCAATGCCGCCTTGGACATTGAAAAACACCTAGCCTCTAAGGCTCACTCCCGTTACGCTCATGCGAAGAACAAGTCCACCACTGGGGCATCTTCTTCCACATATCCTGATAAGGGAAAGTTTAAATCTACCGAGTCGAAGTCAATCGTGATCACCGCTAGGAACTCCAAGAACCCTGCGAGTGAGTGTGTCCCTATCGGGAAGGTTAGCAAGGCTAACACCACTTGTTACTCTTGCAGCATTCAAGGCCACTATGCCTACGAATGCCCAACAAAGACAAAAACACAAGCCTTATTAGAGCCAACTACCGACCCTGACGATTACATGTACGAGGCCGCAGAGGAGAGTGACCCCGAAGGAGTCCCTAGTGACTTAGAGGACGATCACCCCCTTATGGTGATGCGTTGTATTTTGACCACTCCTCGTCCATTAGATGATTGGAAGAGGACGAGCATATTTTCTCTGATTTTTAAGAGTGGCGAGAAGCTTTGCAAGCTGATTATTGATAGTGGTAGCTGCGTGAATGTCATATCTGAGAACGCCGTAGCACGTATGTCCTTGGTCACGGAACCACACCCGACCCCATATCAGGTCGCTTGGATCAACAAGCTCTCTGTACCCGTTACCAAGCGATGCCTGGTCCCACTCTCATTCAAATCCTATATTGATGAGGTGTGGTGTGATGTCCTTCCGATGGACGCTTGTCATGTGTTGCTAGGCCGCCATTGGCTATACGACCGTGATGTTACACATTTTGGTAGAGCCAACACTTATGAATTCAAATTCAATGGCAAAACCATCACTTTGAGGCCGACCATCCCAAAGGAGCCCGTAGTCTTGGCTAAGGACACCACTATTCCGGTAGAACGGAAAACGTTGAATCTAGTTGGTGGGAAAGAGTTTGAGAGGGATCCGTTCTTTGATGGTGTCATGTATGCGCTAGTCCTCTTAAGTGCGAAGCCCGATTCTAGCATTTTTGGATGAGCTACCTAGTGAGTTACGGGTACTATTGGAGGAGTATAGGGACGTGTACCCGGATGAGTTGCCGTCCACGTTACCCCCGCTTAGGAATATCCAGCATGCGATAGATCTCATCCCGGGGTCTTCCTTGCCAAATCAGCCCCATTACCGACTCCACCCCGCAGCTCACCTGGAGTTGTAGTCTCAGATAGAGGGCTTGCTAGCGAAGGGTTTTATTAGGCCTAGTATGAGTCCATGTGCTGTACTAGCCCTACTTGCCCCCAAGAAGGATGGTACATGGAGGATGTGCGTTGATAGCCGGGCTATCAACAAAATCACCATCAAGTATAGGTTTTCAAAGATGGCTTATTTCATCCCGTTCAGTAGGACGAATGATGCGTCTCACGTCGCTAAACTTTATTTTAAAGAAGTCGTTAGTCACCGTGGAGTGCCAAAGACCATAGTATCGGATAGGGATGTAAAATTCACTAGTTATTTTTGGAAGACTCTTTGGATATTAATGGGAACGAGATTATTGTTTTCCTCTGCCTATCATCCCCAAACTGATGGGCAGACGGAAGTGGTTAATCGGAGCTTAGGTAATTTGTTACGATGCCTTGTGAGTGATCACAAGAGCACTTGGGATCTTCTCCTTCCCCATGCCCAATTAGCCTACAATAATTCCAAGAATCGGTCTACGGGTCTGTCTCCAAATGAGATTGTCCACGGGTATATGGCTCCTGTGCCGCTTGACTTGGTGTTGTTGCCCCCAACGTATAAGGAAAGTCAGTTTGCACAATCCTTTGCCCAGCACATCCATGATTTACACGCACGTATACGGGACACCTTGACTACGCAATACGACTCTTATCAAGCGCACACTAATTTACATAGGAGAGTATCAAACTTCAAAATTGGCGATCTAGTTTTAGTCCGTTTGGTTCCCGAACGCTTGCCAACTGGCACCGTTAAAAAGTTAGCACCAAAGCGCGCCGGCCCTTTTTGGATTATTAAAAAGCTAGGTGACAACGCTTTCGTTTTGGACTTGCCTACTGATTGGGGTATCTCCCCCATTTTTAATGTTTCGGATTTAACGATGTTTGTGTCACCACCACAAGTGTTGATTTCTTTGTCGTCGTCTTCTCCCACTAAAAATTCTCATGGGTTGGGGAGTGGTAGTACGGATGATCTCTCTCTTTCGGTCCCCACAGGTATATCATCGGATGGTAAGTTGCCTTCTTTCCTGCCT
Organism: Platanthera guangdongensis; assembly: GCA_039583875.1. NCBI lineage: Eukaryota > Viridiplantae > Streptophyta > Magnoliopsida > Asparagales > Orchidaceae > Platanthera > Platanthera guangdongensis. Next base: position 121,673,293 of record CM077164.1, read on the forward strand.
ACTGCTAATATGTTCCCCAGGTTTCCACGGACGTTCTCCACTCCAGAGATGATACTTGATGCTGAGCCTGTTACCACTGCTGATGGCGACACCCACCGCTTTCTCATCCGTTGGCGTGATCGGCCCCCTTCGGATGACTCTTGGGTTCTCGAGACGGAGCTGCAGAGTTTGGATGCCGCTCTCCTTCACCGCTATCGCTTGGACCACGCAACGGAGATGCGTGCATTTGAGCGGGGGAGGATTGATGGCGCGGCCCCTCCTCCACCAGTTGAAGACGATGCTGATGATGATGTTGATGATCCGGTTGCTAAGGCCATACGACTCAAGGACGTGAGGCAGCACGATGACGCTAACGGACAGCTACGCTACAACCTCCGCCCGCGCCGTGTTACCGCCACGGCAACGCCTTAGTTTTATTTATTTCCTTTTCGTGCACTTTATTTTATAATTGGAATATAAAATTATCCTATACTTATGTGATAATTTTATATTCATTGCATGTGTTGTTGTATTTTCAATTTGAACTATTTTAGTTTTGGTGTGCAATTAGCCATTCAGATGGATGAGATTAAATCTCCATCATGAAGGGCTAAGGCTTATTTGTAACTCCTATTAGCCATTCGGATAGATGAGATTAAATCTCCATCATGAAGGGCTAAGGCTTATTTGTAACTCCTATTTAAAGGAGGCTATCATGAAGAGTTAAAGCAATTGGAAAAGAAACCTAAAAAAACCCCTTGTGGAAATTTCGGCCACCATGGAGAAGTCCATAGCCGCCCCCTCCCCTTTGGTGTGAAGCCAAGCCTTGCCTCCTCCATCCCCGTTCGGTGCGACTCCAGCGTGGCTTCCTTCGGTGCGACTCCTTGGAAGAAGGTTGCAAACCATTCGGTGCGACGCCGGTGGATCCGTGGAGAGAGTGATTCTCCCACAGTTATCTCGTGTGAACGTTTCCGGTTGGGTAATCTCTTTCCCCTCCCTTGTGTGATTTCTTCTCTTTAGTTGTGGTGGATTTCGCTCATCGTTTTCTCCTGATCTTTAATTTAATCGCTGCAAGTTTTGAATCGAAATCGCCGTTGCAAGGCTTTTATTTCCGGATCGGGTGGATCCTATTTGCTTGAGCGGATCTTGGCCTATAGCCTTGGTCTTGCTCTCAAAAAGGAGTGGCAACCTTTGTGTTTTCTTGGGGAATAATCCGACTCAAATTTCCGATCGTTGTTTTCGAGTCGACCATTCCTCCTTTGTTGTTTGTGCTGCATTTTGTGACGAGGAAATATTGTGGGCGATAGGTGCTGTGTAGGTGCGGTAGATCTACGACGTGTTGTGCGTAGGGAGAGCGTTAGCTTCGCGGAGATCTCTGATCCGACATCCCTACACCAGACAGGTATGTGCTAGAGTTTAGCATTAGTGTTTTCCATACCGTACGTCTTATGATCTGGTTGTTTGATTGCAATGTTTTATGGTTCATTATGATTTTGGACGTTCCGGCTCGAGAGATGTTCAATACAGGGGCTTTACACTCCTTCCTATTTGAGATTCTCATGTCTCATAACGGTGTACCTACTTCAGTGGCGATAGGTAAGTTGGATGCGTTGTTACCGAACTTGTTAACCCAGAAATCGGCGATCCTTCCCAAGGTGGCCAGCTGGCTAGTCGCGACCCTTAGTTTCTCCCTTTCGATCGCGACAAGTCCCCGCGTATGCGGACAGTTTTCCCTATCCGCCTAGGTTTCCTAGCAACCACGTGCCATGCGGGACGGCGGGCTGTTCCCATGGCTCACCCTCGCGGGACATGCGGTTAGGTCCGCTAATCGTGCAGTGCTTTTCCTTGCAGGAGTTCGCCAACAGCACCACCGGGAGCGACCTCCTAATCAGCCCAAGGAGCGGCAGTCTCCTGCCGCCATCCGTCGGGGTCGCCCACCCGGGGCGACCTCCCTGCTGCCCGAGAGGCGGCGGCCTCCTGCCGCCGTCCGTCGAGGCCGCCCACCCGGGGCGGCCTCTGCCCGCCAGCCGGGCGGACTCCCCCTGGAGTCCGCCCAGGCCGCCCGCAAGGGGGCGGCCAGGCCAGCCGGGCGGACTCCCCCTGGAGTCCTCCCAGGCCGTCCGCAAGGGGCGGCCAGGCACGCCAGGCGGACTCCCCCTGGAGTCCGCCCAGGCCGCCCGCTAGGGGGCGGCCCCGGCGACCAGCCGGGCGGACTCCCCCTGGAGTCCGCCCAGGCCGCCCGCAAGGGGGCGGCCAGGCCAGCCGGGCGGACTCCCCCTGGAGTCCGCCCAGGCCGCCCGCAAGGGGGCGGCCAGGCCCGCCGGGCGGACTCCCCCTGGAGTCCGCCCAGGCCGCCCGCTAGGGGGCGGCCCCGGCGACCAGTCGGGCGGACTCCCCCTGGAGTCCTCCCAGGCCGCCCGCAAGGGGGCGGCCAGGCCCGCCGGGCGGACTCCCCCTGGAGTCCGCCCAGGCCGCCCGCTAGGGGGCGGCCCCGGCGTCCCGCCGGGCGGACTCCCCCTGGAGTCCGCCCGGGTCGCCCGCTAGGGGGCGACCTCCAGTTCTCTGCAGGAGGATCCGCTTGCTTCATCAGTCAAGGTGGCAGACGCAAAATCTCAGTCCGCGGAGTCCACGCAGGTCGTCATGCTGATGTCACTGGGCCCCGCTTCTTCAAGAGCTTCCCTGGGCCTATAAATACCCCCTGAAGCCTCTCATTCAGGGATCCTGTGGGTGAAGACAAGTCTTGCCAGCTGCCCCTGCGGACTCCGTTTTCTTGTCCGTCATCACCTCTCCAGCAAGCTCTACGGACTCAGTTTCCTGTCCGCGCAGTCCTCCACAGCTCTTTAGCAGCTTTCCAGCAGACTCTGCAGACTCAGTTTCCCAGTCCTCCAGCAGCTAGCAGACTATTTTACTTAGTCTCTGGCAGATTCTCTCTTCTGCTTTCTGGCATTTTCTTCTCTCTTAGCCGCCAGCTTCTCCTTGTACCCTTTTTATTGATTTGTTGTAAAGGTGTACTTGTAAGCTTGTAACCTCTAGCTTTTAATAAAAGGAAAGCCCGTCGCAGGAGTGGCAATTAGGCCGCGACGGGCGAAGTGTGTTGTTGCCGCTGCTAGCGGCCCCCTCTTCTCTCCTCTGCTCAGCAAGCCTTGCTCCTCTGCTCAGCAAGCCTTGCTCCTCTGCTCACAAAGCCTTGCCCTCAGCTCAGCTCAGCTCTCCCCGGCTTTCAACCTGCAAGTGCAACCGTTGCGATTACTGTCTGCTCGACCGTTCCCGGTCTCCCTCCTCTTCCCCTCTTGATCAACCCTCTCTGTTGATCAAGGCTCGCCTCTTCTCTCAAGCCTCTCCCTACCTCCGCAACCTTCTCCTTCCTCCTCACCTAGCCTGTGAGGCCCAATCACCCCCTCGGTGATAGCTGTCCCCCCGGTGCCGTTTTCGCGCATCAACATTTGGTGCGGTGAGCGTGGACCCGTACAGCTCACGCGCAAACCTTCAGATCAGAACAGGCAGTGAAAGCAACAGCTAACCATGTCAGACCATCAGTCAGCCGAGAACCATGCTCCAAGTCCCAGTGAAGATTCTCTCTGGGAAGCCTTTGAGCAGTCGCGTCGAGAGAATGCTCAACAGTTCCAAGCTATCAACAAAGTTCTTGCTGCTATAACGCAGCGATTGGACGCTCATCCAGCAGCTGCTCCAGCTGCTCCAATCAACCCAACACCAACAGCAGAGCGTTAGCAAGCTTACTCTCAAGCTTGCCCGTCGTTCTATCCCTCGTACACTCCAACCTTTCCGCAAGGGCCTGCAGCTCCTTTGCGGACTCAAGATGAAGAGTTCGCTGCTCGCCATAACTTCTTCCGGGAAGCAGCCCGGGGAAGTCCAGCTAGAGTTCTCAACTTTTAGGGAAGTCATCCCTACCCTTCAGCTCCTACCCCTGCTCCTCCTGCAGCAGCTTTTCCTTTTTATCCTCATGCTCCTTTTACAGCTGCAGCTTATGCTCCTTTCTTTCCCTATGCTGTAGGAGAGCAAGAAGAACCTTCACCATTCGCGGAGAGTGTCCGCCATGAGCCAACTCCAGCAAACTTCAGAGAGCCTCGACTACCAATATACACTGGAGATACAGATCCAGTAAAGCACCTCCAAGCTTTTGAGTCAGTCGTTGCTCTCAAGACTCTTTCAGATGTAACCAAATGCAAGCTTCTCGTTACCTCTTTTGATGGGCAAGTGAGGGACTGGTTCTATGGCCTCCGTCCTCACTCCATCGCTTCCTTCCTTGATCTTTGAAGGGAGTTTCTTCTCAGATTCTCTACGTCAACTAAGAGAAAGGGCGGTCCTGAAGCCCTCTTTGAGATCAAGAAGCGCGGAAATGAGACTTGGTCTCAGTTTGTGGATCGATTCCAAAGAGAGATTTTGGACATCGAGGTTACTGACCAAGAGATGTACCGAGTGGCTCTTATCCACGGTCTTCGTGATGGGCCTCTCAAATTTGAAGCTAGCGTCCGTGCTCCAAGGACATATCAAGAGTTAATTGCTCTGGCCAACTCATACATCCGAGGCGAAAAGAGCAATCCAGGCTTCGTCTCCAAACTTCTATCCGAGGAGGATCCCTCCTGCAAGCATCCTCCAAGGTCTCCTCGCAATCACGCCCCAACTTACTCAAGGAAGTAGAGAAGGCTTCATCGCCAGCGATACTCCTTCCCAAGCCGAGACAATGCTCAAGACTCATTGCTACCACTAGCTCCTTCTCAAACAGCAACTGTTCAACAAGAGCAAGACGATGACTTGCATGAGTCTGATCTCGACGACGTCGTGCAAGAAGTAGTCCAGATCATGAAAGATAGGGCAAACTACAAGAAGCCCTATCGGCTGACCGATCAGAGGTCTAGAAACTCAGAGCCTTATTGTGAATTCCACAAAGAGTCAGGCCATCGAACAGAAGACTGCCGAGCATTCCGCCAGCTTGTGCAAAGGATGCTCCGGCAAGGCAAGATGCATGACCTGCTTCCTAAAGAAGATCGCCCTGATCCAGCAACTTCAAGGGGCAAAGAACTTGTAGGCGCTCCTCACTCCTCAAGAGGGGTGAGCCAAGTCGAAGAATTTCCTCTCCTTGTTGTTAACAGAGAAGTCGAATGCTTCGATGCCAATGACGAGGGTGTGCTGGGGAGGATTCAATGCTAGCGATGGACTTCACAGTCCTCCAGAGATCTTTGCAACCTTCAGGGGTTATCTCAACCATTACTCTCTCTCCTTTTCAAATATTTTCATTACAACACTTCTCAGTGTTCTTTTCTTGCTTTCCAGCAAAGCTTTTATTCAGGGATCCCGTACTGACACAGTTCTCTTCTTGTGTTGCTCCTTCCTCTCTTCTCCCTCTCTTAGGATCGTTACGCCAATGAGATTTCGCCGAGTCTGAAACGTTCCCTCCGTAGTTTGTTCTCGCACTACCGCTTCGACCACACATGGCGGGAGTATACCCATGTGTGTAGTGGGAGCAGTTCAATCACGGAAATGGGCTTCAGACTTAGGATCCTAGCCAACATCTGACACAGAGTGTGTGCTAGGGGAGCCCCATGTGTTAGCTCTGTTGTGCGTCCTATAGGATACATTACGGTTAGGATGATCTTCGCTGGACAAGCAATGGCAATCAAGCGTAGCCTTGTCTCTTTGCTCATCCTTCAACTGTGGTGGCCGAAGCACTCTCCGGTATCCTCGATCCGTGCTTTCTCGGGTTCGCAACTCCACTGATCAATACACAGACAAGATAGGCCTCTTGGCGCAACCCGTCTCGTTGATCAGTGATGCTTGTACCCAAGGCGAGAGAGCGGTCCTTCTAGCGGTCCTTCTTAGGACCTTTCCCTTGCTTTCCTCTTTTGTGCCCTCCTTGAGGATGCGCGGCCAGCCCGCTTTGAGCAGGATCATGCTCGGAATGATTTTTCGGGCAAGTGATGCATAAGGCCCACGGGGAACACCTGTGGCAGCATTCAACCCTCCTTAGTCATTCCGGATATGGACCTCTTTTTCCTTTTCCCCCCTCCTTGAGGATGCGCGGCCAGCCCGCTTTGAGTAGGACTGTACTCGGGATGATTTTTCGGGCAAGTGATGCATAAGGCCCACGGGGAACACCTGTGGCAGCATTCAACCCTCTTTAGTCATTCCGGGTACAGACCTCCTTTTCTCTCTTCCCTCCTTTCACAGGTGAACAGGTTAATCCAACCTGCCAAAAGGATTTCCAGCCATGTCAACAGTTAGTGCTCGATTCATTAATCTGGACTTCATGATAATGTTCATCGGGCATTTCTCTTGCTACTTGGTCATATCGACCCTATCTCATCAACCTTCATGGGTTATCTCAAAAAGATTTTCAGCAATCACTTTGCTTATGCTCACCTCGTATACTTTGCCTGCTCAAGCTCTATCATATGGAGATTCACAGAGCTACTCATTATTCTTGCCAAAGTCTAATGGCGTCAAACATTAATCGAGTCATATCAACATTTTTGGTATGGTTCTGGTGCGGTTATCCTTGCGTCTTATTTGCTTCTAATCTCTCTCCTCACAGAGGTTAGCAAACCCTTGCAAGCCTTCTCCACAGGTGCTTGCAAGCTCCATTCATATGCAAATTGTCAGCTTCTAACTTTTCTCTTTGTAGAGAACAACAGACACCTGCAAACCTCATCCAGGTACTTGCAGTTTAAATCATTATTTTATCTCTGCTGCTTACTCTTCACTTTGCAGTGGTTAGCAGACATCTGCAAGTCATTCAGGTACTTGCAGCTTATCTCTATATACAATATCTGCCTCTAACTCTCTTCTTGCAGAAGTCACCAACACTTGCAAGCTCCATTCAGGTACTTGCAAGTTACTTTCATGTACTATGCATACTCTTAACTCTTCTCTCGCAGAGACCACCAAAGATTTGCAAGTTCCTTCCAGGTACTTGTAACTCATTTTTTCTGTCCTTGTATACGCTTTTCCCTTCTCTTTTTGCAGAGAATGACAGGTGCTTGCAAGCCTCTATCAGGTACTTGCAAGTTATTATGCCTTTCTGTTTTCCCTCACTATTGTTTTGCAGAACTTTACAGGAGAAGCGCCTTCTTCGTTTTGCAAAATCAAACTCAGGTACACACTCGATGTACCACTCATACGTGCTTACCCTTAATTGTCCTCTTGCAGGAAAATAAAACAGGAAACACCAAGCTTGTAAGGAGAGTCTTCAGGTTCTATCTCTCCTTGCTCCTCTTCTTCCGTTGGGGTGGATCACGATTTTCGTGGGTCTCCAACTTTTTTGAAGTTCTTTTCGGAACTTGAAAAGTGCGGGGATTATGTTAACCCAGAAATCGGCGATCCTTCCCAAGGTGGCCAGCTGGCTAGTCGCGACCCTTAGGTTCTCCCTTTCGATCGCGACAACTCCCCGCGTATGCGGACATTTTTCCCTGTCCGCCTAGGTTTCCTAGCAACCGCGTGCCCTGCGGGACGGCAGGCTGTTCCCATGGCTCACCCTCGCGGGACATGCGGTTAGGTCCGCTAATCGTGCATTGCTTTTCCTTGCAGGAGTTCGCCAACAGCACCACCGGGAGCGACCTCCTAATCAGCCCAAGGAGCGGCAGTCTCCTGCCGCCATCCGTCGGGGTCGCCGACCAGGGGCGACCTCCCTGCTGCCCGAGAGGCGGCGGCCTCCTGCCGCCATCCGTCGAGGCCGCCCACCCGGGGCGGCCTCTGCCCGCCAGCCGGGCGGACTCCCCCTGGAGTCCGCCCAGGCCGCCTGCAAGGGGGCGGCCAGGCCAGCCGGGCGGACTCCCCCTGGAGTCCGCCCCGGCCGCCCGCAAGGGGGCGGCCAGGCCCGCCGGGCGGACTCCCCCTGGAGTCCGCCCAGGCCGCCCGCTAGGGGGTGGCCCCGGCGACCAGCCGGGCGGACTCCCCCTGGAGTCCGCCCAGGCCGCCCGCAAGGGTGCGGCCAGGCCAGCCGGGCGGACTCCCCCTGGAGTCCGCCCAGGCCGCCCGCAAGGGGGCGGCCAGGCCCGCCGGGCGGACTCCCCCTGGAGTCCGCCCAGGCCGCCCTCTAGGGGGCGGCCCCGGCGACCAGCCGGGCGGACTCCCCCTGGAGTCCGCCCAGGCCGCCCGCAAGGGGGCGGCCAGGCCCACCGGGCGGACTCCCCCTGGAGTCCGCCCAGGCCACCCGCTAGGGGGCGGCCCCGGCGTCCCGCCGGGCGGACTCCCCCTGGAGTCCGCCCAGGTCGCCCGCTAGGGGGCGACCTCCAGTTCTCTACAGGAGGATCCGCTTGCTTCATCAGTCAAGGTGGCGGACGCAAAATCTCAGTCCGCAGAGTCCGCGCAGGTCGTCATGCTGATGTCACTGGGCCCCGCTTCTTCAAGAACTTCCCTGGGCCTATAAATACCCCCTGAAGCCTCTCATTCAGGGATCCTGGGGGTGGAGACAAGTCTTGCCAGCTGCCCCTGCGGACTCCGTTTTCCAGTCCGTCATCACCTCTCCAGCAAGCTCTGCGGACTCAGTTTCCTGTCCGCGCAGTCCTCCACAGCTCTTCAGCAGCTTTCCAGCAGACTCTGCAGACTCAGTTTCCCAGTCCTCCAGCAGCTAGCAGACTATTTTACTTAGTCTCTGGCAGCTTCTCTCTTCTGCTTTCTGGCATTTTCTTCTCTCTTAGCCGCCAGCTTCTCCTTGTACCCCTTTTATTGATTTGTTGTAAAGGTGTACTTGTAAGCTTGTAACCTCTACCTTTTAATAAAATGAAAGCCCGTCGCAGGAGTGGCATTTAGGCCACGACGGGCGAAGTGTGTTGTTGCCGCTGCTAGCGGCCCCCTCTTCTCTCCTCTGCTCAGCAAGCCTTGCTCCTCTGCTCAGCAAGCCTTGCTCCTCTGCTCAGCAAGCCTTGCTCCTCTGCTCACAAAGCCTTGCCCTCAGCTCAGCTCAGCTCTCCTCGGCTTTCAACCTGCAAGTGCAACCGTTGTGATTACTGTCTGCTCGACCGTTCCCGGTCTCCCTCCTCTTCCCCTCTTGATCAACCCTCTCTGTTGATCAAGTCTCGCCTCTTCTCTCAAGCCTCTCCCTACCTCCGCAACCTTCTCCTTCCTCCTCACCTAGCCTGTGAGGCCCAATCACCCCCTCGGTGATAGCTGTCCCCCCGGTGCCGTTTTCGCGCATCAGCAGAACTGGTGTTCGATGTGCGCAAAACGGGTTTGTTGCTTGAGAGTGCGATTAGGAAGTCAAGCCTTTGACGTGGAAGCATCTATTCTGACTAGTGGAGTTTGACGTAATCAGTGGCATGGACTAACTCTCGGTGTAGTGTGCTTATATTATTTTACAACTCAAAGGAGTCGGACTAGGACAAAACACCTAGCTCTAGACTAAGTTAAAAGTACATTAGTATGTGGTGCCAGGTGCCAAACCAATGTCACGGTCTCCTTACCGCTTAGCACTGAGGGAAATGGAAGAGTTGAATGGATAACTTCAGGAATTGATAGAGCAGGGGTTATGTGTGTCCATGTTTGTCGCCTTTGAGCGCGCCAGTTCTCTTTGTTAAGAAAAAATACGGAAGCTTATGAGTATGCATTGATTACCAAAAGTTGAATAAGCTAACAAAAAAGAATAAGTATCTGATCCCAAGGATTGATGATCAGTTCGACCAGCTGGTGGGGTCGACTGTGTACTCAAAGTTGGATCTGAAATCCGGATACTATTATCTGCGGATGAGGGAAAGTGACATTCCCAAGACGACATTCAGCACACGATATGGGCATTATGAGTTCACTGTCATGCTGGTTGTGCTGACGAATGCTCCATCCATGCTTATGGATGTGATGAATAGAACGTTCAGAGAATACTTGGACAAGTTCGTGATAGTCTTTATTGACAATATACTGGTGTACTCGCAGTGCGAGGAGGATTATTTGAAGCACCTGCATGTGGTGTTGGAGACATTGTGGAGGAACCAACTTTACTCCAAGTTCTCCAAATGCAAATTTTGGTTGTCCTCGGTAGCATTCCTTGGTCACGTGGTTAGTGGTGAAGGTATTGTGGTAGATCCGGCATAGATAGTTGCTATACGAGTGTGGCCTGTGTTGTCAACGGTGGCGGAGGTCCGAAGTTTTCTGGGGCATGCCGACTATTACAGGTGCTTCATGGAGAACTTATCACAGATATCATTGCCCCTCACTACTCTGACAAGGAGGGATCAGAAGTTCGTTTGGTCGCCTAAATGCGCACAAGCATTCAAAGAACTAAAGTGAGCTTGACCACGACACCTGTTTTATGTTTGCCTTGTGGTTCTTAAGTCTTTGAGGTTTACACTGGCACCTCTAGGTCTGGGTTAGGTTGTGTTCTGCTTCAACACCAGTCGGTGATAGCCTATGGATCACGTCAGTTAAAGGTGCATGAGAGGAACTACCCGGTACATGACTTGGAGTTGGCAGCTATGGTATTCGCTCTCAAGCTTTGGAGGTATTACCTGTACGGAGTAAAGGTCGACATTTATTCAGATCACAAGAGTCTGAAATATCTGATTGAGCAGAAGGACCTTATCATCTGCCAGCATAGGTGGATGGTGTTCCTAGGGGACTACACCTACAAGATTCATTATATTCCCGGGAATGGGAATGTTGTGGCAGATGCTATGAGTCGTAGAATTCCTATGCAGGCCAACTGGTTGCAGATGCATGCCGAGCAACTCATTCGCGATTTGGAGGCTTTGGAGATCTCGTGTGTTGACAAGGGATCTAGTGATAATGCATGTTTAAGTTGGTCAGAGGTTCTATACGACCTCGCGGACAGGATTCAACAGTCCTTGTAGTTAGACGTAAGCTTGAAACGTCGATTTGCAAAGTCTATGGATGGGTCAAATGACCAGTTTTATGTTGATGACGACCTTGTATGGAAAGGTGGTCGGTTGTGCGTCCCTAATGTTGGGCAATTATGAGAAGAATTGATGTACGGGGTGAATTTTACCAAGTACTGAATTCACCCTGGGAGCACAAAGATGTTCAAAGACATGAAGAGGCTTTTCTGGTGGCCAGGTATGAAGAAAGACATAGCACTATACATGGCGAAGTGTCAGATTTGTTCCTTGTTGAAGGCCGAATGCCAAAATCCTGGTGGATTTCTAAAGTCCTTGACTATACTGGAGTGGAAGTTTGATGATATCTATATGGATTTCGTGCACGGTTTGCCGAGATCGCACAAGGGGAACGATGCCATTTGGGTGATTGTTGATCGTTTAACGAAGGTGTCACATTTTATACCCAATAGAAAGGATGATTTCGTGGAGAAGCTGGCGAAGCTTTATGCGGATAATATAGTCCGTTTGCATGGTATACCCCGGAGCATCGTTAGTGACCGTGATGGTCGGTTCACATCTAACGATTGGAGGCTCATTCATCAGTTGTTGGGTACCAAGCTGAACTTCAGCACAACTTTTCAACCACAGACAGATGAGCAAACTGAAAGGGTGGACAGGACGATGGAAGATATGCTTCGTATGTGTGTATTGGATTATGGTAAAAGGTGGGAGAACCATCTTTACATGATTGTGTTTGCATACAATAACAGCTACCAAGCTAGTATTCAGATGGCGCCTTTTGAGGCTCTATACGGAAGGAGGTGTCGTACAATTTAGGATTGGGTAGAAACGGGTGAGTCAAAGCTTTATAAGCGAAGAGAGGTTGACGATGCTACGTCAGCGATACGGTTGATTCGGGAACGTCTACTGAATGCTCAAGATATATATGTCAAGTGCTACAATGCCAAGCATCGGAATATGGAGTTTACGGTGGCCGACTGAGTATACTTCAAGATAAAGTCGTTTAAAGGCGTATCAAGGATTCGACGCTTAAAGAGGCTTAGGCAGAGGTATGTTGGGCCTTTTGAGATCTTGGAGTGAGTTGGTGAAGCCACCTATTGGTCGGATCTTTTGGTAGAGCTGAGGGGATTGCATGATGTATTTCACATTTCGGTCCAACGCAAAGTCATGAAAGAAGCAGGGCAGGTGGTTGTTGCGGATCAAGTTTCAGTCGATAGTGAGCTAACAACGAAAGTTAGACCCATTCGGATCGAGTATACAGAGGTCAAACAATTGCGAAACAAAGCTATCAGGATGGTCAAGGTCTGATGGGATAATTATGGTCGTGAGGAGCTTTCGTGGTAGCGAGAGAAGATCATGCTTGAGGAGTATCCCGAGCTTTTCTACTCAGGTACCATTTAACTTTGTGTACATTTCCATTCTGTAATTTATCGATGAAATTCATTTAAGGGGGGAGAATTGTAATGCCCCAAAACTCGAATATGAATGGGTAGTGTTTTTGAGAGCTTTGGAGCAATTATGTTTTTTACACGGCCTGTGACACGGGTTTGTCCAGAGCCGTGTCCTTTTCTGGAATTGGCTGAGTTTTATCGAGTGTTGAACACGGTCTGGTACACGGGCGGGTCCAAGTAGGAGACGGGCGTGTCCAGGGCGGACACGGGCATGTACAAAGTCTTGTCCTGCTTTGTATTTGCCGGGCTTTGTCGAGTGAGCAACACGCCCTAGGACACGGGCGTGTACAGGTCGGACACGGGCCTGTCCAAAGATGTGTCCTATTCGGACGTGATGGTTTCTGTGTTGATTGAGGCACACGGACTGTGACACAGGTGTGTCCAGGGTTGACACGGGCGTATACATGGTTAACACGGTTGTGTCCGAGACCACGTCCTGATTCGGAGATCGACGAATTGTTGTACGAAAGTGAGACACGGCCTATGATACAGGCGTGTGACACGGGCGTGTCACAAGCCGTGTGCGGACCCATGAAGATGATTTTAAGGGTAAATCAGGGCCTTTCATTTTATTTAAGAGTGATCAGAGTCCCAGAATCCTTCATGTTGGAATATAGCCAGGAAATGAGGGTTTATGCCTCATTCCATTTGGCCATTTCTCTGTCTAAGAGTGAGAGAGAGGGGAGAGCAAAGGGAGAATAAGGAGGAGGATTCCGGCCACTGTTGGAGCTTCGAAGCTCAAAATCGCGAGCCGAGTCCAGATCTGCGGAGGCGAGTCTGTTGCGGTGCTTTTCATCGTGCTAGTTTTCCATGGCGCCGAAGCTAACCTCTAGGGTAACGATCCTCTACCTGGACATGTGAAGTCCTCTTCCTTTTTGCATAGGAAACTCTCTCCCACGAGTGGGCGGTGAGTGTGAGATATTCCTTTGGGTAGATATGGTTTACCGCCGTAATATTGTATATAGAGTCCGAAATCTAAGTACAAGCATAGGCATGGTGTATGAAGCCTATCTGGACATGTTGGTCTGGATCAGTAATGTTTTAATTATGCACGTATTGCCATTGAAGACACTGTGTCGTTTTGTTTTTCGGGTTTATCCGCGGTAGATTACAGTAGAGAGCCTTGGGCACTAACCCCAAGGAGCACCCGAAAAACTGGGCAGAAACATATTTCTGCCTGGCACTGCGCGGCGTTAGTAATATCATTGATGGTAGCTCTGTTATTGTGAGGCCTGTCTCATTGAGACTTGGGGGCCATTGTTGTGAGGATGTGTGCTCTGGGAGCCCAGTTTGTTTGGTCTGTGAGCCAACCGTGTGCGTAACCGGGTTATGTACTATTATATGATCGATTTGGGACTCGGGGAAGCTTGACCCGCACCTATGGCTTAAATTGACGTGGCGGTGTGAGCAACGGGTTGAGTGGAACCATACCTGCTCCATGTGGTTTGGTTAAAGAGACCTAAGGTACATGGCACTTACCGTTGGCATAGACGGCGAGTCTTAGGTTTCGGCCTAAAAGACTAAAATTCTCACGATGTTGCCGTCCCGGGGGCGGTGGTGGACCGGGTTCACCGAGAATGTGCCCTGAGAGAACAGTGTGTGTGGTCATGCGTGCCTACGTCTGTGGTGAAGTGTACTTAAATTGTACTTTCACAATCATATTTGATTATACTAATGAAATGCAGGGAAGGAGCACCGCCGCACCGATTAAGGGGCGGGGTCGTTATAATTTGGTCAGCTTTAGCTCACCGTTGCCTTGTTTTGCCACCATTCGGTGGATTGTTTGGATGGAGGAACAGGCAAGCCTAGTGGCAAGTAGCGGGCTGAATCCCTTGATGCTGTGCTGGACCTTAAAGGCAAATGCGAAGTGTTTTATTTTATACTATCATTTATGCCTGGCCTGCGAGCCGAAGTATGTAAGACACTATTATTAATCAAACTAATGTAAGGCCATAAGGCCAATGTATTGGTGTATGTTATTTCATTCCTATTCTGGCTGTAGTGGACATTCATGTGTTATGTATGGGTTCTTATAACGTTTTTAAAAGCTTTCGCTAGAATGCTTTGAGTTAGGATGCGTATTCCTATGCTGTTAATTTGATATTCTTATGTAATTCTGCTAACCGTCTGTGGAATATGGCGACCTTTGTTATATTCAATGTGACGGACGGGGGTGTTACACAGAAGGGGCACCTGAAGACTTCATGCCCCCAGGCTCAGACTCCACTGCAGCCTGCTCCGCTCCGAGCTCTGCTGCCGCCACCGAACCTGGATAATGGAAAAGGGAAGCTGAATGTGGTGACCAGGGAGGAAGCTCAAACCTCTACGTAAGTTATATCATGTTATCCATAGTTTAATTTATCTTTATTATTTCTCATTGTTGCCCTAGTTATCATTAGTTTAGTTATGTATGCTACAGTTTTAGTGGAGTTTAAGATGCAGAATAGGTGTGCACGTGTTCTTCTCGATTCGGGTGCCACCCATTCCTTTGTGACCCAGAGGTTTGTTGATAAACATCGTCTGCATATGAATCAATTAGGAGACTCCTTCAACGTCAAGCTTCCCTTCGGTGATTCAGTGATATCTAATCAAGGAGTTCTGAGACCTCGAGACAGGTACTCGTCCTATTGCCAAAGCACCGTACCATATGGCTCTGTATTAGTTGGATGAGTTGCGTACTCAGCTCGACGAGTTACTGAGGTGTGGTTTTATTAGACCAAGTTCTTCTCCGTAGGGTGCTCCTATTTTGTTCGTAAAAAAGAAAGATGGATCGATGAGGCTTTGCATCGATTATAGAGAATTGAACAAGGTGACCATTAAAAATAAATATCTCTTGTCAAGGATCAATGATCTGTTCGATCAGTTGCGTGGTAGTTCAATATTTTCAAATATTGATCTTTGTTCAGGTTACCACCAGTTGAGAAATCGTAAGGTAGATATTCCACGAACCGTTTTTCGTTCGCGACATGGACATTTTGAGTTTTTGGTGATGTCTTTCGATTTGACCAATGAACCCTTTGCTTTCATGGATTTGATGAATAAGGTGTTTAAGGACTTCTTGGACCGATTTGTTATTGTGTTCATAGATGATGTCTTTGTGTATTCCTGCAATGTTGTTGAGCATACTAAGCATTTGCGTTTGGTTTTGTCGACGCTGAGGGAGCATAAGTTTTATGTGAAATTGTGCAAGTGAGCGTTCTGGCTACCTCAGGTGTCCTTTCTAAGTCATGTTGTAAGCAAGGATGTTATTTTCGTGGACCCGACCAAGATTTTTACTGTGATGGAATGGGAGAGACCTTCTACACCTAAAGTTATTAGGAGCTTCTTGAGCCTTACCGACTATTATAGAAGATTTGTGTAAGGATTTTCAGTGTTGTCAGCTCCTCTATCTAGACTTACTCAGAAGAATATTGCATTCATTTGGAGTGATAAGTGTGAAGAAGCCTTCCAAGAGTTGAAGAAGAGATTATGTACTGCTCTAGTTTTAACCTTACCTACTGAAGGAGTTGAGTATGCTGTGTATGTGGATGCATCACACATCGGACATGGTTGTGTTTTGATGCAAGATGGTAAGGTGATCACGTATGGATCAAGGCAATTGAAGATTCATGAAACAAACTATCATACACATGATTTGGAGTTTGATGTGTCCGATTTTTATAGGGTTTTTCGGACTCATCTGGGCTAGTTTTCACGCATTTGCACTTCACTTTTAGTTCTATATCGTTCATATTTCATCTTGTCTTTATTTCCATAGGAAGTGCACACTTAGGCTCGTGGTTGTGTATTTTTGTACTTTTAATGTTTATACTCTCTTTTTGTGGTTGCCTGGAATGTCTGCACATATCAGTGCTGGGTTTAGGGGTTGTGTGCATGTTCCGGGGACATTTGGAAGCAGGAATACTGCGCAGGCTCATCAGATATAGTGCGCACGACCACTGGTCGTGCGCCACTGCTCGTGCGCAATGTTCCCTGATTTCCAGAATCTGCCTGGGGTATGCGCACTATCACTGGACACAGTGCGCACGACCACTGGTCGTGCGCCACTAATCGTGTACATTGACTCCATTTTTTTCAAAATTCTGGCTGGGGAAAACGCACTACCACTGGCCATAGTGCGCACGACCACTGGTCGTGCGCCACTGGTCGTGTGCATTATAATTTTTGCAATCTATAAATTCGCAGGTTCCGCCCTAATTCGGGATCGGTCGATATTTCTCCACCATTTTTCGTCCCCGACGAAGGTTTCCGCCATTCCCCTTCATCTTCCACCCTAGGGAGGTGCTCCGGGCAAGCTTTCACCGCCAAATCCAAGCCGGCGCTTCCTCTCGGCCTCCTCCTTCATCCTTGAGCTACAAGAAGATCTTGACCTAGCTTTCTCCACCAAGATAGGAGAAGTTGTGCCATCCTCCACCGGATTGTGACACGAAGAAGACGGGCCATTGGAAGGTGGTGACATCCCTTCTCTACCCCGGACGCAGTTGCGGACCGAGCTTGGACGCGGATTGACAACCCGACGACTCCAACCGTGAATCCTCAGCAAGGCTTCGTATTCGGTCGATTTCGCACACTCTTTTCTTGTTGAATGTGTAGTTGAACTCTTGTATTTGATGAAGTTATGCTTAGTGTAATATACGTTTATGTGTAATCATGTCTATGTGATTGTATGTTTTCATTATTTACTTGAGGTGCGCCTATTTGTCCATCCACCATCCATCCGCCCTTGCCGCACTAGCAATTTCTAGTGGCGTGTGTAGCGAAGAGGTGCATACGACCCTCATTCCACCGTTCTAACCACCTCATCCGCAAGCCTACTCGCCCATCCACCTAGTGATTCGGTGCATAGCGGCCCGACTAGTCTTCCATCCCGCCTGGCGAAGCATCGCATAGAGGCGTTGCATAGGAGTAGTTGATAGTGTTTTATTTTCTTTGTCCGCAATATCAAATCCCCCATCGTTACCGCCGACCCTAAGGACTTCAATCTCAAGTCCTCCTCGAAATTAACTTCACCTTACTGTGTTCCTTGTGAGATCGATACTTGGGAAAACCCCCATTTTATATTACTTGTGCGACCGGTTCACTGTCGTGATCTTAAGCATCAAGTTTTTGGCGCCATTGCCGGGGAACACAGTCGTGTGAGTTTTTGTAGAGGAAGATAAGAGATAGAAGCCCTTTTTCATTTGTTCATATCACTTTGTTCTTTGTTTTAGTTTTTAGCATTTGTGTTTGTTTTTATTTGTTCCTATTCTAGTTTTAATTTTTCTGTAGCAGGTTTTCCTATTCTTTTATTTGTGGTGTGTAGCTAATTGTTGCTTAGAAACTTTCTGTTGGTGAATTATTCTTGTTGCACCATGTATTCTTATATGAATATTCATTGCCGAAGGTGTGGGGATTATAGACATGGTAGTGATGAGTGCCCCACTGAAGAATGGGAGCATAATTCTCGCGGTTCTGTGTATGGAGCACCGTCTTCTTATGGTACTTCATACACTCAACCCAGGTCTTATGGTCACTCCTCTTCTACGCCTTCATCTTTTTCTTATTCCTCTCCGGTCCCACCTGTACCGAGGAGTAATGGAAAACGATGTTTGTGTTGTCGTAGCACCGACCACGTGTTGAAAGATTGTGCAGAATTTCAGCGCCAGTTGGAGGAGGATGATGAACCGGGTATCCGATTCATTCCATCCACCTCTCAATCGGCTGCCCCTTCTGATTCTGATGATATGTTCGCAGCACCACCTTGTCTATGGGGGACTGCTGTGGATATGCCCATCAGACTTTCTGCTGATCGGTGTGACGACATTGTGGCACCGTCTCTCCCCATGCCCTCTTCCCCTCTTGTTGATTCACCCCCGGAGGAACCTGCACATATTTTCTATGATGCTGTTGTTCCTCCGCCTTTTTTGCAAGAATTATCTATCCATATTTTTAGTGAGTCGGTTGATGATGTTCGGCCGGATTGTGATTCTGAGCCTGAGGATGTGCCCATGTTTGACGAGGATATTATTTTCATTAATGGACAGTATTACGTCTTGGAACATGTGGACGCACCGAGGTATGTTGATGAGGATATCCTCTTTGTTGAGGAAGTTTCCACTTCCTTGATGGATGAGGAGGTCCAAACCACCACCGAGGACCTCGAGCTCGCAGATTCCCCTTGCCATGACTCATATGATGTCGTCGATGATCTATGTCGGGATCCTGCTGGGAGTGAGACCGGGACCACTCCCCCTATTTCTGATTCTTTTAGTTATACATCTCCTTTATTTCTTTATCCCATTTCTGTATCTGAGCCTGTGCGGGTTGAGTCTTCGCAGGTGCTTCAGGAGGACTTGGAGCTTTCAGCTCGAGTCATGGATGATAGCATCCTCTTTTGCGAGGAGGTTGATTCCTCCTCTGTTGAGGAATCTCCATTCATCGCTTTCTCCTCCTGCAGACTCCCTGTAGACGATACCTTGCTAGACAAGGATTTTTTTTGTGATAAGATGAGCGAGGACCAGTCCTCCTCCTCTTCTTATTTCTTATTTCCTCTACCTGTGTTGGGCAAGTATTACTATTTAGGTAGAGGGGTAACTGCTCTATCACCGTATCGGTACCCGTTACCGAAACGAATATTGGAACAGTTACCTGTGCACTTTTTATTTCATAGGCCCATTAGCTAGAACTGTTTAGAATGTAATAAGTCGTGCTGGGATGACAATAACCCCAGTACTTATCTTTTATTTCCTGCATTTTTTTTTCTGTCGATTTTATTTTAGCATTTATTTTTGTATATTTTTGTTTTGTTTTTGCGGAGCTCACCCCTGCAGGCATTCTTGGCAAATTGCATTGGCAGGGTTCTGATTCTTCATATGGTGGGCCTGCTTCAGTTTCCACGCGTCTTCTGGTATGCTCACTAGCTGAGCATTGGGTAACCTCTTCCCTTAGCTCTGTATGATTTTAATTTCTCTATCTTATGATTTGTTGCTTAGTTTAAATCTGGGGGAGAGATCTGTTACCTATTGCAAGTACACATCTCATATGCATACTAGAAGCTTTTATAGTTTTATTTTGATTAGTTCATTGCATCACACACCACTGCACCCACATGAGCGCTTGCTTAGCTGTTTGTGTGCCGCGAGTTAAACTCATTTCTTCGTTAGATTTGGGAAAATTATGGTGCTGTCTTAGGATTGTGAGACAGAGTAAAATGTTGGCCTTGTTGTGTTTCTAGTCAACTGCTCTCGTCTCGTGTAGAAATTCGAGTAGATTTAATTTTTCTGTATGCTTTTAGTTTTATAATTTTCTAATTGCGTAAATACTTTTTATTCTACTCAGAAGTTGGTGAATCCGGTGTGAATCCGACGGTAGCTTAGGGATGTGTGTAGACGGCCATTAGGTTCATATTGCTCGAGTAGGGAGGATGGATAGTCTTTCTCGTTGGCTAAGAACTTGCCCCTAGCTACTCTCGAAGCATGGGTACATGGTTAGTCAAGTGCGTGCGTGATGTGGGCCATCACTTTGTCTAGTTTGAGCCTTGTACCATTCCTGACATCTAACCGTTGCTATCCCCGCTGAGCCTGTCCCTTCTTTGAAATCCCTTCACCTCGCTACCATAGTCATATAGCCTTTCCCACTCGCACATCTGAATGTGATCGCTCGATATTTCTTCGCCATTTTTCGTCCCCGACGAAGGTTTCCGCCGTTCCCCTTCATCTTCCACCCTAGGGAGGTGCTCCGGGCAAGCTTTCACCGCCAAATCCAAGCCGGAGCTTACTCTCGGCCTCCTCCTTCATCCTTGAGCTACAAGAAGAGCTTCACCTAGATTTCTCCACCAAGCTAGGAGAAGTTGTGCCATCCTCCACCGGATTGTGACACGAAGAAGACGGGCCATTGGAAGGTGGTGACAACCCTTCTCTACCCCGGACGCAGTTGCGGACCGAGCTTGGACGCGGATTGATAAACCGACGAATCCAACCGTGAATCCTCAGCAAGGCTTCGCATTCGGTCGATTTCGCACACTCTCTTCTTGATTGGTTGTTGAATGTGTAGTTGAACTCCTTTATTTGATGAAGTTATGCTTAGTGTAATATACATTTATGTGTAATCAGGTCTATGTGATTGTATGTTTTCGTTATTTAATTGAGGTGCGCCTATTTGTCCATCCACCATCCATCCGCCCTTGCCGCACTAGCAATTGCTAGTGGCGTGCGTAGCGAAGAGGTGCATATGACACTCATTCCACCATTGTAACCACCTCATCCGCAAGCCTACTCGCCCATCCACCTAGTGATTCGGTGCATAGCGGCCCGACTAGTCTTCCATCCCGCCTGACAAATCATCGCATAGCGGCGTTGCATAGGAGTAGTTGATAGTGTTTTATTTTCTTTGTCCGCAATATCAAAGCCCCCATCGTTACCGCCGACCCTAAGGACTTCAATCTCAAGTCCTCCTCGAAATTAACCCCACCTTACTGTGTTCCTTGTGAGATCGATACTTGGGAAAACCCCCATTTTATATTACTTGTGCGATCGGTTCACTGCCGTGATCTTAAGCATCAAGTTTTTGGCGTCGTTACCGGTTCCTACTCGCACATCTGAATGTGATCGCTCGGTTAGTTTGTTTTGTTGCAGTTTATATCCGTTTTGTGTGGGCAGTTTTGTTGGTGTTTGTGCAGCTTGTGGTGTTGCCGTGTTTTTCTATTTTGTTTTGGCTATTTGGATAAAAGAAAAAAATAAAAAAGGGGAAAAGAAAAAAAAATATGATAGTAAATAAAAAGAAAATTCCCAATGGGGAATACAAAAAAAAAAGAAATGTATTTGTATATCTATTATTGCTGAGTTTTGCAATGTGGTTGAGTTGTGTTCGTTTTGTGCTTGCGCGCACCGTCAAAAGTCCAGGTCTGGTGATGCGTCGCACGTGTTTGTCCATTGAGTTTAGCTGTGTACGTTTTTGGGCGATCTTATTTTGGGTGTGCGTGTCCGTCTTGTTTACCTTTATATACCCCACCTTCACCTAAGCCTATAATATACTCCAAGTCCTACGAATTCGTGCTTGAGTCTAACTAGTGCCGTGGAGAGAGTGTGAAAGGGCAAGCATATGGTCACCGACATTGGTGGATTCCTTTGGAGGTTATCCGGAGCCCCGATCTTTGGCAATGCTCAACTAGCGATTAGTCTACTTTCTCTCTACGCATGACCGGATGATTCACCGTGATTCTATTTTTGAGTAGTAATAAAATTTTGATACACATTGTGAAAAATATAAACTATTCTGTATACTTAGAAATTTTCTCTATTGTATTTTTACGCACGCGAGCATGCGACTTCGCATGGTACTTTGTTTTTCAATTTCTTTGTTAGCTAGTAATTTTCCCTATCTGCTTAGATTTTGTTTGCTCGGGACGCGCAAACAGTTAAGTCTGGGGGTGTGATGAGTCCGATTTATATATGGTTTTTCGGACTCATCTGGGCTAGTTTTCATGCATTTGCACTTCACTTTTAGTTCTATATCGTTCATATTTCATCTTGTCTTTATTTCCATAGGAAGTGCACACTTAGGCTCGTGGTTGTGTATTTTTGTACTTTTAATGTTTATACTCTCTTTTTGTGGTTGCCTGGAATGTCTGCACATATCAGTGCTGGGTTTAGGGGTTGTGTGCATGTTCCGGGGACATTTGGACGCAGGAATACTGCGCACGCTCATCAGATATAGTGCGCACGACCACTGGTCGTGCGCCACTGCTCGTGCGCAATGTTCCCTGATTTCCAGAATCTGCCTGGGGTATGCGCACTATCACTGGACACAGTGCGCACGACCACTGGTCGTGCGCCACTGATCATGTGCATTGATTCCATTTTCTTCCAAATTCTGGCTGGGGAAAACGCACTACCACTGGCCATAGTGCGCACGACCACTGGTCGTGCGCCACTGGTCGTGTGCATTATAATTTCTGCAATCTATAAATTCGCAGGTTCCGACCTAATTCGGGATCGCTCGATATTTCTCCGCCATTTTTCGTCCCCGACGAAGGTTTCCGCCGTTCCCCTTCATCTTCCACCCTAGGGAGGTGCTCCGGGCAAGCTTTCACCGCCAAATCCAAGCCGGAGCTTCCTCTCGGCCTCCTCCTTCATCCTTGAGCTACAAGAAGAGCTTGACCTAGCTTTCTCCACCAAGCTAGGAGAAGTTGTGCCATCCTCCACCGGATTGTGACACGAAGAAAACAGGCCATTGGAAGGTGGTGACAGCCCTTCTCTACCCCAGACGCAGTTGCGGACCGAGCTTGGATGCGGATTGACAACCCGACGACTCCAACTGTGAATCCTCAACAAGGCTTCGTATTCGGTCGATTTCGCACACTCTTTCTTGATTGGTTGTTGAATGTGTAGTTGAACTCTTGTATTTGATGAAGTTATGCATAGTGTAATATACATTTATGTGTAATCATGTCTATGTGATTGTATGTTTTCATTATTTACTTGAGGTGCGCCTATTTGTCCATCCACCATCCATCCGCCCTTGTCGCACTAGCAATTGCTAGTGGCGTGCGGAGCGAAGAGGTGCATACGACCCTCATTCCACCGTTCTAACCACCTCATCCGCAAGCCTACTCGCCCATCCACCTAGTGATTCGGTGCATAGCGGCCCGACTAGTCTTCCATCCCGCCTGGCGAAGCATCGCATAGCGGCGTTGCATAGGAGTAGTTGATAGTGTTTTATTTTCTTTGTCCGCAATATCAAAGCCCCCATCGTTACCGCCGACCCTAAGGACTTCAATCTCAAGTCCTCCTCGAAATTAACTCCACCTTACTGTGTTCCTTGTGAGATCGATACTTGGGAAAACCCCCATTTTATATTACTTGTGCGACCGGTTCACTGCCGTGAACTTAAGCATCAGAGTTCGTCGTTGTAATTTATGCGTTGAAACTTTGGCGACACTTATTGTATGACGCGTTGGGCAAGATCTATACGAACCATAAGAGTTTGAAGTACGTCTTCACTCAGAAGGAACTACATCTGCGCCAGCATTGGTGGTTAGAATATGTGGATGATTATGAAGTGGAAATTCTCGATCATCCAGGAAAGGCTAAGGTAGTAGCCGGTGCTTTGAGTAGAAAGACCGCCAAAATTTTCAATTTGACTATACAGTCTTTGGTGGAATAATTCCTGTTGATGGACATTGAGGTTTGGAGTAGTACTGTGCCTGTACGTTTAGAAGCAGAAGAGCACTCTTGGATTTCCCTTACTCGAGCACATCAGAAGGATGATCCGGATTTGTTACTCCTTCGGAATAGAACTGTGAAGGGAGAGCTACCTGATTTCTCCTTGGATGAGTTGGATACCTTGAAGTATCGGGGTAGATTTTGCATCCCCTCCTTTGGTGACATTCGGGCTAAGATCTGTGCTGAAGATCATGTTTCCAGTATAGCCTACCATCATGGTTCCACTAAGATGTATAAGGATCTAAAGCAAATTGTTTGGTGGTCAGGAATGAAGAACGATATCGGAAAGCTTGTGTCAGAATGTTATACGTGTCAGCGTGTCAAGGCGGACCATAGAAGGCCTGATGGTAAATTAACACAACTTGATATTCCAAGATGGAAATGGGAGAGTATTTCAATGGATTTCATCACCGGCCTACCGAAATCTCCCCTTGCGCACGACTCTGTTGAGATGATAGTCGATAGATTGACTAAGTGTGCTCACGTTGTGCCTTTTAAGATAGGATATTCTATGAAGAAGATAACTGAATTATACTAAAAGAATTTGTTTCAAGAATGTCTAAACACCTTGTAACACCCCCATCTGTCGCATGGCATATAACAGAAGGTCCAGCTGGAACCCGACGCCATATACCACAGACAGTCGGAAGGGTTACATAAGAATATTCAAACTATCCAATTAAGAGTACTCATCCTACACAGAGCATTCTAGCGGAAGCTTTTAAAGTTGAAAAAACCCAAAACATAAATCCATTAATCATGAATGTCCACAACCATGCCACTAGAATGAAAACCAAATACACTGAAAAGGAAACATGGCCTGATGGCCTTACAAATGTTCACTTAACAAAATAGTGTCTTACATACATCGGCTCGCAGGACGGCCACACATGACAAAATAAGAAAAACTATTCTTTACGGCCTTCGAGGGCCAGCACAGCAACATGAGTTCCAGCCCGCTACCTAGCACTCGGCTCCGCAGCACCTGCAAGCAACATTCCACCGCACGGTGGCAAACAAAGCAATGGTCAGCCAAAGCCGACCAAATTATAACGACCCCGCCCCTTACTCGGGACGGCGGTGCTCTTTCCCTACATATCATTAGCCCAATGAAATAATAAAGCGCAATAATACTACACCATAGGTGTAGGCTCGCACGGCCAAACACCTCGTGCACTCAGGGCACATTAACGGTGAATCCGGTCAATTCTGTGGCTTCACCACCATCACAAAGATGGCAACCAAATGAGCATTTATCCTTTCTGACCACCGTCTAAGCCTCCCAACTATGCCAATGGCTACTCCCCTTTTCGGGTCTCTCGCACCGAACCACATAGCCTACGTCCGATTCCACTTGCCCGTTGCTCACGCCTGTCACAACCCGCATTTTCTCAACGATAAAATCGTATCAGAGCAAGAGAAAACACGTGCCGTGATGCCACATTGTGCAGGGGATAACTGCACACGCTCAGGCAAAACTCTAGACCTTGGATTTAAGGAAAATCGTTGATTAATTATGAAAGAAAAGCAGTTGGGTTGATTGGCCGTATCCCTCGGCACGGTGGATCAGCTAGTCCACAATTAAAAGTATAAGTATACGCAGCAGAAAATAGTTTGGTTCAATTAAGTTGACACCCTAGTGAGCATAAGTGTCCCCGAGGGGCAACTCATGGTATGCACGACTCTAAAGTGAATATAATAGATATAAAATGGTAGCCTTTTTACGCTAAGGAAATATAGTGTCTTTGCTTTATAATTATGTTATGCATGATATACATATAATAATGCTTTTAGGGTTTAAAATATCTAACATGCACCCTAGCATAAATCCTTCCCAGAAGCAAGTAAACAACCACTAATAGGCAAAAACAACAGTTTAAGTTCATACCCAGCATCGCAAGAAGCCACCAGTGGGCGCCAACAACCTGACACGAACCCACTGGTGAGTATGTATGTCTATACAAAAAAGTAAAGAGCTACCTCACAAAATCGGGATCAGCTGTCTCAGCTACCCAAGAGGCCACAAACCAGCCCCACCAAAAGAACTAGCCGCTGAACCGGCTACAACCTGGACCTGAGGCATTCAAGAAAAGAACACCTCAGCAAGGAAATAATCAAAAGAGTAAGTAAAACATTAGAATTAAGAGCAAAAAGAAGGGTTTACCAACCCGACAACAAACTGCTATAAGCAAAAGAAAGGGCATGACAGTAAGAAAAGAGCACTGCAAAGCACACCAAGTGCGAGCAATAAAAGCAACATGCTCAACGAAAGAGTCTAACATTCCTAATACGTGGGTAAGTGGCAGTGGTCAAAAACATGGATCTGAATACATAACCAAAATCAGATCCAACAAAAAGGGCTAAGGGGTCACCAGTGGCAGCTTTAGGGTCCCACACACCAACCCAAACCGGGGCAAAAAGGCGGTGGCCACAGCTCTCCACATCAAAATCCACCCCTCGAGAGGCCACTAAAACTCCACCACCTGCCACAACCCAAGAGTCGGCAAGCAAAAATTAGCCGAACACCCAATACCACCCCCTAAAGGAAGGGAAAAGTCACACTAACAATCCTAAGGTACACATGAACTCAAGACAGAAATGTCGAGCCCACTCGACGCAGCGTTGAGTAAGCTCCACTCACCTGACGCCTAAAAATACTTAGCCGCAAGTCCTACGCTGGGTGACGGCGTTGAGTGAGCTCGGCTCACTCGACGCTGTCAGCGCTTTCCACTTAGGGTAAACGTAAGTCTTGCTAAAATCGCAGCTTAAGCCCTCTCATGCGCGAAAACAGAGAGTTGGAGATTTAATCCCAACCCACGGTTCCGTCCTAACTACTCGGAGCTATCGCAACTAACCCTAAACTGTAACTAACAGCAACCTCACCCTAACTCTAGCTACCCACTGAACACTAAACCTCCGACAAAAAGAGAACATTGATTAAAATTCCAGAAAAAGAAATAAAGAATCAGCACTTGATTAAAAGCTTGATGTAATAACTCAACCTGCTGCCCTAGGGAGGAAAAAAAGACAAAGAGAACAGAGCTTATGCACAAGAAATAAAAACAGATCATGGGTTAGAAACAAATTTGGCAAGGGCAAGGGGCCACTTGCCTCTACCTCTTCGGAAAAACAAACAACAACCGCACCACAGCTTGGCTCCGGCGGCAAGATCGGCCACCTAGAAGACCAAAGCTGAAACTTGAGGAAAGAAAAGGAATCAAATGCTTAGAAATTCCTGGAATCTACCCTAAATCAAGAAAAGCTTACATGGAAGGGCAGATCTAGCCGAGAGCAAGCCGGATCCGCTATCACACGAGATAAACGGGCTCTAACCCTCCCGAAATCGCCGGCCAAAACAACCACCGCCTCCTCTCAAAACCCCTTCCGCTGGAAGCTCTCCAGACTCGGGAACGATGAAGAATGAGGAGGAAAAACAGTTCACGGCAACAAAAGATGATTTCAGGAAAAAGTACGGAACACGCCCAAGACACGCCCATGACACGGCCCGACACGCCCGTGTCACGGGGCGTGTACTCACACACTCGACGAACGTCGATCGCCGCTCGACGAAAACACGGGACACGCCCCCCAGACACGCCCGTGACACAGCCCGACACGCCCGTGTCACGGGGTGTGTACTCACGCACCTACCCACTCGACAAAAGTCGATCTCCGCTCGACGAAGCAAGGGACACGCCCTGTGACACGCCCGTGTCACAGGCCGTGTACCAACCCGAACACCGCCCGACGATCGTGGAGCGCCGATCGTCGAACAGGGAGACACGCCCCAGTGTCACGCCCGTGTTCGACACGACACGCCCGTGACATGGCCGTGTTCTCACTAAAACACCGCCTGACGACCATCGAGCGCAGCTCGACGAACCGAAGGGGGGCACGCCCGTGACACGCCCGTGTCACGGCCGTGTTCTTGCAAAAAAAACCCCGTCGACCAAAAAATTCGTCGACCGGAGAAACGGGAGCTCTACCCGAGCATGACACGCACTGGGTCACGGGCGTGACCCAGGCCGTGTCACCCAAACTTACACAGAAAAGAAACCTGCTAACCCCTAGCAAACGAGAGACAAGGCACCAGCCTACAAGCTCAGCCACAACAGACCACGCACATCACAGCAAACATTACAAACATGCAGCTAACAAAATGACGCCGAAACGACGCGAAGGCAAACGTTCTCGGATTTCGACCAAAACCGCACCGTAGCTAAACCACCAAGCCACAAAAATAACGGTGAGGTCGAAAACAACATCCGACGATCGAACACTCGGGCTAACACCTCCCGAAGCCAAAACGCAAGCATTTCCCTAAGAGGCCCAACCGAGTCACCAAAACATACTCCGGCTAGCTGGGGAAACTTGCCAACTGGCTGCAACCAGGCTACACAAGGAACCTACAGAGCTAGGACCGCGCTCTACAACGGCGAAGGGCCGGAAAATGCGTCATCGTAACGCCAATCCAATATCAAACAAAACAAAGAAAAACTGGGGGAGTTACAGCCACTCCCCCTAAAAGAAAGTTTCGCCTCGAAACTTTACTCACAACACTCCTATGAAGAAGGAGAGAGAAAGAGCCAGGAAAGGACTATATAAACATAAATAAAACAAAACATACCAGGCACAAGCTCAGGGAAACAGATGAGGGTGAGCCTCCCTCATAGCCGACTCCAACTCCCAAGTCGCGCTTTCTACATCCTGATTCCTCCATAAAACTTTAACCATCAGAATAGACTTCTTCCGCAGCGCACGAACCTGAGAATCCAGAATACGGACAGGCACCTCCACATAAGAAAGATTCGGCTCCAACTGAGGCACAGAATCCAAAACCTGCCTGCCATTCGATACACATTTCCGCAGCTGACTAACGTGGAAGACATTATGCACGCCCGGGAAATTTGCGGGCAAAGCCAGCCTATAAGCTGATATCCCAATCCGCTCAACAATCGGAAACGGCCCCACGAACCTCGGGTCCAACTTCCTGCTCTTGCCAAAACGCTTGACTCCGATCAACGGGGAGACCTTTAAGAACACTGAGTCCCCCACCAAAAATTCCAAATCCGATCTACGCCGATTGGCATTTTTCTCATATCTCTCCTGGGCTATCCGAAGCTTTTCCCGAATAAGCTTCACAGCAGTTTCCATCTCCTCGAGTGCTTCTGGACCTAACAAAGGTCTCTCGCCAACCTCAGCCCAAAACAAGGGAGTCCTGCAGCGCCTCCCATACAAAGCTTCGAAAGGAGCCATTTGCAAGCTTTCTTGATAACTGTTGTTATACGCAAATTCCATAAGCCGCAAGCGCTCATCCCACGCTCCTCCGTGGTCCAGAATATAGCATCGGATCATATCTTCCACAATCTGATTTACTCGCTCCGTCTGACCATTGGTCTGCGGATGATAAGCTGTGGAATATCTCAAATCTGTACCCAACCCTTCTTGAAGGCTCTTCCAAAAACGAGACGTAAACCTGGAGTCTCGATCTGATATGATACTCACGGGTACACCATGCAATCTAATAACCTCATCCAAATACAGCTCGGCTATCTTCCTCATCGGATAATCGATCTTAAATGGTACGAAGTGAGCACTCTTCGTCAATCTGTCTACGATCACCCAAACTGAATCATGTCCTTTAGGAGATCTCGGTAAGCCTGTAATGAAATCCATCGAGATACTCTCCCACTTCCACATCGGAATCTCTAAGGGAGTCAGCTTGCCACCCAGCCTCCCATGGTCGGCCTTCACACACCTGCAAGTGAAGCACTCAGAAACAAATCTGGCTATGTGCTTCTTCATCCCATACCACCAGGCAATCTGCTTTAAATCATGGTACATTTTGGTAGACCCTGGATGGTAGGCAACACTAGATCCATGGGCTTCTCTGCACACCATATCCCGAATATCTCCAACTGCGGGAATGCAAAACCTGCCACGATACTTCAAGGTACCTGCATCATCTATAGAGAAATCTGGTAATTCACCTTTTTCAGCTCGAAGGTACAAATGCAAAAGATCGGGATCATCCTTCTGATGCAGTCGCGAAAGCGCAATCCACGAAGGTTCTGCCACTGCCAAGCTACTCTGTGACTCGCAGCTTCCTACAGAAATGTCCATCAAAAGGAACTCTTCCACAAGACTCTCGGCGGAGAGATTGAAAATCTTTCCTGACTTCCGACTTAGGGCATCGGCCACCACATTCGCCTTACCCGGATGATACTGGATTTCAACATCATAGTCGGCCACGTACTCCAACCACCGCCGCTGGCGCAGATTCAACTCTTTCTGAGTGAAGACATACTTCAAACTCTTATGATCCTTGAAAATCTTGTACTGCGCGCCATACATCAAATGCCTCCACAATTTCAACGCATAGATCACAGCTGCAAACTCCAGGTCATGCGTAGGGTAATTCCTCTCATGAGTCTTTAGCTGCCTCGACCCGTACGCAATCACCTTCCCGCCCTGCATCAAAACGCACCCATTCCGACGTGCGACGCGTCCACATATATAACATACTCACTATCTTCAGTAGGCAAAGACAAAACTGGGGCTGAACATAACCTTCTTTTTAATTCCTCAAAAGCCTCCTCACACTTGCTATCCCATTTGAAGGCTGCATTTTTCTGCGTCAACCTGGTCAACGGCGCAGACAAAGTAGAGAATCCCTCTACAAATCTTCTATAATATCCAGCCAAGCACAAGAAGCTTCTGATCTCTTTGGGAGTAACAGGCCTCGCCCATTCCATAACAGCAGCGATCTTTTCTGGGTCCACCGATATTCCCTCCTTATTTACCACGTGGCCGAGAAAAGAAACTTGAGGCAACCAAAATTCGCACTTGTTCAGCTTGGCGTATAGCTTATGGTCTCTCAAAGTCGTCAAGACCAGTCGCAAATGCCGATCATGCTCCTCCGCATCTTTAGAATACACCAAAACATCGTCTATAAAGACAATCACAAACTTATCCAGGAAGTCCTTGAAAACTCTGTTCATCAGATCCATAAAAGCTGAGGGCGCATTAGTCAAACCAAATGACATAACTAAAAACTCAAAATGCCCATGACGAGAGCGGAACGCCGTCCGCGGAACATCTGACTCCCGAATCCTCAACTGGTGATAGCCCGAACGAAGATCTATCTTGGAAAACACGGTACTACCACGCAGTTGGTCAAACAGATCGTCAATCCGAGGCATAGGGTACCTGTTCTTAATAGTAACCTTGTTCAGTTCTCTATAGTCGATGCATAGCCTCATCGACCCATCCTTCTTCTTAACGAACAGCACTGGAGGACCCCATGGTGAAGAACTCGGCCTGATGAACCCTTTTGCCAACATCTCATCCAGCTGAATTCGCAACTCTTCCAGCTCTCGCGGGGCCATCCGGTACGGCGCCTTGGCAATAAGACGCGTGCCTGGCTCCAAATCTATAGCAAACTCGACATCTCGATCTGGTGGAAGACCGGGAAGATCATCAGGAAACACATCAGAGAAGTCACACACCATAGGGATCTCTTGCAAACACGGCACTCTAACAACAGCCCCTACTAGAGAGACCACATAGGCAGAACAACCAGAATCAAGCAACTTCCGAGCACGCACCGCAGAAATGACTGGAGACACCTGGAGAGAATTCCCATAAACGCTCCCTGGCTGACCGTTGTCCTTGACGAAGTCCAAGTGCTTACCTTTGCACTGGATCACAGCATCGTACCTTGACAACCAGTCCATGCCCAAGATAACATCGAAGTCCTCCAGGTCAATCACCTTCAGATCTGCCTTGGCTAGAAAATCCCACAACAAAATCGGACAATCAAGGACACCCAGGTCCGTAACCACAGAGTCACCGGAGGGGAACTTAACGCAAAAGGCACCACCAACACGATCTAGGCCCAAACTGAACCGCTCCACGAAGGATCTAGCCACAAATGAGTGGGTAGCGCCTGAATCGAAGAGAACGCGCGCCCAGCGTTTCTTTACCTTAAATTGTCCTACAAATAGCGCACGCATCTAAAGAAACAAACGCAAAAAAAATGAAAACTACAACCGTAAAGGGATCATAACGAAACGACTGAGGAGAAGTCAAACCTGAGATAACCTGGGTCGAAGTCTGCGCTTCGTCTGCCGAAAGCACATTCAGCTTCCCCTTTCCTCTATCCAATTGCTGAGGCGGTGGAAAAGCCTGGAGGGGTACTGGCTGCAGAATAGGCTGGGACTGTGGGCACTTTGTCTTGAGATGACCCTTCTGCCCACACTGAAAACAGACTTTATCTCTCGACCAGCAACGGGCCACCTCATGCCCCTTCCTTCCACACAAGGCACACACCAAGTCTCCTCTGGGAGCACCCTGAATTGCGTGCACCTGTTCCTTCTTCTGCGCTCCAAATCTTTTGAAACACTTCTCAAAGGGGTGGCCTGGTCGGCCACAGAAACTACAAACCTCTTTGCTCTTCTTTCTCGAGACCGCATCGGGTTCCTGAGGGCTCTTCCCTCCACCAGACTTTCGCTTATCCTTCCACAACTGCTGACCTCTATTCTTGGCATTCTCAATGGCCTCAACCCTCAAGGCAGCTTCGACCACGCTGGCATAACTGACTACACCGTAGGCATTCGCTAACTGCTGAATGTCACTTCTCAGTCCACCCAGAAATCGCTTAACTCAGTCTGCTTCAATACTCACCAGACCAGGAGCAAACCGACTCAACTTACTAAACTCAATCTCATACTCACTGACCGTGAGTTTCCTCTGCTTCAAATGGAGAAAGTCATTCATCAGCCGGTCCCTCTCGACTGAAGGCAAAAACTTACTCAACAGCATCCCTTTAAATGACTCCCAAGAGCATCCTGCCACCAAGCTCTCTTTCTCCCTCAACCACCAATTCTTTGCTAAGCC
This sequence comes from Platanthera guangdongensis, assembly GCA_039583875.1. Taxonomy (NCBI): domain Eukaryota; kingdom Viridiplantae; phylum Streptophyta; class Magnoliopsida; order Asparagales; family Orchidaceae; genus Platanthera; species Platanthera guangdongensis. The sequence goes on from CM077164.1 coordinate 121,705,624, forward strand.
CTTGAGCTGGTAGGCAGCGAGCATCACTCTCTGATCATCCGTAATCCCTGAATAATAGAACATCTCCTCAATAGTAATCAGCCAGTCATCCAAAATCATGAAATCTGCTTGCCCATCATAAGTAGGGGGTCTCAGTCGCTGAAACTGGGATATAAACGCCATCTCCGGGGGCACCACAACCAAGGGCACGGGAGGAGCAGGAGGGGCAGGAACAGCTACCCCCTCAGCGGGGTCCGGAACTCTCGGGGCCTGTCCTGCCACCACTGCCACAAGGGACTGAATCTGAGCCTGCATAGCCACCACCTGCCTCGATAAGGTCTCATTACTCTGCCGCAGGTTTTCTACCAACGCCTCGCTCTGCGCTCCTGACGTCTCACCCTCGGATTGGGGGGTCGACCTCGTTGCAGGACGTCTCGCCATCCTATAATCGCACAAGCTTTAGACGAAACTTAGCCCAACAGCTAGAACAAAACTACCCGGTACAGACAAACACACTTAAATATGAACTTCAACTGCAAAACTTGCTCTGGGAGTTGTTTTATCATGATGATGTTATGCTTAACCTAAGATGGTTCACCACCATCAAACTAACTCATGTGCCTAAACCATGAATGCATGTGTTTGTATTCTTTTTGACTAAAAACCATGTGTGTACATATGTCATCTTGCAAATCTTTAGCTTAACACGTTGTGCTTACGAAATGTTATGTTATGCATGATGTGCTATGCATTCTAAAAAAGCCTTAATGCATGCCATGGGCGGCGTACACATGAAAATGTTATGCATCCCATACTACATAACATTCCCATGCAACGAAAAAAAGAAAACGTGCTAGCCACATTCATGTGGTCAGGTTATGCATCCCATACTACATAACCCTCACATGTTTCCTCCTATGGTGGATCCATATACAAACACATATTATGCATCCCATACTACATATTATGCCCCGTATACTTCTTTATGCTCATCAGTGTAGTGTTCGTGCTTTAGCCAAGACGTGATGATGACATATCGGTGTGTGTATGGTATGACGCTAACCACTAATGCGAACAAGGGGAAAGGTTGCCCGACCATTTGTCAAGCAACCTCCCTCTGATACCAACTGTCACAACCCGCATTTTCTCAACGATAAAATCGTATCAGAGCAAGAGAAAACACGTGCCGTGATGCCACGTTGTGGAGGGGATAACTGCACACGCTCAGGCAAAACTCCAGACCTTGGATTTAAGGAAAATCGTTGATTAATTATGAAATAAAAGCAGTTGGGTTGATTGGCCGTATCCCTCGGCACGGTGGATCAGCTAGTCCACAATTAAAAGTATAAGTATACGCAGCAGAAAATAGTTTGGTTCAATTAAGTTGACACCCTAGTGAGCATAAGTGTCCCCGAGGGGCAACTCATGGTATGCACGACTCTAAAGTGAATATAATAGATATAAAATGGTAGCCTTTTTACGCTAAGGAAATATAGTGTCTTTGCTTTATAATTATGTTATGCATGATATACATATAATAATGCTTTTAGGGTTTAAAATATCTAACATGCACCCTAGCATAAATCCTTCCCAGAAGCAAGTAAACAACAACTAATAGGCAAAAACAGCAGTTTAAGTTCATACCCAGCATCGCAAGAAGCCACCAGTGGGCGCCAACAACCTGACACGAACCCGCTGGTGAGTATGTATGTCTATACAGAAAAGTAAAGAGCTACCTCACAAAATCGGGATCAGCTGTCTCAGCTACCCAAGAGGCCACAAACCAGCCCCACCAAAAGAACTAGCCGCTGAACCGGCTACAACCTGGACCTGAGGCATTCAAGAAAAGAACACCTCAGCAAGGAAATAATCAAAAGAGTAAGTAAAACATTAGAATTAAGAGCAAAAAGAAGGGTTTACCAACCCGGCAACAAACTGCTATAAGCAAAAGAAAGGGCATGACAGTAAGAAAAGAGCACTGCAAAGCACACCAAGTGCGAGCAATAAAAGCAACATGCTCAACGAAAGAGTCTAACATTCCTAATACGTGGGTAAGTGGCAGTGGTCAAAAACATGGATCTGAATACATAACCAAAATCAGATCCAACAAAAAGGGCTAAGGGGTCACCAGTGGCAGCTTTAGGGTCCCACACACCAACCCAAACCGGGGCAAAAAGGCGGTGGCCACAGCTCTCCACATCAAAATCCACCCCTCGAGAGGCCACTAAAACTCCACCACCTGCCACAACCCAAGAGTCAGCAAGCAAAAATTAGCCGAACACCCAATACCACCCCCTAAAGGAAGGGAAAAGTCACACTAACAATCCTAAGGTACACATGAACTCAAGACAGAAATGTCGAGCCCACTCGACGCAGCGTTGAGTAAGCTTCACTCACCTGACGCCTAAAAATACTTAGCCGCAAGTCCTACGCTGGGTGACGGCGTGGAGTGAGCTCGGCTCACTCGACGCTGTCAGCGCTTTCCACTTAGGGTAAACGTAAGTCTTGCTAAAATCGCAGCTTAAGCCCTCACATGCGCGAAAACAGAGAGTTGGAGATTTAATCCCAACCCACGGTTCCGTCCTAACTACTCAGAGCTATCGCAACTAACCCTAAACTGTAACTAACAGCAACCTCACCCTAACTCTAGCTACCCACTGGACACTAAACCTCCGACAAAAAGAGAACATTGATTAAAATTCCAGAAAAAGAAATAAAGAATCAGCACTTGATTAAAAGCTTGATGTAATAACTCAACCTGCTGCCCTAGGGAGGAAAAAAAGACAAAGAGAACAGAGCTTATGCACAAGAAATAAAAACAGATCATGGGTTAGAAACAAATTTGGCAAGGGCAAGGGGCCACTTGCCTCTACCTCTTCGGAAAAACAAATAACAGCCGCACCACAGCTTGGCTCCGGCGGCAAGATCGGCCACCTAGAAGACCAAAGCTGAAACTTGAGGAAAGAAAAGGAATCAGATGCTTAGAAATTCCTGGAATCTACCCTAAATCAAGAAAAGCTTACATGGAAGGGAAGATCTAGCCGAGAGCAAGCCGGATCCGCTATCACACGAGAAAAACGGGCTCTAACCCTCCCGAAATCGCCGGCCAAAACAACCACCGCCTCCTCTCAAAACCCCTTCCGCTGGAAGCTCTCCAGACTCGGGAACGATGAAAAATGAGGAGGAAAAACAGTTCACGGCAACAAAAGATGATTTCAGGAAAAAGTACGGAACACGCCCAAGAGACGCCCGTGACATGGCCCGACACGCCCGTGTCACGGGGCGTGTACTCACACACTCGACGAACGTCGATTGCCACTCGACGAAAACACGGGACACGCCCCCCAGACACGCCCGTGACACAGCCCGACACGCCCGTGTCACGGGGCGTGTACTCACGCACCTACCCACTCGACAAAAGTCGATCTCCGCTCGACGAAGTAAGGGACACGCCCTGTGACACGCCCGTGTCACAGGCCGTGTACCAACCCGAACACCGCCCGACGATCGTGTAGCGCCGATCGTCGAACAGGGAGACACGCCCCAGTATCACGCCCGTGTTCGACACGACACGCCCGTGACATGGCCGTGTTCTCACTAAAACACCGCCTGACGACCATCGAGCCCAGCTCGACGAACCGAAGGGGGGCACGCCCGTGACACGCCCGTGTCACGGCCGTGTTCCTACAAAAAAAAACCCGTCGACCAAAAAATTCGTCGACCGGAGAAATGGGAGCTCTACCCGAGCACGACACGCCCTGGGTCACGGGCGTGACTCAGGCCGTGTCACCCAAACTTACACAGAAAAGAAACCTGCTAACACCTAGCAAACGAGAGACAAGGCACCAGCCTACAAGCTCAGCCACAACAGACCACGCACAGCACAGCAAACATTACAAACATGCAGCTAACAAAACGACGCCGAAACGACGCGAAGGCAAACGATCTCGGATTTCGACCAAAACCGCACCGTAGCTAAACCACCAAGCCACAAAAACAACGGTCAGGTCGAAAACAACATCCGACGATCGAACACTCGGGCTAACACCTCCCGAAGCCAAAACGCAAGCATTTCCCTAAGAGGCCCAACCGAGTCACCAAAACAGACTCCGGCTAGCTGGGGAAACTTGCCAACTGGCTGCAACCAGGCTACACAAGGAACCTACAGAGCTAGGACCGCGCTCTACAACGGCGAAGGGCCGGAAAATGCGTCATCATAACGCCAATCCAATATCAAACAAAACAAAGAAAAACCGGGGGCGTTACAACGCCGCCTAGTCAATTTAAGTCCTACGCGCGGGCCAAGCTTCTCTCGGATCCCAACATTTCCAAACAATAACATAACCCAGTTATGTTCAAGGCCGGTTCCCAGACCGCCAAGTTAGCAGAACGACGATTCCGCTCAGTTTTCCGGGTGCGCCTTGGAGCTAACCTCCAAGGATCCCTGCTGCAATCTACCGCATAGAAACCCGAAAAAAAAACCAAAGCACGGAGTCTTCTCCGGAAAATCATTACAAATGCAACATCACCGATCTAGACAATACACGTCCGGGTAGGCTTCACACACAATGCATATGTCCGTACTTACGATTCCGGACTCTATATGCAACACAAGGGGGACTATTCACATCATCCCCAAGGAACACCACGCACTCACCGCACACTCGCGGGAGCGGGATTCCCTATGCAAAAAGGAAGAGCTTCACATGCTCAAGTAGAGAATCGTTACCCATGTAGTCCGCTTTGGCGCCATGGAAAAACTATAGGACAGAACTCTTTGCAACAAACTTTCCTCCACGGATCCGCTCTGAGAACTCAAAACGGTGCTCCGATGCTCTGCCGGCGGCCGAAATCCCTTCCTTCTTCCTCCTCTTTCCAACTCCTTAAGAGAGAGAATGGTTGGAGAGAAATGAAAGATTAACTCCCCTATTCCCGGCCTTAATAGAGCAGGAAACCATCTGGGCCGTTGGATCTTATTTAAAGAAAACGAACGGCTCAGATCCGCTCAAAAATATCCAAACCTAGGACGAACACGGCTTGGCACACGACCGTGTCCCAGGCCATGTGCCTCGATCCAGGCACGATCGTCGAACTCAGAGACTCACACGGGCTCAGACATGCCCGTGTCCCACCTGACATGCCCGTGTAGGCTCTCTTGACACGCCCGTGACCGGAGGCGTGTCACGCATAACTGCCAAGCCAACCGACACGACCCAACTGAACAAGGGTACTGACACGGGTAGGCACACGCCCGTTTCAAACGACACGCCCGTGTCATGAAGCCGTGTTCCTAGCTGTGTCCTTCTCGGGATGAAAACGGCCAAAATTACCAGCCAGACACGGCCTTGGACACGCCCGTGTCCTAGGCCGTGTACCCCTATACAGGCACCAAAAATCCCTTTTTACGCGACCGACTCAAATACAATTTTCGGGGCGTTACAAATCTCCCCCACTTAAGGAATTTCGTCCTGAAATTAAGTAAAGGTACACAAATCTAAAAGTTACCTGAGTGGAATAACTCAGGGTACTCCTCCAATATAGCTTGCTCTCGCTCCTAAAAAAGCTCCTCACGTCCGCAATTATCCCAACGGACTTTAACCTTTCATACTTCCTTGTTGCGGAGTCGCTTGACTGCAACATCTTCAATACGTACTGGCTTGACCCTTGTCGTTAATTCATAATCAACCGGTACCTGACTGTCCGCAATGATCTGCGAAAGCTCTTGCACCGCCTTATGCAACACCGACACGTGAAACACGTCGTGTAGCCCACTCAATTCCGCCGACAGCTTCAATCTATACGACGCCTCGCCAACACGCTCCAGGATTTCAAATGGTCCAAGGTATCTCGGACTCAACTTCTTCAAGCGTCGAACCCGCGAGACACCCTTGAACGGCTTGATTTTTAAATACACCATGTCGCCAACACTGAACTCCACGTTCCTATGCTTGGCGTTGTAATACTTTGCCTGCCTGTCCTGAGCGACCTTCAACCTTTCCTGAATTGTCCGTATCACTGAGGTGGCATTTTCCACTGCTTGACGTTTGTAAAGCTTCGACTCGCCCGTCTACAACCAAGGCAACGACATGCGACACTTTCTCCCGAACAAGGCCTCGAAAGGCGCCATTCCAATACACGCCTGAAAGCTGTTGTTATACGCAAACTCCACCATGTACAGGTGATCTTCCCACTGCTTTCCAAAATCTAGAACGCACATGAGAAGCATGTCCTCCATCATCCGGTTGACCCTCTCGGTTTGGCCATCCGTCTGCGGATGAAAGGTTGTACTGAACTTTAGCTTAATACCCAACAAACTATGCACCAACCTCCAGTCATTCTATGTGAAGCGTCCATCTCGATCACTAACAATACCGCGGGGCACACCATGCAATCGTACAATATTCTCCACATAGAGTTTGGCTAACTTTTCCACCGTGTCTTCCTTCCTGACTAGGATAAAGTGCGACACCATTGTCAACCTATCTACGACCACCCAAATGACATCGTTTCCTTTCTATGACTTCGGCAAACCATGCAAAAAATCCATAGATATGTCGTCGAATTTCCATTCTGGGATAGGTAGGGACTTCAAGAAACCTCCGGGCTTCTGGCATTCTGCCTTCACCAATGCACAAGTACGGCACTTAGCCATGAAAAGTGCTACAACCTTCTTCAATCCTGGCCACCAAAATAATTTCTTCATGTCTCTATACATCTTCGTGCTTCCCGGGTGGATTGAGTATTTGGTATGATGAGCCTCATACATCAACTCCTCCCGAAGATTATCCGCACTAGGAATACATAGGCGACCGTCCTTCCTTAGCAGCCCATCCTCAACAGCAAACTGGGAATTTGACCCATCCAAAGATTCATTCAAGATTTGCTTCATGCTGTTATCTTGAACCAAAGCCCGCCGAATTCTATCAGCTAGGTCACACTGCACCTCTGTCCAAAATAATTTTGCCTCAGCACTCGACTGCTTGTCTACACAAGATATCTCCAAAGCCTAAAACTCATGGACCAATCTCTCATCATGTACCGATAATCAGCTGGACTGCGCCGGAGTCCAGCGACTCAACGCATCCGCCACTGCATTTCCCTTCCCAAGCACATAATGTATCTTGAAGTTGTAGTCCCCTAAGAACTCCATCCACCTCCGCTGCCTCATGTTCAGATCCTTTTTGTCCAACAGGTACTTCAAGCTCTTATGATCGGTGTAAATATTGACCTTCACACCGTACAGATAGTGCCTCCAAAGCTTTAGAGCAAATATCACGGCTGCTAATTCTAAGTCGTGAACCGGATAGTTTCTCTCGTGAGCCTTCAATTGTCGTGAACCATAGGCTATCACTCTCCCATGCTGTAGCAGAACACAGCCCAAACCACTACCCGAAGCATCACTATAGATCTCGAACCCTTCGGTTCCAACTGGCAAACATTAAATAGGCGCCATGGTCAACCGCATCTTCAACTCTTCAAAAGCCTGCTCGCACTCCGGAGACCACACAAACTTCTGATCCTTCCTTGTCAATGTTGTGAGTGGAAGTGCTATCTGCAAAAAGTTCTCTACGAAGCGCCTATAGTAGCTGGCAAGCCCCAGAAAGCTCCAGACTTCCGCCACCATAGTCAAAGTAGGCCACTCCCGTATTTCCACTATCTTCGCCGGATCCACAGCTATTCCCTCTCCACTAATAACATGACCAAGGAACACTGTCGAGGATAACCAGAATTCACACTTGGAGAACTTAGCATACAACTGATTCCTCCTTAACGTCTCCAACACCATGTGTAGATGATTGTAGTGATCCTCCTCGCACTACGAGTACACCAGGATATCATCGATAAATACTATGACAAAATGATCTAGGTACTCTCTGAACGTCCTATTCATCAGATCCATAAACACGGATGGCACATTGGTCAAACCAAACGGCATGACCGTGAACTCGTAATGCCCAAACCGCGTACTGAACGATGTCTTTGGGATGTCGCTCTCCCTTATCCTCAACTGGTAGTAATCAGATTTCAGATCTTACTTCGAATATACCGTTGACCCAACCAACTGATCAAATAGATTGTCAATCCTGGGGATCAGATACTTATTCTTTTCCGTAAGCTTGTTCAATTCCCGATAGTCGATGCAAAGCCGCAAGCTCCCATCTTTCTTCTTAACGAAAAGAACCGGTGCGCTCAAAGACGAGGAACTTGGACGCACATAACCTTGCTCTAAAAACTCTTGCAGTTGCACCTTCAACTCCGCCATCTCTCATGGTGCTATCCGATATGGAGAGCGTGACACCGGTTTGGCACCCGGTACCAGCTCAATGGTAAAATCAATCTCCCACTGAGGAGGGGCTCCTGAGAGATCATCTGGGAACACATCAGGATACTTGGACACAACTGGAATACAGTCAAGAATTGGCTTAGGTATCAAAGTCTGCACTAATGTGACAAACAGCTCTGCCCCAGACCGAACTGCCTTGAACACCTGAAGGGCTGACATCAAAATCTTACCCGACCCCTTCATGCCCGCAAAAAGTAGTCTCCCGATCAGTGTTCAGGCCCAACTTAACTTTCTTACGGTTGCAATCAATTCATGCACCCTGCTCCGAGAGCCAATCCATACTGAAGATTACGCCGTACTCCGCTAACGGCAAAAGCGACGCTCGCAAACCAAACTCCTGGTCTCCAATCTGAATCTTCACTATGCAGATCCTATCCGTGCGCATTGAGCACCCATTGGGCAACAACACATCCAATTTGTCCTTCGACATCAAGGACGGAACCCCGATGCACGATATGAATTTTTCGGACAAGAAGGAATGCGATGCTCCCGTATCAAACAGGGCTCTCGCCGGAAACTCAAAGATCAACACAGAGCCTAGCACCAACAAAAGTAAGCTAACAAATATGAAGGTAACAACTATAGAAGTTAAACCACTGTAATTTAACTCATACCTGTCACCACGTCCGCTTGCTTTATGGCCTCTTGCAGGCCAAGGTTGTAGACTCTAGGCTGGGTTGGAGCATGGTGGGACGTGGTTGACTCCACCGCCTTTCCTTTCTCCTCAAAAGTCGCTCCAGGCTTCCTCTCGGACTTTGAACGTCCACTCCAACACTCACGAGCAAAATGCCCCGTCTTCCCACAGTTGTAGCAAGCTCCTAGGACTCGACTTGTAGTTTCCCCCGACGCATCAGCCGAAGGGGCTGAGTTCGAAGTCCTCCGCTTCTTGTTCCACCTGCGGAAACTTGACTTGGAATTTGGCACCTTGAACTCGGACTTCTTTTCTCCTGGGAACTTCTTCTATTGAACTTTCTTAACGACCTTCTCCAACGAACGGGCCGAATTGACCAAGGCTAGGAAGCCTTACACCTTAGGCCACGCAAGTAGTAGTTGTAGGTCGTCGCGTAGACCCTCATAAAACTGGTTGGTCTTCCTCTCTTCTTCCATAAACGTAGCACCACCATAACGACCCAACTATGTGAACTCATGGAGATACTCGTCCACGCTTCTGGCTCCCTGAGTCAACCCAAGAAATTGATTCTCTATCTCAAGCTTCTGAGCAGAGGGTACAAATCTGGCGAGAAATAATATTGAAAATTCCTCCATAGGCACATCAGCAAGCTGCCTACCCACTAGGAGATGAAACTCCAACTCATCCCACCACAGCCTCGCTTCACCTACCAAAAGAAAAGTCGTTATGGTGGTCTTCTGCCACTCCTCAGTTAATGTGGCTCTCAAGACCCTCTTTATCGAAGAGAGCCAGTCTTCAGCTTGAGCTGGCATTCCAACCCCATCGAACCTCGGAGGATTAAATCCCATTACATGCTTAAGCTGCTTCTCCGTAGCTCTCCTCGGCTCTACTAGATCAACTGTTGCGCGCTCCACCACTCTCGGCACTGCCGCCCTAACCGGTTCTTGCTCATTCGCAGGAGGTGCGCGATGCATTTGCCCTGCAGGTTGGGCATTTATCATTGCAAATACGGCTTCAGCCACCATCCTGATGGTTTCCGCTGAAGGAGGTGTTGTAGGTACATCCCTTGGTGCACTACTTTCTGCTAATTGCGGACGCTCTGACTGACCAGCACCGCTCCTAGCTGCCTATAGTAGCAAAGACACACGATTAGACGACAAACAAATTGCTAAAAGCAATCATTGGAACACTCAGATTCCACAAACAAGTATATTTTTCATTCCTAAGTGGACATTCATGGGTTCTTTTGATGTTATAATGATGATGCACACATGTGCTCACCACCCCTTAAAAGAATTCGCCCACGAATTCATTTAAGCCTGACCGTAACCAGAAGTCTGATACCAAATTGAAACACCCCCATCCGTCGCATGACATATAACAGAAGGTCCAGCTGGAACCCGACGCCATATACCACAGACAGTCAGAAGGGTTACATAAGAATATTCAAACTATCCAATTAAGACTACTCATCCTACACAGAGCATTCTAGCGGAAGCTTTTAAAGTTGAAAGAACCCAAAACATAAATCCATTAATCATGAATGTCCACAACCACGCCACTGGAATGAAAACCAAATACACTAAAAAGGAAACATGGTCTTATAGCCTTACAAATGTTCACTTAAAAAAATAGTGTCTTACATACATCGGCTCGCAGGCCAGCCACACATGACAAAATAAGAACAACTATTCTTTACGGCCTTCGAGGGCCAGCACAGCAACATGGGCTCTAGCCCGCTACCTAGCACTAGGCTCCGCAGCACCTGCAAACAACATTCCACCGCACGGTGGCAAACAAAGCAACGGTCAGCCAAAGCAGACCAAATTATAACGACCCCACACCTTACTCGGGCCGGCGGTGCTCTTTCCCTGCATATCATTAGCCCAATGAAATAATAAAGTGCAATTATACTACGCCATAGGTGTAGGCTCGCACGGCCAAACACCCCGTGCACTCAGGGCACATTAACGGTGAATCCGGTCAATTCCGTTGCTTCACCACCATCCCAAAGATGGCAACCAAGTGAGCATTTAGCCTTTCTGACCACCGTCTAAGGCTCCCAACTATGCCAACGGCCAGTCCCCTTTTCGGGTCTCTCGCACCGAACCACATAGCCTAGGTCCGATTCCACTTTCCCGTTGCTTACGCCGCCTAGTCAATTTAAGTCTTACGTGCGGGCCAAGCTTCTCTCGGATCCCAACATTTCCAAACAATCACATAACACAGTTATCTTCAAGGCCGGTTCCCAGACCGCCAAGTTAGCAGAACAACGATTCCGCTCAGTTTTCCGGGTGCGCCTTGGAGCTAACCTCCAAGGATCCCTACTGCAATCTACCACGTAGAAACCCGAAAGAAAACCCAAAACATGGAGTCTTGTCCGGCAAATCATTACAAATGCAACATCACCGATCCAGACAATACACGTCCGTGTAGGCTTCACACACAATGCCTATGTCCGTACTTACGAATCCGGACTCTATAAGCAACACAAGGGAGACTATTCACATCATCCTCAAGGAACCCCATGCACTCACCGTACACTCACGGGAGCGGGATTCCCTATGCAGAAAGGAAGAGCTTCACATGCTCAAGTAGAGAATCATTACCCTTGTAGTCCGATTTGGCGTCATGGAAAAACTACACAGACAAAACTCTTCACAACGAACTTTCCTCCATGGATCCGCTCTCAGAACTCAAAACAGTGTTTCGATGCTCTGCCGGTGGCTGGAATCCCTTCCTTATTCCTCCTCTTTCCAAATCCTTGAGAGAGAGAATGGTTGGAGAGAAATGAAGGATTAACTCCCCTATTCCCGGCCTTAACAGAGCAGGAAACCATCTGGTCCGTTGGATCTTATTTAAAGAAAACAAACGGCTCAGATCCGCTCAAAAATCTCCAAACCTGGGCGGCTTGGCACATGGCCGTGTCCCAGGCCGTGTGCCTCGATCCAGGCATGATCGTCGAACTCAGAGACTCACATGGGCTCAGACACGCTCGTGTCCCACCTGACACGCCCGTGTCGTGTCTCTCGACACGCCCGTGACCGGAAGCGTGTCACGCATAACCGCCACGCCAACCGACATGACCCAACTGAACACGAGTACTGACACGGGTAGGCACACGCCCGTGTCAAATGACACGCCCGTGTCAAATGACACGCCCGTGTCATGCAGCCGTATTCCTGGCCGTGTCCTTCTCGGGATGAAAACGGACAAAATCACCAGCCAGACACGGCCTTGGACACGCCCGTGTCCTAGGCCGTGTACCCCTATACAGGCACCAAAAATCCCTTTTTACGCGACCGACTCAAATATAATTTTTGGGGCGTTACACACCTAGAGGTGGGGGGGGGGGTGTGAATAAGTTCAATTCTAATTCACTTATGCAGTTAATAAATTTATCACAGCACAATTGTAAATTCTACAGCTACCACAGTACACAAAAATCCAATCACAGCATACACACAGATTTATAATGGTTCCCCAAATGATGGATACATCCACTTTCCCCCTTCACCTATCTAGCAGTACACTAGATTCGGCGAACTTCCTTCCACCTTCTCAGATCCTTAGATCTTACACCTCAGAACCCAAATTGATTCCTACAGCTCACACTTCAAACAGGTGCTACAACTCAGGTTCTTCCAAAGAACCCTACCTCAGAGTGAATCCACACTTATACCTCTCAGGCAATCAAGCCCTACCTCAGCCCTTATCACCAGTCCTACAACTCAGAGAACATAATCTCCTACTCTGGCAAATAGCCCTACCTCAGCCTTTATAATTACATGCACACAACTCAGAGATTGAAATCTCTTGCACTCAGATCTAAAAATAGATCTTATAGAAAATTGTATAAAAAATTACTTTTATTCTTTTACCCATATAGAGATAGTGGTGAGGGAATCTTGATCAGATCTTGACGGATGCGCTTTATCCTGATCTCCGGTGTAATGAATCTGATTCAACAAAACTTAGCTTATTCAAAGCTTCTTGAAAGAGAGAACCTAGGTTCAGACATACTTTACTGTATATGGGTTCGTGTCTGTTTGTTGACGCCCACAAGATTGTTATTTTTTGATACTTGCTAGGTGCTTAGTTTTCTTTCTATGGATGTGGATTACTTACTCTCTGGGATGTTTTATGTTAGGATGGCATGGTAGTTATTTTCAAGTATAAAAATTACTATTATTACCGCATGCATTGCATAACTCAAAATGTTAAATCACTATATTTAATGACCGTGAAAAAAACTACTTTTATTTCTACTATAAATTTACAACTTGCATGCCTTGAGGTGTCCCTTAGGATCCTCTAAGCTCTTGTAGGATGCCTAACTGGATAAATGAAGTACTTTACGAAGCGTTTAATTACTTTTCTTGTGGACTAGATGAGCCGTTAAGCCGAGGGATACAGCTAACTACTATACTTAAACTGATTTCACCTCTAAATAACTTATAGAATCTTTCTTCATGGTTCAGTAGGAGTTTTGCCTGAGCGTCCACAGTTATCCCCTGCTGACGTGGCATCATGACATGCATTTTCCCTTACTCTAATATACCTTTATTGGCGTTGAAAAATTCGGGTTGTGACAAATGGTAAGTCAAAAGTGACTAAGTTTGATGCCAAATACCATGAGGGGATCTTTGTTGGGTACAACAATAATAGTATGGCATATAGAGTCTATAACTTGACAAATCAAGTTGTAGAAGATTCTGTCCATGTAGTGTTTGATGAGTCATGCATGATTGATAGTGAGCTGTCAAGCTCTTTGCCTAGCTCTGCAGGTACAGAAGTCATGATGGAAAAGCTCTCCATCAAAGATAAAGACCTAGCTATGCAAGAAGAATGTGAAAAGGGATGCTGTCTAGAGGAAGCACAGGACAGCCAAGATGGAAATGAAGACCAACTTACTGAAGAAAATGGTAATCAACAGGAAGCAGTCAGACTTCCCCCAGCTGTCAGATATCTGACAGCTCATCCTCCAGATCAGATAATAGGTGAGACTAGCCATGATGTACAGATTGGAAGCAGGAGTCTTTACACAGCTCTCTATTCCATCTTCCTGTCATAAGAATAGCCCAAGAAATTTGAAGAAGCAAATCAAGACCAATTCTGGATTGGTGCAATGCAAGAAGAACTGAACCAGTTCAAAAGATGCAAGGTCTGAAAGCTGGTTCCCAGACCAGATGTACATAATGTCATTGGAGTCAAGTGGATTTTCATAAATAAACTTGATGAAAATGGTATTATAATAAAGAATAAAGCAAGACTGGAGGCCAAAGGATACTGATAGGAAGAGGGGATTGATTATGATCAGACCTTTGCCCCAGTTGTAAGGTTTGAAGCCATCATACTATTCCTTGCATTTGCAGCCTTCTAGGGATTCAAGGTATTCCACATGGATGTCAAGTCTGCCTTCCTGAATGGAGAATTGAAGGAAGAGGTTTATATAGAGCAGCCTCCAGGTTTTGTAGATTCTAACTCTCCTACTGTTGTATATAGACTTAGGAAAGCTCTTTATGGGCTCAAGCAAGCCCCAAGAGCATGTTATGACACAATGTATACAATCCTCATTGAGAACAAATTCTCAAGGGGAATGTAGACAAGACCCTATTCCTAAGGGAATTTAAGGGAAAGATCATCCTAGTCAAGATTTATGTTGATGACATAATATTTGGCTCTACTGATGACAACCTCTGCAGGAAGTTTACAAAACTTATGCAGGGGAAGTTTGAGATGAGTAGTATGGGTGAATTGAAGTTTTTCTTGGGACTCCAAGTAAAACAAACTGATGATGGTCTATCCATATCACAGTCAAAGTTCATCAGGGAGATAATCAAGAAATATGGCATGGAGAATGCTTCCACCATAAGAACTCCCATGAGCTCAAGTATGACTTTAGGCAAAGATGATACAGGGAAGCCTGCTGATCAAACTCTATATAGAGGTATAGTTGGCTCCCTTCTCTACTTCACTACAAGTAGGCCTGACATTATGCATGCAACATGTGTATGTGTTAGGTATCGGGCCTTCCCTAAAGATTCTCACTACATTGTTGTGAAAAACATCTTGAGATATCTTAAGGGCACCCCTGATCATGGCATTTGGTACCCTAGGAATGGGGAATTTGAACTAACAGGCTATTCAGATTCAGATTTTGCCAGTTGCAAGGTGGACAGGAAGAGCACTTCAGGCTCCTATCAATTTCTACGTGAAAGGCTTGTCTCTTGGAGCAGCAAGAAACAAACAAGTGTTGCAATATCAACAGCAGAGTCAAATTATATTTCAACTGGAAGCTGATGTTCTCAGTTGCTATGGATCCAGCATGAACTTCAGGATTATAATATTCAGATAAGTAGAACTCCACTCTTTTATGATTCTACTAGTGCAATTTCTATAGCTAGGAATCCTATCTCCCATAGCAGGACTAAGAATATATAAATTATGTATCATTTCATTATAGAACATGTTGAAAGGGAAGACATCTCCCTTGAGTTTGTCTCCACAAACAAGCAAGTTGCTGATATCTTCACTAAGCCACTAGATGAAGCCAAGTTCAATACTTTTAAATTTGAATTGGGTATGTTGAATCTTGTGTAGATTCAATTCTCTCTTCTACTATATACTGCACTGTTTATTTTGCAGGTAGAATCTGCTCTTCCTCCATATCATGAAGATAGTGTGCAACTATTGAGGGGGAGTTATCCCAACAGAATATGAAAAGAGCTGAACTAGATTGAGTCAAGTGGAAGATCTACTCCAGATGGATAGTGGGAGAAAAACCCCACATATTGCTCCATATTGTAGAAGCCAAAAAGGGGAGGATAGAGTCAAAGGGGTAAGAAGAATAGATAGGTGAAATAGTATGGATGACAGTATGCCAGGGGGAGTAAGTAATTCTCCATAGGCTAGATAAATATGGTAATTTTTCTACACTCTAAAATGTTAAATCTTGTATATGATGAATATGCTTTGTTGGCAATGACCTGTATTGTTTTGACTTCTTTAAATAAGGGAAGATTGTTGGGTCTATTGATCCCAATATCCAAGATTTGTAAGAAGTCAAACGGGTCAATGACATACGTACATAATGCATTTGATGTGTGTCTTAGTTCTTTCATGCAGGTAGTCCATGATTGGACAGGTGAAGAAATGAGTTATGTAGTAAACTCAGAATTCATCGAGATAAGCTCGTAGTTCGTCGAGCTCAGCTCACAGATCATCGAGCTTAGGTCGACATTCCTCAAGAGCTAAATTCAAGTGCTCAGGATTCAAAGTTCGTCCAGCTCAGCTCGCAGTTTGTTGAACTCAACACACTGATCGTCGAGCTCATGTCAACATTCCTTTGAATAAGCTCAAGCGCTCATGATTTAAAGTTTGTCACGCTCAGCATGAAATTCGTCGATCTCAGTTTAGAGTTCGTCGAGCTCAGCTTACGGATTGTCGAGCTTAGCTCAACACTTATCAAGCTAAAAGCCAGAAAAATAATCTAAGGCAAAAAGCGCTGAGACAGCTGAGAAGATCAGAGTTCGTCGAGCTCAGCCCACAGATCGTCGAATGCAGCTAAAGCAAGAAAAACTGACTAAGGCAAAAGGCGCTGAGACAGCTGAGATAGCAGAGAAAAGGGCGTTGAGACCGCTCAGACAACTAAGAAGAATATGTCAGCTGAGACAAAACCTAGCTAGAATTCTTTAAGTCCAGAAGCGTTGAGTGAAGCAGGTTCACCCAATGCTTATAATAAAAAAGGAAACGCTGAGACAGTAAAAAGGAAAACCGCTGAGACAGAAGATAGTCTCAGCTGTGAAGCAAAAACTACTGAGGCAGAAGATTGTCTCAACTGTGAAGCAAAAATCGTTGAGATCACTAGGAAGATACTTTTATGACAGAAACCTGTCTCAGTTGATAAGAAGAAAGCGCAGAGACAGAATCTTATCTCACCTGTTAATGAGAAACCACTGAGAACGCTGACACAGAACCGCTAAGACAAATCCAGAGAAAATTCACAAGTCGAGTGTTGGAACACCCTATTACTAATTTGGGTCAGGATCACTATGTCTCTAGGAAACCTGTTTTTGACCTCATTGTATAGATCTAAAGGTCAATTAGGATTGAGTCTAAGGGTTAGTAGTTAGGTTTGGAAGCTTCCCTCAAGACCAAGGTTTTTCAGTTTGGATACTAAGTCATTTCGTCGAGCTCAGTATGACGAATCGTCGAACTCCAATCGACGATCGTTTAGCTCAACTTTGACGGATCGTTGAACTCCATTCGACGATCGCTGAGCTCAACTTCAACAAATCGTCGAACTCCATTCGACGATCTTCGAGCTCAATTCGACGATCTTGACTCCAGTATTGAGTCTCTATCTCTGAGCTCAGTTCGACGATAGTTGAGCTCAGATCAACGATCTATGTTGCTGTCTAAGTCCAAATCGCTGAGCTCAGTTCGACGATAGTGGTGCTCAGTTCGATGTTTTTTTGAAGAGTTAAACGACTTTTAAGATTCAAAATTCAGACAGTTAAGGAGTTATGGTCAGCAATTAATTCAGAAGATTTTCTAGCCGTTTTCATTTATTCTGGAGCAAGTTTCAAGGGATTATCAAGGAATGTTTCATTGGACTTTCCCGCAGAAGACAATTGCAATTAAGGAAGTAATTTATGACAGGCCAACGACTATCTTGACAATGGATCATTTCTATTTAGAACAAAAGGAATAAAAGATAAGATTTTTGAATTCCTGACAAGTAGAGAAGAAGCAATCAAAGAAGAAGAGAGTGCACAAGAAGAACAAAATATTCTCTGCAACAACTCTTCTCTAAAACAGCCTCTTTCTCAACAATAATCACTCAAGAGAAAAAGGAAAAGAGTTGTAGACATTCTCTGTCTCAAAGAATTCATACAAGAACACACAACCAAGGAGATCAACCAACTAAAATCTTCAGATCTCTTTTGATTCAAGTGTTCAAGGCCATCATCATTCAAGATTCCAGACACCTAACATTTCAGCTGTTGCTGAAATCATCAATTGCTGGAGATCAACTTTCTGAAGGCCTACCACCCTACAACAAAGCTTCATTTCCTGATCAACTACAGATCTCAGGGGGAGCTTTGACAACATCACTGAATCCACATAGTCTTCTCAGATGCTTTGAGAAAGAGAAGACTTCCATCACTCTCTCATCCCCACCTCTGTAAGGGTTTTTCAAACTCCCTTTAAAAGTTTGTGTGTGGTTTTTGAGCACCTTATCAAAAGCTCATTGGTGGCAAGACACCTGATCAAAAAATCTGATTTGCTTTTTGAGCACCTTACCAAAAGCTCATTGGTGCCCAGGACACCTGATCAACTCATCCTGTAGTGGATTCCTACCTAGGGTGGTAGATAGTGGATGTACCCAAGTTTAGGGGAACCACTATAGCTCCTTGTGTCTTCTGGTTGCTTGTCTTTATTTTTTGTTTCTGGCTGTGATCTGTGATTAGTTTCTTTTGTAGATTGTGATTAGATTGCTGCTGTGTTTAGATTTACTATTTGCTTCCCTGTTCACTCAGATTACAATAATTGTTGTAAAAAGGTTTTTAAGCACCATACTCTATTCACCCCCCCCCCCCTCTAGAGTATATCAGATCTAACTCGCACTTTCAATTAGTATCAGAGGCAGGTAGGTTAAACATACCACACCTTGGTGGTTGCACAGGCTAACACCTGAACCCAAAGATTCCTAGTTAGATCTGCTTGTTGTAGATTTTGTTATTAGATTATTTCTTCAAAAATCATGGCCCAAAATAAAGATTATGCTAGCACCAGACCTCCAGTGTGCAATCTGTCTAAGTTTGCACTTTGGAAGGCAAGGATTAGACTATACATGAATTCTATTGACGAGGACATTTTTAATTCTGTTTTGACAGTTTGTCCAAGACCTCCAGAGAATACAAGCAAAAATGTTGTTCCACCTCCATCAGGAACAGGTGCTGATATCAAGAAGTGGAAGGTAGCAGATGCAAAGACTATGAATATCTTAGCCCAGACTATGTCTGATGACATTTTCCAAAAGGTGGCTGAATGTAATTCAGCAAAGAAAATCTGGGATAAGATCTCTGAAATAGTCTCAGGATCAACTAATGAAAGAAAGGATAGGAGATCCCACCTCATATCCCAATATGAGAATTTCAAGAAAGGAGAAGCTGAGCCAGTAGCTGAAATGTATAACAGGCTCAGTCTGATAGTCAATGAACTCAAGACTTTGGATAAAGAGATCTCACTGACTGAACTAAATAACAAAATCCTAATGTGCTTCCCAAGCACTTGGGATTCAAGAATCTGGCCAATCAAGGATGCCAGAAGTCTGAATGAGATTACAACAGAAGCTCTCTTGGGCAAGCTCAAATCTTATGAGCTGCTCATCAAAAATAGAGAAGAAGAGCAGAAGGCTGCCTCACCAGCCACAAGAAAAGAGAAGTCTATAGCTTTCAAAGCCACTGAAGATCAGCCTGAAGATAAAACCCCAGGCAATGATGAGCTACTTAGTCTGCTGGCTAAAAGATTTTACAAGATGCCAGAAAGGACTTCAGAAAGAGATCATGCAAAGAGCATGATAATCGAAGGTATGATAAGTCAAATAATAAAGAAATTATTTGCTTTGGTTGCAGGAAACTAGGCCATATTGTGCCTGACTGTCCAGAAAACAAAAACAAGGACAGAAGGGACAAGAAAGAAAGAAGAAAGGACAAAGACTTCAAGAAGAATGACAATGGCAAACCCTCCTCAAGCAAGAACAAACACACAAGGAAGGGATTTGTTGCTGAATCCTGGAGTGAAACTGAAGAAGAATCAGAAGCTTCATCCAGCTCCAGTGATGATGAAGATGATGTTGAAGAGAAGGAGTTCTGCATGATGGCAATCAATGCCTCTCAACACAATTCAGATGCAGAAGAGTCAGAGTCAGACTCAGAGACTCAACTTAAAGAGGAACAGGTAATTAGTTCTTTTGATTTCAATTCTGAGGACATTAAGTCTGAATTTAAAGCACTATGTTTAGACTTACAAAAATCTGAGAAGGAAATTACCTCTCTCAGAAATAAATTATCTGAACATAGTACCTTAAAGTCAGAAAACCTCAAACTCTCTGATGAGTTGGAGTGCTGTAGGGAGCAGATAGCTTCACTGAAAGGTGAACTATCAGAGGCCAAGAAGCTTGAAGAATCCCTTAATGGGAGAAGTATCAAGCTGATGGACATCACAAGCACAGTGAACTCCAGATTCAATAGTACACTGTGCTTGGGTGCTTCATCCAGCCAACCTATAGTTCTAACAACCCCAATCAAGTTTATTTCTGATAAAGGGAAGGGAGTTGTAGAGGTAGCTAGGAAGAATTCTGATCTACCTAAGAAAACCAAGTTCCAGCAGAAATCGTCGAACGGAGGTCGACGATCGCCGAACGCAGATCGACGATCTCAGGAAAAATCGTCGAACTCAGGTCGATGATCTCTAATTCCTGAACTCTGCCACAGTCGACCGTCGAACGGAGCTCGACGATCTGATACAAGATCGTCGAACGAAGCTCAACGATCGTCGAACAGAGATCAGAGCTTTGGAAATTCTTTCAAGGGCAAATCAAAATCCAATCCTAGGGGTCCTTCATCCCAAAGCTTTAACCCTTATACTGAATGGATAATACCTCCAAGGAGATATCATCCTGAAGGTTATAAGAGTCAACCTGGGATGTCTTTTATTTCTGAATTTAAAGGTTATCAACCTAGGCCCAAGGTAAACAGGGTCAAAAAGAAGTGAATTATTTTATGTGCAGGTGAAAACCTATCCAACATCAAACCAACAATGGTACTTGGACAGTGGGTGCTCAAAGCACATGACAGGAAACAAGGACAACCTCACATCCTTTAAAGCCAAGCTTATACCCAAAGTCATATTTGGTGATACAAACTTTGGACAAACAAGAGGATATGGTGCAGTCCAGATTGGGACAGTGACATTAAAGAAGGTAGCCTATGTGGAAGGACTGAAGCACAACTTGATCAGCACCAGTCAGTTATGTGATGAAGGCTACCAGGTGACTTTCAGCAAAGCCTTATGCAAGATCAAGTCAGAGGACAACACAACTATGTTGACAGGTAAAAGGAAAGGTAACATCTACTTAGTAGATTTTCTTTCAACAGATGTAGATATTTGCCTGTTTAATTCTGTTTGTAGACCTAATGTTTTATGGCATAAGAGACTAGGACATTTAAACCTTAGAACCATTGCTAGGCTATCTAAGGACAACCTTGTTAGAGGACTACCTTCTGGCCCCTACAAGAAGGAAGGACTCTGCAGGGCTTGTCAATTAGGCAAGCAAACTAAAAATAGTTTCAAGTCACTTAATAAGAGTGATTCACCTAGGATTTTGTATCTGTTACACATGGATCTTTTTGGACCCATTACAGTACAAAGACTAGGAGGGAAATCTTACACTTTAGTAGTTGTAGATGACTTCTCTAGATTCACATGGGTGTTCTTTCTGAGGAAGAAGTCTGATAACTTAAAGTGTTTGACAGAGTTTCTCAAATGTATACAGATTGAGTTCAATACTCACATTGCCCTTATCAGAAGTGATCATGGGACAGAGTTTGATTCTCTTCTTATGCAAGAGTTCTGTCAGAGTGAAGGGATCAGGCATACTTTCTCAGCTCCTAGAATTCCTCAACAAAATGGGGTAGCTGAAAGGAAAAATAGAACCCTTATTGAATCTGCCACTACATTGTTGTCAGATGCTCACCTTCCTCTATCTTTTTGGGCAGAGGTAATGAACACCTCCAACTATGTGCTGAACAGAAGTTTAATACATAAACTAAAGGGCAAGACTCCCTATGAATTACTCAAAGTGAAGAAACCTAAAGTTGATTATTTTAGAATTTTTGGTTGTATTTGTTATATTCATAATAATGACAAGAGATATTTAGCAAATTTCAAGCTAAAGCTGATGAAGAAGTGTTTCTGGGATACTCCATGATCAGTAAGTCTTATAAGGTTTATAATAAATAATCTCTTAAAATTGAGAAATCTGTTCATATATCATTTGATGAATCTAACATGTCTTTCAAGGAGAAGAACACTTCTACCATAGAACCTTTGCAGGTACATTATCTTGCTGAAGATTTGAACAGGTTACAGATTACTCAAAAAGAGGAAAGCAGTGAAGATGAAGAAAGCATTCAACATATTGAAGAGAAATAACTTGAAGAGCCAGTTGTTGTACCACAAGAGGAAACAACAACACATGTTGGTGAACAATCAACACCCCCTGTTGATTTAGTAACATCAAGAGACCATCCAATTTCCCAAGTAATTGGAGACATCTCAGCTGGTGTGCAAACCAGAAATCAGGTCAACCAAAACCTATTGCACACTTGCTTCCTATCTCAAATTGAACCTCAATCCATTCAAGATGCAGAGCAAGATCCACACTGGATCATTGCAATGCAAGAAGAGTTGCATAAATTTGAAAGGAACAAAGTTTGGGAACTAGTGTCAAGGCCTAAGGATCACTCCATTGTTGGAACAAAATGGGTGTTCAGAAACAAATTGGATGATCAAGGAGTAATTGTAAGGAAAAGGCAAGGCTAGTTTTTTCAAGGATACTCTCAAGAAGAAGGCATAGACTATGACCAGACTTTTGCACCAGTTGCAAGATTGGAAGCCATCAGAATCTTCTTAGCTTATGCAGCACACAAAGGCTTCAAGGTATATCAGATGGATGTAAAGAGTGCCTTTCTCAATGGAGACATCAAGGAAGAAGTCTATGTCAGACAACCTCGAGGTTTTATCTCTCCAACCCATCCTGATTATGTTTTTAAATTGAACAATGCATTATATGGTCTCAAGCAAGCTCCTAGATCATGGTATGAGACCCTAGCATGCTTCCTTCTGGAAAATGAATTTATTAAGGGGTAGAGTAGACCAAACTCTTTTCATTAGAACCCATAAGTCTCATACCCTACTAGTACAAATTTATATAGATGATGTTATCTTTGGCTCTACTGATTCAAATTTGTACAGAAGGTTTTCCAACCTAATGCATTCTAAATTTGAAATGAGTAGCATGGGTGAGCTATCCTTCTTTCTAGGATTGCAAGTCAAACAACATGCTGAAGGCATCTTTATTTCTCAAACCAAGTATGCAAATGAATTGGTTAAGAAATTTGGTATGTCTGAAACATCTTGCATGAAAACACCTATGCCTACTAATGCTGTATTGGATGCTGATGAACATGGGAAACCTGTTGATCAGATAACATATAGAGCAATGATTGGCTCTTTACTGTACCTTACAGCTAGTAGACCAGACATAATGTTTGCTACATGCATATGTGCTAGATTCCAAGTAAGCCCTAGAGAGTCACACCTAACATTAGTAAAAAGGATTCTCAGGTATGTAAAAAGTTGTCCGAATCTAGGTCTCTGGTATCCGAAAGTTTCAGCATTTGAATTAACTGGATTTTCTGATGCTGATTATGTTGGATGCAGAATTGACAGGAAAAGCACCAGTGGAAATTGTCAGTTTCTCAGTGATAGACTTGTCTCTTGGTTTTGTAAGAAACAAACTTCTGTGTCAACTTCAACTGCTGAAGCTGAATATATGGCTGCAGGTAGTTGTTGTTCACAAATATTGTGGATTCAAAACCAACTCCTAGACTATGGCTACAACTTAGAGAAGTCTAAAATCTTTTGTGAAAACACCAGTGCTATGTCAATAAGCTCAAAATCCAGTCCTCCATAGTAGGACAAAACACATAGAAATTAGGCATCACTTTTTAAGGGATAATGTTGAGAAGAATAAAATTGAACTTCAGTATATCCCAACTGATTTACAAAGGGGAGATATTTTCACCAAACCCTTGGATGAAAAGACACACACCTTCTTCCTAAATCAGTTAGGAATGTTAGAAGGAGGAAGTCTAAAATAATATCCAAGATTTTAAAACTTTAAAAATTGACCAAGAATAGGCAAACATCTTGATTTTTCTAAGTGTCTAGAGTGTATTTCTGGTCTCTGAACTGCGCTCGACGATTTTCCCCCAGATCGTCGAACGGATATCGAAGCTTTCTGAAATCGTCGACCTGAGTTCAGCGCTTCTCAGAAAGTCTGAACTATCTCTGCAAGTCAACGATCGTCGAACGACGCTCGACGATTTTGATCTCTAAACTATCATAGAACAGAGCTCGTCGCTCTCCAATATCGTCGAACGGATATCGACGATATTGAAGACCTTTCAGATTCCTTTAGAAGCCCCGATCGTCGAACTGAGTTCAACGATCTTTCCTTTTCTGCGTCGAACCCTAATATAAAATTCATTTTTCGGCCATCGTTCTCCTTTTGCGCTTTCAATCTCTCTGCAAAAATTCTCTTTCCCTCCAAACATCTCTACACTTGGTCATTTTGTTTGTTGATTTTTGCAGGTAACAATGGCCGTCTCAGTTGCCGTTCTAGCTGCAATGAAGTTTGATGCAGGATTTGATATAGACATGGAGCCTTTCAGCAACAGTGATCAAGTTTTTCAAGACATTCTGGAACTGTTCAAGGAACAAAAGCTTGTTGCCATCATGTCCACAAGAATCAAATTGGTTGTTGATGAGATTAAGGAGTGGGTCTATAATGCCCACAATCAGGACCAAAATACAGTTGTTGGTTCAATTTCTGGAACTCAGGTACCTCTGACACCTACCATTCTGACAGAGGTTTTTCAATTGAATTCTGGAAGAGATTCTGCTGAGTTATCTAGAGAAGAATTTTCTGATTTACTTGCTAGAATGGGTCATTCTGATGCAAACCCTAGCAAGCTGCTGAAAAAGAACCTAGCTGTTGAATACAGATTTTTAGCTGATGTAGTGGGAAAGGTTTTGTTGGCCAAGCATTCAGCACATGATACCATCTCCAGGTATCTGCTGTGCTTGATGGGAGCCTTAGTCAATACGAAACAGTTGAACTGGGGAGAGGTCTTCTTTGACCTGATTAAGAAGAAAATAAATAAGAATTTTGTTAATTATGGAAGGATTGTAGGGCTGTTTCTCCAAAACAGATGCCCTGTACTGCTATTATCATCTGGGATGCATATCAATGCTTCTAAGAGGCTGTCATGTGCCATGTTTGGCAAATGGGACAGACAGATAGTGAAGCCCAACAGGCCTTCTGCAAGCACCACTTCAGGCACAAGGACTGTAACAGTCTCTTCCCCTCAAGTCTCTGCCCCTGCAGATGACTTGCCTGCTGCTTCTCCTCCTCCTATTCCATCTCCACCAGTCACCTCCACCATTCAAATTTCATCCACAATCATTATTTCCAGCCCATCTCCAACATCAATTCCATCTCCAATTCCTACTCTTCCAATACCAGAAGAAATCTTTCATCCTTTACATCACTACCCTCAACTAGACATTGCCACATCATCCAACATTCCATCATTCAATCTTCTAGATGATTCCTTCATGGATGACTCACCTTCATCCCCTCCTGATCTACCCTCCTCATCCACTTCATATCAACAGCTTCTAGAAAATATCATTGATCAACCCTCTTTCACACCTTCTATCTCCATACCACTGTCTTCCATTTCCACAATCCCCTCACCTCAACCTTCACTTCTACCATCCACCAACTCTCCTCCAACATCACCAGTTGCTCCACCATCCTTCTCTACCTCTGCTCCAGTCCCTACTGAGCATGTAGATATCCCAGCCCTAGCTGACAAAATATATGAGCTGATAGCTCCCAGGCTTTCACTTCTGTTGGATACCTCCTTGGCTCCACTCCTAAAGTTAGTTGCAGACCTTTCTGCAAGGCTATCTTCTCTCATTCCTCAGGCAATCCCTTCATTTGGGTGCCTTGATCCAGCTCTCTCTGAATCCAGCCAGGGGGAGATGCCTCATCAAGATGTGAGTTTGCCTACTGCTGCTGCTGTTACCTCAGTTCCTGCTGCTGTTTTTACTCAAGCTCAAGCCTCAACTCCTCAAGTTGTTGTCTTCTCAGTGGACCTCAGGTCCTTATTATCAGATTTTGACTCAGTTTATTTCAGCTGTCTTCCAGTGAGTAATGCAGTCCAGCCCTCAGAGGATCTCTCCAAGTCCATTGTGCCCTTCTCAAGCTGTGATACCAGCTTAATTAGCTCCTATATAACCTCCCTATATACTGCTGAGCCTTCTGTTTCCAGTGATGCTGCTGCTACTCCTGCTGACAATACTGTTGCTATTTCTGTTGCTGCTGCTGATATTGTTGTTATTGCTAAAAATTCTGATGATATATATATGACAGAGGCATATGACTTTGAGCCTGTTGTCACTGATGATGTTGCCCTTGCTGATATTTTTTGTGTCTGAAACTGTTTTATCTGAATCTGTTGCTACCCCAGCTGCTGTTGTCATTACTACTGCTATTGCTGATGCTGAATCTATTGTATCTGAAAGTAGTATATCTGAAACTGCTAATGTTTTTGTATCTGAAAGTTCTGTATCTGTTTTTACTACTGCTGCTGCTACAACTTCTGCCAGTACTATTTCTCCTTCTCCTGCTGCTGCTACAACTGCTGTCACCACTGCCTCATCTGCTCCAACTCAACAACAGAAAGATTATCTGAAAAGGATTGATGCTTTATATGATGAGCAAAGCTCTGAAAGTGATGAATATAGGACTGATTCTGATTATTCCTCAGCTACTATAGCAAGGAAGAGGAAGGCAAGGAGCAAGGCTATGAAAAGAGTTCCCCCAGCCAAAGTCAAAGATACAAATGACATACCTTATTACATTCTTCATGACTGCCCCATTACTGAACATTGGATGCAATACTCCAAGAATCAACTTAAGGCCATGAAGAAAAAGAGGAAATATGAGAAAGGATCTTCTCAGTTTTATCATCCTCTTCCACCTCCTCCTCCTGATGCAGGTGCAGGTGGAAGCTGAGCTGCTCATCCTTCTGCTAGAAGTCAAACCCCCTATCAGCCTCATGCAAGATCTCAATATAGGGGAAGCCAGTCCAGAGGTTCTCAATGTAGTAGAGGAAATTATAGAGGAAGCCAAAGAGAATTCCAAGTCTACTCCAAAGGCTATTCTAGACAACACCCATACTCTAGGGAAGTACAAGCTTCATCAGATACAACTTCAAGCCCTTTTCCCTATAAGTTAAAAGAAGTAGTCTCATCCAGAGCTCCTCAAGATAATCCTTCCAACAGATATGAGCCTCCAGTGCCCTTTGAGGATCCAGAGAATAATCCTACTGCATGGACTGCCAGAATGAAAGAATTAGCTGCCCTGGATCAAATTAAGAAAGCCAGAGAGCAAGGCAAGGACACCTCCAGCACTACTACTTTATCAGAGCAAAGAAAGAAGGAACTTGAAAGATATGCCTCCAGCAAATTCTTTGATTCTGAAAGATATATGGAGCTGCACCCTGAAGCTGTGGTACCAAGGCCTAAACAACAAACTTCTTTAGGTGCAGCTGATGAAAGAAGATCAAAGAAAGAAGCTCTTAACCCAAATAGAGAAATTAAACTTATAAAGAGCAAGGAGAAGGAATAATTATGTAAGGTTACAATTATTCTGATTTCTGTCTGAGATAATATATCTGTGCTTCTGCAATATTGTTGTTTGTTATATTGTTGCTGTGTATGTTGTTTTTTATTTCAATTTCTGTAAATAGTAATCCTAACCCAAATAGGGGGAGATTGTTGGAACACCCTATTACTAATTTGGGTCAGGATCACTATGTCTCTAGGAAACCTGTTTTTGACCTCATTGTATAGATCTAAAGGTCAATTAGGATTGAGTCTAAGGGTTAGTAGTTAGGTTTGGAAGCTGCCCTCAAGACCAAGGTTTTTCAGTTTGGAGACTAAGTCATTTCATCGAGCTCAGTACGACAAATCGTCGAACTCCAATCGACGATCGTTTAGCTCAACTTCGACGGATCGTCGAACTCCATTCGACGATCGCTGAGCTCAACTTCAACAAATCGTCGAACTCCATTCGATGATCTTCGAGCTCAGTTCGACGATCTTGACTCCAGTATTGATTCTCTATCTCTGAGCTCAGTTCGACGATAGTTGAGCTCAGATGGACAATCTCTATTACTGTCTAAGTCCAAATCGCTGAGCTCAGTTCGACGTTTTTTTGAAGAGTTAAACGACTTTCAAGATTCAAAATTCAGACAGTTAAGGAGTTATGGTCAGCAATTAATTCAGAAGATTTTCTAGCCGTTTTCATTTATTCGGGGGCAAGTTTCAAGAAATTATCAAGGAATGTTTCATTGGACTTTCCCCCAGAAGACAATTACAATTAAGGAAGTAATTTATGACAGGCCAACGACTATCTTGACAATGGATCATTTCTATTAAGAACAAAAGGAGTAAAAGACAAGATTTTTGAATTCATGATAAGTAGAGAAGAAGCAATCAAAGAAGAAGAGAGTGCACAAGAAGCACAAAATATTCTCTGCAACAACTCTTCTCTAAAACAACCTCTTTCTCAACAACAATCACTCAAGAGAAAAAGGAAAAGAGTTGTAGACATTCTCTGTCTCAAAGAATTCATACAAGAACACACAACCAAGGACATCAACCAACTGAAATCTTCAGATCTCTTTTGATTCAAGTGTTCAAGGCTGTTGGAACACCCTATTACTAATTTGGGTCAGGATCACTATGTCTCTAGGAATCTTTGCTTGACCTCCTATATAGCTCAATAGGTCAATTAGAATTGAGTCTAAGGGTTAGAATTCTAGGTTTGGAAGCTGCCCTGAAGACCAAGATTTTGTATTTGGAGACTAAGTCATATCATCGAGCTTAGCACGACGATTCGTCGAACTCCGATCGACGATCGTCTAGCTCAACCTCGACAGATCGTCGATCTCCATTCGACGATCGTCTAGCTCAACTTTGACAGATCGTCGAACTCCATTCGACGATCGCTGAGCTCAACTTCATTATATCGTCGAACTCCATTCGACGATCGGTGAGCTCAGGTCGACGATTTTGACTCTGCTTTGGATCTTTATCTCTGAGCTCAGTTCGACGATCTTTGAGCTCAGATCGACGATATTTTGCTGCTGTATATTTCCAGATCGCTGAGCTCAGATCGACGATAGCAGAGCTCAGTTCGACGATTTCAGATAACTTCCAGGATATTTCTAAATTCAAATTCAAATCAGTTAGGAGTTATTCTGCAATTAATTCAGAGATTTCCTAGCCGTTTTAATTCATTTCTGGACCAAGTTTCAAGGGATTTTTCAAGGAATATATCTGTGGACTTTCCTCTAGAAGAGATTATGCAATTAAGGATGCAATTAATGCAGGCCAACGGCTATTCTTCTCAGAGAGAATGTTTTGTTTAGTACCAGAGAATAAAAGATAGGATTTTTTGAATCTCTCTGAGAGCACACACAATACAGAGAGAGAATAGAGATTACAGAGACACATTCAAAAATCTTCTGTCACAAAGAATTCTCAAGAACACACATCCAAGGAGATCAAGCTTTCTCAAAATCTTCAGATCTCTGTAGTTTTCAAAGTGTTCAAGGCCAACATATTTCCAGACTCCAGACATTCAACATTTCAGCTATTGCTGAAATCATCTATTGCTGGAGTTCAATCTTTGAAGGCCTATCACCCTCAGCAAAGCTTTTCTTCCTGAAGATCTCAAGGATTCAGGGGGAGCTTTGACATCAACAATCCACATAGTCTTCTCAGTTGTTTGAGAAAGAGAAGATTTCCATCACTCTCTCACCCCCACTCTGTAAAGGGTTTCTCAAACTCCCTTCAAAAGTTTGAGCTTGGTTTTTGAGCACCTTGTCAAAAGCTCATTGGTGGCAAGACACCTGATCAAAAAATCTGCTTTGGTTTTTGAGCACCTTATCAAAAGCTCATTAGTGCATAGGACACCTGATCAACTCATCCTGCAGTGGATTCCTACCTAGGGTGGTAGAAGAGTGGATGTACCCAAGTTTAGGGGAACCACTATATTTTCTTGTGTCTTCTGGTTTTGCTTGTTTTCATTTTTGTTTCTGGCCTTGATTTTTCTGTGCTTAGTTTTTTTTTTGTTTAACTTAGTGATGTGATTAGATTCATTATTGCTTCCCTGCTCACTCTCATTACAACAATTGTTGTAAAAAGTTTCAAAGCACCATATACTCTATTCACCCCCCTCTAGTGTATATCAGATCTAGCTGCACTTTCAATTGGTATCAGAGGCAGGTTGGTTAAACAGACCATACCTGATTGGTTGTACAGGCTAACACCTGAACCCAAAGATCCCAAACTAGATCTGCCTTTCTTTGGTATTTTATTATTAGATTTTGTTTTCACAAATCATGGCCCAAAATAAAGATTATGCTAGCACCAGACCTCCAGTGTGCAATCTATCCAAGTTTGCACTTTGGAAAGCAAGGATTAGACTTTACATGAATTCTATTGACGAAGATATCTTTAATTCTGTTTTGACAGTGTGTCCAAGCCCCCCAGAGAACACAAGTACAAATGATGTTCCACCTCCATCAGGAACAGATGCTGATATCAAGAGATGGAAAGTAGCTGATGCTAAGGCTATGAACATCCTAGCCCAGACAATGTCTGATGACATATTTCAAATGGTAGCTGAATGTAATTCAGCCAAGGAAATTTGGGACAAGCTCTCAGAAATAGTCTCAGGCTCAGCTGATGAGAGAAAGGATAGAAGATCCCATATTATCTCTCAATATGAGAATTTCAAGAAGGGAGAGACTGAGTCAGTGGGAGACATGTACAACAGACTAAGTCTAATTGTCAGTGAACTCAGGACATTGGACAAAGAGATCTCTCTAACAGAACTTAATGACAAGATCCTAATGTGCTTCCCCAGCACTTGGGATTCAAGAATCTGGCCAATTAAGGATGCCAGAAGTCTGAATGAGATCACCACTGAAGCTCTATTGGGTAAGCTCAAATCTTATGAGCTACTCATCAAAAATAGAGAGGAAGAATAGAAGGCTACCTCACCAACCACAAGAAAAGAGAAGACCATAGCATTCAAGGCAACTGAGGATCTGCCTGAAGATAAAGCTACAGGTAATGATGAACTACTCAGTCTGCTGGCCAAAAGATTTTACAAAATGGCCAAAAAGGACTTCAGAAGAAGATCATACAAGGAGCAGGATAAGCCAAGGTATGACAAGTCCATTAGTAATAATAAAGACATTATTTGCTTTTGTTGCAGAAAACCAGGGCACATAGTTCCTGACTGTCCAGAGAACAAGAACAAGGACAGAAGGGACAGGAAAGAAAGAAGAAAGGAGAAAGACTCCAAAAGGAATGGCAATGGCAGGCCTTCTTCAAGCTAAAACAAGCATACAAGAAAAGGGTTTGTTGCTGAATCCTGGAGTGAGACAGAAGAAGAGTCAGAAGCCTCATCCAGCTCTAGTGATGATGAGGATGATGCAGAAGAAAAGGAGTTCTGCATGATGGCAATCAATGCCTCACAGCACAATTCAGAGGAAGAGGAGTCAGAGTCAGACTCAGAGACTCAACCTGAAGAAGATCAGGTAATTGGTTCTTTTGATTTTAGTTCAGAAGATTTTAAATCTGAATTTAAAGCACTGTGTTTAGACCTGCTAAAGTGTGAGAAAGAGATTATCTCTCTCAGAAATCAATTATCTGAACACAATACTTTAAAGTCAGAAAACCTCAAACTCTCTCAGGAGTTGGAGTGCTGTAGGGCGCAGATAGCCTCACTGAAAAGTGAGCTCTCTGAGGCCAAGAAGCTTGAAGAATCCCTCAATGGGAGAAGCATCAAGCTGATGGACATCACAAGCACAGTGAACTCCAGATTCAACAGTACACTGGGCTTGGGTGCTTCATCCAGCCAACCTATAGTTCTAACAACTCCAATCAAATTCATTTCTGACAAAGGAAAGGGAGTTGTAGAGGTTGCTAGGAAAAATTCTGATCCGCCTCAGAAAACTAAGTCCCAGCAGAAATCGTCGAACGGAGATCGACGATCGTCGAATGAAGATCGACGATCGTCGAACGCAGCTCGACGATCTCAGGCAAAATCGTCGAACGCAGATCGACGATCTCAGCCAAAGTCGTCGAACGCAGGTCGACGATCTCAAATACCTGACCTCAGCCATAGTCGACCGTCGAACGGAGCTCGACGATCTAACCCAGGATCATCGAACGCAGCTCCAAGATCGTCGAACAGAGGTCAGAGATCTGGAAAATTTTTCAAAGGCAAATCAAAATTGAATCATAAGGGTCCTTCATCCCAAATCTTTAACCCTTATACTGAATGGATTTTACCTCCAAGGAGATATCATCCTGAAGGATATAAGAGTCAACCTGAGTTGTCTTTCATTTCAGAATTTAAAGGTTATCAACCTAGGCCCAAGGTAAACTGGGTCAAAAACAAATGAATTGTCTTATGTGCAGGTGAAGACCTATCCAACATCTAACCAGCAATGGTATTTGGATAGTGGGTGCTCTAAGCACATGACAGGGAACAAGGACAACCTCACATCCTTCAGAGCCAAGCTTGGACCCAAAGTTATCTTTGGTGATTCAAACTTTGGACAAACTAAAGGATATGGTGCAGTCCAGATTGGTTCAGTAACTTTCAAGAAGGTAGCTTATGTGGAAGGACTGAAGCACAACCTAATTAGCATCAGTGAGCTGTGTGATGAAGGCTACCAGGTGACCTTCAACAAAGCCTTATGCAAAATCAAGTCAGAGGACAACACAACTGTGTTGACAGGTAATAGGAAAGGTAATATCTATCTAGTAGATTTTCTTTCAACTGATGTAGATATCTGCTTGTTTAATTCTGTCTGTAGACCCAATATTTTATGGCATAAGAGATTAGGACACCTAAACCTTAGAACTATTGCTAGGCTATCCAAGGACAACCTTGTTAGAGGAATACCTTCTGGCCCCTACAAGAAGGACGGACTCTGCAGAGCTTGTCAATTAGGCAAGCAAACTAAAAACAGCTTTAAGTCACTTAATAAGAGTGATTCACCTAGGATATTATATCTGTTACACATGGATCTCTTTGGACCCATTACAGTACAAAGCCTAGGAGGGAAATCCTACACTTTAGTAGTTGTAGATGACTTCTCTAGATTCACTTGGGTGTTCTTTCTAAGGAAGAAGTCTGATAACTTTAAGTGTCTGACAGAGTTTCTCAAATGTATATAGATTGAGTTCAATACTTACATTGCCCTGATCAGAAGTGATCATGGGACAGAGTTTGATTCTCTTCTTATGCAAGAGTTCTGTCAGAGTGAAGGGATCAGGCATACTTTCTCAGCTCCTAGAACTCCTCAACAAAATGGGGTAGCTGAAAGGAAAAATAGAACCCTTATTGAATCTGCCACCACATTGTTGTCAGATGCTCATCTACCTCTATCCTTTTGGGCAGAGGCAGTGAACACCTCCAACTATGTGCTGAACAGAAGTCTGATACATAAACTAAAGGGAAAGACTCCCTATGAATTACTCAAAGGGAAGAAACCTAAAGTTGACTATTTTAGACTCTTTGGTTGTATTTGCTACATTCACAATAATGACAAGAAATATCTAGCAAAATTTCAAGCCAAAGCTGATGAAGGAGTGTTTCTGGGATACTCCATGATCAGCAAGGCCTATAGGGTCTATAATAAATCATCTTTGAAAATTGAGGAATCTGTTCACATTTCATTTGATGAAACTAACATGTCTTTCAAGGAGAAGAATTCTTCTACCATAGAACCTTTGCAGAAACATTCTCTAGTTGAAGACTTGAACAAGTTACAGGTTACTCAAGAGGATGAAAGCAGTGAAGATGAAGGGAATGCTCAACACATTGAAGAACAACCTAAAGAGCCAGTTGTTGTACCACAAGAGGAAACAACAACACAGGTTGGTGAACAATCAACACCCCCTGTTGATTTAATAACATCAAGAGACCATCCAATTTCCCAAATAATTGGAGAAATCTCAGCTGGTGTGCAAACCAGAAATCAGGTCAACCAAAACCTGTTGCACACCTGCTTCCTATCTCAAATTGAACCTCAGACCATTCAAGATGCAGAGCAAGATCCACACTGGATCATTGCAATGCAAGAGGAGTTGCATCAATTTGAGAGGAACAAAGTATGGGAACTAGTGCCAAAGCCCAAGGATCACTCCATTGTTGGAACAAAATGGGTATTCAGAAACAAACTGGATGATCAAGGAGTAATTATAAGGAACAAGGCAAGGCTAGTTGCTCAGGGATACTCTCAAGAGGAAGGAATCGACTACGACCAGACTTTTGCACCTGTTGCAAGATTGGAAGCCATCAGAATATTTCTAGCTTATGTAGCTCACAAAGGCTTCAAAGTATATCAGATGGACGTCAAAAGTGCTTTCTTGAATGGAGACATCAAAGAGGAAGTTTATGACAGACAACCTCCAGGTTTTATCTCTCCAACTTTTCCTGATTATGTTTTTAGACTGAACAAAGCATTATATGATCTCAAGCAAGCTCCTAGAGCATGGTATGAGACCATAACATGCTTTCTCTTGGAAAATGGTTTTATAAGGGGTAGAGTAGACCAAACTCTTTTCATTAGAACCCATAAGTCCCATACCCTACTAGTACAGATTTATGTAGACGATATCATTTTTGGCTCTACTGACTCCAAATTGTGCAGAAAGTTTTCTAACCTGATGCATTCTAAATTTGAGATGAGTAGCATGAGTGAGCTATCCTTCTTCCTAGGATTGCAAGTCAAGCAACATGCTGAAGGCATCTTTATTTCTCAAACCAAATATGCAAATGAACAAGTTAAGAAATTTGGTATGTCTGAGGCATCTTGTATGAAAACACCCATGCCTACTAATGCTGTATTGGATGCTGATGAACATGGGAAACCTGTTGATCAGACAACATATAGAGCAATGATTGGCTCTTTACTGTATCTTACAGCTAGTAGACCAGATATAATGTTTGCTACATGTATATGTGCTAGGTTCCAAGTAAGCCCTACAGAGTCACACCTAACTTTAGTAAAGAGGATTCTCAGGTATGTTAAAAGTTGTCCAAATCTAGGTCTCTGTTATCCAAAGGATTCAGCATTTGATTTAACTGGATTCTCAGATGCTGATTATGCTGGATGCAGAATTGATAGGAAAATCACCAGTGGAACTTGTCAGTTCCTTGGTGACAGACTTGTCTCTTGGTTTTGTAAGAAACAAACATCTGTGTCAACTTCAACTGCTGAAGCTGAATATATGGCTGCAGGCAGTTGTTGTTCACAAATCTTGTGGATTCAAAACCAACTCCTAGACTATGGCTATAACTTAGAGAAGTCTAAAATATTTTGTGATAACACAAGTGCTATTTCGATAGCCCAAAATCCAGTCCTCCATAGTACGACAAAACACATAGAGATTAGGCATCATTTCTTAAGGGATAATGTTGAAAAGAATAAAATTGAATTACAATATATCCCAACTGATCTACAAAGCGGAGATATTTTCACCAAGCCATTGGATGAAAAGAAACACACCTTCTTCCTAAATCAGTTAGGAATGTTAGATGGAGGAAGTCTTAAATAATATCCAAGATTTTGAAAGTTTAAAAATTGACCAAGACTAGGCAAACACTCTGATTTTTCTTAGTGTCTAGAATTTTTCTGATCTCTGAACTGCGCTCGACGATTTGCCCCAAGATCGTCGAACAGAGATCGACGATTTCCAAAAATCGTCGAACTGAGTTCAGCGTCTATCAGATAGTATGAACTATCTCTTCCGGTCAACGATCGTCGAACGGCGCTCGACGATTATGCGCTCTGAACGATCGTCGAACGGAGCTCGACGCTCTCCAATATCGTCGAACGGAGATCGACGATGTTGAAGACTCTTCAGATTCCTTTAGAAGCCTCGATCGTCGAACTGAGTTCAATGATCTTTCCAATTCTGCGTCGAACCCTAATATAAAACTCTTTTTTCGCCATCGTTCTCATTTGCGCTTTCGATTTCTCTGCAAGAATTTTCTTTCCCTCCAAACAGTTCTACACTTGGTCGTTTTGTTTGTTGAATTTCTGCAGGTACCCATGGCTGTGTCAGTTGCTGTTCTTGCTGCAATGAAGTTTGATGCCGGTTTTGACATTGATATAGAATCCTTCAGCACGACTGACCAGATTTTTCAAGATATACTGGGTTTGTTCAAGGACCAGAATCTGACTGCCATAATGACCACCAGGATCAAGCTGGCTTCTGATGAGATAAAGGAGTGGGTTTATACTGCCCATAATCAAGATAACTCTACCATTGTTGGGTCCATTTCTGGAAATCAGGTACCCTTGACCCCAACCATTCTATCAGAAATTTTTGAGTTGAGGAATGGAGAAGATTCTGCTGAGTTATCTGGAGAAGAATATTCTGAACTGCTTGCCAGAATGGGTCATCCAGAGGGAAACCCTAGCAAGCTCTTCAAAAGGAACCTGTCTGTAGAATACAGGTTCATGGCAGATGTGGTTGGGAAAGTGCTACTGGCAAAGCACTCTACCCATGATACAATATCAAGATATCAGCTCTGCCTCATGGGAGCTCTTGTAGACAAGAAGAATCTGAATTGGGGAGAGATTTTCTTTGACCTCATCAAAAAGAAAATCAACAAGAGTTTTGTTAATTTTGGGAGAATTATTGGAGTATTTCTGCAGCACAGGTGCCCTGCCTTGCTGGTCTCCTCTGGAGTTCATATCAATGCCTCCAAGAGATTGTCTTGTGCCCTCTTTGGAAAGTGGGACAGACAAATAAGCAAGCCTAGCAGGCCCTCCTCCAGTGCCCCTTCAGGCACAAGGACTCCAAGAGTCACTCCTCCACAGGTCTCTGCCCCTGCAGATGACCTGGCTGCTGTTGCTGCCTCTCCTCCTCCTCCAATTCCATCCCTTCCCCTACCATCCACCATTCCAGCTCCATCCACCATCATCATATCCAGCCCATCTCCAACATCAACACCTTCTCCAGAACCCATTCCACCTCCACCAGAAGAACAATTCCACCCACTATTCTCCTATCCTCCACCAGATGTCACCTCTTCACCCTCTCTTCCATCCTTCACTCTACTTGATGATTCCTTTATGGATGATTCCCCATCATCTCCTCCTGAGTTACCTTCCTCCTCCACTTCATTTCAAGACCTCCTACACCAAATCATTGATCAACCAACTTTCACCCCATCCATATCCATTCCCCTGTCCTCCATATCCACCTTGCCAACACCTCAGCCATCCCTTCCACCATTCTCCAGCTCTCCACTTCCAGAACCTTCAGCTGCTCCCATACCTTCTACCTCTGCTCCAGATCTTGAGCAAGTAGACCTCCCAGCCCTTGCTGACAGGCTGTATGAGCTGCTTGCCCCCAGGCTCTCTCTACTGTTGGAGACCTCCTTGGCTCCTCTACACCTGTCAGTGGCAGCCCTTTCTGCCAGGTTCTCTTCTCTCTTCCCTCAGGCAGCACCTACAGCAGTGTGCCTTGATCCAGACATGTCTGCATCTAGGAAGGGGGAGATGCCATATGAAGTGAATCTTCATGCTGCTGCTGCTGCTGCTGTTTCTGTAAGCTCTCTGTCTGCTGCTGCTGTTAGTTCTGCTTCTTCTGCTGCTCCTCCTGTTGCTGTTGCTGTGCCTCCAGAAAGTCAGATTTCAACTGCAGTCCTTGCAATAGACCTCAGGTCTTTGCTATCAGCTTTTGATTCTGCTTTCTTCAGTTGTCTGCCAGAGGTTAATGCTGTCCAGCCTCCAGAAGACTTATCCAAGGCACTTGTGCCATTTTCTTGCTGTGACCCTAGCATTATCACCTCTTTTGTAAATTCAGTAACTGCTACTGCTGCAAATATTGATACTGCTGCTGAAATCCCTACTGTTTCTGATGAACCATCTTCCAAGGACATTCTGATGTCAGAGGCCACTGAATTTGAGCCTTCTGTAGTCTTTGATGATGTTCCTGATGTTTTTGTTGTTGTCAGTGAAGTTGTTGCTGCTATCACCTCTCCAGAGCCTGTTGCTGATAGTGAATCTGCTGTTTCTACTGTTGTTAGTGAAGTTGCTGCTGTTGTCACCTCTCCAGAGCCTGCTGCTGCTGCTATTGTTGTTTCTACTTCTACTCCATCTGCTGCTTCACCCTCAATATCTGCTGCTGTTTCTTCGGTCACTGTTTCAACACCTGCTGCTACATCCTCTGCCGTATCTGCTTCTGCTCAACTTAAGAAGGATCTAATGAAGAAAATAGATGCTCTCTATGATGACCAGAGTTTTGAATCTGATGAATTTAAAACAGACTCTGATGACTCTTCTGCTACCATTGCCAGGAAAAGGAAGGCAAGGAGCAAAGTAATGAAGAGGGTACCTCCTGCTAAAGTTAAAGATAACAATGATATCCCATATTACATCTTACATGACTGCCCAATTACTGAACACTGGATGCAATACTCTAAAAATCAGCTGAAAGCAATGAAGAAAAAGAGAAAATATGAGAAGGGTTCATCCCAATTCCAGCACTCTCATCCTCCTCCACCACCTCCCCCTGATGTAGGTGCAGGTGGAAGCTCTGCAAGTCAACCCCCAGCCAGAAGTCAGGCTCCCTATCAACCTCATGCCAGATCTTACCACAGGGAAAGCCAATCCAGGGGGTCACATTCTAGGAGAGGAGGATATAGAGGAAGTCAAAGAGATATTCAAGTCTACTCCAAAGGTTATTCCAGGCAGCACCCATACTCTAGTGGAGGACAAATTTCTTCTGATACAACTTCTGGTCCTTTCCCCTACAAGCTGAAAGAGACTGTGTATGCCAAGCCTCCTCAAGACAATCCCTCCAATAGATATGAGCCACCTGTACCTTTTGAGGATCCTGAAAATAATCCAGCTGCTTGGACTGCAAGGTTAAAGGAATTAGCTGCACTGGACCAAATTAAAAAGGCCAGAGAACAAGGATTAGACTCTTCCAACATTTCTACTATGTCTGAACAGAGACAGAAAGAACTAGAGAGATATACTTCAAGTAAATTCTTTGATGCTGACAGATATATGGAATTACATCCTGAAGCTGTGGTTCCCAGGCCTAAAAAGCAAACATATTTGGGTGCAGCAGATGATACCAGGTCAAACAAGGAAGCCCTCAATCCTAACAGAGAAATTAAACTTGTTAAAGGCAAAGAGAAGAAATGATATTGTAAGGTGACAGTTTCTGTGATTTCTGATTACTATCTGGATGATATATATCTCTGTGATTCTGCATGTCTAGCTGTTGTTTTTCTGTTTTTCTGATTGTATGTTGTTATTTAAAATTTTATCCAAAGTCTGTAAATAGTAATCCTAACCCAAATAGGGGGAGATTGTTGGAACACCCTATTACTAATTTGGGTCAGGATCACTATGTCTCTAGGAATCTTTGCTTGACCTCCTGTATAGCTCAATAGGTCAATTAGAATTGAGTCTAAGGGTTAGAAGTCTAGGTTTGGAAGCTGCCCTGAAGACCAAGATTTTGTATTTGGAGACTAAGTCATATCGTCGAGCTCAGCACGACGATTCGTCGAACTCCGATCGACGATCGTCTAGCTCAACCTCGACAGATCGTCGATCTCCATTCGACGATCGTCTAGCTCAACTTCGACAGATCGTCGAACTCCATCCGACGATCGCTGAGCTCAAATTCATTATATCGTCGAACTCCATTCGACGATCGGTGAGCTCAGGTCGACGATTTTGACTCTGCTTTGGATATTTATCTCTGAGCTCAGTTCGACGATCTTTGAGCTCAGATCGACGATATTTTGCTGCTGTATATTTCCAGATCGCTGAGCTCAGATCGACGATAGCAGCGCTCAGTTCGACGATTTCAGATAACTTCCAGGATATTTCTAAATTCAAATTCAAATCAGTTAGGAGTTATTCTGCAATTAATTCAGAGATTTCCTAGCCGTTTTCATTCATTTCTGGACCAAGTTTCAAGGGATTTTTCAAGAAATATATCTGTGGACTTTCCTCTAGAAGAGATTATGCAATTAAGGATGCAATTAATGCAAGCCAATGGCTATTCTTCACAGAGAGAATGTTTTGTTCAGTACCAGAGAATAAAAGATAGGATTTTTTGAATCTCTCTGAGAGCACACACAATACAAAGAGAGAATAGAGATTACAGAGACACATTCAAAAATCTTCTGTCACAAAGAATTCTCAAGAACACACATGCAAGGAGATCAAGCTTTCTCAAAATCTTCAGATCTCTGTAGTTTTCAAAGTGTTCAAGGCCAACATATTTCCAGACTCCAGGCATTCAACATTTCAGCTATTGCTGAAATCATCTATTGTTGGAGTTCAATCTTTGAAGGCCTATCACCCTCAGGAAAGCTTTTCTTCCTGAAGATCTCAAGGATTCAGGGGGAGCTTTGACATCAACAATCCACATAGTCTTCTCAGTTGTTTGAGAAAGAGAAGATTTCCATCACTCTTTCACCCCCACTCTGTAAAGGGTTTCTCAAACTCCCTTCAAAAGTTTGAGCTTGGTTTTTGAGCACCTTGTCAAAAGCTCATTGGTGGCAAGACACCTGATCAAAAAATCTGCTTTGGTTTTTGAGCACCTTATCAAAAGCTTATTGGTGCCCAGGACACCTGATCAACTCATCCTGCAGTGGATTCCTACCTAGGGTGGTAGAAGAGTGGATGTACCCAAGTTTAGGGGAACCACTATATTTCCTTGTGTCTTCTGGTTTTGCTTGTTTTCATTTTTGTTTCTGGCCTTGATTTTTTTGTGCTTAGTTTTTTTTTGTTTAACTTAGTGCTGTGATTAGATTCATTATTGCTTCCCTGCTCACTCTCATTACAACAATTGTTGTAAGAAGTTTCAAAGCACCATATACTCTATTCACCCCCCTCTAGAGTATATCAGATCTAGCTGCACTTTCAAAGGCCATCATCATTCAAGACTCCAGACACCTAACATTTTAGCTGTTGCTGAAATCATCAATTGCCGGAGATCAACTTTCTGAAGGCCTATCACCCTACAGCAAAGCTTCATTTCCTGATCAACTACAGATCTCAGGGGGAGCTTTGACAACATCACTGAATCCACATAGTCTTCTCAGCTGCTTTGAGAAAGAGAAGACTTCCATCACTCTCTCATACCCATCTCTGTAAAGGGTTTTTCAAACTCCCTTCAAAAGTTTGTGTGTGGTTTTTGAG
Source organism: Platanthera guangdongensis (assembly GCA_039583875.1). Classification (NCBI taxonomy): domain Eukaryota; kingdom Viridiplantae; phylum Streptophyta; class Magnoliopsida; order Asparagales; family Orchidaceae; genus Platanthera; species Platanthera guangdongensis. The sequence goes on from CM077164.1 coordinate 121,746,782, forward strand.
CACCTTATCAAAAGCTCATTGGTGGCAAGACACCTGATCAAAAAATCTGGTTTGGTTTTTGAGCACCTTATCAAAAGCTCATTGGTGCCCAGGACACCTAATCAACTCATCCTGTAGTGGATTCCTACCTAGGGTGGTAGAAGAGTGGATGTACCCAAGTTTAGAGGAACCACTATAGCTCCATGTGTCTTCTGGTTGCTTGTCTTTATTTTTGTTTCTGGCTGTGATCTGTGATTAGTTTCTTTTGTAGATTGTGATTAGATAGCTGCTGTGTTTAGATTTACTATTTGCTTCCCTGTTCACTCAGATTACAACAATTATTGTAAAACATTTTTAAGCACCATACTCTATTCACCCCCCCCCCCTCTAGAGTATATCAGATCTAACTCGCACTTTCATCGAGAATCGCTGAGAGCCAAGACAAATGACATTGAGTGACTTAACATCCCTCAATGCTTTATGATGTTCTGGAATATTTTCTAAGTCCATGGTGATGACCATTGATGTCGTCATCAAAGTTAACTTACATGTAGCCGTTGCGGGAAAGCTACTGTGGCGCTGAAAGCTGCTTTGTTTTTTCTGATGGACATGGCACTCAAAAATCCGTGGCTGCGCCCACATATATTTGTGTCGTTGATTCAAATCAAAGCATATAAAATTGAAAAAGAAAAAGGATTAGGGCAATGAATAAATTAAGAACAAACGCAGAAAATACAAAAAGAAAATAAGAGGCGGCTTGACATTTTCTTCTCCTTCTAGCTTGAAAGCTCAAGTCTAGCAGAGATAGCCTAAAAGGCAAAGGAAGTTTGCTGAAGCTCTTCAAGCTCAGCAAGATAGTTATTTTCAGAACAGAGAAGCTGATTCATCCATTAAACAAGGTGTTAGTTGTTCATCTGTGTAGCAGAAAATAAGTTAGGTGTAGTAGATGACTAATTCACTCTACAGCAAGTGTACTGGACTGATATCTGCTCAGTCCAGCATGGTAGACTCAGAGATTTATCTCTTAGTCAGTTGTCTTATTTTCTTAAACATTCTATATTTTTCCTGTAGTGTTCAGTTTATCTAAATCTGAGTGTAGGGCACCTTATACCTGAGGTAGGTGACTAATTAGTCACTGAGGTAGGTACCTTGTTGGGGTACTGAGGTAGGATCCAAGTGTGGATCTGAGCTTTTGGGATTAATTTCCTGAGGTAGGAGAGTGTTGCTCTTTGAGGCAGGATCCGAGTGTGTATCTAAGGTAAGGCTGTTCTCCCATCTTGCGTGTAGGTCCTCGTGCCTGAGGTAGGTGACTGAAGAGTCACTGAGCTGCAGGTGGTCTACTGACCACTGAGTTGTAGGCCTTGGAGGAGGCTGAGCTGTAGGTACCTAGAAGTGTACTGAGTGTAGGAGTGCTGCAACACTCTGAGAGTAGGGCAGTGTGCCTGAAGTTGTAGGGCTGAAGAGCCTGAGTTGTTGATCTTAGAAATAAGGCTGAGGTAGGTGATCAATGGATCGCTGAGCTGTAGGAGCTCTGCAGAGCTCTGAGTTAGGAACCCTTGTGGTTCAGAGTTTGGGTTCAGAGGTGAACCTGTGTGTAAGGCTGACGGCCTGAGGTGTAAGCTCTGAGGAGCATATAGGAGTTTGTGCCTAGTCCAACAAATCAGTTGGATAGGTGGGAGGGAAAGTGGATGTACCAAAATGAGGAACCACTATAAATCATTGTGTTTTTGTTGTATGCATGTTTTCTTTCTTGTTATGGGATCTAAGGACAAGCTCTAGTTAGATTAACTTGAAATCATCAAAAGAAATAATAAAACTTCAAAGACCTATTCACCCCCTCTAGGTCATTAGCTAACCATTAGTTAAGCAACTTTCAGAAACATCATCAAAAATGGCGTCTTGCTGCTAACGGACTTCTGCAAAATAGTTAAGGCTCGCTATGCATCATCACCGGGTAGGGCTAACGGTCGTGACTACGGCTTCACCCACATTTCCTAATCCACTAACGAAGCGGATTTCTAATACAATATCATGTCGTAGATGGACACAATCGACCTGGTGGCTTCTCTAGAACCATGGCAACCCGAATACCTCTCATTTGAGAGATCCGATGTCTAGAATGCTTTAAAGAAAACAAGAAAAGAGTATATGTAATGCACGCATACTAAAACCGAGAGGAGAAATATCGTTACCCTACGACTCCTCTTCATAGCCATGAAAACTTGCTTTGCACGGATGAAAATGTGTGCCTCCAAGTCCACTTCGCGGATCTGCCCTCGGAACGACTATCAGAGTTGCCAAGCATTGTTAATCGCAGAAGAATGATCTCTTCTTCCTTCCCTAGCTCTCTCTCTCAAACCCTAAGTCAACTCCAAAATGAAGAGAAATGAGGGAGAAATCCCGCTCAGCCCTTCTTAAGCCCTTTGGGCGGAAAATCCTGGTCCCTTAGATTAGATTTGATGTGAAATCGTACGGCTACGAAGTTATTCGACGAAACTGCCCATCGACTCGACAATTTTCGTTCTTCGACCTATCCGTTCGATGGTTTGTAGAACTAACCGGACGTGGAGTTCGACATTCGTCGAAAGAATACGTCGCCACAAACCTCCCGAAACCCTTTCGACGTTCGTCGAACCCGTTCGATGTTCGATGAACCTTCAGCGCTGGCTCACATGAAGCATGTCTAAAGCGTAACCGGATAGCAGAAAAATGTTTGCAACCCCAAATTTTTGGGTTGTTACATCCAAACTTAATCTCCTAAGTTATTCCCCGCACGTCGCTTACAGAGATTTGAGGTCTGGAAAATTGGGTGTCATAGCTCCTCCCCCTTAGAAGAATTTCGTCCTCAAAATTAAGCATGCACTCAAATAAAACATACCTGAAGTAAACAGCTCTGCGAAGTCCTCCCGCATTTCCTGTTCATGCTCCCAAGAGAACTCGTCTCGCCCGTAGTTGTCCCAGTGCACCTTAACGAGCTTAGACTCTTTGTTCCGCAGCTGCCGAATCTCTGAATCCTCAACGCCAACCAGACGGACCTTCATCCTCAAGTCCTCTTCTACCTGCACCGTCGCCGATTCGATCACAACACTAGCCTCCACTATGGCTTTCCATAAGACCGAGACATGGAAGACATCGTGTAATCCACTCAGCTATGCAGGTAACGCTAACCGGTAAGCTGCTGATGATTTTTTTTTGCTAACAAGTAATAACTCAATGTGATTTCATTCTACATTCTAATACAACTATGTAGATGGACTTAAAATAGATTGAATTAGCATTCAAGCAAGGGCACCTATCAATCATAATATAGGAGAAATCTACATCTCGTGTCGTATTCCACAGGGTCGTTTCAACTACTCGTACTCACCCTCCCTTTATTATCATACCTCTAAACAAAAGTGATATTTAAACTACATTAACCTAACTATGACCATTTGGATGATTCAGTATTAGAGAAGTAAAAACGATAAAAAAACATGAAGCCTTTAAATGATTACATGAACGAATTCATTTATTAGTTCAATTCTAAGTGGTAATGGATTGAAAAGACTATCAAATTTGTTGTAATGTAAAGGTTAACTATTCATCAAAATTCTCTCTCGAGCAATTCCAAACTTAAACCTAAGATAGTAAATTTTCTCTCGAACAATTCACAACGCTCAAGTTCGCATTAAGTAAAGTACCTTTATTAATACATAAATTCATGAATTTTATTTCTAAATTACAATGAATCCTTTTACTCGTGTTCTAATTTTACAAACAAAATATCTCTCGATCATAGAGTTTGAATTACAAAGAGAATTAACATCACAATATGAACATACCAATATCATTGCAAAGAACCAATTTCTCAATCTAGCCAATTGCAAATTATGTAAAGCAAAGAAGTAATTCATAAGGAAGATTAAACCCTTTGTTTGCAAGCATAATCACAAGTAAAATACCACAAATTTAACATAAACAAAGTGATACATGATTACTATAATGTTCAAATATGAGTTCATGCAAATTAAACGAAAATTGAAGATGGATCATCAATAAAAAGGAAGGATAAAAAGGGGTTAATGATTAAATAAAAATACATATGAAATACCCTTCAATCCTCCTTGTCTTGGATGCTCCCCTTCGGCCTCCAGCAGTTCTTCAATCCAGAAATGATCCAAAAGTCCTAAACAATTTTTTCTACAGGAAATTTATACTCTCATTGCAAACAGGTCGGACACGGGTTTAAACACGGCCGTGTGTCAGGCCGTGTGGACGGTTCCTAGGCGGTTCCCCACGAGTAGGCGTGTCTGGTAGTGGGCCGTGTCAGATTACACGGGTATGGACATGGTCGTATGTTCGGTCGTGTTCCTCAGACACGGGTTGGTCGGCAATCATTTTTAAATGTGACACGGGTAGGCACACGGGCGTGTGATATACCCGTGTGAGGTTCCATCTCCTGTGCCCAAATTCTTCAGCCCCAAATTCATAGGACACGGGTAGGCACACGGCCGTGTGTCAGGCCGTGTGCACCAAATTTTCGTCCTGTCATCAGCCATGTAGACTCCGTGAACTCCTATGTTTGCTCCGAGACTTTTAGGTCCATTGGTTGGCATTACCTGCAATTGAAAAATGAAAGACTCAGTAAATAGTTTATTACAAGGACTGCCAAAGACTTCTAAATGCGCTCTTCGTTCTATGATACGACAATTTCTTTACTATTATCATGAAATCAACACAAAAAGGGGCAGAAAATAGTAGACATGATTACAATTATGATGGTAAAAAGCCTATCATAATCGTACTCATCAAATACCCTCAAACTTAGATGTTTGCTTGTCCCTAAGCAAACTAATTTAAACACTTGGGTTACCATTAAATAATTTTGCCTCCGCACACTGGTTGCTATGAATTTAAGAGAACTTTGATGATGTAATCGCATAGGAAATAGTTTAGCAGACTTTTCTAAATATAGATTTATCTTAAAATTCCTCTAATATATCTTTTAACTATCTCTCACTCGTTTTTAGAAATAAAAGTATAGTCATCTTTAACAAATATGAGGAGAAAATAACAATCTCTATAAGATATGTATTAGTATTTCAAAACTTATAAGTACTCATATTGATAATCATGAGCTTACCCTTTTTACACCCTCATCACAGCACTATTTAGAATTAGTAAGGTCGGATCCTTAGGACTTGAATTTTGGTGTAGCCTTTTTGGCTTAGGATAGAAGATTAAAGGTGAGGTAATCAAAGATAAGTTCGATGAATTTTTCACACCTAAATCTTGATTGAGCCTTATGTTGGAAGATACCTTAACATATTTCAATTTTATGTAAACACCCCCAGACTTTGCAATTTGTATATTTCCCACATTTTGACGGGCACACTATTTATATATATATATATATATATATTTAACCAAGGGACAATAGTAGGGATCATTCCAAGTGGGTGCAAGTATACACGCACTCAGGCCACATATCACTATGTTTTTTTTTTGGGTTCAAAGTAGGGATCATTCCAAGTGGGTGCAAGTATACACGCACTCAGGCCACATATCACAATGAACAAATCATTCCAAAAAGGCATCAATGATAGGTGTGCTAATAGGTAAGGATTTGGCCTTGGTGCATTTTAATAGTAGAGCATCAAAAGGATGGGGATTAGGTTCAAATTGGGTGTGCAAGGGTATCATGTTAAAGGTGTTGGGTTAACAAGACTCAAGCTATCCAATAAGAGGCCTAAGTCATTTCCGCCCTTACTAATTAACCTATGTAATGTTTTGAGGAATGCTAGAGGGTGAGTCCTAGACATCAATAGGGAGTAATTTTTAATTTCAAAGACCTAATACCAAATTATAAAAATGTTACACTCATCGACTCAGTTTATTATAGATAAGTATATTTTCTAAAATAGAGTGTTGGATAGTTACTAATATAGAGGAGTAATCTTAAAAGTAAATTATATAGAGAAAATTAAGCTAAAAAATTTCTATGCTTAATTATGAAATCAACAAAGCTGAATACTCTAGGAGTCTACATCAATTCATTTTAATCAGCGTGCGAAGTTAAATTAGATATTTATAATCCCAAATGAATGAATAATGAGAGCTTAAAAGATCAAACAAAAATTTGTATGGGGGTATAACAAACATGAGTATTATGATAAGTAAATTAGAATCAATTGTAACCACATGAATAGCCATTCTACCCCCAGACTTAAGATTTGCAATGTCCTCAATGCAATGTAAAAAGCGGACATAGAGTGATTTCATGATGATATAAGAAAACAAAAACTACTATCACAATAAGTCGAAGAGCACAGTAAAGAAACAGGAGCTGTAATGAAATGCACTGATATATAATAGCTGACAGAACTGAATACACTGATATAAAAAAATACAAGATACGATACATAAATATAACACTACATCGATACATATCAGAAGTAAGCAGGGCGGTCGGTCGCATCATCAGGGAAGGAAGGCGGTGCTGGAGCTGGCGGCTAGCAAGGAGAGATCCCTAGGTGGTCTCTGATCTGGATGAGGAGGTCCTCGGTCCGCTGTTGCGAATCCTCAATATGCTGTAGGCGCGGCGAGAGCTCGGTCTCGAAAAACTGTCGAAACTCACGCGAGTACCGTGAATGAGGTGGAGGAGGTGCAGTAGACGACTCGCCATGAGCGTAAGTGGAATGGGGCGGAGGCACCAACGGCACATCGAGGTCAGGATCTACCTCATCATCACTGTCATCCTGTACATGCGGTCCACGTCATGTAATAGAATATATGACCCCTCCCCGGCCCTGACGGGCGGTGACGAGGCGGAGGGAGCGAAGACTAGCCATCGTGATAGGCACGGTCTTTACGACCACTGTCATCTGGGGGAGGGCTGAAAAGATGCCCATATTCTTCACGAGGCGAGTAATGTAGGGTGCTACACAAATAGACCCTATACGGGGGGTGTCAGCCTGATGGAGAATGAACTAGGCTAGAAGATAACCGAGATGTAGAGGATATCGTGAAGTCAAGCTGTAGAGGTATAACAGGTCCTGTCGACTGACAACTCCGGAGCTTTCGCCCCGGCCGCTCAACGTGTGGCTAAGGAGATGGTGGATGTAATGAAGGGCGGGAGAAATCAATTTAGAGGCCTTAGATTGCTTGGCCTCATAGGCGCTAGTGTCAAAAGAAATCTGGCGCCAGATACCGCCGGCCATATTGTGATTGGGGAGTTCGAAGCGGAGCTCGGGGTAGGCAGCACTAAAAAGGAATGACTCCTCATACACCCCTAAATACTGGGTGAACTGGAGCATGGTGAGTGTATAAAATGTGCCACCCACTCGAAATGAAACTATCCCCTCGAGCGCATGCGGCGCATCGATGAAGTTAGGCCGAAAGTTGGAATAAAACGAAGATAGGAACTCTAAAGTGAGTTCCCTAAATCCTAACTCCTCTATGGTGAAAAATTGATCCCACCCCGTTACAGAAATTAACCCCCTGACATCTCCAGCTAAATTTATCTCTTCAAGCACGCTCCAATCAATTATGCGGATATCTTGGAATTTTTTTGATTGCAAGCGGTTGAAGCGGTCGGTGTGCGATGCGTCGGTGAATATTAGCGGAGCAGCGACATCCCGCCTCTTCGTTGAGACTTGTAGCTCCGGTCAGCGACGGCGACCTCCTTGACTTCTTCCGGACATGATGTAGAAGGGGAAAACGCGAGTAAAGGAAGGCGAGAATTGGAAAACATGGCGCCTTGAGGATCAGGCCACGTGGAGATCTGTGATGGGAGAAGGCTTGGAATGGGTAAAGAAAGAAATCCACACGGCCCTATTTAAATAGGTTGCACACGGGTTCGCACACGGGCGTGTGTGAACCCATGTTAGGGAATCGGCATCCTCGTGGAACACGGGGTGCGTCGATCCGTGTAAAAAAAATGGAAAACGGGTGCGCACACGGCCGTGTGTGTGCACCCGTGTTAGGGAATCCAAGGCCTCGTGGAACACGGGGTGCCTCGGTCCGTGTGGTCAAACTTGCTGGGGACAGCGCATCAGGTGGACACGGGAGACGACACGGCCGTGTGTTGACCCGTGTCTCAGCTGGCACGGTGTAACAACACGGGTAGGTAGGTGACACGGCCGTGTATAAGCTGACACGCCCGTGTTAGATGTCTCGACACAGCGGTCTCAACGATCGTCGAGCGAACGACACGGCTAGCCACAAGGGTGGGTGTCCACCCGTGTTGTGCTCGGGAAGAATTTGGCTTTTTGCGGAATTAATCCACAGGGCTGGGCCTGAGCCTGTGTCACGTACACGGTCATCCACACGTGTGTGTGGTGTGCCGTGTGCCTCTCCAGTTTTGCATTTCTCTTTTAATTTTTTACAGAAAAGTTTTTTTTCTCATTAAAATTTTTCTGGAAAATTTTTTTTTTCATTATAAATTTTTTTTTCTCATTAAATTTTTCATTACAACTTATTATAGTAAAATAATAAGAAACACTTACTATAGTTTAATATGAAATTAATCTAGACGGAGGCAAGTCTCTAGACGAGCGAAGTCCATAGGGATTTCACCATAATAAGGCTTAAGTCGGTGACCATTAAACTTAAAATCTCCCTTCTCAGGGTGAGTTAACTCGACGGTACCATAGGGAAAGACTTCTTTAACCTTAAAGGGTCCAGACCACTTAGACTTTAATTTCCCTGGGAATAAACGTAATCTGGAATTATAGAGGAGGACTTGGTAACCTTTTTGGAATACCTTGGGTTTGCGAAGGTGACGGTCATGAAATAGCTTGGTTTTCTCCTTATAAATCCGGGAGTTCTCATAGGTCATAGTTCTCCACTCATCTAATTCATTAAGTTGAAGTTTACGCTTCTCTCCTATAGAACTAGTGTCAAAATTTAAGGAGCGTATTACCCAATACGACTTGTGTTCTAATTCTATAGGTAGGTGGCAAGATTTATCGTAGACCAATCTAAAAGGGGTGGTACCTATAGGTGTTTTGTAGGCGGTCCTATATGCCCACAAACAGTCGTTAAGTTTCCTAGACCACTGCTTCATATTCCCTTCTACAGATTTTTCTAGGATCCTCTTAAGCTCTCTATTGGAAACTTCAACTTGCCCACTAGTTTGAGGATGATATGGAGTGGCTATCCTATGTGTAACTCCATATTTTTCTAATACTTTATCTAGTTGTAGATTACAAAAGTGTGAACCCCTATCGCTAATAAGTGCACGTGGTGTGCCAAATCGTGCGAATAAGGATTTCAAAAATCTAATTACAACCCTACTATCATTAGTAGGCAAAGCTTGCGCTTCAACCCACCTTGATACATAATCTGCAGCTACCAAAATACATTTATTCCCAAAAGAAACTGGGAATGGTCCCATAAATCTATACCCCACACATCAAATACTTCGCATTCATGGATAAATTTTTGCGGCATTTCATGTAATTTAGAAATATTACCTGCTTTTTGGCAAGAATCACATGAAAGCACATACCTTTGGGCATCCCTGAATAGAAGGGGCCAATAAAAACAATAATCAAGAACCTTTTTAGCCGAGCGATTTGCTCCATAGTGACCACCAGCAGGACCTGAATGACACTGCTCCAAAATCTTCCAACCTTCCTCCGCTGATACACACCTTCTTATAACAGAATCTGCACATATCCGAAAAAGAAAGGGGTCCTCCCAAAAGTAATATTTCAAATCAGAGAAAAATTTCTTTTTCTGCTGATATGAAAAGTCTTTTGGAAGGACCTTAGCTACAAGATAGTTTGCATAATCTGCAAACCATGGATAGTCTAGATGTATATTGGTAGATATGGCAAATAGTGATTCTCAGAAAATGTATCAGAAATTTCAGATTCATCTAACATTGATCGTAGTGGGTTTTCTAAACGTGAAAGATGATCCGCCGCTAAGTTTTCCGCCCCTTGTTTATCCCTAATTTCTAGATCAAATTCTTGCAATAGAAGAACCCAACGGATTAAACGAGGCTTTGCATCCGCTTTGGCTAGCAAATATCTAAGTGTAGAGTGATCCGTGTAAACTATCACTTTGGACAATGTTAAATATGGTCTAAATTTATCAAAGGCGAATACCACTCCTAGGAGTTCTATTTCAGTAGTTGTATAATTCTCTTGTGCATTATTAAGTGTTTTACTAGCGTAATATATAGGGTGAAAATGTTTGTTTCGGCATTGTCCTAAAACAAGCCCCTACCGCAAAACTGAAAGATATGGTACCTAAACACCTAGAGGGTGGGGGGTGAATAGGTGACCTAATCCTTTTTAAACTTTAATGGCAGCAAACAGTTATATCACAGAATCTACTCTACTTTATCACAGCAATCACACAGCAAAACACAATCACAGCACAGCAGACACAATGTTTTATAGTGGTTCCCCAAGCTTTGGGTACATCCACTTTCCCCCTTCGCCTATCTAGCTGTGTACTAGATTCGGCCAAACTTCTCCACTAGCTCAGAACCCAAATTGGTTCCTACACCTCAGGCCCAAGGCCCTACAACTCAGCTTTTCCCAAAGCCTACACTCAGCCACAAAGGCCTACACTCAGCCAACAAGGCCTACACTCAGCCACAAAAGGCCTACACTCAGAGATTTCAATCTCCTACACTCAGGCTCTCAAGCCCTACCCTCAGCCTTTATAATTACAGGCTTACAATTCACTCAGATCCAAAGGATCCTACAAGATAAAAATGTTTATAGAAATAATAACTCAACAACTCAGAAACAAGAGAGGGGAGTTGAGAGTTTCTTGATGAGTTCTTGGAAGAACTCAACTGGATTCAATCTGACTTAGCTTTCTTCAAAGCTTCTTGAAAGTAGAACTGAATAAGAATGAATCCTCCTGCAGTTGATCCTTGATCTCTGCTTCTTAAGATCCAGAATAAATCTGAACCCTTCTTCTCAGCCTAGTTCCAATGGCTGATTTCTTGGATGGAGCCCTCTCTCCAACTTCTTAGATCTGCACAGCTAGATCTTCTTGATTTGATACTTGATCAATAACTCTGTGAACCACTTTAATAACTTGTTCAACAACAATCTGATCCACCTTCTCAACTTCTGTTTCTGTAAACTGTATGAGCCTATTTATAGGCCTTCTCCATGGTAACCGGCTGGTCCGGTCCATAACTGAATTCTGACATCTCTGACAGGTGCTGTTGACCGGCTGGAACGGCAGCTGTCAAGTCATCCAGTCAATTCTTGAAAATCTCTAACTGTCTGAAAGTGTCGAGACTTTCTGTCTTTAAGTGTCGATACTTATAGACCAAGTGTCGACACCAGTTGTGTAAGTGTCGACACAAGTCTACAAGGTGTCGACACAACTCCTTGTGTTATAGATACTATGTCTCGACACAGATTCTTCTGCATGTGTCGACACTGAAATTGAGTGTCGACACAAGTACTTGATCTTCTGTAACTTGCTGAATTCTTCTAAGTGTCGACACATCTCCTTTGTGTCGACACAACTTCTTGTGTTGAATCTGTTAAGTGTCGACACTGCTTCTTGGTGTCGACACATAGTCTTCTAAGTTGATACTTGCTGAGTGTCGACACAACTCCTTGTGTCGACACTTAATTCTTCTGTTGAGACTTCAGCTGAGTGTCGACACATTCCCTTAGTGTCGACACTTGTACTTAGAATATTTTGTTGATATTTCTGTTCTTTGCTAAGTGTCGACACAGCTCCATATGTCGACACTTTCTTCAAGTGTAGAGTCTTCAGCTGAGTGTCGACACATTGTTCTAGGTGTCGACACTTACTTCATGTGTTGACTCTTCTGTTGAGTGTCGACACATTGTTCTTGGTGTCGACACTTTAACTTAGTCTCTGCTGACTTTTGCTGAGTGTCGACACAGCTCCTTGTGTCGACACTTTCTGATGTAGACACAGCTTCACTGGGTGTCGACACTGCTGTTAAGTGTCGACACTTTCTGTCTGCACTTTTCTTCACTGAGTGTCGACACAGCTCCTTGTGTCGACACTTTGTGTCTGGTGTCGACTCTGCATCCCAGGTGTCGACACAATGACTCCAAGTGTCGACACTGCTTGTCTGGGTGTCGACACAAGTCTTCTTGAGTGTCGACACTTTCCCTCTGGGTGTCGACACATGGACTAAGAAACTTTTTGCTTCAGTCCAGTAATTACTTAACCTGCACAAGTAAACTCAACATACATCAAATACATTATGATGTATATCATTGAGTTGGGTGAGGCTTCTTCAAATCAGGTACATTTAACCAATGTACCCAACAATCTCCCCCTATTTGGAGAAGTCATAACCCTTAGTCAATGATATACACCATTTATAATTAAAATTACAAAATGATGTAAAGCAGGATTATATTCAGCAGGTTAAACATAAACATGTATTAATTTCACATGTATACAAATTCATCATTTCAGAACAAATAAGAAATAGACATAGACACATTCACAGAACAAACATGAAATATATTGATCATATATTGTTCTAACATTTGTCTTATACATTTTCTGTAGTTCACAAAAATGTTTTACATTCAAAAGATTACAAAATAATCTTCAAGTAAATTCTTAATCTATTTTTGTTCTGGTTCCTTGATAACTATTCCTTTGCCAGCTTGGACTTTAGCTTGGACAGCAGCATCAGCAGTTTCAGCATCAGCAGGCTTCTTGCCTTTCAGATCATTCTTTTTAAGCTCTTCAGCTTTGATCTTCTGCCTCTCAAAATAGTGATATGGCTTTGGAAAGTACTTGCTAGGCTCCTGAGCTGTAGGAGGTAGCTTTCCCATTTTTGCCTTCCTTCTGTATTGAACAATGGCCTCTTGTCTAGATTCATGCTTTCTCCATTTAGCTTCAGAGAACCACTTGTTCCTGTCATGAGTGTTATCCTTGGCAGCTTTCCAGGCAGTTAATATTATGTTTCTAGAGGTAGGGCTCCACTGTTCAAAGTCTGGCCTTTGTTCTGCTTGTTCCCTAAACCTCTTCTTAGACAACCTTGTCTCTTCCTCTCTCTGCAATGCCTCTTGCATGGCTTCTGATATAGGCTGAACAACCTTTTCAATATGGACATTGTCCTTGCCCCTAGATGGGCTGTACATGGTCTGTACCTCAGCATGAATCATTTGAAAATCTGGAGGTGGATAAATGACCTGAGCTACTTCTGGTTGCTCACCTCCAAGATAGACAGGATTAATGTCAGATTCAGCAACATCATTGTCATCACAAAGAGGAGGATACCCAAGTGTAGCTCTGATGGAATTTGATATCCACTTAGCATGGTCAGAGCTTGCCTTGACTAACACTCTCTCCCCCTTTATTACTTCTCTAGCCATATGATCTCTGACATCATCCTTTTGAAATCTGATTTGACTTTCCAAGTATCTGATTCCATCTTTAAAAAATGGTTTGAGCTTTTGAAGTTGGTCAGATATGGCTTTCTGGGAGGCTTGGATAGCAGTCTTAACAGCAGAAATTTCTTCTTGAAAGGCTTTGTCAAATTCAGCTTTAATAGTAGCATTGGAAGTAGAAGGTTCAGCAGCCTTGTTCTTTAACTCAGTGACAATAGCATTATGGGAAGCAGTCAAATTGTCATTCATTCTTAGCTGATTTTCAAGCACATACCCTTGCTTCAATGCTATGTCATCCACTTGTGCCTTTATCTTTTCCTGGTGGGTTGCCAAGTACACCACTACATTGCCACCCTTGTGGAAGCAGTCTGTCATCTCCTTCTTATTTTGGTTCATTTCAAACCTTATAGATTTTATATCCTGGTCCAGATCAAATTGGAGTGATTTTTGCCCTTCATCTACATATTTCTCTATGGACTGCCTTTGTTCATCCAGTTTTATCTGTAGTGCAACCATTAAAGCACTATAATCAACAGTTGGAGCTTGCTGAACTATAGGCTGTGGTGCAATAGTTTGGAGAGACTTTTTATAACTCTGGCTCCTTCTTTTGAAGACATAAATTTTCTTTTTCCTAGCCCTTGCAGCCTCCTCATCTTCAGATGCTGAGGAGCTGGCAATGTCAACCCTCTCCTTAGGGCTTGGAGGCTTCTCAGGTTGCACATTTGGAGCTTTCTCAGTTTCTTGCCTTATAGGCACTTCATGAACTTGCACTTGCTCCCCCTCAGCAGCAGCATTCTCTTCATCAGCAGCAGCATCTTTGTCCATGTCAAAATCTTGTTGGTCTAGATTTAGGAATAAATCTTCCATGGTGTATTCTGGTGGTGAATGAACTGGAGACATTCTTTGCTCTTCAACCACTGGATCAGGAACCACTGCTTGTACAACAGATGTGTATTTTATAACAACATCTGGATCTTAACTATCCAGGTGAGCTTGCTGATGAACATCAGACAAATCAGCATCTTCTATAAGAAATTATAAAGTATTTAGGTCAGTGAGTACCTCTAGTATGATGGTGGTGGCTTGTTCACTTTCCAGTGTAGAGGGTTCTTCTACAACTGGAAGCTCCCCCTGGCTTTGATCCTTGTGGATGGGGCTAGCTTGAGGCAGCTCCCCCTGGATCTCAGCAACCTCTTGAGGAGCAGGAGTCTTCACTATAGGCTCTTCCTCTTGCTCATCTGGAGTGAAAACAACTTGTTCTTCACTTTCAGAACTGCTAGTGGACTCTTGAGCCACTGGAGCAGTCTTCCTTTTCTTATTTGGAGGAATCTCCTTCTCAGTAACTGGTTTCTCAGGGGTTGGCAATTCCTTTGATAACACCCTGTCCCATCTAGAAAAGATCCTCAGATCCATCCTTCTCATATGATTTATCTTGCTTCCTGCAGCTTGTTGCATTACCTCTGGTATGACACCAGCTAGGTATAGACTTATAATTCTGCCCAGGTTGGGCTTCTTCAGACTTTCCTTGATTTTCTCAAAGACTATAACAGACCAATCAGTTTTAAGAGTGAAGATTATTCTTGTCATTATATTGAACATAGAGGCAGACACTCTGTCATGCCCTCCTGACTTGCTGAGTAATACTTTACCAACTATCTCAGACATGAATTTGCCTTGGCTGTTCATGCCTTTCCTGTTGAAAACAGAACCTATCTTCATCTTAGGATCAAGTCCACACCAGGTTAGAGCTTCCCTGGTCCTGGATGCAGTAACTTCATCTTCATCTTGAGTTCTTGGCAATTGAAGCACCTTCCTCAAGCTCTTTGGCGATATCTTAACCTTAGTTCCATGAACTCTGGATTTGATTCTGTATCCAGATTCATCCACTTCAGCTCCATTTAGGAATTCAAGAACCTCTTTCTTCCATATCTTTGTAGGTTCAGAAACTAAATACTCTAACCCTGAATCTACGACTAGGGTTACGACAGACTTGATTTCTTGATCTGCATCACTGAAAGCGCCGCGCACCAGCTCATATCCTTCATTGACGATCTCCTCTAGCTTAGGCGCCATTAGGGTTTGTAGAATTTGTCTTGAGAGAAGAGAGGTGTCGACACAGTAGTTTTGGTCTCGAAACTTTGAAAGCGTGTCGACAAACAAAGACAAAACCCTATTTATACCTTTCTAATTTTGAAGATGAACAGGAGGGACAGCGAACTTAAAATGTGTCGACACTGGCAATAAGTGTCGACACTGACTTATAATGTCCCAACACATATATGTCGACACAAGTGTAGTCAACAGATTTTATGTGTCGACACTTGTTTATGTGTCGACACCACATAACTCGACACATAGTCGAGACTTTACTTAGAAAATTCTGAGTAAATACTAAGTGTCGACACCAATCTGGATGTGTCGACACCTACTTGGCATGTGTCGACAATAACATTCTGAAGTGTCGACACCAACTTTCTAGATGTGTCGACACCTATTTCCTGAAGTGTCGACACCAACTATTCTGTGTCGACATAGACTTGTCTATGTGTCGACACCTTTTTACTTAGCCAATTTTAATTCTGTAAACTTACTCTAAGTTTATCATACCTAGTTCAATTTTAAATCTATTGAACTTAGCTTCTTCTAGGGGCTTAGTAAACATATCAGCTACTTGATTATCAGTTTTAACATATTCTAATAAAATATCTTCTCTTTCTACATGCTCCCTAAGAAAATGATATTTAATTTCAATATGTTTTGTTCTACTATGGGATACAGGGTTATTAGCTATTGAAATAACACTAGTAGAATCACAGAAAAGTGGAGTTCTACTTACCTGAAATCCATAGTCCTCTAGCTGATGTTGTATCCACAGAATTTGAGCACAGCAACTTCCTGCAACCACATACTCTGACTCTGCAGTGGAGATAGCCACACTGGTTTGCTTCTTGCTACTCCATGAAATTAGTCTCCCACCTAGGAATTGACAGGTTCCAGTAGTGCTTTTTCTATCTTCTTTGCATCCTGCAAAGTCTGCATCTGAATAACCTGTTAGCTCAAAATCTCCATTCCTAGGGTACCAGAGGCCTAGATAGGGAGTGCCCTTTAGATATCTCAATATTCTTTTGACTGCTGTCAAATGAGACTCTTTAGGGCAGGCTTGATACCTTGCACAAACACATGTGGCATACATGATGTCAGGTCTACTAGCAGTCAAGTATAATAGGGAGCCAACTATCCCTTTATACAAGGTTTCATCTACAGGTTTCCCTGCATCATCCTTGCTAAGAGACATACTTGACCCCATAGGAGTCTTCATGGTACTGGATGAATCCATACCATATTTCCTTATGAGTTCTAGGGTGAACTTGGACTGACATATGGATAAACCACTTTCAGTCTGTTTAACTTGGAGACTCAAGAAAAACTTTAGCTCTCCCATACTACTCATCTCAAATTGACCTTGCATCAGTTTTGCAAACTTTTTGCAAAGGCTGCTTTCAGTAGACCCAAATATAATGTCATCTACATATATTTGGACTAGTATAACTTTGCCTCTAGATTCCCTAAGGAATAGAGTCTTATCTATTTTCCCCCTTGAGAACTTGTTCTCAATGAGGAAACTAGATAGGGTTTCATACCAAGCCCTAGGGGCTTGCTTTAACCTATATAATGCTTTCCTAAGTCTATAGACATGATGAGGTAGAGTTGGATCAACAAAACCTGAAGGCTGTTCCACATAGACTTCTTCCTTAAGATTACCATTCAGGAATGCTGACTTGACATCCATTTGGTAAACTTTAAATCCTTGATAGGTTGCATAGGCCAAGAACATCCTTATGGCTTCCAGTCTGGCTACTGGAGCAAAGGTTTGATCAAATTCAATACCTTCTTCTTGCCTATATCCTTTAGCAACCAGTCTTGCTTTATTCTTAATGATGACCCCTTGTTCATCCATCTTATTCCTGTAGATCCACTTGGTTCCTATTATATTGTGGTCTCTAGGTCTAGGAACAAGTTCCCAGACCTTCCACCTTTTGAACTGATTAAGCTCTTCTTGCATTGCTTCAGTCCATTGTGGATCCAGTATTGCTTCTTCAAACTTCTTAGGTTCAACTTGAGACAGAAAGCTGGAGTAGATTGCTGCATTTAGGTTCCTGCTCCTGGTTTGTACTCCTTGTCTTGGATCTCCAATAATCTGCTCTATTGGATGATCTCTTACATGCTTGTTGGCTGGAGGCATCCTTACTTCTGGTTGAACCTCTTCAGCATCTCCATCATGCTGTATTCCTTGTACTCCATCAGCAATTGGCACATGTAGTTCTCCCCCTGGACAACAGCTACTCTCCTCTACTTGCTGTCTTACAGCAGGTACTTCTTCTATAGTATGCTTATCCATTTTCTTTGTTAAACCTATGGGGCTGCATACAGTACTAGACAACTCATTGTTAATAAGTTTAGTCTCATCAAAAACTACATGCACAGATTCTTCTACAACTTGTGTAGACAAGTTGTAGACTCTATAAGCCATACTATTATTGTTGTACCCAACAAAAATTCCCTCTTGCGACTTGGCAGCAAACTTAGTCAAGTAAGACTTTCCATTGTTAAGTATGAAGCATTTGCAACCAAAGATCCTGAAGTAGGATAGGTTTGGTTTCCTGCCTTTCACAACTTCATAGGGGGTCTTGTTGAGCCCTTTAGTGATGGTAGCCCTATTTATAACATGGCATGCAGTATTAACTGCTTCAGCCCAGAAATACTCTGGCAGTGATGTATCACTTAGTAGGGTCCTACCAGCCTCTATCAAGGTCCTATTCTTCCTCTCAGCAATGCCATTTTGCTGAGGTGTTCTAGGTGAAGAGAATTCTTGAAATATCCCAAAGTTTTCACAAAGTTTTGTCATGCTATCAGACTGAAACTCAGTACCATGGTCACTTCTAATCTTGACCACTGTACTGTCTAGTTCATTCTGAATTTGCTTGACAAAGCTATGGAAGACACTAGGTGTTTCAGATTTCTGTCTTAAGAAGAACACCCAGGAAAACCTTGAGTAATCATCTACAACTACAAGGGTATAGACCTTCCTACCTAAGCTGTGAACTGGTATTGGACCAAAGAGATCCAAGTGCAAGAGGTATAAACACCTCACAGCATCTTTGTTTTCTATGCTTCTAAAGGTGGATTTAGTCTGCTTGCCCTTTTGACAAGCTGAGCAAATACCATCTTTAACACACTTAACTTGAGGACCATTCCTCACTAACTCTTTGCTAAAGAGTTTGCTAATAGTCTTGTAGTTAAGATGGGCTAGCCTCTTGTGCCATTTGACACAATGAGTGACTGTCTCATCAGCTACAAGACAAACTGGAGAACCATTGTTCTCAACCATAATGTCTAAGCAGTAGACATTCCTCTTCAAATAACCTGTCAAAATGATCTCTTGATCACTTGACCTCTTGATATGACAACCATTTTTAACAAATGAGATGTCATACCCTACATCACTTAATTGACTTATACTTATTAGGTTGTGTTTCAACCCTTTAACATAAGCCACTTGAGTAATGGTAACCAAGTTGCTAGAAATGTTACCAAATCCTTTGATGATTCCTTTTTCAGAACCACCAAAGGTGACTTTTGGACCATCTTTTATTGGTATGTAGTCATTTAGTAATCCTCTAGTTCTAGTCATATGTTTGGAACATCCACTGTCCAAGTACCATGTTGGGGTATGGCCACTTGGACTCACCTGCAAAACGGATTAATGAACCTTAGAACCCAAAGAATTCTTGGGTCCTTGGTACTTGTTAGTTTGCAATCTGACAAAGCTACCTACTGGCTTTTCAACAGGTAGTTTGGTACTCACTTTGGCACTAGCATTGTGCCAACAGTCCACTGCAAAATGGCCAACTTTGCCACAGCACCAGCATTCAAACTTATTGTACCTTTGCTTAGGTACTGTCTTTGTTGTCTTATCTACAGCAGAATTGTTAAATGTTGGGGCTTTGCCCTTGGACTTGGGCTTGGACTGCTCAGTCCTTGCAGGTCTAATAAAACCCAGTCCAGCCTTGCCTTTATGATGAACAAATTCATCAATTAAAGGTAGCACTGACTTAGGTTTAAAAAACCTAGCAACAAGCTCTCTCTCTTTCTGAAGATTGATCTCCAGACTCTTGATTTGATCATTCTTAAAGGTGATAGTCCCCATCTGAATCACTGTTATGTGTTTCAGCCTGGCTATCTCATTAAGCTTTTGATCAAATTGCTTCTCAGAATCTGTTGCAGCAGCTTTAAGATCAGCAATTTCCTTTGCCTGACTTTTGGCTAGGGACTTGCTTTTCTTGTAAGCTTGCAACAGTACTTTATATTCATCTATAAGCTGATGAATATCATCCTCAGACTCAGATACACTTTCATCACTTGATGAAGATGAATCTGATTCTGTACTGGTACAAGAAACTGAATTTAAAGTTGAACTTTGTACCTTACTGGGTCCTGGCTGCTCCAGGATTTTGTCACTCTCAGTCAATGCCATCAGTCCTTGGCACTAGCAGTCTTCTTGTTCATAAATAGACTCCATTATCTGCATGAATTCTTCTTCTTCTTCTTCAGCAAACAGCCCTATGTATGCCTCAACATCAGACTCAGTTTCTGAAGAAGAGATATCTGATAGAGTCTTCTCCTTCTTGGCAACAAAAGACTTCTCTTTCTTGCCTCTAAAATGAGTCTTCTTCTTGTCACTAGACTCTTTTCTCTTTTCAGGACAATCTGCAATAATATGGCCTTGTCTATTGCAGCAATAGCATACTATCTTTGAACCTGTTGCCTTGCTAGATTTTGTCCTCTTCCTGTCTTTCTTTGAAGCCTTTTTATCCTGTTAAAAATCTTCTTTTCCTTTTGAAGTAGAAGGCCTTGACCTCCACTGTTTCTTCTTCAAGAATTTCTGAAAGTGTCTAGTGAAGGCAGCAAAGTCTTCATCACTTTCACTGCTTGCAGATTTGGTGCTAACTGACTCATCTAACTCTGATTCAACTACCTTTGGAGGTGGAGTTGATGACTTATTCCTGCACTTTCTGGAGGCTTCTGTCTTGAAGGCTACTGTTCTTTCCTTGTGTTCAGTTCTTGTTGATTTCTCCTCCTCTTTCCTCACTGTCAACTGCATTTCATAAGACAATAACTTGTCAAACAGTGTAGGAGGAGGAATTTCCCGCAACTTAGCCATTTCTCTAATGGCACAAATCTTTGTGTCCAATCTTCAGGTAGGGACCTTAGGAACTTGTCATTTAATTCATAATTGCTGAACTCTCTTCCATAAGACATGAGTTCATTCACTATGCTGTAGAACTTCTTATAACACTCAGTTATGCTATCACTCTTTCCTTGTCTAAAACTTTCATACTCCTGATTTAGCAAGGATTTTCTATCTTGTCTAACTTCTTCAGAACCCTCCATATACACAATAAGAGTGTCCCACATCTCTTTGGCTGTCTTACAGTGTATAAGATTCTGGAATGTTACATCATCTATGGCACTCGCTATAATGTTTTGTGTCCTCTTGTCCATGGTGGCTAGGACAATCTCATCCTTAGTCATTTTAGAGAAATCCTTTGGAGTTCTCTGATTTGCATCTAGAACAGATATCTTCATGGCACATAAGGCCCTTCCTTTACTATGATGTAGATCCTAGGGTCTGAGGCCTCCATAAACAGCCTTACCCTTTCCTTCCAGATCCCAAAGATCTCTTTCCTGCATATGGGCAATTTCATGGAACCCAATTCCTTGTGATTTTCAGAGGAACTCATGGTTCTTGATTTTCTTGAATCTATATTTTGACTTAGACTGAATCTGCCACTCAGGATCTCCTCAGACTGTTAGTCCTTATTGAGGAACCTCCCTCTGATACCACTTGAAAGATATGGTACCTAAACACCTAGAGGGGGGGGGGGGTGAATAGGTGACCTAATCCTTTTTAAACTTTAATGGCAGCAAACAGTTATATCACAGAATCTACTCTACTTTATCACAGCAATCACACAGCAAAAAACAATCACATCACAGCAGACACAGTGTTTTATAGTGGTTCCCCAAGCTTTGGGTACATCCACTTTCCCCCTTCGCCTATCTAGCAGTGTACTAGATTCGGCCAAACTTCTCCACTAGCTCAGAACCCAAATTGGTTCCTACACCTCAGGCCCAAGGCCCTACAACTCAGCTTTTCCCAAAGCCTACACTCAGCCACAAAGGCCTACACTCAGCCAACAAGGCCTACACTCAGCCACAAAAGGCCTACACTCAGAGATTTCAATCTCCTACACTCAGGCTCTCAAGCCCTACCCTCAGCCTTTATAATTACAGGCTTACAATTCACTCAGATCCAAAGGATCCTACAAGATAAAAATGTTTATAGAAATAATAACTCAACAACTCAGAAACAAGAGAGGGGAGTTGAGAGTTTCTTGATGAGTTCTTGGAAGAACTCAGCTGGATTCAATCTGACTTAGCTTTCTTCAAAGCTTCTCGAAAGTAGAACTGAATAAGAATGAATCCTCCTGCAGTTGATCCTTGATCTCTGCTTCTTAAGATCCAGAATAAATCTGAACCCTTCTTCTCAGCCTAGTTCCAACGGCTGATTTCTTGGATGGAGCCCTCTCTCCAACTTCTTAGATCTGCACAACTAGATCTTCTTGATTTGATACTTGATCAATAACTCTGCGAACCACTTTAATAACTTGTTCAACAACAATCTGATCCACCTTCTCAACTTCTGTTTCTGTAAACTGTATGAGCCTATTTATAGGCCTTCTCCATGGTAACCGGCTGGTCCGGTCCATAACTGAATTCTGACATCTCTGACAAGTGCTGTAGAACGGCTGGAACGGCAGCTGTCAAGTCATCCAGTCAATTCTTGAAAATCTCTAACTGTCTGAAAGTGTCGAGACTTTCTGTCTTTAAGTGTCGACACTTATAGATCAAGTGTCGACACCAGTTGTGTAAGTGTCGACACAAGTCTACAAGGTGTCGACACAACTCCTTGTGTTGTAGATACTATGTCTCGACACAGATTCTTCTGCATGTGTCGACACTGAAATTGAGTGTCGACACAAGTACTTGATCTTCTGTAACTTGCTGAATTCTTCTAAGTGTCGACACATCTCCTTTGTGTCGACACAACTTCTTGTGTTGAATCTGTTAAGTGTCGACACTGCTTCTTGGTGTCGACAC
The DNA here is from genome assembly GCA_039583875.1 of Platanthera guangdongensis. Lineage (NCBI taxonomy): Eukaryota > Viridiplantae > Streptophyta > Magnoliopsida > Asparagales > Orchidaceae > Platanthera > Platanthera guangdongensis. Next base: position 121,769,335 of record CM077164.1, read on the forward strand.
ATAGTCTTCTAAGTTGATACTTGCTGAGTGTCGACACAGCTCCTTGTGTCGACACTTGATTCTTCTGTTGAGACTTCAGCTGAGTGTCGACACATTCCCTTAGTGTCGACACTTGTACTTAGAATATTTTGTTGATATTTCTGTTCTTTGCTAAGTGTCGACACAGCTCCATATGTCGACACTTTCTTCAAGTGTAGAGTCTTCAGCTGAGTGTCGACACATTGTTCTAGGTGTCGACACTTACTTCATGTGTTGACTCTTCTGTTGAGTGTCGACACATTGTTCTTGGTGTCGACACTTTAACTTAGTCTCTGCTGACTTTTGCTGAGTGTCGACACAGCTCCTTGTGTCGACACTTTCTGATGTAGACACAGCTTCACTGGGTGTCGACACTGCTGTTAAGTGTCGACACTTTCTGTCTGCACTTTTCTTCACTGAGTGTCGACACAGCTCCTTGTGTCGACACTTTGTGTCTGGTGTAGAGTCTGCATCCCAGGTGTCAACACAATGACTCCAAGTGTCGACACTGCTTGTCTGGGTGTCGACACAAGTCTTCTTGAGTGTCGACACTTTCCCTCTGGGTGTCGACACATGGACTTAGAAACTTTTTGCTTCAGTCCAGTAATTACTTAACCTGCACAAGTAAACTCAACATACATCAAATACATTATGATGTATATCATTGAGTTGGGTGAGGCTTCTTCAAATCAGGTACATTTAACAAATGTACCCAACAAAAACTACTAGCGTCACACATGATCTCAAATGGTTGACTAAAATCAGGTGCGATCATAATAGTAGAATTAATTAATTTTTCTTTTAAGAACTCAAAGGCATGTAGACACTCTTGTTCAAAAATAAAATGTGTGTCTTTTTCTAAAAGCCTTGTAAGTGGTTTAGCTATTTTAGAGAAGTCTTTAATAAACTTGCGGTAAAATCCCGCGTGTCCTAAGAAACTTCTCACTGCCTTTACGGAGGTTGGTGGTGGTAATTTTTCTATGGTCTCTATTTTTGCTCTATCTACTTGAATTCCTTGGCTTGAGATTTTATGGCCAAGTACTAACCCTTCTTGTACCATGAAATGGAACTTTTCCCAACTAAGCGCTAGGTTCGTCTCCTCACACCTCCTAAGAACTTTCTCTAAATTATTCAAACACAACTCAAAAGAGTCGCCAAAAACAGAAAAATAATCCATGAACACCTCCATGATATCTTCAACATACTCGTTAAAGATGGCTATCATGCACCTCTGAAATGTGGCGGGTGCATTACATAACCCGAAAGGCATACGTCTATAGGCAAAGGTACCAAATGGGCAAGTAAATGTCGATTTCTCTTGGTCTTCTGTTGCTATAGGAATTTGGAAGTATCCAGAAAGTTCATCTAGAAAACAATAATAAGAATGTCCTGATAAGCGTTCTAATATCTGGTCAATGAAAGGAACAGGGAAATGGTCTTTCCTAGTGGCATCGTTTAATTTCCTATTGTTTATATAGACACGCCAACCTGTTACTATTCGCGTTGGAATTAATTCATTTCTATCATTTGCTACCACAGTCAGGCCACCCTTCTTAGGAACTACTTGGACAGGACTAACCCATGAACTATCCGAAATAGGATATATAATACCAGCATCTAATAACTTCACAATCTCAGCCTTAACTACCTCTTTCATATTAGGATTTAGCCTACGTTGCGGTTGAATAGACGACTTATAGTTTTCTTCCAAAAGGATTTTATGAGTGCAAAAACTAGGATTAATACCCTTTATATCAGATATTTGTCATGCTATTGCACCTTTACATTTCTCAAAAACAGTTATTAATTTATCTTTTTCAATATTGGAAAGATTTGAAGATATGATAACTGGGTACGAAGAATTTGTTCCTAAGAATGCATACTCAAGATGATCCGGTAGTTTTTTTAATTCTACTATTAGTGGATCCTTAGTATTATTCTTAAGAGCTTCACGATCTCCTTCAGTAATTAAACTATATTCCGTTGTTCTATTCATGGCAACACAATTTTCTAGAAAAATTAAATGTTCAACAATGTCATCATTTTTATCATCTTCTAGATAGTTGTTAGTTATGCAAATTTCTAAAGGATCTTTATAATAAAAATTAGAATTTATAGAAAGCATAAAGTTATCAATACCATGAGAAAAATAGAAATAATCATCGTTATCTAAGGATTGTTTCATAGTATTGCCAATTTGAAAAGTGACTTCATCTTCTCCTACTCGCAATACTAATTTACCGCCAAAAACATCAATAAGTGCTCTAGATGTAGCTATAAATGGACGACCTAGTATGAGTGGTACTTCGATATTTTCATCCATATCTAATATAACAAAATCAGCAGGAAATATAAATTTATCTACCTTAACTAATACATCTTCTACTATTCCTCTAGGATACTTAACCGATCGATCTGCTAATTGAATACTCATTCTTGTTGGGCTAAGTTCTCCTAGGCCTAGTTTCAGATATAGTTTATAAGGCATTAAATTTATACTTGCTCCTAGATCTGCTAAAGCCTTATTCACTTGTAAATCACCGATTAAGCATGTAATTGAAAATGAACCGGGATCCTTAAGTTTTTGTGGCAATTTATTTTGCAAAATAGCAGAACATTCTTCACTTAATGTTACTAATGATAATTCTTCTATTTTCTTTTTATTAGAAATCAAATCCTTAAGAAATTTTGCATATTTAGGCATTTGAATAATTTCAGAAAAAAGTAAGTTAACATGTAATTGCTTAAACTTGGATAAAAATTTACCATACTGCGCATCCATGTGCTCCTTGTTAAGCTTTGCTGGGTATGGTAATGCTGGTTGGTACTCCATCGGTTGTACATTCATCTCGCTTGGTCCTTCGCCGCTAGACTCCATTTGGGGTGCTTCCTTTGCAGGCCTTGGGTCTTGTAACTCCTTTCTGCTCCTCAATTGAATGGCTTTTGCATGCTCCCTTGGATTTATCTCAGTGTTCCCCGGAAGTGTTCCTTGCTGCCTTTCAGAAACCATCCTTGTAAGCTGACCAATCTGATTCTCCAAGTTCCGAATTGAACCCTCTTGATTCCGGAAGGCTACATCGGTAGTTTGCATGAACTTGGTAAGCACATCTTCCAATGTAGGCTTCCTTGGTTCCAACTGTGGTTGTTATCCAAACATGGGTTGCTTCCCTTGATTTCCTTGTCCTCCCCAAGAGAAATTGGGGTGGTTTCTCCATCCAGAATTATATGTAGAACTATATGGGTTGTTGGCTTGATTGAAAGGTGGTCTAATATTGTTACCCATATAGTCAACATGCTCTTGAACTTGTGGTTCACAACCAGGCATTCCACTGCATGAAGGGTCCCATTGTTGAGGTGTCATGCAAGGTGATGCTAAGGCAAGGTTGTCCATCTTTTGGTGAAGCTTCTCCACTGGAATAGCTAAGGCGGTGACGACATCTACTTCATAAATTCCTGCGAGCTTGCTAGGCTTTTATCTTACTGTAGTCCATTGGTAATTGTTCATTGCCATGTCCTGTATCAACTGCTGAGCCGCTTCAGGTGTCTTGTTGTTCAAAGTTCCTCCACTAGCCGTATCAATCATTTGTTTAGTGGCCGGATTTAGACCATTGTAGAAGGTCTGAATCTGAAGACAAGAAGGTAGAGCATGGTGGGAACATCTCCTTAACAACTCCTTGAATCGTTCCCATGTGTCGTACAACGATTCAGACTCCAATTGAATATACGTAGAGATGTCATTCCTTAACTTTGCAGTCTTCGCAGGTGGAAAATACTTCATCAGAAATTTCTCAACCATCATGTCCCAAGTAGTGATCGACCCTCTAGGTAGTGAATTAAACCACTGCTTCGCCTTATGCCTTAAAGAAAATGGAAACAATCTCAATCGAATGGCGTCGTTGGAAACACCATTGATCTTAAATGTGTCACATATCTCTAATAATCCGGCCAAGTGGGTGTTAGGATCCTCATCTTGCAAGCCATCATACTGGACATACTGTTGAACCATTTGTATCACACTAGGCTTCAATTCAAATTTATTGGTAGCTATCGATGGTCTAACGAAGCTCGACCCGGTTCCTTGGAGATTAGGTCTAGCAAAGTCAAACATGGTTTGCTCATTTTGGTTGGCCATGGTATCTAGGTTTTCAGGATGATTCTCTCCTTGGTTTACTGTCTCCTCTTCTGATAGTCCGTTTGAAATATCTGTGGTATTAATTCCCACGTCCCTCAGGTTAGTGTTATGGAGAATTCGTTCTGGGTCAGGATGAAATGGTACTAGCCCAAAATTTCTGCCCCTGGTCATAGACTAACAGACTACAAAAAAAATATTACGCAATATAATTATACAAATACTAATTTACAACTATATAAATGAAAATTGGTAGATCAATAATGATTAGGATTTCAAAATATTGAAAGCGATCCCCGACAATGGCGCCAAAAACTTGATGATTTTTTTTTGCTAACAAGTAATAACTCAATGTGATTTCATTCTACATTCTAATACAACTATGTAGATGGACTTAAAATAGATTGAATTAGCATTCAGGCAAGTGCACCTATCAATCATAATATAGGAGAAATCTACATCTCGTGTCGTATTCCACAGGGTCGTTTCAACTACTCATACTCACCCTCCCTTTAATATCATACCTCTAAACAAAAGTGATATTTAAACTACATTAACCTAACTATGACCATTTGGATGATTCAGTATTGGAGAGGTAAAAACGATAAAAAAACATGAAGCCTTTAAACGATTACATGAACGAATTCATTTATTAGTTCGATTCTAAGTGCTCATGGAATGAAAAGACTATCAAATTTGTTGTAATGTAAAGGTTAACTATTCATCAAAATTCTCTCTCGAGCAATTCCAAAACTAAACCTAAGATAGTAAATTTTCTCTCGAACAATTCACAACACTCAAGTTCGCATTAAGTAAAGTACTTTTATTACTACATAAATTCATGAATTTTATTTATAAATTACCATGAATCCTTTTACTCGTGTTCTAATTTTACAAACAAAATATCTCTCGATCATAGAGTTTGAATTACAAAGAGAATTAACATCACAATATGAACATACCAATATCATTGCAAAGAACCAATTTCTCAATCTAGCCAATTGCAAATTATGTAAAGCAAAGAAGTAATTCATAAGGAAGATTAAACTCTTTGTTTACAAGCATAAACACAAGTAAAATACCACAAATTTAACATAAACAAAGTGATACATGATTACTAGAATGTTCAAATATGAGTTCATGCAAATTAAACGAAAATTGAATATGGATCATCAAGAGAAAGGAAGGATAAAAAGGGGTTAATGATTAAATAAAAATACATATGAAATACCCTTCAATCCTCCTTGTCTTGGATGCTCCCCTTCGGCCTCCAGCAGTTCTTCAATCCTGAAATGATCCAAAAGTCGTAAACAATTTTTTCTATAGGAAATTTATAGTCACATTGCAAACAGGTCGGACACGGGTTTAAACACGGCCGTGTGTCAGGCCGTGTAGACGGTTCCTAGGCGGTTCCCCACGAGCAGGCATGTCTAGTAGTGGGACGTGTCAGATGACACGGGTATGGACACGGCCGTGTGTTCGGCCGTGTTCCTCAGACACGGGTTGGTTGGCAATCGTGTTCAAATGTGACACGGGTAGGCAGACGGGCATGTGCTATACCCGTGTGAGGTTCCATCTCCTGCGCCCAAATTCTTCAGCCCCAAATGCATAGGACACGGGTAGGCACACGGCCGTTTGTCAGGCCGTGTGCACCAAATTTTTGTCCTGTCATCAGCCATGTAGACTCCGTGAACTCCTCTATTTACTCCGAGACTTTTAGGTCCATTGGTTGGCATTACCTGCAATAGAAAAATGAAAGACTCAGTAAATAGTTTATTACAAGGACTGCCAAAGACTTCTAAATGCGCTCTTCATTCTATGATACGACAATTTCTTTACTTTTATCATGAAATCAACACAAAAAGGGGCAGGAAATAGTAGACATGATTACAATTATGATGGTAAAAAGACTATCATAATCGTACACATCAGCTGCTTCACTAATACGTTCTATAATCTCGAACGGTCCCAAAAACCTCGGGCTCAGCTTCTTGAGTCGGCGAATTTGTGAAACGCCTTTGAAAGGCTTAATCTTGAGATAAACCAAGTCGCCTACCGTGAATTCCACATTCTGATGGTGTTCATTAAAATACTTTACTTGTCGATCATGGGCAACCTTCATGCGTTCATGGATGGTCCGAACCAATTTGGAAGCATCAGATACCACTTCTTTTCCCAAAGGTTTGGAGTCTCCCGCCTCTGCCTTAGACATTGGTGTTTGACACCGCCTTACATACAGAGCTTTGTATGGTGCCATCTTTATACTTTCCTGGTAACTGTTGTTATAGGCGACTCTACCATGAAGAGATGATCTTCCCATTTCTTACCAAAGTCAAGGGTAAATATTCTCAGTATATCCTGTAGGATTTGTTCTTTCTGTTTGTCCATCGGTTTGAGGATGGAACGCCATACTGAACTTAAGCTTCATGCCCAGTCTTTTTTAAACCAACCTCCAGTCCTTGGACGTGAAACGTCCATAACGATCAATAACTATACTCTTAGGTATCCCATGTAGTCGCACAATGGTGCGAACATACAACTCTACCAACTTCTCCATGTTGTCCACTTTTTGATTTGGGATTAAATGTGCCACTTTGGTTAAGCGATCTATGATCACCCAAATCGCGTCATCACCCTGCTGCGACCGAGGTAAGCCATGTATAAAATCCATGGAGATGTCGACAAATTTCCACTCAGGAAAAGGAAGAGGCTTTAGAAACACGCCCGGCTTTCGACACTCGGCCTTCACTAAGGTGTAAGTTTGGCACGGACTCACGTACAAAGCTATGTCTCGCTTAACACCAGGCCACCAAAAGGATTTCTTCATATCTAAGTACATCTTTGTACTGGCCAGATGAATAGAGTACTTCATAAAATGAGCCTCAAACATCAACTCCTCACAGAGCTTGCCGAATAGCAGTTCACATATCCTTCCATCCTTCCTCAGGATCCCATCAATCATCTCCTAGGCGCTACCTCCACCCTTTTGAGCTTCCTCCATAAGCGGCCAAAACTCTTCATCCAACCTAGTCACTTCCTGAATGCGATCGGATATGTTATTTTGCAACTCGATCGAGTTCAATCGAGCCATTCTAGACTCGCCTCTTGCTACTCACTCAATTCCAAGGGACTCACAGTCACACATCAACCGCTCATTATGAGCTTCGATCCAACTCCCTTATCCAGAGTATTTTCTACTCAAGGCATGTGCCGCCACGTTGGCTTTGCCTGGCGTATACTGAATCTCCACTTCGTAGACTCTAAGGAATTAGACCCGTCTGCGGTGCCGTATATTCAAGTCATTTTGTTCTAGAAGATAGTTCAGGCTTTTGTGTTCCGTGAAGATCTCCACCTTCATACCATACATATAGTGCCGCCACAATTTCAATGCAAATTTACCGCCATCAATTCCAAGTCATAGACGACATAATTCCTCTCATATGGCTTCAACTGCCTAGACCCAAAGGCTATCACACTGTCATTTTGCAGCAACATGCAAAACAAACTGCATCCTGATGCGTCACTGAAAATCTGAAATCCTTCAGTCCCTTTAGGCAGACTTGGGATTGGAGTTGTTATCAGCCTTCCGTTCAAGGCGTCAAATGCCTGATTGCACTCCTAAGTCCACACAAACTTCCGGTCCTTATGAGTTAGAGAAGTGAAAGGTAGAGCTATCCACGAAACGTTTTCCACAAACCTTCTATAGTACCCGACTATTCTTAGGAAACTCCGGACTTCCGCCACGGTCCTCAAAATTGGCCAATCCCTGGTGGCTTCGACTTTTATCAGATTCAATGCCACCCCATCACCACTAATCACATGGCCCAAAAATGTCACCTTCTCTAACCAGAACTAGTACTTCGAAAACTTTGCATAAAGCTGGTTCTCTCTCAACACTTGTTAGACTATTCTCAAATGAATCTCATGCTCCGCCTACGATTTGGGGTATACCAAAATATCGTCGATAAAGACAACAACATAAGAGTTGAAGTATTGTCAAAAAATTCGAATCATCAAATCCATGAATACTGATGGCGCGTTCGTCAACCCGAACAGCATCACAGAGAAATCAAAGTGACCAAATCTCGTACCAAAAGCTGTCTTGGGTATGTACTCATCTCGAATTTGCAATCGATAGTACCCTGACTTCAAGTCCAACTTAGAATACACCACTAACCCCACCAACTGGTCGAACAGGTCATCTATCTGATGAATCAAATACTTATTCTTGACAGTCAGTTTGTTCAACTCTCGGTATTCTATGCACAACCGCATACTACCATCTTTCTTCTTCACGAACAGAACGAGTGCGCTCCACGGCGAAGAATTGGGTCTAATATACACCTGCTCCAACAGTTCCTGTTACTGTACTTTGAGTTTGACCAACTCCTTTGGTGTCATCCTAAAAATAGGACGTGATACCGACTAGCCTCTAGCACTAACTCAATTGAGAAATCGATCTCCCGTCGAGGAGGTACTCAAGGAAACTCATCAGGAAACAAATTCTCGAACTCTGCCACTACCAGCACATCTCCAAGTGATAATCTGGAAAGGTTAACCTCCAATAATGCTATAAGAGCTACTCCTCCTTGGTTAACTGCCCTCACAAACTACATGGCTGAAATCAGGGAACATGCCACTCCACTAAGGCCTTGAAACATAACTTTTGCCTGCCCTTCGCTTCTCAGGGTCACCAACTTAGATAGGCAGTCAATACTGGCACGCTGCACTGCAAGCCAGTTCATTCCCAATATCACATCGAATTCAACCAGCGGTAGAACCACTGCTTCCAATGTGAAGTCAACTCCATCTAGATTCCAACAAATGTACCCCTTTGCCCTGGTAGTCATGGAAGACCCATTCGGCATGCGGACATTCAGCTCTGCGTCCGCCGAGAATGACACAACTGCAATTCTCCAGATAAAGCTTTCCGCAAGAAAGGAGTACGCCGCTCCTGTATCAAACAATACCATAGCGGGGTATCCAGAAACTAGCACAAATCCTAAACATAGGCAACATACATAAACGGTCTTGAAAGTATAATGCAGCAAATAACTTCACTTAAACTTTCCATACCTATCACCACATCGGGTTGGTGGATCGCTTCGTGCTGCCCAAGGTTGTAAGCCCTTGGCTGCACGGGTTGGAAACGTGAAGTGCTAGACTCCGTCATCTTTCCTTTCTCTGTCTCACTGGGCCTGGAGCACACTGACTGCTCTTGCCTTGGCTCCTACTCAGCAACACCTTCAGTACAAAAATGAGTTATGTGGCCCAAATTGCCTCACTTGTAGCACGATACTGGTCCCTTGAAGCGAGACCCCCCCTGATGTCGTATTACCCTCCTGCCAATTCATGTAGGGATGAGACTTCTTCTTCCACTTACTTCCGTCAGACTTCCCTTGAGATTGAGAAGGCTTCCCTTCTCCCTGCTTGGCTGTAAAACCCTTCTGACGTTGGGTTCGCTCCATATCACTCTCCAACGTCCTAGCAGCCTCGATCAACTCGTTGAAGCCCGCATGTTTCATAGCTATGTGGCGTTGTCTCAGATTATCCCTCAATCCATGTAAAAGAGGTTGTCCCTCTCCTCATCGTTGGTCATAGTCATACCAACATAACGAACCAATCAATTGAACTCCTGAACATACTCGTCAACCGTCTTGTCCCGCTGCACTTTGTGTAGAAATTTCCTCTGAAGGGCCAGCCTCGTCGAAGAAGGGATATACTTCTTCAAGAAAGCATTCTCGAACTCCTCTATGGACGGGGTGCGTTTAGGAACCTTGCGACCGGTATGGCTCACCCACTACAGCTAAGCATCACCTTCCAACATGAAACTTGCATACTCAGACTTCTTCTCTACTGGCGTCTCTTCCGCCCTCAAAAGTTGTTGAATCCTTGCCCACCAATCCTTTGAATCGTTCGGCATGCTGGATTCCTTAAATGTTGGAGGATGGAAGCTTAGAAAATATTTCATTTGTTGGTCTCCATGCCCGACAACTACTCTTTCAGCCAACGGCTCTGCTTGCCTGGCTCTTCTGCCTGGCACGACTGTTGCCGCATCCGGGGTAGCTGGAGTTGCTACTTGAGCAACAGGGGTCCCGACTTGTGCTACCGCTGCTGCTCGGGCCGCTACCATTGCTTCTGCAAGCATGCGGCAGAAATCGGTTTGGTTACCCCCATGCCCATCAGACCTGGAGTAGTAGCACTGATCGCCGAAGGCTCCTCTCGCAGCCTCGATGTCCCCGCCTCGTCGTTTGCACCCTTAGTAGAAGCAAAGTAAAAAAGGAATCAGCTTCTTGTGGCAAAACTAGACACAAAGTCACTCATAATCTTGTGATACTCCTAAGTGGATAACTTCACTACGTGATCCGATTACGTCATTCGACCACGAATCTTTACCTTGGATACTAAACTCCCACTAATACCAAATTGTAACACCTCTCCTGTAATGACCATATAATATGGGTCCGGCCAGGGCCCCACCACATACAGACTCCACAGCTTCAGTATTATAAGATGATATAAACTACCCAACCTCAAAACTCAAACATCAACAGCGGAAACGTACAATCAAAACTAGAAGTTATCCACCAAACCAGAAGTATCAAAATGGCTTTAAGGCCTTACACATCATAAGTCCAAGACTAAAACAACATTAAATAATAGTAACTTGCATATGCACTCCTAGGCTACCTCGGCATGCAAGCCGGATTACATTTCATGGAGCATATCATTCAATCAAAATATATGTAAATATAAGAAAGTTTACTCCGTGAGCCTTGGGCCTTTTTGACCGGCGAGCTTGCTCCTCCTTGTGATCCTTGCCCTGTAAAAATCTGTGGTAACGTGGGTCAACAAAGGCTGACCTCAACTGCCAAACCAACACATCTCCTCCTGGCCGTCCCTAACGGAACTCGGGGTACACCATCACCCTGCAAGTCAGCACTTCGTATGCAATATACAATAACATTTAAATCTATAAACAGGTTTGGATGTCTCATATAAAAAGCATGTTTTTAAGTTGAGCATGTAATATAAAGGGGCCTACAGTGCAGCATGAATGCAATCCTGGGTTTCACCCAAGGCACCCTAAAGCGTATGCTTCTAACAAATCATCACATCGGGTATTTCCAATTTCCTCATCGGCATTCAAGCCACAAACACAAGGGTACTCTAATTCCCCCCCCCCCAACGACATACAAGCCACCACACAGAACTTTTGCCTCGGCCCCACTCGCTCGTGGGTCTCAAAACCCGGGCTTGCCTGTAAGCTCTGACTTCTCTCATCTGGATTCTGCCTCAAACACAAACTGATTCTAAGAACCCTTGTTGGACCCCACCCGCTTGTGTGTTTCATCGCCCGAGCTTGTCATAAGCTTGACGTTTTGGTCAATTTCACAGACGGGGACTTGTCTCGCCGGGACACTCTCCATACGTGAGTTGCACTTCATGGGCTAGTTAGCCGACCACAGAGACACACCATGCCTTAGTACATCACAATCCCAAGCCTTTCTCGCCCTAATCCACCATTCGTACCGTACCATGCCTTAGTACATCACACTCTCCATACGTGAGTTGGACTTCCCGTTCGGCGTTCGTCGAGCCCGTTAGGCATTTGTTGAGCCCATACGGTGTCCGTCGAGCCCGTTCGGCGTTCGTCGAGCCCGTTCGGCATTCGTCGAGCCCGATCGGCGTTCGTCGAGCCCGTTCGGCATTCGTCGAGCCCGTTCGACGTTCATCGAGCCCGTTCGGCGTTCGTCGAGCCCGTTCGGCATTCGTCGAGCCCGTTCAGCATTCGTCGAGCCCGTTCGGCATTCGTCGAGCCTATTCATCATTCGTCGAGCCCGTTCGGCATTTGTCAAGCCCGTTCGGCATTTGTCGAGCCCATTCGGCATTCATCGAGCCTGTTCGGCGTTCGGCGAGCCCGTTAACATGGTTGACATTCGTCGAACTACCCGTTCGAGGTTCATTGAACCATCTGCGCCGGATCACGTGAACCGTGTCTAAAGCGTGACCGGATAGCAGAAAAAAGGTTGCAACCCCAAAACTTTGCGGTGTAACATCCAAAATTACTCTCCTAAGTTTTTCCCCGCACGTAAATTTCAGATATTTGAGGACTAGAAAACGGGGTGTTACATGAACGTTGGTCAATCTTTGAAAACACAGTGCTACCACACAACTGATCAAAAAAGTCATCTATTCTCGGCAGGGGATACCTATTCTTGATGTTACCTTATTCAGCTCTCTATAATGAATACACAAACTCATTGATCTGTCCTTTTTCTTCACAAACTGTACAGGAGCTCCCTACAGTGAAGAACTTTGTCTAATAAATCTATTCTGTTGCAACTCACCCAACTGGGTATTCAACTCCTCCAGCTCACGTGGGGCCATACGGTACGACGTCTTAGCAATAGGATGGGTACCCGACTCCAATTTTATGATGAAATCCACGTCTCTCTCAGGTGGAAGACAAGGAAGATTATCAGGAAATATATCAGGAAACTCGCGCACTACATCAATCTCCTCTACCCACGACAAACTACCACTAGTCACCAACACGGAAACCAAACAGGCAAAACATCTAGAATTTACAATCTTTCGAGCACATACCACAAAAATGATGGGAGAAATTTGGCGGGCAAAACCATAAACACTCTAGGGTTGACCGTTGTCCATCTTAAAGTACAAGTGCTTGACCTTTCATTGGATAACTACATCATACTTGGACAACCAGTCCATGCCCAAATCATGTCAAAATATTCCAAGTCTATCACATTAATATCAGCAATAACTAGAAAATCTCCTAACAGAATCAGACAACTAAGAATGTCTTGGTTCGATACCACTGAATTGCCAGAGGGGAACTTGATACGAAATGTGTCCCCAACAAGATCGAGTGTCAAACGGTGTGTAACAGCCCAAATTTCAGCATGGCAAAAATTTTGGGCGACACGGCCTGGGACACGGGTGTGTCCCAGGGCGTGTCCTGCTCGGGTGCGGAGACATCACGAGTTCGACGAAAATACGGTCTATGATGAGTTCGGGAGGGACACGCCCCGTGATACGGACGTGACCTATTGCGTGTCCTCCTTTGTGTCGACACCTCCTTTATGTCGACACCTCCTTTTTATCTTCACCTCTTTTGTGTCTTCACCTCCTTTGTGTCGACACCGCCTTTGTGTCGACACTCGAGACTTTCGTCGACGAAAGTAGTCGATAGAGGGAACACGCCTGTGACACGGGCGTGTACCCTCCGACACGGGCATGTCGGAGGGCGTGTCCCCCGTTGGTCGACGAAATTTGCTCGACGATTGTCGAGTGCAAGTACACGCCCCATGACACGGGCGTGTCTGGGCCGACACGGGCATGTACCCTAGCCGTGACCTATTTCTGGATAAGGCAGTTTGTGCACCACTTAGAGTACAGGGTCTGTGACACGGGCGTGTCGGACTCGAAAAGTGATTTTTAAGCTTTTTTGTGGCCGTCCATTTTCTTCAGCTGGGATCTAACAGCTGAGAGCCCTCCCTGCTTCCTTAACGCCGAAAACTGAGAAAGAATTCTCATTATTTTTATGCATTCATCTTTCTACAACTTATAAAGAGAAAGGGAGAGGAAGAAGGAGGAGGAGGAAGTGGAGCTGATCGCTGGTGGAGCTTGAGAGTGTCAAGCTGAGATCCGAGGCCATCTTTGCGAAGGAAACATTGTTGCGGTTTTTTCTAGCTAGTTATGAGCTCATGGCACCGAAGTGGTCTTCAAGGGTAATGACTTTTCTTCCTAGCCATGTGAAGGCTTCCTTTTCGACATATGCATATGATCCCCCACCAAGGGTGGCTGATTTTGGGAGTCTTTTGGGTTGATTCATGGAATCCCCACTCATATAGATCTGAAAATGGAGTACGGAATAGGCATGCTGTGTGAAGCCCATCTGGACAGGTTGGTCTGGATTGGTGATGTTGCATACGCACCGCAGAAGACTCCATGATAAATGTGTAGTTTATGAGTCGAAGGGTTAACCCTGTGAAAGGCAGTAGCAGGAAGTACTGGAGTGATAGTCCAGGAAAATACCTTTGTGATGCTTGTGATGATTGTGCTATTGGGTTGTACCTGCGAAAGGAATTAGCAGGAAGTACTGGATTAGAGATCCAGGAAATACCCTTTGTAATGCTTGATGTTCATGGGTGGACCTGTGAAAGGAAGTAACAGGAAGTACTGGCATGGTAAGCCATGGAAATACCCTTGACATTTGTGATTTGTGGGATCATACCTGTGAAGAGAGTAGCAGGAAGTACTGGTGTGCCCAGAAAAGTCCCCCTGATGTGTGATATGAAATGGGTGTAAGAGTAAGTACTGGTGGGCACAGGAAATCACCCAGGCTTGAATTCCAGAACAGGATTGGTGAAACCGACCCGCACCTTTTATTATAAGCGAGTATGTCGTACTCGGTGATGGCAAGGCGATTTGAGCAACGGGGGGTGGATGATCCGACCTACGCTATGTCCGTCCGACGTGAGACCTGAAAGGGCGGTCTATTGGAGCGTATAGTAAGAGTCGTAGGCCTGCATGCCATGACACAATGGCAGGCTACGGGCCAGTCCCGTTGCATTGCGACTAGAACTCCGGCTACATGCCACGGGGTGAAATGCTCAATGGTTTTCCGTTGGGTTGCGACCCTGATACTGTGGTGGGCAACAAGTTTGCCGGTACACCAAGAATGTGCCCTGAGTGCACGGATCTTCGGGCCGAGTGGCTGACGGTTGTGATGGAATGTGTGCGTGAAAGAACATTATATGAAATATATATGCTTATGAAATGATATGCTTGCAGGGAAGGAATACCACCGCCCCGGGAAAAGGGGTGGGGTCGTTATAATTTGGTCAGCTGAATGCGGACCGTTGCATGTTTTCTATGGTTGGGTGGGCTATCCCTGTGCAGGTGTTGGAGAGCCGAGTGGGACGCATAAGGGCTGAAGTCCATGCTGCATTTGCTGCTACTAATGCTAGCCCTCGAAGGCTAAACTTCTAAATGCTGTGTTTATTTATACGTGGTCGGCCTGTGCGCCAATGTTGAGGCCACTGTTGTGAAAGCCCTTTACGGCCATAAGGCCAACTGATTGTATTTGTATTTGAACATTCCTATGATATATATAAATGAGGAACTTTTGTATGTTGGGCATTCATGTGTGTGAGTTCAGCTTAGTGTTTAGGGTTCCGCTAGAATGCAATGTGTTAAGGTGTGCTGCGCTACTCTAGTATCATATCGTAACTTCACCGCCTGTTTTGTGGTATATGCTGTGGGGCCCCGGCCGGATCTTCTAGTATATACTATGTAAATAGATGGGGTTGTTACATTTTTGGTATCAGCTGTTTCGTTCTTTCCCTTTCGAAGTCATGGTCGACTTCTTTTGTGGGGTGGCGAGCACGTGTCTGTGTGAACCAAATTAACATGAGTGAATTCCTGAATGTCCACTGTAGGAATGCAAGTACATGTGTTTGAGGAACCTGCGCATTCCTAACTTGTTGATATTGCTTGTGTACGGTCGCTAATGTGTGTGTCTTGTTCACCTATAGGTGATGCGAAATGGTGCTGGGCAGTCGGAGCCCCAGCAGTCCTATGAAAGTACGGCACCAGCCGAGGTGCCTACACCTCCGCCTTCTGTGGAAATTGTACGATTAGTTGCTGAGGCTTTGTTTGACATGATCCAAACCCAGCCGATTGGGCAGGCACAGCCGGCATTGAGCCCAGAATAGGTGGCGGCAAGGCCAGAACCTGTTACGGCTGTAGAACCTCGAGCAGCTGAGAAGCATTTGAAGGAATTTATGAGCTTTCATCCGCCTACATTCTCGGGAGTGGGATCTCCTGCGCAGGCTGAAGATTGGTTATCACATGTCAAGCGAATAATGACGGCGATTGGGTCGGAGGAGAATCAGAAGGTCACCTTAGCTACCTTCTTATTGGAAGGCGAAGCTCGTTTGTGGTGGGACGAGATGGAGTTACACCATTTGGCAGGTAGACCGTTGACACAAGTGTCGATGGAGGAATTCTCGAGACTTTTCCTGCAAAGCACCTCCCAGCGGCACAGCGTATTGCCATAGAGAATGAATTCCAAAGGATAACGCAAGGTGATGGTAGTGTTGAAGCTTACCTACATGAGTTTACACGTTTGGGGCGGTATGCAGGTTCGATATTTGATGATGAGCAGAGGAAGACAAATAGGTTCTACGAAGGACTGAGGGACGAGTTGAGGTTCCTGCTTTCTAGTTCGGTGAACCAAGGCTTCCAGGCGTTAGTCGACACTGCGTGCGCGCTAGAAAAAGACATGAAGAGGGTGTATGGGAAGCGGGCCTTGGCTGTGACACAGCCGGAGTTTAAGGTGCCCCAATCGGTGAAGTCATTTTATAAGAAGAGATGGGGTAAGAAGCCCAAGGTCGCGGGACAAGCTCCATCTTCAGTTGCATCGGGAGCAACGTCGGTGGCAACTTCAAGGCCGGATACTCGTACATGCTTTAATTGTGGATGGGTGGGGCATATCGCCCGTGATTGTCGGGTGCTGCCAAAGAGTGAAAAGAAGGCGGGAGCGTCGTATGCGAAAAAAGGAAAGGCAGTCGTGGAGTCTTATGCCTCGCAGGCGCAGCCCCGGGTCTACAATCTTGGCCTACAGGAGGTCATCAAGCAAAGTGACATCGTCACAAGTACGAGTTAAGTTTTTGAGTATTGTATTGCTTGCATGCTTTGTTTATTACATAGTTGTATGCGGTTTGTGTGTGTGACATGATCATCACAAGCTTTGTGATGATTCATAACACGCTTGCGTGAGCACTGTTTGATACGGGTGCGTCGCATTCTTTTCTGTATAAAGAGTTCATAGCGCGGCTTGGGATACCTAGTCGTGTAAAGACAGATAGCGTCAGGGTGGTGTTGCCGAATGGTTTTTTGATGCTCGTGTATCGAGCTTGCGATGTTGCAGTTCAGATAGGAAGTCGGGACTTCTGTTTGACCACATCTGTATTATCGATATCGGAATTTGATGTGATCTTTGGGATGGATTGGCTCGCGGAGCAGCATGCCTTGATTGATTGCAATACCAAAGAGATCACGTTAGGCCAGAACAACGAGCATGAGACTAAGTTTGTGGGTATGCGAGGAGTGGACGAGACGTTGATGTCTGCACTCCAAGTTATCAAAGATGTTCGGAACGGCGCGAAGTTATACTTCATGCTAATTCAGGTTGTGGAGCCTAAGGCCAGTCTGTGTGATGTTCTGATTGTATCGGAGTTTGCAGATGTGTTTCCCAAGGGTCTCCCTGGGCTACCACCCTAGCGTGACATTAACTTCACGATTGAGCTGATTCCAGGTGCGAAACCTGTGGCCTGCTCACCATATCGTGTTGCGCCTATGGAGATGGCCGAGTTGAAAGTCCAACTGCAAGAGTTGCTGGAGCAGGGTTATATATGCCCAAGCATGTCTCCATGGAGCGCCCCTGTGCTTTTTGTGAAAAAGAAAGATGGTGGTTTGCGGTTATGTATTGACTACCGCGAACAAATATCCAATTTCGCGGATTGATGAGTTGTTCGATCAGCTAGTGGGATCGACCGTCTGCTCTAAGTTGGATTTGAAGTCTGGTTATTACCAGTTGAGGATCCGGGAAGGAGATATTCCCAAAACCGCATTTGGAACACGTTACGGGCACTATGAGTTCTCGGAAATGCTGTTTGGGCTGTTCAATGCGCCCTCGGTGTTTATGGACTTGATGCACCGAACGTTCCGAGAGTACCTGGATTTGTTCGTGATTGTGTTTATTGATGATATCCTGGTGTACTTGAAATCTGAAACTGATCATAAAAACCACTTATGGTCGTTGTTGAATACCTGAGGCAGAATCAGCTCTACGTCAAGTTCTCGAAGTGCGAGTTTTGCTATCGTAGGTGGCTTTTTTGGACCATGTGGTGAGTGGGGCGGGCATAACAGTGGATCCGGCAAAGATAAGGGTGATACAGGAGTGGCCAGTGTTGTCTTCAGTGGCCGAGGTCAGGAGTTTCCTTGGACTAGCTGGCTACTATCGAAGATTTGTTTCAAATTTCTCGCGGATCGCTTTGCCACGAACCACAATGACGAAAAAAGATCAGAAGTTCGTTTGGTCGCCAGAGTGCGTGCGAGCTTTTGAAGAGCTGAAGGTTCGGTTGACCATGGCGCCTGTGTTGTCCTCGCCATGTGGTACCGATGGATTTGTAATCTATAGTGATGCCTCGGGGAGCGGCTTAGACTGCATTCTTCTACAAAATGGGAAGGTGATTGCTTATGGCTCACGCCAGTTGAAGGTGCACGAGCGAAACTATCCCGTCCATGACTTAGAGTTGGCGGTGCTAATCTTTGCACTAAAGCTATGGTAACACTATCTTTATGGAGTGAAGGTGGAGATTTATACTGATTACAAGAGCCTAAAGTACGTATTGGAGCAAAAGGACCTGAATATGCGACAACGAAGGCAGCTCAATTGGTGATGAGAGTTGGAAGAACTTCAAAGTTAAGCGTTCTTGGGCTGGCGAACTCCTGGGATGGGTGACCTCCTGGGAAGTCCCCGTGCTGTCCGCTTAACGGGAGAATTTCACGCATCAAAGGGAGGCTGTGGCCACCAACAACCTGCCTGTGGAGGGAGAGGGGTTGTGGTGCTTGGGATGCAGCCCGCTATCGGTGCCATGGTGTCCTGGTAAGTCCCTTCGGGGCAGGGGCCGGGATGATATGTGTAGTGGTGCCATGGTGTCCTTGTAAGTCCCTTCGGGGCAGGGGCCGGGCTGTTACACGATGACGCTCTACGAAGGTCCTAACAACGAACTATTGGGTAGCACCAGAATCGAAAAGAACGCGTGCCCAGCAGTTCTTGACCTTAAACTTTCCTATAGAATTACAAACGGAACTAAGGGAACGAATGTCAAAACAATATGTACAACTAAAAATAAAAACTAGGTTAGGATCTAACCTGAAATCACTTGAGTAGACATCTGAGCTTCCTCCAAAGATAGTACGTTCAGCTTGCCGTTCCCCTTGTCCAAGGTTGTGGTGGCGGCTAGGCCTGAAGTAGAACTGATTGCAATAGGAGCTGAGCCTGCGGGCACTTCAACCTGAAATGTACTTTTTACCCGCATTGGTAGCAGGACTTCTCCTTTCCCCATCAATGGGAAGCGTCGTTCCCCCTCCGCTTACATGCAATATGAAAGTGAGGGATAGATCTAACTTTACACTAGAGGGGGGTGAATAGTGTATATTAAAACTTTGATTTTTTTTATAGTGGATTTAAAGTAAGTGATATAAGTATAGTAGATAGATAAAAAAATCACAACACACAAATAAACAGAAAACAATCACAGTCGACACAAGGATTTTTATAGTAGTTCCACAATAAATCTGGGTACGTCTACTCTTCTACCACCCTGGTAGGTATCCACTACAAGTTTTTGCTCTGGTGCCCTATCACAAGAAGATCTATTTTCTAAGGGAGATCTAGCAACCCTTTGGGCTTTTGATCAGGTATCCAAAAACTAAATCTAAGTCTTTTGATCCGGTGACTTATGAACTAAGGGTTAACTTTTGAAGGGAGTTATAACTTTGTACACAGTTAAAAAAATAAACTATAAGAGTAGTTGTTATCTTCTCTTTCAAGAGTCTCTGAGAAGACTTTAGTGGATGATGATGCAAAAAGCTCCCCCTGATTTGAATAGAATTTGTGATTAAGGGAGGAAAGCTTTTCTCTAGGGTATAGGCCTTCCTGAATGTTGTTCCACTTCAGTAAATATATCAGACAGATAGGAAGATGGAATGTCTCTTGGAGAGTGAGAAGCAGAATGAAAGTATGTCACTGTCTCTGTGTGTCCAACTCAACTCCCAAATCAGTAACCCCATTAAGCAACAACCTTTTGAATATATAATGTCTGAGAAGAATTCAAACATTTTAATTAAAACGATTCTGAATTTCCTAAAGAATCTCTGAGAATTGTAACTTCCCTGGGAATTAATTAGAATTAAAACTCTATGATAAATCCATATTTAATACGGCCTTAAACATCTATATTCAATTAGAATATTTAGCATTAAATATCAGAGTTGTAACTTGCTGAAATTAAGCTTTTGAAATCATTCTGCCTTCTAAAAAAGGAAACTGCCTGATCTTTGAACACATCAAGGAATTCGTCAAACAGAGTCTAGAGTTCATCGAACTCAGCCTGGAGTTCGTCGAACTGAATCTTCTCTTTCGTCGATCTGAGCTTTGAGTTCGTCGAATTGAGCTTTTGAGTTGAGGTCAGAGTTCCTCAAATGGAGCTCAGCGTTCGTTGAGCTAAACTCAGAGTTAGAAATCTGAGTTCGTCGAACTGAGCTCGATGTTCGTCGAACTGAGCTCGGCGTTCGTCAATCTGAATTCTGCGTTTGTCGAACTGAACTTCTCTGGATTCCTTTCGAAGTAACAACCCTTTGAAATAATCGTATGACCGTATTCTATAAAAGTTGGGTCAAATAAAACATCCTAAACATATAATAGTGATCCTAGCCCAATTCAGTAAAAGGGTGTTCCAATAATCTCCCCCTATTTGGGTGAGGATACTATTAAACATAAAACACAAAGCATAAATATCTAGCAAAAATAAAATTTTCAGCATATATATAAAAAGTGCTTTGAGAGTACCTAATCTAGTGTGGAAGTTCTGTAGTAAGAGGTATTCCATGCAAAATGTAATAAGGGATGTTTTATGTTGTTGAGGGTTGAGGATTAACCTTAGCTTGAGCCTTCTTCCTGGACTTTCTTTTCTTAGTAGCAAAAACTTCTGACTCATCAGACTCTGTATTAACATCTGACTGCTCTTCATGCTGATCATATAAAACATCAATCTATTTTTATATATCATTATGATCATCAAACTGATCCTCTGGCTATTTATAAACATCATCTATATTAGCTGCCTCTTACTTATCTTCATTAAGAAGATCATCAAAATTGGGCATAGGGGTTTCATCCCAAGTAAAAAGAAGGAGGCGAATGAATCTGCTCCATAATATTCATTAAATTATCTACTACTATAGGTCGTGAGACTGGAGTGGAACTAGTCGAAATAACTCTGAAACTAGATCTAATCTCTTCTAAAACTGAAGCACCAATGGGAGCAGAGTTGCGAACAACTACTCTTGAGAGATCTTCTTCATAAACTGGTAAGATAGGAGAATAACTATGTAGCAAATCAAAAACTGATATAAAGAATGTAAATTGACTGTGGGATGAATAATCACATCACCAATAGTAAAGTCCACTCGATCTGCTAACAACTCATCCTCAACTGCACTGGTAATTTCTAAATCCTGAATTTCAACAAAAACTGCTGCTTCTGTGATTGAAACTTTTGCATTCGCTATAACGGGAACTACAACATTTGGAGCTTCTTCATTAAGAATTTCCCCCTTCTTAGATCTAGGGAGACCTGAATCTAGGCCCCCAAAAAAGGGACTGAATGAGAAGAGGCTAGTTTAGAAGAAAGTACTATTATAGAAGATAGAATATAAGCCAAAGTTTCATCCAAGAGTTTCTTGAGAGTTGGTGTGATGAATTCAAGAAGGTTAGAGGCAATGGAAAAGAAATACAAATACATAAACTCAGGTGGATTCTGAGTAAATGCAGAGGATGGATTGGAAGTAGACGGAATAGAACTGTTAGCATAGTTTGTACTTAGAATGGATGTCTGTGGCATAGAAGTAACAATGATGATAGGGGGAATGTCATCAGGAATTATCTCCTGGATAGATGAGTGAGGTGGAGATAATTGATGTGGAGATGAATGAGGTGGAGATAAATTAAGTAGAGAGAAGTGAGGTGGAGATGAAAGAAGTGGAGATGAATTTGGTGACTGATGAATGGGGGAATTTATATGGAAGGATGTAGATGGAATTTCTTCAGATAGATTAGTTATAGTGGAAGTGGTGTGTAAGGTCTATATGAATGTTGTGGAGAGTGTGGAGTGCAAGAAAATAAATGAGAAACTTCTTCTAGTGTTTGGAGAGCAGCTGGGACAGCTCTTGTGCTTTTAGAAGCTACCCTGGAGGATTCAGCCCTAGGAGGCTTAGGAATCACCCTCTCCCATTTTCTAAATTGGGAATAGGTTAGCCTCTTCGAAGCATTGATGTGTATGGTCTGAGAGACCAACACCTCTAGACATTTCGCATGTAAAAAGATGCCCAGAATTCTGCCATATCCTCCAGACTTGCTGGTGATCTTCTTCTTAATACAATGAAATAAAATTGAACCCCAGTTAATGGTTTTCTGATCAACTAACGCACACACAAACAAAAATTGGTGTCTGGTAACATAGTCGTGTGCTGAGTGTTTTCCCAGAAGTACCTTGCCTACCACATCTGCTAAGAACTTATATTTTATAGAAAAGTTTCTTTTTCAATAAATGATTAGTATTTCCTTAAGAGTGACCCAATCTATCTAGCATTACAACAAATTCTATACTAGATAACTCTATATCGTCTTCTCCATTAACAAAACTGAAAATTTCAGAAAATATTTCAGGTGTTAGAGGAACCTGATTGTGTGAGATTGAACCAATAATGGTTGAGATATCTTGAATCTTAGCAGTATGAATCCATTCTTTAATATCTGCGACTGTGAGTTTGATTCTGGTAGTCATAAAGTGTCGCAGATTCTGTGCCTCAAGGAGCCATAAGATGTCCTTGAAGATTTGATCTGAATGACTAAAGGATTCCATATCAATATCAAAACCTGCATCAAAATTCATTATAGAGAGGATTGCTTGTGAAATCACCATTGTCTTACAAAACAGAAAGATCAAGTGCAAGAGAAATGGATAATGTGCGGGATAGAGTTCGATGAAAACTTAAATATAAGTTTTTAAAAGTTGAGAAGACGAACTCCGTCGGACGAAAAACAAATCATCAAACTCTGTTTGATGAAAATTTCACAAAAGAAATAAAATTTGTTGATCTCCGTTCGACGAAAGTTTTACGAAAGGATTACAATTCGTCGACCTCTGTTCGACGAAATGTTCTCGAAGCAAATTCGCCGATCTCCGTTCGACGAAGGTTTCATAGAGAAAGTTTGTCCATCTTTGTTCGACGAACGTTTCACAAAAAGTTCACAATTCGTTGAGCTCCGTTCGACGAAAGGTGCACAATTCGTCGATCTCAGAACAAAAATTAATTTAAAGACACACCATTAATCATTCATAACTGATTTAAGAAGAAAATATGTTCCTTTTCATCTAAGGGTTTGGTGAAAATGTCAGCTCTTTGTAAATCAGTAGAAATAAATTCAAGGCTAATTTAATTTTTATCTACATTGTTTCTGATAAAATGATGTTTAATTTATATATGCTTAGTCCTACTATGAAGGACTGGATTCTGTGCAATAGAAATTGCACTGGTATTATCACAATATATTATAGAATAATCTAAGTAGATTCCATAGTCTAGAAGTTGATTTTGAATCGACAAAATCTGTGAACAACAACTACCGCTGCTATATAAATTCAGCTTTAACAGTTGAAGTAGAAACAGATGTTTATTTTTTTTGCAAAATCATGACACAAGCCTATCACGAAGAAACTGACAAGTTCTTGATGTGCTTTTTTTGTCAGCTCTACATCCAGCATAGTCAACATCTGTGAATCCAGTTAATTCAAATCATGACTCAATAGGATACCAAAGTCCTAGATTATGGCAACCCTTTATATATCTTAAAATTATTTTTACAAAAATTATGTGAGATTCTTTAGGATTAACTTGTAACCTTGCACAAATATAGTTTGCAAACAAAATATCAGGCCTACTTGATGTTAAATATAACAAAGACCCAATAATACTCCTATATGTTTTCTGATCAACAGGTTTGCGTTGTTCAACATTATCAACTACATCATTAGAGGGCATGGGTGTTTTCATAGCTGAGGCATCTGACATCTCAAATCTTTTAATTAGCTCTTTAGCATATTTAGATTGAGATATGAAAATGCCATCAGGTGTTTGCTTTACTTGCAAACCAAGAAAATAAGATAATTCACCCATGCTACTCATTTCAAACTTTGAATGCATTAGGTCAGAAAACCTTTTGCAAAGTTTGGACTTAGTAGAACGAAAAATTATATTGTCAACATATATTTGAACTAGTAAAATTTCATTTTTATGATTTCTAAAAAATAAAGTTTTATCTATCTTGTCTCTACAAAAATTTATTTTCTATTAGAAAATTATCAAGGGTCTCATACCAACCTCTTGAAGGTTGTTTAAGACCATAAAGAGCTTTATTAAGTTTAAAAACATGAGAAGGGTAAGTTGAAGAGATAAAACCTAGAGGCTGTTCCACATATACTTCCTCTTTGAGTTCTCCATTCAGAAATGCACTCTTCACATCCATCTGATATACCTTGAATTTCTTGAATGCTGCAAATGTAAGAAATATTCTAATAGCTTCTAATCTTGCAACATGAGCAAAAGTCTGATCATAGTCTATTCCTTCTGCCCGTGAGTATCTTTGAGCTACCAATCTAGCTTTATTTCTTACTATAACTCCTTGAGCATCCTACTTATTTCTGAAGACCCATTTGGTTCCAATGATTGGATATTCTTTGGGTCTTGGAACTAAGTCCCAAACACTACATCTCTCAAACTGATTGAGTTCCTCTTGCATTACAATGATCCAGTGGGGATCTTGTTGTGCATCTTTTATGGATTGAGGTTCAATCTGAGATAGAAAACAAATATGCATCTGATCTTAAATAAGTTGATGCCTTGTTTGCACACCAGCTGATATGTCTTCAATTACTTGAGATCTAGGGTGATCTCTAAGTCTGACAAAATCAATAGATGGAGTTGGTTCTTCAATAACTTGTGTAGTTAATTCCTCTTGGGGAATTTCATTAGCTATAATTTTTTCAGCATAATTTCTGGATTGTCTTCATCACTGTCTTCGGCATTTTGTTGAGAAGGATGAAATGTATCCTCTTATTTAAGTTTTAATTCATCTAACTTCTCACACAAAATTGGTACCTAAAAAGAGTTTATGGTAGAAGTGTTCTTCTCCTTATAAAACATGTTAGTTTCGTTAAAAGAAACATGCACATACTCTTCTATCTTAAAGGTAGATTTATTAAAGAGTCTTGCTGACTTAAGAATATCCAAGAAATATTCCATCTGCAGCTTTAGCTTCAAATTTTCATAAGTGTTTCTTATCATTATTGTGAAAATAACATCTACACCCAAAAACTTTGAAATAATTTACTTTAGGTTTCAATACTATGTGGCCTCTCCTGCCTCCTCTGCTCCTCCGCCCTCCTGAGCTCTTCCCTTCTCCTTAGCTCCTCTCTTCTTTGCTCTCCCGGACTCTTTGGAACTACTCCGGCCCTCACCTTTGAATGTCTTCCTCTTTATCTGCTTCTCAGGTATTCCCCATTCATCCTTGCTAAGAAGTCTAAATTTTTTTCCTCTCCCTGCATGAACATGTTTGCCTTCTCGATCATCCCCTCGAACGATCTTGGGGGCTTGGACCCAATATCCAGGCTGAAGAGGCCCTGCTTTAAGCTAAACTTCAGAGCTAACATCAGTTTGATGTCATCCATTACCTCGACTTCCAAAACCTCATCCTGGAAACGATCGATGTAGTGACCGAGATTCCCGTAATGCCATTGCACGATTTTTAAGAGAGTGGTTGCCTCCTTATTTCTTTTCTTTAACGTCATGAACCTTCCCATAAGTCCCTAATACAGGACCTCGAAGTATTAGATGGAACCTTTAGGCAAATGGTGAAACCAATCTCTCGTATTCTAATGAAAGGTCATGGAGAAGAACCTACACTTAAATTTGTTAGTCATGTTATAGATTGACACCCCGTCCTCGAACTAATGGAGATGCCTGACCAGGTTATCTCTATTGGAGTATTAGTTCAGGATCAGCTATCTGAATCTATCAGGAACTGGGCCACTATGATCTCATAATAGAAGGGGCTCCTCCCTTCTTAGTGATGGTGTGTTTCATTCTCGTGAGTATATATGTCATACTCACTACCCTGGTGAGTATCATGACATCTCACCGGCTGTTCCACATCTTGAAACTTGATCCTCTAGCTGCTCGCTGGATAGTTTCGCGACTGTATTGATCGCTCTTCTCCCTCTCTAGCTCCCTCCTTCCCTGGATGTCTATATGATGCTTCTTCCTCTGATAGTGTCACACAATAAGGCGAGGTCGCCATGACAATGGGGCGAGGATGGAACCAAACCAGTATGCTCCTCTCGATCCTCCTTGCAAACTCTTCAAACACTGCAATTGTGACAAAGTCACTTCCTATTGTACAGTTCCGAACTCCTGCCTAGTTACCGACTATATCCTCCTTATCACCTCTATTCACAATCTCTCATACTCATGAAACTTTCCTCCTCAGCTACGATTCACGCCCATCGCACCAAAGTGTTAAAGCCGGGAAAATCCTAACTTCAAAATTCGGATCAAGGTGGTCTAAGGTTTTCGATTCAACGGACAAGCTTTATGGCTAACTGGCTAGGATGCAAAAATAGTCATGCAACAAAGTGGACACCATGCGCTGTGATGGGGAGGTCCCACCATATACTCAGATGTATAGAAGAAGCTTCCCCTCTACAACCAAAGATGCTCGAGAAGGGTATGAGGTATACTCTAGCTGGTGACTAAGTCAAGGCGGCAACTAAGATGGATAGTCACTAACTCACGACCTGTCTCTCTGAAGAAAAGATCCAAAGGCTGTGCTTAAAGTTTAGGAAATAAGCTTGTCGAGATTTTTTGCGTGACTCCAAAGTCTTTTCCTCATATCCCTAGGGTCCTATTTATATGCAAATCCAATGGAAGGGGGGTCTTATTTATAGTCCCACCCCTATCAACTAGGCGACTTCTTGGGGGAGCTCGCTCAGGTTAGGCGAGTAACAAGACTAGTCAATTACCTGGCGAGTATTTGAGGGGAGCTCTCCATACTCGAGTAGGCCTTCTATTATCTTGTGCGTTGACTCTAACTTCTATCTTGATATAGTTCTGGGATGGCCCACCCTCAACGAATATGTGTTGTACATATATGTTGTAGACTTTCACACTACAAATAATGAATTATGTTTATATAATAATAAAATAGACAGGAATGAGCGGTGGAATAGAAGGCTTGGCCATGTAAATCACAAAACCATAGCAAAGCTTTCAAAGAATCACTTAATAAGAGGATTACCAAAAGGTAAGTATAAAAAAAATCAATCAGTGTATAGCTTGTCAGCTAGGTAAATGGGTGAAATATTCATTCAAACCAATTGCTAAGAATGATTCCCCAAGAATCTAATACCTATTATATATGGATTTATTTGGTCCTCTTACCACTAAAAGTTTAGGAGGTAAGTCTTATATCTTTGTTATTGTGGATGATTTCCCAAGGTTCAACTGGCTGTTATTTTTAAAAGCAAAGTCTGAAATCTTTTCAACCTTCATAAGATTCATTAAACAGATTCAATCTAAATTTGATACCAAAGTGTCATTGATTAGAAGTGATCATGGTATAAATTATGAAAATCAGTTGATGTGTAGATTCTATGAAGATGTAGGGTCAAGGCAAAGCTTTTTTGCTCCTAGAATTCCTCAACAAAATGGAGTTACTAAAAGGAAAAACATGACACTCATTGAAGTTGGAAGAACTTTATTAATAGAGTCTAAATTGCCCAGGTCCTTTTAGGCTGAAGTAATGAACACTGTTAATTATGTTCTTAATACAAGACTTATTCACAAGAATAAATTAAATACACCTTATGAAATTTTGAAAGGTAAGTCACCTAAGGTTTCTTACTTCAGAATATTTTGTTGTGTCCGTTATTTTCTTAACAATGGAAAAAGTTACCTATGCAAATTTGATAAGAAAGATGATGTGGGAATATTTTTTGGATATTCCTCATCTAACAAAGCCTATAGGTGTTATAATAAAAGGACACATAAAATTGAAGAATCCATGTATATAGTATTTCATGAAACTCATGCTTGTTCCCAGGGGGAGGAAACTTCCACCAAAAAATTATTGCAAGAACATGTTGTTTTGGATGAAAATTTCAAAGCAATAAAGATTGTGGAGAATATAGAAAGCAATTCTATAAAGAATAAATATCAAAAATAAGATGATATTGAGTGTTCAGAAGATGAAGATCCCACAGAAGGACATATTAACCCAATAGTCATGGAAAATGTTAATGCTCAGGAACTTGGATTCCATCATAAAGAAGGAATAAAGAACAAATTAACCATGATCTAATTGATAAAATAAGAATTGATCCAAATAGGATAATCCGGAGGGATCATCCCTCTTCTTAAGTCATTGGCAATATAAATCAAGGGGTAAAGACTCGAAGACAACTATCAACTAGAGAAATGTTGTACTGCTTCTTATCTCAATTTGAACCTAAAAAGAAATTGAGGAAGCGAATACTGATCCACACTAGATTTTATCTATGCAAGAATATCTTACACAATTTGAAAGAAATAAAGTATGGGATTTAGTGGAGAGACCAAAGAATTTTCCAGTTATAAGAACTAAATGGGTTTTCAGGAACAAATTAGATACAAATGGAGTAATTGTGAAAAATAAAGCTAGACTGGTTGCTCAAGGGTATAAACAAGAGGAAGGAATTGACTACAATGAAACATTTGCACCAATAGCAAGGCTAGAAGCAATCAGGCTATTTCTAGCCTATGCAACTTATAAAAGGGTTAAAGTTAACCAAATGGATGTCAAGAGTGTCTTTCTTAATGGATTCCTACAAGAATAGATTTATGTAGAACAATCTCCAGGTTTTGTTAATCCAACTTTTGTCTCTTATGTTTATAAATTAAATAAAACACTTTATTATCAATCCAGGTTTGCTAACTTAATGTAATCCAAGTTTGAAATGAGTAGCATGGGAGTGTTATCCTTCTTCCTTGGTTTACAAGTAAAATAAAGTAATGAAGGTATCTTAATTTCTCAATCTAAATACACCAAGGAATTGATTAGGAAATTTGGCATGGAAACTGCCACTATTATGCAACTCCCATGGCTACTAATGTTGTTTTAAATAAGGATGAATCAGGTATATCTATAGACCAGAAAACATATAGAGTAATCATTAGCTCACTTCTTTATCTAACACCAAGCAGACCTAGTATAATGTTTGTTACAGGTGTCTGTGCATGGTTTCAGGTTGATCCCAAAGAATCATATCTCAGTTTTGTAAAAAGAATCTTAAGATATCTTAAGTGTACATTTGAAATGTGATAGTGGTATCCAGCAAAATTAGAATTTGAACTATATAGTTATTCAGATGCTAATTATGTAGGATGTAGATTGGATAGAAAAAGTACCTCATGAACTAGTCAATTCTTAGGTGCTAGACTGATATCTAGGTTCAGTAAGAAGCAGACATAAGTCTCCACTTCTATAGATGAAGCAGAATATATTGCTACTGGAAGTTGTTGTTCACAGATTTTATGTACACAGAATCAATTACTTGATTATAACTTAAAATTTTCCAATTCCATCGTATTCCGTGATAGTTCAAGTGCTGTCTCAATTGCATAAAATCCTGTCTTGCATAGTAGGATAAAGTATATAGAGATTAGACATCACTTTCTCAAAGATAATGTTGATAGAGGGAAAATTTCCCTAGAATATGTTACTTCTGAAAAATCAAAAGGCAGATATTTTCACTAAGCCTCTTGATGAAACAATGCACAACTACTTTATCAATGCTTCAGGTATGTTTAATAAAGCACAGGAATCTTCAATGTCTTAATTTTAACTACAAATATTGCTGGGAAAACAAGTATAAGACTTACATTTTTATGTTTGTACTTGACGTAACATAAAATAGAAGTTGACGAAACGTCAAATTCTATTCGAAGTAACGTTTAAGAGACGGTGCTTATGAAGAATATAAGATCCATTCTACAGAACGTTGATTTCATTCAACGTGTGCGTCAATTATCATACTTATGTATACGTCGAAAAGGAATCGATGCTATGTCAACTAACAAAATTATTTATGCCCTAATTTCTCGATGTATCATCTATTTCTCCCCAAACTCTTCATATTTCCTGCTCTATTTTTTTCTACTCTTTCTCTCTATTCTTTCTTGTAATCCTTGCACAAATTTAAATAATTCTCATAATCACACATTTTCAATGATGAATGAGAATGAAGTATTAGAGGTTATTATTCAAGCCCTAACACCATTGGTTACTAGATTTACAAAGGAATTTTTTCTTTTTAGGGATGAATGCAATGCTAAACTTCTAATACTCCAAATTGGATATATGAGATACCTAGCTCTATGCAACTTCTTGATCAACAAGTGGATCATAGTTTAATACCTGTCTAAGTCTTTAAATCATTCTTTAAATATTTAAAGAAGGGGAGAAAATTGAGGTAGGGGTGGCAGTATTCAAAACTCAGATTGTGTTCGAACTTGTAATACAAATATTGAAGAGATTTCAGAAAGATCAAATAAATATTATGTTTTCAAAATAGCCTATGAAAATGAAGAAATTACTGAAAAACTAGATATGAGTAAAACTCCAAATATAGGGGTATTGGATAATATTGTTTTTACTTCATAATCAGAGATGGTTACGAAGTCTGCTATACAGGAAGAGAATCGATCAACTATACTAATAAAGATGGTTGCTACATAGGGGGAGAGTCCATCATTAGACATAATCAAAATTTGCAAGGACAAAAAATGCTAGAAGTCAGTGATCTAAAAAAAGTTTTTGAAGTAATAAGAGAAAATGATGAAGTTGAGTTAAAACATCTAAAGATGACCTAGCTGCAAAGAACATGATTTTTATTGAAAAACTAACGACTATGGGTTCATGGAAAAGGATTGTGTTTGATTTATCAACTACACTTTCAGGAACAATCTTTAATTATAGTGAATATATCAAGAAATATTCTAATGCTAAGATTGTGGACACTACTGGACATAGTGTCACAACCCGCATTTTCTCCGAAATTTTAGAAGTATCAGAGTAGAAGAAAACGCGCGTTGTGAAGCCACGTCGGCCAGGGGATAACTGTCGACGCTCAGGCAACCACTAACTGCTAAGACCAAGAAAGTTCAAAACTTGAATGATGTGAAAACCAATTATATTTTTGAGGCCGTATCCCTCGGCTTCGTGGATCAACTAGTCCACCCTTTCAAAATTATACTTATATGTAGCGGAAAATACTTTATTCATTTTTTTAACATCCTAAGAGAGTGCTTACGCGTCCCCAGGGGACGCCTAAGGCTATGCAAAACCCTAGATTTAATTTATATATCATATATAGGAAATACCTTTTTTTTACGCGGTTTGAAAATAGTGGTTAAGCTCTTTAGAAAGGAAAACATGATGCCTATATTTTTGATATAATAGTTATTTTCTTTTATAGGTTTTAAAATAACTAGCAACCTAACATAAATCATCCCAGAAGCAAGTTGAATAAACTCCAAAACAGGAAATCTAGCAGCATAAGCAAAGTACAAAGCATCTAAAAGAGAAACCACCAGTGGGCGCCAACAACTGACACGAACCCACTGGTGAGTAGGTATATCTGTACTACAAGTCTAAAGGAACTACCTCCCAGGAGTGAGGAAAAGAAAACTCAGCAACAACTATAGCACTAGCAACCTCCAGGAGAACCCTAGCCGCACAGTCGGCTATAAACCTGAACCTGAGGCATTCAAAGAAAAGAACGGCTCAGCAAAGCAATAAATATATGAAAATGAAACAGTAGAGTAAGGAAGAAGTGAAACAGGTAAGAGATAAAGTAAACAAACGAAGGAATAATACTCGCCAAGGGTGAGTAAAAAGGGGTGCACCAAGTGCACGGGTGAAGTCAAGTATCACAAATCTCTGCAAGAAGGATTAGTAAAATAAATGAATCCTAGTATAAAGCTAGAGCAGGAAGAGTCACCTAATGCTGGAGATGGACAAAATCAGAAATAAGGGCCTAGACTGTTGGCAACGGTCCAACCACGTCTCACAGGCCTAAACATCTCAAGGTGCTGTGGTGGTGGCATCGGTCCAACTCAACCAAACAGCTCACACTGTCTTAATAAGACAAGAAGTAAAACAAGGGTGGCGGCATCGGTCCGACCCACCTCAAAATCACATCCTGCTCCAGCACTAAGTGACTCAAAACAAAACCATCACTGGTAGTTCCATGAACCACCAAGAAATCACCACAACCATATTCCAACTAGAGCACATCACCTAAGAACCCTAAGTACCAACCGACGACCAAACGTCGAGTTGCCCAGATCAGTGATTTGACATAAATAAGTTGAAATCAGAGCAACACTATAATTATGGAAGTAGTTCGACATTCTGCTAAACATGCACCAATAATTGGTCACCCTAATAAAGGGAATAGGTTAGACACCGAACAAGCCTAGTTAATTTGATACGAAGACGTACATAATTAATTTGGTACCTATCCACACGCGATTAATTTGATACTAACAACGATGATTAATTTTGACGCTAACGCAAGCAATTAACTTCATAGTGAAACGGGCTAGCCTTGGTTCTCATCCATGAAAGGGAACCACAAGCTATAGCTTAATTGGAAACGGACAATATCTTCTTTTAACAAGAACGGAAGCCTATACAAATTCAATTTTTCTTTTCCTGGCCTGACAAACAGATTCAACACAGTGGAAGATTGAATAAATGGCAGACTCAAGTTACTGCACTGGGAGGGGGAATATTAAATGAACTACCCTTTTTTTTTCATCAGAGAAAAAGAATCACAATGAAAGATTTCGACTTTGATTGGTCAACAGCACATGTTAGTCAGTCTTTGGGCACTATTTTGCAGAAACCTAAACCATAGGGAAACTCGGTGGTTGAACATCAAAACGACTTTTTGTATCAAAACCATATGTATATAAACAAAAAGAAACTACAAATACAAATCTGATCCCACCCATAAAAGAAGGGAACAACCACTCTACAATTCATTCCGGCCGCAACTTTAGCAAACAAGGGCCTTTGAACAAGAAAATTTTTTTACACAAAATTTGGAATAATTAAATCCTTACGGAGCTAGTTCATAAATTAAGCATATCAAGATCAAACCTAGAATTTCCTTGGCAAGGGAGAAGGGCACACTTGCCTAGTTTTTTTTTTGAAGAAATTTGGCTAGCAATCCTCCTCCCAAACTGATCGGCCGCAAACCACAATAGCCAAGGAAACTGAAGACAAACTGGGCGATCAAAGCAAGGGAAAAAAAGAACGAGGACTCCAACACCGATCGGAAAAAAAATGGTGAAATCCCAAATTAGTTACCTCGGAACGAAGATCTAGCCTAGAGGAGTTCAGATCCGGTCTCAAACGAAGATTTCCGGTGGAAAAAGGGCGGCGAACGGCGGTCGGAGCAGTGTCGGGGCTTCCGCCTGTCTTCTTTCTTCTGCTCGGGTTCCAGGCAGCCGACGGATGAGTTTTGGGGGAATCCTAAACCTAAAACCGGATATATAATTACACCTATATAATACACACACTAACATATATAATTAAATATAATTATATATATATATATACACCTATATAATACACACACTAACATATAAAATTAAATATGATTATATATATATATATATACACTCATATAATTAAATATACACACACTAACATTCATATATACGTATATCTATACAT
Source organism: Platanthera guangdongensis (assembly GCA_039583875.1). Lineage (NCBI taxonomy): Eukaryota > Viridiplantae > Streptophyta > Magnoliopsida > Asparagales > Orchidaceae > Platanthera > Platanthera guangdongensis. The sequence continues at coordinate 121,803,204 of CM077164.1, forward strand.
ACACCCTAACTCATGGTCGCAGGCACGCACACGCAATTTATTAAAACCTTGCATGACTACAACACGCGCTATGCCCCAAATGCGCAAACATGAAAAATATGCTTGCACAAATGACGACTCGCTAACTAGCGACCGCCGAAAAGGCGCGAAAACTAACGCTCTCGGATTCCGAACAAATCCGCACCGTAGCTAAACACTCGGGCTACGAAAACATCGGCGAAGTCGGACACAACCTCCGACGACCACGCACTTGGGCAAACCTCGCCCGAAGCCAAAGCACAAGGATTCCCTAAGAGGCTCAGCCGGCCCTCCAAAACAGACGCCGGCTAGCTTGGGAAACCATACAACAGGCTAAAAACTCTAAGAACACCTAACGAGGTACTCTAACAACGGCACGAGCCGGGAATGCGCCAACGTAACGCCAAACGAGGACTTAAATAATTGCCGAAAATTCGGGGGCGTTACAGTCATTCCCCCTAAAAGGAAGTTTCGTCCCGAAACTTTACGTACACTACCTCTACTATAGCAGGAAAGTAATCAAAATAATAGTTACTAGGAAGAAACATACCCAACAAATCAGGAGAACAGGCGAGGGTAAGCCTCCCTCATCGCCGACTCTAGCTCCCAAGTCGCGCTTTCCAAATATTGATTCTTCCAAAGAACCTTCACCATCGGGATAGACTTCGACCGCAGCACCCGGTCCTGAGTATCCAAGATGCGGACCGGCACCTCAACATACGAGAGGTTGGGCTCCAACTGGGGCACGGCATCCAAGACTTGCCCTCTGCTCCGCACACACTTTCGCAGCTGGCTCACGTGAAAGACATTATGCACGCCTGGGAAGTTGGCGGGTAGATCCAACCTATATGCTGCCACACCAATACGCTCCAAAATTCTGAATGGGCCCACATACCTCGGATCCAGCTTACGGTTCTTGCCGAACCTCTTCACTCCAACCATCGGAGACACCTTCAAGAAAACCAAATCCTCTACCAAAAATTCCAAATCGGACCTACGCCGGTTGGTGTTTTTCTCATATCTCACCTGAGCTAACCGAAGCTTTTCCCGAATGAGCTTCACAGCAACCTCCATTTCCTCTAGAGCATCAGGACCCAACAACGGCCTATCACCGGCCTCAGTCCAAAACAACGGAGTTCTGCAGCGCCTCCCATACAATGCCTCGAAGGGAGCCATTTGCAAGCTCTCTTGGTAACTGTTATTGTAGGCAAACTCCATGAGCCGCAAATGCTCATCCCATGCTCCACCGTGATCTAGAATGTAGCACCTGATCATATCCTCCACAATCCGGTTCACCCGCTCGGTCTGCCCATTTGTCTGAGGGTGGTAAGCGGTAGAATATCTCAAGTCTGTGCCCAAACCCTCCTGCAAACTCTTCCAGAAACGGGAAGTAAATCTGGAGTCTCGGTCTGAAATGATGCTCACGGGAACTCCATGCAATCGGATGACCTCACTCAAATACAGCTCTGCTATCTTCTTCATCGGGTAATCTATCTTATAAGGTACGAAATGCGCACACTTCGTCAATCGGTCCACGATCACCCAAACTGAGTCAAATCCGCTTGGAGATCTTGGTAAGCCCGTTATGAAGTCCATAGAGATACTTTCCCACTTCCAAGTCGGGATTTCCAAAGGAGTCAGCTTTCCACCAGGCCTCCCATGATAGGCCTTCACCCGCTTGCAAGTGTAACATTCAGAAACATACCGAGCTATATCCCCTTTCATACCTTGCCACCAGGCGATCTGCTTCAAATCATGATACATCTTCGTGGATCCCGGGTGGTAGACAACACTGGATCCATGAGCCTCTTTGCATACCGTGCTCCTGATGTCTCCAACCGCGGGGATGCAAAACCTGCCGCGGTACATCAAGGTACCCGAATCGTCGATGGAGAAATCCGGCAACTCCCCTCTCTCAGCCCTGAGGTACAGGTGTAACAAATCTGGATCATCCTTCTGGTGCAACCTGGTGAGCGAAATCCAAGATGGCTCTGCCACTGCCAAACTGCTTTGCAAATCACAGCCTCCCACAGAGATGTCCATCAACAAGAACTCTTCCACTAAACGGTCCGCCGTGAGGTTGAAGATCTTCCCAGCCTTGCGGCTCAGGGCGTCGACCACCACATTGGCCTTGCCTGGATGGTACTGGATCTCCACGTCATAATCGGCCACGAACTCTAGCCATCGTCATTGGCGCAGATTCAGCTCCTTCTGAGTAAACACATACTTCAAACTCTTATGATCTGTGAAAATCTTGCACTGGGCCCCATAGAGTAGATGCCTCCACAGCTTCAACGCAAAAATCACCGCCGCAAACTCAAGGTCATGCGTAGGATAATTCCGCTCGTGAGTCTTCAACTGCCGCGACCCATACGCGATCACCTTCCCCTCTTGCATCAACACGCCTCCGAGCCCAACATGCGAGGCATCCACATAAACATCATACTCCTTGCCCTCCGTAGGCAATGTCAAGACAGGAGCAGTGCACAATCTCCTCTTTAGCTCCAGAAAGGCCTCCTCACACTGCTCGCTCCAGATGAACGCTGCATGCTTCTGCGTCAACTTAGTCAAGGGCGCTGCCAAGGTAGAAAAGCCCTCAACAAACCTTCGATAATAGCCGGCCAACCCCAAGAAGCTCCTGATCTCCTTGGGTGTGCTCGGCCTATGCCAATCCATCACTGCAGAAATCTTCACCGGGTCCACTAAAATGCCATCCTTGTTCACCACATGACCCAGGAAGGACACCTGCGGCAACAAGAACTCACATTTGCTCAACTTGGCGTACAACTGATGATCTCTCAAGGCAGATAACACCAACCGCAAGTGCTGATCATGCTCCGCAGCATTCCGTGAGTAAATCAGAACGTCGTCTATGAATACGACCACAAACTTGTCCAGAAAATCTTTGAACACCCGGTTCATCATGTCCATGAATGCTGATGGCGCGTTGGTCAACCCGAAAGACATAACTAAAAATTCGAAATGTCCATGCCTCGATCGAAACGCCGTCCGTGGAATGTCTGACTCCCGGATTCTGAGCTGATGATATCCTGATCGAAGGTCAATCTTGGAGAACACAGAACTGCCACGTAACTGATCGAATAAGTCGTCGATTCTGGGCAGGAGGTACCTGTTCTTGATGGTGACTTTGTTCAACTCCCTATATTCGATGCAAAGGCGCATCGAACCATCTTTCTTCTTCACAAAAAGAACGGGTGCACCCCAGGGCGACGAGCTCTGCCTTATGAAACCCTTCTCCAATAACTCATCCAGTTGGGTACGCAGTTCCTCCAGCTCTCGCGGGGCCATCCGGTACGGCGCCTTAGCAATAGGACGCGTACCCGGCTCCAAATCAATCACGAACTCAACATCTCTGGCAGGGGGAAGACCGGGAAGGTCGCTAGGGAACACATCAGAAAACTCACGGACAACAGGGATCTCATCCAACAACGGCACACTGCTAACAGTCCCCAGCACCGAGACTAAGCAAGCAAAATAATCGGAACTGAATAACCTCTGAGCACATACCGCAGAAATCGCCGGAGAGGCCTGGCGCGGATCGCCATAAATACTCCCAGGCTGACCGTTGTCCTTCTTGAAGTCCAAGTGCTTACCCCTACACTGGATCACCGCATCGTATCTGGACAACCAATCCATACCCAGGATGACGTCGAAATCTTCCAAGTCTATAACCTTCAGATCCGCCTTGGCTGGGAAATCCCCCAACATAATAGGACAATCCAGAATGCCCTGATCTGATATCACAGAATCACCCGAGGGGAATTTGACGCAAAAGGCATCACCGACACGATCAAGAACCAGCTGGCACCGCTCTACAAAGGCCCTAGCCACAAATGAGTGGGTAGCACCTGAGTCAAAGAGAACGCGCGCCCAGCGGTTCTTTACCTTAAAACTCCCTATATAAATATCAACGGGGAATTGCACAGTCAATACAGAAAACAAAAGCCAAACTAAACTGCAAAGGAAATAAAAGACTAGCAAGAAGGTTTACCTGAAATGACTTGCGTCGAAGTTTGAGCCTCCGCTGAAGATATCACGTTCAGCTTCCCTTTGCCTCTATCCATCGACTGAGGCGGTGGCAACGCCTGAAGAGGAACTGGTCGGTGCAGAGACTGGAGCTGCGGGCATCGGGCCTTGGTATGACCTTTCTATCCGCACTGATAGCAGACCTTGTCCTTCAACCAGCAACGGGCAACATCATGCCCCTCCTTCTTGCACAAAGTACACACCGCATTCTGCCTGGGAGCATCCTGTATAGCATGCACATGCACCTTCTGCACCGCAGCCCTCTTGAAACATCTCTCAGCAGGATGGCCCGACCGGCCACAAAAACTACAAGCCTCCTTGCTCCTCTTCCCCGAAGGAGCACCGGGCACTTGGGGGCTCTTTGCTTCAGCAGCTTTCCACTTCTCATTCCTCGCCTGCTGTCCTCTATGCTTCGCGTTTTCGATGGCCTCTACCTTCAAAGCGGCCTCCACTGCCCCAGCATAACTCACTGCTCCATGAGCCACCGCTAGCTGCTGTACCTCGCTCCGCAGGCCACCGAGGAACCGCTTTGCTCTATCCTCCTCTGAGCTCACCAAACTAGGGGCAAAGCGACTGAGTTTGCTGAACTCAATCTCATACTCGCTGACTGAGAGCTGCCTCTGCTTCAGATGTAGGAAGTCATTCATCAGCCTGTCTCGCTCCACTGACGGTAGAAATTTCCGCATCAAGATCTCCTTGAAGGAAGCCCAAGTGCTTCCTCCTACCATTCCCTCCTTCTCCCTCATCCACCAGCTCTTCGCTAATCCCTTCAGCTGATAGGCGGCCAGCATCACCTTCTGATCATCAGACACTCCAGAGTAGTGAAACATTTCTTCTATGGTAATCAACCAGTCATCCAATATCATGAAGTCCGCCTTATCATCGTAGGTAGGGGGTCGCAGTCGCTGGAACTGAGTGATGAAAGTCATCTCCGGGGGCACCACCACTGGAGGCACCAAAGGGGCTGGGGGTGCAGGAGGTGCGGGAACAGCTAAACCCGCAGCAGGGTCCTGCGCTCTCGGGGCTAGTCCTGCCACCACAGACAACATGGACTGGATCTGAGACTGAACGTCCACCATCTGCCTCGATAGAGCCTCATTGATCTGCCTCAGACTTTCCATAACTGTACCGCTTTGAGTACCAGAAGTCCCGCCCTCAGATTGGGGAGTCGACCTCGCCACTCTACGCTTAGGCGCCATCCTAAAAAGATCAACAAACAAACATCAGAACCTAGTTCAACTACTAGGACAAAACAACAGGTACAGACAAACCTACATAAGTACTTGCTTTCACTGCCAACTTGCTCTGGGGTTTTTTTTTTATATATGTAAATATATATTTATACAGGGGAAATAATGTCATGCTTAACCTAAGATGGTTCACCACCATCACACTAACTCTTGTGCCTAAGTCGAGCATGCATGAATTTATAATCTCTTTTTGACTCAAAACCATGTGTGTACATATGTCATCCTGCAAGTCTTTAGCTTGGCACGTTGTGCTTATGCAATGTTATGCTATGCATGATTGTGCTATGCATTCTAAAAAGGCCCTAATGCATGTTATGAGCGGCGTACACATGAAAATGTTATGCATCCCATACTACATAACATTTTCATGCAACGAAAAAGAAAACGTGCTAGTCGCATTCATGTGGTGAGGTTATGCATCCCATACCACATAACCCTCACATGTTGCCTCCTATGGTGGATCCATATACGAACACATATTATGCATCCCATACTACATAATATGCCCCGTATACTTCATGTTATGCTATGAGTGTAGTGTTCGTGCTTCGGCCAAGACGTGCCGATGACATATCGGTGTGTGTATGACATGATGCTAAACTTCTAATACTCACAAGGAAAGGTTGCCCGACAAATTTGTCAAGCAACCTCCCTCTGATACCAACTGTCACAACCCGCATTTTCTCCGAAATTTTAGAAGTATCAGAGTAGAAGAAAACGTGCGTTGTGATGCCACGTCGGCCAGGGGATAACTGTCGACGCTCAGGCAACCACTAACTGCTAAGACCAAGAAAGTTCAAAACTTAAATGATGTGAAAACCAATTATATTTTTGAGGCCGTATCCCTCGGCTTCGTGGATCAACTAGTCCACCCTTTCAAAATTATACTTATACGTAGCGGAAAATACTTTATTCATTTTTTTAACATCCTAAGAGAGTGCTTACGCGTCCCTAGGGGACGCCTAAGGCTATGCAAAACCCTAGATTTAATTTATATATCATATATAGGAAATACCCTTTTTTACGTGGTTTGAAAATAGTGGTTAAGCTCTTTAGAAAGGAAAACATGATGCCTATATTTTTGATATAATAGTTATTTTCTTTTATAGGTTTTAAAATAACTAGCAACCTAACATAAATCATCCCAGAAGCAAGTTGAATAAACTCCAAAATAGGAAATCTAGCAGCATAAGCAAAGTACAAAGCATCTAAAAGAGAAACCACCAGTGGGCGCCAACAACTGACACGAACCCACTGGTGAGTAGGTATATCTGTACTACAAGTCTAAAGGAACTACCTCCCAGGAGTGAGGAAAAGAAAACTCAGCAACAGCTATAGCACTAGCAACCTCCAGGAGAACCCTAGCCGCACAGTCGGCTATAAACCTGAACCTGAGGCATTCAAAGAAAAGAACGCCTCAGCAAAGCAATAAATATATGAAAATGAAACAGTAGAGTAAGGAAAAAGTGAAACAGGTAAGAGCTAAAGTAAAAAAAACGAAGGAATAATACTCGCCAAGGGTGAGTAAAAAGGGGTGCACCAAGTGCACGGGTGAAGTCAAGTATCACAAATCTCTGCAAGAAGGATTAGTAAAATAAATGAATCCTAGTATAAAGCTAGAGCAGGAAGAGTCACCTAATGCTAGAGATGGACAAAATCAGAAATAAGGGCCTAGACTGGTGGCAACGGTCCAACCACGTCTCACAGGCCTAAACATCTCAAGGTGCTGTGGTGGTGGCATCGGTCCAACTCAACCAAACAGCTCACATTGTCTTAATAAGACAAGAAGTAAAACAAGGGTGGCGGCATCGGTCCGACCCACCTCAAAATCACATCCTGCTCCAGCACTAAGTGACTCAAAACAAAACCCTCACTGGTAGTTCCATGAACCACCAAGAAATCACCACAACCATATTCCAACTAGAGCACATCACCTAAGAACCCTAAGTACCAACCGACGACCAAACGTCGAGTTGCCCAGATCAGTGATTTGACATAAATAAGTTGAAATCAGAGCAACACTATAATTATGGAAGTAGTTCGACATTCTGCTAAACATGCACCAATAATTGGTCACCCTAATAAAGGGAATAGGTTAGACACCGAACAAGCCTAGTTAATTTGATACGAAGACGTACATAATTAATTTGGTACCTATCCACACGCGATTAATTTGATACTAACAACGATGATTAATTTTGACGCTAACGCAAGCAATTAACTTCATAGTGAAACGGGCTAGCCTTGGTTCTCATCCATGAAAGGGAACCACAAGCTATAGCTTAATTGGAAACGGACAATATCTTCTTTTAACAAGAACGGAAGCCTATACAAATTCAATTTTTCTTTTCCGGGCCTGACAAACAGATTCAACACAGTGGAAGATTGAATAAATGGCAGACTCAAGTTACTGCACTGGGAGGGGGAATATTAAATGAACTACCCTTTTTTTTTCATGAGAGAAAAAGAATCACAGTGAAAGATTTCGACTTTGATTGGTCAACAGCACATGTTAGTCAGTCTTTGGGCACTATTTTGAAGAAACCTAAACCATAGGGAAACTCGGTGGTTGAACATCAAAACGACTTTTTGTATCAAAACCATATGTATATAAACAAAAAGAAACTACAAATACAAATCTGATCCCACCCATAAAAGAAGGGAACAACCACTCTACAATTCATTCCGGCCGCAACTTTAGCAAACAAGGGCCTTTGAACAAGAAAATTTTTTTACACAAAATTTGGAATAATTAAATCCTTACGGAGCTAGTTCATAAATTAAGCATATCAAGATCAAACCTAGAATTTCATTGGCAAGGGAGAAGGGCACACTTGCCTAGTTTTTTTTTGAAGAAATTTGGCTAGCAATCCTCCTCCCAAACTGATCGGCCGCAAACCACAATAGCCAAGGAAACTGAAGACAAACTGGGCGATCAAAGCAAGGGAAAAAAAGAACGAGGACTCCAACACCGATCGGAAAAAAAATGGTGAAATCCCAAATTAGTTACCTCGGAACGAAGATCTAGCCTAGAGGAGTTCGGATCCGGTCTCAAACGAAGATTTCCGGTGGAAAAAGGGCGGCGAACGGCGGTCGGAGCGGTGTCGGGGCTTCCGCCTGTCTTCTTTCTTCCGCTCGGGTTCCAGGCAGCCGACGGATGAGTTTTGGGGGAATCCTAAACCTAAAACCGGATATATAATTACACCTATATAATACACACACTAACATATATAATTAAATATAATTATATATATATATATACACCTATATAATACACACACTAACATATATAATTAAATATGATTATATATATATATACACTCATATAATTAAATATACACACACTAACATTCATATATACGTATATCTATACATACACCCTAACTCATGGTCGCAGGCACGCACACGCAATTTATTAAAACCTTGCATGACTACAACACGCGCTATGCCCCAAATGCGCAAACATGAAAAATATGCTTGCACAAATGACGACTCGCTGACTAGCGACCGCCGAAAAGGCGCGAAAACTAACGCTCTCGGATTCCGAACAAATCCGCACCGTAGCTAAACACTCGGGTTACGAAAACGTCGGCGAAGTCGGACACAACCTCCGACGACCACGCACTTGGGCAAACCTTGCCCGAAGCCAAAGCACAAGGATTCCCTAAGAGGCTCAGCCGGGCCTCCAAAACAGACGCCGGCTAGCTGGGGAAACCATACAACAGGCTAAAAACTCTAAGAACACCTAACGAGGTACTCTAACAACGGCACGAGCCGGGAATGCGCCAACGTAACGCCAAACGAGGACTTAAATAATTGCCGAAAATTCGGGGGCGTTACATATAGTCAGAATAGAATAGCAGATCTGGTCAATAATCAAGATACATATATTCCTTATAAGAGAGAAAATCAAGGAATGGCAAGCTTTGTAAAAGCATCAACCACTAAAGTATCTATAACTAAAAAGAAGCAGAAATATATTTTTCCTGACAACTTAATGGATTCTATCATTGAACTATCTACAAGCATCTTAAGAATATGATATACACTTAATTCTAGTTCACACAATGCCGAAGCAAAAATTCAAAAGTTGTTCAATGTCTTCCAGGATATACAAAGTCATCCAGATAAAGCAAAAGGATTTTAATTTGAATGTGTTGAAAAGATGTCAAAGAAATTATACATTACTGTTTCAACCTTTGTTGCAAACAAGGAAAAGAAGTAATACTGTATATTAGCACCAAATGATTTTCTAGTATATTTAGTTGTCTTGCATCTATGTCCCTTATCATTCTTTTCTATTATGAGTACGCGCTAAGTCAAAAATTTGTATAATATATTGATGTACATTTGTAAAATCACTTTTGAAGTTTTTTACAATTTGTTAAGTTAAATAGGGGAATATTGTTGGGACAAACCCTTATGATTTAACTTAACAAATTATGTTTAGTGATTTTACATTCTAGGTCTATTACCCATGTTGTATAGTGAGGGTAATTTGATCTTAGAAGTCCTAGGGCGTTTGTGATATAAAGGATATATATAAGGCATACTGAATTGAAGAGAAAAACAATCATGAATTGCCAACATACGTTGACTAGATCTCGATGTAACATCGATTAGAATTCCACGTTACTTTGAATTGAAGTCAGAGAAATTTAATTTGGATAAGTTGAAAACACTTAAGGATTATTTCAATGTATGCTTCAACATGATAATGACAGAACGTCGACTATATTGATTTTCATACATATAGTCAGAAATCGATGTTGCTTCGACAAGAACTCAATGTTATATTGATTGGATTTCTTAATAGAATTTATTTTGTGGCTTCAATCTAAATTAAATCAAGTAGAGGTTTATATAAAAGATTCTTGGAGACGTTAGAGTATGTCAATATATGATACAAAAAAATAACAATCATAGGTTATCAATCATCAACAACATACGATCAAGTGAATCATATCAGATCGTGACAAGATTGAATTTGACAAAGAAATCTTGGAAGATTATCATTTGTAATTGAATCTCATCCAGGATCAGTCAATTGGTTTGATAATTGCTGAAACTAAAAAGAGAATTAGTACGTCTTCTCAAGATGATGTTGCAACAGATTCAAAGAAAAAGTTTGAAAGATCATCTAGAGATTGGGCTCATAATCTTTATTATTCTGAAATTTAGAGATTCATCAAAAGTTCCAGAGATCATCATTAATTGTTCTCAGAAATCTGAATAGAGGACACTAAGAGAATAATCATCTTAACTCAAATCTTCTCTTAATTTTCGTTTTACATTTGAGAAAAAGAGTTTTAAGAATCCCTCTGCAAAGGATTCAGTGAGAGGTTCTAAGAGTCTCCTTGAGAAAATACTCAGATTATATTTGGTTCAATATCTCCTTATCAAAAGATCTGTTGTGGTTCTAAGTGTCTCCTGATAAAAAGACTCAAACACTATGATAGTGAATTTCTACCAAGGGGGTAGAAGAGTGGATGTACCCAGATTTAGGGGGAACTACTATAATCCTTATATCTTCTATGATTTTGCTTTTATTTCTTATTTTGTGTTGTTGTACTGTGATTTTAATTAACTGTATCTGATTCTGGTTTATATTTTATGTAAATGCAAATTTTCTGAATTAATCTAAGTATTTGAAAATAATTTAAATCTCTATTCACCAGCACCCCTAGAGAAAACTCTATGGACTATAGCAACTAAACTCCTATTTCAATCCTCGTACAGGATAGGAGGTCATAGAGGGTGACAGTCAACGGAGCACTTAGCTCGAAGGATTGGGAGAGAATTTTGGCTTACACACAGCAATACGTGTACATCTTTGCTTGGAGTGTGGCAAACATGTCAAGTATTGATGCGAATGTGGTGCATCATCACCTCAATCTCAACCCAGGCTACTACCCCATCCACCAGAAGAGGAGAGTCATTACTAACAAGTTAGAGGAGCCCATCCGAGAGGAGGTGGACAAGTTGCTCAAGGTAAGGTTTGTATCGAAGATCCAGTACCCAGGAAGGCCCTCCAATATAGAAATGGTAAAGAAACGTGATGGGTGGTGAATGATGTGCGTTGATTTCACTTTATTACATAAAGCCTCCTCTAAGGATTATTATATACTGCCATGAATTGATGCGCTAGTTGACTCAATCGTTAGTTTTCATATAATGAGTTTTTTAGATGTATTTTTAGGTTACCATCAGATTCGTATGCACCCGCACGACATCAAAGATGTCTTCTTCATCACAAGTGATGGTGTTACTGATATAAGATGATATCTTTCGGGTAGAGGAATGTCGGTGCAACATACTAGAGAATAATGGACCAGGTGTTTTGGGAGTAGAAAGGAAATAACTTAAAAGTTTACATTGACAACCTGATGGTGAAGAGAAAGGATGTCAGTTCTCACCTCCAGGACCTGATAAAGACCTTTGCCACCTTGAAGAAGTTTAAGATGTGACTCAACCCGTAGATGTGTCTCTTCGAGGCTAGTAAGAGAAAGGTATTATGTCATCATGTCACCACAATAGGGGTAGAACCCAACCTAGATAAGGTAATGGTGATCCTGGAGCTGGCATCACTCAGGAATTCAAAGGAGGTCAAATGTCTCATAGGAAAGTTAGCAGGGCTGAGCTGGTTTCTTTCTCAGGATGGTGAGAAGTGCTCGCCTTTCTTCAAAGTATTGCAAGGGAACCAAAAGTTTGAATGGACACTTAAGTGTGAGAAAGCTTTCCAAGATTTGAAGAGGTAGCTTAGAAAGGCTCTACCTTTCAAGGACAAAGGTAAGGGGAAGACATAACAATATGCCACGGGGTAGGGGCAGAGGCAGTAAGCTTAGTCCTAGTCCGAGAGTAGGGGAGGAAGCAGCTTCTAATTTACTATGTTAGTAGGGTCCTGAAGAAGGAAGAGCTTAGGCACCCTATCCTGGAGAAATTATTCTTTTGCCTGATCATCTCGGCCAGGAATCTTAGTTCATACTAGTAGACACTCGATCCAAGTTGTGACCGATCATACTTTTCATAATATTGTAGAAGGAGTAGATCATTTAGGAAGGTTGGCAAAATGGTCAGTAGAGCCGAGTGAATTTGATGTCTCCTTTATCGCATGGCTATTCATAAAGCTCAGTTAGTAGCAGATTTCCTGGCAGATTATATGGTCGAGGTGAAAGTGTTACTATTTCTATGGTGATTTGGAATCTTAGTGAATTTGATGTCTCACAACCAACACGATATAAGCCTATAAGGTTGCACATAAGAGTGTTGGGTGAAATTGGAGGAAAAATTATGTTGGCATCACTCATATAGGATATGAATTAAAGGCAGATCCAATAATATAAAAAAAATGACGGTTGTGTCGAGTGCGTATCGAGTCATGTTGAGTTTCTATTGATGCAGGTGAGCTCAAAGTCGAAGCGATTTCTAGTTGATACTGTGTCGAGTAGATATCAACGTTCCCTCGAGTTCTATTCGAAGTTAGTGCATCGACAGCATAACAATACAGGTTGTGACGAATGCCGCTAAATTCTTCTCGTCATTGCAACATGTTCTTATCGATGCACGTCGACTGCACGTCGACACATATCAATGCTAGTCAAGTTCTTGGCAGATTTCTAAAGGGATTACTATCTGTTTGATATCTTTGGATATGAATAAACAGAGAAAAGGGTTTTTCCATAAGAGTCATACGTGTGCTTTTGAAGCTATAACTTGCCCCAAACCATAGCACCCTTCATGACTTCTTCTTGTCACTACCTCTCCTGGAAACAAATCTAACAATTTGTGGAGATGCAATGAGCACTCCTTGTCCGACCCACTTCTTATGGGACAAGTCCTTGGGGTTCTTTACCAGTCATCTGGATATTTGTAGAGTTAAAAATCTATTTTTGTGTGGACTCAGCCGCTTGTTGTTTGACATAGTTTTCTAGAGTATATTTTGGAGAATTTAGTTGAGTAAAAACTCAATCCCATACAAGTACTATGCATTTGTTGTTTACATCTATTTCTTAATTCATGGATATCGCAAGTCCTTTACTCTTTTGTGTTTTTCTTGTATATTTATTCTGCTGCTCATATATGATGTGATGTTCCACTCATTTATAGAAGACCCGACAGTAGTATCATAGCCAATTTTCAGATCCAGTGCATGTAAATCAAGAAATTTACAACTCTTTTAAATATCAAAATTTATCGCTGGAACATAAACTGTTGATGAATTTATCTATGCAATTGGTGGTGGTGTTTCAAAATTCTATCGAGGCTCCGCCGTGCACCCCCATAAGGGCTCTGCCCCTTGACCTCGCTCGCTGATTGGTCAGTGAGACTGCCACCATGGGCACTGCCCTTTGGACCTCATTAGGGGATCTGAACCTAAGATCCTGTCAGGGGCGCAACCTCTTGTAACCAAGCTAAGAACACCTATAATTTTCTGTGATTTCTAGGTTTTAGAAAAACTTTCCCTTAGCAACAACCATCTCTTTATTTAGTTTGTGAAACCAAATTCTTTCTTGAATTTGTAATTCGATAATGAGAGATGAGCTTGTCTACTGCCATAAGGAAGATAGTTTGTACATGTGTCTTGAATTTTTAATTTGTGACACCAAATTCTGCCCTTTCGAGGAAGACTTCCTTTTGGATTTCCCTCCTCTTATTAATCTGGGTGCCTGAAGCTTCTACATTGTTTGTCATTGTTTTTCAAGTGTATAATTTGGTGCTCACCTGTGACCTCCAAGGCACCCATCTTAGCATTGGCTATAGAGAGTAAGCTATCTTTGATCTTCTGGGTATTTGTGGGGATCTCCACGCTGTAGCTCATGAGTTTGTTTCATTGTTATGAGTAGTTGTTCAAGTGTTTTAATTTTGGAGAAGTGCAAGTTTCCCGATCGATCCGAACTCTCCTTGAATCATGGTTTTCAGGTTCAAAAATGTCGATTAGTATTCAATGATGCTTCATGGTGATGTTGAAATGTATTCAACATTATATCATGATGTCAAATATCATTCAATGTTTCTTGTCAGTTTTTTATTTGACTAGCTTCTTCACAGGATTCTTATTAGCTGGATTCTTTACACCAGGATGATTTCCAAGAATTCCATATTCAAGTGAAGGAGTTGGGATGCTTCTTGCACCATTGATATTAATTTTATTAGCCTTAGATGTTGATGGGATACCTCATTGATGAAACATAGGACCCTTTCCTTTGCTCTTGATAAATGCCATTGGGCTCTTTCAAGTAGGAATGTCTGAAGGTCCCTTTGGCATGTCAAGATTAGCTCATAGTTTTAGATTCTTACACCTTATTGTGAGGTTTTCAAAGATATCTTTTAGTTTATTGCACCTACCATTTAAGTGATTTTCAAATTTCTTTTCTTTACCAAGTTAATTATTCAACTCAGCAACTTCAGTTTTTAAGGAATCAATTTCCCTTTCAAGTTTAGAGATTTGTACTTTAAGATTGTGGATTTTAATTACAATGGTATCATACATCATTGTTTGAATAAGGGATTTCAACTTTTTTATGAGATCTTTGATTTCGTTCACTCCCTTGAGATGATCATGGCAAAGGAATTTAAAGTCTTTTTTTAATCCTGTTGAAATATAACCATTTGTATAAAAATATTGTACCTCTTTTACCTGGTCTTCTATAACATCCCATTTTGAACTAGACCCCCTTTTGGTGACATGTGTCACATTAGGCTGGCTTGAACTAAGCACTAGTCCGAAGACCCTAAGGTGATCATGGACAAGACATTAATAATATAATTGACTTGATAAATCAACACTTAAGACTTAGGTAAAACCTTGACTAATTATATCAACCTTGCATAATTAGCCTTGACTAAATATGAAATTAACCTCACCATAACTTAATAAATATCATGAGAAGACAATTGAGTCAAGATGACCATGAGTGGGTGTAATACCCATTTCCCAATGATAGAGAATCAAAAATAAAACTAATAGTAGAACACTAGTATCATGCGATAGTCATCACCGCTGGAAGTAGTATGTCAATGAGATGAGTTAGTATGTCGACGAGAAGTGTTATCTTATCACTGAGAAGAACAAGCATGTTGATTAGAAAATAGATAACACCACGCGGTAGGTGTTACCATTGGCGGTAATTTTCCATTTAATCATGAATAAGATTTATGTTGAGTGGATTTGGTGCATGGGATCTTCTATTATAATTATAAAAATTTCTTATTCTGACTGGACCATGTTGATTAGAAGAATGTCATATCGAGTAGCCATTGTAGAATAGAATAATGGTTGTATCGATTAGAAGAAAGTCCCATGTCTACTGGAATATTGGCTTAACGACCGTACCAAGTCAACTGGAAAATAGATTGTCGACTAGACCATGTCGACCAGAAGAATGCCTTATTGACTAGACCATGTCGACAAGAAGAATGCCTTGTTGACTAGCCTATGTTGATTAGAAGAATGGCTTGTTGACTAGACTATGCTGACTAGAAGAAAGTCATATGTCGACTAGAAGATTGTCTTGTCAACTAGACCACGTCGACTAAAAGAAATGACTGTCACCTAGATGCATATCAGTGTAGACTAGAAGATACTTTATGTCGACTGGATGCATGTTTGTGTCGACAAGAAGAACTCCATATCGATTCGAAGATCATTATGTCAACTTGAAGAAGTTCCATGTAGACTGGAGGAGTTTTGCATCGACAGAAGAAGCTCTATGTCGGTTGGAAGCACTCTTTAGGCGGCTGTTGGGACTATAATAAGCATGGCGCAACAAGTCCCCTCCCGAATGGCAGCCCCTTATTCATATTTTTATGGTTGATGTGACACTTGGTGGCTAGGAAGAGGAGACATGAAACATGGTTTATCCTTCCAATGCATAAGAAAAACTTTTCCATTAACTATCTACAGAACCCTTAATGGATTTCCCATGTTTCAGATCTTTCCTCCCTCATTTAAACCTTTAACACTCCTCCTTACCTCTCAAAGAGACGAGTCGACAGTTTTCTTAAACAACCACATAGGAGATTTACTCAATCAATAGCCTCGAATCAGGTGGGTTTCCTCCTCTCCCCCTTGGTGCTAGATCTTTTGATCAAAGTAAAAAATAAATCAAGCTCAAAAGATCTTTATTCCAAGGAGATCCATGAAGAAATGGTTATTTTAAATTCTTACTGAAAAACACTATTCCAGCTAGTGCTGGTAGCCAAACCCCCACCCATCTATGGATCTCGTCAAGAGGAAGGTATTTGAGGTATTGGCAAGTCATGGTGGGGCTTAAATTAGAATAAGGAAGCTTTTCTTTATGCTCCAAGTCGAGCACATCACATCCATTGGCTGGAGGAAGTTGATGAACAGTTTCCCTCATATTTGCTTCAGGATCTGCGCAGATCTGCTACCTGTAGGCCAAACTAATCCTGTCATACTTATACATTTAGGTTTAACCCATTTTTAGGCATGATGTAGCCCTGTTTAGACCCTAGACTCAACATAAAAGTTGTATCCCTTAGTCTGGCCTTTCTATAATAGTGTAGGATAAAATTTGACGTGGACGTACTGTAGCTCCCTAAATTCCATTTTTAGTATATTGTGAGATAAGCCTTTGTATCCTCATATTTTGTGTATTTTCTAAGAATATTAATAAGATGCTTATAAAATTTGGTACATGCATGCTTGTTGACATCATGGACACCTCTACTAAGTTTCAAAAGATTTGGAAATGAATTTCCTATAGTTTTGTGAATAATTTCATTTTAATTAAATGTGTCATATAAAATAATTCTTATGTACAATGGGGCTCAACTTTTGGTGACATGCATGTAATGTTATGCATGTCTATTGGTAAAAATGTCACGGGATTTTGATGTCATGATAACATAATATTTCCAGAAATTAGGTATGTTGCATAAGCAATAGTTAGTGTTACACACAAATTTAGAAACATGCATGTTAAATAACTCCTTGGTCCTTGGCCCAATTGAGTTGAAATTTGGCACCATGTTGCACTTGAACATGAAGATAAGATTCAAAAATTAATAGAATTTTTGGAGCAAGTATTTATAAGGTATTCACAAGAATTTCAATATTATTAAAGATGACATTATCTAGATTTTCTGAATTTTAATAATGTCAAATGTTTTATTACACGTCCTTAATTAGTTGTTTATGATTAAGATTTCAGTGAGTTTGGATTTGATTGGATCACTTATTTCATTTCATAAATGTTTTTAATTCATGAGATTAAATTTGTGATGGATGATATATGAAAATTTTGTGAATTGTATAACTCTCTCGAAAATTACCAAAATGACTTTAAAAATTATACATGACAGTATAACCACCTCAGTAAATTGTCACATAATCACATTAATGAAATTAAGGTGACTTTTGGGTTGAAATAAAATCCTTAATGCTTAATGAGACACATCTTTGACACAATAAACATCTGATAAAAAAATTTAGGTCAATTAGATTTCAAAATTTAGAGGAATCAAACAATAGAGATTATGAAATTATGGAGTGGCATATAACTAAGACGTTCTATATTTTTGGAATACTTCAGCCAATTCTCACTCAAATGATTTGAAAACTGAAACATGTCAGTGTGACAACCTCAAGGAGAGCTTCAAAAATTTGTAGAATTTTTGGATCACATGTATTTCTAAGTTTTGAAGGTAAATTTAGTACTTGTCATTTTACAATATTAGAGAAATTAATATGACTATCTTGATGAAATAAATTTGAAAAGTTTTATAGTGGCATAACTATGTTAGAAAGGATCTTTGGTAAAGATTTTAGAGCAATGGAAAATATTTTGAGTTACTTGTAAATTTTGCAAATCTTGTCGTAGTTCATGTAACACACTAATTCATTTGCAAGAGAAATTTATGGACACCATTACCAATTATTATATATCAAACCAGATATGTTTAATGTTAATTTACTAACAAATCACCATGTGTACATACTCTTTATGATTATAATAAAGTAACTCGACCATGATTGAGAATATTATACATACAAAAACTTCATCAGAGTTGATTCAAAGTAGAGCATTAGAAGCATGCCAATCAATGATCAAAATTAGATTGATACACACATATTCATGACAAACTTACTAATTTTAAAGTTGTGCAAGTTGTTATGCATATAGTGTATCATAAGTGAATGAGGAATATTGTAACACCTCAAGTTTCTGTAGGCAGGAAAAGAAGGTACCGCGCGGCGGTATGCCAAAATCGCGACGCGGTAGTGTCAGGTGTCGAGAGCGCCAAGTAATGCAAGTTGACTCAACGCATTGGTTACCGTACGACGGTATGCTGATACAGCGTGGCGGTAGATTCTGGCATCGAGAGCATCGAGTTAGGCAGGTTGACCCAATGCCTAGTCTACCGCACCATAGTAGGTTGTTATCACGTGGCGTTAGCCATTTATTTGGCCAAGCTCTCAGGAAGATATCGCCCAGCAGTAGAGATACCGCAGGCGGTAGCTTGGCAATTTAGTTATCGAAGCTCTATGTGTTTCTACCGCATTGAGGTAGTAACTATCGAGCGGCGGTAGCAACAGTGGTCGTGTCATAATCGTCGCTATCTACCGCAAGGCATTAGCATACTATCGCGTGGTGATAGCAAAGTTGTAACTTCATGGCCACATGTCGCCCTGTGATTGGAGGGCCTTGGCGGTGGCTTATGAAACGAGGCATTGATTAATAATACTGCACGGCGATAGATCTGTTTATAGTGTTGGTTTGGCCATTTTCACTTCATTCTTTTACAGCTTGAGAGCCTTTGGCTGGACGTTTGGAGGAGGAGAAGCAGCACCGTAGAGAGGAGATCTCACAGCCATTTGAGATTCAGAGCTCAGATTTGCGAGGCGAGATCGGAGATACAGAGGCAAAGTCATAGAGGTCATGTTCATCCAGCTAGAATCTCTTACATAGCACCGAAGTAGAATTCTAGGGTAATGATCCTCTTCCCTGGACATGTGAAGTCCTTCTATTGGCATTCGAGGGAAGACACTCCACGAACATGCGAAGGTGGTTCTCCCGACAGGTAGATATGTGTATCCCCGTTAGTATTGCATTTAGATCCGGAATCGAACTACATTATAGACATGTTGTGTGAAGCACATCCGGAATGGTTGGTCTGGATTGATGATGTTTTTATGTTTTGTATGCTGAAGAAGAATCTGTGGTTATCGCGTAAATGTTGGAGTTGCGGGGTGTGCAGATGTCTACATTGAGTGTACTGGATGTAGACTCCCAGAAAACACCCGATTTGGTGGAAGAATCGATAGTCCTTCCCCCTACCACGTAGTAGTAACACTACCATCGACGATAGCTCCTAGTGAGCATTGCATTGTTTGTTGAGGCCTGTTTCTTGGAAACCTTGTGGCTGTTTGACGAAGCCTGTCTCTGGCAGACCTGTGGACTATTTTATGAGGCCTGTCTTATGAGACCTGGGGGTCGTGAGTGCCTGCCACTCGAAGACCTAGGGGCTAATTTGTGGAGGGTGAGCATAATTTGCTCAGCTTTGGTAGCCATGAGTTCTAGCCTAGGATCCTAATGGGGTTATGGATCATACGGAAAAGGAAAAGGGGATACTGACCCGTATCAGGCCTGCGAGCCAGACAATTTCAGCACGGGATGTGGCTTAACTGTAACCTCCCCTATGTCGTTCGACGTAGAGTGAGTCAAAGTGTAAATTACATGACTTGGTCGTAGCCATAGGGGCGTTGTCTCTGGCTTATCCCTGTGAGACTGAATGCTCAAACGTTGTTGACCGTCACAGAGAATTGTGGTGCGACCCTTGTGGCCCTGTGCACTATGAATATGCCCTGAGAGCATGGAGCATTGGGCATTTGAGCCAACATATGTGGCAAATGGTGCTTAAGTTACACGTTTTGATTGCCAATATATGACTAAACTAGTGCTTGCAGGGAAGGATCACTGCCACCCTGAGTGAGGGGTGGAGTCATTATAATTTGGTCAGCTAATACAGACCATTGCTATTGTTTGCCACCGTGTGGTGGAATGTTTCATGTAGGTGTAGCAGATCCAAGCGGGAAATAGAGGGTTTGAGCCCAAGATTGCTAAGTTGGCCCTTGAAGGCCATATCGAATTACCCATTTATTTTATTGTTCATGTGTGGCCGGATTGCATGTCGATGTATGTAAGACATTTTAATTTGAGTTGAACAATGTAAGGCGTTAAGGCCAAGACTATTTGTGAATTGTTTTATTCAATCCTACTTTTATGTTAGTGGACATTCAGTTGTTGGGTTCCTATTAACCTTTAAAGTACTTCTGCAAGAATGCACTCTATGATAGGATGCATGTATTTGATTATGGTCTCAATTAGTAACTCGTTTGACTGTTCATAGTATATGGCATCAGGCCCCAGCTGAACCTTCTATTATATGTTATGTGACGGATGGAGGTGTTACAAAGTTGTTATTACACTATGGTGTTGTTCTTCTTATTCGAATTCGTGGTTGAATTCTTTTAAGGGGTGGTGAGCACATGTATGTGTGTTACCATTATAACATAAAAGAAACCATGAATGTTGATTTAGGAATGAAAATACACATGTTTGAGGAATTTGCGTGTTCCTATGATTGCTTTTTGGAATTTGGTTGTCACCTAATTGAGTGTTTCACAATTATAGGTAAAGAGGAGTGGTGAAGAGCAGTCACAATGTTAGAACTTTGCGGAGATTAGTGCGCCCAATGACGTGCCTGCGACCCCTCCTTCTGCTGAAACCATTCGTATGGTAGCTAAAGCAGTGTTCACAATGATCAATGCCCAGCCAAGAAGGCAAGTGAAACCTCCTGCTCCTGGATTAGGTCATGTACTGCTTGGCGTAGCGAAACATATAGTGGTAGATCAAGTAGCTGTAGAGCCCGTTGTGCAAAGGAGAGCAACTAATAAACAACTAAAGCATGGAATCATTTTTAGTACACTAGTGTTTTTGGGTACTGAGACCCAATCGCAAGCTGAGGTCTGGCTTTCCAGAGTTAAGAGAGTCATGTCCGCAACAAAGACTGAGGAGTGGCAGAAGGTTACGATATCCACTTTACTTCGGGATAGTGAAGTAAGGTTATGGCGGGATAAGTTAAAGCTACATCACTTCGCTAGGGGGCAACTTTATGATATCTTAATGGAGGAGTTCTCAAGAATATTTCTGACACGTTTCATCCCTTCAGCGCACAAAATAACAATGTATAATCAGATTCAGATAGTGACTCAGTGTGAGAGTAGCATGGATGACTACCTACACGAGTTCATTAGATGGGGCGTTATGCCGGCTCCACTTTTATTGATGAGGAGAGCAAGACCAACCGATTCTATGAAGGACTGCATGATGATCTGAAGTTCCTACTTTGAGGTCCTATGACGTAGGGCTTTGTAGTTTTGGTCAATATATCCCGATCTCTGGTGAAGGATCTGAAGTGAGTTCAAGGTAAGAAGGAATCAACGGTGAATAGGCCAGACTTTAAAGTTCCAAGTTCGTCGAAGTCTGGGCACCGAAGGTAAAACAAGAAGGCCAAGTCTTCCTACCGACTTCTTTGTTTGTTAATGTTCGGAATATTTCCCTCTATGTTCCCTAGACTTGATTTGAAGAGGCATCAATCACAACACTAATAACATAGTTGTATTTGATGTTGTTTAAGCTCATCATGTGCAGGATGTTCCTTGGAATAAGGTTAGACAAGCTGTCTAAGTGATGGTGACAAGTGGTCACAAGGTAGCTAGGTCGAGAGATTGAAAATTTTCTAAGTCCACAGGCATTGAGTGCAGCAAGCTCACTCAATGCTAGATGTAGTGAAATATTCCTAATTCAATAGGAGTTGAGTGAAACAAGCTTACTCAATGTCAGATGCAAAGGAATGTGGTTAAGTCCACAGGCGTTGAGTGAAGCAAGCTGTAAGACCCCTTTTTTTGGATAACCAACAGGGTCTTCTGCCCATAACCGCCGCTTTGCTGTAACACCAACACACTCGAGAAGGTGATCACTACAAAACGTCGATCCTCGCGGCCATAACGATCACATAAGAGAAGAGTAAGTACATGAGTAAAATGAAACTCAAATGATGGTCCACCAGAAATCACATGAATATAAAATAAATCTCCACGAAGGGAGAGCCTACAGTAACGATAAATCAATGTACTAATAAAAAGTGCTTCTGCACAATACATCATGATCCTCACTAAAAGTCACTCAATGTGGAAGCTAATCTATAATAAGTACTAATGATCGGGACTCACTGTCCCTACAGCCTGAACTCCCGTGCTTGACTGTCCCGTCTCCAAGTGCACCGACATCTAGGGCTACCTCTCCAGGTTCGGCTCCATGATCCCCTAAAATGATTTGGTCAACGACCAATAGTCAAAAATACTAATTCCTATCATCCCCCATCCCTCCCCCAATGGCTCCTACGCACCGAGGGGGGAGAAGGAAAGGGAAGATAATGAAGGTGTGGAGTACAGAGAAAGCAGGTGACAGTGGAACTAGTCTATCATGAACATAAAACCACAATAAGTGTAAGTAAGCAAAGAGTAGGTAAGCTATATGAGTATACACACGAACAAGGTGAGCAATTGAAGAACAAGAAGGTAAAATAAGTAAGTTACCATGACCTATAGGAATTCCCATACAACCTATAAACCAAGGGATCGTTTTCCATGGCCTAGTATATAAAGTGTCTCATATCAATTTATATAATAGGTGTCATGGGTTATATGTAATGATTATGCTATGTCATGCAAGTATGCTATGATAAGAACATGCAAGTGCAATGCACACACTTGACTTTATGCACACAGACCTTTAGTTCCCCCTTTCTAGAGCATAACCTCACATGATACTTCTGTAGTGGCAAATAGAAGCGGTGGGTTGGGCCACTCCCACCTCTAAATCGTTATCAGCACTACCAGTCAGACCCATCATACGCCTCAATGATGGTGCACTAAGTGGAGCTACTGCGTACTCTTGCCGGTTGGCACACTGGACTTTATTTGGCTAAGTGCAAAACCACACTTGCCGAGTCAATGTATTGGTGTCTGTGCGAGGACACTCCAATACCGCAGACCCACCACCATATATTTATGCACATGCAACATTAATCTATTTCCCACCGAACCAACGCTCCCCAGACTGGCACTTTGAACTCTGTCCTCTTATCACCAGATCTTTTCTTTGCTTGCACATTTTTCAAGTCCTTCTCTAAAGACTGGGCCGTGTTGACCAGGGTCAAGAATCCTTGCGTCATCGGCCGTGAGAGTAGTAGCCTCAAGTCATCTCTCAAACCTTCATAGAAATGGTTGGTCTTATGCTCCTCATCCGCGAACGTAGAGCTAGCATAACGGCCAAATTGAGGAAACCCATGGCGATACTCATCCACGCTACTCTCTCCTTGCACCAATTTCAGGAACTCATTCTCCAAAGCTATCCTCTGCGCCAAAGGGAGGTACCTTGTCAAGAACAGTCTCAAGAACTCCTCCATTGAGACGTCCGTAAGTTGCCTTCCTCTCAAGTGATGCAACTCTAAACCGTCCCACCACAGCCTCACATTCCCGTCCAATAGGAATGTAGCTATAGTGGTCATCGGCCACTCCTCCGGTATTACAATAGTTACAGACACACACAGACAAATTTCTTTCAGAACACACATCACTGAAGGAGATCAACATACAGAAAATTTTCTATATCTCTTTTGACTCAAGTGTTCAAAGGATTCATACATCAAGACTCCAGACACTACACATTTCAGCAACTGCTGGAATCATTCTTTGCTGGAGATCTCTTCTACTAAAGGCCTATCAACCTAGTGCAAAGCTTCTTTTCCTGAACCACTTCCAGATCTCAGGGGGAGCTTTGACAACATCATCCACTAGTCTTCTCTCTGACTGTTGACAGAGAAGAACATCTCACCTCTTTCTTTTTCTGCTGTAAAAGGGTTTCTCAAAACTCCCTTCAAAAGTTTTGTGTTGGTTTCTGAGACCTTGTCAAAACTCAGTGGTGGAAAGACACATTATCAAAAAATCTGGTTTGGTTTTTGAGCACCTTATCAAAAGCTTATTGGTGCCGAAGACACCTGATCAACTCATCCTGCAGTGGATTCCTACCTAGGGTGGTAGAAGAGTGGATGTACCCAGATTGATTGGGGAACCACTATAGCTCCTTGTGTCTTCTGGTTGCTATATTTTGTTTGCTGTGTGTTGTGTTTCTATTTCTTGCTTTCATTATTTTTATTTACTGCAAGCACCTTACACATATATTTAAATTTAGTCTTCCACTGCAAAATAGTTTTTAAACTGAAAATTATTTTAATAAACTCTATTCACCCCCCCCCCCCTCTAGAGTTAAGGTAGATCTTATCCCCACTTTCAATTGGTATCAGAGGGTGGTTGGTTAAAATCACCAGATTGGTTATCCTACAGGCTAACACCTAACCAAAAGATCTCTAATAAGATCAATCTTGTATAGAGGGTTTTTATTTTTATTATTTGTATTATATTTGTCTTTATATAAAACCATGGCACAGAAAAAAGATTATGCTAGCACCAGACCTCCAGTGTGCAATCTATCTAAGTTTGCACTTTGGAAGGCAAGGATAAGATTGTACATGAACTCTATTGATGAAGACATCTTTAATTCTGTTTTGACAATGTGTCCAAGACCCCCAGCAAATAAAAGTACAAGTGTTGTTTCACCTCCTTCAAGAATAGATGCAGAAATCAAAAAATGGAAAGTTCTAGATGCCAAAGCAATGAACATTTTGGCACAAACTATGTCTGATGAAATCTTTCAAAAAGTAGCCGAATGCAACTCAACAAAAGAGATTTAGGACAAACTATCTGAAATAGTGTCAGGATCTGCAGATGAAAGGAAAGATAGAAGATCCCATCTCATAACTCAGTATGAGAACTTCAAGAAAGGAGAAAGTGAGTCAGTTGCAGATATGTATAACAGACTCAGTATTATAGTCAATGAACTGAAAACCTTGGACAAGGAGATATCATTGACTGAACTCAATGACAAAATCCTAATGTGCTTCCCCAGCACTTGAGACTCAAGGATCTGGCCAATCAAAGATGCCAGAAGCCTAAATGAGATTACCACTGAGGCTCTTTTGGGCAAGCTTAAGTTTTATGAGCTGCTCATCAAGAACAGAGAAGAAGAGTAGAAGGCTGCTTCACCAGCAATCAGAAAAGAGAAATCAATAGCATTCAAAGCTATTGAAGATCATCCTGAAGACAAGGTCACAGTCAATGAAGAGCTGCTAAGCTTACTGGCCAAAAGGTTTTATAAAATGGCCAGGAAGGACTTCAGGAAAAAGTCATTTAGAGGGCATGAAAAGCCAAGGTATGATAAGTACAATAACAAAGAAATTATTTGTTTTGGATGCAGGAAACCAGGCCACATTATGCCTGCCTGTCCAGAAAATCAGAATAAGGACAAGAAGGACAAGAAAGAAAGGAGAAGAGACAAAGACTTCAAGAAAAATAGCAATGACAAACACTCATCCAGCAAGAACAAACATACCAGGAAGGGGTTTGTAGCTGAAACCTGGAGTGAAATAGAAGAAGAATCAGAAGCTTCATCCAGCTCAAGTGATGATGAAGATAATGCTGAAGAAAAGGAGTTCTGCATGATGTCTATCAATGCCTCTCAACACAATACTGATGCAGAACAAGAGTCAGAGTCTGAATCAGAAACTTAATCTGAAGAGGATCAGGTAATAAACTCATTTAATTTTAATTCAGAGGACTTCAAATGTGAATTTAAGGCACTGTGTTTAGATCTATTAAAATCTGAGAAAGAAATTATTTCTCTCAGAAATAAATTGTCTGAACAAAGCACCTTAAAATCAGATAACCTCAAACTCTCTGAGGAGTTGGAATGCTGTAGGGAGCACATAGCCTCGCTGAAAAGTCAAATATCAGAGGCCAAGAAGTTTGAAAAATCCCTCAATGGGAGAAGTATCAAACTAATGGACATCACAAGCACAGTGGACTCAAGATTCAATAGTACACTGGGCTTGGGTGCCTCATCCAGCCAACCTATAGTATTAACAACCCCAATCAAGATTATCTCAGATAAAGGTAAGGGAGTTGTAGAGGTGGCTAGGAAGAATTCTGATTTGCCTAAGAAAATAAAAGTTCAACAGAAAATGTCGAACGGAGTTCGACGATCGTCGAATGGAGCTCAATGATCTCAGGCTGGATCGTCGAACTCAGGTCGACGATCTCTGAACCCTGAACTCTGGCATAGTTGATCTTTGAACGGAGCTCGACGATCTGACCCAAGATCGTGGAACTCATCTCAGAGATCGTCAAACAGAGCTCAGAGTTTTGAAAGATCTTTCAAAGATAAATCAAACTTCAATCCTAGAGGTCCTACATCTCAGAAGGTTAACCCTTATGCTGAATGGATAATACCTCCCAGGATATATCATCCTGAAGGCTATAAGAGTCAACCAGAGATGTCTTTTATTTCAGAATTTAAAGGTTATCAACCTCGACCCAAGGTAAACTGGGTCAAAAACAAATAAATTTTTTTATGTGCAGGTGAAGACCTATCCAATATCAAACCAGCAATGGTATCTAGATAGTGGGTGCTCAAAGCACATGACAGGAAACAAGGAGAATTTCACATCCTTCAAAGCCAAACTTGGACCCAAAGTAATATTTGGTGATTCAAACTTTGGACTAACAAAAGGATATGGTGCAGTCCAGATTAGCTCAGACACATTCAAGAAAGTAGCTTATGTGGATGGACTGAAGCACAACTTAATCAGCATCAGTCAATTGTGTGATGAAGGCTACCAAGTGACTTTCAACAAATCCTCATGCAAAATCAAATCAGAGGACAACACAACTGTGTTGACAGGTAAAAGGAAAGGTAACATTTATGTTGTAGATTTTCTTTCAACTAAGGTAGATATATGCTTGTTCAATTCCATTTGTAGACCTAATAAACTTTGACATAAAAGATTAGGACATATAAACATTAGAACCATTGCTAGGCTATCCAAGGATAACCTTGTTAGAGGACTATATTCTGGCCCCTACACGAATGAAGGACTTTGCAGGGCTTATCAATTAGGCAAGCAAACCAAAAATAGCTTTAAGTCACTTAATAAGAGTAATTCACCTAGGATTTTATATCTGTTACACATGGATCTCTTTGGACCCATTACAGTATAAAGATTAGAAGGGAAATCTTATACTTTAGTAGTTGTAGATGACTTCTCTAGATTCACGTGGGTGTTCTTTTTGAGGAAGAAGTCTGATAACTTTAAGTGTTTGATAGAGTTTCTTAAATGCATACAGAGTGAGTTCAATACTCACATTGCCCTGATCAGAAGTGATCATGGGATAGAGTTTGATTCTCTTCTTATACAAGAGTTCTGTCAGAGTGAAGTGATCAGGAACACTTTCTCAGCTCCTAGAACTCCTCAACAAAATGGGGTAGCTGAAAGGAAAAATAGAACCCTTATTAAATCTGCTACTACATTGTTATTAGATGCTCACCTTCCTCTATCCTTTTGGGCAGAGGCAGTGAACACCTCCAACTATGTGTTGAATAGAAGTCTGATACATAAGTTGAAGGGCAAGACTCCCTATGAATTACTCAAAGGGAAGAAACCTAAAGTAGATTATTTTAAAATTTTTGGTTGCATTTGTTACACAATAATGACAAGAAATACATAGCAAAATTTCAAGCTAAAGCTGATGAAGGAGTGTTTCTGGGATACTCCATGATCAGTAAAGCTTATAGGGTATATAACAAATCTACTCTTAAAATTGAAGAATCTATTCATGTATCCTTTGATGAATCAAACATGTCTTTTAAGGAGAAGAATGCTTCTACCATAGAATCTTTGCAGGCACTCTCTTGCTGAAAATTTGGACAGGTTACATATTATACAAAAGGATGAAAGCAGGGAAGATGAAGAAGATATTCAACATCCTGGAGAGAATCTTCTTGAAGAGCCAGTTGTTGTTCTACAAGAGGAAAGAACAACACAGGTTGGTGAACAATCAACACCCCCTATTGATTTAGTAACATCAAGAGACCATCTAATCTCCTAAGTGATTGGAGACATCTCAGTTGGTGTGCAAACCAGAAATTAGGTCAACCAAAACCTAATGCACACCTGCTTTCTTTATCAAATTGAGCCTCAATCCATTCAAGATGCAGAACAAGATCCACACCGGATCATTGCAATGCAAGAGGAATTACATCAATTTGAAAGGAATAAAGTTTGGGAACTAGTTCCAAGGCCAAATGATCACTCCATTGTTGGAACAAAATGGGTGTTCAGAAATAAATTGGATGATCAAGGAGTCATTGTAAGGAACAAGGCAAGGCTAGTTGCTCAAGGATACTCTCAAGAAGAAGGGATAGACTATGACAAGACCTTTGCACCCGTTGCAAGGTTAGAGGCCATATGAATCTTCTTAGCTTATGCAGCACACAAAGGATTCAAAGTATATCAAATGGATGTAAAGAGTGCTTTTCTCAATGGAGACATCAAGGAAGAAGTCTATGTTAGACAACCCATAGGTTTTATTTCTCCAACTCATCCTGATTATGTTTTCAAATTGCATAAAGAATTATATGGTGTAAAGCAAGCTCCTAGAGCATGGTATGAGACCCTAGCATGCTTTCTTCTGAAAAATGATTTTATAAGGGGTAGAGTAGACCAAACTCTTTTTATTAGAACCCAAAGGTTCAATACCTTACTGGTACAAATCTATGTAGATGACATTATCTTTGGTTCTACTGATTCAAATCTGTGCAAAAGGTTTTCCAACCTAATGCATTCTAAATTTGAAATGAGTAGCATGGGTGAGCTTTCCTTCTTTCTAGGATTGCAAGTCAAACAGCATGTTGAAGGCATATTCATCTCTCAAACCAAGTATGCAAAAGAATTGGTTAAGAAATTTGGTATGTCTGAAGCATCATGTATGAAAACACCTATGCCTACTAATGATGTATTAGATGCTGATGAACATGGGAAACCTGTTGATCAGACAACATATAGAGCAATGATTGGCTCTTTATTGTACCTTACAGCTAGTAGACCTGACATAATGTTTGCTACATGCATATGTGCTAGATTCCAAGTTAACCCTAGAGAGTCACACTTTACCTTAGTAAAAAGGATTCTTCGGTATGTGAAACGTTGTCCAAATCTAGGTCTCTGGTATCCAAAAGACTCAGGATTTGACTTAACTAGATTTTCAGATGCTGATTATGCTGGATGCAGAATAGACAGGAAAAGCACCAGTGGAACTTGCCAGTTTCTTGGTGGCAGACTTGTCTCCTGGTTTTTTAAGAAACAAACATCTGTGTCCACATCAACTGCTAAAGCTGAATATATGTCAGCAGGTAGTTGTTGCTCACAGATCTTGTGGATTCAAAATCAGCTCCTAAACTATGGCTACAACTTAGAGAAGTCAAAAATTTTCTGTGATAACACTAGTGCTATTTATATAGCACAAAATCCAGTCCTCCATAGTAGGACAAAACATATAGAAATTAGGCATCACTTTTTAAGGGACAATGTTGAGAAAAATAAAATTGAACTTCAATATATCCCAACTGACTTGCAAAGGGCAGATATTTTCACCAAACCATTGGATGAAAAGAAACACACATTCTTCCTGAATCAGTTAGGAATGTTAGATGGAGGAAGTTTAAAATAAGACCCAAGATTTTAAAACTCTAAAATTTGACCAAGACTAGGCAAACATTTTGATTTTTCTAGTGTCTATAGGTTGTTTCTAGTCTCTGAATTGCGCTCGACATTTTTCCCAAAGATCGTCGAACGGAGATCGACGTTTCATAGAAATCATCGACCAGAGTTCAGCGCTTTCCAAATAGTACTAAGCTATCTTCTTCCGATCAATGATCATCGAACGAAGCTCGACGCTCTCCAATATCGTCGAACAGAGATCGACGATGCTGAAGACCTTTCAGATTCCTTTAGAAGCCCAGATCGTAGAACGGAGTTCAACGATCTTTCCTTTTTTGCATCGAACCGTAATATAAAATTCATTTTTAAGCCGTCGTTCTCCCTTTGCGCTTTCATACTCTCTGCAGAATTTCCCTTTCCCTCCAAACTTTTCTACACTTGGTCTTGTGTTTGTTCACTTTTGCAGGTAAAAATGGTTGTTTCTGTTGCAGTTTTGGCAGCAATGAAATTCGACACTGGATTCGACATTGATATGGACTCGTTTGAAAATAGTGATCAGATTTTCAAGGATATTCTGGAGTTATTTAAAGATCAATAGCTAGTACACATCATGACCACAAGGATAAAACTAGCTGCAGATGAAATCAAGGAATGGGTGTATACTGCTCACACTTAAGATCAAAATACAGTGATTGGAACTATATCAAGAAATCAGGTATCTCTTACTGCTGATATATTAATAGAAGTTTTCCAATTAAGTACTGGTCAAGCATCTCTTGAGTTGTCTTGAGAAGAGTTTGCAAGTATGCTTGACAGAATGGGTCATTCAGCATCAAACCCTAACAAACTGCTTAAGAAAAATCTGTCAGTGGAATACAGGTTTCTAGCAGATGTTGTGTAACAGCCCAAAGTTCTGAAACAGGAAAATTTGGGTGACACGGCCTGGGACACGGGCGTGTCCCAGGGCGTGTCAGGTGACACGGCCTGCGACACGGGCGTGTCGCAGGGCGTGTCGAGGTTGTGTCGACGATTGGGCTTTGTCTCGACGATTTTTGATCTCGACGATTCGTCGGGAGGAGGCACACGGCCCAGGACACGGGCGTGTCCAAGGCCGTGTCGCATTCTCGACGAGTTTTTCTCGACGATCGTCGAGTGTCGAGAAGTGTGTGTCGAGTGTTGAACACGGCCTGTGACACGGGCGTGTCACAGGGCGTGTCAAATCAGGCGACGAACTCAGCCCGCCGAAGAATTCGACAGGGCGTGTCTTTGTGCCGTGTCTGGGCACACGGCCTGGGACACGGGCGTG
Organism: Platanthera guangdongensis; assembly: GCA_039583875.1. NCBI lineage: Eukaryota > Viridiplantae > Streptophyta > Magnoliopsida > Asparagales > Orchidaceae > Platanthera > Platanthera guangdongensis. The sequence goes on from CM077164.1 coordinate 121,834,524, forward strand.
TCACAGGCCGTGTGAAGTCTCGGGATGATTTGGGATTTTTTTCCCCAGGTACACGGCCACAGACACGGGCGTGTCTGAAGGCGTGTTGGTGACACGGCCCCTGACACGGGCGTGTCCCGTGGGCGTGTCACTGGTTTGGATAAGTCGGTTGACCACCGCTTGAGGCACACGGCCTGGCACACGGCCGTGTTCGAGGCCGTGTCTGGTCAAAATTTGTGTTTTTGGCAGAATCGTAGCCGTCCATTCCTTCAGTCTGAATCCAAGGGCTGAAGCCTCTTCTCCTTTTTCCTTAAGGGCCGAAATCAGAGAAGTGTTGCTCACTTTAATTTGGCCTTCATCTTTCTTCAAGAGAGAGAAAGAGAGAGAGAAAGGAGGAGGAAGAAGGAAAGGGGGCTGCTGGTGGTGGTGCTGCGGTTTACCGACGAGAGATCCGAAGCCAGCGTTGCGGAGGAAACGATCTTGCGAGTCTTGCAAGCTAGCTTGGAGGCCATAGCACCGAAGCGATCGTCAAGGGTAACGACTTTTCTTCCTAGCCATGTGAAGGCTTCCTTTTTGGCATATCTTTTGATTTCCCCCACCAAGAGGTGGCTGATTTTGGGAATCGTTGGGTGGATACTTGAAATCCCCTTTGTGTTGCATATAGATCCGGAAATGGAGTACGGAATAGGCATGCTGTGTGAAGCCCATCTGGACAGGTTGGTCTGGATTGGTGATGTTGCATACGAACCGGAGAAGACTCCGTGATAAACGTGTCGTGTATGGAGTCTACGGGTTATACCTGCGAAAAGGAGTAGCAGGAAGTACTGGGGTGGTAGCCCAGGAAAATAGCCATGTGATGGTTTTGGGTCCAACCTGTGAATGAGGCACAGGTAGTACTGGTGGGACCAGGAAAGGCCCTTTTTGTGATGCTTGATGTCATAGGGTGTCCACCTGTGGAGCGAGTCACAGGAAGTACTGGTGTGCCCAGGAAAGACCCCTGACATTTGTAATTTGCGGTGTCCACCTGTGACGGGAATTACAGGAAGTACTGGTGCGCCCAGGAAAGATCCGCTGTTGTTGTGAGGAAATGGGTATAGTGAATTACCCAGGCTTGAATGCCAGGAACAGGATTGGTGAGACCGACCCGCGCCTTTGATGTAGCCATGAGTACGCTGTACTTGGAGAAGGCAAGGCGATTTGAGCAACGGGGGGTGGAGGATCCGACCTGCGCTATATCCGTCTGACGTGAGACCAAAAAGTGCGGTCTGTTGGAGCGCATAGCAAGAGTCTTCGGCCTGCGCGCCATGACACAAAGGGGGGCTACGGGCCATCCCGGTGTCCGAGGACTAACTCCGGCTGCACGCCATGGAGTAAATGCTCAAGAGAGTTACCGTTGGGTGATAACCCTGAGACGGTGGTGGGCAAGAGGTTGCCAGAACACCAAGAATGTGCCCTGAGAGCACGGACCGTTGGGCCGGGTGGCGAACGGTTGTGATGGCTTGTGTGCGTGAAAGCACCTTTTGATGATATAGCTTGCCATACTTGTGCTATGATATGCCTGCAGGGAAAAATACCGCTGCCCCGAGAGAAGGGGTAGGGTCGTTATAATTTGGTCAGCTGAACGCTGACCGTTGCTTTTGTTTGCCACCGGTGGGTGGATTGTCCCTTGCACAGGTACTGGAGAGCCGAATGGGACGCATAGAGGTTGATGCTCCTGCTGGTGTTGCTGCTGCTGCTGCTGCTAGCCCTCGAAGGCTATTGTGTTCTTTTGTGTGTTTTCTTTTATTGTGGCCGGCCTGCGCGCCAATCTGTTTTAGGCCACTGATTGAACGCCCTGTAAGGCCATAAGGCCAACGCTTTTGACATGTTGTAAGACATTCCTATATGTATATAAAATGTGGAGTTTTATGTTTGGACATTCATGAGGAGTTCAAGTAGTTTAGGCTTCCGCTAGAATGCTTGTGATAGGTGCGATGCGCTACTCTGGTATCATCCTGTACCTTCACCGACTGTTTTGTGGTATATCCTGTGGGGCCCCGGCCAGACCTTCTAGAATATATCATATGAACGGATGGGGTTGTTACATTTTTGGTATCGGTTGTCTTGGTCTTTCCCTCTCGAAGTCGTGGCCGACTTCTTTTGTGGGGTGGCGAGCACGTGTTTGTGCACACCAAAGTCTACGGTTGAACTCCTGAATGTCCATGATAGGAATGCAACTTGCTGTGTTTGAGGAACCTGCGTGTTCCTATTTTGTGTTGTTTGCTTGGGTACGACCGCTAATGTATGTGTCTTGTCCACCTTTAGGTGACACGAAGTGGAGCTGGGCAGTCTGAGCCCCAGCGTTCTGATGAAAGTACGGCACCAGCCGCGGTGCCTACACCTCCACCGTCTGCAGAACATGTCCGTTTAGTTGCGGAGGCCTTATTTACCATGATCCAAGGTCAGCCACTTAGGCAGGAGCAAGCGGCTGTGGGGCCAGAACAGGTGGCGGCAAGGCCTGAACCTGTAGTGGTTGCGGCTCCTCGAATGGCTGAGAAGCAGCTAACGCGGTTTATGAGCTTCCATCCGCCTACGTTTTCGGGAGCGGGAACCCCGACACAGGCTGAGGATTGGTTATCGCGTGTCAAGCGAGTGATGACGGCGATAGGCACGGCGGAACATCAGAAAGTTACCTTAGCCACCTTCTTGCTTGAAGGAGAAGCGCGTTTATGGTGGGATGAGATGGAGTTGCATCATTTGGCGGGTCGTCCGTTAACCCAAGTGTCGATGGAAGAATTCTCCCGGCTCTTCCTAGCGAAGCACCTTCCTGTGGCTCAACGGATAGCCATGGAAAACGAATTCCAACGGTTGACGCAAGGTGATGGCAGTGTTGACGCGTACCTGCATGAATTTACTCGCTTGGGGCGGTATGCGGGTTCGATTTTTGCTGATGAGCAGAGGAAGACTAATCGGTTCTATGAAGGGCTGAGGGACGAGCTGAGATTCCTTGTGTCCAGTTCTGTGAACCAAGGTTTCCAAGCGTTGGTTGACACTGCGACCGCGTTGGAAAAAGACATGAAGAGGGTGCAAGGGAAGAGAGCTTTGGCTGTGTCGCAACCAGAGTGGAAGGCGCCCCGATCGGGAAAGTCATTTTATAAGAAGAGATGGGGCAAGAAGTCCAAGCCTAGTGGACAAGCTCCTTCATCAGTTGCAACGGGAGCAACATCAGGGGCAACCTCCAAGCCAGAAACTCGTACCTGCTTCAATTGTGGTAGGATGGGGCATATTGCGCGAGATTGTCGGATGCCGCCAAAGAGTGAAAAGAAGGCGGGAGCATCTTATGCGGAGAAAGGAAAGGCGGTGGTGGATTCCTCTGCCTCGCAGGCGCAACCCCGAGTCTACAATCTTGGCCTGCAAGAGGCCATCAAGCAGAGTGACGTGGTCACAGGTATGAGTTTAGTTTTGCTGATACGATTAGTTGCTTAGCTTAGTACGCCTATGTTTGTGGTTTGTGTGTGTGACATGTTTGTCATAGGCTTTGTGATGATTCGGGACACGCTGGCGCGAGCACTGTTTGATACAGGGGCATCGCATTCTTTTCTGTCTCGTGAGTTTCTTACGCGGCTTGGGATACCCAGTCGTGCAAAGACAGATAGCGTCAGAGTGGTGTTGCCGAATGGTTGTTGGATGCTTGTGGATCAAGTTTGCGATGTGGCGGTTCAGTTAGGAAGTCGGGATTTTTGTTTAACCGCATTTGTTTTGCCAATATCGGAATTTGATGTGATTTTTGGGATGGATTGGCTCGCGGAGCAGCATGCTATGATTGATTGCCAGTCCAAAGAAATCACGTTGGGCCAGAATACCGAACAGGAGACCAAGTTCGCAGGTATGCGAGGAGTAGGCGGGACGTTGATGTCTTCACTCCAGGTAGTCAAAGCTTTTCGGAAGGGTGCGGAGTGTTACTTTGCACTAATTCAGGCTGTTGAGCCTAAGGCCACGTTGTGCGAGGTTCCGATTGTGGCAGAATTTACAGATGTGTTTCCCACGGATCTCCCTGGGCTACCACCCCAGCGGGAGATTGACTTCACAATTGAGTTGGTGCCAGGTGCGAAACCCGTGGCCCGCTCGCCATATCGCGTTGCACCTAAATAGATGGCTGAGTTGAAGGTTCAACTACAAGAAATGCTAGACCAAGGTTATATCCGCCCAAGTATGTCACCTTGGAGCGCGCCTGTGCTTTTTGTAAAGAAAAAAGATGGTGGGTTACGGTTGTGTATAGATTACCGTGAATTGAATAAGCTGACCGAGAAGAATAAGTATCCGATACCTCGGATTGATGAATTATTTGATCAGCTGGTGGGATCTACCGTCTATTCGAAGTTGGACCTGAAGTCTGGTTATTACCAGTTAAGAATTCGGGAAGGTGACATTCCCAAAACCGCATTTGGAACGCGTTATGGGCACTATGAGTTCACAGTCATGCCCTTTGGCTTGTGTAATGCGCCTTCGGTGTTTATGGATTTGATGCACCGTATTTTCCGTGAGTATCTGGATCTGTTTGTGATCGTATTCATTGATGATATCCTGGTGTACTCGAAGTCCAAAGCTGAGCATGAGATTCACTTGCGGTTGGTGTTGAACACGTTGAGGCAAAATCAGCTCTATGCCAAGTTCTCGAAGTGCGAGTTTTGGTTATCGTCAGTGGCATTTTTGGGCCATGTGGTGAGTGGAGCGGGCATTGCAGTGGATCCAGCGAAGATAAAAGCCATACAAGAATGGCCAATATTGTCTTCCGTGGCCGAGGTCAGGAGTTTCCTTGGACTTGCGGGCTACTATAGAAGATTTGTGGAGAACTTCTCGCGGATCGCTTTGCCGCTAACCACACAGACACGAAAGGATCAGAAGTTCGTTTGGACGCCAGAGTGCGCACGAGCTTTTGACGAGCTGAAGGTTCGGTTGACCACGGCGCCGGTGTTGTCTTCGCCATATGGAACCGATGGGTTTGTGATTTATAGTGATGCCTCAGGAAGCGGTTTAGGCTGCGTTCTTCTGCAGAGCGGAAAGGTGATTGCTTATGGCTCACGCCAGCTGAAGGTGCACGAGCGAAACTATCCCGTCCATGATTTGGAACTAGCGGCGGTGATTTTTGCACTCAAGTTGTGGCGACACTACCTTTATGGAGTGAAGGTAGAGATCTATACTGATCATAAGAGCCTAAAGTATCTATTGGAGCAGAAAGAGTTGAACATGCGACAACGAAGGTGGTTGGAGTTCCTTGGGGACTACACTTTCGAGATTCATTATACGCCCGGAAAGGGGAATGTTGTCGCGGATGCCTTGAGTCGGCGGATTCCGGCTAGAGCGAATTGGTTACAAAGACATGATGAACGTCTTATCCAGGAATTGGAGGCATTGGAGATCTATTGTGTTGATAAGAATGCCACTGCCATTGCATGTTTGAACTGGACCGAGGTGCAATGTGACCTTGCGGACCGAGTTCGACGGGCAACGGAGTTGGATGAAGATCTCTTGCGCTCTGTGAATGAAGGACCAGAAGGCAAATTCACCTGGAATGACGGTCTTTTGCGAAAAGAGGGCCGTTTGTGCGTCCCGAATGTGGGGAAGTTGAGGGAAGAACTGATGTATGAAGCACATTATACGAAGTATTCCATTCACCCCGGGAGCACAAAAATGTTCAATGATATGAAGAAGCTTTTCTGGTGGCCAGGGCTTAAGAAAGATGTTGCCCTATATGTCGCCAAATGTCAAACATGTGCGATGGTGAAGGCAGAATGCCAAAAGCCGGGCGGTTATTTGAAGTCACACCAATCCCAGTGTGGAAATTTGATGATATTTCCATGGATTTTGTGCATGGATTGCCAAGATCGCAGCGAGGAAATGATTCCATTTGGGTCATTGTTGACCGGCTAACAAAAGTAGCACATTTTCTCCCGAACAGGCGGGATGATTCGGTTGAAAGTTTGGACAAAGTTATATGTTGATCAGATTGTACGTCTTCACGGTGTTCCTCGGAGCATCGTAAGTGATCGAGATGGGCGATTCACGTCAAATGATTGGAGGCTAGTTCACCGACTGTTGGGCACGAAGTTGACTTTCAGTACGGCCTTTCATCCCCAAACGGATGGCCAAACTGAACGTACCAACAGAACAATGGAGGACATGCTCCGAATGTGCGCCCTTGACTTCGGAAAGAAATGGGAAGATCATCTCTATATGGTCGAGTTTGCATATAATAACAGCTACCAAGCAAGTATTGGGATGGCACCATATGAAGCCCTATACGGAAGGAAGTGTCGTACTCCCTTGGCTTGGGTAGAAGCGAGTGAAGCCCGGGTTGTTAAACCAAATGAGGTGGATGAAGCAAACTCAACCATTCGGACTATTCGAGAGAGATTGCTGATTGCTCAAGATCGACAAGCGAAGTACTACAACGCCAAGCACCGGAACGTTGAATTTGCGGTTGGCGATTGGGTCTACTTGAAGATCAAGCCATTCAAAGGTGTCTCCAGGATTCGACGATTGAAAAAGTTGAGTCCAAGATATTTGGGTCCTTTCGAAGTGGTTGAGCGAATTGGCGAAGCGGCTTATCGACTAGCTCTGTCGGCAGACTTGGGTGGGTTACATGATGTCTTTCACATCTCGGTGCTTCGGAAGGCCGTGAAAGATCCAGCTCAAGTGATCGCGGATGATCGGGTGCCGGTGGAGTATGGGCTAACGACGAGAGTTAGACCCATTCGGATCGAAGATCGAGCCGAGAAACAGTTGCGGAGCAAGACGGTCGGTATGGTGAAAGTCCGGTGGGACAACTGCGGCCGTGAAGAGCTGACATGGGAGCGCGAGCAAACCATGCGAGCAGAGTTCCCTGAATTGTTTCTGTAAGTTGGAGCGAGAATATTGTAACATAAACATTTATATATATAGATATATGTTGTTACATTTTCTTGCTAAGTCTGTTGCTTTCCTGTCTTTAAATTTCGAGGACGAAATTTCTTGTAGGAGGGGAGGATTGTAACAGCCCAAAGTTCTGAAACAGGAAAATTTGGGTGACACGGCCTGGGACACGGGCGTGTCCCAGGGCGTGTCAGTTGACACGGCCTGCGACACGGGCGTGTCGCAGGGCGTGTCGAGGTTGTGTCGACGATTGAGCTTTGTCTCGACAATTTTTGATCTCGACGATTCGTCGGGAGGAGGCACACGGCCCAGGACACGGGCGTGTCCAAGGCCGTGTCGCATTCTCGACGAGTTTTTCTCGACGATCGTCGAGTGTCGAGAAGTGTGTGTCGAGTGTTGAACACGGCCTGTGACACGGGCGTGTCACAGGGCGTGTCAAATCAGGCGACGAACTCAGCCCGCCGAAGAATTCGACAGGGCGTGTCTTTGTGCAGTGTCTGGGCACACGGCCTGGGACACGGGCGTGTTACAGGCCGTGTGAAGTCTCGGGATGATTTGGGATTTTTTTCCCCAGGTACACGGCCACAGACACGGGCGTGTCTGAAGGCGTGTTGGTGACACGGCCCCTGACACGGGCGTGTCCCGTGGGCGTGTCACTGGTTTGGATAAGTCGGTTGACCACCGCTTGAGGCACACGGCCTGGCACACGGCCGTGTTCGAGGCCGTGTCTGGTCAAAATTTGTGTTTTTGGCAGAATCTTAGCCGTTCATTCCTTCAGTCTGAATCCAAGGGCTGAAGCCTCTTCTCCTTTTTCCTTAAGGGCCGAAATCAGAGAAGTGTTGCTCACTTTAATTTGGCCTTCATCTTTCTTCAAGAGAGAGAAAGAGAGAGAGAAAGGAGGAGGAAGAAGGAAAGGGGGCTGCTGGTGGTGGTGCTGCGGTTTACCGACAAGAGATCCGAAGCCAGCGTTGCGGAGGAAACGATCTTGCGAGTCTTGCAAGCTAGCTTAGAGGCCATGGCACCGAAGCGATCGTCAAGGGTAACGACTTTTCTTCCTAGCCATGTGAAGGCTTCCTTTTTGGCATATCTTTTGATTTCCCCCACCAAGAGGTGGCTGATTTTGGGAATCGTTGGGTGGATACTTGAAATCCCCTTTGTGTTGCATATAGATCCAGAAATGGAGTACGGAATAGGCATGCTGTGTGAAGCCCATCTGGACAGGTTGGTCTGGATTGGTGATGTTGCATACGAACCGGAGAAGACTCCGTGATAAACGTGTCATGTATGGAGTCTACGGGTTATACCTGCGAAAAGGAGTAGCAGGAAGTACTGGGGTGGTAGCCCAGGAAAATAGCCATGTGATGGTTTTGGGTCCAACCTGTGAATGAGGCACAGGTAGTACTGGTGGGACCAGGAAAGGCCCTTTTTGTGATGCTTGATGTCATAGGGTGTCCACCTGTGGAGCGAGTCACAGGAAGTACTGGTGTGCCCAGGAAAGACCCCTGACATTTGTAATTTGCGGTGTACACCTGTGACGGGAATTACAGGAAGTACTGGTGCGCCCAGGAAAGATCCGCTGTTGTTGTGAGGAAATGGGTATAGTGAATTACCCAGGCTTGAATGCCAGGAACAGGATTGGTGAGACCGACCCGCGCCATTGATGTAGCCATGAGTACGCTGTACTCGGAGAAGGCAAGGCGATTTGAGCAACGGGGGGTGGAGGATCCGACCTGCGCTATGTCCGTCTGACGTGAGACCAAAAAGTGCGGTCTGTTGGAGCGCATAGCAAGAGTCTTCGGCCTGCGCGCCATGACACAAAGGGGGGCTACGGGCCATCCCGGTGTCCGAGGACTAACTCCGGCTGCACGCCATGGAGTAAATGCTCAAGAGAGTTACCGTTGGGTGATAACCCTGAGACGGTGGTGGGCAAGAGGTTGCCAGAACACCAAGAATGTGCCCTGAGAGCACGGACCGTTGGGCCGGGTGGCGAACGGTTGTGATGGCTTGTGTGCGTGAAAGCACCTTTTGATGATATAGCTTGCCATACTTGTGCTATGATATGCCTGCAGGGAAAAATACCGCTGCCCCGAGAGAAGGGGTAGGGTCGTTATAATTTGGTCAGCTGAACGCTGACCGTTGCTTTTGTTTGCCACCGGTGGGTGGATTGTACCTTGCACAGGTACTGGAGAGCCGAGTGGGACGCATAGAGGTTGATGCTCCTGCTGGTGTTGCTGCTGCTGCTACTGCTAGCCCTCGAAGGCTATTGTGTTCTTTTGTGTGTTTTCTTTTATTGTGGCCGGCCTGCGCGCCAATCTGTTTTAGGCCACTGATTGAACGCCCTGTAAGGCCATAAGGCCAACGCTTTTGACATGTTGTAAGACATTCCTATATGTATATAAAATGTGGAGTTTTATGTTTGGACATTCATGAGGAGTTCAAGTAGTTTAGGCTTCCGCTAGAATGCTTGTGATATGTGCGATGCGCTACTCTGGTATCATCCTGTACCTTCACCGACTGTTTTGTGGTATATCCTGTGGGGCCCCGGCCGGACCTTCTAGAATATATCATATGAACGGATGGGGTTGTTACATGTTGTTGGCAAGGTCTTATTAGCAAAACATTCTGCCCATGATACCATATCTAGGTATCAATTCTGTTTAATGGGTGCTTTGGTGGATAAGAAACAGTTGAATTGGGGAGAAATTTTCTTTGACCTAATTAAGAAGAAAATAAATAAGAACTTTGTGAACTTTGGAAGGATTCTAGGGCTATTTCTTCATAGCAGATGCCCTGAGCTGCTTGTTTCAAATGGGATGCATATCAATGCCTCTAAGAGGTTAACATGTGCCCTCTTTGGCAAATGGTACAGGTAAATTGCAAAGCCAAGCAGAACCTCTGCAGTCATCTCATCTTCACGCACCAGGATTGATCCAGTCACTTCCCCTCAGGCAACATCCACATCAGAAGAACTGCCTGCCTCCTCATCTCCACCTTCTCCACCTATTATTCCCTCAATAATTATCACATCCACCATAACCATTTCAATCTCATCTCCCATATCTATGCCATCTCCAAACTCAATTCCTTCACCAACACAAACGTCCACTGAAGATCTTCCATTGCTCACCATTCCATCCTTCACTCTCCTAGATGATTCCTATATGGATGATTCTCCCTCCTCACCCCTTGAGCCACCATCTTCTTCTACATCATATCGACAACTACTTCAAGAATTTCTTGCTCAACCATCCTGCTCACCATCTATCTCCATTCCATTAACTTCCATATCCACCATTCTTATACCTCAACCATCAATTCTACCATACCCATTCACACCATCTCCAACCACATCTATAGCCCCTCCTACATCCATCTCTACCATAGTCATCTCTACCTCTACTCAAGCACCACATGAGCAAGTAGATCTATCAGCCATAGCAGATAAGATCTATGAGTTGTTAGCTCCAAGGCTATCACTCCTGCTGGAGACCTCCCTGGCTCCACTTCTGCAATCTGTTCAGGAGTTATCTGACAGGCTTTCTTCCTTATATCCTCCTCAGGCAATCCATTTTATTGGGTGCCTTGATCCAGTAGCTACTGAATCTAGGCAGGGGAGATGCCATATGAAGTAGAGAGGTTGCCTGCTTCAGAGAATCCAGTTCCAGCTCTAGTTCCAGTTATAACAGTTGACCTCAGGTCACTGCTGTCAGAGTTTGATACTGCTTACCTCAGCTGTCTCCCAGATCAGAAAACTGAAGATCTTACTAAGGCCATTGTCCCTATTTCTAGCTGTGAGCCCAGCATAATATCTACATATATACATTCTTTCAAGACTGTGGACAGTGCTTCTTCAGTTTCTGTTGTTCCTTCTGCTGCTGCTGATACTATTTTAGTTTCTGCTGATGTGCTTATGACAGAGGATAATAACTCTGAGCCTGCTGTTTTTGTTATTTCTGAATCTATTATTCCAGTTACTGTTGTTGTTGTTGATGTTTCTTCTGTTCCTTCCCAACAACAAAGAGATTCCATCAAAAGGCTTGATAAACTATATGACAATCCTCAGAGCTCAGATAGTGATCAATTTAAAACTGATTCTGATGATTCCTCTGCAACCATTGCAAGGAAGAGGAAAGCTAGAAGCAAGGCCCTAAAGAGAGTTTCCCAGGAGAAAATTAAAGATACAAATGATATTCCATAATATATTTTGCATAATTGTACAATTACAGAACCATGGATGTAGTTATATAGAAATCAACTAAAGGCAATGAAGACAAAGAGGAAATATGATAAAGGATCATCTCACTTCAATCCTCCTCCTCCTCCTCCTTCACCAGATGCAGGTACTGGTGGAAGTTCTGCTTTTCAGTCATATGCTGCTAAGAGTGAAAGCACCTCTCAATTTCAAGGAAGATCTCAATCAAGAGAATATCAATCAAGAGGCTACCAGTCCAGAAGAGGACAGTATAGGGGAAATCAAAGAGAATTCAAAGTTTATTCCAAAGGTTATTCTAGGCAGCATCCATATCATAGGGAAGGACAAGGTCCCATTGACACTACATCTGGTCCTTTCCCTTATAAGCTAAGAGATCCAGTTTCTTCCAGAGCTACTCCTGATGACTCTTCAAACAGATATGAACCTCCTGTTCCATTTGAAGACCCAGAGAACAATCCTAATTCCTGGACAGCAAGAATGAAAGAGTTGGCTGCACTAGATCAAATTAAGAAGGCAAGAGAATAAGGAAGAGATACATCACAATTCACCACTCTATCAGAACAGAGAAAGAAAGAACTTGAAAGATACTCTTCCAATAAATTCTTTGACTCAGAAAGTTATATGAAGCAGCACCCAGAAGCTGTAGTCCCCAGGGCAAAACTTCAAACTTTTCTAGGTGCAGATGATGATAGAAGATCCAAGAAAGAAGCTCTTAACCCTAACAGAGAAATAATTCTCAAAAAGGGCAAGGAAAAGAAATGATCATATAAGCTGACAGTGTTATCTATTCTGAATTTCTGATGTGATTCTATTTGTGTTTTTGCAATGTTGTTTTTGATTTTATAACTGCATTGTATGCTTTTATTTCCTATGTCATGTAAATAGTAATCCTAACCTAAATAGCGGGAGATTGTTGGAACACCCTATTACTGATTTGGGCATGGATCACTATGTATTTAGGAATAGTGTGTTGACCTCCTTGTATAGTTTTTAAGGTCAATTAGATTGAGTCTAAGGGTTAGTATTTAGGCCTGAAAGCTGCCCCCAAGACCCTCAGATCAGATATTCAAATTCAGGAGACTAAGTCTTTTTCGTCGAGCTCAGATCGACGAATCATCGAACTCAGTTCGACAATCTCTGAGTTCAGTTCAACGAGTCATCGAACTCCCTTCGATGATCTTCGAGCTCAGATCGACGTTTCTGTCTCTAGCTATTTTTCCAATCTCTGAGCTCAGGTCGACGATAGTTGATCTCATATCGACGATTTCTGTTTGCAGTCTAGTTCCAGTCTCGGAGCTCAGTTCGACGATAGCTGAGCTCAGGTCGACGATTTTCTGGAGAGATCGACGATTCTCAAGAATCAAATTCAGACAGTTATGGAATTCTATCTTATTTATTCCCAGCATTTATTCCAAGGATCTTGTAGCCGTTGCAATTAATCTGGAGCAAGTTTCAAGGGAATTTTAAAAGAATGTTTTCTAGGACTTTCCTCCAGTGACAAAATTCATTTAAGGAAGTCATTAATGAGTAACTAACGGCTATCTTGGAGACAAAGAATCAATTCATTCTCTTCAGATCTCTTTTGATATTCATTCTACTTTTTTCAACAACAATTACAACAGTTACAGACACACACAGATAGAATTCTTTCTGAACACACATCATTAAAGGAGATCAACATACAGAAACATTTCTAGATCTCTTTTGACTCAAGTGTTCAAAGGCTTCATCCATCAAGACTCCAGACACTACACATTTCAGCAACTGCTGGAATCATTCTTTGCTGGAGACCTCATCTACTGAAGGCCTATCACCCTAGTGCAAAGCTTCTTTTCCTGAACTACTTCCAGATCTCAGGGGGAGCTTTAACAACATCATCCACTAGTCTTCTCTCTGACTGTTGACAGATAAGAACATCTCACCTCTTTCTTTTTCTGCTGTAAAAGGGTTTCTCAAAACTCCCTTCAAAAGTTTTGTGCTGGTTTCTGAGACCTTGTCAAAACTTAGTGGTGGCAAGACACCTGATCAAAAAATCTGGTTTGGTTTTTGAGCACCTTATCAAAAGCTCATTGGTGCCCAGGACACCTGATCAACTCATCCTACAGTGGATTCCTACCTAGGGTGGTAGAAGAGTGGATGTACCCAGATTGATTGGGGAACCACTATAGCTCCTTCTGTCTTTTGTTTGCTATATTTTGTTTGCTGTGTGCTGTGTTTCTATTTCTTGCTTTCATTATTTTTATTTACTGCAAGCACCTTACACATATATTTAAATTAAGTCTTCCACTACAAAATAGTTCTTAAACTGAAAATTATTTCAATAAACTCTATTCACCCCCCCCCCTCTAGAGTTAAGGTAGATCTTATCCCCACTTTCACACTATGAGAGGGTTTTGTTGGGTCAATTGATCTCAATGCCCTAGATTTGTTAGATGTGAAACAATTCAATAACATACACATAGTAGTATTTGATGTTTGGTAAGTTCATGTATTCAGGTTATCCTTGATTGGACAGGCGAACAAAAAGAAGTGAGTTGGAAAGTCAGGAAAATTGTCCAAGGGAAAAGCGCTGAGAGATGTCAGTTCACTCAACGCTTGGCAGCTATGTGCTGAATAAGAAATGCTGAGTGAACATTATCACTCAGTGCCCTCTCCAAAGAAGATAAATATCTCTAAGTATAGAAGCATTAACTGAAGTAAGTTCACTTGACACCTCAGCAGGAAGAGAGGACAACCTCTGAGATAGAACCCTGTCTCAGCCCAAACCGCTGAGACATATCGACTGAGGCAGATCCCCTGAGACAGAAAAAGTGTAGAAAAGAATCTAAGTAATATGTGCTTAGTAAAGTTAGTTGACTCAGCGCCTCAGGAGAAAGAAGAAATGCTTCTTAGTCAGAAACATTGAGTGAATTTAGTTCCCTCGGTGCCTCAGGAGATAGAAGAAATGCTTCTAAGGCAGTAGAACTGAGTGAAGTAAGTTCACTTAGCGCCTCAGGAGAATGCAGAAATTTTCAAAGGAAGAAGAATTTAGTGAAGCCAGTTCACTCAACGCCTCAAGGGAAAGCTGAAGTCGATTCTATTCAAAAGGTAGAAGCGTTGAGTGAAGCCATTTCACCCAACGCCTCGGCAGTGAAGAAAATTCTCTAAGGTAGAAGTGCTGAGTGAAGTCAGTTCACTCAGTGCCTTAGAAGAAGTTCATAATTATTGTGAGTAAGACGCACTGAGTGAAACAAGTTCACTTAGTGCCTTAGAACAAGGCAGAAGGTATAATTAATGCCTTAGAGGAAGATGAAATAATTCTAAGTAAGGAGCTCTAAGTGAAGCCATTTCACTCAACGCCTCAGTAGAAGGATAAGTCAAAAAGCGTGGAGTGAACTCAACGCTTCTCGAGTGGACTCAACGCTTTTCGACTCGACTCAATGCTATTATCTGAGAAGTCTGATAAGTCATAAAGCATCGAGTGAACTCAACGCTTCTCAGGTAAACTCAACACTACTCAAGAGCAATCAATGCTTAAGTTGTTTGAGGAATTTTCTATATCTAGAAGCGTCGAGTGAACTCAACGCTTATCAAGAGAACTCGACACTTCACAAGGGGACACATCACTTGTGTTGACTGAAATTTTCAAAGCCCAGAAATGTGGAGTGAAGTCAATGCTTCTCAACAAACACTCAACATCTGAGTCAGTTCAGAGAATTATTCTAAGTTCAGTATGGATGATGTCAGCACATGTCAGCATAAGTCAACCAAAGTCAACGCAGTTCAAACTCTTTGCGGGAAAGCTATAGAATGCGCCACAAACTACTATCATCCTTTATCGAGGAAGGTGGTGCTCAACCTCCATGGCTTGCACAAAATCTTAAAGTGTTGGTGATCATAAGACTACAAAATAAAAGAATATGACCGATAAATAGAAGTGAATCAATTGAATCAATCTTCTAGGTCTTCTGGAAAAAAAAACACCACTGTGCATAATCTTCTTCCTCGAGCAAGAAGTGCCTGTCAAGCATAGAGAGCCTAGAAGAGATCTGTGTTAGCTGAAGCCATCTTCTCTAGCTTTGACAAGTTCAGAGGAGTTTTCTAAGAAAGGACAAGGTAGATGATCCCTCTGGTTCAGCAGAAAAGAAGATAGCAGATTGAAGTGGTTTTTTTCATTCATCAGTAGGTGCTTGGACTAAAATTTGCTTATTCTAGGATAGTGGTAGTCCCATTGAAATTTCTCTCGTGTCAAATCTCCTAAACACTCTTATTATTTTGTAGGATTCAGTTCTCTAAATCTTAGATGTAGCCTAAAATTATAAAGGCTGAGTTGTAGGATTCTGTTGGGAATCTGAGTGGTCGGATCTATTGAGATCTCAGCTGTAGAATCCAAATTTGGATCTGAGAGTAGGGCTGTCCTCCCAGCCTGAGTAGTAGGGTCTTGGGGTTGAGGTAGGTGACTGGATTGTTACATAGTTGTAGGGTTGTAAGACTGAGCTGTAGGTCTTGGAGGAGACTAAGTGTAGGGCGTTGGGCCTGAGGTAGGTGATTAATTAATCAATGAGCTGTAGGTGTTTGGAAGAGCACTAAGGTAGGTACCCAGCTAGGGTACTGAGCTGTAGGAATACTTTTTGTTCTAGGGGTAGGTGTCCTGTAAAGGCACTGATTGTCGGAACTTGCTGAAGTTTTGATTGTAGGGCTGAGGCCTGAGTTGTAAGCTCTGAGGAGTATTTTTGGAGGAGTTTGGCCTTGTCTAACCAGGAGTTTGAAAGGTGGGAGGGATAGTGGATGTACCAATAATTTGGGGAACCGCTATAAATAGTTATGTGTTGTTTTCTTTGTATTGTTTTCTTTTGTGCTTGCAGGTTTAAGGACAATCTTAGAAAATCTTAAGAAAGTAAAAAAGGAAAATAAAAAGACCAAAAACCTATTCACCCCCCCCCCCCTTTAGGAGTTTAACTAACATTGAAAAACAAGAATTTCAGGTTTGATAAAGGGTAGTCACTAACAAAAATAAATATCTTGAGAAAGGAAACGATGATGTTAATCCCATCATAGTTACTTGTACTACTGCGAGCCCTTCACTGGGTAGACCTCGGGAAGTCCAAGATCAGCCTTAAATCGCTATGTACAACTAAAAATTAGGCAAGAGTAGTCTAATAAGTTGATGGGATAACTTAGAAACCTCACCCATGTATGGGTTGGAGTGATTCTGGACTCATTAGTCCTACTAGCTGGAGGCTCAGGATAGAAATAAATTAAGGATGTGTTAGTCCTGCGAGCTGAAGGCTTGATGATGTATAAGTCTTGAAGACAAGATGGTCCTGTGAGCTGAGGCTCGGGTAGGTATTATCATACCTAGTTTGTGCTTATTGTGGTGGGTCAGTCGGTACTGGTCCAGTCCACACATCGATCAAAGTATGATAGCTCTGCTTAAGTCTGCAAGTCTTTGGAGGGGACCAGTAGGTTGTTCATAATGATGTCTAGAGGACTATACCCCCCCCCCCCCTAAACTCACACCTAACCATAAGGCCTAAAAGTCTTCCAGCAAGAGTATGTAGGGGTTTCGTTGTTGTGTTCTTAGCGTTAAGTTAAACATAAGGTCTGGGCTGGGTAGTGTGCCTGCCCGCCTCAAAGTGGAGATATCCGCTCAACTACGATTGTGAGCCACGACGGTTGGTAGATGAGAGGTTAGCTACCTCCAAAAGTGGGGAATGTTTGAATGGTCTGTACACAGAGTCAGTTGGTTGAGTTCATTACAAATCATTGTATTGCATTGCATTGCATTACATTCATTAATTAGAATAGTTAGGTTTTAGCTACAGACCCTCATCATATAAATTATTTTGTGCTCTTTTATATGATGAGTTACGTTGGAAGCCTTAACTTAAAAGTTTGTATGGTCATTTATATAAGTTAAGGTACATTCTGTGATGGTAGTTTAACTCATATACTTTACCCTTCATATTGTACAATACTGCACTGCACTTACATTACCAATACTATTTTTTGTGTTTCTCTTTATATTTATACTACTGTTAGATAGTGACATATCACTTGACTTTTCATTATACTTTGTTGTCCTCCACTTCCTTCCTCCCGCATGGTGCCTATCAGTCACAGAGGTGAGGCAAGGATGATAATGGCTTAGTCTTTTGACTAACAGTCGGTGGACCATATCATTTTAGGGACGTGTGGGGATGTAGTGCTAGTTGGACTAGGAGAACCAGCAACACTAGGAGACATGACTTGAGGAGCAGTTGTCACGCACTATAATTACCTAGTGACAGGTTAATGAGTGTTTTTTATTTAGCTTCTGCATTAGTTTAGTGAGAGTGTTTTGTATTTTGGATATGTACCGGTCATAAAACATAACTCTCTTTAGTTTCATTTTATTACGCATTGTGGACTATTGCCCAATTTCCTTCTTATATATGTTGATCTTGTATTGTGGACTATAACCTAACAAATTCTTTTATTTGACCGTCTTACGAATGATCGTTCATGCCGGAAGGATCGACATCATGCGGTGGAGGCGGTTCTGGGCATATGACCCAGGAACTCACCGTTGCGGAGGAGTGTTCTTAAAGTTGACCAAGCCAAACCCCCAAGTCAACATGATGGCGACGACCACCACAACGGCCAACTTGGTGATGAAGATGACGTCCATGGCGTACTTGGTGATCATGGGGTAATGGCAGATTATGATGATGATCCACCGACAAAAGACTTGTGGCGCCGTAGCGGTCACGGCTACAATCTTCTCCCACACAACAATATTTAAATTTAATTTATCTTGCTAGTTTGTGTTCTGCATTTATCTTGCTAGTTTGTGGTTTGTATTAAACTATTTTATTTCTGTCATTTTGAACTTATGGTGTGCGTTTAGGCACTACTTATGGGCTGCTAAAAGCCCCTTGGATGTAAGCCTTATATAAAGCCAAAACCCTTTTCGTCATGTTGACTAATATTGAAATCAACCAAGAAATTTTCCAAACCTAATTTCCTACCTTCTCCCTCTATGTCTCCTTATCGCCGCCCAAGGGGTCTCCCCTCCTTCAAGCTCTTGGCCGCCCACCTCTCTCTCTTCTATTTCTCTTTTCTTCCCTCATCACCATTCCTTACTACAATCTCTCATCCACAATCCTATCCAGCAATCTCATAGGTTTTTGGCCAAACTTGGTGGAGAAGATACAAGTGCAAGAAAGAAAGGCTTGGGTGAACTTCTACGGCGTGAAGCGGGGAAGACAGACGAGTTCTTCATCCGTGGTGCGCTTCCCGCAAATTTCGAGGGAAGAGCGATTATTTCTTGTGGATCCAAACATCTCGGATCTACGTTTTCGAGAGGGGTAACGAAATTCCTACTCAAGAGATTTTCCCTCTTTGATAGTTCTTGTGGTGGACGAATTTTGCGTGGATTTTCGAAGCCTTAATTTTCGCGGCATTACTCATAGTAGATTTGTGATTTTTGTTTCTTTTCCAATAACTCCCGAGAGGATTGGCGATCCTCGCTTTTTTCTTTAGTTGGGATAGATCCTACCGCTTTCGAATCGTGATTTCTTTGGTGGATTTATTTTGGTACAACTCCAAGCTCGTCGGAACCAATATTGTTCCTTTTAGCCGGAGAGGATTTTGGCCTATAGCTAATCTCCGATTCACTTGCGGCTCGACTACCCGTAAGTTAGCGCAAGAGATAAATAAAATCCATTGTATTTGTTGCGTTTCGTTAGTGTGCGGAAAAGAGGGCGTTGAACGTATCGAGAGTCGTCGATACGCCGTCCGTATAGGAACGTTTAGGACGGGACTACATCAATTTTGGTATCAGAGCCAGGTTGTGTTGATTTCTCAATCGACACCATCCATTAGATCTTTCTGTTGTAGGGTTTTCGACTCTCACTTGGTTGTGCACGACCCGTAATTTACAACATAAACCTGAAATTTCTAAAATCAGGTCTGCGAATAGTAAAAACAAAAACAAAACTTTTTCCTGCAGAAAATTACAAAAAAACATTCCTGAGAACTCTCCTTGTTTTTTTAAGAACAAAAGTCTGAAAAAGTATTTTCGTTCGCCCAGTCGATAAGTGTTTAAAAAAATCCAACTTTATAAAATTATTCTGGTCAAAACCACCATTTCTCCTGTTATTCATGCGCAATAGGCTTGGCATGCAGTATCCCCCATCCACTTCAAATATGGCAGACGACCGTGATAACGAGCATGCTCCGGCAACAATCGCAGAGCTTTGGGAAGAGTTTAACGTTAGGTTCGACGCACTCGCCCAATTAATACAAGGGCTGGCGTTAAATCAAGCGACGCCTCAAAATCCCGACATTCGGATAAATCGACTGGGTCCCCAACCCCAGGCCCCCAACCAACGAGATGAAAGACAAAACCAACCTCGTCATCAGGACGATGAGCAAGCGCCTCGAGCCCCTTATGAGTTCGATGTAACTAGGGCTGTTAAGATTGATCCACCATCATACGATGGTATGGGTGAACCCCAAGTATTTCTAGACTGGGTCATTGAGATCGAGTGCTATTTTGAGTGGCACAACCTGACGGACGGTGAGAAGGTGCGGGTTGCACGGATGAAATTTCGGGGTAGGGCCAAAACGTTCTGGGTGAACGAAGAGAGGCATCTAGGTACCGTGAATGGAGTACCCCCAATCGGGTGGGCTGCCCTGAAAGCACTCGACTGACCAATATGTCCCTGCGTATCACCGAACCCAAATGTTCGACGAGTTGGCCACCCTTCGTCAGAGGGGCAAATCGGTAGCGGACTACATGAAACTCCTTGTAGATATGATGGTACGTTGTGACGTCCGTGAAATGCCCGAAGTTACACTCTCCAGTTTTCGTAAGTGCCTCAACCCAGACATTCAAGGCAAGCTCCTGCATTATGGTCATACAGACCTTAACACGACATTCAATGCAGCCTTGGATATAGAAAAGCACCATGCCTACAAGTCCACGGGACGAGCATTCTAGAAGGGAAAGTCCATTTTAGGACCCCCACCTTTGTCCTCCATGCGGGACAAGGGAAAGTTTCGATCGACTGATTTGAATTTCATAGTCATTATCGCTAGGAACATCAGACATCCCATCGGTGAGAGAGTTCTGATAGGACGGATTAGTAAGTCTAATGCCACATGTTATTCTTGCGGAATCCAAGGGCACTACTCTAGTGAGTGCCCAACTAAGAGTAAACCACTAGCATTATTAGACTCCACGTCTGAGCCCGCCGAGACCGCCTATGAAGCCGTCGGCGAATCTAATTCCGAGCCGAGTGATATTGAAGATAATTCTTATATGATGGTTATGAGGTGTATTTTGGCCACACCGCGCGCGTCGGATGAGTATAATCGAACGAACATCTTTTCATTGAATTTTAAAAGTGGTGAAAAGTGGTGCAAATTAATAATAGATAGCGGTAGTTGCATGAACGTCATTTCGTAGAACGCCATCACTCGTATGAATTTAGTCACTGAACCGCACCCATATCCATATAAAATAGAGGGGGATAGTTGTAACTCCCCAAAACTCAAAAGAGCGACGGGAGGCATTTTGGGCCAAATTTGGAATTTGTCAGGGGGGCACACGGCCTGGGACACGGGAGTGTCCCAGGGCGTGTCAGGCTCAAGTCGACGATTTGGTTGTGAGGTCGATGAATTTTTTAAGTCGACGATCGTCGAGCAGCGAACACAGCCTGAGATACGGGCGTGTCTCAGGGCGCGTCGAGCTCGTGTTGACAATCTGCCAGGGAAGTCGACAATTTTCGCTCGACGTTGTGTCGAGACACGGAACACGGCCTAGGACTCGAGCATGTCCAAGGCCGTGTCGGGTGGTCGACGAACTGCGCTCAATGAAGTGTTGAGACAGTGAACATGGCCTGGAGCCCAGGCGTGTTCAGGTTTGACACGGGCATGTCAAATAGGACACGAGCGTGTCCAAGACCCGTCTGAGTCTCGGGTTGGTGTTGGTCCTGTGTTGATGGGGGAGCACGCCCGGGAACACGGGCATGTACTGGCTAACACGGGCGTGTCAGGTAGAACACGGGCATGTTGGATGCTCGTGTGTTTTTCGAGACGCGTCGATTTTGACGGCGAATGAGGGACACGGCCCTGGACACGGGCATGTCGCAGGCCGTGTTCCGCCCAGGTTTTACTTTTCAGCTACAGATCGTAGTCGTTCGTTTCCTTATTTTGGGATCCGACGGTTGGGGGTTGTTCCTACTGGGATATACCCGGGATTGGGCCTTTGAAACCCTCATTTCACTTGAGCGGTTCTCTTTTTAAGTCTAGAGAGAGGGGAGAGCAAAGGAGGAAGAAGAAACCTAGATCCGGTCACCGGCGGAGCTTCGAAGATCCAAATCGCGAACCGACTTCGAATCCACGGAGGGAAGGAGAGTGCAGTGCTTTTCATCCGCTTACATTTTCATGGAGCCAAGGAAGAACGCTAGGGTAACGATTCTCTACTTGAGCATGTGAAGCTCTACTTCTTTTGTATAGGGAAGCCCGTTCTCGCGAGTTTGCGGTGAGTTTGAGGCGTTCCTTCGGGTAGACATGAATAGTCCCCGTTGTGTACATGTAGAGTCCGTAACCGAGAACAGATATAGGAATGATGTGTGAAGCCTACCTGGACAAGTTGGTCTGGATCGGTGATGTTGCATTGCATAAATGGCCGGAGAAGACTCTGTGAGATTGGTTGTTTTTCGGGTTTTCTACGTGGTAGATTGCAGCAGGGAGCCTTGCGGATTAACTCCAAGGTGCACCCAGAAAACTGGGCAAATATGTGTTTCTGCCAACTTGGTGGCCTGGGAGCCAACTTGAACATAACTGGGTTATGTGAAGTGTGTGACGGAAACGGGACTCGGGAGAAGTTTGACCCGCGCATATGGCTTAAATTGTCGTTGCGATGTGAGCACGCTTAAATTGACGTGACCCATGTCAGGAAGACAAAATGCTCATATTTTGGCCATCAAAGTGGCGGTGGTGAGAATGGGGTGTCTATGGCTTAATTAACGTGACATTGAACGGTTCACCGAGAATGTACCCTGAGTGCACGGGGCATGTGGTCGGGCGTTCCAATGCCTGTGATGCAATGTATATATATATATACTGCTTGGTTATGCTAATAAAATGGAGGGAAGGAGCATCATAGCCCCGAATTGGGGGCGGGATCGTTACAATTTGGACAGCATTGCTGACAGTTGCTTTGGTTTGCACCGTTGCGGTGGATTGTGCTTACAGGTGCTGCGGAGCCAAGCGGTAAATAGCGGGCTAAAGCCCAAGTTGCTGAGCCGGCCCTCGAAGGCCTAATTTTGAGTGTTTTCTTTTATTAATGTGAAAGAGCAACTAGATCTGATATACTCTAGAGGGGGGTGAATAGAGTATATGGTGCTTTAAAAGCTTTTGCAAACTTTTACAACAATTGTTGTAATATGTGTGAGCAGGGAAGCAGAAATAAATCTAATCACAGTACTAAACTATGCAAATACTAAGCACAGAAAAATCAAGGCCAGAAACAAAAAGAAAACAAGCCAAAACCAGATGACACAAGGGAATATAGTGGTTCCCCAAACTTGGGTACATCCACTCTTCTACCACCCTAGGTAGGAATCCACTGCAGGATGAGTTGATCAGGTGTCCTGGGCACCAATGAGCTTTTGATAAGGTGCTCAAAAACCAAAGCAGATTTTTTGATCAGGTGTCTTGCCACCAATGAGCTTTTGACAAGGTGCTCAAAAACCAGATTCAAACTTTTGAAGGGAGTTTGAGAAACCCTTTAGAGAGTGGGGGTGAGAGAGTTATGGCAGTCTTCTCTTTCTCAACCAACTGAGAAGACTAAGTGGATTGATGTCAAAGCTCCCCCTGAGTCCTTGAGATCTTCAGGAAGAAGAGCTTTGCTGAGGGTGATAGGCCTTCAAAGATAGAACTCCAGCAATAAATGATTTCAGCAAGCTGAAATGTTGAGTGTCTGGAGTCTTGAAATGATGTTGGCCTTGAACACTTTGAGAGCTGAAGAGATCTGAAGATTTTTGAAAGCTTGATCTCTTTGATGAGTGTTCTTCAGAATTCTTTTTGACAGAAACTTTTTTGTATCTTTCTGTATTCTGTATATTGTGTGTCTTCTTTTTTCTGGTTGATGTAGATTCAAAAAACATCCAGTCTTTTATTCTCTGTTCCAGAATAGAATGTCATTCTCTGTCAAGGATAGTCGTTGGTCTGCATTGATTGCATCCTTAATTGCAAAAACTCTTCTAGAGGAAAGTTCACAGAATTATTCCTTGAAAAGTCTCTTGAAACTTGGTCCAGAAGTAAATAGAAACGGCTAGCAAATCTCTGAATTAATTACAGAATAACTCCTGACTGATTTGAATTTGAATTCTGGAAGTTATCTGAAATCGTCGAACTGAGCTCTACTATCGTCGAGCTGAGCTCAGCGATCAGGAAATCTTAAGCAGCAAAAATATCGTCGATCTGAGCTCAAAGATCGTCGAACTGAGCTTAGAGATAAAGATCCAATGCAGAGTCAAAATCGTCGACCTGAGCTCACTGATCGTCGAATGGAGTTCGACGATATTATGAAGTTGAGCTCAGCGATCGTCGAGTGGAGCTCGACGATCCGTCGGAGTTGAGCTATGAAAGATATGGTACCTAAACACCTAGAGGGGGGGGGGGGTGAATAGGTGACCTAATCCTTTTCTAACTTTGTTGGCAGCCAAACAGTTATATCACAGATTTCTAACTAGAATATTACAGCAATCAGCAATAATCAAACTAACACAGATCATCCACAGCACAAACACAGCACAGCACACAGTGTTTTATAGTGGTTCCCCAAGATATGGGTACATCCACTTTCCCCCTTCGCCTATCTAGTAGTGTACTAGATTCGGCCTAACTTCTCCACTGTCTCAGAACCCAAATTGGTTCCTACCTCAGGACCAAAGCCTTACACTCAGCTTTATCCCAAAGCCTACACTCAGCCAATCAAGGCCTACACTCAGCCAATCCAAGGCCTACACTCAGAGATCTATATCTCCTACACTCAGGCTAACAAGCCCTACCCTCAGCCTTTATAAATATAGGCTTACAATCACTCAGATCCAATGGATCCTACAAGTTACAAATGTAATACAGATAATGACTCTACAACTCAGAATTACAGGAGGGGAGTTGAGAGATTCTTGATGAGTTCTTGGAAGAACTCAGCTGGATTCACCCTGACTTAGCTTTCTTCAAAGCTTCTTGAGTAGAACTGAATAAGGCTGAATCCTCTGCAGTTGTTCCTTGACCTCTGCCACTTAAGATCCAGAATTGATTCTGAATCCTTCTTCTCAGCCTAGTTCCTGAGGCTGATTTCTTGGAAGGAGCCCTCTCTCTCCAACTTCTTAGATCTGCAGTTGGAATGCAAGATCTTATTGTGTTTTTACTCTGTGTATCACTTTACAGATTACTTGAATAATCTGATCAATTACTTTAATTATCCTCACTACTACCACAACAACAGTTTCTGTAAACTGTGGGTGCCTATTTATAGGCTTTCTTCATGGTAACCGGCTGATCCGGTTCATAACTGACTTCTGACATCTCTGACAGTTGCTATAGACCGGCTGGATCGGCAGCTGTCATGTCAACCAGTCACTTCTTGAAAATCTCTATCTGTCTGATAGTGTCGAGACTTTCTGTCTTTAAGTGTCGACACTTATAGTCCAAGTGTCGACACATGTTGTATAAGTGTCGACACAAGTCTACAAGGTGTCGACACAATTCCTTGTATGTCTCGACACAGATTCTTCTGCATGTGTCGACACTAAAATTGAGTGTCGACACCAATACTTGTTCTTTTAGCTTTTGCTGAATTCTTCTATGTGTCGACACATCTCCTTTGTGTCGACACAACTTCTTGTGTTGAATCTGTCAAGTGTCGACACTGCTTCTTGGTGTCGACACATAGTCTTCTATCTTGAATCTTGCTGAGTGTCGACACAGCTCCTTGTGTCGACACACCTTCTTGTTGTTGAGACTTCAGCTGAGTGTCGACACATTCCTTTAGTGTCGACACTTGTACTTAGAATAATTTGCTGCTCTTTCTGTTCTTTGCTAAGTGTCGACACAGCTCCTTGTGTCGACACTTTCTTCAAGTGTTGAGTCTTTAGCTAAGTGTCGACACATTGTGCTGGGTGTCGACACTTACTTCAAGTGTTGACTCTTCTGATAGTGTGTCGACACATTGTGCTGAGTGTCGACACATTCTTCAAATGCTGACTCTTCAGCGTAGTGTCGACACATTGTGTTTAGTGTCGACACATGTACTTAGACTCTGCAGACTTTTGCTGAGTGTCGACACAGCTCCAAGTGTCGACACTTTCTGGTGTAGACACTGCTTCACTGGGTGTCGACACAGCTCCTTGTGTCGACACTTTCTGTCTGCACTTTTCTTCACAGAGTGTCGACACAGCTCCAAGTGTCGACACTTTCTGTCTGGTGTCGACTCTGCATCCCAGGTGTCGACACAATGACTCCAAGTGTCGACACTGCTTGTCTGGGTGTCGACACAGGCTTTCTTAAGTGTCGACACTTTCCCTCTGGGTGTCGACACATGGACTTAGAAACTTTTTGCTTCAGTCCAGTACTTTCTTAACCTGCACAAGTAACTCAAACATACATCAAATACATTATGATGTATATCATTGAGTTGGGTGAGGCTTCTTCAAATCAGGTACATTTGACCAATGTACCCAACAATCTCCCCCTATTTGGAGAAGTCATAACCCTTAGTCAATGATATACACCATTCATGATTAAAAATTACAAAATGATGTAAAGCAGATTATAATCAGCAGGGTTAACATGAACATGTAAAACTTCATACATATACACATTCAACATTGCAGAATGAACAAGAAATAGACACATACTCAGAACAATCATGAAAATATATTTATCATAAATTGTTCTAACATTTTTCTAATACATCTTTAATGATTTACAAAAATGTTTCTCATACAAAAGATTACAACAATCTTCAAATTAATTCCTAATCTATTTCTGATCAGGTTCTTTGATAACAATTCCTTTGCCAGATTTGACTTTAGCCTTGACACAGCAGCAGCAGTAGGCTCAGCATCAGCAGGCTTCTTGCCTTTTGAGTCCTTCTTCTTTTGTTCTTCAGCCTTGATTTTCTGTCTCTCAAAATAGTGGTATGGCTTGGGGAAGTACTTGCTAGGCTCCACAGCTGTAGGAGGTAGCTTTCCCATCTTAGCCTTCCTTCTGTGCTGAACAATGGCTTCTTGCCTGATCTCAAGCTTCCTCCATTCTGCTTCAGAGAACCACTTGTTTCTATCAGTAGTGTTGTCTTTAGCAGCTTTCCAGGCAGTTAGAATTATGTTTCTAGAGGTAGGGCTCCATTGTTCAAAGTCTGGCTTTAGTTCAGCTTGTTCCCTAAACCTCTTCTTTGACAACCTTGCCTCTTCTTCTTTGTCTAAGGCCTCTTGCATAGCTGCTGTTATAGGTTGAACAACCTTTTCTAAATGGACATTGTCCTTGCCCTCAGATGGGCTATACATTGTGCTCACCTCTGCTTGAATAATTTCAAAATTTGGAGGTGGATAAATGACTTGAGCTACTTCTTGTGGCTCACCTCCAAAATATGCAGGGTTCAGTCCAGATTCAGCAACTTCATTGTCATCACACAGGGGAGGATATCCAAGTGTAGCCCTGATGGAATTGGATATCCACTTAGCATGTTCAGAACTGGCCTTGACTAACACTCTCTCCCCCTTTATGACTTCTTGGGCAACATGATCTCTTACATCATCCTTTTGGAACCTTATCTGGCTGTCCAAATATCTGATCCCCTCTTTAAAGAATGGTTTTAGCTTTGTAAGTTGTTCAGAGATTGCTTTCTGGGAATCGTGTATTGCAATTTTGACAGCAGTAATTTCAGCTTGAAATATTTTATCAAAGTCAGCCTTTGCAGCAGCAGCAGATGTAGAAGGTTCAGTAGACTTATTCTTCAATTCAGTGACTATAGCATTGTGGGAGGCAGTCAAATTATCATTCATTCTTAACTGATTCTCCAGCACATATCCTTGTTTTAATGCTATATCATCTACCTGAGTCTTGATCTTCTCCTGGTGAGTTGCCAAATAGACTACTGCATTCCCACCTTTGTGGAAGCAGTCAGTCATTTCTTTCTTGTTCAGGTTCATCTCAAACCTTATTGATTTTATATCTTGAGCTAAATCAAATTGTAAAGACTTTTGTCCTTCATCAATATACGTCTCTATGGCTTTCCTGTGCTCATCCAGCTTGATTTGCATGGCTACCATTAAGGCACTGTAATCAGGTGATGGAGCTTGTGTGACTAAGGATTATTGAGCAACAGTTTGTAGAGCCTTCTTGTAGCTCTGACTTCTTCTTTTGAATACAAACAATTTCTTGTTCTTGGCCCTAGCACTTTCCTCATCTTCAGAGGTAGAGGTGCTGGCAATATCAACTCTATTCTTAGGGCTCTCAGGCCTCTCAGTTTGCACAGCAGGTGCTTGCTCAGTTTCCAGCCTAATAGGCTCTTCCAGAACTTCCATGTGCTCCCCTCAGCAGCAGCACTCTTAACTTCAGCAGCAGCATTCTTGTCCATGTCAAAATCATCTTGATCTAGATTTAGAAACAAATCTTCCATTGTATATTCATGAGGGGATGGAGCTGGAGACAGTCTTGGCTCTTCAACCACTGACTCAGGTACCACTACTTGTTCAGCAGATTTGGCTTCTAGAACAACATCTGGAACTTGTTTGTCTAGCTGAGTTTGCTGATGGACATCAGACAAATTAGCATCTTCTATAATATAGTCTAAAGTTTTTAAGTCAGTGAGTACCTCTTGGATAAGGATGGTGGCTTGCTCACTGTCCAGAGTAGATGATTCTTCTACTACTAGAAGCTCCCCCTGGCTGTGATCCCTATGGATGGGGCTAGCTTGAGGCAGCTCCCCCTGGATCCCAGCTACATCTTGAGGAGCAGGAGTCTTTACCACTGTCTCTTCCTCCTGATCATCAGGTGTGAACACCACCTGTTCTTCACTTTCAGAACTGCTGGAGGACTCTTGTGCCACAGTAGCAGTTTTTCTCTTCTTCCTGGGAGGAGTGATTTTCTCAGTAACTTGCTTCTCAGGGGTAGGCATATCCTTTGACAGCACCCTTTCCCACCTAGACAAGATCCTCATATCCATCTTTCTCATATGATTGATCTTGCTTCCAGCAGCTGTGCTCATTACCTCTGGTATTGTACTAGCCAGGTAGAGACTTATAATTCTGCCCAGATTGGGCTTCTTTAGACTTTCCTTGATCTTCTCATAGATTACCATTGACCAATCTGTTCTTAGGGTGAAGATAATTCTTGTCATGACATTGAACATTGAGGCTGACACCCTGTCATGCCCTCCAGGCTTACTGAGAATGACCTTTCCCACAATTTCAGACAGAAATTTTCCTTGACTGTTCATGCCTTTCCTGTTAAAGACAGAACCTATCTTCAGCTTTGGATCAAGTCCACACCAGGTAAGAGCTTCCCTGGTCTTGGATGTTGAAACTTCTTCTTCATCTTGAGTCTTATGTAGCTGGAGTACCTTCCTCAGACTTTTTGGTGAGACCTTGACTTTGGATCCATGCACTCTGGATTTGATTCTATATCCAGAGTCATCAACTGTAGCTCCAGTAAGGAATTCAAGAACTTCCTTCTTCCAGATCTTGGTTGGTTCTGAAACCAAATATTCTAGTCCAGAATCGCTGACTAGGGTTACCACCGATTGAATTTCTTGATCTCCATCATCGAATGCGCCGCGCACAAGTTCATAGCCTTCGTTAACGTTCTCCTCGAGCTTGGGAGCCATTAGGGTTTGGAGAATTACTCTTGAGAAGAGAGAAATGTCGACACAGGAGTTTTGATCTCGAGACTTTGAAAGCGTGTCGACAAACAGAGACAGAACCCTATTTATACCTTTCTAATTTTGAAAATGAACAGGCGGGACAGCAAGCTAAACATGTGTCGACACTGGCAATAAGTGTCGACACTGACTTATAATGTCTCGACACATATGTGTCGACACAAGTTTAGTCAACAGATTTTATGTGTCGACACATGGTTATGTGTCGACACAACATAACTCGACACATTGTCGAGACTTTACTTAGAAAAATTCTGAGTAAAACATAAGTGTCGACACCATATTGGATGTGTCGACACCTACTTGTCATGTGTCGACACTAACATTCTGAAGTGTCGACACCAACATCCTAGATGTGTCGACACCTTTTTCCTGAAGTGTCGACACTAGTATTCTGTGTCGACATAGACTTGTCTATGTGTCGACACCTTTTTACTTAGTCAATTTTCTAGTTCTATAAACTTAGTCTAAGTTGATCATTCCTAGTTCAATTTTGAATCTATTGAACTTAGCTTCTTCTAGTGGCTTAGTAAACATATCAGCTATTTGTTCATCTGTTTTAACATATTCAAGTACAATATCATTTCTTTCTACATGTTCCCTAAGAAAGTGATATTTAATTTCAATATGTTTTGTCCTACTATGAGATACAGGGTTATTAGCTATTGAAATAGCACTAGTAGAATCACAGAAAAGTGGAGTTCTACTTACCTGAAATCCATAGTCCTCTAGCTGATGTTTAATCCATAGAAGTTGAGCACAGCAACTTCCTGCAGCTATATATTCTGACTCAGCTGTGGAGATAGCCACACTGGTTTGCTTCTTGCTGCTCCATGAAATTAGTCTCCCACCTAGGAATTGATAGGTTCCAGTAGTACTCTTTCTATCCTATTTGCATCCTGCAAAGTCTGTATCTGAATAACCTGTTAGATCAAAATCTCCATTCCTAGGGTACCAGAGGCCTAGATAGGGAGTGCCCTTTAGATATCTCAAAATTCTCTTGACTGCTGTCAAGTGAGACTCTTTAGGGCAGGCTTGATACCTGGCACAAACACATGTAGCATACATAAGAAGGCAAGAGAATAAGGAAGAGATACATCACAATTGAAGACCCAGAGAACAATCCTAATTCCTGGACAGCAAGAATGAAAGAGTTGGCTGCACTAGATCAAATTAAGAAGGCAAGAGAATAAGGAAGAGATACATCACAATTCACCACTCTATCAGAACAGAGAAAGAAAGAACTTGAAAGATACTCTTCCAATAAATTCTTTGACTCAGAAAGTTATATGAAGCAGCACCCAGAAGCTGTAGTCCCCAGGGCAAAACTTCAAACTTTTCTAGGTGCAGATGATGATAGAAGTTCCAAGAAAGAAGCTCTTAACCCTAACAGAGAAATAATTCTCAAAAAGGGCAAGGAAAAGAAATGATCATATAAGCTGACAGTGTTATCTATTCTGAATTTCTGATGTGATTCTATTTGTGTTTTTGCAATGTTGTTTTTGATTTTATAACTGCATTGTATGCTTTTATTTCCTATGTCATGTAAATAGTAATCCTAACCTAAATAGCGGGAGATTGTTGGAACACCCTATTACTGATTTGGGCATGGATCACTATGTATTTAGGAATAGTGTGTTGACCTCCTTGTATAGTTTTTAAGGTCAATTAGATTGAGTCTAAGGGTTAGTATTTAGGCCTGAAAGCTGCCCCCAAGACCCTCAGATCAGATATTCAAATTCAGGAGACTAAGTCTTTTTCGTCGAGCTCAGATCGACGAATCATCGAACTCAGTTCGACAATCTCTGAGTTCAGTTCAACGAGTCATCGAAGTCCCTTCGATGATCTTCGAGCTCAGATCGACGTTTCTGTCTCTAGCTATTTTTCCAATCTCTGAGCTCAGGTCGACGATAGTTGATCTCATATCGACGATTTCTGTTTGCAGTCTAGTTCCAGTCTCGGAGCTCAGTTCGACGATAGCTGAGCTCAGGTCGACGATTTTCTGGAGAGATCGACGATTCTCAAGAATCAAATTCAGACAGTTATGGAATTCTATCTTATTTATTCCCAGCATTTATTCCAAGGATCTTGTAGCCGTTGCAATTAATCTGGAGCAAGTTTCAAGTGAATTTTAAAAGAATGTTTTCTAGGACTTTCCTCCAGTGACAAAATTCATTTAAGGAAGTCATTAATGAGTAACTAACGGCTATCTTGGAGACAAAGAATCAATTCATTCTCTTCAGATCTCTTTTGATATTCATTCTACTTTTTTCAACAACAATTACAACAGTTACAGACACACACAGATAGAATTCTTTCTGAACACACATCATTAAAGGAGATCAACATATAGAAACATTTCTAGATCTCTTTTGACTCAAGTGTTCAAAGGCTTCATCCATCAAGACTCCAGACACTACACATTTCAGCAACTGCTGGAATCATTCTTTGCTGGAGACCTCATCTACTGAAGGCCTATCACCCTAGTGCAAAGCTTCTTTTCCTGAACTACTTCCAGATCTCAGGGGGAGCTTTAACAACATCATCCACTAGTCTTCTCTCTGACTGTTGACAGATAAGAACATCTCACCTCTTTCTTTTTCTGCTGTAAAAGGGTTTCTCAAAACTCCCTTCAAAAGTTTTGTGCTGGTTTCTGAGACCTTGTCAAAACTTAGTGGTGGCAAGACACCTGATCAAAAAATCTGGTTTGGTTTTTGAGCACCTTATCAAAAGCTCATTGGTGCCCAGGACACCTGATCAACTCATCCTACAGTGGATTCCTACCTAGGGTGGTAGAAGAGTGGATGTACCCAGATTGATTGGGGAACCACTATAGCTCCTTCTGTCTTTTGTTTGCTATATTTTGTTTGCTGTGTGCTGTGTTTCTATTTCTTGCTTTCATTATTTTTATTTACTGCAAGCACCTTACACATATATTTAAATTAAGTCTTCCACTACAAAATAGTTCTTAAACTGAAAATTATTTCAATAAACTCTATTCACCCCCCCCCCCCCCCCTCTAGAGTTAAGGTAGATCTTATCCCCACTTTCACACTATGAGAGGGTTTTGTTGGGTCAATTGATCTCAATGCCCTAGATTTGTTAGATGTGAAACAATTCAATAACATACACATAGTAGTATTTGATGTTTGGTAAGTTCATGTATTCAGGTTATCCTTGATTGGACAGGCGAACAAAAAGAAGTGAGTTGGAAAGTCAGGAAAATTGACCAAGGGAAAAGCGCTGAGAGATGTCAGTTCACTCAACGCTTGGCAGCTATGCGCTGAATAAGAAATGCTGAGTGAACATTATCACTCAGTGCCCTCTCCAAAGAAGATAAATATCTCTAAGTATAGAAGCATTAACTGAAGTAAGTTCACTTGACACCTCAGCAGGAAGAGAGGACAACCTCTGAGATAGAACCCTGTCTCAGCCCAAACCGCTGAGACATATCGACTGAGGCAGATCCCCTGAGACAGAAAAAGTGTAGAAAAGATTCTAAGTAATATGTGCTTAGTAAAGTCAGTTGACTCAGCGCCTCAGGAGAAAGAAGAAATGCTTCTTAGTCAGAAACATTGAGTGAATTTAGTTCCCTCGGTGCCTCAGGAGATAGAAGAAATGCTTCTAAGGCAGTAGAACTGAGTGAAGTAAGTTCACTTAGCGCCTCAGGAGAATGCAGAAATTTTCAAAGGAAGAAGAATTTAGTGAAGCCAGTTCACTCAACGCCTCAAGGGAAAGCTGAAGTCGATTCTATTCAAAAGGTAGAAGCGTTGAGTGAAGCCATTTCACCCAACGCCTCGGCAGTGAAGAAAATTCTCTAAGGTAGAAGTGCTGAGTGAAGTCAGTTCACTCAGTGCCTTAGAAGAAGTTCATAATTATTGTGAGTAAGACGCACTGAGTGAAACAAGTTCACTTAGCGCCTTAGAACAAGGCAGAAGGTATAATTAATGCCTTAGAGGAAGATGAAATAATTCTAAGTAAGGAGCTCTAAGTGAAGCCATTTCACTCAACGCCTCAGTAGAAGGATAAGTCAAAAAGCGTGGAGTGAACTCAACGCTTCTCGAGTGGACTCAACGCTTTTCGACTCGACTCAATGCTATTATCTGAGAAGTCTGATAAGTCATAAAGCATCGAGTGAACTCAACGCTTCTCAGGTAAACTCAACACTACTCAAGAGCAATCAATGCTTAAGTTGTTTGAGGAATTTTCTATATCTAGAAGCGTCGAGTGAACTCAACGCTTATCAAGAGAACTCGACACTTCACAAGGGGACACATCACTTGTGTTGACTGAAATTTTCAAAGCCCAGAAATGTGGAGTGAAGTCAATGCTTCTCAACAAACACTCAACATCTGAGTCAGTTCAGAGAATTATTCTAAGTTCAGTATGGATGATGTCAGCACATGTCAGCATAAGTCAACCAAAGTCAACGCAGTTCAAACTCATTGCGGGAAAGCTATAGAATGCGCCACAAACTACTATCATCCTTTATCGAGGAAGGTGGTGCTCAACCTCCATGGCTTGCACAAAATCTTAAAGTGTTGGTGACCATAAGACTACAAAATAAAAGAATATGACCGATAAATAGAAGTGAATCAATTGAATCAATCTTCTAGGTCTTCTGGAAAAAAAAACACCACTGTGCATAATCTTCTTCCTCGAGCAAGAAGTGCCTGTCAAGCATAGAGAGCCTAGAAGAGATCTGTGTTAGCTGAAGCCATCTTCTCTAGCTTTGACAAGTTCAGAGGAGTTTTCTAAGAAAGGACAAGGTAGATGATCCCTCTGGTTCAGCAGAAAAGAAGATAGCAGATTGAAGTGGTTTTTTTCATTCATCAGTAGGTGCTTGGACTAAAATTTGCTTATTCTAGGATAGTGGTAGTCCCATTGAAATTTCTCTCGTGTCAAATCTCCT
The DNA here is from genome assembly GCA_039583875.1 of Platanthera guangdongensis. Lineage (NCBI taxonomy): Eukaryota > Viridiplantae > Streptophyta > Magnoliopsida > Asparagales > Orchidaceae > Platanthera > Platanthera guangdongensis. The sequence continues at coordinate 121,868,442 of CM077164.1, forward strand.
AAACACTCTTATTATTTTGTAGGATTCAGTTCTCTAAATCTTAGATGTAGCCTAAAATTATAAAGGCTGAGTTGTAGGATTCTGTTGGGAATCTGAGTGGTCGGATCTATTGAGATCTCAGCTGTAGAATCCAAATTTGGATCTGAGAGTAGGGCTGTCCTCCCAGCCTGAGTAGTAGGGTCTTGGGGTTGAGGTAGGTGACTGGATTGTTACATAGTTGTAGGGTTGTAAGACTGAGCTGTAGGTCTTGGAGGAGACTAAGTGTAGGGCGTTGGGCCTGAGGTAGGTGATTAATTAATCAATGAGCTGTAGGTGTTTGGAAGAGCACTAAGGTAGGTACCCAGCTAGGGTACTGAGCTGTAGGAATACTTTTTGTTCTAGGGGTAGGTGTCCTGTAAAGGCACTGATTGTCGGAACTTGCTGAAGTTTTGATTGTAGGGCTGAGGCCTGAGTTGTAAGCTCTGAGGAGTATTTTTGGAGGAGTTTGGCCTTGTCTAACCAGGAGTTTGAAAGGTGGGAGGGATAGTGGATGTACCAATAATTTGGGGAACCGCTATAAATAGTTATGTGTTGTTTTCTTTGTATTGTTTTCTTTTGTGCTTGCAGGTTTAAGGACAATCTTAGAAAATCTTAAGAAAGTAAAAAAGGAAAATAAAAAGACCAAAAACCTATTCACCCCCCCCCTTTAGGAGTTTAACTAACATTGAAAAACAAGAATTTCAGGTTTGATAAAGGGTAGTCACTAACAAAAATAAATATCTTGAGAAAGGAAACGATGATGTTAATCCCATCATAGTTACTTGTACTACTGCGAGCCCTTCACTGGGTAGACCTCGGGAAGTCCAAGATCAGCCTTAAATCGCTATGTACAACTAAAAATTAGGCAAGAGTAGTCTAATAAGTTGATGGGATAACTTAGAAACCTCACCCATGTATGGGTTGGAGTGATTCTGGACTCATTAGTCCTACTAGCTGGAGGCTCAGGATAGAAATAAATTAAGGATGTGTTAGTCCTGCGAGCTGAAGGCTTGATGATGTATAAGTCTTGAAGATAAGATGGTCCTGTGAGCTGAGGCTCGGGTAGGTATTATCATACCTAGTTTGTGCTTATTGTGGTGGGTCAGTCGGTACTAGTCCAGTCCACACATCGATCAAAGTATGATAGCTCTGCTTAAGTCTGCAAGTCTTTGGAGGGGACCAGTAGGTTGTTCATAATGATGTCTAGAGGACTATACCCCCCCCCCCCCTAAACTCACACCTAACCATAAGGCCTAAAAGTCTTCCAGCAAGAGTATGTAGGGGTTTCGTTGTTGTGTTCTTAGCGTTAAGTTAAACATAAGGTCTGGGCTGGGTAGTGTGCCTGCCCGCCTCAAAGTGGAGATATCCGCTCAACTACGATTGTGAGCCACGACGGTTGGTAGATGAGAGGTTAGCTACCTCCAAAAGTGGGGAATGTTTGAATGGTCTGTACACAGAGTCAGTTGGTTGAGTTCATTACAAATCATTGTATTGCATTGCATTGCATTACATTCATTAATTAGAATAGTTAGGTTTTAGCTATAGACCCTCATCATATAAATTATTTTGTGCTCTTTTATATGATGAGTTACGTTGGAAGCCTTAACTTAAAAGTTTGTATGGTCATTTATATAAGTTAAGGTACATTCTGTGATGGTAGTTTAACTCATATACTTTACCCTTCATATTGTACAATACTGCACTGCACTTACATTACCAATACTATTTTTTGTGTTTCTCTTTATATTTATACTACTGTTAGATAGTGACATATCACTTGACTTTTCATTATACTTTGTTGTCCTCCACTTCCTTCCTCCCGCATGGTGCCTATCAGTCACAGAGGTGAGGCAAGGATGATAATGGCTTAGTCTTTTGACTAACAGTCGGTGGACCATATCATTTTAGGGACGTGAGGGGATGTAGTGCTAGTTGGACTAGGAGAACCAGCAACACTAGGAGACATGACTTGAGGAGCAGTTGTCACGCACTATAATTACCTAGTGACAGGTTAATGAGTGTTTTTTATTTAGCTTCTGCATTAGTTTAGTGAGAGTGTTTTGTATTTTGGATATGTACCGGTCATAAAACATAACTCTCTTTAGTTTCATTTTATTACGCATTGTGGACTATTGCCCAATTTCCTTCTTATATATGTTGATCTTGTATTGTGGACTATAACCTAACAAATTCTTTTATTTGACCGTCTTACGAATGATCGTTCATGCCGGAAGGATCGACATCATGCGGTGGAGGCGGTTCTGGGCATATGACCCAGGAACTCACCGTTGCGGAGGAGTGTTCTTAAAGTTGACCAAGCCAAACCCCCAAGTCAACATGATGGCGACGACCACCACAACGGCCAACTTGGTGATGAAGATGACGTCCATGGCGTACTTGGTGATCATGGGGTAATGGCAGATTATGATGATGATCCACCGACAAAAGACTTGTGGCGCCGTAGCGGTCACGGCTACAATCTTCTCCCACACAACAATATTTAAATTTAATTTATCTTGCTAGTTTGTGTTCTGCATTTATCTTGCTAGTTTGTGGTTTGTATTAAACTATTTTATTTCTGTCATTTTGAACTTATGGTGTGCGTTTAGGCACTACTTATGGGCTGCTAAAAGCCCCTTGGATGTAAGCCTTATATAAGGCCAAAACACTTTTCGTCATGTTGACTAATATTGAAATCAACCAAGAAATTTTCCAAACCTAATTTCCTACCTTCCCCCTCTCTGTCTCCTTATCGCCGCCCAAGGGGTCTCCCCTCCTTCAAGCTCTTGGCCGCCCACCTCTCTCTCTTCTATTTCTCTTTTCTTCCCTCATCACCATTCCTTACTACAATCTCTCATCCACAATCCTATCCAGCAATCTCATAGGTTTTTGGCCAAACTTGGTGGAGAAGATACAAGTGCAAGAAAGAAAGGCTTGGGTGAACTTCTACGGCGTGAAGCGGGGAAGACAGACGAGTTCTTCATCCGTGGTGCGCTTCCCGCAAATTTCGAGGGAAGAGCGATTATTTCTTGTGGATCCAAACATCTCGGATCTACGTTTTCGAGAGGGGTAACGAAATTCCTACTCAAGAGATTTTCCCTCTTTGATAGTTCTTGTGGTGGACGAATTTTGCGTGGATTTTCGAAGCCTTAATTTTCGCGGCATTACTCATAGTAGATTTGTGATTTTTGTTTCTTTTCCAATAACTCCCGAGAGGATTGGCGATCCTCGCTTTTTTCTTTAGTTGGGATAGATCCTACCGCTTTCGAATCGTGATTTCTTTGGTGGATTTATTTTGGTACAACTCCAAGCTCGTCGGAACCAATATTGTTCCTTTTAGCCGGAGAGGATTTTGGCCTATAGCTAATCTCCGATTCACTTGCGGCTCGACTACCCGTAAGTTAGCGCGAGAGATAAATAAAATCCATTGTATTTGTTGCGTTTCGTTAGTGTGCGGAAAAGAGGGCGTTGAACGTATCGAGAGTCGTCGATACGCCGTCCGTATAGGAACGTTTAGGACGGGACTACATCAATTTTGGTATCAGAGCCAGGTTGTGTTGATTTCTCAATCGACACCATCCATTAGATCTTTCTGTTGTAGGGTTTTCGACTCTCACTTGGTTGTGCACGACCCGTAATTTACAACATAAACCTGAAATTTCTAAAATCAGGTCTGCGAATAGTAAAAACAAAAACAAAACTTTTTCCTGCAGAAAATTACAAAAAAAAATTCCTGAGAACTCTCCTTGTTTTTTTAAGAACAAAAGTCTGAAAAAGTATTTTCGTTCGCCCAGTCGATAAGTGTTAAAAAAAATCCAACTTTATAAAATTATTCTGGTCAAAACCACCATTTCTCCTGTTATTCATGCGCAATAGGCTTGGCATGCAGTATCCCCCATCCACTTCAAATATGGCAGACGACCGTGATAACGAGCATGCTCCGGCAACAATCGCAGAGCTTTGGGAAGAGTTTAACGTTAGGTTCGACGCACTCGCCCAATTAATACAAGGGCTGGCGTTAAATCAAGCGACGCCTCAAAATCCCGACATTCGGATAAATCGACTGGGTCCCCAACCCCAGGCCCCCAACCAACGAGATGAAAGACAAAACCAACCTCGTCATCAGGACGATGAGCAAGCGCCTCGAGCCCCTTATGAGTTCGATGTAACTAGGGCCGTTAAGATTGATCCACCATCATACGATGGTATGGGTGAACCCCAAGTATTTCTAGACTGGGTCATTGAGATCGAGTGCTATTTTGAGTGGCACAACCTGACGGACGGTGAGAAGGTGCGGGTTGCACGGATGAAATTTCGGGGTAGGGCCAAAACGTTCTGGGTGAACGAAGAGAGGCATCTAGGTACCGTGAATGGAGTACCCCCAATCGGGTGGGCTGCCCTGAAAGCACTCGACTGACCAATATGTCCCTGCGTATCACCGAACCCAAATGTTCGACGAGTTGGCCACCCTTCGTCAGAGGGGCAAATCGGTAGCGGACTACATGAAACTCCTTGTAGATATGATGGTACGTTGTGACGTCCGTGAAATGCCCGAAGTTACACTCTCCAGTTTTCGTAAGTGCCTCAACCCAGACATTCAAGGCAAGCTCCTGCATTATGGTCATACAGACCTTAACACGACATTCAATGCAACCTTGGATATAGAAAAGCATCATGCCTACAAGTCCACGAGACGAGCATTCTAGAAGGGAAAGTCCATTTTAGGACCCCCACCTTTGTCCTCCATGCGGGACAAGGGAAAGTTTCGATCGACTGATTTGAATTTCATAGTCATTATCGCTAGGAACATCAGACATCCCATCGGTGAGAGAGTTCTGATAGGACGGATTAGTAAGTCTAATGCCACATGTTATTCTTCCGGAATCCAAGGGCACTACTCTAGTGAGTGCCCAACTAAGAGTAAACCACTAGCATTATTAGACTCCACGTCTGAGCCCGCCGAGACCGCCTATGAAGCCGTCGGCGAATCTAATTCCGAGCCGAGTGATATTGAAGATAATTCTTATATGATGGTTATGAGGTGTATTTTGGCCACACCGCGCGCGTCGGATGAGTATAATCGAACGAACATCTTTTCATTGAATTTTAAAAGTGGTGAAAAGTGGTGCAAATTAATAATAGATAGCGGTAGTTGCATGAACGTCATTTCGTAGAACGCTATCACTCGTATGAATTTAGTCACTGAACCGCACCCATATCCATATAAAATAGAGGGGGATAGTTGTAACTCCCCAAAACTCAAAAGAGCGACGGGAGGCATTTTGGGCCAAATTTGGAATTTGTCAGGGGGGCACACGGCCTGGGACACGGGAGTGTCCCAGGGCGTGTCAGGCTCAAGTCGACGATTTGGTTGTGAGGTCGATGAATTTTTTAAGTCGACGATCGTCGAGCAGCGAACACAGCCTGAGATACGGGCGTGTCTCAGGGCGCGTCGAGCTCGTGTTGACAATCTGCCAGGGAAGTCGACGATTTTCGCTCGACGTTGTGTCGAGACACGGAACACGGCCTAGGACTCGGGCATGTCCAAGGCCGTGTCGGGTGGTCGACGAACTGCGCTCAATGAAGTGTCGAGACAGTGAACATGGCCTGGAGCCTAGGCGTGTTCAGGTTTGACACGGGCATGTCAAATAGGACACGAGCGTGTCCAAGACCCGTCTGAGTCTCGGGTTGGTGTTGGTCCTGTGTTGATGGGGGAGCACGCCCGGGAACACGGGCATGTACTGGCTAACACGGGCGTGTCAGGTAGAACACGGGCATGTTGGATGCTCGTGTGTTTTTCGAGACGCGTCAATTTTGACGGCGAATGAGGGACACGGCCCTGGACACGGGCATGTCGCAGGCCGTGTTCCGCCCAGGTTTTACTTTTCAGCTACAGATCGTAGTCGTTCGTTTCCTTATTTTGGGATCCGACGGTTGGGGGTTGTTCCTACTGGGATATACCCGGGATTGGGCCTTTGAAACCCTCATTTCACTTGAGCGGTTCTCTTTTAAGTCTAGAGAGAGGGGAGAGCAAAGGAGGAAGAAGAAACCTAGATCCGGTCACCGGCGGAGCTTCGAAGATCCAAATCGCGAACCGACTTCGAATCCACGGAGGGAAGGAGAGTGCAGTGCTTTTCATCCGCTTACATTTTCATGGAGCCAAGGAAGAACGCTAGGGTAACGATTCTCTACTTGAGCATGTGAAGCTCTACTTCTTTTGTATAGGGAAGCCCGTTCTCGCGAGTTTGCGGTGAGTTTGAGGCGTTCCTTCGGGTAGACATGAATAGTCCCCGTTGTGTACATGTAGAGTCCGTAACCGAGAACAGATATAGGAATGATGTGTGAAGCCTACCTGGACAAGTTGGTCTGGATCGGTGATGTTGCATTGCATAAATGGCCGGAGAAGACTCTGTGAGATTGGTTGTTTTTCGGGTTTTCTACGTGGTAGATTGCAGCAGGGAGCCTTGGGATTAACTCCAAGGTGCACCCAGAAAACTGGGCAAATATGTGTTTCTGCCAACTTGGTGGCCTGGGAGCCAACTTGAACATAACTGGGTTATGTGAAGTGTGTGACGGAAACGGGACTCGGGAGAAGTTTGACCCGCGCATATGGCTTAAATTGTCGTTGCGATGTGAGCACGCTTAAATTGACGTGACCCATGTCAGGAAGACAAAATGCTCATATTTTGGCCATCAAAGTGGCGGTGGTGAGAATGGGGTGTCTATGGCTTAATTAACGTGACATTGAACGGTTCACCGAGAATGTACCCTGAGTGCACGGGGCATGTGGTCGGGCGTTCCAATGCCTGTGATGCAATGTATATATATATACTGCTTGGTTATGCTAATAAAATGGAGGGAAGGAGCATCGTAGCCCCGAATTGGGGGCGGGATCGTTACAATTTGGACAGCATTGCTGACAGTTGCTTTGGTTTGCACCGTTGCGGTGGATTGTGCTTACAGGTGTTGCGGAGCCAAGCGGTAAATAGCGGGCTAAAGCCCAAGTTGCTGAGCCGGCCCTCGAAGGCCTAATTTTGAGTGTTTTCTTTTATTAATGTGAAAGAGCAACTAGATCTGATATACTCTAGAGGGGGGTGAATAGAGTATATGGTGCTTTAAAAGCTTTTGCAAACTTTTACAACAATTGTTGTAATATGTGTGAGCAGGGAAGCAGAAATAAATCTAATCACAGTACTAAACTATGCAAATACTAAGCACAGAAAAATCAAGGCCAGAAACAAAAAGAAAACAAGCCAAAACCAGATGACACAAGGGAATATAGTGGTTCCCCAAACTTGGGTACATCCACTCTTCTACCACCCTAGGTAGGAATCCACTGCAGGATGAGTTGATCAGGTGTCCTGGGCACCAATGAGCTTTTGATAAGGTGCTCAAAAACCAAAGCAGATTTTTTGATCAGGTGTCTTGCCACCAATGAGCTTTTGACAAGGTGCTCAAAAACCAGATTCAAACTTTTGAAGGGAGTTTGAGAAACCCTTTAGAGAGTGGGGGTGAGAGAGTTATGGCAGTCTTCTCTTTCTCAACCAATTGAGAAGACTAAGTGGATTGATGTCAAAGCTCCCCCTGAGTCCTTGAGATCTTCAGGAAGAAGAGCTTTGCTGAGGGTGATAGGCCTTCAAAGATAGAACTCCAGCAATAAATGATTTCAGCAAGCTGAAATGTTGAGTGTCTGGAGTCTTGAAATGATGTTGGCCTTGAACACTTTGAGAGCTGAAGAGATCTGAAGATTTTTGAAAGCTTGATCTCTTTGATGAGTGTTCTTCAGAATTCTTTTTGACAGAAACTTTTTTGTATCTTTCTGTATTCTGTATATTGTGTGTCTTCTTTTTTCTGGTTGATGTAGATTCAAAAAACATCCAGTCTTTTATTCTCTGTTCCAGAATAGAATGTCATTCTCTGTCAAGGATAGCCGTTGGTCTGCATTGATTGCATCCTTAATTGCAAAAACTCTTCTAGAGGAAAGTTCACAGAATTATTCCTTGAAAAGTCCCTTGAAACTTGGTCCAGAAGTAAATGGAAACGGCTAGCAAATCTCTGAATTAATTACAGAATAACTCCTGACTGATTTGAATTTGAATTCTGGAAGTTATCTGAAATCGTCGAACTGAGCTCTACTATCGTCGAGCTGAGCTCAGCGATCAGGAAATCTTAAGCAGCAAAAATATCGTCGATCTGAGCTCAAAGATCGTCGAACTGAGCTTAGAGATAAAGATCCAATGCAGAGTCAAAATCGTCGACCTGAGCTCACTGATCGTCGAATGGAGTTCGACGATATTATGAAGTTGAGCTCAGCGATCGTCGAGTGGAGCTCGACGATCCGTCGGAGTTGAGCTATGAAAGATATGGTACCTAAACACCTAGAGGGGGGGGGGGTGAATAGGTTACCTAATCCTTTTCTAACTTTGTTGGCAGCCAAACAGTTATATCACAGATTTCTAACTAGAATATTACAGCAATCAGCAATAATCAAACTAACACAGATCATCCACAGCACAAACACAGCACAGCACACAGTGTTTTATAGTGGTTCCCCAAGATATGGGTACATCCACTTTCCCCCTTCGCCTATCTAGTAGTGTACTAGATTCGGCCTAACTTCTCCACTGTCTCAGAACCCAAATTGGTTCCTACCTCAGGACCAAAGCCTTACACTCAGCTTTATCCCAAAGCCTACACTCAGCCAATCAAGGCCTACACTCAGCCAATCCAAGGCCTACACTCAGAGATCTATATCTCCTACACTTAGGCTAACAAGCCCTACCCTCAGCCTTTATAAATATAGGCTTACAATCACTCAGATCCAATGGATCCTACAAGTTACAAATGTAATACAGATAATGACTCTACAACTCAGAATTACAGGAGGGGAGTTGAGAGATTCTTGATGAGTTCTTGGAAGAACTCAGCTGGATTCACCCTGACTTAGCTTTCTTCAAAGCTTCTTGAGTAGAACTGAATAAGGCTGAATCCTCTGCAGTTGTTCCTTGACCTCTGCCACTTAAGATCCAGAATTGATTCTGAATCCTTCTTCTCAGCCTAGTTCCTGAGGCTGATTTCTTGGAAGGAGCCCTCTCTCTCCAACTTCTTAGATCTGCAGTTGGAATGCAAGATCTTATTGTGTTTTTACTCTGTGTATCACTTTACAGATTACTTGAATAATCTGATCAATTACTTTAATTATCCTCACTACTACCACAACAACAGTTTCTGTAAACTGTGGGTGCCTATTTATAGGCTTTCTTCATGGTAACCGGCTGATCCGGTTCATAACTGACTTCTGACATCTCTGACAGTTGCTATAGACCGGCTGGATCGGCAGCTGTCATGTCAACCAGTCACTTCTTGAAAATCTCTATCTGTCTGATAGTGTCGAGACTTTCTGTCTTTAAGTGTCGACACTTATAGTCCAAGTGTCGACACATGTTGTATAAGGGTCGACACAAGTCTACAAGGTGTCGACACAATTCCTTGTATGTCTCGACACAGATTCTTCTGCATGTGTCGACACTAAAATTGAGTGTCGACACCAATACTTGTTCTTTTAGCTTTTGCTGAATTCTTCTATGTGTCGACACATCTCCTTTGTGTCGACACAACTTCTTGTGTTGATTCTGTCAAGTGTCGACACTGCTTCTTGGTGTCGACACATAGTCTTCTATCTTGAATCTTGCTGAGTGTCGACACAGCTCCTTATGTCGACACACCTTCTTGTTGTTGAGACTTCAGCTGAGTGTCGACACATTCCTTTAGTGTCGACACTTGTACTTAGAATAATTTGCTGCTCTTTCTGTTCTTTGCTAAGTGTCGACACAGCTCCTTGTGTCGACACTTTCTTCAAGTGTTGAGTCTTTAGCTAAGTGTCGACACATTGTGCTGGGTGTCGACACTTACTTCAAGTGTTGACTCTTCTGATAGTGTGTCGACACATTGTGCTGAGTGTCGACACATTCTTCAAATGCTGACTCTTCAGCGTAGTGTCGACACATTGTGTTTAGTGTCGACACATGTACTTAGACTCTGCAGACTTTTGCTGAGTGTCGACACAGCTCCAAGTGTCGACACTTTCTGGTGTAGACACTGCTTCACTGGGTGTCGACACAGCTCCTTGTGTCGACACTTTCTGTCTGCACTTTTCTTCACAGAGTGTCGACACAGCTCCAAGTGTCGACACTTTCTGTCTGGTGTCGACTCTGCATCCCAGGTGTCGACACAATGACTCCAAGTGTCGACACTGCTTGTCTGGGTGTCGACACAGGCTTTCTTAAGTGTCAACACTTTCCCTCTGGGTGTCGACACATGGACTTAGAAACTTTTTGCTTCAGTCCAGTACTTTCTTAACCTGCACAAGTAACTCAAACATACATCAAATACATTATGATGTATATCATTGAGTTGGGTGAGGCTTCTTCAAATCAGGTACATTTGACCAATGTACCCAACAATCTCCCCCTATTTGGAGAAGTCATAACCCTTAGTCAATGATATACACCATTCATGATTAAAAATTACAAAATGATGTAAAGCAGATTATAATCAGCAGGGTTAACATGAACATGTAAAACTTCATACATATACACATTCAACATTGCAGAATGAACAAGAAATAGACACATACTCAGAACAATCATGAAAATATATTTATCATAAATTGTTCTAACATTTTTCTAATACATCTTTAATGATTTACAAAAATGTTTCTCATACAAAAGATTACAACAATCTTCAAATTAATTCCTAATCTATTTCTGATCAGGTTCTTTGATAACAATTCCTTTGCCAGATTTGACTTTAGCCTTGACAGCAGCAGCAGCAGTAGGCTCAGCATCAGCAGGCTTCTTGCCTTTTGAGTCCTTCTTCTTTTGTTCTTCAGCCTTGATTTTCTGTCTCTCAAAATAGTGGTATGGCTTGGGGAAGTACTTGCTAGGCTCCACAGCTGTAGGAGGTAGCTTTCCCATCTTAGCCTTCCTTCTGTGCTGAACAATGGCTTCTTGCCTGATCTCAAGCTTCCTCCATTCTGCTTCAGAGAACCACTTGTTTCTATCAGTAGTGTTGTCTTTAGCAGCTTTCCAGGCAGTTAGAATTATGTTTCTAGAGGTAGGGCTCCATTGTTCAAAGTCTGGCTTTAGTTCAGCTTGTTCCCTAAACCTCTTCTTTGACAACCTTGCCTCTTCTTCTTTGTCTAAGGCCTCTTGCATAGCTGCTGTTATAGGTTGAACAACCTTTTCTAAATGGACATTGTCCTTGCCCTCAGATGGGCTATACATTGTGCTCACCTCTGCTTGAATAATTTCAAAATTTGGAGGTGGATAAATGACTTGAGCTACTTCTTGTGGCTCACCTCCAAAATATGCAGGGTTCAGTCCAGATTCAGCAACTTCATTGTCATCACACAGGGGAGGATATCCAAGTGTAGCCCTGATGGAATTGGATATCCACTTAGCATGTTCAGAACTGGCCTTGACTAACACTCTCTCCCCCTTTATGACTTCTTGGGCAACATGATCTCTTACATCATCCTTTTGGAACCTTATCTGGCTGTCCAAATATCTGATCCCCTCTTTAAAGAATGGTTTTAGCTTTGTAAGTTGTTCAGAGATTGCTTTCTGGGAATCGTGTATTGCAGTTTTGACAGCAGTAATTTCAGCTTGAAATATTTTATCAAAGTCAGCCTTTGCAGCAGCAGCAGATGTAGAAGGTTCAGTAGACTTATTCTTCAATTCAGTGACTATAGCATTGTGGGAGGCAGTCAAATTATCATTCATTCTTAACTGATTCTCCAGCACATATCCTTGTTTTAATGCTATATCATCTACCTGAGTCTTGATCTTCTCCTAGTGAGTTGCCAAATAGACTACTGCATTCCCACCTTTGTGGAAGCAGTCAGTCATTTCTTTCTTGTTCAGGTTCATCTCAAACCTTATTGATTTTATATCTTGAGCTAAATCAAATTGTAAAGACTTTTGTCCTTCATCAATATACGTCTCTATGGCTTTCCTGTGCTCATCCAGCTTGATTTGCATGGCTACTATTAAGGCACTGTAATCAGGTGATGGAGCTTGTGTGACTAAGGATTATTGAGCAACAGTTTGTAGAGCCTTCTTGTAGCTCTGACTTCTTCTTTTGAATACAAACAATTTCTTCTTCTTGGCCCTAGCACTTTCCTCATCTTCAGAGGTAGAGGTGCTGGCAATATCAACTCTATTCTTAGGGCTCTCAGGCCTCTCAGTTTGCACAGCAGGTGCTTGCTCAGTTTCCAGCCTAATAGGCTCTTCCAGAACTTCCATGTGCTCCCCCTCAGCAGCAGCACTCTTAACTTCAGCAGCAGCATTCTTGTCCATGTCAAAATCATCTTGATCTAGATTTAGAAACAAATCTTCCATTGTATATTCATGAGGGGATGGAGCTGGAGACAGTCTTGGCTCTTCAACCACTGACTCAGGTACCACTACTTGTTCAGCAGATTTGGCTTCTAGAACAACATCTGGAACTTGTTTGTCTAGCTGAGTTTGCTGATGGACATCAGACAAATTAGCATCTTCTATAATATAGTCTAAAGTTTTTAAGTCAGTGAGTACCTCTTGGATAAGGATGGTGGCTTGCTCACTGTCCAGAGTAGATGATTCTTCTACTACTAGAAGCTCCCCCGGGCTGTGATCCCTATGGATGGGGCTAGCTTGAGGCAGCTCCCCCTGGATCCCAGCTACATCTTGAGGAGCAGGAGTCTTTACCACTGTCTCTTCCTCCTGATCATCAGGTGTGAACACCACCTGTTCTTCACTTTCAGAACTGCTGGAGGACTCTTGTGCCACAGTAGCAGTTTTTCTCTTCTTCCTGGGAGGAGTGATTTTCTCAGTAACTTGCTTCTCAGGGGTAGGCATATCCTTTGACAGCACCCTTTCCCACCTAGACAAGATCCTCATATCCATCTTTCTCATATGATTGATCTTGCTTCCAGCAGCTGTGCTCATTACCTCTGGTATTGTACTAGCCAGGTAGAGACTTATAATTCTGCCCAGATTGGGCTTCTTTAGACTTTCCTTGATCTTCTCATAGATTACCATTGACCAATCTGTTCTTAGGGTGAAGATAATTCTTGTCATGACATTGAACATTGAGGCTGACACCCTGTCATGCCCTCCAGGCTTACTGAGAATGACCTTTCCCACAATTTCAGACAGAAATTTTCCTTGACTGTTCATGCCTTTCCTGTTAAAGACAGAACCTATCTTCAGCTTTGGATCAAGTCCACACCAGGTAAGAGCTTCCCTGGTCTTGGATGTTGAAACTTCTTCTTCATCTTGAGTCTTATGTAGCTGGAGTACCTTCCTCAGACTTTTTGGTGAGACCTTGACTTTGGATCCATGCACTCTGGATTTGATTCTATATCCAGAGTCATCAACTGTAGCTCCAGTAAGGAATTCAAGAACTTCCTTCTTCCAGATCTTGGTTGGTTCTGAAACCAAATATTCTAGTCCAGAATCGCTGACTAGGGTTACCACCGATTGAATTTCTTGATCTCCATCATCGAATGCGCCGCGCACAAGTTCATAGCCTTCGTTAACGTTCTCCTCGAGCTTGGGAGCCATTAGGGTTTGGAGAATTACTCTTGAGAAGAGAGAAATGTCGACACAGGAGTTTTGGTCTCGAGACTTTGAAAGCGTGTCGACAAACAGAGACAGAACCCTATTTATACCTTTCTAATTTTGAAAATGAACAGGCGGGACAGCAAGCTAAACATGTGTCGACACTGGCAATAAGTGTCGACACTGACTTATAATGTCTCGACACATATGTGTCGACACAAGTTTAGTCAACAGATTTTATGTGTCGACACATGGTTATGTGTCGACACAACATAACTCGACACATTGTCGAGACTTTACTTAGAAAAATTCTGAGTAAAACATAAGTGTCGACACCATATTGGATGTGTCGACACCTACTTGTCATGTGTCGACACTAACATTCTGAAGTGTCGACACCAACATCCTAGATGTGTCGACACCTTTTTCCTGAAGTGTCGACACTACTATTCTGTGTCGACATAGACTTGTCTATGTGTCGACACCTTTTTACTTAGTCAATTTTCTAGTTCTATAAACTTAGTCTAAGTTGATCATTCCTAGTTCAATTTTGAATCTATTGAACTTAGCTTCTTCTAGTGGCTTAGTAAACATATCAGCTATTTGTTCATCTGTTTTAACATATTCAAGTACAATATCATTTCTTTCTACATGTTCCCTAAGAAAGTGATATTTAATTTCAATATGTTTTGTCCTACTATGAGATACAGGGTTATTAGCTATTGAAATAGCACTAGTAGAATCACAGAAAAGTGGAGTTCTACTTACCTGAAATCCATAGTCCTCTAGCTGATGTTTAATCCATAGAAGTTGAGCACAGCAACTTCCTGCAGCTATATATTCTGACTCAGCTGTGGAGATAGCCACACTGGTTTGCTTCTTGCTGCTCCATGAAATTAGTCTCCAACCTAGGAATTGATAGGTTCCAGTAGTACTCTTTCTATCCTATTTGCATCCTGCAAAGTCTGTATCTGAATAACCTGTTAGATCAAAATCTCCATTCCTAGGGTACCAGAGGCCTAGATAGGGAGTGCCCTTTAGATATCTCAAAATTCTCTTGACTGCTGTCAAGTGAGACTCTTTAGGGCAGGCTTGATACCTGGCACAAACACATGTAGCATACATAATGTCAGGCCTACTTGCAGTCAAGTATAGTAGGGAGCCAACTATCCCTCTATACAAGGTTTCATCTACAGGTTTCCCTGCATCATCCTTGCTAAGAGACATACTTGACCCCATAGGAGTCTTCATGGTACTGGAAGAATCCATACCATATTTCCTTATGAGTTCTAGGGTGAACTTGGACTGACATATGGATAAACCATTTTCAGTCTGTTTAACTTGGAGACCCAAGAAAAACTTCAGCTCTCCCATGCTACTCATCTCAAACTGACTTTGCATAAGCTTTGCAAACTTTCTGCAAAGGCTACTTTCAGTAGACCCAAATATAATGTCATCTACATATATTTGGACAAGTATGACTTTGCCTCTAGATTCCCTAAGGAATAGAGTCTTATCTATTTTCCCCCTTGAGAACTTGTTCTCAATGAGGAAACTAGATAGGGTTTCATACCAAGCTCTAGGGGCTTGCTTTAACCCATATAATGCTTTCCTAAGTCTATAGACATAATGAGGTTGAGTTGGATCAACAAAACATGAAGGCTGCTCCACATAGACTTCTTCTTTAAGATTACCATTTAAGAATGCTGACTTGACATCCATCTGGTAAACCTTGAATCCTTGATAGGTTGCATAGGCCAAGAACATCCTTATGGCCTCCAGTCTGGCTACTGGAGCAAAGGTTTGATCAAAATCAATACCTTCTTCTTGCCTATATCCTTTTGCAACCAGTCTTGCTTTATTCTTTATGATGACCCCTTGTTCATCCATCTTATTTCTGTAGATCCACTTAGTTCCTATTACATTGTGGTCTTTAGGCTTTGGAACCAGCTCCCAAACCTTGCACCTTTTGAACTGATTAAGCTCTTCTTGCATAGCTTCAGTCCATTGTGGATCTTGTATAGCTTCTTCAAATTTCTTAGGTTCAACTTGAGACAAAAAGCTGGAGTAGATTGCTGCATTCATGTATCTGCTCCTGGTTTGAACTCCTTGTCTTGGATCTCCAATAATCAGCTCTACTGGATGATCTCTAAGATGCCTGTGGGCTGGAGGCATCCTAGCTTCAGGTTGAATCTCTTCAGCATCTGCATCATGCTGTATACCTTGGATTTCTTCAGCTATTGGCACATGTAGTTCTCCCCCTGGACAACAGCTACTCTCCTCAACTTGCTGTCTTGTAGCTGGTACTTCTTCTATAGTAAGCTTGTCCAATTTCTTTGTCAAACCTGTGGGGCTGCATACATTGCTAAACAACTCATTGTTAATTAGTTTTGTCTCATCAAAAACTACATGCACTGATTCTTCTACAACTTGTGTAGTCAAGTTGTAGACTCTATAAGCCTTACTATTATTGCTGTACCCAACAAATATTCCCTCTTGGGACTTGGCAGCAAACTTTGTTAAGTAAGACTTCCCATTGTTAAGTATGAAGCATTTACAACCAAAGATCCTAAAATAGGATAGAATTGGTTTCCTGCCTTTCACTACTTCATAGGGGGTCTTGTTTAGCCTTTTAGTGATGGTAGCCCTATTTATCACATGGCATGCAGTGTTAACTGCTTCAGCCCAGAAATACTCTGGCAGTGATGTATCACTAAGTAGGGTTCTACCAGCCTCTATCAAGGTCCTATTCTTCCTTTCAGCAATGCCATTTTGCTGAGGTGTTCTAGGTGAAGAGAATTCTTGAAATATCCCAAAGTCTTCACATAGTTTTGTCATGCTTTCAGACTGAAACTCAGTACCATGGTCACTTCTAATTTTGACCACAGTACTATTTAGTTCATTCTGAATTTGCTTGACAAAGCTGTAGAAGACACTAGGTGTTTCAGATTTCTGCCTTAAGAAGAACACCCAGGAAAACCTTGAGTAGTCATCAACAACTACAAAGGTATAGACCTTCCTACCTAAGCTGTGAACTGGCATTGGACCAAAGAGATCCATATGCAAGAGGTATAAACACCTCACAGCATCTTTGTTATCTATGCTCCTAAAAGTGGATTTAGTCTGCTTGCCCTTTTGACAAGCTGAGCAAATGCCATCTTTAACACACTTAACTTGAGGACCATTCCTCACTAACTCTTTGCTAAAGAGTTTGCTAATAGTCTTGTAGTTAAGATGAGCTAGCCTCTTGTGCCACTTGACACAATGAGAGACTGTCTCATCAGCTACAAGACAAACAGGAGAACCATTGTTCTCAATCATAATGTCTAGACAGTAGACATTCCTCTTTCTATATCCTGTCAAAATGATCTCTTGATCACTTGACCTCTTGATATGACAACCATTTTTAACAAATGAGATGTCATACCCTACATCACTTAACTGACTTATACTTATAAGGTTGTGTTTCAACCCTTTAACATAAGCCACTTGAGTAATGGTAACAAGGTTTGAAGAAATGTTACCAAACCCTTTGATGATTCCTTTTTCAGAACCACCAAAGGTCACTTTAGGACCATTTTTGATTGGAATATAGTCCTTCAGTAATCCCCTTGTTCTAGTCATATGTCTGGAACATCCACTATCCAAGTACCATGTAGGGGTATGGCCACTTGGACTCACCTGCAAAACAAATTAATGAACCTTAGAACCCAAAGTAATCTTGGGTCCTTGGTGATCGTTAGTTTGCAACTTGACAAAGCTACCTACTGGCTTTCCATCAGGTAACTTGCTACTCACCTTGGCACTGGCATTGTGCCAACAGTCCATTGCAAAATGGCCAATCTTGCCACAGCACCAACATTCAAACTTGTTGTACCTTTGCTTAGGTACAACCTTTGCAGTCTTGACTACAACAGGCTTGTTGAATGTTGGGGCTTTGCCCTTGGACTTAAACTTGGACTGCTCAGTCCCTTCAGGTCTAACAAAACCCAGTCCAGCCTTGCCTTTATGATGAACAAATTCATCAATTAAAGGCAGCACTGATTTAGGTTTTGAAAACCTTGCAACAAGCTCTCTCTCTTTCTGAAGATTGATCTCCAGTCTCTTAATTTGATCATTCTTATAAGTGATAGTTCCCATCTGAATTACAGTAATGTGTTTCAGCCTGGCTACCTCATTCAGTTTTTGATCAAATTCCTTCTCAAAGCCTGTTGCAACAGCCTTGAGATCAGCAATCTCCTTTGCCTGACTTTTAGCTAGGGTCTTGCTTTTCTTATAGGCTTGCAACAGTACCTTATATTCATCTATAAGCTGATGAATATCTTCCTCAGACTCAGATATATTCTCATCACTTGATGAAGAAGAATCTGATTCTGAACTAGAACAAGAAACTGAATTTAAACTTGAACTTTGTACCTGACTGGGTCCTGGCTGCTCCAGGATTTTGGTACTCTCAGTCAATGCCATCAGTTCTTGGCACTGGCAGTCTTCTTGTTCATAAATTGACTCCAAGATCTGCATAAATTCTTCTTCTTCTTCTTCAGCAAATAGCCCTATGTAAGCTTCAGCATCAGTATCAGTGTCTGAAGAAGAAATATCTGAAAGAGTTTTCTCATTCTTGGCAACAAAAGACTTCTCTTTCTTCCCTTTGAAGTGAGTCTTTTTCCTGTCACTGGATTCTTTTCTTTTCTCAGGACAATCTGCAATAACATGACCCTGTCTATTGCAGCAATAGCACACAATCTTTGATCCAGTTGCCTTGCTTGTCTTTGTCTTTTTCCTGTCCTTCTTTGAAGGCTTTTTCTCCTGATACAAGACTTCTTTTCCCTTGTAAGTAGATGTTCTGGACCTCCACTGTTTCTTCTTCAGGAATTTCTGAAAGTGTCTAGTGAAGGCAGCAAAGTCTTCATCACTTTCACTGCTTGTAGACTTTGTACTGACAGACTCTTCTGACTCAGATTCAACTACCTCTGGAGGTGGAGTTGATGACTTAGTCCTGCATTTTCTGGGAACTTCTGTCTTGAAAGCAACAGTCCTTTCCTTGTGCTCAGTCCTAGTAGATTTCTCCTCCTCTTTCCTCACTGTCAGCTGCATCTCATATGACAATAACTTGCCAAACAGTGTAGGAGGAGGAATTTCTCCCAACTTTGCCATTTCTCTTATGTCACAGATCTTGGTGTCCCAATCTTTGGTTAGGGACCTTAGGAATTTGTCATTCAGTTCATAGTTGCTGAACTCTCTTCCATAAGACATGAGTTCATTAACTATTCTATAGAACTTCTTGTAGCATTCAGTGATGCTATCTCCCTTTCCTTGCCTAAAGCTCTCATACTCTTGATTAAGCAAGGACTTCCTATCTTGCCTAACTTCTTCAGATCCTTCCATATACACTATAAGAGTGTCCCACATCTCTTTTGCTGTCTTACAGTGAATTAAGTTCTGAAAAGTGGCATCATCAATGGCACTTACTATTATGTTATGTGCCCTCTTGTCCATGGTTGCTAGGACAATTTCATCTTTAGTCATCTCAGAGAAATCCTTTGGAGTCCTCTGATTTGCATCCAATACTGAAATCTTCATTGGCACATAAGGCCCTTCCTTAACTGTGATGTAGATTCTTGGGTCTGAGGCCTCCATAAATAGCCTTACCATTTCTTTCCAGATCCCAAAAATTTCCTTTCTGCAAATAGGTAATTTCATGGAACCCAATTCTTTATGATTTTCAAAGGAACCCATGGTTCTTGATTTTCTTGAAGCTATTTTCTGACTTAGACTGTTTCTGCCAAACAAGATCTCCTTAGACTGTTAGTCCTTGTTTTGAGGAACCTCCCTATGATACCACTTGAAAGATATAGTACATAAACACCTAGAGGGGGGGGGGGTGAATAGGTGACCTAATCCTTTTCTAACTTTGTTGGCAGCCAAACAGTTATATCACAGATTTCTAACTAGAATATTACAGCAATCAGCAATAATCAAACTAACACAGATCATCCACAGCACAAACACAGCACAGCACACAGCGTTTTATAGTGGTTCCCCAAGATATGGGTACATCCACTTTCCCCCTTCGCCTATCTAGCAGTGTACTAGATTCGGCCTAACTTCTCCACTGTCTCAGAACCCAAATTGGTTCCTACCTCAGGCCCAAAGCCTTACACTCAGCTTTATCCCAAAGCCTACACTCAGTCAATCAAGGCCTACACTCAGCCAATCCAAGGCCTACACTCAGAGATCTATATCTCCTACACTCAGGCTAACAAGCCCTACCGTCAGCCTTTATAAATATAGGCTTACAATCACTCAGATCCAATGGATCCTACAAGTTACAAATGTAATACAGATAATGACTCTACAACTCAGAATTACAGGAGGGGAGTTGAGAGATTCTTGATGAGTTCTTGGAAGAACTCAGCTGGATTCACCCTGACTTAGCTTTCTTCAAAGCTTCTTGAGTAGAACTGAATAAGGCTGAATCCTCTGCAGTTGTTCCTTGACCTCTGCCACTTAAGATCCAGAATTGATTCTGAATCCTTCTTCTCAGCCAAGTTCCTGAGGCTGATTTCTTGGAAGGAGCCCTCTCTCTCCAACTTCTTAGATCTGCAGTTGGAATGCAAGATCTTCTTGTGTTTTTACTCTGTGTATCACTTTACAGATTACTTGAATAATCTGATCAATTACTTTAATTATCCTCACTACTACCACAACAACAGTTTCTGTAAACTGTGGGTGCCTATTTATAGGCTTTCTTCATGGTAACCGGCTGATCCGGTTCATAACTGACTTCTGACATCTCTGACAGTTGCTGTAGACCGGCTGGATCGGCAGCTGTCATGTCAACCAGTCACTTCTTGAAAATCTCTATCTGTCTGATAGTGTCGAGACTTTCTGTCTTTAAGTGTCGACACTTATAGTCCAAATGTCGACACATTTTGTATAAGTGTCGACACAAGTCTACAAGGTGTCGACACAATTCCTTGTATGTCTCGACACAGATTCTTCTGCATGTGTCGACACTAAAATTGAGTGTCGACACCAATACTTGTTCTTTTAGCTTTTGCTGAATTCTTCTATGTGTCGACACATCTCCTTTGTGTCGACACAACTTCTTGTGTTGAATCTGTCAAGTGTCGACACTGCTTCTTGGTGTCGACACATAGTCTTCTATCTTGAATCTTGCTGAGTGTCGACACAGCTCCTTGTGTCGACACACCTTCTTGTTGTTGAGACTTCAGCTGAGTGTCGACACATTCCTTTAGTGTCGACACTTGTACTTAGAATAATTTGCTGCTCTTTCTGTTCTTTGCTAAGTGTCGACACAGCTCCTTGTGTCGACACTTTCTTCAAGTGTTGAGTCTTTAGCTAAGTGTCGACACATTGTGCTGGGTGTCGACACTTACTTCAAGTGTTGACTCTTCTGATAGTGTGTCGACACATTGTGCTGAGTGTCGACACATTCTTCAAATGCTGACTCTTCAGCATAGTGTCGACACATTGTGTTGAGTGTCGACACATGTACTTAGACTCTGCAGACTTTTGCTGAGTGTCGACACAGCTCCAAGTGTCGACACTTTCTGGTGTAGACACTGCTTCACTGGGTGTCGACACAGCTCCTTGTGTCGACACTTTCTGTCTGCACTTTTCTTCACAGAGTGTCGACACAGCTCCAAGTGTCGACACTTTCTGTCTGGTGTCGACTCTGCATCCCAGGTGTCGACACAATGACTCCAAGTGCCGACACTGCTTGTCTGGGTGTCGACACAGGCTTTCTTAAGTGTCGACACTTTCCCTCTGGGTGTCGACACATGGACTTAGAAACTTTTTGCTTCAGTCCAGTACTTTCTTAACCTGCATAAGTAACTCAAACATACATCAAATACATTATGATGTATATCATTGAGTTGGGTGAGGCTTCTTCAAATCAGGTACATTTGACCAATGTACCCAACAAGCTAGACGATCGTCGATCGGAGTTCGACGAATCGTCGTGCTGAGCTCGACGATCAGACTTAGTCTCCAGACAGAAAAACTTGGCCTTCAGGGCAGCTTCCAATCCTACACTTCTAACCCTTAGACTCAATTCTAATTGACCTATTAAGCTATACAGAAGGTCAAGTAAAGGTTCCTAGAGACATAGTTATACTGACCCAAATTAGTAATAGGGTGTTCCAACAATCTCCCCCTATTTGGGTTAGGATGACTATTTACAGACTTTGGAAAAATTCAAATAACAACATACAATCAGAGAAGCATAAAAACAGCAGCTAGACATTGCAGAAACATCACAGAGATATATATATATATATATATATATATATATATATATATATATATATATATATATATATATATGCATATATGTCATCCAGATAGCAGTCAGAATTCACAGAAATTGTCACCTTACACTGTCACTTCTTCTCTTTGCCTTTGACAAGTTTGATTTCTCTGTTTGGATTTAGAACTTCCTTGTTGGACCTGGTGTCATCTGCTGTACCCAAATAAGTGTGCTTTGAAGATCTGGGGACCACAGCAGCAGGATGCAACTCCATATATCTCTCAGCATCAAAGAATTTGCTGGAAGCATATTTGTCTAGTTCCTTTTGTCTTTGCTCTGACATTGTAGAAATATTTGAAGTGTCTAAACCTTGCTCTCTGGCCTTCTTGATCTGATCTAGTGCAGCCAGTTCCTTCATCCTAGCAGTCCAAGCAGCTGGATTCTTTTCAGGGTCCTCAAATGGTACAGGTGGTTCATACCTGTTGGAAGAATTGTCTTGAGGAGGCCTGGCAGACACTGTCTCTTTTAGCTTGTAGGGGAAGGGACCAGAAGTAGTATCAGCAGGACTATGTCCTCCCCTAGAATATGGGTGCTGCCTGGAGTACCCTTTGGAATAAACTTGAAAATCTCTTTGATTACCCCTGTATCCTCCTCTCCTAGAATAAGAACCCCTAGACTGGCTTTCCCTTTGGTAGGATCTGGCATGGGGTTGATAGGGAGCCTGGCTTCTAGCTGGGGCTTGACTTGCAGAGCTGCCACCTGCACCTGCATCAGGAGGAGGTGGTGGAGGAGGATGAGGGTGCTGGAACTGGGAGGAGCACTTTTCATACTTTCTCTTCTTCTTCATGGCCTTGAGCTGATTTTTAGAATATTGCATCCAATGTTCTGTGATGGGGCAGTTATACAGAATGTAATAAGGAATATCATTATCATCCTTGACTTTTGCAGGAGGGACCCTTTTCATAGCCTTGCTCCTAGCTTTCCTTTTCCTTGCAATAGTGGCAGAAGAGTCATCAGAGTCTATCTTGAACTCATCAGATTCAGAACTCTGGGCATCATATAGAGCATCAATTCTCTTCATCAAATCTTTCTTCAGTTGAATAGCAGCAGATGAGGCAGAAGCAGAAGTTGCAGCAGCAGGGACAGCAGCAGATGGAGCAACAGATGCAGAGGGTGCAACAGGAGCAAATACAGCAGATGCAACAGATACTGGAGTAGTGACAGCAGAAGTAACAACAGTAACATCATCAGAATCTGCAGCAGGCTCAAAAACAGTGGCCTCTGTCATCAGAAGATCCTTGGAAATTGGCTCATCAGAAGCAATTAGGATTTCAGCAGCAGTGTGAGCAATCTCAGCAGTATCAACAATTTCAGAAGCAAAGTCAGTGTTTTCTTTAACAGCAGCAGCAGCAGCAACAACATCTTCAGAAGCAGCAATCACTGAATGTACAAATGCAGAGATAATGCTAGGGTCACAGCAAGAGACAGGCACCAGTGCCTTGGACAAATCTTCTGGGGGCTGGACAGCATTAACCTCTGGGAGATAGCTGAAGAAGGCAGGATCAAAGGCAGAAAGCAAAGACCTTAGGTCTATTGCAAGAACTGCAGTAGGAGCCTGACATTCTGGAGGCACAGCAACAGTAGCAGAAGGGGCAGCAGACACAGAAACATCAGCAGCAGCAGCAGAAACAGCAACAGCAACATCATGAAGGCTTGCTTCATAGGGCATCTCCACCTGCCTAGATGCAGAGACATCTGTATCAAGGCAAACTGCTGGTGGTGCTGCCTGAGGAAGGAGGGAGGAAAGCCTGGCAGAGAGGGCTGCCACTGACAAGTGTAGAGGAGCCAATGAGGTCTCCAAGAGTAGAGAGCCTGGGGGCAATTAGCTCATACAACTTGTCAGCTAGGGCTGAGAGGTCTACTGGCTCAATAATAGGAGTAGAGGTAGAGGGAAAAGGGATAGCTGAGGATGCTGGAAGTGGAGGGCTGGAGAGTGGAATGGATGGCTCAGGTGTTGGGATAGTGGAAATGGAGGACAAGGGGATGGATATGGATGGGGTGAAAGTTGGTTGGTCAATGATATGGTAGAGGAGATCTTGGAATGAAGTTGAGGAGGAGGGTAATTCTAGAGGAGAGGAGGGGGAATCATCCATGTAGGATTCATCCAGGAGGGTGAAGGATGGAATGGATGGAGAAGAGGTGACATCTGGTGGAGGGTATGAGAACAGAGGGTGGAAGTGGTCTACTGGTGGAGGCAGAATGGGTTCTGGAGATGGAATTGTTGTTGGAGATGGGCTAGAGATGGTAATGGTGGATGGAGCTGGAATGGTGGATGGTAGAGGAAGGGTTGGAAGTGGAGGAGGAGAGGAGGCAGCAACAGCAACAGCCAGGTCAGCTGCAGGAGCAGAGACCTGTGGGGGAGTGACTCTATGAGTCCTGGTGCCTGAAGGAGCACTTGAGGAGGGCCTGCCAGGCTTGCTGATTTGCCAGTCCCACTTGTCAAAGAGGGCACAGGTGAGTCTCTTGGAGGCATTTATGTGCACTCCAGAGGAGACCAGCAAGGCAGGGCACCTGTTTTGCAGGAAGACTCCAAGAATCCTTCCAAAGTTAACAAAGCTTTTGTTTATTTTCTTCTTGATTAGGTCAAAGAAGACCTCTCCCCAGTTCAAACTTCTCTTATCCACCAGAGCTCCCATGAGGCAGAGCTGGTATCTGGATATGGTATCATGTGCAGAGTGCTTTGCCAGCAGCACTTTCCCTACCACATCTGCTAGGAACCTGTATTCAACAGACAGGTTCCTCTTGAATAACTTGCTAGGGTTTCCCTCTGGATGACCCATCCTGGCAAGCATGTCAGAAAACTCCTCTCCAGATAACTCAGCAGTATCATCTCCATTTCTTAGTCCAAAAACCTCTGTTAAAATGGTGGGGGTCAGAGGTACCTGAGTTCCAGCAATGGACCCAACTATTGTGGAGTTGTCTTGATTATGAGCAGTATAGACCCACTCCTTTATCTCATCTGAAGCAAGCTTGATTCTAGTGGTCATGATGGCAGACAGATTCTGATCCTTGAATAAATCCAGTATATCTTGAAAGATTTGATCAGTGGTGTTGAAAGATTCCAAATCAATGTCGAATCCAGCATCGAACTTCATTGCGGCTAGAACTGCAACGGACACAGCCATTGTACCTGCAAAAATTCAACAAACAAAACGACCAAGCGTAGAACTATTTGGAGGGAAAGAAAATCCTTGCAGAGAAATCGAAAGCGCAAGAGAGAACGACGGCGAAAAATGAGTTTTATATTAGGGTTCGACGCAGAATTGGAAAGATCGTTGAACTCAGTTCGACGATCGAGGCTTCTAAAGGAATCTGAAAGGTTTTCAACATCGTCGATCTCCGTTCGACGATATTGGAGAGCGTCGAGCTCCGCTCGACGATCGTGCAGAGAACAAGATCGTCGAGCGTCGTTCGACGATCGTTGACCGGAAGAGATAGTTCATACTATCTGAGAGGCGCTGAACTCAGTTCGACGATTTTTGGAAATCGTCGATCTCCGTTCGACGATCTTAGGGGAAATCGTCGAGCGCAGTTCAGAGATCAGAAAGATTCTAGACACCAAGGAAAATCAGAATGTTTGCCTAGTCTTGGTCAATGTTTAAGCTTTCAAAATCTTGGATATTATTTAAGGCTTCCTCCATCTAACATTCCTAACTGATTTAGGAAGAAGGTGTGTTTCTTTTCATCCAAAGGCTTGGTGAAAATATCTCCCTTTTGTAAATCAGTTGTGATATATTGTAATTCAATTTTGTGTTTTTCAACATTATCCCTTAAGAAATGATGCCTAATCTCTATGTGTTTTGTCCTACTATGGAGGACTGGATTTTGAGCTATGGAAATAGCACTTGTGTTATCACAAAAGATTTTAGACTTCTCTAAGTTGTATCCATAGTCTAGGTGTTGGTTTTGGATCCACAAAATTTGTGAACAACAACTGCCTGCAGCCATATATTCAGCTTCAGCAGTTGAGGTTGACACAGATGTTTGTTTCTTACAAAACCAAGAGACAAGTCTATCACCAAGGAACTGACAAGTTCCACTGGTGCTTTTCCTGTCAATTCTGCATCCAGCATAATCAGCATCAGAGAATCTAGTTAACTCAAATGCTGAATCTTTTGGATACCAGAGGCCTAGATTTGGACAACTTTTAACATACCTGAGAATCCTCTTTACTAATGTTAGGTGTGACTCTCTAGGGCTTACTTGGAACCTAGCACATATACATGTAGCAAACATTATATCTGGTCTACTAGCTATAAGATATAGTAAAGATCCAATCATTGCTCTATATATTGTCTGATCAACAGGTTTTCCATGTTCATCAGCATCCAATACAGCATTGGTAGGCATGGGTGTTTTCATACAAGATGCCTCAGACATACCAAATTTCTTAACCAGTACATTAGCATATTTGGTTTGAGAAATAAAGATGCCTTCAGCATATTGTTTGACTTGCAATCCTAGGAAGAAGGACAGCTCACCCATGCTACTCATCTCAAATTTAGAATGCATCAGGTTAGAAAACCTTCTGCACAATTTTGAGTCAGTAGAACCAAAAATGATATCGTCTACATAAATTTGTACTAGTAGGGTATGGGACTTATGGGTTCTAATAAAAAGAGTTTGGTCTACTCTACCCCTTATAAAACCATTTTCCAAGAGAAAGCATGCTAGGGTCTCATACCATGCTCTAGGAGCTTGCTTGAGACCATATAATGTTTTGTTTAGTCTAAAAACATAATCAGGAAGAGTTGGAGAGATAAAACCTGGAGGTTGTCTGACATAGACTTCCTCTTTGATGTCTCCATTTAAGAAATCACTTTTGACATCCATCTGATAAACCTTGAAGCTTTTGTGAGCTGCATAAGCTAGAAATATCCTGATGGCTTCCAATCTTGCAACAGGTGCAAAAGTCTGGTCGTAGTCAATTCCTTCTTCTTGAGAATATCCCTGAGCAACTAGCCTTGCCTTGTTCCTTATAATTACGCCTTGATCATCCAGTTTATTTCTGAATACCCATTTTGTTCCAACAATGGAATGATCCTTAGGCTTTGACACTAGTTCCCATACTTTGTTCCTCTCAAATTGATGCAATTCCTCTTGCATTGCAATGATCCAATGTGGATCTTGCTCTGCATCTTGAATGGACTGAGGTTCAATTTGAGATAGGAAGCAGGTGTGCAACAGGTTTTGGTTGACCTGATTTCTGGTTTGCACACCAGCTGAGATTTCTCCAATTATTTGGGAAATTGGATGGTCTCTTGATGTTACTAAATCAACAGGGGGTGTTGATTGTTCACCAACCTGTGTTGTTGTTTCCTCTTGTGGTACAACAACTGGCTCTTCAGATTGTGCTTCAATATGTGAAGCATTCCCTTCATCTTCACTGCTTTCTTCTTCTTGAGCAACCTGTAACTTGTTCATATCTTCAACTAGAGAGTGTTCCTGCAAAGGTTCTATGGTAGAAGAAATCTTCTCTTTGAAAGACATGTTAGTTTCATCAAAAGAAATATGAACAGATTCCTCAATTTTCAAAGATGATTTATTATAGACCCTATAGGCCTTGCTGATCATGGAGTATCCCAGAAACACTCCTTCATCAGCTTTGGCTTGAAATTTTGCTAGATATTTCTTGTCATTATTGTGAATGTAGCAAATACAACCAAAAATTCTGAAATAGTCAACTTTAGGTTTCTTCCCTTTGAGTAATTCATAGGGAGTCTTTCCCTTTAGTTTATGTATCAGACTTCTGTTCAGCACATAGTTGGAGGTGTTCACTGCCTCTGCCCAAAAGGATAGAGGTAGATGAGTATCTGACAACAATGTAGTGGCAGATTCAATAAGGGTTCTATTTTTCCTTTCAGCTACCCCATTTTGTTGAGGAGTTCTAGGAGCTGAGAAAGTATGCCTGATCCCTTCACTCTGACAGAACTCTTGCATAAGAAGAGAATCAAACTCTGTCCCATGATCACTTCTGATCAGGGCAATGTGAGTATTGAACTCAATCTGTATACATTTGAGAAACTCTGTCAGACACTTAAAGTTATCAGACTTCTTCCTTAGAAAGAACACCCAAGTGAATCTAGAGAAGTCATCTACAACTACTAAAGTGTAGGATTTCCCTCCTAGGCTTTGTACTATGATGGGTCCAAATAGATCCATGTGTAACAGATACACTATCCTAGGTGAATCACTCTTATTAAGTGACAAAACTATTTTTAGTTTGCTTGCCTAATTGACAAGCCCTGCAGAGTCCTTCCTTCTTGAAGGGGCCAGAAGGTAGTCCTCTAACAAGGTTGTCCTTGGAGAGCCTAGCAATAGTTCTAAGGTTTAGGTGTCCTAGTCTCTTATGCCATAAAACATTTGGTCTACAGACAGAGTTAAACATGCAAATATCTATATTAGTTGAAAGAAAATCTACTAGATAGATGTTACCTTTCCTTTTACCAGTCAACACAGTTGTGTTGTCCTCTGACTTGATTCTGCATAAGGTTTTGCTGAAGATCACCTGGTAGCCTTCATCACATAGCTGACTGATGCTGATTAGGTTGTGCTTCAGTCCTTCCACATAGGCTACCTTTTTGAAGGTTACTGAACCAATCTGGACTGCACCATATCCTTTAGTTTGTCCAAAGTTGGAATCACCAAATATAACTTTGGGTCCAAGCTTGGCTCTAAAGGAAGTGAGGTTGTCCTTGTTCCCTGTCATGTGCTTAGAGCACCCACTATCCAAATACCATTGCTGGTAAGATGTTGGATAGGTCTTTACCTGCACATAAAACAATTCATTTGTTTTTGACCCAGTTTACCTTGGGCCTAGGTTGATATCCTCTGAATTCTAAAATGAAAGACATCCCAGGTTGACTCTTATATCATTCAGGATGATATCTCCTTGGAGGTATAATCCATTCAGTATAAGGGTTAAAGGTTTGGGATGAAGAACCCTTAGGATTCAATTTTGATTTGCCTTTGACAAAGTTTCCAGAGTTCTGACCTCTGTTCGACGATCTTGGAGCTGAGTTCGACGATCTTGGGTCAGATCGTCGAGCTCCGTTCGATGGTCGACTATGGGTGAGGTCAGGTATATGTGATCGTCGACCTGCGTTCGACGACTCTGGCTGAGATCGTCGATCAGCGTTCGACGATTTTTCCTGAGATCGTCGAGCTGCGTTCGGCGATCGTCGATCTTCATTCGGTGATCGTCGATCTCCGTTCGACGATTTTTGTTGGGACTTAGTTTTCTGAGGCAGATCAGAATTTTTCCTGGCAACCTCTACAACTCCCTTTCCCTTGTTAGAAATAAACTTGATGGGAGTTGTTAGGACTATAGGTTGGCTGGATGAAGCACCCAAGCCCAGTGTACTGTTGAATCTAGAGTTCACTGTGCTTGTGATGTCCATCAGCTTGATGCTTCTCCCATTAAGGGATTCTTCAAGCTTCTTGGCCTCAGAGAGCTCACTTTTCAGTGTAGCTATCTGTTCCCTACAGTTCTCCAACTCCTGAGAGAGTTTGAGGTTTTTTGACTTTAAAACATTGTGTTTAGATAATTGATTTCTGAGAGAGATAATCTCTTTCTCAGACTTTAGCAGGTCTAAACACAGTGCTTTAAATTTAGATTTAAAATCTTCTGAAGTAAAATCAAAAGAACTAATTACCTGATCTTCTTCAGGTTGAGTCTCTGAGTCTGACTCTGACTCCTCTTCCTCTGAGTTGTGCTGTGAGGCATTGATTGCCATCATGCAGAACTCCTTTTCTTTTGCATCGTCCTCATCATCACTTGAGCTAGAAGAGGCTTCTGACTCCTCTTCTGTCTCACTCCAGGATTCAGCAACAAACCCTTTTCTTGTATGCTTATTTTTTCTTGAAGAAGGTTTGCCACTTCCATTCCTTTTGGAGTCTTTCTCCTTTCTTCTTTCTTTTCTGTCCCTTCTGTCCTTGATCTTGTTCTCTGGACAGTCAGGAACTATGTGCCCTGGTTTCCTGCAACCAAAGCAGATAATATCTTTATTGTTGCTAATGGACTTGTCATACCTTGGCTTATCCTGCTCCTTGTATGATCTTCTTCTGAAGTCCTTTCTGGCCATCTTGTAGAATCTTTTGGCCAACAAGCTGAGAAGTTCATCATTGCCTGTAGCTTTATCTTCAGGCAGATCTTCAGTTTCCTTGAATGCTATGGACTTCTCTTTTCTTGTGGCTGGTGAAGCAGCCTTCTGTTCTTCCTCTCTATTCTTGATGAGCAGCTCATAAGATTTGAGCTTACCCAACAAGGCTTCAATGGTGATCTCATTCAGACTTCTGGCATCTTTAATTGGCCAGATTCTTGAATCCCAAGTGCTAGGGAAGCACATTAGGATCTTGTCATTAAGTTCTGTTAGAGAGATCTCTTTCTCTAATGTCCTCATTTCACTGACAATTAGACTCAGTCTATTGTACATGTCTCCCACTGACTCAGTCTCTCCCTTCTTGAAGTTCTCATATTGAGTGATGAGATGGGATCTTCTGTCCTTTCTCTCATCAGCTGAGCCTGAGACTATTTCTGAGAGTCTATCCCAAATTTCCTTGGCTGAATTACATTCAGCTACCTTTTGAAAAATGTCATCTGACATTGTCTGAGCTAGAATGTTCATAGCCTTGGCATCAGCTACTTTCCATTTTTTGATGTCAGCATCTGTTCCTGATGGAGGTGGAATAGCATTTGTACTTGTGCTCTCTGGGGGTCTTGGACACGCTGTCAAAACAGAATTAAAAATATCTTCGTCAATGGAATTCATGTAAAGTCTAATCCTTGCTTTCAAAAGTGCAAACTTTGACAGATTGCACACTGGAGGTCTGGTGCTAGCATAATCTTTGTTTTGGGCCATGATTTGTGCAAACAGAATCTAATAATAAAAAATACAAAAAAGATCTAGTTTGGGATCTTGAGGTTCAGGTGTTAGCCTGTACAACCAATCAGATATGGTATGTTTAACCAACCTGCCTCTGATACCAATTGAAAGAGCAAATAGATCTGATATACTCTAGAGGGGGGTGAATAGAGTATATGTTGCTTTAAAAGCTTTTGCAAACTTTTACAACAATTATTGTAATATGTGTGAGCAGGGAAGCAGAAATAAATCTAATCACAGTACTAAACTATGCAAATACTAAGCACAGAAAAATCAAGGCTAGAAACAAAAAGAAAACAAGCCAAAACCAGATGACACAAGGGAATATAGTAGTTCCCCAAACTTGGGTACATCCACTCTTCTACCACCCTAGGTAGGAATCCACTGCAGGATGAGTTGATCAGGTGTCCTGGGCACCAATGAGCTTTTGATAAGGTGCTCAAAAACCAAAGCAGATTTTTTTGATCAGGTGTCTTGCCACCAATGAGCTTTTGACAAGGTGCTCAAAAACCAGATTCAAACTTTTGAAGGGAGTTTGAGAAACCCTTTACAGAGTGGGGGTGAGAGAGTTATGGCAGTCTTCTCTTTCTCAACCAACTGAGAAGACTAAGTGGATTGATGTCAAAGCTCCCCCTGAGTCCTTGAGATCTTCAGGAAGAAGAGCTTTGCTGAGGGTGATAGGCCTTCAAAGATAGAACTCCAGCAATAAATGATTTCAGCAAGCTGAAATGTTGAGTGTCTGGAGTCTTGAAATGATGTTGGCCTTGAACACTTTGAGAGCTGAAGAGATCTGAAGATTTTTGAAAGCTTGATCTCTTTGATGAGTGTTCTTCAGAATTCTTTTTGACAGAAACTTTTTTGTATCTTTCTGTATTCTGTATATTGTGTGTCTTCTTTTTTCTGGTTGATGTAGATTCAAAAAACATCCAGTCTTTTATTCTCTGTTCCAGAATAGAATGTCATTCTCTGTCAAGGATAGTCGTTGGTCTGCATTGATTGCATCCTTAATTGCAAAAACTCTTCTAGAGGAAAGTCCACAGAATTATTCCTTGAAAAGTCCCTTGAAACTTGATCCAGAAGTAAATGGAAACGGCTAGCAAATCTCTGAATTAATTGCAGAATAACTCCTGACTGATTTGAATTTGAATTCTGGAAGTTATCTAAAATCGTCGAACTGAGCTCTGCTATCGTCGAGCTGAGCTCAGCGATCAGGAAATCTTAAGCAGCAAAAATATCGTCGATCTGAGCTCAAAGATCGTCGAACTGACCTTAGAGATAAAGATCCAATGCAGAGTCAAAATCGTCGACCTGAGCTCACCGATCGTCGAATGGAGTTCGACGATATTATGAAGTTGAGCTCAGCGATCGTCGAGTGGAGCTCGACGATCCGTCGGAGTTAAGCTAGACGATCGTCGATCGGAGTTCGACGAATCGTCGTGCTGAGCTCGACGATCAGACTTAGTCTCCAGACAGAAAAACTTGGTCTCCAGGGCAGCTTCCAATCCTATACTTCTAACCCTTAGACTCAATTCTAATTGACCTATTAAGCTATACAGAAGGTCAAGTAAAGGTTCCTAGAGAGATAGTGATCCTGACCCAAATTAGTAATAGGGTGTTCCAACATAATGTATGGCCGGCCTGCGTGCCGAGGTTTGAAGACATGTAATTTGAGGAAAACAATTGTAAGGCCTTAAGGCATGTAGTTGTGTATTTGTACTTCATTACTTTTGGCGTATTAGTTGACATTCATGCTAGTGTTGGGCGTTAACCAGGAAAACGACGTGCGACATTTTCTACCATAAAGGGCCTCGAAGGGCGCCATTTGGATGCTCGCCTGGTAGCTATTATTGTATGCGAATTCCACCAAGTAAAGGTGATCTTCCCATTGCTTTCCAAAGTCCAGGACACACATGAGAAGCATGTCTTCCATTGTCCTATTGACCTTCTCGGTTTTCCCATCCGTTTGAGGATGAAAGGCTGTGCTAAAACTCAGCTTCATCCCTAACATTTGCTGCACCAGCCTCCAATCATTGGACGTTAACCACCCATCTCGGTCACTCACGATGCTACGGGGTACACCATGAAGCCGCACAATATTATCAACATACAGCTTTGCCAATTTCTCAACCGGATCATCCTTCCTATGCGGAATGAAATGTGACACCTTTGTTGGACGATCTACGACCACCCAAATAGCGTCGTTCCCCTTTTGCGACCTTGGCAACCCGTGAACAAAGTTCATAGTAATGTCGTCGAACTTCCACTCCGGAATAGGCAAGGATTTCAAGAATCCTCCCGGCTTTTGGCATTCCGCCGTCACCAAGTCACAAGTTTGACACTTTTCCACGTAAAGCGCCACATCCT
Organism: Platanthera guangdongensis; assembly: GCA_039583875.1. Taxonomy (NCBI): domain Eukaryota; kingdom Viridiplantae; phylum Streptophyta; class Magnoliopsida; order Asparagales; family Orchidaceae; genus Platanthera; species Platanthera guangdongensis. Next base: position 121,901,648 of record CM077164.1, read on the forward strand.
TTTTCAGTCCTGGCCACCAGAACAATTTCTTAATATCGCGGTACATCTTCATGCTCCCCGGGTGAATTGAGTACTTGGTATGATGCGCCTCGTGTAACAATTCCAACCGCAAATTGCCCACGCTTGGGACGCACAGACGACCATCTTTCCAAAGTAATCTGTCCTCCACAACGAATTGGGAATTTGACCCATCCAAAGCCTCTATCATGAGTTGCTTCATGTGGACATCCATATCCAATGCCTGCCGAATCCGATCAGCCAGGTCATATTGGACTTCAGTTCAATTCAATACTGCTTCAGCACTTGATTGCTTATCAACGCAAAAGATCTTGAACGCCTCTAACTCCCTAACCAATCGCTCGTCATGGAACGACAGCGAATTGGCTTGAGTTGGGGACCGACGACTCAACGCATCCGCAACCGTATTACCTTTACTAGGCACATACTGGATCTTGAATGTATAGTCCCCCAGGAACTCCATCCATCTACGCTGCCGCTTGTTCAGATCTTTCTGATCAATCAAATACTTCAGGTTCTTGTGATCGGTGTAGATATCAATCTTCACACAGTACAAATAATGTCTCCACAGCTTCAAGGCAAAAATCACGGCCACTAACTCCAAGTCATGGACCGGATAGTTTCTCTCGTGCACCTTCAGATGTCTCGAGCCATATTCTATAACGCTTCCATGCTGTAACAGCACACAACCCAAACCGCTGCCCGAAGCATCGCTATAAATCTCATAACCTTCAGTCCCACTCGGCGAACTCAACACAGGCGTCGTGGTCAACCGACATTTCAACTCCTCAAAAGCTCACGCGCACTCCGACGTCCAAACGAACTTCTTCTCCTTCCTCGTCAAAGTAGTGAGAGGTAACGCTATCCACAAGAGGTTCTCTATGAAGCGCTTATAATAGCTAGCAACCCCCGAAAAGCTCCGGATTTCCGCTACCATAGAAAGCTCAGGCCACTCTCGTATCGTAACAATCTTCGCCGGATCCACTGCAATACCTTCCCCACTCACTATATGACGGAGGAACGCCACTAAGGACAACCAAAACTCGCACTTCGAGAACTTGGCGTACAATTGATTCCTCCTTAGCGTCTCCAAAACCAAATGGAGATGCCTGAAGTGATCTTCCTCACTCTACGAGTACACCAAAATATCATCGATGAAGACGATCACAAAATGGTCCAAGTACTCCCTGAAGGTCCTCTTCATCAAATCCATGAACACTGGCGGTGCATTCGTCAGCTCAAACGACATGACCGTAAACTCGTAATGCCCGTATCTTGTACTGAACGCTATCTTAGGGATATCACTCTCCCTTATCTTCAGCTAATAGTAGTCAGACTTGAGATCCAACTTTGAGTACACCGTCGATCCGACCAACTGATCAAATAGATCATCAATCCTCGGGATCGGGTACTTGTTCTTTCCATTATCTTGTTCCACTCCCGATAATCAATACAAAGTCTCATGCTCCCATCCTTCTTCTTTACAAAGAGGACCGGTGTGCTCCAAGGCGATGAACTTGGATGCACAATGTAACACCCCCTATCCGTCGCATAGTATATAGCAGTAGGTCCGGCCGGGGCCCGACGCCATATACCACAGACAGACCGGGTGGTTACGTATGGAAACCATCCAACCAATCTCAACGTCCTACACAGAGCATTCTAGCGGAAGCAGTTTATAAAAGTTGTAAACAAGAACCCAGCATTAGAGCACGAATGTCCACTAGTACATAATTAGGAATGTATACAAAATACCCAAAATCGGCCTTAAGGCCTTACAGAATGTTTCACTTGAATAATACATGATTTACAAACCTCGGCACGCAGGCCGGTCATACATGAATAAAACAAAAAACATTTCCACTTGCGCCTTCGAGGGCCAGCTTTGCAAAAAGGGCTTTAGCCCGCTATTGACCGCTTGGTCCAGCTGCACCTGCAAGCAACAAACCACCGCACGGTGGCAAACAAGGCAACGGTCAGCAATGCTGACCAAATTATAACGATCCCGCCCCCAACTCGGGGCGGCGATGCTCCTTCCCTGCATTTCATTAGCACAAGCGAGCAATGCATATAACCATAGCCATTTCATCACAGACGTTGGCTCGTACGGCCACACGTCCCGTGCACTCAGGGCACATTCTCGGTGAACCGGTCGATGTCACGTCAATTAAAGCCATTAACATTCCGGACTCACCACCGCCACTTAGACGGCCAAACCTATGAGCAATTTGTCTTCCTGGCCTGGGTCACGACAGTTTAAGCCATTGACCGCCGAAGACTCCCATCTATGCCAACGGCGAGTGCCACGTAACCTTAGGTCTCTCTAACCCGAACGACATAGAGCGGGTACGGTTCCATCTAACCCGTGCTCACATCGCAACGACAATTTAAGCCATTTGCGCGGGTCAAACTTTCGCCGAGTCCCATTCTACCGCAAGACACATAACCCGGTTATGTTCGAGTTGGCTCTCAGGCCACCAAGTTGGCAAGATCTCGTATCCGCCCAGTTTTCCGGGTGCACCTTTAGGTTAGTCCCCAAGGCTCCCTGCTGCAATCTACCGCGTAGAAAACCCGAAAAACACTCAATAGCACGGAGTCTTCTCCGGCCTTATGCAATGCAACATCACCGATCCAGACTAACATGTACGGGTAGGCTTCACACAAAATGCCTACGTCCGTTCTCGCATACGGACTCTAATCAACGGGGACTTTACATATCTACCCGAAGGAACGCCTCCAACTCTCCGCAAACTCGCGAGAGCGGGCTTCCTATGCTAAGAAAAGGAGCGATTCATGCTCAAGATGAGGATCGTTACCCTTGAGTTCCTCTTTGGCGCCATCGAAAAGTAATCGGATAGAAATCACCGCACTTGCGTTGCCTCCGTGGATCCAGAGTTGGCTTGCGATTCGGAGCTCCGAAGCTCCTCCAATGGCGGATCTAGCTCTTCTTCCTCCAAGGGCTCTCCTCTTTCTCCAAGGGTTTGGAGAGATGAAAAAGGTAAGAAAGTGATGGATTTTCTAAGTCAAACCCGGGTATATCCTCTCAGGAACCATCCCCAGCAGTTAGATCTTCAATCAAGGAAACGGACGGCTTTGATTCGGGGCTGAAATGCCGAATCTAGAACGAACACGGCCTGGCACACGCCCGTGTCCAGGGCCGTGTGCCGCATTCGCCGTCAAAATCGAATCTCCTGGACCCTCACACGGGTATCGAACACGCCCGTGTTCGAGCTGACACGCCCGTGTTCCAGCTGACACGGCCGTGTCGCCGGCCGTGTACCCCATGATTTTCCCCGTTTTCAACCCGAGCACTGCACGGGTCCTAGGACACGCCCGTGTCCTTGCCCGTGTCACCTTGACACGCCTGGGCCCCAGGCCGTGTACAAGGTCTCGACATTTCGTCGCGTGCAGATCGACGACTCGATGACATGGCCTGGGACACGCCCGTGTCCGAGGCCGTGTGCCTTGTCTCGACGATCGTCGAGCGAATCTCGACGAATTCCCCGGGACGATCGTCGACACGGGTCGACACGCCCGGCGACACGCCCGTGTCGCGGGCCGTGTGCCCATTCTCGACGAATCGTCGAGTACATCTCGACGATTTCACGGCTAAGTGTCGACACGGGTCGACACGCCCTGCGACACGCCCGTGTCGCAAGCCGTGTGCCCACTCTCGATGAATCGTCGAGTATAACTCGACGACTTCGCGACTAAGTGTCGACACACGCTTGACACGCCATGGGACACGCCCGTGTCCCAGGCCGTGTGCCTTCTGCCAGAACCCAAACTGGCCCAAAACGTCCCCCTTTGCTCCTTTGAGTTTCGGGGCGTTACAACTCTCCCCCTCTTAAAAGAATTTCGCCCACGAAATTAAAATAAAGGAAAGACATGTACAAAACAAAATTTGTACCTGAGCGGAACAACTCCGGATATTCGTCAAGCATAGTCTGCTCTCGTTCCCAAGAGAGCTCGTCACGACCGCAATTGTCCCACCGGACCTTGACCATCCTGATCTCTTTATTGCGTAGCCGCTTGACCTCCGAGTCCTCAATCCGCACGGGCTTGACCTTTGTCGTTAGCCCACTTTCCACCGGCACTTGATCGACCGCGATCACTTGCGTAGGCTCTTGCACCGCCTTCTGAAGCACCGTTATATGGAATACATCGTGTAAACCACTTAGCTCCACTGAAAGCTTCAATCTATAGGCCGCTTCTCCAACTCGCTCCAAAACCTCGAACGGTCCAAGGTATCTTGGGCTTAGCTTTTTCAATCGCCGCACCCGCGAGACACCCTTGAATGGCTTGATCTTTAAGTATACATAATCGCCCACAGCGAACTCCACGTTCCTGTGCTTGGCATTATAGTACTTTGCTTGCCGGTCCTGAGAAATAAGAAACCTCTCCCGAATGGTTCTCACCAAAGAAGTAGCACCCTCTACTTCCGATCGCTTATACAACTTTGACTCACCCGTTTCTATCCAAGACAACGGCGTGCGACATCTTCTACCATATAGGGCCTCGAAGGGCGCCATCTGAATACTTGCTTGGTAGCTGTTGTTGTATGCGAACTCCACCAAATAAAGGTGGTCTTCCCATTGCTTTCCGAATTCCAAGACACACATGCGAAGCATGTCTTCCATGGTTCTATTGACCCTCTCGGTCTACCCATCTGTTTGCGGATGGAAGGCTGTGCTGAACTTCAACTTAGTTCCCAACATTTGCTGCACCAGCCTCCAATCATTGGACGTGAACCGCCCATCTCGGTCACTCACGATGCTGCGGGGCACAACATGAAGCCGCACTATGTTATCCACATATAGCTTTGCCAGCTTCTCCACCGGGTCATCCTTCCTATGCGGAATAAAATGCGACACCTTCGTTAATCGATCCACGATCATCCAAATGGCGTCGTTCCCCTTTTGCGACCTTGGCAAACCGTGCACAAAATCCATAGAGATGTCGTCAAATTTCCACTCCGGAATAGGCAAGGACTTAAGGAATCCTCCCGGCTTTTGGGACTCCGCCTTTACCAAGGCGCAGGTTTGGCACTTCGCTACGTATAGCGCCACATCCTTTTTCAAACCCGGCCACCAAAATAGTTTTTTTATATCACGGTACATCTTCGTGCTCCCCTGGTGAATTGAGTACTTGGTATGGTGCGCCTCGTACAACAACTCCACCCGTAAATTGCCCACACTTGGGACGCACAAACGACCGTCTTTGCAAAGCAATCCGTCCTCCACGACGAATTGGGAATTTGACCCATCCAGAGCCTCTATCATGAACTGCTTCATATGAGCATCCATATCCAAAGCCTGCCGAATACGATCAGCCAGGTCATATTGGACTTCAGTCCAATTCAGAACTGCTTCAGCACTTGCTTGTCTGTCCACACAAACAATCTCCAGCGCCTCCAACTCCCACACCAACCGCTCATCATGCACCGATAGCCAATTGGCTTGAGCTGGGGCTCGGCGACTCAACGCGTCCGCAACTGCATTCCCTTTGCCAGGCACGTAGTGGATCTTGAATGTATAGTCCCCCAGGAACTCCATCCATCTACGCTGCCGCATATTCAGATCCTTCTGGTCAATTAGATACTTTAGGCTCTTGTGATCGGTGTAGATATCAATCTTCACACCGTACAAATAGTGTCTCCACAGCTTCAAGGCAAAAATCACGGCCGCCAACTCCAAGTCGTGGACCGGATAATTTCTCTCGTGCACTTTTAGCTGTCTCGAGCCATAAGCTATCACGCTTCCGTGCTGCAGTAGCACGCAACCCAAACCGCTGCCCGAAGCATCGCTATATATCTCATAGCCTTCGGTTCCATATGGCGAACTCAGCACAGGCGTCGTGGTCAACCGACACTTCAATTCCTCAAAAGCTCGCGCGCACTCCGGCGTCCAAACGAACTTATGCTCCTTCCTCGTCAAAGTAGTGAGAGGTAGCGCTACCCGCGAGAAGTTCTCTACGAAGCGCCTATAATAACCGGCAAGCCCCAAAAAGCTCCGAACTTCTGCTACCGTAGCAAGCTCAGGCCACTCCCGTATCGCAACAATCTTCGCCGGATCCACCGCAATACCCTCTCCACTCACTATATGCCCGAGGAACGCCACTGAGGATAGCCAAAACTCGCACTTCGAGAACTTGGCATACAACTGGTTTCTCCTTAGCGTCTCCAACACCAAATGAAGATGCTTGAAGTGATCTTCCTCACTTTGCGAGTACACCAAAATATCGTCGATGAAGACGATCACGAAATGGTCCAAGTACTCCCTGAACATCCTGTTCATCAAATCCATGAATACTGACGGCGCATTAGTCAGCCCAAACGGCATGACCGTAAACTCATAATGCCCGTATCTCGTACTAAACGCTGTCTTCGGGATATCACTCTCCCTTATCCGCAGCTGATAGTACCCATACTTGAGATCTAACTTTGAGTACACCGTCGACCCAACTAACTGATCGAAGAGATCATCAATCCTAGGGATCGGGTACTTGTTCTTCTCAGTAAGCTTGTTTAGCTCCCGATAATCAATACATAACCTCAAGCTTTTGTCCTTCTTCTTAACAAAGAGGACCGGTGCGCTCCAAGGCGAAGAACTCGGGCGCACATACCCTTGCTCCAACAACTCTTGCAATTGAACTTTCAGTTCCGCCATTTCCTTAGGCGCTAGCCGATACGGAGATCGTGACACAGGCTTTGCACCTGGCACTAGCTCGATCGTAAAATCTATCTCCCGTTGAGGCGGGGCTCCACAAAGATCTGTGGGGAACACATCAGGGTATTCCGATACCACTGAAATACAATCCAAAGCGGGCTTCGGCTTTACAACCTCCACTAGTGTAAAGAACAGTTCTGCACCGGCACGAACCGCCTTCACCACCTGAAGAGCAGACATCAACGTCTTGCTCGACCCCTTTAAGCCCGTAAAAGTCGTCTCACGACTTGCCCCCAGCTTGACTTCCTTGCTACCGCAATCTATATGGGCCTGCTGCTCCGAGAGCCAGTTCATGCCAAATATGACGTCGAACTCCACTAACGGAAGTAAAGACGCTCGCAGGTCGAACTCCTGCTCCCCAATACGAATCTTAACATCGCAGATCCTATCCGCTCGCATTGAACACCCATTGGGCAACAACACATCCAACTTATCCTTCGCCATCGAGGAAGGGACCCCGATGCGTAATATAAATCCTTCGGACAAGAAGGAGTGTGAAGCTCCCGTATCGAAGAGTGCTCGTGCCGGATTTTCACAAATCAAAACAAATCCTAAACAAGTAGTGGTAAGGTAACATGTGCATAACAAGCATATAAAGGAAATTGACTTGCTATAAATTAAACCGTACCTGTCACCACATCAGCTTGTTTAGTGGCCTCCTGTTGGCCAAGATTGTAGACCCTTGGTTGGGCCGGAGCATAATAGGATGTAGTCGACTCCACCGCCTTTCCCTTCTCTTCATAAGTGGCTCCAGGCCTCCTCTCGGACTTAGGACGTCCACTCCAACAATCACGGGCGAAATGCCCCGTCTTTCCACACGTAAAGCACGCACCCGGGGTCCGACCCGTAGTCGCCCCAGAAGCGCCAGAAGGAGCTGGACCCGAAGTCCTATGCTTCTTGAAAGCCCTCCGATAGCCGGACTTTGAAGTAGTCGGCACTCTGAACTCAGATTTCTTTTCACTCAAGCTTTTCTTCGCTTGCACGCTCTTCATGTCCTTCTCCAAGGACCGGGCAGTATTGACCAAGGTTAAGAAACCCTGCGTCATCGGCCCCGACAGTAATAGTCTCAGCTCATCCCTCAAGCCTTCATAAAAACGATTAGTCTTGCGCTCCTCATCCATGATGGTGGAGCTAGCATAACGACTCAACCGCGTAAACTCGTGGAGATATTCATCCACGCTCCTCTCACCCTGCACCAACTTCAGGAACTCATTCTCCATTGAAATCCTCTGAGTAGAAGGGAGGTATCTTGCTAAGAACAATCCCGAGAACTCTTCCATCGGAACGTCTATCAGTTGTCTACCTCTCAAATGATGCAGCTCCAATCCTTCCCACCACATCCTCGCTTCACCGTCCAGCAGGAACGTAGCGATGGTGGTCATTTGCCACTCCTCCGTCTCCGTCGCCGTCATGACTCTCTTCACCCTAGAGAGCCAGTCTTCAGCCTGAGATGGGGTTCCCAACCCCGAGAATAACGGAGGGTTAAAGCTCATTACATGCTTCAACTGCCTCTCAGTGGCCCTCCTTGGCATATCGGTTCAACAACCACTTGCTCCACTCTCCTCGGCTCAGCCTCTCGCAGAGGTTCTTGCTCCATCACGGGAGTGGGCTGCTGCGCTTGCCTTCCAGGCTGCGCATTAATCACGGCAAACACCGCTTCAGCCACCAAACGTATATTCTCAGCCGACAGAGGTGTTGCAGGAGCAACATCCAGTGCACTGCTAGCCTCAGAAACTCGGCGTTCTGATGGCCCAACACCACTTCTGGTCACCTATAGTGGTACAAAACACCGTTAAGCGACCACATAACATTGCAAACAGCAATTATAGGAACACGCAGGTTCCTCAAACACGAGTATTTTCATTCCTAAGTGGACATTCATGGGTTCGTTTACCATTATAACGATGACGCGCAGCGGAAGCGTGGTGGGCCCATATCCCACAGGTCCCAGGATCGAAACCTGGCTCTGATACCAAATTGTAACACCCCCTATCCGTCGCATAGTATATAGCAGTAGGTCCGGCCGGGGCCCGACGCCATATACCACAGACAGACCGGGTGGTTACGTATGGAAACCATCCAACCAATCTCAACGTCCTACATAGAGCATTCTAGCGGAAGCAGTTTATAAAAGTTGTAAACAAGAACCCAGCATTAGAGCACGAATGTCCACTAGTACATAATTAGGAATGTATACAAAATACCCAAAATCGGCCTTAAGGCCTTACAGAATGTTTCACTTGAATAATACATGATTTACAAACCTCGGCACGCAGGCCGGTCATACATGAATAAAACAGAAAACATTTCCACTTGGGCCTTTGAGGGCCAGCTTTGCAAAAAGGGCTTTAGCCCGCTATTGACCGCTTGGTCCAGCTGCACCTGCAAGCAACAAACCACCTCACGGTGGCAAACAAGGCAACGGTCAGCAATGCTGACCAAATTATAACGATCCCGCCCCCAACTCGGGGTGGCGATGCTCCTTCCCTGCATTTCATTAGCACAAGCGAGCAATGCATATAACCATAGCCATTTCATCATAGACGTTGGCTCGTACGGGCACACGTCCCGTGCACTCAGGGCACATTCTCGGTGAACCGGTCGATGTCACGTCAATTAAAGCCATTAACATTCCGGACTCACCACCGCCACTTAGACGGCCAAACCTATGAGCAATTTGTCTTCCTGGCCTGGGTCACGACAGTTTAAGCCATTGACCGCCGAAGACTCCCATCTATGCCAACGGCGAGTGCCACGTAACCTTATGTCTCTCTAACACGAACGATATAGAGCGGGTACGGTTCCATCTAACCCGTGCTCACATCGCAACGACAATTTAAGCCATTTGCGCTGGTCAAACTTTCGCCGAGTCCCATTCTACCGCAAGACACATAACGCGGTTATGTTCGAGTTGGCTCTCAGGCCACCAAGTTGGCAAGATCTCGTATCCTCCCAGTTTTCCGGGTGCACCTTTGGGTTAGTCCCCAAGGCTCCCTGCTGCAATCTACCGCGTAGAAAACCCGAAAAACACCCAATAGCACGGAGTCTTCTCCGGCCTTATGCAATGCAACATCACCGATCCAGACTAACATGTCCGGGTAGGCTTCACACAAAATGCCTACGTCCGTTCTCGCATACGGACTCTAATCAACGGGGACTTTACATATCTACCCGAAGGAACGCCTCCAACTCTCCGCAAACTCGCGAGAGCGGGCTTCCTATGCTAAGAAAAGGAGCGATTCATGCTCAAGATGAGGATCGTTACCCTTGAGTTCCTCTTTGGCGCCATCGAAAAGTAATCGGATAGAAATCACCGCACTTGCGTTGCCTCCTTGGATCCGGAGTCGGCTTGCGATTCGGAGCTCCGAAGCTCCTCCAATGGCGGATCTAGCTCTTCTTCCTCCAAGGGCTCTCCTCTTTCTCCAAGGGTTTGGAGAGATGAAAAAGGTAAGAAAGTGATGGATTTTCTAAGTCAAACCCGGGTATATCCTCTCAGGAACCATCCCCAGCCGTTAGATCTTCAATCAAGGAAACGAACGGCTTTGATTCGGGGCTGAAATGCCCAATCTGGACCGAACACGGCCTGGCACACGCCCGTGTCCAGGGCCGTGTGCCGCATTCGCCGTCAAAATCGAATCTCCTGGACCCTCACACGGGTATCGAACACGCCCGTGTTCGAGCTGACACGCCCGTGTTCCAGCTGACACGGCCGTGTCGCCGGCCGTGTACCCCATGATTTTCCCCCGTTTTCAACCCGAGCACTGCACGGGTCCTAGGACACGCCTGTGTCCTTGCCCGTGTCACCTTGACATGCCTGGGCCCCAGGCCGTGAACAAGGTCTCGACATTTCGTCGCGTGCAGATCGACGACTCGATGACACGGCCTTGGACATGCCCGTGTCCGAGGCCGTGTGCCTTGTCTCGACGATCGTCGAGCGAATCTCGACGAATTCCCCGGGACGATCGTCGACACGGGTCGACACGCCCGGCGACACGCCCGTGTCGCGGGCCGTGTGCCCATTCTCGATGAATCATCGAGTACATCTCGACGATTTCACGGCTATGTGTCGACACGGGTCGACACGCCCTGCGACACGCCCGTGTCGCAGGCCGTGTGCCCACTCTCGACGAATCATCGAGTATAACTCGACGACTTCGCGACTAAGTGTCGACACACGCTTGACACGCCCTGGGACATGCCCGTGTCCCAGGCCGTGTGCCTTCTGCCAGAACCCAAACTGGCCCAAAACGTCCCCCTTTGCTCCTTTGAGTTTCGGGGCGTTACACACAAACCCTTGCTCCAACAATCTTGAAGTTGCACCTTCAGCTCCGCATTTCTTTAGGCGCTAGCCGATCCGGAGATCGTGACACAGGGTTCGCACCTGGCACTAGCTCAATCGTAAAATCTATCTCCTGTTGAGGCGGGGCTCCAGGAAGATCTGCGGGGAACACATCAGGGTACTCAGCTACCACTGAAATACTATCCAACGTGGCTTCGACTTTGCAACCTCCACTAGTGTAAAGAATAGCTCTGCACCAACACGAACCGCCTTCACCAACTGAAGAGCAGACATTAACGTCTTGCTTGACCCTTTCAAGCCCATAAAAATCGTCTCACAACTTGCTCCCAACTTGACTTCCTTGCGACCGCAATCAATATAGGCTTGCTGCTCCGAGAGCTAGTCCATGCCAAATATGACGTCGAACTCCACCAACATTAGTAATGAGGTTTCAGATCGAACTCTTGATTCCCAATGCGAATCTTAACATCGCAGAATTTATCCGCGCGCATCAAACACCCATTCGGTAACAAAACATCCAACTTGTCATTCGCCATCGAAGAAGGTACTCCGATGCACGATATAAATCCTTCGGACAAGAAGGAGTGTGAAGCTCCCGTATCAAAGAGTGATCTCGCCGGAAAATCACAAATTAAAACAAATCCTAAACAAGCAGTGGTAAGGTAACATACGCATAACAAGTATTTAAAGAAACTTAACTTGCTACAAATTAAACCGTACCTGTCACCACATCCGCTTGTTTGATGTTCTCCTGTTGGACAAGATTATAAACCCTTGGTTGAGCCGGAGCATAATGGGATGCGGTTTACTCCACCGCCTTGCCCTTCTCTTCATAAGTTGCTCCCGGCTTCCTCTCGGACTTGGGACGTCCGCTCCAACAATCACGGGCAAAGTGCCCCGTCTTCCCACAAGTAAACTTGCACCCGGGGTCCGACCCGTGGTCTCCCCAGAAGCACCGGAAGAAGGAGCTGGACCCAAAGTCCTAGCCTTCTTAAAGAATTTATGGTACCCAGACTTTGAGGTAGTGGGCACCTTGAACTCAGATTTCTTATCACCCAAGCTTTTCTTCGCTTGAACATTCTTCATGTCCTTCTCCAAGGACCGGGCCGTGTTGACCAAGGTCAAGAAAACCCGCGTCATCGGTTCGAAGAGTAGTAGACTCAAGTCATCTCTTAGGCCTTCGTAGAAATGGTTGGTCTTACGCTCCTCAACCGCGATGGTGGAGCAAGCATACCGACTCAACCAAGTAAACGTGTTGAGATACTCATCCACACTACTCTCCCCTTGTACCAACCTCTGGAACTTATTCTCCAAAGCTATCCTCTGAGTCGAAGGGAGGTACCTAGTGAAGAACAATCTCGAGAACTCCTCCATCGAGATGTCTGTAAGTTGCCTACCTCTCAATAGATGCAGCTCCAAACCCTCCCACCACAGCCTAGTGTCTCCATCCAACAGGAACGTAGCTATAGTGTTCATCTGCCACTCCTCCCTCTCTGTCGCTGTCAAGACTCTCTTCACACAGGAGAGCCAGTCTTTATCTTGAGATGGGGTTCCCAACCCCAATAATACCGGAGGATTAAAGCTCATGACATGTTTGAGCTGTCTCTCGGTTGCCCTCCTTGGCACCAACGGCTCCACTACTACCTGCTCCACTCTTCTCGGCTCAACCTCTGGAAGATGTACCTGCTCCATCGCAGGAGCGGGCTGCTGTATTTGCCTTGCAGGCTGTGCATTGATCATGGCAAACACTACTTCAGCCACCAATCGTATGGTCTCAGCCAATGGAGGTGTTGCAGGAGCATCATTTTGTGCACTACTAGCCTCAGAAACTCGCCGTTCCGACGACCCAGCACCCTTCTGGTCACCTATAGTGGTACAAAACACCATTAAGCCACCAAACAAAATTGCAAAACACAATTGTAGGAACACAAAGGTTCGTAAAACACGTGTATTTTTCATTCCTAAGAGGACATTCATGGGTTCTTTTGCTGTTATAATGATTACGTACACACATGTGCTCACCACCCCTTAAAAGAATTCACCCAGGAATTCATGTTAAGCCTGACCGAAACCAGTAGTCTGATACCAAATTGTAACACCCCCTATCCGTCGCATAACATATAGCAGTAGGTCCGGCCGGGGCCCGACGCCATATACAATAGACAAATAGGGTGGTTACTCAATGGAAACCATCCAACTAATCCAACGTCCTACCAGAGCATTCTAGCAGAAGCAATAATTTTAGTTGCAATAAGAAAGAACCCAACACTAGCATGAATGTCCACTAATACGCTAAAAGGAATGAAGTACAAATACATAAGTACAGGCCTTAAGGCCTTATAATTGTTTTCCTCAAATTACATGTCTTCAAACCTCGGCACGCAGGCCGTCCATACATGAATAAAATAAAACACTCAAAATTAGGCCTTCGAGGGCCGGCTCAGCAACTTGGGCTTTAGGCCTATTTACAGCTCGGCTCCGCAGCACCTGCAAGCACAATCCACCGCAACGGTGGCAAACCAAAGCAACGGTCAGCAATGTTGACCAAATTATAACAATCCCGCCCCCAATTCGGGTCGGCGATGCTCCTTCCCTGCATTTTATTAGCATAACCAAGCAGTATATATATATGCATTGCATCACAGGCGTTGGCACGCACGGCCACACGCCCCGTGCACTCAGGGCACATTCTCGGTGAACCAGTCAATGTCACGTCAATTTAAGCCATAGACACCCTGGTCTCACCACCGCCAGATTGACGGCCAAACTATGAGCATTTTGTCTTCCCAGCATGGGTCACATCAATTTAAGCCATAGACCGTCGAAGACCCTAATCTATGCCAATGGCTCACACCGAATGACATAGAATGGGTACGGTTCCGCCTAACCCGTGCTCACATCGCAATGACAATTTAAGCGATATGCACGTGTCAAACTTCTCCCGAGTCTCGTTTCCTTCACACACTTCACATAACTTGGTTATGTTCAATTTGTCTCCCAGGCCACCTTGTTGGTAGAATCAAGTATCTGCCTAGTTTTTCGGGTGCACCTTGGAGTTAATACCCAAGGCTCCCTACTGCAATCTACCACGTAGAAAACCCGAAAAACAACCAATCTCATAGAGTCTTCTCCGGCCATTTTGGCAATGCAACATCACCGATCCAGACCAACTTGTCCGGGTAGGGTTCACACATCATGTCTATATCCATTCTCGGTTGCAGACTCTACATGTACACAACAGGGACTATTCATGTCTACCCGATGGAACGCCTCAAACTCACCGCAAACTCGCGAGAGCAGGCTTCCCTATGCAAAAGAAATAGAGCTTCACATGCTAAAGTAGAGAATCGTTACCCTAGCGTTCTTCCTTGGCACCATGAAAATGTAAGCGGATGAAAAGCACCGCACTCTCCTTACCTCCGTGGATCCGAAGTCGGTTCATGATTTGGAGCTCTGAAGCTCCGCCGGTGACCGGATCTAGGCTTCTTCTTCCACCTTTGCTCACCCCTCTCTCTAGACTTAGAAAGAGAACCACTCATGTGAAATGAGGGTTTCATAGGCCCAATCCCGGCTACATTTCAGTAGGAACAAGCCATAACCATCAAATCCCAATATAAGGAAACAAACGGCTACGGTCCGTAGCTAAAAAGTAAAACATGGGCCATACACGGCCTTCGACACGCCCGTGTCCAAGGCCGTGTCCCTCATTCGCCATCAAAATCGACGCATCCCTAAAAACACACGGGCATCCAACATGCCCGTGTTCGATGTGACATGCCCGTATTAGCCTGTACACGCCCGTGTTCCCGGGCGTGTTCCCCCATCAACACAGGACCAACACCAACCCGAGACTCACATGGGTCTTGGACACGCCCGTGTCCTATTTGAAACGCCCGTGTCAATCCCAAACATGCCTGGGCTCCAGGCCGTGTTCATTGTCTCGACACTTCGTTGAGTGCAGTTCGTCGACCACCCGACACGGCCTTGGACACGCCCGTGTCCTAGGGCGCGTTCTGTGTCTCGACACAATGTCGAGCGAAAATCGTCAACTTCCCTGGCAGATCATCGACGCGAGCTCGACACGCCCATGTCTCAGGCCGTGTTCGCTGCTCGACGATCGTCGACTCCAAAAATTCGTCGACCTCACGGTCAAATCGTCGACTCGAGCATGGCACGGTAGTGTCCCAGGCCGTGTGCCCCCTGCCAAATTCCAAATTTGGCCCAAAACGCCTCCCGTCGCTCTTTTGAGTTTCGGGGCGTTACAAAACGTCTATCGCGGTCTCTAAGCGATGTTTAGTGCCACTTATGGTGATGAGCTATATCTATAAGGTGTGGTGCGACGTCGTTCCCATGGATGTCTGTCATGTACTACTAGGACGCCCGTGGCTTTATGATTATGACGTGACCCATTTTGGTCGAGCCAACACCTACGAGTTCAAGTTTCATGTTAAGACCATTGTCTTGAAACCCACACTACCTAAGGATCCGTCGATTGCCTCCAAAGACACAATTGTGCCTGCGAAAAAGAAAATTATAAGCTTCAAGGAAAAGAAAACTATAAGCTTGATAAGTAAGAAGGAGTTAGAGTGTGAGACGTTCTTGGATGGCGTCATCTATGCTCTAGTATATCTACAAGCTAAGTAAGATTCACACTCTTTAGAGAACCTACCGTTATCTCTGTGAACACTATTGGAAGACTATAAGGACGTCTATTCGGTGGACTTACCATCTAAGTTGCCACCCATAAGGGAAATTTAGCACGAGATTGATTTTGTCACGGGCTCATCATTGCATAATCTTCCCAACTATCGGCTCAATCCCTCCGCATATAATGAGTTACAAACTTTAATTTCAGATTTATTAGCAAAGGGATTTATTCGCCATAGTAAGAGCACCTGTGTCGTCCCTTCTCTTTTGGTCCCAAAGAAAGATAAGTCTTGGATATTATGTGTAGACTATCGATCCATCAATAAAATTACTAGCAAATATAGGTTTCCCATTCCCCGTTTGGATGACTTATTAGATATGTTATCCGGAGCCACCATATTTTCAAAGTTGGATCTTAAAAGTGGTTACCACCAAATAAGGATACGGGAAGGAGACGAATGGAAAACGGCCTTTAAATCTAATGATGGGCTCTATAAGTGGTTGGTGCTTGGAGAGGGGCTCACCAACGGACCGAGTACCTTCTCGCGATTGATGACCCATGTATTTAAACCATACATGGGTAAATTTGAAGTGGTATACTTCGATGATATATTGGTATTTATCCTCTCGCAGATGGACCATGAAACATATTTAAGGACAATCCTTACAACATTGCGCCAAGAAAATTTATTTATTAATCATAAAAAGTGCGCATTCGGTGTGAATTTCGTAGAGTTTCTAGGATACATAGTGAGTTCCGAAGGTATTCATGTTGACCATAAAAAGGTCCAAGTTATTAGAGAGTGGCTGGAACCAAAAAATATTCGGGAGGTTAGAAATTTTCAAGGATTGGCTACATTTTATCGACGGTTCATTCGCAATTTTAGTAGTATCATGGCACCAATCACTGAATGCATGAAGAAGGGTGATTTTATTTGGACTAAAGCGGCCACTAGTGCGTTTCAAACGATTAAGGAACGGATGTCTGAAGCCCCACTACTACGGTTGCTGGATTTTAGCAAGGTGTTTTAATTCTCATATGATGCATCTGGGATAGGAATCAGAGGAGTTTTAAGTCAGGAGGGACATCCGATCGGTTACTTTAGCGTAAAACTTGCGGGCCCGAAGTTAAATTATTCCAATTATGATCGCAAGTTTTATGTCATGATACGTTGTCTCCAACATTGGTGACACTATCTTATATCGAAAGAATTTGTAATCTTATCAGATCATGAGGCGCTAAAATTTGTAAACTCCCAAAATAAAATCATCCCTCGGCACGCCAAATGGGTCTCCTACCTTCAGGAGTACACATGCATTATCAAGCACCTTAAGGGTACGTTAAATCGTGTGGCGGACGCTATTAGCCGAGTCACCCTATTACTATCTACAATAGAAGTATCTGTCATAGGATTTGAAAGAATTAAGGATGAATATGTTCAATGCCCGGATTTTACGGATATATACTTAGCTGCTCAGGATAATTCCCCTTCTACTATCTCTGCATACTACATCTGTGACGGTTATTTTTTTAAGCATATGCAATTATGTATTCCCCGCTCTTCGTTACGCCATTTTATTAAATGAGAGTTACATAGTGGATGGTTAGGTGTACATTTCGGTTAGATAAAGCTATCACACTAGTAGAGGACAAATTCTTTTGGTCGGGCCTCAAACCAATGGTCAATAAAATTGTAGGGAGTTGTCGTGTATGTCAATTAGCGAAAGGTAACAAGACCAACGCTGGTCTTTACACACCACTTCCGATTCCGTATGTTCCATGGGAGGACGTTAGCATGGACTTCATATTGGGCCTACCCCTGTCATTTAGGCGACACGATTCCATTCTGGTCGTAGTGGATCGATTTTCCAAAATGGCCTACTTTATCGCTTGTCATAACACCAACGATGCATCACATGTTGCTAAGTTGTACTTCAAGGAGGTCGTGGCACATCGGGGCGTCCCCAAAACGATAGTGACTGATAGGGACGTTAAATTTACTATCTATTTTTGGAAAACACTTTGGAAGCTTTTGGGTACTAGACTAATGATTTCATTGGCCTATCATCCCCAAACTGATGGGCAAACAGAAGAGGTTAACCGAAGCTTGTGTGGTTTACTTCGTTGTTGAGTGGGTGATCATAAAGGTACGTGTGACCTTATTCTTCCTCATGCTCAATTAGATTATAATAATTCTATGAATAGGTCCACCGGTTTATCTCCAAATGAGACCGTGCATGGATATAAGGCGCCCGTACCTCTTGACTTGGTTCCATTACCACCATCTTTTAAATCCAGTCAATTTGCACAGGACTTCGCCTTGCACGTTCACACTCTCCATAAGCACATTAGCGAGACGTTAGCAAAACAATATGCTATTTATCAATCGAATGCTAACGTACATAGGCGAGCAGTCCCCTTGAATATTGGTGATTTGGTAATGGTTCATCTTATCCCTGAACGAATGCCTTCAGGCACCGTAAAGAAATTGGCTCATAGGAGAGCCGGTCCTTTTCGGGTTTTAAAGAAGCTAGGCGAAAATGCATATTTATTATAGTTACCCGCTGATTGGGGAATCGCCCCTTTTTTTAACATTTTGGATTTAACGCTTTATGTCGCTCCACCGCCTGAACTTTCTGTCTCTCCGTTTAAAATTTCTACTATACCTTCTCATTGGGTGGGGGGTGAGATTGTTTCTGGATCGCTCTCCCCTTCGACTTCTCCGGGATGTATGCTGTCTATAGATGATGAAACCTGTTTTTCTTCTTGGCCTAACGCATTTCCAAGGTTCCCCCGAACCACTTTCTTGTCTGATAGGATTTTGCAGGATGTCGTGTTTCCCACTCCCGACGGTGACATTCACAGGTTTTTGGTCAGGTGGCGTGGCCGTCCTACTTCGGACGACTCTTGGCTCTCTGCTTCGGAGGTGGATCTTCTAGATGGGGATCTCTTATGTCGTTACCTTCCCGCCCACTCATCGGTGATGAGTCCTTTTGAGCGCAGGATGATTGATGGTGACGACCACCACAACGGCCAACTTGGTGATGAAGATGACATCCATGGCGTACTTGGTGATCATGGGGTAGTGGAAGATGATGATGATCCACCGGCCAAAGACTTGCGGCGTCGTAGCGGTCACGGCTACAATCTTCTGTTTCATCCCTAGTTTGATTTGGGCTATGTTCACTAAGTTAGGATTATTTTACCCAACATGTATAGGCAGTGTCATAGTTGTGTCCTAGAGTCTAGGCCAAGTCCTTAGAATCAACACTGCAAGGACCAGCCATCAACACTGCTAGAGACTCAAGACTTAGACAGATTTCATACTAAGTAAAATGAGTTCCACGTTCGTCGAACGCAGTTCGACGAAAGTCTTGTTCCGCTCGACGATCTTAGAGTAAATTTTCTGAGCTAAGCTCGACGAACTGGATTCTCAGGTCGACGATCATTGGACTCTACCTTCAGCATTCTAAGTCCAGACTTTGTTCTCTAGTCTCAGGTCAACGAACTTAGTTCTCTTCTCGACGATTTCTGGGTTCTCTACAACTTGTTATTCCAGATGTTTCTCAAATTTTTCTAAGTCCAGAATCATCTCCAGTCGATGAATTCAGGATTGTCAGCTCGACGAACTTTGACCACTTTGATAAGAGTTAAAAAGTAGCATTTAGTGGTTCTATGGTCGTCGAAACAAATTCTCAGGTCGATAAAAACAATTCTTAGGTCAACAAATTCTGGATACTTCACTTCAACACTTTCATCCAGAAGCATCTGAAATTAGTCTAAGTCCGGAAATATTTTGCTGAACTTCAGTCGACGAAACCAGTCATCAGCTCCACGAACTCCATACATAGAAAAGGCAAAGTTTCTAGAGAATTTAGTTCTGCTATCTGCTCGATGATCTGGGATCTCAGCTTGACGAACAGAAGTCATCTGATCGACAAACTCAGCAACTCAGCTCGACAAACTGTGAACTCAGCTCGACGATTTCTGTTATTAGTTTGACAAATCCAGACTTAGTTATTTTCCATTCTTTTGTCCCCTTCTTACTGCCATAATTCCTGATTAATTAATGCTCAAATATTCTCTGGAATATAACCGTTAGATAGAGCATTAATTATGGTCTTCTCCAGGATTATTGCTTGCCATTTTTCTATGGGACAGTTGGGGAAATAAATCAATGTAGTTTATTCTCAAGGTCGTCAGCATTGATTGCAGAGGATTTCGAATTTCGAAAGAGAATTTTTGACAGGAAATATAAAAGAAGTTTTCTCTTCTTTGCTGTTATCGTAGACAAGAGATAGTCAGACAATATACACACAGTCAGTCTGAATCAAGGATTATATCTGCTCTCTCTTTCTGAATTCTGATATAGCAACTCAAGAAGCCCTAGACCTGAAGATCATCAGCTATCTAAAGAAGAAGAACACCAAATCAAAATCAAGAGTCTTCTATCTTCAACACTCCAGGATACTTCAAAGGAAAACTACAACTTTATCTGTCAAAGAAGTTCGTGAATAGCTGCTGATCAAGACTGAACTATTGAAGGCCTATCACCCTGCAGCAAGGCTCTATCTCTCTGAACCATTCTATTCCTCAGGGGGAGCCTTTGCCAAAATCAATATCCACAAGTCTTCTTAGTTGTATATTGAGAAAGAGAAGACCATATCATCTATCACCCCCCCAACTGTATAAAGGGTTATAACTCCCTTCAAAAGTTATTCGTGGTTGCAAGTCACCTGACCAAAAGACTTGAGGATTGGTTTTTGATAACCTGATCAAAAGCTCATTGTTGTCAGGCACCTGATCAAAAATCTGAGTGGATTCCTATCAGAGTGGTAGAAGAGTGGATGTACCCAAGTTTAGGGGAACCACTATAAATTCTTGTGTTGTCTAGATTGCCCTTTTCTTTTGTTTCTTGATGTGGCTGTGTTAGTTGTTAGGTTTGTTGTTTATGCTTTTAATTTTATTCCAGCACTAGATAAAATCAATTGAAAATTTTATAAAACCTGAATACTCTATTCACCCCCCTTCTAGAGTATTCCTGATCTAACATCTCACTTTCAATTGGTATCGGAGCTTGGATTCCTTGATGTACAAGCTAACCCTTGAACCAAAGATCCTGTGTTAGATCATATTTCATCTTTTATCTTTATTTTTATTTATATTATATACACAACAATGTCAAAGAACAAAGACTATGCAAGCACCAGGCCTCCAGTTTGCAACCTAAATAGGTTTGCCATCTGGAAGGCAAGAATCAAATTATTTATGAACTCTATTGATGAAGATATCTACAATTACATATTTACAGGTCCTCCTCAAGCCACTGCCTCTACATCTATATCGACTTCAAGCACAAATGCAGTTCCACCACCTGAGTGGACTGAGGCTCAGAAGAAGGCCAAGGTTGTTGATGTTAAAGCAATGAATATACTGGCACAAATAATGTCAGATGATATCTTTCAAAAGGTGGCTTAATGCACCTCAGCAAAAGCCATTTGGGACGCCCTAAATCAAATGGTGGCTGGATCAGCAGATGAAAGGAAGGATAGGAGATCCAATCTCATATCCTTATATGAGAACTTCAAGAAAGAAGAAGCTGACACAGTAGCTGATATGTACAATAGGTTAAGTTAAATCATCAATGAGCTAAAAACCTTGGACAAGGACATCACCCTCACTGAGTTGAATGATAAGATCCTTATGTGCTTCCCAAGCTCATAGGATTCAAGGATCTGTCCCATCAAGGAGGCCAGAAGCCTAAATGAGATCTCCACTGAATCTCTTTTAGGAAAGCTGAAGTCCTATGAATAGCTGATAAAATCCAGAGAGGTAGCTGAACAAAGAACACATCCTATAGCATGAAAAGAGCACAACATTGCATTCAAGGCTGCTGAGGAGACAAAGACTCCAACCATAAATGAAGAACTGATATCTCTATTTGCCAAGAGATTTTACAAGATCGCAAGGAAATACTTCAGGAGAAAGTCATCCAGGCAGGATGAACAGCCAAGGTGTGACAAAACACCAACTAAAGAAGTGATGTATTTTGGTTACAGGAAACCTGGACACTTCATCTCTGAGTGTCCAGAGAATCAGAAGAAGGAAAAGAGAAGAGAGAAAGATACCAAAAGACAGGACAACAACAGGCCTTCCTCTAGCAAACATAAGAAGAAGGAGAAAGGTTTTGTGGCTGAATCCTGGAGTGAGACTGAGGATGAATCAACATCTTCTAGCTCTAGTAAAGATGAAGAAGAGGAAAGGTCCAAACCGGTTTACCTCATGGCCATTGATGCCTCCAGGAGCCATTCAGAAGAAGAAGAATCAGACAATGAAGCAGTTTCAGATTCTGAGGCTGACAAGGTATTATCTTCCTTTGATTACAGTTCTAAAGCATTTAAATCTGAATTCAAAAATATGTGCATAGATTTAATTAACTCAGAAAAAGAAATCAAGACTCTTAGGGAAATATTAGGAAACCTAGAGAATGTTAACTCAGAAAATAATAGATTAAAGAATGAATTAATCTTAGCTAATGAACAAATCTTATTATTAAAAACTGAGTTATGTGAGGCTAAACAACTTGAGGAAACTCTCAATGGGAGAAGCCTCAAGCTGATGGACATCACAAGCACTGTA
Source organism: Platanthera guangdongensis (assembly GCA_039583875.1). Taxonomy (NCBI): domain Eukaryota; kingdom Viridiplantae; phylum Streptophyta; class Magnoliopsida; order Asparagales; family Orchidaceae; genus Platanthera; species Platanthera guangdongensis. Next base: position 121,923,981 of record CM077164.1, read on the forward strand.
AATTCCAGGCTTAATGGCAAGCTAGGCTTGGGTGCTTCATCAAGTTTGCCCCCCATCCCCAAGAAAAATATTTTGTCAACCCCTATTAAATTTGTCTCTGCAAAAGGGAAAGAAATAATAAACTATAAAGAAACCGGAGAAGAAATGCCAAAATCAATAGGTCAAAACAACAAAAATCAAAAAACATTAACTAAAAACAAGGTTCAGCAGAATTCGTCGAACTCAGATCGATGAAATGCTGCCAGTTTGTCAAACCCCACTCGACGAACGCTGAATGCAAACTATAGCTATAATTATTCGTCTAACTGCGATCGACGAACTCTGTATGGTTCGTCGAGCAGAGGTCGATGAATGTGGGGCACATAAAATGAATATGTTCATTCTTTGAGAAGAGATCGACGATCTCAACCCAATTCGTCGAACTCTGATCGACAAACTCACAGAAATTCGTCGAACCCAGAAAGACTTAACATGAATGTTATTTATAACAGCAACTCTAATAATTCTAGAAAAACATTTAATCATGTAGCTGATTGGATAATACCACCTAAGAGATATCACCCTCTAGGATATAAATCTCAACCAGAATTCTCTGTTATATCTAGTTTTTCATATCAACAATACAAAGGACACAAGGTAACCTGGGTCAAGAACAATTAATTTTTTTTCATTGCAGGTGAAGAGCTGTCCAGTAAATAATCAAACTTGGTACCTAGACAGTGGATGCTCCAAACATATGACTGGAAGCAAGGACATCTTAACCAACTCTAAGTCCAAGCTAGGACCAAAGGTTATCTTTGGTGATTCAAAGTGTGCCCAGTCTGAAGGTTTTGGAGAAGTGAATATTGGAGCAGTCATTTTCAAGAAAGTGATATATGTTAGAGGACTCAAGCATAACCTCATCTCCATAAGTCAGTTTTGTGATGAAGGTTATCAGGTACACTTTAACTCATCTTCTTGCACTATTGATAATAAAGAAAAGCAAACTGTTTTAATTGGAAATAGACAAGGTAACATATACTTAGTTGATTTTCTTCCTGCCAATTCTGATATCTGCTTACTTAATATAACTAGTAATCAGAATGATTTGTGGCACAAAAGGATAGGTCATGTAAACTTGAAAAACATTGCTAGGCTATCAAAAGACAATCTTATTAGAGGCTTACCTTCCTGCCCCTACAAGAAGCAAGGTCTCTGCAGGGCTTGTCAACTAGGCAAGCAAACTAAATCTAGTTTTAAATCTGTTAATAAAAGTGATTCACCTAGGATTTTGTATTTGCTACAGATGGATCTCTTTGGACCCATTGCTGTACAAAGCCTAGGAGGGAAACCCTACACCTTAGTGATTGTAGATGACTTCTCAAGATTCACTTGGGTGTCCTTTCTGAGATCTAAGTTAGATACCTTTAAGGTTCTTATAGATTTTCTCAGGACCATACAGATTGAGTTCTCTACTCATGTTGCATTGATTAGAAGTGATCATGGCACAGAGTTTGAGTCTCTTCTTATGCATGAGTTCTGTGAGAAGGAAGGTATCAGGCACTGCTTCTCAGCTCCTAGAACTCCCCAACAAAATGGGGTAGCTGAAAGGAAAAAATAGGACACTAATTGAAGCTGCAGGTACATTACTTGTAGATGCTTACATGCCACTAACTTTTGGGCAGAGGCTGTGAGCACAACAAATTATGTCCTGAACATGAGTTCAATTCATAAACTAAAGAATAGGACTCCATATGAATTACTTAAAGGGAAGAAACCTAAAATCAACTATTTTAAAGTATTTGGATGTATATGTTATATTCACAACAACAACAAAAGATATATTAGAAAGTTTGAGGCTAAGGCTGAAGAGGGAATCTTTCTAGGATATTCCCAAGTAAGCAAAGCCTATGGGGTCTTTAATAAATCTTCACTAAAAATTGAGGAATCTATTCATCTTAAATTTGATGAAGCTAACATGTCTTGCAAGGAGAAAGAGATTTCTACCAATAGCACTTTGCAGGTACCTCACTTATATGAGAATTTTGATGGACTAAACCTCACCCAAGAGGTTCCAACACATCCTTCTCCACAAGTCATTGAAGAAAGTGAAGATGAAGGCACTGAAGAAATTGATCTTCCCTCAATAGGAAACATAATTACACAAGAGGAATTAGCTCCAAATGCTGTTGCAGAACCAACTCCACCCACTGATCTTGTCACACTAAGGGATCACCCCAGATCTTCAATGATTGGAGACATATCAGAAGGTGTACAGACAAGGCATCAACTTAACCAAGATTTGATGCATGCCTGTTTTCTCTCTCGGGTTGAACCTCTATCCATTCATGATGTAGAGCAAGATCCCCACTGGATCATTGCAATGCAGGAGGAATTAAACCAATTTGAGAGATGTAGAGTTTGGGATTTTGTTCCAAGACCCCAAGACTACGCAGTAATTGGAACCAAATGGGTTTACAGAAATAAGCTGGATGCTCAAGGACTGATTGTGAGAAACAAGACTAGGCTTGTTGCTCAAGGATATAGGAAAGAGGAAGTAATAAATTATGATCAAACCTTTGCACCTGTGCCAAGGTTAGAGGCAATCAAAATATTCCTTGCCTATGCAGCCTTAAAGAAATTCAAGGTCTATCAAATAGATGTGAAGAGTGCTTTTCTGAATAGACTATTAAAAGAAGAGGTTTTTGTCAAACAACCTCTAGGTTTTGTCTCCGCAACTCACCCCTCTTATGTTTTTAAATTGCATAAAACTCTTTATGGTCTAAAGCAAGCTCCAAGAGCTTGGTATGAGACTTTAGCTAGCTTTTTGATAGAGCATAAGTTCATTAGAGGCATAGTAGTTAAGACACTTTTTACTAGACATCATAAGGACCGAACATTGTTAGTACAAATATATGTGGATGACATCATATTTGGGTCTACTGATTCCAAATTATGCAAGAGATTCTCTGACCTCATGCATTACAAATTTGAAATGAGTAACATGGGTGAGCTCTCCTACTTCCTTGGTCTCCAAGTGAAACAGCTCCCTGATGGCATCTTCATCTCCCAAGCTAAATATGCAAAAGAGCTTATCAAAAAGTTTGGGATGGCTGATGCCTCAGCAAAGAAAACACCTATGGCTACAAATGTTGTAATTGACTCTGTTCCACATGGGAAACCTATTGACTAGAAATTATATAGGGGCATTGTTGGGTCTCTACTATATCTTACAACAAGCAGACCTGATATTATGTTTGCCACATGCCTTTGTGCTAGGTTCCAAGTGAACCCAAAAGAATCTCACCTAGTTTTCTTAAAAAGGATTTTGAGATATATAAAGAGTTGTCCTAGTCTAGGTCTATGGTATCCCACTGAATTAGAATTTGAGTTAACTGGATACTTAGATGCTGATTTTGTTGGATGCAGGGTGGAAAGTAAAAGTACTTCAGGAACCTGCCAGTTCTTGGGTATGAGATTAGTGTCTTGGTTTTGTAAGAAACAGTCATCTGTGTCTACCTCAACTGCTGAGGCAGAATATATTGCAGCTGGCAGCTATTGTTCCCAGATGTTGTGGATTCAAAATCAATTACTAAACTATAGTCTCAACTTAAATAATTCAACTCTACTTTGTGATAACATAAGTGCTATTGTCATAGCACAAAATCCAGTACATCATAGTAGGACCAAGCATATAGACATTAGGCGTCATTTCATAAGAGAGTGTGTAGACAAAAACAAAAATAAACCTGTCTACATCTACACTGATTTACAAAGTGCTGATATATTCACCAAACCTCTGGATGAGAGAAATCACTTATTCTTTATAAATCAGCTTGGAGTGATTAATGAAGAAGATTTGGTTTAGTTTCTATTTACACTCGACGAATTTTCCAGAATTCATCAAACAGAGCTCGACGAACTAGGGAAAGTTTGGGAGATATTCGTCGAACGGAGGTCGACGAACTCTCTGTGAGTGAAGTTGTTTTAGACGAACAGAGATCGACGAATCCACTTCAGAAAACTTTCATCGAACGGAGCTCGCGAAATGTCTTCAAATCTTCAGACTGAGCTCGACGAATTGTTTAACTCTAAATTTTTTGGTCGAACCCAGATCGAAGAATGTTTTAACTTTCGTGGAACGGAGTTTGTCGATTCATATTCCTGAAAACCCTATATTTAGGTTTTCTTCAACCTCCGTCCCGCGCTTTCTGTACCCTTGCACTTGATCGCTGTTTCTCTCTCTTGCAGGTGATTTCATGGCGATTCCAGCGCGAACATTGGCTGCGATGAAGTTCGTGTCACAACCCGCATTTTCTCAACGATAAAATCGTATCAGAGCAAGAGAAAACACGTGTCGTGATGCCATGTCGTGCAGGGGATAACTGCACACGCTCAGGCAAAACTCCAGACCTTTGATTTTAAGGAAAATCATTGATTAATTATAAAAGAAAACCAGTTATGTTGAAAGGTTGTATCCCTCGGCACGGTGGATCAGCTAGTCCACAATAAAAGTATATTTATACGCAGCAGAAAATACTTTGGTTCAATTAAGTTGACACCCTAATGAGCATAAGTGTCCCCGAGGGACGACTCATGGTATGCACGACTCTAAAGTGAATATAATATATATGAAAGATAGTCTTTTTACGCTAAGGAAATATAGTGTCTTTGTTTTATAAATATGTTATGCATGAGGTACATATAATAATGCTTTTAGGGTTTAAAATATCTAACATGCAACCTAGCATAAAACCTTCCCAGAAGCAAGTAACAACCACAAATAGGCAAAAAATAGCAGTTTAAGTTCATACCAGCATCGCAAGAAGCCACCAGTGGGCGTCAACAACCTGACACGAACCCACTGGTGAGTATGTATGTCTATACAGAAAGGTAAAGAACAACCTCACAAAATCGGGGATCCGCTATCTCAGCTACCCAAGAGGCCACCAACCAGCCCCTCCAAAGAACTAGCCGCTGAACTAGCTACAACCTGGACCTGAGGCATTCAAGAAAAGAACACCTTAGCAAGAAAATAATCAAAAGGTAAATAGAGCATTAGATTAATGAGCAAATAAAAAGAAGGGTTTACCAACCCGGCACCAAACTGCTATAAGAAAAAGAGAGGGCATGACAGTAAGAAAAGAGTACTATCTAAAGCACATCAAAGCACACCAAGTGCGAGCAATAAAAGCAACATGCCATACAAAGAGTCTGCAACAGCAACAATACATATACATATATGCCAAAAGAAAGAGAAAACATAAACAGGAAAGGGACTAACAGTCCTAACACGTGGGTAAGTGGCAGTGGTCAAAACATGGATCTGAATACGTAACCAAAACCAGATCCAAAAGCGCTAAGGGGTCAATAGTGGTAGCTTTAGGGTCCCACACACGCCATCCCAAAACCGGGGCAAAAGGCGGTGTCCACAGCTCTCCACATCAAAATCCACCCCTCCAGAGGCCACCAAAACTCCACCACCTGCCACAACCCAAGAGTCGGCAAGCAAAAATTAGCCGAACACCCAATACCACCCCCTAGAGAAAGGGAAAAGTCACACTAACAATCCTAAGGAAATACACGAACCCAAGACAGAAATGTCGAGCCCACTCGACGTGGCGTTGAGTAAGCTCCGCTTACTTGACGGCGAAATACTTAGCCGCAAATCCTACGCTGGGTGACGACGTTGAGTGAACTCGGCTCACTCGATGCCGTCGGCGCTTTCCACTTAGGGTAAACGTAAGTTTTAGTTAAAACCGCAGCCTAAACTCTCTCAACGCACAAGAACAGAGACTCGGAAATTTAATCCCAACCCTCCCTTCCATCCGAACTACTCGTGAAACGCCCCGAAACTCAAAGGAGCGACGGGGGACGTTTTGGGCCAGTTTTGGGTTCTGGCTGCAGGCACACGGCCTGGGACATGGGCGTGTCCCAGGGCGTGTCAAGCTTGTGTCGACAGTCAGCCGGGAAGTCGACATTTTGAGCTGGACATTGTGTTGAGACTGGGCACACGGCCTGCGACACGGGTGTGTCGCAGGGCGTGTCGACCCGTGTCGACACTTAGCCCGTGAAGTCGACACTCTGCGTTCGACAAAGTGTCGAGACATGGCACACGGCCTGCGACACGGGCGTGTCGCAGGGCGTGTCAACCCGTGTCGACACTCGTCCCAGGAAGTCGACATTTTACTCGACGATGTGTCGAGATAAGGCACATGGCCTAGGACACGGGCGTGTCCAAGACCGTGTCCTCAGGTCGACGATCTTCGCTCGACGAAGTGTCGAGTGTCGAGACCGTGTACACGGCCTAGAGCCCAGGCATGTTGAGGTGACACCGGCAAGGACACGGGCGTGTCCTAGAACCCGTGCAGTGCTCGGGTTGTTTTCGGGGAAAAATGATGGGGGTACACGGCCGGCCACACGGCCGTGTCAGGTGGAACATGGGCATGTCAGGCCGAATACGGGCGTGTTCGATACCCGTATGTTGTTCCAGGCGAGCCGACTTTGACGGCGAATGAGGCACACGGCCCTGGACATGGGCGTGTGCCAGGCCGTGTGCGGTCCAGATTGGGCATTTCAGTCCCGAATCAAAGCCGTTCATTTCTTTAATTGATGATCCAATGGCTGGGGGTTGTTCCTGAAGGGATATACCCGTGATTGGACTTAGAAACCCTCACTTTTCATGAGTGGATATCTTTCTAAAAGCTTAGAGAGAGAGGAGAGCCAAGGAAGGAAGAAGGAGCTAGATCCAGCCATTGGAGGAGTTTCGAAGCTCCAAATCGCGAGCCTACTCCGGATCCACGGAGGCAAAGCTAGTGCGGTGCTTTTCATCCGCTTATTTTTCCATGGCGCCAAAGAAGAACGTAAGGGTAACGATTCTCTTCTTGAGCATGAGTAGCTCTCCTTCTTTGCATAGGAAGCCCGCTCTCGTGAGTTTGCAAAGAGTTGGAGGCGTTCCTTCAGGTAGATATGTGAAGTCCCCGTTGTTTAGATTCCGTAAGCGAGAACGGACATAGGCATGATGTGTGAAGCCTACTCGGACATGTTGGTCTGGATCGGTGATGTTGCATTGCATAATTCCGGAGAAGACTCCGTGCTATTGGTTGTTTTTCGGGTTTTCTACACGGTAGATTGCAGCAGGGAGCCTTGGGGATTAACCCAAAGGTGCACCCGGAAAACTGGGCGGATGCGTGATCCTGCCAACTTGGTGTCCTGAGAGCCAACTTGAACATAACCGGGTTATGTGAATTGTGATGGAAATGGGACTCGGTGGAAGTTTGACCCGCGGAAATGGCTTTAATTGTCGTTGCGATGTGAGCACGGGTTAGATGGAACCGTACCCGTTCTATGTCGTTCGGTTAAAGAGACCTAAGGGTACGTGGCACTTGCCGTTGGCATAGAAGAAGGGTCTTCGGCGGTCTATGGTTTAAATTGTCGTGACCCAGGCCAAGAAGACAAAATGCTCATAGGTTTGGTCGTCAAAGTGGCGGTGGTGAGTCCGGAATGTCTATGGCTTTAATTGACGTGACATCGACCGGTTCACCGAGAATGTGCCCTAAGAGCACGGGGCGTGTGGCCGTGCGAGCCAACGTTTGTGATGAAATGATTATGGTTATATATTGCTCGCTTATGCTAATTAAATGCAGGGAAGGAGCATCGCCGCCCCGAGTTGGGTGCGGGATCGTTATAATTTGGTCAGCATTGCTGACCGTTGCTTAATTTTGCCACCGTGTGGTGGTTTGTTGCTTGCAGGTGCTGCTGGACCAAGCGTTCAATAGCGGGCTAAAGCCCAAGTGCGAAGCCGGCCCTCGAAGGCCTAATTGGAAGTGTTTACTGTTTTATTCATGTATGACCGGCCTGCGTGCCATAGTTTGTAAATCATGTAATATCAAGTGAAACATTTTGTAAGGACTTAAGGCTTGTGTTGGTATTTGTATAACATTCCTATTTTGTATTAGTGGACATTCATGCTTTAGTGCTGGGTTCTTATTTGCAACTTTTATAAACTGCTTCCGCTAGAATGCTCTGTGTAGGACGTTATGATTGGTTGGATGGTTTCCATAAGTAACCACCCGGTCTGTCTGTGGCATACGGCGTCGAGCCCCGGCCGGACCTACTGCTATATGCTATGCGACGGATAGGGGGTGTTACAATTTGGTATCAGTCTACTGGTTTTGGTCGGGCTTGAAATGAATTCGTGGACGAATTCTTTTTAAGGGGTGGTGAGCACTTTGTGTGCGTCATCGTTATAATAGTAAAAGAACCCATGAATGTCCACTTAGGAATGAAAATACACATGTTTGAGGAACCTGCGTGTTCCTAAAATTGTTGTTTGCAATTTAGTTGGTCGCTTAACTGTGTTTTGTACCACTATAGGTGACCAGAAGTGGTGTTGGGCCGTCAGAACGTCGAGTTTCTGAGGCTAGCAGTGCACCAGATGTTGCTCCTGCAACACCTCTATCGGCTGAGAACATACGATTGGTGGCTGAAGCGGTGTTGGCCGTGATAAATGCACAGCCTACAAGGCAAACGCAGCAGCCTGCCCCTGTGATGGAGCAGGAACCTCTTAAAGAGGCTGAGCCGAGGAGAGTGGAGCAAGTGGTTGTGGAACCGGTGGTGCCAAGGAGGGCAACTAAGAGGCAGCTTAAGCATGTAATGAGCTTTAAGCCTCCATTATTCTCGGGGTTGGGAACCCCATCTCAGGCTGAAGACTGGCCCTCCAATGTGAAGAGAGTCATGACAGCAACGGAGACGGAGGAGTGGCAAATGACCACCATTGCTACGTTCCTTTTGGATGGTGAAGCGAGATTATGGTGGGAAGGTTGGGAGCTGCATCATTTGAGAGGTAGACAACTTACAGACGTCCCGACGGAAGAGTTCTCGGGATTGTTCTTAGCAAGATACCTCCCTTCTACTAAGAGGATTTCGATGGAGAATGAATTTCTGAAGTTTGTTCAGGGTGAGAACAGCGTGGATGAATATCTCCATGAGTTCACTCGTTTGAGTCGATATGCTGGCTCCACCATCGTGGATGAGGAGCGCAAGACTAATCGCTTCTATGAAGGATTGAGAGATGAGTTGAGATTACTACTCTCGGGACCGATGACGCAGGGTTTCTTAACCTTGGTCAACACTGCCCGGTCCTTGGAAAAGGACATGAATAATGTACAAGCAAAGAAAAGCTTGGGTGGTAGGAAATCTGAATTCAATGTGGCGACTACTTCAAAGTCCGGCTATCGGAGGTCCTTCAAGAAGCATAGGACTTCGGGTCCAGCTCCTTCTGGTGCTTCTGGGGCGACTACGAGTCGGACCCCGGGTGCGTGCTTTACTTGTGGAAAGACGGGGCATTTTGCCCGTTACTGTTGGAGCGGACGTCCTAAGTCCGAGAGAAGGCCAGGAGCTACTTATGAAGAGAAGGGCAAGACGGTGGAGTCAACCGCATCCCATTATGCTCCGGCCCAACCAAGGGTCTATAATCTTGGCCAACAGGAGGCCATCAAATAGGCTGATGTGGTGACAGGTACGGTTTAATTTATAGCAAGTCAATTTCCTTAAATACTTGTTATGCACATATTACCTTACCCCTGCTTGTTTAGGATTTGTTTTGATTTGTGAAAATCCGGCACGAGCACTCTTCGATACAGCAGCTTCACACTGCTTCTTGTCCGAAGAATTTATATCACGCATCGGAGTCTCTTCTTCGACGGCAAAGTATAAGTTGGATGTGTTGTTGCCCAATGGGTGTTCGATGCAAGTGGATAGGATCTGCGATGTTAAGATTCGTATTGGGAATCAAGAGTTTGACCTGTAGTTGTCTTTACTTCCGTTGGTAGAGTTCGACGTTATATTTGGCATGGACTGGCTCTCGGAGCAGCACGCCTATATTGACTGCGGTCGCAAGGAAGTCAAGTTGGGAGCTAGTCGTGAGACGACTTTTACGGGCTTAAAGGGGTCGAGCAAGACGTTGATGTCTGCTCTTCAGGTGGTGAAGGCAGTTCGTGTCGGTGCAGAACTGTTCTTTACACTAGTGGAGGCTGCAAAGCTGAAGCCCGCATTGGATTGTATTTCAGTGGTATCGGAATACCCTGATGTGTTCCCCGCAGATCTTCCTGGAGCCCCGCCTCAACGGGAGATAGATTTTACGATTGAGCTAGTGCCAGGTGCAAAGCCTGTGTCACGATCTCCTTATCGTCTAGCGCCTAAGGAAATGGCGGAGCTGAAAGTTCAACTGCAAGAGTTGTTGGAGCAAGGGTATGTGCGCCCGAGTTCTTCACCTTGGAGCGCATCGGTCCTCTTTGTTAAGAAGAAGGACGGAAGCTTGAGGCTATGTATTGATTATCGGGAACTCAACAAGCTGACGGAGAAGAACAAGTACACGATCCCCCAGATTGATGATCTTTTTGATCAGTTAGTCGGGTCAACGGTGTACTCGAAGTTGGATCTCAAGGCTGGGTACTATCAGCTGCGAATAAGGGAGAGTGATATCCCGAAGACAGCGTTTAGTACGAGATACGGGCATTATGAGTTTACGGTCATGCCGTTTGGGCTAACTAATGTGCCGTCAGTGTTCATGGATTTGATGAACAGGACTTTCAGGGAGTACTTGGACCATTTCGTGATCGTCTTCATCGACGATATTTTGGTGTACTCGCAAAGTGAGGAAGATCGCTTCAAGCATCTTCATTTGGTTTTGGAGACTCTAAGGAGGAATCAACTGTATGCCAAGTTCTTGAAGTGCGAGTTTTGGTTATCCTCAGTGGCATTCCTCGGTCATATAGTGAGTGGAGAGGGTATTGCTGTGGATCCGGCGAAGATTGTTGCGATACGGGAGTGGCCTGAGCTTGCTACGGTAGCGGAAGTCCGGAGCTTTCTGGGGCATGTCGGCTATTATAGGCGCTTCGTAGAGAACTTCTCGCGGATAGCTTTACCTCTCACTACTCTGACGAGGAAGGAGCATAAGTTCGTTTGGACGCCGGAGTGTGCGCGAGCTTTTGAGGAGTTGAAGTGTCGGTTGACCACGGTGCCTGTGTTGAGTTCGCCATGTGGGACCGAAGGCTATGAGATTTATAGTGATGCTTCGGACAGCGATTTGGGTTACGTGCTACTGCAACACGGAAGTGTAATAGCTTATGGCTCGAGACAGCTAAAAGTGCATGAAAGGAACTATCCGGTCCATTACTTGGAGTTAGCAGCCGTGATTTTTGCCTTGAAGCTGTGGAGACACTATTTGTACGGTGTGAAGATTGGTATCTACACCGATCACAAGAGCCTGAAGTATCTTATTGATCAGAAGGATCTGAATATGCGGCAGCGTAGATGGATGGAGTTCCTGGGGGACTATACATTCAAGATCCACTACGTTCCTGGTAAAGGGAATGCGGTTGCGGACGCAATGAGTCACCGAGCCCCAGCTCAAGCCAATTGTCTATCGGTGCATGATGAGCGGTTGGTGCGGGAGTTGGAGGCGTTGGAGATTGTTTGTGTGGATAGGCAATCATGTGCTGAAGCAGTTCTGAATTGGACTGAAGTACAATATGACCTGGCTGATCGTATTCGGCAGGCTTTGGATATGGATGCTCATATGAAGCAGTTTATGGTGGAGGCTCTGGATTGGTCAAATTCCCAATTCGTCGTGGAGGACGGATTACTTTGGAAGGACGGTCGTCTGCGTCCCAAGTGTGGGTAATTTGCGGGTGGAGTTGTTGTACGAGGCACACCATACCAAGTACTCGATTCACCCGGGGAGCACGAATATGTACCGTGGTGTGAAGAAACTGTTTTGGTTGCCGGGTTTGAAGAAAGATGTGGCGCTCTACATAGCGAAGTGCCAAACTTGCGCCTTGGTGAAGGCGGAGTGCCAAAAGCCGGGAGGATTTCTTAAGTCCTTGCCTATTCCGGAGTGCAAATTCGACGACATCTCTATGGACTTTGTGCACGGTTTGCCAAGGTCGCAAAAGGGGAACAATGCTATTTGGGTGGTCGTGCATCGGTTAACGAAGGTGTCGCATTTCATTCCGCATAGGAAGGATGATCCGGTGGAGAAGTTGGCAAAGCTTTATGTGGATAACATAGTACGGCTACATGGTGTGCCCCGCAGCATCGTGAGTGACCGAGATGGGCGGTTCACGTCCAATGATTGGAGGCTTGTGCAGCAAATGTTGGGAACAAAGCTGAAATTCAGCACAGCCTTCCATCCGCAAACGGATGGGCAGACCGAGAGGGTCAATAGAACCATGGAAGACATGCTCCACATGTGTGTCTTGGATTTTGGAAAGCAGTGGGAAGACCACCTTTATTTGGTGGAGTTCACATACAACAACAGCTACCAAGCGAGTATTCAAATGGCGCCCTTCGAGGCCCTATATTGTAGAAAATGTCGCACGCCGTTGTCTTGGTTAGAAACGGGTGAGTCAAAGTTATATAAGCGATCGGAAGTGGAGGATGCTACTTCATTGGTGAGAACCATTCGGGAAAGGTTGCTTATCGCTCAGGACCGGCAAGCAAAGTACTATAATTCCAAGCACAGGAACGTGGAGTTCGATGTGGGCGATTATGTATACTTAATGATCAAGCCGTTCAAGGGTGTCTCGCGGGTGCGGCGATTGAAAAAGCTAAGCCCGAGGTACCTTGGGCCGTTTGAGGCTCTGGAGCGAGTTGGTGAAGCGGCCTATCGGTTGAAGTTTTCAGTGGAGCTTGGTGGATTACATGATGTATTCCATATTTCGGTGCTTCGAAAGGCGGTGCAAGAGCCTACGCAAGTGATCGCGGTTGATCAAGTGCCGGTGGATAGTGGGCTGACGACAAGGGTCAAGCCCGTGCGGATTGAGGACTCGGAGGTCAAGCGGCTACGCAATAAAGAGATCAGGATGGTCAAAGTCCGGTGGGACAATTGCGGTCGTGAGGAACTCTCTTGGGAGCGAGAGCAGACTATGCTTGACAAATATCCGGAGTTGTTCTGCTCAGGTACAAATTTTGGTTTTGTACATGTCCTTCCTTTATGTAATTTCGTGGACGAAATTTGTTTAAAAGGGGGACAGTTGTAACGCCCCAAAACTCAAAGGAGCGACAGGGGACGTTTTAGGCCAGTTTTGGGTTCTGGCTGCAGGCACACGGCCTGGGACACGGGCATGTCCCAAGGCGTGTCAAGCTTGTGTCGACACTCGGCCGGGAAGTCGACATTTTGAGCTCGACATTGTGTCGAGACTGGGCACACGGCCTGCGACACGGGCGTGTCGACTCGTGTCGACACTTAGCCCGCGAAGTCGACACTCTGCGTTCGACGAAGTGTCGAGACATGGCACACTGCCTGTGACACGGGCGTGTCGCAGGGCGTGTCAACCTGTGTCGACACTCGTCCCGGGAAGTCGACATTTTGCTCGACGATGTGTCAAGACAAGGCACACGGCCTAGGACACGGGCGTGTCCGAGGCCGTGTCATCAGGTCGACGATCTTCGCTCGACGAAGTGTCGAGTGTTGAGACCGTGTACACGGCCTGGAGCCCAGGTATGTTGAGGTGACACGGGAAAGGACACGGGCGTGTCCTAGAACCCGTGTAGTGCTCGGGTTGTTTTCGGGGAAAAATGATGGGGGTACACGGCCGGCCACACGGCCGTGTCAGGTGGAACACGGGAGTGTCAGGTCGAACACGGGCGTGTTCGATACCCGTGTGTTGTTCCAGGTGAGCCGATTTTGACGGCGAATGAGGCACACGGCCCTGGACACGGGCGTATGCCAGGCCGTGTGTGGTCCAGATTGGGCATTTCAGTCCTGAATCAAAGCCATTCATTTTTTTAATTGATGATCCAACGGCTGGGTGTTGTTCCTCAAGGGATATACCCGGGATTGGACTTAGAAACCCTCACTTTTCATGAGTGGATATCTTTCTAAAAGCTTAGAGAGAGAGGAGAGCCAAGGAAGGAAGAAGGAGCTAGATCCGGCCATTGGAGGAGTTTCGAATCTCCAAATCGCAAGCCGACACCGGATCCATGGAGGCAAAGCTAGTGCGGTGCTTTTCATCTGCTTATTTTTCCATGGCGCCAAAGAAGAACGCAAGGGTAATGATTCTCTTCTTGAGCATGAGTAGCTCTCCTTCTTTGCATAGGAAGCCCGCTCTCGCGCGTTTGCGGAGAGTTGGAGGCGTTCCTTCGGGTAGATATGTGAAGTCCCCGTTGTTTAGAGTCCGTAAGAGAGAACGGACAAAGGCATGATGTGTGAAGCCTACCCGGACATGTTGGTCTGGATCAGTGATGTTGCATTGCATAATGTCGGAGAAGACTCCGTGCTATTGGTTGTTTTCGGGTTTTCTACACGGTAGATTGCAGCAGGGAGCCTTGGGGATTAACCCAAAGGTGCACCCAAAAAACTGGGCGGACGCGTGATCATGCCAACTTGGTGGCCTGAGAGCCAACTTGAACATAACCGGGTTATGTGAATTGTGATGGAAATGGGACTCGGTGGAAGTTTGACCCGTACAAATGGCTTAAATTGTCGTTGCGATGTGAGCACGGGTTAGATGGAACTGTACCCGTTCTATGTAGTTCGGTTAAAGAGACCTAAGGGTACGTGGCACTTGCCGTTGGCATAGATTAGGGTTTTCGGCGGTCTATGGCTTAAATTGTCGTGACCCAGGCAAAGAAGACAAAATGCTCATAGGTTTGGCCGTCAAAGTGGCGGTGGTGAGTCCGGAATGTCTATGGCTTTAATTGACGTGACATCGACCGGTTCACCGAGAATGTGCCCTGAGAGCACGGGGCGTGTGGCCGTGCGAGCCAATGTCTGTGATGAAATGATTATGGTTATATATTGCTCGCTTATGCTAATGAAATGCAGGGAAGGAGCATCGCCGCCCCGAGTTGGGGGCGGGATCGTTATAATTTGGTCAGCATTGCTGACCGTTGCCTTGTTTTGCCACCGCGTGGTGGTTTGTTGCTTGCAGGTGCTGCTGGACCAAGCGGTCAATAGCGAGCTAAAGCCCAAGTGCGAAGCCGGCACTCGAGGGCCTAATTGGAAGTGTTTACTGTTTTATTCATGTATGACCGGCCTGCGTGCCGTTGTTTGTAAATCATGTAATATCAAGTGAAACATTTTGTAAGGTCTTAAGGCTTGTGTTGGTATTTGTATAACATTCCTATTTTGTATTAGTCGACATTCATGCTTTAGTGCTGGGTTCTTATTTGCAACTTTTATAAACTGCTTCCGCTAGAATGCTCTGTGTAGGACGTTATGATTGGTTGGATGGTTTCTATAAGTAACCACCCGGTCTGTCTGTGGCATACAGCGTCGGGCCCCGGCCGGACCTACTGCTATATGCTATGCGACGGATAGGGGGCGTTACAACTCGGGACTACCGCAACTAAACCTAAACTACCACTACCGCAGCCTCACCATAACTCTAGCTACCCACTGTACACCAAACCTCAGACAAAAGAGAGAACATTAAATTAATTGTAAAAAGGCAAAGAAACAACCCATGACTGAAATGAAGGAAAAAAGGCATCCTATTGCTCTAACTTTCTAAGGAGGAAAAAGATAAAAAATACAGAAGTATTGCACAGGAAAATGAAAACAGAGCAAGAGTAAGAATAATTTGGCAAGGGCAAGGGAGCCACTTGCCTCTACCTCCAGGAAAAAAAACAACAACTAACACCATAGCTTGGTACCGGCGGCAAGATCGGCCACCTAAAAGACCAAAACTGAAACTTGAGGAAAAAGAAAAGAAATCAGATATTCTCAACACCTAGAATCAACCCTAAATCAATAAAAACTTACATGGAAAGGAAGATCTAGACGAGAGCAAGCCCAATCCGCTATCACACAAAAAAAATGGGCTCTAACCCTCCCGCAATCGCCGGCCAAAACAACCACCGCCTACTCTCAAAACCCTTCCGCTGGAAGCTCTCCAGACTCGGGAACGATGAAAATGAGGAGGAAAAATGGTTCACGGCAACAAAAGATGCTCTCAAGAAAAAAAGTACGGAACAGGCCCCAGACACGCCCATGACACGGCCCGACACGCCCGTGTCACGGGGCATGTACTTACACACTCGACGAACGTCGATCTCCACTCGACGAAAACACGGGACACGCCCCAGACACGACCGTGACACGGACCGACACGCCCGTGACACGGGGCGTGTACTCACACACCTACCCACTCGACGATCGTCGATCTCAGCTCGACGAAACAGGTGAAACGCCCTGTGACACGCCCGTGTCACAGGCCGTGTACCAACTCAAACACCACTCGACGATCGTGGAGCGCCGATCGTCGAACAGAGAGACACGCCCCGTGTCACGCCCGTGTCCGATACGACATGCCCGTGACACGGCCGTGTTCTCACTAAAACACCGCCTGACGACCATCGAGCGCAGCTCGACGAAGGGGGACATGCCCTGTCACACGCCCGTGTCACAGGCCGTGTTCCTACAAAAAAAACCCGTCGACCAAAAATTCGTTGACTAGAGAAAAGGGAGCTCTACCCGAGCACGACACGCCCTGGGTCACGGGCGTGACCTGGGCCGTGTCACCCAAACTTTCACAAAAATAATCTGCTAACTCCTTAGCAAAAAGACAAGGCACCAGCCTACTAGCTCGGCAACATCAGGCCACGCACAGCACAACAAACATTACAGCTAACCAAACAATTGTCAAAACGACGCGAAAGCAAACGATCCCGAATTTCGACCAAAACTCGCTCCGTAACTAAACAACCAAGCTACGAAAACAACGGTGAGGTCGAAAACAACATCCGACGATCGCACACTCGGGCTAACACCTCCTGAAGCCAAAATACAAGCATTTCCCTAAGAGGCCCAACCGAGTCACCAAAACAGACTCCGGCTAGCTGGGGAAACTTGCCAACAGGCTACAACCAGGCTACACCAGAAACCTAAAGAGCTAGGACTACGCTCTACAACGGCGAAAGGCCGGAAATGCGTCATCGTAACGCCAATCCAAGAGCAAACAAAACAAAGAAAAAACCGGGGGCGTTACAGCCACTCCCCCTAAAAGAAAGTTTCGTCTCGAAACTTTACTCACAACACTCCTATGAAGAAGGAGAGAGAAAGAGCCAGTAAAGGGCTATATATAAATAAATAAAACAGAACATACCAGGAACAAGATCAGGGAAACAGATGAGGGTGAGCCTCCCTCATAGCCGACTCCAATTTCCTAGTCGCGCTTTCTACATCCTGATTCTTCCATAAAAATTTAACCATAGGAATAGTCTTCTTCCGCAACGCACGAACCTGAGAATCCAGAATGCGGACAAGCACCTCCACATAAGAAAGATTCGGCTCCAACCGAGGCACAGAATCCAAAACCTACCTGCCATTCACCACACATTTCCGCAGCTGACTGACGTGGAAGACATCATGCACGCCAAGGAAATTTGCGGGCAAAGCCAGCCTATAAGCTGATATCACAATCCGCTCAACAATCGGAAACGGCCCCACGTACCTCGGGTCCAACTTCCGGTTCTTGCCAAACCGCTTGACTCCGATCAACGGGGAGACCTTTAAGAACACTAAGTCCCCCACCACAAATTCCAAGTCCGATCTACGCCGGTTGACGTTCTTCTCATATCTCTCCTAGGCTAACCGAAGCTTTTCCCGAATAAGCTTCACAGCGGTTTCCATCTCCTCGAGTGCTTCTGGACCCAACAAAGGTCTCTCGCCAACCTCAGTCCAAAACAAGGGAGTCCTGCAGCGCCTCCCATACAAAGCTTCCGTGGTCCAGAATATACGCAAATTCCATAAGCCGCAAGCGCTCATCCCACGCTCCTCCGTGGTCCAGAATATAGCATCGAATCATATCTTCCACAATCTGATTTACTCGCTCCGTCTGAACATTGGTCTGCGGATGATAAGCTGTGAAATATCTCAAATCTGTACCCAACCCCTCTTGAAGGCTCTTCCAAAAACGAGACGTAAACCTGGAGTCTCGATCTGATATTATAATCACGGGTACACCATACAATCTGATAAACTCATCCAAATACAGCTCGGCTATCTTCCTCATCGGATAATCGATCTTAAATGGTACGAAGTGAGCACACTTCGTCAATCTTTCTACGATCACCCAAACTGAAACATGCCCCTTAGGAGATCTCGGTAAGACTGTAATGAAATCCATCGAGATACTCTCCCACTTCCACATCGGAATCTCCAAGGGAGTCAGCTTGCCACAAGGCCTCCCATGGTCGGCTTTCACACGCCTGCAAGTGAAACACTCTGAAACAAATCTGGCTATGTCCTTCTTCACCCCGCACCACCAGGCAATCTGCTTTAAATCATGATACATCATGGTAGACCCTGGATGGTAGGAAACACTAGATCCGTGGGCTTCTCTGCACACCATATCCCGGATATCTCCAACTGTGGGGATGCAAAACCTGCCACGATACTTCAAGGTACCCGCATCATCTATAGAGAAATCTGGTAGTTCACCTTTTTCAGCTCGAAGATACAAATGCAGAAGATCGGGATCATCCTTCTGATCCAGTCTCGTAGGCGCAATCCACGAAGGTTCTGCCACTGTCAAGCTACTCTGCGAATCACAGCTTCCCAAAGAAATGTCCATCAAAAGAAAATCTTCCACTAGACGCTCGGCGGAGAGATTGAAAATCTTCCCTGACTTCCGACTCAGGGCATCAGCCACCACATTAGCCTTGCCCGGATGATACTGGATTTCAACATCATAGTCGGCCACATACTCAAACCATCGCCGCTGGCGCAGATTCAATTCTTTCTGGGTGAAGACATACTTTAAACTCTTATGATCCGTGAAAATCTTGAATTGCGCGCCATATAGCAAATGCCTCCACAATTTCAACGCATAGATCACAGCTGCAAACTCCAGGTCATGCGTAGGGTAATTCCGCTCGTGAGTCTTTAGCTGCCTCGACCCATACGCAATCACCTTCCCGCCCTGCATCAATACGCAGCCCAGTCCGACATGCGACACATCCACATATATATCATACTCACTATCTTCAGTAGGCAAGGACAAAATTGGAGCTGAACATAGCCTTCTTTTTAGTTCCTCAAAAGCCTCCTCACATTTGCCATACCGGATAAAGGCTACATTCTTCTGCGTCAACTTGGTCAACGACGCAGACAAGGTAGAGGAGCCCTCTAATAATCTTCTATAATATCCAGCCAAGCCCAAGAAGCTTCTGATCTCTTTGGGCGTAACAGGCCTCGCCCATTCCATAACAGCAGCGATCTTTTCTGGGTCCACCGATATTCCCTCCTTATTAACCACATGGCCGAGAAAAGAAACTTGAGGCAACCAAAATTCGCATTTGCTCAGCTTGGCGTAAAGCTTATGGTCTCTCAAAGTCTCCAAGACCAGCCGCAAATACCGATCATGCACCTCCGCATCTTTAGAATACACCAAAACATCGTCTATAAAGACAATCACAAACTTATCTAGAAAGTCCTTGAAAACTCTGTTCATCAGATCCACAAAAGCTGAGGGCGCATTAGTCAAACCAAATGACATAACCAAAAACTCGAAATGCCCATGACGAGAGCGGAACGCCATCCACGGAACATCTGACTCCCGAATCCTCAACTGGTGATAGCCCTAACGAAGATCTATCTTGGAAAACACGGCACTACCACGCAGTTGGTCAAACAAATCATCAATCCGAGGCAAAGGGTACCTGTTCTTAATAGTAACCTTGTTCAGCTCTCTATAGTCGATGCATAGCCTCATCGACCCATCTTTCTTTTTAACGAACAGCATTGGTGCACCCCAAGGCGAAGAACTAGGCCTTATGAAACCTTTTGTCAGCATCTCATCCAGCTGAATTCGCAACTCTTCCAGCTCTCGCGGGGCCATCCGGTATGGCGCCTTTGCAATAGGACGCGTGTCTGGCTCCAAATCTATAACAAACTCGACATCTCGATCGGGTGGAAGACTGGGAAGATCATCAGGAAACACATCCGAGAAGTCACATACCACAGGAATCTCTTCCAAATGCGACACTCTAACAACTGTCCTTACCAGAGAGACCACACAGGCAAAACAGCCAGAATCAAGCAACTTCCGAGCACGCACCGCAGAAATGACTGGAGACTCCTGGAGAGAATACCCATAAACGCTCCCGGGCTGACCGTTGTCTTTGACGAAGTCCAAGCGCTTACCCTTGCATTGGATCACAGCATGGTACCTTGACAATCAGTCCATGCCCAAAATAACATCGAAGTACTCCAGGTCAATCACCTTCAGATCTGCCTTGGCTGGAAAATCCCCCAACAAAATCGGACAATCAAGGACACCCAGGTCCGTAACCATAGAGTCACCGGAGGGGAACTTAATGCAAAAGGCACCACCAACACGATCTAGGCCCAAACTAAACCGCTCCACGAAGGCTCTAGCCACAAACGAGTGGGTAGCGCCTGAATCGAAGAGAACGCGCGCCCATCGTTTATTTACCTTAAATCGTCCTACAAATAGCGCACACAACTAAGGCAACAAACGCAAAAATGAAAACTACAACCAAAAAGGGAATATAACGAAATGACTGGGGAGGAGTCGAACCTGAAATAACCTGGGTCGAAGTCTGCGCTTCGTCTGCCGAAAGCACATTCAGCTTCCCCTTTCCTCTATCCATTTGCTGAGGCGGTGCAAAGCCTGGAGGGAACTGGCTGCAGAATAGGCTGGGACTGTGGGCACTTTGTCTTGAGATGACCCTTCTGGCCACATTAAAAACAAACCTTATCTTTTAACCAGCAACGTGCAGCCTCATGCCCCTTCCTTCCACATAAGGCACATACCAAGTCTCCTCTGGGAGAACCTTGAATCGCGTGCACCTGTTCCTTCTTCTGCACTCCCAACCTTTTGAAACACTTCTCAAATGGGTGGCCTGGCCGGCCACAAAAACTACAAACCTCTTTGTTCCTCTTTCTCGAGAAAGCATCAGGTTCCTGAGGGCTCTTCCCTCCAACGGTCTTCCGCTTATCCTTCCTCAACTGCTGGACTGTATTCTTGGCATTCTCAATGGCTTCAACTCTCAAGGCAGCTTCAACCACGCTGGCATAACTGACTTCTCCGTAGGCATTCGCTAGCTGTTGAATGTCGCTTCTTAGTCCACCCAGAAATCGCTTAACTTGGTCTGCTTCAACACTCACCAGACTAGGAGCAAATTGACTCAACTTACTAAACTCAATCTCATACTCACTAACCGTGAGTTTCCTCTGCTTCAAATGGAGAAAGTCATTCATCAGCCGGTCCCTCTCGACTGAAGGCAGAAACTTACTCAACAACATCACCTTAAATGACTCCCAAGAGCATCCTGCCACCAAGCTTTCTTTCTCCCTCAGCCACCAATTCTTTGCTAAGCCCTTGAGCTGGTAGGCAGCGAGCATCACTCTCTGATCATCCGTAATCCCTGAGTAAGAGAACATCTCCTCAATGGTAATCAGCCAGTCATCCAAAATCATTAAATCTGCTTGCCCATCATAAGTAGGGGATCTCAGCCGCTGAAATTGGGATATAAACGCCATCTCCGGGGGCACCACAACCAAAGGCACGGCAGGAGCAGAAGGGGCAGGAACAGCTACCCCCTCAGGGGGGCCGGAACTCTCGGAGTCTGTCCCACCACCACTGCTACAAGAGATTGAATCTGAGCCTGCATAGCCACCACCTGCCTCGATAAGGCCTCATTACTCTGCCGCAGGTTTTCTACCAACGCCTCGCTCTGCGCTCCTGACGTCTCACCCTCGCATTGGGGGGTCGATCTTGTTGCGGGACGTCTCGCCATCCTATAATTGCACAAGCTTTAGACAAAACCTAGCCCAACAGCTAGAACAAAACTACCCGGTACAGACAAACACACTTAAATATTAACTTCAACTGCAAAACTTGCTCTGGGAGTTGTTTTTAAAATGATGATGTTATGCTTAATCTAAGATTGTTCACCACCATCATACTAACTCATGTGCCTAAACCATGAATGCACGTATTTGTCTTCTTTTTGACTCAAAACCATGTGTGTACATATGTCATCATGCATATCTTTAGCTTGGCACGTTGTGCTTATGAAATGTTATGATATGCATGATGTGCTATGCATTCTAAAAAAGGCCTTAATGCATGCCATGGGCGGCGTACACATGAAAATGTTATGCATCCCATACTACATAACATTCCCATGCAACGAAAAAGAAAAAACGTGCTAGCCGCATTCATGTGGTGTGGTTATGCATCCTATACTACATAACCCTCACATGTTGCCTCCTATGGTGGATCCATATACAAACACGTATTATGCATCCCATACTACATAATATGCCTCGTATACTTCTTTATGCTCATGAGTGTAGTGTTTGTGCTTTAGCCAAGACGTGCTGATGACATATCGGTGTGTGTATGGTATGATGCTAACCACTAATGCAAACAAGGGAAAGGTTGCCCAACCATTTGTCAAGCAACCTCCCTCTGATACCAACTGTTACAACCCGCATTTTCTCAACGATAAAATCGTATCAGAGCAAGAGAAAACACGTGTCGTGATGCCACGTCATGCAGGGGATAACTCCACATGCTCAGGCAAAACTCCAGACCTTTGATTTTAAGGAAAATCGTTGATTAATTATAAAAGAAAACCAGTTATGTTGAAAGGTTGTATCCCTCGGCACAGTGGATCAGCTAGTCCACAATAAAAATATATTTATACGCAGCAGAAAATACTTTGGTTCAATTAAGTTGACACCCTAATGAGCATAAGTGTCCCCGAGGGACGACTCATGGTATGCACGACTCTAAAGTGAATATAATATATATGAAAGATAGTCTTTTTACGCTAAGGAAATATAGTGTCTTTGTTTTATAAATATGTTATGCATGAGGTACATATAATAATGCTTTTAGGGTTTAAACTATCTAACATGCAACCTAGCATAAAACCTTCCCAGAAGGAAGTAAACAACCACAAATAGGCAAAAAATAGCAGTTTAAGTTCATACCAGCACCGCAAGAAGCCACCAGTGGGCGTCAACAACCTGACACGAACCCACTGGTGAGTATGTATGTCTATACAGAAAGGTAAAGAACTACCTCACAAAATCGGGGATCCGCTATCTCAGCTACCCAAGAGGCCACCAACCAGCCCCTCTAAAGAACTAGCCGCTGAACTGGCTACAACCTGGACCTGAGGCATTCAAGAAAAGAACACCTCAGCAAGAAAATAATCAAAAGGTTAATAGAGCATTAGATTAATGTGCAAATAAAAAGAAGGGTTTACCAACCCGGCAATAAACTTCTATAAGCAAAAGAGAGGGCATGACAGTAAGAAAAGAGTATTGTCTAAAGCACAGCAAAACACACCAAGTGCGAGCAATAAAAGCAACATGCCCTACAAAGAGTCTGTAACAGCAACAAGACATATACATATATGCCAAAATAAAGAGAAAACATAAACAGGAAAGGGACTAACAGTCCTAACACGTAGATAAGTGGCAGTGGTCAAAATATGTATTTGAATACGTAACCAAAACCAGATCCAAAAAGGGCTAAGGGGTCAACAGTGGGAGCTTTAGGGTCCCACACACGCCATCCCAAAACCGGGGCAAAAGGCGGTGCCCACAGCTCTCCACATTAAAATCCACCCCTCCAGAGGCCACCAAAACTCCACCACCTGCCACAACCCAAGAGTCGGCAAGAAAACATTAGCCGAACACACAATACCACCCCCTAGAGAAAGGGAAAAGTCACACTAAAAATCCTAAGGAAACACACGAACCCAAGACAGAAATGTCGAGCCCACTCGATGCGGCGTGGAGTAAGCTCCGCTTACTTGACGCTGAAATACTTTGCCGCAAATCCTACGGTGGGTGACGGCGTTGAGTGAACTCGGCTCACTCGACGCCATCGGCGCTTTCCACTTAGGGTAAACGTAAGTTTTAGTTAAAACTGCAGCCTAAACTCTCTCAACGCGCAAAAACAGAGAGTCGGAAATTTAATCCCAACCCTCCCTTCCATCCTAACTACTCGGGACTACCGCAACTAAACCTAAACTACCACTATCGCAGCCTCACCCTAACTCTAGCTACCCACTGTACACCAAACCTCAGAAAAAAGAGAGAACATTGAATTAATTGTAAAAATGCAAAGAAACAGCCCATGACTGAAATGAAGGAAAAAAAGGCATCCTATTGCTCTAACTTTCTAAGGAGGAAAAAGATAAAGAATACAGAAGTATTGCATAGGAAAATGAAAATAGAGCAAGAGTTAGAATAATTTGGCAAGGGCAAGGGAGCCACTTGCCTCTACCTCCAGGAAAAAAACAACAGCTAACACCACAGCTTGGCACCGGCGGCAAGATCGGCCACCTAAAAGACCAAAACTGAAACTTGAGGAAAAAGAAAAGAAATCAGATATTCTCAACTCCTAGAATCAACCCTAAATCAAGAAAAACTTACATGGAAGGGAAGATCTAGACGAGAGCAAGCCAAATCCGCTATCACACGAAAAAAACGGGCTCTAACCCTCCCGCAATCGCCGACCAAAACAACCACCGCCTCCTCTCAAAACCCTTCCGCTCAAAGCTCTCCAGACTCGGGAACGATGAAAATGAGGAGGAAAAACGGTTCACGGCAACAAAAGATGCTCTCAGGAAAAAAGTACGGAACACGCCCCAGACACGCCCGTGACACGGCCAGACAGGCCCGTGTCACGGGGCGTGTACTTACACACTCGATGAACGTCGATCTCCACTCGACGAAAACACGGGACACGCCCCAGACACGCCCGTGACACGGCCCGACACGCCCGTGTCACGGGGCGTATACTCACACACCAACCCACTAGACGATCGTCGATCTCAGCTCGACGGAATAGGTGACATGCCCTGTGACACGCCCGTGTCACAGGCCGTGCACCAACTCAAACACCACTCAACGATCGTGGAGCGCCGATCGTCGAACAGGGAGACACGCCCCGTGTCACGCCCGTGTCCGATACGACACGCCCGTGACACGGCCGTGTTCTCACTAAAACACTGCCTGACGACCATCGAGCATAGCTCGACATAGGGGGACACGCCCTGTGACACGCACGTGTTCCTACAAAAAAGACCCGTCGACCAAAAATTCGTCGACCAGAGAAAAGGGAGCTCTACCCGAGCAAGACACGCCCTGGGTCACGGGCGTGACCCATGCCATGTCACCCAAACTTTCACAAAAAAAATCTGCTAACTCCTTAGCAAAAAGACAAGGCACCAGCCTACTAGCTCGGCTACATCAGGCCACGCACAACACAACAAACATTATAGCTAACCAAATAATCGTCGAAACGACGCGAAAGCAAACGATCCCGGATTTCGACCAAAACTCGCACCGTAGCTAAACAACCAAGCTACGAAAACAACGGTGAGGTCGAAAACAAAATCCGACGATCGCACACTCGGGCTAACACCTCCCGAAGCCAAAACACAAGCATTTCCATAAGAGGCCCAACCGAGTCACCAAAACAGACTCCGGCTAGCTGGGGAAACTTGCCAACAGGCTACAACCAGGCTACACCAGAAACCTAAAGAGCTAGGACCACGCTCTACAACGGCGAAAGGCCAGAAATGCGTCATCGTAATGCCAATCCAAGAGCAAACAAAACAAAGAAAAAACCGGGGGCGTTACAGTTCGACACCGGATTTGATGTTGACTTTGATTCATTTCAGCATTCAGATCCGATATTTCTAACCATTCTGCAACTTTTGGAAGAGCAACAACTGAAGAATTTGATGACAACAAGGATAAAATTATCTGGAACTGAGATAAGAGAATGGGTCTATACATCATCGACAATAGACAAAAACACCATGACTGGATCTATTGCAGGTAATACTGTTTCTCTATCTCTCGCCATTTTGACTGAAATATTTAGATTGAACAATGGAGAAGATGAATTATAAATTGAGAATGAGGAGTATGATCAAATGCTGAGCATGATGGGTTATACTGGAGATAACCCTAATAAATTACTAAAGAAACACCTATCTGCAGAATATAAGTTTCTGGCAGATATTGTTGGGAAAGTCTTGCTAGGCAAGCACACTACACATGATTATATCACCAGACATCAGTTTATGATTATGTGTGCAATGGCTAATAAGAAGCAAGTGGCTTGGACTGAGATCCTCTTTGATCTAATAAAGAAAAAGTGTAAAAAAGGAAGTTTGTTTTGGGAGGATCCTAGGTATCTTTTTGTAAGAAAAAGCGACTGAATCACTGGTCTCCCCGACCATATTCATAAATGCAAGCAAATGTCTTACTTGTGCCTTGTTTGGCAAGTGGGAAAGGACAATAACAAAGCCTTCTAAGGCCTCCTACTCTGCCCCAAAGCTTTTGAGAGCGCAAGGGCTGTTACAGCCACTCCCCACCCTAATGAAGAGATCATTCCATCCTCACCATCTCTTCCAGTACTCCAAACTCAACTACCCTCTACACCCCACACAACAGTCCTCCCACCTCAACCTCAGACTCAACAACAACCCCAGCAACAATCACAACCCAAACCATCTGCTCATGATTCTCCAACCTTAGATATTTCCCACATCCCTTCATCCCCTATTCAGGACTATCATCAACCTTCACCATCTCTCACACCACCATCATCACCTCTTCCACCACACTTATCCTCCATACCATCCTTCAATCTACTGTCATCTCCTCTCAATACTCCTCCTCATCTAAATCAATCCATCCAGGATGACCACATTCAAGATGTCATCCCACCATCCTCACCAACATCTATAATCCCTCCAAATGTCTCCACTCAACCACCATCTGAAACACCAACTGCAACTCCAAAAATAGATTCCTCCACCATCTCATCTGTCATTGCTCTCCTCACACCCCTCCTCAAAGCTCTCATAGTAGAGGCCATTATACCTCTTGCTACTTCCATTTCCTCTTTATCTACCCAGATCTCTGCCCTTTCTGCTGCCCCCTCTTCATTTAGGGGCCTGGCTCCAGTTCTTACTGAAACTAGGCAGGGGGAGATGCTTGATGAAGAAGTTGCAGCAACTCAAGAAGCAACAGTTTCTGTTTCAGTTTCAGCAGCTCCAGCAGATGCAGAGGTAGCAACAACAGTAGATACAGAGTTTATAGATACAGATTTGATTGATTTCATTAATTTTATTGAGACTGACATGGATATAGAAGAGTCAGCTCCAGATGAGATTATTACTGTTGGTGATTTAATCATTAATCACACATTAGATTTAGAATATTTGTTGAAAATTTTTGATACTGCATTTTTGAGTTATCCTCCAGCATATTATACTTAGCCATCTTTGGCTATTGTTCCATATTCTTCCACTATCAGTCCTAAATTTTCCAAGCAACTAAGAGATAGTTTTATTATTCCAGAAGCCATAGTTATCAAATCCCCTCCAAAAATTATTTCTGCCCCCAGTTTTGTTATGGGTGACTCTCCAATGCCAGATCTGGATGCCTTGATCTTTGCTGACATTGAAGAAGAGAATAAGGCAACTACTGAAAGCACTGTCAGAGTTAGTTCTCCAGTTCCTGTTGAAGTTTCTTCTCAAGTTCAAGCTCCTATTGAAGTTTCTCCTCCAGCTCCATCTAAACCTGAGAAGCCTATCATTTCTGCTGAGGCCCTGAAAGCTTTAAATGATATTTATGATAATCCTCAAGGACCTGATGATAATGCTGAGGATGAGGATTCTGATGATGAACCTAAGAAGAAGAAAGTATCTAAGAAGAGGAAAGATCCACCTCCTCCTGCTCATAAATTAAACCCAACCAATGACACACCCTACTGTATCCTTCAGAAGATTACTCCATATAAAGGGATGCCAGCTTGGATGTGGTTATCTAAAAATAAATAGAAAGAAAGGAAAAGAAGTAGAAGATACTCCCCTCCTCCAACTCAGAAATACATAAGGGACCCTCCTCCTCCTCCAGCTGCTGGTGATTCAGGCACATCTTCTCAAAGGCCTACTCAATTTCAAGCTTATCAAAGACATCAGAGTAGACCCTCCTCCTCAGGAAGCAGCCATCAAAGACAGTATTCTTCTAGCAAGTAGCAACATCCTCGTCAACATCATCAATAACAGCTATCATTCCCTGCAGATCAGAAAGCAGAAAGTTCTCAAAGACCAAATTCTCCTCCTGTTTCTTTTGATGATCCTGAAACAGCTAATACAGCTAGAATGGCCAGGTTCTAAGAACTTGCAGGCCTTTATATCATTAACAAGGCCAAAGCTGAAGGAAAGGATCATTCTGAGTATTCCACAATGTCTAAGTACAGGAAAGAAGAGCTTAAGAGGTTTGATAAAGCAAATAAGTTTTTCAATGTTGATGACTACATGAAGTTGCACCCAGAAGCAGTTGTCCCCAGAGCCACATCTTTGAAGATTATAGGGTCTACTGACATGACCATGACTAAAGTGCAACCGTCTGATCCTAACAGAGAGATTGTCTTCACTAAGCCAGGAGACAACAAAAAAGAAGAAAATCCAAAGGAAAAGAAACAAAAGAAATGAGTTCTGGTCTATTTTATTTCTATTATGTTTTTTAAAACTGCTTTCTATTTTTGAACAAATCTCATCTGTATATATATATCTGTTGCATGTATTATTGATCTCTGCCAGATATATGCATTCTTGCTTTATTATTTTCAGTTCTAGTCTAAGTCTGGAATTATTGACCTCACCCAAATAGGGGAGATTGTTGGATCCCTAGTTTGATTTGGGCTAGGTTCACTAAGTTAGGATTATATGACCCAACATATTTAGCCAGGGTCATAGTTATGTCCTAGAGTCTAGGCCAAGTCCTTAGAATCAACACTTCAAGGACCAACCATCAACACTGCCAGAGACTCAAGACTTAGACAGATTTCATACTAAGTAAAATGAGTTCGACGTTCGTCGAATGGAGTTCGACGAAAGTCTTGTTCAGCTCGACCCTCTCATAGTAAATTCTCTGAGCTGAGCACGACGAACTGGATTCTCAGTTCGACGATCTTTGGACTCTACCTTCAGTATTCTAAGTCCATACTTTGTTCTCTAGACTCAGGTTGACGAACTTAGTTCTCTGCTCGATGATTTTTGGGTTTTGTACAACTTGTTATTACAGATGTTTCTCAATTTTGTCTAAGTCCTGAATCATCTCTGTTGAAATTTGTGAAGTGGAAGTGGTTGACGGGACAGGCCGGGCGGCCTGGGCGGACAGCGTTGGCGGACTAGGCAGACTGGGCGGACTGCTGTGTGCGGCCTGGTGGAAAGTCTAGTGGAAGCCGGCTGTTCTTCTGAGCGGGTTATATGCAAGTAGTCTGCGGACTGTGCGGCTGGTATCTGCGGATAGGGCATTGGCTGATTGGTTTAGCCAAGGAGCGGCCTGAGCGGATAGGGGCTTGCGGACTGATGCATTGCTCAGTGGCCGCGTTGCAACCTTGTGCATTGGCGGTTTAGCTCATGTCCGCGGGAAGCTTGCAGACTAGTGTGTCCGCGGTATGTGCTGTTGCGGACTGGGCTTAGAGCTTGGCTGAGGCCTTGTCGAGCTCTGGTGTTACAGCAGGTGCTTTGCTATGGAGGTCGTTGGCAGACTGGTGTGTGGAGTCCGGGAGATGGCTACTGTATTGGGCAGGTGTGCGAGTAGCTCGCGGACTGCTGGCGGTCTGTGTGCTTCAAGGTTTGGCGGACGGGAGTTTAAGTCCACCATGCTCGCAATGGCCTTTGGTGGTTTTGGACTTGGTCACACTCTGTGCCAAGACCATGGTGTCCGCCGTATCCGCCAACTCCATTGTTGACCGGGCGGACTTGCTATCTGTCTTTGTTCGTGGACTTGTGCGGACAGTCACACTCTGTGCCAAGACCATGGTGTCCGCTCTCTTGAGTCTTGCGACTGCCTCGGGTTTGTGCGGACAGTCATTGAAGGGGGTTGCTGTCCTGCAGTGGTTGGAGGCTTTGCGGGCTGATGCCTTGTCCGCATAGCTTGGGCGCACTGATGAGGGTTCGCCAATGTTGCCTTGCTCCTGGCGGTTTTCCTTGGTATCCGGCTAAGTCCTTACGGACTCGAAAGACGGTGTTTTTCTATCGCGCGGGCTGGGGCGGTGTCTTTATCTCTAGGGCGGTGACCACACTCCTCACCTCGTCTATAAATAGGACCCCCCTGGCACATCTACAGTAACTCGAGTGAACAGTAAGTTGGGTTCGTCGAGGTGCTGCGGTCTCAGTTTTTCTGTCCGCGCGGATTGATTCAGAGTTAACTGTGTGTTGTGTGGAGGTCACGCAGGTAGCTTCAAGGAGCCAGGAGTTTGGCTGTGACTTCGGTCAAGTACTCGGAAGTTGTGCGGTCTCTGCGGATTCAGCAGGAGGTCGCTCTGCGTCTTGTCAGCTCTGTTTCAACTTTGCCAGCTTCAATAACCTGTCCGCCGGTCTCAGGCGGGTAGGCAGTCTGTTCCTCAGTTCCTCAGCAGGAGGCGAATAATGTCGTGTCCGCGCGGCCTCGCGTCTTCGGCGGACTCCGTGGCTATTCAGCGGATTGCAGCTTAAGTTCGGGAGCTCTCAGCGTACTCGGCGACCTCGGCAACCTCGACGGTCTCGGCGGACTCCGGTGCTGTCCTCCTGGCTTAGTTTTTGGTGCTTTCTGTTTACAGCTGTTTATACTTGCGAAATCATGTCTTGCTATGTATACCTCGCCTTGTAAAGAAGTGAATGTATAAAGGATCTGCTTGTGATTCCATTGTTTATTGGGATTAGCCTTGTTCCTTGGTTTTCCGCTGGTTCAACGTGAGAACTGGGTAGTGCCGAAGATATTAATTTGGCGTTTGGGCTACCTTGCTGACCACGCTGAGAAAATTTGACATGGTATCAGAGGGAGGTTCAGTTGCATGAGCGGTAGTCAACCGGTGTTGTTACTTCAGGGCTTGAGTGGTGTTCAACCTGTGTTGTTGCTCGGAGCTTCTAAAAGGTTGCCAACATGTGTTGCAATGGAAGGGAGCTTTGCAAGGGGTATTGGCATTGAACTCTTAACGCCGACTAACTTCAAGAAGTGGAAGTCGTGCATGAAGAGTTATCTTCTTGGCGAGGAGCTGTGGGAAGTCGTAGGTGGTGACGACAGACAGGAAGTGACAGCTACATTTGATACTGCTGAGCAGGTTAGGCTCTGGAGGAAAACAAATGCTAAGGCGGAGTTTATCCTCAAGAGGGTCGTGTCTCCGGAACTGTTTGATCACATCGTTGGATGTGATTCAGCTGCTGATATTTGGACAACCATTGATGAGTTGTTCAATAGGAAGAATGTGGCGCGGCTTCAGTTTCTGGAGAATGAGTTGGCCAGGGCAACTCACGGAGACCTTTCCATCTCGAAGTACTTCTTAAAGATGAAGAGCTTGTGTGCTAAGCTGTCGGCACTGGATCCTGATGAGCCTATCTCTGAGGCGAAGATGAAACGGCACATTATTCGCACCTTGCGGAGGGAGTATGTGGCCTCTGTGACATCTGTTCAAGGGTGGGCTACTCAGCCGTCTTTGCTGGAGCTGGAGAATCTGCTTGCATCGCAGGAGAGCTTGGCAAGGCAGATGGCTGGAGTTAATCTTAATCAGGAAGGCAGCAAAGCTCTCTTCTCAGGCAAGAAGAAAGGATGGGAAGGGAAGAAGAAGAAGAAGGTGCGGGTCGCTAGTGAGAAGGAGGCTTCAACTTCATATCAGCCGGTGAGGAGCAATGCTCCTAAGTACTGGAATAAGAATTTGAACTGCTACCGGTGTCATCAGCGAGGGCACTTCAAGCGGGACTGCAAGGTCAAACTGCAGCCTGGGCATGCTGCGGGAAAGGAGGAAACTTGCTCGAAAAGTGAAGAAGCAGAATGTGGTGGAGCTTTTATGACGAGCACTTGTGTACGGTCCTTGCCTGCTAAGGACTTCAAGGGCGAGTGGATCGTGGACTCCGGGTGTGGTCATCACCTCACCGGAGACATGTCGAAGTTCACCTCCATGCAAGCATACTCAGGTAATGAAGCTATTATCACTGCTGATAATATTGTTTATGCAGTAGAGAAAGAGGGGTTCGTGTCTTTGGGTAGTGATCACGGGCCACTCACGTTAAGGAGTGTGTATCACGTTCCGGGCATGAAGAAGAACCTCTTCTCGGTGACCAATGCGGTGGACGCTGGGTATCACGTTCTGTTTGGGCCAATAGACGTGAGGTTCCTTTGCAACGTATTAGCGGTTAAGGCTGATGTTGCTCATGTAGGGAGGAGGGTTAGGAACTTGTTTGTTCTTGCCACCAATTCTAATGTTGATCGTATGAGGGCCAATGATAGCGCTGCTATCTAGCATGAGAGGCTGGGTCATGTAGGCATGGACAAGCTGAAGGCGATGGCTAGTAGAAGTTTGGTGAAGGGGTTGTCTATGTTGTCCTCCTTTGATGACGGGCATGTTTGCGCGGGATGTCAATATGGTAAGGCACATCGCCTTCCGTTTGATAAGTCACAAACAAGGAGCAAGCTACCATTGGAGTGCATTCATGGCGACTTGATGGGACCGACGGTTACTGCCAGCCCTGGTGGAAGCAGATACATGCTTGTCTTGATTGATGACTACTCAAGGTATACTTGGGTGTACTGATGGGCCCGCGAACAGACTCTTACTATGGTTGGTTCGGTGAGTCGATCGTCGCGGGCTTGCTCGGGTAGGTAAGTGCACCTATCGCAAGTAGTACTCGATATTCGGGGGAATACCGAGGTCGTATTGTTCTCGGGTCGTGTTGACTATTCTTACTCCTCCGGGAGGACTATTATTTTACTGAAAGTAAGGTGGATTTTTTTAAGTAAATAAAGATGAAAAAGCAAAGGAGCGAAAAAACGATTTAGAAAATATTCGATGAAGGGTTAACGCTCGGCATCGAATCGGATTAAGACTAAAACAATTTTTAATAATTATAGGACTTAGTTTTCAATTTAATAAAAGGCAACTTGGCCGTGGAGGTTCCACAAATATGAGCGCACTTATCTCTAGGAATATTGCTCACCTGAACGTTAAGACTATTCGACCGAACGTTAGTCCGACGAAGGATTCCTCTTAACGCCCGCTTTACGCTAAGAACCCCGCTATTGGGTGGGGAACCCAATCCGGTAGAATTACGCTTGTCCTCTCTCAAGGGTATGCACGCAACTCTATTTACTCAGGGGTGATCGGTCCATATGCACGGCCTCTCGGCTAGCTAGCATATGGACTACGGAAATAGGGCCCACACATCGATATGTGGTCCTACGCGTCGTAAACCCGGGGTAAACCTTAAGTCCTTAAATTAAAATGAAAATAAAGAGCTTCAAATATTAGAAATCATTTTAAATGTCCCAAAGCTCTTCAATGCCGAGGCTAATAGCGATTAGCCACACATCTGTATGGGGACGGCTTATAATTTAGTGAGGCGCAAGTTCGAAATTAAAAGCTAAACGATTATAAGAAGGGGATATAAGAAAAATAACAATCATTTAGAAGACTGAAAAGTTAGCTAAAATAAGAACTCACGCACACTCTAAATTATAAATTAAACAGAAACTAAGTTACACATAAAAGAAATTTGCATAATTGAAATTTGCGAGTCCCACTCAAACGAGTGGGGGCGGGAAATAAAAGCTGAAAATTGCAAGTCCTACTCGAACGAGTAGGACTGAAATGAAAGTGAGTCCTACTCAAATGAATAGGAGAAAATAAATGCGATTACAGTGCTTTCTCAAATATTTACAGGGAAATAAAATCCGTCCATTTGACTCAAGTGAGTAGGCAGAAAAATAAAGAAAGAAAATTACAAGTCCTACTCGAACGAGTAGGCGGGAAATAAAGTCCGTCCATTTAACTCAAGTGAGTAGGCGAAAAAATAAAGAAAGAAAATTACAAGTCCTACTCGAACGAGTAGGACTGAAAATGAAAACGATGCGCCATTTAACTCTTAACGAGTAGGCGGAAATAAATACACACAAACACACACACTCCATATGAATTTCAAGAAAGCATTAAAATTAACACCTACACTCACACACTCTACATAATTTGAACAAAGCATTAAAAGAAAGCATTAAAATTTAACACCTACACTCACACACTCTACATAATTTGAACAAAGCATCAAAACATTTATTCTCATAAACTCACACACACAAATTGAAAGCAAAATGAAAGTTACCTAAAAATTAAAACTTTTACTTTTTTATGCTTAGGTTTTGCCAAAAACAAATAAAAAGAAGAAATTACAATTTTAGAAGACAAAAGTTTTTCAAAACATATTAAAGACCAAAGTTTTTGGAAAATTAAAATTTCAACATTTTCATTCCTAGGATTTCATAAAAGTGCTAAAAAAGTTGAAATGAAAAGAGAAAGAACAAAAAGGGTTTTCATCCTAAAATAAAGCTAAGTAAAAAAAATCAAGAAAACTTTAGTAACTCTTTTACACATTCATAAGAGTGAAGATGTTGAAAACATTAAAAGAAGACATGAAGAAAAAGAGAAAAAGTTAATTCATCATTTCATAAATTTCTAACAAAACCTATCATGAGACAAATTAAAAGCATGTAAAGTAAATTAATTACACTCATACACACACACACACATTTCATAAATGAAGAACAAAGATGAAACCAAGGATAAAAAGGAGAAGGAAAGTGGGCACAAGTGTTCATTCCAAAGCCAAATAAGAAGAGAAAATCTAACATTTTTATTACTTAAAGGAAACTATTACAAGCTATTACAAGAGTTAAAGCTAAAGCAAAAGCAAACATGAAAGAAAGGGGGGAGAAATCTACTTACATGGCTCTAGAAATCACGGATGCAGCCCACAAAAAGACACTAAAATGGCCCAAAAATCTGAACCCTTGGACCTTACAGAAATGGGCAATTTATAGGCAAAAAATTCTAAGTACACGCCCTAGGTCACAGGCGTGTAGGGGGGGCGTGTCAGTACTATTCGTGAAGGCGGCCGGCGATTGGACAGGAAAGTTGACTTCGGGCTGAGTTCGCGGCAGTCACGCCCCAGGTCACGGGCGTCACTCTCAGCGTGTCGGGGAGGTAGAACCGGGCGCGGGTTGTGTCAAAAGTCTTTGGCAGCATCTTGTCGGGCCAGCTGGAAAGGTCATGCCCTCGGTCACGGGCGTGACTCTGGGCGTGTCAGTTGGTGTCGACACTCGACGAATGTCGAGCGAAAAGTGTCGAGTTGAAATCGTTCAGCTAAGATTGAGTCACGCCATAGGTCACGGGCGTGAGTCTGGGCGTGGCGGTTGGTGTCGACACTCGACGAATGTCGAGCGGAAAGTGTCGACTGGAGTGGACACGGGCTTGGGTCACGCCCCGTGTGGGGTGACACGGGCATGTCGCCAGACGTGTCAATCTTGTACTTCAGAAATCGTCCGATTTCACTGGAAATGCAATGTCACGGCCCTGTCACGGGCGTGACCAAATTGTCACGGGCGTGTACTGCCCAATTTTGGCAGATTTTGAACTTTTTCTGCAAAATTAAAGAAAACAAGTTAGTAGTAAATTTACAAGAAGAGGAGTATTTTATTGAACAAAAATAAGTAAAAACGGCGAAAATAAATAAAAATGACTAAATTCATGTGCACAAAAATACGTATATTTACAATTCATCAAATACCCCCATACTTAGGCTTTTGCTATTCCAGAGCAAACGTTTGAGGTGAATCTATAAGGAATAAAAAAAACTCTAAGTTTAGCTATCGCTTAATCAATTATAAGAGAGATCGAAATAAATATACGGGGTGTAAGAGTTAAGTCCTAAAATTATGTAGATGATTTAAATAGCGCAAAAGTTTTGGCCAAAAGACTTCTTGATGTAATCAAATAGAAGGCAACATTTGTAATGGTTAGATTAACAAAAATAGTTTGGAATTATAAGAACTCTAGCTTATACGAGTGCTACTGGAAATAATACAATTTACTAATTATGCTCTCAAAAAGATTTTTGAATTAATTCTAGAATCGTGTAATTGGCTAAGGGGGTAGTGGGTTTATGAAGAGGGTTTTGATTTTTGAGGCGAGGTAATTTTTTCTCGAACCTCCATTTTTTTTCTTTTGGATTATTAGGAAAACGAAATCTTATTTTCCTAATATAATTTTTGTTTTTCAACTTCATAAGAATAAAAATAACCCAATGTATATTTGTAGGAGTAATGAATTTTATCCTCTTACTCCATATATAATCTTTTAAAATTATTGGGTGCCTATGTTTACGGAACGAAATCTTATTCCCATTGACATAGAATCTTTTAAGGATAGAAATTTTTCATGCTAAGTAGGTCATGGAAAGTAAGGGGAGAAAGGAAAACTAGATTTTAATCCTAAAAATTTTTGAGAGCAACCTTAATAATTTGTACGTTCCAATTTTTTTTCAGAAAGCTAAAAGTAAGTATAATTGAATTCTATAGTCATTATTTTCTAACATAATATACGTGCTCCTATCAATGAAAAATTAGAAGTAGTGCCTAAAATGAGTTCGCTATTTTTAACAAAGCATAAAGAATTCTTTAAAACTTAACCCCGGGTATTTAAATTTTTCAGTCAATAATTAACAAACGGGTAGTGAACAAAGAATTAATCAAATTCACATATAAATAAACTCAAAACGGAATTTTTGGATAGCAGGAAAGTTAAGGATGAAATATTTGATTTATTTGTTTCAAAACATTTTTTTTTATTTTTATAGTTTTTATCATCATTTTTTTTGTTTTTTTCATTTATTATCTTTTTTTGTATTTTTGTTTTTCTCACTTTTTTTTGAATTTTTTTTTGACCTATTATCTTTTTTTTGTATTTTTTTTTAGAGAATTTTCATTATATGTACAAAAATATGGGAGAAAAAGAGAGGTTTTTACAAGAATGAGGAAGGGGGAGAGAGAAAAGAGTATGTACAAAAAATGAAAAGAAATATTTACAAAGTGAAACTAAATATTATTGTATTTTTTTGTTTTGTTATATATTTATTTTTTTTTAATTTGTTTTTGAGTTTTTGGAAAAAAGAAAGAAAGAGAAAAATTTTTTGGATTTTTCATTTAAATTTTTTTTTATTTTAAGATGTTTTTTTAATTTTTTTTTGTTTTTGTTTTGTTGTTATATGTATTTTGTTGTATTTTTGAAATGCAGAAAAAATTGAAGTGCAGAAAGTAAAGCACGAAAATACCCCCATACTTAAATCCAACATTGTCCCCAATGTTGTAACGTAAGTATGCGGAACAAAAATTAAAATGCGATATGTACAAAAGTAAAGAGAGGGGGGGTAGAAACGTACCTGAAACACGTTCGAGGAAGTTCAATCAGAAACCCTGCGTTTATTAGAAAAAAAAACAGTAAAGGTAATAAGGAAATAGCGAAAAAGATAAGCGAGGGGTGCCTCCCAGGAGCGCTTTGTTTATAGTCGTGTAGCTTGACTATTTTGGCGGAGTTATAGATCGAGGAGGGTTATGATTTCGTAATGCTCGATCACTGGGTCGCCCACGATGTATAACTTAAGCCGATGACCGTTTACTTTAAACGAACCTCTTTCCGGGTGGGAGACGAGTACGGTCCCATATGGAAAGACTTCTTCAACTAAGAAGGGACCGGACCATCTAGATTTTAGTTTACCCAGAAAAAGCTTAAGGCGTGAATTATAAAGAGGGACAAGATCGCTCGGAGAAAATATTTTTGGGGACTTTAAATTTCGATCGTGATATAACTTAGAACGCTCCTTATAGAATTTATTGCTCTCGTAAGCGTTCGCACGCCATTCATCGATCTCGTTTAGTTGCAGTTTTCTATTCTGAGCGGCTAAGTTGGAGTCAAGGTTTAAGAGTTTTAAAGCCCAAAAGCGCGATGCTCTAATTCTACGGGTAAATGGCACGCTTTGCCGTAGACTAACCGGAACGGCGTACAACAAATTGCGGTTTTGTATGCCGTCCGATACGCCCACAACGCATCGTCGAGTTTAACGGACCAATCTTTCCTATTTAGCGAAACGGTTTTTTCTAAAATTCGCTTAATCTCTCGATTTACTACCTCGACTTGGCCACTTGTTTGCGGGTGGTAGGGGGTGGCAAGCTTGTGCGTGACTCCGTATTTAGCTAACGTCTTAGCCATAAGAGCGTTACAGAAATGCGTTCCCCTATCACTAACAATTGCGTGAGGCTTGCCGAAGGGAGAAAATAATTTTTTAAGAAATGTAACGACGACTCGTACATCGTTGGTGGGGAGAGCTTGCGCTTCCGCCCACC
The DNA here is from genome assembly GCA_039583875.1 of Platanthera guangdongensis. Classification (NCBI taxonomy): domain Eukaryota; kingdom Viridiplantae; phylum Streptophyta; class Magnoliopsida; order Asparagales; family Orchidaceae; genus Platanthera; species Platanthera guangdongensis. The sequence goes on from CM077164.1 coordinate 121,962,190, forward strand.
TTGATACGTAGTCCACCGCCACTAAAATATACATATTTTTGAAAGATGGAGGTAGGGGGCCAACAAAATCTATGCCCCATAAATCGAAGACTTCGCACTCTAAAAACATATTTTGGGGCATCTCGTCGCGACGAGAGATGTTACCCGACCGCTGACAGTTATCGCATGCGCACACAAAATTATGCGCGTCTTTGAAGAGAGTGAGCCAAAAGTAGCCCGCCTCTAGCGCCTTCCGAGCGGTCCGGTTGGCTTGATAATGCCCACCTGCTGGACCCTCGTGGCAGCGCTTAAGAATTTACAAGCACTCCACACCCGCAACGCATCTTCGGACCGCTTGGTCCGCGCAGATACGAAAAAGAAATGGGTCCTCCCAAAAGAAATTTTTCAAGTCAGAAAATAATTTCTTCTTTTGATGACTTGAAAACTCTTTTGGAAGCACCGGCGCGGCTAAGTAATTTGCAAAATCTGCGAACCAAGGCGAAGATGACGAAGAACTAATGGCAAGGAGGCGTTCCTCGGGCAATCTGTCATTTATTTCAGATTCGACGAGCGCTTCCGCACCCGGATTTTCTAAACGGGAGAGGTGGTCTGCCGCTAGATTTTCCGCTCCCCGCTTATCTCGGATCTCCAAATAAAACTCTTGTAGGAGGAGAATCCATCGAATAAGGCGGGGCTTCACATCATTTTTAGCTAATAAATATTTAAGCGCAGAGTGATCGGTAAAAACGATAACTTTAGATAGCGTTATATACGAGCGAAACTTATCGAAAGCGAAAACGACGGCTAAGAGTTCCTTTTCCGTTGTCGTGTAATTTACTTGTGCGGAAGTGAGCGTCTTGCTAGCGTAATAAATAGGATGAAAATGTTTTTCTACGCGTTGGCGAAGAACGGCACCTAAGGCAATATCACTAGCGTCGCACATAATTTCGAACGGAAGGGCCCAATTAGGGGCCACTAATATTGGTGAAGTGATAAGTTTTTGTTTTATTAAATTAAAGGCGGACTCGCATTCGCTACTAAAGATGAAACGTGATTCCTTTTCCAAGAGGTGAGTTAGCGGCTTTGTTATTTTTGAAAAGTCTTGAATGAAGCGTCGATAAAAGCCCGCATGGCCTAAGAAACTCCTGATAGATTTTACGTTTGTTGGATGCGGAAGTTTTTCTATAATTTCTATCTTGGCCTTATCCACCTCTATCCCCTTAGACGAAATCATATGGCCGAGGACCAAACCTCCTCGAACCATAAAGTTGCATTTTTCCAAATTTAAAACAAGGCTTGTGTCCTCGCACCGTTGAAGGACACGATCTAAATTATGAAGGCAATCGGGAAAAGAGCGTCCGAAAACAGAGAAGTCATCCATAAAGACTTCCATAATGTCTTCTACTAGCTCGCCAAAGATCGCTAGCATACATCTTTGGAATGTAGCTGGCGCGTTGTAGAGTCCAAATGACATTCTTCGATATGCGAAGGTGCCAAACGGGCAAGTAAAAGTTGTTTTCTCTTGATCATCGGGGGAAATGGGGATTTGGAAAAACCCCGATAAACCATCAAGAAAACAATAATACGGATGACCGGATAAACGCTCTAAAATTTTGTCCAAAAATGGCAGAGGGAAATGGTCCTTGCGGGTGGCATCATTAAGTTTTCTATAATCGATGCACACTCGCCAACCCGTAACAGTACGAGTTGGGACGAGCTCGTTATGCTCATTCGCCACTACGGTAAGACCGCCCTTCTTGGGCACGACATGCACGGGACTAACCCATGCACTGTCCGAAATAGGGTAGATAATCCCCGCATCTAATAACTTAATAATTTCGGCTTTAACGACGTCTTTCATGTTTGGGTTAAGACGACGTTGCGGCTGAATCGTTTTGCGGCAATTATCGTTAAGAAAAATCTTATGGGTGCAAAAGGAGGGGCTAATCCCCTTTAAGTCAGAGATTTGCCACGCAATTGCGTGGCGATGTTTAAATAAAACTTCCAATAAATCGGAAGTCTCCGAATCACTCAAGTCCGAAGAAATGATAACGGGAAGCGTATCGCCTTTTCCCAAAAAAGCGTATTTGAGTGATGCGGGTAAGGGTTTGAGGTCTAGGATGGGCGGTTCTTCTAGGGAGGTTTTAATGCCTATGTCTTTCTTACCAATTGGTTCGAAAGGCAAGTCTAAAGAAGTATCCTCATCGCATTTAAAATTTTCAAGCGTATAAATATCGTCGTTTAAAAATACGGACTCGAAAACGGGAGAAGAACGATCTCCAAAAAAGGTATCTAAAGAGTAGCAGAAATCGTCGCTCGATGACAAATTGTCCATCGAGGGATTAATAGAGAAAGTAACCTGATCATCGCCTACTCGGAGGAGAAGGCTACCATTACTAACATCTATTAGTGCGCGAGAGGTGGCGAGAAAAGGGCGACCGAGTATTATTGGTACCTCGGCGTCCTCCTCGATATCTAAGATGACGAAGTCTACCGGGAAGGTAAACTTGTCGACTCGGACAAGGACGTCCTCCACTACCCCGATAGGGAACTTAACCGAGCGATCCGCTAATTGGATGCGCATATTCGTAGGACTAGGAGTACCCAAACCTAAACGTGAAAAGAGCGAGAACGACATCAGATTAATGCTAGCCCCTAAATCAGCTAAGGCGTACTTTACTAATATATCGCCAAAAAGGCACGTGATGGAAAACCGTCCCGGGTCGTTTTGTTTTGTGGGCAATTTATTAGTAAGGGCCGCCGAGCAGACAGCGTTGAGAGATACATGCAAAATATCCTCTAATTTGCGTTTATTAGAAAGTAGTTCTTTTAAAAATTTCGCATATTTGGGCATTTGTGAGATAGCCTCGCAAAAAGGAACATTAATCTGAATTTGTTTTAATAATAAAATAAATTTTTCATATTGCGCATCCTTACGCTCATTATCTAACTTATGCGGATATGGAAGGGCCTTGTTTAAAATAATTTTTTCTTTTATAATTGGAAAAGACGGCGTAAGCGAAGAAAGGGGAAGAGGGGTCGGAGGTGAAATATGTACCTGAGGGTCGGTCCGTTTTGGATCGACCACCTCCTTTCCGCTACGGAGGGTTATAGCGTTGGCGTTCTCCCGCGGATTGGGCTCCGTGTTTCCCGGCAGTGCCCCGAGCGCGCGCTCGGACATCATCCTCGCCAGCTGTCCAACCTGTTGTTCGAGTGTTTTTAGCGATCCGGTAATGTTCCAGATATTTGACTCGTTGGACGCAATATACTTTGAAAAATTTTCCTCCATCGGGGAGGGTTTCGGAAGAGGAGGAGGAGGAAGAAATCCGGGCGCATAAGAAATAGGGGGACGCTGAGCATTATTAGGGTTGCTCCATGAGAAGTTGGGGTGATTCCTCCAACCCGGATTATAGTTATTACTATAAGGGTTGTTATTGGGGTTGAAGGGAGGACGACCCGAATTTCCCATGAAGTCCACGAACTCTTCAGCTACGCAGACGTTAGGGGGAATAAAACAAGGCGGAGTGGAGGAGGCAGCAGACATCTCCGCCACCTGCTTTGTTAACCTTTCAACTTGAAGGGTCAAGAGAGCAGTGGCATCCACTTCAAAAAGACCAGCCGCCGGCTTTGGGCGTCCCCGCGGGACGTTCCATTGATAGGCATTCATAGCCATCTCTTCGAATAAAGCCTGGGCGGCCTCGAGGGTTTTGTTGTTAAGCGTACCCCCGGCAGCCACGTCAATCATTTGACGCGTCTGAAAATTCAGCCCATTATAAAAAATTTGAACTTGCAACCACGTTGGCAGCGCGTGGTGCGGGCAACGGCGGAGGAATTCCTTAAACCGTTCCCAAGTCTTGTATAGAGACTCAGGATCGTTTTGTACAAACGAAGAAATGTCCGCCTGCAACTTTGCAGTTTTTGCGGGCGAAAAGTACTTTGTTAGGAACCGTTCCGTCAACTCAGCCCACGTGGTGATACATCCTCGCGGGAGGGCATTCAACCACGCCTTGGCTTTGGACTTAAGGGAAAAAGGAAATAAACGCAAGCGAATGGCGTCATCAGTGACGCCATTAATCTTGAAGGTGTCGCATATCTCCAAGAAATTGGACAAGTGGACATTCGGGTCCTCATCCGGCAGTCCATCGAACTGCACGGCGTTTTGGACCATTTGAATGACACTTGACTTTATTTCAAAATTATTATTCGCCACCGCAGGGCGAACAATACTCGACCCAGAATCATCCAGGTTAGGCCTGGCGTAATAAGACATAGTACGCTCGGCCGCCGGGGGAAGGTTAGGCGCGGCCATAAGTACAACAGTGGGTTCTCCGATAGATTCCTCGGGATCTAAAGAAGGATTTCGGCGTTGAGATCGGATACACGCAAGAGAGCGTTTGATCTCAGGGTCGAAGTCAAAATCTTCAGACTCGGAGGGTTGTCCACGGGTCATACACCCAAACAAAAATAAAACAAAAATAAACCTCTTTTTTTGTTTTAAAATAAAGTTTTTAGTTTTTTTTTTATAGAAAATAAGTAAAAGTAATAGACTCCGGAATTCGAAATAGCAACTCGAAAAGACAGAATCCCCGGCAACGGCGCCAAAAACTTGATGGGCCCGCGAACAGACTCTTACTGTGGTTGGTTCGGTGAGTCGATCGCCGCGGGCTTGCTCGGGTAGGCAAGTGCACCTATCGCAAGTAGTACTCGATATTCGGGGGAATACCGAGGTCGTATTGTTCTCGGGGTCGTGTTGACTATTCTTACTCCTCCGGGAGGACTATTATTTTACTAAAAGTAAGGTGGATTTTTTTAATTAAATAAAGACAGAAAAGCAAAGGAGCGAAAAAACGATTTAGAAAATATTCGATGAAGGGTTAACGCTCGGCATCGAATCAGATTAAGACTAAAACAATTTTTAATAATTATAGGACTTAGTTTTCAATTTAATAAAAGGCAACTTGGCCGTGGAGGTTCCACAAATGTGAGCGCACTTATCTCTAGGAATATTGCTCACCTGAACGTTAAGACTATTCGACCGAACGTTAGTCCGACGAAGGATTCCACTTAACGCCCGCTTTACGCTAAGAACCCCGCTATTGGGTGGGGAACCCAATCCGGTAGAATTACGCTTGTCCTCTCTCGAGGGTATGCACGCAACTCTATTTACCCAGGGGTGATCGGTCCATATGCACGGCCTCTCGGCTAGCTAGCATATGGACTACGGAAATAGGGCCCACACATCGATATGTGGTCCTACGCGTCGTAAACCCGGGGTAAACCTTAAGTCCTTAAATTAAAATGAAAATAAAGAGCTTCAATTATTAGAAATCATTTTAAATGTCCCAAAGCTCTTCGATGCCGAGGCTAATAGCGATTAGCCACACATCGGTATGGGGACGGCTTATAATTTAGTGAGGCGTAAGTTCGAAATTAAACGCTAAACGATTATAAGAAGGGGACATAAGAAAAATAACAATCATTTAGAAGACTGAAAAGTTAGCTAAAACAAGAACTCACGCACACTCCAAATTATAAATTAAACAGAAACTAAGTTACACATAAAAGAAATTTGCATAATTGAAATTTGCGAGTCCCACTCAAACGAGTGGGGGCGGGAAATAAAAGCTGAAAATTACAAGTCCTACTCGAACGAGTAGGACTGAAATGAAAGCGAGTCCTACTCAAATGAATAGGAGAAAATAAATGCGATTACAGTGCTTTCTCAAATATTTACAGGGAAATAAAATCCGTCCATTTGACTCAAGTGAGTAGGCGGAAAAATAAAGAAAGAAAATTACAAGTCCTACTCGAACGAGTAGGCGGGAAATAAAGTCCGTCCATTTAACTCAAGTGAGTAGGCGGAAAAATAAAAAGAAAATTACAAGTCCTACTCGAACGAGTAGGACTGAAAATGAAAATGATGCGCCATTTAACTCTTAACGAGTAGGCGGAAATAAATACACACAAACACACACACTCCATATGAATTTCAAGAAAACATTAAAATTAACACCTACACTCACACACTCTACATAATTTGAACAAAGCATTAAAAGAAAGCATTAAAATTTAACACCTACACTCACACACTCTACATAATTTGAACAAAGCATCAAAACATTTATTCTCATAAACTCACACACACAAATTGAAAGCAAAATGAAAGTTACCTAAAAATTAAAACTTTTACTTTTTGATGCTTAGGTTTTGCCAAAAACAAATAAAAAGAAGAAATTACAATTTTAGAAGACAAAAGTTTTTCAAAACATATTAAAGACCAAAGTTTTTGGAAAATTAAAATTTTAACATTTTCATTCCTAGGATTTCATAAAAGTGCTAAAAAAGTTGAAATGAAAAGAGAAAGAACAAAAAGGGTTTTCATCCTAAAATAAAGCTAAGTAAAAAAAATCAAGAAAACTTTAGTAACTCTTTTACACATTCATAAGAGTGAAGATGTTGAAAACATTAAAAGAAGACATGAAGAAAAAGAGACAAAAATAATTCATCATTTCATAAATTTCTAACAAAACCTATCATGATACAAATTAAAAGCATGTAAAGTAAATTAATTACACTCATACACACACACACACATTTCATAAATGAAGAACAAAGATGAAACCAAGGATAAAAAGGAGAAGGAATGTGGGCACAAGTGTTCATTTCAAAGCCAAATAAGAAGAGAAAATCTAACATTTTTATTACTTAAAGGAAACTATTACAAGCTATTACAAGAGCTAAAGCTAAAGCAAAAATAAACATGAAAGAAAGGGGGGGGGAGAAATCTCCTTACATGGCTCTAGAAATCACGGATGCAGCCCACAAAAAGACACTAAAATGGCGCAAAAATCTGAACCCTTGGACCTTATAGAAATGGGCAATTTATAGGCAAAAAATTCTAAGTACACGCCCTAGGTCACGGGCGTGTAGGGGGGGCATGTCAGTACTATTCGTGAAGGCGGCCGGCGATTGGACAGGAAAGTTGACTTCGGGCTGAGTTCGCGGCAGTCACGCCCCAGGTCACGGGCGTGACTCTGGGCGTGTCGGGGAGGTAGAACCGGGCGCGGGTTGGGTCAAAAGTCTTTGGCAGCATCTTGTCGGGCCAGCTGGAAAGGTCACGCCCCCGGTCACGGGCGTGACTCTGGGCGTGTCAGTTGGTGTCGACACTCGACGAATGTCGAGCGGAAAGTGTCGAGTTGAAATCGTTGAGCTGAGATTGAGTCACGACCTAGGTCACGGGCGTGACTCTGGGCGTGACGGTTGGTGTCAACACTCGACGAATTTCGAGCGGAAAGTGTCGAGTGGAGTGGACACGGGCTTGGGTCACGCCCCGTGTCGGGTGACACGGGCGTTTCGCCAGGCGTGTCAAGCTTGTAATTCAGAAATCGTCCGATTTCACTGGAAATGCAATGTCACGGCCCTGTCACGGGCGTGACCAAATTGTCACGGGCGTGTACTGCCCAATTTTGGCAGATTTTGAACTTTTTCTGCAAAATTAAAAAAAACAAGTTAGTAGTAAATTTACAAGAAGAGGAGTATTTTATTGAACAAAAATAAGTAAAAACGACGAAAATAAATGAAAATGACTAAATTAATGTGCACAAAAATACGTATATTTACAATTCATCATGTACTTCTTAAAGGAGAAGTCAGAAGCCTTCCTTTTGTTTGTCGAGTTTAGGGAGTTGGTAGAAGGCCGGCTTGGTTTGCGAATTAAGAAGCTTAGAACTGATAACAGGGGTGAGTTTGTTTCCTCCGAGTTTTCTATCTTCTGCAGGAAGCACGGGATCCAACGGGAGCTTACTTGTGCTCACACTCCACAACAAAATGGGGTAGCGGAGCGGAAGATCCGTCATCTGACGGAGACCTACAAATGCTTGCTTCATGCGAAAGATATCCTAAGGTACTTTTGGGCGTGGGGATGTCTTGTGCTTCTTATGTCATCAACAGGATGTCACTCAGCCCTTTGAACATGAAGACTCCTATTGATCTGTTGCAGAAGGAGAAGCCGAGTGTGGGACAACTTCGGGTGTTCGGTTCAACTTGCTACGTGCATGTCCCGGATGCTTCACGGACTAAGCTGGATGTGAAGGCAAGGAAGCTTGTCTTTGTTGGCTACGATGAGCGGAAGAAGGGATGGAAATGCATGGATCCTTCGACGAAGAAGTTAGTGGTGTCAAGAGACGTTGTATTTGACGAGCTGACGTCGTATGGAGGTGGCTCGGTTGAGCTAACCGGATGTAGCAAGGTTGATGAAGCACCGTTAGTGGCTGCTGAAGGCTTGGAAGAGGAGCTTGTTGTTTCACCAGCAGCTCCTGTTGCTTCTAACTCCGAGGCTGAGCCTTCTGGCTCAGGAAGCAGGGGGAGCACTGCTCAATGCTTGCCCCAGGTAGGAGTTGAGCCAGAAGAAGCAACGGAAGCAGTGATCAAGGAGCCGACCCATCAGAGATCGAAGAGGGTTGTTAAGACACCGGCTCGGTACTGTGATGGGAATGCAGTGAGCTTTGTCTCCTACTTCTTTGCAGGTCCTCTGGATGAGCGAGAGCCTGCAACCTTCAACGAGTCCACTGGAGTGAAGGAGTGGGAAGATTTCATGAAAGAAGAGATTGATGCTCTGAAGAAGAATGAAACCTGGGACCTTGTGCCCAAGGTTGATGGCATTACTCCGGTTACTTGCAAGTGGGTGTATAAGTTGAAGAAGAAGGCTGATGGGAGCATTGATAGGTTCAAAGCTCGCCTGGTCGCTAGAGGATTCTCACAGTAGTATGGAGAAGACTATGAGGAGACGTTTAGTCCGGTTGCGAAGATGACTTTAGTTAGAGTGGTGATCGCCTTGGCTGCTAGCAAGGGATGAAGGTTGTGGCAACTCAATGTGAAGAATGCCTTTCTTTACGGAGATATTGACAAGGACATCTTCATGGATCAGCCACTTGGTTTTGTCTCTAAAAAGCATCCAGACTATGTCTGCAAACTCAGGAAGGCTCTCTATGGGTTGAAGCAAGCTCCTATAGTATGGTATGGGAAGATTGCAGAGTACTTGCAATTCTGTGGATACCTTGCTTCCAACTCAGATTCAAGCTTGTTCGTCAAGAAGAAGGGGGAGCTACAAGTCTTGGTCCTACTGTATGTGGATGACATGATCATCACGGGGAATTCGGAGGGGGAAGTAGCACGGCTCAGGGCTGAGCTTGCTATACGCTTCGAGATGAAAGACTTGGGAGAGCTTCATCACTTTCTCGATCTTGAGGTGGAGAGGAAGAAGTGCGGGATTCTCATTTGACATAAAGGGTATGCAGATCGCATTGTGAAGCGGTTCGGCATGGGCGAAGGGAAGAAGTGCTCTACTCCACTGGAACCTGGGCAGAAGCTTCGATGAGATGAGGGAAGTGTTCCTCATGATCCCTTGGTGTTCAGGGCTCTTGGCTGGAGCTTGATTTACCTAACGATTACAAGGTCGGACATTGCTTATGTTGTTGGCCGAGTAAGTTGGTATATGGCTGAACCAAGGCAATCTCATCTAGTGGCAGCGAAGGGTATTCTGAAGTATGTCATGGTGACTTCTGACATGGGACTCCTCTATGGAAGGGACTCGGAGTTTGCTTTGCTTGGGTACACGGATGCTGGATATGGCGGTGATTCGAATGATCGGAGGTCTACTTCAGGTTATGTGTTCACTTGCGGTTCAGTTAGAATCTCGTGCTGTAGCAAGAAGCAGAACTCGGTGTCCGTCTCAACTATGGAGGCAGAGTATAAGGCTTCGGCCTTGGCTGCTCGGGAAGCCATCTGGTTGAGGAGGCTTATAGAGGATGTTCATGAAGAAGTGCAAGGGCCTACTTTACTCCGGGGTGACAATGAGAGTGCTCTCAAGCTGGTTAATAATCTAGTGTGTCACGCCAGGACCAAGCATATAGAGATTGATCATCACTTCATCAGGGAGAAGGTGTTGGATGGGTCTCTGCTGGTCGGGCATGTTCGGAGTGAAGATAATCTTGCTGACATCTTCAATAAGACACTATCGAAGGGGCCATTTGAGCGCTTGCGGAGCTTGCTGGGCTTGGTCACCACTTCCCACTTCAAGGGGGAGTATTGAAATTTATTAAGTGGAAGTGGTTGACGGGACAGGCCGGGCGGCTTGGGCGGATAGCATTGGCGGACTAGGCGTACTGGGCAGACTGCTGTGTGCGGCCTGGTGGAAAGTCTAGTGGAAGCTGGCTGTTCTTCTGAGCGGGTTATATGCAAGTAGTCTGTGAACTGTGCGGCTTGTATCTGCGGATAGGGCGTTGATTGATTGGTTTAGCCAAGGAGCGGCCTGGGCGGATAGGGGCTTGCGGACTGATGCATTGCTCAGTGGCTGCATTGCAAGCTTGTGTATTGGCGGTTTGGCTCATGTCTGCGGGAAGCTTGCGTACTAGTGTGTCCGCGGTATGGGCTGTTGCGGACTAGGCTTAGAGCTTGGATGAGGCCTTGTCAAGCTCTGATGTTACATTAGGTGCTTTACTGTGGAGGTCGTTGGCGGACTGGTGTGTGGAGTCCGGGAGCTGGCTGCTGCGTTGGGCAGGTGTGCGAATAGCTCGCGGACTGCTGGCGGTCTGTATGCTTGGGTGTTTGGCGGACGGGAGTTTATGTCCGTCATGCTCGCATTGGTCTTTGGTTGTTTTGGACTTGGTCACACTCTGTGCCAAGACCATGGTGTCCGCCGTATCCGCCAAGTCCACTGTTAACCGGGCAGACTTGCTATCTGCCTTTGGTCGTGGACTTGTGGCGGATTGAGGCTTGAGTCTTGCGGACTGCCTCGGGTTTGTGCGGACAGCCATTGAAGGGGGTTGCTGTCCTGCAATGGTTGGAGGCTTTGTGGGTTGATGCCTTGTCCGCATAGCTTGGCTGGACTGATGAGGGTTCGCTAATGTTGCCTTGCTCCTGGCGGTTTTCCGTGGTATCCGGCTAAGTCCTCGCGGACTCGACGGATGAGGTTTTGCTATCGCGCGGGCTGGAGCGCTGTCTTTATCTCTAGGGCAGTGACCACACACCTCACCTCGTCTATAAATAGGACCCCCTGGCACATCTACAGTAACTTAAGTGAACAGTAAGTTGGGTTCGGCGAGGTGCTGCGGTCTTAGTTTTTCTGTCCGCGTGGATTTATTTAGAGTTAACTGTGTGTTGTGTGCAGGTCGCGCAGGTAGCTTTAAGGAGCCAGGAGTTTAGCTGTGATTTCGGTCAAGTACTTGGAAGTTTTGCGGTCTCTGCAGATTCAGTAGGAGGTCGCTCTTTGCGGCTTGTCAGCTCTGTTTCAACTTTGCCCGCTTCAATAACCTGTCCACCGGTCTAAGGCGGGTAGGCGGTCTATTCCTCAGTTCCTCAGCAGGAGGCGAATAACGCCGTGTCCGCGCGGCCTCGCAGCTTCGGCGGACTCCATGGCTATTCGGCGGATTGTAGCTTACGTTCGGGCGCTATCAGCGGACTCGGCGACCTCGGCTACCTCGGCGGTCTCGGCGGACTCCGGTGCTGTCCGCCCTGCTTGGTTTTTGGTGCTTTCTATTTACAGCTGTTTATACTAGCGAAATCATGTCTCGTTATGTATACCTCGCCTTCTAAAGAAGTGAATGTATAAAAGATCTGCTTGTGCTTCCATTATTTGTTAGGATTAGCCTTGTTCCTTGGTTTTCCGCTACTTCAACGTGAGAACTGGGTAGTGCCGAAGATATTAATTTGGCGTTTGGGCTACCTTGCTGACCACGCTGAGAAAATTTAACAATCTCCAGTCGACGAATTCAGGATTGTCAGCTCGACGAACTTTGACCACTTTGGCAAGAGTTAAGAAGCAGCAGTTAGTGGTTCTATGGTCGACGAAACAAATTCTCAGCTCGACGACACCAATTCTTAGGTCGATGAATTCTGGATACTTCACTTCAACACTTTCATCCAGAAGCATCTGCAATTATTCTAAGTCCAGAAATATTTTGCTGAACTTCAGTCGACGAAACCAGTTATCAGCTCGACGAACTCCATACACAGAAAAGCCAAAGTTTCTAGAGAATATAGTTCTACTCTCTACTCGACGATCTTGGAACTCAGCTCGACGAACAGAAGTCATCTGGTCGACGAACTCAGCAACTCAGCTCGATGAACTGTGAACTCAGCGCGACGATTTCTGTTATCAGTTCGACGAATCCAGACTTAGTTATTTTCCATTCTTCTGTCACCTTCTTACTGCAATTATTCCTGAGTAATTAATGCTCAAATATTCTCTGGAATATAACCATTATACAGAGCATTAATTATGGTCTTCTCCAGGATTATTGCTTGCCGTTTTTCCATGGGACAATTGGGGAAATAAATCAATGCAGTTTATTCTCTAGGCCGTCAACATTGATTGCAGAGGATTTCAAATTTCGAAAGAGAATTTTTGACAGGAAATATAAAAGAAGTTTTCTCTCCTTTCCTGTAACCGTAGACGAAAGATAGACAGATAATATACATGCAGCCAGTCTGAATCAAGGATTATCTCTGCTCTCTTTTTCTGAATTCTGATATAGCAACGCAAGAAGCCCTAAACCTGAAGATCATTAGATATCTGAATAAGAAGAGCACCAAATCAAAATCAAAGTATTCTATCTTCAACACTCCAGGACACTTCAAAGGACAACTACAACTTTATCTGTCAAAGAAGTTCCTGAATAGCTGCTAATCAAGGCTGAACTACTGAAGGCCTATCACCCTGCAGCAAGGCTCCATCTCTCTTAACCATTCTATACCTCAGGGGGAGCCTTTGCTAAAATCAATATCCATATGTCTTCTCAGTTGCATATTGAGAAAGAGAAGATCATATCCTCTCTCATCCCCCCACTGTATAAAGGGTTATAACTCCCTTCAAAAGTTATTCCTAGTTGCAAGTGACCTGACCAAAAGACTTGAGGATTGGTTTTTGAGCACCTGATCAAAAGCTCATTGGTGTCTTGCACCTGATCAAAAATCTGAGTGGATTCCTACCAAGGTGGTAGAAGAGTGCATGTACCCAAGTTTAGGGGAACCACTATAAATTCTTGTGTTGTCTGGATTGCCCTTTTCTTTTGTTTCTTGTTGTGGCTGTGTTAGTTGTTAGTTTTGCTGTTTATGCTTTTAATTTTATTCCTGCACTAGATAAAATCAATTGAAAATTTTATAAAACATGAGTTCTTTATTCACCCCCCTCTAGAGTATTCCTGATCTAACAACTCACTTTCATCTTCGCCCACGCAACAATATTTAAATTTAATTTATCTTGCTAGTTTGTGGTCTACATTTATCTTGTTAGTTTGTGGTTTGTATTAAACTATTTTATTTCTGTCATTTTGAACTTGTGGTGTGCATTTAGCCACTACTTATGGGCTGCTAATAGCCCCTTGGATGAAAGCCTTATATAAGGCCAAAACTCTTTTTGTCATGTAGACTAATTTTAAAATCAACCAAGAAATTTTCCAACTCTAATTTCCTATCTTCCCCTCCCTCTCTCCTTGCCGCAGCCCAAGGGGTCTCCCCTCCTTCAAGCCCTTGGCCGCCCCCCCCCCCCCTCTCTCTCTCTCTCTCTCTCTCTCTTCTATTTCTCTTTTCTTCCCTCATCACCCTTCCTTACTACATCCTCTCATCCACGTTCCTATCCAGCAATCTCATAGTTTTCGGCCAACCTTGGAGGAGAAGATACAAGTGCAAGAAAGAAAGGCTTGGGTGAACTTCTATGGCGTGAAGCGGGCAAGACGGACGAGTTCTTCATCTGTGACGCGCTTCCCACAGATTTCGAGGGAAGAGCGTTTATTTCTTGTGGATCCAAACATCTCGGATCTACGTTCCCGAGAGGGGTAACGAAATTCCTACACAAGAGATTTTCCCTCTTTGATAGTTCTTGTGTTGGACGAATTTTACGTGGATTTTTGAAGCCTTAATTTTCGAGGTATTACTCATAGTAGGTTTGTGATTTTTGTTTTTTTTCCGATAACTCCCGAGAGGATTGGCTATCCTCACTTTTTTCTTTAGTTGGGATAGATCCTACCACTTTCGAATCGTGATTTCTTTGGTGGATCTATTTTGGTACAACTCCAAGCTCGTCGGAACCAATATTGTTCCTTTTAGCCGGAGGGGATTTTGGCCTATAGCTAATCTCCGATCCACTTACGGCTCTGCTAACCGTAAGTTAGCACGAGAGATAAATAAAATCCATTGTATTTGCTGCATTTCGTTAGTGTGCGGAAAAGGGGGCGTTGAACGTATCGAGAGTCATCGATACGCCGTCCGTATAGGATCTTTTAGGACGGGACTACATCACAACACATGGTCAACATTGCTCAATTTTTGTAAACTAAGGGACAAGGAGTGTCCAATAAATTAAATTGAACACACCCCTCATTACTATATCCAATGGACCCAAAATCCCCATGAGTGGGTCAGTCAAACCTCTCAATTTGATCAAGTCAACAAAAGTCAAAATTGGCCTAAAATCATGAAATTCAAATGGGCTAACCCAACTCACTTGAGTTAAGACCTAACCCAAACTTTCCTACAGCCCCCAAACACAATGACAAACCCTACCCTCTAGATTTGGAGGGTAGTTGCATGCTTGTGGGGTGAAAGAGGAATTTTCCCCCCATTTTTGGGAAGAGCAATGCGAAAATAATATGAGGACACTTGGCAATCTTTTCCTCTTCCTAAAGGCCCCCTTGTCTTCCCCAGTGCATGGTGAATACATTCTCATTGAATCTAGAGAACCACCATTAAGTGGGGAGCATTGAAAGCTCATAGTCGAAGCCCAATAACTCAAATTCCCTTTATTCAAACTCGCCCAGCCAAATCCCTCCCAATCATCACCTCTAGAATCACCCAAGCAGTCAAAACAAAGCCTTATATCGAAGCTTTTGGTGGAGAAACGAAATCGGGAGGCGGATTTCATGTTATCTTGACAATAATGGCGCACCACCACAACACCCGCCACCAAGGCCACCTACAGGTCCGTTTCTCCTCAATTCCCTCTATGTTAGACCTCAAAATCGAATAGGAGGGGTATTAGGCTCAACTAAGTCCAATCGAGAGAACTTTCCCTTGCAACTTTCTCATATTTTCTACCTTGCGGGATTGCAGGAGAAGCCATCTCTGGCTGCCTAGTCACCTGGAAATGGAAGTTGTTTGCTCTTACTTTTTTATTTCTACATTTTAATGTTTCTCTTTATACATTTATACAACTGGTAGAATAGATCCATATCACCTATCATACTTTTGATACGTCCTATGTTGTACTCCACTTTCCTCCTCCGGCACGATTCCTCGGAGTCGCGGGGGTGAGACAAGGACAAAATGGCTTAATCTTTTTGACTAATGAGTGGTTGTGATCATAGGAGTTCGAGGAGACACACTAGTCACACGAGGAGACACACTAGCCGCACGAGGAGGTAGGACCTGAGGGGCAGTTTCCACGAGCTAAAGTAACTTCTTGATGATAGGTTGATGATAGACTTTTTGTAGCTTCCGGTTAGTTTGGTAGTGAGTTGAGAGAGTGGGTTGTTTTTTTGGATATGTACTGAGTATAAGCCCTTTTTACTCTCTTTTATTATTTAGTACTCATTTTGGATTATTGCTCTTCTTTATCATATATGTATTGAGCTATGATTGTGGACATTGATTTTGCTTAACCATTCTTTTTTCCTTCTTATGAAATGATCGTGCTAACCGGCAGGATATGCGTCGTGCAGTGACGACTAACTCAGTAGTTGGTGTCACCATAAGGCGGCAGTTCTGGGAACAAGACCGGGTACTCCCTGGTATGCGGGAGGGGTCTTACACTATGGATCCACTTTCGGGATCTGCCTTACTTCTGAAGTGAAGCGACAAAAGAACTCCTTGAGATTCTTTTCCTCCAACTGGAGGATTCCTAAGAGGTTGGATGGATCCTTTGCAACATGTCGGTTAGCGAAGAACTGGTCTAGGAAAAGCTGAGTGAGTCTGAGGAAGTTTTGGATGGTGCCCTCCTTGAGCGAGTGGTACAAAGTTTGTGTTTGTCCTTTGAGCGTTGCAGGGAAGACCTGGCATAAAAGCTCATCGGGTCCATTTTAAAGATGGAGGATCATGGAGAAATGTTTTATGTGCTCCAAGGGATCCTCAGTCCCATCATATGTCTCAATTTGTGGTAGATTGGACCCTGCTGGGATGGGATATACGAGCTCCTCGGCTGCCATGGGGATGCTCCACTAAACTGGCTGCGTGCGGCCGCTGCACTTCGGTCAATCTAGCTAAACTCCTCCTGAAATAGTTCCCCAATTACCTCCCTTGCCGCCTCCCTAACCAGTTCCCCTGGCGCTCCATATTGAAGGGTAGTGCTGAGGTAGAGCTGCTTAAACTTCCATGTCCTGGCAGACTATGTGCTCTATACTCGCTTGTTGTAATGACTCGAACTCTTTTTCTTCTCCAACCTTCTGGTTGTGAACTTGGGGTTGTGGGTAATTTTCTAGTGCCGAAATCCCTGCAGGGACTTGCCCAGCCACTATGAGCCTGAGGAGGGTGAGCCTCTCAGAATGGATGTCTACTTCATGCGCATCTCCTCCCACGGGCACAGGTTCAGGCGTAGCTCCAACCTCTTCCTGCCATTGCGTGTTGACTTGAGAGTGAAATGGGCCATTGTCAACCTGCTCCCGTGTAATGCCCCCAATTTTGTTCGATGATTTTTTTTATTTGATATCGTCATTTTTATGACGTCATGGTGTTACTTTTAATTTCGAGTTGACGGCGCGACACCGTTAAGGCATTTTTGGGTTCGTTCGGTCGAGTCGGTCAAATTCTCGAATTCTTGTGTAATTGAAAAAAAATTTCATTTGAAAATTAAGTTAAATAATTTTGTACTTTCTCGTCAAGTTTCGCCGCGATCCGAGCGATATTCGAGCCTCGGCGATTTTTCGAAGTTTTGTGGAATTTATCTTTATCGTAGACTTTGAAATTTATATCTCAAGAACAGCTGGTCAGATTTTGGTTTTGACTTGGCCATTGGGTTCGTAGCGTCAGTTTTCGCCTACGGTGCAATTTCGTTTGATTCGGCGTGCGTTTGGGCCTCCGTTCTGAACTCGTGCTTCTTTACTCAAAAATATGCAAATATGATTATTTTAATATTAAAGTACTATTCAAAAATGTCATTTACTATTCATCTCTATAGTTTGATTTTTTGGATATATTTGTAAATTTCACTGTTCATGCAATTGAATTCTAGAGTATATAGGCCATGTTCTCGAGTACCAGCAGCATTCTCTCGAGTAAATACTTCTTGTTCTCGAGTATCTGCATCATTCTCTCGAGTAAATTCTTCTTGTTCTCGAGTACCTGCTTCATCTTCTCGAGTAAATTATTCCATGTTCTCGAGTGCCTGTTTTCCTCTTCTCGAGTACTCCTAAACCTGTTCTCGAGTAGTCGGTCATCCTTCCCGAGAAATCCGTTCTAGTCTACGTCCGGGCATTGTTTTGAGGATCATAACGGTGTCGTATAAAAAAATAGTTCCCATAAAATTAGTTCGTCTAGACGAGATCAACAACTTTTATGTTGAGCACTTTTCGATTTAAAGCAATTATAAATCTCTATTTTCATTTTTCGTGCGCCCACACTTAAATTGACGGTTTTCTTTCTATTTAGACAAAATAAATTTTATAATTACAAGTATATATATATACCAATATTCTTAAAACTACATCTTTTTCCTTATGTTCAGACCAAAACGAAACCAGAGAGGCGACTCCCTCTCATTCGTGAATCTTTCAGTGGCCGCCGACGGAGCTCCGGTGCTCGAAATCTTCAACCGAATATAGATCTGCAAAGCTCTCGTCGAGAGCTACGCCATCGTGGTAAAACTTTCCCCATTTCTTGAGTTTTCTCATTAGGGTTTTTGGCCCTAACTCCGACTTTTGGTCGTTTTTGTTAGATTTCAACTTCACTCGTCTTCTCTAGCACCGATCTACATCGAGTGATTTGGGCGTCTTTCCGCGGTAAAATCAAGGCAAGTGATGGTCTCCTTTTTCACTTTGCTTCTTTACCCTAATTTTTGCAAGATTTTCTAACTGGTGGATATCATGATTATATTATATAGTTTTGTTGATTGTTGCACTATTGAGATTTCATGCCCAATCCTATTCTTGATTTTCATGTTCTTAATTATTACTATCTGACCCTATAAATGCTTAATGTATTTGATGAAGTGATAAATACAACTTTTATTACCATTCCGTAATTTTTCTCGTAGAGTGCATTAGATTTGTTTAGGATTGTAAGTTCTTCCTAAATATTGATCAACCGCTTCTAATCTAGGACTGTTTAGTAGAATTCTATATTTCATTGTTGACTTGAGATGTCTATCATGGTTTTTCCTCATGGCGATGGCGTGGGGCGAGACAAGCCACCAGGCCCCGATTGGGTTGTGGTGTGCCACTGAGCTCTAAACACGGATCATTACGGGGGTTTCCTTCCGGGTTTTCTTTGTTGCGGGTTTTATAAGTGGGTGAATCCACCGCCGCAACGTTTGATCTCCCTATTAGCATTTTGTGGGGCTCTACCGGTTTTTTGGCATTTGCGGTTAAAGGTGGAGTATCCAGTCTCCCCCACATTTAGACGGATAAATTATCTTTGGGGTTGTGTCCAGATGAGTTGACCACCTCGCCCGTTTTGTTATTTTTTTGGTGGAGTTGACCACATGTGGCTAATAGGGGTTTGTTTCTCTTCCTGATTGTTTAATCTTGACTTTTCCCCTTTATAGCCTTGTGAGTTTGGGGTATTCTTGTTGTACGTGATGCTTAACGTAAGTTTTTTTTTCCTTTTTTTCCTTTTGTACCTTACTATTGTACTTGTTTATGTACCTTTTCTTTGGTCTTGGGTTGGTTCAAGTCGTGCCTGCTAATTGTTGGGTACATTGGTCAAATGTACCTGATTTGAAGAAGCCTCACCCAACTCAATAATATACATCATAATGTATTTGATGTATGTTTGAGTTACTTGTGCAGGTTAGGTATTCACTGGACTGAAGCTAAAACTTTCTAAGTCCATGTGTCGACACCCAGAGGGAAAGTGTCGACACTTGAGAAAGCTTGTGTCGACACCCAGACAAGCAGTGTCGACACTTGGAGTCATTGTGTCGACACCTAGGATGCAGAGTCGACACCAGTCAGAAAGTGTCGACACTTGGAACTGTGTCGACACTCAGTAAAGAAAAGTGCAGACAGAAAGTGTCGACACAAGGAGCTGTGTCGACACCCAGTGAAGCTGTGTCTACACCAGAAAGTGTCGACACAAGGAGCTGTGTCGACACTCAGCAAAAGTCTACAGAGTTTAAGTACAAGTGTCGACACTCAACACAATGTGTCGACACTATGCAGAAGAGTCAGCATTTGATGTAAGTGTCGACACTCGGCACAATGTGTCGACACTCAACAGAAGAGTCAACATATGAAGTATGTGTCGACACTCAGAACAATGTGTCGACACACAGCTAAAGACTCAACACTTGAAGAAAGTGTCGACACAAGGAGCTGTGTCGACACTTAGCAAAGAACAGAAAGAACAGCAAATTATTCTAAGTACAAGTGTCGACACTAAGGGAATGTGTCGACACTCAGCTGATGTCTCAACAAGAAGAAGATGTGTCGACACAAGGAGCTGTGTCGACACTCAGCAAGAATCAACATAAAAGACTATGTGTCGACACCTAGAAGCAGTGTCGACACTTGACAGATTCAACACAAGAAGTTGTGTCGACACAAAGGAGATGTGTCGACACTTAGAAGAATACAGTTGAAGATAGAAGATCTAGTACTTGTGTCGACACTCAATTTCAGTGTCGACACATGCAGAAGAATCTGTGTCGAGACATACAAGGAAATGTGTCGACATCTTGTAGACTTGTGTCGACACTTACACAACATGTGTCGACACTTGGACTATAAGTGTCGACACTTAAGAACAGAAAGTCTCGACACTATCTGACAGTTAGAGAATTTCAAGAAGTGACTGGTTGACATGACAGCTGCCGATCCAGCCGGTCTACAGCAACTGTCAGAGATGTCAGAAGTCAGTTATGAACCGGACCAGCCGGTTACTATGAAGAAAGCCTATAAATAGGCACCCACAGTTTACAGAAATTATTGTTGTAGTAGAAGTGAGAATAATCAAAGTAATTGTTCAGATTATTCAAGTAATCTGTAAAGTGGTACACAGAGAATAAACACAAGAAGATCTTGCAGATCTAAGAAGTTGGAGAGAGAGGGCTCCTTCCAAGTAATCAGCCTCAGGAACTAGGCTGAGAAGAAGGATTCAGATTCAGTTCTGGGTCTTAAGTGGCAGAGGTCAAGGAACAACTGCAGAGGATTCAGCCTTATTCAGTTCTACTCAAGAAGCTTTGAAGAAAGCTAAGTCAGGGTGAATCCAGCTGAGTTCTTCCAAGAACTCATCAAGAATCTCTCAACTCCCCTCCTGTAATTCTGAGTTGTAGAGTCATTATCTGTATTACATTTGTAACTTGTAAGATCCATTGGATCTGAGTGATTGTAAGCCTATATTTATAAAGGCTGAGGGTAGGGCTTGTTAGCCTGAGTGTAGGAGATATAGATCTCTGAGTGTAGGCCTTGGTTGGCTGAGTGTAGGCCTTGATTGGCTGAGTGTAGGCTTTGGGATAAAGCTGAGTGTAAGGCTTTGGGCCTGAGGTAAGAACCAATTTTTGTTCTGAGACAGTGGAGAAGTTTGGCCGAATCTAGTTCACTGCTAGATAGGCGAAGGGGGAAAGTGGATGTACCCAGAGATTGGGGAACCACTATAAATCATTGTGTCTGCTGTGCTGTGGTTGTGGATTTGTTGTGTATGTGTTGTATTGTTGTGTAAAAGCTAGTTAGAAATCTGTGATATAACTGATTGCTGCCAACAAAGTTAAAAAGGATTAGGTCACCTATTCACCCCCCCCCCTCTAGGTGTTTAGGTACCATATCTTTCAAGTGGTATCAGAGGGAGGTTCCTCAAAACAAGGACTAACAGTCTAAGGAGATCCTGTTTGGCAGAAACAGTCTAAGTCAGAAAACAGCTTCAAGAAAATCAAGAACCATGGGTTCTTTTGAAAATCATAAAGAATTGGGTTCCATGAAATTACCTATTTGCAGAAAGGAAATTTTTGGGATCTGGAAAGAAAGGGTAAGGCTATTTATGGAAGCCTCAGACCCAAGAATCTACATCACAGTTAAGGAAGGGCCTTATGTGCCCATGAAGATTTCAGTTCTTGATGCAAATCAGAAAACTCCAAAGGATTTCTCTGAGATGACTAAGGATGAGATTGTCCTAGCAACCATGGACAAGAGGGCACAAAACATAATAGTGAGTGCCATCGATGATGCCACTTTTCAGAACTTAATTCACTGTAAAACAGCAAAAGAAATGTGGGATACTCTCATTGTCTATATGGAAGGTTCTGAAGAAGTTAGGCAAGATAGGAAGTCCTTGCTTAATCAAGAGTATGAGAGCTTTAGGCAAGGAAAGGGAGATAGCATCACTGAATGCTACAAGAAGTTCTATAGAATAGTTAATGAACTCATGTCTTATGGAAGAGAGTTCAGCAACTATGAACTGAATGACAAATTTCTGAGGTCCCTAACCAAAGATTGGGACACCAAGATCTGTGCCATAAGAGAAATGGCAAAGTTGGGAGAAATTCCTCCTCCTACACTGTTTGGGAAGTTATTGTCATATGAGATGCAGCTAACAGTGAGGAAAGAGGAGGAGAAATCTACTAGGACTGAGCACAAGGAAAGGACTGTTGCTTTCAAGACAGAAGTTCCCAGAAAATGCAGGACTAAGTCATCAACTCCACCTCCAGAGGTAGTTGAATCTGAGTCAGAAGAGTCTGTCAGTATAAAATCTACAAGCAGTGAAAGTGATGAAGACTTTGCTGCCTTCACTAGACACTTTCAGAAATTCCTGAAGAAGAAACAGTGGAGGTCCAGACCATCTACTTACAAGGGAAAAGAAGTCTTGAATCAGGAGAAAAAGCCTTCAAAGAAGGACAGGAAAAAGACAAAGACAAGCAAGGCAACAGGATCAAAGATTGTGTGCTACTGCTGCAATAGACAGGGTCATGTCATTGCTGATTGTCCTGAGAAAAGAAAAGAATCCAGTGACAGGAAAAAGACTCACCTCAAAGGGAAGAAAGAGAAGTCTTTTGTTGCCAAGAATGAGAAGACTCTTTCAGATATTTCTTCTTCAGACACTGATACTGATGCTGAAGCCTACATAGGGCTATTTGCTGAAGAAGAAGAAGAAGAATTTATGCAGATCTTGGAGTCAATTTATGAACAAGAAGACTGCCAGTGCCAAGGACTGATGGCATTGACTAAGAGTACCAAAATCCTGGAGCAGCCAGGACCTAGTCAGGTACAAAGTCCAACTCTAAGTTTAGTTTCTTGTTCTAGTTCAGAATCAGAATCATCTTCATCAAATGATGGAAGTGGTTCTGAGTCTGAGGATGATATTCATCAGCTCATAGATGAATATAAGGTGCTGTTACAGGCTTATAAGAAAAGCAAGTCCCTTGCCAAAAGTCAGGCAAAGGAGATTGCTGATCTCAAGGCTGCTGCAACAGAATTTGAGAAGCAATTTGATCAAAAACTGAATGAGGTAGCTAGGCTGAAACACATTACAGTGATTCAGATGGGTACTATCACATTTAAGAATGATCAAATTAAGAAACTGGAGACAAATCTTCAGAAAGAGAGAGAACTTGTTGCAAAGTTTTCAAAGCCTAAATCAGTTCTACCTTTGATTGATGATTTTACTCATCACAAAGGTAAGGTTGGACTGGGTTTTGTTAAACCTGCCAGGACTGTTCAGGATCAGTCCAAGCCCAAGGGCAAGGCCCCAACATTCAATAAGTCAGCTGCAGTTAAGACAGCAAAGTCTGTACCTAAGCAAAGGTACAATAAGTTTGAATGTTGGTGTTGTGGCAAGGTTGGCCACTTTGCCTTGGATTGTTGGCACAATGCAAGTGCCAAAGGGAGTAGCAAGCTACCTGGTGGAAAGCCAGTAGGTAGCTGTGTCATGTTGCAAACTAACAATCACCAAGGACCCAAGTTTACTTTGGGTTCTAAGGTTCATTAATTTGTTTTGCAGGTGGATCCAAGTGGCCATACCCCAACATGGTACTTGGATAGTGGATGTTCCAGACATATGACTGGAACAAGGAGACTACTGAAGGACTATATTCCAATCAAAAATGGTCCTAAAGTGACCTTTGGTGGTTCTGAAAAAGGAATCATCAAAGGGTTTGGTAACATTTCTTCAAACCATGTTACCATTACTCAAGTGGCTTATGTTAAAGGGTTGAAACACAACCTTATAAGTATAAGTCAGTTAAGTGATGTAGGGTATGACATCTCATTTGTTAAAAATGGTTGTCATATCAAGAGGTCAAGTGATCAAGAGATCATTTTGACAGGATATAGAAAGAGGAATGTCTACTGTCTAGACATTATGATTGAGAACAATGGTTCTCCTGTTTGTCTTGTAGCTGATGAGACAGTCTCTCATTGTGTCAAGTGGCACAAGAGGCTAGCTCATCTTAACTACAAGACTATTAGCAAACTCTTTAGCAAAGAGTTAGTGAGGAATGGTCCTCAAGTTAAGTGTGTTAAAGATGGCATTTGCTCAGCTTGTCAAAAGGGCAAGCAGACTAAATCCACCTTTAGAAGCATAGATAACAAAGATGCTGTGAGATGTTTATACCTCTTGCATATGGATCTCTTTGGTCCAATGCCAGTTCACAGCTTAGGTAGGAAGGTCTATACCTTTGTAGTTGTTGATGACTACTCAAGGTTTTCCTGGGTGTTCTTCTTAAGGCAGAAATCTGAAACACCTAGTGTCTTCTACAGCTTTGTCAAGCAAATTCAGAATGAACTAAATAGTACTGTGGTCAAAATTAGAAGTGACCATGGTACTGAGTTTCAATCTGAAAGCATGACAAAACTATGTGAAGACTTTGGGATATTTCAAGAATTCTCTTCACCTAGAACACCTCAGCAAAATGGCATTGCTGAGAGGAAGAATAGAACCTTGATAGAGGCTGGTAGAACCCTACTTAGTGATACATCACTGCCTGAGTATTTCTGGGCTGAAGCAGTTAACACTGCATGCCATGTTATAAATAGGGCTACCATCACTAAAAGGCTAAACAAGACCCCCTATGAAGTTGTGAAAGGCAGGAAACCAAATCTATCCTATTTCAGGATCTTTGGTTGCAAATGCTTCATACTTAACAATGGGAAGTCTTACATAACTAAGTTTGCTGCCAAGTCCCAAGAGGGAATTTTTGTTGGGTACAGCAACAATAGTAAGGCTTATAGAGTATACAACTTGACTACACAAGTTGTAGAGAAGACTGTGCATGTAGTTTTTGATGAGACAAAACTTATTAACAATGAGTTGTCTAGCAATGTATGCAGCCCCACAGGTTTGACAAAGAAATTGGACAAGCTTACTATAGAAGAGATGCCTGCTGCAAGACAGCAAGTAGAAGGCAATAGCAGTTGTCCAGGGGGAGAACTACATGTGCCAATAGCTGAAGAAATACAAGAAGTACAGCATGATGCAAATGCTGAAGAAGTTCAACCTGAAGCTAGGATGCCTCCAGCCCACAGGCATCTAAGAGATCATCCAGTAGAGCTGATTATTGGAGATCCAAGACAAGGAGTTCAGACAAGGAGCAGAAATCAGAATGCTGCAGTATATTCTAGTTTTCTGTCTCAAATAGAACCTAAGAAATTTGAAGAAGCTATACAAGATCCACAGTGGACTGAAGCTATGCAAGAAGAACTTAATCAGTTCAAAAGGTGCAAGGTTTGGGAACTGGTTCCTAAACCTAAAGACCACAATGTTATAGGAACTAAGTGGATCTACAGAAATAAGTTAGATGAACAAGGGGTCATCATTAAGAATAAAGCAAGACTGGTTGCTAAAGGATATAGGCAAGAAGAAGGTATTGATTTTGATCAAACCTTTGCTCCAGTAGCCAGACTGGAAGCCATAAGAATGTTCTTGGCCTATGCAACCTATCAAGGATTCAAGGTATACCAAATGGATGTCAAGTCAGCATTCCTAAATGGTAATTTGAAAGAAGAAGTCTATGTGGAGCAGCCATCAGGTTTTGTTGATCCAACTCAACCTCATTATGTCTATAGACTTAGGAAAGCATTGTATGGGTTAAAACAAGCTCCTAGAGCTTGGTATGAAACCCTATCTAGTTTCCTCAATGAGTACAAGTTCACAAGGGGGAAAATAGATAAGACTCTATTCCTTAGGGAATCTAGAGGCAAAGTCATACTTGTCCAAATATATGTAGATGACATTATATTTGGGTCTACTGAAAGTAGCCTTTGCAAAAAGTTTGCAAAGCTTATGCAAAGTCAATTTGAGATGAGTAGTATGGGAGAGCTAAAGTTTTTCTTGGGTCTCCAAGTTAAACTGACTGAAAGTGGCTTGTCCATATGTCAGTCCAAGTTCACCCTAGAACTCTTAAGGAAATATGGTATGGATTCATCCAGTACCATGAAGACTCCTATAGGGACAAGTATGTCACTTAGCAAGGATGATGCAGGGAAACCTGTAGATGAAACCTTGTATAGAGGGATAGTTGGCTCCTTACTATACTTGACTGCAAGTAGGCCTGACATTATGTATGCTACATGTGTTTGTGCCAGGTATCAAGCCTGCCCTAAAGAGTCTCACTTGACTGCAGTCAAGAGAATTTTGAGATATCTTAAGGGCACTCCCTATCTAGGCCTCTGGTACCCTAGGAATGGAGATTTTGATCTAACAGGTTATTCAGATGCAGACTTTGCAGGATGCAAAGAGGATAGAAAGAGCACAACTGGAACCTGTCAATTCCTAGGTGGAAGAATAATTTCATGGAGCAGCAAAAAACAGACTAGTGTGGCTATCTCCACAGCTGAGTCAGAATATGTAGCTGCAGGAAGTTATTGTGCTCAACTTCTATGGATTCAACATCAGCTAGTGGACTATGGATTTCAGGTAAGTAAAACTCCACTCTTCTGTGATTCTACAAGTGCTATTTCAATAGCTAACAACCATGTATCTCATAGTAGAACAAAACATATTGAGATTAAGTATCACTTTCTTAGAGAACATGTAGAAAGAAATGATATTGCACTTGAATATGTTAAAACTGATAATCAGATAGCTAACATATTCACTAAGCCCCTAGAAGAAGCTAAGTTCAATAGATTCAAAATTGAACTAGGAATGATAAACTTAGACTAAGTTTACAGAATAGAAAATTGGCTAAGTCAAAAGGTGTCGACACATAGACAAGTCTATGTCGACACAGAATAAAAGTGTCGACACTTCAGGAAAAAGGTGTCGACACATCTAGGATTATTGGTGTCGACACTTCAGAATGTTAGTGTCGACACATGTCGCGTAGGTGTCGACACATCCAATGTGGTGTCGACACTTATGTTTTACTCAGAATTTTTCTAAGTAAAGTCTCGACCATGTGTCGAGTTATGTTGTGTCGACACATAACCATGTGTCGACACATAAAATCTGTTGACTTAACTTGTGTCGACACGTATGTGTCGAGACATTATAAGTCTGTGTCGACACTTAGTGCCAGTGTCGACACATGTTTAGCTAGCTGTCCCGCCTGTTCATCTTCAAAAATAGACAGGTATAAATAGGGTTCTGTCTTTGCTTGTCGACACGCTTTCAAAGTTTCGAGACCAAAACTCTTGTGTCGACATTTCTCTTTTCTAAAGACAAATTCTCAAACCCTAATGGCTCCCAAGCTCGAGGAAAACGTCAACGAAGGCTACGAACTTGTGCGCGGCGCATTCGACGATGGCGATCAAGATATCAAGTCAGTGGTTACCCTAGTCAGCGATTCAGGACTAGAATACTTGGTTTCAGAACCAACCAAGATATGGAAGAAGGAAGTGCTTAAATTCCTTACTGGAGCAACTGTGGATGACTCTGGATACAGAATCAAATCCAGAGTGCATGGAACCAAGGTCAAGGTATCACCCAAAAGTCTGAGAAAGGTACTTCAGCTACCTAAGACTCAAGAAGAAGAAGAAGTTTCTACATCCAAGACCAGGGAAGCTTTGGTCTGGTGTGGTCTTGATTCTAAGATGAAGATAGGTTCTGTCTTTACCAGAAAAGGCATGAACAGTCAAGGAAAATTTCTGTCAGAGATAGTGGGCAAGGTCATTCTCAGTAAACCTGGAGGGCATGACAGGGTGTCAGCCTCAATGTTCAATATCATGACAAGAATCATCTTCACCCTAAAAATAGATTGGTCAATGGTCATCTATGAAAAGATCAAGGAAAGTCTGAAGAAGCCCAATCTGGGCAGAATTATAAGTCTCTACCTGGCTGGTACAATACCAGAGGTCATGAGCACTGCTGCAGGTAGCAAGATCAATCATATGAGAAAAATGGATATGAGGATCTTGTCTAGGTGGGAAAGGGTGCTGTCAAAGGATATGCCTACCCCTGAGAAGCAAGTTACTGAGAAAATAACACCTCCCAGGAAGAAGAGAAAACTGCTGTTGTGGCACAAGAGTCCTCAAGCAGTTCTGAAAGTGAAGAACAGGTGGTGTTCACACCTGATGATCAGGAGGAAGAGACAGTAGTCAAGTCTCCTGCTCCTCAAGAGACTGCTGAGATCCAGGGGGAGCTGCCTCATGCTAGCCCCATCCAAAGGGATCACAGCCAGGGGGAGCCTTCAGTTGTAGAACAACCCTCTACACTGGAGAGTGAGCAAGCCACCATCCTCATCCAAGAGGTACTTGTTGACCTTAATACTTTCGATTTTTCTGTAGTAGATTCTGATTTGTCTGATGTCCATCAGCAAACTCAGCTGCCTAGCCAAGAACCAGATGTTGTTCTTCAAGACACATCAGTTATACT
Organism: Platanthera guangdongensis; assembly: GCA_039583875.1. Lineage (NCBI taxonomy): Eukaryota > Viridiplantae > Streptophyta > Magnoliopsida > Asparagales > Orchidaceae > Platanthera > Platanthera guangdongensis. The sequence goes on from CM077164.1 coordinate 121,990,114, forward strand.
AGAAGTGATTCCTGATAAAGTAGTTGATGAACCCAGTACTTCTCCTGCACAGTCACCAGTTGAATTCACCATGGAAGATCTGTTTCTTAATCTAGATCAAGAAGACTTAAACATGGATAAGGTTGCTGCTGCTGAAGAGAAGGGTGCTGCTGCTGAGGGGCAGCACATGACAATTCTGGAAGAATCTGAAAGGCCAGAAACTGAGAAGGCACTTGATGTGCAAGCTGAAAAACCAGAGAGCCCTAAGAATAGAGTTGATATTGCAAGCACCTCTGCCTCTGAGGATGAGGAGAGTGCTAGGGCTAAAAAGAAGAAACTCTTTGTATTCAAGAGAAGAAGTTAGAGCTACAAAAAAGCCCTACAATCCATTGCCCCACAGCCTATAGTTCAACAAGCTCCAACTGCTGACTATAGTGCTTTACTGATTGCACTGCAGATCAAAATGGATGAACAAAGGAAAGCCATAGAGGCTTATGTTGATGCAGGGCACAGATCATTACAGTTTGATCTTGCTCAAGATATAAAATCTATAAGGTTTGAGATGAATCTCAACAAGAAAGAAATGACTGACTGCTTCCACAAGGGTGGGAATGCAGTAGTCTATTTGGCTACTCACCAGGAGAAGATCAAGACTCAGGTAGATGATATAGCATTAAAACAAGGATATGTGCTGGAGAATCAGTTAAGAATGAATGATAATTTAACTGCCTCCCACAATGCTATAGTCACTGAATTAAAGAATAAGTCTGCTGAACCATCTACATCTACTGATGCTGCAAAAGCTGATTTTGATAAAATCTTTCAAGCTGAGATTACTGCTGTCAAAACTGCTATACAAGATTCCCAGAAAGCCATCTCAGAACAGCTTACAAAGCTTAAACCTTACTTTAAAGATGGAATCAGGTATTTGGATAGTCAGATTAGATTTCAAAAGGATGATGTAAGAGACCATGTGGCCCAAGAAGTCATAAAGGGGGAGAGAGTATTAGTCAAGGCTAGCTCTGACCATGCCAAATGGATCTCTAACTCCATCAGAGCTACTCTAGGCTATCCTCCACTCTGTGATGATGATAATGTTGCTGAATCAGGGATTCAAAGTGCATATCTTGGAGGTGAGCAACCAGAGGTAGCTCAAGTGATTTATCCACCTCCAGATTTTGAAATGATTCATGCAGATGTCAGTACAATGTATAGCCCAACTGCAGGAAAGTCAAATGTTGTTCTAGAAAAGGTTGTTCAACCTATTACTGCAGCTATGCAAGAGGCATTAGAAAAAGAAGAAGAGACAAGGCTGTCAAAGAAGAGGTTTAGGGAACTAGCAGAACAAAAGCCAGATTTTGAACAGTGGAGCCCTACCTCTAGGAATATAATTCTAACTGCCTGGAAAGCTACCAAATACAACATGAATGACAGGAACAAGTGGTTCTCATAAGCAGAATGGAGGAAGCATGAGATCAGGCAGGAAGCCATTGTCCAGTACAGAAGAAAGGCTAAGTTAGGAAAGCTACCTCCTACTGCAGTGGAGCCTAGCAAGTACTTTCCTAAGCCCTATCATTATTTTGAGAGGCAGAAAATCAAGGCTGAAGAACTCAAGAAGAAAGATCTCAAAGGCAAGAAGCCTGCTGATACTGAGCCTGCTGCTGCTGCTGTCAAAGCTCAAGTCCAACCTGGCAAAGGAATTGTTATTAAAGAACCTGACCAGAACTAAACTAAGAATAGACTTGAAGAATGTTGTAATCTTTTACATATAAACATTTTTGTAAATCATTGAAGATATATTAGAAAAATGTTAGAACAATATATGATAAATATATTTCATGATTGTTCAGAAGAATGTGTCTATTTCTTGTTTGTTCTGCAATGATGAATGTGTATACATGTGTGCATTATTACATGTTTAAGTTTACCCTGTTGACATAATCCTGCTTTTCATCATTTTATAATTTTTTAATTATGAGTGGTGTATATCATTGACTAAGGGTTATGACTTCTCCAAATAGGGGGAGATTGTTGGGTACATTGGTCAAATGTACCTGATTTGAAGAAGCCTCACCCAACTCAATAATATACATCATAATGTATTTGATGTATGTTTGAGTTACTTGTGCAGGTTAGGTATTCACTGGACTGAAGCTAAAACTTTCTAAGTCCATGTGTCGACACCCAGAGGGAAAGTGTCGACACTTGAGAAAGCTTGTGTCGACACCCAGACAAGCAGTGTCGACACTTGGAGTCATTGTGTCGACACCTGGGATGCAGAGTCGACACCAGTCAGAAAGTGTCGACACTTGGAACTGTGTCGACACTCAGTAAAGAAAAGTGCAGACAGAAAGTGTCGACACAAGGAGCTGTGTCGACACCCAGTGAAGCTATGTCTACACCAGAAAATGTCGACACAAGGAGCTGTGTCGACACTCAGCAAAAGTCTACAGAGTCTAAGTACAAGTGTCGACACTCAACACAATGTGTCGACACTATGCAGAAGAGTCAGCATTTGATGTAAGTGTCGACACTCGACACAATGTGTCGACACTCAACAGAAGAGTCAACATATGAAGTATGTGTCGACACTCAGAACAATGTGTCGACACACAGCTAAAGACTCAACACTTGAAGAAAGTGTCGACACAAGGAGCTGTGTCGACACTTAGCCAAGAACAGAAAGAACAGCAAATTATTCTAAGTACAAGTGTCGACACTAAGGGAATGTGTCGACACTCAGCTGATGTCTCAACAAGAAGAAGATGTGTCGACACAAGGAGCTGTGTCGACACTCAGCAAGAATCAACATAAAAGACTATGTGTCGACACCTAGAAGCAGTGTCGACACTTGACAGATTCAACACAAGAAGTTGTGTCGACACAAAGGAGATGTGTCGACACTTAGAAGAATACAGTTGAAGATAGAAGATCTAGTACTTGTGTCGACACTCAATTTCAGTGTCGACACATGCAGAAGAATCTGTGTCGAGACATACAAGGAAATGTGTCGACATCTTGTAGACTTGTGTCGACACTTACACAACAGGTGTCGACACTTGGACTATAAGTGTCGACACTTAAGAACAGAAAGTCTCGACACTATCTGACTGTTAGAGAATTTCAAGAAGTGACTGGTTGACATGACAGCTGCCGATCCAGCCGGTCTACAGTAACTGTCAGAGATGTCAGAAGTCAGTTATGAACCGGACCAGCCGGTTACTATGAAGAAAGCCTATAAATAGGCACCCACAGTTTACAGAAACTGTTGTTGTAGTAGAAGTGAGAATAATCAAAGTAATTGTTCAGATTATTCAAGTAATCTGTAAAGTGGTACACAGAGAATAAACACAAGAAGATCTTGCAGATCTAAGAAGTTGGAGAGAGAGGGCTCCTTCCAAGTAATCAGCCTCAGGAACTAGGCTGAGAAGAAGGATTCAGATTCAGTTCTGGGTCTTAAGTGGCAGAGGTCAAGGAACAACTGCAGAGGATTCAGCCTTATTCAGTTCTACTCAAGAAGCTTTGAAGAAAGCTAAGTCAGGGTGAATCCAGCTGAGTTCTTCCAAGAACTCATCAAGAATCTCTCAACTCCCCTCCTGTAATTCTGAGTTGTAGAGTCATTATCTGTATTACATTTGTAACTTGTAAGATCCATTGGATCTGAGTGATTGTAAGCCTATATTTATAAAGGCTGAGGGTAGGGCTTGTTAGCCTGAGTGTAGGAGATATAGATCTCTGAGTGTAGGCCTTGGTTGGCTGAGTGTAGGCCTTGATTGGCTGAGTGTAGGCTTTGGGATAAAGCTGAGTGTAAGGCTTTGGGCCTGAGGTAAGAACCAATTTGGGTTCTGAGACAGTGGAGAAGTTTGGCCGAGTCTAGTTCACTGCTAGATAGGCGAAGGGGGAAAGTGGATGTACCCAGAGATTGGGGAACCACTATAAATCATTGTGTCTGCTGTGCTGTGGTTGTGGATTTGTTGTGTATGTGTTGTATTGCTGTGTAAAAGCTAGTTAGAAATCTGTGATATAACTGATTGCTGCCAACAAAGTTAAAAAGGATTAGGTCACCTATTCACCCCCCCCCCCCCCCTCTAGGTGTTTAGGTACCATATCTTTCACTAATCCTGCTCCTTTGGAACCCCCAAAGACTAAACATTCATTGGAACTAAATGGGTATAATGTGGGATTTAGTTCCAAGACATAAAGACTAAACATTCATTGGAACTAAATGGGTATATAAAAACAAGCTAGATGCCCAAGGTGTTATACTCAGGAATAAAGCAAGGCTGGTTGCTCAAGGTTATAGGCAAGAGGAAGGAATTGACTATGACCAAACTTTTGCACCAGTTGCAAGGCTGGAAGTAATCAGGATTTTGCTTGCATATGCTGCCTACAAGAAATTCAAAGTCTATCAAATGGATCTCAAGAGTGCCTTTCTGAATGGAGAACTTAAAGAAGAGGTTTATGTTGAACAAACTCCAGATTTTTTCTCTCCAACTCATCCCTCAAATGTCTTTAGATTGCATAAAGCTCTATATTGTAATGACCCAGCCCTTTAGACCAAGGCCGCCCGGCCCGCATTTTCTCTACGATTACACCGCATCAGAGCAAGAGAAAATACGTGTCGTGATGCCACGTCGTGCAGGGGATAACTGCACACGCTCAGGCAAAACTCCAGACTTTAGATTTTAAGGAAAAATCGTTGATTAGTATGAAAGATAACAAGTTATGTTGAATGGCCATATCCCTCGGCACGGTGGATTAGCTAGTCCACAATTAAAGTATATTTATACGCAGCAGAAAATACTTTGGTTCAATTAAGTTGACACCCTAAATGAGCATAAGTGTCCCCGAGGGACGACTCATGGTATGCACGACTCTAAAGTGAATATAGTATATATGAAAGATAGTCTTTTACGCTAAGGAAAAATAGTGTCTTGGTTTTATAAATATATTATGCATGAGATACATATAGTAATGCTTTTAGGGTATAAAATATCTAACATGCAACCTAGCATAAATCCTTCCCAGAAGCAAGTAAACAACCATAAATAGGCAAAAATAGCAGTTTAAGTTCATACCCAGCATCGCAAGAAGCCACCAGTAGGCATCAACAACCTACCACGAACCCACTGGTGAGTATGTATGTCTATACAGAAAGGTAAAGAACTACCTCACAAAATCGGGGATCAGATATCTCAGCTACCCAAGAGGCCACCAACAAGCCCCTCCAAAAGAACTAGCCGCTGAACTGGCTACAACCTGGACCTGAGGCATTCAAGAAAAGAACACCTCAGTAAGAAAATAATCAAAAAGGTAAATAGAGCATTAGATTTATGAGCAAGTTAGAAGGGTTTACCAACCCGACAACAAACTGCTATAAGCAAAAGAAAGGGCATGACAGTATGAAAAGAGCATTGTCTAAAGTACAGCAAAGCACACCAAGTGCGAGCAATAAAAGCAATATGCCCTACAAAAAGAGCCTGCAACAACATCAAGACATATACATATATGCCAAAAGAAAAAGCCATAGAATAGGAAAGGAACTAACAGTCCTAACCCATGGGTTAATGGCAGTGTTCAAAACATGGATCTAAATACATAACCAAAACCAGATCCAAAAAGGGCTAAGGGGTCAAACAGTGGCAGCACTAGGGTCCCACACACGCTAACCCAAACCGGGGCAAAAGGAGGTGGCCACAGCTCTCCACATAAAACCACACCTCCAGAGGCCATCAAAACTCCACCACTTACCACAACCCAAGAGTCGGCATGCAAAAAATTAGCCGAACACCCAATACCCCCCCTAGGAAATAGCGAAAAGTCACACTAACAATCCTAAGGAAACACAGGAACCAAAGGCAAAAACGTCAGGTTCAAACGACGCGGCCTTGCACGCCTAACCCGAACTAACTTCGAGTCTTAACTGACCCAAAACCGGCACAGCAACCAGTGTCGACACAATGTGTCGACACCACAACAGGCCGGTGTCGACACAAGGTATCGACACCACAACAGCCGGTGTCGACACAAGGTGTCGACACCCCGACTGTGTAACACCCCCTATCCGTCGCATAGCATATAGCAGTAGGTCCGGCCAGGGCCCAACGCCGTATGCCAGAGACAGACCGGGTGGTTACTCATGGAAACCATCCAACCAATCATAACGTCCTACACAGAGCATTCTAGCGGAAGCAGTTTAAAGAAGTTGCAACAAAGAACCCAGCACTAAAGCATGAATGTCCACTAGCACTAAACAGGAATGTTACAAATACACCAGTACAAACCTTAAGGCCTTACAAAAAGGTTCACTTGATATTATATGATTTACAAACCTCGGCATGCAGGCCGGTCATACATGAATAAAGCAGTAAACACTCCACTTAGTCCTTCGAGGGCCAGCTTCGCAAAATTTGGGCTTTAGCCCGCTATTTACCGCTTGGTCCAGCAGCACCTGTAAGCAACAAACCACCGCACGGTGGCAAAACAAGGCAACGGTCAGCAATGCTGACCAAATTATAACGATCCCGCCCCCAGCTCGGGGCGGCGATGCTCCTTCCCTGTATTTCATTAGCATAAGCGGGCAATATAACAACTCATTGCATCACAGGCGTTGGCACGGATGGCCCCGCGCCCCGTGCTCTCAGTGCATATGCTCGGTGATCGCAGTCTAAGCCGCTAACTCACCACCATCTCCAGGACGACAATAACTCGTGAGCAAAAATGGTCTTTTAGGCAGACGTTACAACACTTTAATGTCATCAACAGCCTATGTCACGACACTTTAATGTCATCGACAGAAAGACCCGACCTCTATGCCCTCGGCATAACGCAGGAATGGTTCCCACTCAACCCGTTGCTCACTTGCCACGACACTTAAATATTATCGCCACAAGTTAAGTTTCCCCCAAGCCCGTGAATCGAACGTACAATGTTACATAACCCAGTTATGTACTAGTTGGCACCTAGTCCCACAAGTTGGCAAGATCACGCATCCGCCCAGTTTTCTGGGTGCACCTTTGGTTTAATCCCCAAGGCTCCCTGTTGCAATCTACCACGTAGAAAACCCGAAAAACAACCAATCGCGCGCAGTCTTCTCCGACATTTATGCAATGCAACATCACCGATCCAGACCAACATGTCCGGGTAGGCTTCACACATCATGCCTATGTCCGTTCTTGCTTACAGACTCTAATCAACGGGGACTTCACATATCTACCCGAAGGAATGCCTCCAACTCACCGCAAACTCGCGAGAGCGGGCTTCCTATGCAAAGAAGGAGAGCTACTCATGTGCAATAAGAGAATCGTTACCCTAGCATTGCTCTTTGGCGCCATGGAAAAGTAAGCGGATGAAAAGTACCGCACTAGCTTTGCCTCCGTGGATCCGGAGTCGGGTCGCGATTTGGAGCTTTGAAGCTCCTCCAAAGGCCGGGTCTAGCTCCTTCTTCCTTCCTTGGCTCTCCTCTCTCTCTAAGCTTTTAGAAAGATAACAACTTATGAAAAGTGAGGGTTTCTAAGTCCAATCCTGGGTATATCTCATCAGGAACAACCCCCAGCTGTTGGATCCCAAAATAAAGAAACGAACGGCTTTGATTCGGGTCAGAAATGCCCAATCTGGATCGCACACGGCCTGGCACACGCCCGTGTCCAGGGCTGTGTGCCTCATTTGCCGTCAAAATCGACTCGCCTGGAACCACACATGGGTATCGAACACGCCCGTGTTCGACCTGACATGCCCGTGTTCCACCTGACACGGCCGTGTGGCCGGCCGTGTACCCCCATTGTTTTTCCCCGAAAACAACCCGAGCACTGCACGGGTTCTAGGACACGCCCGTGTCCTTGCCCATATCACCTCAACACGCCTGGGCTCCAGGCCGTGTACACGGTCTCGACACTCGACACTTCGTCGAGCGAAGATCGTCGACCTGACGACACGGTCGTGTGCCTTGTCTCGACACATCGTCGAGCAAAATGTCGACTTCCCGGGACGAGTGTCGACACGGGTTGACACGCCCTGCGACACGCCCGTGTCGCAGGCCGTTTGCCTAGTCTCGACACAATGTCGAGATCAAAATGTCGACTCCCCGGCTGAGTGTCGACAGAAGCTTGACACGCCCTGGGACACGCCCGTGTCCTAGGCCGTGTGCCTGCAGCCAGAACCCAAAACTGGCCCAAAACATCCCCCATCGCTCTTTTGAGTTTCGGGGCGTTACAACTCTCCCCCTCTTAAAAGAATTTCGTCCACGAAATTATATAAAGGAAAGACATGTACAAAACCAAAATTTGTACCTAAGCGGAACAACTCTGGATACACGTCAAGCATAGTCTGCTCTCACTCCCAAGAGAGCTCCTCACGACCGCAATTGTCCCACCGGACCTTGACCATCCTGATCTCTTTATTGCGTAGCCGCTTGACCTCCGAGTCCTCAATCCGCACGGGCTTGACCTTTGTTGTCAACCCACTATCCACCGGCACTTGATCGACCGCGATCACTTGCGTAGGCTCTTGCACCGCATTTCGAAGCACTGAAATATGGAATACATCATGCAATCCACCAAGCTCCACTGAAAGCTTCAACCGATAGTCCGCTTCACCAACTCGCTCCAGAACCTCAAACGGCCCAAGGTACCTCGGGCTTAGCTTTTTCAATCGCCGCACCCGCGAGACACCCTTGAACGGCTTGATCTTTAAGTATACATAATCGCCCACAGCGAACTCCACGTTCCTGTGCTTGGCATTATAGTACTTTGCTTGCCAGTCCTAAGCAATAAGCAACCTTTCCGGAATGGTTCTCACCAAAGAAGTAGCATCCTCCACTTACGATCGCTTATACAACTTTGACTCACCTGTTTCTAACCAAGACAACGACGTGCGACATTTTCTACCATATAGGGCCTCGAAGGGCGCCATTTGAATACTCACTTGGTAGCTGTTGTTGTATGTGAACTCCCCCAAATAAAGGTGGTCTTCGCACTGCTTTCCAAAATCCAATACACACATGCGGAGCATGTCTTCCATGGTTCTATTGACCCTCTCGGTCTGCCCATCCGTTTGCGGATGGAAGGCTGTGCTGAATTTCAGCTTTGTTCCCAACATTTGCTGCACAAGCTTCCAATCATTGGATGTGAAATGCCCATCTCGGTCACTCACGATGCTGCGGGGCTCACCATGAAGCCGTACTATGTTATCCACATAAAGCTTTGCCAACTTCTCCACCGGATCATCCTTCCTATGCGGAATGAAATGTGACACCTTCGTTAACCGATCCACGACCACCCAAATAGCGTCGTTCCCCTTTTGTGACCTTGGCAAACTGTGAACAAAGTCCATAGAGATGTTGTCGAATTTCCACTCTAGAATAGGCAAGGACTTAAGAAATCCTCCCGGCTTTTGGCACTCCGCCTTCACCAAGGTGCAAGTTTGGCACTTCGCTACGTATAGCGCCACATCCTTCTTCAAACCTGGCCACCAAAATAGTTTCTTCACATCACAGTACATCTTCGTGCTCCCCGGATGAATCGAGTACTTGGTATGGTGTGCCTCGTACAACAACTCCACCCGCAAATTACCCACACTTGGGACGCACAGACGACCGTCCTTCCAAAGTAATCCGTCCTCCACGACGAATTGGGAATTTTACCCATCCAGAGTCTCTAACATGAACTGCTTCATATGAGCATCCATATCCAAAGCCTGCTGAATACGATCAGCCAGGTCATATTGGACTTCAGTCCAATTCAGAACTGCTTCAGCACTTGATTGCCTGTCCACACAAACAATCTCCAACGCCTCCAACTCCCGCACCAACCGTTCATCATGCACCGATAGCCAATTGGCTTGAGCTGGGGCTCGGCGAATCAACGCGTCCGCAACCGCATTCGCTTTACCAGGCACGTAGTGGATCTTGAATGTATAGTCCCCCAGGAACTCCATCCATCTACGCTGCCGCATATTCAGATCCTTCTGATCAATAAGATACTTTAGGCTCTTGTGATCGGTGTAGATATCAATCTTCACACCGTACAAATAGTGTCTCCACCGCTTCAAGGCAAAAATCAAAGCCGCTAACTCCATGTCATGGACCGTATAGTTCCTTTCATGCACTTTCAGCTGTCTCGAACCATAAGCTATTACACTTACGTGTTGTAGTAGCACGCAACCCAAACCGCTGCCAGAAGCATCACTGTAAATCTCATAGCCTTCTGTCCCATATGGCGAACTCAGCACAGGCGCCATGGTCAACCGACACTTCAACTCCTCAAAAGCTCGCGCGCACTCCCGTGTCTAAACGAACTTATGCTCCTTCCTCGTCAAAGTAGTGAGAGGTAACGCTATCCGCGAGAAGTTCTCTACAAAGCGCCTATAATAGCCGGCAAGCCCCAGAAAACTCCGGACTTCCGCTACCATAGCAAGCTCAGGCCACTCCCATATCGCAACAATCTTCGCCGGATCCACAGCAATACCCTCTCAACTCACTATATGCCCGAGGAACGCCACTGAGGATAGCGAAAACTCGCACTTAGAGAACTTCGCATACAACTGATTTCTCCTTAGCGTCTCCAAAACCAAATGAAGATGCTTGAAGTGATCATCCTCACTTTGCGAGTACACCAAAATATCGTCGATGAAGATGATCACGAAATGGTCCAAGTACTCCCTGAAAGTCCTGTTCATCAAATCCATGAACACTGACGGCGCATTAGTCAGCCCAAACGGCATGACCGTAAACTCATAATGCTCGTATCTCGTACTAAACGTTGTCTTCGGGATATCACTCTCCCTTATTCGCAGCTGATAGTACCGCGACTTGAGATCCAACTTCGAGTACACCGTCGACCCGACCAACTGATCAAAAAGATCATCGATCCGGGGGATCGGGTACTTGTTCTTCTCCGTCAGCTTGTTGAGTTCCCGATAATCAATATATAGCCTCAAGCTTCCGTCCTTCTTCTTAACAAAGAGGACCGGTGCGCTCCAAGGAGAAGAACTCGGGCGCACATACCCTTGCTCCAACAACTCTTGCAGTTGAACTTTCAGCTCCGCCATTTCCTTAGGCGCTAGCCGATAAGGAGATCGTGACACATGCTTTGCACCTGGCACTAGCTCAATCGTAAAATCTATCTCCCGCTGAGGCGGGGCTCCAAGAAGATCTGCGGGGAACACATCAGGGTATTCCGATACCACTGAAATAATATCCAACGCGGGCTTCGGCTTCGCAACCTCCACTAGTGTAAAGAACTGTTCTGCACCGGCACGAACTGCCTTCACCACCTGAAGAGCAGACATCAACGTCTTGCTCGACCCCTTTAAGCCCGTAAAATTCGTGTCACGACTAGCTCCCAACTTGACTTCCTTCCGACCGCAATCGATATAGGCTTGCTGCTCCGAGAGCCAGTACATGCCAAATATAACGTCGAACTCCACCAACAAAAGTAAAGACGCCTGCAGGTCGAACTCCTGATTCCCAATATGAATCTTAACATCGCAGATCCTACCCGCTCGCATCGAACACCCATTGGGAAACAACACATCCAACTTATCCTTCGCCATCGAAGAAGGGACTCCAATGCGTGATATAAATCCTTCGGGCAAGAAGGAGTGTGAAGCTCCCGTATCGAAGAGTGCTCGTGCCGGATTTTCACAAATCAATACAAATCCTAAACAAGCAGTGGTAAGGTAACATGTGCTTAAGAAGTATTTAAAGAAATTGACTTGCTATAAATTAAACCGTACATGTCACCACATCAGCCTGTTTGATGGCCTCCTGTTGGCCAAGATTATAGACCCTTTGTTGGGCCGGAGCATTGTAAGACCCCTCCACCCCGGATCCCAAAATACGGCACGAAGAGGGAGTCTTATGCCCGGAACAGCCGCCTTGCGGTAGCATTAGCACACGGGCTAACATGTACCACAAGACGCCTATTCCGCCGGCTACAACCATATCAATAATCTCCGCCAAGCTACCATCCGCTATAAACAAAAGGGACTGCCTTAGGGGATCTCGCAGCCCTTTATAGAAGCGCTTGGCATAACCTCTGTCATCCAACTCATAAGAGTACGCAAACCTTGCGAGATGCTGGAATTCCCGCTGGTATTCTGTAACCGACTTTGATCCCTGCTTTAGTAGAAGGAACCTCTGCTCAAGCTCATCTCGGGCCGATGTAGGGATAAAGTGCTCCAAGAAAACCTCCGAGAATTCACTCCAACCTATCTTTGTGTAGATCCGGCCTTGGAAGGTAGAGCCCATGAGGGACTTCCACCACCTCTTCGCATGTAAGTCCAAGACGGACACTGCCAATGTTACTGCCATGTTGGCCGGGCAAGGAGAACTACGCGATCCATGGCCGGAAATGGTGGTACCACTGGAGCCAACGTGAGTTTCCTACCCTCTCCCTTGGTGCTAGATCTATAGTTATGCCTTAGGAGAGACATCGACTCAAGAGAGTCTTGATGGAGAGGAGAAGATCTCTAGGTTAGGCCATGTTAGAACTTGTGTTCTAGACTTTAGATCTCTTCAACCCTTCCCCTTTTCTTCAATATGACGATGGGTGGATGGTCTCGTGAGGAGTTTATGGCCTTTGAGGTTGAATAAGGGAGGAGAATATTTCTGGAAAATTTAGGAACGATCGCTTTGAGGAGGAAGACGAACCGATGTCGTTCATTTTCCTTTAAGATGCGCGCAGAATCTGTATTCTGCGCGCAGCGATCTTATAGGCCCTTTTTATGTAGGATATGGGCAGATCTGGGCTTTTGGCTAAACACGAAAGTTGTAGCCCTTGGAAATACCTTTCCAACGAGTGGTTGCACGACTTCAGGTGAGGTCTGTGGCCCCGGGAAAACCTAATCGAGTTTGCTGTCCGGCAATTCCTGTACACAGAGATTGTGTTCTGTGCGCAGCGAACTTTGAAGCCGATTTCGAGTAAGTTATTGTCAGATCTGGGTTGTGACCTGAATATGAAAGTTGTATATCATGAAAAGATCTTTCCAACGATGGGTTACACGACTTCACCGGATTTCTGTAGCCTCGGGAATCTCCGGTTGAAGTTGCTGTCCAGACTATTCCTGCACTTAAAAATCTGGGTTTATAACATTTGGATTTGGATTCGGAGAAACTAATATTACAGGTAACCCGGAGGCTTGGATAAACTCTTATGAATAATTAATTCAGTTGCATAAATGATGAAGATTATTAATCGGATTCCATGTGATCGAATTGTAAGATAGTATACTTGAATGATTTGACTTGTTAGCAGTTAGTAGATTTTTATACATGTACATCTTGATATATTGTGTTGAAATCACCTGATATGACATATAGAAAGATAACTCATGGACATGTTTGATTAATGAATTGAGTCTTGTAGTCCAATACTTAGAGAGTCGTCTCCCTACGGGTAGTATTGTGAAGGGATGTAAGTGCGGTGTTGACCGTCACTTGTTTTGGTTGTGTTGAGATAAGGTGTGGATGGATGGTTGGGCTGTGTCCTCGTGTTTACTTCCGAGGCCCCTTCCATGATATGTTGATGTGGTATGTGCATGTGGTGTGAGTCGACACGCGGTGTCGTAATCCTGGGTTAAGGATAGTGTGGCAGGTCTACGGGCTCGCCAGTCGTCACACTGACGGGAGTTGGCAGTTAGACTTGGTCAGTTTGGGCTGTGTCCTCGGTGTTCACGTCCCGAGGCCCCTCCGACCATGTGAACGGTTGGGCTGTGTCCTCGTGCTTTCTTCCGAGGCCCCTTTCGGGTCACGCAAGGCCAGTTCGGGCTGTGTTCTTGGTGCACATCTACCCAAGACCCCGCTGGGCCATAGTACGCATGAGCTCCGCTGTTGTGTTCTTAGCGTTGAGGCGTACGGAGGCCTAGGTGAAGTAGTGTGATACCCGCCTAGTAGTAGAAGTGCCCGTTCTACTGTCACCGCCTGGCCACGGCGGCTGATGCCTGAGAGGTTAGCTACCTGCTCGAAAAGTGGGAACTACAGTCTGTGTCGACATAGCAATTGCATGGGTGTGCATGGGTGAGTCATTGCATAGCATTCATAGCATTTCATATCATTGCACCACAAGATCCTCATCGTATAAGTTTGTATGGGAACTCTTATACGATGAGTTACTTTTATGTAACCCGATACTTAACTTATAAGTTTGTATGGGCATTCTTATAAGTTAAGTTACTTTCCTGCTGTTACTTATACTTGCTAGTTTAGTGTAGCTCTTATATAAATGCTGACTATGATACTATTACTCTTACACTACTGTCACCTGCTTGTACTTCCTTTACTTGCATACTTATTATATACTATACTCTTGTTCCTTTTCTCCGCCCGGTGCCGAGGAGTCGCCGGGGGAGCGGATGTGAAACCACTTAGTCGTTTCGACTAACGGTTGCTACGTCTTCCTTTTTAGGAGGTCACGCCGCAGGTAGAGCAGCCGCAGACTTCGCAGCAGGACAGCCAGGCCAGGACGACAGGGCCTGATGTGACGGTGCCGTCGATACCGTCTGTTACAGATGTTAGTGTTTTGATTACTCTGATGTAGCCCGTTTGGGCAATGTTTAGCTGTACTCTGATATTTTGTAGAAGCATGTTTAGCTTCTCATTATTGATGTTTTGGACATTATATATTACTTAGTGTGGATTTTGACTTCTCTTGCTTATATGTTTTGGTTGGGTTGGCATTTATATTGATATGGTTGTAGCCGGCGGAATAGGCGTCTTGTGGTACAGGTTAGCCCGTGTGCTAATGCTACCGCAAGGCGGCTGTTCCGGGCATAAGACTCCCTCTTCGTGCCGTATTTTGGGATCCGGGGTGGAGGGGTCTTACAAGCATAGTGGGATGCGGTCGACTCCACCGCCTTGCCTTTCTCTTCATAAGTCGCTCCCGACCTCCTTTCGGACTTGGGACGTCCGCTCCGGCACTCACGGGCATAATGCCCCAACTTCCCACAGTTGTAACATGCGCCCGGGGTCCGACCCGTAGTCGCCCTAGAAGCACCAGCAGAGAGGGCTAGACCCGAAGTCTTAGCTTTCTTGTTCCACTTTCGGAACACAGATTTTGAGGTGTTCGGCCCTCTGAACTCCGACCTCTTCTCGCCCAAGCTTTTCTTTGCCTGCACATTCTTCATGTCCTTCTCCAAGGACCGGGCCGTGTTGACCAAGGTTAAGAAACCCTGCGTTATCGGCCCCGAGAGTAGTAATCTCAACTCATCGCTCAAGCCTTCGTAGAATCGATTGGTTTTGCGCTCCTCATCCGCGATAGTGGAGCTAGTATAACGACTCAGACGAGTAAACTCGTGGAGATATTCATCCACGCTCTTCTCACCCTGAACCAACTTCAGAAACTCATTCTCCAATGATATCTTCTGCGTCGAAGGGAGGTATCTAGCCAAGAACAATCTCGAGAACTCTTCCATCGAGACATCACCAAGTTGCCTACCTCTCAGTAAGTGCAGCTCCAATCCTTCCCACCACATTCTCGCTTCACCGTCCAGAAGGAACATAGCGATGGTGGTCATTTGCCACTCCTCCGTCTCCGTTGTTGTCATGACTCTCTTCACGTTGGAGAGCCAGTCTTCAGCCTGAGATGGGGTTCCCAAACCCGAGAATACCGGAGGGTTAAAGCTCATAATATGCTTAAGCTGCCTCTCGGTTGCCCTCCTTTGCACCAACGGTTCCACAACCACTTGCTCCACTCTCCTCGGCTCAGCCTCTTGAAGAGGTTCCTGCTCCATCGCAGGAGAGGGCTGCTGCATTTGCCTTGCAGGTGATGAGTACGATTATGATAGGCTTTTTACTATCATAATTGTAATCATGTCTACTATTTCCTACCCCTTTTTGTGTTGATTTCATGATAATAGTAAAGAAATTGTCGTATCATAGATAGTAGAGCGTATTTAGAAGTCTTTCGCAGTTCTTGTAATAAACTATTTACTGAGTCTATCATTTTTCTATTGCAGGTAATGCCAACCAATGGACCTAAAAGTCTCAGAGCAAACAGAGGAGTTCACGGAGTCTACATGGCTGATGACAGGACGAAAATTTGGTGCACACGGCCAGACATACGGCCATGTGCCTACCCATGTCCTATGCACCTAGAGCTGAAGAATCTGGGCGCAGACGATGGAACATCACACGGGTATGGCACACGCCCGTGTGCATACCCGTGTCATCTTTGCACACGACTGCCGACCAACCCGTGTCTGAGGAACACGGCCGAACACACGACCGTGTCCATACCCGTGTAATCTGACACGACCCATGACCATACACGCCTGCTCGTGGGGAACTGCCCAGGAACAGCCTAGGAACCGTCCACACGGCCTGCCACACGGCCGTGTGCGACCCCGTGTCCGACCTGTTTGCAAGGGAACTATAAATTTCCTGTAGAAAAATTTGTTTAGGTCATTTGGATCATTTCTGGATTGGAGAACTGCTGGAGGCCGAAGGGGAGCATCCAAGACAAGGAGGATTGAAGGGTATTTCATATGTATTTTTATTTAATCATTAACCCCTTTGAATCCTTTCTTTCTCTTGATGATCCATCTTCAATTTTCATTTTGATTTGCATGAACTTCTATTTGAACATTCTAGTAATCATGTATCACTTTGTTTATGTTAAATTTGTGGTATTTTATTTGTGTTTATGCTTGCAAACAAAGAGTGTAATCCTCCTTATGAATTACTTATTTGTTTTACGCAATTTGCAATTGGCTAGATTGAGAAATTGGTTCTTTGCAATAATTTTGGTATGTTCATATTGCGATGATAATTCCCTTTGTAATTCAAACTCTATGATCGAGAGATATTTTGTTTGGAAAATTAGAACACGAATAAAAGGATTCATGTTAATTTAGAGATAAAATTCATGAATTTATGTAGCAATAAAGGTACTTTACTTAATGCGAGCTTGAGTGTTGTAAATTGTTCGAGAGAAAATTTACTATCTTAGGTTTAGATTTGGAATTGGTCGAGAGAGAATTTTGATGAAAAATTAACCTTTACATTGCACAAATTTAACAGTCTTTTCATGTCATGATCGCTTAGAATTGAACTAATAAATGAATTTGTTCATGTAATTGTTTAAAAGGTTCATGTTTTTTATCGTTTTTACTTCTCCAATATTGAATCATTCAATTGGTCATAGTTAGATTAATGTAGTTTAAATATCACTTTTGTTTAGAGGTATGATAATAAAGGGAGGGTGAGTACGAATAGTTGAAACGACCCTGTGGAATACGACACGAGATGTAGATTTCTCATATATTACGATTGATAGGTGTGCTTGCCTGAATGCTAATTCAATCTATTTTAAGTCCATCTACATAGTTGTATTAGAATGTAGAATGAAATCACATTGAGTTATTACTTGTTAGCAAGAAAAATTATCAAGTTTTTGGCGTCGTTGCCGGGGATCGTTTTCAATATTTTGAAATCCTAATCTTTATTGATCTACCAATTTTCATTTATATAGTTGTAAATTAGTATTTGAATAATTATATTGCGTAATATTTTTTTTGTAGTCTGTTAGTCTATGACCAGGGGCAGAAATTCTGGGCTAGTACCATTTCATCCTGACCCAGAACGAATTCTCCATAACACTAACTTAAGGGACGTGGGAATTAATACCACAGATATTTCAAACGGACTATCAGAAGAGGAGACAGTAAACCAAGGAGAGAATCATCTTGAAAACTTAGATACCATGGCCAACCAAAATGAGCAAACCATGTCTGACTTTGCTAGACCTAATCTCCAAGGAACCGGGTCAAGCATCGTTAGACCACCGATAGCTACCAATAACTTTGAATTGAAGCCTAGTGTGATACAAATGGTTCAACAGTATGTCCAGTATGATGGCTTGCAAGATGAGGATCCTAACACCCACTTGGCCGGATTCTTAGAGATATGTGACACATTTAAGATCAATGGTGTTTCCAACGACGCCATTCGATTGAGATTGTTTCCATTTTCTTTAAGGCATAAGGCGAAGTTGTGGTTGAATTCCTTACCTAGAGGGTCGATCACTACTTGGGACATGATGGTTGAGAAGTTTCTGATGAAGTATTTTCCACCTGCAAAGACTGCGAAGTTAAGGAATGACATCTCTACGTACATTCAATTGGAGTCTGAATCGTTGTACGACACATGGGAACGATTCAAGGAGTTGTTAAGGAGATATCCCCATCATGCTCTACCTTCATGACTTCAGATTCAGACCTTCTATAATGGTCTAAATCCAGCACAAAACAAATGATTGATGCGGCTAGTGGAGGAACTTTGAACAACAAGACACCTGAAGCGGCTTAGCAGTCGATAGAGGACATGTCAATGAACAATTACCAATGGACTACAGTAAGACAAAAGCCTAGCAAGCCCGTAGGAATTTATGAAGTAGATGTCATCACCGCCTTTGCTATTCAAGTGGAGAAACTTCACCAAAAGATGGACAACCTTGCCTTAGCATCACCTTCCATGGAACCTCAATAATGGGACCCTTCATGCACTGGAATGCCTGGTTGTGACCCGCAAGTTCAAGAGCATGTTGACTATATGGGTAACAATATTAGACCACCTTTCAATCAAGCCAACAACCCATATAGCTCGACATATAATCCTGGATGGAGAAACCACCCCAATTTCTCTTGGGGAGGACAAGGAAATCAAGGGAAGCAGCCCATGTTTGGACAACAACCACAGTTGGAACCAAGGAAGCCTACATTGGAAGATGTGTTTACCAAGTTCATGCAAACTACCGATGTAGCCTTCCCAAATCAAGAGGGTTCAATTGGGAACTTGGAAAATCAGATTGGTCAGCTTGCAAGGATGGTTTCTGAAAGGCAGCAAGGAACACTTCCAGGGAATACAGAGATAAATCCAAGGGAGCATGCAACAGCCGTTCAATTGAGGAGCGGAAAGGAGTTACAAGACCCAAGGCCTGCAAAAGAAGCACCCCAAATGGAGTCTAGCGGCGAAGGACCAAGCGAGATGAACGTACAACCGATGGAGTACCAACCAGCATTACCATACCCAGCAAAGCTTAATAAGGAGCGCATGGATGCGCAGTATGGTAAATTTTTATCTATGTTTAAGCAATTACATGTTAATTTACCTTTTTCTGAAATTATTCAAATGCCTAAATATGCAAAATTTCTTAAGGATTTGATTTCTAATAAAAAGAAAATAGAAGAATTATCATTAGTAACATTAAGTGAAGAATGTTCTGCTATTTTGCAAAATAAATTGCCACAAAAACTTAAGGATCCCGGTTCATTTTCAATTCCATGCTTAATCGGTGATTTACAAGTAAATAAGGCTTTAGTAGATCTAGGAGCATGTATAAATTTAATGCCTTATAAACTATATCTGAAACTAGGCCTAGGAGAACTTAGCCCAACAAGAATGAGTAGTCAATTAGCAGATCGATCGGTTAAGTATCCTAAAGGAATAGTAGAAGATGTATTAGTTGAGGTAGATAAATTTATATTTCCTACTGATTTTGTTATTTTAGATATTGATGAAAATATCGAAGTACCACTCATATTAGGTCGTCCATTTCTAGCTACATCTAGAGCACTTATTGATGTTTTTGATGGTAAATTAGTATTGCGAGTAGAAGAAGATGAAGTCACTTTTCAAATTGGCAATATTATAAACAATCATTAGATAACGATGATTATTGTTATTTTTCTCATGGTATTGATGACTTTATGTCTTCTATATATTCTAATTTTTATTATAAAGACCCTTTAGAAATTTGCATAACTAACAACTATCTAGAAGATGATAAAAATGATGACATTATTGAACCTTTTTTTTTCTAGAAAATTGTGTTGCTATGAATAGAACAACGGAATATAGTTTAATTACTGAAGGAGATCATGAAATTCTTAAGAATAATACTAAGGATCCACCAATAGTAGAATTAAAAAAATTACCGGATCATCTCGAGTATGCATTCTTAGGAACAAATTCTTCGTACCCAGTTATCATATCTTCAAATCTTTCCAATATTGAAAAAGAAAAATTGATAACTGTATTGAAGAAATGTAGAGGTGCAATAGCGTGGCAAATATCTGATATAAAGGGTATTAATCCTAGTTTTTGCACTCATAAAATTCTTTTGGAAGAAAACTATAAGTCATCTATTCAACCGCAACGTAGGATAAATCCTAATATGAAAGAGGTAGTTAAGACTGAGATTGTGAAGTTATTAGATGCTGGTATTATATATCCTATTTCGGATAGTTCATGGGTTAGTCCTGTCCAAGTAGTTCCTAAGAAGGGTGGCCTGACTGTGGTAGCAAATGATAGAAATGAATTAATTCCAACGCGAACAGTAACAGGTTGGCGTGTCTGTATAGACTATAGGAAATTAAACGATGCCACTAGGAAAGACCATTTCCCTCTTCCTTTCATTGACCAGATATTAGAACGCTTATCAGGACATTCTTATTATTGTTTTCTAGATGGACTTTCTGGATACTTTCAAATTCCTATAGCACCAGAAGACCAAGAGAAAACAACATTTACTTGCCCATTTGGTACCTTTGCCTATAGACGTATGCCTTTCGGGTTATGTAATGCACCCGCCACATTTCAAAGGTGCATGCTAGCCATCTTTAACGAGTATGTTGAAGATATTATGGAAGTGTTCATGGATGATTTTTCGGTTTTTGGCGACTCCTTTGAGTTGTGTTTGAATAATTTAGAGAAAGTTCTTAGGAGGTGTGAGGAGACGAACCTAGCGCTTAGTTGGGAGAAGTGCCATTTCATGGTACAAGAAGGGTTAGTACTTGGCCATAAAATTTCAAGCATAGGAATTCAAGTAGATAGAGCAAAAATAGAGACCATAGAAAAATTACCACCACCAACCTCCGTAAAGGCAGTGAGAAGTTTCTTAGGACACGCGGGATTTTACCGCCGTTTTATTAAAGACTTCTCTAAAATAGCTAAACCACTTACAAGGATTTTAGAAAAAGACACACCTTTTATTTTTGAACAAGAGTGTCTACATGCCTTTGAGTTCTTAAAAGAAAAATTAATTAATTCTCCTATTATGATCGCACCTGATTTTAGTCAACCATTTGAGATCATGTGTGACACTAGTAATTTTGCGGTAGGGGCTGTTTTAGGACAACGCCGAAACAAACATTTTCACCCAATATATTATGCTAGTAAAATACTTAATAATGCACAGGAGAATTATACAACTACTGAAAAAGAACTCCTAGCAGTGGTATTCGCCTTTGATAAATTTAGACCATATTTAACATTGTCCAAAGTGGTAGTTTATACGGATCACTCTGCACTTAGATATTTGCTAGCCAAAGCGAAGCAAAGCCTCGTTTAATCCGATGGGTTCTTCTTCTACAAGAATTTGATCTAGAAATTAGGGATAAACGAGGAGCGGAAAACTTAGCGGCAGATCATCTTTCACGTTTAGAAAACCCACTACGATCAATGTTAGATGAATGTGAAATTTCTGATACATTTCCTGAGGAATCATTATTTGCCATATCTACCAATATACATCAAGATTATCCATGGTTTGCAGATTTTGCAAACTATCTTGTGGCTAAGGTCCTTCCAAAAGACTTTTCATATCAGCAGAAAAAGAAATTTTTCTCTGACTTGAAATATTACTTTTGGGAGGACCCTTTTCTTTTTCGGATATGTGCAGATTCTGTTATAAGAAGATGTGTATCAACGGAGGAAGGTTGGAAGATTTTGGAGCAGTGTCATTCAGGTCCTGCTGGTGGTCACTATGGAGCCAATCGCTCCGCTAAAAAGGTTCTTGATTCCGGTTTTTATTGGCCCCTTCTATTCAGGGATGCCCAAAGGTATGTGCTTTCATGTGATTCTTGCCAAAAAGCAGGTAATATTTCTAAATTACATGAAATGCCTCAAAAATTTATCCTTGAATGTGAAGTATTCGATGTGTGGGGTATAGATTTTATGGGACCATTCCCAGTTTCTTTTGGGAATAAATATATTTTGGTAGCTGTAGATTATGTATCAAGGTGGGTTGAAGCGCAATCTTTGCCTACTAATGATAGTAGGGTTGTAATTAGATTTTTGAAATCCTTATTCGCACGATTTGGCACACCACGTGCACTTATTAGCGATAGGGGTTCACACTTTTGTAATCTACAACGAGACAAAGTATTAGAAAAATATGGAGTTACACATAGGATAGGCACTCCGTATCATCCTCAAACTAGTGGGCAAGTTGAAGTTTCCAATAGAGAGCTTAAGAGAATCTTAGAAAAATCTATAGAAGGGAATAGGAAGCAGTGGTCTAGGAAACTTAACGATTGTTTATGGGCTTATAGGACTGCCTACAAAACACCTATAGGGACCACCCCCTTTAGATTAGTCTACGGTAAATCTTGTCACTTACCTATAGAATTAGAACACAAGTCGTATTGGGCAATACGCTCTTTAAATTTTGACACTAGTTCTATAGGAGAGAAGCGTAAACTTCAACTTAACGAATTAGATGAGTGGAGAACTATGGCCTATGAGAACTCCCGGATTTATAAGGAGAAAACCAAGCTATTTCATGACCGTCACCTTCGTAAACCCAAGGTATTCCAAAAAGGTGACCAAGTCCTCCTTTATAACTCCAGATTACGTTTATTCCCAGGGAAATTAAGATCTAAGTGGTCCGGACCCTTTAAAGTTAAAGAAGTCTTTCCTTACGGTACCGTCGAGTTAACTCACCCTGAGAAGGGAGATTTTAAGGTTAATGGTCACCGACTTAAGCCATATTATGGGGAAATCCCTATGGACTTCGCTCGTCTAGAGAATTGCCTCCGTCTAGATTAATCTCATATTAACTATAGTAGGTGTTTCTAAGTATTCTTGCTTTAGTATAAATCTAATTAGTTGCAATGAAAAATTAATGAAAAGAAAAAAAAATTTATTGAAAAGAAATTTCCATCAAAATTTTAATGAGAGAAAAAAATTTTTCTGTAAATTTTTTTTTTCTTTTAGAAATTCAAAATGGGAGTCGCACACGGCTCCCCACACGCCCGTGTGGGTAGCCGTGTACATGACACAGGCTCAGGCCCACCCGTGTAGATTAATTCCGAAAAAAGGCCAATTTCATCCCGAGCACAACACGGGTTCGCACCAACCCGTGTTCCTAGCCGTGTCTATCGCTCGACGATCGTCGAGACCGATGTGTCGAGACACCGGACATGGGCGTGTCGGATAACACACGGCCGTGTCACCTACTTACCCGTGTTTGTGTACAGTGCCAGCTGCGACACGGGGCAACACACGGCCGTGTTGTCGCCCGTGTCCACCTGACGCGCTGTCCCCAGCCAGTTTGACCGCACGGACCGAGGTAGCCCCGTGTTCCACGAGGCCTTGGATTCCCTAACACGGGTGCACACACGGCCGTGTGCGCACCCGTGTTCCATTTTTTTTTACACGGACCAACGCACCCCGTGTTCCACGAGGCTGATGATTCCCTAACACGGGTTCACACACGCCCGTGTGCGAACCCGTGTGCACCCCCTATAAATAGAGCCGTGTGGATTTCTTTTTTTTTTGCTCATTCCAACCTTCTCCCATCACAAATCTCCCTGTAGCCTGATCCTCAAGGTGCCTTCTTTTCCAATTCTCGTCCCCCTTCACTCGTATTTTCCCCTTCTACGTCATGTCTTCCGGAAGAAGTCATGGAGGTCGCCGTCGCCGACCGGAATTACAAGTCTCAATGGAGAGGCGTGATGCCGCTGCTCCGCTAATTTTCACTGATGCATCACACACCGCCCGCTTCAACCGCTTGCAATCAAAAAAATTTCAAGATATACGTATAATTGATTGGAGCGTGCTTGAAGAGATAAACTTAGCTGGAGATGTCAGGGGATTAATTTCTGTAACGGGGTGTGATCAATTTTTTGCCATAGAGGAGTTAGGCTTTAGGGAACTCACTTTAGAGTTCCTATCTTCGTTTTATTCCAGCTTTCGACCTAACTTCATCGATGCGCCGCACGCGCCCGAGGGGATAGTTTCATTTCGAGTGGGTGGCACATTTTATACACTCACCATGCTCCAGTTCAACCAATATTTAGGGGTGTATTAGGAGTCGTTCCTTTTTAGTGCTGCCTACCCCGAGCTCCACTTCGAACTCCCCAACCGCGATATGGCCGGTGGTATCTGGCGCCAGATTTCTTTTGACACTGGCTCCTACGAGGCCAAGAGATCTAAGGCATCTAAATTGATTTCTCCTGCCCTCCATTACATCCACCATCTCCTCAGCCACACGTTGAGCGGCCGGGGCGAAAGCTCCGAAGTTGTTAGTAGGCAGGACCTGTTATACCTCTACAGCATGACTTCACGATATCCTCTACATCTCGGTTATCTTCTAGCCCAGTTCATTCTCCATCAGGCTGACACCCCTAGTATAGGGTCTATTTGTGTAGCACCCTACATTACTCGCCTCGTGAAGAATATGGGCATCTTTTTAGCCCACCCCCAGATGACAGTGGTCGCAAAGACAGTGCCTATCATGATGGCTAGTCTTCGCGCCCTCCGCCTCATCACCGCCCGTCAGGGCCGGGGAAGGGATATATATTCTATTGCTCGATGTGGAACGTATGTACAGGATGACAGTGATGATGAGATAGATCCTGACCTCGACGTGCCGTTGTTGCCTCCACCTCATTCCACTTACGCTCATGGCGAGTCATCTACTGCACCTCCTCCACCTCCTTCATGATACTCGCGCGAGTTTCGACAGTTTTTCGAGACCGAGCTCTCTTCGCGCCTACAGGACATTAAGGAGTCGCAGCAGCGGACCGAGGACCTCCTCACACAGATCAGAGACCACCTTGCGATCGCCCCTCGCCAGCCGCCAGCTCTAGCCCCGCCTTCCTTCCCAGACGATACGACAAGCCACCATGCTTACTTCTGATATGTATATATGTAGTGCTATCTTTATGTATCGTATCTTGTATTGTTTTATATATATCAGTGTATTCAGTTCTGTCAGCTATTATATATCAGTGCATTCCATTACAGCTCCTGTTTCTTTACTGTGCTCTTCTACTTATTATGATAGCAGTTTTTTTTTCTTATATCATCATGAAATCACTCTATGTCTGCTTTTTACATTGCACTGAGGACATTGCAAATCTTAAGTCTGGGGGTAGAATGGTTATTCATGTGGTTACAATTGATTCTAATCTGCTTATCATAACACTCAAGTTTGTTATACCCCCCTTACAAATTTTTGTTTGATCTTTTAAGCTCTCATTATTCTTTCATTTGGGATTATAAATATTTAATTTAACTTCGCACACTGATTAAAATGAATTGATGTAGACTCATAGAGTATTCAACTTTGTTGATTTCGTAATTAAGCATAGAAATTTTTTTAGCTTAATTTTCTCTATATAATTTAATTTTAAGATTACTCCTCTATATTAGTAACTATCCAAAACTCTATTTTAGAAAATATATTTATCTATAATAAAGTGAGTCGATGAGTGTAACATTTTTATAATTTGGTATTAGGGCTTTAAAATTAAAAATAACTCCCTATTGATGTCTAGGACTCACCCTCTAGCATTCCTCAAAACATTACATAAGTTAATTAGTAAGGGCGGAAATGACTTAGGCCTCCTATTGGATAGCTTGAGCCTTGTTATCCCAACACCTTTAATATGATACCCTTGCACACCCAATTTGAACCTAATCCCCATCCTTTTGATGCTCTACTATTAAAATTCACCAAGGCCAAATCCTTACCTATTAGCACACCTATCATTGATGCCTGCTTGGAATGATTTGTTCATTGTGATATGTGGTCTGAGTGCGTGTATCCTTGCACCCACTTGGAATGATCCCTACTTTGAACCCAAAAAAAAGACATGATGATATGTGGCCTGAGTGCGTGTATACTTGCACCCACTTGGAATGATCCCTACTATGGTCCCTTGGTTAAATATATATATATATATATATATATATATATATATAAATAGAGTGCCCTTCAAAATGTGGGAAATATACAAATTGCAAAGCCTGGGGGTGTTTACATAAAATTGAAATATGTTAAGGTATCTTCCAACATAAGGCTCAATCAAGATTTAGTTGTGAACAATTCATCGAACTTATCCTTGATTACCTCACCTTTAATCTTCTATCCTAAGCCAAAAAGGCTACAGCAAAATTCAAGTCCTAAGGATCCAACCTTACTAATTCTAATTTGTGCTGTGATGAGGGTGTAAAAAGGGTAAGCTCATGATTATCAGTAAGAGTACTTAAGTTTTGAAACACTAATACGTATCTTATAGAGATTGTTATTTTCTCCTCATATTTGTTAAAGATGACTATACTTTTATTTCTAAAAGCGATTGAGAGATAGTTAAAATGATATATTAGAGGAATGTTAAGATAAATCTATATTTAGAAAAGTCTGCTAAATTATTTCCTATGCGATTACATCATCAAAGTTCTCTTAAATTCATAGCAACCAGTGTGCGGAGGCCAAATTATTTAATGGTAACCCAGGTGTTTGAATTAGTTTGCTTAGGGACAAGCAAACATCTAAGTCTTGGGGTATTTGATGAGTACGATTATGATAGGCTTTTTACTATCATAATTGTAATCATGTCTACTATTTCCTACCCCTTTTTGTGTTGATTTCATGATAATAGTAAAGAAATTGTCGTATCATAGATAGAAGAGCATATTTAGAAGTCTTTGGAAGTTCTTGTAATAAACTATTTACTGAGTCTATCATTTTTCTATTGCAGGTAATGCCAACCAATGGACCTAAAAGTCTCGGAGCAAACAGAGGAGTTCACGGAGTCTACATGGCTGATGACAGGACGAAAATTTGGTGCACACGGCCGTGTGCCTACCCGTGTCCTATGCACTTGGAGCTGAAGAATCTGGGCACAGATGATGGAACCTCACACGGGTATGGCACACGCCCGTGTGCATACCCGTGTCATCTTTGCACACGACTGCCGACCAACCCGTGTCTAAGGAACACGGCCGAACACACGACCGTGTCCATACCCGTGTCATCTGGCACGGCCCACGAACAGACACGCCTGCTCGTGGGGAACCGCCCAGGAACCTCCTAGGAACCATCCACACGGCCTGCCACACGGCCGTGTGTGACCCCATGTCCGACCTGTTTGCAAGGGAACTATAAATTTCCTGTAGAAAAATTTGTTTAGGACTTTTGGATCATTTCTGGATTGGAGAACTGCTGGAGGCCGAAGGGGAGCATCCAAGACAAGGAGGATTGAAGGGTATTTCATATGTATTTTTATTTAATCATTAACCCCTTTGTATCCTTTCTTTATCTTGATGATCCATCTTCAATTTTCATTTTGATTTGCATGAACTTCTATTTGAACATTCTAGTAATCATGTATCACTTTGTTTATGTTAAATTTGTGGTATTTTATTTGTGTTTATGCTTGCAAAAAAAGAGTATAATCCTCCTTATGAATTACTTATTTGTTTTACGCAATTTGCAATTGGCTAGATTGAGAAATTGTTTCTTTGCAATAATTTTGGTATGTTCATATTGCGATGATAATTCCCTTTGTAATTCAAACTCTATGATCGAGAGATATTTTGTTTGGAAAATTAGAACACGAATAAAAGGATTCATGTTAATTTAGAGATAAAATTCATGAATTTATGTAGCAATAAAGGTACTTTACTTAATGCGAGTTTGAGTGTCGTAAATTGTTCGAGAGAAAATTTACTATCTTAGGTTTAGATTTGGAATTGCTCGAGAGAGAATTTTGATGAAAAATTAACCTTTACATTGCACAAATTTAACAGTCTTTTCATGTCATGATCGCTTAGAATTGAACTAATAAATGAATTTGTTCATGTAATTGTTTAAAAGCTTCATGTTTTCATCGTTTTTACTTCTCCGATACTGAATCATCCAATTGGTCATAGTTAGGTTAATGTAGTTTAAATATCACTTTTGTTTAGAGGTATGATAATTTAAGGGAGGGTGAGTACGAATAGTTGAAACGACCCTGTGGAATACGGCATGAGATGTAGATTTCTCATATATTACGATTGATAGGTGCGCTTGCCTGAATGCTAATTCAATCTATTTTAAGTCCATCTACATAGTTGCATTAGAATGTAGAATGAAATCACATTGAGTTATTACTTGTTAGCAAGAAAAATCATCAGCAGGATGCGCATTTATCACGGCCAACACAGCTTCGGCCACCAAGCGTATGTTCTCAGCCGATAAAGGTGTTGCAGGAGCAACATCTGGTGCACTGCTAGCGTAAGAAACTCCCCGTTCTGACGGCCAACACCACTTCTGGTCACCTATAGTGGTACTAAACACCGTTAAGCGACCAGATAAAATTGCAAATAGCAATTATAGGAACACGCAGGTTCCTCAAACACGTGTATTTTCATTCCTAAGTGGACATTCATGGGTTCTTTTACTGTTATAACGATGACGCACACAATGTGCACACCACCCCTTAAAAAGAATTCGCCCACGAATTCACTTTAAGCCCGACCAAAACCAATAGTCTGATACCAAATTATAACACCCCCTATCCGTCGCATAGCATATAGCAGTAGGTCCGGCCGGGACCCGACGTCATATGCCACAGACAAACCAGGTGGTTACTCATGGAAACCATCCAACCAATCATAACGTTCGGCATTATGCAATGCAACATCACCGATCCAGACCAACATGTCCGGGTAGGCTTCACACATCATGCCTATGTACGTTCTCGCTTACGGACTCTAAACAACGGGGACTTCACATATCTACCCGAAGGAACGCCTCCAACTCACCGCAAACTCGCGAGAGCGGGCTTCCTATGCAAAGAAGGATAGCTACTCATGCTCAAGAAGAGAATCGTTACCCTAGCGTTCCTCTTTGGCGCCATGGAAAAGTAAGCTGATGAAAATCACCGCACTAGCTTTGCCTCCGTGGATCCGGAGTCGGCTCGCGATTTGGAGCTTCGAAGCTCCTCCAATGGCCGGATCTAGCTCCTTCTTCCTTCCTTGGTTCTCCTCTCTCTCTAAGCTTTTAGAAAGATAACAACTTATGAAAAGTGAGGGTTTCTAAGTCCAATCCCAGGTATATCTCATCAGGAACAACCCCCAGCCGTTGGATCCCAAAATAAAGAAACGAACGGCTTTGATTCGGGACTGAAATGCCCAATCTGGATCGCACACGGCCTGGCACACGCCCGTGTCCAGGGCTATGTGCCTCATTCGCCGTCAAAATCGGCTTGCCTGGAACCACACATGGGTATCGAACACGCCCGTGTTCAACCTGACACGCCCGTGTTCCACCTGACACGGCCGTGTGGTCGGCCGTGTACCCCCATCATTTTTCCCCGAAAACAACCCGAGCACTACACGGGTTCTAGGGCACGCCTGTGTCCTTGCCCGTGTCACCTCAACACGCCTGGGCTCCAGGCCGTGTACACGATCTCGACACTCGACACTTCGTCGAGCGAAGATCGTCGACCTGACGACACGGCCTTGGACACGCCCGTGTCCTAGGCCGTGTGCCTTGTCTCGACATATCGTCGAGCAAAATGTCGACTTCTCGGGATGAGTGTCGACACGGGTTGACACGCCCTGCGACACGCCCGTGTCGCAGGCCGTGTGCCCAGTCTTGACACAATGTCGAGATCAAAATGTCGACTCCCCGGCTGAGTGTCGACACAAGCTTGACACGCCCTGGGGCATGCCCGTGTCCCAGGCTGTGTGCCTGCAGCCAGAACCCAAAACTGGCCCAAAACGTCCCCTGTCGCTCTTTTGAGTTTCGGGGCATTACAGACTGGCCGGTTTCGACACAAAGTGTCGACACCCGGACTGGCCGGTGTCGACACAAAGTGTCGACACCCCGACTGGCCGGTGTCGACACAAAGTGTCGACACCACGACTGGCCGGTGTCGACACAAAGTGTCGACACCCCGACTGGCCGGTGTCGACACAAAGTGTCAACAACCCGACTGGCCAGTGCCGAGTCCCACTCGACACTAGCACCAGACCCAGCAACCAACCAAAACAAGAACAAAACGCCTCTCTAAAATTTCATCATCTATCGGCAATTACTAAGTACTCAACCCGAACCGTACCAAATCCGTCCCTATCAGACACATTATCTCAGGAAAAACTGAGATTTAACTGGAACTTCTCTACACTAACAACAGTATAATCGGGGACGAATCCTAGAGTACACCTAGGATCTAAGCAGGAAAGATATAAAATTTAATCAAGAAGAAAACAAGGATCAGCCTTGGCAAGGACGAGGGAGCATCACTTGCCTCAATACCAGCAAAGCTTGGTCGACCACTTCACTCACTCTCGGATCTAGCCGCAGAGCACCAATCCGAGGAACTGAAGGAATGCAGATCCAAGCGAGAGCAATCCAGATCCACTCTCGAAATCGAATTTCGACCGCTAAATCTCCAGGAATCGGCGTCCGAAGTTTAGGGTAGTCCGGCAGTTCTCTTCCTCTCGTACAGGCGGCGACTTCTTCCAAAAAGAGACAATGAAAAGAGACAATGAACCAAGCCCTAATTTCTAACCTAAGGCTATTTATAAGCATCAGTTTTAATAATAAACAAATCAATACATATTAATTACTTACATGCAATATCAAAACGATGCGAGAACCGAAACACCTCGAAAATTGATGAAATTCACATCGCAGCTAAAAACCCACGCTACGAACACAACTGCGAAGTCGAAATTAGCATTCGATGAACAAAACTAGAGATATCACCACCCGAAGCCAAAACACAAGCATTCCCTAAGAGGCCCAACCAAGTCACCAAACAGACTCCGGCTAGCTGGAGAATCTTGCTAACAGGCTACAATCAGGCTACACAAGGAACCCTAAGAGCTAAGACCACGCTCTACAACGGCAAAAAGCCAGAAATACGTCATCGTAATGCCAGCCAAAGATTAAACAAAACACAGAAAAACCGGGGGCGTTACAGCCACTCCCCCTAAAAGAAAGTTTCGCCTCGAAACTTTACTCACAACACCCCTATCAAGGAGAGAGAAAAAACCAAGAAGGGGCTATATATATAAATAAAACAGAACATACCAGGCACAATATCAGGGAAACAAATGAGGGTGAGCCTCCCACATAGCCGACTCCAATTCCTAAGTCGCGCTTTCTACATCCTGATTCCTCCATAAAACTTTAACCATAGGAATAGTCTTCTTCCGCAACACACGAACCTGAGAATCCAAAATGTGGACATGCACCTCCACATAAGAAAGATTCGGCTCCAACTGAGGCACAGAATCCAAAATCTGCCTTCCATTTATCACATATTTCCGCAGCTGACTGACGTGGAAGTCATCATGCACGGCAAGGAAATTTGCGGACAAAGCCAGCCTATAAGCTAATAACCCAATCTGCTCAACAATCAGAAACGGCCCCACGTACTTCGGGTCCAACTTCCTGTTCTTGCCAAACTGCTTGACTCCGATCAACGGGGAGACCTTTAAGAACACTGAGTCCCCCACCACAAATTCCAAGTCCAATCTATGCCGGTTGGCGTTCTTCTCTTATCTCTCCTGGGCTAACCGAAGCTTTTTCCGAATAAGCTTCACAGCAGTTTCCATATTCTCGAGTGCTTCTGGACCAAACAAAGGTCTCTCGCCAACCTCAGTCCAAAACAAGGGAGTCCTGCAGCGCCTCCCATACAAAGCTTCAAAAGGAGCCATTTGCAAGCTTTCTTGATAACTGTTGTTATACGCAAATTCCATAAGCCGCAAGCGCTCGTCCCACGCTCCTCCATGGTCCAGAATATAGCATCAGATCATATCTTCCACAATCTGATTTACTCGCTCCGTCTGACAATTGGTCTGCGGATGATAAGCTGTGGAATATCTCAAATCTGTACCCAACCCCTCTTGGAGGATCTTCCAAAAACGAGACGTGAACCTGGAGTCTCGATCTGATATGATACTTATGGGTATACCATGCAATCTGATAACCTCTTCCAAATACAGCTCGGCTATCTTCCTCATCGGATAATCAATCTTAAATGGTATGAAATGAGGACTCTTCGTCAATCTGTCTATTATTACCCAAACTGAATCATGCCCCTTAGGAGATATCGGTAAGCCTGTAATGAAATCCATCGAGATACTCTCCCACTTCCACGTCGGAATCTCCAAGGGAGTCAGCTTGCCACCAGGCCTCCCATGGTCGGCTTTCACACACCTGCAAGTGTGACCCTCAGAAACAAATCTGGCTATACCTCTCTTCATCCCACACCACCAGGCAATCTGCTTTAAATCATGATACATCTTGGTAGGCCCTGGATGGTAGGCAACACTAGATACGTGGGCTTCTCTGCATACCATATCTCGGATATCTCCAACAGCGGGGATACAAAACCTGCAACGATACTTCAAGGTACATGCATCATCTATAGAGAAATCTGGTAATTCACTTTTTTCAGCTCGAAGATACAAATGCAAAAGATCGGGATCATCCTTCTGATGCAGTCTCATAAGCGCAATCCACGAAGGTTCTGCCATTGCCAAACTACTCTGCGAATCGCATCTTCCCACAAAAATGTGCATCAAAAGGAACTCTTCCACTAGACGCTCGGCGGAGACATTGAAAATCTTCCCTGACTTCTGACTCAGGGCATCAGCCACCACATTATCCTTGCACGGATGGTACTGGATTTCAACATCATAGTCGGCTACATACTCCAACCATCGCCGCTGGCGCAGATTCAATTCTTTCTGGGTGAAGACATACTTTAAACTCTTATGATCCGTGAAAATCTTGCACTGCGTGCCATATAGCAAATGCCTCCACAATTTCAGCACATAGATCACAGCTACAAACTCCAGGTCATGCGTAGGGTAATTCCTGTTGGGTATTACATCCACTAACCCAGATTTGATGAAGTCAACCTGAAACTAAGATGAATTAAGTTGTATTTGATGCTTGGTTTGAGTTATATGTTTGCAGGAATTTCACTGGGAAGTGTAGACCAATGTCAGTCCACAGTGGTTCACCAAACACAGAAACTGTGCAATGTAATCCCTCTTTGCATATTCCAAGGTGTTGACTCATGTGTGGTCTCTCTATTGGGATACACTTCATATTCAAGCTATTGTACCTTGGGAAAAGGATTGGAAGATTGACTACATTAGAAGAAAGAGCTTTCCAACAACAAAAATTCTCTAAGTCTTTTACTCAAGTAGCTCCATAACTACTCGAGTAGATTGGGTATAATTTACTCGAGTAAAGAAACCTTGTACTCGAGTACTTAAGTGTACCTCTCGTTTAGCTAAGTCTTGTACTCGAGTAGACTTAGTCATATACTCGAGTAGCATGTTTATATACTCGAGTAGATCAGTCATTATACCCGAGTATTAAAGGCTTCTCTCATCAAAATTATTCTAAGTCATGGACTCGAGTATAAACACTCATATACTCGAGTAAGTATACTCACATAATCGAGTAGATAGAATCATACTCGAGTAGTTCATTATACCTACTCGAGTAGATCGTGTTTCACTCATGTACTTTGAAATTTTCCTAACTCCAGAATTTTCTAAGTCCTTTACTCGAGTAGAACTTTCACCTACTCGAGTAGATCACTTCCTCTCGAGTAGTTTAGTTCAACTACTCGAGTAGCTGCTTGCTGACATCTTCAGAATTTATTCCAAGTATTCCACTCGAGTAGTCCTTCATGTACTCGAGTAGTTTATGGAATATACTAGAGTTGTTTTTCTTGTACTCGAGTAGTTCCTTTATGTACTCGAGTAGTTCTCTATACACACTCGAGTAGTTCTTTCTGCTTACTCGAGTAGTTAGTTTCTGCCTACTCGAGTAGCCTATTTTATATACCCGAGTATGTTCTCCTTCATGTACTCGAGTAGTTATTCAACTACCACTATACGAAAACAGCATTTTAGTGACAAAAATTTTGGTCACAAAATATTGCGGCTTAGTCACTAAAGACATTTAGCAACCAAATTTGATCTGTCACAAAGTGGTTGCAAAATGGGCTTCACAAAATGTATTTAGCATCCAAAAAAATTTTCGTCACTAAATGTACTATTTCAGTGACCATTAATTTTTGTCACTAAATGTACTATTTTAGTGACCATTAATTTCCGTCACTAAATGTACTTTTTTGTGACAACTAGTTTTATCACTAAATATATATTATTAGTGATAACTATTTTTTGTCACTAAATGTTCAAATATTATGGCTTTTTTGTCACTACATATATTTAGTGATCAAACTTATTAAGTCACTGCTTGTGCAATGCAATAATGAATTTTAGTTACTAAAATTATCATTTCATCATTCAATACAATAATAAATAAAATATTCATTTTCTAAAAAAAATCATGAAAGAAAAGAGAATGTTTATTTTAAATTTATTAATAAAAAAATGGGAAATATCCCAAATCCTTTAGTACATACCAATAGAGCTTTTAACTCTACTAAATTCAACATATATAAAAAAATCTATAATATAAAACATTGCATATATAATTCTTTTTTTTACATGTAACACAAAATAAATAAATATATTGTGATTTCTCCATCCTCTCTAAGCTCCCGTCTTCAAGCTTCTCATAGGCACCATTTCTACAAGATCCGTCTTGATCTTTCTTGGTGGTTCAAATTTTAACTACTTGGAGGCGCATATAACAAATTCACACAATCATTGCCATAATAGGAGTGATTCTCCTGAGTTGAAGTTCCTCATCACCCCTTCAACGTTGATCTACACAAAAAATTAGGGAGAAATGGAACTTATAATGTTATAAAAAAATGAGAGAGAAATAGAAGATGCTTTCATAAGAAGAACCAAGACTACTAACCTTAACATCAACAATAATGTATGATAGCAATATAAGTTTCATGTTGAGAATCAATTTTAACGGCCTTCACCACCAACTTCTGCGGATAAATGAGAGAAATGAATTATTTAAAGGAATGAATATGACACTTATCCATGCAGTTTGCCAAAAAGAAGAAAATAAAACTTATGTTTATGCACCATATCAAGAGCGAATATAATCGGACTGAATCGCTGAGTTACTCAGCAAAGGATTCTGCTGCATGCTCATCCGCTGGGCTAAGCTCAACCTAGGCATGATTGTGCTTTGAGTTTGAGAATCCTTAATGCAAATCTCCTCCCCGAGCCCTGTATTCCACAACAGTTAGTGGTCATTGCTGCCATAGAAGGAAGAAAATCTCTGATTTCTTTTACAAATGTGAAAAATCACCTTCGTAGCCAAAAATGCTTTTGGCTGGAAGAAGCATTATTTTTCTAAATATTGAAGCATGGAGAGAGACTCTAAGAACCACAAGCATGGAAATAAAAAAACTGATACAGTTGAATGTTATTATTGAAGGAAGGGTGATCATATGTCCATTGAGTGCAGAAAGAAAAAAAACATAACTTGAAACAGTCTAAAGGAAATGCTGAAGGTAGAAGAAGACTCTCTTGTTCATAAGTGAAGCGTAACTGAGTAAAAATCTGCTATGTTCGAGGAACAAATTAGAAGATTGTCAAGGACTATTTTACATAATGCCCACAACAGTAAAGCAAATATTTATAATGACAAGAAGAGAATCTTGTGAACAACATGATACCATAGCTTAAACACACCTTCATCCTTTCACCACGCCATGACCGAGAATTTATGATGATGACCTCAAGTACCTTGTTCACAGACCACTCACCATCCACTTGATACGTATCCATCCGACTGCTAAAGAAATCAAGAACCTGTCAATCAAAAGTACTGAAAACCATTAACGATTGAACACACTGGTAAAAACCTAAACAAAAGTGGAAAAAAATCATGATTATCAACAATATTATCAAGGAAAATTTAGCATACTATAAACATGTTTTCAAGCAACTCATGGAATCTCGGATGATTTTTGAAAGGCTGAAATACCTCCTGTCGGTGCATTATAGCATACACTACCTGTGATAAGCATAAAAAAAATAAGTATAATGGCATTAAAAAAACAGTGAAAATGATGGTTGCTAAATATCATACCTCTGGATTCTGCGGTAAGGCATATGTGAGAATTGCATTCAAAATTTCCAGCACAATTCTTAGAAAATCAGTATAGATATGAAGGTCTATTGACTGAGATTAATCTGAAAATTAATTCAATAGGAAATATAGATTTTGACAGAACAACAAAAGCTCGACATATAAATAAAATACAATTGAGAACATAAAATAAGGCAAAATTACCATGTCATCAGCTATGGTGTGTCCAATTTGGAGGACAGAAGCATTCAGAATTTTGTCGTTCTTTAACTTGGCTAATTTTGCTGGGTAAGCCTCACTTGTGAAGATGATTCTGCATCACCAATATTGCAGATAAACGAGACAGCTGCATAGACTTGGCACATAGATTGCATCGATTTGCTTTCAGTTAGCTGAAAAATACAACCAGCAAATTATCAATTACATCATAATATATACAACGACTTACAAAACCAACACGAAAGTTTGTATTCAAAGACATAATTAAAGTTCGTTTCTACCCAAAATGAGCTTTGAAAGGTGTGCTAAATCCACATGATTAGTTTTTACCAGAGAAAAAAGGAGATTAGAACATCCAAGGCTGTGGAAGTTTTAATGGTCTATACTATGCTTTAATGAAAACTTCTTTGAAAATATAGAAGTACTCTAGATAGCAATGCATACCTTTGTAGGTTCTAAGTAAGGAAGCCTCATGGAAACAACCTTTTTGCTGGAGAAGTAAAAGTCATTCGCATAAGTTAAAATATTTGCACATATAATACTTACCTTATAAAAGCAAATACTCATACAGAACTTCAAGTCATGTAAAACAATGTTTCATGCACTCAAATTCTAAAACAACTGTTATAATTTGATGAAAGAGTAGCTCTTCTGACATTTGAAACACATTGGACAAGCCTTAATAACGAACATATGAAATTCAGGATGGATATTATTGGATAAGACCCATGTATAAATGACCAATTGGGCTAATTTCTCAATTAGTATCCTTTAGTCACATTGTGTCTGGCCGTCGAATAGAGCTCCAACCAGAGGCGAACACTGCATTTTGATAAGTTCATGAAAATAACAATCATGCAAGCATGTATTCAAAACAGTACCAGTGATGGGGAAATTTCAATTAACAACATAAAGATTTTTGGAGTACCACCAGTGAAAAAAAACCAGCTCATGAAAGGCAATAAAATGTAAAATTACACCAAAGCAGATTAAAAACTAATCCAAACAGGAAGTTAGTCATCGTCATAACTAGCCAAAGAATCTCTAGCTGCTGTCCATCTGATCCTCTAGTTCTCTTCATTCTATGAAGGCCATCATTTGTGCCTCCATTTGCTTCATGCGTGCCTCTCTTTGGTCCTCCATTTGCTCCTTACGTGACTCTCTTTGCTCCATTTGTGCCTCTCTTTGAGTCATTCTTTCGTCCATTTCTTGAATACGTGTAGTCATCTCTGCTTCTACTTCAGCTCGTATTTCTGCTCGGATACGTTGTCCATTAGTACTTTCACGGTCCAAAGGTTTTGGACCTGGCCCCATTCCGGGAATATACATGAAGTTCCAAAAGCTTATTGTATACCTCCTCTGCAGCTTTATCCAGCCACTGATTTTGTTTTCCTTTTTTTTTCTCCCACAATCGCACGTATATAGGCAATTGTTGTTCTTCATGTGCAACTTGTCTCTACATTTAGAAATCAATAAGACATAAAATTGAAGTATAATGACAATTTGAAAACATTAACATAATTATATAAATATTTAAAATCTTACTAGTTGATGTACAGTTCGCACTATAGACTTTGTGCCAACATGAGATTTTATTTTTTGTTGGCTTCTATTTTTTTTATTCACATCACTAATTTTCTGCAATGTATCATTAAGAAAATAAATATGTTAGGACTTCCAATAAAAAAATTTAATATTTATGTTTTTATACCTTGAACTTGGCACTACCCCAATAACCAATTAGCCAACTCCATTGATCATGATTGATTTCTTTAGGGCAATGATCACGTCTTTGTGCATCGGTACTCCATTTTAGATAATGATCACTAAGCAAACGAGCACGCCAAACATTATAGATTCGGCAAAGTGAAGATATAAGGTCTTCAATCACATGATTCTCCTTTAAGAGACTAAATTCAGACTAAAAACAACAAACTAAAATTAAAACACAAATTCATAAAAGAAAACATCATATTTAATTCATATAATTAATTGCAACAATTTCAATACTTACATAGTAATATCAACTATTTTATCGATTATATCAACTAGAATATGGGCCCATTTCTCAACATTCAATGGAGCATATAGCCTTACAATGCTCCCACTCCTTGTGATAAGTTCCTGAGATCTTTCACCAACTATTCTGCGAAGGTCCGCAGGAATTTGAACTTCTACCTTTTCCGTACAATGATATTTTCTCTTAGACCATCCAATCCCAGTTGTCGGACCACGTGTTCTTTTCTTAATTTCATATGTACCTGTTGATTGACATTGCAATGTTAAAACACTTAAGAAACAATGAATTTAAATTATCAAGAAGTTAGATGTGCCATCGATATTACGATGCCTGAGATCTGTTAGATCTGATTGTACATGATCAACATCAAGCTCAATACGATCAACTTCATGCCCAACCTCATTTGCATTCCCCTCTTCATTTATAAAATCTTGATCCAACAGAAGTGATGAACGTGGGTGTATTGGTGGTTGATGGTAGGATGTAATACTTGTATGTTGTGTTGCTCTTTCTTCTATAGATTGTGTTGCATCTAATTTGGTAGATTGATGCGTTTTAGATTTTATATGTTTATGTGTTTTAGCATTTGTATTATCCCGATGATTAAATGAACTAGCTAAAGAACAAAGACGTGCAGCAGTGGTTCGTGGGTGAAATTTGGATGAGTTAGTTTGCAAATCAAGTGAATTGTGTCTTTCTACGCGAGAATCTTTAATTTTAGCGCTAATCTTTGGCTTCTCTACCATAGATTCTTCTTAACTTCCTGAAAAAAGATATGATATTCAAAAAAATTAAATTAAGAAACATGGTTAATAATAATGGAATGAAGAAAATTTCATACATTTTGATTAACATAAATAAATATGAAAAAGAACAGAATTCCACAGAAAAAAAACACATGTTCGACTTTAAAAACATACACAAAAATGAAAATAACAAAACAAAGGGATAAGAAATAACATTATACATCCTCATTTTCCACATCATCTTCAGAGTCGATGTCAATAGTATCATCATCGATGTCTTCTTCGTTCAGACCTCTACTTAGGCATGAATGATCTTTTTTTTTAATTGTCATGGCTTCAACATCGGTTCTTTGTAATAAAATTTCAGTGTCATCATCATCTATGGCAATATCAGGTATTGGGTTTAACCCAACATCTATATCATACAAATGAATTTCTTCTTCATTGAAGTCTTCACTATCTTTGGGAGGAACATCATAAAAGTGACGAGGCATTGTCTTTATTACCAATCTCCAATCTTTATTTTTGTTATCGGCTACATAATATACTTGTTCAACTTGACAAGCTAAGACATAAGGTTCATTGCTTCTCAAATTATGTTTTACATTAACGGAAATAATTCCATTTAATTCCTTCTTATAACCTTTGCCTTCATGATGTGTATCCCGCCACTCACATTTAAATAGAACAATTTGGCATTCAACACCATAATCTAATTGAATAATGTCTCTTAGAACTCCATAATATTCTCTGCCACCTGATTGTTCATCACCCCTTACAATGATTCCACTGTTTTGAGTCTTACGCCTGATTTCACGATCATACGTATGAAACCTAAAGCCATTAACAATGTAACCAGTAAAATGTGTCGCCCCTTTCCTTGGACCACGTGCTAACTGTAAAAATTCAGCGTTAACTCTTAGATCCCTTTCATAATACAACTTTGATGCCTGTTGAAAAATGAAGATGTTAAATTAAAATATCATAAAATAACTATATAATACATAAAATAAATTATATTATACTACCAATTTACCCGTAATTCAAACCATTTAACAAAGGTGGAATCGTGTCTTCTTTCAACATCTTTAGAAGATATTTGCTCAAGTTCCCTTTGATGCTCCCTATAAATGAAAATGATC
This sequence comes from Platanthera guangdongensis, assembly GCA_039583875.1. NCBI lineage: Eukaryota > Viridiplantae > Streptophyta > Magnoliopsida > Asparagales > Orchidaceae > Platanthera > Platanthera guangdongensis. The sequence continues at coordinate 122,030,276 of CM077164.1, forward strand.
AACGGAATAATTGCATTATTATTTAATATGTTTTTATAGACCAAAGTTGTGAGACTAACTTTATAAATGGTTCCACTTTCGGACAATTTCTTAATATGTATAATTGAGCACGATGCCAATCTTCATATGTGAGATTATTTTCAAATCCTTTGCCAAGTGACCTCCCCAACTTTTGAAAAATGGATAATCTTGAATCTTGTGCATCATTTTCTTCATCATTTCTAGTAGGATGTTTCAACTTTGTATCAATTTTACTCATGTATCTTGAACAAAATGTCAAGCACTCGTGTACTAGGTAACCATTATCCATTGAACCTTCTGGGCGTGCTTTATTTCTTACAAAAGATTTAAGTATCCGTAAATATCTACATTACAAAATTCAAGGATTATATAAGAATGTGTAAAAGCAACAAAATAAATCTAAAAGATAAAATAATGCGTACCTCTCAATTGGGTGCATCCATCGATAATGAATCGGACCAGCAATTTTGGCTTCTCGTGCAAGATGAATTGGCAAATGCATCATGATTGTGAAAAAAGAAGGGGGAAATATCTCCTCCAGTTTGCAAAGTATGATAGGAATATTACTTTAAAGTCTATCCAACACTTCAATAGTTAATGCTTAGAGCCCAACTCCTTGAAAAATAGACTTAATTCAACTAGCGGATCATAAACCTCTTTTTGAACAATACCACGAAAAGCTGGAGCAAGTTGATCTTGCATAAAAACATGACAATCATGAGCCTTCATTCTTGAAACCTTACCTTCCTTAGAATTTACACATCTTCTTATGTTAGATGAATAACCATCTGGAACTTTTATATTCTCTAAGAAATGACATACTGCTCTTCGCTCAGCTAGCGTTAAAGTATAACAGGCTTGTGGCATTATATAATAACCATTTTTCTCTATCGGATGCAATTCTTTTTTCAAACCCATTTCTTTTAGGTTTAGTCTAGCTGAGAGATCATCTTTTGTTTTCCCGTCAATATTCAACATAGTCCCCAATATTTTTTCAGTAATATTTTTTAAAATATGCATGTAATCTAAACAATGTCGTATCTCAAGTGTTCTCCAATATGGTAACTAAAAGAAAATACTTAACTTCTTCCAATTATAAGGTAGAGATACTTCATCATGCTTTCTTTTTTGTTGATGCTTTCCAAATATCACATTATCGCATTCTTTTAATTGTTCTAAAATATCATCCCCAGATAGGTCTTTTGGCGCAGAATGTGTTTCTATTGTTCCATCAAAAGACTTCTTATCTTTACGCCCTTTATGGCCTGGAACCAAAAAGCGTGTGTTTCCCATGTAACTCATCTTAAACCCATTCTTCAATCTACAAGACCAAGTATCTTTGTTGCAACAAGGACATGCTAACTTACCTTTAGTGCTCCATCCTGATAGGTTCGCATAAGCAGGAAAATCATTTATTGTCCACAGCAAAGCAGCGCATATATTAAAATTGGACTTTCCATAAGCATCGTATGTACAAACCCCAACTTCCCATAAATGTTTTAACTCATCAATCAAAGGCTATAAATACATATCCATATCATTCCCAGGTTGTCCTGGACCAGGAATAATCAAGGATATTATAAAACTAGGGGTTTTCCTGCACATCCATGGTGGCAAATTATATGGGACTAAAACAACTGGCCATACACTATAATTTGTGCTCATAAGACCAAAAGGATTAAACCCATCGCTTGCTAAACCAAGTCTAACATTTCGTGTGTCCAATGAAAATTCTTTGTGTTTTCTATCAAATGATTTCCAAGCAAATGCATCAGCAGGATGTCTCAACTCACCGTCATCACATCGTTGTTCTTTATGCCACATCATCTCCTTGGCCATTCTAGAGCACATATACAACCTTTGAATTCTAGGTATTAAAGGAAAGTGTCTCAATATCTTGTTTGGTATATTTTTCCTTTTTTTTGAAAGCATATTACCTTTTATATTATCAGACTCTTTGCTTGATTGCCACCTGGATGTGCCACAAGTAGGACAACTTATATAATCTGCAAATTTATCACGGTAGAGAATGCAATCATTCATGCAAGCATCTATCTTCTTACACCCCATTCCAAGCTCTTGCATGTAGTTTTTAGCTTCATAGAAACTACTTGGCAGTGTTTCACAAAAAGGAATAGCCCATTTTAATACTTTAAGCAATTCAGTAAAAGATCGATCTGTCCACCCATAATCAGTTTTAAGTGTCAACAAAGTAACTAGAAATTGAAATTTTGAAAATTCTTTGCAACCAGGATATAATGCTTTTTCAGCATCATTCAGCATATCATAAAATTTTCAAGCTGCTTCATTTGGATTATCATTATGACATTCTTCTGTGATCTCATTCATATTATTATAACCAGTATTAAAATCATCAAGCATAGCCTGCATATCATCATCATCTGAAATCAATTGTTCATCATCACCAAGAGTTGAAATGTTGCCACAATAAACCGAGTGATCCTCACCGTGACATGACCACCATTTATAAGTCCTGATAATTCCATTCAAAATAAGGTGCCCAAACACAATATCTCAAGTGTGAAAGAAAATATTTCCACATTTACAACAAGGACAACGAATATTATTTCCCCTAGCAGAATGTGTAAAAGCAAAATCAAGGAAGTCATTCACTCCATTGATGTAAGCCGGTTGACGTCGATCATTGAGATCCATCCAACTCTTTTCCATTGCACTGCAATATTAGAGGAGAGAAAGAGAAAATTAGAATTAAAGCCAGTGTCGATAAAGGACACCCCGGTGCACGAAGCAACCTCACGCAGCGAGGGTCCGGGGAAGGGTCCAATAAGGCTAACACAACAACAACAATCAAGCCTTTATCCCACTATAGTGGGGTCGTCTATATAAATCCTTTGTCGCCATTGTGCCCTATCTTTTGTCATAAGGATAATAAAGAAAAATTACATAAGTATCAGTTCATCAAGAGTTACGAGGGAGCGCCAGTCAATCGAAAAATAAAGAAAAACATGTAGAAATTATTTGGTGGATATAAATAAGGCCGATTTATTTCACCAAAAACCCTATCTGCCTCCATCCCTAGTGCTTGTCTATCGGATTTTGTCTCACCGAGGAGCATGTTAAGGCATGAAAGGAGAAAGACAAAAAGAACAAGGAGCACATATTGTCCTTTGGGGCTTGACAAAAAATGATCTGTTATAAGATTGTGAAGGTAAAGTAAGTTGTCTTGGTTCACAACCAACAAATGCTGTCCTCCACTACAGAGAGTGTAGCAACATGAAGAGGCAAAATGAAAAGAAATGATAGTATACATTTCAAACAACCAATAAGCAAATATGTTTAGCTTGATGGCAACATCGGATGACAAAAAGCTGGAATCGGCCACTGAAACCTCAGTGTCATCATCCAAGAAAATCCAACTATACAACTAGCTTTTGTAAAGAAATGGTAAGCCGGAAAAGTTAACTTAGAGATGAAAAAAAGGTTATAGATTTTCAGATATGAAGCTTACCGGTGAAATATTCCCGGAAAACTCAAGTCCTACCTTACCTCGGTGCCCAATATTTGGACGATCGAGACCAACCAATATTTTCTTGACAAAAAGTATACTTTTAGTGATGAAACATATTTCGTCACACATTTCGTCACAAAAAAAATACCACAAAAATTTCTCTAAAATGTGCGCATAAAATTTTAGGTGGAAAGGCAGATTATGAATGCATATATCCGGCATGCGCGTACATGATAAGATCTTTTGTACCAATTAACTGTTCACAGATCGGGCCTCTGAAACAAGCCATCATAACAAAATGGAAATGGACTACAAGAAAAAACTTGCTAAGGACTCATTTACATTGGAAAGATTACTTGGTATAATTTATAAATCAACAAATTAAAATGGATGGCAATTAGGAAAGGGTTGGCTGCCAAAAAAACTGACCTCAAGAAGAAGAATCAACTGCTAGCTGTTGGCTACTGCTAGGGCACTAAGGGAAGGACCAACCGTTCACTTCTCAGTGTTGCTGCTGGGAAAGGGTCGACTGGTGCTGCCAGGGAAAGTGAAAGGTCAACTAAGGAACTCAAAATCAAAATCAAAACGAAAGATTGAAATCATAATCAAAAGCGAAATTGAAATATACCTGCTCTGCTTCTAACAATCTCACCGACGCCTAGACTGCGCAGTGCTCGGCTTCTTCACTGCTAACAGTGAGTGGTATAGACGCATGATGCAGTTGCCGGCGAAGTCCAGTCCTCGACGATGAAGGGGGGGCGGGAGTCGGGAGAAAATGGGAAAGGACAAGCGTAGTCACGATGAAGGGAGCGAGAAAAAACACCGCCGCTGGACGCTGGTGATATGATCTCCGGCGAGTAGGACGCCGTCGATTTGAGCTCCAATGAGGGACACACGATGCCTTCGACAGATTTCTTGCGGGAGATGGCTGGGAGTGGGATGCGGGCTCGGGAACGGGAGGAGTGTAACCACGACAAAGGTTTTTAGGAGAGATTACGGCGGGATATAATGAAAATAAGGGCGGGATCCAAAATTAAGGGGGGATATTCTTAATTTTATTTTGTATTTTATTTTGTAATCATTATATTTCGTTATTAAATAGTCCTATTTAGTGATCAAATTTAATTCAGTTGCTAAAAATTTTGTTTTTGTGACGTAATATTAATTTGGTCACTAAAAAAAATACTTTTAGCGACGGAAAATTTATTTTAGTCACTAATTAATTAGAAATCATCATTTAGTGACCAAACTATACTTTCTTCACAAAAAGTATACTTTTAGTGACAACAAATATTTCGTCACAAATATTTCGTCACTAAAACCTTGTTTTCTTGTAGTGTACTCAAGTAGATCTTCTCTTACTCGTGTATATGGCTGAACGTTCCTGAAATTTGTCTAAGTTTTTTTTCTGACGGGATTTTTGAATCACGCGACATGATTGGTCCACGTGTACCTCATTATGACCGATTATGACCGTTATTCTCTCCTATATAAAGTCTTATCAAAAAATGAGAAACCCTAAGTATTCTCCTAGCCTTCTTGTCATTTTATTTTGAGAAAGTTTTCAGCCGACTCCTCTGTCTGTTCTTCAAGAAACGGAAGCCGCCGCCGCCACCATCTTCTCCGGCCACTGCTTCTAAGTTCAGAGGATTCATTCTGAAGAAAGTTACAGATCGAGATCGACATCACTGTTCATCTTCTCTCTCCGATTCTGTAAAAGCAAGAAGATCTAGATCTGGGCCGAGATTCTCTTCACCGATTTCTGATAGTGCTGCAAAGTCCATAAGAAGAAGTTTCTGGCCGGTTCATCAGATCTGATTGGATTTACTGTTTGTATAATTTTTCCAAAACTTTATTAATCTTGTAGGAGAAAGTTTCTCCAAGTGTAGGAGTTTTTCACTCCGAGTTTGTAGGAAGTGTTATCTTACGAGGTGTAGATCCCTTTATTTGGATCGAGTTTGTAGGAACTTTGTTCCGAGAGTGCGATCGATTTTTGATCCGAGATAGTGCAGTAGCCGAGTCTAGTTGATTGCTAGATCGGTGAGGGAAAGTGGATGTACCCAAGGTCGGGGAACCACTATAAATCTTGTGTCGTCTGTGAAATTGGTAGATAGTTCTGTGTTGTGCTCTAATTATTTTTTATTCCGCAAAAGACGCACAACTCACCTATTCACCCCCCCCCCTCTAGGTGATTTAGGTTGACAACCATTTTCTTTCAATTGGTATCAGAGGGAGGTTGATCGTCAAAAGGTTAACACCTTGATCAGATCCAAATCTGTTGTCTGAAAGATTCTACCACAAAATGGACAAGGGCAAATATTTCGCCAAGCTTCCATTGTGCAACAAAAATAACTTTCCCATGTGGAAAGGAAGGATAAAATTTTTCATGGAAGCTGTGGATCCAAGGATCTTCATGATCATTGAAGAAGGTCCTTACGTTCCCATAACTGTGTCCACTATCGACCCTACCAAGAAAGTTCCCAAAAAGCTGATGGATCTCGACAAAGACGAGATTGCACTTGTCTCCCTCGACAAGAAAGCTAAGAACATTATAGCAAGTGCAGTCGATGTCTCGATGCTACAAAATTTGATTCACTATCAATCGGCTAAGGAGATGTGGCATTCCTTAGTCACTTTGATGGAAGGAACTGAAGAAGTAAGGGATGATCGAAGATCCCTTCTCAACCAAAAATATGAAGCGTTCCGACAAGAGAACAAGGAAACAATTGCTGACACATTTGAAAACTTCTTCAAAATTGTGAATGGCCTAAGGGTGTATGACCGTGTCTTCACCAACGGAGAACTGAACGACAAATTCTTGAGATCCCTAACCAAGGAATGGGATAACAAGGTATGCGCCATCAGGGAGTTCAGGAAGCTAGCTGAAACGGACCCACAAAATCTCTTTGGAAAGCTTATGTCTTATGAACTCCAAATCAATATAAGAAAAGCTGAAGAAGAGAAAGGCAGGTCTGCTCTAAAGGAGAAATCTGTCGCTCTGAAGGCAGACACCTCCAGAAAGACTAAGGCTGCCTCCCCCACTCCAGCTCCAGAAGTTGATGAAGAAGAAGAAACATCAGATCCTAGCACCTCAGGCTCTGAACTATCTGAAGAAGAGTTCTCCTTACTCTCAAGGTAATTCAAGAAGTTTCTTAATAAAAAGAAACAATGGAAAGGCAAGGATTCCTCATACAAAAGATCGCGGCGCGATGGAGATCGACAAAGAAAAGGCTCAAGCAGCCACAAAAGGTACAATACTAAACAGAACAAATACGTTTCAACTGACATCATTTGATATTACTGTAATAAGGCAGGTCAAGTCATTGCTGACTGCCCTCATAAGAAGACGGAGGGTGGTAGAAGAGAAGACAAGAAATCCTCACATAACAAGAAGAGGAAAGAGAAGAGCCTCATAGCCAAAAAGAGCAAGACTCTTAGTGACTCCGACTCGTCTGAGTCAAGCGAAGAAGAAGAAGCTTACTTTGGGCTAATGGCTCAAAGAGATGATGAACAAGAGCCCCGTTCACTGGGAAGGTAAACTCTCATAACCCTCTTTCAGATTCTGAAGTCTTTGAACATGATTGCGAGGGTAGCTCCTCTGACGATGAGTCAGAATTAATGGCCCAGTACAAGGAGTTAATCATGGCCTACGACAAATGTCGTCGAGTCGTGAAGACTCATGCTAAAGAGATCAAATCTCTAAAAGCCGAAGAGAGCATCTAGAGAGAGAAAGTCGCAAAGACTGACTCCCTCGAAGAAAACTTCAATAATGTTATTAAAGAATATAACAAGGCTCTTGAGCACCTTGACCTTAAGGAGAAGATCATCAAAGGATTGGAAGCCGAACTTGCGACTGAAAGGAAACTTGTTGAGAGTTTGTCGAAGCCCAAAACAGTTCTTCCATTCGTTGCTGAATTCTCAGCAAAGGCCAAGGGAGCTGGACTAGGACATGAAGAAGCTCCTAGTAAATCCTCTAGGAGAAAGAAGAATCAACCGAAAAATAAGGCCGCCAAAAAGGCCTCAGCCGAAGAAAAGGGAAAAGCCTCTCAAAATCAAACTACATTCAAAAAGGTCATCTTTCCATCAAATGAGTTTGATTTTGACTCATCCTATGGGCACTTTGCTAGGCCTACCTATGTAGAGCCAAAGTCCCACTATCAAGGATGGGCTCGATCCCGAACCTTTGGCGAGAGTGTCTTTAAGGCACCTTATGAAGAATTTATTCTTCAGAGCTATGGCCCTTTCAATCATGGGCATAACTTTAAGAAGGCACCAAAGACAAAGCCTGTTGTAGAGAAGCCCATAAAAGAGAAGAAGCCACGTGATTGCCATTATCATGAGGCATCTTCCTCCAAGAATGGTACCTCTGCTAGACAAAAATTCCAAAAGGTCAAGCAGGAGATCTTGAGGCAAAGGTACAACAAAAATGACTATTGGTGTTGTAGCAAGGTTGGTCACTTCGCCATAGATTGTTGGTTCAATTCCAGAAATGTTGCAACCCCTCATGTTAGCAATATGAGAAAGACCGCTCATAATGCTAACACTCGTAGGGGGAGTACTCTAACCCGAGACCAAGGAACCAAATGTGTTTGGGTTCCTAAGGAAAATTGATTATTATTGCAGGGATCTCCAAAGTCCAACAGAACGCCCATCTGGTACTTGGACAGCGGATGCTCTCGGCATATGACCGGGACTAGAAGCCTCATTCAGAACTTTACTCCAGTCGTGAACGGACCAAAGGTCATCTTTGGAGGTTCAGACCGTGGAATTACTAGAGGCTATGGTATGATTACAAACGTCAATGTATCCTTCTCGGATGTGGCCTATGTCAAAGGATTGGAACATAATCTCATTAGCATAAGCCAACTCTGTGATAAAGGATACATAGTTGAGTTCCATGCTGATAAGTGCGTGATAAAATCCATTGACAATATGGAAACGATTCTATCCGGCACTCGAAGCAGGAATATTTTCTGTTTAAATTTCATCTGTATAGATTCCTCTACACCAGTCGGTCTTTTAGCAAAAGATAGTGCTTCTCTTGGTGACCAATGGCACAAGAGACTAGAACATATTAATTTCAAAACCATTAATAAACTATTTTCAATGAACTTAGTACGTGATGCCCCAAATGTCAAATGCGTCAAAGACATGCCTTGTCATGCATGCGTAAAAGGCAAGCAAATAAGGGCTATCTTTAAAAGCATTATTGGCAAAGACTCTAACAGATGTCTCAATCTACTGCACATGGACTTGTTTGGTCCACTGTAAATTAGAAGTTTGGGAGGTAAGGACTATACATTGGTAATTGTTGATGACTACTCACGCTTTGTGTGGTTGTTCTTTCTGAAACACAACTCAGATACCTTCGACATCTTTACTAATTTTGTCAGGCAAGTCCAGAATGAATACAACTGCTCCATAGTCAAAATCAGAAGTGACAATGGAACAGAGTTCAAATCTGGGGCCATGACAGAATTCTGTGAAATCTTAGGTATCTTTCATGAGTTTTCCTCTCTTCGTACTCCACAACAGAATGGGGTGGCAGAGAGAAGGAACGGAACACTCATAGAAGCCTGCAGGACCATGTTGAGTGATGCTTCACTACCGGAGTACTTCTAGGCTGAAGCCGTCAACACTGCATTTACGTGCAAAATCGGGCACTCATAAACAAAGACCACAATAAGACACCTTATGAACTTCTGAAAGGAAGGAAACCAACAGTCTCATACTTTAGATTCTTTGGTTGTAAATGCTTCGTACTTAACAATGGTAAGTATCATACCACCAAGTTCAGCGAAAAGAGCTTTGAAGGTATTTTTGTAGGCTATAGTAGTCATAGTAAGACATATAGGATATTTAATAGAAAAACCCTGGTGGCGGAAGAATCGATACATGTTGTATTTGATGAGACGAGCTTGCTGTAAAGCAATCCATCTAGTGTGCTCTTTGAAGATGCAGGTGAAAAGCTGAAAGAAACTATCTTGGATGATCCGTCCGAAGACAAAGGCGAGAAACTCATTAAGATCACCACTCCAACTCCTATTGGAGAGGCTGCTGATCAAAATGAAGAAATCATCCAGGATGAAGAAATCACTCCAGTGATTGAAGATACTCCAGATGCAAGAACTCTAGAGCTCAGACATCTGAAGGATCACCCAATGGACCAGATCATAGGAGATCCCCGGGATGGTGTCAGAACTCGAAGAGGTACAACTAATGAGAATCTTCATTTGAGTTTTCTCTCACAGTTTGAACCAAAGAAATTTGAGGAAGAAAACTCAGACGCATCATGGATAATGGCAATGGAAGAAGAGCTAAATCAGTTCAAGCGCTGCAATGTGTGGATGCTTGTTCCAAGACCCAAAGGGAAGAACATCATTGGAACAAAATGTGTTTACAGGAACAAGATGGACGAAGACGGAACTATCATAAAGAACAAGGCCAGACTCGTCGCTAAAGGCTATCGTCAAGAAGAAGGAATCGACTTCGACCAGACATATGCTACAGTGGTGAGGCTGGAGGAAATAAGGTTGTTCCTAGCATATGCTGCTTTCAAAGGCTTCACCGTCTATCAGATGGACGTGATGTCGGCCTTCCTAAATGGTAAGATAAAGGAGGAAGTGTATGTGGAACAACTTCCAGGTTTCGTTGATCCTAACTTTCCTGATCATGTCTATTTTCTGCATAAGGCCTTATATGGTCTGAAACAAGCTCCTAGAGCTTGGTATGAAACGATGTCTACCGTTCTACTTGAGAACAAGTTCACAAGGGGAAAGATAGACAAGACATTATTTCTTAGGGAAATAAAAGGCAAGATTTTGATAGTGCAAATCTATGTCGACGACATTATTTTTGGCTCTACAGATGACAACCTCTGCAAACAAATCTCAAAACTTATGCAAGGGAACTTTGAAATGAGCAGTATGGGCGAACTGAATTATTTCTTAGGGCTTCAGGTGAAACAATCTGAAGATGGAATTTTCATCCCACAAACCAAGTTCACCAAAGAGCTAATTAAGAAACTCGGAATGGAGAACGCAACCTCTATGAGGACTCTAATGGGCTCAACTATTTCTCTGGACAAGGATGAAAAATGGAAACCTTTTGATGACACCAAGTACAGAAGCATAATTGGATCCTTGCTCTACCTTACTACGAGTAGGCCTGACATAATGTTTTCAACATGTGTCTGTGCTAGATTTCAGGTGAACTCTAAGGAATCTCATTACGCTGCTGCAAAGCGGATCCTGAGATACCTTAAAGGCACACCAAATCTTGGCTTATGGTACCCAAGAAGTAATGACTGCGAACTAATTGGGTTTTCAGATGCAAATTTTGCAGGTAGCAAAGACGACCGGAAAAGCACCTCAGGGACTTGCCAATTCTTCGGAAGAAGGCTAATCTCCTGGAGTAGCAAGAAGCAGAACTGTGTCGCAATCTCAATGGCCGAGTCAGAGTATATCTCTGTAGGCAGTTGTTGCGCACAGTTGCTATGGATAAAGAATCTGTTCGAGGACTACAACCTGCAGTTCAACGATATTCCTTTGTTTTGCGACTCATCCAACGCAATTGCAATAGCCAACAATCCAGTCTCCCACAGCCGGACAAAGTACATTGAGCTAAGGTATCACTTCATCTGGGAACATGTGGAGCATGGAGACATAGATCTCAAATATGTGCCTACAGATAGGCAAGTTGCAGATATCTTCACAAAGCCGCTGGACGAGATCAAGTTCTCGTTCTTTAAGACAGAGCCTGAGATGCTCAACAAAGAGGACTAAAGAAGGTTGGATGACTAAGAAGCAAGTAATTCCAAGGGGTTAGTCAAAATCTACATTTTCTAAATTTTTTTTAAAGTTTGACTCGAGAAGCATAAGACATACTCGAGTATGTGAATTCACCTACACGAGTCACTGCAGACCTACTCGAGTAACTACTAACATACTCGAGTACGTTAATCTACCTACTCGAGTACTCCCCTCTACTTACTCGAATATAAGAGTGTACCTACTCGAGTACATACTTACCTACTCGAGTAAGTCACTTACTTACTCGAGTAAGTCGCTTACCTACTCGAGTGAGTCACGTACCTACTCGAGTACTTTCTGCAGACCGACTCGGGTAATTTCTGAAGATCTACTCGAGTAACCTCTTACCTACTCGCATAGTCTATATCTTTCTCGTGTAGTGTTACCCAGATTTTGAAAGTTTTTCTATTAGCCACCCAAGGCTAAATGTCGTCTCTTCCCTTTCTTTAGTTAATTTCCTTCAAATTAATTAGATGTAATTTAGGGTTCTATATATGAATTTCCGAAAAACCCAACCTACACGAAATCATTTCATTCTCTTGAGTACCCTCTGCCGCTTCGCCTACTCTCCTCCACCGCTGTTGCAGAGCCGCTTCCCTCCTCACCACTTCCAGTCACCGCAGCCATGGCCGCTTCTTCCAAGATAGGCGTCAGATCAGAACTCGTCACCGGCGGTATTGCAGAGCTCTCAGATGACTTCCACAACCTTCTCATCCTTCTCGACACCGCCGGCCTCTCCTTCATTCTCCAGAAACCTGTTGAGTTTTATTCCCAGAAGTTGCCGAATTCTTCTCCAATCTCAAGGTCAGAAGAAATGGGAAAGTCCTAAAATCCAAAGTGAAAGGTGTGAAAATCAAGCTCACCAAGACCTCTGTATCTCAGCTTCTCCGACTGCCGCTTGTAGATGAAGAAGATGAATTAGATGATGAAGACTCTGACAGAAAAACCCTTTTTTGTGGCATTTCTCCTGAAGCTCGGTATATTAAAAGGTCAGACATGAACGCTGAAGGAAAATTTCTAGTTGATATTATTGGCAAAATTTTACAGTGCAAGACACACTCCATCAGAGACATTCCATCATATTTCTTCGACAAAATGCAAGCATTTGTCTGCCGCAAGAAATACCAATTTGGTATGCTGATTCTGGATAAAATAAAGGACAGGACTCTGCTCCTCCATGAAACAAATCCTGAGGTCTTCAACTTCTCCAAAGGGACCCCTCTTCACCACATGAAGAAGGTCTCCATCTCCTCCATTCAGAGATGGGATCTCAAGCTAAAGAATTCTGCCCAAGCTGCAAAGCTCTCAGAAGTTCCAGAAGTTCCAGCTATAGAGGACAGGACTCCATCTCCCTCTCCTCATCATGTGGGCAGCTCCTCTGGTACACTAAGTGAGGGGGAGGCTGCTCCTTCTAGCCAAGTCAGGCAGCCCTCTCCTCAGCCAAAAATTCCTTCCCTACCTCATACTCCACAAAGTCCAGCCACTCCTTCAGATCACATACCTCAAGACTCTCTTCTGTCCACAGCTTCTGCCATAGATGCTATGATTGCAGGGCTTTCTGAAGAGGTGATGCCCATTCATCCTCTATCTCCTCCAGCTCCAACCTCTGAATGTCACAAGGACTTCTCTCCAGCACAGTATCCTGCCCATTCTCCAGCTAGGACTCCAACACCATCTCCAAATCCCCCAAAAGACAAGCAAGACACCATTCTTATTTCTGATGAGACCTCTCCAGAGCCAGCTGAGGCCCCTCTTAGAACCCTAGATTTCTCCATTCCCCATGATACAGAAGAAAGGGATGTTATAATTCATACCACCAGAGCTCTCAGCTCTGTCATCATTGAAGAAATAGCTCCTTGGGTAACTCCTTCTCTCCCTACTGCTGCTCCCTCTACTACTGCTGTTCCAGTCTCTTCCTCCTCAGATTTGCGACAACATATTGCACTTCTTCTTCAAGAACAGAGAAATTATTTTGACACCTCTCTAAAGATAGTCACTGATAAGGTCACTGCCCTTGAGACTGAGATGAGCAGAGGCTTTGCTGAAATTTAGCATAACACTGACAAGCTCAAGTATTTAGTTCAACTTGGTGGCAAAGCCCATGACCACACTATCACTAGTGTTGGCAATGTTATGTAACAAGGTGTTACCCTGGCCAACAATCAGATAGAGCTAGATAAGAGAAATGAAGCTAACAAAATGAAAATCTGTGAAGAAGTGGGTATTTTCAAAGATGATGCTATAGCCCAGCTATCTGTTGAAATCAGAAAGGGGGAGGGTTTGATAAAAGAACTCAAAGAACATGTAGAAAAATCTGCTGCTCAGAAGACAGATGTATGGGAAGCTCATGTGAAGGCCATTCATGATGATGTGCTAGCCCAGATACAGAGTGTCAAATTTCACACCTATGACACTGATGTCTGGATGCACAATCAGATCTTGCCAGACCTTGTAGTTGACCCCAACATCATTCCCCATCATCTCAACCCTCTAGCTACAGATGTCACTGCCCTAGCTGTTCCTCTGCAACCCTCTTTCTCTCCCAAGCTTGGAGACACAGTTGACCCTCCAGACTCCTATGCTCTAGAAGACCCTGCTGATATCTTCCTTCAAGCTCCTCCAGAGATCAGAATATACAAGAAGAAAATAAATTATGGTGAAGGCCCCTCTGCTAGCAGGACTGCTCCTTCCAAAGCCACTGAACATGTTGAAGCTTGGTCTCCAACTTCCAAGTCTTTAATTTTGGACACACTCAGACTAGTTATGGATCTTAATGAGAACAGGAACATTCATTACAGTTCCCAGGAATGGGAGCTATATGAGAAATCTATGCTAAAAAGGAGGATCCATGACAGAGAGTTTGGGAGAAATAATCCTGCTGCTCCTCCAAGGCCTCCTAAATATTTCCCTAAGGCTTTCAGCTATTTAAGGAGACAGCAAGAAAAGATGGAAAAGCAGCAAACCCAAGCCTAAACCTAAAAGATGTTGAGAGAATGAAATGACAAGTTGTAGACTTGATGTTTTTGGAAATTTACATATATACAATTCTAAATTTCTGTGTAATTATCTTTTTCATTGTCTATTGCTTACCTGCTCATGTTTTTCTACTTAGTTTCTTTTATGTCTATAATTCACCTTAGTGTAAAGAGTTCTGACTTCAACAAATAGGGGGAGATTGTTGGGTATTACATCCACTAACCCAGATTTGATGAAGTCACCCTGGAACTAAGATGAATTAAGTTGTATTTGATGCTTGGTTTGAGTTATATGTTTGCAGGAATTTCACTGGGATGTGTAGACCAATGTCAGTCCACAGTGGGTCACCAAACACAGGAACTGTGCAATGTAATCCCTCAATGCATATTCCAAGGTGTTGACTCATGTGTGGTCTCTCTATTGGGATACACTTCATATTCAAGCTATTCGACCTTGGGAAAAGGATTGGAAGATTGACTACATTAGAAGAAAGAGCTTTCCAACAATAAAAATTCTCTAAGTCTTTTACTCGAGTAGGTCCATAACTACTCGAGTAGATTTGGTATAATTTACTCGAGTAAAGAAACCTTGTACTCGAGTACTTAAGTGTACTGCTCGTGTAGCAAAGTCATGTACTCGAGTAGACTTAGTCATATACTCTAGTAGCATGTTTATATACTCGAGTAGATCACTCATTATACCCGAGTATTAAAGGCTTCTCTCATCAAAATTATTCTAAGTCATGGACTCGAGTATAAACACTCATATACTCGAGTAAGTATACTCACACACTCGAGTAGATAGAATCATAATCGAGTAGTTCATTATACCTACTCGAGTAGATCTTGTTTCACTCGTGTACTTTGAAATTTTCCTAACTCCAGAATTTTCTAAGTCCTTTACTCGAGTAGAACTTTCACCTACTTGACTAGATCACTTCCTCTCGAGTAGTTTAGTTCAACTACTCGAGTAGCTGCTTGCTGACATCTTCAGAATTTATTCCAAGTATTCCACTCGAGTAGTCCTTCATGTACTCGAGTAGTTTATGGAATATACTAGAGTTGTTTTTCTTGTACTCGAGTAGTTCCTTTATGTACTCGAGTAGTTCTCTATACACACTCGAGTAGTTCTTTCTGCTTACTCGAGTAGTTGGTTTCTGCCTACTCGAGTAGCCTATCTTTATATACCCAAGTATGTTCTCCTTCATGTACTCGAGTAGTTATTCAACTACTCGAGTAGATCTTCTCTTACTCGTGTATATGGCTGAACGTTCCTGAAATTTGTCTAAGTTTTTTTCTGACGGGATTTTTGAATCACGCGACATGATTGGTCCACGTGTACCTCATTATGACCGATTATGACCGTTATTCTCTCCTATATAAAGTCTTATCAAAAAATGAGAAACCCTAAGTATTCTCCTAGCCTTCTTGTCATTTTATTTTGAGAAAGTTTTCAGCCGACTCCTCTGTCTGTTCTTCAAGAAACGGAAGCCGCCGCCGCCACCATCTTCTCCGGCCACTGCTTCTAAGTTCAGAGGATTCATTCTGAAGAAAGTTACAGATCGAGATCGACATCACTGTTCATCTTCTCTCTCCGATTCTGTAAAAGCAAGAAGATCCAGATCTGGGCCGAGATTCTCTTCACCGATTTCTGATAGTGCTGTAAAGTCCATAAGAAGAAGTTTCTGGCCGGTTCATCAGATCTGATTGGATTTACTGTTTGTATAATTTTTCCAAAACTTTATTAATCTTGTAGGAGAAAGTTTCTCCGAGTGTAGGAGTTTTTCACTCCGAGTTTGTAGGAAGTGTTATCTTCCGAGGTGTAGATCCCTTTGTTTGGATCGAGTTTGTAGGAACTTTGTTCCGAGGGTAGGATCGATTTTTGATCCAAGATAGTGGCGTAGCTGAGTCTAGTTGATTGCTAGATCGGTGAGGGAAAGTGGATGTACCCAAGGTCGGAAAACCACTATAAATCTTGTGTCGTCTGTGAAATTGGTAGATAGTTCTGTGTTGTGCTCTAATTATTTTTTATTCCGCAAAAGACGCACAACTCACCTATTCACCCCCCTCTAGGTGATTTAGGTTGACAACCATTTTCTTTCAATTCCTCTCGTGAGTCTTTAGCTACCTCGACCCATACGCAATCACCTTCCCGCCCTGCATCAATACGCAGCCCAGTCCGACATGCGGCGCATCTACATATATATCATACTCACTACCCTCCGTAGGCAAAGACAAAATTGGAGCCGAACATAATCTTTTTAGTTCCTCAAAAGCCTCCTCACACTTACCATCCCATATGAAGGCTACATTCTTCTGCGTCAACTTGGTCAACGACGCGGACAAGGTAAAGAAGCCCTCTACAAATCTTCTATAATAGCCAGACAAACCCAAGAAGATTCTGATCTCTCTGGGAGTAACAGGTCTCGCCCATTCCATAACAGCAGCGATCTTTTCTGGGTCCACCGATATTCCCTCCTTATTAACCACGTGACCCAGAAAAGAAACTTGGGGCAACCAAAATTCGTATTTGTTCAGCTTGGTGTATAGCTTATGGTTTCTCAGAGTCGCCAAGACCAGTCGCAAATGTCGATCATGCTCCTCCACATCTTTAGAGTACACCAAAACATCATCTATAAAGACAATCACAAACTTATCTAGAAAATCCTTGAAAACGCTGTTCATCAAATCCATAAAAGCTGAGGGCGCATTAGTCAAACCAAATGACATAACCAAAAACTCAAAATGCCCATGACGAGAGTGGAACACCGTCCGCGGAACATCTGACTCCCGAATTCTCAACTGGTGGTAGCCTGAACTATGATCAATCTTGGAAAACACATCACTACCACGCAGTTGGTCAAACAAATCGTCGATCCGTGGCAAAGGGTACCTGTTCTTAATAGTAACCTTGTTCAGCTCTCTATAGTCAATGCATAGCCTCATCGACCCATCTTTCTTTTTAACGAACAGCACTGGTGCACCCCAAGGCGAAGAACTCGTCCTTATGAAACCTTTTGCCAACATCTCATCCAGCTGAATTTGCAACTCTTCCAGCTCTCGCGGGGCCATCCGGTACGGTGCCTTTACAATAGGACGCGTGCCTGGCTCCAAATCTATAACAAACTTGACATATCGATCGGGTGGAAGACCGGTAAGATCGTCAGGAAACACATCAGAAAACTCACACACTACAGGAATCTCTTCCAAACGCGGCACACTAACAACCGTCCCTACTAGAGAGACCACACAGGCAAAACAGCCAGAATCAAGCAACTTCCGAGCACGTACCACAGAAATGACTGGAGACTCCTAGAGAGAATACCCATAAATGCTCCCTGGCTGACCGTTGTCTTTAACGAAGTCCAAGCGCTTACCCTTGCACTGGATAACTGCATCGTACCTTGACAACCAGTCCATGCCCAAGATAACATTAAAGTCCTCCAGGTCAATCACCTTCAGATCTGCCTTTTCTAGAAAATCCCCCAACAAAATCGGACAATCAAGGACACCCAAGTCTGTAACCACAGAGTCACCGGAGGGGAACTTAACGCAGAAGGCACCACCAACACGATCTAGGCCCTAACTGAACCGCTTAACGAAAGCTCTAGCCACAAACAAGTGGGTAGTGCCGGAGTTGAAGAGAACGCACGCCCAGCGGTTCTTTACCTTAAATAGTCCTATGAATTGCACACGCATCTAAGGAAACAATCACTAAAATGAAAACTACAACCAAAAAGGGAACATAATGAAACGACTGGGGAGGAGTCGAACCTGAGATAACCTGGGTCGAGGTCTGCGCTTCGTCTGCCAAAAGCACATTCACCTGCCCCTTTCCTTTATCCATTTACTGAGGCGGTGGTAAATCCTGGAGGGGAACTGGCTGCAGAATAGGCTGGAGCTGTGGGCACCTTGTCTTGAGATGACCATTCTGCCCACACTGAAAATAGACTTTATCTTTTAACCAGCATCGGGCAACATCACGCCCATTCCTCCCACAAAAGGCACACACCAAGTCTCCTCTGGAAGCACCCTGAATCACGTGCACCTGTTACTTCTTCTACGCTCCAAACCTTTCGAAACACTTCTCAAAGGGGTGGCCTGGCCGGCCACAAAAACTACAAACCTCTTTGATCTTCTTTCTCGAGACAGCATCAGGTTCCTGAGGGCTCTTCCCTCCACCGGACTTTCGCTTATCCTTCCTCAACAGCTGGCCTCTATTCTTGGCATTCTCAATGGCCTCAACCCTCAAGGCAGCTTCAACCACGCTGGCATAACTGACTACTCCATAGGCATTCGGTAACTGCTGAATGTCGCTTCTTAGTCCACCCAGAAATCGCTTAACTCGGTCTGCTTCAACACTCACCAAACCAGGAGCAAACCGACTCAACTTACTAAACTCAATCTCATACTCACTAACTGTGTTTTCCTCTGCTTTAAATGAATGAAGTCATTCATTAGCCAGTCCCGCCCAACTGAAGGCAGAAACTTACTTAACAACATCACCTTAAATGACTCCCAAGTGCATCCTGCCACCAAGCTCTCTTTCTACCTCAGCCACCAATTCTTTGCTAAGCCCTTGAGCTGATAGGCAGCGAGCATCACTCTCTGATCATCCGCAATCCCAGAGTAAGAGAGCATCTCTTCAATGGAAATCAGCCAGTCATCGAAAATCATGAAATCTGCTTGCCCATCATAAGTAGGGGGCCTAAGCCGCTGAAACTGGGATATGAACGTCATCTCCGGGGGAACCATAACCAAAGGCACGGGAGGAGCAAGAGGGGCAGGAACAACTACCCCCCCCCCCAGCGGGGTCCTGAACTCTCGGAGTTTGTCCCGCCACCACTACTACAAGAGACTGAATCTGAGCCTGCATAACCACTACCTGCCTGGATAAGGCCTCGTTACTCTGCCGCAGGTTTTCTACCAATGCCTCGCTCTAGCTTCTGACGTCTCACCCTCGGATTGGGCGGTCGATCTCATCGTAGGACGTCTCTCCATCCTATAATCGCACAAGCTTTAGACAAAACCTAGCCCAACAGCTAGAACAAAACTACGCGGTACAGACAAACACACTTAAATATTAACTTCAACTGCAAAACTTTCTCTGGGAGTTGTTTTTAAAATGATGATGTTATGCTTAATCTAAGATGGTTCACCACCATTATACTAACTCATGTGCCTAAACCATGAATGCACGTATTTGTCTTCTTTTTAACTCAAAACCATGTGTGTACATATGTCATCATGCATATCTTTAGCTTGGCATGTTGTGCTTATGAAATGTTATGCTATGTATGATGTGCTATGCATTCTAAAAAAAACCTTAATGCATGTCATGGGCGGCGTACACATGAAAATGTTATGCATCCCATACTACATAACATTCCCATGCAACGAAAAAGAAAAAACGCGCTAGCCGCATTCATGTGGTGAGGTTATACATCCCATACTACATAACCCTCACATGTTGCCTCCTATGGTGGATCCATATACAAACATATATTATGCATCTCATACTATATAATATGCCCCGTATACTTCTTTATGCTCATGAGTGTAGTGTTCGTGCTTTATCCAAGACGTGCTGATGACATAACGGTGTATGTATGGTATGACGCTAACCACTAATTCAAACAAGGGAAAAGTTGCCTCACCATTTGTCAAAAAACCTCCCTCTGATACCAACTGTCACAGCCCGCATTTTCTCTACGATTACACCGCATCAGAGCAAGAGAAAATACGTACCGTGATGCCACGTCGTGCATGGGATAACTGCACACGCTCAGGCAAAACTCCAGACTTTAGATTTTAAGGAAAAATCGTTGATTAGTATGAAAGATAACCAGTTATGTTGAATGGCCATATCCGTCGGCACGGTGGATCAGCTAGTCCATAATTAAAAGTATTTTTATACGCAGCAGAAAATTCTTTGGTTCAATTAAGTTGACACCCTAAATGAGCATAAGTGTCCCCGAGGGACGACTCATGGTATGCACGACTCTAAAGTGAATATAGTATATATGAAAGATAGTCTTTTACGCTAAGGAAATAGTGTCTTGGTTTTATAAATATGTTATGCATGAGATACATATAATAATGCTTTTAGGGTTTAAAATATCTAACATGCAACCTAGCATAAATCCTTCTCAGATGCAAGTAAACAACCACAAATAGGCAAAAATAGCAGTTAAGTTCATACCCAGCATCGCAAGAAGCCACCAGTGGGCGTCAACAACCTGACACGAACCCACTGGTGAGTATGTATGTCTATACAGAAAGGTAAAGAACTACCTCACAAAATCGGGGATCAGCTATCTCAGCTACCCAAGAGGCCACCAACAAGCCCTTCCAAAAGAACTAGCCGCTGAACTGGCTACAACCTGGACCTAAGGAATTCAACAAAAGAACACCTCAGCAAGAAAATAATCAAAAAGGTAAATAGATCAATAGATTTATGAGCAAGTAAGAAGGGTTTACCAACCCGACAACAAACTGCTATAAGTAAAAGAAAGGGCATGACAGTAAGAAAAGAGCGTTGTCTAAAGCACAACAAAGCACACCAAGTGCGAGCAATAAAAGCAATATGCCCTACCAAAAGAGCCTGCAACAGCATCAAGACATATACATATATGCCAAAAGAAAAAGCCATAGAATTGGAAAGGAACTAACAGTCCTAACATATGGGTTAATGACAGTGTTCAAAACATGGATCTGAATACATAACCAAAACCAGATCCAAAAAGGGCTAAGGGGTCAAACAGTGGCAGCACTAGGGTCCCACACACGCCAACCTAAACCGGGGCAAAAGGCGGTGGCCACAGCTCTCCACATAAAACCACCCCTCCAGAGGCCACCAAAACTCAATCACCTACCACAACCCAAGAGTTGGCATGCAAGAAATTAGCCGAACACCAAATATCCCCCCTAGGGAATAGGGAAAAGTCACACTAACAATCCTAAGGAAACACACGAACCCATGTCAAAAATGTCGGGTTCAACCGACGCAGCCTTGCACGCCTAACCCGAACTAACTCCGAGTCTTACCTGACCCAAAACCGGCACAGCAACCGGTGTCGACACAATGTGTCGACACCACAACAGGCCGGTGTCGACACAAGGTGTCGACACCACAACAGCCGGTGTCGACACAAGGTGTCGACACTACTGCGGCTGGTGTTGACACAAGGTATCGACACCCCGACTGGCCGGTGTCGACACAAAGTGTCGACACCCGGACTGGCCGGTGTCGACACAAAGTGTCGACACCCCGAATGGCCAGTGCCGAGTCCCACTCGACACTAGCGCCAGACCCAGCAACCAACCAAAACAAGAACAAAACGCCTCTCTAAAATTTCATCATCTATCGACAATTGCTAACTACTCAACCCGAACCGTACCAAATCCGTCCCTATCAGACACATTCTCTCAGGAAAAACTGAGATTTAACTAGAACTTCTCTACACTAACAACAGTATAATCGGGGATGAATCCTAGAGTACACCTAGGATCTAAGCAGGAGAGATATAAAATTTAATCAAGAAGAAAACAAGGATCTGCCTTGGCAAGGATGAGGGAGCTTCGCTTTCCTCAATACCAGTAAATCTTGGTCGGCCACTTCCCTCACTCTCGGATCTAGCCGCAGAGCACCAAGCCGAGGAACTGAAGGAATGCAGATCCAAGCGAGAACAATCCAGATCCTCTCTCGAAATCAAATTTCGACCGCTAAATCTCCAGGAATCGGCGTCCGAAGGCTAGGGTAGTCCGGCAGTTCTCTTCCTCTCGTACAGGCTGCGGCTTCTTCCAAAAAGAGACAATGAAAGGAGATAATGAACCGAGCCCTAATTTCTAACCTAAGGCTATTTATAAGCATCAGTTTTAATAATAAACAAATCAATACATATTAATTACTTACATGCAATATCAAAACGACGCGAGAACCGAAACACCTCGGAAAATGATGAAATTCACATCGCAGCTAAAAACCCACCCTACGAACACAACTGCGAAGTCAAAATTAGCATTCGACGAACAAAACTCGGGATATCACCACCCGAAACCAAAACACAAGCATTCCCTAAGAGGCCCAACCGAGTCACCAAACAGACTCCGGCTAGCTGGGGAATCTTGCTAACAGGCTACAACCAGGCTACATAAGGAACCCTAAGAGCTAAGACCACGCTCTACAATGGCAAAAAGCCGGAAATACGTCATCGTAACGCCAGCCAAAGATCAAACAAATCACAAAAAAACCGGGGATGTTACATATATTATTTAAAGCAATCTCCAAGAGCTTGGTATGAGACCTTAGCTAGCTTCTTGATAGAGCATAAATTTTCTAGCGGCATTGTAGATAGGACATTATTCACTAGGCATCATAAGGATCAAATATTGTTAGTACAAATTTATGTAGATGATATTATATTTGGGTCTACATATTCCAAACTATGTAAGAGGTTCTCTGACCTCATGCATTCAAAGTTTGAAATGAGTAGCATGGGTGATCTCTCATACTTCCTTAGTATCCAGGTGAAGCAGCTACCTGATGGCATCTTTATATCCTAGGCTAAGTATGCTAAGTAGCTTCTCAAAAAGTTTGGGATGGTTGATGCCTCAGCAAAGAAAACACCCATGGCCACTAATGCTGTAATAGACTCTGATGAACATGGGAAACCTGTTGATCAGAAATTATATAGGGGCATTGTTGGGTCCCTACTATACCTTACACAAAGCAGACATGACATAATGTTTGCTACATGTCTTCGTGCTAGGTTCCAAGTGAACCCTAAAGAATCTCACCTAATTTTCTTAAAAATGATTTTGAGATATATAAACAGTTGTCCTAGTCTAGGACTTTGGTATCCCACTGAGTCAGAGTTTGAGTTAACTAGATACTCAGATGCTGACTTTGCTGGATGCAAAGTAGACAAAAAAAGTACCTCAGGAACATGCCAGTTTCTTTGTATGAGATTAGTCTCTTGGTTTAGCAAGAAGCAGTCATCATGTCTACATCAACTGCTGAAGCAGAATATACAGCAACTGGCAGTTGCTGTTCCCAAATGTTGTGGATTCTGAACTAACTTCTAGACTATGGGTTCAACTTAAATAATTCAACTCTACTTTGTGACAACATAAGTCTTATATCCATAGCACAAAATCCAGTCCATCACAGTAGGACTAAGCATATAGACATTAAGCACCATTTAGAGAGTGTGTAGACAAAAATAAAATTAATCTTGTCTATATCTACACTGATTTATAAAGAGCAGATATCTTCACCAAGCCTTTGGATGAGAGGAATCATCTATTCTTCATAAATCAGCTTGGTATGATAAATGGAGAAGCTTTAATTTGATTTTTGTCTATGGTCGACAAATTTTTCACAGTTCGTTGAACGGAGATCGACGAACAGAGAAACGTTCTAGATAACTTCGTCGAATGGAGATTGATGAATTCTCTGTGAGTGTGATTGTCTCTGAGATATCTGCAAAGAGAAAATACCAAACTAACAATTCATCAAGGCAAGTATACCTATCGAAATGCAGCTAGGGGACACAAGTGTCGTATTGAAATCCGGGAACAGTTGAGTAAGCTTACTCACACGAAATCTATTATTTTATCGACGGCAAAATAAGGTTTAGCTAAATGTACTAAAGGAAGAGAACTACTTGCATGAAAAGATAAAGAGAGCTAAAAGAGCGATTAACTTAAGCTTAGTAACGATGAAGGGAAAATGCACTCGATCAGAAATCACCTCGGCAAGAGTGGTTAGAAAAATACGATAAATAAACCTAAGCTAAATAGGGTAAATGTCTTTGACCGTGGAGGTTCCATGAATATTGACACGCTTCTCTCGAAGGCCGTGCCTAACTGAGTTTAGGAAGGTCCGACCGACTTTCGCCTAAATCGGAGGCCTAAAACTCGCTTTACGCGGTGAACCCCTCTAATGGATTTTACTCCAATCCGGGAGATTTGAACGTCTGCCTCTCTCGAGGGGTGCGAACAACTCCCTTTACTCTTGAGTGCTCATTTCAAACCTTCGGCCTCTCGGCTAGCCCAGAATGAAAGCAAAGGTGGAGAGTATATATCGATGATATACCTCCAACCC
Organism: Platanthera guangdongensis; assembly: GCA_039583875.1. Classification (NCBI taxonomy): domain Eukaryota; kingdom Viridiplantae; phylum Streptophyta; class Magnoliopsida; order Asparagales; family Orchidaceae; genus Platanthera; species Platanthera guangdongensis. The sequence continues at coordinate 122,054,681 of CM077164.1, forward strand.
GTGATAAATCAAGAGTAATTCAAAGCCAAACCCTAAACAGAAAAGGTAAGATTCAAAGCATCATAACCTAATCACTCGAACCTCGGATCAATTAGATCGAGTACATGGAGGATTAGTTAATCATGGTGAGGTGGAAGAGGGAGATGAGTAGAAGAAAAATACTGAAAACAGAGCAGGAACGAAAAAGAAAATAACACTTTTTATTAAGAGAAACAGTGATCTTACAGCTTGAAAACCAGAGATTACAAGAACATGAAAAGGAAACTACACTATCATTAGCATCATACTACAGAAAGAAGCTAGGAGCTAATACAGGGAAAGCATAAAGCTAGAGCTACGAACTAGAAATGAAAATACATGCTTAAAAAGTTCAGAAAAACAAAGGACAGAACCTCCCCTCTCAAAGCGAAAAGTTCCTCAAACCCCTGGAGTTGGGCTCTATTTATAGAATTTTTCGGGTCGGGTCACGCCCCCCTATCACGCCCTGGTCGGGCGTGACCCTGGGGCGTGACACATTCGGCGCGACATTTTCGGGCAGGAATTGAATTCTGACGGGGTTGTTGCGGTACACGCCCACCGGTCACGCCCTGGTAGGGCGTGACCCTGGGGCGTGTTCTTTGCGGCGTGACTTTGGGAGCTGAAATTGAATGCTGGAGGTGACGGGCGGAATTGCTGAAGTACACGCCCATATGTCACGCCCGGGTCAGGCGTGACCCTGGGGCGTGACACTTTCGGTGCGGCGGTGGAGCGGGAAAGACGAGCGCGCTGCGGCGATTCCTCGGAACCTGGAAACACGCCTCTAGTACACGCCCGTGTCGGGTGTGACACGGGCGTGACCGAGGGCGTGTACACTAAGTTTCCACGGAATGCAGTTTCGGACCAATTGCTTCATTCCTCTGGGTTACACGCCCTAGGTACACGCCCTGGTAGGGCGTGACCTTGGGGCGTGTCACAGCAAAATTCGGCTGAAAGCCGTGAAAACCTGCAAAAAGCAGAAAAAATGCATTAGCGACAAAAATATATACAAAGGGGAATCAAAACAAGTACTTTACAAGACATGATTGGCTTTAAAACCCCGAAAATATCCTAATAAAATTGACTGCAAACGTATTATCAAATTCCCCCAAGCTTAAGTTTTGCTTGTCCCCAAGCAAAGATATAAAGACAAGCTAATCATAAAAAGTGACTAATTCAAAAAGTTTTAATCATACTCACACAAGTACTATGCGAAATTCTAGGTAGGGAGAATGTAAAACGTAAATCTAAAACAATTATTTAGGTATGGTTTAACTTTTATAAACTTTACTTAATAAAAATAAATCATCCAGAATTTTGACGAAATTCTTTAAATAGATTTAAGTAAGGCAATGAAAATGAAAAGAACGTATTGAGTTATTACTGGATCCAAGCAACGCATTAAAATTATATCAATTAAATAACAAAAATCTAAGTTTAAATCCAAAACTAAAACTGATTTACTTTTCTTCTTTTCTTAGTTGTTAAATAAAATTAAAAAAAAGGCGTGAATCAAAAGGACTTAATAGGACCGAAATGTTTGGTTTAGGAATATGAATAGGAGTGGAATTCAAATATAAACATGGAGGCTTAAAAATCACACTAAACCAAAACAACGAGTTTCAAAAAAAATAAATTTATTTTAAACAAAATATGTATAAATAAATTTATTTTTTTCTCTTTATGATTATTTATCTCATTTTTTCTCATCATTTTTTTTATTATTATTTTCATTCATTTTTGTTTTTTTGTTTTTTTTTATTTATTGCTTTTGAGTACACCTTTTTCAACAATATCTTCACATATAAGACAAAATTTCCTATCAAACAAAATTAGCGTGATTAGATAGGTAGGAATTTGGGCTTTGGTGAAAATGAAAATGCGTGTGGAGTTTATCAAATGAATTTGGAAAAAAGGGCTCAAAAGCGGCTAACTAGTGGTAAAAGAGTTTAGGTTGGCAAGAAAGCTCAAACGTAAACAAAAATGGCCTAAATCATTTTCACGCGTTTTTTTTTAAATTTATTTAAAACATAGAGTCGATAAATTTCAAAAAGCAAGTTCGAGATAATAAAAGAAGATTGATGAAATTATCTTGAAAATAAAAATAATATGTCACTTGGATCGTTCATATCTACTACGTTATTCAAAATATGTTCTTACAAAAATCATCTAAAGACGAAAAGGAAAATAGCGGATGATAAATTTTTAGAGAAAGTAAAGAAAATAAAGAACGGAAAACCATAATAGAAATGCATGGTTTAGAGAAATATTTTACCTTAACATGCTACCGTGAATTAGAAACACAGCATGGCCAACATTTTACTTGTGAAATATGATTAAAAAGAATGATTAGAAAAATTATAATTAACTACGTTGTTTATAAAGAAGTTTGAGAAAAACAAAACATAAACATGGGGTACTTATTGAGATACCAAAATGCAGCAAGATATATATAATAAATTTTTTTGAAATTTTTTGAAATTTTTTTGAAATTTTTGAAATCTATATATATATGTTTTTTTTGTTTTGTTTTGGGATATTTACAAAACAAAAAGAAAACAGAAAGAAGGAGGAAGTCCTCCCCCAAGCTTAAAATCTACATTGTCCGCAATGGAGAAGGAGGTCGGAGAACGAGAGAAAAGTAAAGTACAGAAATAAAAGACAGAATTGAAAAGCAAGTACTTCCCCGGTTTTATTTTGCAGGGCAAGTTGAGTGATACCGCTCCTCCATGCCTGTGCTGTGGATCTTCATGAAACGTCGTCCGGCGGACTTTGGCATGGAAGCAGAACCGTTGGAGCAGGCGATCGCAGAAGTTTCAGCTTGCCGGAGCCAGTCGGGGCAAAAAGTGTAAAAGAAAGAAAACATAAAAAGATAACTTGGGTTGCCTCCCAAGAGCGCCCTTTGTTTAAAGCGTCGTTTGAGCTCGACGCATCAAAATAAGATTGTCCCAAATATTGTTTTAAAAATAAGTTCGAATAAATGTCAAAGTTTGTGAGTAAAATAATGTTCAGATTAATCAAATGTCAGGACCGGAAAGATAGAGTTAACAGGGTTGAGACTGACATCATCACAGAAATACAGTTTAAGACGTTGACCATTCACTTTGAAAGTACCCTTATCAGGGTGAGAAATTAAAACAGTACCATAAGAAAAGACTTCTAAAACAGTAAAAGGCCCAGACCAACGTGATTTTAATTTACCCGGGAATAAACGTAAACGAGAGTTATAAAGAAGCACTTGGTCGCCTGGCTTAAAGATTTTTGGGTGCCTAAGATGTCGATCGTGTAAACGCTTCGTCCGCTCTTTATAAAGTCTGTTATTTTCATACGCGTAAGAGCGCCACTCGTCGAGTTCGTTAAGTTGAAATTTTCGAAAATCGCCGACAGAGTGGGGATCGAAGTTTAAAAATCGCAAGGCCCAAAAGGCGCGGTGTTCTAACTCTACGGGTAAATGACACGATTTTCCATAAACCAACCGATATGGCGTACAGCCGAGGGCGGTTTTGTACGCTGTTCGGTAGGCCCATAGAGCATCGTCTAATTTGGCGGACCAGTCTTTTCTAGATGTTGAAACAGTCTTTTCTAAAATTCTTTTTATTTCTCTATTCACTACTTCGACTTGTCCGTTAGTTTGGGGGTGGTAGGCAGTGGAAAGCTTATGAGTAACGCCATATTTAGTTAGGATTTTTGAAAATTATGCGTTACAGAAATGGGAACCCCTATCACTAACGATAGCGCGCGGCGTACCGAATCGAGAAAATAATTTTTTGAGGAAATTAACTACGACTCGGGCGTCATTCGTAGGAAGAGCTTGGGCTTCGGCCCAACGTGAAACATAATCAACGGCAACTAGAATATACTTATTCCCGAAGCTAGAAGGAAAAGGGCCAACAAAATCAATCCCCCAGAGGTCGAAAACTTCGCACTCTAGAAAATAATTTTGTGGCATTTCATTTTTATTCGAAATATTCCCCGACCGTTGGCAACTATCACACCTACTCACAAAGGCATGCGCGTCTTTAAACAGGCTGGGCCAGTAAAAACCCGCGCTTAACACTTTGTGAGCGGTGCGAGCAGCTTGATAGTGCCCACCTGTCGGTCCTTCATGCAAATGTTTAATAATATCTAATCCTTCATCAAAGGAAACACACCTCCTGATCACTTGGTCTGCACAGACTTTAAAAAGATGCGGGTCCTCCCAAAAGTAGTTCTTCAATTCAGAAAAGAATTTCTTCTTTTGCTGAGACGAGAACTTTTTTGGGAGCACACGAGCCACTAGATAGTTGGCGATGCGGGCAAACCAAGGAGAAGTAGATGTGTTAATTATGAACAGCTTCTCATCAGGAAAATAGTAATGAAAAGAATTTTCGTCTAATTGCTCGATAAACGGGTTGTCTAGGCGCGAAAGGTGGTCGGCGGCCAAGTTCTCGGCACCTCGCTTATCACGGATCTCTAAGTCAAACTCCTGGAGGAGTAAGACCCAGCGAATCAAGCGAGGCTTGGCATCCGTTTTAGAGAGAAGATATTTGAGGGCCGAGTGGTCCGTAAAAACAATAATTTTCGAAAGAGTAATATAAGGGCGAAATTTGTCAAATGCGAATACTACAGCTAAGAGCTCCTTCTCGGTTGTGGTGTAATTTTCCTGTGCAGATGTGAGAGTTTTACTAGCGTAATAAATGGGGTGGAAGTTTTTGGAAATACGTTGACCTAGTACGGCTCCCACCGCATAACTACTCGCATCACACATTATTTCAAAAGGAAGATCCCAAACCGGAGCTATCATGATTGGCGCATTAACTAATTTTTCTTTTATTAAATTGAAGGCAGCTAGACAGAGGTCATCAAAGATGAATGGGGCGTCTTTTTCTAAGAGATGGGTAAGGGGCTTGGTGATTTTGGAAAAGTCCTTTATGAAGCGGCGGTAGAAACCCGCATGACCCAGGAAACTTCTTATGGCTTTTATGTTCGTAGGTGGCGGCAGTTTCTCGATAACTTCTATTTTCGCAACGTCTACTTCAATACCCCTGATGGGCCCGCGAACAGACTCTTACTGTGGTTGGTTCGGTGAGTCGATCGCCGCGGGCTTGCTCGGGTAGGCAAGTGCACCTATCGCAAGTAGTACTCGATATTCGGGGGAATACCGAGGTCGTATTGTTCTTGGGGTCGCGTTGACTATTCTTACTCCTCCGGGAGGACTATTATTTTACTGAAAATAAGGTGGATTTTTTTTACTTAATAAAAGGCGAAAAAGCAAAGGAGCGAAAAAACGATTTAGAAAATATTCGATGAAGGGTTAACGCTCGGCATCGAATCGGATTAAGACTAAAACGATTTTTAATAATAAAAAGACTTAGTTTTCAAATTAATAATAAGGCAACTTGGCCGTGGAGGTTCCACAAATGTGAGCGCACTTATCTCTAGGAATATTGCTCACCTGAACGTTAAGACTATTCGACCGAACGTTAGTCCGACGAAGGATTCCTCTTAACGCCTGCTTTACGCTAAGAACCCCGCTATTGGGTGGGGAACCCAATCCGGTAGAATTACGCTAGTCCTCTCTCGAGGGTATGCACGCAATTCTATTTACCCAGGGGTGATCGGTCCATATGCACGGGCTCTCGGCTAGCTAGCATATGGACTACGGAAATAGGGCCCACACATCGATTATGTGGTCCTACGCGTCGTAAACCCGGGGTAAACCCTAAGTGCTTAAATTAAAATGAAAATAAAGAACTTTAATTATTATAAATCATTCTAAATGTCCCAATGCTCTTCGATGCCGAGGCTAATAGCGATTAGCCACACATCGGTATGGGGACGGCTTATAATTTAGTGAGGCGTGAGTTCGAAATTAAATGCTAAACGATTATAAGAAAGGGACAAAAGAAAAATAACAACATTTAGAAAGCTAAAAAGTTAACTAAACGAGAACTCACACATACTCCAAATTATAAATTAAACAAAATCTAAGTTACACATGAATGAAATTTGCATAATTTAAATTTGCGAGTCCCACTCAAACGAGTGGGGGCGGTAAATAAAGGCTGAAAATTGCAAGTCCTACTCAAACGAGTAGGACTGAAATGAAAGCGAGTCCTACTCAAATGAGTAGGAGAAAATAAATGCGATTACAGGGCTAAAAAGTCCGGCCATTTAACTCAAGTGAGTAGGCGGAAAAAATAAAGAAAGAAAAAAATGCAAGTCCTACTCAAATGAGTAGAACTGAAATAAGGTCCGGCCATTTAAACTCAAGTGAGTAGGCGGAAAAATAAAGAAAGAAAAATTACAAGTCCTACTCGAACGAGTAGGACTGAAAATGAAAACGATGCGCCATTTAACTCTTAACGAGTAGGCGGAAATAAATGCACACGAACACACACACTCTATATGAAATTCAAGAAAGCAATAAAATTATACACCTACACTCACACACTCTACATAATTTGAATAAAGCATTAAAAGAAAGCGATTAAAAAGAAAGCATGAAAATTATACACCTACACTCACACACTCTACATAATTTGAATAAAGCATTAAAAGAAAGCGATTAAAAAGAAAGCATGAAAATTATACACCTACACTCACACACTCAACATGAAAAATCAAAGTTACCTAAAAATTAAAATTTATACTATTTCAAGCATAGGTTTTGCCAAAAACAAATAAAAAGAAGAAATTACAATTTTAGAAGACAAAAGTTTTTCAAAACAAATTAAAAACCAAAGTTTATGGAAAATAAAAATTTCAACATTTTCATTCCTAGGATTTCATAAAAGAGCTAAAAAAGTTGAAATAAAAGAGAAAGAAGAAAAAAAGTTTTCATTCCAAAATAAAGCTAAGTAAAAAAAACAAAAGAAACTTTAACTCTTTTACACACTCATAAGAGTGAAGATGTTGAAGAAATTAAAAGAAGACATGGAAAAGGTTTGTAATTCATCATTTCATGATTTTCAAAACAAAACCTAACTTGAAAAAAAATCAAAGGCATGTAAAGAGGAAAACCTAACATCCCTAAGCATGAAAACAAGTAAAAAAATGTAAAGGAAATAAGTTACACTCATACACACACACACACTTTTCATAAATGAAGAACAAAGATGAAACTAAGAATAAAAAGGAGAAGAAAAGTGGGGCACAAGTGCTCATTCCAAAGCCATATATGAAGAGAAAAACTAACATTTTATTGATTAAAATGAAACTATTACAAGCTATTACAAGGGCTAAAGCTAAAGCAAAACAAGAAATGAAATAAAAAGGGAGAAATCTCCTTACATAGCCTTGAAAATCACGGATGCAGCCCACAAAAAGACACTAACTTGGCCCAAAAATCTGAACCCTTGGACCTTACAGAACTGGGCTATTTATAGGAAAAAATTTCTAAGTACACGCCCTCGGTCACGGGCGTGTAGGGGGGGCGTGACAGTACTATTCATGAAGGTGGCTGGCGATTGGACAGCAAAGTTGACTTCGGGCTGAGTTCGCAGCAGTCACGCCCTAGGTCACGGGCGTGACTATGGGCGTGTCGGGGAGGTAGAACCGGGCGCGGGTTGCGTCAAATGTCTTCGGCAGCATCTTGTCGGGCCAGCTGGAAAGGTCACGCCCCATGTCACGGGCGTGACTATGGGCGTGACAGTTGGGGTCGACACTCGACGAATGTCGAGCGGAAAGTGTCGAGTCGAAATCGTTGAGCTGAAATTGGGTCACGCCCCAGGTCACGGGCGTGACACTGGGCGTGAAAGTTGGTGTCGACACTCGACGATCGTCGAGCGGAATTCGTCGAGAGGAGGGGACACGGGCTTAGGTCACGCCCCGTGTCGGGTGACACGGGCGTGTCGCCAGGCGTGTCAAGCCTTTTCTTCAGAAATTTTCCGATTTCACGGGAAATGCACAGTCACGGCTCGGTCACGGGCGTGACCCATGTGTCACGGGCGTGTACTTCCCAAATTTTGGCAGATTTTGGAATTTTTCTGCAAAATCAAATAAAACAAGTTAGGAGAAAATTTACAAGAATAGGAACATTTTATTGAACAAAAATAAGTAAAAACGACGAAAATAAATGAAAATGACTAAATTAATGTGCATAAAAATACGCATATTTACAGTTCATCAAATACCCCCATACTTAGGCTTTTGCTATTCCAGAGCAAAAGTTTGAGGTGAATCTATAAGGAATAAAAAAAAACTCTAAGTTTTGGCTATCGCTTAATCAATTATAAGAGAGATCGAAATAAATATACGGGGTGTAAGAGTTAAGTCCTAAAATTATGTAGATGATTTAAATAGCGCAAAAGTTTTGGCCAAAAGACTTCTTGATGTAATCAAATAGAAGGTAACATTTGTAATGGTTAGATTAACGAAAATAGTTTGGAAATATAAGAACTCTAGCTTATATGAGTGCTACCGGAAATAATACAATTTACTAATTATGCTCTCAAAAAGATTTTTGAATTAATTCTAGAATCGTGTAATTGGCTAAGGGGGTAGTGTGGTTTATGAAGAGGGTTTTGATATTTGAGGTGAGGTAATTTTTTCTCGAACCTCCATATTTTTTTCTTTTGGATTATTAGGAAAACGAAATCTTATTTTTCTAATATGATTTTTGTTTTTCAACTTCATAAGAAAAATTAACCCAATGTATATTTGTAGGAGTAATGAATTTTATCCTCTTACTCCCTATATAATCTTTTAAAATTATTGGGTGCCTATGTTTACGGAACGAAATCTTGTTCCCATTGACATAAGATCTTTTAAGGAAAAAAATTTTTTTCATGCCAAGTAGGTCATGAAAAGTGAGGGGAGAAAGGAAAACTAGATTGTAATCCTAAAAATTTTTGAGAGCAACCTTAATAATTTGTACGTTCCAATTTTTTTTTCAGAAAGCTAAAGGTAAGTATAATTGAATTCTATAGTCGTTATTTCCTAACATAATATACGTGCTCCTATTAATGAAAAATTAGAAGTAGTGCCTAAAACGAGTTCGCTATTTTTAACAAAGCATAAAGAATTCTTTAAAACTTAACCCCGGCTATTTAAATGTTTCAATCAATAATTAACAAACGGGTAGCAAACAGAGAATTAATAGTATTCACATATAAATAAACTCAAAGCAGAATTTTTGGATAGCAGAAAAGTTAAGTATGGAATATTTAATTTATTTATTTCAAAACATTTTTTTTTTATTTTTATAGTTTTTGTTATCATTTTTTTGTTTGTTTTTCATTTATTATCTTTTTTTGTATTTTTGTTTTTCTCAATTTTTTTTGAAAATTTTTTGAACTATTATCTTTTTTTTGTATTTTTTTAAGAGAATTTTCATAATATGTACAAAAATAAGGGAGAAAAAGAAAAAGGTTTGTACAAGAATGAGGAAGGGGGAGAGAGAAAAAACAAAAAAATATATACAAAGTGAAACTAAACAAAATTATTTTTTGTTTTGTTTTTTGAGTTTTTGGAAAAGAGAAAGAGAACAAAACAAAATTTTTTTTGGATTTTTGTTTTTTTCATTTAAAAATTTTTTTGTTTTTTTTTTCATTTAAATTTTTTTTTTTCATTTTAAGATGTTTTTTAATTTTTTTGTTTTGTTGTTATATGTATTTTTTTGTATATTTTTTTTTGAGATGGAGAAAAATTGAAGTGCAGAAAGTAAAGCACGAAAATACCCCCATACTTAAGTCCAACATTGTCCCCAATGTTGTATCGTAAGTATGCGGAACAGAAAGGAAAAAACAATATGTACAAAGAAAAGAAAGGGAAGGGGGTAGAAGCTTCCCTGAAACGCGGAGGGGGAGGCCGATCAGAAACCCTGCGTTTATTAGAAAAAGCAGCAAAGGTAATGAGGAAAGGGCGAAAAAGATAAGCGAGGGGTGCCTCCCAGGAGCGCTTTGTTTATAGTCGTGTAGCTTGACTATTTTGGCGGATTTATAAATCTAGGAGGGTTATGGTTTCGTAATGCTCGATCACTGGGTCGCCCGCGATGTATAACTTAAGCCGATGACCGTTTACTTTAAACGAACCTCTTTCCGGGTGGGAGACGAGTACGGTCCCATATGGAAAGACTTCTTCAACTAAGAAGGGACCGGACCATCTGGATTTTAGTTTACCCGGAAAAAGCTTAAGGCGTGAATTATAAAGAAGGACAAGATCGCCCGGAGAAAATATTTTTGGGGACTTTAAATGTCGATCGTGATATAACTTAGAGCGCTCCTTATAGAATTTATTGCTCTCGTAAGCGTTCGCACGCCATTCATCGAGCTCGTTTAGTTGCAGTTTTCTATTCTGAGCGGCTAAGTTGGAGTCGAGGTTTAAGAGTTTTAAAGCCCAAAGTGCGCGATGTTCTAATTCTACGGGTAAATGGCACGCTTTGCCGTAGACTAACCGGAACGGCGTACATCCAATAGCGGTTTTGTATGCCGTCCGATACGCCCACAACGCATCGTCGAGTTTAACGGACCAATCTTTCCTATTTAGCGAAACGGTTTTTTCTAAAATTCGCTTAATCTCTCGATTTACTACCTCGACTTGGCCACTTGTTTGCGGGTGGTAGGGGGTGGCAAGCTTGTGCGTGACTGCGTATTTAGCTAACGTCTTAGCCATAAGAGCGTTACAGAAATGTGTTCCCCTATCACTAACAATTGCGCGAGGCGTGCCGAAGCGAGAAAATAATTTTTTAAGAAATGTAACGACGACTCGCGCATCGTTGGTGGGGAGAGCTTGCGCTTCCGCCCACCTCGATACGTAGTCGACCGCCACTAAAATATACATATTTTTGAAAGACGGAGGTAGGGGGCCAACGAAATCTATGCCCCACAAATCGAAGACTTCGCACTCTAAAAACATGTTTTGGGGCATCTCGTCGCGACGAGAGATGTTACCCGACCGCTGACAGCTATCGCATGCGCGCACAAAATTATGCGCGTCTTTGAAGAGAGTGGGCCAAAAGTAGCCCGCCTCTAGCGCCTTCCGAGCGGTCCGGTTGGCTTGATAATGCCCACCGGCTGGACCCTCGTGGCAGTGCTTAAGAATTTGTAAGCACTCCACACCCGCAACGCATCGTCGAACCGCTTGGTCCGCGCAGATACGAAAAAGAAATGGGTCCTCCCAAAAGAAATTTTTCAAGTCAGAAAAGAATTTCTTCTTTTGATGACTGGGAAATTCTTTTGGAAGGACCCGCGCTACTAAAAAATTTGCAAAATCTGCGAACCAAGGCGAAGATGACGAAGATTTATTAATGGAAAGAAGGCGTTCCTCGGGGAATCTGTCATTTATTTCAGATTCGACGAGCGCTTCCGCACCTGGATTTTCTAAACGGGAGAGGTGGTCCGCCGCTAGATTTTCCGCTCCCCGCTTATCTCGGATCTCCAAATCAAACTCTTGTAGGAGGAGAATCCATCGAAGAAGGCAGGGCTTCGCATCATTTTTAGCTAATAAATATTTAAGCGCGGAGTGATCGGTAAAAACGATAACTTTAGATAGCGTTATATACGAGCGAAACTTATCGAAAGCGAAAACGACGGCTAAGAGTTCCTTTTTCGTTGTCGTGTAATTTATTTGTGCGGAAGTGAGCGTCTTGCTAGCGTAATAAATAGGATGAAAATGTTTTTCTACGCGCTGGCCAAGAACGGCACCTAAGGCAATATCACTAGCGTCGCACATTATTTCGAACGGAAGGGACCAATTAGGGGCCACTAAAATTGGTGAAGAGATAAGTTTTTGTTTTATCAAATTAAAGGCGGACTCGCATTCGCTACTAAAGATGAAGCGTGATTCCTTTTCCAAGAGGTGAGTTAGCGGCTTTGTTATTTTTGAAAAGTCTTGAATGAAGCGTCGATAAAAGCCCGCATGGCCTAAGAAACTCCTAATAGATTTTACGTTGGTTGGATGCGGAAGTTTTTCTATAATTTCTATCTTGGCCTTATCCACCTCTATCCCCTTAGACGAAATCATATGGCCGAGGACCAAACCTCCTCGAACCATAAAGTTGCATTTTTCCCAATTTAAAACAAGGCTTGTGTCCTCGCACCGTTGAAGGACACGATCTAAATTTTGAAGGCAATCGGGAAAAGAGCGTCCGAAAACAGAGAAGTCATCCATAAAGACTTCCATAATGTCTTCTACTAGCTCGCCAAAGATCGCTAGCATACATCTTTGGAATGTAGCTGGCGCGTTGCAGAGTCCAAATGGCATTCTTCGATAGGCGAAGGTGCCAAACGGGCAAGTAAAAGTTGTTTTCTCTTGATCATCGGGGGAAATGGGGATTTGGAAAAACCCCGATAAACCATCAAGAAAACAATATTACGGATGACCGGATAAACGCTCTAAAATCTAGTCTAGAAATGGCAGAGGGAAATGGTCCTTGCGGGTGGCGTCGTTAAGTTTCCTATAGTCGATGCACACTCGCCAACCCATAACAGTACGAGTTGGGACAAGCTCGTTATGCTCATTCGCCACTACGGTAAGACCGCCCTTCTTGGGCACGACATGCACGGGACTAACCCATGCACTGTCCGAAATAGGGTAGATAATCCCCGCATCTAATAACTTAATGATTTCGGCTTTAACGACGTCTTTCATGTTTGGGTTAAGACGACGCTGCGGCTGAATCGTTTTGCGGCAATTATTGTTTAGGAAAATCTTATGGGTGCAAAAGGAGGGGCTAATCCCCTTTAGGTCAGAGATTTGCCACGCAATTGCGTGGCGATGTTTAAATAAAACTTCCAATAAATCGGAAGTCTCCGAATCACTCAAGTCCGAAGAAATGATAACGGGGAGCGTATCACCTTTTCCCAAAAAAGCGTACTTGAGCGAGGCGGGTAAGGGTTTGAGGTCTAGGATGGGCGGTTCTTCTAGGGAGGTTTTAATTCCTATGTCTTTCTTACCAATTGGTTCGAAAGGCAAGTCTATAGAAGTATCCTCATCGCAGTTAAAATTTTCGAGCGCATAAATATCGTCAATTAAAAATACGGACTCGAAAATGGGAGAAGAACGATCTCCGAAAAAGGTATCTAAAGAATAGCAGAAATCGTCGCTCGATGACAAATTGTCCATCGAGGGATTAATAGAGAAAGTAACTTGGTCATCGCCTACTCGGAGGAGAAGGCTACCATTACTAACATCTATTAGTGCGCGGGAGGTGGCGAGAAAAGGGCGACCGAGTATTATTGGTACCTCGGCGTCCTCCTCGATATCTAAGATGACGAAGTCTACCGGGAAGGTAAACTTGTCGACTCGGACAAGGACGTCCTCCACTACCCCGATAGGGAACTTAACCGAGCGATCCGCTAATTGGATGCGCATATTCGTAGGACTAGGAGTACCCAAACCTAAACGCGAAAAGAGCGAGAACGGCATCAGATTAATGCTAGCCCCTAAATCAGCTAAGGCGTACTTTACTAATATATCGCCAAAAGGCACGGGATGGAAAACCGTCCCGGGTCGTTTTGTTTTGTGGGCAATTTATTAGTAAGGGCCGCTGAGCAGACAGCGTTGAGAGATACATGCGAAATATCCTCTAATTTGCGTTTATTAGAAAGTAGTTCTTTTAAAAATTTCGCATATTTGGGCATTTGCGAGATAGCCTCGCAAAAAGGAACATTAATGTGAATTTGTTTTAATAATAAAATAAATTTTTCATATTGCGCGTCCTTACGCTCGTTTTCTAACTTATGCGGATACGGAAGAGCCTTGTTTAAAATAATTTTTTCTTTTATAATAGGTAAAGGCGGCGTGAGCGAAGAAAGAGGAAGAGGGGTCAGAGGTGAAATATGTACCTGAGGGTCGGTCCGTTTTGGATCGACCACCTCCTTTCCGCTACGGAGGGTTATAGCGTTGGCGTTTTCCCGCGGATTGGGCTCCGTGTTTCCCGGCAGTGCCCCGAGCGCGCGCTCGGACATCATCCTCGCTAGCTGTCCAACCTGTTGTTCGAGTGTTTTTAGCGATCCGGTGATGTTCCGGATATTTGACTCGTTGGACGCAATATACTTCGAAAAATTTTCCTCCATCGGGGAGGGTTTCGGAAGAGGAGGGGGAGGAAGAAATCCGGGCGCATAAGAAATAGGGGGACGCTGAGCATTATTCGGGTTGCTCCACGAGAAGTTGGGGTGATTCCTCCAACCCGGATTATAGTTATTACTATAAGGGTTGTTGTTGGGGTTGAAGGGAGGACGACCCGAATTTCCCATGAAGTCCACGAACTCTTCAGCTACGCAGACGTTAGGGGGAATAAAACAAGGCGGAGTGGAGGAGGCAGCAGACATCTCCGCCACCTGCTTTGTTAACCTTTCAACTTGAAGGGTCAAGAGAGCAGTGGCATCCACTTCAAAAAGACCAGCCGCCGGCTTTGGCCGTCCCCGCGGGACGTTCCATTGATAGGCGTTCATAGCCATCTCTTCGAATAAAGCCTGGGCGGCCTCGGGGGTTTTGTTGTTAAGCGTTCCCCCGGCAGCCGCGTCAATCATTTGACGCGTCTGAAAATTCAGCCCATTATAAAAAATTTGAACTTGCAACCACGTTGGCAGCGCGTGGTGCGGGCAACGGCGGAGGAATTCCTTAAATCGTTCCCAAGTCTCGTATAGAGACTCAGGATCGTTCTGCACAAACGAAGAAATGTCCGCCCGCAACTTTGCAGTTTTGGCGGGCGGAAAGTACTTCGTTAGGAACCGTTCCGTCAACTCAGCCCACGTGGTGATACATCCTCGCGGGAGGGCATTCAACCACGCCTTGGCTTTGGACTTAAGGGAAAAAGGAAATAAGCGCAAACGAATGGCGTCATCAGTGACGCCATTGATCTTGAAGGTGTCGCATATCTCCAAGAAATTGGACAAGTGGACATTCGGGTCCTCATCCGGCAGTCCATCGAACTGCACGACGTTTTGGACCATTTGGATGACACTTGACTTTATTTCAAAATTATTATTGGCCACCGCAGGGCGAACAATACTTGACCCTGAATCATCCAGGTTAGGCCGGGCGTAATAAGACATAGTACGCTCGGCCGCCGGGGGAAGGTTAGGGGCGGCCATAACTACAACAGTGGGTTCTCCGATAGATTCCTCGGGATCTAAAGAAGGATTTCGGCGATGAGATCGGATACGCGCAAGAGAGCGTTCGATCTCAGGGTCGAAGTCTAAATCTTCAGACTCTGAGGGTTGTCCTCGGGTCATACACCCAAACAAAAATAAAACAAAAATAAACTTTTTTTTTTGTGTTTTTAAAATAAAGTTTTTAGTTTTTTTTTTATATAGAAAATAAGTAAAATTAATAGACTCCGGAATTCGAAATAGCAACTCGAAAAGAGATTCCCCGGCAACGGCGCCAAAAACTTGATGGGCCCGCGAACAGACTCTTACTGTGGTTGGTTCGGTGAGTCGATCGCCGCGGGCTTGCTCGGGTAGGCAAGTGCACCTATCGCAAGTAGTACTCGATATTCGGGGGAATACCGAGGTCGTATTGTTCTCGGGGTCGCGTTGACTATTCTTACTCCTCCGGGAGGACTCTTATTTTACTGAAAATAAGGTGGATTTTTTTTTACTTAATAAAAGGCGAAAAAGCAAAGGAGCGAAAAAACGATTTAGAAAATATTCGATGAAGGGTTAACGCTCGGCATCGAATCGGATTAAGACTAAAATGATTTTTAATAATAAAAGACTTAGTTTTCAAATTAATAATAAGGCAACTTGGCCGTGGAGGTTCCACAAATGTGAGCGCACTTATCTCTAGGAATATTGCTCACCTGAACGTTAAGACTATTCGACCGAACGTTAGTCCGACGAAGGATTCCTCTTAACGCCCGCTTTACGCTAAGAACCCCGCTATTGGGTGGGGAACCCAATCCGGTAGAATTACGCTAGTCCTCTCTCGAGGGTATGCACGCAATTCTATTTACCCAGGGGTGATCGGTCCATATGCACGGCCTCTCGGCTAGCTAGCATATGGACTACGGAAATAGGGCCCACACATCGATTATGTGGTCCTACGCGTCGTAAACCCGGGGTAAACCCTAAGTGCTTAAATTAAAATGAAAATAAAGAACTTTAATTATTATAAATCATTTTAAATGTCCCAATGCTCTTCGATGCCGAGGCTAATAGCGATTAGCCACACATCGGTATGGGGACGGCTTATAATTTAGTGAGGCGTGAGTTCGAAATTAAATGCTAAACGATTATAAGAAAGGGACAAAAGAAAAATAACAACATTTAAAAAGCTAAAAAGTTAACTAAACGAGAACTCACACATACTCCAAATTATAAATTAAACAAAATCTAAGTTACACATGAATGAAATTTGCATAATTTAAATTTGCGAGTCCCACTCAAACGAGTGGGGGCGGTAAATAAAGGCTGAAAATTGCAAGTCCTACTCAAACGAGTAGGACTGAAATGAAAGCGAGTCCTACTCAAATGAGTAGGAGAAAATAAATGCGATTACAGGGCTAAAAAGTCCGGCCATTTAACTCAAGTGAGTAGGCGGAAAAAAAAAGAAAGAAAAAAATGCAAGTCCTACTCAAACGAGTAGAACTGAAATAAGGTCCGGCCATTTAAACTCAAGTGAGTAGGCGGAAAAATAAAGAAAGAAAAATTACAAGTCCTACTCGAATGAGTAGGACTGAAAATGAAAACGATGCGCCATTTAACTCTTAACGAGTAGGCGGAAATAAATGCACACGAACACACACACTCTATATGAAATTCAAGAAAACAATAAAATTATACACCTACACTCACACACTCTACATAATTTGAATAAAGCATTAAAAGAAAGCGATTAAAAAAAAGCATGAAAATTATACACCTACACTCACACACTCTACATA
Source organism: Platanthera guangdongensis (assembly GCA_039583875.1). NCBI lineage: Eukaryota > Viridiplantae > Streptophyta > Magnoliopsida > Asparagales > Orchidaceae > Platanthera > Platanthera guangdongensis. The sequence continues at coordinate 122,071,506 of CM077164.1, forward strand.
ATTTGAATAAAGCATTAAAAGAAAGCGATTAAAAAGAAAGCATGAAAATTATACACCTACACTCACACACTCAACATGAAAAATCAAAGTTACCTAAAAATTAAAATTTATATTATTTCAAGCATAGGTTTTGCCAAAAACAAATAAAAAGAAGAAATTACAATTTTAGAAGACAAAAGTTTTTCAAAACAAATTAAAAACCAAAGTTTTTGGAAAATAAAAATTTCAACATTTTCATTCCTAGGATTTCATAAAAGAGCTAAAAAAGTTGAAATAAAAGAGAAAGAAGAAAAAAAGTTTTCATTCCAAAATAAAGCTAAGTAAAAAAAACAAAAGAAACTTTAACTCTTTTACACACTCATAAGAGTGAAGATGTTGAAGAAATTAAAAGAAGACATGGAAAAGGTTTGTAATTCATCATTTCATGATTTTCAAAACAAAACCTAACTTGAAAAAAAATCAAAGGCATGTAAAGAGGAAAACCTAACATCCCTAAGCATGAAAACAAGTAAAAAAAATGTAAAGGAAATAAGTTACACTCATACACACACACACACTTTTCATAAATGAAGAACAAAGATGAAACTAAGAATAAAAAGGAGAAGAAAAGTGGGGCACAAGTGCTCATTCCAAAGCCATATATGAAGAGAAAAACTAACATTTTATTGATTAAAATGAAACTATTACAAGCTATTACAAGGGCTAAAGCTAAAGCAAAACAAGAAATGAAATAAAAAGGGAGAAATCTCCTTACATAGCCTTGAAAATCACGGATGCAGCCCACAAAAAGACACTAACTTGGCCCAAAAATCTGAACCCTTGGACCTTACAGAACTGGGCTATTTATAGGAAAAAATTTCTAAGTACACGCCCTCGGTCACGGGCGTGTAGGGGGGGCGTGACAGTACTATTCATGAAGGCGGCTGGCGATTGGACAGCAAAGTTGACTTCGGGCTGAGTTCGCAGCAGTCACGCCCTAGGTCACGGGCGTGACTATGGGCGTGTCGGGGAGGTAGAACCGGGCGCGGGTTGCGTCAAATGTCTTCAGCAGCATCTTGTCGGGCCAGCTGGAAAGGTCACGCCCCATGTCACGGGCGTGACTATGGGCGTGACAGTTGGGGTCGACACTCGACGAATGTCGAGCGGAAAGTGTCGAGTCGAAATCGTTGAGCTGAAATTGGGTCACGCCCCAGGTCACGGGCGTGACACTGGGCGTGACAGTTGGTGTCGACACTCGACGATCGTCGAGCGGAATTCGTCGAGAGGAGGGGACACGGGCTTGGGTCACGCCCCGTGTCGGGTGACACGGGCGTGTCGCCAGGCGTGTCAAGCCTTTTCTTCAGAAATTTTCCGATTTCACGGGAAATGCACAGTCACGGCTCGATCACGGGCGTGACCCATGTGTCACGGGCGTGTACTTCCCAAATTTTGGCAGATTTTGGAATTTTTCTGCAAAATCAAATAAAACAAGTTAGGAGAAAATTTACAAGAATAGGAACATTTTATTGAACAAAAATAAGTAAAAACGACGAAAATAAATGAAAATGACTAAATTAATGTGCATAAAAATACGCATATTTACAGTTCATCAACCCCTTTCAGAAATTTTATGTCCCAAAACTAACCCTTCCCTTACCATAAAATGACATTTTTCCCAATTTAAGGCGAGGTTAGTTTCTTCGCATCGCTCTAGGACTTTTTCGAGGTTCTCTAAGCAACTATCGAATGAATTCCCGAAGACGGAGAAATCAACCATGAAGACTTCCATAATGCTTTCTACGTACTTGTCAAAGATGGCGAGCATACATCGTTGGAATGTAGCCGGCGCATTGCACAATCCAAACGGCATTCTTCGGTAGGCGAAGGTGCCGAAGGGACAAGTAAACGTAGTTTTCTCCTGGTCCTCGGGGGAGATGGGGATTTGAAGATACCCCGAGAGGCCATCGAGAAAACAATAAAAGCTATGTCCGGAAAGTCGTTCTAAAATTTGATCAATGAACGGCAAGGGGAAGTGATCCTTGCGGGTGGCGTCATTCAACTTACGGTAATCTATACACATTCGCCATCCGGTCACCGTCCGAGTCGGGATTAATTCATTATTTTCATTACTTACGACCGTTATCCCTCCCTTCTTTGGTACTACCTGTACTGGGCTAACCCACTTACTGTCGGATATAGGATAGATAATTCCTGCGTCTAACAATTTCATAACCTCGCCCTTAACTACGTCTTTCATGTTTGGGTTTATACGGCGCTGAGGTTGTATAGAGTTACGAGAATTATCTTCCATTAAGATTTTATGAGTGCAGAAAGATGGGCTTATGCCCTTGATATCAGATATCTGCCAAGCAATAGCTTGGCGATGCTTTTGTAAAATTGAAAGAAGTTTATTCGTTTGTGCATCCGTGAGGTAGGCCGAAATTATGACAGGCAGCTTAGAGTCCTTTTCTAAGAAAGCGTATTGAAGGTGCTCTGGTAGTTCTTTCAGTTCCAAGGTAGGGGGGTAATCATACGAGGTCTTGGAAATTTGTTCTTTTTCAAAAACTATGTCCTCGTACACTTTTTTATATGTAAAATTAAAAGGGGTGTTGCTAGCGGCCATGGAGGCTTCGTGCAGCGATTCAGTTGGAAAAGTAGAAGAGGAACAGAAATCAAAAAATTCTTTTTCAAAATCAGAGGGGCGAGTGGAGGATTCTTCACTTAGGTGTAGAGATTCAGTTGGAAGAGTAGGAGAGGAACAAAAATTGGAAAATTCTTTGTCAAAATCAGAGGTGGGAGAGAAGGATTCTTCACTTATGGTATCCATGAAAAAACAGGAGTCATCATTAGCTAGAGTGTTCTTCATCGAGGGGGTGACAGAGAAAGTTACCTCATCATCGCCCACTCGAAGGAAGAGCTTACCATTGCTTACATCAATGATAGCTCGGGAGGTGGCAAGGAAGGGTCGGTCAAGGATCAGGGGAACCTCGACGTCTTCTTCGATGTCTAAAATGACAAAGTCCACCGGGAAGATGAACTTGTCAACTTTGACTAGGACGTCCTCCACTATTCCTAACGGGTATTTGACTGATCTGTCGGCGAGCTGGATACTCATGCGTGTGGGGTTGAGACTACCAATTCCTAACTTTTTAAACAACGAGAGGGGCATAAGATTAATACTCGCACCTAAGTCGGCTAAAGCGTGTTTGACAAAGAGATCACCAAAGACACACGGGATAGAGAAACTACCCGGGTCACTGATTTTTTTCGGTAATCCGTTTGTCAAAACCGCCGAGCACGCGGCATTTAACGTGATATGAGAAAGGTTCTCTAACTTCTTCTTGTTAGTTAGGAGGTCCTTAAGGTATTTTGCGTACTTCGGCATCTGGGATATGGCTTCGTGGAAAGGCAGATTTACGTGGATTTGCTTAAACATTTCCAAAAAACGGGTGTATTGATCATCCTGTCGTTGTTTATTAAGTTCGGAAGGGTATGGCGGGGATGGATTATTTTTAAAGGTGGGTGGTGGAGTGAGTTCTTTTTCTATGATAGGGGTGATAATTTCTTCGGCAGAGGGTGGAATTTTTAAAACGGGAACGGAGCTTTGATTTTTAAAAACGGGAGCGGAGCTTGCCTCGGGTTCTTCACTTACCATACCAGGAACTTTCTTCCCACTCCGAAGAGTTATAGCTTTCGCTTGCTCTCTCGGGTTGGGCTCGGTATTGGAAGGAAGAGACCCTACGGGTCGCTCAGAAATCATTTTAGCGAGCTGTCCTACCTGATTTTCCAAGTTTTTAACACTTCCGGTTAAGGTCCTAATCGTAGCGTCATTAGCATTCATGTATTTTGAAAACACTTCCTCCAAATTTGGAGGTTTTGGAAAACTTTGAGGAGGTGGTGGTGGAGCAGAAAAATCACTTTGCGGTGGCGGGCGCACAGCATTCGATGGATTGCTCCACGAAAAATTCGGATGATTTCTTAACGCAGGATTATAACTATTCGGAAAATTAAAACCAGGAGGATGATAATTCGCAGCAGAAAAATTATTAAAAGCAGTTCTAGGCATATTATTTACATAATCCAAATGTTCGGCGGGAGGAGTTGCAGATTCCCATACCTGAGGGGCGGAGGCAGCAGTCATCTCCGTAATTTTTTTGCTTAATATTTCAACTTGCAGTGCGAGTTGTGAGACGTTGTCCACTTCAAAGATGTAACATCCCATTTCCAACTAGACCCCTAAGTGTGGTTATTGGCCATGACTAGGTCATGACCAAACCCTAGGAAGCCCAAGAAGACCAAGGAAACCTAAGAATGTGGGTGAGACCACTATGGTCTGCAAATAGTAAATTCCTGAACCTTTGTTTAAGATAACCATGGGGCATCACCAAGACTTCAAGACCCCACCATGTTCTCATCAAACCATGGTAAGATCCATTAGATCAATAAGGACCCATGGAGGGCAGTCAAAAGGGTTAAGTTGACCCAAGTCAACCCTAACCCTAAATGGGTCAAACCAACCTACTTAGGGTCAATTGACCATCCCCAAGCCAAGTGGACCCCACCCAAGCCCACCTAACCCTAGAGTGAGGTCAATGGGTCACCTAGGACCCAATGGGGTCCACCCAAGAGGCTAAGTTGACCAAAGTCAACTCTAACCCTAAATGGGTCAACCTAGCCTACATTGGGTCAAACTGGCCTACACAAGGGCCAATTGAAGTTCCCTTAGCCAAGTGGACCCCACACATACCTTCATAACCATAGTGAGAGGCCAACGGGTCACCAAGGACCCATTGGGGCCAACCAAAAAGGTTAAGTTGACCAATGTCAACTCTAGCCCTAAAGTAGTCAAGGTACCCTACTTAAGGGTCAAGTGACCTCTAAAGGGCCAATACAACCCTACCTAGGCCTCAAGGGAGGCCAATGGGTCACCATGGACCCATTTGGGCCAACCTCAAAGACCAAATTGACCTAAGTCAACCCTAGCCTAGGTTTGGGTCAAGCTAGCCCAAATGGGCTAACTCAAGCTCAAGCCCAACTCACTTGGGCTAACCATATTTTGGTGGATAAAATAAATATGTGGGCTGCCAATATGAGATTTACTAGCCAACTTAGTGACTAGGAGAGAGAGAGAGAGAATCTCAAAATTAAAGAATAATTTAGGAGAGAGAAAGGTGTATATTTAAGGGTATTTAGTGGAATAAGCCACTTGGACCCATGCCATCAGCCCCCACATGGGCTGGCCGACCCATGGAGTCATGGAGGAGGAGTTGGATGGAGTGGGGCCCACCCATGCATGCATGGTGACAATAACAAAGTAAACCCTCCACCTCTCACATAGGAATTATCACCCACCCACCTCTATACTTCATCTTCTCACTCTCTCCCTCTCCCCTTTCAGTCTCACCACTCTCAGAACAAGGAGAGCAGCAGCAGAGAGAGAGATAAACCGAGCCTTAGCCGTGAAAACCAAGGGAGAAGCGCCGCCGCCGCTGCCATGGTTCCCCGCCGCTCCTCACGTCGCAAGGCCGCCGGGAAGGTCCTCCCTCACCTCTCTCTTCATGCTTAGATCTTAGGAATATCTAGGTTATGGTTCTTGATCGAATGAGCCCGAGCACAACCTTACTTTTTCCGCCATTAATGGCTTATTTGGAGCTCTCGGGTGAGGTGGCGCCGCCACCTCCGGCCGCCCTAGCCGCCGGCAGAAGCTTGCCCCCACCACCGTGAGAGGGGAGCTGATGATCGCCGGTGGTGGCACCGCCGGAGGCGGCCGGGAAAAGCCCCATGAAACTCGGGTAGGAATCCAGGCAAATCGGAGAAGATGAGCAGTAGCCGTCGGATTGCGTCAAGATTCGTGCCATGCAAAATGTTAAATTCTGGAATTAATTTAATCATATGAATAGTGTTATTTTCTGCCCCTTTTTAAACCGATTTTTGCATGTCCATATTTAGGCCCTTACAGACTTTTTCATAAAATGTTATCAACATGAAAATTGTAGGTCTTGGAGTCACCTTTAAATTGACATGTTACAAATAATATTTGGTTAAGTGTACTGCCCTATAGAGCTATTTTCCTAGGGCTGGTCCTAGAGTAGGGCAGAAACTAAAATGGGTGCCCTGCCCAAACCCTAAGTCCAAATGGGCTGAAATTTTGGGCATATGGCTTAATTAGGAATATCTAGGCCCTCCCCAAAAATGGAAATTTTTGGGGAATATAATGCTATAGTTTTAGTCCAAATATGATAAATTACATTTTGTTGATATTTGGAGCATATCAACTCCAAAATGCCCCAAATTTTGGTGGCCTGCCCTTAGGGGTATATTATACCTATGGTAGAAAATTAGACAATTTAACCCTCTGCATGTTGAGATATCTCACATGCAAGATCTAAAAATTAAATGGTCTTGGGCTGCAAATAGCACAAATGCAGAAATTTGAAAGGGATGCCCAAGCCCATCCAGAGGCCCAAATGACTTGAGATTTTGGTATGTAACTGGTTTAGGGCATATTTAGGCCCTTCCCAAAAATTGGGATTTATTGTAATTAAAATTATGGTGAAATTACCAAATTACCCCTAGGTTTGTTTAGGTGATTCTTTGGTTAATTCAACTCTAAAATGCCCCAAATTTTGGTGGCTTGTCCTTCAGGACATTATAAATATTTGTTTTAAATTTCATCAAGTTTGGACCAATGTTATGGTGGGTAATCCCACATGCAAATGATGAACATGCTTAGGCTTGGTGTGCCAATAGTAATTTTTGAACTTTTGAGTATTAGGCCCATTTGGATCATGCTAAATTCATGTAATTAATTTCAGTGGCCTATTAGGATGAGTTTTACCCCTCATTGAAATAATGGGATTTTTGGAATCAAAAAATCCCATTATTTGGAATTATTGAATTAATAGGACTTGTGAAGAATAAATGTTGAAATTAGGTTTGTCACTTAGTTATTTCCCCAAATTTTGTCAAGAATAATATCATGACATGTTTAACTCCTAAAAATTTTATGTCTCTGTTTGAGGAATATTGATAAGAGGAATGTGGAAATTACATTTTTGCCCTTATTTCATTTAATTTAGAATTATTGCAAATACTCAGTAGAAAATTATGAAAAAAATTATTGATGACATATCTGAGTATAAATAGCCTTGATTAAGTTTCTCAGCATTTTTGGATGAACCACAAATTTTTAAATCTTCATAATGGCATTTTGGTAAATTATTTAGAAATAAAAGTTTATAGCCATTGTTACTTCAAAATTAGTGAAATTCTGTTTCTGGCACTCTTTTAACATTATGAGCTTGCTGGAAATTTCTTCGAATTTTTGGAAATGAATTCCTTATACCTCCTTTGAAAAATATCCAATATGTGAATTTTGAATTATTTAGGAGATAAATAGAAAACATTGAAGAGAAAATTATAAAACTTGGCTGACAGTATTATTTTACCATTCTACAACTTATGAAAAATTCCTTGGGTCAGTGGGATCATAATTTAAGATACTTCATGATCAATTTGGCAATAATTGGCATTTGTAAGAAATTATTTAAATAGGAGATTAATTGAGAAAAATATAATATTCTGGAATTTAATCATTTATGTCATGATAGGACACCAGTAATAATCCTAGGTCATTCGGATGAAAACTCGAAGGACATCCTATCATGAACATCACTCAGTATAGGTCGGTCTGTAAATAGTAATTTGGGGAAAAGTTGTATTAGGATAAGAGTTGGAATAGGGTGGAGTTAGTCGTGTTGAATTGTTTGAATAAAAGTGGATGAGTCACCTAAAAAGTTCTAAGGAGTGGTGGGAATCGTGTGGATGTGTGTTAGAAGGTAAGCGAGTTCGACGAAAGATCGTCGTGCCCGCGAGAGTGAAAGGTCTAAACTACCTTAGGATTAGCCTATCGCAATATGAGAAGGTAATGGGTAAAGGAAATCAACCAATAATATTAATAAGTACCTTGCGAAAGGGAACGCTGGGCGTAATCCCAACACAGTTCCTAGTGCCCCTTGAGAGCCCTTCACAGGGAATACCGGGGGCAGTCCTGGGTTAACGTAAACCTTAAAGAACAAATCAAAAGAGTAATTTAGTAAATAGGGTTTCACACTGCACTCACTAGTTGGACAAGTATTGGAAATGGTTAAGTCGTCCCGAGGTGTTCAAAGGGGCGCCATCCCGCGGTGTTCAAAGGGATGAGGTTTGGAATAAGAGACGGACGTTTCGGTCCGGCGAGCTTTGGCTCGGTTGATACTTGTGACGGACGGGATGGTCCGGGGAGCTTTGGCTCGGTTCTGATACGATAAACTTGCATGTGCATAAATCTAGTGGCGGGGCATGCGGTACTGGCCGTTCGTCACACCGATGGCAGTACGGTGCACCAGGCGGTTGTGAGAGTTAGAGGGGCCAGTGGGTTGTTTTACACTGCGGTCTGGAGGACGACCCCCGATAACGCACATCCGACCCAACAAGACTGACGGGTTGTCAGCAAAGTACGTACGCGAGACTCTAGAGTGCACCTTGGACGTGTACAGAGGCGTATGAGAGGGGTCTAAGGCTTGGTAGTGTGCATACCGGCCTAGAAGTGGAGACGCCCGCTCCGCTGCTGCCGTAGCCACAGCGGTGGTACCCGAGAGTGATGCTAGCTCTCAAAAAGTGGGAACTAAAGGTCTGTGTGCACAGAGTCGGGTGTGTGTGTTGCACTTGCATGTCCATCATACCCACTTGCATGTCATAGCATAATCGATTCATTTAACCCTGACACCTAAAGTATAAGTGGTATGGGACGCTTATACATTAGGCCCTGCAAAACGACCCCTTGGTCTATAAGCTTGTGTGGGCAAGTTTATAAATTAAGGTTATTTCAATATTTATATGCTGCTTGTGATAACCGACACCCCAACGTATAAAGTGGTATGGGACATTTTATACGATGGGAGCCTTGTAGAAGATCCCTTGGCTTATGTGTATTCACATAAGTGAAGGTTATATTCCTTTCTTACTTTACTCATTATAACCTGATTATAAATTGCTAGCTAGGTCCCCCCTGTCACCTGTTTTTGATTTCTCTCCTCTTTCACGTCCTTTCCTTTCTTCCTCCCCGCTCGGTGCCTAGGAGCATGGGGGAAGGGGTGGGGGACGATAAGGCTTAGTCTTTTAGACTAATGGTTTTCGAACCACATCATATTAGGGGATCGTGGAGCCGAGTATGGAGGAGCAGCCCAGGAGACCGGTGCAGTTGGAGATAGGGCAGTCTAGCTCAGGAGTACAGCCAGCTGGGACCGTGAGTTCCGACTTCTAGTAGTTGTTTTGTTTTGCTTCCGCATGAGAGATCTGTAGTGAGGATATTGATGTACCGGGCTTCAGCCCTTTTTATTTCTGTACACTTTTCTATTCTATGGACACTCCCTTCGTGGAGATTTTTATATATATATGTGATATGTTGTGGACTTGTCTTCTCTTGTACTGCTACTTTAGCGTCAGCTGCGATCGATTTGGCCGGCAGGATCGGCGTCTTGTAGTGTCGACCTTCCCGGGTGCGAAGGTGTCACCGCAAGGCGGCGGTTCTGGGCCTAAGACCCCGGGGTTTTAAAGGAAAAAAAAGAGGGGTCTTACAAGTGGTATCAGCGCAAACCTCGATCCAAAAGTAACAGTCCACAACCCCTGGGTCACCCCCGCGCGAGATTAGTTTGGGGACAAACTAAGCAGCGGAAGCAGTGGTATGCCCATGTGGGGATCACATATATAATTGTCCATTTTAGTTAAGGTTGAAAAAGTTCTGACGATAAATTTTGTGACGCAACCTCCAGTACTGCCTACACAGATTCTAGAAGTTGCACCACCGCCGCCGGTTCCCACTCAATTCCTACAATTTGACATGGGACAGACTCTGACGGCTATCCTAGAAGCCTTTAGGAACCAACAGGCCCCGGCTCCGCAGCCTATTCCGGGAGCCAACTGGCTCAGCATCTTTTGAGGACTCTCTCCCCCGTCCTACTTGGGGACAGAGGGGGTAGTTCGAACAGAGGAATGGCTAGACATCATGGAGGAGATGCTGACAGGGATACAGAGCCTTTGGGAGGAGAGGGTGCCACTGGTTGTTTCCTGCTTGGAGTCCCATGCCAAGCGGTGGTGGAAGACAGTTCTGGAGACTACCTTTGCTGATAGGGAGGCTGCCGAGGTTACGTGGGAGGAGTTTAGGCTCATGCTGTTGGAGCACTTTGTTCCGCAGTCGGCCCGAGATGAGCTGGAGGACCGCTTCTTGTAGTTGAAGCAAGGTTCCAGGATGGTGGTGGAATACCATCGAGAATTCAACCTTCTGGCCCGTTTTGCAGACTCCTACCGGCTAGATGAGGCAGCGTACACCAAGAGGTTCTACAAGGTTTACGGGAAGACATGAGGGATGCACTTCTTTTCGTTTCGGACGGGCCTATCACTCGTATTCTGGAGATGGCAAAAAGGTTAGAGGCAGATTGGCTCACCACCAGAGGCCGGAAACGGCCAACGGAGGATCAGAGCCGGGGAGCCCGAAACGATCAGCGGCGAGGTCGTGCGCTAGAGGTACAGAAGGTGGAGGATCAGCCTCGACGGGAGGTGAGGCAGGAGCCGAGGGGGCAGGTGACGATGGCCCCTCAGCCTATTCAGATGAGAGATGTGCAGAGATCGGGAGGTGGGGCTTACACTCCGTCGGAATGTTTCCACTACCATCAGGTGGGGCACATCAAGAGAAACTGTCCCGTGAGAGGGATGCCTCCACCAGCACCACAGATTGCCCCACCGACTCAGCATTTTGGAGGCCGAGGACGTGGCCAAGGACACAGATATCAGGGTAAAGATCGCAGGCCGGGAGGACAGCAGATTTATGCACTGGACCTGGCTCAACCCAGGAACCCGGAGCAAGTTATTACAGGCACCGTCTTCATTTGCGGCAAGCCCGCACACACTCTCTTCGACACGGGTGCTTCACACTCGTTTGTGTCGGAGACCTTTATCCAAGGGTTAGGAGGCGTGGAGAGGATCACCGCCCAGATGTTACGGATACGGCTACCTGACGGGTCGGAGCTGTTCGCGTCATCCCATTGCAACCTGGAGGCATGGATAGGCGGAAAACCCTTCGAAGCTCCAGCGACAATTCTGTTGCTGCCTCCAAGCCCAGATAGATGGGCAAACAGAGCGCACAAACCGGACACTGGAGGACCTGCTGAGACTGTGTATTGTGGACCGTGGAGAGCCCTGGGAGAGGATGTTGCCCCTAGTGGAGTTTTCGTACAATAACAGTCATCAGTCTAGTATACAGATGGCTGCATATGAGGTGTTGTATGGGCGGAAATGTAGGACTCCGTTGTCTTGGATACAAGACGAGGGTCCAAAGATTATGGGCAAGGACTTTATCGAGGATACTGAGGTGAAGGTACGACTGATACGGGATAGAATGCTGGAGGCGCAGAGCAGGCAGGCGAAGTATTATGATGCTCGGCATCGTCTAGTGGAATTTCAGGCAGGGGATCGGGTGTTCTTGAAGATCCAGCCGATGCATGGGGTTTCACGAGTACGTGGTCGGCGGAAGAAGCTTAGCCCGAGGTACATGGGGCCGTTCAAGATCCTGGAGCGGATCGGCCCATTAGCTTACCGGCTGGAGCTGTCACCGGAGCTGGCCGGCTTGCATGACGTCTTTCACGTGTCTTCACTCAGGAGGGCTCTACTATGCCCGGAGTTGCAGATTACGGCCACTGATGGGCCGGTAGATTCGTATCGATCTGTACATTTGGAGCCGATACGGATCGACGACCAGGGGATACGAGTCTAACGCCGCAAGAAGATCCCGCTAGTCAAGGTCCTGTGGAGGAACCACGGACGAGAGGAGCATACTTGGGAGCCACAGGACCTGATGCAGGAAAGGTATCTAGAGCTATTTAGTCAGGTATACCTCACAACCTCTCAACATGTTCATTTTACTTTCCTTTTTTTAAAAACTAGTAAGGCTGCCCTAGGAAGAGTAGGGGCTAATCTTTTGTTTATTGGGATCTTGACTTTGCCAATTGGGCGAATTGGTCGTATATTTAGGTTTTTCCCTTTGAACCCCGCTTAGCAACCATGGCGTCGAAATGTAATCTTTCACTTCTTATGGGATGTTACAAGTTTCTTTTCTTCGGTAGAAATCCCCGTAGGCCTAACCTGGATTTCGGGGACGAAATCTTTGTTTTGTTTATTGGGATTTGTAACATCCCATTTCCAACTAGACCCCTAAGTGTGGTTATTGGCCATGACTAGGTCATGACCAAACCCTAGGAAGCCCAAGAAGACCAAGGAAACCTAAGAATGTGGGTGAGACCACTATGGTCTGCAAATAGTAAATTCCTGAACCTTTGTTTAAGATAACCATGGGGCATCACCAAGACTTCAAGACCCCACCATGTTCTCATCAAACCATGGTAAGATCCATTAGATCAATAAGGACCCATGGAGGGCAGTCAAAAGGGTTAAGTTGACCCAAGTCAACCCTAACCCTAAATGGGTCAAACCAACCTACTTAGGGTCAATTGACCATCCCCAAGCCAAGTGGACCCCACCCAAGCCCACCTAACCCTAGAGTGAGGTCAATGGGTCACCTAGGACCCAATGGGGTCCACCCAAGAGGCTAAGTTGACCAAAGTCAACTCTAACCCTAAATGGGTCAACCTAGCCTACATTGGGTCAAACTGGCCTACACAAGGGCCAATTGAAGTTCCCTTAGCCAAGTGGACCCCACACATACCTTCATAACCATAGTGAGAGGCCAACGGGTCACCAAGGACCCATTGGGGCCAACCAAAAAGGTTAAGTTGACCAAAGTCAACTCTAGCCCTAAAGTAGTCAAGGTACCCTACTTAAGGGTCAAGTGACCTCTAAAGGGCCAATACAACCCTACCTAGGCCTCAAGGGAGGCCAATGGGTCACCATGGACCCATTTGGGCCAACCTCAAAGACCAAATTGACCTAAGTCAACCCTAGCCTAGGTTTGGGTCAAGCTAGCCCAAATGGGCTAACTCAAGCTCAAGCCCAACTCACTTGGGCTAACCATATTTTGGTGGATAAAATAAATATGTGGGCTGCCAATATGAGATTTACCAGCCAACTTAGTGACTAGGAGAGAGAGAGAGAGAATCTCAAAATTAAAGAATAATTTAGGAGAGAGAAAGGGGTATATTTAAGGGTATTTAGTGGAATAAGCCACTTGGACCCATGCCATCAGCCCCCACATGGGCTGGCCGACCCATGGAGTCATGGAGGAGGAGTTGGATGGAGTGGGGCCCACCCATGCATGCATGGTGACAATAACAAAGTAAACCCTCCACCTCTCACATAGGAATTATCACCCACCCACCTCTATACTTCATCTTCTCACTCTCTCCCTCTCCCCTTTCAGTCTCACCACTCTCAGAACAAGGAGAGCAGCAGCAGAGAGAGAGATAAACCGAGCCTTAGCCGTGAAAACCAAGGGAGAAGCGCCGCCGCCGCCGCCATGGTTCCCCGCCGCTCCTCACGTCGCAAGGCCGCCGGGAAGGTCCTCCCTCACCTCTCTCTTCATGCTTAGATCTTAGGAATATCTAGGTTATGGTTCTTGATCGAATGAGCCCGAGCACAACCTTACTTTTTCCGCCATTAATGGCTTATTTGGAGCTCTCGGGTGAGGTGGCGCCGCCACCTCCGGCCGCCCTAGCCGCCGGCAGAAGCTTGCCCCCACCACCGTGAGAGGGGAGCTGATGATCGCCGGTGGTGGCACCGCCGGAGGCGGCCGGGAAAAGCCCCGTGAAACTCGGGTAGGAATCCAGGCAAATCGGAGAAGATGAGCAGTAGCCGTCGGATTGCGTCAAGATTCGTGCCATGCAAAATGTTAAATTCTGGAATTAATTTAATCATATGAATAGTGTTATTTTCTGCCCCTTTTTAAACCGATTTTTGCATGTCCATATTTAGGCCCTTACAGACTTTTTCATAAAATGTTATCAACATGAAAATTGTAGGTCTTGGAGTCACCTTTAAATTGACATGTTACAAATAATATTTGGTTAAGTGTACTGCCCTATAGAGCTATTTGCCTAGGGCTGGTCCTAGAGTAGGGCAGAAACTAAAATGGGTGCCCTGCCCAAACCCTAAGTCCAAATGGGCTGACATTTTGGGCATATGGCTTAATTAGGAATATCTAGGCCCTCCCCAAAAATGGAAATTTTTGGGGAATATAATGCTATAGTTTTAGTCCAAATATGATAAATTACATTTTGTTGATATTTGGAGCATATCAACTCCAAAATGCCCCAAATTTTGGTGGCCTGCCCTTAGGGGTATATTATACCTATGGTAGAAAAATTAGACAATTTAACCCTCTGCATGTTGAGATATCTCACATGCAAGATCTAAAAATTAAATGGTCTTGGGCTGCAAATAGCACAAATGCAGAAATTTGAAAGGGATGCCCAAGCCCATCCAGAGGCCCAAATGACTTGAGATTTTGGTATGTAACTGGTTTAGGGCATATTTAGGCCCTTCCCAAAAATTGGGATTTATTGTAATTAAAATTATGGTGAAATTACCAAATTACCCCTAGGTTTGTTTAGGTGATTCTTTGGTTAATTCAACTCTAAAATGCCCCAAATTTTGGTGGCTTGTCCTTCAGGACATTATAAATATTTGTTTTAAATTTCATCAAGTTTGGACCAATGTATGGTGGGTAATCCCACATGCAAATGATGAACATGCTTAGGCTTGGTGTGCCAATAGTAATTTTTGAACTTTTGAGTATTAGGCCCATTTGGATCATGCTAAATTCATGTAATTAATTTCAGTGGCCTATTAGGATGAGTTTTACCCCTCATTGAAATAATGGGATTTTTGGAATCAAAAAATCCCATTATTTGGAATTATTGAATTAATAGGACTTGTGAAGAATAAATGTTGAAATTAGGTTTGTCACTTAGTTATTTCCCCAAATTTTGTCAAGAATAATATCATGACATGTTTAACTCCTAAAAATTTTATGTCTCTGTTTGAGGAATATTGATAAGAGGAATGTGGAAATTACATTTTTGCCCTTATTTCATTTAATTTAGAATTATTGCAAATACTCAGTAGAAAATTATGAAAAAAATTATTGATGACATATCTGAGTATAAATAGCCTTGATTAAGTTTCTCAGCATTTTTGGATGAACCACAAATTTTTAAATCTTCATAATGGCATTTTGGTAAATTATTTAGAAATAAAAGTTTATAGCCATTGTTACTTCAAAATTAGTGAAATTCTGTTTCTGGCACTCTTTTAACATTATGAGCTTGCTGGAAATTTCTTCGAATTTTTGGAAATGAATTCCTTATACCTCCTTTGAAAAATATCCAATATGTGAATTTTGAATTATTTAGGAGATAAATAGAAAACATTGAAGAGAAAATTATAAAACTTGGCTGACAGTATTATTTTACCATTCTACAACTTATGAAAAATTCCTTGGGTCAGTGGGATCATAATTTAAGATACTTCATGATCAATTTGGCAATAATTGGCATTTGTAAGAAATTATTTAAATAGGAGATTAATTGAGAAAAATATAATATTCTGGAATTTAATCATTTATGTCATGATAGGACACCAGTAATAATCCTAGGTCATTCGGATGAAAACTCGAAGGACATCCTATCATGAACATCACTCAGTATAGGTCGGTCTGTAAATAGTAATTTGGGGAAAAGTTGTATTAGGATAAGAGTTGGAATAGGGTGGAGTTAGTCGTGTTGAATTGTTTGAATAAAAGTGGATGAGTCACCTAAAAAGTTCTAAGGAGTGGTGGGAATCGTGTGGATGTGTGTTAGAAGGTAAGCGAGTTCGACGAAAGATCGTCGTGCCCGCGAGAGTGAAAGGTCTAAACTACCTTAGGATTAGCCTATCGCAATATGAGAAGGTAATGGGTAAAGGAAATCAACCAATAATATTAATAAGTACCTTGCGAAAGGGAACGCTGGGCGTAATCCCAACACAGTTCCTAGTGCCCCTTGAGAGCCCTTCACAGGGAATACCGGGGGCAGTCCTGGGTTAACGTAAACCTTAAAGAACAAATCAAAAGAGTAATTTAGTAAATAGGGTTTCACACTGCACTCACTAGTTGGACAAGTATTGGAAATGGTTAAGTCGTCCCGAGGTGTTCAAAGGGGCGCCATCCCGCGGTGTTCAAAGGGATGAGGTTTGGAATAAGAGACGGACGTTTCGGTCCGGCGAGCTTTGGCTCGGTTGATACTTGTGACGGACGGGATGGTCCGGGGAGCTTTGGCTCGGTTCTGATACGATAAACTTGCATGTGCATAAATCTAGTGGCGGGGCATGCGGTACTGGCCGTTCGTCACACCGATGGCAGTACGGTGCACCAGGCGGTTGTGAGAGTTAGAGGGGCCAGTGGGTTGTTTTACACTGCGGTCTGGAGGACGACCCCCGATAACGCACATCCGACCCAACAAGACTGACGGGTTGTCAGCAAAGTACGTACGCGAGACTCTAGAGTGCACCTTGGACGTGTACAGAGGCGTATGAGAGGGGTCTAAGGCTTGGTAGTGTGCATACCGGCCTAGAAGTGGAGACGCCCGCTCCGCTGCTGCCGTAGCCACAGCGGTGGTACCCGAGAGTGATGCTAGCTCTCAAAAAGTGGGAACTAAAGGTCTGTGTGCACAGAGTCGGGTGTGTGTGTTGCACTTGCATGTCCATCATACCCACTTGCATGTCATAGCATAATCGATTCATTTAACCCTGACACCTAAAGTATAAGTGGTATGGGACGCTTATACATTAGGCCCTGCAAAACGACCCCTTGGTCTATAAGCTTGTGTGGGCAAGTTTATAAATTAAGGTTATTTCAATATTTATATGCTGCTTGTGATAACCGACACCCCAACGTATAAAGTGGTATGGGACATTTTATACGATGGGAGCCTTGTAGAAGATCCCTTGGCTTATGTGTATTCACATAAGTGAAGGTTATATTCCTTTCTTACTTTACTCATTATAACCTGATTATAAATTGCTAGCTAGGTCCCCCCTGTCACCTGTTTTTGATTTCTCTCCTCTTTCACGTCCTTTCCTTTCTTCCTCCCCGCTCGGTGCCTAGGAGCATGGGGGAAGGGGTGGGGGACGATAGGGCTTAGTCTTTTAGACTAATGGTTTTCGAACCACATCATATTAGGGGATCGTGGAGCCGAGTATGGAGGAGCAGCCCAGGAGACCGGTGCAGTTGGAGATAGGGCAGTCTAGCTCAGGAGTACAGCCAGCTGGGACCGTGAGTTCCGACTTCTAGTAGTTGTTTTGTTTTGCTTCCGCATGAGAGATCTGTAGTGAGGATATTGATGTACCGGGCTTCAGCCCTTTTTATTTCTGTACACTTTTCTATTCTATGGACACTCCCTTCGTGGAGATTTTTATATATATATGTGATATGTTGTGGACTTGTCTTCTCTTGTACTGCTACTTTAGCGTCAGCTGCGATCGATTTGGCCGGCAGGATCGGCGTCTTGTAGTGTCGACCTTCCCGGGTGCGAAGGTGTCACCGCAAGGCGGCGGTTCTGGGCCTAAGACCCCGGGGTTTTAAAGGAAAAAAAAGAGGGGTCTTACAAAAGAGACCTGCAGGTTTGTTTGGGCGGGACCTAGGCACATTCCACTGGTAAGTGTTCATGGCCATGTCTTCAAACAGCTCAAGAGCTGCTTCCGGGGTCTTATGGTTTAAAGTACCGCCAGAAGCTGCGTCTATCATTTGCTTCGTGCTTTGATTTAGCCCATTATAAAACGTCTGCACCTGCAACCATACAGGCAGAGCGTGATGTGGGCATCGTCTTAATAATTCTTTAAATCTTTCCCAGGTTTCGTAAAGGGTCTCAGAGTCTATCTGTCCAAAGGCAGAAATGCCATTCCTAAGTTTAGCAGTTTTAGCAGGCGGAAAATACTTGGCCAAAAATTTTTCAGTTAATTGCGTCCAAGTAGTTATGCTATTTTTAGGAAGGGTGTTCAGCCACTGCTTAGCCTTAATTCTAAGAGAGAAAGGAAATAATCTTAGCCTAATAGCATCATTTGTGACACCATTTATCTTGAAGGTGTCACAAATCTCAAGAAAGCTGGCTATGTGTGCGTTCGGGTCTTCATCTTGAAGCCCGTCAAATTGCACATACTGCTGCACCATTTGAATTATGCTAGGCTTCAGTTCAAAATTATTATTATTTATTGCTGGGCGAACTATACTCGTTTCTGTACCCTCGAGATTTGGTCGTGCATAATAGGACATAGGCCTTTGCACGACTTCCTCCACGTTGGGTTCTGCCATTCTTAAGGTAGAAAATGACTCGGAATCCTCAACCGGCACTTGGGTAGTAGGGCCTTGAAATCGCGATCTTCTCCGAAGAGTACGCTCAATTTCGTGGTCCAGGTCCAAAGTAACCGACGGACTACCGCGGGTAATACACTAGAAGAAAAGAGGAGAAGCAAGACTAAAAAGTAAAAGAGCTAATGAAGTTGGAAAAATTTTTTTGAAATAGATTTTTTTATATTTTAACTCCCGAACTTCCCAAGGGCTACCCGGTGAAGGGTTCGCAAGGTACTAGACAAGATAGTGGCATTTAGAGCCACTTTGCCTTTTTCGAGAGAGTTAGGTGGTGTAGAAAATTTTGTGGTGTGGGTTTCTATTACGAATGCGGTAATTAAAATCCAGCCACTTATCTCTGTGCGAGTAGGCGGAAATGAAAAGCTATACTCACACAGAAGTCAGAAAATTAAAACACACCCACTCTACAGAAAGTAAACACACTCTACTGAAATAAAGCCTGCCAATGAACTCAAGTGAGTAGGCGGAAAGTAAAATACGCACACTTGCTTGAATGAAATCCAGCCAATTAACTCAAGTGAGTAGGCGGAAAAATTAAAAAGACGCACACTTGCTTGAAATGAATCCAACCAATTAACTCAAGTGAGTAGGCGGAAAAATTAAAAATACACACACTTAACAAAATCCAGCCATTTAACTCAAGTGAGTAGGTGGAAAAAATATAAGAAGGAGGCTGAGAAAGAGAAGTGATAAAATTAATATATTCGCGTTTTCAATTTATCAACAAGCGTTGCTTCCCCGGCAACGGCGCCAAAAACTTGATTGTCTCTGAGATATCTGCAAAGAGAAAATACCAAACTAACAATTCATCAAGGCAAGTATACCTATCGAAATGCAGCTAGGGGACACAAGTGTCGTATTGAAATCCGGGAACAGTTGAGTAAGCTTACTCACACGAAATCTATTATTTTATCGACGGCAAAATAAGGTTTAGCTAAATGTACTAAAGGAAGAGAACTACTTGCATGAAAAGATAAAGAGAGCTAAAAGAGCGATTAACTTAAGCTTAGTAACGATGAAGGGAAAATGCACTCGATCAGAAATCACCTCGGCAAGAGTGGTTAGAAAAATACGATAAATAAACCTAAGCTAAATAGGGTAAATGTCTTTGACCGTGGAGGTTCCATGAATATTGACACGCTTCTCTCGAAGGCCGTGCCTAACTGAGTTTAGGAAGGTCCGACCGACTTTCGCCTAAATCGGAGGCCTAAAACTCGCTTTACGCGGTGAACCCCTCTAATGGATTTTACTCCAATCCGGGAGATTTGAACGTCTGCCTCTCTCGAGGGGTGCGAACAACTCCCTTTACTCTTGAGTGCTCATTTCAAACCTTCGGCCTCTCGGCTAGCCCAGAATGAAAGCAAAGGTGGAGAGTATATATCGATGATATACCTCCAACCCGTGATAAATCAAGAGTAATTTAAAGCCAAACCCTAAACAGAAAAGGTAAGATTCAAAGCATCATAACCTAATCACTCGAACCTCGGATCAATTAGATCGAGTACATGGAGGATTAGTTAATCATGGTGAGGTGGAAGAGGGAGATGAGTAGAAGAAAAATACTGAAAACAGAGCAGGAACGAAAAAGAAAATAACACTTTTTATTAAGAGAAACAGTGATCTTACAGCTTGAAAACCAGAGATTACAAGAACATGAAAAGGAAACTACACTATCATTAGCATCATACTACAGAAAGAAGCTAGGAGCTAATACAGGGAAAGCATAAAGCTAGAGCTACGAACTAGAAATGAAAATACATGCTTAAAAAGTTCAGAAAAACAAAGGACAGAACCTCCCCTCTCAAAGCGAAAAGTTCCTCAAACCCCTGGAGTTGGACTCTATTTATAGAATTTTTCGGGTCGGGTCACGCCCCCCTGTCACGCCCTGGTCGGGCGTGACCCTGGGGCGTGACACATTCGGCGTGACTTTTTCGGGCAGGAATTGAATTCTGACGGGGTTGTTGCGGTACACGCCCACCGGTCACGCCCTAGTAGGGCGTGACCCTGGGGCGTGTTCTTTGCGGCGTGACTTTGGGAGCTGAAATTGAATGCTGGAGGTGACGGGCGGAATTGCTGAAGTACACGCCCATATGTCACGCCCGGGTCAGGCGTGACCCTGGGGCGTGACACTTTCGGTGCGGCGGTGGAGCGGGAAAGACGAGCGCGCTGCGGCGATTCCTCGGAACCTGGAAACACGCCTCTAGTACACGCCCGTGTCGGGTGTGACACGGGCGTGACCGAGGGCGTGTACACTAAGTTTCCACGGAATGCAGTTTCGGACCAATTGCTTCATTCCTCTGGGTTACACGCCCTAGGTACACGCCCTAGGTACACGCCCTGGTAGGGCGTGACCTTGGGGCGTGTCACAGCAAAATTCGGCTGAAAGCCGTGAAAACCTGCAAAAAGCAGAAAAAATGCATTAGCGACAAAAATATATACAAAGGGGAATCAAAACAAGTACTTTACAAGACATGATTGGCTTTAAAACCCCGAAAATATCCTAATAAAATTGACTGCAAACGTATTATCAGAGTGAAGTTATTTTTGTCGAACGAAGATCGACGAATTTGCTTCGGGAAACTTTCGACGAATGGAGCTCGACGAAATGTTTTCACATCTTCTTACTGAGATCGACGAATTCTTTTGACTTCAAAATATTTTTTAGACCTCAGATCGAAGAATTTTTTTTATTTTTCGTAGAACGGAGTTTGTTGATTCATATTCTGAAAAACCTTATATCTAGGTTTTCTTCGACCTCCGTCTCACGCTTTCAGTTCTCTTGCACTTAATCTCTTTGTTTTTGTTGCAGGCGAACTCATGGCGATTCCACCGGCATTCTTGGTGCAATGAAATTTGATATAGGTTTTGATATCGACTTCGAGTCATTCCAACATTCTGACCCAATCTTCCTGGAGATTCTGAAATTATTTGAAGATCAACAGCTAAAGAATCTGATGGCCACAAGGATGAAGATAGCTGGGACAGAAATAAGAGAATGGGTTTACACCTCCTCCTCCCCAGATGATGATACCATGAAGGGCACCATATCGGGTAACGCGATATCTCTTACCTCCACCGTCTTAATAGACATTTTCGGATTAGTTAATGGTGAAAAAGAATTAGAGATTGATAGTGCTGAATTTGGTGAAATGTTGATTAAAATGGGGTACTCTGGAGACTCACCGAACAAACTACTAAAGAAACATCTATTTGCTGACTACAAGTTTCTAGCAGATGTTGTCGGGAAGGTATAGCGGGGCAAGCACACAGCCCATGACTACATCACTAGGCATCAATTCCTTGTGATGTGTGCATGTTATAAACAAGAAGCCTATGAACTGGGCTATAATAATGTTTGAGATGATTCGAAAGAAGAACACCAAGAAAGAGGTGTGATTTGGAAGGATTCTGGGAATCTTCCTTCAAGCCAAGGCTGCTAAATCCCTGTTCACACCGACCATATTCAGTAATACCTTCAAGAGGATTACTTGTGCCCTCTTTGGCAGGTGGGAGAGGAATATCACAAATCCATCCAAGGCTCCCTTCTCTTCCTCCAGACCTTCTGAGAGTACAAGGGCTGCTCCAGCCACTCCCCACTCTACTGAAGATGTTCCACCTCCACCTCCACCACCTCCACCTTCCCCAATTCATCTCTCTTCACCAATTCATACCACATTCCATACTCCAACACCTCCATCATCTCCAGTGCATCATCCACAAACTCATATTCACTCTCCTGTTGTGGTACACCAACTCCATCACAACATGGTACACAAACTCCATCACAACATGGTACACCAACTCCATCACAACATTGTACACCAACTCCATCACAACATGGTATACCAACTCCATCACAACATGGTACACCACCCTCATCTCCTCTACCACAACATCTAGATAACATCCCCCTTTCCAACCTTCTATCACTACCTTCTGTTGATCTACTGTCATCCCCCTTCATACTCCATCACCTAAAGATGATCCAATGCAAGATTCTCTACCTTCTCCTCGACCATCATCTCCCATCCATCCTTTTATATCCACTTAGACACCTTCTGAGTTCATGCAATTAGACCCACCCTTCCATTCAACCTCTTCTGGCAATTCTCACTCCACTCATCGAACACTTGAGAGTAGAGGCTATTTCCCCTCTTGCAACTTCCACCTCATCCCTTGCTGCCCAACTCTTTGCCTTCTCTGTCCCTCCTTCTTCAATCAGGGGCCTTTCTCCAATGCCTTCTGAAAACAGGCCGGGGGAGATACTCCATGATGAAGTAGCTCCAGCTCCAGCAAAAGCAATAGTAGAAACTGCAGCAGAAGTAATAGCAAACATAGTTATCCCTACTGATTTAATTGATTTCATTGATTCTGATATAAATATGGACGCTACAGTTATAGCTGGAATAAACACTGTTGGTGATTATATTATTAATCCCACCGTAAATATCTTGAGTTTATTAAATACATTTGATACAGTTTATTTGAACTTTCTTCCAGAAAACATCCTAAAGCCTTCTAAGGCTATAGTTCCTTACACTTCTCCAATAAGCCCCAAAGTTGCAATACAACTCAAGGCCAGTTTTGCAAATATAGAGGCTCCAGTTGTTCCATCTCTACCAAGAGCATATTCTTTCATTGTATCATCCTCTCAAAGCCATATCTCCTCCAACATACAAGATGGATGACAGTCCCATGCCATATCTGGATGATATCATGATGTCAGATATAGAACAAGAGAATCTATTAGTTGCTGAAAAAGTTACTGAATCAATTGTTCTACCTCCGGCTCCTCCTCAGGCTGAAAAGTTGCTGATATCTGCAGAAGCTCTAAAGGAAATTAATGCCCTATATGATAATCCTCAGGGATCTTATAATGATGTAGATGAGGAAGATGATTCTGATGATGAGTCATAGACTAAGAAGAAAGTTTCTAAGGAAAGAAAGGTTGTTCCTCAAGCTGCACCAAAACCAAATCCAACACATGATACCCCATATTATATTCTGCAAAATATCACTCCTTACAAGGCTATGGCATCTTGGATTTGGCTGTCAAAGAATGAGTAGAAAGCCAAGAAGAAAAGCAGGAGATACTCTCCTCCTCCACCTTCTCAAAGATACAAGAAAGACCCACCTCCTCCTCCTCCACCTGCTGTTGGTGCTTTAGGACTTACTTCTTAGAGGTCTACCTCTTATGCTCAAACATATCAAAGGCAACCTGATAGATACTCTAAATCTCATGGGAGCAGCCAGTAGAGGTATCCTTCCAGCAGGCATCAACAACAATAACAATATCCTCAACAACAGCTACAGTAAGTCCCTGAACCAGTTAAAGTTGACAGTCCTAAGAAGCCAGAGTCTCCTCCCATTCCATTTGAGGATCCTGAAATAGCTACTACTACTAGAATGGCAAGGTTCCAGGAATTGGTTGGATTATCAATGATAAACAAAGCCAAAGCTGAAGGAATGGATCCTTCTCAATACTCTACCATGCCATCATCCAGAAAAGAAGAATTGAAAACTTATGAGAAAGAAAATAAGTTCTTTAATGTAGATGATTATGTGCAATTACATCCAGAGGCTGTAGTGCTTAGAGTCACTTCCCTCAATATAATTGGTGCTGCTGATATGATAATATCAAAGAGAGAAGCTGCCAACCCAAACAGAGAAATCATATTCAGACAGCATTCTGGAAGTTCTGATAAAGGAAACATGGAAAAGAAAAAGCTGAAGAAAAAGAATTGAATATTCTGCTTAATTTTTTATATTTTCTGAACTCTTATTATTTTTTCACAAAGTTACTTTGTAAATATCGGCTGAATGTTTTAATTTTTCTGCCAGATATATCTTTTTTGCTTTGTGAATGTTTCTATTTGTATTAATGACCTCACCCAAATAGGGAGATATTGTTGGATCCCTAGTTGGATTTGGGCTAGGTTCACTAATTAGGATGTTTAACCCACCTTGTATAGCTAGGGTCATGTCTTTGTGTCTTAGAGTTTAGGCTAAGTCCTTATATTCAACCTTGATGGACCAGCCAGCAAAAGATCTAAGAAGACTCAAGACTTAGACGAAAATCAATTCAGAAGGTTAGTTCGACGTTCGTCAAACTCAGCTCGACAAACTCAGAGATTATTCTCTGAGCTGAGCTCGACGATATTAGATCTCAGGTCGATGAAATTCTGGAAGCTCAACTTCAACACAATATGTCCAGAATACATTCTCTGAACTCAGGTCAACATAGTTAGAATCTCAGATCGACGAACTCAGAATACAGATTTGGCAAGTCATTCTCAGTACGCAGTTCACAGAGCTCAGGTCGACGAACTTGAATTCTCAGGTCAATGAAATCTGTCCTCTTGTCGACGATTTTTGTGCATTTCCAGACTTAGTATTTTCCTCAATTTCTGTCGTTATTCCATATTATTTAGCAGTATTGTCCTGAATAATTAATGCATATATTCTCTAAATATAGCCATTATTGGCAGCATTGATTATGGTGTTCATCAGGATAATTACTTGCTTGTTTTTAGGGACAGTTTGGGAAATTCATTTATGACAGACATTCCAGCCGTATTTCATTCTCTCCAGGCAATCAACAATTAATGCTAGAATTCAAAAATTCAAAGGAGAGATTGACTGAAAAAGATAAAAAGAGATTCCTCTCTTATTCAAAAAAGGAAGAAAGAAGATAGAACACAGAACACAGAGAATAATAAAGAATAACATTCAGAGCACAAAACACAGATACTGATTATTCTGAAGTTTATTTTGTGTGCTGAAACATTTTATGTCCTGGTATCTGAAGAAGAACATTCATCACAAATCAAGAGTCTTCTTCAGAAGTCTTGAATCCTCAGTGACAACTATTCTACATCAGTCTACTGGATTCTTGAACATTGACAGAACAGGCTGAAGCCCTAAACCCTGAAGCAAAGCTCCAATCTTCCTGAACAATTCAATATCCTAGGGGGAGCTTTGACAACATAAAGATCTACTAGTCTTCTCAGTTGTTTTGATAAAGAGAAGACACCATAAATCTCTCGCCCCCTCTCTGTACAAAGGGTTCTTTAAGTACCTTCAAAAGTTATTCCATGGTTGCAAGTCTCCTGATCAAAAGACATGAGTTGGTTTTTGAGTACCTGATCAAAAGCTCAAAGGTGGCAGTCACCAGATCAAAACCTGTAGTGCATTCCTACCAGGGTGGTAGAAGAGTGGATGTACCCGGTTTGTGGAACCACTATAAAATTCTTATGTCGTCTGGTTGCTCATTTTCTCTTTTGTTCTTACTATGGTTGTGATAGATAGAATATCTTAGGCTGCTGTTATTTTCTTTATATATTATTGGTATCACTTATTTTCACTCTGATATAAAAACTTAAAATAGCCAAAAATTTTAATTACTCTATTCACCCCCTCTAGAGTAAATCAGGTCTAACCCCTCCTTTCAGTATCTATATCAATATCAAGCATATTATTGAGGTTCTCCCCCTCACTTGGATTGCTTTATGGTATTCTCCCCCTATAATTGAGCACCAGTACCATGAGAAGATATTGGAGATTTTACAGGTGGTACATCACCTTATTTTTCTGTGTTGGAACTTCCTTATTCTTCAAATTCACTGGAAGAATCTTCTTCCACGACCACTGTTTTCTTTTCTTCTCCTTATCCACTATAGTTGCGTCCTTGGATAGTACTCTGTCTCACCTTGCCAGAATCCCCATGTCTATTCTCCTCATGTGATTGATCTTAGATCCAATCTCTAGGTTGAGGCTGTCAGGAATGGCATGAACAAAATAGAGGCTTATATTTCTGCCAATATTGGGCTTCTTGATACTCTATGCAATCTTGTCCAAGACTATTTTACTTCAGTTAGTCCTGACTTTAAAGATTATTCTAGTAATTATATCAAATATATATGCTGAGATCCTGTCATATGCTCCTATTTTACATAGTAGTACCTTTCCTACTATCTCAGACAGGAATTTTCCTTGGTTATTCAAACCCTTCCTAATCAGGGTGCTTAAAACCCTTGCGGTTGGGGTCAATCCACACCCACCAATGAATATTTAGTCCTGACAGAATCTAGTTTTTCCTCTTGATCTATTCTTGGTAATTAGAAAATCTTTGTCAGCCTCTCAATTGTGATTTTAACCTTTGCTCCATTTACATTATAATTAATCTTCTCTGTGTTTGATTCCAGATAAGCATTTGAGAAGAATTCTGAAACCTCTCATTTTTAGATGTTTGGCGGTTCAAAGAGAAGAAATTCCAATCACAATTCATTGATTAGGGTTATAATGTTCTTAATTTCCTCTGATGCTGATTTGAATCTATTGCGAACAAGTTCATATCCTTCAAAGATGTTGTCGTCATTCTTATCAACCATTATTGTGGAGAGAAGTTGTTGAAAAGTGTCGACTAATCAATGTCCTAGGTTTCAATACTCTGGAATCAACAAATCAATAAAGTGTAGTCAACTTATACTCTCACACCCTTTTTATACTCTAATCTTTCATGAAGATGAAAGGTCGCGTGGCACTTAGACTAATCAAAATTTTTAGGTAAATACCATGTGTCAACACATGAAAATTTATCTGTCGAGATGTGTCGACACAAGTCAATACAAGTCAACACAAGGATAATGTCTCTCGACACACACCTTAGGTTATCAACAGCCTAGATGTCTCGACACATTCTCTGGTTTCTCTACACAACTTTTGACTTAGTCAAAATTTAGTTTTCTAAAATATAAATACTTGACATTTTTTAGGTTTATTCTTGATATTTAGGTAAATAAACTTAATTACTGACTAATATATTTTATTCTATTTTTTATCAATTTTTCTTTATATATATGCAAAAATTATTCAAGTTCAACATGTCAAGTGCAAACTTAAAGAAAATAAATTTTTCTTCATCTAGGGGCTTACTGAAAATATCAGCAATTTAATCATTTTCTACATGCTCCCTAATTTCAATTTGTTTAGAGAATATATCAGAAAATAAATTTTTCTTCATCTAGGAACAAATTCTAAACTAATATCTTCATTTTCTACATGCTCCCTAATTCTGTGATATCTAATTTCAATTTGTTTAGTTCTACTATGTGATACATGATTTTTTGCAATTGATATAGCACTAGTAGAATCAGAATATAATGAAAGTTTACTTAGCTGAATGTTGTATTCTTGTAATTGATGTTGAATCCAAATAAATTATGTACAACAACTTCCAGCTGAAATGTATTCAGATTCGGTAGTGTATATTGCTACACTTTTTTGCTTTTTGCTGCTCCATGACACCAACCTTCTTCCAAGGAATTGACATGATCCTGATGTGCTTTTGCTGTCTTCTTTACATCCTGTATAATCTGCATCTGAAAAGCCTGTCAATTCAAATCACTATTCATGGGATACCATAAAGCAAGATTATGTGTGCCCTTTAGATATCTTAATATTCTTTTGACTGTTGTATAGTGAGACTCTTTATGGAAAGCTTGATACCTAGCACAGACACAAGTAGCATTCATTATTTCTGGTCTACTGGCTGTTAAATAGAGGATCGATCCAACTATGCCCCTATACAAGGTAATATCAAATGGCTTGCCAGCACCATCCTTATCTAAAGACATACTAGACCCCATAGGAGTTCTCATGGAAGTTGAGGTTTCTATGCTATACATCTTGATTAACTGCTTGGTGAACTTAGACTGACTAATGAAAAGTCCATCTATAGTTTGGTTAACTTGGAGACCCAAGACAAACATAAGTTCAGTTATACTACACATCTCAAACTTACCTTGCATAAGTTTGGCAATCTTAGTGCAAAGTGACTCATCAGTAGAACCAAATATAATGTCATCCACATATATTTGTACTAAGATGGTCTTGCCTTTGACTTTGCTTAGGAATAGGGTTTTGTCTATTTTCCCTCTTGAGAATTTGTTCTCCAGAAGGAATTTAGACAGAGTCTCAAACCAAGCCCTTCGGGCTTGTTTAAATTTATAGAGAGCCCTTAATAAAAGATAAACATGGGTAAGATGAGTAGAGTGAACAAAATCTGATGGTTGCTCGACATAAACCCTTTCTTTGAGGTTACCATTAATGAAGGCCGACTTCACATCCATTTGGTATACCTTAAATTCTTTGTACGATGTATATGCTAGGAAGAGTGTAATAACTTCCAACCTTTCCACTATTGCAGAGGTTTGATCAAATTCTATACCCTCTTCTTATCTATATCCCTTTGCAACAGTCTAGCCTTATTTCTGACTATAACTTAATTCTCATCCAGTTTGTTCCTGTAGATCCACTTGGTTCTTAAGATGTTACAGTCATCTGGTATGGGAACCAACTTCCAGACTCTATATCTCTTGAACTATTTCAATGCTTCCTGCATTTCCGCTATCCAAAATGGGTCTATATTGGCTTCTTCAAACTTCTTTGGTTCTGTTTGAGACAAAAAACTAGAGTACATTACAGTGAAGTGATGTCTACTCCTTGTGGTCACTACATGAGCTGCATCTCCAATGATCAATTCAATTGGATGATCTCTTACTATTTGATAGCTAATGGTAATGTGACCTCTTCTATTTGAACAGTTTCATATTGTTGTTGAGTCTCTCTTCTGGTTATTACTGTACGAGCTCTTGCTCTATAATGCTGACTCCATCTTGTATACTTTAACTTGCTAGAATAGAATCTTCTATAGAAAGATCCTTCAAGTTATAGACCATCTAGACCTTATTGTGGTTACTATAACAAACAAATATGCCTTTATACGACTTCTCAACAAATTTAGTTATTTATGTTTTCCCATTTTTTAGGACAAAACATCTGCAACCAAAGATTCTGAAGTAGGACAAGTTTGGTTTCCGCCCTTCATTAGTTCATAAGGAGTCTTATTCAATTTTTTGGTAATTGAAGCTCTATTAAGAACATGACATGCTGTGTTAATAGCTTCAGCCCAAAAACATTCTGGGAGAGAAGAATCACTCAGCATGGTTCTACCAACTTCAATGAGAGTTTTGTTTTTTCTCTCAGCAATCTCATTTTGTTGGGGTATTCTTGGTGAGGAAAACTATTGCTGAATCTCAAGTTCTTCACAAAACTTTGTCATACATCCTGATTGAAATTAAGTTTCATGGTCACTTTTGATTCTGACCACATAACTGTTCAATTCATTCTGTATTTGTTTGACAAATGTTTTGAAGACATCATGAGTTTCAGACTTTTTCCTTAGAAAGAAAACCTAAGTAAATATGGAATAATAATCAATAATCACAAAAGTATAGACTTTTATTCATAGACTATAAACTGGCATAGGACCAACCAAGTCCATATTCTAGAGGTATAAACACCTCATAGAGTCTTTGGTTTCAATACTTTTGAATGAAGCTTTAGTCCGCTTGCCTTTTTTGTCATGTAGAGCAAATGCTCTCCTTAGAGAATTTAAAGTTAGGACCATTCCTAACTAGCTCTTTATTGAAAAACTTGCCTATGGTCTTATAGTTCAGATGAGTTAGCTTCTTGTGCCATTTGACACAGTGTGAGGCTTTTTCATTTGCAACTACGGATATGGGTGAGTCTGACTTTAAACAATGAAAATTTAAACAATACACATTCCTACACCTAGTGTCTATCAAGATGACCTCTTGGTCACTTGACCTTTTTATGTGCCACTCAACCTTGTGGAATGAAATGGCATAGCCAAGATCACAAAGTTGGCTTATAGTTAAAAGGTTGTGTTGCAATCCTTCCACATAAGCTACTTTGGTGAAAGTGACTATGCCATTTGAGATCTTACCATAATCTCTGGAAATCCCTTTGTCAGCTCCAACAAAGATAACTTTTGGTCCATCATTTACTAGAATATAATCCCTCAAATTGCTCTTTGTTCCAGTCATGTTTCTGGAAAATCCACTATCCAAGTACCAGATGGGCCTATCTCTGGTGCATGGACATACCTATAAAATAAGAATTTATTTTTCCTTAAGTATATTGAAATTTGTGAAGTGAAAGTGGGTAAATGTAGAACTTGGACCTATCCGCGCGGACTACTCGGACATGGTTGGTGGACTGCTAGGTCAGCAGGGAGGTTGCAGACGGTTTGTTCTATAGCGACCTGGGTGGTCTGTTCGCGCGGACTACGCAGACAGTAGTGGCGGTTTGCCAGCTGGCTTGTTCTTAGCATGCAGTTGGATCCCAGGAAGTAACCGGGCAGATAGAAACTCTATCTGCGGGGTCGGGAATGAAGCGGACTGAAGAACTGGAGCTCGGCAGACCGGCTTGGCAGAAGACTTGATCTTGCTCTGGTGAAGCGGCAAGTGGAAGCTGCGGAGACCGCCAGTCAGTGTGCACTGATGCTGGAGCTCACCGGGAGATGCGGACTGAATCCAGTGTCCTCCAATAAGTGCGGACTAGCCATTGTGGCCAGTGATGTGGACTTGGTTGGTTATAAACCAAGTCCATGTTTGGCTCAGTCCGGGGAGATCGCGCAGTGGAGCGCGGACTGCTTCTCAGTCCGCCAAGCTCGGTAGAAGTGCATTTGCCTTGGTTGAGAGTTTGGGAGAAGCGGACTGGAGATTGTGTCCGCAACTGCATGCAGGCTGGAGCTGGAGTCCGCTGAGTCCGGTAAGTGTCTTGGTGATAAGGCTATGGACTTAGGGTATACAGACTGGATTGTATGCAAGTATTTACAGACTAGTGATGTCCGCAGTATGGGTGACGGGAATAGTGTGTCCGCTGAGTTTGGCAAGTGCCTTGATGGCGAGGCTATTGGCTCATGATAAGCGGGCTGGAGATGTGTCCGCTGATTGGCGGACAGTGTTGTTGCGGAGTCCGGCTGTGGTGGTCCTGGCATAGCCCTCGGCGACAAGGCGTGCTAGTGTTGCTATCCGGCCTTGGTGATGTCTTGGCAGCTTGGCCTTTGGCGATATGGTGGGCTGGCGATTGTGTCCGGCCTTGGAGAAGCAAGGTGGGCTGGCTATCTTGCAAAGGAGCGGCGGACTGGAATGTATCTGCGGACTGCGAAGATATCTTGCTGCGGGATGTGGCGGTAATCCTATCGGCTAGGGCGCTGACCACACTCATCATCGTGCCTATAAATAGGACCCCTGTCACATCAAGAATAGTAACCTCCATGCATATGTGAACAGTACCTTGAGCTCGCAACTATTGCTGTGGACTTCACTTTTGTGTCCGTTCGGTTTGATTGAGTTGACCGGGTTGTGTTGTGCAGGTTGTACGGATAGCGCTGGAAAGCCGGGACTTGGATCTGATTGCAGTCAGGGACAGTGCGGACTCTGTAGTTAAGCAAGAGGAGGTAAACAGCAGGTCGTGGACAGCGACCAGACGATCTTTTCTTTGGCAACTTGGTTCGGGGTTCAATAAGTCTCCTGCTTCAGGCGGACTATTCTATTCGGTATCACAGCTTGTGTGGTCTGGAGGCTAGGCGACCTCACGGTCAGGCAGCTTGCAGACCAGCGGCTAGAGCAAGCATTGCAATAAGGGGTAGTCTGCGTGGCTTGGGTTGCGGTCTGGCGACCTGGCAATTTGAGCGGACTCCACAGTAGTAGACCGACGACTTGTGTTTGAGTCCACGCGGCTTGTTTCTCTTGTCTTGTATTTGTATTCTCTGCTTTCCCTTTGGTGGTTGTTTGGTGAAGCATGTCTTGCCATGTATGTCTCGCTGTGTAGAGAATATTGCTGTGAATCAATAAAGACTCATGTGTTGAATGTGTTTTCTGGTTGACGGGCTTTAGTTGAGATAACCCCTGCTGACTCCAAGTTCCAGGGAAATTCTCCGCATGATCATGGTGTGATCTTGATAATCCTGAGAATATTAATTTGGCGTCAGGCTATCTCGCTGACCACCTGGAGAAAATTCAACATGGTAGTAGTATCCGGTTGCTAAATTTCAACATGGTATCAGAGCTGAACTGAAGTGGATAAGCAGTGATCAACTAAAGTGGTTGTTACTCTTGTGAAGAGGGAACCAGTGGTTGAACCACGGCAGTGGACGATGCAAGTTGTCTTG
Source organism: Platanthera guangdongensis (assembly GCA_039583875.1). Classification (NCBI taxonomy): domain Eukaryota; kingdom Viridiplantae; phylum Streptophyta; class Magnoliopsida; order Asparagales; family Orchidaceae; genus Platanthera; species Platanthera guangdongensis. Next base: position 122,103,914 of record CM077164.1, read on the forward strand.
GAATTGATCTCCTTACAGAGACGAACTTTGATAGGTGGAAGTCTTGTATGGAGAGCCTTCTTCTTGGCGAGGACCTTTGGGAGATAGTATGCAGAGCAGAAAGACAAGAGGCTACTACTAGCAATGTTGACATGATGAGATCTTGGAAGGAGACAAATGCGAAAGCGGGGTCTATTCTCAAGCAGGTGATCTCATCAGAGCTCTTGGACGACATCAGTGGATGTCGGTCAGCTGTAGAGGTTTGGAGTTCCCTTGTTGGGTTGTTTAGGAAGGAGGTGAAGATTGCTGCAGAGGATGGTCCTTCTACTTCATATCAGCAAGAGAGGAGTTATTCTCATAGGCGTGATGGGAAGAGGAAGGAGGGACCAAGGTGCTATAGATGTAAGCAACATGGTCATCTCAAGAAAGAGTGCAAGGTTGTCTTGCTCTTGGAAAACATAGCTCATGTTGGGAGCAAGGAGAAGAACTTAGTTTGGTCTTCAATAAGTTCTGGTGCAGATCGGATGAAGGCCAGTGATAGTGCAGCTATCTGGCATGAAAGACTGGGGTATGTAGGGATGGACAAGCTGAAAGCAATGGTGGTAAGAAGACTCATAAGAGGCTTGCCTAGATTGTCATCCTATGTAGATGGTTAGGGATGTGCGAGATGACAGCAAAGTGAAGCTTATCGCTTTATGGTTGATAAGGCACAATCCATATATAAAGCACTTTTGGCGGTTGTCCATTGTGCTCTGGTTTGACCGACCGTCACCGCCAGTTTTAGAGGCAGTAGGTTCATGCTGATATTGGTTGATGACTATTCAAGGTATACTTGGGTATACTTCATGAAGAAGAAGTACAACATGAAGCGCTTGTTTGTGGAGTTCAAGAAGCTTGTAGAAGGCCAGCTTAGCCTGCGGATCAAGAGGTTGAGGACATGCATCAGTGGTGTGTTCGGCTCAACCGAGTTCTCAAACTTTTGCAGGAAGCAAGTGATCCGGAAGGAGCTTTCTTGTGGACATACTTCACAGCAAGGTAGTATTGCAGCTCGGATGATCCATTGGTTAACAGAGACCTGCAAATGTTGGCTTTAGAGTAAAGGCATTCCAAATGCTCTTTAGGCAGAAGGGATGGCCTGTGCTGCTCATGTCATCAATCGGATGCCTCTTAGTCTGATCTATATGAAGACTCCTAATGAGCTGATGTTGGGGGTGAAGCCTAGTGTGAAGCACCTAAGGGTGTTTGGATCTAGCTACAACGTACACACTCCGGATGCTCTCAAGATAAAGCTAGCCTTTGTTGGGTATGATGAGCAAAGGAGAAGATGGAGGTGTATGGATCCTGCGATGAAGAGGATCATTGTGTCGAGAGACGTTGCCTTCGATGAGCTGACGCCATATTAGGATAGCTCTTATGTGGAGCTAGAGATGAGCAGGTTAGATTGTAACATCCCATTTCCAACTAGACCCCTAAGAGTGGTTTTGGCCATGACTAGGTCATGACAAAATCGTAGGAAGCCAGAAATGGGCCAAGAAATAGAAGGTCAAGATGAGGATCACCATGGTCTGCCTATGGCACAACCACCTCACCAAATCTAGGGTTTGACCTAGGGCTTCACCATGACTCCATGGCCCCAGCACAACATCACTAACCCATTAGAGGGTCCACTAGAGCCTTAAGGATCCATTGGAGTCAACCCCAGGTGGCCAATTTGACATAGGACCACCATAGGCCTAAATAGGGCAAGGTACCCTAATCAAGGGCAGTTGACCTCTAATGTGCCCAACTAACCCTACCAAGGACTTCCTAGACCTAAAGTGAGGTCAATGGGTCTCTTAGAACCCAAGAAGGGCAGTCCAAGAGGTTAAGTTGACCAAAGTCAACTCTGACCCTAAATAGGTCAAAATGGTCTACATATGGTCAACTGACCTTCCCTAAGCCAAGTGGACCCCACACATACCTTCATAACCCTAGTGAGAGGCCAATGGTCACCAAGGACCCATTGAGGCCCACCCAAGGGGCTTGGTTGACCAAAGTCAACTCTAGCCCTAAAATGGTCAAAGTGGCCTACCTAAGGTCAAGTGACCTCCAAGGGGCCAAGAAAACCCTACCTAGGACTTAGGGGAGTCCAATGGGTCACCAAGGACCCATTAGGGGCAAACTCAAGGACCAAATTGACCAAGTTCAACCCTTGCCTAGGTTTGGGTCAAGCTAGCCCAAATGGGCTAACTCAAGCTCAAGACCAATTCTCTTGGGCTAACCATGCCTTGATGGAGGAAATAAACATGTGGGCTGCCATTGGGTTAGGTGGGAGTCAAAATTCAGCTTGGTGAATAGGAGAGAGAAAAAGCTTCAAAGGGAAGAGAGAGAAAGAGACGAGAAGAAATGGAGGAAGACTTGGGCTCATCCTTCCCCTTCCCCAACCTTCCCCAACCTCACATTCAAATCCCTAAGACCAGAGGAGTGCAACCAGCTACCCATTAACTGGCTTGAGCCAGCATTTCCCCCCTACCTACCATGGCCGCCAAGCTTGACCAAGTGCAAAAAAATGGTAAGCAGCCTACAGCTACCTAACTCCCTCAATTCTCCTTCTTAAAATGCTCACTAGACTCCAAGGAATCAGTCTCAACCCTTAACTGAAGGAGCCAAAGCAGTTCATAGTGTTGTTGTAGAAATCCGACTACCACCACCACCAAAAATGGCATCCCGGCGATCGACAAGGATTCAGGCCACCAGAAAGGTCCTCCCCCACTCCTTCTCTCATGGATAGTTCTTAGCAATCAATAGGTTCAAGGTTCGGGCTCAATTGAGCCCGAATCAATTTCGAATTTTCATGGTTTTTCCATGGAAATTCACCTCTTGGGATCGCCGGAAAAAGGGCTTCCGGCGGCCAAGCCGCCGCCTGGCGACGACCACCACCTCAACGGAGGTGGTGGTGGCGGTGGCCGGCCAGGGAGGTGGCCGGATCGCCGGCGGTGGAGTTTGGAAGTTGCTCCAGGCGGGACGAATCGCAGCCGTCGGCTGGAGCTTGAAGATGAAGGGATGCCGTCAAAACCTGCGCCAAGATTCGTGCAAAATCGGATTTATGAAACTATAGGATAATATAATCATTTTAGTGATTTCTGTCACAATTATGACATTTAATATTTTAATTTGTTAAAAATAGATAGAGGCACTGTATGAGCAATTGGTCAACATATGAATTGTATCCCTTGGAGTCTAATTTATTTTAAAATTGGTTTGAACCAATTTGGGTGCTTGGTTTGACCAAGGCACCCATTTTGGTGGGGCATACACATAGGGCTAGGCAGAAATTCAATTGAGTGCCCAAACTTTATATTTGATCCAAATGAGCAGAAATTTTGGAAGGGAGTCACTCTAGTCAATATCTAGTAGTACACCAAAAATGGTAATTTTTGGGGACACTTTTTCTATAGTTTTGGAAATTATTTAATTTCTCTATGATAATTTAATTAGGTGGTCTAATGACCTCCAAACCCTCCCAAATTTTGGTGAGTGGTCCCTGAGCTCATGTTATGTATCTGTATAAAGGTTCACCTAATTTGGATGTGTTTTGAATAGGTATTGACCCAACCCTAGCTTTACCTTAATAAGGGTATTTTGGTCAAAAAGTGCACTTTTGCTTTTGAGTGTCCAAATCACCTCGACAGAGGCTGAAATTTGGGCCACTGACTTAGTATGGCATTTAGCACCTCCCCATAGAATGTGGGGTAGAGTGGAATTGATTTGCCCTAAGTTCCTAGGCCAAACCCTAAGGAAGGAACTTTGTGCCTTGTGAAGGGCATGGGTCCTAAACACCTTGGATGAACTTCAAATTTTGTATGGAGGGTACTAGGGTATATAAAACCCTCTGGTAAAAATCTTAAAGATTTTTGAAAAGGGTAGTGTCCCCAAAACCCTAACCCTAGCTTAGGTCATAAAACTTGTAGTGCTAGTTTAGGTTAGCTAAACTCCTTGAAATATAATAAAATTTGGGTAGTGTGTGAATAAGGATAGTTTGAGCCTCTGGTAATTTATTTGGGAAGTTTTGATCAATATTTGTAGTACTTCATTTGTAACTAATAGGATTGCACTAATTAATAATTTGACTGTTTTGATCTCACTGCCCATTGAAAGGTCATGGAAATTTGACAGAGGTAGTTTTAGACCATATTGATCATTTATGATGTTTAATAGAATTTTTTGGATACATAATTAGGGCATATACTTCACATGTGCATTACTTTGGTTACATACTAAATAATTCTTACAAGAGCTCAATACTTGTTGAACAATTATGAAACTTGATACATAGTTTTCCAAGTTCATCATTATCATGTGGGAATTTATTTGGAAATTTTTGATTGATAATTAGTATACTTTGTTCATTAACTCATAAACTTGGAATTTCATGAGAAAATCAAGTATAGCCTTATTATTAAATGATAAATTATGAAACTTGATCTAGAGTATTTATATGCCTTCATAACCATCCTTGAATTTTCTCTGAAATTTTTGGAGGTATTATTGCTGTAAAATCTTTTAAAATGACTTATTATGAGATATATTTGAAATTAAAATTTAGGGTTTAAACATTGCTGAAAAATTGGAAGACTTAGGCTTTAGAGTTAATTATTCATTTTGTAATTAACATAAATTTAGTGGATTATTATTTTGTCTGAAATTAGTACTTCATGTTCAAACTTGGGTTTTTTGGATACTAGAATAAATAAATAAATTATCAGACAAATTAGGAAAATTATGAATTTCTGGATTTATGCTAAAAATTTCATTATAGCCCTCTAATAATTATCATAGGGGTACTGGATGATTATTTGATGTACCTCCCATTTTACGAGTCATATAGCTTAAGTGGTCTGCATGTAGTAAAAACTAGAGAAATCATGTTGGAGTATAATTGGATGCATGTCTTGGGATTAGTGGTATGCTGGTTTGGATGGATAAAAATAAGTTCATTATTGGTAGTAGGAGTAGAGGGATGGATTTGCTAGGGTTAGGCGGTGCCCGGGATCGACGAAAGATCGTCTTCCCCGAGGTGAGGTAGAGTCAAATCACCCTAGGATTAGCATATTGTAACATGAGAAGGTAATGGGTAAGGGAATCAACCAATAATAATAATAATCACCTTGCGAAAGGGAACGCTGGGCGCAATCCCAACATAGTTCCTAGTGCCCCTTGAGAGCCCTTCATAGGGAATACCGGGGGCAGTCCTGGGTTAACGTAAACTGTATTAACAAGCTGAAAAGAGTAACTTAATAATTAGGGTTGCACATTTCACGAACACCGATAGCACTGGAAGATAGTTGGAAGCTTCGGCTTGGATGGTTAAGAGACGGACGTTTGGGTCCGGGGAGCTTCGGCTCGATTGTTTGAGACGGACATTTTGGTCTGGGGAGCTTCGGCTCGGTTTTTGGATACGTTAAATTTGCATGTGCATAAAAGGAAAGGAAATTAAGGTGGTGGGTCTTCGGTATTGGAGGGTCGATGCACCGACGCCAATACGCTGACTCGGCAAGTGTGGTTAGCACTTCGCCAACAGAAGTCCGGTGCGCCAGCCGGCAAGAGTACGCAGGAGTCCGCTTCGTGCACCAAGCGTTGAAGCGTACGATAGGTCTGACCGGTAGTGCTTTACTGGTTTAGAGGTGGGCGAGGCCCAACCCACCGCTTCCGTCTGCCACTACGGAGGTATCCTGGGAGGTTACGGCTCCAGAAAGGGGGAACTAAAGGTCTGTGTGCATAGAGTTGGGTGTGTGTGTTGCACTTGCATGTTCCATCATACCCACTTGCATGTCATAGCATAATCGATTCATTTAACCCTGACACCTAAAGTATAAGTGGAATGGGACGCTTATACATTAGGACCTGCAAAACGACCCCTTAGTCTATAATCTATTGTGGGCAAGTTGAAAGAAATTGTACCTAATCACCTAGAGGGGGGGGGGGGTAAATAGGTGACTAAATCTTTTTAAACTTTTTAGGCAGATTGCAGATTATATCACAGAGTTATAATTACTTTTACACAGAAATCAATCAGCAATCACAGAATCACACATGCACACAGTGGACACACAGATTTATAGTGGTTCCCCAAGGTTTGGGTACATCCACTTTCCCCCTTCGCCTATCTAGTAGTGCACTAGATTCAGCCAAACTCCTCCACTATCTCAAATCCTAAGATATTACACTCAGAACCCCAAAACAGGTTCCTACAGCTCAGGCCCAAGGCCCTACAACTCAGTCTTCTTCAAAGACCTACACTCAGCCAGAAGGCCTACACTCAGCCACAAGGCCTACACTTAGCCACAACAGGCCTACACTCAGAGAAACAGATCTCCTACACTTAGGCACACAGGCCCTACCACTGAGCATTTATAATTGCAGGCTTACAACTCAGATCCCTAAGGATCCTACAAGAAATTTAGAATTACAAAGTGTATACCTACAACTCAGAAAAAGAGAGATGAGTTGATAGGTTCTTGATGAGTTCTTGGAAGAACTTTGCTGAGATCAATCTCACTTGGCTTTCTTCAAAGCTTCTTGAATGTAGAACACAATAGGATTGATTCTCTGCAGCTGATCTTCAATCACTGCAACTTAAGATTCAGAACTAGGTCTGAACCCTTCTTCACAGCCTGGTTCCAACGACTGTCTTCTTGGATGGAGCTCTCTCTCTCCAACTTCTTAGATCTTCACTTGATTCTTCAATAAATAACTAGATCTTCTTCTCTTTTACAATCTCTTAGACTTGTGTAAAATCTGTGTTGAAAATCTTCTCTTTCTGTAGACACTATAAGCCTATATATAGGCCTTCTTCATGGTGACCGGCTGAACCGGTTTCTAATGGCTTTCTGACATCTCTGACAGTTGCAGTAGACCGGCTGGAATGGCAGCTGTCATGTCATCCAGTAACTTCTTGAAATATTTGTAACTGTCTGAAAGTGTCGAGACAATCTGTCTTTAAGTGTCGACACTTGTAGACTAAGTGTCGACACAAGTAGACTAAGTGTCGACACTAGTCTTCAAGGTGTCGACACAACTCCTTGTGTTGTAGAATTTATATCTCGACACTGCTTCTTCATCAAGTGTCGACACTGATAATGTGTGTCGACACTACTTCTTGTTCTTCAGTACTTAGTTGAATTCTTGTAAGTGTCGACACTACTCCTTTGTGTCGACACATCTTCATGTGTTGAACTTGTTCAGTGTCGACACATCTTCTTGGTGTCGACACATGCCTTTTGTGTTGATACTTGCTGAGTGTCGACACAGCTCCTTGTGTCGACACATTCTTCTTCTGTTGAGACTTTGGCTGAGTGTCGACACATCTCCTTTGTGTCGACACTTGTACTTAGAATTTTTGTTGAACTTTGCTGAGTGTCGACACTGCCTCCTAGTGTCGACACTTTCTTCATGTGTTGAGTCTTCTGCTGAGTGTCGACACATTCTTTCCTGTGTCGACACTTTATTTAAGTGTTGAGTCTTTAGCTGAGTGTCGACACATTCTTTATTATGTCGACACTTATACTTAGACTCTGCTGACTTTTGCTGAGTGTCGACACAGCCTCCAAGTGTCGACACTTTCTGATGTAGATACAGTTCCTCTGGGTGTCGACACTGCTTCTAAGTGTCGACACAGCTTCACTGGACTTTTCTTCATTGAGTGTCGACACAGCCTTCATGTGTCGACACTTTCTGTCTGGTATCGACTCTGCATCCCTGGTGTCGACACAATTACTCCAAGTGTCGACACTGCTTGCTTGGGTGTCGACACAAGTCTTATTAAGTGTCGACACTTTCCTTCTGGGTGTCGACACATGGACTTAGAAACTTTTCATCTTTTCTTGCAAATACTTAACCTGCACAAGGCAACTCAAAATACATCAAATACATTTTGATGTATATCATTGAGTAGGGTGAGGCTTCTTCAAATCAGGTACATTTAAACCAATGTACCCAACAATCTCCCCCTATTTGGAGAAGTCATAACCCTTAGTCAATGATATACACCATTCATAATAAAATTACAGAATGATGTAAAACAGGATTATGCAATCAGGGAAAGTACATAAACATGTATCAAACAAAACATGTATACACAGATATCATCTCGGAACAATTATGAAATAGATTTATAACACATCACATTGTTCTAACAACTTTATCATATTCATTATACAAAAGTTTACAAAGTGTTTTAATACAAGTGATTACATAGTAAACTTAAGATAATGCTATTATATTTCTGCTCAGCCTCCTTGATCACTATGCCCTTCCCAGACTTTATCTTTGCTTGTAGAGGGGCTTCAGCATCTTCTGTATCAGCAGGCTTCTTCCCTTTTAGATCCTTCTTCTTTAGCTCTTCAGTTTTAATCTTCTGCCTCTCAAAGTAATGATAAGGCTTGGGAAAGTGCTTGCTAGGCACCTAGGCAGTAGGAGGTAGCTTTCCCATCTTAGCCTTTCTCCTGTATTGCATAATGGCTTCTTGCCTGGTCTCATGCTTTCTCCACTGTAGTTCAGAAAACCACTTGTTTCTTTCTTGAATATTGTCTTTGGCAGCGTTCCATGCAGTTAAGATAATATTCCTTGAAGTGGGGCACCACTGTTCAAAATTTGGCTTCTTGTTCTTTCAGTATAGCTTCTTGTACAGCCTCAGATACTGGCTGAACAACCTTCTCTATGATCACATTGTGCTTTCCCTCAGGTGGGCTATACATGGACTGAATATCAGCTTGTACCATATCAAAGTCTGGTGGAGGATAGATCACCTGAGCTACTTCAGCTTGCTCACATCCAAAATATGCAGGATTAATCCCAGACTCTGCTACATTATCATCATCACATAAAGGAGGATAACCAAGAGTGGCTCTGATGGAACTGGAAATCCATTTTGCATGATCAGAGCCTGCTTTGACTAACACCCTCTCCCCCTTTATGACTTCTCTTTATATGTGATCTCTTAGATCATCTTTCTGAAATCTGATTTGAGCATTTACGTAATTGACTCCATCCTTATATCAACTTTTGGAGTTTTTAAGTGAGAGCTTTGGGAATCTTTAATTGTAGAAATTACAGCAGTGAGTCTCTCTTGCAATTCCTTGTCAAATTCTTCTTTGGCAGTGGTCAGGGCTGCATTCTGTGCAGTGGCTATATTCTTAAGTTCAGTGACAATTGCATTGTGTAACGCCCCTAGCCGATCCAACGTGACAACGTCACAGCTCCACTCTAGGCAACGCTACCGGGCTGCAGCCCAAGCACCCCAACCCCTCTCCCTCCACAGGCGGGTTGTTGGTGGCCACAACCTCCCTTTGATGAGGTAAACTCGATAGTCAAGCCCGCACTACGGGGACTTCCCAGGAGGTCACCCATCCCAGTACTACTCCAGCCCGAGCACGCTTAACTATGGAGTTCTTTCAACTCTCATCACCAGTTGAGCTGCATATTTGTAACACCCCGAAACTCAAAGGAGCGACGTGGGACGTTTTGGGTCAGTTTGGGTTCTGGCTGCGGGCACACGGCCTGGGACACGGGCGTGTCGCAGGGCGTGTCAAGCCTGTGTCGACACTGAGCCGGGAAGTCGACACTTTGGTGTCGACAATGTGTCGAGACTGGGCACACGGCCGGCGACACGGGCGTGTCGCAGGGCGTGTCGACCCGTGTCGACACTTAGCCGCGAAGTCGACACTCTGCTTTGAAAATGTGTCGAGACATGACACACGTCCTGCGACACGGGCGTGTCGTAGGGCGTGTCAACCCGTGTCGACACTCGTCCCGGTAAGTCGACACTTCGCTCTCGACATTGTGTCGAGACACGGCACACGGCCTAGGACACGGGCGTGTCCAAGGCCGTGTCAGCAGGACGACGATATTCGCTCGACGAAGTGTCGAGTGTCGAGACCGTGTACACGGCCAGGAGTCCAGGCATGTCAAGGTTACACGGGTAAGGACACGGGCGTGTCCTAGAAACCATGCAGTGCTCGGGTTGTTTTCGGGGAAAATGATGGGGGTACACGGCCGACCACACGGCCGTGTTAGGTGGAACACGGGCGTGTCAGCTCGAACACGAGCGTGTTCAATACCCGTGTGTTGTTCCAGGTGATTTGATTTTGACGGCGAATGAGGCACACGGCCCTAGACACGGGCGTGTGCCAGGCCGTGTTCGGTCCAGATTGGGCATTTCAGTCCCGAATCAAAGCCGTTCGTTTCCTTATTTTGAGATCCAATGGCTGGGGGTTGTTCCTGAAGGGATATACCCGGGATTGGACTTAGAAACCCTCACTTTTCATAAGTTATCTTCTTTATAAAACCTTAGAGAGAGAGGAGAGCCAAGGTAGGAAGAAGGAGTTAGATTCGGCCATTGGAGGAGCTTCGAAGCTCCGAATCGCGAGCCGACTCCGGATCCACGGAGGCAAAGCTAGTGCGGTGCTTTTCATCCGCTTATTTTTCCATGGCGCTGAAGAATAACGCAAGGGTAACGATCCTCATCTTGAGCATGAGCAGCTCTCTTTCTTTGCATAGGAAGCCCGCTCTCGCGAGTTTGCGGAGAGTTGGAGGCGTTCCTTCGGGTAGATATGTGAAGTCCCCGTTGTTTAGAGTCCGTAAGCGAGAACGGATATAGGCATGTTGTGTGAAGCCTACCCGGACATGTTGTTCTGGTGCGGTGATGTTGCATTGCATAAATGCCGGATAAGACTCCGTGCTATTGGTTGTTTTTCGGGTTTTCTACACGGTAGATTGCAACAGGGAGCCTTGGGGACTAACCCTAAGGTGCACCCGAAAAACTGGGCTTGTGCGTGAACTTGCCAACATGGAGGCCTGAGAGCCAACATGAACATAACCGAGTTATGTGAAATTCTGTGACGAAAATGGGACTCGGGAGAAGTTTGACCTGCGCAAATGGCTTAAATTGTCGTTGCGACGTGAGCACGGGTTAGATGGAACCGTACCCATATCTATGTCGTTCGGGTTAAAGAGACCTAAGGTTACGTGGCACTTGTCGTTGGCATAGATGAGAGTCTTCGGCGGTCAATGGCTTAAATTGACGTGACCCATGCCGAGAAGACAAATTGCTCATATGTTTGGCTGTCAAAGTGGAGGTGGTGGGTCCGGAATGTCCATGGCTTTAACTGACGTGACATCGACCGGTTCACCAAGAATGTGCCCTGAGTGCACGGGGTGTGTGGTCGTGTGAGCCTACGCCTGTGATGAAATGAATACTATTATATTGCTCGCTTGTGCTAATAAAACTGCAGGGAAGGAGCATTGCCGCCCCGAGTTGGGGGCGGGATCGTTATAATTTGGTCAGCATTGCTGACCGTTGCCTTTTTATTTGCCACCGTGCGGTGGTTATGTTGCTTGCAGGTGCTGCTGGACCATGCGGTCAATAGCAGGCTAAAGACCAAATGCGAAGCCGACCCTCGAAGGCCTATTTGGAAGTGTTTACTGTTTTATTCATGTATGACCGGCCTGCGTGCCTTGGTTTGTAAATCATGTAATATCAAGTGAAACATTTTGTAAGGCCTTAAGGCTAACGGTTGTATTTGTAATACATTCCTATTTTGGTTTAGTTGACATTCATGCTTTAGTGCTGGGTTCTTTAATGCAACTTTTTTTTTAAACTGCTTCCGCTAGAATGCTCTGTGTAGGACGTTGACATTGGTTGGACGGTTTCAATAAGTAACCACCCGGTCTGTCTGTGGCATACGGCGTCGGGCCCCGGCCGGACCTACTGCTATATGCTATGTGACGGATAGGGGGCGTTACAATTTGGTATCAGACTACTGGTTTTGGTCGGGCTTCAAATGAATTCGTGGACGAATTCTTTTTAAGGGGTGGTGAGCACATTGTGCGCGTCATCGTTATAACGGTAAAAGAACCCATGAATGTCCACTTAGGAATGAAAATACACGTGTTTGAGGAACCTGCGTGTTCCTATAATTGCTATTTGCAATTTTATTTGGTCGCTTAACGGTGTTTTGTATCACTATAGGTGACCGGAAGCGGTGCTGGACCGCCAGAATGTCCGGTTTCTGAGGAGCATAGTGCACCCGGTGAGGTGTTTGAGACTCCTCCTTCGTATGAAACCATTAGAAGGATCGTAGAAGCGGTGTTCGCTGTGACGGGTGCACAACTTGGAGGAAATGTACAACCCTGCTCCCCTGTTGCGGCTTCAACGCCGGTGGGCGTGATGCAGCAGATGACCTTTGGTAGACCATCAGGGCAGCAGCTGAATATGCATTTAGTGCAGGGAGCGCACACAGTTGAGGAATATTTGCAAGCATTTCTTATGATGAGTCGCTACCCATGCTTCGAGTTGGATAACGAGCAAGCTACAGTCGATAGATTTTATAATGGCCTGCGTGCCGAGTTACGAGTTCTACTGCTAGGACAAAAGTTATTGGGATTCCGAGCCTTGGTGGAATCAGCTAGATCTTTGGAGGCAGATTTGAGGAAGACCCTCCCGATGCCAGCGACCATGGTATCGAACTATACAAACCCCATAAGTGCTTCATCCGGCAGAATGCTGGAGAAAGGGGCTATGAAATCGACTAGCAAAGCTACTTACACTTGTCATACTTGTGGAAAGAAAGGGCACTTCGCCCGAGACTGTTGGAATGGTGCTCGGAAGGGTAAGAAAGCTATGTCAGGAGCAGTCAAGGATGTTAGTGCAAAGGAAACGACATTCAAAGTGCCGAACACCTCAAAGTCTGGATATCAAAAATGGTATAAGAAGCATAGGATTTCGTGTCAAGCTCTTTCTGGTGCTTCTGGGGTGACTACGGGTCGAACCCCGAGCGCATGTTTCACTTGTGGAAACCCGGGGCACTTTGCCTGAGACTGCTGGAGCGGACATCCCAAGTCCGAGAAGTAGCATGCTGTCGTGACGACAGGTATGGTTTAAAGATAGTTTTGCCTTAAATATTTGTCGCCCTTGTGCATGTTAGCTTAGAACTATTTGTGCTAAGCTTTGTTGCGACTTTACTTTATCTGCGAGAGCACCGTTCGTTTAGGGAGCTTCGCATTCCTTTATTAGGAATTATATTGTGCGTCGGAGTACCTCCTTCGATGGTAAGAGACAAATTGGATGCGTTATAGTCCAATGGTGCTCATTGTGCGCGGGTAGAAGTTGTTGCGCTTTGTTTTGGATTGGGAATCAGGAGTTCGATTTTGCAAGCGTCGTTACTTCCGTTGGTGGAGTTCGACGTTATATTTGGTATGGACTGGCTCTCGGAGCAACAAGCCAATATAGATTGCGGTAGCAAGGAAGTCAAGCTGGGAGCAAGTCGTGAGATGACCTTTACGGGCTCGAAGAGGTCGAGCAAGACGTTGGCGTCTGCTCTTCGGGTGGTGTAGGCAGTTTGTGCTGCTGTAGAGATGTTCTGTACACTAGTGGAGGTTGTAAAGCCGAAGCCCGCATTGGTTAATATTTCAGTGGTATCGGAGTACCCTGATGTGTTCCCTAGAGATCTTCCTGGAGCCCCGCCTCGATAGGAGATAGATTTCATGTTTGAGCTAGTACCAGGTGCAAAGCCTGTGTCACGCTCTCCATATCGGCTAGCGCCCAAGGAAATGGCGGAGCTGAAGGTGCAACTTCTAAAAGTTGTTGGAGCAAGGGTATGTGCGTCCAAGTCCTTCGCCTTGGAGCGCGCCGACCCTCTTTAGTAAGAAGAAGGACGGAAGCTTGAGGCTATGTATTAATTATCGGGAGCTCAACAAGTTGACGGAAAAAAACAAGTACCCAATCCCAAGGATCGATGATCTTTGTGATCAGTTGGTCGGGCCAACGACGTACTCTAAACTAGATAAGGGAGAGTGATATCCCTAAGATAACGTTCAGTACAGGATACGGGCGCTACGAGTTTATGGTTATGCCGTTTGGGCTGACTAATGCGCCGTCGGTGTTCATGGATTTGATGAACAGGAGCTTCGGGGAGTACTTGTACCATTTTGTGATCGTCTTCGTCGACGATATTCTGGTGTACTCGCAGAGTAAGGAAGATCACTTCAAGCATCTTCTTTTGGTTTTGGAGATGCTAAGGAGGAATCAGTTATATGCCAAGTTCTCGACGTGCGGGTTTTTGTCATCCTCAGTGGCGTCCTCGGTCTTATAATGAGTGAGGAAGGTATTGCAGTGGATCTGGCGAAGATCGTTGCGACGCGGGAGTGGCCTGAGCTATACACGGTAGCAGGAGTGGCCTGAGCTATATACGGTAGCAGGAGTTCGGAGCTTTCTGGGGCTTACCGACTATTACAGGCGCTCCGTAGAGAACTTCTCGCGGATAGCGTTACCCCTCACTACTTTGACGAGGAAGGAGCAGAAGTTCTTTTGGATGCCGGAGTGCGCGTGAGCTTTTGAGGAGTTGAAATGTCGGTCGACCACGGCGCCAGTGCTGACTTCGCCGAGTGGGACCGAAGGGTATGAGATTTAATAGCGATGCATCGGGCAACGGGTTAGGTTGCGTGCTACTGCAACACAAAAGTGTAATAGCTTATGGCGTGAGACAGCCAAAAGTGCATGAGAGGAACTATCCAGTCCATGACTTGTTGTTAGTGGCCGAAAGTTTAGCCTTGAAGCTGTGGAGGCTTTATTTGTACGGTATGAAGATGGATATCTACGCCGATCACAATAGCGTGAAGTATCTGATTGGTCAGAAGGATCTAAATTTGCGGCAGCGTAGATGGATGGAGTTCTTGGGAGACTATATATTCAAGATCCACTACGTGCCTGATAAAGGGAATGCGGTTGCGGACGCGCTGAGTCGCCGAGCCCCAGCTCAAGCCAATTGGCTATCGGTGCATGATGAGCGGTTGGTGCGAGAGTTGGAGGCGTTGGAGATTGTTTGTGTGGACAAGCAATCAAGTGCTGAAACAGTTCTGAATTGGACTGAAATCCAATATGACCTGGCTGATCGTATTCGGCAGGCTTTGGATATGGATGCTCATATGAAGCAGTTCATGGTAGAGGCTCTGGATGGGTCAAATTCCCAATTCGTCATGGAGGACGGATTGCTTTGGAAAGATGATCGTCTGTGCGTCCCAAGTGTGGGCAATTTACGGGTGGAGTTGTTGTACGAGGCACACCATACCAAGTACTCGATTCACCCGGGGAGCACAAAGATGTACCGTGATGTTAAGAAACTGTTTTGGTCGTCGGGTTTGAAGAAGGATGTGGCGCTATACGTAGCGAAGTGCCAAACTTGCGCCTTGGTAAAGGCGGAGTGCCAAAAGCCGGGAGGATTTCTTAAGTCCTTGCCTATTCCGGAGTGGAAATTTGACGACATCTCTATGGACTTTGTGCACGGATTCCAAAGGTCGTAGAAGGGGAATGACGTCATTTGGGTGGTTGTTGATCGATTAACGAAGGTGTTGCATTTTATTCCGCATAGGAAGGATGATCCGGTGGAGAAGTTGGCAAAGCTTTATGTGGATAACATAGTGCGGCTTCATGGTGTGCCCCGCAGCATCATTAGTGACCGAGATGGGCGGTTCACGTCCAATGATTGGAGGCTAGTGCAGCAAATCTTGGGAACAAAGTTGAAATTTAGCACAGCTTTCCATCCGCAAACGGATGGGCAGACCGAGAGGGTCAATAGAACCATGGAAGACATGCTTCGCATGTGTGTCTTGGATTTTGGAAAGTAATGGGAAGACCACCTTTATTTGGTGGAGTTCGCATACAACAATAGCTACCAAGCGAGTATTCAGATGGCGCCTTTCGAGGCCCTATATGGTAGAAAATGTCGCACGTCGTTGTCTTGGTTAGAAACAGGTGAGTCAAAGTTGTATAAGCGATCGGAAGTGGAGGATGCTACTTCTTTGGTGAGAACCATTCGGGAGAGGTTGCTTACCGCTCAGGACCGGCAAGCAAAGTACTATAGTGCCAAGCACAGGAACGTGGAGTTCGCTGTGGGCGATTATGTATACTTAAAGATCAAGTCGTTCAAGGGTGTCTCGCCGGTGCGGAGGTTGAAAAAGCTAAGCCCGAGATACCTTGGACCGTTTGAGGTTCTGGAGCGAGTTGGTGAAGCGGCCTATCGGTTGAAGCTTTCAGTGGAGCTTAGTGGATTACATGATGTATTCCATATTTCGGTGCTTCGAAAGGCGGTGCTAGAGCCTACGCAAGTGATCGCGGTTGATCAAGTGCCGGTGGATGGTGGGCTAACGACAAAGGTCAAGCCCGTACGGATCGAGGACTCGGAGGTCAAGCGGCTACGCAATAAAGAGATCAGGATGGTCAAGGTCCGGTGGGACAATTGCGGTCGTGAGGAGCTCTCCTGGGAGCGAGAGCAGACTATGCTTGACGAGTATCCGGAGTTGTTTCGTTCAGGTACAAATTTTTATTTTGTACATGTCTTTCCTTTATATAATTTCGAGGACGAGATTCTTTTAAGAGGGGGAGAGTTGTAACGCCCCGAAACTCAAAGGAGCGACGGGGGATGTTTTGGGTCAGTTTGGGTTCTGGATGCGGGCACACGGCCTGGGACACGGGCGTGTCCCAGGGCGTGTCAAGCCTGTGTCGACACTGAGCCGGGAAGTCGACACTTTGGTGTCGACAATGTGTCGAGACTGAGCACACGGCCTGCGACACGGGCATGTCGCAGGGCGTGTCGACCCGTGTCGACACTTAGCCGTGAAGTCGACACTCTGCTTGGACAATGTGTCGAGACATGGCACACAGCCTGCGACACGGGCGTGTCACAGGGCGTGTCAACCCGTGTCGACACTCGTCCCGGGAAGTCGATACTTTGCTCTCGACATTGTGTCGAGACACGGCACACGGCCTAGGACACGGGCGTGTCCAAGGCCGTGTCAGCAGGACGACGATCTTCGCTCGACGAAGTGTCGAGTGTCGAGACCGTGTACACGACCAGGAGTCCAGGCGTGTCAAGGTGACACGGGTAAGGACATGGGCGTGTCCTAGAACCCGTGCAGTGCTCGGGTTGTTTTCGGGGAAAAATGATGGGGGTACACGGCCAGCCACACGGCCGTGTTAGGTGGAACACGGGCATGTCAGCTCGAACACGGGCGTGTTCAATACCCGTGTGTTGTTCCAGGTGATTCGATTTTGACGGGGAATGAGGCACACGGCCCTGGACACGGGCGTGTGCCAGGCCGTGTTCGGTCCAGATTGGGCATTTCAGTCCCGAATCAAAGCCGTTCGTTTCCTTATTTTGAGATCCAACGGCTGGGGGTTGTTCCTGAAGGGATATACCCGGGATTGGACTTAGAAACCCTCACCTTTCATAAGTTATCTTCTTTCTAAAACCTTAGAGAGAGAGGAGAGCCAAGGTAGGAAGAAGGAGTTAGATCCGGCCATTGGAGGAGCTTCAAAGCTCCGAATCACGAGCCGACTCCGGATCCACGGAGGCAAAGCTAGTGCGGTGCTTTTCATCCGCTTATTTTTCCATGGCGCCGAAGAATAACGCAAGGGTAACGATCCTCATCTTGAGCATGAGTAGCTCTCTTTCTTTGCATAGGAAGCCCGCTCTCGCGAGTTTGCGGAGAGTTGGAGGCGTTCCTTCGGGTAGATATGTGAAGTCCCCGTTGTTTAGAGTCCATAAGCGAGAACGGATATAGGCATGTTGTGTGAAGCCTACCCGGACATGTTGGTCTGGATCGGTGATGTTGCATTGCATAAATGCCGGAGAAGACTCCGTGCTATTGGTTGTTTTTCGGGTTTTCTACACGGTAGATTGCAACAGGGAGCCTTGGGGACTAACTCTAAGGTGCACCCGGAAAACTGGGCGGGTGCGTGAACTTGCCAACATGGAGGCCTGAGAGCCAACATGAACATAACCGAGTTATGTGAAATTCTGTGACAAAAATGGGACTCGGGAGAAGCTTGACCTGCGCAAATGGCTTAAATTGTCGTTGCGACGTGAGTACGGGTTAGATGGAACCGTACCCATATCTATGTCGTTCGGGTTAAAGAGACCTAAGGTTATGTGGCACTTACCGTTGGCATAGATGAGAGTCTTCGGCGGTCAATGGCTTAAATTGACTTGACCCATGCCGGGAAGACAAATTGCTCATATGTTTGGCCGTCAAAGTGGCGGTGGTGTGTCCGGAATGTCCATGGCTTTAACTGACGTGACATCGATCGGTTCACCAAGAATGTGCCCTGAGTGCACGGGGTGTGTGGCCGTGTGAGCCTACGCCTGTGATGAAATGAATACTATTATATTGCTCGCTTTTGCTAATAAAATTGCAGGGAAGGTGCATTGCCGCCCCGAGTTGGGGGCGGGATCGTTATAATTTGGTCAGCATTGCTGACCGTTGCCTTTTTGTTTGCCACCATGCGGTGGTTATGTTGCTTGCAGGTGCTGCTGGACCATGCGGTCAATAGCGGGCTAAAGCCCAAATGCGAAGCCGGCCCTCGAAGGCCTATTTGGAAGTGTTTACTGTTTTATTCATGTATGACCGGCCTGCGTGCCGTGGTTTGTAAATCATGTAATATCAAGTGAAACATTTTGTAAGGCCTTAAGGCTAACGGTTGTATTTGTAATACATTCCTATTTTGGTTTAGTGGACATTCATGCTTTAGTTCTGGGTTCTTTAATGCAACTTTTTTTTAAACTGCTTCCACTAGAATGCTCTGTGTAGGACGTTGACATTGGTTGGATGGTTTCAATATGTAACCACCCGGTCTGTGTGTGGCATACGACGTCGGGCCCCGGCCGGACCTACTGCTATATGCTATGTGACAGATAGGGGGCGTTACATATTGTGGGAAGCTGTCAAGTTATCATTCATTCTGATTTGATTCTCCAGTACATATCCTTGCTTTACTTCAAGTTCATCCACTTGAGCTTTGATTTTCTCTTGATGAGTAGCTAGATAGACTACTGCATTCCCTCCCTTGTGAAAGCAGTCAGTCATCTCCTTCTTATTTAGATTCATCTCAAATCTAATAGACTTAATGTCTTGGGCCAGATCAAATTGTAAAGACTTATGCCCCTCATCCATATATGTTTTTATTGCTTTCCTGTGCTCATCAAGCTTTATTTACATTGCAACCATCAGAGAACTATAATCTAGAGATGGTGCGGGCTGTGATATAGGTTGTGGTGCAATGGTTTGCAGATCTTTCTTATAAGTTTGGCTTCTTCTCTTAAATACTTGGAATTTCCTCTTCTTTGCTCTTGCAGCCTCCTCATCTTCAGAAGCAGATGTACTAGCTATATCAATCCTCTCTCTAGGAAGCTCCTCAACATCCTTTGGCTTCTCAGGCTCTTTCCTTGCAGTTTCTTCTAGAATCTCAACTTGCTCCCCCTCAACTTGGGCCTTCTCCCCGTCAGCAGCAGCACTTTCTTTCTCAAATTCTGTTTGTAGAAGATCTAGGAATAGTTCTTCTAGGGTAAATTCTTGTGGAGGATGGGGTGGAGAAACTCTAATCTCATCAACCACTTGAATAGATTCCACTTGATCTGCAACAGATGTGTCCTCCATGACAACATCTTGAGGTTGACCAGGAACCTGAGGTTGCTGATTTTCAGTAGTTAATGTGTCAGTTATAACTGCATTCTCAATAGAGAAATCTAATTGGTTTATTTCAGTTATTACCTCAAGTATGGTTTGTGTAGCTCTTTCACTTTCAAGAGGAGTTGGCTCTTCAACCAAGAGAGACTCCCCCTGGATAGAATCCTGGTGAAGAGGGCTAGCCTGTGGTAGCTCCCCCTGTCTCTCTACATCATTTTGTCTAGCTGGAGACTTGCCAGCAATTCCAGTGTCTTCTTCGTTAGGAGTAAACACTACTTGTTCCTCTGAACTACTTGATGATTCTTGAGCCAGAGGGGCTGACTTCTTCTTCTTCTTTAGTGGGGTTTCCTTCTCAGGTGTTGGCATATCCTTAGACAAGACCCTATCCCATCTTGAGAAGATTCTCATGTCCATCTTCCTCATGTGATTGATCTTTGATCCTGCAGCTTGGCTCATTACTTCTGGTATACTACCAGCCAGGTAAATACTTAGTATCCTACCCATATTGGGCTTCTTCATGCTCTATTTAATCTTATCAAAGACTACTACAGACCAATCAGTTGTCAATGTGAAGATAATCCTTTTCATGAGATTGAACATATGGGCTGATACCCTGTCATGCCCTCCAGGCTTACTCAAGATCACCTTTCCAACAATTTCAGAGAGGAATTTTCCTTTGCTGTTCATCCCCTTCCTATTGAACACTGATCCAATTTTCATATTGGAATCTAGACCACACCAAGTTAATGCTTCCCTAGTTTTAGAAGCAGAAACATTCTCTTCTTCCTTAGTCCTTGGTAACTGAAGTACTTTTCTCAAACTCTTAGATGAGACCTTCACCTTTTCTCCATGAACCCTTGACTTTATCTTGAATCCAGATTCGTCTAGGGTTGCTCCATTCAGAAATTCTAATACTTCTTTCTTCCATATCTTTATCGGCTCTGAAACAAGAAAATCTAACCCTGAGTTTGCAACTAGAGTTACCACATCCTTGATTTCCGATTCTGCGTCATCAAATGCATGCCGCACCAGTTCATAGCCTTCATTCATGTTCTCATCGAGCTTGGGCGCCATTAGGGTTTGAAGAATTTGAATTGAGAGAAGAGAGGTGTCGACACACAAGTTTGGTCTCGAAACTTTAGTGAGCGTGTCGATAGACAATGGCGAAATCCTATTTATACCTTTCTAGGATTGAAGATGAAAGGGCGCGTCAAGAAACTCAAATTGTGTCGACATTGTTGATAAGTGTCGACACAGACTTATAATATCTTGACACCTATGTGTCAACACAAATATAGTCGACAGAATATATGTGTCGACACTTGTTTATGTGTCGACACCACTTAGCTCGACCCTTAGTCGAGACTTTACTTCACTAATTCTACATAAAGTCTAAGTGTCGACACCACTTTGGATGTGTCGACACCTATCCTGTATATGTGTCGACACTAATTCCCTCAAGTGTCGACACCAACTTCCTAGATGTGTCGACACCATTTCCCTGAAGTGTCGACACCACTTTTCTGTCTCGACACAGACAACTCTGTGTGTCGACACTATTTTACTTAGCCATTTCTGTAAACTTAGTCTAAGTTTATCATACCTAATTCAATTTTGAATCTATTGAATTTGGTTTCTTCTAGGGGCTTAGTATACATATCAGCTAGTTGATTATCTGTATTTACATACTCTAGTGATATATCTTATTTTTCTACATGTTCCCTTAGAAAATGATATTTTATTTCAATATGTTTAATTCTACTATGGGAAACAGGATTGTTTGCAATAGATATAGCACTAGCAGAATCACAAAATAATGGTATTCTACTTACTTGAATACCATAATCCTCAAGCTGATGTTGTATCCATAGAAGTTGAGCACAGCAACTTCCTGCAGCCACATACTCTGATTCTGCTGTGGAGATAGCCACACTTGTTTGCTTCTTGCTACTCCATGATATCAGTCTTGCACCTAGGAATTGACAGGTTCCATTTGTACTTTTTCTATCTTCCTTGCAACCTCCCTCTGATACCAAGATCAAAGTCTCCATTCCTAGGGTACCAAAGGCCTAGATGAGGAGTGCCCTTAAGATATCTCAGTATTCTTTTGACTGCTGTCAAATGAGACTCTTTAGGGCAAGCTTGG
This sequence comes from Platanthera guangdongensis, assembly GCA_039583875.1. Taxonomy (NCBI): domain Eukaryota; kingdom Viridiplantae; phylum Streptophyta; class Magnoliopsida; order Asparagales; family Orchidaceae; genus Platanthera; species Platanthera guangdongensis. Next base: position 122,125,536 of record CM077164.1, read on the forward strand.
TACCTAGCACAGACACATGTAGCATACATGATATCTGGTCTACTTACAGTCAAATATAGAAGGGAGCCAACTATCCCTCTATACAAAATCTCATCTACAGGTTTCCCTGCATCATCTTTGCTAAGAGACATACTTGACCCCATAGGAGTTTTCATGGTACTGTATGAATCCATACCATACTTCCTTATCAGTTCTAGTGTGAACTTAGACTGGCATATGGATAAATCATTCTAAGTCTGTCTAACTTGGAGACCCAAGAAGAACTTAAGTTCCCCCATACTGCTCATCTCAAATTGTCCTTGCATAAGTTTTGCAAACTATTGGCAAAGACTAATTTCAGTAGACCCAAATATGATGTCATCTACATATATTTGGACTAGTATTATCTTATCTCTAGATTCCCTAAGGAATAGAGTCTTGTCTATTTTCCCCCTTGTGAATTTATTCTCAATGAGGAAACTAGACAGGGTTTCATACCAAGCCCTAGGGGCTTGTTTTAACCCATATAAAGCCTTCCTAAGTCTATAGACATAATGAGGTTGAGTTGAATCAACAAAACCTGATGGCTGTTGCACATAGACCTCTTTATTTAGATTACCATTCAGAAAGGCTGACTTAACATCCATTTGGTATACTTTAAATCCTTGATAGGTTGCATAGGCCAGGAACATCCTTATGGCTTCTAGTCTGGCTACTGGAGCAAAGGTTTGATCAAAGTCAATACCTTCTTCCTACCTATATCACTTAGCAACCAGTCTTGCTTTGTTCTTGATAATCACTCCATGTTCATCCATTTTGTTCCTAAAGATCCACTTGGTTCCAATTATGTTGTGGTCTTTTGGTTTAGGAACAAGCTCCCAGACTTTGCATCTCTTGAACTGATTCAGCTCTTCTTGTATTGCCTCAATCCAATGAGGGTCTAGGATGGCTTCTTCAAACTTCTTTGGCTCTACTTGGGATAGAAAACTGGAGTAGAGTGCTGCACTCAGATTTCTGCTCCTTGTTTATACCCCATGTCTTATATCAGCAATGATTTGGTCTGCTGGATGATCTCTTAGATGCCTATTGGCTGGAGGCATCCTGGCTTCAGGTTGAACTCCTTCAGCTTCTTCATCTTGCTGCACTCCTTGGTCTTCTTCTGCATTAGGTACATGTAGTACTCCCCCTGGACAATAGCCACTATCATTTACATGCTGACTTGCAGTAGATCCTTCTTCAATAGTGAGCTTGTCCATCTTCTAAGTTATACCTGTGGAGCTGCAAATACTTCTAGACAACTCATTGTTAATAAGTCTAGCTTCATCAAATACTACATGTACAGACTCTTCTACAACTTGAGTAGACAAGTTGTAGACTCTATAAGCCTTACTATTGTTGCTGTACCCAATAAAGATCCCCTCTTGGGACTTGGCAGCAAACTTGGTTAAGTAAGACTTTCCATTGTTAAGTATAAAGTATTTACAACCAAAGATCCTGAAATAGGATAGGTTTGGTTTTCTGCCATTCACAATCTCATAGGGGGTCTTATTGTGGCTTTTAGTAATGGTATCCCTATTAATTACATGGCATGCAGTATTAACTTCCTCAGCCCAGAAATATTCTGGTAGAGATGTGTCACTTAATAGGGTTCTACCAGCCTCAATCAAGTTTCTATTTTTCCTCTCAGTAATGCCATTTTGCTGAGGTGTTCTTGGTGAAGCAAATTCCTGAAATATCCCAAATTCTTCACATAGTTTTGTCATACTATCAGACTGGAATTCAGTACCATGGTCACTTCTTATCTTGACCACTGTATTGTCTAGTTCATTCTGAATTTGTTTGACAAAGCTATAGAAGATACTAGGTGTTTCAGATTTCTGTCTAAGGAAGAACACCCAGGAAAACTTTGAGTAGTCATCTACAACCACAAAGGTATAGACCTTCCTACCTAGGCTGTGAACTGGCATAGGACCAAAGAGATCCATATGCAAGAAGTATAAACACCTCACAGCATCTTTGTTTTCAATGCTACTAAAGGTGGATCTAGTCTGCTTGCCCTTTTGACAAGCTGAGCATATTCCATCTTTAATACACTTAACTTGAGGACCAATCCTCACTAACTCTTTGCTATAGAGTTGACCAATTATCTTGTAGTTGAGATGGGCTAGCCTCTTGTGCTATTTGACACAATGAGAGACTTTCTCATCAGCTACAAGACACACTGGAGAACCATTGTTCTCACACATAATGTCTAGGCAATAGACATTCCTCTTTCTATAACCTGTCAAAATGATCTCTTGATCATTTGACCTCCTGATATGACAACCATCTTTGACAAATGAGATGTCATATCCTAAATCACTCAGTTGACTTATACTAATAAGGTTATGTTTCAAACCTTTAACATAAGCCACTTGAGTTATAGTTATATGGGTGCTAGAAATGTTACCAAAACCCTTGATAATTCCTTTTTCAGAACCACCAAAGGTGACTTTAGGACCATCCTTGATAGGTGTGTAGTCCTTTAGCAATCCCCTAGTTCCAATCATGTGCCTGGAACATCCACTGTCCAAGTACCATATTGGGGCATGGCCACTTGGACTTTCCTGCAAAACAGATTAGTTGACCTTATAACCCAAATAATTCTTGGGTCCTTGGTGCTGGTTAGTTTGCCTCTTAACAAAGCTACCTGCAGGTCTTCCAACAGACAGTTTGCAACTCAACTTGGCACTAGAATTGTGCCAACAGTCTATAGCAAAGTGGCCTACCTTGCCACAGCACCAGCACTCAAATCTATTGTACCTTTGCTTAGGTACATCCCTAGCTGTTTTGTTTACAGCTGGCTTGTTGAGAGCTGGGGCTTTGCCCTTAGGCTTGGACTTTACAGTCCTAGCAGGGTTAGTAAACCCCAATCCAGTTTTACCCTTGTGAGGTATAAACTCATCAATCAAAGGTAAAACAGACTTAGGTTTAGAAAACCTTGCAACAATGTCTCTCTCCTTCTGAAGATTAATCTCCAGATTTCTGATTTTATCATTCTTGAATGTTATAGTTCCCATCTGAATAACTGTTATGTTCTTCAGTCTGGCTATTTCATTCAGTTTTTGATCAATTAGCTTATCAAAATCAGTTGCAGCCATTTTGAGACTTGCAATCTCCTTAGCCTGACTCTTGGCCAAGGATTTGCTTTTCTTAAATGCTTGCAACAGAACTCTATATTCATAAATCAACTGATGAACATCCCCTTCAGATTCAGATCCACTAGCATCACTTGATGCTGATGTAGCTGAATCTGAACTAGCACTAGAAATTGAACTTAAAGAACAATTTTGTACCTTACTAGGTCCAGGCTGCTCCTGGATTTTGTCACCTTTTGTTAAGTCCATCAGTCCTTTGCACTGGATTTCCTCTTGCTCATATATAGAGTTCATTATCTGGATGAACTCTTCTTCCTCTTCTTCAGCAAATAGTCCTATGTATGCTTCAGCTTCTGACTCAGTTTCTGAAGAAGATATGTCTGACAGGCTTTTGTCCTTCTTGGCAATAAAAGACCTTTCCTTCTTGCCCTTGAATTGAGTCTTTTTCTTATCATTAGACTCTTTCCTTTTCTCAGGACAGTCAGCAATAACATGTCCTTGTCTGTTACAGCAATAGCAAACAATTTTTGATAGAGTTGCTTTGCTTGACTTGGTCTTTCTCCTGTCTTTCTTTGATGACTTCTTGTTCTGATAATAGTCATCTTTTCCCTGTGAAGTGGATGGCTTCACCTCCACTGTTTCTTCTTTAGAAACTTATGAAAGTGTCTTGTGAATGCTGCAAAGTCCTCATCACTTTCACTTCTTTCAGACTTTCTGCTTTCTGAATCATCTGACTCAGTCTCAGCCACTTTTGGAGGTGGAGATGGAGACTTACTTCTGTATTTTTTGGTGGCTTCTGTCTTGAATGCCACTGTTCTTTCTTTATTCTCAATTCTGGTAGTCTTCTCCTCTTCTTTCCTCACCATCAACTGCATCTCATAGGAAAGCAGTTTTCCAAACAATGTTGGAGGAGGGATATCTGCTAACTTTGCCATTTCCCTTATGGCAAGATCTTGGTGTCCCAATCCTTTGTTAGAGACCTCAAGAACTTATCATTTAGTTCATAATTACTAAATTCTCTTCCATAGGATATTAGCTCATTGACAATCCTATAGAACTTCTTATAGCATTCTGTTATGCTATCAGACCTACCTTGCCTGAAACTTTCATATTCTTGGTTTAACAAAGACTTTATATCATGTCTCACTTCTTATGAACCCTCCATGTACACTATAAAAGTATCCCATATCTCCTTAGATGTCTTACAGTGTATCAAGTTCTGAAAGGTAACATCATCTATGGTACTCATAATGATATTCTGAGCCCTCTTGTCCATTGTGGCTAGAATTATCTCATCTTTTGTCATCTCAGAAAAGTCTTTAGGTGTTCTCTGATTTGCATCCAAGACTGACACCTTCATAGGCACATATGGCCCTTCTTTAACTGTGATATATATTCTAGGGTCTGAAGCTTCCAAAAACAGTCTCACCCTTTCTTTCCAGATACCAAAAATCTCCTTTCTGCAAATAGGCAACTTCATGGATCCAAGTTCCTTATGATTCTCTGTTGAACCCATGTTTCTTGATTTTCTTGATTCTGTACTTTACTTATTTTGAATCTGCCAACAGGATCTACTCAGACAGTTAAGTCAATTTTGAGTAACCTGGCTCTGATACCACTTGAAAGAAATTGTACCTAATCACCTAGAGGGGGGGGGGGGGTGAATAGGTGACTAAATCTTTTTAAACTTTTTAGGCAGATTGCAGATTATATCATAGAGTTATAATTACTTTTACACAGAAATCAATCAGCAATCACAGAATCACACATGCACACAGTGGACACACAGATTTATAGTGGTTCCCCAAGGTTTGGGTACATCCACATTCCCCCTTCGCCTATCTAGTAGTGTACTAGATTCGGCCAAACTCCTCCACTATCTCAGATCCTCAGATCTTACACTCAGAACCCCAAAACAGGTTCCTACAGCTCAGGCCCAAAGCCCTACAACTCAGTCTTCTTCAAAGACCTACACTCAACCACAAGACCTACACTCAGCCACAAGGCCTACACTCAGCCACAACAGGCCTACACTTAGAGAAACAGATCTCCTACACTCAGGCACACAGGCCCTACCACTGAACCTTTATAATTGCAGGCTTACAACTCAGATCCCTAAGGATCCTTCAAGAAATTTAGAATTACAAAGTGTATACCTACAACTCAGAAAAAGAGAGATGAGTTGATAGGTTCTTGATGAGTTCTTGGAAGAACTCTGTTGAGATCAATCTCACTTGGCTTTCTTCAAAGCTTCTTGAATGTAGAACACAATAGGATTGATTCTCTGCAGCTGATCTTCAATCACTGCAACTTAAGATTCAGAACTAGGTCTGAACCCTTCTTCACACCCTGGTTCCAACGGCTGTCTTCTTGGATGGAGCTCTCTCTCCAACTTCTTAGATCTTCACCTGATTCTTCAATGAATAGCTAGATCTTCTTCTCTTTTACAATCTCTTAGACTTGTGTAAAATCTGTGTTGAAAATCTTCTCTTTCTGTAGACAGTATAAGCCTATATATAGGCCTTCTTCATGATGACCGGCTGAACCGGTTTCTAACGGCTTTCTGACATCTCTGACAGTTGTAGTAGACCGGCTAGAATGGTAGCTGTCATGTCATCCAGTCACTTCTTGAAATATTTGTAACTGTCTGAAAGTGTCGAGACAATCTGTCTTTAAGTGTCGACACTTGTAGACTAAGTGTCGACACAAGTAGACTAAGTGTCGACACTAGTCTTCAAGGTGTCGACACAACTCCTTGTGTTGTAGAATTTATATCTCGACACTGCTTCTTCATCATGTTTCGACACTGATAATGTGTATCGACACTACTTCTTGTTCTTCAGTACTTAGTTGAATTCTTATAAGTGTCGACACTACTCCTTTGTGTCGACACATCTTCATGTGTTGAACTTGTTCAGTCTCGACAAATCTTCTTGGTGTCGACACATGTCTTCTGTGTTGATACTTGCTGAGTGTCGACACAGCTCCTTGTGTCGACACATTCTTCTTCTGTTGAGACTTTGGCTGAGTGTCGACACATCTCCTTTGTTTCGACACTTGTACTTAGAATTTTTGTTGAACTTTGCTGAGTGTCGACACTGCCTCCTAGTGTCGACACTTTCTTCATATGTTGAGTCTTCTGCTGAGTGTCGACACATTCTTTCTTGTATCGACAATTTCTTTAAGTGTTGAGTCTTTAGCTGAGTGTCGATACATTCTTTATTATGTCGACACTTATACTTAGACTCTGCTGACTTTTGCTGAGTGTCGACACAGCCTCCAATTGTCGACACTTTCTGATGTAGACACAGTTCCTCTGGGTGTCGACACTGCTTCTAAGTGTCGACACAGCTTCACTGGACTTTTCTTCATTGAGTGTCGACACAGCCTTCATGTGTCGACACTTTCTGTCTGGTGTCGACTCTGCATCCCTGGTGTCGACACAATTACTCCAAGTGTCGACACTGCTTGCCTGGGTGTCGACACAAGTCTTCTTAAGTGTCGACACATTCCTTCTGGGTGTCGACACATGGACTTAGAAATTTTTCATCTTTTCTTCCAAATACTTAACCTGCATAAGACAACTCAAAATACATCAAATATATTTTGATGTATATCATTGAGTAGGGTGAGGCTTCTTCAAATCAAGTACATTTAAACCAATGTACCCAACACAAGTTTATAAATTAAAGGTTAAATTCTTTATATATAGAATGCTGTTATTAACCGACACCCCAACGTATAAATTGGTATGGGACTTTTTATACGATGGGAGCCCTGTAAAAGATGCCTTGCTTATACGTTCCGTATAAGTTAAGGTTATTTTTCATACTATGCTTTACTCCCACATGTACTATAAAAATTGCTAGTATAGGTCCGCTGTCATCTGATTCTTGATTACTCTCCACCTTCAAGTCCTCCCCTTTCTTCCTCTCCGCTCGGTGCCTAGGGGCCATGGGGAAAGGGGCGGAGGATGATAGGACTTAGTCTTTTAAACTAACGGTTTTCGAACCACATCATTTTAGGGGACCGTGGAGCCCAGCATGGAGGAGTAGCCCCAGAGGTCGGCACGCTTGGAGATCGGGCAGTCTAGTTCCGGAGTTCAGACGGCAGGGACTATGAGTCCTGATCGCTACTAGTAGTTATATTAGTTTGCTTCCGCGTTGAGAGATATATAGTGAGGACATGATGTACTGGCCAAGAGCCCAAGATCTTATATTTTTGTGTATCTGTGGACACTCCCTTCGTGGAGATTATTTACATATATATGTGATTTCTGTGGACTTGCTTTACTTTGTTTTGCTACTTTTCTGCGATCGATTTGGCCGGCAGGATTGGCGTTTTGTAGTGATGACCTTCCCGGGTGCGAAGGTGTCACCGCAAAGCGACGGTTCTGGGCCTAATACCCCGGTGTTTTAAAAAGAAAAAAAAGGGGGGTCTTACAAGTGGTATCAAAGCACACCTCGATCGAAAAGTAGCAGTCCATAACCCCTGGGTCAGCCCCGCGCGAGTTTAGTTTAGGGACAAACTAAGCAGCGGAAGCAGTGGTGTGCCCATATGGGGGAAATCACATGTAAAAGTCCACTTTATCTCTTCCATTCGTTCCATTTGTACGCTAGATAACAATTGGAATTCTTCTTTGTAGCCTGTGGCAAACCCTGCCTCCAGTAGGGAGCACTTTAGGCTACGAAGATCTCATCTTATAATTCTTTAGTCAATGAGTTAGACTCAACCCACTAGGAGACATGACTAATTACGATAACTTATATTATGCCCTAGACTGAAATAGACCTCGGGTATGAACTTGGCTAAAGTAAGGAGATACCCAAAGAGAATAACGGAGGTGTTTATCACGAGAATGACTACCTAAGACATAAACTCAGGTGTCCCTACGGACACAATCAAGGATTACTCAAACCAATAGGTCTGCCTTATGGAGAATTGAGGCCAATATTTTATTAGCAGACACCTTGTCTCAACCCTCATACAAGTAACAAGATTACATGGAGACAACCACCACGATAAACACCGAGGGTCGGATAGGAATTCAAGTTTAGAAGAGACCTAGTGGGGATTGGGAACATTTTGACCCAGATAAGGTTGTCATAAATGTGACTCAGAGGGTTTAAAGTATGGAGTATATCAACAGGTTGCAGGTTGGAACCCCAAGTCGAAGATTGACGCCCTAGGGATTGTACACCCAGCTAGGACAGATATAACATGGTAATATCAAAGATACTTAGCCCAAGGTAGGTATGGGCTTATCTTTTGTTTATTGGAGGCTTATCTTTTGTTTATTGGGCAAATTAGTTACTGATTTGGGTTTCCCTTAGACCTCATCTAGAAAATATTGGGTCGTGAACATATTGAAATTGAAGTAAATGTATTTAGTGTTACTCGGGCGTACTCGTAAGAATAAGAACATGATCGTGTAGAGGAAGTTTATAGATTCGTCGTCTACACTTACAAACATGAACTCAATTTACCAGAAGAAAGTTGTGTTTACCAGAACTTATATTTCCACGGAATAAGAAAGACTTCATGGATTTTGTGATGCACGGTGAGGTCCGTCAGTTAATGAAGGCTAAGTACAAGAGTTTTTGGTGAACTATTACAGCCACCGCCCGAGTTAGAGTGGAAGTTCGAGTGTATATTTAGGGGTTTTCATACACAGGATTCCTCGTCCCCACTCCAGACATAATTATAAAGGGAACATCGAGGATAGACTGATCGAGATATCTAGGGTCACCCTGACCCGAAAGAAAACTCCCGTAGGTGTTTCATAAGTTTTGTGAGTAGTTGTTCATTATCATGTTGTGCTCAAGATGATCGTATTGAATCAGGATGGATAGTGTACATCCAAGGAGAGAAGATCAGTCCAGGCTTACCTGGGCTCTCGGTCGACATTCAACACAACTCTCCACCCTTGTACGGAAGGAGATGTAGGACTCCACTTTCATGGATTCAGGACGAGGATCCGAAGGCATTGGGATCGGATTTTGTCAAAGACACCGAGGCTCAGGTGAGGCTGATCAGAGACAGGATGTTAGAGGCGCAGAGCAGACAGGCTAAGTACTTTGATGCCCGGCATAGTAAAGTGGACTTTCAGGTAGGGGACCAGGTATTTTTGAAGTTCCGGCACATGCATGGAGTTTCACGGGTGCGTGGTTGGAAGAAGAAGCTCAGCCCTGGGTATATGGGCCCTTACAGGATCCTGGAGCGGATCGGACCCCTAGCTTACAGGCTGGAGTTGCCACCAGAGCTGGAAGCCTTGCATGATGTGTTCCATATTTCCTCGCTCAGGAGGGCTCTATTAAGCCCGGAGCAGCACATTTCGACCACAGATGGACCGGTAGCCTCAGACCGGTCAGTCCGCTTAGAGCCGGTACCGATCGATGACAAAGGAGTAAGGATCTTACGCCGCAAGAAGATACCCTTAGTCAAGGTCTTGTGGAGGAACCACGGCTAGGAAGAGCATACCTGGGAACCGCAAGACCTGATGCGTCAAAATTACCCAGAGCTGTTCAGTCAGGTATACCTCACAACCCCTCAAGATGTTTAATTTATTTTCCTGCTTTAAACTAGTAAGGCTGCTTCAGGAAGAGTAGAGGTTAATCTTTTGTTTATTGGGATCTTGGTTTGCCAATTGGGCGACTTGGTCATAGACTTAGGCTTCCCTTTAAACCTAATTTAGCAAACATGGCGTCATGATGGGATGTTACAAGTTTCTTTTCTTCGGTAGAAATTCCCGTAGGCTTAACCTTGATTTCGGGGATAAAATCTTTGTTTTGTTTATTGAGATTTGTAACATCCCATTTCCAACTAGACCCCTAAGAGTGGTTTTGGCCATGACTAGGTCATGACAAAACCCTAGGAAGCCAGAAATGGGCCAAGAAATAGAAGGTCAAGATGAGGATCACCATGGTCTGCCTATGGCACAACCACATCACCAAATCTAGGGTTTGACTTAGGGCTTCACCATGACTCCATGACCCCACCACAACATCACTAACCCATTAGAGGGTCCACTAGAGCCTTAAGGATCCATTGGAGTCAACCCCAGGTGGCCAATTTGACCTAGGACCACCATATGCCTAAATAGTGCAAGGTGCCCTAATCAAGGGCAGTTGACCTCTAATGTGCCCAACTAACCCTACCAAGGACCTCCTAGACCTAAAGTGAGGTCAATGGGTCTCTTAGAACCCAAGAAGGGCAGTCCAAGAGGTTAAGTTGACCAAAGTCAACTCTGACCCTAAATAGGTCAAAATGGTCTACATATGGTCAACTGACCTTCCCCAAGCCAAGAGGACCCCACACATACCTTCATAACCCTAGTGAGAGGCCAATGGTCATCAAGGACCCATTGGGGCCCACCCAAGGGGCTTGGTTGACCAAAGTCAACTCTAGCCCTAAAATGGTCAAAGTGCCCTACCTAAGGGTCAAGTGACCTCCAAGGGGCCAAGACAACCCTACCTAGGCCTTAGGGGAGTCCAATGGGTCACCAAGGACCCATTAGGGGCAAACTCAAGGACCAAATTGACCAAGTTCAACCCTAGCCTAGGTTTGGGTCAAGCTAGCCCAAATGGGCTAACTCAAGCTCAAGCCCAATTCTCTTAGGCTAACCTTGCTTTGATGGAGGAAATAAACATGTGGGCTGCCATTGGGTTAGGTGGGAGTCAAAATTCAGCTTGGTGAATAGGAGAGAGAAAAAGCTTCAAAGGGAAGAGAGAGAAAGAGAAGAGAAGAAATGGAGGAAGACTTGTGCTCATCCTTCCCCTTCCCCAACCTTCCCCAACCTCCCATTCAATTCCCTAAGACCAGAGGAGTGCAACCAGCTACCCATTGACTGGCTGGAGCCAGCATTTCCCCCCTACCTACCATGGCCGCCAAGCTTGACCAAGTGCAAAAAATGGTCAGCAGCCTACAGCTACCTAACTCCCCCAATTCTCCTTCTTAAAATGCTCACTGGACTCCAAGGAATCAGTCCCACCCCTTAACTGAAGGAGCCAGAGCAGTTCATAGTGCTGTTGTATAAAATCGACCACCACCACCACCAAAATGGCATCCCGGCGATCGGCAAGGATTCAGGCCAACAGAAAGGTCCTCCCCCACTCCTTCTCTCATGGATAGTTCTTAGCAATCAATAGGTTCAAGGTTCGGGCTCAATTGAGCCCGAATCAATTTTGAATTTTCATGGTTTTTCCATGGAAATTCACCTCTCGGGATCGCCGGAAAAAGTGCTTCCGGCGGCCAAGCCGCCGCCTGGCGACGACTACCACCTCAACGGAGGTGGTGGTGGCGGTGGCCGGCCGGGGAGGTGGTCGGATCGCCGGCGGTGGCATTTGGAAGTTGCTCCCGGCGGGACGAATCGCAGCCGTCGGCTGGAGCTTGAAGATGAAGGGATCCCGTCAATACCTGCGCCAAGATTCGTGCAAAATCGGATTTATGAAACTATAGGATAATATAGTCATTTTAGTGATTTCTGTCACAATTATGACATTTAATGTTTTAATTTTTTAAAAATAGATATGGGCACTGTATGAGAAATTGGTCAACATATGAATTGTAGCACTTGGAGTCTAATATATTTTTAAATTGGTTTGAACCAATTTGGGTACTTGGTTTGACCAGGGCACCCATTTTGGTGGGGCCTACACATAGGGCTATGCAGAAATTCAATTGAGTGCCCACACTTTTTATTTGATCCAAATGAGCTGAAATTTTGGCAGGGAGTCACTCTGGTCAATATCTAGGAGTACACCAAAAATGGTAATTTTTGGGGACACGTTTCCTATAGTTTTGGAAATTATTTAATTTCTCTATGATAATTTAATTAGGTGGTATAATTACCTCCAAACCATCCCAAATTTTGGTGTGTGGTCCCTGGGCTCATGTTATGTATCTGTATAAAGGTTCACCTAATTTGGATGTGTTTTGAATAGGTATTGACCCAACCCTAACTTTACCTTAATAAGGGTATTTTGGTCAAAAAGTGGACTTTTGCTTTTGAGTGTCCAAATCACCTCCACAGAGGCTGAAATTTGGGCCACAGACTTGGTATGGCATTTAGCACCTCCCCATGGAATGTGGGGTAGAGTGGAATTTATTTGCCCTAAGTTCCTAGGCCAAACCCTAAGGAAGGAACTTTGTGCCTTGTGAAGGGCATGAGTCCTAAACACCTTGGATGAACTTCAAATTTTGTATGGAGGGTCCTAGGGTATATACAACCCTCTGGTAAAAATCTTAAAGAATTTTGAAAAGGGTAGGGTCCACAAAACCCTAACCCTAGCTTAGGTCATAAAACTTGTAGTGCTAGTTTAGGTTAGCTAAACTCCTTGAAATATAATAAAATTTGGGTAGTGTGGGAATAAGGATATTTTGAGCCTCTGGTAATTTATTTGGGATGTTTTGATCAATATTTGTAGCACTTCATTTGTAACTAATAGGATTGCCCTAATTAATAATTTGACTATTTTGATCTCACTACACATTGAAAGGTCATGAAAATTTGACAGAGGTAGTTTTAGACCATATTGATCATTTACGATTTTTAATAGAATTTTTGGATACAAAATTAGGGCATATACTTCACAAGTGCATTACTTTGGTTACATACTAAATAATTCTTACAAGAGCTCAATACTTGTTGAACAATTATGAAACTTGATACATAGTGTTCCTAGTTCATCATGATCATGTGGAATTCATTTGGAAATTTTTTATGGATAATTAGTATACTTTGTTCATTAACCCATAAACTTGGAATTTCATGAGAAAATCAAGTATAGTCTTATTATTAAATGATAAATTATGAAACTTGATCTACAGTATTTATATGCCTTCATAACCATCCTTGAATTTTCTCTGAATTTTTTGGAGGTATTATTGCTGTAAAATCTTTTAAAATGACTTATTATGAGATATATTTGAAATAAAAATATAGGTCTTAAACCTTGCTGAAAAATTGGAAGACTTAGGATTTAGAGTTCATTATTCATTTTGTAATTAACATAAATTTAGTGGATTATTATCTTGTCTGAAATTGGTACTTCATGTTCAAACTTAGGCTTTTTGGATACTAGAATAAATAAATAAATTATCTGACAAATTAGGAAAATTATGAATTTCTGGATTTATGCTAAAAATATCATTATAGACCTCTAATAATTATCATAGGGGTACTGGATGATTATTTGATGTACCTCCCATTTTACGAGTCATATACCTTAAGTGTTCTGCATATAGTAAAAACTACAGAAATCATGTTGGAGTATAATTGGATGCATGTCTTGGGATTAGTGGTCTGCTGGTTTGGATGGATAAAAATAAGTTCATTATTGGTAGTAGGAGGAGTAGAGGGATGGATTTGCTAGGGTTAGGCGGTGCCCGGGATCGACGAAAGATCGTCTTCCCCGAGGTGAGGTAGAGTCAAATCACCCTAGGATTAGCCTATTGTAACATGAGAAGGTAATGGTAAGGGAATCAACCAATAATAATAATAATCACCTTGCGAAAGGGAACGCTGGGCGTAATCCCAACATAGTTCCTAGTGCCCCTTGAGAGCCCTTCACAGGGAATACCGGGGGCAGTCCTGGGTTAACGTAAACTGTATTAACAAGCTGAAAAGTGTAACTTAGTAATTAGGGTTGCACATTTAACGAACATCGATATCACTGGAAGATAGTTGGAAGCTTCGGCTTGGATGGTTAAGAGACGGACGTTTGGGTCCGGGGAGCTTCGGCTCGATTGTTTGAGACAGACATTTTGGTCCGGGGAGCTTCGGCTCGGTTTTTGGATACGTTAAATTTGCATGTGCATAAAAGGAAAGGAAATTAAGGTGGTGGGTCTTCGGTATTGGAGGGTCGATGCACCGACGCCAATACGCTGACTCGGCAAGTGTGGTTAGCACTTCGCCAACAGAAGTCCGGTGCGCCAGCCGGCAAGAGTACGCAGGAGTCCGCTTCATGCACCAAGCGTTGCGGCATACGATAGGTCTGACCGGTAGTGCTTTACTGGTTTAGAGGTGGGCGAGGCCCAACCCACCGCTTCCGTCTGCCACTACTGAGGTATCCTGGGAGGTTACGGCTCCAGAAAAGGGGAACTAAAGGTCTGTGTGCACAGAGTCGGGTGTGTGTGTTGCACTTGCATGTTCCATCATACCCACTTGCATGTCATAATATAATCGATTCATTTAACCCTGACACCTAAAGTATAAGTGGAATGGGACGCTTATACATTAGGACCTGCAAAACGACCCCTTAGTCTATAATCTTGTGTGAGCAAGTTTATAAATTAAAGGTTAAATTCTTTATATATATAATGTTGTTATTAACCGACACCCCAACGTATAAATTGGTATGAGACTTTTTATACGATGGGAGCCCTGTAAAAGATCCCTTGCTTATACGTTCCGTATAAGTTAAGGTTATTTTTCATACTATGCTTTACTCCCACATGTACTATAAAAATTGCTAGTATAGGTCCGCTGCCATCTGATTCTTGATTACTCTCCACCTTCAAGTCCTCCCCTTTCTTCCTCTCCGCTCGGTGCCTAGGGATCATGGGGGAAGGGGCGGAGGATGATAGGACTTAGTCTTTTAGACTAACGGTTTTCGAACCACATCATTTTAGGGGACCGTGGAGCCCAGCATGGAGGAGCAGCCCCAGAGGTTGACACGCTTGGAGATCGGGCAGTCTAGTTCCGGAGTTCAGACGGCAGGGGCTGTGAGTCCTGATCGCTACTAGTAGTTATATTAGTTTGCTTCCGCGTTGAGAGATTTGTAGTGAGGACATGATGTGCTGGGCATGAGCCCAAGATCTTATATTTTTGTGTATCTGTGGACACTCCCTTCGTGGAGATTATTTACATATATATGTGATTTCTGTGGACTTGCTTTACTTTGTTTTGCTACTTTTCTGCGATCGATTTGGCCGGCAGGATCGGCATTTTGTAGTGATGACCTTCCCGAGTGCGAAGGTGTCACCGTAAAGCGACGGGTTTGGGCCTAAGACCCCGGTATTTTAAAAAGCAAAAAAAAGGGGGGGTCTTACATAGATGGTGGGCTTAAGGAGGCTGCTGCTAAGGTTCAGGTGGAGCTGCATGAGTCACCAGGAGCTCCAGGTTGTTCTAGCTATAGTGCAAAGGCATCAGGGTCAGGAAGCAGGGGGAGCAATGTTCCAGGTAGTTCTTGTTCAAGAGGCGAGTCTTCTTGTTCAGGTAGCATGGGGAGCATTGCTCCAGGTGCTTCTGGTTCTAATAAGGAGGCATGTTGTTCAGGAAGCAAGGGGAGCATTTTTCCTGGCTTGTCTGGGAATGGAGCTGGTTCAGGAGCAGCGGAGGTGGTTAGCCATGATCGGGTTCTTCGGAGATCAAAGAGGATCAGTAAGCCACTAGCTCGATATAGTGAAGGGAACATGGCGGGCTTCGTCCAATGTTTCCTAGCTAGCCCTCTGGTCGAGCGAGTACCTTCTGGCTGCGATGACCCTACTAGAATCAAGGAGGTGCTTGACACCAAGGCTGAAGAGGTGACTACTCCTAGTGGTAACGAGGCTTGGGATTTTGTGCCCAAGGTAGTTGGTGATACTCCTTTGATGCATGAGTGGAGGTTGAAGCTGATGAAGAAGGCAGAGGGAAGCATGGCTCCTTTTGGGAGACGCTGGAGGGCTTCCTCATGGTCCATGATATGCGTGGCGAGGACTATGTCTTGGACATCTCTTTGTAGATGCTATCAGAGGGACCAGGTGCAAGGTTACAGGAGCTGCTGGAGATATTCACCACTTCTCACTTCAAGGGGAGTGTTGAAATTTGTGAAGTGAAAGTGGGTGAATGGACCACTTGGACCTATCCACGCGGACTACTCTGACACTGTTTGAGGACAGCTAGGTCAGCAGGGAGGTTGCAGACTGTTTGTTCAGTAGCGGCCTAGGAGGTGTGTTCGCGTGGACTTCGCGGACATCAGTGGCGGTTTGCCATGCCGGCTTGTTCTCAGCATGCAGTTGGATCCCAGTAAGTAACTGGGCAGATAGAAACTCTATCCGCGGAGTCCGGCATAAAGCGTACTGAAGAACTGGAGCTCGGCAGACCGGCTTGACAGAAGTCTTGGTCTTGCTCCGGTGATGCGGCAAGTGGAAGCCGCGGAGACCGCCAGTCAGTGCGGACTGATGCTGGAGCTCGCCTGGAGAGCCGGACTGAATCCAGTGTACGCTAGTAACTGTGGACTGGCCATTGTGGCCAGTGATGTATACTTGGTTGGTTCTGAACCAAGTCCATGTTTGTCTCAGTCCGGGGAGATCGCGTAGTGGAGCGCGGACTGCTTCTCAGTCCGCCAAGCTTTGTAGAAGTGCATTTTCCTTGGTTGCGATTTTGGGAGAAGTGGACTGGAGATTGTGTCTGCAACTGCGTGCGGGCTGGATCTAGAGTCCGTTGAGTCCAGTAAGTCTCTTGGTGACAAGGCTTTGGACTCGGGGTATGCGGACTAGTGTATCTGCAGGTATTTGCAGACTAGTGTTGTCCGCAGTATGGGTAGACGGGAATAATGTGTCTGCTGAGTCCGGCAGGTGCCATGACGGCGAGGCTATTGGCTCAGGATAAGTGGGCTGGAGCTGTGTCCGCGGATTGGCGGACAGTGTTGCTGCGGAGTCCGGCTGTGGTGCTCCTGGCTTAGCCCTCGGTGATAAGGCGGACTGGTGTTGCTGTCCGTCCTTGGTGATGTCTTGGCATCTTGGCCTTTGGCGACATGGCATACTGGCGATTGTGTCCGGCCTTGGAGAAGCTAGGCGAGCTGGCTATCTTGTACAGGAGCGACGAACTGGAATGTATCCGCAAACTGCGGAGATGTCTTGCTGCGGGATATGGCGGTAATCCTATCGGCTAGGGCGGTAACCACACTCATCATCGTGCATATAAATAGGACCCTTGTCACATCAGGAATAGTAACCTCAATGCGTAAGTGAATAGTACCCTGAGCTCGCAACAGTTGCTGTGGACTGGACTTTTGTGTCCGCGCGGTTTGATTGAGTTGACTGGGTTGTGTTGTGCAGGTTGTCCAGATAGCGTTGGAAAGCCAGGACTTGGCTCTGATTGCGGTCAGGGACAGTGCGGACTCTGCGGTTAAGAAACAGGCGGTAAATAGCAGGTCGCAGACAGCGACCAGACGGTCTTCTCTTTGGCAACTGGGTTTGGGGTTCAATAAGTCGACTGCCTCAGGAGGACTGTTCTATTCGGCATCATAGCTTGTGCGGTCTGGCGGCTAGGCGACCTCGCGGTCAGGCGTCTTGCAGACCAGCGACTAGAGCAATCATTGGAATAAGCGGTAGTCCACGTGGCTTGGGTTGCGGTCTGGCGACCTGGCGGTTTGAGCAGACTCCACATCATTAGACTGGCGGCTTGTGTTTGAGTCCGCGCGGATTGTGTCTCTTGTCTTATATTTGTAGTCTCTGCTTTCCCTTTGGTGGTTGTTTGGTGAAGCATGCCACGACATGTATGTGTCGTTGTGTGGAGAAGATTGTTGTGAATCAATAAAGACTCTTGTGCTGCTTGTGTTTTCTGGTTGACTGGCTTTAGTTGAGATAACCCATGCTCACTCCAAGTTCCAGGGAAATTTTTCGTGTGATCAAGGTGTGATCTTGATAGTCCTGAGAATATTAATTTGGCATCAGACTATCTCACCGACCACCTGGAGAAAATTCAACGTGGTAGTAGTACCCGGTTGTTGAATTTCAACAAGGTACCCAAATTATTTTGGGTCCTAGGTGCTTGTTACTTGTGGCTCTATTGAGACCATTTGTGAACTTCTTAACTGGGTACATTTTCTGAACAAGAGACACAATGTAATTGAACCAACAGTCCAAGGTAAAGTGTCCTACCTTTCCATAACACCAACATTCGTATTTGTCGTATGTCCTCTTAGGAGGAACATAAGGAACTTTATGCTGACATTCCTTAGACAGGAATCCTATCCACATCGTCAGCCATGGTCATTCCAGCATAACGACCCAACCGAGTAAATTCCTGAACATACTCGTCCACCATCTTATCCCGCTTCACCAGGTGCAGAAACTGACTCTGAAGGTCTAGCCTTGTCGATACGAGAATATACTTCTTCAAGAAAGCTTTCCCGAACTCCTCCATGGTCGGTGTGCGACCAGGAAACTGGCGACCGCCATGGCTCACCTACCATAGCTTAGCATCGCCTTCCAACATGAAAAAATCAAACTCAACTTGCT
This sequence comes from Platanthera guangdongensis, assembly GCA_039583875.1. Taxonomy (NCBI): domain Eukaryota; kingdom Viridiplantae; phylum Streptophyta; class Magnoliopsida; order Asparagales; family Orchidaceae; genus Platanthera; species Platanthera guangdongensis. The sequence goes on from CM077164.1 coordinate 122,143,877, forward strand.
TCTCTACCAGTGTCTCGGCCGCTCTCAACAATTCTTGAATCCTTGCCCACCAGTCCTTCGCATCGGCCGGCGTGCCGATGCCCTTGTACGTTGGAGGATGGAAGCTTAAGAAGTACTTCATTTGCCAGTCTCCGTGCCCGACAACCATTCTTTCAACTAATGGCTCTGCTTGCATTGCTCCTCCGCCTGGCACAACTTTTGTCGTATCCGAGGTAGCATGAGTTGTTGCCTGCGCGATACGGTTCACAACTTGCGTTGCTATGGCAGGTTGGGCTGCCACAATTGCTTCTGCGAGCATACGACAAAATTTGGCCGGTGCTACCCCCATGCCCAAAGGACCCCGAGCAGTAGCACTGCTCGCCGAAGGCTCTTCTCGTGGCCTCGACATCCCCGTCTTGTCGCTTGCACCCTTCAAAAAAAGCAAAGTAGAACAAAAGTCAGCTTCTAGTCGCACAACTAGACCCAATGACACTCATAGTCCTACGATATTCTTATGTGGATAACTTCTTCAAGCAATTCATTTAGGACATTCGTCCACAAAGACATACCTCGGATATTAACCTCACTATGATACCAAAATGTAACACCTCCCCTGTAATGACCGTATAACATGGGTGCGGGCGCGGCCCCATGACATAGAGATGCCACAACTTAAGCATTATAAGATGATAAAACTACCCAACTCAAAACTCAGACTAAATACAGTGGAAACAAAAGAGCAAGACCAAAAGTTATCTACTAACACATGAGTATCAAAACGGACTTATGGCATTACAACATTTTAGAGTCCAAAACTCAACCAAAACATTAAGTGTCAATGTGCATAAGAATTCCTAAGATACCTCAGCGTGCAAGACAAAAAATATAGAACATCAAATATCTCATTCCACAAAATAGAGCTTTAACACAACTTATAACACTTTATGAAGCTTAGGCCTTTTTGGCCGGCGAACTTGCTCCCGCTTGCGATTCTTGCCCTGTAAAAGTTTGGTTGTGACGTGGGTCAGTAAAGGCTGACCTCAACTGTATAACCAAAACACCTCCCCCCGGCCATCCCTAGTGGACCCCGGGGCACTTCATCACCCTGCAGGTCAGCACCTCGTATGCAAAATACAATAACTTGTAAAGCTATAAAATAGGTTTGAATGTCTTATACAGCAAACACGTTTCTATGTTGAACACGTAATAAAAGGGGCCTACAATGCAGCATGAATGCAATCCTGGGTTTCACCCAAGGCACCCTAAAGCATATGCATCTAACACATCAACACATTAGGTACCTCCAATTTCCCCTTTGGCATTCAAGCCGCAAACACACGGTTACTCCAAATTCCCCCCAAACAAAATACAAGCTGCCATACAACAAATCAGTTACAACCCTTACAATACCCCACACTTCCTGACGACCCAGGCCCGCTCCAATATCGGGATCAAGTCCACCGAAGGAGACACCGCGAGACCCAGCTAGAATGGGGTGGGCTTGCCCAAAGCTCGACATTCTTGTCAGTTCCACATAATGTTACTTTTCTCTTCGGGACACTCACCAAACATGACTTTGCAATGTCACGGGCTAGCCAGCTGACCGCAAAAACAAATCACGCCTGAGCATATAACAATCCCAATCCTTTCCCGCCCAAATCCAAAGTGCATACCGTAACATTGTCGTGCCCCAAGGAAACCGGCTACCGTCGAAACTGAGCTGACCTTGTTCGGTCCCGTGACCCAAAGAAATCATCGCCCATCAAAACAGAGTTATCCTTGTCCAGTCTCGTGCCCCAAGGAAACTATTTCCCATCATAATAGAGCTAAGCTTGTCCGGTCCTGATTACATATAGTCGTGCGAAATAAGGGGGCATACAACCTCATCACAGACGGCATCGTGTCGCTAATAGATTTCTACAAAATCCTTAAGGCTCTCAATGCAACATCACTGGTCGGACTAAAGGTCGCCACTTCTGCTTCACACACAATGCCTAATCCACTAACAGAGCGGATTTCTAGTGCAATAATATGTCGGGGACAGACACAATCGACCTGATGGCTCTTCTTGAACCAGGACAACCTGAATTCCTCTCAATTGAGAGATACGGTGCCTAGAATGCTTGAAAGACAACAAGGAAAGTGTAGATGCCATGCATGCTTCCTAAAACTGAGAGGAGAAGTGTCGTTAGATTACAACTACTCTTCTTAGACATGAAGCCCTTATCTTGCACGGATGAAAACGAGCGCCTTCAAGTCCTCTAACTGGATCTGGCCTCGAAACGATGATCGGAGTTCTGAAGCTCCGACAATTGTAGAAGAAAGCTCTCTTCTTCCTCCTCCCACCATTCTCTTACAAACCCTAACTCTCACTTCTCAAATGAGAAAATGAAGAGAAACAACCGTTCAGCCCTATATAAGCACTGTGGAGGAGAGTCTTGGGCCTTAGGATCGAATCCAAAATGAAATCGGATGGCTATAAAGCCAAACGACGGAACTGCTTCCCTCCGCTCCCATCAGGCGGTAACTACCTAACACCGAGCGGTAGGTTCCAGAGCGTTCGGCCAGAAAATAATGTTGTGCTAACATTGGGGATAAGGATACCGCTGTGTGGTAGAGTTTTTCTCGAGAACTCGACGTTTTCTCTAAAATTCAGCATTTGACGAACTGGGCACTACGTACGACGTTCGACGAAATAGGGCTATCACCGGGCGGCAATCCTCCAGTGCTCGACGAACAGATCTTTTGATCGACGCTCGGCGAAACAGAGCTATCACCGTGTGGTACGTAACTAACGTCGCGCGCTAGCACTCAAAGCTCTCAGCGCCTGGCCACTCAACGCTCTCAGTACCTGGCCACTCACCACACAATGCGAAGCTGCCGCCGGGCAATAACTGTAAGACCCCCCCCCCCCCTTTTGTTTTTTGAAACACCGGGGTCTTAGGCCCAGAACCGCCGCTTTGCGGTGACACCTTCGTAACAGGGAAGGTCATCACTACAAAATGCCGATCCTACAGGCCAAATCGATCACAACTGTAGCAAAATAGTAAGAGGCAAGTCCACAGAAATCACATAAATATAGTATGTAATCTCCACGAAGGGAGTGTCTACATATGTAATAAAAGTACTAAAAGCTTGGGCTCATGCCCAGTACATCAAGTCCTCACTACAAATCTCTCAATGCGGAAGCAAAACTAATATAACTACTTGCGATCAGGACTCATAGTCCCTGCCGTCTGAACTCCGGTACTAGACTGCCCCATCTCCAAGTGTGCTGACCTCCGGGGCTTCTCCTCCATGCTGGACTCCACGGTCCCCTAAAATGATGTGGTTAGAAAACCGTTAGTCTAAAAGACTAAGTCATAACATCCCCCTCTTCTTCCCCCATGGCTCCTAGGCACTGAGCAGGGAGAAGGAAAGGAGGGGACATGAACGTGGAGGATAACAAATATAAGCAGGTGGCGGCGGAATTAATCTAGCAAGTAATAAAGTTATGAAAAACTGAACAAGAAAGTAACCTTAACTTATATGAAAACACATAAGCCAAGGGATGTTTTGCAGGGCTCCTATCGTATAAAAAGTCCCATACCAATTTATACGATAGGGTGTCGGTTTTATAGCAAGCATATATTTATAATACTGAATGAAAACCTTATAATAATGCTCGCATGAACCTATATACCAAGGGGTCGTTTTGCAGGGCATATTGTATAAAGCGTCCCATACCACTTATACAATAAGTGTCGGGGTCATATGCAATGGTTATGCTATGAAATACAATTATGCCATGATTTGATCATGCAAGTGCAAATCACCCACTCAACTCTGTGTACACAGACATTTAGTTCCCCCTTTCTGGAGCCGAACCTCCCAGGATACCTCCGTAGTGGCAAATGGAAGAGGTGGGTTGGCCTCGCCCACCTCTAAACCGGTAATTTCACTACCAGTTAGAACTATCGTATGCCTGAATGTTGGTGCACTAAGCGGAGATCCTGCATACTCTTGTCGGCTAGCGCACCAGACTTGATTGGCCAAGTGCTAAACCACACTTGCCGAGTCAACGTATTGGCATCGGTACATCGACTCACCAATACCGAAGACCCACCACCTTATTCTTATGCACATGCAACCTTATGTATTATCTACCGAGCCAAAGCTGCCCGGACCATCCAGTCTGTCAAAAACAACAACCGAGCAAAGCTTGTCGGGCCAACCTGCCCATCTCAAACCATTACCGAGCTAAAGCTCGTAGGGATAACCTGCCCATCACCAAAACCACTGGGCCTACTGCTCGAGTGACCCAACCTGTCTCCCCGGGACATCGAGGTGTGTGAAGGAGAAACCCTTGATTTAGTAGTTACTCTTGCATTCCAATTTTGCCTACACTTTAAGTTTAGCCCAGGACTACCCAAGGTATTCCCCGCGAAGGTCTCTCGAGGGCACTAAGAGCTACGATGGGATTACGCTCAAAGCTCCCTTTCGCAAGGCACTTACTTTTATTGGTTGCTACTCATCTCCCAACCATTAAATATTATACTGGATATAACCCTAGTGTATTTGACACTTCCTCTCCTACGGGGAAGACGATATTTCGTCGACCCCGAGTACACTTAACACTAGCCAATCAAACATTCTACTCATCCTAACTTCCAATGATGAACTCATTTCTATTCATCCAACCCAGCAAACGACTAACCCCAACTCATAGGCCCAAATTCATACTCCAACTTAATTTCTGCAGTTTTACGAAATGCAGACCACTTAAGCTATATGTTGTGTAACGTGGGACGTACTCAAAATAATCATCCAGTATCCCTATAATAATTATTAAAGGGCTGTCATGACCTTTTTAGCCTAAATCCAGAATTTCATAATTTTCCTATTTATCTGATATTTTATTTAATTATTCTAGTTATCCAAAAATCCCAAGTTTGAACATGAATTACCATTTTCAAACAAGCAAATATTAAACCAATTTTATGATAAATACAATATGAATTTTTAAGTAAAAATCCAAAGTCTCCCAATCTTTCAGCAATGTTTAAGTCGCTAATTCTATTTTTAAATATATCCCACAATAAATTATTTTAAGAGATAAGTACAACAAGAATACTTCCAAAAATTCAGAGAATATTCAAGGATGCTTGTAAGGACATATAAATGCTCTAGATCAAGTTTCATAATTTATTAGCAAGTAATGAGCGATAAGCAAATTATTGAACAATTTTCCAAGTTAATGAGCTTGTGAAGTAGGTATTGTAAAAATGTATTCAAAAATTCTAATAATATTCATACATGAGCAATAAGGTCTAAAACTCCCTCTACCAAATTTTCATGACCTTCCAATGGGCAGTGGGATAATGATGACCAAATGATTAATTAGCGCATTCCCTTGAGTTACAAAGGAAGTGCTAAGAATATTGATCCAAAATTCAAAATTAAATTACCAGAGGTTCAATCTATCCTTATGACCACACTACCCAAATTTCATTATTGTTCAAGGAGTTTTACTAACCTGTTTTAGCACCATAATGTTTGTGCCCTAAAATATGGTTAGTTTTTTGAGGGGCCTACCCTTTCCAAAATCCCCTAATATTTTCACCAGAGGGTTTCAACTACCCTAGCACCCTCCCTACCCAATATCAAGTTTATTCAAGGTCTTTTGGCCTCATGCCCTTCACAAGGCACAAAAGTCCTTCCTTAGGGTTTGGTCTTAGATCTTAGGGCAATTCTATTCCAATCTACACCATCTTCCATGGGGAGGTGCTAAAAGCCATGACAAGCCAGTGGCCCAAATTGCAACCTCTGTTGAGTTGCTTTGACCACTCAAAACCCAAAGTTTACTTTTTGACCAAAATACCCTTTTTAGGGCAAGGCTAGGGTTTGCTTGATTTCAGTTCAAACCACCTCCAAATGAGATGAAATTTTAACTATAGATTTATAATGACCCCAAGCATCACTCACCAAAATTGTTATGAGTTTGGAGGTCATTTGGTCCCTAAACTAATTTACCCTAAAGAAATTAAATAATTTCCAAAACTATAGAACAATTGTCCCCAAAAATTCTCATTTTGTGGCAGGACATAGATATAGACTAGATTGACTCCTTGTCCGAATTTCAAGTCATTTGGACCAGATATGAAGGGTTGGCATCCATTTTGATTTCTGCCTAACACTAGGTATAGAGCCCACCAAAATGGGTGCCCTGGTCAAACCAGACACCCAAATTGGTTCAAACCAATTTTTAATTAAAGTAGACCCACAGGAATACAATTTATGTGTTGACCATTTCCTCTGAATTAGCATCTAGGTATTTTTAATAAATAAACAAATTAAATACAAATTGTGTGGCAGAATTTAAATAACAGAAATTCATATCCTATAGTTTAATATCATTCCCAGCGAGAATCTTGATGCAGATTGGACGACATCTGTTTATCTTCAACCTCCAACCGATGGTCCCGATTCAACCCTCCTGGAGCCATTTCCAACCGCTGCCGCCGGCCATCCGGCCACCTCCCCGGCCGACCACCTCCATTGAGGTGGTGGATGTAGCCAGGCGGCGGCACAGCCGCCAAAGAGGCTTATTCCGGCGAATCCGAAAAGTATTTTTTTGTGGAAAATCATGGAGAGAAGGTCTCCCGATCGGGCTCAATTGAGCCTTAACCTTGGCCCTAAAGATTTCTATGAACTACCCATGGAAGAAGGAATGGAGGAGGACCTACGTGGGTGGCTGATGCCTTGACGATCGTCGGATTGTCATGGTCGTGGTGGTGGTCGGATTTCTACAACTTCACAGTGGACCTCCTTGGCTCCTTCAGGTAAAGTGTGGAACTGAATCCCTGGAGTCTAGTGAAGCTTTTAAGAAGGAGAGTTTGGGTGTTAGGTGGGTGTAGGCTGCATTGCCATTAATGGCCCCTAGTCGAAATTTCGGCCATGGTGGGTGGGTGATAAAGCAAGGCTCAAACCAGTCAAAGACCAGCAGGTTGAAATGGGACTGCACTCCCCTTGTCCTAGTGAATTGAATGGGGGGTTGGGGAAGGGGAAGGTTGAGCCCCAAAGTCTTCCCTTATTACTCCCTTCACTTTCTCACTCTTTCATTTGGGTATTTTCCTCTCTACTACTCACCAAGCTGAAATTTGGCTTCTACCAAACCTAATGGCAGCTCACAAGTTCATTTCATCCATTAATACCAGGTTAGCCCAAGTGAATTGGGCTTGAGCTTGAGTTAGCCCATTTGGGCTAGCTTGACCTAAACCTTGACTAGGCTTGAACTTGGTCAATTTGGTCTTTGTGGTTACCCCTAGTGGGTCCTTAGTGACCCGTTGGCCTCCCCTTAGGTCTAGGTATGGTTGACTTGGCCCTTTGGAGGTCACTTGACCCTTAATCAGGGCACTTTGACCACTTTAGGGCTAGAGTTGACCTTAGTCAACTTAGCCTTTTGGTTTACCCCAATGGGTTCTTGGTGACCCATTGGCCACTCTTTAGGGTTATCAAGGTATGTGTGGGGTCCACTTGGCTTAGGGAAATTCAATTGGCCCTGTGTGGGTCAGTTTGACCCATTTAGTGTTAAAGTTGACTTGGGTCAACTTAACCACTTTAACTGCCCTCCATGGGTCCTTAGTGACCCATTAACCCCACTTTAGGTCTAGGAAGATCCTGGTTGGGTTAGTGGGGCTTTACTAGGGCACACTGCCCTTAGTTAGGGCACCTTACCCACTTTCGACCTAGAGTGGTTCTAGGTCAACTTGGCCACCATGTGTCGACTCCAATGCACCCTTAGGGCTCTAATGGACCTTACAGTGGGTTGGTGAGATCATGGTGGGATCTTGGATTCATGGTAAGCCTCATGGTCATCGTAAAATAGGGTTTAGGAATCTACTATTTGAAGATCATAGTGATATCACTTACATTCCTAGGTTCACTTTGTAACGGTCCAGGCCCATCAACATGGGACCCAGCTGGAACCTCCGGCCTACCAGGGTCCAGACCCGGGCCCACCACTGGTAGTGAGCCTTTCACATTCAAGCCTGCAGGCCATGCACCCCAACCCCTCTCCAGCCCACCGGCTGAGCTCAATTGGTGATGAGAGTTGAAAGAACTCCATAGTTAAGCGTGCTCGGGCTGGAGAAATTCTGGGATGGGTGACCTCCTGGGAAGTCCCCGTAGTGCGGGCTTGACTATCGAGTTTACCTCATCAAAGGGAGGCTGCGGCCACCAACAACCCGCCGGTGGGCTGGAGAGGGGTTGGGGTGCATGGCCTGCAGGCTTGAATGTGAAAGGCTGACTACCAGTGGTGGGCCCGGGTCTGGACCCTGGTAGGCCGGCGGTTCCAGCTGGGTCCCATGTTGATGGGCCTGGACCGTTACAAAAAGTGCACTTTTTATTGTAACACCCCTAGACGATCCAACGTGACAGCGTCACGGCTCCGCTCTAGGCGACGGTACCGGGCTGCAGCCCAAGCAGCCCAACCCCTCTCCATCCACAGGCGGGTTGTTGGTGGCCACAGCCTCCCTTTCATGAGGTAAACTCGATAGTCAATCACGCACTACGGGGACTTCCCAGGAGGTCACCGATCCCAGTACTACTCCAGCCCGAGCACGCTTAACTATGGAGTTCTTTCAACTCTCATCACCAATTGAGCTGCAGCGGAAGCGTGTGGGCCCATAACCCACAGGTCGGAGGATCGAAACCTCCCTCTTATACCACTTGTAAGACCCCCTCCTTTCTTTTCCTTAAAACCCCGGGGTCTTAGGCCCAGAACCGCCGCCTTGCGGTGACACCTTCGCACCCGGGAAGGTCATCACTACAAGACGCCGATCCTGCCGGCCAAATCGATCGCAGTTGACACAAAAGTAGCAGTACAAGAGAAGACAAGTGCACAGCATATCACATATATATAAAAATCTCCACGAAGGGAGTGTCCACAGAATAATAAAGTGTACAGAAATAAAAGGGCTGAAGCCCGGTACATCCATATCCTCACTACAGATCTCTCATGCGGAAGCAAAACAAAACAACTACTATAAGTCAAAACTCACGATCCCAGCTAGCTGTACTCCTGAGCTAGACTGCCCTATCTCCAATCACCAATTGCACCGGTCTCCTGGGCTGCTCCTCCATACTCGGCTCCACGATCCCCTAATATGATGTGGTTCAAAAACCATTAGTCTAAAAGACTAAGCCCTATCGTCCCCCACCCCTTCCCCATGCTCCTAGGCACCGAGAGGGGAGAAAGAAAGGAAAGGACGTGAAAGAGGAGAGAAATCAAAAACAGGTGACAGGGGAACCTAGCTAGCAATTTATAATCAGGTTATAATGAGTAAAGTAAGAAAGGAATATAACCTTCACTTATGTGAATACACATAAGCCAAGGGATCTTCTACAAGGCTCCCATCGTATAAAATGTCTCATACCACTTTATACGTTGGGGTGCCGGTTATCACAAGCAACATATAAATATTGAAATAACCTTAATTTATAAACTTGCCCACACAAGCTTATAGACCAAGGGGTCGTTTTGCAGGGCCTAATGTATAAGCGTCCCATACAACTTATACTTTAGGTGTCAGGGTTAAATGAATCGATTATGTTATGACATGCAAGTGGGTATGATGGACATGCAAGTGCAACACACACACCCGACTCTGTGCACACAGACCTTTAGTTCCCACCTTTTGAGAGCTAGCATCACTCTCGGGTACCACCGCTGTGGCTACGGCAGCAGCGGAGCGGGCGTCTCCGCTTCTAGGCCGGTATGCACTCATCTTAAAGCAGATGGTCCGGGGAGCTTTGGCTCGGTTCTGATACGATAAACTTGCATGTGCATAAATCTAATGGCGGGGCATGCAGTACTGGCCGTTCGTCACACCGATGGCAGTACGGTGCACCAGGCGGTTGTGAGAGTTAGAGGGGCCAGTGGTTTGTTTTACACTGCGGTCTGGAGGACGACCCCCGATAACGCACATCCGACCCAACAAGACTGACGGGTTGTCAGCAAAGTACGTACGCAAGACTCTAGAGTGCACCTTGGACGTGTACAGAGGCGTATGAGAGGGGTCTAAGGCTTGGTAGTGTGCATACCGGCCTAGAAGCGGAGACGCCCGCTCCGCTGCTGCCGTAGCCACAGCGGTGGTACCCGAGAGTGATGCTAGCTCTCAAAAAGTGGGAACTAAAGGTCTGTGTGCACAGAGTCGGGTGTGTGTGTTGCACTTGCATGTCCATCATACCCACTTGCATGTCATAGCATAATCGATTCATTTAACCCTGACACCTAAAGTATAAGTGGTATGGGACGCTTATACATTAGGCCCTGCAAAACGACCCCTTGGTCTATAAGCTTGTGTGGGCAAGTTTATAAATTAAGGTTATTTCAATATTTATATGCTGCTTCTGATAACCGACACCCCAACGTATAAAGTGGTATGAGACATTTTATACGATGGGAGCCTTGTAGAAGATCCCTTGGCTTATGTGTATTCACATAAGTGAAGGTTATATTCCTTTCTTACTTTACTCATTATAACCTGATTATAAATATTGAATATATATTAAATCCTGGAATTATATAATTAAATGAATAGTGTCATTGTATGTATTTTATAACCGACCTTTGCATGCCCAATTTAGGGCAATTACAGCATTTTTCATAAAATGTTCTCAACATCATATTTGTAGGTCTTCGAGCCACCGTTAATTTGACATGTTACAGATAATTTTTGGTTAAGTGTACTGCCCTATAGAGCCATTTTCCTAGGGCTGGTCCTAGCATAGGGCAGAAACTAAAATGGGTGCCCTGCCAAAACCCTAAGTCCAAATGGGCTGAAATTTTGGGCATGTGGCCGAATTAGGCATATCTAGGCCCTGCCCAAAAATGGGAATTTTTGGGGAAAATAAGTATATAGTTTTAGTCCAAATATTATAAATTAAATGTTGTTGATATTTGGAGCATATCAACTCCAAAATGAACCACATTTTGGTGGCCTGCCCTTAGTAGTATATTAGACCTATGGTAGACAAATTAGATAATTTAACCCTCTGCATGTTGAGATATCTCACATGCAAGATCTAAAAATTAAATGGCCTTGGGCTGCAAATAGCAAAATGCAGAAATTTGAAAGTGATGCCTAAGCCCATCCAGAGGCCCAAATGACCTGCTATTTTGGGGAGTAACTGGTTTAGGGCATATTGAGGTCCTGCCAAAAAATGGGATTAATTGGAATTAAAATTAGGGTGGAATTACCAAATTACCCCTAGGCTTGTCTAGGTGATTCTTGGAGTAGTTCAACTCCAAAAGGCCCCAATTTTTGGTTGCATGTCCATGAGGACATTATTATGGCATGGTTAAAGTTTTATCCCTTATGGATCACAGCAAGTTACGGAAACACCTTGCATGTGATGGCTTGTAAAGGACTTGGTGTGCTTATAGCCAAATGAAGAAAAAAAATGAAATATTGAAGGCACAGCCCTTTTTTTTAGACCACTGACTTAGTATTACTTTAAGTACCCTCCACTCTTTGGCGAAAATAGATGAATTAGGGTTGACTTACCCTTGAACCCAAGTTCACACCCTAAGGATGGACCTTTAGGGGGTTGTGAAGGACATAGGGGCAAATGCCCTTGTATGGCCTTGTAAATCAGTAGAGAGTTAGTTTAGATATATTTAAGACTCTGGTTGAAATATTAGGGAATTTTGAAGTAGTTAAGTAACTCCAAAGTCAAACCCTAGTTTTAGGGTAGAAGCACTAATAGACCAAAATGGTAACTTAATCTCATCTAAAAACTGTCAAAATGGGGTAGAATGAATATTAGGGTGAATTGAACCCCTAGATATTTTTATTGGAATTTTATGGATTATATTTATGGTAGTTCCTTTGTTAATTATCAAAGTATCCAATTCAGTATTTGATTTAATTTGATCATTTAGTTTAATTGGAATCTAGTAGAACTTGGCCAGTAGAGGTTTTTGACATAAATAGAGGTCTCTGAATTTTATTATAATTTTTAAAGGATTTTATATATTGCTTCCTTCATAAATTTTGTAAAGGCCATACTTGGTAAATAAATCATTTAAAAAGTACTTTAACTTGTAAAAATGTGAATTTTGTCCATTGATGATTTTAGGATGATATCTACTGTTATCAATTTAATTAGGAATTTTTGAAGTATATTCATAGTACTTGATTCACAATTATGCCCTTGTAGATTTGTGTATTGAATTTATTTAGAATTAAATATTCTGTGAAAAATCATGAAAGTTTGGCCAATGCTAATTTTAGGATTTTAGTAGTGTAATATATTTATCTCAAATTATTTGGATGACAATTTCAAGTAGTTGATTTACAAATCTTGGAATATGGGAATTTACTGCAAAAATAATTTTAGGCCCCATAAATGTTTGTGTAAAATGTCAAATTTGGAAATTGTCACTTTTGGATATATGGAATTTTATCATGAATTTATGGAACATTAATGATGTCTAAAATGTATACTTCATGATCAACTCGACTATAATTGGCCCTTGTAATAAATTATTTAAATAGAAGATTAATTGAGGAAAATACAATATTCGGGAATTAAATCATTTATGTCATGATAGGACTCCAGTAATAATACTAGGTCATTCGGATGAAAACTCGAAGGACATCCTATCATGAACATCACTTAGTATAGGTCGGTCTGCAAATAGTAATTTGGGGAAAAGTTGTATTAGGATAAGAGTTGGAATATGGTGGAGTTAGTCGTGTTGAATTGTTTGTATAAAAGTGGATGAGTCACCTAGAAAGTTCTAAGGAGTGGTGAGAATCGCGTGGATGTGTGTTAGAAGGTAAGTGAGTTCGACGAAAGATCGTCGTGCCCACGAGAGTGAAAGGTCTAAACTACCTTAGGATTAGCCTATCGCAATATGAGAAGGTAATGGGTAAAGGAAATCAACCAATAATATTAATAAGTACCTTGCAAAAGGGAACGCTGGGCGTAATCCCAACACAGTTCATAGTGCCCCTTGAGAGCCCTTCACAGGGAATACCGGGGGCAGTCCTGGGTTAACGTAAACCTTAAAGAACAAATCAAAAGAGTAATTTAGTAAATAGGGTTTCACACTGCACTCACTAGTTGGACAAGTATTGGAAATGGTTATGTCGTCCCGAGGTGTTCAAAGGGGCGCCATCCCGCGGTGTTCAAAGGGATGAGATTTGGAATAAGAGACGGACGTTTCGGTCCGGCGAGCTTTGGCTCGGTTGATACTTGTGACGGACGGGATGGTCCGGGGAGCTTTGGCTCGGTTGATACTTGTGACGGACGGGATGGTCCGGGGAGCTTTGGCTCGGTTCTGATACGATAAACTTGCATGTGCATAAATCTAGTGGCGGGGCATGCGGTACTGGCCGTTCGTCACACCGATGGCAGTACGGTGCACCAGGCGGTTGTGAGAGTTAGAGGGGCCAGTGGTTTGTTTTACAGTGCAGTCTGGAGGACGACCCCCGATAACGCACATCCGACCCAACAAGACTGACGGGTTGTCAGCAAAGTACGTACGCAAGACTCTAGAGTGCACCTTGGACGTGTACAGAGGCGTATGAGAGGGGTCTAAGGCTTGGTAGTGTGCATACCGGCCTAGAAGCGGAGACGCCCGCTCCGCTGCTGCCGTAGCCACAGCGGTGGTACCCGAGAGTGATGCTAGCTCTCAAAAAGTGGGAACTAAAGGTCTGTGTGCACAGAGTCGGGTGTGTGTGTTGCACTTGCATGTCCATCATACCCACTTGCATGTCATAGCATAATCGATTCATTTAACCCTGACACCTAAAGTATAAGTGGTATGGGACGCTTATACATTAGGCCCTGCAAAACGACCCCTTGGTCTATTAGCTTGTGTGGGCAAGTTTATAAATTAAGGTTATTTCAATATTTATATGCTGCTTCTGATAACCGACACCCCAACGTATAAAGTGGTATGAGAGATTTTATACGATGGGAGCCTTGTAGAAGATCCCTTGGCTTATGTGTATTCACATAAGTGAAGGTTATATTCCTTTCTTACTTTACTCATTATAACCTGATTATAAATTGCTAGCTAGGTTCCCCTGTCACCTGTTTTTGATTTCTCTCCTCTTTCACGTCCTTTCCTTTCTTCCTCCCCGCTCGGTGCCTAGGAGCATGGGGGAAGGGGTGGGGGACGATAGGGCTTAGTCTTTTAGACTAATGGTTTTCGAACCACATCATATTAGGGGATCGTGGAGCCGAGTATGGAGGAGCAGCCCAGGAGACCGGTGCAATTGGTGATTGGAGATAGGGCAGTCTAGCTCAGGAGTACAGCTAGCTGGGACCGTGAGTTTTGACTTATAGTAGTTGTTTTGTTTTGCTTCCGCATGAGAGATCTGTAGTGAGGATATGGATGTACCGGGCTTCAGCCCTTTTATTTCTGTACACTTTATTATTCTGTGGACACTCCCTTCGTGGAGATTTTTATATATATGTGATATGCTGTGGACTTGTCTTCTCTTGTACTGCTACTTTTGTGTCAGCTGCGATCGATTTGGCCGGCAGGATCGGCGTCTTGTAGTGATGACCTTCCCGGGTGCGAAGGTGTCACCGCAAGGCGGCGGTTCTGGGCCTAAGACCCCGGGGTTTTAAGGAAAAAAAAGAGGGGGTCTTACACACTTGGCCTTCTTGGGCTTCCCAGTGTTTTGTCATGACCTAGTCATGACAAAACCACTCCTAGGGGTCTAGTTGTTTGAGGGATGTTACAAATCCCAATATATAATCAAAAAAAATTTCGTTCTCGAAATTCTAGTTAGGCCTACGGGGTTTCAAATATGAAAGGAAAATTGTAACATCCCAAGAGGTTGTGAGTAATACCTGACTGAAAAGCTATGGGTACCTCTGTTGCATCAAGTCCTGAGGCTCCTATATGTGCTCCTCTCGCCCATGATTCCTCCACAGTTCCTTGACCAATGGAACCTTCTTGCGGCGCAAGACTCGTACCCCCTTGTCGTCGATCCGGACCGGTTCCAGGTGAACTGACCGATCAGATGCTACCGGCCCATCTGTGGCCGTAATATGCTGATCTGGGCATTGTAGAGCACTCCTGAGAGATGATACATGAAACACATCATGCAGGCTTGCCAGCTCTGGTGGCAGATCCAGCCTATATGCCAAGGGACCGATCTGCTCCCGGATCCTATAAGGCCCCATATATCTTGGGCCGAGCTTCTTCTTCTGACCACGTACCCGTGAAACCCCATGAATTGGTCAGATCTTCAAGAACACCTGGTCCCCCACCCGGAACTCCACCTGACGATACCGAGCGTCATAATACTTAGCTTGTCGGCTCTGTGCCTTTAGCATCCTGTCCCGTATCAATCTCACCTGAGCCTCGGTGTCCTCGATATACTCTGAACCCAAAGCCTTCAGATCCTCATCCTGTATCCATGACAGCGGAGTCCTACCCCTCCGTACGTATAGGGACTCATAAGGAGCCATCCTTATGATAGACTGGTAGCTGTTATTATATGAGAACTCAATTAGTGGTAACAACCTCTCCCAAGGCTCACCACGATCCAATATACAAAGTCATAGCAGATCTTCCAAGGTCTGATTAGTGCGTTTCGTCTGCCCATCTGTCTGGGGATGAAATGTTGTACTGAATGTTAGCCGAGTGCCCAAGTAAGTCTGCATTGATCTCCACTCCCTGGACGTAAACCGTCGATCTCGGTGCGATACAATCGACTTGGGTATGCCATGATAACGGACGAACTATTGAACTGATGTCCAAACCAGCACACTAACTGAGTCATCCTTCCTGCTCGAAATAAATCTAGATACCATCGTCAGCTGGTCGACGATCACCCAGATCGAATCGTTCCCCTTCCGAGATCGGGGAAACCCATGTATAAAGTCCATCGCGATATAATCGAACTTCCACTCCGGTACTGGGAGTGGGTGCAATAATCCTACGGTGTTTCTGCACTCTGCTTTCACCAACTGGCATGCCTCGCAATGGGTGACGAAGTAGGTGATATCCCTCTTCATGCCTGGCCAGTACATGGTCTTCTTCGGGTCCGCAGTCATCTTCGTAACTCTGGGGTGTACTGAATACTGACAGCAATGAGCCTCCATCATGATATCTTCCCGAACCTGGACTCCCTCTGGAATGTAAATCCATCCTCTGAAACACACTAGACCATCCCTCAGCGAGTAATCCCCAGCAGTGCCTGCTTTAAGGCCCGAAATATCGGCTCTAGCTGTGCATCCTGCCTCTGCCCATCTCTGACTCGGTCTCGAATGTCATCTGGTGCAATCAACGACGCTAGGTACTCCCGGTATAGATCAGGGTGATCCTTAGACACAATGGATATCTGCATCTCTTCTAATATCTGGACCAACTCTAAGGCCATCAACTGCGTTCCTACTCCAGGGTTTGCGGCCTTACGACTCAGCGTAACTTCCACCATATTCGCCTTCCCTGGGTTGTAGTGCATCTCGTACTGGTAATCTGCTAGAAACTCCATCCATCGACTCTTCCTGATGTTAAGCTCTTTCTACGTGTCCACATACCTCAAGTTCTTGTGATCAGAGTAAATGTCGCAGTGGACACCGTACAGATAGTGTCTCCAAACTTTCAGAGCTAATATGACTGCTCCCATCTCTAAGTCATGAACTGTGTAGTTCTGGTCATGCTTCTTCAGCAACCAAGAAGCGTATGCTATCACATGACCATTCTTCATCAGCACCGCACTCATGCCCTGGTAGGAACCGTTGGTGTAGACCTGGAATCCTTCTTTCCCTGAAGGGAGGGCAAGTATAGGAGCTGATGTGAGTCTATCTTTTAGCTCCTAAAAAGCCACCTCGCATTGTGTGGTCTAGACAAAGGGCACATCCTTCCTCATCAGGGATGTGAGTGGAAGGGCAATACGAGAAAATCCCTCCTCGAACTTCCGGTAGTAACCGGCAAGTCATAGAAAACTCTGCACATCTGTGGCCGACATCAGCTGCGACCAATCCCGAACTTCCTGAATCTTGGCCGGGTCTACTGCGAACCCAGCACCACTGATGTTATGGCCTAGAAAAGCCACCTCCCTCAACCTTAACTAACATTTGCTGAACTTCGCATAAAGCTGGTGCTCCCGCAGTCTCTCAAAGGTCAGCGTCAGATACCATGTGTGCTCCTCCTATGTCCTCGAGTAAATGAGGATGTCATAAATAAATACAATGACGAACACATCCAGATATGCCTCGAACACCCGATTCATGAGGCTCATGAATGCCGTTGGTGCATTCGTGAGCCCAAAAGGCATCACGGTTAACTCGAACAACACATATCTACTACTGAAGGCAGTCTTCGGAATGTCCTTCTCTTGGATCAGCAGTTGATAGTAGCCCGACCTCAAATCCAATTTTGAAATGAAAAGTGGGCCCTCCAGCTGGTCAAAGAACCCATCTATCCTTGGGAGTGGATAGGTATTCCGGACTGTCAATCGGTTCAGTGCCCGGTAGTCAATGCACAATCTAAGTGTCATGTCCTTCTTCTTGACGAACAACACTGGGGCTCCCCATGGTGAAGAGCTTAGCCGGACAAATCCGGCCTCCACTAGTTCCTAGAGTTGGCTTCGAAACTCTGTCAACTCCATCGGGTCCATGAGATACGGGGCTCTAGATGTCGGCTTAGCCCCCTACACTAGATGTATCCAGAAATCCTGCTCCCGGTCCAGGGGTAGCCCTGGAAGCTTCTTTGGGAATACGTCGGCAAAATCTCGCACCACCGGGATATCCGAGATGTAACCCTTGGCCTCATCCATTTCAAACAGCACTTCATAGACTTCATCCTCCTACAAGTGGGCCTTGACGGCCTGCACGGATGACAATAAGAGAGGGAGAATAGATCTAATACCTTTGATGACGATCTAGGAATCCCCATGCCTCACAGTAATCCTCTTAGACATGCAGTCAATCTGAGCATGGTTCCAGTGAAATCATGTCATTCCCAGGATCAAATCAAAGACTGGCATGTGAAAGTCCACCTAGTGTCAACTATATTCACCTATGGGGGGGGGGAATAGGTGACGTGCAGTGTTTTTTGCGGAATTTCAATTGTACCTGCACACGAAAACAAAACAACACAGCACAAAAGAGTACACAAGCTATTTATAGTGGTTCCCCGATTTGGGTACATCCACTTTCCCCTTCGACCTATCTCCCAACAAGGGACGACTCGGTCACTTCTACAACAGGATTGAAATCCAATCCTTGCACTATCGGAAGGAACCCTTCCACACGTAGGAGTCAACACTCCCACAACACGGGTTGCACCCAACCCTTACAACTAGGAACCAATGTTCCTTTACAACAAAAGTAAAACTAGAATGTACAAGAGATACAAACTACGTTTGGATACTAAGGTGTCCCTCTTCGTTGACGACGTGTTTTTGAAGTCCACGAAGAGTCCACAACCCTAGATCTCTCTTGGAGAGAATCTCCCCGGAACCGGCGGCGGCAAGATGGGCGGCGACTTGGTTCACGGGATCGGCGGCGACAACGGTGAGCGGCTGCTGTACTTTGGAGATCCAAACTTCGTAGCGAAGCTAGCAAGGTCTACCAACGGTCACTATAGGATCGGTCGTCTCGATCGATTCGGACGGGGAAGTTTTTCCCGATCAACAAATCGAGAGACAAGGGATCTCTGGATAGACGCGTGAGACTCTAAGCTTGGCTAAGCTTCTGTCGCCGGGAGATCTGGAGGAAACCACGATCAATCGACCGGCGATCGACTTGCACGAGCGGCGACGGCGGCGGCGGAGCAGTTTCGCGATTTTAGGTCAAGATCGTCGCTCGGCTTCTTTCTGTGTGTATGTCTACTGTTCAAAAATACCCGTATATATACACAAGTAAACACCTTAATGACCGTTGTGGGTCCCACAAGAAGAAACCCTAAATCTGGTTCAAAATAGTGCCAGCGGCAGAATCCGGTCCAGCTATTTCCCGAAATTTGCCCAAGTAAAAATCGGCGAGAATCACCTGTGATTCTCGTCGAATCGTCGAGAATCAAGGGTGATTCTCGACGATTCGGCGAGAATCACAAAGTGATTCTCGACGATTCGTCGAGAATCACAAAGTGATTCTCGTCGAATTTGACTTGATTGCACTCTGATTTAGCCGGCGAGAATCAGCCAGTGATTCTCGACGATTCGGCGAGAATCACTAGTGATTCTCGCCGAATCGGCGAGAATCACTTGGTGATTCTCGTCGATTCTTACTTAGATGATTTTTCGTCTTACGCCTCTGAGCTGCTCTTTGACTCATCCTTGCTCCTTGTCTGCTCTTGCATAAACATAGCCCTGTACTTCAAAGTAAGTGCACTCCAATAGAGAGAGTACACGTTGGCCAACACACTGATCTGCTCAACGAGGGATTACGTCGCGCAGACCCGTGTATATTGACCTACTGCACCCTGACATTGGTGTGCACTTAGCGTGGAATAACTGCAAGCACAACTTGAAATATTTTGTCAAAAACATTGCCTATTTACCTTAGCTTGTTCAGGGGCTTCTTCAAATCAGGTACGTTGTGGATACAATACCCAACAACATGTTCATGATCGTCGCTAGTTCTTCAAATATCTTTCCGCCAATCTCCGCCTCCATGTTGCAGCGGGCGGTGGTGAATAACTCTGATCCATCTAGTAGTTGTATCCTCATCATCAAGTCAGTGAACCGCTCCATGCCTTCCAGCCCTTCCACGAAGGCTTCCAACACGAACGAGTGTGAAGCACCCGTATCGAACAGTGTATAGGCGGGCTTGCCGCTGATGAAGACTATGCCTGGGGGCAGTTTAAAGTCTTAGAAATCTAATTATGGTTTTCTTTCCTAGTTTATCAGTTATATATCCATAACTCTAATTATCTAGTAAAGAAAAAATTTAAAATTAACTGGAGTACCTGTGATCACTTGCTCCGGATTCCGTTGTTGTGCAAGATCCTGTGCATACACTTGCTCCCTCTCTTGCCTGTGGTCTCTGCCCTGGTATCCACGACCTCGGCCACGTCCTCGGCCTCCAAACTACTGAGCTACCAGGGCAGCCGGTGGTGCTGGTGGTGATGCCCTACTAATGGGGCAGTTCCTCCGGATATGCCCCACCTGATGACAGTTGAAGCACTCTGGCAGGGGATATACCATACCCCTGGGTCTCTGTACCTCCCGCATCTGGGGCGGATGAGGGGCCATCACTACTGGTTCCTTCTGCTCCTGTCTCACCTCCTAACGAGGCTGGTCTTCTCCTCGTCGCCCATCTGTGATGCGGCCCAGTCAATGATCATTTCTAGCTCCCCGTCCCTGATCCTCAGTTGGCCGCTTCCGGCCTCGGGTAGTATGCCAATCTTTCTCGATCCTTCTCGCTATCTCCAATATCCGAGGAATAGGCCCGTCGGACACGAACAGCAGAGTCTCCCTCAGATCCTCTCGCAGGACCTTATAGAACCTCTTAGTCTAACCTGCCTCATCCAATTGATAAGAATCCGCAAACCGGGCATGGTGGTTGAACTCCCGATGATACTCCACCACTATCTTGCTGCCCAATCTCAACTGTAGAAATCTATCCTCCAGCTCATCTCTGGATGACTGTGGAACAAAATGATTCAATAGTGCGCCCCTGAATTTCCCCCAAGCTATCTCAGCAACCTCTCTGTCAGCAAACGTCGTGTCCAGCGATGTCTTCACCATGTCTTGGCATGGGACTCCAAGCAAGAGACTTCCAAGGGCACCGTCTCCTCGCACGGGAACCGGATCCCAGTCAGCATCTCATACATGATGTCCAGCCATTACTCCGTTCGAACGACCGACTCTGTCCCCAAGTAGGATTTGGGAGAAAGTCCTTGGAAAATACTCAGCCAATTGGCCCCCGGGTTTGGCTGTGGAGCCGGAACCAGTTGTGCTCTAAAAGCCTCCAGGAGAGCTGTCAGAGTCTGCCCCATCTATGACTGTAGGAAGGGAGTGGGGACCGGGGGAGGTGGTGCAACATTCAGAGTTTGCTGGACTCCGCCCTATGGTGTAGGTTGTGCTGGGGGCTGCGTAATAAAAGCCAATAGTAAATAATCGATTCAATCCTAATGGACAATTTACATGTGATCTCCCTTATGGGCACACCACTGCATCCGCTACTTAGTTTGTCCCCAAACTAAACTCGCGCGGGGGTGACCCAGGGGTTGTGGACTGCTTCTTTTCGATCGAGGTTCGCTTTGATACCACTTGTAAGACCCCCCTCCCCCCTTTTGAAACACCGAGGTCTTAAGCCCAGAACCGCCGCTTTGCGGTGACACCTTCGCAACAGGGAAGGTCATCACTACAAACCACCGATCCTGCTGGCCAAATCGATCACAACTGTAGCAAAATAGTAAGAGGCAAGTCCACAGAAATCACATAAATAAAGTATGTAATCTCCACAAAGAGAGTGTCCACAGATGTAATAAAAGTACTAAAAGCTTGGGCTTATGCCCAGTACATCAAGTTCTCACTACAAATCTCTCAATGCAGAAGCAAAACTAATATAACTACTAGTGATCAGGACTCATAGTCCCTGCCGTCTAAACTCCGATTCAAGACTGCCCCATCTCAAAGCGTGTCGACCTCCGGGGCTGCTCCTCCATGCTGGGCTCCACGGTCCCCTAAAATGATGTGATTCGAAAACCGTTAGTCTAAAAGACTAATTCCTATCATCCCACGCCCCTTCCCCCATGGCTCCTAGGCACCGAGTTGAGAGAAGGAAAGGAGAGGACATGAAAGTGGAGAATAACAAATATAAGCAGGTGGCGGTGGAATTAATCTAGCAAGTAATAAAGTTATGAAAAACTGAACAAGAAAGTAACCTTAACTTATATGAAAACAAATAAGCCAAGGGATCTTTTGCAGGGCTCCTATCGTATAAAAAGTCCCATAACAATTTATACGATAGGGTGTCGGTTTTCTAGCAAGCATATATTTATAATACTGAATGAAAACCTTAACTTATAAGCACGCTCGCATGAACCTATAAACCAAGGGGTCGTTTTGCAGGGCCTATTGTATAAAGCGTCCCATACCACTTATACAATAGGTGTCGGGGTTATATGCAATGGTTATGATATGAAATACAATTATGCCATGATGTGATCATGCAAGTGCAACTCACCCACTCGACTCTGTGTACACAAACCTTTAGTTCCACCTTTCTGGAGCCGAACCTCCCAGGATACCTCTGTAGTGGCAAACGGAGGCGGTGGGTTGGGCCTCGCCCGCCTCTAAACCGGTAATTGCACTACCAGTCAGACTTATCGTATACCTCAACACTGGTGCACTAAGCGGAGCTCCTGCGTACTCTTGCCAGCTGGCGCGCCGGACTTGATTGGCCAAGTGCTAAACCACACTTGCCGAGTCAACGTATTGGCGTCGGTGCATCGACTCACCAATTCCGAAGACCCACCACCTTATTCTTATGCACATGAACCTTATGTATTAGCTACCGAGCCAAAGCTCCCCGGACCATCCCTTTTGTCATAAACAACAACCAAGCCAAAGCTCGTCGGGCCAACCTGCCCATCTCAAACCATTACCGAGCTAAATCTCGCCGGGTTAACCTGCCCATCACCAACACCACTGGGCCTACTGCCCGAGTGACCCAACCTGTCTCCCCGAGACATTGAGGTGTGTGAAGGTGAATCCCTTGATTTACTAGTTACTCTTTCATTCCATTTTTGCCTACAATTTAGGTTTAGCCCAGGACTACCCAAGGTATTCCCCGCGAAGGGCTCTCGAGGTCACTAGGACCTACGATGGGATTACGCCCAAAGCTCCCTTCCGCAAGACACTTACTTTTATTGGTTGCTACTCATCTCCCAACCCTTAAATATTATACTGGATATAACCATAGTGTATTTGACACTTCCTCTCCTACGGGGAAGACGATATTTCGCCGACCTAGAGTACACTTAACACTAGCCAATCCAACACTTTACTCATCCTAACTTCCAATGATGAACTCTTTTCTATTCATACAACCCAACAAACGACTAACCCCAACTCATATGCCCAAATTCATAATCCAACTTAATTTCTATAACTTTACTAAATGCAGACCACTTAAGCTATATGATGTGTAACATGGGACGTACTCAAAATAATCATCCAGTATTCCTATAATAATTATTAGAGGGCTATCATGACCATTTTAGTCTAAATCTAGAATTTCATAATTTTCCTATTTATTTTATTTTTTATTAAATTATTCTAGTTATCCAAAAATACCAAGTTTGAACATGAAGTACCTGTTGGAACACCCTATTACTAATTTGGGTCAGGATCACTATGTCTCTAGGAATCTGTGTTTTGACCTTCTGTATAGTTTTATAGGTCAATTAGAATTGAGTCTAAGGGTTAGAAGGCTAGGATTGGGAGCTACCCTGAAGACCTAAGTTTTTCTGGAGACTCAGTCCAAATCATCGAGCTCAGCACGACGTTTCGTCGAACTCCGGTCGACGATCGTCTAGCTCAACTATTGATAGATCGTCGAGCTCCATTCGACGATCGCTGAGCTCAACCCTCATAATATCGTCGAGCTCTGGTCGACGATCGCTGAGCTCAACTTCTCAATATCGTCGAACTCCATTCGACGATCGCTGAGCTCAGGCCGACGATTTTGACTCTGCACTGGATCCTTATCTCTGAGCTCAGTTCGACGATCCTTGAGCTCAGATCGACGATTTCTTTGCTGCTTGCATTTTCCAATTCGCTGAGCTCAGCTCGACGATAGCAGAGCTCAGTTCGACGATTTCAGTTATCTTTCAGAATTCAAATTCAAATCAGATAGAAGTTATTCTGCATTTAATTCAGAAGATCTGCCAGCCATTTTCATTTACTTCTGGAGCAAGTTTCAAGGGATTTTTCAAGGAACAATTCAGTGGACTTTCCTTTAAAACATATTATGCAATTAAGGCTGTGATCAATGCAGACCAACGGCTATCTTTGACAGAGTAATATTCTATTCAGACTCAGAGAATAAAAGAGAAGAAATATAGAGATTGACAAATATAGGACACCTCTCAATATACAGAGACTCTGAAAAATATTCTGTCAACAAGAATTCAGAAGAACACTCATCATCAAGAGATCAAGCTTTCAAACATTCTTCAGATCTCTTCAGATCTCAAGTGTTCAAGGCCAACATCATTTCAAGACTCCAGACAATCAACATTTCAGCTTGCTGAAATCATCTTCTGCTGGAGATCTATTTTTGAAGGCCTATCACCCTCAGCAAAGCTCATCTTCCTGAAGATCAAGGACTCAGGGGAGCTTTGAAATCAATCCACTTAGTCTTCTCAGTTGATTGAGAAAGAGAAGACTGCCATAACTCTCTCAACCCCCTCTCTGTAAAGGGTTTTTCAAACTCCCTTCAAAAGTTTGAATCTGCTTTTTGAGCACCTTGTCAAAAGCTCATTGGTGGCAAGACACCTGATCAAAAAATCTGATTTGGTTTTTGAGCACCTTATCAAAAGCTCATTGGTGCCCAGGACACCTGATCAACTCATCCTGCAGTGGATTCCTACCTAGGGTGGTAGAAGAGTGGTGTTAAATTTTCTCAACGTGGTCAGCAAGATAGCTCAAACACCAAATTAATATCTTCGGAACTACCCAATTCGCACGCTGAACCTGCGGAAAACCCAAGGACTAGAGGTTGCACCCAACAAAACAATGGAAGCACAAGAAGGTCTTATTATGCATTCACTTCTTTACAATCCGAGGCATACATAGCAAGACATGATTTCGCTAGTATTACAGCTGTAAACAGAAGAAACCAAAAAACAAGCCGGGCGGACAGCACTCCAGTCCGCCGAGACCGCGAGGTCGCCGAGACCGCCGAGACCGCTGAGCTCGCCCAAGCTATGCTGCAATCCGCCGAATACCACGGAGTCCGCCGAGACCGCGAGGCCGCGCGGACACACCGTTATTCGCCTCCTGCTGAACCCGAACTGAGGAACTCCCCTACCCGCCTGAAGCCGGCGGACAGGTTATTGAAGCTGGGAAAGTTGAAACAGAACTGACAAGCCGCAGAGCGACCTCCTGCTGAGTCCGCAGAGACCGCACACTTCCAAGCACTGACCGAAGTCACAGCCAAACTCCTGGCTCCTTGAAGTTATCCGCGCGACCTGCACACAGCAAACCGTCAGCCTGAAACAATCCGCGCGGACTGGAAAACACAGACCGCAGCACTCGCCCAACCCAAATTACTGTTCACTCACGTTACTCAGGTTTTGTAGATGTGCCAGGGGGGTCCTATTTATAGGCCAGGTGAGGAGTGTGGTCACCGCCCATGAGATAGCGACACCGCCCCAGTCCGCGCGAACACAAACGACCGTCCGCTCAGTCCGCGAGGACTTAGCCAGTCACCAAGGGAAACCGCCAGGAGCAAGGCAACCATTGACGAACCCTCTCCAGTCCGCCTAAGCTAAGCGGACAAGGCACCAGCCCGCAAAGCTCCAACCACTGCAGGACAGCACCCTCTTCAATGGCAGTCCGCACCACTCCGAGGCAGTCCGTAAGACCCACACCTCAATCCGCCACAAGTCCACGACCAAAGGCAAACAGCAACAGTCCGCCCGGTCACAGCGGACTTCGCGGATACAGCGGACACCATGAACTTGGCACAATGTGTGACCAAGTCCAAAACCATCAAGGGCCAGTGCGAGCATGGCGGACACAAAGTCCCGTCCGCCAAACACCCTAGCACAGACCGCAACCAGTCCGCGAGCTCCTCGCACTTGTCCAATGCAGCAGCTTCCTCCCGGACTCCAAACATCAGTCCGCCAACCGGTCTCCACAGCAAGACCTGCTGTAACACCTGAGCTCGACAAGGCCTCAGCCAAGCTCAAGGCCCAGTCCGCAACAGCCCAAACCGCGGACACACCAGTCTGCAAGGCTTCCCGCGAACTCGAACCAATCCGCCAACAGCACAAGCTTGCACCCGCGACCACTGAGCAAAGCACCAGTCCGCAAGACTCTCTATCCGCAGATACCAGGCCGCACCAAACCGCGGACTCCATGCAACAACCCGCTCAGAACACAGCCGGCTTTCCACCAGACTTTTCACCAGGCCGCAAACCTCAGTCCGCCCAGTCCGCCCAGTCCGCCAAAGTTGTCCGCCACAGGCCGCGCGGCCTGTCCCGTCACCCACTTCCACTTCACAAATTTCAACACTCCCCCTTGAAGTGAGAAGTGGTGACCAAGCCCAGCAAGCTGCGCAAGCGTTCAAAGGGCCCCTTCGACAGCGGCTTCGTGA
The DNA here is from genome assembly GCA_039583875.1 of Platanthera guangdongensis. NCBI lineage: Eukaryota > Viridiplantae > Streptophyta > Magnoliopsida > Asparagales > Orchidaceae > Platanthera > Platanthera guangdongensis. Next base: position 122,170,151 of record CM077164.1, read on the forward strand.
AGATGTCAGCAAGATTATCTTCACTCCGAACATGCCCGACCAGCAGAGACCCCTCCAACACCTTCTCCCTGATGAAGTGGTGATCAATCTCTATATGCTTGGTCCTGGCGTGACACACTGGATTGTTTACCAGTTTGAGAGCACTCTCATTGTCACCCCGGAGTAAAGTAGGCCCTTGCACTTCTTCATGGACATCCTCTATAAGCCTCCTCAACCAAACGGCTTCCCGAGCAGCCAAGGCCGAAGCCTTATACTCCGCCTCCGTGGTTGAAACCGACATCGAGTCCTGCTTCTTGCTACACCACGAGATGCTAGCTGAACCGCAAGTGAACACATAACCAGAAGTAGACCTTCGATCATCCGAATCACCGCCATAGTCAGCATCCGTGTACCCGAGCAACGCAAACTCCGCATCCCTTCCATAGAGGAGTCCCATCTCAGAAGTCACCTTGACATACTTCAGAATTCCCTTCGCCGCCACTAGATGAGATTGCCTTGGTTCAGCCATATACCGACTTACTCGGCCAACAGCATAAGCTATATCCGGCCTTGTAATCGTCAGATAGATCAAGCTCCCAACAAGAGCCCTGAACACCAAGGGATCATTAAGCACCCTTCCCTCATCCCGTCGAAGCTTCAGCCCAGGTTCCAGTGGAGTAGAGCACTTCTTCCCTTCGCCCATGCCAAACCGCTTCACAATGCGATCAGCATACCCTTTCTGGCTAATGAGAACCCCGCACTCCTTCCTCTCCACTTCCAGACCAAGAAAGTGATGCAACTCTCCCAAGTCTTTCATCTCGAAGCGTATAGCAAGCTCAGTCCTGAGCCTTGCTACTTCCTCCTCCGAATTCCCTGTGATGATCATGTCATCCACATACAGTAGGACCAAGACTCTTAGCTCTCCCTTCTTCTTGACGAACAAGCTTGAGTCCGAGTTAGAAGCCATGTATCCACAGAATTGCAAGTACTCTGCAATCTTCCCATACCACGCTCGAGGAGCTTGCTTCAACCCATAGAGAGCCTTCCTGAGTTTGCAGACATAGTCCGGATGCTTCTCAGAGACAAAACCAAGCGGCTGATCCATGAAGATATCCTTGTCAATCTCTCCGTAAAGAAAGGCATTCTTCACATCGAGTTGCCACAACCTCCATCCCTTGCTAGCAGCCAAGGCGATCACCACTCTTACAGAAGTCATCTTCGCAACTGGACTGAATGTCTCCTCATAGTCTTCTCCATACTGTTGTGAGAATCCTCTTGCGACCAGGCGAGCCTTGAACCGATCAATGCTCCCATCAACCTTCTTCTTCAACTTATACACCCACTTGCAAGTAACTGGAGTAATGCCATCAACCTTGGGCACAAGGTCCCAGGTTTCATTCTTCTTCAGAGCATCAATCTCTTCCTTCATGGCATCATCCCACTCCTTCACTCCAGTGGCCTCGTTGAAGTTTGCAGGCTCTCGCTCATCCAGAGGACCTGCAAAGAAGCAGGAGACAAAGCTCACTGCATTCCCATCACAGTACCGAGCCGGTGGCTTAACCACCCTCTTCGATCTCCGAAGACACGGCTCCTTGCTCACGGCTTCCGTTGCTTCTTCAGGCTCCACTCCTACCTGGGGCAAGCATTGAGCAGTGCTCCCCCTGCTTCCTGAGCCAGAAGGCTCAGCCTCGGAGTTCGAAGCAACAGGAGCTGCTGGTGAAACAGCAAGCTCCTCTTCCAAGCCTTCAGCAGCCTCCACCGGTGCTTCCTCAACCTTGCTACTTCCGGTAGGCTCCACCGAGCCACCTCCATATGACGTCAGCTCGTCAAAGACAACGTCTCTTGACACCACGAACTTCTTCGTCACAGGGTCCATGCATTTCCATCCCTTCTTCCGCTCATCATAGCCAACAAAGACAAGTTTCCTTGCCTTCGCATCCAGCTTTGTCCGTGAAGCATCCGGGACATGCACGTAGCAAGTTGAACCGAACACCCGAAGGTGTCCAACACTCGGCTTCTCCTTCAGCAACAGCTCAATAGGAGTCTTCATGTTGATAGGGCTGAGTGGCATCCGGTTGATAACATAAGCAGCACAAGACATTCCCTCCGCCCAAAAGGACCTCGGGATATCTTTCGCATGCAGCCAGCATTTGCAGGTTTCCGTCAGATGACGGATCTTCCGCTCCGCTACCCCATTTTGTTGTGGAGTGTGAGCACATGTAAGCTCCCGTTGGATCTCGTGCTTCCTGCAGAAGTTAGAAAACTCGGAAGAGACAAACTCCCCCCCGTTATCAGTTCTAAACTTCTTAATCCGCAAGCCAAGCCGGCCTTCTACCAACTCCTTGAACTCCACGAACAAATGGAAGGCTTCCGACTTCTCCTTTAAGAAGTACACCCAAGTATACCTTGAGTAGTCATCAACCAAGACAAGCATGTATTTGCTTCCACCAAGGCTGGCAGTAACAGTCGGTCCCATCAGGTCGCCATGAATACACTCCAATGGTTTCTTGCTCCTTGTTTGAGATTTATCAAACGGAAGGCGATGTGCCTTACCGTATTGACAGCCCGCACAAACATGCCCATCACCAAAAGAAGACAACATCGGCAACCCCCTCACCAGACTTCTACTCGCCATTGCCTTTAGCTTGTCCATGCCAACATGCCCCAGCCTCTCATGTCAGATAGCCGCACTATCATTGGCCCTCATCCTATCAACATAGGCACTGGTGGAAAGAACAAACAAGTTCTTCACCCTCCTCCCAACATGAGCAACATCAGCCTTTACCGCTGATACGTTGCGAAGGAACCTCACGTCTGTTGGCCCAAACAGAACGTGATACCCAGCGTCCACCGCGTTGGTCACCGAGAAGAGGTTCTTCTTCATGCCCGGCACGTGATACACACTCCTCAACGTGAGTGGCCCCTGATCACTACCCAAAGACACGACCCCCTCCTTCTCTACTACATAAACAGTATTATCAGCAGTGATAATAGCTTCATTACCTGAGTAAGCCTGCATGGAGGTGAACTTCGACTTGTCTCCGGTGAGGTGATGACCACACCCGGAGTCGATGATCCACTCGCTGTTGAAGTCCTCAGCAGATAAGGCCCGGACACAAGTGCCCGTCATGAAAGCTCCTCCCCATTCTGCTTCTTCACTTCGCGAGCAAGCTTCCTCCTTTCCCGCAGCATGCCCAGGCTGCAGTTTGACCTTGCAGTCCCGCTTGAAGTGCCCACGCTGATGACACCGGTAGCACTTCAGATTCTTCTTCCAGTCCTTAGGAGCATTGCTCCTCTCCGGCGGATACGAAGTTGAAGTCTCCTTTTCACCAGCGGCCTGCACCTTCTTCTTCTTCCCTTCCCATCCCTTCTTCTTGCCTGAGAAGAGAGCCTCGCTGCCTTCCTGATTCAGATTCACTCCAGCCATCTGCCTTGCTAAGCTCTCCTGCGAGGCAAGCAGATTCTCCAGCTCCAGCAACGACGGCTGAGTAGCCCACCCTTGAACAGATGTAACAAAGGCCACATACTCCTTCCGCAAGCCGCGGATAATGTGCCTTATCATCTTTGCCTCAGAGATAGGCTCATCAGGATCCAGTGCCGACAGCTCAGCACACAAGCTCTTCATCTTTAAGAAGTACCTGGAGATGGAAAGGTCTCCCTGAGTTGCCCTGGCCAACTCATTCTCCAGGAACTGCAGCCGCGCCACATTCTTCCTATTGAACAACTCATCAATGGTTGTCCAAATATCAGCAGCCGACTCACATCCAATGATGTGATCAAACAGTTCCGGAGAGACAGCTCTCTTCAGAACGAACTCTGCCTTAGCATTAGTTCTTCTCCAGAGCCTCACCTGCTCAGCAGTACCGAAAGCGGCAGTAACTTCCTGTCTGTCGTCTCCACCGACGACTTCCCACAGCTCCTCGCCTAGAAGATAACTCTTCATGCACGACTTCCACTTCTTGTAGTTAGTCGGCGTTAGGAGTTCAATGCCAAGACCTCTTGCTAAGCTTCCTTCCATTGCAACCACCTGTTGGTACCCTTCAGCAGCTCCGAGCAACAACACAGGTTGAACACCACTCAATCACTGAGTAACAACGCTGGTTGACCCCCGCTCACGCAACTGAACCTCCGCAACCTCAGAAACCTCGCTCTGATACCATGTTAAATTTTCTCAACGTGGTCAGCAAGATAGCCCAAACACCAAATTAATATCTTTGGAACTACCCAGTTCGCACGCTGAACCTGCGGAAAACCCAAGGACTAGAGGTTGCACCCAACAAAACAATGGAAGCACAAGAAGGTCTTATTATGCATTCACTTCTTTACAATCCGAGGCATACATAGCGAGACATGATTTCGCTAGTATTACAGCTGTAAACAGAAGAAACCAAAAAACAAGCCGGGCGGACAGCACTCCAGTCCGCCGAGACCGCGAGGTCGCCGAGACCGCCGAGACCGCTGAGCTCGCCCAAGCTATGCTGCAATCCGCCGAATACCACGGAGTCCGCCGAGACCGCGAGGCCGCGCGGACACACCGTTATTCGCCTCCTGCTGAACCCGAACTGAGGAACTCCCCTACCCGCCTGAAGCCGGCGGACAGGTTATTGAAGCTGGGAAAGTTGAAACAGAACTGACAAGCTGCAGAGCGACCTCCTGCTGAGTCCGCAGAGACCGCACACTTCCAAGCACTGACCGAAGTCACAGCCAAACTCCTGGCTCCTTGAAGTTATCCGCGCGACCTACACACAGCAAACCGTCAGCCTGAAACAATCCGTGCGGACTGGAAAACACAGACCGCAGCACTCGCCCAACCCAAATTACTGTTCACTCACGTTACTCAGGTTTTGTAGATGTGCCAGGGGGGTCCTATTTATAGGCCAGGTGAGAAGTGTGGTCACCGCCCATGAGATAGCGACACCGCCCCAGTCCGCGCGAACACAAACGACCGTCCGCTCAGTCCGCGAGGACTTAGCCAGTCACCAAGGGAAACCGCCAGGAGCAAGGCAACCATTGACAAACGCTCTCCAGTCCGCCTAAGCTAAGCGGACAAGGCACCAGCCCGCAAAGCTCCAACCACTGCAGGACAACACCCTCTTCAATGGCAGTCCGCACCACTCCGAGGCAGTCCGTAAGACCCACACCTCAATCCGCCACAAGTCCACGACCAAAGGCAAACAGCAACAGTCCGCCCGGTCACAGCGGACTTCGCGGATACAGCGGACACCATGAACTTGGCACAATGTGTGACCAAGTCCAAAACCATCAAGGGCCAGTGCGAGCATGGCGGACACAAAGTCCCGTCCGCCAAACACCCTAGCACAGACCGCAACCAGTCCGCGAGCTCCTCGCACTTGTCCAATGCAGCAGCTTCCTCCCGGACTCCAAACATCAGTCCGCCAACCGGTCTCCACAGCAAGACCTGCTGTAACACCTGAGCTCGACAAGGCCTCAGCCAAGCTCAAGGCCCAGTCCGCAACAGCCCAAACCGCGGACACACCAGTCCGCAAGGCTTCCCGCGAACTCGAACCAATCCGCCAACAGCACAAGCTTGCACCCGCGACCACTGAGCAAAGCACCAGTCCGCAAGCCTCTCTATCCGCAGATACCAGGCCGCACCAAACCGCGGACTCCATGCAACAACCCGCTCAGAACACAGCCGGCTTTCCACCAGACTTTTCACCAGGCCGCAAACCTCAGTCCGCCCAGTCCGCCCAGTCCGCCAAAGTTGTCCGCCACAGGCCGCGCGGCCTGTCCCGTCACCCACTTCCACTTCACAAATTTCAACAAGTGGATGTACCCAAGTTTAGGGGAACCACTATATTTCCGTGTGTCATCTGGTTCTGCATGTTTTCTTTTTGTTTCTGGCCTAGATTCTCTTGTGCTTAATTTCTGCATAGCTTAGTTTTATTTCTGCTTCCCTGCTTACACTCATTACAACAATTGTTGTAAAGCTTTGCAAAAGTTTTTCTTTGTGTTTTAAAAAGCACCATATACTCTATTCACCCCCCTCTAGAGTATATCTGATCTAGTTTCCCCTTTCAATTGGTATCAGAGGCAGGTTGGTTAAACATACCATTCCTGATTGGTTGTATAGGCTAACACCTGAACCCCAAGATCCCAAACTAGATCCTTCTTTTGTATTTTAATATTAGATTTTGTTTGCACAACTCATGGCCCAAAACAAAGATTATGCAAGCACCAGACCTCCAGTGTGCAATCTGTCAAAGTTTGCACTTTGGAAAGCAAGGATTAAACTCTACATGAATTCCATTGACGAGGACATTTTTAATTCTGTTTTGACAGTGTGTCCCAGACCCCCAGAAAGTACAAGCACAAATGCTGTTCCACCTCCATCAGGAACAGATGCTGACATCAAAAGGTGGAAGGTAGCTGATGCCAAGGCAATGAACATTCTAGCTTAGACAATGTCAGATGACATTTTTCAAAAGGTAGCTGAATGCAATTCAGCCAAGGAGATTTGGGACAGGCTTTCAGAAATTGTCTCTGGCTCAGCTGATGAGAGAAAGGACAGAAGATCTCATCTCATCTCCCAATATGAGAACTTCAAGAAGGGAGAAACTGAGTCAGTGGGAGACATGTACAACAGACTGAGTCTAATTGTCAGTGAACTGAGGACATTAGACAAAGAGATCTCACTAACAGAACTTAATGACAAGATCCTAATGTGCTTCCCCAGCACTTGGGATTCAAGAATCTGGCCAATTAAAGATGCCAGAAGTCTGAATGAGATCACAACTGAAGCTTTGTTGGGTAAGCTCAAATCTTATGAGCTACTCATCAAGAACAGAGAGGAAGAACAGAAGGCTGCTTCACCAGCCACAAGGAAAGAGAAGACTATATCATTCAAGGCAACTGAAGATCTGCCTGAAGAAAAAGGAACAGCCAATGATGAACTTCTCAGCTTGTTGGCCAAAAGATTCTATAAGATGGCCAGAAAGGACTTCAGAAGAAGATCATACAAGGAGCAGGACAAGCCAAGGTATGACAAGTCCATTGGCAATAACAAAGACATCATTTGCTTTGGTTGCAGGAAACCAGGGCATATGGTTCCTGACTGTCCAGAGAACAAGAACAAGGACAGAAGGGACAGAAAAGAAAGAAGAAAGGAGAAGGACTCCAAAAGGAATGGAAGTAGCAAACCTTCCTCCAGCAGAAATAAGCACACAAGGAAAGGATTTGTTGCTGAATCCTGGAGTGAGACTGAAGAGGAGTCAGAAGCCTCTTCCAGCTTAAGTGATGATGAGGATGATGCAGAGGAAAAGGAGTTCTGCATGATGGCAATTAATGCCTCACAACACAACTCAGAGGAAGAGGAGTCAGAGTCAGACTCAGAGACTCAACCTGAAGAAGATCAGGTAATCAGCTCTTTTGATTTCACTTCAGAAGATTTTAAACTTGAATTTAAAGCACTATGTTTAGACCTGCTAAAGTCTGAGAAAGAGATCATCTCTCTCAGAAATCAATTATCTGAACAAAATGCTTTAAAATCAGAAAACCTCAAACTCTCTCAGGAGTTGGAGAACTATAGGGAACAGATAGCTTCACTGAAGAGTGAGCTCTCTGAGGCCAAGAAGCTTGAAGAATCTCTCAATGGGAGAAGCATCAAGCTGATGGACATCACAAGCACAGTGAACTCAAGATTCAACAGTACACTGGGCTTGGGTGCCTCATCCAGCCAACCTATTGTTCTAACAACCCCTATCAAGTTCATTTCTGACAAGGGAAAGGGAGTTGTAGAGGTTGCCAGGAAAAATTCTGATCTGCCTCAGAAAACTAAAGTCCAGTACAAATCGTCGAACAGAGATCGACGATCGCCGAATGAAGATCGACGATCGCCGAACGCAGCTCGACGATCTCAGGACAAATTGTCGAACGCTGATCGACGATCTCAGCCAAGATCGTCGAACGCTGGTCGACGATCCCATATACCTGACCTCAGCCATAGTCGACCGTCGAACGGAGCTCGACGATCTGACCCACGATCGTCGAACGCAGCTCCAAGATCGTCGAACAGAGGTCAGAGCTCTGGAAATTTTTTCAAAGGCAAGTCAAAATTGAATCCTAAGGGTTCTTCATCCCAAACCTTTAACCCTTATACTGAATGGATTATACCTCTAAGGAGATATCATCCTGAAGGATATAAGAGTCAGCCAGGGATATCTTTCATTTCTGAATTTAAAGGTTATCAACCTAGGCCCAAGGTAAACTGGGTCAAAAACAAGTAAATTGTTTTATGTGCAGGTGAAGACCTATCCAACATCTAACCAGCAATGGTATTTGGATAGTGGATGCTCAAAGCACATGACAGGGAACAAGGACAACCTCAATTCCTTTAGAGCCAAGCTTGGACCCAAAGTTATCTTTGGTGATTCCAACTTTGGACAGACTAAAGGATATGGAGAAGTCCAGATTGGTTCTGTAACCTTCAAGAAGGTAGCATATGTGGAAGGACTGAAGCACAACCTAATCAGCATCAGTCAGCTATGTGATGAAGGCTACCAGGTGACCTTCAGCAAAACCTTATGCAAAATCAAGTCAGAGGACAACACAACTGTGTTGACAGGTAAAAGGAAAGGTAACATCTACCTAGTAGATTTTCTTTCAACTTCTATAGATATCTGTTTATTCAATTCAGTTTGTAGACCAAATGTTTTATGGCATAAGAGATTAGGACACCTAAACCTTAGAACTATTGCTAGGCTCTCCAAGGACAACCTTGTTAGAGGACTACCTTCTGGCCCCTACAAGAAGGAAGGACTCTGCAAGGCTTGTCAATTAGGCAAGCAAACTAAGAACAGTTTTAAGTCACTTAATAAGAGTGATTCACCTAGGATATTGTATCTGTTACACATGGATCTATTTGGACCCATCACAGTACAAAGCCTAGGAGGGAAATCCTACACTTTAGTGATTGTAGATGACTTCTCTAGATTCACTTGGGTGTTCTTCCTAAGGAAGAAGTCTGATAACTTTAAGTGTCTGACAGAGTTTCTCAAATGTATAAAGATTGAGTTCAATACTCACATTGCCCTAATCAGAAGTGATCATGGGACAGAGTTTGATTCTCTTCTTATGCAAGAGTTCTGTCAGAGTGAAGGGATCAGACATACTTTCTCAGCTCCTAGAACTCCTCAACAAAATGGGGTAGCTGAAAGGAAAAATAGAACCCTTATTGAATCTGCCACTACATTGTTGTCAGATGCTCATCTACCTCTATCCTTCTGGGCAGAGGCAGTGAACACCTCCAACTATGTGCTGAACAGAAGTCTAATACATAAACTGAAGGGAAAGAATCCCTATGAATTACTCAAAGGGAAGAAACCTAAAGTTGACTATTTCAGAATTTTTGGCTGCACTTGCTATATTCACAATAATGATAAGAAACATTTAGCAAAATTTCAAGCCAAAGCTGATGAAGGAGTGTTTCTGGGATACTCCATGATCAGCAAGGCCTATAGGGTTTATAATAAATCATCATTGAAAATTGAGGAATCTGTTCATGTTTCTTTTGATGAAACTAACATGTCTTTCAAGGAGAAGATCCCTTCTACCATAGAACCTTTGCAGGAACACTCTCTAGTTGAAGATATGAACAAGCTACAGGTTGCTCAAGAGGATGAAAGCAGTGAAGATGAAAGCAATGCTCAACATATTGAAGCACAACCTGAAGAGCCAGTTGTTGTACCACAAAAGGAAACAACAACACAGGTTGGTGAACAATCAACACCCCCGGTTGATTTAGTAACATCAAGAGACCATCCAATTTCCCAGATAATTGGAGACATCTCAGCTGGTGTGCAAACCAGAAATCAGGTCAACCAAAACCTGTTGCACACCTGCTTCCTTTCTCAAATTGAACCTCAGTCCATTCAAGATGCAGAGCAAGATCCACACTGGATCATTGCCATGCAAGAGGAGTTGCATCAATTTGAGAGGAACAAAGTATGGGAACTAGTGCCAAAGCCTAAGGATCATTCCATTGTTGGAACAAAATGGGTATTCAGAAACAAACTGGATGATCAAGGAGTAATAATAAGGAACAAGGCAAGGCTAGTTGCCCAAGGATATTCTCAAGAAGAAGGAATTGACTACGACCAGACCTTTGCACCTGTTGCAAGATTAGAATCCATCAGGATATTTTTAGCTTATGCAGCTCACAAAGGCTTCAAGGTTTATCAGATGGATGTCAAGAGTGCCTTCTTAAATGGAGACATCAAAGAGGAAGTCTATGTCAGACAACCTCCAGGTTTTATCTCTCCAACTCATCCTGATTTTGTTTTTAGATTAAATAAAGCATTATATGGTCTCAAGCAAGCTCCTAGAGCATGGTATGAGACCCTAGCATGCTTTCTTTTGGAAAATGGTTTTATAAGGGGTAGAGTAGACCAAACTCTTTTTATTAGAACCCATAAGTCCCATACCCTACTAGTACAAATCTATGTAGACGATATCATTTTTGGTTCTACTGACTCAAAATTGTGCAGAAGGTTTTCTAACCTAATGCATTCTAAATTTGAGATGAGTAGCATGGGTGAGCTATCCTTCTTCCTAGGATTGCAAGTCAAACAACATGCTGAAGGCATCTTTATTTCACAAACCAAATATGCTAATGAACTGGTTAAGAAATTTGGTATGTCTGAGGCATCTTGTATGAAAACACCCATGCCTACCAATGCTGTACTGGATGCTGATGAACATGGGAAACATGTTGATCAGACAACATATAGAGCAATGATTGGCTCTTTACTGTATCTTACAGCTAGTAGACCAGATATAATGTTTGCTACATGTATATGTGCTAGATTCCAAGTTAGCCCTAGAGAGTCACATCTCACATTAGTAAAGAGGATTCTTAGGTATGTTAAAAGTTATCCAAATCTAGGTCTCTGGTATCCAAAAGATTCAGCATTTGAGTTAACTGGATTCTCTGATGCTGATTATGCTGGATGCAGAATTGACAGGAAAAGCACCAGTGGAACTTGTCAGTTCCTTGGTGATAGACTTGTCTCTTGGTTTTTCAAGAAACAAACATCTGTGTCAACTTCAACTGCTGAAGCTGAATATATGGCTGCAGGCAGTTGTTGTTCACAAATATTGTGGATTCAAAATCAACTCCTAGACTATGGTTATAACCTAGAGAAGTCAAAAATCTTTTGTGACAATACAAGTGCTATCTCCATAGCTCAAAATCCAGTCCTCCATAGTAGGACAAAACACATAGAGATTAGGCATCACTTCTTACGGGACAATGTTGAAAAGAATAAAATTGAACTGCAATATATCCCAACTGATTTACAAAGGGGAGATATTTTCACCAAGCCTTTGGATGAAAAGAAACATACTTTCTTCCTAAATCAGTTAGGAATGTTAGATGGAGGAAGTCTTAAATAATATCCAAGATTTTGAAAGCTAAAAATTGACCAAGACTAGGCAAAATTTCTGATTTTCCTTAGTGTCTAAAATTTCTCTGATCTCTGAACTGCGCTCGACGATTTCCCCAAAGATCGTCGAACGGAGATCGACGATTTCCAGGATCGTCGAACTGAGTTCAGCGCCCCTCAGACAGCATGAACTGTCTCCTTAGGTCAACGATCGTCGAACGGCGCTCGACGATTTTGTTCCCTGAACGATCGTCGAACGGAGCTCGACGCTTCCCAAGATCGTCGAACGGAGATCGACGATGTTGGAGTCTCTTCAGATTCCTTTAGAAGCCTCGATCGTCGAACTGAGTTCAACGATCTTTCCAATTCTGCGTCGAACCCTAATATAAAACTCATTTTTCGCCGTCGTTCTCTCTTGCGCTTTCAATTTCTCTGCAAGAATTTTCTTCCCTCCAAACAGTTCTACCTTGGTCGTTTTGTCTGTTGATTTTTGCAGGTACAATGGCCGTTTCAGTTGCTGTACTCGCCGCAATGAAATTTGATGCGGGTTTTGACATTGATCTAGACTCCTTCAACACAACTGATCAAGTCTTCCAGGACATCCTCAGTTTATTCAAGGATCAGCATCTATCTGCCCTTATGACAACAAGAATCAAACTTGCCTCTGATGAAATCAAAGAATGGGTATATACTGCACACAACCTTGACAACAACACCATTGTTGGATCCATTGGTGGCACCCAGGTACCTCTGACCCCAACAGTCCTCACAGAGGTTTTTGGTTTAAGGAATGGTGAAGACTCTGCTGAACTTTCTGGAGAAGAATTCTCTGATATACTTGCCAGGATGGGTCATCCTGAGGGGAACCCTAGCAAGTTGTTTAAGAGGAACCTGTCAGTGGAATACAGGTTTCTGGCAGATGTTGTAGGCAAGGTTCTGTTGGCCAAATATTCTGCCCATGACACCATCTCCAGATATCAGCTCTGCCTCATGGGAGCTCTGGTGGATAGGAAAAGCTTGAACTGGGGAGAAGTCTTTTTTGATCTGTTGAAGAAAAAGATAAACAAAACCTTTGTGAATTATGGAAGAATTCTGGGAGTCTTCCTTCAGGCTAAGTGCCCTACCCTGCTAGTCTCCTCTGGAGTGCACATCAATGCCTCCAAGAGACTCACCTGTGCCCTATTTGGGAAATGGGACAGGCAAATTATCAAGCCCAGCAGGCCCTCTCCATCTCCCCCTTCAGGCACCAGGACTCTAAGAGTCACTCCCCCCCAGGTCTCTGCCCCTGTAGAAGACCTGCCTGCTGCTAGTGCTGCTTCTTCTCCTCCTCCAAGTCCAACCCTACCCATTCCATCCACCACTCCAGCTCCCTCCACCATTACAATTTCCAGCCCATCTCCAACCTCTATTCCATCTCCAGCAACCATCTCATCTCCACCAGCAGACCACTTCCATCCCCTATTCTCTTATCCCCCACCAGATATCACCTCACTTTCAATTGGGAGTCTTCCTTCAGGCTAAGTGCCCTACCCTGCTAGTCTCCTCTGGAGTGCACATCAATGCCTCCAAGAGACTCATCTGTGCCCTATTTGGGAAATGGGACAGGCAAATCATCAAGCCCAGCAGACCCTCTCCATCTGCCCCTTCAGGCACCAAGACTCTAAGAGTCACTCCCCCCCAGGTCTCTGCCCCTGCAGAAGACCTGCCTGCTGCTAGTGCTGCTTCTTCTCCTCCTCCAAGTCCAACCCTACCCATTCCATCCACCACTCCAGCTCCCTCCACCATTACAATTTCCAGCCCATCTCCAACCTCTATTCCATCTCCAGCAACCATCTCATCTCCACCAGCAGACCACTTCCATCCCCTATTCTCTTATCCCCCACCAGATGTCACCTCATCCCCATCCCTTCCATCCTTCACACTTCTGGATGAATCCTACATGGATGATTCCCCCTCCTCTCCTCCAGAATTACCATCCTCTTCCACCTCTTTCCAAGACCTTCTCCACCACATTATTGCCCAACCCACATTCACTCCATCCATATCCATCCCATTATCCTCCATCTCCACCATCCCCTCTCCTGAGCCATTCATTCCACCCTTCAGCCCTCCTCCTCCAGCTCCATCAGCCATCCCTGTACCCTCTACCTCTGCTCCTCTTCTTGAGCAAGTAGATCTCCCAGCCTTGGCTGACCAGTTGTATGAGCACCTTGCACCCAGGCTCTCTCTTCTCATGGAGGCCTCTTTAGCTCCTCTACAACAGTCAGTGGCAGCTCTCTCTGCCAGGCTTTCCTCCTTCCTTACTCCTCAAGCAGCACCCCCAGCAGTGTGCCTTGATACAGCTGTATCTGTATCCAGGCAGGGGGAGATGCCCTATGAAGCCAGCCTTCATGCTGCTGTTGCTGCTGCTTCTGCTACTACTGATGTTGTTTCTGTGTCTGCTTCTGCTACTGCTGCTGCTCCTGCATCTGTTGCCTCTGCTACTCCAGTCCTAGCAATAGACCTAAGGTCTTTGTTATCTACATTTGATACTGCATACTACTGCTGCCTCCCAGAGCCCAATGCTGTCCAGCCCTCTGAAGATCTGTCCAAGGCTCTGGTGCCCTTCTCATGCTGTGACCCCAGTATAATTTCTGCTTTTATTCATTCAGTGACTGCTGCTTCTGATGATGTTACTGCTGCTGCTGATGAAGAAAAGGCTGTATCTGCCTCTAAAATTATCTCTGCTGCTGAAGAAATTGTTTCTGTTGAGCCCTTTTCCCAGGATTCTCTGATGACAGAGGCTGCTGTTTTTGAGCCTGCTGAAGTTGTTGTTGTTGTTACTGAAGCTGCTGCTGCTGTCTCCCCTGAAGTTACTAGTGCTGTTTCTGAAGTTGTTTCTGTTGCTCCATATGCTGTTGCACCTGTTGTTATATCTGTTGCCCCATCTGTTGTTGTTCCTGTTGCTGCCCCTTCTGCTTCTGCCCCATCAGCTGCTGTTCAACTGAAAGAAAATTTGATGAAAAGGATTGATGCCTTATATGATGCACAGAGTTCTGAATCTGAGGATTATAACACTGCTTCTGATGATTCATCTGCCACCATTGCAAAGAAAAGGAAAGCAAGAAGTAAGGCATTGAAGAGGGTTCCTCCTGCCAAAGTTAGAGATGACAATGATGTCCCTTACTATATTCTGCACAACTGCCCAATCACTGAGCATTGGATGCAGTTCTCTAAGAATCAGCTAAAGGCTATGAAGAAGAAGAGGAAGTATGAGAAAGATTCCACTCAGTTCAAGCACCCTCATCCTCCTCCACCACCTCCACCTGATGCAGGTGCAGGTGGCAGCTCTGCAAGTTCAGGGCCTGCTAGAAGCCAGGCTCCCTACCAACCTCATGCTAGAACATATCAAAGGGAAAGCCAGTCTAGGGGCTCTTACTCTAGAAGGGGAGGATATAGGGGAAACCAAAGAGAGACTCAGGTTTACTCCAAAGGGCATTCCAGGCAGCATCCTTACTCTAGGGGAGGACATGTTCCTTCTGACACATCTTCTGGTCCTTTCCCCTATAAGCTCAAAGATACTGTGACTGCCAGGACTCCTCAAGATACTTCTTCCAACAGGTATGAGCCACCTGTTCCATTTGAGGACCCTGAGAAGAATCCTGTGGCTTGGACTGCTAGAATGAAAGAGCTGGCTGCTTTAGATCAAATCAAGAAAGCCAAAGAGAAAGGCCTAGACACTTCCAACATCTCCACAATGTCAGAACAAAGACAGAAAGAACTAGAAAGATATGCTTCCAGCAAATTTTTTGATGCAGACAGGTACATGGAATTGCATCCTGCTGCAGTGGTTCCAAGGACTTCTAAGCAAACATATCTAGGAGCAGCTGATGATACAAGATCCAACAAAGAAGCATTAAATCCTAACAGAGAAATTAAAATGGTAAAAGGCAAAGAAAAGGAATAACTCTGTAAGGTGATAACTCTTGGTTTTTCTGACTGCCTTCTGGATATCATGTTTATATATATCTCTGTGATGGTTCTGTGATGTCTAGCTGCTGCTGTCTTTATGTTTTTGTGACTGTATGATGTTGTTTGTTTTTCCTATGTCTGTAAATAGTTTTCCTAACCCAAATAGGGGGAGATTGTTGGAACACCCTATTACTAATTTGGGTCAGGATCACTATGTCTCTAGGAATCTGTGTTTTGACCTTCTGTATAGCTTTATAGGTCAATTAGAATTGAGTCTAAGGGTTAGAAGGCTAGGATTGGGAGCTGCCCTGAAGACCCAAGTTTTTCTGGAGACTAAGTCCAAATCGTCGAGCTCAGCACGACGTTTCGTCGAACTCCGGTCGACGATCGTCTAGCTCAACTATTGACAGATCGTCGAGCTCCATTCGACGATCGCTGAGCTCAACCCTCATAATATCGTCGAGCTCTGGTCGACGATCGCTGAGCTCAACTTCTCAATATCGTCGAACTCCATTCGACGATCGCTGAGCTCAGGCCGACGATTTTGACTCTGCACTGGATCCTTATCTCTGAGCTCAGTTCGACGATCCTTGAGCTCAGATCGACGATTTCTTTGCTGCTTGCATTTTCCAATTCGCTGAGCTCAGCTCGACGATAGCAGAGCTCAGTTCGACGATTTCAGTTATCTTTCAGAATTCAAATTCAAATCAGATAGAAGTTATTCTGCATTTAATTCAGAAGATCTGCCAGCCATTTTCATTTACTTCTGGAGCAAGTTTCAAGGGATTTTTCAAGGAACAATTCAGTGGACTTTCCTTTAAAACATATTATGCAATTAAGGTTGTGATCAATGCAGACCAACGGCTATCTTTGACAGAGTAATATTCTATTCAGACTCAGAGAATAAAAGAGAAGAAATATAGAGATTGACAAATATAGGACACCTCTCAATATACAGAGACTCTGAAAAATATTCTGTCAACAAGAATTCAGAAGAACACTCATCATCAAGAGATCAAGCTTTCAAACATTCTTCAGATCTCTTCAGCTCTCAAGTGTTCAAGGCCAACATCATTTCAAGACTCCAGACAATCAACATTTTAGCTTGCTGAAATCATCTTCTGCTGGAGATCTATTTTTGAAGGCCTATCACCCTCAGCAAAGCTCATCTTCCTGAAGATCAAGGACTCAGGGGGAGCTTTGAAATCAATCCACTTAGTCTTCTCAGTTGATTGAGAAAGAGAAGACTGCCATAACTCTCTCAACCCCCTCTCTGTAAAGGGTTTTTCAAACTCCCTTCAAAAGTTTGAATCTGGTTTTTGAGCACCTTGTCAAAAGCTCATTGGTGGCAAGACACCTGATCAAAAAATCTGATTTGGTTTTTGAGCACCTTATCAAAAGCTCATTGGTGCCCAGGACACCTGATCAACTCATCCTGCAGTGGATTCCTACCTAGGGTGGTAGAAGAGTGGATGTACCCAAGTTTAGGGGAACCACTATATTTCCGTGTGTCATCTGGTTCTGTATGTTTTCTTTTTGTTTCTGGCCTAGATTCTCTTGTGCTTAATTTCTGCATAGCTTAGTTTTATTTCTGCTTCCCTGCTTACACTCATTACAACAATTGTTGTAAAGCTTTGCAAAAGTTTTTCTTTGTGTTTTAAAAAGCACCATATACTCTATTCACCCCCCTCTAGAGTATATCTGATCTAGTTTCCCCTTTCAGTACCAATTTCAAACAAGCAAATATTCCTCTAAATTTATGATAAATACAATATGAATTTTTAACTAAAAATCCAATGTCTACTGATCTTTCAGCAATGTTTAAGCCCTTAATTCTAATTTTAAATATATCCCACAATAAATCATTTTAAGAGATAAGTACAACAAGAATACTTCCAAAAATTCAGAGAAAATTCAAGGATTCTTGTAAGTACATATAAATGCTCTGGGTCATGTTTCATAATTTATTAGCAAGTAAGGAGCTCTAAGCAAATTATTGAACAATTTTCCAAGTTAATGAGCTTGTGAAGTAGGTGCTGTTGAAAAGTGTGAAGTGAAAGTGGGTGAATGGAAGGCTTGGGCCAACTATCCGCGCAGACTACGCGGACAGGGTTGGTGGACTGCTAAGTCGACAGGGATGTTGCAGGCGGTTTGCTCCGTGGCGGCCTGGGCGATCTGTGCGCGCGGACTACGCGGATAGCAGCAGTGGTCAGTCATGCCGACAAATACTCATCAGGTAGTTGGATCCCAGGATGTAACCGGGCGGATAGAAATCCTATCCGCGGAGTCTGGCAAGAAGCGGACTTATGAACTGGAGCTCGGCAGACCGGTTTGGCAGTTGCCTTGGTCTTGCTCTAGTGCAGCAGCAAGTGGAAGTCGCGGAGACCGCCGGTCAGTGCGGACAGAAGCTGGAGGTCGCCCGGTATGGCGGGCTAGATCCAGTGTATGCTAGTAAGTGCGGACTGGCACTTGTGACCAGTGGACTGGACTTGGTGGGTTCTAAACCAAGTCCAGATTGGCTAAGTCCGGGGAGGTCGTGCAGTGGAGCACGTCTGCTTTCTCAGTCCGCCAAGACTAGTAGAAGTGTTATTGCCTTGATTGCTAGCTTGGGGATATGCGGACTGGAGGATTGCCTGTGCAAGAGCGTTCGGACTGGAGCTAGAGTCCGCTGAGTTAGGTTTAGCTTTGAGTTAAGGTTATGAACTCAGGGATACGGACTGGAGTTTGCTGTGTAAGCAGACTGGATCGGCGTGTCCGCTGGGTCCGGCGGTGCCTTGGAGATTGAGGTAAAGGATTCGGGATGTGCGGACGGAAGCCCAGTGTCCGCTGAGTCCGGCAGGTGCCTTGATGGCGAAGCTGCGGGCTCGGGTTATGCGCGCTGGTGCTGTGTCCGCGCATTGGCGAACATAGCTGTTGCAGAGTCCAGCTGTGGTGGTCCTGGCTTGGCTTTCGGCGACAAGGCGGACTGGAGATTGGAGTCCGGCCTTGGAGAAGCTGGGGCGGACTAGCTATCTGCACAGGAGTGGCGAACTGGAGTGTGTGTCCGCGGGCTGGCGGACACACTTGTTCTTGCTGCTGGATGTGACGGTGTACCTATCGGCTAGGGCAGTGACCATAATCATCGTCGTTCCTATAAATAGGACCCATGTCACATCAGATGTAAGAGACAGAACCGAAGTAAGTGAACAATATTGAGCTTGCGTAAGTTGCTGCGGACTGGACCTTGGTGTCCGCGTGGTTTGAGAGTTGACTGGGTTGTGCTGTGCAGGTTGTGCGGATAGCGCTGGAAAGCAAGGACTTGGCTCTGATTACGGTCAGGGACAGTGCGGCCTCTGCGGTTAAGCAACAGACGGTAAACAGCAAGTCGCGGATAGCGACTAGGCAATCTTCTCTTTGGCAACTTGATTCGGAGTTCAGGAAGTCGCCTACTTCAGGCGGACTGTTCCTTTCGGTGGCACAGCGTAGGAGGTCTGTGTAACACCCCAGATTTTTGATTACGTACGCATGATGGGCGTTACGTTGGCTTTCCCTGTCGTTTGAGCATGGTTTTTCCCGCGGGCTTGCGAGTGGCTGTTTTGGTTGCCGAGTTGCACGATTCCCCAGCAAACCGGAGTCCAAATGAGGGACTCGGTGAGGCCTCTTAGGGAATGCTTGCATATTTGTTTTCGCGCCCGGGTAATGTTGCTCAAAATAGGTTGTTGGTTCAGGAAGCAAAAAAAGGGTAAAAAGTGCTTAAGGCAAAAATGGTCTAGGACGTCACAGAAACATTTTTCACAAAAGGGAAAAATGGTCGTTTTTGTGCGAGACACGCCCCCTGACACGGGCGTGACCCAGGCCATGACCTGGGCGTGACCTCCTTGACTCGACGATTTTTTCTTGCGTCGAGTTGAGCTCGACGAATGGGGTACACGCCCCGTGATACGGGCGTGTCACGGGCCGTGTCCCGCTTCGTCGAGTGTCGAGTATCGAGCGTCGAGTATCGAGCGTCGAGTATCGAGTGTTGAGTGTCGAGAGAGGGGACACGGCCTGTGACACGGGCGTGTCACAGGGCGTGTCAAGCTGGGTCGAGTGTCGACATTTTCTGTCGACGAGGTGTCGAGACACGGGCTACACGCCCTAGGTCACGGGCGTGACCGACCCGTCACGGGCGTGTACCCGGCCGTGTACCGTGTGGATAAACTGGAATTTGCCGCCTTTCGGCGCCACTTAAGGTACACGCCCTGTGTCACGGGCGTGACACAGGGCGTGACCGGCCCGAAAATCGAGTTTTTCCAGTTTTTTTTTGTGCCGTTCATTTCCTTGATTCTGCATCGAACGGTTCAGCTCTGTTCTGGAGGAAATAAGTCCGAAACAGAGCATTGGGTTTCTCATTTTCATCTTCTCTTCATCTTCTTCTTCATTCCCAAAGAGAAAGCAAGAGAGCAAGGGAGCAAGCAAGGCAAGGAAAGAGGAGAGCAGCCGTCGCGGCATCATCTCGGTTCAGGCAAGCGGTGTTCTCCACCCTTGCCAATCTTCGTTCTTGATTCAATTTTCCATTTTCCCTAGCTTTAGATCTTGTGTTAAATTCTTCCTTATTAGCCTTATTATTGCTCTTTCAATTCCCCTATGCTTAGTTTGTTCTTCTTGATTCAAATGATGATCAATCCTCTTGTTTGTTTATGTAGCTCATTCCTTATGCTAATTCCCTATGCTGACTTTGCTCTCCTATGTTTAGTTTTGTTGGTTCTCAATTCTATGCTAGGCTAGTTCATGTACTTCTCTTGATTCATGTTCATGTAGCATATTTGCCTTTCTCATTTATGTGATTTTTCCTTGATCATAGCATATGGTTCTAAACATGTGATTTATGTACTCAAGTTAATCAAATCCTATCATGTGATTCTTCTTTGATATAAAGCATGTGACCCTTTTTATGTGATGAAGTTCGTCAAACGCTACGTTGGCAATTGGTCGTTATGTGTGAGGACGCTGAAAGGAAACGTGTTACCTTGGGATATGGGGCGTTTTGCGAGACGAATTTGTGAACCATGGCAGGAGCGTTTGTGTGAGAATTTTGCAAGGGGTGGTGTGGTTTCAGCCTGTGGCCACCGAGTTTTGTTTTTGTGGTTAGAGAGACCACTTTAGCCCTGATTTGGGCTGGTTTTGTTTGGTGCGTTCCACTTTAGGGCCGCCACCGATAAGACCCTTGCGAAATTGAACTTAACCGCTGTTTATGCTTCACTAGTATCGTAGTTTCTTGTCCTTTGAATGATGGAATGGACATGTGTTTTGCCTTTTGCTCCTACGGTTTGAGCAGGACTTGATGAACTTGTACGCACTTGGTGCGGTTGACCCTTTGGAATGACATTGTACGCACTTGTTTTATGCACTCTTTTGACTTAAACATTGCTACGGGGTCGGTAAGCCCCTTCTTTATCGATTATGAAATTCATGCTCTCTTTTGTATAGCTTGGTTGATTGCTGAGGTATTCTTTCTTGAATGCCTCAGGTGCAGGTTGTAGCCGGTTGAGCGGCTAGGTTGGTTGGTGGCGTTTCCTGGGAGCTAGCCGAGCTTACATAGCGAGGTAGTTCTTCTTTTTGTTGTACAGACATACATGTGCCCCAATGGGTTCGTGTCAGCTTGTTGGCGCCCATTTGGTGGGTTTTCTTTTATGTAAATATGAACTAGACTGCTAATGTAACTCACTTGGATGGAATGATATGTACTTGCTTTTGGGATGGTTTTTCTAGTAGGTTGCATTAGATATTTTGAAGTTAACAAAACCTACTATTGTATATCATGCATACATGTTTTGATTAACTAAAACGTATTTTTCAAATAACGTAAACAAAGAGACTTTCTGATCGTAGTATCACTATAGCCTGCATATAGGAGATCGTCAGAAATAAATAAAGGATTTCCGCCGCGTGCATATGTGTTTTGATATCTAAGGCCGAGGGATACGGCCATTTAATCCAAACGTTTGCGTGCATGTAACTGTTGAATTTCAACTTGTAAAGTAAGCGTTAAGAGTTGCCTGAGCGTGTGCAGTTATCCCCTGCACGACGTGGCATCATAACCCGTAGTTCCTCTTGCTCTGATACGATATGCTCGTTGAGGAAATGCGGGTTATGACAGTTGGTATCAGAGGGAGGTTTGCTTGACATTTGGTCGGGCAAACTTTCCCTTTGATTTTGTGTTTGTACGCATCATCTCATACACACACCGAGGTGCCATCAGTATGTCTTGGCCGAAGCACGTACACTACACTCATGGCATGAACAGAAGTATACGGGGCATATTATGTAGTATGGGATGCATAATATACGGTTGTATATGGATCCACCATAGGGGCAACATGTGAGGGTTATGTAGTATGGGATGCATAACCTCACCACATGGATGCGACTAGCACGTTTTCTTTTATTCGTTGCATGCAATGCTATGTAGTATGGGATGCATAGCATTGTGATGCGTACGACCGCTCATGGCATGCATTAAGGCTGTTTTTTTTAGATTGCATAGCACAGCACGCATAACATAACATTGCATGAGCACAACGTGCCAAGATAAGACGTACCCGCTGACACCTGTACACACATGGTTTTGGGTCAAAGAAAGTCATGCATTCATGGTTTAGGCACAAGTTAGTGGGATGACGGTGAGTCATCTTTAGGCTAGGCACACCATCATTCTCAAACTCCCAAAGCAAGGTAGCAGTTGATGTTCATATTTCTTTATGTATGGTCTGTACCTAGCCGTTGTGTGTTTTGTTGGGTTTGAGCTTGATAAGAGTGAACGTGTTATAGGATGTCGAAGCATCCAGTGACAAGGCAAACTCCCCAATCCGAGGGCGAGTCTTCGGGCGCGCAGAATAATGCGCTGATGGATAGTCTTCGCCAAAGTAATGAGGCTTTGACGAGGCATGTGCAGGAGGTACAGTCCCAGCTCCAAGCTATGTCATCCGCGATGTCTGGGCTGGCACCAAGAGGACAAGAGACGGTTAGAGGCCCCACTAGTTCGACTCCTTCAGTGGCAGTGACACCCCCGGTTGTGGTTCCTGCTGCGATGACTTTCATATCGTAGTTTCAGCGACTTGGACCACCGACGTATGATGGAAAAGCATACTTCGTGATCTTGGATGATTGGGTGATTACGTTGGAAGAAATGTTTGTGTATGCTGGTGTGACCGAGGACCAGAAGGTGATGCTTGCTGCCTATCAACTTAAAGGGTTGGCAAAAGGTTGGTGGTTATGAGAAAAGGAAAGCCTAGGGGCGGGCTGTTCGTGGGAAGCGTTCAAAGAACTGGTACGGCATAAGTTTCTACCGGCAGTGGAAAGGGACCGCCTGATGAATGACTTCTTGTCCTTGAAGCAGAGGAAACTCACAGTTAGTGAGTATGAAATTGAGTTTAGCAAGTTAAGTCGGTTCGCTCCGAGCTTGGTGACTACGGAAGCTGATCGAGTCAAGAGATTTTTGGGCGGACTCCGCAGCGACGTGCAGCAGTTCGCAAGTGCTTATGGAGCGACAAGTTACACTTCGGTGGTTGAGGTGGCGTTGAAGGTAGAAGCTATTGAAAATGCCAAACAAAGAGGGCAGCAGATGAGGCAGGGCAAGAGACAGCTGGTGGGAGAGAAACTGTCCCACGAGTCAGACGTAAAGAAGAAGAAGGAACTATGTAGCTTCTGTGGCCGAGCCGGTCACCCGTTTGAGAAATGTTTCAAGCGGTTGGGGCTGCAAAAGAAGGAGCAGGTGCACGCCATTCAAGGTGCGCCAACCAGAGACTTGGAGTGTACATTTTGTGGGAGAAGAGGTCATGATGTGGGCCGCTGCTGGGCCAAAGACAAGGTATGCTTCCAGTGTGGCAGACCAGGACATCTTCGCGCAAGGTGCCCACAGGTTCAAGCTGTGTTGCAACCCGCACCACTCCAGGCTTTGCCTCCGCCTCCGCGCTTGGACAAAGGCAAAGGGAAGTTGAATGTGGTCTCTTTAGCGGAAGCGCAGATGTCACCGCAGGTTATCTCAGGTTCGATTCAGTCCTCTGGTTCTCGTTTTGTGTATGCCTCTTATGTGTAGTTCTTAGCATAGCATATATACCTTATAGGAAACTTTAAGGTCAAGAACCGTTGGGCGCGTGTTCTCTTTGATTCTGCCGCGACCCATTCATTTGTGGCTCGAACCTTTCTGGATCGATATCATCTGACACCAGAGCGAGTGGGGAATGCGTTTTTGGTGAAATTTCCTTCCGGCGCTTCTGTGGTGGCTGACTGGGGTCTTCTTGATTGTCCCATTTTGTTGGGGATTTCATAGCAAGAGTTGATTGCAAGGTGATCGATTTGGACGATTTTGACGTCATTCTGGGCATGGACTGGTTAGCCCGTTATGATGCCGTCATCCAGTGCAGAGGAAAGCGCTTGGATTTTATTAAGGATGATGGTCAGCCAGGAAGTGTGTATGCTGATTCTTGTCAGGATTCTCCAGGGATTTCGGCGGTATGTGTTCGGACGTTGTTTGTTTCCGACTGTTTTGCTTGTTTTGTCTCCGTTGTGGGGACTAGTGCTGTTTTGCCGCGTTTAGAGGAGATTCCTGTTGTGCGTGAATTTCCAGATGTTTTTCCTACTGACCTTCCTGGTCTACCCCCTAATCGTGATGTCGAGTTTGTTATTGATTTGGAGCCGGGTACGCGACCGATTGAGAAAGCGCCGTACAGGATGGCCCCGCGTGAGTTAGCAGAGTTGCGTACACAGTTGGATGATTTGTTGGCAAAAGGGTTTATCCGGCCGAGTTCATCACCTTGGGGTGCACCAGTGTTATTTGTGAAGAAGAAAGATGGGTCGATGCGCCTTTGCATCGATTACCGGGAATTGAACAAGGTGACGATTAAAAACAAGTACCCACTACCAAGAATCGATGATTTGTTTGATTAACTGCGTGACAGTTCCGTATTTTCGAAGATTGATCTCCGCTCGGGCTATCATCAGCTCAAGGTCCGGGAGTCTGATATTCCGCGGACTGCATTTCGATCACGACATGGTCATTTTGAATTCCTTGTGATGTCGTTTGGTTTGACCAACGCACCATCAGCCTTCATGGATATGATGAACAGGGTGTTCAAGGACTACTTGGATAAATTTGTGGTGGTTTTTATTGATGACGTTCTTGTCTACTCCCGCAGTGCTGAGGAGCATGAACAGCATCTGCGATTAGTATTGGCCACTTTGCGAGATCAACGGTTATTCGCCAAGCTAAGCAAATGCGAGTTTTTGTTGCCGCAAGTTGCTTTTTTGGGTCATGTCATTAATCACCATGGTATTTCAGTGGATCCCGAAAAGATTTCTGCGGTTATGGAATGGAGAAGACCGGAAACACCCAAGGAGATTCGAAGCTTCTTGGGCTTGGCCGGCTATTATCGCAGATTTGTCGAAGGTTTTGCGACGTTGGCCGCACCTTTGACTCGATTAACCCAGAATAGTGTGGCGTTTGAGTGGAATGACAAGTGTGAGGTTTCATTCCTAGAACTCAAGAACAGGTTATGTACCGCTCCTGTGTTAATCTTGCCAACAGAAGGAAAGGATTATGAAGTGTTCGTGGATGCATCGCACGTTGGACTTGGATGTGTGTTAATGCAAGACAAATAGGGGATTGCGTATGGGTCTCGGCAGTTGAAACTTCATGAAAAGAATTACCCAACGCATGATTTGGAGTTTGCAGCGGTGATATTTGCATTGAAGTTGTGGAGACACTTGCTATATGGTGCACAGTGTAAAATCTTTACAGATCATAAAAGCTTGAAGTATGTCTTCACGCAGAAGGAACTTAATTTGCGCCAACGGCGATGGCTTGAGTATGTAGCTGATTATGATGTGGACATTCAGTATCATCCAGGGAAAGCGAATGTTGTAGCCGATGCTTTGAGTCGGAAGACGGGGAAATTATTTCATCTTTCCGTCGAACGTCTTGTAGAGGAATTTCTATTGATGGATATTGCGGTGGGCAAATATGACCCGCAAAGTCATTCAGCAATAGAAGAACCGTCATGGTTGGTGCTTGCAAGACAACATCAAAAAGATGATCCTGATCTTTTACATTTATTTCTTCGGACTGAAAAGGATGAATTACCAGATTTTGCGATTGATGGTGCAGGCACGTTAATGTATCGTGGGCGATTTTGTATTCCCGCGGTTGGGGATATTCGCGAGATGGTGTGTAAGGAAGCACATGGCGCAAGTATGGCCTACCATCCAGGCTCAACAAAAATGTACCGTGATTTGAAACAAATTGTCTGGTGGTATGGAATAAAAAGAGATATAGCGCAGTTTGTATCGGAATGTCATACCTGCAAGCGGGTGAAAGCTGATCATGGGAAGCCTGGTGGCAAGTTGACACCATTGGAGATTCCAACCTGGAAGTGGGAAAGCATCTCAATGGATTTTATTACCGGTTTACCAAGATCTCCACGAGGACATGACTCCGTGTGGGTGATCGTGGATAGGTTGACCAAGTGTGCGCATTTCATACCCTTTAAGGTCAACTACCCGATGAAGACCATAGCGGAACCCTATTTGAACGAGATCATCCGAATGCATGGTGTGCCTATGAATATCATTTCAGACCGAGATTCCCGCTTTACCTCTCGTTTTTGGCGCAGTTTACAAGAGGGTTTGGGGACAGATTTGCGATATTCCACGGTGTATCATCCTCAGACGAATGGCCAAACCGAAAGAGTAAATCAAATTGTAGAAGATAGGATTCGATGCTATATTCGTGAGTATGGCGGAGCATGGGATGAGCGTTTGCGGCTTATGGAATTTGCATATAATAATAGCTATCAAGAAAGCTTGCAAATGGCTCCGTTCGAAGCGTTATATGGGCGACGATGTCGGACCCCACTATTTTGGGTTGAGGTTGGCGAGCGGCCTTTGTTGGGTCCAGAGGCGCTCGAGGATATGGAAGTTGCAGTACGACTTATTCGGGAGAAGCTCCGAATCGCCCAAGAGCGATATGAAAAGTATGCCAACCGACGAAGGTCGGAATTAGAATTTGCGGTGGGGGATTCTATTTTCTTGAAAGTCTCCCCAATGGTTGGGATTAAAAGGTTTGGGAAAGAACGCAAATTAGACCCAAGATTTGTGGGTCCCTTCAAGATACTTGCACGAGTTGGTGCATCAGCCTACAAAATAGAATTACCCGTGAACTTTCCTGGTGTTCACAATGTGTTTCATGTTAGCCAACTTCGCAAGTGTATGCGGAATGACAAGCAAGTGTTGGACGTTGTGCCGCAATTAGCGCCCAACCTTTCATATGAGGAGATGCCCATCCGGATATTGGACTCTCAAGATCGCGTGTTGCGGAAAAAGAAGATTCATATGGTAAAGGTGCTATGGAAAAATTAGGATGTGGAAAGCGCGACGTGGGAACTCGAGTCAACAATGAGGGCGGCTCATCCTCATTTGTTCCCGTAAATAAGCTGGTATGTGACTTGGTTTTTGGTTGCATTCATGTTTTGGTTTGCTTCTATAGTTGCTCTTGTGAAAAGTTTCGAGGCGAAACTTTTTGTTAGGGGGAGTGATTGTAACACCCCAGATTTTTGATTACGTACGCATGATGGGCGTTACGTTGGCTTTGCCTGTCGTTTGAGCATGGTTTTTCCCGCGGGCTTGCGAGTGGCTGTTTTGGTTGCCGAGTTGCATGATTCCCCAGCAAACCGGAGTCCAAATGAGGGACTCGGTGAGGCCTCTTAGGGAATGCTTGCATATTTGTTTTCGCGCCCGGGTAATGTTGCTCAAAATAGGTTGCTGGTTCAGGAAGCAAAAAAAAGGTAAAAAGTGCTTAAGGCAAAAATGGTCTAGGACGTCACAGAAACATTTTTCACAAAAGGGAAAAATGGTCGTTTTTGTGCGAGACACGCCCCCTGACACGGGCGTGACCCAGCCGTGACCTGGGCGTGACCTCCTTGACTCGACGATTTTTTCTTGCGTCGAGTTGAGCTCGACGAATGGGGTACACGCCCCGTGACACGGGCGTGTCACGGGCCGTGTCCCGCTTTGTCGACTGTCGAGTATCGAGCGTCGAGTATCGAGCGTCGAGTATCGAGTGTTGAGTGTCGAGAGAGGGGACACGGCCTGTGACACGGGCGTGTCACAGGGCGTGTCAAGCTGGGTCGAGTGTCGACACTTTCTGTCGACGAGGTGTCGAGACACGGGCTACACGCCCTAGGTCACGGGCGTGACCGACCCGTCACGGGCGTGTACCCGGCCGTGTACCGTGTGGATAAACTGGAATTTGCCGCCTTTCAGCGCCGCTTAAGGTACACGCCCTGTGTCACGGGCGTGACACAAGGTGTGACCGGCACGAAAATCGAGTTTTTCCAGTTTTTTTGTGCCGTTCATTTCCTTGATTCTGCATCGAACGGTTCAGCTCTGTTCTGGAGGAAATAAGTCCGAAATAGAGCATTGGGTTTCTCATTTTCATCTTCTCTTCATCTTCTTCTTCATTCCCAAACAGAAAACAAGAGAGCAAGGGAGCAAGCAAGGCAAGGAAAGAGGAGAGCAGCCGTCGCGGCATCGTCTCGGTTCAGGCAAGCGGTGTTCTCCACCCTTGCCAATCTTCGTTCTTGATTCAATTTTCCATTTTCCCTAGCTTTAGATCTTGTGTTAAATTCTTCCTTATTAGCCTTATTATTGCTCTTTCAATTCCCCTATGCTTAGTTTGTTCTTCTTGATTCAAATGATGATCAATCCTCTTGTTTGTTTATGTAGCTCATTCCTTATGCTAATTCCCTATGCTGACTTTGCTCTCCTATGTTTAGTTTTGTTGGTTCTCAATTCTATGCTAGGCTAATTCATGTAGTTCTCTTGATTCATGTTCATGTAGCATATTCGCCTTTCTCATTTATGTGATTTTTCCTTGATCATAGCATATGGTTCTAAACATGTGATTTATGTACTTAAGTTAATCAAATCCTATCATGTGATTCTTCTTTGATATAAAGCATGTGACCCTTTTTATGTGATGAAGTTTGTCAAACGCTACGTTGGCAATTGGTCGTCATGTGTGAGGACGATGAAAGGAAACGTGTTACCTTGGGATATGGGGCGTTTTGCGAGACGAATTTGTGAACCATGGCAGGAGCGTTTGTGTGAGAATTTTGAAAGGGTGGTGTGGTTTCAGCCTGTGGCCACCGAGTTTTGTTTTTGTGGTTAGAGAGACCACTTTAGCCCCGATTTGGGCTGGTTTTGTTTGGTGCGTTCCACTTAGGGCCGCCACCGATAGACCCTTGCGAAATTGAACTTAACCGCTGCTTATGCTTCACTAGTATCGTAGTTTCTTGTCCTTTGAATGATGGAATGGACATGTGTTTTGCCTTTTGCTCCTACGGTTTGAGCAGGACTTGATGAACTTGTACGCACTTGGTGCGGTTGACCCTTTGGAATGACATTGTACGCACTTGTTTTATGCACTCTTTTGACTTAAACATTGCTACGGGGTCGGTAAGCCCCTTCTTTATCGATTATGAAATTCATGCTCTCTTTTGTATAGCTTGGTTGATTGCTGAGGTATTCTTTCTTGAATGCCTCAGGTGCAGGTTGTAGCCGGTTGAGCGGCTAGGTTGGTTGGTGGCGTTTCCTGGGAGCTAGCCGAGCTTACATAGCGAGGTAGTTCTTCTTTTTGTTGTACAGACATACATGTGCCCCAATGGGTTCGTGTCAGCTTGTTGGCGCCCATTTGGTGGGTTTTCTTTTATGTAAATATGAACTAGATTGCTAATGTAACTCACTTGGATGGAATGATATGTACTTGCTTTTGGGATGGTTTTTCTAGTAGGTTGCATTAGATATTTTGAAGTTAACAAAACCTATTATTGTATATCATGCATACATGTTTGATTAACTAAAACGTATTTTCCAAATAACGTAAACAAAGAGACTTTCTGATCGTAGTATCACTATAGCCTGCATATAGGAGATCGTCAGAAATAAATAAAGGATTTCCGCCGCGTGCATATGTGTTTTGATATCTAAGGCCGAGGGATACGGCCATTTAATCCAAACGTTTGCGTGCATGTAATTGTTGAATTTCAACTTGTAAAGTAAGCGTCAAGAGTTGCCTGAGCGTGTGCAGTTATCCCCTGCACGACGTGGCATCATAACCCGTAGTTCCTCTTGCTCTGATACGATATGCTCGTTGAGGAAATGCGGGTTGTGACAGTCTGGTGGCTAGGCGACCTCGCAGTCGGGCGGCCTGCAGATCGGCGGTGAAGAGCTACGCATTGGAATAAGGGGTAGTATGTGCGGCTTGGGTTGCGGGCTGGAGACCTGGCGGACTGATCGGACTCCACAGCAGTAGACCGGCGGTTTGTTGATTGAGTCCGCATGGCTTGTTTTGTTTCTTGTCTTTGTAACTATCTCTGTTCTCCTGGTTTGGTTGTTTGGTGAAGCATGTCTCTCCATGTATGTCTCGCCTTGTAAAGAAGTTTGCTTTTGATCAATAAAGACGCTTGTGCTGCATGTGTTGCTGGTTATTATAGCTTTATTGAGATAACCCCTGCTAACTACAAGATCCGGGAAAACTTTCAACATTATAAGTGGACGTGTCCTCCTCCGGTTTGTTGAAGTTTCAACAGGATATCCGAGGTGGCGTCTGCGGGTTTGTTGAATTTTAACATGGTATCAGAGCGAGGTTGGAGTGGTCAAGAAGTGCTCAATGGACGTAGTTGCTCTTGTGTAGAGGAAACCAGTGGTAGAACCATGGCAGTGGAGGATGCAAGTTATCTTGGAATTGATCTCCTTACAGAGACGAACCTTGAAAGGTGGAAGTCCTGTATGAAGAGCTTTCTTCTTGGCGAGGACCTTTGGGAGGTTGTATGCAGAGCAGGAAGACAAGAGGCTATTGCTGGCAATGCTGAAGCGATGAGCGCTTGGAAGGAGACAAATGTGAAAGCGGAGTCTATTCTCAAGCAGGTGATCTCTTCGGAGCCCTTGGACCACATCAGTGGATGTCGGTCAGCTGCGGAGGTTTGGACTTCCCTTGATGGGTTGTTCAGGAAGGAGATGAAGGTTGCTACTGAAGATGGTCCCTCTACTTCATATCAGGAAGAAAGGAGTGTTTCTCCTAGGCTTGATAGGAAGAGGAAGGAAGGACCAAGGTGCTATAAATGCAAGCAGCAAGGTCATCTTCGGAAGGAGTGCAAGGTTGTCTTGCTCTCGGCGAACGTAGCTCATGTCGGAGGTAAGGAAAAGAACGTAGTTGGGACATCAACTAGTTCTGGAGCTGATCGGATGAATGCCATTGATAGTGCAGCTATCTGGCATGAAAGACTGAGGCATGTAGGGATGGACAAGCTAAATGCAATGGCAGAAAGAAGACTCGTAAGAGGCTTGCCTAGATTGTCATCCTATGAGGAGGGTCGGGGGTGTGCGGGATGTCAGCAAAGTGAAGTTTATCGCTTCATGGTTGATAAAGCACAATCCAGATGTAAAGCACCGTTGGCGGTTGTCCATTGTGCTCTGGTGGGACCGACCATCACAGCCAGTATTGGAGGCAGCAGGTTCATGCTGATATTTGTTGATGACTATTCAAGGTATACTTGGGTATACTTCATGAAGAAGAAGTCCAACATGATGCACTTGTTTTTGGAGTTCAAGAAGCTTGTGGAAGGCCAGCTTGGCCGGAGGATCAAGGTGTTGAGGACAAGTATCGGTGGTGCGTTTGGCTCAACCAAGTTCTCAAACTTTTGCAGGAAGCAAGGGATCCGGAAGGAGCTTTCTTGTTTACATACTTCACAACAAGGTAGTGTTGCAGCTCGGATGATCTGTTGGTTAACGGAGACCTGCAAGTGTTGGTTTCAGAGTAAAGGCATTCCGAAGGCTCTTTGGGCGGAGGGAATGGCATGTGCGACTCATGACATCAACCAGATGCCTCTTAGTCCGATCTTAGTGAAGAATCCTTATGAGCTGATGTTCGAAGTGAAGCCCAGCGTGAAGCACCTTCGGGTATTTGGATCTACCTGCTACATACACTCTCCGGATGCTCTCATGACAAAGCTAGTCTTTGTTGGGTATGATGAGCAGAGAAGAGGATGGAGGTGTATGAATCCTGCGACGAAGAAACTCATTGTTTCGAGAGACATTGTCTTTGATGAGTTGACGCCGTATTGGGTAGCTATCATGTGGAGCTAGAGATAAACAGGTCAGATGGTGGGATGAAGGAGGCTGCTGCTAAGGAAGTGGAGTTTCCTGAGTCACCAGGAGCTTCAGGTTGTTCTATCTCCGGGGCAAAGGCGTCAGGGTCAGGAAGTAGAGGGAGCGATTCTCCGAGTTCTTCTTGCTCGAAGGCGAAGGCTTCTGGTTCAGGAAGCAGGGGAGCGATGTTCCAGTTAGTTCTTGTTCAAGAGGAGAGTCTTCTAGTTCAAGTAGCAGTGGGAGCGTTGCTCCAGGTGCTTCTGGTTCCAGTAAGGAGGCGTCTTGTTCAGGGAGCAAGGGGAGCATTATTCCGTGCTTGCCCGGGAACGGAGCTGGTTCAGGAGCAGCAGAGGTGGTTAGCCATGATCAGGTTCTTCGGAGATCGAAGAGTATCAGTAAGCCACCAGCTCGATATAGCGAAGGGAACACGGCGGACTTGGTCCCGTGTTTCTTTGTTAGCCCTCAGGTCGAGCAAAGTACTTCTGGCTGTGATGACCCCACTAGAATCAAGGAGGTGGTTGACACCAATGCTGAAGAGGTGACTTCTCTCAGAGATAACAAGGCTTGGGCTTCTATGCCCAAGGTAGTTGGTGATACTCCTGTGATGCATGAGTGGAGGTTGAAGCTAAAGAAGGCAGAGGGAAGCATGGCTCTTTTTTGGAGATGCTGGAGGGCTCCCTTATGGTCTATGATATGCGGGGCGAGGACTATGTCTTGGACATCTCTTCGTAGATGCTATCAGAGGGACCATGTGCAAGGTTACGGGAGCTGCTGGAGTTATTCACCACTTCTCACTTCAAGGGGGAGTGTTGAAAAGTGTGAAGTGAAAGTGGGTGAATGGAAGGCTTGGGCAACCTATCCGCGCGGACTATGCGGACAGGGTTGGCGGACTGCTAAGTCGGCAGGGATGTTGCAGGCGGTTTTCTCTGTGGCGGCCTGGGCGGTCTGTGCGCGCGGACTACGCGGACAGCAGTAGCGGTCAGTCAGGCCGACAAATACTCAGCAAGCAGTTGGATCCCAGGATGTAACCGGGCGGATAGAAATCCTATCCGCGGAGTCCGGCAAGAAGCGGACTTATGAACTGGAGCTCGGCAGACCGGTTTGGCAGTTGCCTTGGTCTTGCTCTGGTGCAGTGGCAAGTGGAAGTCGCGGAGACCGCCGTTCAGTGCGGACAGAAGCTGGAGGTCGCCCGGTATGGCGTGCTAGATCCAGTGTCCGCCAGTAAGTGCGGACTGGCCCTTGCGACCAGTGGACTGGACTTGGTGGGTTCTGAACCAAGTCCAGGTTGGCTCAGTCTGGGGAGGTCGCGCAGTGGAGCACGGGATGCTTTCTCAGTCCGCCAAGCCTATTAGAAGTGTTGTTTCCTTGATTGCTAGCTTGGGGATATGCGGACTGGAGGATTGCCTATGCAAGAGCGTGCGGACTGGAGCTAGAGTATGCTGAGTTCGGTTTAGCCTTGAGTTAAGGTTATGAACTCAGGGATGCGGACTGGAGTTTGCTGTGTAAGCAGACTGGATCAGCGTGTCCGCTGGGTCCAGCGGTGCATTGGAGATTGAGGTAAAGGACTCGGGATATGCGGACGGAAGCCCAGTGTCCGCTTAGTCCGGCAGGTGCCTTGATGGTGAAGCTGCGGGCTCGAGTTATGCTGGCTGGTGCTGTGTCCGCGCATTGGCAGACATAGCTGTTATAGAGTCCGGCTGTGGTGGTTCTGGCTTGGCTTTCGGCGATAAGGCGGACTGGAGATTGGAGTCCGGCCTTGGAGAAGCTGGGGCAAACTGGCTATCTACACATGAGCGGCGAACTGGAGTGTGTGTCTGCAGGCTGGCGGACACACTTGTTCTTGCTGCTGGATGTGACGGTGTACCTATTGGCTAGGCCGGTGACCATACTCATCATCGTGCCTATAAATAGGACCCATGTCACATTAGATGTAAAAGACAAAACCGAAGTAAGTGAACAGTATTGAGCTCGCGTAAGTTGATGCGGACTGGACCTTGGTGTCTGCGCAGTTTGAGAGTTGACTGGGTTGTGATGTGCAGGTTGTGCAGATAGCGCTGGAAAGCCAGGACTTGGCTCTGATTGCGGTCAGGGACAGTGCGAACTCTGCGGTTAAGCAACAGGCGGTAAACAGCAAGTCGCGGATAGCGACTAGGCAGTCTTCTCTTTGGCAACTTGGTTCGGAGTTCAGGAAGTCGCCTACTTCAGGCGGACTGTTCCTTTCGGTGGCGCAGCATATGAGGTCTGGCGGCTAGGCGACCTCACGGTCAGACGGCATGCAGATCGGTGGTGAAGAGCTAAGCATTGGAATAAGGGTAGTCCGCGTGGCTTGGGTTGCGGTCTGGCGACCTGGCGGACTGAGCGGACTCCACAACAGTAGACCGGCGGTTTGTTGATTAAGTCCACGCGGCTTGTTTTGTTCTTATCTTTGTAACTGTCTCTGTTCTCCTGGTTTGGTTGTATGGTGAAGCATGTCTCGCCATGTATGTCTCGCCTTTTAAAGAAGTTTGCTTTTGACCAAAAAAGACGCTTGTGCTGCATGTGCTGCTGGTTATTACTGCTTTGTTGACATAACCCCTGCTAACTCCAAGATCTGGGAAAACGTTCAACATTATAAGTGGACGTATCCTCCTCCGGTTTGTTGAAGTTTCAACAGGATATCTGAGGTTGCGTCTGCGGGTTTGTTGAATTTTAACAGGTGCTGCAAAAATGAATTCAAAAATTCTAATAATATTTATACTTGAGCAATAAGGTCTAAAACTCCCTCTGCCAAATTTTCATGACCTTCCAATGGGCAGTGGGATCATGATGACCAAATGATTAATTAGGGCAATCCCATGAGTTACAAAGGAAGTGCTAGGAATATTTATCCAAAATTCCCAATTAAATTACCAGAGGTTCAACCTATCCTTATGACCACACTACCCAAATGAAAGTCCACCTAGTGTCAACTATGTTCACCTATGGGGGGGGGGATAGGTGACGTGCAACGTTTTTACGGAATTTAAATTGTACCTGCACACGAAAATAAAACAACACAGCACAACAGAGTACACAAGCTATTTATAGTGGTTCCCCGACTTGGGTACATCCACTTTCCCCCTTCGACCTATCTCCCAACACGGGGCGACTCGGTCTCTTCACCAACAGGATTGAAATCCAATCCTTGCACTATCGGAAGGAACCCTTCCACACGTAGGAGTCAACACTCCCACAACACGGGTTGCACCAAACCCTTACAACACGGAACCACCGTTCCTTTACAACAAAAATAAAATAGAATGTACAAAAGATACAAACTACATTTGGAGACAAAGGTGTCCCTCTTTGTTGACGACGTGTTCTTGAAGTCCACAAAGAGTGCACAACCCTAGATCTCTCTTGGAGAGGATCTCCCCGGAACCGCCGGCGGCTAGATGGGCGGCGGCTAGGTTCACGGGATCGGCTGCAACAACGATGTGCGGCTGCTGTTCTTTAGAGATCCAAACTTCGTAGCGAAGCTAGCTAGGTCTACCAACAGTCAAACTAGGATCAATCGTCTCGATCGATTCAGATGGAGAAGATTTTCCCGATCTACAAATCGAGAGACAAGAGATCTCCAGTTAGACACGTGAGACGCTGAGCTTAGCTAGGCTTCTGTCGCAGGAGGATCTGGGCGACACCACGATCAACCGGCGAACAACTTGGCGTGAGCGGCAGTGGCGGCGGCGGAGCGGAAACGGCGATCTAGGTCACGTCGCGGCTCGCATTTTCTTTTCTTCTTCGCTGATCTTACTGTTCAAAAATACCCGTGTATTTATACACTGTAGATACTTTAAATATGACCGTTGTGGGTCCCAAAAGTAGAAACCCGAAATCCGGTTCAAAATAGTGCCAGCGGCAGAATCCGGTCCAGCAGCTTCCAAAGAAATCGCTAACTAAAAATCGGGGAGAATTACAGGTGATTCTCGACGAATCGGCGAGAATCAGTTAGTGATTCTCGACGATTCGTCGAGAATCACTAGTGATTCTCGCCGAATCACTTGTTGATTCTCAACGAATATAACTTGGTATTCATGATCTGCTCAACGATGGGTTCGGCGAGAATCACTAGTGATTCTTGCCGAATCTTACTTGGCACCGTTTTGACGTAGTCGGATAGAGTCGGCGAGAATCACTAATGATTCTCGACGATTCGGCGAGAATCGCTAGTGATTCTCGCCGAATCGGCGAGAATCACTTGGTGATTCTCGTCGAATTACACTTAGACGAATTTTCGTCTTTCCACCAAAGAGCTGCTCCTTGACCCATCCTTGCTCCTTGTCTGCTCTTGTATAACCACGGCCCTGTACTTGAAAGTAAGTGCACTCCAATAGAGAGAGTACACGTAGGCCAACACACTGATCTGCTCAACGAGGGATTACGACGTGCAGACCCGTGTATATTGACCTACTGCACCCTGACATTGGTGTGCACTTAGCGTGGAATAACTGCAAGCACAACTTGAGAGGTTTCATCAAATACATTGTGAATTCATCTTAGCTTGACAGTTGGCTTCCTCAAATCCAGGTAATTGTGGATACAATACCCAACAATCTCCCCCTATTTGACGAAGCCAAAACCCTACTAGCTAAGATGAATAACACCAATCAAATAATATAAACAGCATTCAGAATTTAAATATGCAGCACAAGATAATATAGGCAGACAAATCAAGACTTGAGTCATTCATAATTTCAAATGCATATATATATATATATATATGTATATATACATAATCTCAAGATTGTTCAAATAATAACAATAACCATTAATCGTTCTTAAAAGAGAATGACAAGCTATAAAGTTTTCACTATTTTTCTTTGGCTAAGTCATCCTTGAGTTTTTGAGCCAAATACTTCTTTCTTTGCCTCTCCATATACTCTTTGGGCTTCAGTTAATATCTGGGAGGAGGAGCTTTATCTGCCGCCGTGTTGGTCCTGAAGAAGATGTTTTGTTTTGCTTCATACGTATTGTGCATTTCTCACTCATACTGGCTGTATACTTTGTTTCGATTGATTTCTCCTTTTTCCTGTAGCCAGAAGGTGTCCAAGATGATATTCTTTGAAACTGGACTCCACTTTTCATTTCTTACTTCCTCCTCACTCAGTCGAATTCTCTTTTCAGCTTGTGTCTCCTTGGAGGTCCCTTCTTGAGCTTTTCTCTTTCCCCTGGCTTTTGCTAGGGCCTCTTTGTCAAACATGCTCATCAGTTTTGCTTTAGAAATAGCCCTAGCATCAGCTTCACTCATGGGAACATCTGCAACACTTACTCCCTCAGCAGCACTTACTCCCGCAGCAGCCGTAGTAGTCTCAGGAGCATGAATACCTGCAGGATTCAAATCGACGCCTAACGCCTGTTGGAGCATCCACCAGCAGCTGTCATAGACATATTTGTTTGACTGTTCAAAGTTTGTGATCATGATTTCTTGAAGCTCGGCCATCTTAGCTATATATTCCTTCTCCCCCTTTTTGGATTCGACTGCGATGGAGTTTGCATAGGAGTGCAGTGAGTCATCAATATGCATTGTCGTCCTGGAGAATTCAGTGACCAATGCTTGTTGATTGGCGTTGAGAGTTACCATATTACCGTCAAACTTTTGAATGTTGTTTGCTACAACATGAGCATTCTGATTTACTACTGCAAGAGTATCAGTGTTCTTTTTCAATCCGGCCATAAGAAGTGTGACAGCTTGGCCGGCCGCGGTATACTTTTCTTCAAATTTCTTTTCCGTCACGTCAAGTTTATGATTGATCTCCACCATATTCTTGAGCATGAGATTTTCAGATTTCTTAATCCTTTTCAGCATTTTATTTTGAGCTTTTTCAAAAGAGGCCTTAAGCTCATCCACTATGCCCTGAATGATATTTACGGTGTGAGTGGCTATATCATCTCGTAGAGGAATATTCTGAGGCACTTCTTGGCCTTGCTCTTCTGCAGAAGCACCTGTAGAGCTAGACACCAGCATAGTCTCTAATGGGGGAATGCTGGCGGCCTCTGTAGATTTCTCTGACTCCCCTCCACTCGTGCACCAATGTTCTCAGGAACCATCTCAGGTGCGTGCTTGTCAGATGGAGGTTCAATGATATCCTGAGTCTCCACTGCGTCCTGTCCCTCATTTCCGTCTTCCTCTCCTTCATCATCCATGAAATCATCATCATCAGCATCCTCTTCCAACTCTTGGTCAGCAGTCCCCTGTACATCAGCTTCGGCTCCTTGATCGTTCCGGTTCAGGGCCTCCTCATTCTCCGACACAGCTTCACTGTCTTCTTGTATATCTGCCACAGCATCTCTAGCCATTTGGGAGATGTCAGCTACGATATCATCATGAGTGGGTAGAGGCTCCCCCTCAATTCCTGCAGTCAAAGTATCAGGAATTTCACTGGGGGTTACTGCTGGAGATACGTCCTGTTGTTCTTCCACGGGAGCCTGCCCAATTCGCCTCTCCCATCTGTCAAAGACAATCGAGTCCATTTTCTTGAGGTAATGTATAGGAATACCTTTACTCATGTCATATTTATCTCCATTCAGCTGATTAAGATACAGATTGATGATTCGTCCAAAGCTCGGAGATCTCAGGGTGTCCTTTATCTTCTCGAACAGCAATGCCCCCCAGTTGAACCTTTTACGGCAGACAATTGCCACCAGGACCTTGAACATGTCTGCAGAGATATGGTCATGAGAGCCTGGCTTGCAGATGAGTACTTTTCCGATTATGTCTGACAGAAGCTTCCCTTCTTCGTTCATATCGTTGCGCTTTATTGACCGAGTTCCTCGTGGGAGACCACAGAATAAGAGAGTCCTGGTTTTGTCTTCTTCCTCAAGATAGTCCTCGTGCTCCGAGCTAGAGAGCTGCAGGAAGCGGGTCAGCTTGCTGGCAGACATCTTGATCTTTGCCCCAGCCACCTTGCTTTTGATAAGAGAGTCGCCATTCCGGATTTTTGCGGTAGCGAAGAACTCCAGCACCTCTTTGTCCAAGATTTTGCACGGGTGCTCCAGGATGAATGAGAGCCCAGCCTCTTCCAGCATCAGAATGATGTTTCTGAATTCGTCAGAGGCATGAGAGAACCCTGTTCGAACTAGCTCGCATCCAGTGACTAGCCCAGCAGTTGTTATTGGAGCCATCGCACACCTAGGGAGAGAATCCCTATTCTACGCTTAATTAACAGTCAAAAGGGAAGGGACACTAGTGATAACGTCCAAGTACGGGTGAGGAAGAGGTTACCTAAAAGCGTAGACGGGAGTTAGTTGGTGAGCTTTCTGCGAGAAATCTTCCTTGAGCGTCCTGCGGGATGTCGACGGAAGCCTTCACGACTCGGCGAGATACCTTTGGGAAGACCTTCGGTGGAATCTTGCGAAAGGGGAAGGATCAGCGAGAAACTTGCGGGAAGACGATGTAGACCTATTCGGCGAGAGTCTTGCGGGAGACGGAGTCGATTCGGCGAGCTTCCCTTGCTGCGAGTTTCCCCAGCGGAGAGAGTCGGCGAGATCGACGAGAGTCTTCACGTGGTGTGGGATTCTTGCGGGATGCCGATGGAAGGGGAAGAGTCGGCGAGATTCCTTCAACGTTTCGACGAGTATTCTGCGGTAAGTTTCCCGTGGAAATGAAAGGTCGGTGGGATTTCTTTGCGTTAACGACAGGTTTTAACGGGATTCCTTTGCTAAGAATCGGAGGGAATTTGTCTAAGTTGAAATCGAAGGGTTTCTTTAATAGGAATCTTCAGGTTAAGAGGCATGCAGCATTTTCGAAGTCTTCTGATGTCAAGTCAATTTAAAAATTATAAATATATATATATATCTTAAAGCCAATCTGTTTGGGTTTGAACGAGGCTTTTCCGAACACTTCTTGATGTCAATTGTGAGTTGTCGAGATTTACAATGACATATCTTCGTTAAATCTTTATTGATGTATCTAAGGTTTATATGTATCATGTTAACCTATCCTTAGGTGTGCACACATACACTTATATATATATATATGTGTATATATATATGGAGATATATATATATGTAACTGTCGATGGAAAATGACTCAAGTCTTGGAGCAGATGAAAAATACCTGGGAACATGAGAGTGATCATTTTCGTCTCTCTGACTATAACATACCAGGTGCTCGATGTGAGTATGCTTATATAGATATCACTTCTGTTAGTCCAGATGCATGTTCCAATTCAGTCTTGAAACACCTACTGTCTAGTTCCCATCATAGTTACGGAAACCTAGACTACCCTGCAAGAAAGAATTACTTTACCTTAGGAACCCAAATCATATTGGGTCCTAGGTTGCTGTTAGCATAAGCACGCGACTGTCTTAGTGAAGGTTGTCTTGCTCTCGGCGAACGTAGCTCATGTCGGAGGTAAGGAAAAGAACGTAGTTGGGACATCAACTAGTTCTGGAGCTGATCGGATGAATGCCATTGATAGTGCAGCTATCTGGCATGAAAGACTGAGGCATGTAGGGATGGACAAGCTAAATGCAATGGCAGAAAGAAGACTCGTAAGAGGCTTGCCTAGATTGTCATCCTATGAGGAGGGTCGGGGGTGTGCGGGATGTCAGCAAAGTGAAGTTTATCGCTTCATGGTTGATAAAGCACAATCCAGATGTAAAGCACCGTTGGCGGTTGTCCATTGTGCTCTGGTGGGACCGACCATCACAGTCAGTATTGGAGGCAGCAGGTTCATGCTGATAT
This sequence comes from Platanthera guangdongensis, assembly GCA_039583875.1. Taxonomy (NCBI): domain Eukaryota; kingdom Viridiplantae; phylum Streptophyta; class Magnoliopsida; order Asparagales; family Orchidaceae; genus Platanthera; species Platanthera guangdongensis. Next base: position 122,210,348 of record CM077164.1, read on the forward strand.
TTGTTGATGACTATTCAAGGTATACTTGGGTATACTTCATGAAGAAGAAGTCCAACATGATGCACTTGTTTTTGGAGTTCAAGAAGCTTGTGGAAGGGCAGCTTGGCCGGAGGATCAAGGTGTTGAGGACAAGTATCAGTGGTGCGTTTGGCTCAACCAAGTTCTCAAACTTTTGCAGGAAGCAAGGGATCCGGAAGGAGCTTTCTTGTTTACATACTTCACAACAAGGTAGTGTTGCAGCTCGGATGATCTGTTGGTTAACGGAGACCTGCAAGTGTTGGTTTCAGAGTAAAGGCATTCCGAAGGCTCTTTGGGCGGAGGGAATGGCATGTGCGACTCATGACATCAACCAGATGCCTCTTAGTCCGATCTTAGTGAAGAATCCTTATGAGCTGATGTTCGAAGTGAAGCCCAGCGTGAAGCACCTTCGGGTGTTTGGATCTACCTGCTACATACACTCTCCGGATGCTCTCATGACAAAGCTAGTCTTTGTTGTGTATGATGAGCAGAGAAGAGGATGGAGGTGTATGAATCCTGCGACGAAGAAACTCATTGTTTCGAGAGACATTGTCTTTGATGAGTTGACGCCGTATTGGGGTAGCTATCATGTGGAGCTAGAGATAAGCAGGTCAGATGGTGGGATGAAGGAGGCTGCTGCTAAGGAAGTGGAGTTTCCTGAGTCACCAGGAGCTTCAGGTTGTTCTAGCTCCGGGGCAAAGGCGTCAGGGTCAGGAAGTAGAGGGAGCGATTCTCCGAGTTCTTCTTGCTCGAAGGCGAAGGCTTCTGGTTCAGGAAGCAGGGGGAGCGATGTTCCAGGTAGTTCTTGTTCAAGAGGAGAGTCTTCTAGTTCAAGTAGCAGTGGGAGCGTTGCTCCAGGTGCTTCTGGTTCCAGTAAGGAGGCGTCTTGTTCAGGGAGCAAGGGGAGCATTATTCCGTGCTTGCTCGGAAACGGAGCTGGTTCAGGAGCAGCAGAGGTGGTTAGCCATGATCAGGTTCTTTGGAGATCGAAGAGTATCAGTAAGCCACCAGCTCGATATAGCGAAGGGAACACGGCGGACTTGGTCCCGTGTTTCTTTGTTAGCCCTCAGGTCGAGCAAAGTACTTTTGGCTGTGATGACCCCACTAGAATCAAGGAGGTGGTTGACACCAATGCTGAAGAGGTGACTTCTCTCAGAGATAACAAGGCTTGGGCTTCTATGCCCAAGGTAGTTGGTGATACTCCTGTGATGCATGAGTGGAGGTTGAAGCTAAAGAAGGCAGAGGGAAGCATGGCTCTTTTTTGGAGATGCTGGAGGGCTCCCTTATGGTCTATGATATGCGGGGCGAGGACTATGTCTTGGACATCTCTTCGTAGATGCTATCAGAGGGACCATGTGCAAGGTTACGGGAGCTGCTGGAGTTATTCACCACTTCTCACTTCAAGGGGGAGTGTTGAAAAGTGTGAAGTGAAAGTGGGTGAATGGAAGGCTTGGGCAACCTATCCGCGCGGACTATGCGGACAGGGTTGGCGGACTGCTAAGTCGGCAGGGATGTTGCAGGCTGTTTTCTCTGTGGCGGCCTGGGCGGTCTGTGCGCGCGGACTACGCGGACAGCAGCAGCGGTCAGTCAGGCCGACAAATACTCAGCAAGCAGTTGGATCCCAGGATGTAACCGGGCGGATAGAAATCCTATCCGCGGAGTCCGGCAAGAAGCGGACTTATGAACTGGAGCTCGGCAGACCGGTTTGGCAGTTGCCTTGGTCTTGCTCTGGTGCAGCGGCAAGTGGAAGTCGCGGAGACCGCCGTTCAGTGCGGACAGAAGCTGGAGGTCGCCCGGTATGGCGGGCTAGATCCAGTGTCCGCCAGTAAGTGCGGACTGGCCCTTGCGACCAGTGGACTGGACTTGGTGGGTTCTGAACCAAGTCCAGGTTGGCTCAGTCTGGGGAGGTCGCGCAGTGGAGCACGGGATGCTTTCTCTGTCCGGCAAGCCTAGTAGAAGTGTTGTTTCCTTGATTGCTAGCTTGGGGATATGCGGACTGGAGGATTGCCTATGCAAGAGCGTGCGGACTGGAGCTAGAGTATGCTGAGTTCGGTTTAGCCTTGAGTTAAGGTTATGAACTCAGGGATGCGGACTGGAGTTTGCTGTGTAAGCAGACTGGATCGGCGTGTCCGCTGGGTCCAGCGGTGCATTGGAGATTGAGGTAAAGGACTCGGGATATGCGGACGGAAGCCCAGTGTCCGCTAAGTCCGGCAGGTGCCTTGATGGTGAAGCTGCGGGCTCGAGTTATGCTGGCTGGTGCTGTGTCCGCGCATTGGCAGACATAGCTGTTATAGAGTCCGGCTGTGGTGGTTCTGGCTTGGCTTTCGGCGATAAGGCGGACTGGAGATTGGAGTCCGGCCTTAGAGAAGCTGGGGCAAACTGGCTATCTACACATGAGCGGTGAACTGGAGTGTGTGTCTGCAGGCTGGCGGACACACTTGTTCTTGCTGCTGGATGTGACGGTGTACCTATTGGCTAGGCCGGTGACCATACTCATCATCGTGCCTATAAATAGGACCCATGTCACATTAGATGTAAAAGACAAAACCGAAGTAAGTGAACAGTATTGAGCTCGCGTAAGTTGATGCGGACTGGACCTTGGTGTCTGTGCAGTTTGAGAGTTGACTGGGTTGTGATGTGCAGGTTGTGCAGATAGCGCTGGAAAGCCAGGACTTGGCTCTGATTGCGGTCAGGGACAGTGCGAACTCTGCGGTTAAGCAACAGGCGGTAAACAGCAAGTCGCGGATAGCGACTAGGCAGTCTTCTCTTTGGCAACTTGGTTCGGAGTTCAGGAAGTCGCCTACTTCAGGCGGACTGTTCCTTTCGGTGGCGCAGCATATGAGGTCTGGCGGCTAGGCGACCTCACGGTCAGGCGGCATGCAGATCGGTGGTGAAGAGCTAAGCATTGGAATAAGGGGTAGTCCGCGCGGCTTGGGTTGCGGTCTGGCGACCTGGCGGACTGAGCGGACTCCACAACAGTAGACCGGCGGTTTGTTGATTAAGTCCACGCGGCTTGTTTTGTTCTTGTCTTTGTAACTGTCTCTGTTCTCCTGGTTTGGTTGTACGGTGAAGCATGTCTCGCCATGTATGTCTCGCCTTTTAAAGAAGTTTGCTTTTGACCAAAAAAGACGCTTGTGCTGCATGTGCTGCTGGTTATTACTGCTTTGTTGACATAACCCCTGCTAACTCCAAGATCCGGGAAAACGTTCAACATTATAAGTGGACGTATCCTCCTCCGGTTTGTTGAAGTTTCAACAGGATATCTGAGGTTGCGTCTGCGGGTTTGTTGAATTTTAACAGGTGCTGCAAAAATGAATTCAAAAATTCTAATAATATTTATACTTGAGCAATAAGGTCTAAAACTCCCTCTGCCAAATTTTCATGACCTTCCAATGGGCAGTGGGATCATGATGACCAAATGATTAATTAGGGCAATCCCATGAGTTACAAAGGAAGTGCTAGGAATATTTATCCAAAATTCCCAATTAAATTACCAGAGGTTCAACCTATCCTTATGACCACACTACCCAAATGAAAGTCCACCTAGTGTCAACTATGTTCACCTATGGGGGGGGGGGGAATAGGTGACGTGCAGCGTTTTTACGGAATTTAAATTGTACCTGCACACGAAAATAAAACAACACAGCACAACAGAGTACACAAGCTATTTATAGTGGTTCCCCGACTTGGGTACATCCACTTTCCCCCTTCGACCTATCTCCCAACACGGGGCGACTCGGTCTCTTCACCAACAGGATTGAAATCCAATCCTTGCACTATCGGAAGGAACCCTTCCACACGTAGGAGTCAACACTCCCACAACACGGGTTGCACCAAACCCTTACAACACGGAACCACCGTTCCTTTACAACAAAAATAAAATAGAATGTACAAAAGATACAAACTACATTTGGAGACAAAGGTGTCCCTCTTTGTTGACGACGTGTTCTTGAAGTCCACAAAGAGTGCACAACCCTAGATCTCTCTTGGAGAGGATCTCCCCGGAACCGGCGGCGGCTAGATGGGCGGCGGCTAGGTTCACGGGATCGGCGGCAACAACGATGTGCGGCTGCTGTTCTTTAGAGATACAAACTTCGTAGCGAAGCTAGCTAGGTCTACCAACAGTCAAACTAGGATCAATCGTCTAGATCGATTCGGATGGGGAAGATTTTCCCGATCTACAAATCGAGAGACAAGAGATCTCCAGTTAGACACGTGAGACGCTGAGCTTAGCTAGGCTTCTGTCGTAGGAGGATCTGGGCGACACCACGATCAACCGGCGAACAACTTGGCGTGAGCGGCAGTGGCGGCGGTGGAGCGGAAACGGCGATCTAGGTCACGTCGCGGCTCGCGTTTTTCTTTTCTTCTTCGCTGATCTTACTGTTCAAAAATACCCGTGTATTTATACACTGTAGATACTTTAAATATGACCGTTGTGGGTCCCAAAAGTAGAAACCCGAAATCCGGTTCAAAATAGTGCCAGCGGCAGAATCCGGTCCAGCAGCTTCCAAAGAAATCGCTAACTAAAAATCGGGGAGAATTACAGGTGATTCTCGACGAATCGGCGAGAATCAGTTAGTGATTCTCGACGATTCGTCGAGAATCACTAGTGATTCTCGACGATTCGTCGAGAATCACTAGTGATTCTCGCCGAATCACTTGTTGATTCTCAACGAATATAACTTGGTATTCATGATCTGCTCAACGATGGGTTCGGCGAGAATCACTAGTGATTCTCGCCGAATCTTACTTGGCACCGTTTTGACGTAGTCGGATAGAGTCGGCGAGAATCACTAATGATTCTCGACGATTCGGCGAGAATCGCTAGTGATTCTCGCCGAATCGGCGAGAATCACTTGGTGATTCTCGTCGAATTACACTTAGATGAATTTTCGTCTTTCCACCCAAGAGCTGCTCCTTGACCCGCTCCTTGTCTGCTCTTGTATAACCACGGCCCTGTACTTGAAAGTAAGTGCACTCCAATAGAGAGAGTACACGTAGGCCAACACACTGATCTGCTCAACGAGGGATTACGACGTGCAGACCCGTGTATATTGACCTACTGCACCCTGACATTGGTGTGCACTTAGCGTGGAATAACTGCAAGCACAACTTGAGAGGTTTCATCAAATACATTGTGAATTCATCTTAGCTTGACAGTTGGCTTCCTCAAATCCAGGTAATTGTGGATACAATACCCAACAATCTCCCCCTATTTGACGAAGCCAAAACCCTACTAGCTAAGATGAATAACACCAATCCAATAATATAAACAGCATTCAGAATTTAAATATGCAGCACAAGATAATATAGGCAGACAAATCAAGACTTGAGTCATTCATAATTTCAAATGCATATATATATATATATATATATATATATATATATATATATATATATATATATATATATATATGTATATATACATAATCTCAAGATTGTTCAAATAATAACAATAACCATTAATCGTTCTTAAAAGAGAATGACAAGCTATAAAGTTTTGACTATTTTTCTTTGGCTAAGTCATCCTTGAGTTTTTGCGCCAAATACTTCTTTCTTTGCCTCTCCATATACTCTTTGGGCTTCAGTTAATATCTGGGAGGAGGAGCTTTATCTGCCGCCGTGTTGGTCCTGAAGAAGATGTTTCGTTTTGCTTCATACGTATTGTGCATTTCTCACTCATACTGGCTGTATACTTTGTTTCGATTGATTTCTCCTTTTTCCTGTAGCCAGAAGGTGTCCAAGATGATATTCTTTGAAACTGGACTCCACTTTTCATTTCTTACTTCCTCCTCACTCAGTCGAATTCTCTTTTCAGCTTGTGTCTCCTTGGAGGTCCCTTCTTGAGCTTTTCTCTTTCCCCTGGCTTTTGCTAGGGCCTCTTGGTCAAACATGCTCATCAGTTTTGCTTTAGAAATAGCCCTAGCATCAGCTTCACTCATGGGAACATCTGCAGCACTTACTCCCTCAGCAGCACTTACTCCCGCGGCAGCCGTAGTAGTCTCAGGAGCATGAATACCTGCAGGATTCAAATCGACGCCTAACGCCTGTTGGAGCATCCACCAGCAGCTGTCATAGACATATTTGTTTGACTGTTCAAAGTTTGTGATCATGATTTCTTGAAGCTCGGCCATCTTAGCTATATATTCCTTCTCCCCCTTTTTGGATTCGACTGCGATGGAGTTTGCATAGGAGTGCAGTGAGTCATCAATATGCATTGTCGTCCTGGAGAATTCAGTGACCAATGCTTGTTGATTGGCGTTGAGAGTTACCATATTACCGTCAAACTTTTGAATGTTGTTTGCTACAACATGAGCATTCTGATTTACTACTGCAAGAGTATCGGTGTTCTTTTTCAATCCGGCCATAAGAAGTGTGACAGCTTGGCCGGCCGCGGTATACTTTTCTTCAAATTTCTTTTCCATCACGTCAAGTTTATGATTGATCTCCACCATATTCTTGAGCATGAGATTTTCAGATTTCTTAATCCTTTTCAGCATTTTATTTTGAGCTTTTTCAAAAGAGGCCTTAAGCTCATCCACTATGCCCTGAATGATATTTACGGTGTGAGTGGCTATATCATCTCGTAGAGGAATATTCTGAGGCACTTCTTGGCCTTGCTCTTCTGCAGAAGCACCTGTAGAGCTAGACACCAGCACAGTCTCTAATGGGGGAATGCTGGCGGCCTCTGTAGATTTCTCTGACTCCCCCTCCACTCGTGCACCAATGTTCTCAGGAACCATCTCAGGTGCGTGCTTGTTAGATGGAGGTTCAATGATATCCTGAGTCTCCACTGCGTCCTGTCCCTCATTTCCGTCTTCCTCTCCTTCATCATCCATGAAATCATCATCATCAGCATCCTCTTCCAACTCTTGGTCAGCAGTCCCCTGTACATCAGCTTCGGCTCCTTGATCGTTCCGGTTCAGGGCCTCCTCATTCTCCGACACAGCTTCACTGTCTTCTTGTATATCTGCCACAGCATCTCTGGCCATTTGGGAGATGTCAGCTACGATATCAGCATGAGTGGGTAGAGGCTCCCCCTCAATTCCTGCAGTCAAAGTATCAGGAATTTCACTGGGGGTTACTGCTGGAGATACGTCCTGTTGTTCTTCCACGGGAGCCTGCCCAATTCGCCTCTCCCATCTGTCAAAGACACTCGAGTCCATTTTCTTGAGGTAATGTATAGGAATACCTTTACTCATGTCATATTTATCTCCATTCAGCTGATTAAGATACAGATTGATGATTCGTCCAAAGCTCGGAGATCTCAGGGTGTCCTTTATCTTCTCGAACAGCAATGCCCCCCAGTTGAACCTTTTACGGCAGACAATTGCCACCAGGACCTTGAACATGTCTGCAGAGATATGGTCATGAGAGCCTGGCTTGCAGATGAGTACTTTTCCGATTATGTCTGACAGAAGCTTCCCTTCTTCGTTCATATCGTTGCGCTTTATTGACCGAGTTCCTCGTGGGAGACCACAGAATAAGAGAGTCCTGATTTTGTCTTCTTCCTCAAGATAGTCCTCGTGCTCCGAGCTAGAGAGCTGCAGGAAGCGGGTTAGCTTGCTGGCAGACATCTTGATCTTTGCCCCAGTGATAACTCTAATTTTGTCCATGTTTTATATTATTTTTATTTAATAATTAATTAGTTTTTAATTATATTTTGTAATTTTATTATTGAATTTTTCTAATTTCTTATTTCAGGGCAATCTGGGCTGCAAATTTCAATTTGGAGTCTATAGGGTTGACCAGGAGACAAAACTGGGCAAAAGCAATAATTTTTCAAAAGACACGCCATAGTCACGGGCGTGACCGACATGGTCACGGGCGTGACATCCTGGCGAGAACCCGGCTCGTGGAAGGAGCTACCTGCCACGTCAATTAAAATTACACGCCTTAAGGTCACGGGCGTGACCATCATTACACGGGCGTGTACTCCAGGCGTGACATACAGTGCTCTGCCCTGACTTCAAGTCAACGGCAGTTTCAAGTTGCCACACGTCACGGGCGTGACACATTTGGCACGGGCGTGACATACCCCGTGACAGCCCGGCGTGCCGACTTAATGCTGCAGTTTCAGTCGCTGGGAGTTTTCTCAAGACACGCCCATGGTCACGGGCGTGACCAGGGGCGTGACCCTTCCAACAACGGCCGGAGTTATTCCCGCCGTTTCTGCTTCCCGCCGTTCTTCCACAACCGACAAGACACGCCCTAGGTCACGGGCGTGACCTAGGGGCGTGACCCGCAAATTAACGACTTTTGGCGGTTTCGCGCCAACGTTCAGAAGACTTGAAGACGACGGTTCCGAGACCGACACGCCCTAGGTCACGGGCGTGACCTAGGGGCGTGACCACCCAGCAACTTTTTCTATAAATTCCAGACAGCTTCAGATGGCCAGAAGGAGATTTTTGGGAGCTTAGTTCTGTTCTATTTACGGTTTTTCCTGCATTTTCAATTCCTAGTGTAATCTTTATTTTCAAGTCTTTTCTTAAATCATGTCTTTCTTTATGCTTTCATGTAATACTCCCATCATGATGAGTAGCTAATTTCCCAATTAGCACTTGATCATGATGAACTTTGGAATGGAATAAAATTCTTATTTTTGTCTCAATTTAGCAAGCATTCTATTTTCTAAACTTTGATTTATCTTTGATTTAAATTTTCTTCGAATTCATAAGTTGCAAATTATGTTTATTCGAGCTTAGATTCGTATCCTAGATTTACCGAGAGGTTGTGGATACGAGTAGATCACTCAAGGATAAAGAGAGTTTCTTGCTCCCCTCGAGAGAGGAACGCAAAATTCTTCCGCCTTGGAGTCAACTCCATTAGTGAGGTTCACCGCCTAAAGCAAGCTTAGGTCTTTCGACTGGCCGAGAGGTCTTAATCGATCTACCTAAGATTAGTCGAGTGCGTATTCTCGAGAGAGGCGCTTCGTAGCTTTGGAACCTCCGCGGTCAAAGTTAATAATTTAGATGCTTGTGCTCTTTAATTTCGTGGATTTTATTCTAGCCCAAAGGGATTCTAGATCAAGTGCTAGCCTTTTAATCATCGAATTTCTCCTCTTAATTTAACGTTCGTTTTCGTTTTTCGCAAAACCAATTTTCCGATCGATAAAATAATAGCTCTTCCTTGTGAGTACAAATACTCAACGGTCCCCGAGTTTAAATACGATATTTTCTATACTATATTTCGATAGGTACGCTTGCCTATTTGAGATTATAGTTTGGATACTTTTCAAAACTTATAAAATCTACATCAAGTTTTTGGCGCCGTTGCCGGGGATTATTTTGTTGATATTTTGAAAGCAAGGCTCTATTAATTTTATCATTTTCTTTTGTTTTAGAAATATCAAAATCAAAAAAAAATTTTATTTTGTTTTATTTTGGTGTATGACCCGAGGGAATCCGTCGCCTCTTTTTGATTTGGATCCGGAAATCGAGCGAACCCTTCGGCATCGCTTACGATTTCAAGTTCCGAATTTTCAAGATACGGACTCCTTAGGAGACACTCCTAATCCTTCATTAATCCTCTCTCCGTCACCGCCTTCTTCTTCTCCTTCTTCATTTAGTTCTTCTTCTCATTCTCCTAGATCTCCTTCTTCTGCTTCTTCCAATATGGGTGAGCCTAATGCGGTTGAACAAAGGACTATGTCCTATTATGCCCGTCCAAACTTGGACGAGACTCAATCTAGTATTGTTCGCCCCGCTATTGCCCCCAATAATTTTGAGTTGAAGCCAAGCATCATCCAAATGGTACAACAATATGTACAATTTGATGGGCTTCAAGATGAAGATCCAAACGCGCATATTTCAAATTTCTTAGAAATATGCGATACTTTTAAAATTAATGGTGTATCTGATGATGCCATCCGGCTAAGGTTATTTCCATTTACATTGCGCACTAAAGCCAAGCAGTGGTTGGGTTCTCTACCAAGAGGATCCATCACAACATGGGCTCAAATGACGGAAAGATTTCTTACGAAATACTTTCCGCCGGCTAAAACGGCTAAATTGCGCAATGATATCACTTATTTCTCCCAAATTGATTCGGAAACGTTATATGATACTTGGGAGCGTTTCAAGGAATTGCTTCGTCGATGTCCTCATCATGCAATTCCGGATTGGTTACAAATCCAAACCTTCTATAACGGCCTAAATTCTCAAACTAGGCAACATATTGATGCCGCCGCCGGTGGAACGCTTAATAACAAAACACCGGCGGCCGCACAAGAGCTTATAGAAGGTATGGCTTTGAATACCTATCAATGGAGTACACCTCGGGCTAAACCACCTAAACCGGCCGGGATGTATGAAATCGATACGGTTTCAAGTTTGTCTCTCCAGGTTGAGCAACTGCAAAAACAGATGAACGAGATGTCTGCTTCCTCGTCCAAATCTACCTGTGAGCCCCAATATTGGGAGCCTTCTACTATTGCCGAGCATGTGGATTACATGGGTAATCCGAATCGGCCACCTTATAATCCGGGTAACAATTTCGGCAATACCTATCACCCGGGTATAAGGAATCACCCCAACTTCTCTTGGAGTAATCCGGGGAATGCGGCGCGCCCGCCGAACACGATTCCACCCGGCTATTTTCCACCGCAAGCTCCCAAAGCTCCCAATCTCGAGGAATTGTTCACTAAATATACAACTACAAATGACGCCAACATCCGGAATCTCACCGGATCTCTTCGAAGTTTGGAGACACAAATCGGGCAAATCGCTAAAATGCTCTCCGATCGTCAACAAGGAGCGCTACCGGGCAATACGGAGCCCAACCCCAAGGAGCATGCAAAAGCCATCACCCTACGGAGCGGGAAGGAGGTAACCACTTCTCCAAATCCGGTTGATACTTCTCCAATTCCAATTCCGGCTGATACGGAGGTAATCATTTCTCCATCTTCTCCTCCGTCTAAGCCTTCTACTCTTAATAAACCAAAAGCTTATCAACCACCTCTTCCCTATCCATCTAGAATGCAAAAAAACCGGGTGGATGAACATCACGGTAAATTTTTGGACATGTTTAAACAAATCCAAATTAATCTACCGTTTTGTGAAATAATCGCACAAATGCCGAAATACGCCAAGTACCTCAAGGATCTTTTATCCAATAAAAAGAAACTTGAGGATATCTCCACGGTTCAATTGAATGCGGAGTGTTCGGCAGTTTTACTTAATAAATTACCTAAGAAATTACCCGATCCGGGTAGTTTCTCCATTCCCTGTTTGTTTGGTGATTTATTAGTAAAACGTGCGTTAGCCGATCTAGGCGCCTCAATCAATTTAATGCCTTATTCTTTAGTTAAGAAGTTGGGATTAGGAGAACCTAAACCCACAAGAATGTGCATTCAATTGGCAGATCGGTCTGTCAAGCTCCCTATGGGGATCATAGAGGATGTGCTTGTCAAAGTTGATAAATTTATCTTTCCGGTAGATTTCGTCATCTTTGACATCGAAGAGGACACCGAGGTCCCACTCATTCTCGGTCGCCCTTTTCTTGCCACCTCGCGCGCAATTATAGACGTTAGTAATGGGAAACTTCTCCTTAGAGTCGGAGATGAAGAAGTTACCTTTACTATTGACACGTCTATGAAAAACTCGCTCTCAAATGACGACTCATGTTATTATTTGGAGGCTTCTCTTGAAGAAGACTCTTTTCTTTTTTCTGAAAAATCTTTATCTTCTATTGATCATGATGCCGATTTAGAACATTTAGATTTAATTGCTCATGAAAATAGTGATAATCTCTCGATCACGCACGCACCTATTTTTGAACTTTTAGACATTGGTAGTGATCGTTTGAAAACTTCTTATGATGAACCTCCCGTGTTAGAACTAAAACAATTGCCTGATCATTTAGAGTATTTATTTTTAGCGGAGGATTCAAAACTTCCGGTTATTGTGTCAGCCTACTTGACCAATGAAGAAAAAATTAAATTATCTCATATTTTAAAACTTCATCGCCGCGCAATTGCGTGGAAGATCACGGATTTGAGAGGGATTAATCCCTCCTTTTGCACCCATAAAATTTTTTAGAAGAACACGCTCACAAAACTATTAAACCTCAACGCCGGCTAAATCCTAACATGAAGGAGGTAGTCAAGGCCGAGGTCATAAAATTATTAGATGCGGGTATCATCTATCCAATTTCGGATAGCTCTTGGGTGAGCCCGGTCCAAGTGGTGCCCAAGAAAGGAGGGTTAACGGTAGTTCCTAATGATAAAAACGAGTTAGTACCCACTCGAACCGTTACCGGATGGCGGGTGTGCATCGATTACCGTAAATTAAATGATGCCACCCGTAAGGATCACTTTCCTTTGCCGTTTATTGACCAAATACTTGAACGGCTATCCGGACACTCATTTTATTGTTTTCTTGATGGTCTCTCGGGATATTTTCAAATCCCAATCGCGCCCGAGGACCAAGAGAAAACAACCTTCACTTGTCCGTTTGGCACCTTCGCTTATCGAAGGATGCCTTTTGGTTTGTGCAACGCGCCGGCAACCTTCCAAAGGTGTATGCTAGCGATCTTTGACGAATTAGTGGAGGATATCATGGAGGTTTTCATGGACGATTTTTCCGTTTTTGGAGATTCGTTTGATTTATGTTTAGCAAACCTTTCCCGTGTACTCCAAAGATGTGAGGACACGAATCTAGTTTTAAACTGGGAGAAGTGCCATTTTATGGTACGGGAGGGTTTGGTCTTAGGCCATAAAATTTCTAGTAAGGGCATAGAGGTAGATAAAGCAAAAATTGAAACTATAGAAAAGCTACCTCCCCCTTCAAATGTTAAGGTCGTTCGTAGTTTTTTGGGGCATGCCGGTTTCTATCGCCGGTTTATTAAAGATTTTTCTAAAATAACTAAGCCCCTAACCCACTTGTTAGAAAAAGACGCGCCGTTCATTTTTGACGAAAATTGTTTGCGTGCTTTTTCTCTTATTAAAGAAAAATTGATTAACGCTCCTATCATGATCGCTCCCAATTGGGAGCTTCCCTTTGAGATAATGTGCGACGCTAGTAGTTTTGCCGTTGGTGCGGTGTTAGGACAACGCATAAATAAAAACTTTCATCCTATCTATTATGCAAGCAAAACATTAACCGCCGCACAGGAAAATTACACGACCACCGAAAAAGAATTATTAGCCGTAATTTTCGCATTTGATAAATTCCGCTCATATCTCACTTTGTCTAAAATTATTGTTTTTACTGATCACTCGGCTTTAAGATATTTACTAGCAAAAACAGATGCAAAGCCGCGATTGATTAGGTGGATCTTACTACTCCAAGAATTTGATTTGGAGATTCGCGACAAGAGAGGAGCGGAGAACTTGGCGGCTGACCATCTTTCGCGGTTGGAGAACCCAAATTCGGGGGAGCTCATGGAGGAGGACCTTGACGACACTTTCCCCGAGGAGCGCCTTCTCGCCATTCATAAGGTAATCACCCTCCCCACTCCTTGGTTCGCCGATTTCGCAAATTACCTTGTTGCGAGATTCCTCCCGAATGGTTTTTCTTATCAAGAAAAGAAGAAATTCTTTTCTGATTTGAAAAATTATTTTTGGGAGGATCCCTTCCTTTTTCGTGTTTGTGCGGACCAAGTAGTGCGGAGGTGTGTTTCTCATGAGGAAGGCGCACAAATTTTAAAGCATTGTCATGAGGGACCCGCCGGTGGGCACTATAAAGCTACTCGGACGGCTCGGAAGATACTTGAAGCGGGCTTCTATTGGCCAAGCATCTTCAAGGATGCTCACGCCCATGTAAGTCGTTGTGAACAATGCCAACGCTCAGGTAATATTTCCCGCCACGATGAAATGCCGTTAAATACATTTTTAGAAATAGAAGTTTTTGATTTATGGGGGATCGACTTTGTTGGACCGCTACCAACATCGCATGGAAATAAATATATTTTGGTAGCGGTCGACTATGTGTCACGGTGGGCGGAAGCGCAAGCCTTCCCCACTAATGACGCCCGAGTCGTGACCCAATTTCTCAAAAAACTATTTTCACGATTTGGAGCACCGCGGGCAATAGTTAGTGATAGGGGCACCCATTTTTGTAACACACAATTCGCCAAAGTTTTGTCTAAATACGGCGTTACACATAGGTTAGCCACCCCCTATCACCCTCAAACAAGTGGCCAGGTAGAAGTAGTTAACCGTGAAATCAAACGAATTTTGGAGAAAACGGTTTCTACTAATAGAAAGGATTGGTCGGTCAAGCTTGATGATGCTCTTTGGGCTTATCGGACCGCGTACAAGACCGCTATCGGTTGTACGCCGTACCGATTGGTCTATGGGAAAGCATGTCACTTACCGGTTGAGCTTGAGCACCGCGCCTTTTGGGCGCTTAAATTTTTAAATCTAGATGAAAATTTGTCCTCCGAGCTTCGGAAATTCCAAATTAACGAGCTCGATGAGTGGTGCTCCTTAGCATATGAAAGTAATAAACTTTATAAGGAGCGCACAAAAATTTATCATGATAAAAAAATTAAGCACCCTAAAGATTTCAAACCGGGAGACCAAGTTCTCCTTTACAATTCGCGCCTCCGACTTTTTCCGGGCAAACTCAAGTCCCGATGGTCCGGCCCTTTTATTGTAAAAGAGGTATGGCCATATGGGACAGTGCTTATCTCGCACCCGGAACAAGGCGAATTTAAAGTGAATGGGCACCGGTTGAAGATATTCCTCGCCGGTGATACTACTAATGAGTACTGGGAGGAAATTAACCTCCCGAACCCTTAAACGAGTGCCCCGCTTGGGTCGAGCTCAACGACCATAAACAAAGCGCTTGTGGGAGGCACCCCATGCTTATCTTTTCTTCTTATTTTTTTTAAATTAAAGTTTCGCAGGTTTGAAGGACATCTTTTTCGGCGTGACGATCGAAGGAGTTGAGCGTCAAGTCTACGCGTTTCTTCAAGTCGGTAACTTTTGATTTATTATTGTTTAGTTGACCCTTAAAAAATTTTTTTATAAACAAAAACAAAAAAAAATCAAAAGAAGAAAACAAAAAAAAAACAAAAACAAAGAAAAAAATTTTCTGCTCCGACACGCCTCTGTCACGGGCGTGACCTATGGGTCACGGGCGTGACCGAGACGTGTTTAGTTCATCGAACGAAACCCGAGAGTGGTTTCGTCGAGCGCAGCGTTCCGTTCGTCTTTCGGTCCTATCACGGGCGTGACCATCATTGGTCACGGGCGTGGCTAGCCCGAAATTTCATTCGACGAAGAGAAGCTGGAAAACTTCTCTTCCTGCCCAGTCATGGCCGTGACAGTTAGTGTCACGCCCGTGACACTAACTAGTCACGGTCGTGACTAGCCCGAAAAAAAAAAGAAAGAAAAAAAAATAAAAACAAAATTAATTCTCATTTCAGATACACGCCCCAGGGTCACGGGCGTGACCCTGGGCCGTGTCTTCGAATCCGAGGCGTGACCCCGGGTCAACGCCTCAGATTCCTTTTAGTTTTTTTTTTATGAGACACGCCCATGGTCACGGGCGTGACCATGGGCGTGACCATGGAATCCAATGCCAGTGCATTGGATTCCTGCGCCGAGCACGCCTTACACGCCCAGAGTCACGGGCGTGACTCTGGGGCGTGACCAGGGAATCCGAGGCAGGAGGCCTCGGATCCTCTTTTCTTTTTGTCCCGTGCTTGTCACGCCCCCTGTCACGGGCGTGACAGGGGGCGTGACCAACCCGAAAACCCTATAAATAGGGCTTTTCCCCCTCTTCTTCCTCCACACCATCCAACCCTTCTCTTCTCCCTTTGCTAACCCGATTCCTTCCTTCTTCTCCCCTCTACCAAAATGCCTCGCCACCACCCTCGCTCCACCGCTTCCTCCTCCGAGCACCCCGCGGATCCCGCCGCAGCGGAAGCCATGCTTCTTTTTCAAAACCAAACCCAGCAGGAGCGCAGCGAGCGCCTCCGCGCCAAACCCCTTGGCGTGTTCCGCATTTTAGATTGGGCTATCCTCGCCACATTTGGAGCTGCGGATTTGGTGCGGGGATTTCTGTCCACCCCTGGATGGAGTTCCCTCTTCTCTATTTCCGAGCATGCCTTTCTTGAACTCACCGTTGAGTTCTTGGCTTCATTCGAGTTCCGCTGGGCGGCCGATGACGACTTCATCATCTTTCGCCTAGGTGGGATGGTGCATCAGCTCACCATCCGCCAGCTCAATGTCGTCATGGGCTTCTGCTCGGAGGCTTTTTCCCAATCTCCCGCCTATCTCGATTTACTTACTGATTTCCCGACCGATTTCAACCTTCTCGCCTTTTGGGCGGAAATCAGTAGTGACACCGCCCCCTACACCCCAAAGAAATCCAAAGGCAGCCAACTCATTTCTCCCGCCTTACGTATTCTCCACAACCTCCTTACCTTCACTATTTCTGGTCGCGGCGATAGCCACGGGGTGGTGACTCGGGCAGACTTACTATATTTATATAGTATGTTTTACCGGGTCCCCCTCAACCTTGGTTATCTGCTCGCAATTTTCTTTCGGCACCAGGCCGAAAATGCGAGGTTGGGAGCAGTGCACGGCGGGAACTTCATCACTTTCCTCGCGAAGCAGCTCGGCATTTGGGATGCTCTTCCACGCCTCAGCTGCGTCCAGACGCCGCAAGTTATCCAGTTCCAGACCCTTCAAGCCCTCGGCCTAGCGCGACGACGTGATGGAGAGTTTGAGGCTATTCCCCCCGTAGTCGGTGGTGGAGATCTTGGCCTTGATTACGGTGCCGGTCCCAGCGGCACTATTCACTCCCCCCAGATTCCTCCACCACCGCAGGACCCTTCTTCCGAGCACGGCCCTCAGAGCTATTGGGATCGTCAGTTTGCGTCTCTTCACACACGCTTAGATACGATGCAGGCCGATTTTGACGCTCGATTTGTGAGTTTTGACAGTCGATTTACCACGCTAGCGACAAATCAAGCCTCCTCCATGGCACGTATCGAGTGTGAATTTTCAGACCTCCGGACGCACTATCAGGAGCCGCGGCAGCATAGCGATGAGGATTAGCCTGCTTTTTTTTTCTTCTTTGGGGTTGTAGACCACCCTATTGTATCTTTTCTTTTATCATTTTCTTTTCCTTTGTCATGTATCTTTTATTTTGCGTACAATAAAAAAATCTGTTTTGCTTCAGCTTTATCTTCCAGGTACTTTTTGGTGCTGCATGACCCGCTTCAGGGAAGTCTCCTATCTTTTCTCTTTATTTATTTCTTTTTCATTGGGGACAATGTCTTGTTTAAGTATGGGGGGATATTTCTCAAAGCAAAACATACAAAAATTATTCTAATTTTCAAAAAAAAAAAGGATTTTATTTCTTTTGTGCAATTTTGTTTTTGCTTATTTTACAAAAATACAAAAAAAAAATTTAAAAAAAAATATACAAAAAAATAGGATTACTTTCAAAATTAGGGAGATCTTTATTTCTCTATTTACTCACATGCGAAATTCTAGGTATTCAACTTTTACATAAGTTTAGAAACTTTTTGATGCTTTAATTGAATTTTGAATTTTGTAGTAGAACTGTTGGCCATGCTGTGTTTCTAGTTAAGTGCACATGTTAGTAGAATTTGAGTAGAATTAAATATTCAGCATACAATTAGTTTTTTCTTTTTCTGAATGCGTAGAAATAGTTTATTTTACTTCTACTTGGAAACCGGTAAAATCTAAAAATAGTTTAGGAGAGTGTGTAGAAGTTTACTAGAGAGATATTTCGCGGATCAAGAAAGAGGTATTCTTTCTCGATGTCTAGAACTTGCCCTCTAGCTATTCTCAAGACTTTGCATAGGTTAAACTCATTAGCATGAAAATGATTTAGGCATTTCTTTTGGCTAGTTTGAGCCTTTGCACCCGTACCTAACGTTTCTCCCTTGCTAAGCCAATTTGAGCCTCTACCCTTCCTTTTGATATAGCTCCACCAACACTTTACCAAAGCCTAAAAAGCATCCTAATTATACACCTAAAACCGAGCTTAAAATGATAGATAAAACCAGTTTATGTGTGATTAGGAGCCATTTTATTTTGGTGGCTTTTGAAAAAATATACAAGAGTTGTTATATTTTTCACTTCTCCTCAAAAAAAAAAAAAAAAAAACAAAAAAACAAAAAAAAAAAAAAAAAAAAGAGAGAAAAAAAAAACAAAAAAAAAAGAAAAGAAAAAAACAGAAAGAGGAAGTTGAAAAAATATTCAACATATTGAAAAAAATTGGCGAAGTTTTTCAATTTATTTCTTTTGTGCAAGCTCTCTTTAGGTTTTGGTGTGTCTACCCATCGCATTTATCTTTGTTTTTCCAAACCAAAAACCTAAGCCTACATTCCAACCTACTTAAGTCCTACTGATTTGTGCTTATAAGTTAACCTAGTGCCGTGGCGAGAGTGTGAAAGGGCAAGCCTATGGCCATCGACATTGATGGATTTCTTTGGAGGGTTTCCCGATCTTCGATTTGTGCAATGTTATCTTAGCAAACACGCTACTTTCTCCCTAAACATGATTCGAAGATTTATCGTGTTTCCATCTTTGAAGTAGAAATAATAAGTGGAAACACATTTTAGAAAATTAAAAAACTAATTTGTATGCTGAGTAGGTTCTTCTACAATAATTACTACAAGCATAGGCATAAGACTTCGCATTCTACTTCTTATATTCAATTTTCGTTTTTAGCGTTAAAATTTTTCTACTCTCCATGTGAAGTTGTTTGCTCGGGACGAGCAAACGAGTAAGTATGGGGGTATTTGATAACTCTAATTTTGTCCATGTTTTATATTATTTTTATTTAATAATTAATTAGTTTTTAATTATATTTTGTAATTTTATTATTGAATTTTTCTAATTTCTTATTTCAGGGCAATCTGGGCTGCAAATTTCAATTTGGAGTCTATAGGGTTGACCAGGAGACAAAACTGGGCAAAAGCAATAATTTTTCAAAAGACACGCCATAGTCACGGGCGTGACCGACATGGTCACGGGCGTGACATCCTGGCGAGAACCCGGCTCGTGGAAGGAGCTACCTGCCACGTCAATTAAAATTACACGCCTTAAGGTCACGGGCGTGACCATCATTACACGGGCGTGTACTCCAGGCGTGACATACAGTGCTCTGCCCTGACTTCAAGTCAACGGCAGTTTCAAGTTGCCACACGTCACGGGCGTGACACATTTGGCACGGGCGTGACATACCCCGTGACAGCCCGGCGTGCCGACTTAATGCTGCAGTTTCAGTCGCTGGGAGTTTTCTCAAGACACGCCCATGGTCACGGGCGTGACCAGGGGCGTGACCCTTCCAACAACGGCCGGAGTTATTCCCGCCGTTTCTGCTTCCCGCCGTTCTTCCACAACCGACAAGACACGCCCTAGGTCACGGGCGTGACCTAGGGGCGTGACCCGCAAATTAACGACTTTTGGCGGTTTCGCGCCAACGTTCAGAAGACTTGAAGACGACGGTTCCGAGACCGACACGCCCTAGGTCACGGGCGTGACCTAGGGGCGTGACCACCCAGCAACTTTTTCTATAAATTCCAGACAGCTTCAGATGGCCAGAAGGAGATTTTTGGGAGCTTAGTTCTGTTCTATTTACGGTTTTTCCTGCATTTTCAATTCCTAGTGTAATCTTTATTTTCAAGTCTTTTCTTAAATCATGTCTTTCTTTATGCTTTCATGTAATACTCCCATCATGATGAGTAGCTAATTTCCCAATTAGCACTTGATCATGATGAACTTTGGAATGGAATAAAATTCTTATTTTTGTCTCAATTTAGCAAGCATTCTATTTTCTAAACTTTGATTTATCTTTGATTTAAATTTTCTTCGAATTCATAAGTTGCAAATTATGTTTATTCGAGCTTAGATTCGTATCCTAGATTTACCGAGAGGTTGTGGATACGAGTAGATCACTCAAGGATAAAGAGAGTTTCTTGCTCCCCTCGAGAGAGGAACGCAAAATTCTTCCGCCTTGGAGTCAACTCCATTAGTGAGGTTCACCGCCTAAAGCAAGCTTAGGTCTTTCGACTGGCCGAGAGGTCTTAATCGATCTACCTAAGATTAGTCGAGTGCGTATTCTCGAGAGAGGCGCTTCGTAGCTTTGGAACCTCCGCGGTCAAAGTTAATAATTTAGATGCTTGTGCTCTTTAATTTCGTGGATTTTATTCTAGCCCAAAGGGATTCTAGATCAAGTGCTAGCCTTTTAATCATCGAATTTCTCCTCTTAATTTAACGTTCGTTTTCGTTTTTCGCAAAACCAATTTTCCGATCGATAAAATAATAGCTCTTCCTTGTGAGTACAAATACTCAACGGTCCCCGAGTTTAAATACGATATTTTCTATACTATATTTCGATAGGTACGCTTGCCTATTTGAGATTATAGTTTGGATACTTTTCAAAACTTATAAAATCTACATCACCCAGCCACCTTGCTTTTGATAAGAGAGTCGCCATTCCGGAGTTTTGCGGTAGCGAAGAACTCCAGCACCTCTTTGTCCAAGATTTTGCACGGGTGCTCCAGGACGAATGAGAGCCCAGCCTCTTCCAGCATCAGAATGATGTTTCTGAATTCGTCAGAGGCATGAGAGAACCCTGTTCGAACTAGCTCGCATCCAGTGACTAGCCCAGCGGTTGTCCTTGGAGCCATCGCACACCTAGGGAGAGAATCCCTATTGTACGCTTAATTAACAGTCAAAAGGGAAGGGACACTAGTGATAACATCCAAGTACGGGTGAGGAAGAGGTTACCTAAAAGCGTAGACGGGAGTTAGTTGGTGAGCTTTCTGCGAGAAATCTTCCTTGAGCGTCCTGCGGGATGTCGACGGAAGCCTTCACGACTCGGCGAGATACCTTTGGGAAGACCTTCGGTGGAATCTTGCGAAAGGGGAAGGATCAGCAAGAAACTTGCGGGAAGACGATGTAGACCTATTCGGCGAGAGTCTTGCGGGAGACGGAGTCGATTCGGCGAGCTTCCCTTGCTGCGAGTTTCCCCAGCGGAGAGAGTCGGCGAGATCGACGAGAGTCTTCACGTGGTGTGGGATTCTTGCGGGATGCCGATGGAAGGGGAAGAGTCGGCGAGATTCCTTCAACGTTTCGGCGAGTATTCTGCGGTAAGTTTCCCGTGGAAATGAAAGGTCGGCGGGATTTCTTTGCGTTAACGACAGGTTTTAACGGGATTCCTTTGCTAAGAATCGGAGGGAATTTGTCTAAGTTGAAATCGAAGGGTTTCTTTAATAGGAATCTTCAGGTTAAGAGGCATGCAGCATTTTCGAAGTCTTCTGATGTCAAGTCAATTTAAAAATTATAAATATATATATATATCTTAAAGCCAATCTGTTTGGGTTTGAACGAGGCTTTTCCGAACACTTCTTGATGTCAATTGTGAGTTGTCGAGATTTACAATGACATATCTTCGTTAAATCTTTATTGATGTATCTAAGGTTTATATGTATCATGTTAACCTATCCTTAGGTGTGCACACATACACTTATATATATATATATATGTATATATATATGGAGATATATATATATGTAACTGTCGATGGAAAACGACTCAAGTCTTGGAGCAGATGAAAAATACCTGGGAACATGAGAGTGATCATTTCGTCTCTCTGACTATAACATACCAGGTGCTCGATGTGAGTATGCTTATATAGATATCACTTCTGTTAGTCCAGATGCATGTTCCAATTCAGTCTTGAAACACCTACTGTCTAGTTCCCATCATAGTTACGGAAACCTAGACTACCCTGCAAGAAAGAATTACTTTACCTTAGGAACCCAAATCATATTGGGTCCTAGGTTCCTGTTAGCATAAGCACGCGACTGTCTTCCTTTAGAAAACCTGTCAGGAAGACTACCTCTGCCCCGAAAATATGGATAGGCCCTTGCCCTTGACACCGAGGGGTTGTGCCAACAGTCGATGGCAAAGTGTCCCACTTTGCCACAGCACCAACACGGGTGAATGTTGTATCGCCGTTTCTGACCTGATCTAGTGACTGAGGTAGTCACGTTCCTAGGTCTAAACGGGATAGGGCATGATCTTCTCACAAAATGTCCTCTTCCACCGTGACACGTGGAAGGGTGGAAGGAATGCATGTTGCGAGCGTCATGAGGCCGGGGAGGTGGTGCCTTCCTTTCAGGCATCCCCCTTCCTGAGGCCCCATGAAAACTTAGACCATGACTTCTAACCTCCCTGTCCTGTGTCCTCGGGTGGTGAGAAGTGTTCTGAGAGCTGGGACATGCAGATTCACACCGAGTTGAGGCAGTGGCAGTGAATACAAAGGGCTCAGAATGAGACTTAGGTATTCTCTCATGGGTGGCCACGACGGCCCTTGCACTACGGGTATCTCCACATGATGACAGATCACCCTTGCAGTGACCACGATTGTTCCTTAGGTCATACCTAAAGGCATGATGAGTTACCTTCCTGCTTGGAGTGGGGGGTCGGAATATCGTTTCCTCATTTCTCCACGAATTGATAATCCGGGAGATCCACCCATTTTCTTGCTTTCTCTTTATAGCATCAACCTTAGAAAAGTTTGATACTATTCTTTTCTCATTCTCTAGACTACTCTCTAGAGCTGAGATTTTAGAGTCCTTGACCTTGTTGGATGCCAATTGGAGAACCAACAAGATCTTCAGTCGAGCAATCTCTTGAGCTTGCTCCTCAGCAAGTAGGTTGCTTGTCTGAAGGGCTCTCTTCAGGGAATCAGCATTTTCTGAAGGATGACAGTTCTTGTCTTCAGAAACTTCAAGAGATACGGGGCAGGATGAAGATGTTACCTGCTCTTCAGTGATATTGTCATTAGAGCCAGTGACCATTGTGTCATCCTCATCAGAGCTGCTTTCCTCACTGGCCTCTTTAGTCTCTGACACGGACACTGGAGCTCTGATGCTGTCCGAGAGATCCTTGTCTTCATCTTCAGAAGCGAGGACCCCCACATAGGTTTCATCCTCTGATTGATAGCAGATTCCAGCTTTCTCTGACCCCCATCAGCTCTGAGATCATCACCCACATAGATTTAGCCGTCCTACATTTTTCCAATCCAGAGCGAGAAGCTCCAGACCAGATATCCAAGATAATTTGACGAATCCTCTTGTCCAAGTTAAATAGTGACAGTTCCGTCTCTGACATCTCTGCAATGCACTTGGGCACTTCGATATTCTTTCCAAAGCAGGAGGTCTTCATAGGAATAAAAGGACCCTCTTCCAGGATGAAATATGCTCGAGGATCGATGGCCTCCAAGTGATATGACACCCTCATCCTCCAGACGGGATAATACTCCTTTGTACATGCGGGAAGTCTTAGTGGCGATATCTCATAATCCAGCTCCATGCTTCTGACACCGGTGGCAGGATACTACTCAAGGTGTAAACCTTTTTGATGAGCAACCTCCCTCTGATACCACTTGAAAGTCCACCTAGTGTCAACTATGTTCACCTATGGGGGGGGGGGAATAGGTGACGTGCAGCGTTTTTACGGAATTTAAATTGTACCTGCACACGAAAATAAAACAACACAGCACAACAGAGTACACAAGCTATTTATAGTGGTTCCCCGACTTGGGTACATCCACTTTCCCCCTTCGACCTATCTCCCAACACGGGACGACTCGGTCTCTTCACCAACAGGATTGAAATCCAATCCTTGCACTATCGGAAGGAACCCTTCCACACGTAGGAGTCAACACTCCCACAACACGGGTTGCACCCAACCCTTACAACACGGAACCACCGTTCCTTTACAACAAAAATAAAATAGAATGTACAAAAGATACAAACTACGTTTGGAGACAAAGGTGTCCCTCTTTGTTGACGACGTGTTCTTGAAGTCCACAAAGAGTGCACAACCCTAGATCTCTCTTGGAGAGGATCACCCCGGAACCGGCGGCGGCTAGATGGGCGGCGGCTAGGTTCATGGGATCGGCGGCAACAACGATGTGCGGATGCTGTTCTTTAGAGATCCAAACTTCGTAGAGAAGCTAGCTAGGTCTACCAACAGTCACACTAGGATCAATCGTCTCGATCGATTCGGATGGGGAAGATTTTTCCGATCTACAAATCGAGAGACAAGAGATCTCCGGTTAGACACGTGAGACGCTGAGCTTAGCTAGGCTTCTGTCGCAGGAGGATCTGGGCGAAACCACGATCAACCGGCGAACAACTTGGCGCGAGCGGCAGTGGCGGCGGTGGAGCGGAAACGGCGATCTAGGTCACGTCGCGGCTCGCGTTTTTCTTTTCTTCTTCGCTGATCTTACTGTTCAAAAATACCCGTGTATTTATACACTGTAGACACTTTCAATATGACTGTTGTGGGTCCCAGAAGTAGAAACCCGAAATCCGGTTCAAAATAGTGCCAGCGGCAGAATCCGGTCCAGCAGCTTCCAGAGAAATCGCTAACTAAAAATCGGCGAGAATCGCAGGTGATTCTCGATGAATCGGCGAGAATCAGTTAGTGATTCTCGACGATTCGTCAAGAATCGCTAGTGATTCTCGCCGAATCACTTATTGATTCTCAACGAATATAACTTGGTATTCATGATCTGCTCAACGATGGGTTCGGCGAGAATCACTAGTGATTCTCGCCGAATCTTACTTGGCACCGTTTTGAGGTAGTCGGATAGAGTCGGCGAGAATCACTAATGATTCTCGACGATTCGGCGAGAATCACTTGGTGATTCTCGTCGAATTACACTTAGACGAATTTTCGTCTTTCCACCCAAGAGCTGCTCCTTGACCCATCCTTGCTCCTTGTCTGCTCTTGTATAACCACGGCCCTGTACTTGAAAGTAAGTGCACTCCAATAGAGAGAGTACACGTAGGCCAACACACTGATCTGCTCAACGAGGGATTACGACGTGCAGACCCGTGTAAATTGACCTACTGCACCCTGACATTGGTGTGCACTTAGCGTGGAATAACTGCAAGCACAACTTGAGAGGTTTCATCAAATACATTGTGAATTCATCTTAGCTTGACAGGTGGCTTCCTCAAATCCAGGTAATTGTGGATACAATACCCAACACCAAATTTCATTTTTGTTCAAGGAGTTTTACTAACCTATTCTAGCACTTTAATGTTTGTTCCCTAAACAAGGGTTAGGTTTTTGAGGGGCCTACCCTTTCCCAAATCCCCTAATATTTTCACCAGAGGGTTTTAGCTACCCTAGCACCCTCCCTACACGATTTCAATTTCATTCAAGGTCTTTTGGCCTTATGCCCTTCACAAGGCACAAAAGTCCTTCCTTAGGATTTGGTCTTACATCTTAATGCAATTCTATTCCAATCAACCCCATCTTCCATGGGGAGGTGCTAAAAGCGATGCCAAGCCAGTGGCCCCAATTTCAACCTCTGTTGAGGTGCTTTGGCCACTCAAAACCCAAAGTGCACTTTTTGACCAAAATACCCTTTTTATGGCAAGGATAGGGTTTGCATGATTTCAATTCAGCCACCTCCAAATTAGATGAAATTTTAACCAGAGATTTATAATGACCCCAAGCATCACTCACCAAAATTTGGGTGAGTTTGGATGTCATTTGGTCTCTAAATTAATTTACCATAGAGAAATTAAATAATTTCCAAAAATACTCATTTTGGGGAGGACCTAGATATAGACTAGGATGACACCTTGTCCAAATTTCACGTCATTTGGACCAGAGATGAACGGTGGGCATCCTTTTTTATTTCTGCCTAGCCTTAGGTATAAGCCCCACCAAAATGTGTGCCCTAGTTAAACCATGCACCCAACTTGGTTCAAACCAATTTTAAATTATAGTAGACCCACAAGGCTACAATTTATATGTTGACCATTTCCTATGAATTAGCCTCTAGGTATTTTTAATAAATAAACACATTAAATATAAATGGTGTGACAGAATTTAAATAACATGAATTCATATCATATAGTTTAATATCATTCCCAGCGGGAATCTTGACGCAGATTGGATAGCATCCGGTTGTCTTCAACCTCCAGCCAACGGTCTAGATTCAACCTGCCTGGAGCCATTTCCAACTGCTGCCGCCGGCCATCTGGCCACCTCCCCGGCCGGTCACCGCCACCACCACCTCCGTTGAGGTGGTGGCTGTCGCCAGGCGGCGGCACAGCCGTCGGAGGGGCTTATTTCTCCGAACCCGACAAGTATTTTTTTTGCAGAAAATCATGGAGAGAAGGTCTCCCGATCGGGCTCAATTGAGCCCGGATCTTGGACCTAAAGATTGCTATGCACTGCCCATGGAAGAAGGAGTGGAGGAGGACCTGTGTGGGTGGCTGAAGCCTTGCCGATCGCCGGATTGTCATGGTGGTGGGGGTGGTGGTCGGATTTTTGCAACTTCACAGTGGACCTCCTTGTCTCCTTCAGGTAAAGTGTGGAACTGAATCCCTGGAGTCTAGTCAAGCTTTTAAGAAGGAGAGTTGCGGTGTTAGGTGGGTGTAGGCTGTATTGCCATTAATGTCCCCTAGTCAAAATTTCGTCCATGGTGGGTGGGGGATGAAGCATGGATCAAACTAGTCGAAGACCAGCTGGTTGAAATGGGACTGCACTCCCCTTATCCTAGTGAATTGAATGGGGGGTTGGGGAAGGGGAAGGTTGAGCCCTAAAGTCTTCCCTCATTACTCCCTTCACTTTCTCTCTCTTTCATTTGGGTCTTTTCCTCTCTCCTGCTCACCAAGCTGAAATTTGACTTATACCTAGCCTAATGGCAGCTCACAAGTTCATTTCATCCATTAATACAAGGTTAGCCCAAGCGAAATGGCCTTGAGCTTGAGTTAGCCCATTTGGTCTAGCTTGACCTAAACATTGACTAGGGTTGACCTTGGTCAAATTGGTCTTTGAGGTTACGCCTAGTGGGTCCTTGGTGACCCATTGGCCTCCCCTAAGGTCTAGGTAGTGTTGAATTGGCCCTTTGGAGGTCACTTGTCCCTTAATCAGGGCACTTTGACCTCTTTAGGGCTAGAGTTGACTTGGGTCAAATTAGCCTTTTTGGTTAACCCCAATGGGTCCTTGGTGACCCATTGGACTCTCTCTTAGGTTAGTAAGGTATGTGTGGTGTCCACTTGGCTTAAGGAAATTCAATTGGCCCTGTGCAGGTCAGTTTGACCCATTTAGGGATAGAGTTGACTTAGGTCAACTTAACCACTTTGACTTCCCTACATGGGTTCTTCGTGACCCATTGACCACACTTTAGGTCTAAGAAGATCCTGGTAGGGTTAGTCGGGCTTTACTAGGGCACACTGCCCTTAGTTAGGGCACCTTGCCCAATTTAGGCCTAGAGTGGTTATAGGTCAACTTGGCCACCCTGGGTCTACTCCAATCGACCATTAGGGCTCTAATGGACCTTACGGTGGGTTGGTTAGATCATGGTGGGATCTTGGAGTCTTGGTAAGCCTCATGGTCATCCTAATCTAGGGTTTAGTATTCTACTATTTGCAGACCATAGTGATCTCACCTACATTCCTAGGTTCACTTGGCCTTCTTGGGCTTCCTAGGGTTTTGTCATGACCTAGCCATGACAAAACCACTCCTAGGGGTCTAGTTGTTTGAGGGATGTTATAATAACTATTACCGCTGTGCGATATGTTCCAGAGACTCGTTCTGAAAACGGGGGTGTTACTCATAGTGGTGGAACTTTGACTTCTTCCTCACCATTATCGTCGAGCCTGAAGCATAAGTTCTGATCAGTGGACCTGAAAGCTAAAATAGATAGCTGCGGCGATTTTCATTAGCGACAACAAGATCTGAAGTGATTTCTAAGGAAGAGAAAATGGAGAAGCAGAACTCTCATTTTTCTGTAGTCAAGGTTAGCTGTTTGAGGAAAATTTAGAAATATCAAATCCACGGTCTTCAACAGTAGATCAAAATCTTAATTCTGATTTACATCCAGAACAAGCAGCCTAGAACTGAATATCTTTTAACTTGTTGCTGTGAAGACGCAAAGGCAAATATTTCTCAGCTTAGGAAGTAAGTCATATGGAAATCTCTCTAGTGTAAATCATCTTAACCTCACTTCTATTTTTTATAGGATCCACTCTTAGATCTGAGTGTAAGATTCCTGTGTGATTATGAGTTGCAGGCCTATATTATAAAGCAAAGGTAGGAGCCAGTTTGGATCTGAGTGAAAGATTCCTACGTGAATCTGAGTTGTAGGCCTGTGTTATAAAGGATGAGTTAAAGGATCCTTTTGATCTGAGGTAGGGCTGTCCATCCAACCTGGGTTATATGGCCTTTGGGGCCTAAGGTAGGTGATTGTTTAATCACTAAGAGGTAGGACCTAGTGCATGAGTTGTAGGTCTTGAAGGAGGATGAGTGGTCCTGCGAGATCATGTTGTAAGCTCCTTGGAGCCGAGTATTGGTGAAGAGCCTTATCTAACAGTTTGTTAGAAAGGCGGGAAGGATAGTGGACGAACCCATAATCTGGAGAACCACTATAAAATATCTGTGTCTTCTGTGTGTGTATCTTGAAATCCAAACAAACTAATAACAAAGCACAAGATAATCAGTTATAGGTCTAGATAACATAAAAAGAGACCAAAAACTAAATCACCACCTGTAGGTGTTTAACTGACCCTAAAAATAATGAATTTTAGAATACATACTTTCAGGGCCCTGTGCAATTTGGAAAAGGGAAGTACTAGAATTGTACTCAAATGCTAAGATATACACCTCCTCAAGCAAGAACAAAACCTCAATCAGTGGAAATAAGATCAAAATAATAGCAAGGAGGTTGAGCAAAGCCATGAGGAGGACCAAGTTTAGCCCTATTGAGGAGGAAGATGAGCTATTTGTTGCGGATGTTAGACCTACTTTAAAGTTGTGTAGGATGTCAAAACACACAAGTAGCTCAATTATCAGTAAAGAGATGACCATGAAGGCCAAGTTCCTAGCAGATATGATTGGCAAAGCCCTAATCTGTAAAACTGGATCCTATAACAAAATCTCATGAACGATGTTTGAATTGATGACTAGAGTTGTCCTCACCAAGAAAATAAATTGGGGGATCATGATTTTTGAAAGGATAATTGAATGTCTTTCAGAACCCAATTTGGGTATAATATTGTCTTTGTTTCTTCTAAACACTACTCTTGGGATGATGAACATGAGGTTAGAAGCAAATATCTATCATGTAAGGAAGATGAACATCAGGATGTTTGATAGATGGGATAGGGTACTGATTAATTACCATTAGCCATCTGAGAAGCAAAATTAGAAGAAGTTTGTTCTATCTTCTGATGAAAGCTCAAGCTACAACTCCTCTAACAGCAAGAATACTGAACCTCATGATCCCAATCTAATTAAATCAACTTAATAGGTAAGAAATAATATTAGTGCATAAGTTTATATCCTTTCTGAGATTGATGCCTTGGCTGTTCAAACTATTGTGCCTCCAACTGATTTTGAGGGAGACACAATTAGGGTGATTGCTGAAGATGTTGTGACAAATATTATGGAAAGAATCTATCTTGCTGTTCAGGGGGAGACCAATAGAAAATTTGCTCATGTTAAGTGGGAGCATGTCTTACCAACTGATGGTCTAAAGGACAAGATTGACTCCTTTCTAAAAAATCTACGAGAGAGGATATAGTAAATCCCATATGATTCACTAGTGCTGGATGACAATACTCCTGTCAAGGGAGAGCATTTGCTAGATGATGTCAATAGTGTAAAAGATAATCAATTTCAGGATCTAGCAGCTGATGATAAGGTTGTGGGGGAGTCTTACCTAAAGCTCTCTACTCAAGTTATTGAAAATGTTATTGAACTATCTGATCATGACTCTCAAGAAGATCAAGGAATGTTTGATGCTAAAGTAACTGAGAAAGAAGAGTCGATTCATACTGCTGAAATTCTATAACCCCCTTATAACTATGAAGTAGAGTATCTGAATTAAGTGAAGACATAAGGTAGGATGATGCTGAAGCCAACTTCCCAGGGGCTACTCTGCTGAATGAGGACATGCCTACCTCCTTTTTAGCTCAACTTAGAGGTCTGTTTGATGAGCAGGGGATGAAAATTGAACTGTGTTTGGATGACTCCATCAAAGAATTGAGAAAGGACATCTCAAATGAAATTTCTTCTATTAAACTTGAGCTCAAACTGTTGAAGGAGAATACTATAAAATTATTTACAAGGGCTGCTCCAGATATGGACTATACTACTAACATGCTGATGAGATAGTGAAAAGGCAGAATGATAATATTGAGAACCGGTGCATCACTACTAAGAACTTGAAGATGGTTCATGAGGTATCCAAGAGCATCATGTAAAACAACAGGATTATCCTTGAGAGAATAATGGATTCTTGCACCCAGTTCTTATATGATCACATGCTACAGGTAAAGAATGTTGTTACTGTAGGAGTAAATAATTTGGCTCAAAAGACCACTTCCCTGGGAAAAGAAGTATCTGAAGAAATCATAAAGGGGGAGAGGTCAATGCTAAAGTCACTGTAGATTATGCTATCTGGACCTCAAATGTTGTCAGAGAAGCATTGGGCCTTGACCCTATCATATATGAGCATGAAATTTTCAAAGCTGAAGATGGGGAGGAATCTGTAGGTGTTATAGCTGCTATTATGCCTCCATTCAGTCCTATCACTCAATTGTTTCCAAAAGTCAAAGACAAGTCTATTGCATATGGAAATATC
Source organism: Platanthera guangdongensis (assembly GCA_039583875.1). NCBI lineage: Eukaryota > Viridiplantae > Streptophyta > Magnoliopsida > Asparagales > Orchidaceae > Platanthera > Platanthera guangdongensis. The sequence goes on from CM077164.1 coordinate 122,240,983, forward strand.
GAAGTGTCATATGATCTTGGATCTTCATGAGATTTTGGTAGAAGTGTCATATGCTCCACTCTTCTAGGTTCATCCCTTTGAAGCGGTACCTTATCCATCGTAGGAGCAGGCTGCTGCATTTGCCTTGCAGGTTGCGCATTGATCATGGCAAACACTACTTCAGCAACCAATCGTATGGTTTCAGCCGAGGGAGGTGTTGCAGGAGCATCATTTGGTGCACTACTAGCCTCATAAACTGGATGTTCTGACGGCCCTGCACCGCTTCTGGTCACCAATAGTTGTACAAAACCCCGATAAGTGACCAAACAGAATTGCAAAATGCAATTATAGGAACACGCAGGTTCCTTAAACACGTGTATTTTCATTCCTAGTGGACATTCATGGGTTCTTTTGATGTTATAACGATGACGCACACACATGTGCTCACCACCCCTTAAAAAGAATTCGCCCACGAATTCATTTTGAGCCTGAATGAAACCAGAACTCTGATACCAAATTGTAACACCCCATATCCATCGCATAGCATATAACATTAGGTACGGTCGTAGCCTGACGCCATATACCACAAACAGACTGGTGGTTACTCAATGGAATACCATACAACTAATAACCAACATCCTAGACAGAGTCATTCTAGCGGAAGCAATTATTATAAGCTGTAATATAAAGAACACAACCACAAGCATGAATATCCATTACAAAACCCAATAGGAATGAAGTACAATACACAAGTACAATGGCCTTAAGGCCTTACAATTGTTTACTCAAATTAAAATGTGTCTTCCATACCATGACATGCTGGCCGGTCACACATGAATAATAAGTAAACACTCAAAATTTAGCCTTCGAGGGCCGGCTCAGCAACTTGGGCTTTAGCCCGCTATTTATCGCTCGGTTCCGCAGCACCTACAAGCAACAATCCACCGTAACGGTGGCAAACATAGCAATGGTCAGCTATTCAGACCAAATTATAACGATCCTGCCCCCAAACTCAGGACAACGATTCTCCTTTACCTGCACTTTGTTAGCATAACCAAGCAGTATAGTGAATAAACACTTCATCACAGGCATGTGCACACATGGCCTCACACCCCGTGCTCTCAGGGCACATTCTCTGTTAACATGGTCAAAGTCCGCTGACTCATCACCGCCCCTTGGACGGTAATATCTCGTGAGCATTTGTTCTTTCTGGCCACTGCCTAAGACCCTCCATCTATGCCAACGGCGAGTACCATGTACTTTAGGTCTCACTAACCGAACCATATAGATCGAGTACGGTTACACCTAACCCGTTGCTCACACCGTAACATCAACTTAAGCCGTCTGCGCGGGACAAGCTTCCCCGAGTCCCGTTCCCATCACACATTTCACATAAGCTGGTTATATTCAAGTTGGCTCCCAGGCTACCAAGTTGGCAGAATCACGCATCTGCCCAGTTTTCCAGGTGTACCTTGGAGTTAGTCCCCAAGGCTCCATGTCGGAATCTACCACGTAGAAAACCCGAAAAACAAACATTCGCGCGGAGTCTTCTCCGGCCATTTATGCAATGCAACATCACCGATCCAGACCAACTTGTCCGGGTAGGCTTCACACATTATGCCTATATCCGTTCTCGATTACGGACTCTACATGTACACAACGGGGACGATTCATATCTACCCGAAGGAACGCCTCAACTCACTGCAAACGCGCGAGAGCGAGCTTCCTATGCAAAGGAAAAGAGGACTTCACATGTCCTAGGATAAGAATCGTTACCCTAGCATTTTTCCTTGGCGCCATGGAAATCTATGCAGATGGAAAGCACCGCAATTTCCTTGCCTCCGTAGATCCGAAGTCGGCTCGTGATTTGGAGCTCCAAAGCTCTGCCGGTGACCACATCTAGCCTCCTTTCATCTTCCTTGCTCTCCCCTCCATCTAGTCTTTAGAAAGAGACTAAGTGAAAGAAATGAGGGATTTGAAACCTTTTTCCAGGGTATATCCCAGCAGGAATAACCCCCAGCCGTCGGATCCAAAAATAAGGAAACGAACGGCCACGATTCGCCATTGAAATCCAAAATCTGGACCGAACACGGCCTGTGAAACGCCCGTGTCCAGGGCTGTATTCCCCATTCGCCATCGAAACCGACGCATCCCGAAATGCACACAGGCACTCGACACGTCCATGTTTGACCTGACACACCCGTGTCATCCAGTACATGCTCGTGTTCTCGGGCATGTTCCTCCATCGATACAGGACAAACACCAACCCGAGACACACACGGGTCTTGGACATAACCGTGTCCTAATTGACATGCCCGTGTCATACCCGAACACGCCTGGGATCCAAGCTGTGTTCACTATTTCGACACTACGTCGACCATAGTTCGTCAACCACCCGACACGGCCATGGATACGCCCGTGTCCTAGGTCATGTTCCCTTTCTCGACACTTCACCGAGCGAAAAGCATCGACTTCCCGGGCTCTCGACTAGATCGTCGACTCGAGCACAACACGCCCTGGGACATGATCGTGTCCTAGGCCATGTGCCCCCTGCCAAATTCCAAACTTGGATCAAAATGCCTCCCGTCGCTCTTTTGAGTTTCGGGGTGTTACGTCACCTATCTCTGATTATCAACAATCTTATAACTCGGAGCAACGCTCCTACACCTCGGAGAACAAACTTTCCTACACCTCGATCCATAACAGGATCTATAACTCGATCCACATACGGATCTACAAACGTTATCCAAAAACAGATCTACAAACTCGGATAAACAATCTCCTACAATAGAAAATAAATATTACAATACAATAATGATTGCAAGTCTTCGCTCGTATGTTCTTCGTAGTAGTAGATCATGAAACTTGTAGAACTCAGAAACTTAAAATCCTTGTAGAACTTGAATCATGATTCTTGGATCTTCGAACAACTAGGACTAGAGTAGAATAGATTTTTAGAGATGAAGCGATCCAGTCGAGGAAGTCATTAAATATGTACCTTACTCATCGCCAGCGGCCGACCAAAGAATCACATGATCAGAAAATTTTATGCCATTGGTTTACAATTTTTGGTAAGCTGTGTGATTTCAAAATTAGCAATTATTGAGCTCTTCATTTTCGAAAATCATCCTAACATATATAGAGAGAGAAACGAATTAACAACTATAAAGGATTTTGAAAGTATCTAGCATCTACATAAATCACCTAGAGTGCGGTGAATAGGTGAAGTTAGTGTCCATTTGTGGAATAAAAATTATCTTAAAGACAGACACACAAACATAGAAAATTTTATAGTGGTTCCCCGTATAGGGTACATCCATTGTCCTGGCTCTCCTATTTTCTGCGAAGGGTAAGATTCAGATACTTCACCTTTCTAATATTAACACAATCTTACACCTCGGAGCAATGCTCCTACACCTTGAAGAACAAACTCTCCTACACCTCGATCCACAATCAGATCTACAAACTCGATTCACAACCCGGATCTACAAACTCGATCCACGAACGGATCTACAAACTAGGAAGAACAAACTTCCTACAATCTCAAAGACAAAGCTCCTACAGGAGTTAAAATAAATTTCACAATCAACACTAAAGCTTTACTCTTCCATATCTGAAATCTCCAAGGATCTTCCTTCTTGAAAATTTAAAAGCACTGTGAAGATGTTTGAGGAACAAAACCGAGGAAATGTAGATCTTGAAAGAATTGATTTCAAGATATCGTAAACACCTAGAGGGTGGGGGGTGAATAGGTTCAATTCTTATTTTACTTAGGCAGATAAATTATATCACTGTTAGACATGTAATGCAACTACTAACACAACATAGATTAAAACAAACACAACCAACACAACATACACACAGATTTATAGTGGTTCACCAAGAGATGGGTACATCCACTTTCCCCCTTCGCTTATCTAGCAGTATACTAGATTCGGCCTAACTCCCTTCTTTCTTCTCAGATCCTCAGATCTTATAACTCATAACCCAAAATGGTTCCAACAGCTCACACTTCACCAAGTGCTACAACTCAGATTCTTCCAAAGAATCCTACCTCAGAGTGAGTCCAAACTCCTACAACTCAGGAAATCCATCCCTACCTCAGCCTCTTTCACCAGGCCTACAGCTCAGAGAAATAAATCTCTTACCTCAGGCTATCAGCCCTACCTCAGCCTTTATAGATATAGGCTTATAACTCAGATTGAAAAATCCTACCTCAGATCTATAAAAGATCTTACAAAATTTGATTTAGCGAATGTTTATTTCTTCACCCAAGAGAAAGATTAATGGATGAAGACTTCTTGATCAGTTCTGGAGTGAACTAACAACTTAAGATCCAACCTGTCTTAGCTTCTTCAAAGTTTCTTAAATCTGAAGAAAGTAAGGTTGATCTTTCTTGAAAAGTTGGAGTCGATCCACAATCCAGCTCTCCTCTTCTTTCAGATGTAGCTCTGAATTCTTCATGTAGACTTGTTCAGGATCTGCCTTCTTTATATCAAAGACTTGTTAATTTCAGGATGAAGACTTATTGATCAGTTCTGGAGTGAACTAACAACTTAACATCCAACCTGTCTTAGATTCTTCAAAGCTTCTTAAATCTGAACAAAGTAAGGTTAATCTTTCTTGAAAGGTTGGAGTTGATCCACAATCCAGCTCTCCTCTTCTTTCAGTTGTAGCTCTGAATTCTACTTGCAAACTTGTTTAGGATCTGCCTCATCTATATCAGAGACTTGTTAATTTCAGGATGAAGACTTATATGTATCTTCGATAGAACATGTCTTTATATAGATCCCATCCGAGGTTACCGGCTGATCCGGTTTATAACTGCCTTATAACAGATGTGACTGCTTTGTTCGGTACAACACCTATCATGTCTTCACTCTTGACATTTGAACCCTTTGCCACTTTTTATCTCAGCAGAAAGTGTCGAGATAAAACTTCATATGTGTCAACATAAATGGAATATGTGTTGACACAAATCTTAATGATGTCGACATAGTCCAAGGAATGTCGACATAGTTCTTCTTTACTTTCTTGACACAGCTTCTGAAGAAGGTGTCGCCACAAGTCCTGTGTGTCGACACAATTGGCTTCCAGTCTTGACATAGTTGGTGTCGACAAAATTCTTGAGTGTGTCGACACAAGTCCTAAGTGTCGACATAGTTGTTGTAGACTGAATTTCTGTGTGTCGACACAAGTCCCGTGGGTCGACACAATCTGCTTCTGGTGTCGACACATTTTCTTCACAAGTCTCGACACTTGTACTTCGATTATTTTACTACATTTATTTACCCTGCACATTGAAAATGAACAACACATCAAATATATAATGATGTATATTATTGAGTTAAGTGAGGATTCTCCAAATTAGGTACATAGTTTCTAATGTACACAACAATCTCCCCCTATTTGGAGAAGTCATAACCCTTAGTCAATGATATACATCACTTATAATAAAATAAAGATTATGAGGTATAAAAGCATTTCTCAGATAGGGTAACTCATAAACATAAACAACATGTAATATCATCATAAAATATGATAAAATACAGTGAACAAAAATCAGTTTTTTTTATATTACAAGGAATTTAGAACAAAAGATTACATATTTCTAAACATAGTTAATCTATCCCTAGGATTGATCAGGCTCCTTGATGACAATTCCTTTGCCAGACTGAATCCTAGCTTGTACATTAGCTTCTATGTCATCAGCCAGCTTCTTTCCTTCCAGATCCTTCTTCTTTAGCTCTTCTGCCTTGATCTTTTTCCTTTCAAAGTAATGATAAGGCTTTGGAAAATATTTACGAGGCTCCACAGAGTTAGCAGGTATTTTCCCAGCTTTGAGCGATTCTGATATTTGCTCCATTCCTGTTCATAATACCACTTGCCTCTATCATGCATATTCTCTTTAACAGCTTGCCAAGTAGTGAGAATAATATTCCTGGAGGTTGGACTTCATTGTTGAAAATCAGGCTTTAATTCTGCCTGTTCTCTGAACCTTTTCATCGATAGTTGAGCTTCTTTCTGAGCATCCCTAGCACTTTGTGCTTCTTGCTCTCTTTGTAATGCAGCTTCAAAAATTTCTACCGTTTCAATAATAACATTCTGTACCTCCTTTGGAGGACTATACATTTATTGTACTGCATATTGAGTTCCTTCAAAATCTTGAGGTGGATAGATGACTTGGGCTACTTCCTGCTGAACCCCTTCAATGTAAGCAGGTTGAATGCCAGATTCTACAGTGTTGTCATCATCACAAATGGGTGGATAACTAAGAGTTGCTTTGATGGAATCGGTTATCCATTTAGCATGATCTGAGCTTGCTTTGACTAATACTCTCTCCCCCTTTATGACTTCTCTTTCGATATGGTCTCTTAGATCATCCTTTTGAAATCTTATCAGATCAGCTATATAATTTGTTCCTTCTTTATAGTTGGATTTGAACTTCTGCAGCAGATCAGAAAATGCCTTTTGAGAGGCCTGGATAGTGGTGTGGATAGTAGCTAAATCCGCTTTGATTTATTTATTAAACTCAGACTTTACTGTAACCATGTGTTCAGTGAAAGCAGTTGCTTTATTCTTGAGTTCTGTTATAATAGTATTAAGGGATTCTGTGAGATTGTCATTCATTCTGATTTGATTTTTCAGGGCATAACCTTGTTTTACTGCAATGTCCTATAATTTAGTCTGGGCCTCATGTTGTTGTTTGGCCAAGAAGACTACAACATTATGTCTCTTTTGGAAGCATTCAGTAATTTCTGTTTTGTGCAAATTTACTTCAAACCTAATGGATTTGATATCCTGGGCCAAGGTAAAGTGCAGATCGTTATGACTCTCATCCACAAATTTTTCAAGAGCAACTCTTTGCTCATCCAATTTCAATTACAGTGACACTAAAAGTAAACTGAAGTCTACTACAGGAGCTTGTATTTGTGGGGCAGTTTGCAAGGTTTTCTTATAGCCTAAGCTCCTCTTCCTGAGCTCCACAAGTTTCCTTTTCTTTGCCCTGGAGGCTTCTTCATCGTCAGAGGAATTAGATGAAGTAGCTATATCCACTATGTCTTTTGTACTAGAGGCAACAATTAGCAGCTCTTTCTCAGTTCTAGGCTTCTCTCCCTTAGTTCTTGGCATATCCCCCTCAGTTCTTGCTCCTTGTAAGTCAGGAAATAATTCTTCTAATGTTACTTCATGTTGCATCTTAACTGGAGGAATAACTTTCTCTATCTTAACAAATGGACCTCCTTCAAATTCAAAAGTTTCTTCCATGGTAATTTCATTCTCAGGAACATTGTCTTGGTTAATTTGATCAAGAACATTCAAGAGCACATCTGGTGCTTCATTCACAGTGTCTGTAGCAGTGTGATTTATGGACTATAATATCTCAAGTATAGATTGAGTGGCTGCTTAACTATCCAATTCAGCTGTGTGGACATTTGAATCTTGCTCATTAGCTCCCCCTGAAGTTGATAGCACTTGTTGATCTGGAACTTGGAGAGGCTCCTCCTGGATCTGATCCACTGATATATTGCTTGCAGGAATCTACTCCCCCTACACCTGACCAGCAGTTCAAGTTTCTAGAGTAGGAGATTTTCTAGTGCTTTCTGGTCCATCATTATTTAAGCTGAAAACAACTTCCTCCTCTGAATCACTGGAAGATGCAGTGGTCTTGTGGGTAGTTTTCTTCTCTTTCTGAACCTATTTTATGTGTTCCTGAGGAGTAGGGACATCCTTGATCAACAATCTATCCCACCTAGACAGTATCTTAAGTCCATTCTCCTCATATGATTTATTATAGTACCAGATTTCTGGATTAGTGTTTCTGGAATGCAGGTAGCCAGATAGAGGCTATGTATTCTAGCCAGATTGGGATTCTTAATCCCTTCCTTTATTTTCTCAAACATAACTACAACCCAGTCAGTTGTACTTTGAATATAACCCTTGTCATGAGACTGAACATGTAGGCTGAGATGCTATCATGTCCTCCAGGTTTACACAAAATTACCTTTCCCAGAATTTCTGAAGGAAATTTCCTTGATAGTTCATCCCCTTTCGATTTATCGCCACTCTAATCTTAGTGGATGGAGATAACCCACACCAAGTTAATGCACTTGCTGTTATCGAACAATTGAGTTCATATTCTTGTGTAACTTTGGGAAGATGAAGGATTTTCCTTAGGCGTTTAATTGTGACCTTGAGCTTTTGACCTTGAACCGCGGATTTGATTTTGGTACCCATTGAATCTTGAGAAGAATTCGAGTAGAACTCAAGAACTTCTTTCTTCCATATTCTGGTTGGTTCAGACACCATATCTTCTAATCCAGTTATTGTGATTAAATCAACTACCTCCTTGATTTCCCGATTCGCATCATCAAAAGATTGTCGAACCAGCTCATAACCCTTGTTGATGTTCTCTTCCATCTGTGGCGCTAGTAGAGATGAGAGAGAGAGATTGATGAGAAGGAAGATGAAGGTCTTATCGACACAAATGGTTTGGTCTCGAGAATTTTGAGAGGGTTGTCGACAAGTTATTTTTCCACCTATTTGTACTTTTATAAACAACAAAGTCCAAAAGGCGGACGAAAATTAGCTTAGTGTGTCGACACTGTTGGGATAGTATCGACACAGACTACTAAAGTCTCGACAGATAATTTAAAGGTATTACAATACTATGTGTCGACACCAATTGCGATGTGTCGACATAGACAATCTTAAGAGTCTACACTAATTTTTGTGTGTCGACACAGACGACTGTATGTGTCGACACCAATATCTAACTGTCAGGAGAGCTATGTGTCGACACCAAATTCTGAGTGTCGACACAATCTTCTTGATGTGTCGATAGAATTTTCCTTATGTATCAACACCAACTACTGAGTGTCGATACAGATTTCTTTATGTGTTGACCCAGATTTACTTTGTCATATTTATCATTCCATTCCAAGTTCAGCATGCCTAATTCAATTTTAAAGTAATTGAATTTAGTTTCATCCAGTGGTTTGGTGAACATGTTAGCAATTTGATAATTAGTGTTGACAAATTCTAAACTTATGTCTTCTTTTTCAACATGATATCTAATGAAATGAAATCTGATTTCTATGTGCTTAGTTTTGCTATATGAAACAGGATTTCTAGCAATAGATATGGCACTAGTAGAATCACAATATAATGGAGTTCTACTTACCTTGATGTCATAGTCTTCAAGTTGATGTTGTATCCATAACAGCTGAGTACAGCAATTGCCTGCAGCTATATATTCTGACTCAGCAATGGATATTGCCACACTTGTCTGCTTTTTGCTGCTCCATGACACCAATCTACCACCTAAGAACTGACATGTGTTAGTGGTGCTTTTACTTTATTCTTTGCATCCTGCAAAGTCTGCATCTGAATAACATGTTAGTAGAAAATCTCTATTCTTAGGGTACCAAAGGCCAAGATTTGGTGTTCCCGTAAGATATCTCAAAATTTTTTTGACAGTAGCATAATGAGATTCTTTTGGGGAAGCTTGATACCTAGAACAAACACATGCAGTATACATGATGTGTGGTCTACTAGCAGTTAAGTAAAGAAGGGAGGCAATTATCCCTCTATACAAAGACGCATCTACATGTTTTCCTGCATCATCTTTGCCTATAGGCATACTTGACCCCATTGGAGTTCTCATGGTGGAGGATGACTCCATGTCATATTTCTTAATTAACTCCTTGGTGAACTTAGACTGGGATATGGACAAGCCATCATCAGTTTGTCTAACTTGGAGTCCTAAGAAGAATTTCAGCTCACCCATGCTGCTCATCTCAAACTTCACTTGCATAAGTTTAGCAAACATTCTACAAAGGTTGTTTTCAGTTGATCCAAAGATAATGTCATCAACATATATCTGGACTAGGATGATCTTGCCTTTTGATTCTCTTAGGAATAGAGTTTTGTCTATTTTACCCCATGAAAATTTGTTCTCAATGTGGAAGGTTGACAGTGTTTCATACCAAGCCCTAGGGGCTTGTTTCAATCCATATAGAGCTTTCTTAAGCATATAAACATAGTTAGAATAAAGAGGATCTACAAAACCCGAGGGTTGATTAACATAAACTTCCTCTTTTAAGTCACCGTTGAAAAATGCTGACTTTACATCCATCTGGAATACCTTGAACCCATGGTAAGCTGCATAGGCAAGGAACAGCCTTCTTGGTTCCAACCTAGCCACTGGGATAAATGTTTGGTCAAAGTCTATTCCTTCTTCCTATTCATAGCCTTTTGATACCAGTCTTGCTTTATTCTTGACTATAATGATATTTTCATCTAACTTGTTCCAGTAGATCCACTTAGTCCCATAACATTGTGATTCTTTGGTTTAAGAATCAACTTCCAGACTTTACATCTTCTGAATTGATTCAGCTCTTCCTGCATGACATCAATCCAATTTGGGTCTTGTATGGCCTCTTCAAATTTCTTGGGTTCCATCTGGGATAGGAAACTTGAGCATAGAATTGTGTTAAAGCTCTTGCTTCTGGTCAGAACACTATGTCTTGCATCACCAATAATTTGGTGTGCTGGATGATCCCTTAGATGTCTTATTACTGGAGGTAATTTATCCACAACTTGATTTCCTCCAATCTCCCTACCAAGCTGTTCTTCATTTTCTTCATCATCAGCATGTGGGTCTTGTACTCCCCTTGGACAGCATCCATCATTTTCCTCATCCTGTCTTGAAGGTTGGTCTGCACTAATGGTTAGCTTGTCCATCTTTTCCTTCAAACCTGTAGAGCTACAAGAAGTACTAGACAGCCCACAGTTCATTAGCTTAGATTCATCAAAGACTACATGGACAGATTATTCTACAGCTTGAGTAGTCAAGTTGTAGATCCTGTATGCCTTACTATTTCTGTTGTACCCAACAAGTATCCCGTCTTGAGACTTGGCAGCAAACTTAGTTAAATAAGACTTAATATTGTTAAGTACATAACACTTGCTACCAAAGATCCTAAAATAGGATATATTTGGATTTCTGCCATTCAAAATCTCATAGGGAGTCTTCTTGTGGCTTTTGTTGATGGAAGCTCTATTGAGAACATGACAAGCAGTGTTTACTGCCTCAGCCTAGAAATATTCTGGGAGATATGTGTCACTTAGTAGTGTTCTACCAGCCTCCATAAGTGTTCAATTTTTTCTTTCAGCAATTCCATTTTGTTGGGGAGTTCTAGGTGAAGAGAATTCTTGAGAAATTCCAAGTTCTTCACAGAACTTTGTCATGCATTCAGACTGAAACTCAGTCTCATGGTCACTTCTAATCTTAACCACAGAATTGTTGAATTCATTCTAAATTTGCTTAACAAATGTTTGGAAGACAGTTGGAGTTTCAGATTTTTTACTCAGAAAGAATACCCAGGCAAATCTGGAAAAGTCATCAACAACCACAAAGGTATAGACTTTCCTACCTAGACTATGAACTGACATAGGACTAAATAGATCCATATACAGGATGTACAAACACCTCCCTGAATCTTTGGTATCAAGATAGTGGAAGGAGGTCTTGGTCTGTTTGCCTTTTTGACAAGCTGAACATACACCCTCCTTGATGAACTTGACCTGAGGACCATTTCTCACTAACTCTTTACTAAAGAGTTGACCTATAGTCTTGTAGTTAAGGTGAGCTAGCCACTTGTGCCATTTGACATAATGAGAAGCTTTCTCATCTGTAACTAGGCAAACAGGAGAATCTTTATTCTCACCCACAAAATTTAGACAATAGACATTTCCTTTTCTATAGCATGTCAAGATGACCTCCTGATCACTTGTCCTTCTAATCTGACACCCATTCTTAATAAAAGAAGTGTCATAACCTAGATCACTTAGTTGACTTATGTTTATTAGGTTATGTTTTAAACCTTTCACATAGGTCACTTGAGTGATAGTGATTGAGTTATTAGAAATTTTACAAAAACCTTTGATTACTCCCTTTTCTGATCCACCAAAGATAACTTTGGGTCCATCCAATATGGGAGTAAAGTCCTTTAACAACCTTTTAGTTCCAATCATGTGCCTAAAACATCCACTGTCCAAGTACCATATTGGGGTATGGTCACTTGGACTCTCATGCATCAAGTAATATTGCCTAACCTTAGATCTCTAGTAATTATTGGGTTCTAAGTTCAGGTTAGACTGAAATTTGACATGCTTACCTATAGCATTTTTGACAGGAAAGCTGGTATTTTTCTTGACACTAGTGTTGTGCCAACAATCAATGGCATAATGAACCACCTTGCCACAACACCAGCACTCATATCTGTTGTATCTTATTTTAAGTACAGTCTTAACAACATTGTTGTCAGCAGTCCTTAATTAAGTAGGTACAATGGTCCTTTTATTAAGTGCTGGGGCTGGTGCATCAAACGCTGATGATTCCTGAAGAACATGGTGTGTCTGCTCATGGGCTGCCCTATTGGCATTTACACTCTTATCATTCTGATCACCATGCTTACAGTGACCATGTGTGATGTCATGGTCATACCTATTAGTAGGTTGCATAACTTTCCTGAAAAGAATAGGGGGTTTGGAGGCAAGAGATTGAACTGAGGCATTGCCTTTCCTTTTGGAATTAGCTGCCCTTATTCTTCCCTTGAAGCCTAAACCTTTCCTACCCTCTTGGACAATGAAGTCATCAATTAAGGGTAAGACTGACTTTGGATTTGAAAATTTAGCCACAAGATCCCTCTCTCATTGAAGTCTGATTTGAAGACTCTTGATGTGATTATTTTTGAAGGTAATTATTTCCATCTGAATTATTGTGATTTTTTCAGTTGGCTTACTTCCTTCAATTTTAGATCCAGCTCTTTTGCTGAATCTGAAGCAGCTTTCTTGAAAGAGGCAATTTCCTTAGCCTGCTTTTTGGCAAGGATTCCACTTTTCTTGAAAGCTTGCAACAGATCACCATATTTATCAATTAGTTGATCCACATCCCCTTCAAATTCAGAATCATCCTCATCACTTGATGCTGATGCTTCTGATTCTGGTCCAGTATAATAATTAGAAATTGAAGATAGATTGTTTACATTACTAGGACCAGGCTGATCCTGGCACTGATCTTCCTCATACATAGCCATCATCCCTCTATCATGATGATCTTCAATCACATTTATAGAGTCCAGTATTTACAGGAATTCAGTCTCTATAGAATCATGTTCAGTTGTAAACAGTCCAATATAGGCTTCAGCTTCAGCCTCTTCTCCTGAACCTGATGAGTTAGTCCAAGTTTTCTGCTTATTTGCAACAAAAGATTTCTCCTTCTTTCCCTTATTTTGATGCTTCTTCTTGTCATTAGATTCCTTTCTTTTATCAGGGCAGTCAACTACAACATGTCCAGACCTATTGCAACAATAACAAACAATCTTAGAAGAAGTTATTTTGCTTGGTTTAGTGTCATAGCTGTCTTTCTTGGAAAATTTCTTTTCTGGCAGTAGTCATCCTTGGACTGTGAGGAGGATGGCTTGGTTCTCCTCTGTTTTTTCTTCATGAATCTTTGGAATTTTCTTGTGAAGGCAGCAAAGTCTTCATCAGAATTAGGGCTGTCTGATGTGTTGTTATCCGAATTTTCTGAGTTAACTTCAGCAGCTTTCTTAGAAGGAGATGGAGACATCCTGCTATCCTTCTTTGTGGCTTCAACCTTTAAGGCCACAGATTTCTCTTTGCACTCAGACCTATTGCTTTTATATTCCTACTTTCTAGCCATAAGCTACATCTCATATGATAGCAATTTTCCAAATAGGGTTGGAGGAGAAGTGTCTGCAAGTCTGGACACTTCCCTGATGGCACATATATTGGTATCCCAGTCCTTGGTTAGTGATCTGAGAAACTTATCATTGAGCTCATATGTGCTGAAGACTCTCCCATATGACATTAGCTCATTAATTATTCTGAAAAAGTTCTTATAGCACTCAGTTATGCTGTCTATTTTGGTGTCTAAAACTTTCATATTCTTGATTTAGCATAGACTTTCTATCCTCTCTTACTTCTTCTGATCCCTCCATGTAGACAATCAAAGTGTCCCACATCTCCTTGGAGGTTTCGCAGTGGACCAAGTTTTGGAAAGTTGAGTCATCTATAGCATTAACTATTATGTTTTGTGCTCTCTTATCCATAGTGGCTAAGATGATCTCATCCTTTGTCATTTCAGAGTATCTTTTTGGAGTCCTGAGGTTGGCATCAAAAACTGAGATGTTCATAGGAATGAATGGCCCTTCTTTAACTATAATGTAGATTCTTGGGTCGGAAGCTTCCATGAATAATCTGACTCCCTCTTTCCATATGCCAAAGATTTCCTTTCTACATATGGGTAATTTCATGGATCCAAGTTCTTTGTGACTTTCACCTGAACCCATTTTGTCTTTCTGATAATTGCCTTGGAGATCAACTCAGACTGTTAAGTCTATTCTTGAGCAACCCGGCTCTGATACCACTTGAAAGAACTGGTTTCAAGATATCCTAAACACATAGAGGGGGGGGGGGTGAATAAGTTCAATTCTTATTTTACTTAGGCAGATAAATTATATAACTATTAGACAACTTATGCAACTACTAACACGACACAGATTAAAACAAACACAGCCAACACAACATACACACATATTTATAGTAGTTCCCCAAGAGATGGGTACATCCACTTTTCCCCTTCGCCAATCTAGCAGTATACTAGATTCGGCCTAACTCCTTTATTTCTTCTCAGATCCTCAGATCTTACAACTCAGAACCCAAAATGGTTCCCACAGCTCACACTTCACCAAGTGCTACAACTTAGATTCTTCCAGAGAATCCTACCTCAGAGTGAGTCCACACTCCTGCAACTCAGGCAATCCAGGCCTACCTCAGCCTCTTTCACCTGGCCAACAGCTCAAAGAAATCAACCTCTTACCTCAGGCTATCCGCCTTACCTCATCATTTATATATATATGCTTACAACTCAGATTGCAAAAATCCTACCTCAAATCTATAAAAAATCTTACAAAATTTAATTTAGAGAATGTTTATTTCTTCATCCAAGAGAAAGATGAATGGATGAAGACTTCTTGATCAGTTATGGAGTGAACTAACAACTTAAGATCCAACCTATCTTAGCTTCTTCAAAGTTTCTTGAATCTGAACAAAGTAAGGTTGATCTTTCTTGAAAAGTTGGAGTCGATCCACAATCCAGCTCTCCTCTTCTTTCAGATGTAGCTCTGAATTCTTCTTGTAGACTTGTTCAGGATCTGCCTTCTCTATATAAGAGACTTGTTAATTTCAGGATGAAGACTTATTGATCGGTTCTAGAGTGAACTAAAAACTTAAGATCCAACCTGTCTTAGCTTCTTCAAAGCTTCTTGAATCTGAACAAAGTAAGGTTGATCTTTCTTGAAAAGTTGGAGTCGATCCACAATCTAGCTCTCCTCTTCTTTCAGATGTAGCCCTAAATTCTTCTTGCAGACATGTTCAGTATCTGCCTTCTCTATATTAGAGACTTGTTAATTTCAGGATAAAGACTTATATATATCTTCGATATAACATGTCTTTATATAGATCCCATCCGAGGTTACCGGCTGATCCTTTTTATAACTGCCTTCTGACAGATGTGACTGCTTTGTCAGTTACAACACCTGTCATGTCTTCACTCTTGACATTTGAACCCTTTGCCACTTTTTATCTCAGTAGAAAGTGTTGAGATAAAACATCATATATGTCAACACCAATGGAACCTGTGTTGACACAAATCTTGATGATGTCGACATAGTCTAAGGAATATCGACACAGTTCTTCTTTGCTTTCTTGACACAGCTTCTGAAGAAGGTGTCGACACATGTCTTGTGCGTCGACATAATTGGCTTCCAGTCTTGACATAGTTGGTGTCGACAAAAATCTTGAGTGTGTCGACACAAGTCCTAAGTGTCGACACAGTTGCTGTAGACTGAATTTCTATGTGTCGACACAAGTCTTGTATGTCGACACAATCTGCTTCAGGTGTCAACACATTTTCTTCACAAGTTTCGACACTTGTACTTAAATTATTTTACTGCATTTCTTTATCCTGCACATTGAAACTCAACAACCCATCAAATACATAATGATATATATCATTGTGTTAAGTGAGGCTTCTCCAAATCAGGTACACAGTTTTTAATGTACCCAACAGATCTAAAAACTTTGGATCTGATAGAATCAAATAGATGTTGAAGAATCTTGGGATCTTCGATCTATCGAATCATTTCTCCTTTCGACTCGCTGGATCAAGAGCATAGCGACAGAGAAAAATGGCAATGAAGACTTGTGGCTTCTCTCAATTTTGGAAAGTGCGAATTGTGATTACTGTAATGATTCTTCTTGAAATTGGGTGAGAGAATCCATGAAAAGACTATTTATAGATCATCGACTAACGGTCTTAAGTCTTTAAGAAAAGATCCACGTGGATCAATAATCATTAAATTAGATTAATTTGAAATCCTGTCAGAAGATTTGAAAAGAAAATTCTAAAAGTCCATTTCTCTAGAAGAACTTTATTTCTCGAGAAATGATTAGCTTTCTCGAGAAAAAGACATGTCATCTCGAAAAAATACTTGGCAAAAATTCTTTGAAATAAAATATCTGATTTCTCGAGAAGGATATTATTTCTCGAGAAATGATTTGCTTTCTCGAGAAATAATATGGCTGAAAGTGAGGGATAGATCTGGTTTACACTAGAGGAGGAGGGGGGTGAATATTGTATGTTAAAAACTTAAATTTATTTTTATAGCAGATTTAAAGTATATGATATATATATATATATATATATATATATATATATATATATATATATATATATATATATATATATATATATATATATATAAAGAAGAATCACAGTACACAAATACAGAAAGTAAAACAATCATTGACGACACAAGAAAATATAGTGGTTCCCCAATAAATCTTGGTACATTCACTCTTTGACAACCCTGGTAGGAATCCACTCTATGTTTTTGATCAGGTGCCCTGCCACCAGAAGATCTATTTTCTAAGGTAGATCTCACAATCCTTTTAGCTTTTGATCAGGTTCCCAAAAACCAATACAAGTCTTTTGATCAGGTGACTTAAGGACCAACGGATTAACTTTTGAAGGGAGTTAAAAACCCTGTACATAGTTTATCAGATAAATTAAAATTTGATGATGTCTTCTCTGTCAAGATTCTCTGAGAAGACTACTGGATTGATGTTGAAGCAAAAAACTCCCCCAGTGTTGATTATGGTATGTAATCAAGGGAGAATCTTTTCTTCAAGGTGTAGGCCTTCAAGAATTTTTGTTTCTCTCCAGTAGCAATTTCAGACTGATGTAAAATTTGTTACTGTTGGAGAGTCAAGAGCAAGTGATCAAAAATCTCAATGTCTGTCTGAATATCTGTTCTTGTCTATCTGAATATATCACCATTATTGAGCAGTAATTTTTGTAAATATATATTTTCTGAGAAAAATTCAAACATTTGAATTTTTAAAAATTCCTTGAATAGTCTGAAGAATCTCTGAGAATTTGTAACAGTTGTATTCAAATATTTAAAATAAAGACCATTCCTTAACTATCTTGGTAATTAATTAGAATAACAACTCTGTGAAAATTCCAAATTTAATGCTGCCAGAGATGGTTATATTCATTAAGAATATTTAGCATTAAATACCAGAGTATATCTGATTGAAATTACGCCATTTTAAATTATTCTGCTTTTGAATATAAAACTGCCGGGATACTGCAAAGAATTAGTCGAGCTAAGCAAACCTTTCGTCGTCCTGATCTTGGGGTTCTTCGAATTAACAATTTCATTCATCAAACTGAGCTCAGCTATCGTCGAGCTGAGCTGTAGAGTTGAGGTCAGAGTTCATAGACCAGAACTCAACTTTCGTCGAGATGAGCTCAGCGGTAGAACTTTGATTCGTCGAGCTGAGCTTGGCTTTCATAGAACGCTGCTATGCTTTCGTCGAACTAATTTTTTGCATTCGTCAAACTGTATTTCTGCTGGAATTCTTCTGAGGCAATAACCCTGGAAATAACCTATGACCCAAGACTATACAAAGTCGGTCAAAATAATCATCCAAAACAAATGATAGTGATCCTAGCCCAAATCAGTAATAAGGTTCCAACAATCTCCCCATATTTGTGTGAGGATAAGATCTATAATAAAAAAACTCAAAGAAAAAATAATCTGGAAGAATAACTTTCAGCAGATATAAAATAAGGTGCTTTGAGAGTTCAAAAACATAAACACAATTTCAAAGATATAAAATCCGAAATTAAATGTCATTCTTATGGGTATCAGAGGGAGAATCTACAAATGGTTTAGTGAAGATTAACTTCATGTTAGGATCGGTAGCTTCCCTTTGAATCATCTTTAAATCTTGAGCTCCAATGATCTTTAGAGAGGTAGTCCTTGGCACAACTGCCTCTCGATGTAATCTCATGTACTTGTCCACATTGAACAACACTTGATATCTTTCAAGCTCCTTTTGTCTGTAAGAAGACATGGTGGAGAACTGAGAGGTGTCCTTTCCTTCTGCTCTGGATTTCTTAATTTGTGATAGTGAAACAAGCTCATTAAACCTTGCCATTCTGAAATTTGGATCCAATTCTGGATCATACACTGGAGATGGTGGCCTCTCTACATCTGATTGTTGTGAACTTGACTGCTGGCTGCTTTGAGATGTTTGCTTCTGAAAGTGTGAGTTAGATCTGATATACTCTAGAGGGGGGGGGGGGGTGAATAGTGTATGGTGCTTGCTAAAAACTTTTACAATAGTTGTTGTATTCTAATGTGAATAGGGAAGCAAATAATAAAAAGTAAATCTAAACACAGCAACTATCTAATCGCAGAGCAACCTAGTCACAAACCACAACCAGAAACAAAAAGAAAAACAAGCAACCAGAAGACACAAGGATCTATAGTGGTTCCCCAACCAATTTGGGTACATCCACTGTTCTACCACCCTAGGTAGGAATCCACTGCAGGATGAGTTGATCAGGTGTCCTGGGCACCAATGAGATTTTGATAAGGTGCTCAAAAATCAAACCAGATTTTTTGATCCGGTGTCTTGCCACCAATGAGCTTTTGATAAGGTGCTCAAAAACCACACACAAACTTTTGAAGGGAGTTTGAAAAACACTTTACAGAGGTGGGGATGAGAGAGTGATGAAAGTCTTCTTTTATCAATCATAGTGAGAAGACTATATGGATTCAGTGATGTTGTCAAAGCTCCCCCTGAGATCTGTAGTTGTTCAGAAAGTGAAGCTTTGCAGTAGGGTGATAGGCCTTTAGAAAATTGATCTCCAGCAAATGATGATTTCAGCAACAACTGAAATTTGAGGTGTCTGGAGTCTTGAATGATGATGGCCTTTGAATACTTGAAACAAGAGAGATCTGAAAATTTCAGATGATTGATCTTCTTTGGTGATGTGTTCTGTATGAATTCTTGAGACAGAGAATGTCTGCAACTCTCTTTCTTTCTCTTGGTAATTGTTGTTTTTAGAGTTGTTGCAGAGATTGTTGTTGCAGAGATTGTTGTTCCAGAGATTTTTTCTAACTTCTTGTTCTTCTTCTTGTATATGGAATAAAAAAAATCTTGTCTTTTATTCCTTTTTTTGAATAGAAATGATCCTTTTCCAATATAGTCGTTAGACTGTCATTAATTACTTCCTTAACTGTAATGTCTTCTGGAGGAAAGTCCAATAAAACATTCCTTGAAAATTCCTTGAAACTTGCTCCAGATTAAATGAAAACGGCTACAAGATCTCTGAATTAAATGCTGACAATAATTCCACAGCTGTCCAAATTTGAATCTTGAAAATCGTTGAACTCTTCAGAAAAACGTCGAACTGAGCTCCACTATCGTCGAACTGAGCTCAGAGATTTGTACTTAGACAGAAACAGAGATCGTCGATCTGAGCTCAACTATTGTCGAACTGAGCTCAAATATAGAGGATCAAACTGGAGTCAAGATCATCGATCTGAGCTCGAAGATCGTCGAATGGAGTTCGACGACTTGATGAACCTGAGCTCAGAGCTCGTTGAATGGAGTTCGATGACTTGATGAAGTTGAGCTCAGAGATCATCGAATGGAGTTTGACGATCCGTCGAAGTGAGCTCAACGATCGTCGGATGGAGTTCGACGATTCGTCGTACTGAGCTTGACAAAATGACTTTGTCTCCAAACTGAAAAACCTGGTCTTGAGGGCAGCTTCGAAACCTAACTACTAACCCTTAGACTCAATTCTAATTGACCTTTAGATCTATACAATGAGGTCAAAACAGGTTTCCTAAGAGACATATTGATCCTGACCCAAATCAGTAATAGGGTGTTCCAACAATCTCCCCCTATTTGGGTTAGGATTACTATTTATAGAAATTGGAAAATTATAAACATACAGAACAACAATGTGACAACAAAACATTGCAGAAACACAAATATTATCTCAGACAGATCATAAAACAGCATATATTGTCACCTTACAGAATTACTCCTTTTCCTTTCTCTTTATAAGTAGTATTTCCCTGTTTGGATTAAGAGCTTTCTTCTTAGATCTTCTGTCATCAGCTGCACCTAAGATGTTTGTTGTTTTGGCCTTGGTACTACAGCTTCAGGGTGCAGCTTCATGTAGCTTTCAGAATAAAAGAACTTGCTGGAGGAGTATCTTTCCAGTTCCTTTTTCCTTTGTTCTGACAAAGTAGTAATATTGGAGTTGTCTTTGCCTTGCTCTCTGGCTTTCTTAATCTGATCCAAAGCAGCTCATTCCATCATCCTAGCTGTCGAGGAAGTTGGATTGTTCTCTGGATCCTCATATGGCACTGGAGGCTCATACCTATTAGAGGGATTATCTGAAGGAGCTCTGGAGGAGACTAATTCTTTCAGCTTATAAGGAAAGGGACCTAAAGTTGTATCAGATGGACCTTATCCTTCCCTTGAATATGGGTGTTGCCTGGAGTAACCTTTGGAATAAACTTGAAGTTCTCTTTGGTTGCCTCTATAGTTTCCTCTCCTTGATTGATAGCCTCTGGATTGGCTTCCCCTATGTTGAGATCTTCCTTGAGGCTGATAAGGGGTTTGGCTTCTGGCAGAGGGTTGAACAGCTGAACTACCACATGCACCTGCACCAGGTGAAGGAGGAGGAGGAGGAGGGTGATGATACTGAGAAGATCCTTTGTCATATTTTCTTTTCTTTTTCATAGCCTTTAATTGATTCGCGGAGTATTACATCCAATGTTCTGTGATAGGGCAATCATGCAGAATGTAGTAAGGAATGTCATTTGTGTCTTTGACTTTAGCTGGAGGAACTCTTTTCATAGCTTTGCTTCTTGCTTTTCTTTTCCTTGCAATAGTTGCAGAGGAGTCATTTAAATTAGTCCTATATTGATCACTTTCTGAGTTTTGTTCATCATATAGTGCATCAATCCTTTTAAGATAGTCCTTTTGTAGTTGTGATTGAGCAGATATAACAGCAGTGACAGCAAATGTGGCAACAACAGTAGAAGGAGGAATAGAAGCAAAACTAGCAGAGGAGATTACATCAGCAAATACAAAACTTTCAGAAGTAACACTCTCAGAAATAGAAGGTACAACAACATTAGATACAACAGTAACTGGGGCAGTAGATTCAGATATCACAGTTTCAGCAACAGAAACAACAGCAGGAGTAGTATCAGTTGAAGCTGGAAAATCATCACTAAAAGGGGCAACAACAGCAATGAGAGCAGGCTCAGGAATAAGTGCCTCTGGCATATGTACATCCTCAGATATTAAAACATCAGCAATATCAACAATATCAGTACTTTCAACAGAAACTAAAGAAGCAGCAGTAGAAAAGGACTTTACAAAAGAATGAATTACACTGGTGTCACAGCTTAAAATAGGCACAATGGCCTTAGACAGATCTTCTGATGGCTGGACTGCAGTATGCTCTGGAAGACAGCTGAAATATATATAATCAAAATCTGATAATAGTGACCTGAGGTCCACAGAGAAAACTGCAACCTGAGATGGTGAGGCTTAAGCTTAGGTTGAAGATACAGCAGCAGCAACAGGCAATCTATCCACTTCATGAGGCATCTCCCCCTACCTAGATTTAGTCAGGACTGGATCAAGGCACCCAGATAAAGGGATTGCCTGAGGAGGAATGAGAGAGGAGAGCCTGGCAGACAGGTCTGCAACTGACTGTAGAAGTGGAGCCATGTAGGTCTCCAACAAGAGTGATAGGCTGGGAGCTATCAGCTCATACAGTCTGTCTGCTAAAGCTGGAAGATCTACATGCTCAAGAGGGATTTGAGCAGAGGTAGAGACTGAAGGTGGAGCAACTGGAGATGTGGGTGGAGAGCTGTTGGATGGTGGAAATGAAGGTTGAGATAAGGGGATTGTTGAATTGGAAGATAGTGGAATGGAAATAGAACGTGTGAAGGAGGGTTGAGCAATGATATCTTGAAGCAATTGTTGATATGATGTGGATGAATAGGGTAGATCAGGAGGGGATGAAGGAGAATCATCCATAAATGAATCATCTATCAGATTGAAAGATGGAAGATGAGATGATGATTCAATGTCTAGATGAGGGTATTGATGTAAAGGATGAAAGATTTCTTTTGTGAGAGGTGGAGGTGGAGAAAGTGAAGGTAGAGATGGGGTTGAAATAATGATTGTGGAGGAAATTTGAATGGTGGAGGTGACTGGTGGAGATGAAATAATAGGTGGAGGAGGAGAAGAAGATCTAGGCAAGTTTTCTGCAGGGGCAGAGACTGGAGGGGAAGAGACTGCAACAGCCGTTGTGCCTGAAGTGGTAGATGCAGAGGGCCTGCTAGTCTTCACTATCTGCCTGTCCCATTTGCCAAACAGGGCACAGGAGAGCCTCTTAGAGGCATTTATGTGCATCCTAGTTGAGACTAGCAGGGCAGGGCATCTGTTCTGAAGAAACAGCCCTAGTATCCTTCCAAAGTTAAAAAAATTGTTGTTGATCTTCTTCTTAATCAAGTCAAAGAATACTTCTCCCCAGTTCAACTGTTTCTTATCTACAAGAGCACCCATCAAACACAGCTGATACCTGGAGATGGTATCATGGGCTTAGTGCTTGGCCAATAAGACCTTTCCTACAACATCAGCCAAGAATCTGTACTCAACAGCCAAATTCTTTTTCAGCAGCTTGCTAGGGTTTGCATCTGTATGTCCCATTCTCACAAGCATAGTAGAAAATTCTTCTCCAGACATTTCAGTAGAGTCTTCTACAGAATGTAATTGAAAAACCTCTATCAAGATAGTAGGTGTCAGAGGTACCTGGGTTCCAGAAATTGATCCAACAACTGTATTTTGATCCTGGTTGTGAGCAGTATATACACATTCCTTTATTTCATCAGCAGGTAACTTGATTCTGGTGGACATGATAGTAACTAGCTTTTGTTCCTTGAAAAGTTCTAGAATTTCTTGGAAAATCTGATCATTGTTATTGAAAGAGTTCATATCTATATCAAATCCTGCATCAAATTTCATGGCGGCTAGGACTGCAACTGAGACGACCATTGTTTCCTGCAAAAATCAACAAACAAACGACCATGTGTAGAGAAGTTTGGAGGGAAAGAAAATTTTTGCAGAAAGTATGAAAGCGTAAGGGAGAACGATGACTGAAAAAAGAGTTTTATATTAGGGTTCGACGCAGAAAAGGAAAGATCGTTGAACTCAGTTCGACGATCGAGGCTTCTAAAGGAAACTGAAGGGTCATCAATATCGTCGATCTCTGTTCGACGATATTTGAGAGCGTCAAGCTCCATTCGACGATAGTTCAGAAAACAAAATCGTTGAGCTTCGTTCGACGATCGCTGACCTGGAGAGATAGTTGAACACTATCTGAGAAGCGCTGAACTCTGGTCGACGATCTCGGAAAGCGTCGATCTCCGTTCGACGATCTCGGGGAAAATCGTCGAGCGCAGTTCAGAGACCAGAAACACTCTATACACTAGAAAAATTAAGATGTTTGCCTAGTCTTGGTCAATTTTTAGAGTTTCAAAATCTTGGAACTTATTTTAGACATCCTCCATCTAACATTCCTAACTTATTCAAGAAGAAGGTGTGTTTCTTTTCATCCAAGGGTTTGGTGAAAATATCTCCCCTTTGCAAATCAGTTGGGATATATTGAAGTTCAATTTTATTTTTCTCAACATTATCCCTTAAAAAGTGATGCCTAATTTCTATGTGTTTTGTCCTACTATGGAGGACTGGATTTTGAGCTATAGAAATAGCACTGGTATTATCATAAAATATTTTTGACTTCTCTAAGTTTTAGATATAGTCTAGGAGTTGGTTTTGAATCCACAATATTTGTGAACAACAACTACCTGCAGCCATATATTCAGCTTCAGCAGTTGTAGTTGACACAGATGTTTGTTTCTTGCAAAACCAAGAGACAAGTCTGTCACCAAGAAACTGACAAGTTCCACTAGTGCTTTTCCTGTCAATTCTGCATCCAGCATAATCAGCATCAGAAAATCCAGTTAAGTCAAATGCTTAATCTTTTGGATACCAGAGACCTAGATTTGGACAACTTTTAACATACCTGAGAATCCTTTTAAATAATGTTTGGTGTGACTCTATAGGGCTCACTTAGAATCTAGCACATATGCATGTAGCAAACATTATGTCAGGTCTACTAGCTGTAAGGTACAATAAAGAGCCAATCATTGCTCTATATGTTGTCTGATCAACAGGTTTCCCATGTTCATCAGCATCCAATACAGCATTAGTAGGCATAGGGGTTTTCATACAAGATGCTTCAGACATACCAAATTTCTTGACCAATTCCTTTGCATACTTGGTTTGAGAAATAAATATGCCTTCAGCTTGTTGTTTGATTTGCAATCCTAGTAAGAAGGATAGCTCACCCATGCTACTCATTTCAAATTTGGAATGCATTAGATTGGAGAACCTTCTACACAAACTTGAATCAGTAGAACCAAAGATAATATCATCTACATAGATTTGTACTAGTAGGGTATGGGACTTATGGATTCTAATAAAAAGAGTTTGGTCTACTCTACCCCTTATAAACTCATTTTTTAGGAGAAAGCATGCTAGGGTCTCATACCATGCTCTAGGAGCTTGCTTGAGACCATATAATGCTTTGTGCAATTTGAAAACATAATCAGGATGGGTTGGAGAGATAAAACCTGGAGGTTGTCTGATTAGACTTCTTCTTTGATATCCCCATTGAGAAAAGCACTCTTTACATCCATCTGGTATACTTTGAAACCTTTGTGTGCTACATATGCTAAGAAGATTCTAATAGCCTCCAACCTTGCAACTGGTGCAAAAGTCTGGTCATAATCTATGCCTTCTTCTTGAGAGTACCCTTGAGCAACTAGCCTTGCCTTGTTCCTTACAATGACTCCTTGATCATCCAATTTGTTTCTGAACACCAACTTTGTTCCAATAATGGAGTGATCCTTAGGCCTTGGTACTACTTCCCAAACTTTGTTCCTTTCAAATTGATACAACTCTTCTTGCATTGCAATGATCCAGTGTGGATCTTGCTCTGCATCTTGAGTGGATTGAGGTTCAATTTGAGATAGGAAGCAAGTGTGCAACAGGTTTTGGTTGACCTGATTTCTGGTTTGCACACCAGCTTAGATGTCTCCAATTACTTGGGAAATTGGATGGTCTCTTGATGTTACTAAATCAACAGGGGGTGTTGATTGTTCACCAACCTGTGTTGTTGTTTACTCTTGTGGTACAACAACTGGCTCTTCAAGAGGTTTCTCTTCATGATGTTGAATGTCTTCTTCATCTTCACTGCTTTCCTCTTCTTGAATGATTTGTAATCTGTTCAAGTCTTCAGCAAGAGAATGTACCTGCAAAGGTTCTATGGTAGAAGTGTTCTTCTCCTTGAAAGACATGTTAGATTCATCAAAAGATATGTGAACAGATTCTTCAATTTTAAGAGTTGATTTATTATAAACCATATAAGCCTTACTGATCATGGAGTATCCCAGAAACACTCCTTCATCAGCTTTAGCTTGAAATTTTGCTAAATACTTCTTGTCATTATTGTGTATGTAACAGATACAACCAAAAATTCTAAAGTAATCTACTTTATGTTTCTTCCCTTTGAGTAATTCATAGGGAGTCTTGACCTTCAGTTTATGTATTAAACTTCTGTTCAGCACATAGTTGGAGGTGTTCACTGTCTCTGCCCAAAAGGATAGAGGAAGGTGAGCATCTGACAACAATGTAGTGGCAGATTCAATAAGGGTTCTATTTTTCCTTTCAGCTACCCCATTTTGTTGAGGAGTTATAGGAGCTGAGATAGTATGCCTGATCCCTTCACTCTGACAGAACTCTTGCATAAGAAGAGAATCAAACACTGTCCCATGATCACTTCTGATCAGGGCAATGTGAGTATTGAACTCAGTCTGTATGCATTTGAGAAACTCTGTCAAACACTTAAAGTTATCAAACTTCTTCCGCAGAAAGAACACCCATGTGAATCTAGAGAAGTCATCTACAACCACTAAAGTGTAAGACTTCCCTCCTAAGCATTGTACTGTAATGGATCCAAAAAGATCCATGTGTAACAGATACAAAATCCTAGGTGAATCACTCTTATTAAGTGACTTGAAACTATTTTTAGTTTGCTTGCCTAATTGACAAGCCCTGCAGAGTCCTTCCTTCTTGTAGGGGCCAGAAGGTAGTCCTCTAACAAGGTTGTCCTTGGATAGCCTAGCAATGGTTCTAAGGTTTATATGCCCTAGTCTCTTATGCCATAATACATTAGTTCTACACATAGAATTAAACAGGCAAATGTCTACTTCTATTGAAAGAAAGTCTACTAAGTAGATGTTACCTTTCCTTTTACCTGTCAACACAGTTGTGTTGTCCTCTGATTGGATCTTGCATAAGGATTTGCTGAAAGTCACTTGGTAGCCTTCATCACATAACTGATTGATACTGATCAAGTTGTGCTTCAGTCCTTCCACATAGGCTACTTTCTTGAATGTGACTGTCCCAATTTAGACTGCTCCATATCCTTTTGTTAATCCAAAGTTTGAATCACCAAATATGACTTTGGTCCAAGCTTGGCTTTAAAGGATGTGAGATTGTCCTTATTTCCTGTCATGTGCTTCGAGCACCCACTATCCAAATACCATTGCTGGTTTGATGTTGGATAGGTCTTCACCTGCACACAAAATAATTTACTTGTTTTTGACCCAATTTAACTTGGGCCTAAGTTGATAACCTTTAAATTCAGAAATAAATGACATCCCTGGTTGACTCTTATAACCTTCAGGATGATATCTCCTTGGAGGTATTATCCATTCAGTATAAGGGTTAAGTCTGGATGAAGGACCCCTAGGATTTGAATTTAATTTACCCTTGAATAAATTTTCAAATCTCTGATCTCTGCTCGACGATCGTTGAGCTGCGTTCGACGATCTTTGGTCAGATCGCCGAGCTCCGTTGGATGGTCGACTATGGCAGAGTTCAGGAATTAGAGATCGTCGACCTGAGTTCGACGATTTTGCCTGAGATCGTCGATCTGCATTCGGCGATCGTCTAGCTCCGTTCGACGATTTCTGTTGAACCTTGGTTTTCTTGGGTAAGTCAGAATTTTTCCTAGCTACCTCTACAACTCCCTTCCCTTTATTAGAAATAAACTTGATTGGGGTTGTTAGAACTATAGGTTGGCTGGATGAAGCACCCAAGCCCAGTGTACTGTTGAATCTAGAGTTCACTGTGCTTCTGATGTCCATTAGCTTGATGCTTCTCCTATTAAGGGATTCTTCAATCTTTTTGGCCTCTGACAGCTCACGTTTCAGTGAAGCTATCTGCTCCCTACAGCACTCCAACTCCTCAAAGAGTTTGAGGTTTTCTGATTTTAAGGTACTATGTTCAGATAATTGATTTCTGAGAGAAATGATTTCTTTCTCAGATTTTAATAGGTCTAAACATAGTGCTTTAAACCTAACTACTAATAGGGTGTTCCAGCAGCTTCCAAACCTAACTACTAACCCTTAGACTCAATTCTAATTGACCTTTAGATCTATACAATGAGGTCAAAACAGGTTTCCTAAGAGACATAGTGATCCTGACCCAAATCAGTAATAAGGTGTTCCAACAGCTTCTACTAAGTACTTTGAGAACCTGACCTTTAAGGTCTATCCTTTCTGTCTTGAGAAGCTCTTAAATAATCAAAAGTAGTAGGCTTTCGAGAAGAAATATTACCTACAGCTCCTACTGCTGGAGGAGGAGGAGGAGGATGTCCTCTCCTAGATCTTGGAGGTGAAGCATATCTCCTCATCTTCTTCCCATTCTTTTGTTCATTCTTAGAGAACCTCATCCAGTGGGGGAGGTCAGGAGTGAGGGGTATTCCATGTAGAATATTGTAATGCCCCGAAACTCAAAAGAGTGACGGGAGGCATTTTGAGCCAAGTTTGGAACTTGGTAGGGGTCACACTGCAACATCCCATGTTTCTAGATCCCTTAACTTAGGTTAGGTTAGGCATGTAACGCCCCGAAACTAAAAGGAGCGACGGGAGGCATTTTGGGCAAAATTTGGAATTTGGCAGGGGGCACACGGCATGGGACATGGGCGTGTCCCACGGCGTGTCATGTTTGGGTCGACTATTTGGCCGAGAGGTCGATGAATTCTAGAGTCGAAGATCGTCGAACAGCAAACATGGCCAAAGACACGGGCATGTCTCAGGGCATGTCGAGCTCGTCTTGATGATCTGGCAGGTAAGTCGACATTTCCGCTCGACGAAATGTCGAGACACAAAACACGGCCTAGGACACTGGCGTGTCCAAGTCCGTGTCGGGTAGTCAACGAACTTTGCTCGACGAAGTGTTGAGACAGTGAACACGGCATGGAGCCCAGGCGTGTTCGAGTTTGATACGGGCGTGTCAAAAAGGACACGGGCGTGTCCAATACCTTTGTGAGTCTCGGGTTGTTGTTGATCCTGTGTTGACGGAGGAACACGCCCGGGAACACGGGCATGTATTGGATGACACGGGCGTGTCAGGTCGAACACAGGCATGTCGAGTGCCCATGTGTTTATCGAGACGCATCGATTTCGACGGCGAATGGGATACACGGCCCAGGACATGGGCGTGTCGCAGGCCTTGTTCGGCCCAGATTTTACATTTCGGCTACGGATCGTGGCCGTTCATTTTCTTATTTTGGGATCCGACGGTTGGGGGTTGTTCCTACTGGGATATACCTAGGATTAGGCCTTTGAAACCCTCATTTCACATGAGTGGTTCTCTTTCTAAGTCTAGAGAGAGGGGAGAGCAAAGGAGGAATAAGAAGCCTAGATCCGGTCACCAACGGAGCTTTGGAGCTCCAAATCGCAAACCGACTTCGGATCTACGGAGGCAAGGAGAGTGCAGTGCTTTTAATCCGCTTACATTTCCATGGCGCCAAGGAAGAACTCTATGGTAACGATTCTCTACTTGAGCATGTGAAGCTCTACTTCTTTTGCATAGGGAAGCCCACTCTCGCGAGTTTGTGGTGAGTTTGAGGCGTTCCTTCAGGTAGATATGAATAGTCCTCGTCCTGTACATGTAGAGTTCGTAATTGAGAATGGATATAGGCATGTTGTGTGAAGCCTACCCAGACAAGTTGGTATGGATCGGTGATGTTGCATTGCATGAAAGGCAGGAGAAGACACCGTGCGAATGTTTGTTTTTTGGGTTTTCTACGTGGTAGATTGCAATAGGGAGCTTTGGGGATTAACTCCAAGGCGCACCCGGAAAACTGTGCAGATGCGTGATTCTGCCAATATGGTGGCTTGGGAGCCAACCTGAACATAACTGGGTTATGTGATATGTGTGGGATATACGGGACTCGGGGAAGCTTGACCCGCGCAGATGACTTAATTGACGTTGCGGTTTGAGCAACGGGTCAGCTGGAACCGTACCCGATCTATGTCGTTCGGTTAAAGAGACCTAAAGTTACTTGGCACTTACCGTTGGCATAGATGGAGGGTCTTAGGCAGTGGCCAGAAAGACCAGATGCTCACGAGATATTGCAGTCCTGGGGGTGGTGGTGAGTCAGCGGACTTTGACCGTGATCACCGAGAATATGCCCTGAGAGCACGGGGCGTGTGGTCGTGCGTGCCTGCGCCTGTGATGTAGTGTTGTTACAATACTGCTTGGTTATTCTAATAAAGTGCAGGAAAGGAGCATCGCCGCCCCGAGTTCATGGGCGAGATCGTTATAATTTGGTCAG
Source organism: Platanthera guangdongensis (assembly GCA_039583875.1). Lineage (NCBI taxonomy): Eukaryota > Viridiplantae > Streptophyta > Magnoliopsida > Asparagales > Orchidaceae > Platanthera > Platanthera guangdongensis. The sequence continues at coordinate 122,271,197 of CM077164.1, forward strand.
CATAGCTGACCGTTGCCTTTATTTTCCACCGTGCGGTGGATTGTTGCTTGCAGGTGCTGCGGAGCTGAGAGCTAAATAGTGGGCTAAAGCCCAAGCTACTGAGCCGGCCCTCGAAGGCCTAATTTTGAGTGTTTACTTGTTTTACTCATGCATGTTCGGTCAGCGTGCCGAGGTTTGGAAAGTATTTTATATTGGAGCAAAATATTGTAAGGCCATAAGGCCAGTACTTGCGTATTTGTACCTTCATTCCTATTGTTTTGAGTAGTGGACAGTCATGCTAGATGTTGGGTTCTTAATCTTGTAACCTTAAATTTCTTCCGCTAGAATGCTCTGTGTAGGACGTTGTCATTGGTTGGATGGTTTCCATTGAGTAACCACCTGGTCTGTATGTGGTATATGGCGTCGGGCCTTGGCCGGACCTACTGCTATATACTATGCGACAGATAGGGGGTGTTACAATTTTTTATCAGACTACTGGTTTTGGTCGGGCTTAAAATGAATTCGTATACGAATTCTTTTTAAGGGGTGGTGAGTACCTGTGTGTGCGTCATCGTTATAACAGCAAAAGAACCCGTTAATGTCCACTTAGGAATGAAAATACACGTGTTTGAGGAACCTGCATATTCCTATAATTGCTTTTTGCAATTTTGTATGGCCTCTTAATGGTGTTTTGTACAACTATAGGTGACCATAAGCGGTACTGGGCTGCCAGGAAGTCCGGTTTCTGAGGAGTATAGTGCACCCGGTGAGGTGTTTGAGACCCCTCCATCGTCTGAAACCGTAATAAGGATCGTTGAAGCGGTGTTCACTTTGATGAATGTTGTAACGCCCCGAAACTCAAAAGAGCGACGGGAGGCATCTTGTGCCAAATTTGGTATTTGGCTGGGGGCACACGGCCTGGGACACGGGCGTGTCCTAGGGCGTGTCAAGCCCGTGTCGATGATCGGTCCGGGGAGTCGACATTTTCGCCCGACGATGTGTCGAGGCAGGGAACACTGCCTGAGACACGGGCGTGTCTCAGGGCATGTCAATCCCGTGTCGACGATCGGCCCGGGGAGTCGACATTTTCGCTCGACGTTGTGTCGAGACAGGGAACACGGCCTAGGACACGGGCGTGTCCAAGGCCATGTCGAGTAGTCAACGAACTTTGCTCGACGAAGTGTCGAGACAATGAACACGGCCTGGAGCCTAGGCGTGTTCGGGTTTGACACGGGCATGTCAAATAGGATACGGGCGTGTCCAAGACCCGTGGGAGTCTCGGGTTGTCTTTGGGGCTGTGTCGATGGGGGCACACGGCCATCCACACAGCCGTGCCAGTTGGAACACGGGCGTGTCAGGTTGAACACGGGCGTGTCGGGACCCGTGTAAGTTTCGTAACGCATTATTTTTTGACGGCGAATGAGGGACATGACCCTGGACACGAGCGTGTCGCAGGCCATATTCGGCCAGGTTTTACTTTTCAGCTACGAATCTTAGCCATTCGTTTCCTTATTTTGGGATCCGACGGTTGGGGGTTGTTCCTGCTGGGATATACCCAGGATTAGGCCTTTGAAACCCTCATTTCACTTGAGTGGTTCTCTTTCTTAGTCTAGAGAGAGGGGAGAGCAAAGGAGGAAGAAGAAGCCTAGATCCGGTTGTCGGCAGTGCTTCGGAGCTCCAAATCGCGAACCGACTTCGGATCTACAGAGAAAAGGAGAGTGCGGTGCTTTTCATCCGCTTACATTTCCATGGTTCCAAGGAAGAATGCTATGGTATCGATCCTCTACTTGAGCATGTGAAGCTCTCCTTCTTTTGCATAGGAAGCCCGCTCTCGCGAGTTTGCGGTGAGTTTGAGGCGTTCCTTCGGGTAGATATGTAAAGTCCCCGTTGTTTAGAATTCGTATTCGAAAACGGACATAGGCATGATGTGTGAAGCATACCCAGACAAGTTGGTCTGGATCGGTGATGTTGCATTGCATAAATGACCGGATAAGACTCCGTGCGAATGTGTGTTTTTCGTGTTTTCTACGTGGTAGATGACAACAGGGAGCCTTGGGAATTAACCCCAAGATGCACCCAGAAAACTGGGCAGATGCGTGATTCTGCCAACATGGTGGCCTGGGAGCCAACTTGAACATAACCGGGTTATGTAAAGTGTGTGACGGAAACGGGACTCGGGAGAAGTTTGACCCGAGCATATGTTTTAAATTAACGTTGCAGTGTGAGCAATGGGTCAGGCGGAACCGTACCCGTTCTATGCCGTTCGGTTTGAGTCGTTGGCATAGATGAGGGTATTCGACGGTCTATGGCTTAAATTAACGTGACCCATGGCGGGAAGACAAAATGCTCATTGTTTGGCCATCAAAGTGGCGGCGGTGAGATCGGAATGTCTATGGCTTTAATTGACGTGACATCGACCGGTTCACCGAGAATGTGCCCTGAGTGCACGGGGTGTGTGGCCATATGAGCCTACGCCTGTGATGTAGTGACATTTCTATACTGCTTGGTTATACTAATAAAGTGCAGGGAAGGAGCATCGCCGCCCCGATTTTGGGGGCAGGATTGTTATAATTTGGTAAGCATTGCTGACCGTTGCCTTTGTTTGCCACCGTGCGGTGGATTGTTGCTTGTAGGTGTTGCTGGACCAAGCGGTCAATAGCGGCTAAAGCCCAAGTTGCTATACCAGCCCTCGAAGGCCTAATGTTTGGATGTTTTCTTTATTTATGTATGGCCGGCCTTCGTGCCGAGGTTTGAAAACATGTAATTCTGAAGGAAACAATTTGTAAGGCCATAAGGCCAGTACTTGTGTATTTGTACTTCATTCCTTTGGGATTGTTTAGTGGACATTCATGCTATTTGTGCTGGGTTCTTTTAATTACAACTTATAAATCTGCTTCCGCTAGAATGACTCTTTGTAGGATGTTGAAATGGTTGGATGGTTTCTATTGAGTAACCACCCGGTCTGTATGTGGTATATGGCGTCGGGCCTCGGTTGGACGTAATGCTATATGCTATGCGACGTATAGGGGGTGTTACAATTTGGTATCAGAGCCAGGTTTTGGTCAGGTTTAAAATGTATTCGTGGGCGAATTCTTTTTAAGCGGTGGTGAGCACATGTGTGTGCGTCATCGTTATAACAACAAAAGAACCCATGAATGTCCACTTAGGAATGAAAATACACGTGTTTGGGGAACCTGCGTGTTCCTATAATTACTGTTTGCAATTTTGTTTGGTCGCTTAACGATGTTTTGTACCACTATAGGTGACCAGAAGCGGTGCTGGGCCGTCGGAACGTCGAGTTTCTGAGGCTAGCAGTGCACCAAATGATGCTCCTGCAACATCTCCTTCGACCGAAACCATTCGACTGGTGGCCGAAGCAGTGTTTCCCATGATCAATGTGCGGCCTGCAAGTCAAATGTAGCAGCCCGCTCCTACGATGGAGCAGGTACCTCTTCCAGAGGTTGAGCCGAGAAGGGTGGAGCAAGTAGTAGTGGAGCCGTTGGTGCCAAGGAGGGCAACCGAGAGATAGCTCAAACATGTCATGAGCTTTAATCCTCCGGTATTCTCGAGGTTGGGAACCCCATCTCAAGCTGAAGACTGGCTCTCCCGTGTGAAGAGAGTCTTGACAGCGACGGAGACGGAGGAGTGGTTGATGACCATTATAGCTACGTTACTGTTGGATGGAGACGCTAGGCTGTGGTGGGAGGGTTTGGAGCTGCATCTATTGATAGGTAGGCAACTTAAAGATGTCTCGATGGAGGAGTTCTCGAGACTGTTCTTGGCTTGGTATCTCCCTTCGACTCAGAGAATAACTTTGGAGAATGAGTCCTAGAGGTTGGTATAAGGAGAGAGTAGCGTGGATGAGTATCTCCACGAGTTTACTAGGCTGGGTCGGTACGCTACCTCTATCATCGTGGATGAGGAGCGTAAGACCAACCTTTTCTATGAAGGTCTAAGAGATGACTTGAGGCTACTACTCTCGCGGCCGATGACGGAGGGTTTCTTAACCTTGGTCAATATGGCCCGGTCCTTGGAGAAGGACATGAAGAATGATCAAGTGTAGAAAAGCTTGGGTGATAAGAAATCTGAGTTCAAGGAGCCGACTTCCTCAAAGTCTGGGTACCATAAATTCTTTAAGAAGGCTAGGACTTCGAGTCTAGCTCCTTCTTCTGGTGCTTCTGGGGAGACTACGGGTCGGACCCTGGGTGCATGTTTTACTTGTGGGAAGCTGGGGCACTTTGCCCGCGATTGCTGGAGTGGACATCCCAAGTCCGAAAGGAAGCCGAGAGCAACCTATGAAGAGAAGGGCAAGACGGTGGAGTCATCCGCATCCCATTATGCTCCAGCCCAACCGAGGGTTTATAATCTTGGCCAACAGGAGGCCATCAAACAGGCAGATGTGGTGACAGGTACGGTTTAATTTGTAGTAAGTTAAGTTCCTTTAAATACTTGTTATGCATATGTTACCTTACCACTACTTGTTTAGGATTTGTTTTGATTTGTGAGTATCCGGCAAGAGCGCTCTTTCACACGGGAGCTTCCCACTTATTCTTGTCCGAAGGATTCATATCGCGCATCGGAGTACCTTCTTCGATGGCAAAGGACAAGTTGGATGTGTTGTTGCCGAATGGGTATTCGATGCGCGCGAATAAAGTCTACAGTGTTAAGATTCACATTAGGAATCAAGAGTTCGATCTTCAAGCATCGTTACTACCGTTGGTGGAGTTCGACGTTATATTTGGCATGGACCGACTCTCGGAGCAGCAAGCCTATATTGATTGCGGTCGCAAGGAAGTCAAGTTGGGAGCAAGTAGTGAGACGACTTTTATGAGCTTGAAAGGGTCGAGAATGACATTGATGTCTGCTCTTCAGGTGGTAAAGGTGGTTCGTGCTAGTGCAGAGCTGTTCTTTACACTAGTGGAGGTTGCAAGGCCAAATCCTACGTTGGATAATATATCAGTGGTAGCTGAGTACCCTGATGTGTTCCCCGCAGATCTTCCTGGAGCCCCGCCTCAACGGGAGATAAATTTCACTATTGAGCTAGTGTCAGGTGCAAAGCCTGTGTCACGATCTCCGTATCGGCTAGCGCCTAAGGAAATGGCGGAGCTGAAGGTGCAACTTCAAGAGTTGTTGGATCAAGGGTATGCGCATCCAAGTTCTTCGCCTTGGAGAGCACCGGTCCTATTTGTTGAGAAGAAGGACGGGAGCTTGAGACTTTGTATTGATTATCGGGAGTTGAACAAGCTAACGGAAAAGAACAAGTACCCAATCCCAAGGATCAGTGATCTTTTTGATCAGTTGGTTGGGTCGACGGTGTACTCTAAGTTGGATCTCAAGTCTGGTTACTATCAGCTGAGGATAAGGGTGAGCGATATCCCTAAGATAGAGTTTAGTACAGGATACGAGCATTACGAGTTTACGGTCATGCCGTTTGGGCTGACGAATGCGCCGTCAGTGCTCATGGATTTGATGAACAGGACCTTCAGGGAGTACTTGGACCATTTTGTGATCGTCTTCATCGATGATATTTTGGTGTACTCGTAGAGTGAGGAAGATCACTTCAAGCATCTTCATTTGATTTTGGAGATGCTAAGGAGGAATCAATTGTACGCCAAGTTCTCGAAGTGCGAGTTTTGATTGTCCTCAATGGCGTTCCTCGGTCATATAGTGAGTGGGGAAGGTATTGCTGTGGATCCGGCGAAGATTGTTGCGATACGAGAGTGGCCTGAGCTTTCTACGGTAGCGGAAGTCCGGAGCTTTCTAGGGCTTCCCGGCTATTATAGGCGCTTCGTAGAGAACTTCTCGCGGATAGCATTACCTCTCACTACTTTGACGAGGAAGGAGCAAAAGTTCTTTTGGACGCCAGAGTGCGCGCGAGCTTTTGAGGAGTTGAAATGTCGGTTGACCACGGCGCCTGTGTTGAGTTCGCCGAGTGGGACTGAAGGTTATGAGAATTATAGCGATGCTTTGGGCAATGGTTTGGGTTGTGTGCTGTTACAGCATGGAAGCGTTATAGCATATGGCTCGAGACAGCTAAAGGTGCACGAGAGGAACTATCCGATCCATGACTTGGAGTTAGCGGCCGTGATTTTTGCCTTGAAGCTGTGGATGCATTATTTGTATGGTGTGAAGATTGATATCTACACCGATCACAAGAGCCTGAAGTATTTGATTGATCAGAAAGATCTGAACATGCGGCATCGTAGATGGATGGAGTTCCTGGGGGACTATACATTCAAGATCAACTACGTGCCTGGTAAAGGAAATGCGGTTGCGGACGCGTTGAGTCGCCGGGCCCCAGCTCAAGCCAATTGGCTGTCGGTCCATGACGAGCGGTTGGTTTGGGAGTTAGAGGCATTGGAGATCTTTTGCATTGATAAGCAATCAAGTGCTGAAGCAGTATTGAATTGGACTGAAGTCCAATATGACCTGGCTGATCGGATTCGGCAGGCGTTGGATATGGATGTCCACATGAAGCAACTCATGATACAGGCTCTGGATGGGTCAAATTCCCAATTCGTTGTGGGGGACGGATTACTTTGGAAAGACGGTGGTCTGTGCGTCCCAAGCGTGGGCAATTTGCGGGTGGAATTGTTGTATGAGGCGCATCATACCAAGTACTCCATTCACACGGGGAGCACGAAGATGTACCGCGATGTTAAGAAATTGTTCTGGTGGCCAGGACTGAAAAAGGATGTGGCTCTCTACGTGGCGAAGTGTCAAACTTGCGCCTTGGTGAAGGCGGAATGCCAAAAGCCGGGAGGATTCTTGAAATCCTTTCCTATTCCGGAGTGGAAGTTCGACGACATTACTATGGACTTTGTGCACGGGTTTCCAAGGTCTCAAAAGGGGAATGACGTCATTTGGGTGTTCGTAGATTGTCTAACGAAGATGTCGCATTTCATTCCGCATAAGAAGGATGATCCGATTGATAATTGCAAAGCTATATATGGATAATATTGTACGACTTCATGGTGTGCCACGCAGCATCGTGAGTGACCAAGATTGGCGGTTCACGTCCAATGATTGGAGGCTGGTGCAGCAAATGTTGGGAACAAAGCTGAGTTTTAGCACAGCCTTTCATCCGCAAACGGATGGGCAGACCGAGAGGGTCAATAGGACAATGGAAGACATGCTTCGCATGTGTGTCCTGGACTTTGGAAAGCAATGGGAAGATCACCTATACTTGGTGGAATTCGCTTACAATAATAGCTACCAGGCGAGCTTTCAAATGGCGCCCTTCGAGGCCCTTTATGGTAGAAAATGTCGCACGCCATTGTCCTGGTTGGAAACTGGTGAATCAAAGTTGTATAAGAGATTAGAGGTGGAGGATGCTACTTCTTTGGTGAGAACCATTCGGGAGAGGTTGTTAATTGCTCAGGACCTCCAGGCTAAGTACTATAATGCCAAGCACAGGAACGTGGAGTTCGCTGTTGGCGATTGGGTGTACTTGAAGATAAAGCCGTTCCAGGGTGTCTCGCAGGTGCGGCGCTTGATGAAGCTAAGCCCGAGGTACCTTGGACCGTTTGAGGTTCTGGAGCGGATTGGTGAAGCAGCGTATCAGTTGAAGCTGTCTGTGGAGCTTAGTGGTCTACATGATGCATTCCATATATCGGTGCTGCGGAAGGCAGTGCAAGAGCCTACGCAAGCGATCGCGGTCGATCAAGTGATGGTTTATAGTGGGTTGATGACGAGGGTCAATCCCGTACGTATTGAAGACTCGGAAGTCAAGCGGCTACGCAATAAAGAGATCAGGATGGTCAAGGTCCATTGGGACAATTGCGGTCGTGAGGAGCTCTCTTGGGAGCGAGAGCAGACTATGCTTGAGGAGTACCCGGAGTTGTTTCACTCAGGTACCATTTAAGTTTTATGTTTCTTTCCTTTATGTCCTTTATGTAATTTCGAGGACGAAATTCTTTTAAGAATGGGAGACTTGTAATGCCCCGAAACTCAAAAGAGCAACGGGAGGCGTTTTGGGCCAAATCTGGTATTTGGCAGGGGGCACACTGCCTGGGACACGGGCATGTCCCAGGGCATGTCAAACCCGTATCGACGATCGGTCCGGGGAGTCGACATTTTCGCTCGACGATGTGTCGAGGCAGGGAACACGGCCTGAGACACGAGCGTGTCTCAGGGCGTGTCGAGCCCGTGTCGACGATCGGCCCGGGGAGTCGATATTTTCGCTCGACGTTGCGTCGAGACAGTGAACACGGCTAAGGACACGGGCGTGTCCAAGGCTGTGTCAGGTAGTCGATGAACTTTGCTCTACGAAGTGTCGAGACAATGAACACGGCCTGGAGCCCAGGCATGTTTGGGTTTGACACGGTCGTGTCAAATGGGACACGGGCGTGTCCAACACCCGTGTGAGTCTCGAGTTGTTTTCGGGGCTGTGTCGATGGGGGCACACGGCCGTGTCAGTTGGAACACGGGCGTGTCAGGTTAAACACGGGAGTGTTGGTACACGTGTAAGTTTCATAACGGGTTGTTTTTTTACGGTGAATGAGGGACACGACCCTGAACATGGGCGTGTCGCAGGCCATGTTCGGCCCATGTTTTACTTTTCAGCTACGAATCGTAGCCATTCGTTTCTTTATTTTGGGATCCGATGGTTGGGTGTTGTTTCTACTGGGATATACCCGGGATTGGGCCTCTGAAACCCTCATTTCACGTGAGTGGTTCTCTTTCTTAGTCTAGAGAGAGGGGAGAGCAAAGGAGGAAGAAGAAGCCTAGATACGATCGTCGGCGGAGCTTCGGAGCTCCAAATCGCGAACCTGACTTCAGATCTACAGAGGCAAGGAGAGTGCGGTGCTTTTCATCCGCTTACATTTCCATGGCGCCAAGGAAGAACTCTAGGGTAACGATCCTCTACTTGAGCATGTGAAGCTCTCCTTCATTTGCATAGAAAGCCCGCTCTCGCGAGTTTGCGGTGATTTTGAGGCGTTACTTCGGGTAGATATGTAAAGTCCCCGTTGTTTAGAGTCCGTATTCGAGAACGGACATGGGCATGATGTGTGAAGCCTACCCGGACAAGTTGGTCTGGATCGGTGATGTTGCATTGCATAAATGGTCGGAGAATACTCCTTGCAAATGTGTGTTTTTCGGGTTTTCTACGTGGTAGATTGCAACAGGGAGCCTTGGGGATTAACCCCAAGGTGCACCCAGAAACCTGGGCAGATGCGTGATTCTGCCAACAAGGTGGCCTGGGAGCCAACTTGAACATAACCGGGTTATGTAAAGTGTGTGATGGAAACGGGACTCGGGAGAAGTTTAACCCGCGCATATGTTTTAAATTAACGTTGCGGCGTGAGCAACGGGTCAGGCGGAACCGTACCCGTTCTATGTCGTTCGGTACGAGCCGTTGACATAGATGAGGGTCTTCGGCGGTCTATGGCTTAAATTGACGTGACCCATGTCGCGAAGACAAAATGGTCATTGTTTGGACGTCAAAGTTGCGGCAGTGAGATCAGAATGTCTATGGATTTAATTGACGTTACATCGACCGGTTTACCGAGAATGTGCCCTTAGTGAACGGGGTGTGTGGTCGTATGATCATACGCCTGTGATGTAGTGACATTGCTATACTGCTTGGTTATACTAATAAAGTGCAGGGAAGGAGCATCATCGCCCCGATTTTGGGGGCAGAATCGTTATAATTTGGTCCGCATTGTTGACCATTGCCTTTGTTTGCCACCATGAGTTGGATTGTTGCTTGCAGGTGCTGCTGGACCAAGCGGTCAATAGCGGGCTAAAGGCCAAGTTGCTGTGCCGGCCCTCGAAGGCCTAATTTTTGGACGTTTTCTTTATTCATGTATGGCCGGCCTGCGTGCCGAGGTTTGAAAACATGTAATTCTGAAGGAAACAATTTGTAAGGCCTTAAGGCCAGTACTTATGTATTTGTACTTCATTCCATTTGGATTGTTTAGTGAACATTCATGCTATTTGTGCTGGGTTCTTTTAATTCCAACTTATAAAACTGCTTCCACTAGAATGACTCTGTGTAGGACGTTGAAATGGTTGGATGGTTTCCATTGAGTAACCACCCGGTCTGTCTGTGGTATATGGTATCGGGCCTCGGCCGGACCTACTGCTATATGCTATGCGACGGATAGGGGTGTTACAAATGCACAGCATGGAAGAAATGTACAACCTTGTGCCCTTGTTGTGGCTTCAACGCCTGGTGGCATGATGGAGCAGATGACTTTTGGTAGACCATCGAGGCAGTAGCTGAACATGCGTTTAGTGCACGGAGCGCACTCAGTTGACGAATATTTGCAAGCATTTCTTATAATAAGCCGTTACCCATGCTTTGAGTTGGAGAACGAGCAGGCTATAGTCGATAGATTTTATAATGGTCTGCGTGGCAAGCTGCGAATCCTACTACTAGGACAAAAATTATTGGGATTCCGAGCCTTGGTGAAGTCGCCTAGATCTTTGGAAGTAGACTTGAGGAAGACTCACCTGATGCTAGCGACCATGTTATCGAACTATGCAAGCCCCATAAGAGCTGCATATAGTAGAATGCTGGAGAAGGGGGCTACAACATCGACTAGTAAAGCTACTTACAGTTGTCATACTTGTGGAAGGAAAGGGCACTTTGCCCGAGAGTGTCAGAATGGTGCTCAGAAGACTAAGAAAGTTATGTCAGGAGCAGTTGAGGACTTTAATGAAAAGGAAACGGCGTTCAAAGTGCCGAACACCTCAAAGTCTGGATATCGAAGGTGGTATAAGAAGGCTAGGACTTTGGGTCTAGCCCCTCCTATCGGTGCTTCGGGGACAACTACAGGCCAAACCACGAGCGCATGTTACAACTATGGGGAGCCGGGGCATTATGCTTGTGGGTTCCTAAAGCCCAAGAGGAAGCACGCCATTGTGAGGACAGGTATGGTTTAAAGATAGTTTAGCCTTAAATACTTGTCGCCCTTGTGCATGTTAGCTTAGAACTACTTGTGCTAAGATTTGTTCTGATTTTTGTTTATCTAGCGAGGGCACCGTTCGTTTAGGAAGCTTCGCATTCCTTTATTTAGGAATTATATTGCGCGTCGGAGTACCTCCTTCGATGGTAAGAGACAAATTGGATGCGTTATGGTCCAATGGTGCTCAATGTGCGCGGGTAGAATCTGTTGCGCTTAGGTTTGGATTGGGATTCAAGACTTTGACTTACAAGTGTCGTTACTACCGCTAGAGGAGCTTGACGTAATCTTTGGTATGGATTGGCTCTCAGAGCAGCAAGCATTTATTGATCAAATTGCAAGAAAATCAAGTTGGGAACTGGTCATGAGACGACATTTGTGGACTCGAAAGGGGTCAAGCATGACGCTAGTGTCTGCCCTTCACATGGTTAAGGCGGTTTGGTGTTATGCCAAACCGGTATTACAGTCTTCGTATCGGTTAGCGCCTAAGAAGATGGAGGAACTGAAGGTGCAACTTCAAGAGTTGTTGGAGCAAGGGTTTGTGCGTCCAAGTTCGTCGCCTTGGAGCGCACCGGTCCTCTTTGTAAAGAAGAAGGACGGGAGCTTGAGACTTTGCATTGACTATCGGGAGATAAAACAAACTAACGGAAAAGGACAAGTACCTGATCCCGAGAACTGATGATCTATTTTATCATTTAGTCGGATCGACGGTGTACTCAAAGTTGGATCTTAAGTCCGGTTACTATCAACTGAGGATAAGGGAGAGTGATATCCCTAAGACAGCATTTAGTACGAGATACGAGCATTACGAGTTTATGGTCATGCCATTTGGGCTGACGAATGCGCCATCGATGTTCATGAATTTGATGAACAGGACTTTCAGGGAGTACTTGGACCATTTTGTGATCATCTTCATCGACGACAGTTTGGTGTACTCGCAGAGTGAGGAAGATCACTTCAGGAATCTTCATTTGTTTTGGAGCCGCTGAGGAGGAATCAATTGTATTCCCAGTTCTCGAAATCCGAGTTTGGGTTGTCCTCAGTGGCATTCCTTGGTCATATAGTGAGTGGAGAGGGTATTGCGGTTAATCCGGCGAAGATTATTACGATACGAGAGTGGCATGTGCTTTCTACGGTAGCTGAAGTCCGGAGCTTTCTGGGGCTTGCCGGCTATTATAGGCACTTCGTGGAGAACTTCTCGCGGATAGCGTTACCCCTCACAACTTTGACGAGGAAGGAGCAGATGTTCGTTTGGACGCCGGAGTGCGCGCGAGCTTTTGAGGAGTTGAAGTGTCGGTTGACCACGACGCCTGTGAGTTCGCCGAGTGGGACTGAAGGTTTTGAAATCTACAGTGATGCTTCGGGCAGTGGTTTGGGTTGCGTGCTACTGCAGCATGGAAGTGTTATAGCGTATGGCTCGAGACAACAGAAAGTGCACGAGAGGAATTATCCGGTCCATGACTTGGAGTTAGCGGCCGTGATTTTTGACTCGAAGCCGTCGAGGCACTACTTGTATGGAGTAAGGGTCGATATCTATACCGACCATAAGAGCCTGAAATATTTGTTGGATCAGAAAGATTTGAACATGCGACATCGTAGATGGATGGAGTTCCTAGGGGACTAAACATTCAAGATCCACTACGTGCCTGGTAAAGGCAATGCGGTTGTGAACGCGTTGAGTCGTCGGGCCCCAGCTCAAGCCAACTGGTCGTCGGCCCATGACGAGAGGTTGGTTCGGGAGTTGGAGGCATTGGAGATCTTTTGCAAAGACAAGCAGTCGATTGTTGAAGCGCTTTTGAACTGGACTGAAGTTCAATATGACCTGGCTGATCGGATTTGGCAGACTTTGGATATGGATGGCCACATGAAGCAGATCATGGTTGAAGCTCTGGATGGGTCAAATTCCCAATTCGTCGTTGAGGACGGATTACTTTGGACAGACAGTCGTCTGTGCGTCCCAAGCGTGGGCAATTTGCGGGTGGATTTGTTGTACGAGGCGCATCATACCAAGTACTCGATTCAGCCGGGGAGCACGAAGATGTACTGCGATGTTAAGAAATTGTTCTGGTGGCCATGACTGAAGAAGGATGTGGCATTGTACGTGGCGAAGTGCCAAACTTGTGCCTTGGTGAAGGCGGAGTGCCAAAAGCCAGGAGGATTCTTGAAGTCCTTGCCTATTCCGAAGTGGAAATTTGATGACGTTACTATGGACTTTGTGCACTGGCTGCCGAGGTCGCAAAACGGGAATGACATCATTTGGGTGGTTGTAGATCGTCTAACGAAGGTGTCGCATTTCATTCCACATAGGAAGGATGATCCGATTGAGAAATTGGCAAGGTTGTATGTAGACAATATTGTGCGGCTTCATGGTGTGCCCCGCAGCATCCTAAGCGACCGAGATGGGCGGTTCACGTCCAATGATTGGAGGCTGGTGCAGCAGATGTTGTGAATAAAGCTGAGATTCAGCACAGCCTTTCATCCGCAAACGGATGGTCAGACCGAGAGGGTCAATAGGATAATGGAAGACATGCTTCGCATGTGCGTCCTGGATTTTGGAAAGAAGTGGGAAGACCACCTACACTTGGTGGAGTTCGCGTACAATAATAGCTACCAGACAAGCATACAAATGGCTCCCTTCGAGGACCTTTATGGTAGAAGATGTTGCACATCGTTGTCTTGGTTAGAAACGGGCGAGTCGAAGTTGTACAAGCGACAAGAGGTGGAAGATGCTACTTCTTTGGTGCGAACCATTCGGGAGAGGTTGCTAATCGCTCAGGAATGCCAGGCTAAGTACTTTAATGCCAAGCACAGGAATGTGGAGTTCCCTGTTGGCGACTGTACTTGAAGATCATGTCGTTCAAGGGTGTCTCGCGGGTGCGGCGCTTAAAGAAGCTAAGCCCGAGATACATTGGACCGTTTGAGTTTCTGGAGCGGATTGGTGAAGCAGCTTATCGTTTAAAGCTATCAGTGGAGCTTAGTGGTCTACATGATGTATTCCATATATTGGTACTATGGAAGGCGGGGCAAGAGCCTTCGCATGTCATCGCGGTGGATCAAGTGCCGGTGGACAATGGGTTGACGACAAAGGTCAAGCCCGTACGTATTGAGGACTCTGAGGTCAAGCGGCTATGCAATAAAGAGATCAGGCTGGTCAAGGTCCGTTGGGACAATTGCGGTCGCGAGGAGCTCTCTTGGGAGCGAGAGCAGACCATACTTGAGGACTTCCCGGAATTGTTTCACTCATGTACCGTTTAAGTTTTATGTTTCTTTCCTTTATGTAATTTCGAGGACAAAATTCTTTTAAGAGGGAGAGAGTTGTAACACCGCGAAACTAAAAGGAGCAACGGGAGGAGTTTTGGGACAAATTTGGAATTTGGCAAGGGGAACACGGCCTGGGACACAGGTATGTCCCAGGGCGTGTCGTGTTTGGGTCGACGATTTCGCTGAGAGGTCGACGAATTCTAGATTCGATGATCGTCGAGCAGCAAACACGGCCTGAGACACAGGCGTGTCTCAGGGCGTGTCGAGCTCGTGTCGACGATCTGCTCATGTCGACGATCTGCCATGTAAGTTGACATTTCACTTCTCGACACTTCGTCGAGCGAAGTTCGTCGACTACCCGACACTGCCTCTTGGGCCAAGCCCACCAAACTTGGCCCATGGCTAGCCCAAGGTGTCAAAGACCGGCCCTACCCCTCTGGATTTGGAGAAAGAGTGCATACATGGGGGCATTTTAGAGAATTCACCCAAAAGGATGAGAGAGAAAGTGGAATTAAGAGGAGGAGGCCACTTGGCCTTGGCTCCTTCTGCCCAAAGACTGCTGGCCGGCCACCCAAGAGAATTCCAGAAGAATTTGGTTGCATGGTGCCCACTTGGTACCATGGGTGATGCATCCAAGGTTGAGCCTGAGCTCACCTTGGAGTTAACACCACCTACAGCCCACCCCAGCCCAAATCACCCACACCATTAGCTTCATAGAGAGGAGAGGAGTGGAAATCTACTACTGGATCGAAGAAAACGGTGGAGAATCAAGGATTTTGAGCAGGAGATCGCCGGAGCAGCTCGGCCATGGCCAACTGCCGCCGCACTCGCCGCCAAGGCCTGAATCATGTTCATTTTACCTCACCTCTACCCGTGCTAGATTCCTAGATCGATTAGGAGAGATATCGGGCTCAATTGAGCCCGATACCATGGGATCAGAGAGCTAATTTCTCGATTTTTTCTTCTTGCTCGGGATCTCCGGAGGAGCCACCACTGACCGCCTCACCGTCGGGAAACGCTAGCCCCGACCTCAACGGAGGTGGTGGCAATAATCGTCGGTGGTGGCGCAGCCCCAGGTGGCCGAAAACAGCCAGCAAAGGTGGCCCAGGAAGGATGAATCCCAACTGTCGGCTGGAGGTTGAAGACAACCCGATTTCGTCATACAACTTTAAGATTCATGCAAGTCCGATTTAAATTAAATTAAATAAAATCATATAATTGTCACACTTTTTCAGTCATTTTACAAGCCATATTTAGGCCTCTTAGAGCATTTCCAGAACATGAACCCTAAATGAAAATTGTAACCTATTGTCATAACTTTAATATGACACCTTAACCTCAAATTTGGTACAGTAGAATTGGTTGTAGGTGTGTTCTACTAGGACAGATCCTAGGCTTGGCCAGAAACCAAAATAATTGCCCAAGCCAAACTAGATATCCAAATGACCCAAGATTTTGAACATGTGCTCAATTAGGGCATATCTAGCCCCTGCGCAAAAATTGGAATTTTTGGGAGCAATGTTTCTATAGTATTTGTCATAATACACAAAATTAAATAAATGAAATAATTGGAGTAATATGACTCCAAATGGATGCAAATTTTGGTGGCAGGTCCTTGGGGACATTATATGTGCATGGTAAAAGTTTCAGCACACTTGGACCAATACATATTGGGTTAACCCACTTGCATGTGTTGGCTATATATTGCTACGGGGTGCAAATAGCAATTTTTGAAATATTTCATATTCAGCCTATTTGATACATTCAAAAATCATGGAATTGATGCCAGAGGCTCATTAGACTAAAGTTCACCCCTCAGAGTAATAATGGGATTTTTGGAAGCAAAAATCCCATTATATTGTCGGGTGCCCGTGTCTTTATCGAGACGCGTCGATTTTACAAAAGGGAGGTCATATTTTACTCATGAAAATTTTTATCCTACTGTTTGAGAATTTTGGAGCAAAATACATGGAAATTACCATTTTACCCTTAATGCATTTATTTATGAATTGATGGAAATGTACATCAATAAATTTTGGAAAACTTCTAGTGTTATATAATTGTTTAATTAGCCTTGTATAATTATCTCAAAATTTTTGGATGTCCTAATAATTTTTAAATTCGCATAATGGCATTTTGGTAAATTATTAGGAATTGAAATTGGTAGGACATTACATTATAGAGGTTGATGAAACTCTGTCATTAGACTTAAATTAATGATATATATGCTCTGTAATTTTCCTAGAATTGTGAGTAATGTATTCATTATACTTTATTTTGAAAATGGCAATTATGTGAGTTTTGTAATAATTAAGGAATAAATAGAAATATTCAAAGGAAAATTATGAATTTTGGTAGACACTAATATTTTACCAAGATGCAACTCAGGAACAATTCCTTAGGTCAGTGGATTAAATTTTGTAATACTTCATGTATTAAATGACATAGGGATTAATTAAATGATTTAATTAGAGGCTTTAATGACTTAAGAAAATTATGTAAATCAATATGCTCACTTCATTAGTCCATACCATCCTAGGATAAATAGTTAGGGGCAGGTG
Source organism: Platanthera guangdongensis (assembly GCA_039583875.1). Lineage (NCBI taxonomy): Eukaryota > Viridiplantae > Streptophyta > Magnoliopsida > Asparagales > Orchidaceae > Platanthera > Platanthera guangdongensis. The sequence continues at coordinate 122,287,908 of CM077164.1, forward strand.
GCCCAAGGAATTGGAAGTTCCATTTCGGGGAGGTATTAGGTCATAGGTTGCGCATAGTGTAAGAAGGTTATACTATAAGGACCACCGGGGGATAGATCGACGGATGAGCTAGAGATTACAATTGGAGAATAACCTTGGTGGGTAGTGTTGTCTTATTGACGAGAGTAAAAGTGCAAGCCCTTGTATAGCAACTGGAGTGGAGGCCGACGGAAGACCGTCGCCCTTCTGAGAACATCTTAAGTCATTAGGATCACTCAAGAGTAATAATGAGAGCAAAGTATGGATAAAGGTTAGACATCAATAAAAGTAAATATCCTTGTGAAAGGGAACTTTTGGCGTAATCCCATCGTAGTTCCTAGTGCCCTCGAGAGCCCTTCACCGGGTATACCCTGGGCAGTTCTAGGATTAACCTTAAATCACTAAGTATAATAACACGTAGACAAGAGTAGTCTAATAGATTAAGACATTGTGGTTCATTCTCGCCCGTGATGGGCTTGAGGGATTCTGACTAAAGACACTATTGTGCGTTCTCACCCGTGATGGGTTTGAGGGATTTTGATTAAAAGCACTATGTGCAATCTCACCCGTGAAGGGTTTGAGGGAATCAGTACAGGTTGGTCCTGCGAGCTGAAGGCTCGAGATGAAATACTTGCATGTGCATAAATTTAGTGGCGAGCCATGCGGTACTGGGCCGATCGTCATGCCGATGGCAGTATAGTGAATCAGACGGGTGTGAGGGTTTGAGGGCCCAGTAGGTTGTTTATACTGAGAGGACGATCCCCGATAATGCACACCCGACCCAACAAGATTGACCGGTAGTCAGCAAAATGCGTACGCAGACTCTAGAGTGCACCTAGGATGTGTACAGAGGCGTATGAGAGGGGTCTAGGTTTGGTAGTGTGCATACCTTCCTAGAAGTGGAGATGCCCGCTCCGCTGCTGCCGTAGCCACAACAGTGGTACTCGAGAGTGAAGCTAGCTCTCAAAAAGTGGGAACTAAAGGTCTGTCATCACAGAGTCATTGTGTGTGAGTTGTACTTGCCTGTTGCATAAATTTCATCATAAACATTCATTCATATTAGGTCATACGCTTCATAGATCCTTATGATATAAATTAGTATGGGCTCTGTTATATGATAAGTTAAAATTTTTTTAAACCTTAACTTATAAATTTGTGTGGGCATTTTTATAATTTAAGGTACGTTTGTGATGGTAGAGTAGTGGTAGCATAGCTTTACTTTTCTGCTCTTACTTTCAGTTCTTTACTTACTTGTACTGTACATGCTTTTACTTTTGTACTATATACATAGAACTACTAGTGTAGATTTACTGCTGACACTCTTACTTGGTAGCATAGATTCCATGTCACCTGCTTCCTTTTGTTACCCCTTGATAGTCCTCCGCTTCGTCACCCCGCACGGTGCCTAGGAGTTGCAGGGCGAGGTGCGGAGGAAACGACTTAGTCTTTTGACTAATGGTCGGTGACCAAATATTTTTTAAGAGCTCGAGGAGATGGAGCACCAGAACCACCGGCAGGACGAGGTGACATGTCATGAGGAGTTGATACCACCTACTACTACTACAACGCTACCGCAGGTGGGATGAGTTCGAGGATGATAGATTTGCTTCCGCGTTTGTTTTGTGAGGAGAGTTATTCATATGATGTATTGGGCATAAGCCCTTTTTACTCTTTATATTTTTATACTCATTGTGGACTGGATGTACTTTCATTTTGTTATTTGACATGTACTGTGACTGTGGACTGGTTGTAGTTTAATTCTACTTTACCGTTATACTTCTATTTCCTATATTGGCCTACATGTTATATGATCGTATTAGCTGGCAGAATCGGCGTGTTGCGGTGTCGACTAACCCGTGCGTTAGTGCCACCGTAAGACGACGGTTCTGGGCATAAGACCGGGAGCCTCCTTGGTAAGGGGAGGGGACTTACAAACTGGTATCACTTGCCCGAACGATCATATGAGAAAGAAGTCCATAACTCTGGACCTCCCTGCGTGAGCATTAGTTTGCGGACAAACTATGCAGCGAAAGCAGTGGTGTGCCCATGTGTAAAAAGTCCACATAAAACAGTCCATTAAATACAATGAGTTAGGCCAGTTCTGTTTTAACCTTACCTTTATGCAACCTCCACAGGTCGCTGCGCCACAAATTGTGGTTCCTCCCCCTCCGGCTGCCACGCCCTTCCTACAGATAGAGATGGGGCAAACTTTGACGGCTATCCTGGAAGCCTTCAAAGCCCTACAGGTCCCGGCTTCGCAGCCAAATCCGGGGTCAAGCTGGTTGAGTGCCTTCAAGAGACTGTACCCACCGATGTACCGAGGAACAGAGGATGCTGTGAAGACTAAGGAATGGCTGGAGGCCATACATGAGATATTGGCAGGCATCAGCTGCCCGGTCAGCCAGGCAGTTCCTCTAGCCAGCTCTGCATTAGATGCTCATGCAAAATGATGGTGGAAGTCCGTGCGAGAGTCCACTTATACTGACTGGGAGCTGTCGGACATATCTTGGGAGGAGTTCGGCGAAGTATTCTAGGATCACTTCTGTTGGGTACATTGGCTAAATGTACCTGATTTGAAGAAGCCTCACCCAACTCAATGATATACATCATAATGTATTTGATGTATGTTGAGTTTACTTGTGCAGGTTATGTAATCACTGGACTGAAGCAAAAAGTTTCTAAGTCCATGTGTCGACACCTAGAGGGAAAGTGTCGACACTTAAGAAAGCTTGTGTCGACACCCAGACAAGCAGTGTCGACACTTGGAGTCATTGTGTCGACACCTGGGATGCAGAGTCGACACCAGACAGAAAGTGTCGACACTTGGAGCTGTGTCGACACTCAGTGAAGAAAAGTGCAGACAGAAAGTGTCGACACAAGGAGCTGTGTCGACACCCAGTGAAGTTGTGTCTACACCAGAAAGTGTCGACACTTGGAGCTGTGTCGACACTCAGCAAAAGTCTGCAGAGACTAAGTTAAAGTGTCGACACTCAGAACAATGTGTCGACACTCAACAGAAGAGTCAGCACTTGAAGTATGTGTCGACACCCAGCACAATGTGTCGACACTCAGCTAAAGACTCTACACTTGAAGAAAGTGTCGACACAAGAAGCTGTATCGACACTTAGCAAAGATCAGAAAGATCAACAAAATTATTCTAAGTACAAGTGTCGACACTAAGGGAATGTGTCGACACTCAGCTGAAGTCTCAACAAGAAGAAGGTGTGTCGACACAAGGAGCTGTGTCGACACTCAGCAAGTATCAACATAGAAGACTATGTGTCGACACCAAGAAGTAGTGTCGACACTTGACAAATTCAACACAAGAAGTTGTGTCGACACAAAGGTGATGTGTCGACACTTAGAAGAATTCAGTACAGATAGAAGATCAAGTACTTGTGTCGACACTCAATTTCAGTGTCGACACCTGAAGAAGAATCTGTGTCGAGACATACAAGGAGTTGTGTCGACACCTTGTAGACTTGTGTCGACACTTACACAACATGTGTCGACACTTGGACTATAAGTGTCGACACTTAAAGGCAGAAAGTCTCGACACTTTCAGACAGTTAGAGATTTTCAAGAAATGACTGGATGACTTGACAGCTGCCGTTCCAGCCGGTCTACAGCACCTGTCAGAGATATCAGAAGTCAGTTATGGACCGGACCAGCCGGTTACCATGAAGAAGGCCTATAAATAGGCACCTATAGTTTACAGAAACTGTTAGAGTTGTTGAGGTTGATCACATTGTTGAAGAACAAGTTATTAAAGTGGTACATAGAGTATCAACACAAGAAGATCTTGCAGTCCAAGTGCAGATCTAAGAAGTTGGAGAGAGAGGGCTCCATCCAAGAAATCAGCCTCTGGAACTAGGCTGAGAAGAAGGATTCAGATTCATTCTGGATCTTTAGTGGCAGAGGTCAAGGAACTACTGCAGGAGGATTCAGTCTTATTCAGTTCTACTCAAGAAGCTTTGAAGAAAGATAAGTCAGATTGAATCCAGCTGAGTTCTTCCAAGAACTCATCAAGAAACTCTCAACTCCCCTCTTTTATTTCTGAGTTGTTGAGTTAATATTTGTAATACATTTTTATCTTGTAGGATCCTTTGGATCTGAGTGAATTGTAAGCCTATAATTATAAAGGATGAGGGTAGGGCTTGAGAGCCTGAGAGTAGGAGATTGAGATCTCTGAGTGTAGGCCTTATTGGCTGAGTGTAGGCCTTGGTTGGCTGAGTGTAGGCCTTGGTTGGCTGAGTGTAGGCCTTGATTGGCTGAGTGTAGGCTTTGGGATAAAGCTGAGTTGTAAGGCTTTGGGCCTGAGGTGTAGGAAGCAATTTGGGTTCTGAGACAGTGGAGGAGTTTGGCCGAATCTAGTACACTGCTAGATAGGCGAAGGGGGAAAGTGGATGTACCCATATGTTGGGGAACCACTATAAACCACTGTGTATGCTGTGCTGTGCTGTGATTGTTGCTGTGCATGCTGTGTGTTTGCTGTGGTAAAATAGTTAGTAGTCTGTGATATAACTGATTGCTGTCATTTAAGTTTAAAAAGGATTAGGTCACCTATTCACCCCCCCCCCTCTAGATGTTTAGGTACCATATCTTTCAAGTGGTATCAGAGGGAGGTTCCTCAAAAAGGACTAACAGTCTGAGGACATCCTGTTTGGCAGATTCAGTGTAATGCAAAACACAGATTCAAGAAATTCAAGAAAATCAAGAAACATGGGTTCCTCTGAGAATCACAAGGAATTGGGTTCCATAAAATTACCCATATGCAGGAAAGAGATCTTTGGGATCTGGAAGGAAAGGGTAAGGCTGTTTATGGAGGCCTCAGACCCTAGAATCTACATCACAGTAAAGGAAGGGCCTTATGTGCCCATGAAGATTTCAGTTTTAGATGCAAATCAGAGAACTCCAAAGGATTTCTCTGAGATGACTAAGGATGAGATTGTCCTAGCCACAATGGACAAGAGGGCACAAAACATTATAGTGAGTGCCATAGATGATGCAACATTTCAGAATCTTATACACTGTAAGACAGCCAAGGAGATGTGGGACACTCTTATAGTGTATATGGAAGGATCTGAAGAAGTAAGACAAGATAGAAAATCCTTGCTAAATCAGGAGTATGAGAGTTTTAGACAAGGTAAAGGTGATAGCATAACTGAGTGCTACAAGAAGTTCTACAGAATAGTTAATGAACTCATGTCTTATGCAAGAGAGTTCAGTAACTATGAACTAAATGACAAGTTCCTAAGGTCCCTAACCAAAGATTGGGACACAAAGATCTGTGCCATTAGAGAAATGGCTAAGTTGGGAGAAATTCCTCCTCCTACACTGTTTGGCAAGTTGTTGTCATATGAAATGCAATTGATAGTAAGGAAGGAGGAGGAGAAATCAACAAGGACTGAGCACAAGGAAAGAACTGCTGCTTTCAAGACAGAAGTTCCCAGAAAGTGCAGGAATAAGTCATCAACTCCACCTCCAGAGGTAGTTGAATCAGAATCAGATGAGTCAGTCAGCACAAAGACTGAGAGCAGTGAAAGTGATGAAGACTTTGCTGCCATCACTAGACACTTTCAGAAATTCTTGAAGAAGAAACAGTGGAGGTCAAGACCTTCTTCTTCAAAGGGAAAGGAAGTCTTTTATCAGGAGAAAAATCCTTCAAAGAAAGACAGGAAGAGGACAAAGTCAAGCATGGCAACTGGATCTAAGATAGTGTGCTATTGCTGCAATAGACAGGGCCATGTTATTGCAGATTGTCCAGAGAAGAGAAAGGAATCTAGTGACAGGAAAAAGACTCACTTCAAAGGCAAGAAATAGAAGTCTTTTGTAGCCAAGAAGGAGAATACTTTATCAGATATCTCTTCTTCAGAAACTGAGTCTGAGGCTGAAGCCTACATAGGGCTGTTTGCTGAAGAAGAAGAAGAAGAATTCATGCAGATCATGGAGTCTATCTATGAACAAGAAGACAGTCATTGCCAAGGGCTAATGGCTTTGACAGAGAGTGCCAAAATCCTGGAGCAGCCAGGACCCAGTAAGGTACAAGGTTCAAGTTCAAGTTCAGTTTCTTGTTCTAGTTCAGATTCAGATTCTTCTTCATCAAGTGATGAGAATGTATCTGAGTCTGAGGATGATATTCATCAGCTTATAGATGAATATAAGGTGCTGTTGCAGGCTTACAAGAAAAGCAAGACCGTAGCCAAAAGTCAGGCAAAGGAAATTGCTATTCTTAAAGCTGCAGCAACAGATTTTGAGAAGTCTTTTGATCAAAAACTGAATGAGATAGCCAGGTTGAAGCACATAACAGTGATTCAAATGGGTACTATATCATTTAAAAATGATCAAATCAAGAGTCTGGAGATCAATCTTCAGAAAGAGAGAGAGCTTGTTGCTAGGTTTTCTAAACCTAAGTCAGTGTTACCTTTAATTGATGAATTTGTTCATCATAAAGGCAAGGCTGGACTGGGCTTTATTAGACCTGCAGGGACTGAGCAGTCCAAGTCTAAGTCCAAGGGCAAAGCCCCAACATTCAACAAGCCTGCTGTAGACAAGTCAGCCAAGGCAGTACCTAAGCAAAGGTACAATAAGTTTGAATGTTGGTGCTGTGGTAAAGTTGGCCATTTTGCAGTGGACTGTTGGCACAATGCTAGTGCCAAAGTGAGTACCAAACTACCTGTTGGAAAGCCAGTGGGTAGCTTTGTCAGATTGCAGACTAACAAGTACCAAGGACCCAAGAATTCTTTGGGTTCTAAGGTTCATTAATCTGTTTTGTAGATGAGTCCAAGTGGCCATACCCCAACATGGTACTTGGACAGTGGATGTTCCAGACATATGACTGGAACAAGAGGATTACTAAAGGACTACATTCCAGTAAAAGATGGTCCAAAAGTCACCTTTGGTGGTTCTGAAAAAGGAATCATCAAAGGGTTTGGTAACATTTCTACAAACTTGGTTACCATTACTCAAGTGGCTTATGTTAAAGGGTTGAAACACAACCTAATAAGTATAAGTCAATTAAGTGATGTAGGGTATGACATCTCATTTGTTAAAAATGGTTGTCATATCAAGAGGTCAAGTGATCAAGAGATCATTTTGACAGGTTATAGGAAGAGGAATGTCTACTGCCTAGATATTATGGTTGAGAACAATGGTTCTCCAGTTTGTCTTGTAGCTGATGAGACAGTCTCTCATTGTGTCAAATGTCACAAGAGGCTTGCCCATCTTAACTACAAGACTATTAGCAAACTCTTTAGCGAAGAGTTAGTGAGGAATGGTCCTCAAGTTAAGTGTGTTAAAAATGGTATTTGCTCAGCTTGTCAAAAGGGCAAGCAGACTAAATCCACCTTTAGAAGCATAGAAAACAAAGATGCTGAGAGGTGTTTATACCTCTTGCATATGGATCTCTTTGGTCCAATGCCAGTTCACAGCTTAGGTAGGAAGGTCTATACCTTTGTAGTTGTAGATGACTACTCAAGGTTTTCCTGGGTGTTCTTCTTAAGACAGAAATCTGAAACACCTAGTGTCATCCACAACTTTGTCAAGCAAATTCAGAATGAACTAAATAGTACAGTGGTCAAGATTAGAAGTGACCATGGCACTGAATTTCAGTCTGATAGCATGACAAAACTATGTGAAGACTTTGGGATATTTCAAGAATTCTCTTCACCTAGAACACCTCAGCAAAATGGCATTGCTGAGAGGAAGAATATAACCTTGATAGAGGCTGGTAGGACCCTACTAAGTGATACATCACTGCCAGAATATTTCTGGGCTGAAGCAGTTAACACTGCATGCCATGTTATAAATAGGGCTACCATCACTAAAAGGCTTAACAAGACCCCCTATGAAGTTGTGAAAGGCAGGAAACCAAACCTATCCTATTTTAGGATCTTTGGTTGCAAATGCTTCATACTTAACAATGAGAAGTCTTACTTAACTAAGTTTGCTGCCAAGTCCCAAGAGGGAATTTTTGTTGGGTACAGCAATAATAGTAAGGCTTATAGAGTCTACAACTTGACTACACAAGTTGTAGAAGAATCTGTGCATGTAGTTTTTGATGAGACTAAACTTATAAATAATGAGTTGTCTAGTAGTGTATGCAGCCCCACAGGTTTGACAAAGAAAATGGACAAGCTTACTATAGAAGAAGTGCCTGCTGCAAGACAGCAAGTAGAAGACAGTAGCTGTTGTCCAGGGGGAGAACTACATGTGCCAATTGCTGAAGAAATCCAAGGTATACAGCATGATGCAGATGCTGAAGTGGTTCAACCAGAAGTTAGGATGCCTCCAGCCCACAGGCATCTTAGAGATCATCCAGTAGAGCTGATTATTGTAGATCCAAGACAAGGAGTTCAAACAAGGAGCAGAAATCAGAATGCTGCAATCTATTCCAGTTTTCTGTCTCAAGTTGAACCTAAGAAGTTTGAAGAAGCAATACAAGATCCACAATGGACTGAAGCAATGCAAGAAGAGCTTAATCAGTTCAAGAGGTGCAAGGTCTGGGAACTTGTTCCTAAACCTAAAGACCACAATGTAATAGGAACTAAGTGGATCTACAGGAATAAGATGGATGAACAAGGGGTCATCATTAAGAATAAGGCAAGATTGGTTGCTAAAGGATATAGACAAGAAGAAGGTATTGATTTTGATCAAACCTTTGCTCCAGTAGCCAGACTGGAAGCCATAAGGATGTTCTTGGCCTATGCAACCTATCAAGGATTCAAGGTATACCAAATGGATGTCAAGTCAGCATTCCTAAATGGTAATCTTAAAGAAGAAGTCTATGTGGAGCAGCCTTCAGGTTTTGTTGATCCAACTCTAGCTCATCATGTCTATAGACTTACGAAAGCTTTATATGGGTTAAAGCAAGCCCCTAGGGCTTGGTATGAAACCCTATCTAGTTTCCTCATTGAGAACAAGTTCTCAAGGGGGAAAATAGATAAGACTATATTCCTTAGGGAATCTAGAGGCAAAGTTGTACTAGTCCAAATATATGTCGATGACATTATATTTGGGTCTACTGAAAGCAGCCTTTGCAAAAAGTTTGCAAAACTTATGCAAGGTCAGTTTGAGATGAGTAGTATGGGAGAGCTGAAGTTTTTCTTGGGTCTCCAAGTTAAACAGACTGAGAGTGGTTTGTCCATTTGTCAGTCAAAGTTCACCCTAGAACTCATAAGGAAGTATGGTATGGATTCATCCAGCACCATGAAGACTCCTATGGGGTCAAGTATGTCTCTTAGCAAGGATGATGCAGGGAAACCTGTAGATGAAACCTTGTATAGAGGGATAGTTGGCTCCCTATTATACTTGACTGCTAGTATACCTGACATCATGTATGCTACATGTGTTTGTGCCAGGTATCAAGCCTGCCCTAAAGAGTCTCATTTGACAGCAGTCAAAAGAATATTGAGATATCTAAAGGGCACTCCCTATCTAGGCCTTTGGTACCCTAGGAATGGAGATTTTGATCTAACAGGTTATTCAGATGCAGACTTTGCAGGATGCAAAGAAGATAGAAAGAGCACTACTGGAACCTGTCAATTCCTAGGTGGGAGACTAATTTCATGGAGTAGCAAGAAGCAAACCAATGTGGCTATCTCCACTGCAGAGTCAGAGTATGTGGCTGCAGGAAGTTGCTGTGCTCAACTTCTGTGGATACAACATCAGCTAGAGGACTATGGATTTCAGGTAAGTAGAACTCCACTTTTCTGTGATTCTACAAGTGCTATTTCAATAGCTAATAACCCTGTATCTCATAGTAGAACTAAACATATTGAAATTAAATATCATTTTCTTAGGGAGCATGTAGAAAGAGAAGATATTTTACTTGAATATTTTAAAACTGATAATCAAATAGCTGATATGTTTACTAAGCCCCTAGAAGAAGCTAAGTTCAACAGATTCAAAATTGAACTAGGAATGATAAACTTAGAGTAAGTTTACAGAATTAAAATTGGCTAAGTAAAAAGGTGTCGACACATAGACAAGTCTATGTCGACACAGAATAGTGGTGTCGACACTTCAGGAAAAAGGTGTCGACACATCCAGGATGTTGGTGTTGACACTTCAGAATGTTAGTGTCGACACATGTCCAGTAGGTGTCGACACATCCAAAGTGGTGTCGACACTTATGTTTTACTCAGAATTTTCTAAGTAAAGTCTCGACAATGTGTCGAGTTATGTTGTGTCGACACATAATCAAGTGTCGACACATAAAATCTGTTGACTAAACTTGTGTCGACACATATGTGTCGAGACATTATAAGTCAGTGTCGACACTTATTGCCAGTGTCGACACATTTTAAGTTAGCTGTCCCGCCTGTTCATCTTCAAAATTAGAAAGGTATAAATAGGGTTCTGTCTTTGTTTGTCGACACGCTTTCAAAGTTTCGAGACCAAAACTACTATGTCGACACCTCTCTTTTCTAAAGACAAATTCTACAAACCCTAATGGCACCTAAGCTTGAGGAGAACGTTAACGAAGGATATGAGCTAGTGCGCGGCGCCTTCGACGATGCTGATCAAGAAATCAAGGCCGTAGTAACCCTAGTCGTCGATTCTGGGTTAGAGTACTTAGTTTCAGAACCAACTAAGATATGGAAGAAGGAGGTGCTTGAATTACTTAATGGAGCCACAGTAGATGAATCTGGATACAAAATTAAATCCAGAGTTCATGGAACTAAGGTCAAGGTTTCACCTAAAAATCTGAGGAAGCTGCTCCAGCTACCAAAAACTCAGGATGAAGAAGAAATTACTGCATCCAAGACCAGGGAAGCTCTAACCTGGTGTGGACTTGCTCCAAAGATGAAGATAGGATCTGTATTTAACAGGAAAGGCATGACTAATCAAGGAAAGTTCATGTCTGAGATTGTTGGAAAGGTCTTACTCAGTAAGCTAGGAGGGCATGACAGAGTGTCTGCCTCCATGTTCAATATAATGACAAGAATTATCTTTACACTAAGAACTGATTGGTCAGTGATAGTCTTTGAGAAAATTAAAGAAAGTCTGAAGAAGCCCAATCTGGGCAGAATCATTAGTCTATACCTAGCTGGTGTGATACCAGAGGTAATGAGTACTGCTGCAGGAAGCAAGATAAACCACATGAGGAAAATGGATCTAAGGATCTTTTCAAGATGGGACAGGGTGTTGTCCAAGGAAATGCCAACCCCAGAGAAGACAGTTACTAAGAAAGATACTCCTCCGAAGAAGAAAAGGAAGACAGCTCCTATGGAACAAGTGTCGACAAGTAGTTCTGGAAGTGAAGAACGGGTTGTTTTCACTCCTGATGATCAAGAGGAAGAGCCAGTAGTGAAGACTCCTGCTCTTCAAGAGATTGCTGAGATCCAGGGGGAGCTACCACAAGCTAGCCCCATCCACAGGGATCAAAGACAGGGGGAGCCTCCAGTTGTAGAAGAACCCTCTACACTGGACAGTGAGCAAGCCACCACCATCATATAAGAGGTACTCACTGACCTAAATACTTTAGAATATCTTAAAGAAGATGCTGATTTGTCTGATGTTCCTCAGAAAACTCAGCTGCCTAGTCAAGCTCCAGATGTTGTTATAAAAGACACATCTGCTGTACAAGAAGAGATTCCTGATCCAGTAGTTGAAGAGCAACGAATGTCTCCAGCTTCTTCACCCCCTGAATACACCATGGAAGATTTATTTCTAAATCTAGATCAAGCAGATTTGACATGGACAAGGATGCTACTGAAAAAGATCATGCTGCTGTTGAGGGGGAGCCAGTGCAAGTTATGGAAGAGCCTTTAAGGCCAGAAACTGAGAAGGCACCTGATGTGCAAGCTGACAGACCTTCAAGCCCTAAGGATAGGGTTGACATAGCCAGCACTTCTGCCTCTGAAGATGAGGAGAGTGCTAGGGCAAAGAAAAAGAAACTGTATGTCTTTAAAAGGAGAAGTCAGAGTTATAAGAAAGCTCTGCAATCTATAGCCCCACAGCCTATAGTTCAACATGCTCCAACTATTGATTATAGTGCATTAATGATTGCAATGCAGATAAAACTGGATGAACAGAGAAAAGCTATAGAGGCTTATGTAGATGAAGGGCACAAACCTTTGCAGTTTGATCTGGCCCAAGATATAAAGTCTATAAGGTTTGAAATGAACCTTAACAAAAAGGAAATGACTGATTGCTTCCACAAAGGTGGAAATGCAGTGATGTATTTGGCAACACACCAAGAGAAGATCAAAGAACAAGTGGATGATATAGCATTGAAACAAGGATATGTTCTTGAAAATCAGTTAAGAATGAATGACAATTTGACTGCCTCCCATAATGCTATAGTCACTGAGTTGAAGAACAAGGCTGCTGAACCTTCTACATCTTCTGCTACAATTAAAGCTGACTTTGACAAAGCCTTTCAAGAGGAAATTTCTGCTGTAAAGACTGCAATCCAAGCCTCCCAAAAGGTCATATCTGAACAACTTCAAAAGCTTAAACCTTTCTTTAAAGATGGCATCAGATACTTGGATAGTCAAATCAGATTTCAGAAGGATGATGTCAGAGATCACATGGCTAGAGAAGTCATAAAGGGGGAGAGAGTACTAGTCAAGGCAAGCTCTAAACATGCTAAGTGGATATCAAATTCCATCAGAGCTACACTTGGATATCCTCCTCTGTGTGATGACAATGAGGTTGCTGAATCTTGACTAAATCCTGCTTATTTTGGAGGTGAGCAACCAGAAGTAGCTCAGGTCATTTATCCACCTCCAGACTTTGAAATGATTCAAGCAGATGTGAGCACAATGTATAGCCCACCAGAGGGCAAGGACAATGTCCATCTTGAAAAGGTTGTTCAACCTATATCTGAAGCCATGCAAGAGGCTCTACAGAAAGAAGAAGAGACAAGGTTGTCCAAAAAGAGGTTTAGGGAACAAGCAGAACAAAGGCCAGACTTTGAACAGTGGAGCCCTACCTCTAGGAATATAATTTTAACTGCCTGGAAAGCTGCCAAGGACAATACTCATGACAGGAACAAATGGTTTTCTGAAGCAGAATGGAGAAAACATGAGATCAGGCAGGAAGCAATAGTTCAGTATAGAAGGAAGGCAAAGATGGGAGAGCTACCTCCTACTGCAGTGGAGCCTAGCAAGTACTTTCCTAAGCCATATCACTATTTTGAGAGGTAGAAGATCAAGGCGGAAGAACTTAAAAAGAAAGATCTGAAAGGCAAGAAGCCTGGTGATGCTGAAACTGTTGATGCTCCTGTCAAAGCTCAAGTCCAAGCTGGCAAGGGAATAGTTATTAAGGAACCTGATCAGAAATAGATTAAGAATTTACTTGAAGATTATTTTGTAATCTGTTGAATGTAAAACATTTTTGTGAACTACTGAGAATGTATAAGTCACATGTTAGAATAATATATGATTCATATATTTCATGTTTGTTCTGTGAATGTGTCTATTTCTTATTTATTCTGTGTTGATGTATGTGTGTACATGTGTGAATTAATACATGTTTATGTTTACCCTGCTGAATATAACCTGCTTTACATCATTTTGTAATTTTTAATTATGAATGGTGTATATCATTGACTAAGGGTTATGACTTCTCCAAATAGGGGGAGATTGTTGGGTACATTGGCTAAATGTACCTGATTTGAAGAAGCCTCACCCAACTCAATGATATACATCATAATGTATTTGATGTATGTTGAGTTTACTTGTGCAGGTTATGTAATCACTGGACTGAAGCAAAAAGTTTCTAAGTCCATGTGTCGACACCTAGAGGGAAAGTGTCGACACTTAAGAAAGCTTGTGTCGACACCCAGACAAGCAGTGTCGACACTTGGAGTCATTGTGTCGACACCTGGGATGCAGAGTCGACACCAGATAGAAAGTGTCGACACTTGGAGCTGTGTCGACACTCAGTGAAGAAAAGTGCAGACAGAAAGTGTCGACACAAGGAGCTGTGTCGACACCCAGTGAAGCTGTGTGTACACCAGAAAGTGTCGACACTTGGAGCTATGTCGACACTCAGCAAAAGTCTGCAGAGACTAAGTTAAAGTGTCGACACTCAGAACAATGTGTCGACACTCAACAGAAGAGTCAGCACTTGAAGTATGTGTCGACACCCAGCACAATGTGTCGATACTCAGCTAAAGACTCTACACTTGAAGAAAATGTCGACACAAGGAGCTGTGTCGACACTTAGCAAAGATCAGAAAGATCAACAAAATTATTCTAAGTACAAGTGTCGACACTAAGGGAATGTGTCGACACTCAGCTGAAGTCTCAACAAGAAGAAGGTGTGTCGACACAAGGAGCTATGTCGACACTCAGCAAGTATCAACATAGAAGACCATGTGTCGACACCAAGAAGTAGTGTCGACACTTGACAAATTCAACACAAGAAGTTGTGTCGACACAAAGGTGATGTGTCGACACTTAGAAGAATTCAGTACAGATAGAAGATCAAGTACTTGTGTCGACACTCAATTTCATTGTCGACACCTGAAGAAGAATCTGTGTCGAGACATACAAGGAGTTGTGTCGACACCTTGTAGACTTGTGTCGACACTTACACAACATGTGTCGACACTTGGACTATAAGTGTCGACACTTAAAGACAGAAAGTCTCGACACTTTCAGACAGTTAGAGATTTTCAAGAAATGACTGGATGACTTGACAGCTGCCGTTCCAGCCGGTCTACAGCACCTGTCAGAGATATCAGAAGTTAGTTATGGACCGGACCAGCCGGTTACCATGAAGAAGGCCTATAAATAGGCACCTATAGTTTACAGAAACTGTTAGAGTTGTTGAGGTTGATCACATTGTTGAAGAACAAGTTATTAAAGTGGTACATAGAGTATCAACACAAGAAGATCTTGCAGTCCAAGTGCAGATCTAAGAAGTTGGAGAGAGAGGGCTCCATCTAAGAAATCAGCCTCTGGAACTAGGCTGAGAAGAAGGATTCAGATTCATTCTTGATCTTAAGTGGCAGAGGTCAAGGAACTACTGCAGGAGGATTCAGTCTTATTCAGTTCTACTCAAGAAGCTTTGAAGAAAGGTAAGTCAGATCGAATCCAGCTGAGTTCTTCCAAGAACTCATCAAAAAACTCTCAACACCCCTCTTTTATTTCTGAGTTGTTGAGTTAATATTTGTAATACATTTTTATCTTGTAGGATCCTTTGGATCTGAGTGAATTGTAAGCCTATAATTATAAAGGCTGAGGGTAGGGCTTGAGAGCCTGAGAGTAGGAGATTGAGATCTCTGAGTGTAGGCCTTGTTGGCTGAGTGTAGGCCTTGGTTGGCTGAGTGTAGGCCTTGGTTGGCTGAGTGTAGACCTTGATTAGCTGAGTGTAGGCTTGGGATAAATCTGAGTTGTAAGGCTTTGGGCCTGAGGTGTAGGAACCAATTTGGGTTCTGAGACAGTAGAGGAGTTTGGCCGAATCTTGTACACTGCTAGATAGGCGAAGGGGGAAAGTGGATGTACCCATATCTTGGGGAACCACTATAAACCACTGTGTATGCTGTGCTGTGCTGTGATTATTGCTGTGCATGCTGTGTGTTTGTTGTGATAAAATAGTTAGTATTCTGTGATATAACTGATTGCTGCCATTTAAGTTTAAAAAGGATTAGGTCACCTATTCACCCCCCCCCCCTCTAGGTGTTTAGGTACCATATCTTTCAACTTCGTATCCACCACAGGCAGATATGCAATGTAAGAGAGGTTTCTGAACCTTAGGCAGGGGAGCAGATCGGTGATTGAATACCAGAGGGAGTTTTCCCACCTTGCTAGGTTCGCAGGGATACATGATACAGACGACAGGAGGTATTCCAAAAGATTCTACCGGGGCCTTAGAGATGACTTGAGGCAGGCCCTATTGTTCATTTTTCACGGCACATCAGACCAGATCATCGAGATGGCTAAGAAACTGGAGGCAGACCAGCTGATGGTGACGAACAGAGGGAAGAGGCCTCTATACGAGTCATCACCCTAGGATAGTAGTAGGGGATCCCAACGAGGCAGAGTCATTGAATAAAAGAGGGGTGGGGGACATCGTCGCCCCAACTTCAGGCAGGAGCAGGGGCCTCCCCCAGTATTAGTTCCCCCACCTCTACAGGTGCCTTTTCCGAGGAGGCAAGATGTTACAGCCCAATTTTTCAGCAGGCAAAATTTTGGGTGACATGTCCTGGGACACGGGCGTGTCCCAGGGTGTGTCCTGCTCGGGTGCGGAGTCATCGTAATTTTGACGAAAAATGAGTTTGACGAACTGCGTTCTTCGATCGACGAACTGCGTTCGACGTTCGTCGAATGCGGGTACACAGTCGACGAGATACGTTCGACGTTCGTCGATCGCGGGAACATGCCAGGCTACACGGGCGTGTATCATTTGAGGAGGGCGTGTCCACTTGTGTTCGACGAACTGCGTTCGACGATCGTCGAGTATGGGGTACACGGTCTGTGACACGGGCGTGTCACAGGGCATATCCCGCTGTGTCGAGAGGTCGACACTTTTCTCTCGAGTAAGTGGAAAAGTACTCGAGTAAGATGGCAGTGACACGGCCATGTCATTCGATACGAGCGTGTCCAATCCGAGTACTCGAGTAGTTGATTTTCTCTCGAGTAAGTTCTCTCGAGTGGGTCTCGAGTCTGTGACACGGGCGTGTTATAACTAACTACTCGAGTAGTCTTCTCGAGTAGGTCGTGAATATGACTCGAGTGAGGTACACACCCTATGTCACGGGCGTGTCCTGGCCATCATGGGCGTGTACCGTGGGCATGACCTATTTCGGGATAAGGTAGTTTGTGCACTGCTTAGTGTGACACGGCCTGTGACACGAGCATGTCACTGGGCAGGTCGGACCCGAAACATGATTTTACGGGTTTTTCGTGCCGTCCATTCTTCTTCAGCTGGGATCTAACAGCTGAGAGCCTTCCTTGCTTCATTAAGGCCGAAAAGTGAGAAGGAACACTCATTTTTATGTTAGCCTTCATCTTTCTAAACTTCTAGAGAGAAAAATGGAAAGGAAGAAGGAGGAAGAAGAAGAGGGGCTGATCTCTAGTGGAGCTTGAGAGTGTCAAGCTGAGATTCGAGGCCATCATTGCGGAGGAAAAGATGTTGCGGTTCTTTCTAGCCAACTACGAGTTCATGGCACTAAAACGGCCTTCAAGTGTAACGACCTTTCTTCATAGCCATGTGAACGCTCCCTTTTGGCATATGTATATGATTCCCCCACCAAAGGGTGGCTGATGTTGGGAGTCTTTTGGGTTGATTCATGGTATCCCCTTTGTTGGCATATAGATCCGGAAATGGAGTACGGAATAGGCATGCTGTGTGAAGCCCATCTAGACAGGTTGGTCTGGATTGGTGATGTTGCATATGAACCGGAGAAGACTCTGTGAGAAACGTGTATTTTAGAAGTAGACAGGTTGGACCTGTGAAAGAAAGTAGCAGGAAGTACTGGAGTGGTAGTCCAGGAAAATACCCGTATAATGCTTATGTTGCTTGTGATGTTGGGTTCTACCTGTGAATGAAGTAGCAGGAAGTACTGGCGTGGTAGCCAAGAAAGACCCCTGACATTTGTGACATCTGCGAAGTCATACCTGCAAAGAGAGTAGCAGGAAGTACTGGTGCGCCTAGGAATGATCAGCTAATGATCAGTGATATGAGTGGGTGTAATGAAGTACTGGTGTGCCCAGGAAAACACCCAGGATTGAATGTCAAGAACAGGATCAGTGAGACCAACCCGCGCCTTTGATTTAGCTGCGAGTACATTGTGCTCGGTGATGGTAAGGCAATTTGAGCAACAGGGGGGGGGGGCGGGGGTGGAGGATCTAACCTGCATTATGTCCGTCTGACGTGGACCAGATAGTGCAGTCTGTTGGAGCGCATAACGAGAGTCTTAGGCCTACACGCCGTGATACAATGGGGGGCTACGGGCCAATCCCGGTTCACTAAGACTACAAAACTCCGGCTGCACGCCATGGAGTAAATGCTCAAGTGAGATGTCGTTGGGTTGCGACCCTGATACGGTGGTGGGCAACTGGTTCGCCGGTACACCAAGAATGTGCCCTGAGTGCATGAATCGTGGAGCCGAGTGGCTGACAGTTGTGATGGAATGTGTGCGTAAAAGCACATCATATGATCTATATATGTTTGTGAAATGCTATGACTGCAGGGAAGATTACCGCTGCCCCGAGAAATGGGTAGGGTCGTTATAATTTGATCAGCTGAATGCTGACCGTTGCCTTGTTTGCCACCGTTGGGTGGATTGTCCCTGTACAGGTGCTGGAGAGCCAAGAGGGACGAAAAAGGGTTGATGTCCATGCTGCTTTAGCTGCTGCTGCTGCTGTTAGCCCTCGAAGGCCAATTTGGATATGAGTGTTGTGTTTACTTTTAATGTGGCCGGCTTGCGTGCCAATGTTTAGGCCACTGTTTGAAATCCTTGTAAGGCCATGAGGCCAACTAGTTTATGTTGTAAGACATTCCTATTTATATATATACAATGTGGAGTTGTTTTATATGTTGGACATTTCAGTGTGGAGTTCAATGGTTAGTGTAGGATTCCGCTAGAATGCATTGTGTTAGAGTGCGATGAGCTACTCTGATTTCATCCCGTAACTTGACCGCCTGTTTTGTGATATATGTTGTGGGTCCCTGACCGGACCTTCTAGTATATACCATATGAACGGATGGGGTTGTTACATTTTTGGTATCAGAGGTCTCGGTCTTTTCCTCTCAAAGTCGTGGTCGACTTCTTTTGTGGGGTGGCAAGCACGTGTCTGTGCAAACCAAGTTAACACGTTTGAACTCCTGAATGTCCATGATAGGAATGCAAATTCTTGTGTTTGAGGAACCTGCACGTTCCTATTTTGTGCTATTTGCTTGTGTAAGGCCTCTAATGTGTGTGTCTTGTCCCCTTTAGGTGATTCAGACTGGTGTAGGGTAATTAGAGCCCCAGCGTTCAGATGAAAGTACGACACCAGCTGAGATGCCTACTCCTCCGCCTTCCGCAGAAACTATACGATTAGTTTCTGAGGCTTTGTTTGCCATGATCTAAGGCCAGCCAATTGGGCAGGCATAACCGGCTATAAGGCCAGAACGTGTAGTGGATGTGGCTCCTCGAGCGGCTGAGAAGAAATTGATGCGGTTTATGAGTTTTCATCCGCCTACATTTTCGGGAGCGGGATCCCCTACGCAGGCTGAGGATTGGCTATCGCGCGTCAAGCGGATTATGACGGCGATTGGATCGGAGGAACATCAGAAAGTCACCCTAGCTACCTTCCTACTTGAAGGAGAGGCTAGATTGTGGTGGGACAAGATGGAGCTGCATCACTTGGCGGGTCGTCCCTTAACATAAGTATCGATGGAAGAATTCTCTCGACTCTTCCTAGCGAAGCACCTTCCTACAGCTCAATAGATTGCCATGGAGAATGAATTCCAAAGGCTGATGCAAGGTGATGGCAGTGTTGATGCGTACCTGTATGAGTTTACACACTTGGGGCGGTATGCGGGTTCTATTTTTGCTGATGAGCAAAGGAAGACAAATAGGTTCTACAAAGGACTGCGGGATGAGCTGAGGTTCCTTCTCTCTAGTTCTGTGAACCAAGGTTTCCAGGCGTTGGTCGACACTGCAAGCGTGCTGTAAAAAGATATGAAGAGGGTGCAGGGGAAGAGGGTTTTGGTCGTGGCGCAACCAGAGTTGAAGGTGCCCCGACTTGGGAAACCGTATTAAAAGAAGAGATGGGGCAAGAAGTCCAAGATAACTGGACAAGCTCCTTTGTCAGTTGCATCGGGAGCAACGTCGGGGGACACCTCGCGACCGGATACTCGTACATGCTTTAATTATGGACGGTTGGGGCATATAGTTCGGGAGTGTCGGATGCTGCCAAATACTGAAAAGAAGGCGGGAGCATCGTATGTGGAGAAGGGCAAGGCAGTGGTGGACTCCTCTGCCTCTCAGGCGCAACCCCGGGTCTACAATCTTGTCCTGCAGGAGGCTGTCAAGCAGAGTGACATCATCACAGGTATGAGTTTAGTTTTGCGTATCATATTGCTTGTATGTTTTGCTTAATGCATATGTGTATGGGGCTTGTGTGTGTGACATGATTGTCACAGGCTTTGTGAGGATTCGGGACAAGCTGGCGCGAGCACTGTTTGATACAGGTGCGCCGCATTCTTTTCTATCTAGCGAGTTTATAGCGTGGCTTGGGATACCTAGTCATGCGAATAAAGATAGCGTCAGAGTGTTGTTGCCGAATGGCTGTTGGATGCTTGCGGATCAAGCTTCCGATATGGCGGTCCAAATAGGAAGTCTGGATTTCAGTTTGACTGCATCTGTATTGCCGATATCAAAATTTGACGTGATATTTTTATGGATTGGCTTGTGGAGCAGCATGCCTTGATTGATTGCCAATCCAAAGAGATCATGTTTGGCAAGAATACCGAACAGGAGACAAAGTTTGTGGGTATGCGAGGAGTGGGCAGGACGTTGTTGTGTTCACTCCAAGTCTTGAAGGCTGTTCGGAAGGGTGCGGAGTGCTACTTCGCCCTGATTCAGGCTGTTGAGCCTAAGGCTAGTGTGTGTGATGTTCCGATTGTGTCCGAATTTGCAGATCTGTTTCCCAAGTATCTCCCTGGGCTACCACCCCAGCGTGAGATTGACTTCACCATCGAGTTGGTGCCAGGTGTGAAACCTGTGGCCCACTCGCCACATCGCGTCGCGCCTAAGTAGTTGGCCAAGTTGAAGGTCCAACTACAAGAGTTACTTGAGCAGGGTTATGTATTTATTACCGTGAACTGAATAAGCTGACCGAGAAGAATAAATATCTGATACCCCGAATTGATGAGTTGTTCAATCAGCTGGTGGGATCGACCGTCTACTCGAAGTTGGACTTGAAGTCTGGTTATTACCAGTTGAGAATCCGGGAAGGTGACATTCCCAAAACCACATTTGGAATGCGGTACGGGCACTACGAGTTCACGGTCATGTCGTTTGGGATGTGCAATGCGCCCTCAGTATTTATGGACTTGATGCACCGAATATTCCGCGAGTACCTGGATCTGTTCGTGATAGTGTTCATTGATGATATCCTGGTGTACTCGAGATCGGAAGCCGATCATGAGAAGCATTTGCGGTTGGTGTTGAATACATTGAGGAAGAATCATCTCTATGACAAGTTCTCGAAGTGAGAATTTTGGCTAGCGTCGGTGGCATTTTTGGGCCATGTGGTGAGTGGAGCGGGCATAGCAGTGGATGCAGCGACGATAAGGGCCATAGAGGAGTGGCCAGTATTATATTCAGTGGCCGAGGTCCGGAGCTTCCTTCGACTAGCAGGCTACCACCGAAGATTTGTTGAAAACTTCTCACGGATTGCTTTGCCGCTAAGCATGCTGACGCGAAAAGTGCAGAAGTTCATTTAGTTGCCAGAGTGCGCGGGAGCTTTTGAAGAGCTGAAGATTCTGTTGACGACGGCGCCTGTGTTGTCATCGCCATGTGGTATCAATGTATTTGTAATCTACAACAGGGAGCGACTTAGGCTGCGTGCTTCTGCAAAATGGAAAGGTGATTGCTTATGGCTCAAGCCAGCTGAAAGTGCACGAGCAGAACTATCCCGTCCATGATCTTGAGTTGGCGGCGGTGATCTTTGCAATAAAGCTGTGGTGACACTATCTTTATGGTGTGAAGGTGGATATCTATACAGATCACAAGTGCCTGAAATACCTATTGGATCAGAAGGACCTGAACATGCGATAACGAAGGTGGTTGGAGTTCCTTGGGGACTACACCTTTGAGATTCACTACACGCACGGAAAATGCAATGTAGTCGCGGATGCCTTGAGTCGGCGGACTCCGGCAAGAGCAGCTTGACAAGAATTCCACTGCCAATGCATGTTTGAACTGGACGGAGGTGCAATGTGACCTTGCGGACCGAGTTAGATGGGCAACAGAGTTGGATGAAGATCTCTTACGCTACGCGAAAGCTGGGCCAGAAGGAAAGTTCTCCTGGGATGACGGTCTTTTCCGGAACAAGGGCCGTCTGTGTGTCCTAAGTTTGGGTACATTGAGGAAAGAACTGATGTATGAAGCGCATTATATGAAGTACTCAATCCACCCTAGAAGCATAATGATGTTCAGGGATATGAAAAATCTATTCTGGTGGCCAGGGCTAAAGAAAGATGTTGCTTACTATGTGGCCAAATGCCAAACCTGTGCTATGGTGATGGTGGAATGCCAGAAACCGGGCGGTTATTTGAAGTCGTTGGCGATTCCAGAGTGAAAATTTGATGATATTTCCATGGATTTCGTGCACGGGTTGCTGAGATCTTAGTGAGGGAACGATTCCATCTCGGTGATTGTCGATCGGCTGACAAAAGTGGCACACATCCTCCCGAACAGGCGGGATGATTCGATAGAAAGTTTGGCAAAGCTGTATGTGAAACAGATTGTACGGCTCCACGGTGTTCCTCGGAGCATCGTGAGTGATCGAGATGGGCGATTCACGTCAAAGGATTGGAGGCTAGTTCACCAACTATTGGGCACGAAGTTGACTTTCAGTACGGCCTTTCATCCGCAAACGGATGGCCAAACTAAACGAACCAACTGAACGATGGAGTACATGCTCCGAATGTGCGCCCTAGATTTTGGAAAGATATGGGAAGATCATCTCTACATGGTGGAGTTTGCCTATAATAACAGCTACCAGGCGAGCATCGTGATTGCACCGTATGAAGCTCTATATGGAAGGAAGTACCGTACTCCCTTGGCTTGGGTAGAAGCGGGCGAAGCTAGAGTTTATAATCGTAATGAAGTCGATGAAGCAAACTCAACCATTCGTGCTATTCGAGAGAGGCTACTTATAGCCCAAGATCGTCAAGCGAAGTATTACAACGCCAAGCACCGGAATGCGGAATTCGCTGTAGGCGATTATGTCTACTTGAAGATTAAGCTCTTCAAAGGCGTATCCAGGATTCGACATTTGCAAAAGTTGAGTCCAAGATATTTGCGTCCATTTGAAGTGGTTGAGTGAATCCGAGAAGCTGCGTATCGGCTAGCACTTTCGGCATACTTGGGTGTACTACATGATGTGTTTCACATCTCGGTGCTTCGGAAGGCCGTTAAAGATCTATCTCAAGTGATCACGAATGATCGTGTGGTGGTGGAGTATGGGCTAACAACGAGAGTTAGACCCATGCAGATCGAGGATCGAGCCGAGAAACAGTTGCGGAACAAGACGATCGGTATGGTTAAAGTCCAGTGGGACAACTGCGGTCGTGAAGAGTTTACATGGGAGCGAGAGTAGACCATGCAAGCTGAATTTCCCGAGCTGTTTCTGTAACCGAGTGGATAGTGAAAAGTTATTGTAACAAGAAATTTTGATGCTATGACTTTTTGTTGCTGATTGCCTTCCTGTGTGCAAATTTTGAGGACGAAATTTCTGGTAGGAGGGGAGGGTTATAACAGACCAATTTTTTACCAGGCAAAATTTTGGGTGACACGGCCTGGGACATGGGTGTGTCCCAGGGCGTATCCTACTCGGGTGCGGAGTCGTTGTAAGTTTGACGAAAAATGAGTTTGACGAACTGCGTTCTTCGTTCGACGAACTGCGTTCGACATTCGTCGAACGCAGGTACACGTTCGACGAGATACGTTCGACGTTCGTCGAACGCGGGAACATGCCAGGCTACATGGGCATGTACCATTCGAGGAGGGCGTGTCACCCTATGTTCGACGAACTTCCCTCGACGATCGTCGAGTATGGGGTACATGGCTTGTGACACGGGAATGCCACAGGGCGTGTCCCGCTGTGTCGAGAGGTCGACACTTTTCTCTCAAGTAAGTGGAAAAGTATTCGAGTAAGAGGGCGGTGACACGGGCGTGTAATTCGACACGGGTGTGTCCAATCCAGGTAATCGAGTAGTTGGTTTTCTCTAGAGTTAGTCCTCTCGAGTGGGTCTCGAGTGGGTGACACGGGCATGTCATAACTAACTACTCGAGTAGTCATCTCGAGTAGGTCGTGAATATGACTCGAGTGAGGTACAAGCCGTCTGTCACGGGCGTGTCCTGGACGTCACGGGCGTGTACCCTGGGCGTGAACTATTTCGGTATAAGGTGCTTTGTGCACCGCTTACTGTGACACGGCCTGTGACACAGGCGTGTCACAGGGCGTGTCAGACCCGAAACATGATTTTGCGTGTTTTTCGTGGCCGTCCATTCTTCTTCAGCTGGCATCTAATAGCTGAGAGCCTTCCCTGCTTCCTTAAGGCCGAAAAGTGAGAAGGAAGACTCATTTTTATGTTAGCCTTCGTCTTTCTAAAATTCTAGAGAGAGAAATCGAAAGGAAGGAGGAAGAAGAAGAGGGGTTGATCTATGGTGGAGCTTGAGAGTGTCAAGCTGAGATTCGAGGCCATCATTGCGGAGGAAACGTTGTTGCGGTTCTTTCTAGACAGCTAGGAGTCCATGGCACCGAAACGGTCTTCAAGGGTAACAACCTTTCTTCATAGCCACGTGAAGGCTCCCTTTTGGCATATGTATATGATTCCCCCACCAAAGGGTGGATGATGTTAGGAGTCTTTTGGGTTGATTCATGGAATCCTCTTTGTTGGCATATAGATCCGAAAATGGAGTACAGAATAGGAATGCTGTGTGAAGCCCATCTGGACAGGTTGGTCTGGATTGGTGATGTTGCATACGAACCGGAGAAGCCTCCGTGAGAAACGTGTAGTTTAGGAGTCGACGGGTTGGACCTGTGAAAGAAAGTAGCAGGAAGTACTGGAGTGGTAGTCCAGGAAAATACCCGTATAATGCTTGTGTTGTTTGTGATGTTGGGTTCTACCTGTGAAGGAAGTAGCAGGAAGTACTGGCGTGGTAGCCAGGAAAGAGCCCTGACATTTGTGACATCTGCAGAGTCATACCTGTGAAGAGAGTAGCAAGAAGTACTGGTGTGCCCAGGAAAGATCCGCTAATGATGAGTGATATGAGTGGGTGTCATGTAGTACTGGTGCGCCCAGGAAAACACCCAGGTTTGAATACCAAGAACAGGATCGGTGAGACCAACCCGCGCCTTTGATTTAGCCGTGAGTGCGTTGTGCTCGGTGACGGCAAGGCGATTTGAGAAACGGGGGGTGGAGGATCCGACCTGCGTTATGTCCGTCCGACGTGGACCAGAAAGTGCGGTCTGTTGGAGCGCATAGCGAGAGTCTTAGGCCTACGCTCCGTGATATAATGGGGGGCTACGGGCCAATCCCGGTTCACTAAGACTATAAAACTCTAGCTGCACACCATGGAGTAAATGCTCAAGTGAGTTGCCGTTGGGTTGCGACCCTAATACGGTGGTGGGCATTTTGTTCGCCGGTACACCAAGAATGTGCCCTGAGTGCACGGATCGTCGAGCCGAGTGGCTGACAATTGTGATGGAATGTGTGCGTAAAAGCACGTCATATGATCTATATATGCTTGTGAAATGCTATACCTGCAGGGAAGATTACCGCTGCCCCGAGAAAGGGGTAGGGTCGTTATAATTTGGTTAGCTGAATGCTGACCGTTGCCTTTGTTTGCCACTGTTGGGTGGATTTCCCTGTACAGGTGCTGGAGAGCCAAGCGGGACGAAAAAGGGTTGATGTCCATGTTGCCTTAGCTGCTGCTGCTGTTAGCCCTCGAAGGCTAATTTGGATATGAGTGTTGTGTTTACTTTTAATGTGGCCGTCCTGCGCGCCAATGTTTAGGGCATTGTTTGAAAGCCCTGTAAGGCCATAAGGCTAACTAGTTTATGTTGTAAGACATTCCTATCTATATATATACATTGTGGAGTTGTTTTATATGTTGGACATTCCAGTGTGGAGTTAAATGGTTAGTTTAGGCTTCCACTAGAATGCATTGTGTTAGGGTGCGATGCGCTACTCTGGTATCATCCCGTAACTTCACCGCCTGTTTTGTGATATATGCTATGGGGCCCCGACCGGATCTTCTAGTATATACCATATGAACGGATGAGGTTATTACACAAGAGGGCCATGACCACCGGCCGGTAGTTTCTTATGGATGCCACCAGCCCGAGCATATTAGATCGGAGTGTCCGCATCAGTTCCGTCCACCTCCTCCTCCTCCAACTCCAGTGGCCCCTCCAGTACAGAAGGGCCGAGGCCTAGGCTGAGGACGAGGTCGAGGCCGAGGTCGGGGATATCATGGCCGAGGACGTAACCAGGAGAAGATGTATGCATTGGACCTCACGGAGCAAAGGAACCCCGAGGAAGTGATTACAGGTACTTAAATTATTTTAAGTTAGAACTTCAACCTTAGTAGTGCCTTGAAAACCATAGAAATAACCTCCATTTGAACTCAAATAAATCTCAGGCATAGTTATGATCAGCGGCAAGCCCGCTCATACCCTCTTCGACACGGGTACTTCACACTCATTCGTGTCGGACACTTTTATTGAAGGACGAGAGGGTGTGGAGAGATTCCCTGGCATAGAGATGAGGGTGCGTCTTCCTGATGGCTCAGAGCTACGGACCACAGATAGCTGCAACATGGAGTCCGAGATAGGAGGCAAGGTATTCGAAGCTCCGACGGAGGTCTTAAGATTGCAGGACTTTGATTTGATGTTGGGCATGACCTGGCTTCGTTGGAACCATGCCCAGATCGACTGCCCCACGAAGAGGATCACACTCAGGCATAGAGACTCCTACGTTATTATTGAAGGTATCTGACCTATTCCCCATCGTTCATTATCTTCTGTACAGGCTGTCAAGGCCTATGAGTAGGGGGAAGAGGTGTATGTTATCTGCTTCGATATGGTGGCAGCAAAGATTTCTATAGCTGATATCCCGGTGGTTCGAGATTTCTCTGATGTATTTCTGGAGAAATTTCCCGGACTACCACCAGCTCGGGACTTGGATTTCAGGATTCAGTAGGTGGCGGGGGCGAGGCTAGTGTCACGGGAACCTTACAGGATGGCTCCCAGAGAGTTGGAAGAATTCAGGACTCAGCTTCAGGAGCTTGTGGAACCAGGATTTGTGCGGCCGAGCTCATCGCCGTGGGGAGCACCAGTTCTTTTTGTGAAGAAGAAAGATGGATCATTGCAGCTGTGCATAGATTACAGGGAGCTGAACCAGTTGACGGCCTGGAATACCTATCCACTACCTCGGATAGACGAGTTATTTGATCAGCTTTAGGGGGCCTTCTGGTTCTCTAAGCTGGATTCGAGATCCGGTTACTATCAGCTACTCATCCGAGAGGAAGACATCTCGAAGACGGCTTTTAGCTCACGATACGGCTTATACGAGTTCACGATGATGCCTTTTGGGATCACGAATGCCCTTCTGCATTCATGAGTCTAATGAACCGTGTATTCAAGAACTACTTGGACCGCTTCATCATTGTATTCATCGACGATATTCTGATCTATTCCCGGACTCAGGAGGAGCACACAGAGCATTTGGCATAGGTTTTGTAGAGGCTGAGGGAGTCCCAGATGTATGCGAAGTTTTCTAAGTGCCAGTTCTGGCTACATGAGGTGACCTTATTTGGGCATACGATCGGTGGAGCTGGATTGGCGGTGGATCCAGCCAAGAAAGAGGTAGTGAGAGATTGGCCACGACCGAAGACAGCGTCAGACATTCGCAGCTTCTTAGGATTAGCAGGTTATTATCGTAAGTTCGTGGAGGGGTTCTCGAGGATAGCACTCCCCCTCACGTCCTTGAAGAGGAAGGATGTAGAGTTTGTTTGGACAGAGCTTTGCGAGATAACATTCCAAGAGTTGAAGGACCGACTCACCTCATCCACTATCCTTGCACTCCCATCTGGGAATGAGGGATTTCAGATCTACACGGATGACACTTATCAGGGGATGGGTATTGTACTGATGCAACACGGACATGTTATTGCTTATGCTTCGATACAATTGAAGAACCAAGAGCATAACTACCCGGTGTATGACTTGGAGCTCGGGGCGGTCGTATTCGCACTGAAGATATGGAGATAATACTTGTATGGGGATCATTGTGATATCTACTCGGATCACAAGAACCTCAAATACGTCGACACATAGAAAGATCTGAACCTTCGGCATGGGAGATGGCTGGAATTTCTTTGCGATTATGATTACAAATTGCACTATCACCCGGGGAAAGAGAACACTGTGGCAGATGCGCTGAGCAGGAGAGCGGATATGACTGGACCGGAGCCCCGGGTGATGTATATGGGATTGATGCAGTTGATGGATGATATGGATATCACAATGGTTTCATAGGACAAGCCAGCAGTCTACCGACAATATCTGAACTCCTTGATCGGGGAGAATGATCTTCGGGAGCGCATTGTGGAGCATCAGAGGCTGGATGCTGCATTGGAGCCGATTTTCAGTGCCCTAGAAAGGGGCAAGGTTGAGGATTACACGTTGCAGGATGATCTCCTTCGATTCCGTGGACGCATTTATATACCAGCAGGGGACGGTATCAGACATGATATACTTAGAGAGGCACACTGCTCCAGATATTCAGTGCATCCTGGCATCACCAAATTGTGCCGAGATTTACGGATGACTATGAACTAGCCTGGGATGAAGAGGGAGATCACCCACTTTATGACACATTACGAGACATGCCAGTGCGTAAAGGCGGAATGCAATAGCCCGAGAGGTTTATTGCAACCATTGCCAGTCCCAGAGTGGAAGTTCGAGGACATTGCTATGGACTTTGTGCACGGACTGCCTCGCTCCCACTCTAGGCATGATTCCATATGGGTCATAGTCGACAGGCTGACCAAGGTATCACAGTTTATTCCAGTTAGGAGGGATGCTTCAGTTATTGTTCTAGTGAGATTGTTCGTGGAGCAGTTCGTCAGGTACCATGGCATCCCCAAGACGATTGTCTTGGACCGTGAAGATCGGTTCACTTCCAGGGAGTGGAGGGCAGTGCATGCTTACTTGGGTTCCCGGCTTACCTTTAGCACAACCTTCCATCCGCATACCGGCCTCCAGACCGAGCGGACCATCCGGACCATGGAGGATCTGCTTCGTCTATGCATATTCGATACAGGGAAGCCTTGGGAGAGGCTGGTACCATTGATCGAGTTCTCTTACAATAACAACCACCAGGCTAGCATCGGGTTGGCTCCATATGAGGCACTTTACGGGAGGAAGTGCCGAACACTGCATTCTTGGGTACAGGATGAGGACACATGGGCTATTGGTTCTGATTATATGAAGTATACGGAGGCTCATGTTCGTTTGATCAGGGATCGGCTGCAAGAGGCCTAGAGTAGGCAGGCGAAGTATTATGATGCTAGACACCGGAAGGTGGAATTCCAGGTTGGAGATAGAGTTTTCTTGAAGATACGTCTGGTACACGATGTCTCACCGGTGCGGAGGCACAAGAAGCTCAGTCCTCGGTATATGGGGTCATACTTGATCCTGGAGCGGATCGACCCCTTAGCCTACCGACTGCAGCTGCCACCGGAGTTTAGTACCCTACATGACATCCTCCATGTATCTTCCTTGTGAAGAGCTCTCCTACGGCTGGAGCAGCACATTACTACTACAGCCGGTCCGATAGCGCCAGACAAATCCGTTAGATTGGAGCCGATCCGGATTGATGATACAAATGTCTGAGTGTTGCGGAAGAAGAAGGTCCCTTTCATGAAGGTGATGTCGTCCAACCATGGATGGGAGGAGCACACCTGGGAGCCGAGGGATCTGATGATGGAGCAACACCCGGAGCTATTTACTTTAGGTATACTTTAGTTTATGCGTTTAAATTTCTTATAACTCTTGCAAGTTGGACCCCGTAGACCCGAACTTAAATTTCGGGGACGAAATTATTTTTTTTGTTTATAAGATTTGTAACATCTCATGTTACTTCTTGTAATATCCCATTTCCAACTAGACCCCTAATAGTGGATTTGGCCATGACTAGGTCATGACAAAACACTAGGAAGCTAAAAAGGGCCAGGTGATAGAAGGCTAAGGTGAGAATCACCTTGGTTTGCCTATGGCACAACCTCATCACAAAACCTAGGGTTTGACCTTAGGGCTTCACCATGACTCCATGACCCCACCACAACATCACTAACCAATTACAGGGTCCACTAGAGCCTAAAGGGTCCATTGGAGTCAACCCATACTGGCCAGTTTGACCTAGGACCACCATAGGCCTAAATTGGGCAAGGTGCCCTAACAAAGGGGAGTTGGCCTCTAATGTGCCCAACCAACCTTGCCCAGGTCTTCCTAGACCTAAAGTGGTGGCAATGGGTCACCAAGGATACATTGGGTGCAGTCCTAGAGAACCAGTTGACCCAAGTCAACTCAAGCCCCAAAGTGGTCAAAGTGCCCTTACCAAGGGTCAAGTGACCTCCAAGGTGCCAAGTCAACCCTACCCAACCCTACATAGACCTTATGGGAGGCCAATGGGTCACCAGGGACCCATTGGGGTCAACCCAAATGGTCATGTTGACCAAGGTCAACTCTACCTTAAGGTTAAGTCAAATTATCCCAAATGGGATAACCCAAGCTCAAGCACATTTCCCCCCACTTGGGCTAACTTTATTTTAATTAATAATAATGATTTTATGGGTTGACAATAGGCTAGGGAGATGAACAAATTCATTTATGATGACTAGGAGAGAGAAAGCTCCAATTTCCCTTCAATGGAGGAGAGTGAAAATGGAGTAAAGGCCATTCATGTCATGGGGAAGCCAAGGGCCAATCTTCTTTGCTTGGTTCATCTACCCTAATAGCCCTAAGAAGATCAGGAGGCATTCCAAGCTACTCCACTGGCTGGATGCACTGAAACACTAAGGCCGAGAGGTGGCTTTCAAAGCCATTAATGGCCATTGATGATCCATCCTCTCCTCTCCCCATCTGAGGCTTTAAACACCTTCAGTGGGCCGAGAGGAGGATTTCCCAACCCTTACCTGAAGAAACTGAGCCTCCCCATAGTGCAGTTGTAGAAATCGAGCGGCGCCGCCTTCAGAGATGGCTTCCCGGCGATCTACTCGACTTCAGGCCGCCGGCAAGGTCCTCCTCCTCCCCTTATCTCATTGTTAGATCGTAGCAACATCTAGGTTCAAGGTTCGGGCTCAATTGAGCCCGAACAAAGTTTATATTTCCATGGCTTCGGGCCGATAATTGAACCTGGAAGAACCGCCAGAAAACGGCCCTCCGGCGGCTGTGTCGTCGCCTGACGATAGCCACCACCTCAACAGAGGTGAGGGTGGCAGTGGCCGGTCGGGGCAGCGGCTGGATGGCCGGCGGCAGGCGCTTGTAGTTGGCCCAGGAAAATTGAATCCTGGTCGTCCCCTCAAGGTTGAAGATGAAGGGATTCCGTCCAGGGCGTGCCAAGATTCGTGTCAGGGATGATATTAAACTATAGGAAATGCATTTCTGATTAATTAAATTTCTATCACAGATTTTGTATTTAATGGTTTTAATTTTTAAAAATACCTAGGGCGTGTCCCAGGGCGTGTCCCGCTCGGGTTGCGTAGTGAGGCGCATGGTCGACGAATTTCGGTCGACGAAGCGTTTGGGTGGCCACGCCCTGTAACACGGGCGTGACAGGGGGCGTGTCCCCTCGGTCAATGAACTGTGCTCGACGATTGTCGAGTGTCGATCATCGAGTGTCGATTGTCGAGTGTCGATCGTCGAGTATGGGGTACACGGCCTGTGACACGGGCGTGTCACAGGGTGTGTCCCGCTGTGTCGAGAGTGACGATTTTCTCTCAACTGGGTGTCGAGTGGGCTACACGCCCGGTGTCACGGGCGTGTTTGGGACGACACGGGCGTGTAACCTGGCCGTATTCTGTGATGGATAAGTCAGAATGAATCGGTTCGTGTGCCGCTTAAGGTACACTCCCTATGACACGGGTGTGTCATAGGGCGTGTCGGGGCCGAATGGTGATTTTTCAGCAGTTTTGTGGCCATTTATTTCCCTATCCTGAATCCAAGGGCTGGGCTCTGTCCAGTTGTTTATTTGGCCAAGAACAGAGAGCAATGCCCCTTTATTTTCCTCTTCTTCTTCTCCATCTCATTTCAAGAGAGAGAAAGAGAAAGGGAGAGCAAGGGAAGGGAAGGAGAAAGTAAGCCAGCTGCTGGAGGAGCTGCAGAGTGCAGAACGAAGATCCGAGAGCGGATTCGTGAAGGCAAAGCCGAGGCGGTGACTTCCATCCGGCTAGTTCAAGGCGTCGAAGCGATATTCAAGGGTAACGATCTCCTTCTTGGACATCGAAGTCCTTTCTTTATGCATGTGCTTGGAATACTCCACCAAGAGGTGGATCTCGGAAGTGATTCATTCGTTGAGTCTACATCTAGAGCCGGAAGTGTGGAGTACGGCATAGGCATGCTGTGTGAAGCCCATCTGGAGGGGTACTCTGGATTGGTGATGTTCATGGGTAAACCGGAGAAGAGTCCATGGATTTGATGTATGAAAGAGATTATGCTGTGATTGTATGAATGTATGGATGTGATGATGGCTGTGAGGAGGCTTTGAGAAAGCTCTTGGTTATGAAGAGAGATCAATTGGTAGTACACCGGGAAGCGAGTACCCGACCGACAACACCACTAGGGTGGGTTGATCTAGTTAGACAGGATCGATTAATGGCATGACCCGGGAAGCGAGCACCCGACTTGCTGCACCACAATGGTTGGTCGATCAGGAAATAGGTGAGGGGTTGATTGGTGGTATGCCTGTGGAGCAACGATAACCCAGCTTGCTACACCACATGGTGGGTCGATCTGCTCTGGTTATTTGTGAATGTTGAGAGGTTGTACCTCTGAGTGGTATGGACGGGATATCGCCAGCTTGCGAGACTGGTGGACTAGGCTTGAGTCGTCCAACCAACAAGTGATGTACCTCGAATCGGCGGTGTACGACTGGGATGCCCGGTACGCCAAGAAGGTGCCGTGAGTGCACGGAGTGTCTGGTGGATACCGGCATTTGTGATGTGATTGTGATTGTTAGATTGAGAAAGAGAATGATAGATATGGTGTTTGATGTTATGATGATGGCCATGCATACAGAAAAGGAACCACTGTCATGGGTAGGGGGTAGGGTCGTTATAAGTGATCAGCTAAAGCTGACCGTTACTTTGTTTGCCGCTCTTTGGTGCATATGTGTTTTCAGGTGCTGCTGCTTGAAATGAAATGAGCGGAATGGATGGACTGCTGTTAAAGGCCCTTGAAGGCCATGTGAAGGAATGTGTTTGGATTTCATGTGTTGCCGGCCTGCGTGCCGATGTACGAAAATGTAATTGTGTGGCAAGAGAAACTTGTAAGGCCTTAAGGCCAGTTTGTGTGCGTTGTATACATTCTTGGTGTTGATATATAAATGTGGAGTTTATATAGTAGTGGACATTCTCTGAGCTGAGTTCTTTAACTTAAAAATGCTATGCTAGAATGAATTGAGTTAAGAATGCGAATAGAATTTGATTTCCACACGTAATTTCACTGCTTGTCTGTGACATATGGCGTGGGGCCTCGGTCGGACCCATCGTTATATGTCATGTGACGAATGGGGGCGTTACAAAGTGGTATCAGAGCCAGGTTGAGATTGTTTGGGAGGAGAGAACATAATTGAACTCACGAATGTCCACTAGGAATGTAGTTCATGCACGTAAAGTGCATGAGTGTGTAGTCAATGTATAATTACCATTATGAAATGGCTACTTAATGGTGTTTTGTACATTGAGAGGTGGCGAGGAGTGGTGCTGGGTATTCTGAGCCCCAGCGGTCCGATGAGAGTGCAGCACCCATTGAAGCGCCTACGCCTCCTTTGGCGGAGACTATACGGGTGGTGATGGAGACAGTACTTGTCGTGTTACAAGCACAGCTGACTGGACAGGCAAGGCTTGCAGGAGTACCAGGACAGACTGGTGCAAGGCAAGAGCGTGTTGCAGTTATGGTGGACGAGCAAGCCATGGGGGAGTCACTACAATTGTTTATGGAGTTTCATCCACCTATGTTCGGTGGGGCGCTTTCCCCAACGCAGGCGAAAGATTGGCTGGCTAGAGTGAAGAGGATCCTGACGGCAATCCGGACGCCGTAGGAGCAGAAAGTGACCTTAGCCACTTTTTTGTTGGAAGGAGATGCGAGATTATGGTGGGATGATATGGAGGTGCATCACTTGGTTGGTCAAGGATTAGCGGAGGTTTCAATGGATGTATTCTCCCGCTTGTTTCTCGCCAAGTATTTGCCGATCTCGCAACGAATTATGATGGAGAACTAGTTTCAACGTATGGTGCAGGGTGATACATATATTGATACATACCTGCATGAGTTTACCAGAATGGGGTGATATGCGGGATCTACCTTCGCGGAGGAAGAGCGAAAGACGAATCGCTTTTATGAGGGAC
The DNA here is from genome assembly GCA_039583875.1 of Platanthera guangdongensis. Taxonomy (NCBI): domain Eukaryota; kingdom Viridiplantae; phylum Streptophyta; class Magnoliopsida; order Asparagales; family Orchidaceae; genus Platanthera; species Platanthera guangdongensis. The sequence continues at coordinate 122,322,241 of CM077164.1, forward strand.
TGTGGGATGAGTTGAGGTTGGTACTCCCGTGTTCGGTGAACCAAGGCTTCCAAGTGTTGGTCTATATAGCCCGTGCACTGGAGAAGGATTTGAAGCGGGTACAGGAAAAGAAGAGACTGGCCGTGGAGAAGCCAGAATTTAAAATGACACAGTCGGAGCAATCCGAGTCGAGAAGATGAGAGAAGAAACGATTCAGGCCTGCTGAATCAACTCTGTCAACTGTTTCTTCGGGGGTGACTTATGGGCATGGACGTGTTGATACACGTATCTGTTATAAGTGCGGAAAGCAATGACACATAGCGAGATTTTGTTGGAATGCCCCCGCAGGAAGTGAGCAAAAGACAGGTGCGTCGTATGAAGAAAAGAGTAAAGCAGTGCCTGAGTCATCTGCATCCCGGACACAGCCTCGATGACATAATTTGGAAGTACAAGAGTCACAAAGCTCAATTGGTGAAATTCAGCCTTGCGTGTTTAATTTGGCTCTTTCACGAGAAATGTAAAATCGAGAGGCTGAGCGGAAGAAAGGCTAGTGACTTGTAGCATGGATATAAAGTAATGACTAATGTGATGGTTATGTGCATTATGTTTGATGTCGTGTTACATGATAAACTATGGTTCACATTTGGTGCAAGTGATCGATCGATTGTGATAGAGGTATCTAGAATGTTGTAGCTAGAGATTACTAGCTGAAACCGTGGAAGAATGAGCACTTGTGGAGATTGTACAGGACAAAGGTCGTTGTAACCTATGATTTTGATGTTGTAACAAATTGGTTGCTGTTTGTAATCCTCTGTGCAATTTCGTGGATGAAATTTTTTGAAGGAGGGGATGGTTGTAACAGCCCAAATTCTGGAAGTGGCAAAAATTAGGTGACACAGCCTGGGACACGGGCGTGTCCCGTTCGGGTTGCGTAGTGAGGCGCGTGGTCGACGAATTTCAGTCGACGAAGCGTTTGGGTGGTCACGCCCTATAACACGGGCGTGATAGGGGGCGTGTCCCCTCGATCGATGAACTGTGCTCGACGATCGTCGAGGGTCGATCGTCGACTGTCGATTGTCGAGTGTTGATCATCGAGTATGGGGTACACGGTTTCTGACACGGGCGTGTCACAGGGCGTGTCCCGCTGTATCAAGAGTGACGATTTTCTCTCGACTGGGTGTCGAGTGGGCTACACTCCCTGTGTCACGGGCGTGTCTGGGCCGACACGGTCGTGTACCCTGGCCGTGTTCTGTGATGGATAAGTCAGAATGATTCGGTTCATGTATCGCTTAAGGTACACGCCCTGTGACACGGGCGTGTCACAGGGCATGTCGGGGCCGAATGGTGATTTTTTTGCGGTTTTGTGGCCATTCATTTCCCTATCCTGAATACAAGGGCTGGGCTCTGTCAAGGTGTTTATTTGGCCGAGAACTGAGAGCAATGCCCATTTATTTTCCTCTTCTGCTTCTCCATCTCATTTCAAGAGAGAGAAAGAGAAAGGGAGATCAAGGGAAGGGAAGGAGAAAGTAAGCCAGCTGCTGGAGAAGCTGCGGAGTGCGGAACGAAGATCCGAGAGAGGATTCGTGAAGGCAATGCCGAGGCGGTGACTTCCATCTGGCTACTTCATGGCGCCGACACGATCTCCAAGGGTAATAATCTCCTTCTTGGACATCGAAGTCCTTTCTTTATGCATGTGCTTGGAATCCTCCACCAAGAGGTGGATATTAGAAGTGATTCCTTCATTGAGTCTACATCTAGAGCCAGAAGTGTGGAGTACGGCATAGGCATACTGTGTGAAGCCCATCTGGACGGGTAGTCTGGATTGGTGTTGTTCATGGGTAAATCGGAGAAGACTCCGTGGATTTGATGTATGAAAGAGATTATGTTGTGATTGTATGAATGTATGGATGTGATGATGGCTGTGAGGAGGCTTTGAGAAAGCTCCTGGTTATGAAGAGAGATCAATTGGTAGTACGCTAGGAAGCGAGTACCCGACCGACTACACCACTAGGGTGGGTTGATCTAGTTAGAAGGGATCGATTGGTGGCATGACCCGGGAAGCGAGCACCCGACTTGGTGCACCACAATGGTGGATCGATCAGGAAATAGGTGAGGGGTCGATTGGTGGTATGCCTGGGGAGCAACGATAACCCAGCTTGCTACACCACATGTTGTGGGTCGATCTGCTCTGGTTATTTGTGAATGCTGAGAGGTTGTACCTCTGAGTGGTATGGACGAGATGTCGCCAGCTTGTGAGACTGGTGGACTAGGCTTGAACCGTCCAACCAACAAGTGAAGTACCTCGAATTGGCGGTGTATGACTGGGATGCACGGTACGCCAAGAAGGTGCCCTGAGTGCACGGAGCGTCTAGTGGATACCGGCGTTTGTGATGTGATTGTGATTGTTAGATTGAGAATGAGAATGATAGATATGGTGTTTGACGATATGATGATGGCCATGCATACAGAAAAGGAACCACTGCCCCGGGTAGGGGGTAGGGTCATTATAAGTGGTCAGCTAAAGCTGACCATTACTTTATTTGCCGCTTTTTGGTGGATATGTGTTTACAGGTGCTGCTGCTTGAAATGAAATGAGTGGAATGGATGGACTGCTGCTAAAGGCCCTTGAAGGCCATGCGAAGGAATGTGTTTAGATCTCATGTGTGTCCGGACAGCGTGCCAATGAATGAAAATGTAATTGTGTGGAAAGAAAAACTTGTAAGGCCTTAAGGCCAGTGTGTGTGCGTTGTATACATTCCTGGTGTTGATGTATAAATATGGAGTTTATATAGAAGTGGACATTCTCTGAGCTGAGTTCTTTAACTTAAAAATGCTGCGCTAGAATGGATTGAGTTAAGGATGCGAATAGAATTTATTGTCATACGTAATTCCACTGCTTTCCTGTGACATATGGCGTAGGGCCCCGGCCGGACTCATCGTTATATGCCATGTGACGAATATGGGCATTACATTTTTACATGAACCTAGGTTTGGCATACTACACGTAATCTCATTGCCTGTCTGTGGTATATGGTGTCGGGCCCCGGCCGGACCTTCTGTCATATGCTATGCGACGGATGGGGGCGTTGTAAAATAGGTATTAGACTCCGTTCTCGGTCTTTCTTCTTGGAATTCGTGGTCGAATTCTTTTAAGTGTTGGTGAGAACGTGTATGTGCTCTACCGTTATAACAATAATGAACCCATGAATATCCACTTAGGTGTAAGAACCCCCCCTCCCGGATCCCAAAATACGGCACAAAGGGGGGGGGGGGTCTTATGCGTGGAACAGCCGCCTTGCGGTAGCATTAGCATACGGGTCAACCTGTACCATAAGACGCCTATTCCGCCGGCTACAACAATATCAATATAACATGCCAACCCAACCAAAATATAAGCAAGAGAAGTCAATCCACACTAAGTAATAATGTCCAAATCAGTACAACAAAAGAGAAGCTAAAACATGCTTCTACATATCAGAGTACAACTATAGAAATTGCCCAAAAAGGGGCTACATCAAATACTCTCAACACTCACATCTGTGACCGACGGTATCAACGGCACCGTCACTTCAGGCCCTATCGTCCTGGCCTGGCTGTCCTGCTGCGTAGTCCACTGCTGCTCTACCTGCGGTGTGACCTCCTAAAAGGAAGACGTAGCAACTGATAGTCGAAACGACTAAGTGGCTTCACATCCGCTCCCCCGACGACTCCTCGGCACCGGGCGGAGAGAAGGAACAAGGGTAATATATAAATGCAAGTAAAAGAAGTACAAGCAGATGACAATAGTGTAAAGTAACAGTATCATAATCTAGCAGATATTTAAGAGCTATAGCAAACTAACAGGTATAAGTAACGACAGGAAAGTAACTTAACTTATAAGAATGCCCATACAAACTTATAAGTTAAGGATCGGGTTACATAAAGATAACTCATCGTATATGAGTGCCCATACAAACTTATACGATGAGGATCTTGTTGTGCAATTTTATGAAATGCCATGAATGCTATGAAATGACTCACCCATGATCACGCACATGCAATTGCTATTTTGACACAGACTATAGTTCCCACTTTTCGAGCAGGTAGCTAACCTCTCAGGCATCAGCCGCCGTGGCCAGGCGGTGACAGTAGAACTGGCACTTCTACTATTAGGCGGGTATCCACACTACTTCACCTAGGCCTCCATACGCCTCAATGCTAAGAAAACAATAGCGGAGCCCATGCGTACTATGTCCCAGCGGTATCTTGGGTAGATGTGCACCAAGAACACAACCCGAACTGGCCTTGTGTGACCCGGAAGGGGCCTCAGAAGTAAGCACAAGGACACAGCCCAACCGTTCACTTGGCACGGAAGGGGCCCCGGGACGTGAACACCGAGGACACCGCCCAACCGCCCAAAGTTTAACTGTCAACTCCCGTCGGTGTGACGATCTCCGAGCCCGTAGACCTGCCATACTATCCTTAACCCCGGATTACGAGACCGCTTGTCGACTCACACGACATGCAATTTCACCCACCATGGCATGGAAGGGGCCTCAGATGAAGGCACGAGGACACAGCCCAACCATCCATCCATACCCTATCTCAACACAAACCAAACAAGTGACGGTCAACACCGCACTTACATCCTATCACAATACTACCCGTAGGGAGACGACGCTCTAAGTATTGGACTACTAAACTCATTCCATTAATCAAACACACTAATGGCCATAGTTTATTCTTCTACGTGACTTTCCAAATGATATCAACTTATTATAAACATGATGCACATATAAAGATCTATCAATTTTTCCAAATGATAACAACTTATTATAAACATGATGCGCATATAAAGATCTATCAATTTTTCCAAATCATAACAACATATTATAAACATGATGCGCATAAATAATAATCTACCAAATTTCTAACAAGTCAATTCATTTAAGTAAGCTTGCTTCACAATTTGATTATATGAAATCTGATTAATAAACTTCATCAATCATGCAACTAAAATGATTAATCATAAAAGGGTTCATTCAAGCCAAGTAACTTGCAATATTAATTTCACCGAATCCAAATCCATATTATATAAACCCAAAATTTAGGTGCAGAGTAAATCTGGATAGCAACTTCAACCGAAGGTTCCCGAAGCTACAGGAATCCAGTGAAGACGGGTAACCCCTCGATGGAAAGGTCTTTCCATGGGCTACAACTTTCGTATTCAGACCTAACCCAGATTTGAGTGTCTCCTATTAGAAATCAGCCTTGAGGTCCGAGGCGTATAGAACACAATTTCTACATGCAGGATTTATCAAACACCATTTTCGTTCAGACTTTCCTGTGGCTACAGACATCACCTAAAGTCGTATGCCACTCGTTGGAAAGGTATTTTCAAGGGCTTCAACTTTCGTGTTTAGTCGAAAGCCCAGATCTGGTGATATCCCTCACGAAAATGGCTTGGAAGATCGCTGCGCGCAGAATACAGATTCAGCACGCATCTTGAGGCGGAATGAACGGCATCGGTCCATCTTCCTCCTCAAGTTGATCCTCTCAGATCACCTACAGAAATTCCTCCACACTTATTCACCCTCATGAGGCCTTTGCTCTTCACGAAACCATCCCCCATCTCCACATAGAAGATCGAAGAGTTTGAAGACACCACTAACCAAGAGCACAAGCCCCGGATTGGCCTCACCCTAGAGAAAGCATCTTCTCACATGTCAAGACTCTTTTGAGTCGAGGTCTCGCCTAAATATCTACAGATCTAGCACCAAGGGAGAGGGTAGGAAGCTCACCTCTATTCCAGCGGTTCCTCCATTTCCGGCCATGGATCTCGTAATTCTCCTTGGCGGCAGCTTCTCCTCCAGAACATGCTCCAGCAACTTCTCTCTCTCAATCAGGAATTTCTCTCAGGGAAAATGACTGGAAAGAAGAGTGAAAACGGCTAGGGTTTTCACAGTCCATATATATAACAAGAGCGGAGCTTTACGGACGGTTACAATGTCAAATCAATTCACCGACATGGGTGAAGCATTACAGACGGTTAATATGCCGATTCCATATTCGATACGACGGAACACGCCCTGGTAACGCCCATGGTCACGCTCGTGACACCGGGCATGACTCCTATCGTCGAATAGAATTCGCCGAACTCAACTAAAATCGTCGAACGGAGAACACGCCCTGGTCATGCCCATGGTCACGCCCGTGACACCGGGCGTGACTCCTATCGTCGACCAAAATTCATCGAACTCAACTAAAATTGTCGAACGGAGAAAATGCCCTAGTCACGCCCCGGTCATGCCCATGGTCACGCCCGTGACACCGAGCGTGACTCCTATCGTCGACCAAAATTCATCGAACTCAACTAAAATCGTCGAGCGGATAAAACGCCCTGGTCACGCCCATGGTCACGCCCGTGACCCCGGGCGTGACTCCTATCGTCGACCGAAATTCGTCGAACTCAACTAAAATCATCGAGCTCAACAAAAATCGTCGACCGGAGAACATTCGTCGATCTCGGCACCATGATCGCCGATCTCGACACGCTATGTCGAGCTTAACTCGACACACTGACATACGGGTAGGGACATGCCCGTATCTCTACCCGCGTCATATAACTCATCAATCTCAGCAGGTCTCGTCGAGCTCGACATGCCCTGTCGAGTGTAACTCGACACACATATGAGTAGGGACATGCCCGTGTCGCTACCCGTGTCGCTACCTGTGTCATATGATGTCGACATACCTCGTCGATCTCGACACGCCTCGTCGAGTTCAACCTGACGCACACGCACAAGGGTAGGGACACGACCGTGTCTCTACCCGTGTCACTTTGGCACTACCCGTGTCCTTCTCTTGGACATACTCGAGTCATCGACTCGAGAGCCGGCCACTCCCACACGGGTAGGGACACGCCCGTGTCTCTACCTGTGTCCTATGATTAACTGACTTCTCCTCCTTTTCACATGTGCTGCCCTATTGTCAGCACTCCCCATGAGTGTTGCCCAGTTGTTAGCACTCCCCTGAACCCCAGTAAGCTCTCCTGACTCAAAAGACACGCATGGGGGCCTAGTGTGATTCGAGACGTTACAAATCTTATAAACAAAATAAAAGATTTCGTCCCTGAAATCAGGCTTGGGCTATGGGAAAAAAGCATAACAGGAAAATTAACATATGCTTTTAAATAAAATTACCTTGAGCAAACAACTCCGGGTAGCGTTGTTGCATCAAATCTATTGACTGCCATGTGTACTCCTCCTTCCCATGATTAGACCATAACACCTTCACCAAGGGAACACTTTTGTGGTGCAATATTCTCGTCTCGTTATCCACGGCCTGCACCGGCTCTAGTCGCAGAGACCTATCGGACACCACAGCACCATCAGTAGTGGGGGTATAATGATCAGGCCGCAACAATGCCTTTCGAAGCGACGACACATGGAACACATCGTGGAGGTTCTCCAGCTCTGGCGATAACTCCAACCGATAGGCCAACAGGCCAATCCTTTCCAGTATAGTATAAGGCCCAACATACCTTGGGCTGAGCTTTTTTACTCCATGCACCCGCGACACTCCATGCATCGGCCGAATCTTGAGGAACACTTTATCACCCACTTGAAACTCCACCATCCGGTGCTTTGCATTGTAATACTTCGCCTGTCGACTTTGAGCCTCCAAAATAAGATCCCATATCAATCTGACTACTGCATCAGTATCATCTATATATTCATTTCCCAATGTCTTCGGATCTTCATCCTACACCCAAGACAAGGGAGTCCTGCACCATCTTCCGTAAAGGGCTTCATGGGGCGCCATGCCGATGCTCGCCTGATGGCTATTATTATAGGAGAATTCCACTAGTGGCAAGAGCCTTTCCCATGGCTCTCCTCTGTCCAGCACACATAACCTAAGTAAATCTCCCAGTGTTCTGATGGTACGCTCATACTGCCCGTCCGTCTGAGGGAGAAACATTGTGCTAAAGGTTAGGCGCGAGCCCAAATACGCTTGCACCGCTTTCCACTCCTTGGAAGTAAACCGGCCATCCCGATCTGAAACAATTGTCTTGGGCACGCCATGATACCGTATGAATTGCTCCACAAAGAGGCTTACCAAAACATCCACGTGTGCTTTCTTCTTCATTGGAATGAACCGGGCCACTTTTGTCAGTCGATCAATAATAACCCACACTGAATCATTCCCGGAGCGGGAGCGAGTTAGTCCATGGACGAAGTCCATGGAGATATCCTCAAACTTCCACTCGGGGATGGGCTACGACTGCAACAAACCACCGAGACTTTTACATTCGGCTTTCAGCCTTTGACAAGATTCGCAATCTGTAATATAGTAACGAACATCCTTCTTCATTCCCAGCCAGCACATGGTTGAAAGAATTGGTTCCTAAACACCTAGAGGGGGGTGAATAGGTGCAATTCCTTTTTACACTAAGGCAGAATATTTATTCAGATAATCAAATTAATCTACCAGTTCTACAGCTACCACAATCACAGAATTCACAGAAATACACACAGTCACAGATTGCACACAGTTTTATAGTGGTTCCCTAAGGTTTGGGTACATCCACTTTCCCCCTTCACCTATCTAGCAGTGTGCTAGATTCGGCCTAACTTCTTCTCTTCACCTCAGATCCGCAGATCTTACAGCTCAGAACCAAAATAAGGCTCCTACAACTCAGAGTGAGTCCACACTCCTACAGCTCATGCAATCTGCCCTACCTCATCCTTCAACAAGGCCTACAACTCAGATATAACAATCTCCTACAACTCAGGCTCACAGCCCTACCTCAGCCTTCAACAAGTCCTACCACTCAGAGAAAATAATCTCCTACAACTCAGCCTTTATAAAAACAGGCTTACAACTCAGATCTTATAAAGATCCTACAGAAAATAGATTTAAGTTTGTAATATACCACCACCCTAGTAGAGAGAGAAAGGATGGATGGTTTCTTGATCAGTTCTTGGAAGAATCTGATGGCAGAGAACAACCACTCTTAGCTTTCTTCAAAGCTTCTTGAATCTGAACTCAATAGGGTTGAACTCCTTTGAAGTTGATCTTCAATCAGCTTCTTTCTTAAAATTCAGATCTCAATCTGAATCCTTCTTGGCAGACTGGTTTAGAATCTGCACTTGAGGGACTTGTTGATATAAGTCCATTTCTTTTCTTCAATAGATGGAGCTCTCTCTCTCCAAATTCTTCTATTTCTTGTATTCAGTATCAGTATATTCTGTTGATGGAGAATGCCTTTATATAGACATCCTCCATGGTAACCGGCTGATCCGGTTTCTAACAAACTTCTGACAGCACTGAAAGTTGCAGTAGACCGGTTGGTAATGGCAGCTGTCAAGTCATCCTGTCACTTCTTGAATCTTTGTCTCTGTCAGCAAAGTGTCGAGACTGAACTTCATCATGTGTCGACACAAGTAGACTATGTGTCGACACAAGCCTTGGTGGTGTCGACACAGCTCCTTTGGTGTTGACACTACTTCTCGACACAGCTTCTGTAGAATGTATTGACACTAGTTTTGTGGTGTCGACACAATCACTTATACTCTTCACACAAATTGACTTTGTTGAAACTCTGTCATGTGTCGACACAAGTCCTGTGTGTCGACACAGTTAATGTCGACAAAGTCTTCTGTGTGTTGACACTGCCTCTGTGTGTCGACAATATTAATGTCGACTAAGCTTTCTCTGTGTGTCGACACTACCTCTGTGTGTCGACACAGTTTCTTCTGGTGTCGACACAACCTTTCCAAGTGACGACACAATTAACTCCAAGTGTCGACACAGCTTTTCTCCAGTGTCGACACAAGCCTTCATAAGTGTCGACACAGCTTCTTCTGGTGTCAACTCATGGACTTAGAAACTTTTTCCTACATTCCTGCATTTTCTTAACCTGCACATATAAACTCAAAACAACATCAAATACACCTCGATGCATATCATTGAGTAACGTGAGGCTTCTTCAAATCTGATACACATTTTCCAATGCACCCAACAATCTCCTCCTATTTGGAGAAGTCTTAACCCTTAGTCAATGATATACACCATTCATAATAAACACACATAATGATGTATAAAAACATTATATGACAGGGAATCTTATAAACAAAATATGTATAAAATGACATCTCAGAATAATGATGCAAACATAATGAGCATTAAACATTGTTTTGTTTAAACTTCCAAAAGTTTCTTTAACAATAGTTTACATAGATTTTTAACACTAAAGATTACAAAGTTGTAAAATCTAGTAAATCTATCCTAAGGCTGCTCAAGCTCCTTGATGACTATGCCTTTGCCTGATTAGATATTGGCTTGTACTGGAGCATCAATATCTTCAGCTGGCTTCTTGCCCGTTAGATCTTTCTTCTTTTGTTCTTCAGCCCTTATTCTTTGCCTTTTAAAATAATGAAAAGGCTTTGAGAAATACTTGCTAGGCTCCTGAGAATTAGGAGGTTGCTTCCCAGCTTTTGCCTTTCTTCTATATTGTAGAATAGCTTCTTGTCTAGCTTCATGCTTTTGCCATTCTTGCTCTGTATAAACATTGCCCCTGTTATGGGTCTTGTCTTTTACAGCCTTCCAGACAGTCAAAATAATATTCGTGGAAGTGGGACTCCACTGCTCAAAATCAGGCTTCAACTCAGCCTGTTCTCTGAATCTCTTCTTTGACAGTTGAGCTTCTTGCTCCTTATTCACAGCTGCCTCTGACATTTCAACTTTCTCAATGATGACATTTTTATTACCCTCTGGAGGGCTGTACATTGACTATACTTCTTGGTGAATCATCTCAAAATCTACAGGAGGGTAAATAACCTGAGCAACTTCAGGTTGATCACCTTCAAAATAAGCAGGTTGTATACCTGACTCAGCTACATTATCATCATCACAGAGGGGTGGATATCCAAGGGTGGCTCTGATGCTATTAGATATCCATTTAGCATGATCTAAGCAAGCTTTGAGTAACACTCTCTCCCCCTTTATGACTTCTCTTTCAATATGATCTCTGAGATCATCTTTCTGAAATCTGACTTGTTCATCTAGATAATTAACACCATCTTTATAAAATGACCTTAACTTCAGTAGCTGTGCAAAAATGGTCTTTTGAGATTGCTCAATAGCTGTTTGTACAGCAACTAGGCCTTCCTGTAATTGCTTGTCAAAATCTTCCTTGGCTTTAGCCCTTGCCTCAGTCTGGGCAGTATCAATATTCTTTAACTATGTAACAATCACATTATGTGATTCATTCAGATTGTCATTCATCCTCAGTTGATTTTCAAGCACATAGCCTTGCTTAACAACTATATCATCAACTTGAGTCGTTATGTCTACTTGTTGTTTTGCAAGATAGACTACAACATTGCCACCTTTGTGGAAGCAATCTGTTATTTCCATTTTGTTCTGATTTACCTCAAATCTTATTGATTTAATATCTTGTGCCAAGGAGAATTGCAGATCTTTATGGGTCTCATCCATATATTTCTCCATGGAAATTCTTTGTTCATCTAACTTTACTTGCAATGAGATCAACAAGGAACTATAATCAGTTGCTGGGGTCGGTTTAGGAGCAGTTTGTAAAACCCTTTTATAGTTTTGGCTTCTTCTTTTGAAAACCATCAGCTTTCTCTTTTTGGCATGAATTTCTGCTTCATCTTTTGAAGCTGAGGTACTGGCAATATCAACTCTTTCCTTAGGACTAGGAGGCAATTCCTATTCAGTCCTAGGTAGCTCCCCCTGAGTCCCTTGCTCCTCCCCCTCAGTCCTAACATACTTCCCCTTAATGTTAGCTTGCTCCCCCTCAGTTCTTACTTGATCTAAATCAGGGAACAACTCTTCTAGAGTAAACTCTTGTTGAGTTGGGACTTGAGGCACCATCATCTCAGGAGCATCAATAGCTGTAGATGTATCCTTCATGATAGCATCCTGTGCTTGAGTGTTGAGTTGTGTGGTCTGGTCAGCATCAATCAAGGACTCAGTTAGTATTTCATCCTCATTATGGAAAATTGATTGATTAACTTCTTGAATTACCTCAAGAATAGTTTGTGTATCCATTTCACTTTCCAAGTGGGTTGGCTCTTGTAACACCCCATATCCGTCACATAGCATATAGCAGTAGGTCCGGCCGGGGCCCGACGCCGTATGCCACAGAAAGACCGGGTGGTTACTTATGGAAAACATCCAACCAATCTCAACGTCCTACACAGAGCATTCTAGCGGAAGCAGTTTATAAAAGTTGTAACAAAGAACCCAGCATTAGAGCATGAATGTCCACTAATAGAAAATAGGAATGTTATACAAAATACCCAAAATAAGCCTTAAGGCCTTACAAAATGTTTCACTTCCAATTACATGTTTTACATACCACGCCACGCAGGCCGGTCACACATGAATAAAGCAGTAAACACTTCCAATTAGGCCTTCAAGGGCCGGCTTCGCATTCGGGCTTTAGCCCGCTATTGACCACTTGGTCCAGCTGCACCTGCAAGCAACAAACCACCGCACGGTGGCAAAACAAGGCAACGGTCGGCTATGCTGACCAAATTATAACGATCCCGCCCCCAACTCAGGGCGGCGATGCTCCTTCCCTGCATTTCATTAGCATAAGCGAGCAATATATATATATATAGCCATTTCATCACAGACGTTGGCTTGCACGGCCACACGCCCCGTGCTCTCAGGGCACATTCTCGGTGAACCGGTCGTTGTCACGTCAATTAAAGCCATAGACATTCCGGACTCACCACCGCCACTTGGACGGCCAAACCTATGAGCAATTTGTCTTCTTGGCCTGGGTCACGACAATTTAAGTCATCAACCGCCAAAGACCCTAATCTATGCCAACGGTAAGTGTCACGTGCCTTTAGGGCTCTTTAACCGAACGACATAGAACGGGTACGGTTGCATCTAACCCGTGCTCACATCGCAATGAAAATTTAAGCCATTTGCGCGGGTCAAACTTCCACCGAGTCCCATATCCATCACAAGTCACATAACCCGGTTATGTTCAAGTTGGCGCTCAGGCCAGCAAGTTGGCAAGATCTCGTATCCACCCAGTTTTCCGGGTGCACCTTTGGGTTAGTCCCCAAGGCTCCCTGCTTTAATCTACCGCATAGAAAATCCAAAAAACAACCAATAACATGGAGTCTTCTCCGGATTTATGCAATGCAACATCACCGATCCAGACCAACATGTCCGGGTAGGCTTCACACATCATGCCTATGTCCGTTCTCGCTTACGGACTCTAAAAAACGGGGACTTCACATATATACCCGAAGGAACGCCTCCAAATCTCCGCAAACTCGCGAGAGCGGGCTTCCTATGCAAAGAAAGAGAGCTACTCATGCTCAAGATGAGGATCGTTACCCTAGCATTCCTCTTTGGCGCCGTTGAAAAGTAATCGGATGAAAAGCACCGCACTAGATTTGCCTCCGTGGATCCGGAGTCGGCTTGCGATTCGGAGCTTCGAAGCTCCTCCAATGGCGGGATCTAGCTCCTTCTTCCTCCCTTGGCTCTCCTCTCTCTCTCTAAGGTTTTAGAAAGATAACACTTAAGAAAAGTGAGGGTTTTCTAAGTCCAATCCCGGGTGTATCCCTTCAGGAACAACCCCCAGCCGTTGGATCTCAAAATAAGGAAACGAACGGCTTTGATTCGGGACTGAAATGCCCAATCTGGACCGAACACGGCCTGGCACACGCCTGTGTCTAGGGCCGTGTGCCTCATTCGCCGTCAAAATCGGCTTGCCTGGAACCTCACACGGGTATCGAACATGCCCGTGTTCGAGCTGACACGCCCGTGTTCCACCTGACACGGCCGTGTGGCCGGCCGTGTACCCCTATCATTTTTCCCCCAAAATCAACCCGAGCACTGCACGGGTTCTAGGACACGCCCGTGTCCTTACCCGTGTCACCTCAACACGCCTGGACCCCAGGCCGTGTACACGGTCTCGACACTCGACACTTCGTCGAGCGAAGCTCGTCGACCTACGGACACGGCCTTGGACACGCCCGTGTCCTAGGCCGTGTGCCTTGTCTCGACACATTGTCGACACCAAAGTGTCGACTTCCCGGGACGAGTGTTGACACAGGTCGACACGCCCTGCGACAAGCCCGTGTTACAGGCCGTGTGCCATGTCTCGACACTTCGTCGAACGCAGAGTGTCGACTTCGCGGCTAAGTGTCGACACGGGTCGACACGCCCTGCGACACGCCCGTGTCGCAGGCCGTGTGCCCAGTCTCGACACAATGTCGGGACCAAAGTGTCGACTTCCCGTCTTAGTGTCGACACAGGCTAGACACGCCTTGGGACACGCCCATTTCCCAGGCCGTGTGCCTGCAGCCAGAACCCAAACTGGCCCAAAACGTCCCCCTTTTGCTTCTTTGAGTTTCGGGGTGTTACAACTCTCCCCCTCTTAAAAGAATTTCGTCCACGAAATTACATAAAGGAAAGACATGTACAAAACCAAAATTTGTACCTGAGCGGAACAACTCCGGATACTCGTCAAGCATAGTCTGCTCTCGCTCCCAAGAGAGCTCCTCACGACCGCAATTGTCGCACCGGACATTGACCATCCTGATCTCTTTATTGCGTAGTCGCTTGACCTCCGAGTCCTCAATCCGCACGGGCTTGACCTCTGTCGTTAGTCCACTATCCATCGGCACTTGATCAACCGCGATCACTTGCGTAGGCTCTTGCACCGCCTTCCGAAGCACCGAAATGTGGAATACATCATGTAAACCACTTAGCTCCACTGAAAGCTTCAACCGATAGGCCGCTTCACCAACTTGCTCCAGAACCTCAAACGGTCCAAGGTACCTCGGGCTTAGCTTTTTCAATCGCCGCACCCGCGAGACACCCTTGAACGGCTTGATATTTAAGTATACATAATCGCCCACAGCGAACTCCACGTTCCTGTGCTCAGCATTATAGTACTTTGCTTGCCGGTCCTGAGCGATAAGCAACCTCTCCCGAATGGTTTGCATCAAATAAGTAGCACCCTCCACTTCCGATCGCTTATACAACCTTGACTCACCCGTTTCTAACCAAGACAACGGCGTGCGACATTTTCTACCATATAGGGCTTCGAAAGGCGCCATCTGAATACTCGCTTGGTAGCTATTGTTGTATGCGAACTCCACCAAATAAAGGTGGTCTTCCCATTGCTTTCCGAAATCCAAGACACACATGCGAAGCATGTCTTCCATGGTTCTATTGACCCTCTCGGTCTTCCCATCCGTTTGCGGATGGAAGGCTGTGCTGAATTTCAGCTTTGTTCCCAACATTTGCTGCACAAGCCTCCAATCATTGGATGTGAACCGCCCATCTCGGTCACTCACGATGCTGCGGGGCACACCATGAGGCCGCACTATGTTATCCACATAAAGCTTCGCCAACTTCTCCACCAGATCATCCTTCCTATGTGGAATAAAATGCGACACCTTCGTTAATCGATCAACCACCACCCAAATGGCGTCGTTTCCCTTCTGCGACCTTGGCAAACCGTGCACAAAGTCCATAGAGATGTCGTCAAATTTCCACTCCGGAATAGGCAAGGACTTAAGAAATCCACCCGGCTTTTGGCACTCCGTCTTTACCAAGGCGCAAGTTTGGCACTTTGCTACGTATAGCGCCACATCCTTTTTCAAACCCGGCCACCAAAACAGTTTCTTCACATCACGGTACATCTTCGTGCTCCCCGGGTGAATCGAGTACTTGGTATGGTGTGCCTCGTACAACAACTCCACCCGCAAATTGCCCACACTTGGGACGCACAAACGACCGTCTTTCCAAAGCAATCCATCCTCCACGACGAATTGGGAATTTGACCCATCCAGAGCCTCTACCATGAACTGCTACATATGAGCATCCATATCCAAAGCCTGCCGAATACGATCAGCCAGGTCATATTGGACTTCAGTCCAATTCAGAACTGCTTCAGCACTTGATTGCCTGTCCACACAAACAATCTCCAACGCCTCCAAATCTCGCACCAACCGCTCATCATGCATCGATAGCCAATTGGCTTGAGCTGGGGCTCGACGACTCAACGCGTCCGCAACCGCATTCCCTTTGCCAGGCACGTAGTGGATCTTGAATATATAGTCCCCCAGGAACTCCATCCATCTACGCTGCCGTATATTCAGATCCTTCTGATCAATACGATACTTCAGGCTCTTGTGATCGGTGTAGATATCAATCTTCACACCGTACAAGTAGTGTCTCCACAACTTCAAGGCAAAAATCACGGCCGCTAACTCCATGTCATGGACCGGATAGTTCCTCTCGTGCACTTTTAGCTGTCTCGAGCCATAAGCTATTACACTTCCGTGTTGCAGTAGCACGCAACCCAAACCGCTTCCCGAAGCATCGCTATAAATCTCATAGCCTTCGGTCCCACATGGCGAACTCAGCACAGGCACCGTGGTCAACCGACACTTCAACTCCTCAAAAGCTCGTGTGCACTCCGGCGTCCAAACGAACTTATGCTCCTTCCTCGTCAATATAGTGAGAGGTAACGCTATCCGCGAGAAGTTCTCTACGAAGCGCCTATAATAGCCGGCAAGCCCCAGAAAACTCCGGACTTCCGCTACAGTAGCGAGCTCAGGCCACTCCCGTATCGCAACAATCTTCGCTGGATCCACAGCAATACCCTCTCCACTTACTATATGCCCGAGGAATGCCACTGAGGATAGCCAAAACTCGCACTTCGAGAACTTGTCATACAACTGATTTCTCCTTAGCGTTTCCAACACCAAATGAAGATGCTTGAAGTGATCTTCCTCACTTTGCGAGTACACCAAAATATCGTCGATGAAGACGATCACGAAATGGACCAAGTACTCCCTGAAAGTCCTGTTCATCAAATCCATGAACACTGACGGTGCATTTGTCAGCCCAAACGGCATGACCGTAAACTCATAATGCCCGTATCTCGTACTAAACGCTGTCTTTGGGATATCACTCTCCCTTATTTGCAGCTGATAGTACCCAGCTTTGAGATCTAACTTCGAGTACACCGTCGACCCGACTAACTGATCAAAAAGATCATCAATCCGGGGGATCGGGTACTTGTTCTTCTCAGTCAGCTTGTTGAGCTCCCGATAATCAATACATAGCCTCAAGCTTCCGTCCTTCTTCTTAACAAAGAGGACCGGTGCGCTCCAAGGCGAAGAACTCGGGCGCACATACCCTTGCTCCAACAACTCTTGCAGTTGAACTTTCAGCTCCGCCATTTCCTTAGGCGCTAGCCGATAAGGAGATCGTGACACAGGCTTTGCACCTGGCACTAGCTCGATCGTAAAATCTATCTCCCGCTGAGGCGGGGCTCCAGGAAGATCTGCGGGGAAAACATCAGGGTATTCCGATACCACTAAAATACAATCCAACGCGGGCTTCGGCTTTGCAACCTCCACTAGTGTAAAGAACAGTTCTGCTCCGGCACGAACCGCCTTTACCACCTGAAGAGCAGACATCAATGTCTTGCTCGACCCCTTTAAGCACGTAAAAGTCGTCTCACGACTTTCTCCCAGCTTGACCTCCTTGCTACCGCAATCTATATGGGCCTGCTGCTCCGAGAGCCAGTCCATGCCAAATATGACGTCGAACTCCACCAACGGAAGTAAAGACGCCCGCAGGTCGAACTCCTGCTCCCCAATACGAATCTTAACATCGCAGATCCTATCCGCTCGCATCGAACACCCATTGGGCAACAACACATCCAACTTATCCTTCGCCATCGAAGAAGGGACTCCGATGCGTGATATAAATCCTTCGGACAAGAAGGAGTGTGAAGCTCCCGTATCGAAGAGTGCTCGTGCCGGATTTTCACAAATCAATACAAATCCTAAACAAGCAGTGGTAAGGTAACATGTGCATAACAAGTATTTATAAAAATTGACTTGCTATAAATTAAATCGTACCTGTCACCACATCGGCCTGTTTGATGGCCTCCTGTTGGCCAAGATTGTAGACCCTTGGTTGGGCCGGAGCATAATGGGATGCGGTCGAATCCACCGCCTTTCCCTTCTCTTCATAGGTAGCTCCCAGTTTCCTCTCGGACTTAGGACGTCCGCTCCAACAGTCACGGGCAAAGTGCCCCGTCTTTCCACAAGTAAAACACGCGCCCGGGGTCCGACTCGTAGTCGCCCCAGAAGCACCAGAAGGAGCTGGACCCAAAGTCCTATGCTTCTTGAAAGATCTCCGATAGCCGGTCTTTGAAGTAGTCGGCACTTTAAATTCAGATTTCTTCTCACCCAAGCTTTTCTTTGCTTGTACATTCTTCATGTCCTTCTCTAAGGACCGGGCAGTATTGACCAAGGTTAAGAAACCCTGCGTCATTGGCCCAGAGAGTAGTAATCTCAACTCATCTCTCAACCCTTCATAGAAGCGATTAGTCTTGCGCTCCTCATCCACGATGGTGGAGCTAGCATATCGACTTAAACGAGTGAACTCATGGAGATATTCATCCACGCTCTTCTCACCCTGAACCAACTTCAGAAATTCGTTTTCCAACACTATCTTCTGCGTCGAAGGGAGGTATCTAGCCAAGAATAATCTCGAGAACTCTTCCATCGAGACATCACCAAGTTGCCTACCTCTCAATAAGTGCAGCTCCAATCCTTCCCACCACATTCTCGCTTCACCGTCCAAAAGGAACGTAGCGATAGTGGTCATTTGCCACTCCTCCGTCTCCGTTGCTGTCATGACTCTCTTTACCCTGGAGAGCCAGTCTTCAGCCTGAGATGGGGTTCCCAACCCCGAGAATAACGGAGGGTTAAAGCTCATTACATGCTTATGCTGCCTCTCAGTTGCCCTCCTTGGCACTACCGGTTCCACAACCACTTGCTCCACTCTCCTCGGCTCGGCCTCTTGAAGAGGTTCCTGCTCCATCACAGGAGCGGGCTGCTGCGTTTGCCTTACAGGCTGCGCATTTATCACGGCCAACACCGCTTCAGCCACCAATCGAATATTCTCAGCCGACAGAGGTGTTGCAGGAGCAACCTCCGGTGCACTACTAGCCTCAGAAAATCGGCGTTCTGACGGCCCAACACCACTTCTGGTCACCTATAGTGGTACAAAACAATGTTAAGCGACCAAATAAATTGCAAACAACAATTATAGGAACACGCAGGTTCCTCAAACACGAGTATTTTCATTCCTAAGTGGACATTCATGGGTTCTTTTTACTGTTATAACGATGACGCACATAATGTGCTCACTACGCCTTAAAAAGAATTCGCCCACGAATTCACTTTAAGCCCGACCAAAACCAGTAGTCTGATACCAAATTGTAACACCCCTATCCGTCACATAGCATATAGCAGTAGGTTCGGCCGGGGCCCGACGCCATATGCCACATACACACCGAGTGGTTACTTATGGAAACCATCCAACCAATCTCAACGTCCTACACAGAGCATTCTAGCGGAAGCAGTTTATAAAAGTTGTAAAAAAGAACCCAACATTAGAGCATGAATGTCCACTAATACAAAATAGGAATGTTATACAAAATACCCAAAATAAGCCTTAAGGCCTTACAAAATGTTTCACTTCCAATTACATGTTTTACAAACCACGGCACGCAGGCTGGTCACACATGAATAAAGCAGTAAACACTTCCAATTTGGCCTTCAAGGGCCGGCTTCGCATTCAGGCTTTAGCCCGCTATTGACCACTTGGTCCAGCTGCACCTGCAAGCAACAAACCACCGCACGGTGGCAAAACAAGGCAACGGTCAGCTATGCTGACCAAATTATAACGATCCCGCCCCCAACTCGGGGCGGCGATGCTCCTTCCCTGCATTTCATTAGCATAAGCAAGCAATATATATATAGTCATTTCATCACAGACGTTGGCTCGCACGGCCACACGCCCCATGCTCTCAGGGCACATTCTCGGTGAACCGGTCGATGTCACGTCAATTAAAGCCATAGACATTCCGGACTCACCACCGCCACTTGGACGGCCAAACCTATGAGCAATTTGTCTTCTTGGCCTGGGTCACGACAATTTAAGTCATCAACCGCCAAAGACCCTAATCTATGCCAACGGTAAGTGCCACGTGCCTTTAGGTCTCTTTAACCGAACGACATAGAACGGGTACGGTTCCATCTAACCCGTGCTCACATCGCAACGACAATTTAAGCCATTTGTGTGGGTCAAACTTCCACCGAGTCCCATATCCATCACAAGTCACATAACCCGGTTATGTTCAAGTTGGCGCTCAGGCCACCAAGTTGGCAAGATCTCGTATCCGCCCAGTTTTCCGAGTGCACCTTTGGGTTAGTCCCCAAGGCTCCCTGCTGCAATCTACCACGTAGAAAACCCGAAAAACAACCAATAGCACGGAGTCTTCTCCGGCTTTATGCAATGCAACATCACCGATCTAGACCAACATGTCTGGGTAGGCTTCACACATCATGCCTATGTCCGTTCTCACTTACGGACTCTAAACAACGGGGACTTCACATATCTACCCGAAGGAACGCCTTCAACTCTCCACAAACTCGCGAGAGCGGGCTTCCTATGCAAAGAAAGAGAGCTACTCATGCTCAAGATGAGGATCGTTACCCTAGCGTTCCTCTTTGGCGCCATTGAAAAGTAATTAGATGAAAAACACCGCACTAGCTTTGCCTCCGTGGATCCGGAGTCGGCTTGCGATTCGGAGCTTCGAAGCTCCTCCAATGGCGGGATCTAGCTCCTTCTTCCTCCATTGGCTCTCCTCTCTCTCTAAGGTTTTAGAAAGATAACACTTAAGAAAAGTGAGGGTTTTCTAAGTCCAATCCCGGGTATATCCCTTCAGGAACAACCCCCAGTCGTTGGATCTCAAAATAAGGAAACGAACGGCTTTGATTCGGGACTGAAATGCCCAATCTGGACCGAACACGGCCTGGCACACGCCTGTGTCCAGGGCCGTGTGCCTCATTCGCCGTCAAAATCGGCTCGCCTGGAACCTCACACGGGTATCGAACACGCCCGTGTTCGAGCTGACACACCCGTGTTCCACCTGACACGGTCGTGTGGCCGTCCGTGTACCCCTATCATTTTTCCCCCAAAATCAACCCGAGCACTGCACGGGTTCTAGGACACGCCCGTGTCCTTACCCGTGTCACCTCAACACGCCTGGACCCCAGGCCATGTACACGGTCTCGACACTCGACACTTCGTCGAGCGAAACTCGTCGACCTACGGACACGGCCTGGGACACGCCCGTGTCCTAGGTCGTGTTCCTTGTCTCGACACATTGTCGACACCAAAGTGTCGACTTCCCGGGACGAGTGTCAACACAGGTCGACACGCCCTGCGACACGTCCGTGTCGCAGGCCGTGTGCCATGTCTCGACACTTCGTCGAACGCAGAGTGTCGACTTCGCGGTAAAGTGTCGACACGGGTCGACACGCCCTGCGACACGCCCGTTTCGCAGGCCGTGTGCCCAGTCTCGACACAATGTCGGGACCAAAGTGTCGACTTCCCGTCTTAGTGTCGACACAGGCTTGACACGCCCTGGGACACGCCCGTGTCCCAGGCCGTGTGCCTGTAGCCAGAACCCAAACTGGCCCAAAACGTCCCCCTTTTGCTTCTTTTGGGTAATTTTGTATCAGACTACTGGTTTTGGTCGGGCTTAAAGTGAATTCGTCGGCGAATTCTTTTTAAGGGGTGGTGAGCACATTGTGTGCGTCATCGTTATAACAGTAAAAAGAACCCATGAATGTCCACTTAGGAATGAAAATACTCGTGTTTGAGGAACCTGCGTGTTCCTATAATTGCTGTTTGCAATTTATTTGGTCGCTTATTGGTGTTTTGTACCACTATAGGTGACCAGAAGTGGTGTTGGGCCGTCAGAATGCCGAGTTTCTGAGGCTAGTAGTGCACTGGAGGTTGCTCCTGCAACACCTCTGTCGGCTGAGAATATTCGATTGGTGGCTGAAGCGGTGTTGGCCGTGATAAATGCGCAGCCTGCAAGGCAAACGCAACAGCCCACTCCTGTGATGGAGCAGGAACCTCTTCAAGAGGCCGGGCCGAGGAGAGTGGAGCAAGTGGTTGTGGAACCGGTAGTGCCAAAGTGGAACGCTAGGGTAACGATCCTCATCTTGAGCATGAGTAGCTCTCTTTCTTTGCATAGGAAGCCCACTCTCGCGAGTTTGCGGAGAGTTGGAGGCGTTCCTTCGGGTAGATATATGAAGTCCCCGTTGTTTAGAGTCCGTAAGCGAGAACGGACATAGGCATGATGTGTGAAGCCTACCCGGACATGTTGGTCTGGATCGGTGATGTTGCATTGCATAAAGCCGGAGAAGACTACGTGCTATTGGTTGTTTTTCGGGTTTTCTACACGGTAGATTGCAGCAGGGAGCCTTGCGGACTAACCCAAAGGTGCACCCGGAAAACTGGGCGGATACGAGATCTTGCCAACTTGGTGGCCTAAGCGCCAACTTGAACATAACCGGGTTATGTGACTTGTGATGGATATGGGACTCGGTGGAAGTTTGACCCGCGCAAATGGCTTAAATTGTCGTTGCGATGTGAGCACGGGTTAGATGGAACCGTGCCCGTTCTATGTCATTCGGTTAAAGAGACCTAAAGGCACGTGGCACTTACCGTTGGCATAGATTAGGGTCTTTGGCGGTTGATGACTTAAATTGTCGTGACCCAGGACAAGAAGACAAATTGCTCACAGGTTTGGTCATCCAAGTGGTGGTGGTGAGTCCGAAATTTCTATGGCTTTAATTGACGTGACATCGACCGGTTCACCGAGAATGTGCCCTGAGAGCACGGGGCGTGTGGCCGTGCGAGCCAACGTCTATGATGAAATGGCTATATATATATATTGCTCTCTTATGCTAATGAAATGCAGGGAAGGAGCATCGCCGCCCCGAGTTGGGGGCGGGATCGTTATAATTTGGTCAGCATAGCTGACCGTTGCCTTGTTTTGCCACCGTGCGGTGGTTTGTTGCTTGCAGGTGCAGCTGGACCAAGTGGTCAATAGCGGGCTAAAGCCCGAATGCGAAGCCGGCCCTTGAAGGCCTAATTGGAAGTGTTTACTGTTTTATTCATGTGTGACCGGCCTGCGTGCCGTGGTTTGTAAAACATGTAATTGGAAGTGAAACATTTTGTAAGGCCTTATGACTTATTTTGGGTATTTTGTATAACACTCCTATTTTGTATTAGTGGACATTCATGCTCTAATGCTGGGTTCTTTGTTACAACTTTTATAAACTGCTTCCGCTAGAATGCTCTGTGTAGGACGTTGAGATTGGTTGGATGGTTTCCATGAGTAATCACCCGGTTTGTGTGTGGCATACGGCGTCGGGCCCCGGCCGGACCTACTGCTATATGCTATGTGACGGATAGGGGGTGTTACAGCTCTTCCTCAAGATGAGGCTCCCCCTGCACCTGAGCACCATCTGTAATTTCTTGTGCAGGAGATTTTCTGGAATCTCTGGCCTCTCCTTATCTGGCATGTCCTTTCTTAGGACTCTATCCCATCTGGAGAATATCCTTATGTCCATTTTTCTCATATGGTTGATCTTAGAACCAGTAGTTTGATCCATTACTTCAGGAATTGTTCTAGACAAGTACAGACTCATAATTCTTCCCAAATTTGGCTTCTTAATACTTTCCTTAATCTTTTCAAAGATTACTGCAGACCAATCTGTGTTCAGTCTGTATATAATCCTGGTCATTAGGCTGAACATATACTAAGAAACCATATAATGTCCACCTGGCTTGTAGAGAATGACCTTCCCAACCGCCTCAGAAAGGAATTTTCCTTGCTGATTCATCCCTTTTCTGTTCATTACTGATCCAATTTTCATGGTGGGATCCAATCCATGCCATTGAAGTGCTTCCCTAGTCTTTGATGAGGGTACTTCTTCTTCTTCTTCTTGAGTTCTTGGGAGTTGAAGAGTTTTCCTCAAGCTCTTCAAAGTAAGTTTAACCTTAGCTCCCTAAACTGTAGATTTGATCTTAAGTCCAGAAGAATCTAAAGTAGCTGCGCAATAGAATTCGAGTATTCTTTCTTCCGTATCTTTGTAGGTTCAGATACCAGAAATTTCAAACCATTTTATGCAATTAGGGTTACTACTGCTTTAATTTCGGGTTCCGCATTATCAAAGGCATTGCGTACCAGCTCATAGCCTTCGTTGACATTATCTTCACGCTTTGGAGCCATTGGGGTTGATAGAAATCTTCAATTGAGAAGAGAGAATTTGTCGACACAAGTTTTTGGTCTCGAAATGGAGAGTGTGTCGACAGGGCTTCTTGTTGACCTATTTATACCCTTCTATATAATGAAGGTCAAAAGTCGCGTGAAAATTCTCTTAATGTGTCGACACAGTTGAAATGTGTCGACACAGACTTCTAATGTCTCGACATTAATTCTTTTGTCTGAGTCGATTTCGATGATCTGAGGTTGACGAATCTGTGCTCGACGATATGTGTTGATTCTACGCTTGATGAAATCTACGTGTTTAATCTAAGTGTCGACACCACTTCTGGATGTGTCGAAACTACTTCTTTGAAGTGTCGACACCAACTTTCTGGATGTGTCAACACCACTTTCCTAGAGTGTAGACATTAACTACTATGTGTCGACACAGACAACTTTTTGTGTCGACACAATTTTACTTAGCCAAATTTGTTAAACTAATTTATGTTCAACATTCCTAATTCAATTTTGAAATTATTGAATTTAGTTTCATCTAAAGGCTTTGTGAACATGTCTGCAATTTGTAAATCAGTGTTAACAAATTCTAAAGAAATATCTTCTTTCTCTACATAATCTCTAAGAAAATGGTATCTTATTTCTATATGCTTTGTTCCACTATGATAAAAGGATTATGAGCAATAGAAATAGCACCAGTAGAATCACATAATAATGGAGTTCTACTTACCTGAATACCATAATCTTCTAACTGATGTTGTATCCACATCAGCTGTGCACAACAACTTCCTGCATCAACATACTCAGACTCAGCTGTGGAAATTGCCACACTTGTCTGCTTCTTACAGCTCCATGACACCAGTCTTCCTCCTAGAAATTGACAGATGCTTGTTGTGCTTTTTCTATCTACTTTGCAACCTGCAAAGTCTGCATCTGAATAGCCCATTAGTAAAAAATCTCTATTCCTAGGATACCAAAGGCCTAGATTAGGTGTGCCCTTAAGATATCTCTAAATCCTTTTGACAGAATTATAATGAGATTCTTTAGGACAGGATTGGTACCTAGCACAGACACATGTAGCATATATGATATCTGGTCTACTAGCAGTCAGATATATGAGGGAGCCAACTATCCCTCTATATAAAGATTCATCTACAGGTTTCCCTGCATCATCTTTGCTTAGAGATATACTTGTCCCCATTAGAGTTCTCATGGTAGTGGATGACTCCATACCATACTTCTTAATTAACTCCTGGGTGAACTTAGACTGGGATATGGACAAGCCATCATCAGTTTGTCTTACTTGGAGACCCAAGAAGAACTTAAGTTCTCCCATACTGCTCATTTCAAATTTCCCTTGCATAAGTTTTGCAAACTTTCTACAAAGGTTACTTTCAGTAGAACCAAATATTATGTCATCAACATATATTTGGACTAGGATTATCTTTCCTTTGGATTCTCTAAGGAATAGAGTCTTGTCTATTTTCCCCCTTAAGAATTTGTTCTCAATGAGGAAAGTAGATAGGGTTTCATACCAAGCCCTTGGGGCCTGTTTCAACACATACAAAGCTTTCCTAAGTCTATAGACATAAGTAGGATTGAGTGGATCAACAAAACCTTAGGGCTGTTCTATATAGACCTCCTCTTTTAAGTCTCCATTTAAGAATGCAGACTTAACATCCATCTGAAACAATTTGAAGCCTTGATATGCTGTATAGGTTAGAAATAGCCTGATAGCTTCCAACCTTGCCATAGGGGCAAAAGTTTGATCAAAGTCTATGCCTCCTCCTATCTGTATCCATTGGCAACTAGTCTTGCCTTATTCTTCACTATGATCTCACTCTCATCAAGCTTGTTTCTATAAATCCACTTTGTCCCTATTACATTGTGGCCCTTTGGTTTTGGAACCAAATCCCAGACCTTGCACCTTCTGAATTGATTTAACTCCTCCTGCATAGCATCAATCCAGTGAGGGTCTTGTATAGATTCATCAAATATCTGGGGTTCCACTTGAGATAAGAAGCTAGAGCAAAGAAATGTGTTTAAGTTGCTGCTCCCTGTTTGTACTCCTTGTCTTGGATCACCAATGATCTGATATGCAGGATGATCCTTCAACTATCTAACTGCTGGAGGTAATCTATCAGTAGTTTGACCTTCTCCAATCTCTTCATTATACTACACCTCATGGTCTTCATCATCATCTTGAGTGTCTTGTACTTCCCCTGGACAGCAACTACCATTTTCCTCATCCTGCTTTGCAGTTGGATCTTCTTTGATAGTAAGCTGGTCCATCTTCTGCTGTATACCTGTGGAGCTACAAGAACTACTTGGTAACTCACTGTTAATAAGTCTAGTTTCATCAAAGATGACATGAACTGACTCTTCTATAACTTGAGTAGCCAAATTATAGACCCTATAAGCCTTACTATTGTTGTTGTACCCAACAAATATACCATCTTGGGATTTGGCAACAAACTTAGTTAGGTGAGATTTGCCATTGTCAAGCACATAGAATTTGCAACCAAAGATCCTAAAATAGGATAAGTTTGATTTTCTGCCTTTCATAACCTCATAGGGTGTCTTTTTGTGGCTTTTTGTGATGGAAGCCCTATTGAGCACACGGCAAGCAGTGTTTACTGCCTCAGCCCAGAAATATTTTGGGAGAGAAGTATCACTCAAAAGTGTTCTTCCAGCCTCAATCAATGCCTTATTCTTTCTTTCAGCAATGACATTTTGCTGAGGTGTTCTTGGTGAGGAGAATTCCTGATGAATCCCAAATTCTTCGCACAACCTTGTCATACTTTCAGATTGGAATTCAGTTCCATGGTCACTTCTGATTTGACCACTGAACTATCTAATTCATTCTGAATTTGTATGACAAAATTGTAGAAGACATTTGGGGTTTCAGATTTCTGCCTCAGAAAGAATACCCATGAAAATCTAGAATAGTCATCTGCTACCACAAAAGTGTAGACCTTCCTACCTAGACTATGAACTGGCATAGGACTAAATAAATCCATATGCAAGAGGTAGAAGCACCTCACTGAATCTTAGGTTTCAAGACTATGAAAGGAAGATCTAGTGTGCTTGCCTTTTTGACAAGCTGAACATATTTCATCCTTATAACACTTAACTTGAGGACCATTCCTCACTAACTCTTTACTAAAGAGTTAGCCAATTTTCTTGTAGTTAAAATGGTGTAGCCTCTTGTGCCATTTGACACAATGAGAGACTTTCTCATCAGCCACAACACAGATAGGAGAAAACTTATTCTCACACACAAAATCTAGGCAATACACATTTTTTTTCTATAGCCAGTCAACATGACTTTTTGATCACTTGACCTCTTGATAAGACACCCATTCTTGACAAATGAAATGTCATATCCTAGATCACTCAGCTGGCTTATGCTTATTAGGTTATGTTTCCAACCCTTTACATAGGCCACTTGAGTGATTGTAATTGAGTTGTTAGAAATGTTATCAAAACCTTTGATGACTCCTTTTTCAGAACCACCAAAGATTACTTTAGGCCCATTCAGCATTGGTGAGTAGTCCTTCGGCAATCCCCTTGTTCCAGTCAAGTGCATGGAATATCCACTGTCCAAGTACCATATAGGGGCATGGTAACTTGGACTCAACTGTAACAAAGATTACTTAACCTTAGAACCCAAATAACTTTTGGGTCCTTGGTTCAAGTTAGCCTGAAACTTAAAAAATCTGCCTGCAGCTCTTCTAACAGGAACACTGCTATTCTCCTTGACACTGGTGTTGTGCCAACAGTCTAAGGCAAAATGGCCTATCTTACCACATCACCAGCACTCAAACTTATTATACCTCTTTTTAGGTACAATCTTAGCTGTATTGCTGACATCAGATCTTTTATTTTGTGCTGGGGCTTTGCCTTTATTATTGAACTTAGCAGCCCATGCAGTTCTCTTAAAGCCTATTCCTGCCTTACCCTTTTGTGACACAAAGTCATCTATTAAGTGTAGGATAGATTTTGGCTTAAAGAAACTAGCCACAATCTCCTTCTCTTTCTGATGTCTATTTTCCAGATTTTTAATCTAATCATTTTTGAATGTGATTATTCCCATCTGAATAACTGTTATGTTTTTTAGCTTGGCAATCTCATTCATCTTTTGATCCAGCAGCTTCTCTGAATCAGATGCAGCCAACTTAAGAGCTGCAATTTCCTTAGCCTGATGCTTGGCAAGGTTTTTGCTTCTCTTGAGTGCCTGCAGCAAATCCCCATATTCATCTATCAGCTGATGAATATCTCCTTCAGATTCAGACCCATCTTTATCTCTTGATGGAGATGCATCTGATTCTGACCCAGTGAAGTAATCAGAATCTACAGATAAACTTTTTACCTTACTGGGGCCAGGCTGATCCTAGCACTGGTCTTCTTCAGACACTGCCATCAATCCTTTGTACTGATGGTCCTCTTGCTCATAGATAGAGTCCAGTAATTGCATGAACTCATCCTCTTCTCCTGTTGCAAACAAACCAATATATGCCTCAGCCTCAGATTCAGATTCTGAAGTTGATTGATCTGTCCAACTTTGCTCTTTCTTAGCTACCAAGGATTTCTCCTTCTTGCTCTTGTGCTATGACTTCTTTTTATCAGCAGTCTCCTTCCTTTTATCTAGACAGTCAGCCACAATATGTCCTGCTCTGTTGCAGTAATAGCAAATAATTTTTGATGTAGTTGACTTGCTGGGCTTTTTCCCACTCTTGTCCTTCCTAGATGATTTCCTCTTCTAATAATAGTCATCCTTGGACTGAGATGAGGATGGCTTAGATTTCCACTGCTTCTTCTTTAAGAATCTTTGGAACTGCCTTGTTAATGCTGCAAAGTCTTCATCAGAATTACTGCTATCTGTATTGTGATTATCAGAATTTTCTGAAGTCACTTCTGCATCTTTCATAGGAGATGATGGAGACATTCTCCTATTCTTCCTTGTAGCTTCTACCTTGAAGGTCACTGACTTTTCTCTGTAGTCACCATTTGTATTTTTCTCTTCTTTCTTTCTGTCTAACAGCTGCATCTCATAAGACAGCAATTTTCCAAACAGTGTTGGAGGTGAAATATCTGCCAGTCTGGCCACTTCCCTTATGTCACAGATCTTTGTATCCCAATCCTTAGTCAAAGACCTAAGGAATTTGTCATTCAGTTCATATATACTGAATATTCTTACATAAGACATTAATTCATTTACAATCATGTAGAACTTCTTATAACATTCAGTTATACTTTCAAACTTGGCCTGTCTGAAACTCTCATATCCTTGTGAAAGATATTGTACCTAAACACCTAGAGGGGGGGGGGGTGAATAGGTGACCAAATTCTTTTTAACTTTTTATGGAAGCAATCAGTTAATATCACCGAATTCCATCTACTGTATCACAGCACATATGCAACAATCACAGCCAATAATAATCACACAGTAGACACAGAGTTTTATAGTGGTTCCCCAAGCTTTGGGTACATCCACTTTCCCCCTTCGCCTATCTAGCAGTGTACTAGATTCGGCTAAACTTCTCCACTATCTCAGAACCCAAAACAGGCTCCTACACCTCAGGCCCAAGGCCCTACAACTCAGCTTTTCCACAAAGCCTACACTCAGCCACAAAGGCCTACACTCAGCCACAAAGGCCTACACTCAGCCACCAAGGCCTACACTCAGCCACCAAGGCCTACACTCAGCCACCAAGGCCTACACTCAGAGATTTAACTCTCCTACCCTCAGCCTTTATAATTGCAGGCTTACAATCTCAGATCCCTAAGGATCCTACAAGTTATAATGAATACAAAATGTATAAACTCAACAACTTTGATGAAAGAGAGATAAGTTGTGAGATTCTTGATGAGTTCTTGGAAGAACTCAGCTGAAATCAATCTGACTTGGCTTTCTTCAAAGCTTCTTGAAAGTAGAACACAATAAGACCGATTCCTCTGCAGTTGATCCTTGATCTCTGCTTCTTAAGATTCAGACCAATCTGAATCCTTCTTCTCAGCTGGGTTCCAACAGCTGATTTCTTGGATGGAGCTCTCTCTCCAACTTCTTAGATCTTCACTTGATAGCTAGATCTTCTTTAAATCTGAACTTGGACTTGTGTTCAATCTCTTCAACAACCTTTTTTTTTATCCTTCTCTTCTGTAGACAGTATAGGCCTATTTATAGGACTTCTTCATGGTAACCCTCTGATCCGGTCCAAAACTGAATTCTAACAACTCTGACAGGTGCTGTAGACCGACTGGAATGGCAGCTGTCAAGTCATTCAGTCAGTTCTTGAAATAACTGTAACTGTCTGTAAGTGTCGAGACATTCTGTCTTTAAGTGTCGACACTTATAGACCAAGTGTCGACACATGTTGTCTAAGTGTCGACACTGGTCTACAAGGTGTCGACACAACTCCTTATGTTGTAGATTTTGTATCTCGACACTACTTCTTCTTCATGTGTCGACACTGAAATTGAGTGTCGACACAAGTACTTGTACTTCAGTATTTTGCTGAATTCTTCTAAGTGTCGACACAACACCTTTGTGTCGACACATCTTCATGTGTTGAATCTGTTAAGTGTCGACACTGCTTCTTGGTGTCGACACATCTTCAGTGTTGATACTTGTTGAGTGTCGACACATTGCTTTGGGTGTCGACACTTTCTTCTTCTGTCAAGACTCTGGCTGAGTGTCGACACATTCCCTTAGTGTCGACACTTATACTTAGAATATTTTGTTGAACTTTGCTGTTCTTTGCTAAGTGTCGACACAGCTCCTTGTGTCGACACTTTCTTCAAGTGTTGAGTCTTCAGCTAAGTGTCGACACATTATTCTGGGTGTCGACACTTACTTCCAGTGTTGACTCTTCTGCTAAGTGTCGACACATTGTTCTGGGTGTCGACACTTACTTCAAGTGTTGACTCTTCTGTTGAGTGTCGACACATTGTTCTGGGTGTCGACACTTGTACTTGGTCTCTGCAGACTTTTGCTGAGTGTCGACACAGCCTCCAAGTGTCGACACTTTCTGATGTAGACACAGCTTCACTGGGTGTCGACACAACTGCTAAGTGTCGACACAGCTTTACTGTCTTTTCTTCACTGAGTGTCGACACAGCTCCTTGTGTCGGCACTTTCTGTCTGGTGTCGACTCAGCATCCCTGGTGTCGACACAAAGACTCCAAGTGTCGACACTACTTGTCTGGGTGTCGACACAAGTCTTCTTAAGTGTCGACACTTTCCCTCTGGGTGTCGGCACATGAACTTAGAAACTTTTCTTCTTTCCTGCAAATACTTAGCCTGCACAAGTAAACTCAAAACACATCAAATACATTTTGATGTATATCATTGAGTTAGGTGAGGCTTCTTCAAATCAGGTACATTTAAACCAATGTACCCAACAATCTCCCCCTATTTGGAGAAGTCATAACCCTTAGTCAAGATATACACCATTCATAATAAAAATACAAAATGATGTAAGACAGGATTATGTATAGCAGGCTAAACATAAACATGTATTAATCACACATGTATACATAGACATCATCACAGAACAATTATGAAACAAATTTATTGCACAACAAATTTATCACACAAAACATTGTTCCAATACTTTGTCATATACAAAATTCTAAAGTTTACAGAATGTTTTATATCAAAAGAATACATAGTAAACTTAAGAAATTTTCTAAGCTATTTCTGTTCAGCCTCCTTAATGACTATTCCTTTTCCAGCTTGAACTCTGGCTTGAATAGGAGCTTCAGTAACTTCAGCATCAGCAGGCTTCTTGCCTTTCAAGTCCTTCTTCTTTTGTTCTTCTGCTTTGATCTTTTGTCTTTCAAAGTAGTGATAAGGCTTGGGAAAGTACTTGCTAGGCTCCAGAGCAGTAGGAGGTAGCTTTCCCATCTTGGCCTTTCTTATATATTGAACTATGGCCTCCTGCCTTGATTCATGTTTCCTCCATTCAGCTTCAGAAAACCACTTATTCCTGTCTTGAATGTTATTTTTGGCAGCTTTCCAGGCAGTCAATATAATGTTCCTTGAGGTAGGGCTCCACTGCTCAAAGTCTGGTCTTTGTTCAGCTTGCTCCCTAAACCTCTTCTTAGACAATCTTGTCTCTTCTTCTTTCTGCAGTGCCTCTTGCATAGCTTCAGAAATTGGCTGAACAACTTTTTCAATAATGACATTGTCCTTACCCCCAGGTGGGCTATACATGGACTGAATGTCAGCATGGATCATGTCAAAATCTGGTGGAGGATAGATTACTTGAGCTACTTCTGGTTGCTCACCTCCAAGATAGGCAGGGTTAATTCCAGATTCAGCTATATTATCATCATCACAAAGAGGAGGATAACCAAGTGTAGCTCTGATGGAATTTGATATCCACTTGGCATGATCAGAGCTAGCTTTGACTAAAACCCTCTCCACCTTTATGACTTCTCGTTCTATATGATCTCTCACATCATCTTTTTGAAATCTTACTTGATTATCCAAATAATTAACTCCATCTTTGAAGAAAGGTTTTAACCTTTGGAGTTTGTCAGTTATCAACTTTTGAGAATCTTGGATGGCAGTCTTAAGAGCAGTGATTTCTTCTAGGAATACTTTGTCAAAATCTGCCTTTGCTATAGCTGGAGTCTGCCCTGCAGCTAGATTTTTCAGTTCTGTGACTATTACATTGTGAGATGCAGTAAGGTTGTCATTCATTCTTATCTGATTTTCAAGAACATAACCTTGCTTCATAGCCATGTCATCCACTTGTGCTTTTATCTTCTCCTGGTGTGTAGCTAAGTACACCACTGCATTCCCCCCTTTGTAGAAGCAGTCTGTCATCTCCTTCTTGTTAAGATTCATCTCAAATCTGATTGACTTTATGTCCTGGGCTAGATCAAACTGTAGTGATTTGTGCCCTTCATCCACATAAGTCTCTATGGCTTTTCTATGCTCATCCAGCTTGATCTGCATAGCAACCATTAGTACACTATAATCAAAAGCTGGGGCTAACTGTAGTGCAGACTGTGGAGCAACAGTTTGGAGAGCCTTCTTATAACTCTGGCTCCTTCTTTTGAAGACATAAATTTTCTTTTTCCTTTCCCTTGCAGCTTCCTCATCTTCTGAAGCTGAGGAGCTAGCAATTTCTACCCTTTCCTTTTGTAGTACCTCAACAGTTTGAGGCTTTACAGTCTCTTGCCTAGCAGGCTCTTCAACATATACTATTTGCTCCCCCTCAATTGGAGCATTCTCCTCTTCAGCAGCAGCATTGTCCTTGTCAAAGTCTGCTTGATCCAGATTTAGGAATAAATCTTCCATGGTGTATTCTTGTGGAGACTGAGCAGGAGAAATTCTGGGCTCTTCAACCACTGGATCAGTAACTACAACTTCAACAGATGTGTCTTCCATGACAGCATCTGGGACTTGGCTATGCAGCTGAGTTTGCTGATGAACATCAGACAAATCAGTATCCTCTATAGGAAAATCTAAAGCATTTAGTTTAGTGATTACCTCTAGTATTGTGTTGGTTGCTTGTTCACTTTCTAGTGTAGTTGGTTCTTCTACAACTAGATGCTCCCCCTGGATTTGATCCTTGTGTATGGGGCTAGCTTGTGGTAGCTCCCCCTGGATCTCAGCAACATCTTGAGGAGCAGGAGACTTTACAGCAGTTCCTTCCTCATTCTCATCTGGTGTAAAAACCACTTGCTCTTCACTTTCAGAGATGCTAGTTGGAACCTGAGCCACTGGAGCAGCTTTCCTCTTCTTCTTTGGTGGTGATACTTTTTCATAAATTATCTTCTCAGGGGTTGGCATCTCCTTAGTCAACACCCTGTCCCATCTGGAAAAAATTCTCATATCCATTTTTCTCATGTGGTTGATTTTGCTTCCAGCAGCTTGTTGTATAACCTCTGGTATGGTACCAGCTAGGTATAGACTTATGATCCTGCCCAGATTGGGCTTCTTCAAGCTTTCCTTTATCTTCTCAAGAACTATCATAGACCAATCTGTTTGCAAATTGAAGATGATCCTTGTCATAATACTGAACATAGAGGCAGACACTCTGTCATGCCCTCCTGGCTTGCTCAATATTACTTTGCCAACTATCTCAGACAGAAATTTCCCTTGGCTATTCATGCCCTTTCTGTTAAACACAGATCCTATTTTCATTTTAGAATCCAGACCACACCATGCCAATGCATCTCTGGTCCTGGAAGCTGTTACTTCATCCTCTTGCTTAGTTCTTGGTAGCTGTAGAATCTTCCTCAAGCTCTTAGGTGATACCTTCACCTTCTCACCATGAACCCTGGATTTAATCTTGAATCCAGTTTCGTCTACCTTAGCTCCATTGAGGAATTCCAGTACCTCTTTCTTCCATATTTTTGTAGGCTCAGAAACCAGAAATTCTAATCCCGAGTCTGCAACTAGGGTTATAACGTTCTTGATCTCCTGGTCAGCATCCCCAAATGCGTCGCGCACCAGTTCGTATCCTTCGTTGACGTTCTCCTCAAGCTTTGGCGCCATTAGGGTTTGAAGAATTTGACTTGAGAGAAGAGAGATGTCGACACACAAGTTTTGGTCTCGAAACTTTTGAAAGCGTGTCGACAGACTAAGGCAAAACCCTATTTATACCTTTTTAATTTTGAAGATGAAAAGGCGGGCAGCCAACTGAAATTGTGTCGACACTGGAAATAAGTGTCGACACTGACTGATAATGTCTCGACACATATGTGTCGACACAGGTTTAGTCAACAAATTATATGTGTCGACACTTGTTTATGTGTCGACACCACTTAACTCGACATTTAGTCGAGACTTTACTGAGAGAATTCTGAGTAAGACTTAAGTGTCGACACCACTTTGGATGTGTCGACACCTACTTGACATGTGTCGACACTAATATTCTGAAGTGTCGACACCAACTTCCTAAATGTGTCGACACATTTTCCCTGAAGTGTCGACACCGACTTTCTGTGTCGACACAGAAATCTCTATGTGTCGACACCTTTTTACTTAGCCAATTTCCAATACTATAAACTTACTCTAAGTTTATCATTCCTAGTTCAATTTTAAAGCTATTGAACTTAGCTTCTTCTAGGGGCTTAGTATACATATCAGCTAGTTGATTATCTGTTCTAACATATTCAAGTAAAATATCTTCTCTTTCTACATGCTCCCTAAGAAAATAATATTTAATTTCAATATGTTTTGTTCTACTATGGGATACAGGATTATTGGCTATTGAAATAGCACAAGTAGAATCACAGAAGAGTGGAGTTCTACTTACCTGAAATCCATAGTCCTCGAGCTGATGCTGTATCCATAGAAGTTGAGCAGAGCA
This sequence comes from Platanthera guangdongensis, assembly GCA_039583875.1. Lineage (NCBI taxonomy): Eukaryota > Viridiplantae > Streptophyta > Magnoliopsida > Asparagales > Orchidaceae > Platanthera > Platanthera guangdongensis. Next base: position 122,357,713 of record CM077164.1, read on the forward strand.
ACTTCCAGCAGCCACATACTCTGATTCTGCAGTGGAGATAGCCACACTTGTTTGCTTTTTGCTACTCCAAGAAATCAGCCTTCCACCTAGAAATTGACAGGTTCCAGTAGTGCTTTTTCTGTCTTCTTTGCATCCTGCAAAGTCTACATCTGAATAACCTGTTAGATCAAAATCCCCATTCCTAGGGTACCAGAGGCCTAGATAAGGAGTGCCCTTTAGATATCTCAATATCCTTTTGACTGCAGTCAAATGAGACTCTTTAGGGCAGGCTTGATACCTTGCACAGACACATGTAGCATACATGATATCTGGTCTACTTGCAGTCAAGTATAATAGGGAGCCAACTATACCTCTATACAAGGTTTCATCTACAGGTTTCCCTGCATCATCCTTGCTAAGAGACATACTTGACCCCATATGAGTCTTCATGGTACTGGATGAATCCATACCATACTTTCTTATGAGTTCTAGGGTGAACTTGGACTGGCATATGGATAAACCACTCTCAATCTGTCTTACTTGGAGACCCAAGAAGAACTTTAGCTCTCCCATAATACTCATCTCAAATTGACCTTGCATTAGCTTTGCAAACTTTTTGCAAAGGCTACTTTCAGTAGACCCAAATATAATGTCATCTACATATATTTGAACTAGTATTACTTTGCCTCTAGATTCCCTAAGGAATAGAGTCTTGTCTATTTTCCCCCTTGTGAACTTATTCTCAATGAGGAAACTAGACAGGGTTTTATACCAAGCCCTAGGGGCTTGCTTTAACCCATATAAAGCTTTCCTAAGTCTATAGACATGATTAGGTAGAGTTGAATCAACAAAACCTGAGGGCTGTTACACATAGACTTCTTCTTTAAGATTACCATTTAGAAATGCTGACTTGACATCCATTTGGTAAACTTTGAATCCTTGATAGGTTGCATAGGCCAGGAACATTCTTATGGCTTCCAGTCTGGCTACTAGAGCAAAGGTTTGATCAAAATCAATACCTTCTTCCTGCCTATATCCTTTAGCAACCAATCTTGCTTTATTCTTAATGATGACACCTTGTTCATCCATCTTATTCCTGTAGATCCACTTGGTTCCTATTATATTGTGGTCTTTAGGTTTAGGAACAAGTTTCCAGACCTTGCACCTCTTGAACTGATTCAGCTCTTCTTGCATTGCTTCAGTCCATTGTGGATCTAGAATGGCTTCTTCAAACTTCTTTGGTTCAACTTGAGATAGAAAACTGGAGTAGATTGTTGCATTCAGGTTTCTGCTCCTTGTTTGTACCCCTTGTCTTGGATCTCCAATAATCTGCTCTACTAAATGATCTCTAAGATGCTTATTGGCTGGAGGCATCCTGACTTCTGGTTAAACCTTTTCAGTTTCATCATCTTGCTGTACTCCTTGTACTTCTTCTGCATTTGGTACATGTAGTACTCCCCCTGGACAACAACCACTGTCTTCTACATGCTGTCTTGCAGTAGATTCTTCTTCTAGAGTGAGCTTGTCCATCTTCTTTGTTAAACCTATGGGGCTGCATACACTACTAGACAACTCATTGTTAATAAGCCTAGTTTCATCAAATACTACATGTACAGTCTCTTCTACAACTTGAGTAGACAAGTTGTAGACTCTATAAGCCTTACTATTGTTGCTGTACCCAACAAAAATTCCCTCTTGGGACTTGGCAGCAAACTTAGTCAAGTAAGACTTTCCATTGTTAAGTATGAAGCACTTACAACCAAAGATCCTGAAGTAGGATAGATTTGGTTTCCTGCCTTTCACAACCTCATAGGGGGTCTTGTTGAGGCCTTTAGTTATGGTAGCCCTATTGATAACATGGCATGCACTATTTACTGCTTCAGCCCAGAAGTATTCTGGTAGTGATGTATCACTTAATAGGGTCCTACCAGCCTCAATCAAGGTTCTATTCTTCCTCTCAGCAATGTCATTTTGCTGAGGTGTTCTTGGTGAAGAAAACTCTTGAAATATCCCAAAGTCTTCACATAGTTTTGCCATACTCTCAGACTGAAATTCAGTACCATGGTCACTTCTAATCTTGACCACTGTACTGTCTAGTTCATTCTGAATTTGCTTGACAAAGCTATATAAGATATTAGGTGTTTCAGATTTCTGTCTTAAGAAGAACACCTAGGAAAACCTTGAGTAGTCATCTACAACTACAAAGGTATAGACCTTCCTACCTAGGCTGTGAACTGGCATTGGACCAAAGAGATCCATATGCAAGAGGTATAAACACCTCACAGCATCTTTGTTTTCTATGCTTCTAAAGGTGGATCTAGTCTTCTTGCCCTTTTGACAAACTGAGCAAATACCATCTTTAACACACTTAACTTGAGGACCATTCCTCACTAACTCTTTGCTAAAGAGTTTGCCAATTGTCTTGTAGTTTAGATGAGCTAGCCTCTTGTGCCATTTGACACAATGAGAGACTTTCTCATCTGCTACAAGACACACTTGAGAACCATTGGTCTCACACATAATGTCTAGGCAGTAGACATTCCTCTTTCTATAACATATCAAAATGATCTCTTGATTAGTTGACCTCTTGATATGACAACCATCTTTAACAAATGAGATGTCATACCCTACATCACTTAATTGACTTATTCTAATAAGGTTATGTTTCAAACCTTTAACATAAGCCACTTGAGTAATGGTAACCAAGTTGCTAGAAATGTTACCAAATCCTTTGATGATTCCTTTTTCAGAACCACCAAAGGTGACTTTTGGACCATCTTTGATTGGAATGTAGTCCCTTAGTAATCCCTTTGTTCCAGTTATATGTCTGGAACATCCACTGTCCAAGTACCATATTGGGGCATGGCCACTTGGACTCACATGCAAAACAGATTAGTGAACCTTAGAACCCAAAAATTCTTGGGTCCTTGGTACTTGTTAGTTTGCATCCAGAGAAAGCTACCTACTGGTTTTCCAATAGGCAGTTTGCTACTCACTTTGGCACTAGCATTGTGCCAACAGTGCATTGCAAAGTGGCCTATCTTGCCACAACACCAACACTCAAACTTATTGTACCTTTGCTTAGGTACAGTCTTAGCTGTTTTATCCGCAGCTGGCTTGTTGAGTGTTGGTGCTTTGCCCTTGGACTTGGACTGGACAGTCCTTGCAGGTTTAATAAAACCCAGTCCAGCCTTGCCTTTGTGATGAATAAATTCATCAATTAAAGGTAGAACTGACTTAGGTTTAGAAAACCTAGCAACTAGATCTCTCTCCTTCTGAAGATTAATCTCCAGACTCTTGATTTGATCATTCTTAAATGATATAGTTCCAATTTGAATCACAGTTATGTGCTTCAATCTGGCTATCTCATTAAGCTTTTGATCAAATGACTTCTCAAAATCTGTTGCTGCAGCTTTGAGATTTGCAATTTCCTTTGCCTGACTTTTGGCTAGGGACTTGCTCTTCTTGTAAGCTTGCAACAGTACTTTATATTCATCTATCAGCTGATGAATATCTTCTTCAGTCTCAGATACACTCTCACCACTTGATGAAGATGAATCTGATTCTATACTGGCACAAGAAACTGAACTGGAAGTTGAACTTTGTACCTTACTGGGTCCTGGCTGCTCCAGGATTTTGTCACTTTCAGTTAATGCCATTAGTCCTTGGCACTTACAGTCTTCTTGTTCATAAATAGAATTCATAATCTGCATGAACTCTTCTTATTCTTCAGCAAACAGCCCTATATATGCCTCAGCATCTGACTCAGTTTCTGAAGAAGAGATATCTGACAGGGTCTTGTCCTTTTTGGCAACAAATGACTTTTCTTTCTTGCCTTTGAAATGAGTCTTCTTCTTGTCACTAGACTCCTTTTTCTTCTCTGGACAATCTGCTATCACATGACCTTGTCTATTACAGCAATAGCACACAATTTTTGATAGTGTAGCTTTGCTAGACTTTGACTTTTTCTTGTCTTTCTTTGAAGACCTCTTTTTCTGATAAGAGTCTTCCTTTCCCTGTGAAGTAGAAGGCCTTGTCCTCCACTGTTTCTTCTTCAAGAACTTCTGAAAATGTCTAGTGAAGGCAGCAAAGTCCTCATCACTTTCACTGCTTTCAGACTTTGTACTTGCTGACTCATCTGACTCAGATTCAGCAACCTTTGGAGGTGGAGTAGGTGACTTACCTCTGTACTTTCTGGGGGCTTCTGATTTAAAGGCCACTGTTCTTTCCTTGTGTTCATTTCTTGTGGATTTCTCCTCTTCTTTCCTTACTGTCAACTGCATCTCATAAGACAACAGTTTGCCAAACAGTGTAGGTGGAGGAATTTCTGCCAACTTAGCCATTTCTCTAATGGCACAGATCTTGGTGTCCCAATCTTTTGTTAGGGACCTTAGAAACTTGTCATTGAGTTCATAATTACTGAACTCTCTGCCATAGGACATGAGTTCATTCACTATCCTGTAGAACTTCTTATAGCACTCAGTTATGCTATCACCGTTTCCTTGTCTAAAACTTTCATACTCTTGATTTAGCAAGGATTTTCTGTCTTGCCTGACCTCTTCAGAACCTTCCATATACACAATAAGGGTATCCCACATCTCTTTGGCTGTCTTACAGTGTATTAGATTCTGAAAAGTTGCATCATCTATGACACTCACTATAATGTTTTGAGCCCTTTTGTCCATGGTGGCTAGGACAATCTCATCCTTTGTCATTTCAGAGAAATCCTTTGGTGTTCTCTGATTAGCATCTAGGACTGACACCTTCATGGGCACATATGACCCTTCCTTCACTGTGATATAAATTCTAGGGTCTGAGGCCTCCATAAACAGCCTTACCCTTTCCTTCCATATGCCAAAGATTTCCTTCCTACATATAGGTAGTTTCATGGATCCCAATTCCTTGTGAATTTCAGTGGAACCCATAGTTCTTGATTTTCTTGAATCTGTAATTGACTTAACCTGAATCTGCCGACAGGATCTCCTCAGACTGTTAGTCCTTTTTGAGGAACCTGGCTCTGATACCACTTGAAAGATATTGTACCTAAACACCTAGAGGGGGCGGGTGAATAGGTGACCAAATTCTTTTTAACTTTTTACGGCAGCAATCAGTTAATATCACCGAATTCTATCTACTATATCACAGCACATATGCAACAATCACAGCCAATAACAATCACACAGTAGACACAGAGTTTTATAGTGGTTCCCCAAGCTTTGGGTACATCCACTTTCCCCCTTCGCCTATCTAGCAGTGTACTAGATTCGGCCAAACTTCTCCACTATCTCAGAACCCAAAACAGGCTCCTACACCTCAGGCCCAAGGCCCTACAACTCAGCTTTTCCACAAAGCCTACACTCAGCCACAAAGGCCTACACTCAGCCACAAAGGCCTACACTCAGCCACAAAGGCCTACACTCAGCCACCAAGGCCTACACTCAGCCACCAAGGCCTACACTCAGCCACCAAGGCCTACACTCAGAGATTTAACTCTCCTGCCCTCAGCCTTTATAATTGCAGGCTTACAATCTCAGATCCCTAAGGATCCTACAAGTTATAATGAATACAAAATGTATAAACTCAACAACTTAGATGAAAGAGAGATAAGTTGTGAGATTCTTGATGAGTTCTTGGAAGAACTCAGCTGAAATCAATCTGACTTGGCTTTCTTCAAAGCTTCTTGAAAGTAGAACACAATAAGACTGATTCCTCTGCAGTTGATCCTTGATCTCTGCTTCTTAAGATTCAGACCAATCTGAATCCTTCTTCTCAGCTGGGTTCCAACAGCTGATTTCTTGGATGGAGCTCTCTCTCCAACTTCTTAGATCTTCACTTGATAGCTAGATCTTCTTTAAATCTGAACTTGGACTTGTGTTCAATCTCTTTAACAACCTTTTTTTTATCCTTCTCTTCTGTAGACAGTATAGGCCTATTTATAGGCCTTCTTCATGGTAACCGGCTGATCCGGTCCAAAACTGAATTCTGACAACTCTGACAGGTGCTGTAGACCGGCTGGAATGGCAGCTGTCAAGTCATCCAGTCAGTTCTTGAAATAACTATAACTGTCTGTAAGTGTCGAGACTTTCTGTCTTTAAGTGTCGACACTTATAGACCAAGTGTCGACACATGTTGTCTAAGTGTCGACACTAGTCTACAAGGTGTCGACACAACTCCTTTTGTTGTAGATTTTGTATCTCGACACTACTTCTTCTTCATGTGTCGACACTGAAATTGAGTGTCGACACAAGTACTTGTACTTCAGTATTTTGCTGAATTCTTCTAAGTGTCGACACAAAACCTTTGTGTCGACACATCTTCATGTGTTGAATCTGTTAAGTGTCGACACTGCTTCTTGGTGTCGACACATCTTCAGTGTTGATACTTGTTGAGTGTCGACACATTGCTCTGGGTGTCGACACTTTCTTCTTCTGTCAAGACTCTGGCTGAGTGTCGACACATTCCCTTAGTGTCGACACTTATACTTAGAATATTTTGTTGAACTTTGCTATTCTTTGCTAAGTGTCGACACAGCTCCTTGTGTCGACACTTTCTTCAAGTGTTGAGTCTTCAGCTAAGTGTCGACACATTGTTCTGGGTGTCGACACTTACTTCCAGTGTTGACTCTTCTACTAAGTGTCGACACATTGTTCTGGGTGTCGACACTTACTTCAAGTGTTGACTCTTCTGTTGAGTGTCGACACGTTGTTCTGGGTGTCGACACTTGTACTTGGTCTCTGCAGACTTTTGCTGAGTGTCGACACAGCCTCCAAGTGTCGACACTTTCTGATGTAGACACAGCTTCACTAGGTGTCGACACAACTGCTAAGTGTCGACACAGCTTTACTGTCTTTTCTTCACTGAGTGTCGACACAGCTCCTTGTGTCGACACTTTCTGTCTGGTGTCGACTCAGCATCCCTGGTGTCGACACAAAGACTCCAAGTGTCGACACTGCTTGTCTGGGTGTCGACACAAGTCTTCTTAAGTGTCGACACTTTCCCTCTGGGTGTCGACACATGGACTTAGAAACTTTTCTTCTTTCCTGCAAATACTTAGCCTACACAAGTAAACTCAAAACTCATCAAATACATTTTGATGTATATCATTGAGTTAGGTGAGGCTTCTTCAAATCAGGTACATTTAAACCAATGTACCCAGCACCTTGATTAAGCATAGACTTTCTATCTTGCCTAACCTCTTCAGAACCCTCCATGTAGACAATCAATGTGTCCCACATGTCCTTGGAGGTTTTGAAGTGAATTAGATTCTGAAATGTTGAATCATCAATGTCACTCACTATAATATTCTGTCCTCTTTTATCCATTATAGCCAAGATGATCTCATCCTTAGTCATCTCTGAAAAATCCTTAGGGATCCTTTGATTGGCATCAAGAACTTAAAACCTTCATTGGAACATATGGTCCTTTCTTAACTGTTATGTAAATTATAGGATCAGATGCCTCCATAAATAATCTGACCCTTTCCTTCCATATTCTAAATATTTCCTTCCTGCAGATAGGCAATTTCATTGAATCAAGTTCTTTATGGTTTTCTCCTGAACCCATCTTCTTTAACTTAAGTCTGTCTTACAGATCTCACTCAGACTGTTAAGTCTATCTTTGAGGAACCTCCCTCTGATACCACTTGAAAGAATTGGTTCCTAAACACCTAGAGGGTGGGGGGTGAATAGGTGAAATTCCATTTTACACTAAGGCAGAATATTATTCAGATAATCAAATTAATCTACCAGTTCTACAGCTACCACAATCACAGAATTCACAGAAATACACACAGTCACATATTGCACACAGTTTTATAGTGGTTCCCCAAGGTCTGGTTACATCCACTTTCCCCCTTCGCCTATCTAGCAGTGTACTAGATTCGGCCTAACTTCTTCTTTTCACCTCAGATCCGCAGATCTTACAGCTCAGAACCCAAACAAGGCTCCTATAACTCAGAGTGAGTCCACACTCCTACAGCTCAGGCAATCTGCCCTACCTCAGCCTTCAACAAGGCCTACAACTCAGAGATAACAATCTCCTACAACTCAGGATCACAACCATACCTCAATCTTCAACAAGGCCTACCACTCAGAGAAAATAATCTCCTACAACTCAGCCTTTATAAAAACAGGCTTACAACTCAGATCTTATAAAGATCCTACAAAAAATAGATTTAAGTTTGTAATATACCACCACCCTAGTAGAGAGAGAAAGGATGGGTGGTTTCTTGATCAGTTCTTGGAAGAATCGGATGGCAGAGAACAACCACTCTTAGCTTTCTTCAAAGCTTCTTGAATCTGAACGCAGTAGGGTTGAACTCCTTTGAAGTTGTTCTTCAATCAGCTTCTTTCTTGAAATTCAGATCTCAATCTGAATCCTTCTTAGAAGACTGGTTCAGAATCTGCATTTGAGGGACCTGTTGATATAAGTCCCTTTCTTTTCTTCAATAGATCGAGCTCTCTCTCTCCAAATTCTACTTTTTCATGTATTCAGTATCAGTATATTCTGTTGATGGAGAATGCCTTTATATAGACTTCCTCCATGGTAACCGACTGATCTGGTTTCTAACAAACTTCTGACAGCACTAACAGTTGCAGTAGACCAGTTGGTAATGGCAGCTGTAAAGTCATCCTATCACTTCTTGAATCTCTGTCTCTTTCAGCAAAGTGTTGAGACTGAACTTCATCATATGTCGACATAAGTAGACTAAGTGTCGACATAAGCCTTGGTGGTGTCGACACAACTCCTTTGGTGTTGACACTACTTCTCGACACAACCTCTGTAGAATGTGTCGACACTAGTTCTGTGGTGTCGACATAGTCACTTCTACTCTTCACACAAATTGACTTTGTTGAAACTCTGCCATGTTTCCACACAAGTCCTGTGTGTCAACACAGTTGATGTCGACAAAATCTTATGTGTGTCGACACTGCCTCTGTGTGTTGACACAGTTGATGTCGACTAAGCTTTCTCTGTGTGTCGACACTGCCTCTGTGTGTCGACACAGTTTCTTCTAGTGTCGACACAGCCTTTCCAAGTGTCGACACAATTAACTCCAAGTGTCGACAAAACATTTCTCCAGTGTCGACACAAGCCTTCATAAGTGTCGACACAGCTTCTTCTGGTGTCGACTCATGGACTTAGAAACTTTTTTCTGCATTCCTATATTTTCTTAACCTACACATATAAACTCAAAACAACATCAAATACACCTTGATGCATATCATTGAGTAAGGTGAGGCTTCTTCAAATCTGGTACACATTTTCCAATGTACCCAACAATGGTCTTCCGTAAGCCGGCGTACATCTTGGCAATACCCGGGTGTGCAGAATATTGAGAGAAATGTGCCTCTCTCAAGATATCCTCCCGGATTTTGCCGCCCTTGGGAATATAGAGCCGACCACGAAAATAAACTAGGCCGTCTTTTAGTGTGTACTCATCGGTGGTCCCATCTTCAATTGCCTTGACTGCCGGGGCCAAGGCCGCATCAATTCCTTGCTCCACCCGAATCCGGTCCCGTATATCACAAACTATGCTCATGCTTGCCAAATATTCCGCATACTCTGCCGAAGGAGCCTTGAATACTAGAGTAATATCCATTTCCTCAATCATTCGAGCCTACTCCATACTCATCAACCGAGACTCTGGCTAGAGCCTGACACTTTTCTACTCAATGCATCGGCTACCGAGTTCGCTTTCCCGGGGTGGTAGTTCATGGTGAACTCATAGTCGCATAGGAATTCCAACCACCGTCGTTGTCTCAAGTTCATCTCCTTCTGACTGTGGACATACTTCAAGTTTTTGTGATCGGAAAAGATCACGCAGTGGATTCCATATAGATAATGCCTCCAGACCTTCAAAGCGAACACCACTGCTCCCAACTCCAAATCATGAACTGGGTAATTGATTTCATGTTTCTTTAACTGCCTGATGTAGGGTTATCCGGAAACGGAGATCTCCGCGAAGCTAACGCTCTCCCTATGCACAACACGTCGTAGATCTACCGCACCTACACAGCACCTATCGCCCACAATATTTCCTCGTCACAAAATGCAGCACAAACAACAAAGGAGGAATGGTCGACTCGAGAACAACGATCGGAAATTTGAGTCGGATTATTCCCCAAGAAAACACAAAGGTTGCCACTCTTTTTTGAGAGCAAGACCAAGGCTATAGGCCAAGATCCGCTCAAGCAAATAGGATCCACCCGATCCGGAAATAAAAGCCTTGCAACGGCGATTTCGATTCAAAACTTGCAGCGATTAAATTAAAGATCCGGAGAAAATGATGAGCGAAATTCACCACAACTAAAGAGAAGAAATCACACAAGGGAGGGGAAAGAGATTACCCAACCGGAAAACGTTCACACGAGATAACTGTGGGAGAATCACTCTCTCCACGGATCCACCGGCGTCGCACCGAATGGTTTGCAACCTTCTTCCAAGGAGTCGCACCGAAGGAAGCCACGCCGGAGTCGCACCGAACGGGGATGGAGGAGGCAAGGCTTGGCTTCACACCAAAGGGGAGGGGGCGGCTATGGACTTCTCCATGGTGGCCGAAATTTCCACAAGGGGGGTTTTTAGGTTTCTTTTCCAAATTGCTTTAACTCTTCATGACAGCCTCCTTTAAATAGGAGTTACAAATAAGCCTTAGCCCTTCATGATGGAGATTTAATCTCATCCATCCGACTGGCTAATTGCACACCAAACTAAAATAGTTCAAATTGAAAATACAACAACACATGCAATGAATATAAAATTATCACATAAGCATAGGATAATTTTATATTCCAATTATAAAATAAAGTGCACGAAAAGGAAATAAATAAAACTAAGGCGTTGCCGTGGCAGTAGCACGGCACGGGCGGAGGTTGTAGCGTAGCCGTCCGTTAGCGTCATCGTGCCGCCTCACGTCCTTGAGTCGTATGGCCTTAGCAACCGGATCATCAACAGCATCATCAGCATCGTCTTCAACCGGTGGAGGAGGGGACGCGCCATCAATCCTCCCCCGCTCAAATGCACGCATCTCCGTTGCGTGGTCCAAGCGATAGCGGTGAAGGAGAGCGGCATCCAAACTCTGCAGCTCCGTCTCGAGTACCCAAGAGTCATCCGAAGGGGGCCGATCACGCCAACGGATGAGAAAGCGGTGGGTGTCGCCATTAGCAGTGGTAACAGGCTCAGCATCAAGTATCATCTCTGGAGTGGAGAACGTCCGTGGAAACCTGGGGAACATATTAGCAGTAGGCAGGAAAGAAGGTAACTTACCATCCGATGATATACCTGTGGGGACCGAAAGAGAGAGATCATCCGTACTACCACTCCCAACCCATGAGAATTTTTAGTGGGAGAAGAAGACGACAAAGAAATCAACTCTTGTGGTGGTGACACAAACATCGTTAAATCCGAAACATTAAAAATGGGGGAGATACCCCAATCAGCAGGCAAGTCCAAAACGAAAGCGTTGTCACCTAGCTTTTTAATAATCCGAAAAGGGCCGGCGCGCTTTGGTGCTAACTTTTTAACGGTGCCAGTTGGCAAGCGTTCGGGAACCAAACGGACTAAAACTAGATCGCCAATTTTGAAGTCTAATACTCTCCTATGTAAATTAGTGTGCGCTTGATAAGAGTCGTATTGCGTAGTCAAGGTGTCCCGTATACGTGCGTGTAAATCATGGATGTGCTGGGCGAAGGATTGTTCAAACTGACTTGCCTTGTACGTTGGGGGCAACGGCACCAAGTCAAGCGGCACAGGAGCCTTATACCCGTGGACAATCTCATTTGTAGACAGACCCGTAGACCGATTCTTGGAATTATTGTAGGCTAATTGGGCATGGGGAAGGAGAAGATCCCAAGTGCTCTTGTGATCACTCACGAGGCATCGTAACAAATTTCCTAAGCTCTGATTAACCACTTCCGTCTGCCCATCAGTTTGGGGATGATAGGCAGAGGAAAACAATAATTTCGTTCCCATTAATATCCAAAGAGTCTTCCAAAAATAACTAGTGAATTTTACGTCCCTATCCGACACTATGGTCTTGGGCACTCCACGGTGACTAACGACTTCTTTAAAATAAAGCTTAGCGACGTGAGACGCATCATTTGTCCTACTGCATGGGATGAAATAAGCCATCTTTGAAAACCTATCCACAACTACAAAAATTGAGTCGTGACGGCGTAGGGTAATGGGGAGGCCTAATACAAAATCAAACTCACGTCGACCCAAGGCATGGAAGGAATAAGCAAGGGTGTATATAATCCTACGTTGGTTTTACTACCCTTAGATACCTGGCATGTGCGGCAGCTACTCACTACCTGTCCCACCATAACCTTCAGTTTTGGCCAATAGAATTTGTCTTCGACTAACGTAATGGTCTTATCTCTACCGAAGTGGTCACTCAACCCTCCGCTATGCAACTGCCATATAATATGTAGTTGTAACGATGACTGCGGAATACATAGCTTTCCGTTCCTAAACAGGTAACCATCCTTGATGACGTATGCAGATATCGTCGTGGGGGAGCTATCCTGGGCAGATAAATAGAAGTCCTGGAAGTCAGGACACGTGGCGTACTCATCCTTAATCCGCTCAAAGCCTATAACATGTACTTCCATAGAGGTGAGTAAAAGCGTAAGACGACTAAGGGCGTCCGCGACTCGGTTATCGGCTCCCTTAAGGTGCTTGAGATTAAACGTGTAGCCTTGTAAGAAAGATACCCACTTAGCGTGTCGTGGGCTGATCTTATGCTGGCCGTTGATGAAACGTAGATCCTCATGATCGGAGAGGATCACAAACTCCTTGGAGAGGAGATAGTGCCTCCAATGGTGTAGACATCGGACTACAGCATAAAATTCTCTATCGTAATTAGAATAGTTCAGTTTAGGGCCGGACAACTTCTCGCTAAAATAACTAACGGGATGGCCCTCCTGGCTCAAGACACCTCCAATCCCGACCCCAGACGCATCGCATGTGAGCTCAAAGACTTTAGCAAAGTCATGTAGACGTAAGACAGGTGCCTCCGTCATAAGCTGTTTGATTCGTTCAAAAGCATGGGTGGCGGACTTCGTCCACGTAAACTCTCCCTTCTTCATACAGTCCGTGATAGGCACCATAATACTACTGAAGTCTCATATGAAACGACGATAAAACGTGGCTAACCTATGGAAACTACGCACCTCACGTAGGGTGGTTAGCACGGGCCAGTCCTTAATGACCTGAACCTTGCCCGGATCAACTCGAATACCCTCAGAGCCGACTATATAGACCTAGGAACTCTACCTCCGAGATATAGAAAGTGCATTTCTTAAGGTTAAGAAATAACGTCTCCTTACGCAGGGTGGAAAGGATCACTCTCATGTGGGAGATGTGCTCGGTAGTAGAGGTGTTATAAATCAGAATATCGTCAAAGTAGACGACAACGAACTTTCCCATAAATGGCTGAAAGACGTGTGTCATCATCCGGGAGAAGGTACTAGGGGCATTGGACAACCCAAAGGGCATCACAAGCCATTCGTACAGACCATCCTTCGACTTAAACGCTGTCTTCCACTCATCGCCCTCTCGTATCCTAATCTGGTGATAGCCACTCTGAAGATCTAATTTGGAGAATATGGTGGCTCCAGACAAGACATCCAACAAATCATCTAGGCGGGGAATGGGGAACCTATACTTGATGGTGATTTTGTTGATAGCCCGGCTATCAACGCACATCCTCCATGTACCATCCTTCTTGGGGGCAAGTAGGGCTGGTACAGCACATGGACTCATACTAGTCCTAATAAAACCTTTCGCTAGCAAGCCCTCGATCTGAGACTGCAACTCTAGGTGAGCCGCGGGGTGGAGTCGATAATGGGGCTGGTTTGGCAAGGAAGACCCCGGGATGAGATCTATCGCATGCTGGATATTCCTAAGCGGGGGTAACGTGGGAGGCAACTCATCCGGGTACACGTCCCTATACTCTTCCAACAGTACCCGTAACTCACTAGGTAGCTCATCCAAAATGCTAGAATCGGGCTTCGCACTTAAGAGGACTAGCGCATACATAATTCCATCAAAGAACGGATCTCTCTCAAACTCTTTCCTACCAACGAGATTCAACGTTTTCCGTTCTACCGGGATAGTGGTGTCCTTAGCCAAGACTACGGGCTCCTTTGGGATGGTCGGCCTCAAAGTGATGTTTTGCCATTAAATTTGAACTCATAAGTATTGGCTCTACCAAAATGTGTAACATCACGGTCGTATAGCCAAGGGCGGCCTAACAACACATGACAAGCGTCCATCGGAAGGACATCACACCACACCTCATCAATGTAGGATTTGAATGAGAGTGGGACCAGGCATCGCTTGGTAACGGGTACAGAGAGCTTGTTGATCCAAGCGACCTGATATGGGGTCAGGTGTGGTTCCGTGACCAAGGACATACGTGCTACGGCGTTCTCAGATATGACGTTCACGCAGCTACCACTATCAATAATCAGCTTGCAAAGCTTCTCGCCACTCTTAAAAATCAGAGAAAATATGCCCGTCCTCTTCCAATCATCTAATGGACGAGGAGTGGTCAAAATACAACGCATCACCATAAGGGGGTGATCGTCCTCTAAGTCACTAGGGACTCCTTCGGGGTCACTCTCTTCTGCGGCCTCGTATAGATAATCGTCAGGGTCAGTAGTTTTCTCTAACAAGGCTAGAGTTTTTGTCTTTGTTGGGCATTCGTAGGCATAGTGGCCTTGAATGCCGCAAGAGTAACAAGTGGTGTTAGCCTTGCTAACCTTCCCGATAGGGACACGCTCACACGAATGGTTCTTGGAGTTCCTAGCGGTGATCACGATTGACTTCGACTCGGTAGATTTAAACTTTCCCTTATCAGGATATGTGGAAGAAGATGCCCCAGTGGTGGACTTGTGCTTCGCATGAGCGTAACGGGAGTGAGCCTTAGAGGCTAGGTGTTTTTCAATGTCCAAGGCGGCATTGAAAGTCGTGCTCAAGTCCGTATACCCATATCGCAAGAGCTTCCTTTGGATATCGGGGTTAGGGCCCTTTCAAAATCTAGATAAAGTGACTTCGGGAATCTCCCTAAGGTCACATCGCACCATTCGGTCCTTAAGTTCACCCATATATTCAGCTACCGAGCTTGAGCCCTGTCGCAGAGTGGCAAGCTCATCGAACATCTGTGTCCGATGGTACGCGGGAACGTACTGATCGGTCAACAGGTTCTTCATTACTGGCCAACCTATAAGGGGGGCTCCGTGTCCGGTTCCTAATCTTCGCTCCTCATTCAGCCAGAACGTCTTTGCACGACCTGTTAACTTCATCCGGGCAACTTGGACCTTTTGGGGATCCGTCAGGTTCTGCCACTCGAAGTAACACTCCATATCCACAGTCCAGTTAAGGAAGATTTGGGGGTCTCCCATGCCATCATACGTGGGGGCATTTATCTTAATGGCCCTAGTAATGTCAAAGTCTCTCTCGGGGCGGTGTCCCCTAGGGGGCACCCGTGGGGAGTCCCATCAGAATCCTAATCAGAGTTATGTTGGTGCCGGTTGGGCCGGTTAACATTAACGGGTGGCGGGGGTGGCCTAGCTTGGTTTTGTAGGATCTGGGCTAAGATGTTCCTAAGCTCAGCCATTTCAGCACGAAGACCCTCTATAGCGGCGGTGTTGGGATCACCATGCTCGTTCGCAGCCATACTAGACGTAGACGGGGTTGCGTACTCCGTTCCTAGCCTTGTGCGCATTCAGGTTTGGGAGGCCCCGGGCAAGATGAATTTTCCTAGGGCTGTAGCTATATTGAAAATAAGATATTTTTATATATTCCCAAAGTGAATAACACGTAGATCGTTAAAAAATTTTTTTTTTGAAATTTTGCTGAAAAATAAAGATTTAAGCCCGCTATTGGCAGAGCACAGAAATAATTTTTTTTTGATTTTTTTTAGATCCGATCGACCAACAAGGAATGCAGAGAGGATGTTTTCAACGTGGGAGTTGAAACGACCACCTCTGATAACAAATTGATGTAGGGTTATCCGGAAACGGAGATCTCCGCGAAGCTAACGCTCTCCCTATGCACAACACGTCGTAGATCTACCGCACCTACACAGCACCTATCGCCCACAATATTTCCTCGTCACAAAACGCAGCACAAACAACAAAGGAGGAATGGTCGACTCGAAAACAACGATCGGAAATTTGAGTCGGATTATTCCCCAAGAAAACACAAAGGTTGCCACTCCTTTTTGAGAGCAAGACCAAGGCTATAGGCCAAGATCCGCTCAAGCAAATAGGATCCACCAGATCCGGAAATAAAAGCCTTGCAACGGCGATTTCGATTCAAAACTTGCAGCGATTAAATTAAATATCCGGAGAAAACGATGAGCGAAATCCACCACAACTAAAGAGAAGAAATCACACAAGGGAGGGGAAAGAGATTACCCAACCGGAAAACGTTCACACGAGATAACTGTGGGAGAATCACTCTCTCCACGGATCCACCGGCGTCGCACCGAATGGTTTGCAACCTTCTTCCAAGGAGTCGCACCGAAGGAAGCCACGCCAGAGTCGCACCGAGCGGGGATGGAGGAGGCAAGGCTTGGCTTCACACCAAAGGGGAGGGGGCGGCTATGGACTTCTCCATGGTGGCCGAAATTTCCACAAGGGGGGTTTTTAGGTTTCTTTTCCAAATTGCTTTAACTCTTCATGATAGCCTCCTTTAAATAGGAGTTACAAATAAGCCTTAGCCCTTCATGATGAAGATTTAATCTCATCCATCTGAATGGCTAATTGCACACCAAAACTAAAATAGTTCAAATTGAAAATACAACAACACATGCAATGAATATAAAATTATAACATAAGCATAGGATAATTTTATATTCCAATTACAAAATAAAGTGCACGAAAAGGAAATAAATAAAACTAAGGCGTTGCCGTGGCGGTAGCACGACGCGAGCGGAGGTTGTAGCGTAGCCGTCCGTTAGCGTCATCGTGCCGCCTCACGTCCTTGAGTCGTATGGCCTTAGCAACCGGATCATCGACAACATCATCAGCATCGTCTTCAACCGGTGGAGGAGGGGCCGTGCCATCACTGCCTTGAAGCGTAAGCGATTACGTGCCTGTGCTGCATCAATACCGCTCCCATCCCTTGATATGACGCGTCCGTGTAAACCTGAAATCCTTCCATCCCAGATGGAAGTGCAAGGATGGAGCGGAGGTAAGACTATCCATCAGCTCTTGGAACGCTGCTTCACATTGGGGAGTCCACTCAAATGGCACACCTTTCTTCGTCAATGAGGTAAGGGGAAGAGCAACCTTTGAAAATGCTTTCACGAACTTGCGGTAGTACCCGGTAAGTCCAAGGAAACTCCTCACATCGGCCGCCGACTTCAAGGGCGACCACTCTTTCACGGCTCGCACCTTTGCTAGATCCACTGCTAATCCTGCTCCACTGGTCACATGCCCCAAGAAAGCAACCTCCTTAAGCCAGAATTCTCACTTGCTAAACTCGGCGTACAAAGCGTGTTCATTCAATTTCTTCAACACCAAGGTTAGATGCTCGACATGCTCCTCCTCCGTCTTTGAGTAGACCAAGATGTCGTCGATAAAAACAATGACGAAGATGTCCAAATACGGTTCAAAAACCTTGTTCATCAGGCTCATGAAGGCCGAAGGGGCATTTGTGAGCCCAAACCGCATTACCGTGAACTCATACAAACCATATCTTGAACTAAAGGCCGTTTTCTGGATGTCCCCTTCTCGAATCCTCAACTGATAGTATCCAGAGCGCAAATCCAGTTTGGAAAACATATGTGCTCCCACTAGTTGATCGAACAACTCGTCGATCCGAGGTAGTGGATAAGTGTTCCGCACCGTCAACCGATTAAGTTACCTATAATATATGCATAATCGCAGGGTTCCATCCTTCTTCTTCATGAACAGTACAGGAGCTCCACAGGTGATGAACTGGGATGAACGAACCCTGACTCCACCAGTTATTGCAATTGAACTCTAAACTCCGCGACTTCTTTCGGGGCCATTCTGTACGGAGCCTTGGATACAGGCTTGGCACCTGGTATTAGATTAATCGTTAAGTCAACCTCTCTATGCGAGGGCAATCCTAGCAGCTTCTCAGGAAATACCTCGGGAAACTCCTGCACTACCCGTACATCCTTCACTTCCAATGCTTCTTCCTTCAACTCGAACCAGACCATGAAGACCTCGTCCCCCTTCATATGGGCTTTTACGGCCTGAACAGAAGATAATATCATACGCGGCGCGAAACCAATACCTTGGAAGATGACGTCGAAGTCTCCATGTCTCAAATAGATTCGCTTCTCTGTGCAGTCGATCCTCGTGAAGTGCCAGTCCAGTCATGTCATGCCCAAAATGATGTCGAACTCCAACATTCTCAGAACCCTGGCCAACGTATCAAAGACCTTCCCATCAATAAATAACTCCAACTCGCACTTGGCGGTTGCGATCATCTCTGAGCTGTCCGGAAGGCGTACTCGTCGGGCTATGCCAGTAAAGTACTGTACACCCTCCACGTCTTTTATGAAATCCTCGAACATAAAGGAGTGTGAGGAACCGGTATCGAACAGTGCATAGGCCGTCTTCCCGCCAATAATCACGGTGCCTAAGTACCAATAACCAAAACTTTTTGCTAGGTGTCTAGTAAGTCTTAATCAATTAAAGTTAGATCATGAAAATATGTTAATTAATTAAATCATACCTACAATCACATCTTGGGGGTTCCGTTCCTGCGCCATGTCAAGCGCGTACACCTGATCCCTAGTATGGCCGGGGTTACCTCCTCGCGGTCCTCGTCCTCGACCACATATGTGACCCCGCCCTTGAGGAGCTGCCGGCAGGAGAGCGGGAGGGACGTTTCCAAATAGCTGTGGCCCGGCTGGTTGCATTCGAAGCACACCAGCCCACGACACCCTTCAGGTTGTTGAAATTGCTGAGGCTATGGTGGTGGAGGCAACGCAGGCGGCTGCGGAACCGGATGCTCCACCCTATAGTTTCGGTGGACACGCCCACCACCTCTTTGATATCCTCTTCCTCCTCTGAAGTCCCGCCTCCTTCTATTGCTTGGGCCGGCTTCCATCACGTCCTCTGCAGGCCTATTACTACATCCCAGCTGGTCCGCCTCCAATCGTTTCGCAATATCAATGATCTCCGCCAAGCTACCATCCGCTATAAACAAAAGGGACTGCCTTAGGGATCTCGCAGCCCTTTGTAGAAGCGCTTGGGATAACCTCTGTCATCCAGCTCGTAAGAATACACAAACCTTGCGAGATGCTGGAATTCCCGTTGGTATTCTGTAACCGACTTTGATCCCTGCTTTAGTAGAAGAAACCTCTGCTCAAGCTCATCTCGGTCCGATGTAGGGATAAAGGGCTCCAAGAAAACACCCGAGAATTCACTCCAACTTATCTCTGTGTAGACCCGTCCTTGGAAGGTAGAGCCCATGAGGGACTTCCCCCACCTCTTAGCATGTAAGTCCAAGACGGACACCGCCAATGTCACTGCCATGTTAGTCGGGCAACGGATACCAGCCAACAACTCATGTACCGCATCTAGCATTCCTCTGTACGTACGGCTGACTCTGTCCCAAGGTAGGCGAGAGGCGAGATATCCCGGAAGGTGCTCAGCTTGTTGGAGCTCGGGGCCTGTTGTTGCACCAGAGGCTGCTGCGCCCTAAAAGCATCGAGGATGGCAGTGAGCGTCTGCCCCAACTCAGATTGTTGTAACTGAGTGGGAGTGGGTATGGAGGGCGCAGGAGTGCCTCCCACCTGCTCAACGAGTGCTGGAATCTACACATAAAATGCAAACGTATGGTCAGGTTGGCTAATCTTAAGGTCAAAGTTGGACATACTTAGCGTGAATTACATATGGGCACACCACTGCTTCCGCTAAGTCAGTTTGTCCCCAAACTGAATAATCAAACGGGGGTGGCACAATTGTTGAATGACTTCTATAGTTGAGGATCGTGGCAAACTGATACCATTTTTAAGACCCCCCCTCCCGGATCCCAAAACACGGCACGAAGTGGGGGTCTTATGCCCGGAACAGCTGTCTTGCGATAGTATTAGCACACGGGCAAACTTGTACAACAAGACGCATATTCCGCCGGCTACAACAATATCAATATAACATGCCAACCCAACCAAAATATAAGCAAGAGAAGTCAATCCACACTAAGTAATAATGTCCAAATCAGTACAACAATAGAGAGGCTAAAACATACTTCTACATATCAGAGTACAGCAATAGAAATTTCCCAAAAAGGGGCTACATCAAATCCTCTCAACACTAACATCTGTGACCGACGGTATCGACGCACTGTCACTTAAGGCCCTGTCGTCCTGGCCTGGCTGTCCTGCTGCGTAGTCCGCGACTGCTCTACCTACGGCGTGACCTCCTAAAAGGAAAACGTAGCAACCGTTAGTCGAAACGACTAAGTTGCTTCATATCCGCTCCCCGACGACTCCTCGGCACCGAGTGGAGAGGAGGAATAAGGGTAATATATATCTGCAAGTAAAAGAAGTACAAGCAGGTGGTAATAGTGTAAAGTAACAGTATCATAATCTAGCAGATATTTAAGAGCTATAAAAAACTAACAAGTATAAGTAACAACAGTAAAGTAACTTAACTTATAAGAATGCCCATACAAACTTATAAGTTAAGGATCGGGTTAAATAAAGGTAACTCATCGTATAAGAGTGCCCATACAAACTTATACGATGAGGATCTTATTGTGCAATGTTATGAAATGTCATGAATGCTATGCAAGGACTCACCCATGATCACACACATACAATTGATATGTTGACACAGACTATATTTCCCACTTTTCGAGCAGGTAGCTAACCTCTCAGGCATCAGACGCCATGGCCAGGCGGTGACAGTAGAACGAGCACTTCTACTACTAGGCGGGTATCCACACTACTTCACCTAGCCCTCCATACGCCTCAATGCTAAAAACACAACTACGGGGCATATGCGTACTATGGCCCAGCGGGGTCTTAGGTAGACGTGCACCAAGAACACAGCCCGAACTGGCCTTATGTGACCCAGAAGGGGCCTCAGAAGTAAGCACGAGGACACAGCCCAACCGTTCACTTGGCACGGAAGGGGCCCCGGGACGTGAACACCGAGGACACAGCCCAACCGCCCAAAGTCTAACTATCAACTCCCGTCGGTGTGATGATCGGCGTTCCCGTAGACCTGCCACACTATCCTTAACCAAGGATTACGACACCACGTGTCGACTCACACCACATATAATTTCACCCACCGTGGCATGGAAGGGGCCTCGGAAGAAGGCACGAGGACACAGCCCAACCATCCGTTCATACCCTATCTCAACACAAACCAAACAAGTGACGGTCAATACCGCACTTACATCCTTTCACAATACTACCCGTAGGGAGACGACGCTCTAAGTATTGGACTACTAAACTCATTCCATTAATCAAACACACTCATGGCCATAGTTTATTCTTCTACGTGACTTTCCAAATGATACCAACTTATTGTAAACATGATGCTCATATAAAGATCTATCAATCTTTCCAAATGATAACAACTTATTATAAACATGATGCGCATATAAAGATCTATCAATTTTTCCAAATGATAACAACGTATTATAAACATGATGCACATAAATAATAATCTGCCAAATTTCTAACAAGTCAATTCGCTTAAGTAAGCTTGCTTCATAATTTGATTATATGAAATCTGATTAATAAACTTCATCAATCATGCAACTAAAATGATTAATCATAAAAGAGTTCATTCAAGACAAGTAACTTGCAATATTAATTCCACTGAATCCAAATTCATATTATATAAACCCAGAATTTAGGTGCAGAGTAAATCTGGACAGCAAATTCAACCGAAGATTCCCGAAGCTACATGAATCCGGTGAAGATGTGTAAACCCTCGATGGAAAGGTCTTTCCATGGGCTACAACTTTCATATTCAGACCCCAACCCAGATTGGAATGTATCCTATTAGAAATCAGCCTTGAGGTCTGCTGCGTACATAACACAATTTCTGCATGCAGGATTTATCGAACACCATTTTCGTTCAGACTTTCTTGTGGCTACATACGTCGCTGGAAGTCGTGCAGCCACTCGTTGGAAAGGTATTGTCCAGGGCTTCAACTTTCGTGTTTAGGCAAAAGCCCAGATCTGGACATATCCCTCATGAAAATGTCTTGGAAGATCGCTGCGTGCAGAATATAGATTCAACACGCATCTTGAGGCGGAATGAACGGCATCAGTCCATCTTCCTCCTCAAGTCGATCCTCTCAGATCACCTCCAGAAATTCCTCCACCCTTATTCACCCTCATGAGGCCTTTGCTCTTCACGAAACCATCCCCCATCTCCACATAGAAGATCAGAGAGGTTGAAGACGCCACTAACCAAGAGCACAAGCCCGGATTGGCCTCACCCTAGAGAAAGCATCTTCTCACATGTCAATACTCTTTTGAGTCGACGTCTCGCCTAGATATCTGCAGATCTAGCACCAAGGGAGAGGGTAGGAAGCTCACCTCAATTCCAGCGGTTCCTCTATTTCCGGCCAGGGATCTCGTAATTCTCCTTAGCGACATCTACTCCTCCAGAACTTGCTCCAGCAACTTCTTTCTCTCAATCAGGAATTTCTCTCAGGGAAAACGGCTGGAAATAAGAGTGAAAATGGCTCGGGTTTTCACAATCCATATATATAACAAGAGCGGAGCTTTATGGACGGTTATAATGTCAAATCAATTCACCGACACGGGCGAAGCGTTACAGATGGTTACAACGCCGATTTAATATTCGATACGACGGAACACGCCCTGGTCACACCCATGGTCACGCCCGTGACACCGGGCGTGACTCCTATCGTCGAACGGAATTTGTCGAACTCAACTAAAATCGTCAAACAGAGAACACGCCCTGGACACGCCCTGGTCACGCCCATGGTCACGCATATGACACCGGGCATTACTCCTATCGTCAACCGAAATTCGTCGAACTCAACTAAAATCTTCGAACGGAGAAAATGCCCTAGTCACGCCCATGGTCACTGATTGGCCGCGAACAGACTCTTACTATGGTTGGTTCGGTGAGTCGATCACCGCGGGATTTCTAGATGAGGCAAGTGCACCTATCGCAAGTAGTACTCGATATTCGGGAGAATACCGAGATCGTATTATTCCCGGGAAAGGGTTGATTACCCTTACTCCTCCGAAAACACTATTATTTTACCGAAATAGAAGTTGAGGGTTTTAAGTAAAATAGGAACGAAAATAGATTTAAGAAAATAGTTGATGAATAGATAACTCCCGATATCGAATTGCGTTAGTATTAAAAATAGATTTGAATAACTGGATATCTAAAGTTTCAATTTAATTAAAGCGGAAACTTGGCCGTGGAGGTTCAAAATAATGAGCTCACCTATCTCTAGGAATATCGCTCACCTAGACATTAAGGCTATTCGACCGGGCTCTCGTCCGACGAAGGATTCCCCTTAATGTCGCAGTATGCTAAGAACCCCGCTATCGGGTGGGGAACCCAATCCGATAGAGTTAGCGCGCCTCCTCTCTCGAGGGTTAGTGCGGAACTCTATTTACCTAGGGGTGATCTATCCATACGCACGGCCTCTCGGCTAGCTACCGTATGGATAACGGAAATAGAGCCCACACATCGATATGTGGGTCTACACGTCGTTAACCCGGGGTAAACCTTAAGTTTTTTAATTAAATCGAAAAATTAGACATTTGGTTATTTAAAACATTTTAGATCCCAAAGCTCTTCGATACCGAGGGCTAAAAGCAATTAGCCACTCATCGGAATGGGGATAGCTTATATGTTTGGTTGTGCGAGCGTCCTAAACTATTCGCTGAAAGGTTATAAAGAAAATAAGAAGAAAAGTAAAATATCCTAACATTAGAAAAGTTATGACAAATAAACACACCCGCACTCATTCAAACATATAACAAGAGACAGAAATAAAACTAAGTTACACATAAGAGAAAATTGCATAATTGACATTTGTAGGTCCCACTCAAATGAGTGGGCGGAAAATAAAAGCTGAAAATTGCATAATTGAAATTGCAAGTCCCACTCAAACGAGTGGGGGCGGAAAATAAAAGCTGAAAATTGCAAGTCCTACTCAAATGAGTAGGACTGAAATGAAAGCGAGTCCTACTCAAACTAGTAGGAGAAAATAAATGCGATTACAGGGCTTTCTTAAATATTTACATCAAAATAAGGTCCGACCATTTAACTCCTAGCGAGTAGGTGGAAAATCAAATCCAGCCATTTAACTCAAATGAGTAGGCGGAAAAATAAAAAATAAAAATTACAAGTCCTTCTCAAACGAGTAGGACTGAAAATACAGACCGGCCATTTAACTCAAGTGAGTAGGCGGAAAAATAAAAACTACAAACACTTGCTTGAATAAAATCCATCCAATTAACTCAAATGAGTAGGCGGAAAAATAAAAACAACACACGCACTCTACTTGAATAAAATCCAGCCAATTAACTCAAATGAGTAGGCGGAAAATAAAAACAACACACGCACTCGACATAAATAAACACACACACATACTTGCATAATTTTAACTTAGGAGCTGAAAAATATCTCATACACGCACACACTCGTGCTAAAATAATTGAGAAAAACAAAGTTATCGAATAATTAAAATGACTGCATTTCTACCGTTGGAATGCAGTAGAAATGCATAAAAAGGCAAAATAAAAATTGTTTGAGCAAAAAGTTTTCAAATTAAAGAGAGAAAGGCAAGTACCCGAAAAATTAAAACGTTTA
This sequence comes from Platanthera guangdongensis, assembly GCA_039583875.1. Lineage (NCBI taxonomy): Eukaryota > Viridiplantae > Streptophyta > Magnoliopsida > Asparagales > Orchidaceae > Platanthera > Platanthera guangdongensis. The sequence continues at coordinate 122,382,513 of CM077164.1, forward strand.
CATTTTTACCGTTAAATTTTGATAGAAATGCTTAAAAAGTGAAAATAAAAATTGTTTGAGCGAAAATATTTTTTGTAATTACTTAAAATGAAAGTTGATGAAAAGTAAAAATAACAATTTATACATTCCTATAGCCTTGTAAAATAGTTTAAAAAGTGGGAGTAAGCTAAAAAGAAGCATCGGTTTTATAATTAAAACAAAATAAAAGCTAAGTTAAGAGGGATGAAAATCAACTTTTTAACGTTTCACAAGTTCATAAGAACGCATTTTAAAGCATAAAAATCCTAAGTCTAACCAATTTTTAAAAGTTTGAGAATGAAATCGCCCATAATATCGGCTATAAATTTTGTTTTAATTGAAAGGAAAACAAGAATATTTTCGTTTTAAAACACAATTTTTGCAATTTTAAGCTCATACACACACACACGCACCATGAAAATGAAAATAAAAGTATATAAGATTGATGCAAAGGAGGCCTTTAGAGAAAATTCAGAGCATATAAGGATGAGAAAAATATCTATTTTATTAATAAAAGAAGTTGATTACAGGAGCTTAAACAAACTAACTTCAAAAAGGGGGGGGGGGGGAATCCTTACATAGCACTAAAGCAGCTCCAACGGCAGCACTTATACATCAAAGAGGTTCGGAGTTTTGGAACCCTGAACTCATACAACAGCTGCCTTTTTATAGGCAAAAATTTCCAAGTACATGCCCTCCGACACGGGCGTGTCGGGGGCATGTCAACACAATTTTACAGCAGAATTCGGCGACTTGATGGATTTGACGGTGATTTGACTTTGCGGTGGAAAACAAGACGGTTACGCCCCAGGTCACGGGCGTGACGGTGGGCGTGTCGTTCGGCGCTTAAAGGCGTTGTTGACTTCGGGATTCGCTGGCGGCAGTTTGTCGGGCGAGGTGGAGCAGTCACGCCCCAGGTCACGGGTGTGACGTTGGGCGTGTTGGGTTGAGTCGACACTCGACAAACGTCGAGCAGAAATTGTCAAGAGATGGTCACGGGCTTCGGCACAGGGCGTGTCGGGCTGACATGGGTGTGGCGCTCATCGGACACGGGCGTGTCCCTCTTGGGTTGATGAGTATCGAGTTGAAATCGTCGAGCGGGATAGACACGGTCTTGGTCACGCCCTGTGTCGGATGGACACGGGCGTGTGGCCGGGCGTGTCAGGCTTTTCTCATCATAATTGGCTGTTTCACGGGATTTTGAGCTGTCATGCCCTGGTCACGTGCGTGACCAATATGTCATGGGCGTGACATGGCATTTTTTTGCAGATTTTGATTTTTTTCCTGAAAAATAAAATAAAACAAGTTAGTATAATATTTATAAAAATAGGAGCATTTTATTGAATAAAAACAAGTAGAAATGACAAAAATAAATGAAAACGACTTAAGTAATGTACATAAAATAGGTATATTTAAAATTAATCAAATACCCTCATACTTAAGCTTTTGCTATTCCAGAGCAAAAGTTTGAGATGAACTTATAAGGAATAGAAAAAACTCTAAGTTTAGCTACCGCTTAATCAATTATAAGAGAGATCTAAATAAATAAACGGGGCGTAAGAGTTAAGTCCTAAATATATGAAGATGATTTAAATAGCGCAAAAGTTTTGGCCAAAAGACTTCTTGATATAATTAAATAGAAAGCAATAATTGTAATGGTTAGATTAATAAGAATAGTTTGGAATTATATGAACTTTTAGCCTATAGGAGTTTTACTGTAAATAATGCAATTTACAAATTATGCTCTCAAAAAGATTTTTGAATTAAATCTTGAATCGTGAAATTGGCTAAGGGGGTTGATGTTGGTTATGAAGAGGGTTTTGATTTTTGAGGCGAGGTAATTTTTTCTCGAACCTCCATGTTTGTTTTGGATTATTAGGAAAATGAAATCTTATTTTCCTAATATCGATTTTCTTTCAACTTTATAATAAATTTTGACCCAATATATATGTGTAGGAGTAATGAATTTTATCTCTTACTGCATAGCATATAATCTTTTTAATCTATTGGGTGCCTATGTTTACGGAACGAAATCTTATTCCCATTGACATATGATCTTTTTAGGATAACAATTTTATCATGCCAAGTAGGTCATGATAGGAAGGTGAGAAAAGAAAACTAGATTTTTTATTAAAAAACAATTTTGAGAGCAACCTTAATAAATTGTAAGTTCCAATTTTTCAGAAAGCTAAAAGTAAACATAATTGAATCCTATAATCGTTATATTCTAACATAATACACGTGCTCCTATCAATGAAAAATTAGAAGTAGTGCCTAAAATGAGTTCGCTATTTTTAACAAATCATAATGAATTCTTTAAAACTTAACCCCGAATATTTAAATTTTTCAATCAATAATTAACAAACGAATAACAAACAAAGAATTAATAAAATTCACATATAAATAAACTCAAAGCAAAATTTATGGATAGCAAGAAAATTAAGGATGTTATATTTGATTTTTTTGTTTCAAAATTTTTTTTTTTGGTTTTTTAGAGTTTTTTCATCATTTCTTTTGTGTTTTTTTATTTATTATCTCCTTTTTTTTGTATTTTGGTTTTGTTTTACTCGAATTTTTTGAATTTTTGTTTAGTTTTCCTTTTTTTAAAATATTTTTTTTTTGAACTTATTATCTTTTTTAGATTTTTAAGGTTTTGTGGAAAGTGTGAGAAAAAGAAACGGTATTCACAAGAATGAGAGAAAAGGAAGGGGGAGAGAGAAGATTTTTTTACAAAAATATTTACACAGATTTGTACAAAATGAAACTAAAATTTTTTTTTGGAATTTTGGTTTTATAATAATTTTTTTTTTGGAGTTTTTGTTTTATAATTTTTTTGAATTTTTTGTTTTATAATTTTTTTGGGGATTTTTGGTTTAAAACGACATAAAACAAAAAACATTTTAAAGACAGAAAAAAAAACTTAGGTTTTTGGGATTTTGTTTTCATTTTCAAATTTTTTTGAAGTTTTTGTTATTTTTATAGTTTTTTTTTTCATATATGTTTTTATGTTTAAAGTGCAGAAAATAGAAAGACAGTGAAGAAAATTGAAATACTGTGCAGAAAATAGAAATGCGAAAAAGAAAGCGAGAAAACACCCTCATACTTAAGTCCAACATTGTTTCCAATGCTGTAACGTAAGTAGGCGGAACAAAACAGGTAAGATAATATATACAAAGAAAAAAAAGAGATGGGGGGGGGTAGAAGCTTCCCTGATAGGAGGTGGGGAAAGCAAAGTTTAGGAACCCTGCATTAGGAAGAAAGATAGCAAAGAAAATGGTAAAGAGATAGCGAAAAATATAAACATGGGGTGCCTCCCAGGAGCGTTTTGTTTATATATCTAGGAGGGTTATGGATTCTAAATTATCGCTCACAGGATCGCCTGCTATGTATAATTTTAAGCGATGACCGTTCACTTTAAACGAGCCATTATTCGAGTGGGAGATGAGTACGGTCCCATAAGGCCAAACCTCTTCAACTTTGAAGGGGCCGGACAAACGGGATGTAAGTTTCTCGGGGAAAAGTCTAAGTCGTGAGTTATAAAGAAGGACAAGATCGCCCAGAGAAAAAGTTTTTTGGATCTGGAGTTTTCGGTCGTGATAAAACTTAGAACGCTCCTTATAGAACTTATTGCTCTCGTAAGCGTTTGCACGTCATTTATCGAGCTCGTTTAGTTGCAGTTTTCTATTTTGGGAGGCTAAGTTAGCGTCGAGATTTAAAAATTTTAAAGCCCAAAGTGCGCGATGTTCTAATTCTACAGGTAGATGACACAGTTTGCCGTACAGTAATCGATACGGCGTACAACCAATTGCGGTTTTGTATTTGGTACGATAAGCCCACAACGCATCGTCGACTTTGATGGACCAATCTTTCCTATTAAGTGAAACGATTTTATCTAATATGTGCTTTATCTCTCGATTTACTACCTCTACTTGGCCACTAGTTTGAGGGTGGTAGGGGGTGGCAAGTTTGTGCGTGACGCCGTATCTAGCTAACGTCTTAGCCATCTGGGTGTTGCAGAAATCCGTCCACCTATCGCTTACAATAGCGCGCAGAGTGCCGAAGCGCGAAAATAGTTTTTTAAGAAATGTAACGACGACTCGCGCATCGTTGGTTGGGAGAGCTTGCGCTTCCGCCCATCTCGATACGTGGTCGGCCGCTACTAAAATATACATATTTTTGAAAGACGGAGGTAGGGGGCCATCGAAATCTATGCCCCATAAATCGAAGACTTCGCACTCTAAAAACATGTTTTGGGGCATCTCGTCGCGACGAGAGATGTTACCCGACCGCTGACAGCTATCGCATGCGCGCACAAAATTGTGAGCGTCTTTGAATAGAGTGGGCCAAAAGAAGCCCGCCTCTAGCGTCTTCCGCGCAGTACGATTAGCTTGATAATGCCCACCAGCCGGACCCTCGTGGCAGTGCCTAAGGATTTTCGTGCACTCCACACCCGCGACACATCTTCGGACCGCTTGGTCCGCGCAGATACGGAAAAGAAAAGCGTCCTCCCAAAAGAAATATTTCAAGTCAGAAAAGAATTTCTTCTTTTGTTGGCTTGAAAAGTCTTTTGGAAGTACCCTCGCAACTAAATAGTTTGCAAAATCTGTGAACCAAGGCGGGGAAGAAGAACTAGTAGTTATGGCTAGGAGGCGTTCCTCGGGGAATCTGTCATTTATGTCAGATTCGACGAGAGCTTCCGCAGCGGGATTTTCTAAGCGGGAGAGGTGATCGGCGGCTAAATTTTTCGCGCCCCTCTTATCCCGGATCTCTAAATCGAACTCCTACAAGAGGAGGATCCATCGAAGAAGGCGGGGTCTGGCATCCGTTTTCGCTAACAAATATTTTAAGGCGGAATGGTCGGTAAATACGATAACTTTGAATAGTGTAATATACGAGCGAAACTTATCGAAAGCAAAAACGACGGCTAAAAGTTCCATTTCCGTTGTCGTGTAATTTCCTTGTGCGGAAGTGAGTGTCTTGCTAGCGTAGTAAATAGGATGAAAATATTTGTTTATACATTGGCCAAGAATGGCTCCTACGGCAATATCACTAGCGTCGCACATAATTTCGAACGGAAGAGTCCAATCGGGCGCCACTAAAATAGGTGAGTTGATAAGTTTTTGTTTTATGAAATTAAAGGCAGACTCGCATTCGCTATCAAAGACAAAATTTGATTCCTTTTCCATGAGGCGAGTAAGCGTCTTTGTTATTTTTGAAAAATCTTGAATAAAACGTCTATAAAAGCCCGCGTGCCCTAAGAAACTCCTAATAGATTTAACGTTGGAAGGCAGGGGAAGTTTTTCTATAATTTCAACTTTGGCCTTATCGACCTCCATCCCCTTAGAAAAATCATATGGCCGAGAACCAAATCTTCTCGAACCATAAAGTTACATTTTTCCCAATTTAAAATGAGATGCGTGTCCTCGCATCGCTGAAGGACACGATCTAAATTTCGAAGATAGGACGGGAAAGATCTTCCGAAAACAGAGAAGTCATCCATAAAGACTTCCATAATGTCTCCTACTAGCTCGCCAAAGATCGTCAGCATACATCGTTGGAATGTAGCGGGCGCGTTGTAGAGGCCAAATGAAATTCTTCGATATGCGAAGGTACCAAACGGGCAGGTAAAAGTTGTTTTCTCTTGGTCATCAGGGGAAATGGGGATTTGGAAAAACCCCGATAATCCATCAAGAAAAGAAAAATACGGATGACCGGACAAACACTCTAAAATTTGGTCTAAAAATGGTAGTGGGAAATGATCCTTACGGGTGGCGTCATTTAGTTTTCTATAATCGATGCACACCCGCCAACCCGTAACAGTACGAGTTGGGATGAGTTCATTGTGCTCATTCTCCACTACGGTAAGACCGCCCTTTTTGGGCACCACGTGAATGGGACTAACCCATGTACTATCCGATATATGATAAATAATCCCCGCATCTAATAATTTAATAATTTCGGCCTTAACGACGACTTTCATGTTTGGGTTAAGACGTCGCTGCGGCTGAATAGTTTTGCGGCAATTATCGAGAAGTAAAATCTTATGGGTGCAGAAAGACGGGTTAATCCTTTTGAGATCAGAAATTTGCCACGCAATTGTGTGGCGATGTTTAAGCAAAACTCCTAATAAATCGGAAGTCTCCGATTCGCTCAAATGCGAAGAAATGATAACAGGGAGTGTATCATCTTTCCCCAAAAAGGCGTATTTGAGTGAATCAGGTAGGGGTTTGAGTTCAAGGCAGGGCGGTTCTTCTAACGAGGTTTTAATTCCTATGTCTTTCTTACCAATTGGTTCGAAAGGCAAGTCTATAGAGGTATCCTCATTGCAGTTAAAATTTTCGACCGCATAAATATCGTCGTTTAAAAAAGTAGACTCAAAAATAGGGGAAGAACAATCTCCGAGATATGTGTCTAAATTATAACAAAAGTCATCGCTCGATGACGAGTCTCCTATGGAGGGATTAATAGAGAAAGTAACTTCTTCATCTCCTACCCGAAGGAGGAGAAGACCGTTACTGACATCAATTAATGCGCGGGAGGTAGCGAGAAAAGGGAAACCGAGTATAATTGGTACATCAGTGTCCTCCTCGATGTCCAAGATAACGAAGTCTACCGGAAAGATAAACTTATCAACTCGGACAAGTACATCCTCAACTACCCCGACGGGAAACTTAACCGAGCGATCCGCTAGTTGGATTTGCATTTTAGCAGAGGCCAGAGTGCCCAAACCTAATTTTTGAAAGAGTGAGAATGACATTAAGTTAATGCTCGCGCCTAAATCTGCAAGATCGTATTTTACTAATATATTGCCAAAAAGGCACGGGATGGAGAACCGTCCCGGGTCATTTCTTTTTAGGGGCAATTTATTAGTAAGAGCCGCTGAGCAGTCAGCATTAAGAGAAATATGCAAAATATTTTCTAATTTTTGTTTATTGGAAAGAAGTTGTTTTAAGTATTTCGCATTTTTAGGCATCTGAGAGATTGCCTCGCAGAAGGGAACATTAATATGAATTTGTTTTAATAATAAAATAAATTTTTCAAATTGCGCATCCTTACGCTCACTATTAAGTTTATGCGGATACGGCAAGGGCGTTTTAATAATGTTTTCATTTAAAATATGTAAAGAAGGCGTAATCAAAGGATGGGGAAGAGGGGTCAGAGGTGAAATATGTACCTGAGGATCGGTCCATTTTGGATCGATCACCTCCTTTCCGCTACGGAGGGTTATAGCATTGATATTTTCCTGCGGATTGGGCTCCGTGTTTCCCGGCAGTGCCCCGAGCGCGCGCTCGGACATCATTCGCGCTAGCTGTCCAACCTGGAGTTCTAAGTTTTTTAGCGATCCGGTGATGTTCCGGATATTTGACTCGTTGGAAGCGATATATTTAGAAAAATTCTCCTCCATCGGGGAGGGTTTTGGAAGAGGGGTAGGCGGCAGAAATCCGGGCGCGAAATAATTGGGCGGGCGCTGCGAATTATTCGTATTGCACCATGAGAAGTTGGGGTGGTTCCTCCAACCCGGATAATAGGTATTGCTATAAGGGTTGTTGTTGGGGTTGAAGGAAGGTCGCCCAGCATTTCCCACGTAGTCTACGAATTCATTTGCTACGCCGGCATTAGGGGGAATCGCCAAAGGCAGAGTGGTGGAGGCAGTAGACATCTCCTCCACCTGCTTCGTCATCCTTTCGACTTGAAGGGCTAAGTGGGCAGTGGCATCCACTTCAAAGAGGCCGGCCGCCTGCTTGGGACGTCCCCGCGGGACGTTCCATTGGTAGGCGTTCATAGCCATCTCTTCAATAAGAGCTTGGGCAGCCTCCGGGGTCTTATTATTCAAGGTACCCCCGGCAGCGGCGTCAATCATTTGACGCGTCTGATAATTAAGCCCATTATAGAAGATTTGGACCTAAAACCACGCAGGCAGCGCGTGGTGCGGACACTTGCGGAGGAATTCCTTAAAGCGCTCCCAAGTCTCAAAAAGAGACTCAGAATCATTCTGCACGAACGAAGAAATGTTCGCCCGCAACTTTGCAGTTTTGGCGGGCGGAAAATACTTTGTTAAGAACCGCTCCGCAAGCTCGGCCCAGGTGGTGATACATCCTCGTGGGAGGGAATTCAACCACGCCTTAGCTTTGGATCTGAGGGAGAAAGGAAAAGGCGCAAACAAATGGCTTCATCAGTGACGCCATTAATCTTAAAAGTATCGCAAATCTCCAAAAAACTAGACAAATGAACGTTCGGGTCCTCATCCGGCTGTCCATCGAACTGCACGGCATTTTGGATCATTTGGATAACGCTCGATTTGATCTCAAAATTATTGTTCGCCACCGTCAGACGAACAATACTGGACCCAGTATAGTCTAAATTTGGCCGGGCGTAATATGACATTGTACGCTCAAGGGCCGCATTCGGATTGGGGTCGGCCATAGCAACGGCAGAGGGTTCTCCGATGGATTTTTCGGGATCCAAATAGGGACTTTTGGCGTTGAGACCGAATACGCGCAAGCGAGCGTTCGATCTCAGGATCAAAATCCAAATTTTCGGACTCTGAAGGCTGTCCACGGGTCATACACCCTAAAAGGAAAGCAAAAAATTAACTTCTTTTTTTGGATTTTGAAGAAAGGTTTTTAAAATTTTTTTAGTTTTGAAATAAAGGTAAAAGTAATAGAGTTCGAATTCGGAATAACAACTCAAAGAGAAGTCCCCGGCAATGGCGCCAAAAACTTGATTGGCCCACGAACAGACTCTTACTGTGGTTGGTTCGGTGAGTCGATCGCCGCGGGCTTGCTAGATGAGGCAAGTGCACCTATCACAAGTAGTACTCGATATTCGGGAGAATACCGAGGTCGTATATTCCCGGGAACGGGTTGATTACCCCTACACCTCCGAAAACACTATTATTTTACCGAAATAGAAGTTGAGGGTTTTAAGTAAAATAGGAACGAAAATAGATTTAAGAAAATAGTCGATGAAGAGATAACTCCCGGTATCGAATTGCGTTAGTATTAAAAATAGATTTGAATAACTAGATATCTAAAGTTTTAATTTAATTAAAGCGGAAACTAGGCCGTGGAGGTTCAAAATAATGAGCTCACCTATCTCTAGGAATATCGCTCACCTAGACATTAAGGCTATTCGAAAGGTCTCTCGTCCGACGAAGGATTCCCCTTAATGCCCGCAGTACGCTAAGAACCCCGCTATCGGGTGGGAAACCCAATCCCGTAGAGTTAGCGCGCCTCCTCTCTCGAGGGTTAGTGCGAAACTCTATTTACCCAGTGGTGATCTGTCCATACGCACGGCCTCTCAGCTAGCTAGCGTATGTATAACAGAAATAGAGCCCACACATCGATATGTGGGTCTATGCGTCGTTAACTCGGGGTAAATCTTAAGTTTTTTAATTAAATCGAAAAATTAAACATTTGGTTATTTAAAACATTTTAGATCCCAAAGCTCTTCGATACCAAGGGCTAAAAGCAATTAGCCACTCATAGGAATGAGGATAGCTTATATGTTTGGTTGTGCGAGCGTCCTAAACTATTCGCTGAAAGGTTATAAAGAAAATAAGAAGAAAAGTAGAATATCCTAACATTAGAAAAGTTATGACAAATAAACACACCCGGACTCATTCAAACATATAATAAGAGACAGAAATAAAATTAAGTTACACATTAGAGAAAATTGAATAATTGACATTTGGAGGCCCACTGAAATGAGTGGGGGCGGAAAAAAAAAGCTGAAAATTGCATAATTGAAATTGCGAGTCCCACTCAAACGAGTGGGGGCGGAAAATAAAAGCTGAAAATTGCAAGTCCTACTCAAATGAGTAGGACTGAAATGAAAGCGAGTCCTACTCAAACGAGTAGGAGAAAATAAATGCGATTACAGCGCTTTCTTAAATATTTACATCAAAATAAGGTCCGACCATTTAACTCCTAGCGAGTAGGCGAAAAATCAAATACAGCCATTTAACTCAAATGAGTAGGCGGAAAAATAAAAAATGAAAATTACAAGTCCTACTCAAACGAGTAGGACTGAAAATATAGACCGACCATTTAACTCAAGTGAGTAGGCGGAAAAATAAAAACTACAAACACTTGCTTGAATAAAATCCAGCCAATTAACTCAAATGAGTAGGGGGAAAAATAAAAACAACACACACACTCTACTTGAATAAAATTTAGTCAATTAACTCAAATGAGTAGGTGGAAAATAAAAACAACACACGCACTCGACATAAATAAACACACACACACACTTGCATAATTTTAACTTAAGAGCTGAAAAATATCTCATACACGCACACACTCGTGCTAAAATAATTGAGAAAAACAAAGTTATTGAAAAATTAAAATGACTGCATTTCTACCGCTGGAATGCAGTAGAAATGCATAAAAAGGCAAAATAAAAAGTGTTTGAGCAAAATTTTTTCAAATTAAAGAGAGAAACACAAGCGCCCGAAAAATTAAAACGTTTACATTTTTACCGTTAGATTTTGATAGAAATGCTTAAAAAGTGAAAATAAAAATTGTTCGAGCGAAAATATTTTTTGTAATTACTTAAAATGAAAGTTGATGAAAAGTAAAAATAACAATTTATACATTCTTATAGCCTTGTAAAATGGTTTAAAAAGTGGGAGTAAGCTAAAAAGAAGCATCGGTTTTATAATTAAAACAAAGTAAAAGCTAAGTTAAGAGGGATGAAAACCAACTTTTTAACGTTTTACAAGTTCATAAGAAGGCATTTTAGAGCATGAAAATCCTAAGTCTAACCAATTTTTAAAAGTTTGAGAATGAAATCGGCCATAATAACAGCTATAAATTTTGTTTTAATTGAAAGAAAAACAAGAACATTTTCGTTTTAAAACATAATTTTTGCAATTTTAAGCTCATACACACACACATGCACCATGAAAATGAAAATAAAAGTATATAAGATTGATGCAAAGGAGGCCTTTAGAGAAAATTCAGAGCATATAAGGATGAGAAAAATATCTATTTTATTAATAAAAGAAGTTGATTACAGGAGCTTAAACAAACTAACTTCAAAAAGAGGGGGGGGGGGGAGAATCCTTACATAGCACTGAAGCAGCTCCAACGGCAGCCCTTATACATCAAAATGGTTCGGATTTTTGGAACCCTGAACTCATACAACAGCTGCCTTTTTATAGGCAAAAATTTCCAAGTACACGCCCTCCGACACGGGCGTGTCGGGGGGCATGTCAGCACAATTTTACAGCGGAATTCGGCGACTTGATGGATTTGACGGCGATTTGACTTTGCGGCGGAAAACGCGGCGGTCACGCCCCAGGTCACGGGCGTGACGGTGGGCGTGTCGTTCGGCGCTTAAAGGCGTTGTTGACTTCGGGATTCGCCGGCGGCAGTTTGTCGGGGGAGGTGGAGCAGTCACGCCCCAAGTCACGGGTGTGACGTTGGGCGTGTTGGGTTCAGTCGACACTCGATAATTGTCGAGCAGAAATTGTCGAGAGATGGTCACGGGCTTCGGCACGGGGCGTGTCGGGCTGACACGGGCGTGGCGCTCATCGGACACAAGCGTGTCCCTCTTGGGTCGACGAGTATCAAGTTGAAATCGTCGAGCGGGATAGACACGGTCTTGGTCACGCCCCGTGTCGGATGGACACGGGCGTGTGGTCGGGCGTGTCAGGCTTTTCTCATCACAATTGGCTGTTTCACGGGATTTTGAGCTGTCACGCCCTGGTCACGGGCGTGACCAATATGTCACGGGCATGACATGGCATTTTTTTGCAGATTTTGATTTTTTTCCGGAAAAATAAAGTAAAACAAGTTAGTATAATATTTACAAAAATAGGAGCATTTTATTGAATAAAAACAAGTAGAAACGACAAAAATAAATGAAAAGGACATAAGTAATGTACATAAAAATAGGTATATTTATAATTCATCAGTCACGCCCGTGACATCGGGCGGGACTCCTATCGTAATTCGTCGAACTCAATTAAAATCGTCGAACGGATAAAACGCCATGGTCACGCCGATGGTCATGCCCGTGACCCCGGGCGTGACTCTTATCGTCGACTGCAATTCATCGAACTCAACTAAAATCGTCGAGCTCAACTAAAATCGTCGACCGGAGAACATTCGTCGATCTCGGCACCACGATCGCAGATCTCGACACGCTATGTCGAGCTTAACTCGACACACTGACACACGGGTAGGGACACGCCCGTGTCTCTAACCGTGTCATATAACACGTCGATCTCGACATATCTCGTCGAGCTCGACACGCCCTGTCGAGTGTAACTCAACACACACACAAGTAGCGACACGCCCGTGTCGCTACCCATGTCTCTACCCGTGTCATATGATGTCGACATACCTCGTCGATCTCGACACGCCTCGTCGAATTCAACTCCACGCACACGCACACGGGTAGGGACACACCCGTGTCTCTACCCGTGTCACTTTGGCACTACCCGTGCCATTCTCTTGGACATACTCGAGTCATCGACTCAAGAGCCGGCCACTTCCACATGGGTGGGGACACGCCCGTGTCTCTACCCGTGTCCTATGCTTGACTGACTTCTCCTCCTTTTCACATGTGCTGCCCTATTGTCAGCACTCCTCATGAGTGCTGCCCAGTTGTTAGCACTCCCCTGAACCCCAGTCAGCTCTCCTGTCTCAAAAGACACGCATGGGGGCCTAGTGCGATTCGGGACGTTACATTAGGAATCAAAATACACATGTTTGTGGAACTGTTATGTTCCTGTGATTGCTTTTGGCAATATTTGTAGTTGCTTATTTGTGCGTTTAACATTATCGACAACTAGAAGTGGTGTAGGGTAACAAGTACTCCAGCGCTTAGTGGAGAGTAGTGCACTAAATGAGGTGCCAACACCTCCTCCTTCTGCGGAAACTATACGATTGGTTGCTGAAGCCGTGTTCGCAATGATGAATGGGCAACCTGTAGGTCAGAGATAACCTCGTATTCTTGAGATGGTTCAGGAACCGGTTGGCATAGTGGAACACATAGCGTTGAGACAAGTGGCCTTTGAGACAGTGGCCGCAAGGCAAACAACAGAGAAACTATTGAAACATGTTATGAGTTTCAATTGTAACGCCCCCGATTTTTCGATACTTGGTTTAATTCATTATCTGGCGTGTTTATGACGCCAGGGCATTACGTTGACGCATTTTCGGCATTTACCATTGTTAGAGTGTGCTTTGAGTTCTTAGGTTTTCTGTGTTTGTTGCTGGGTTTAGCCTACTTGCAAGATTTCCTAGCCAGTCGGGTCTGTTTTGGTGACACGGTGGAGCGTCTTTGTGAATGCTTGTGTTTTGGCTTCGGGGGGGGGAGGGGATTTTACCCGAGTTTGGTTCATCGAATCTGAAATTCGACTGCATCGTTGGGTTCGTAGCATCGGTATTTTAACTACGGTGCGATTTTCGTTAAATTTTTGGTAAGTTTGGTTTTCGGGTCGTTTTGATGTTTTATTTAATTAATTAATATATTTCTATTATAATAATCAGATAAGGAAGTATAAATAGAACCAATCACATCAAAACCCTATTCATTATCTCCCTCGTGAAACCGTCGGCTTGTTGCAAAAGAACGAGAGCGGCAGACATTCTTACGCCTTTGGACACCGATTTCTGGAGCTTTGGTGCTCAGTTTCTTCTTTGGAGAGTCGATCCGGGTAGATCTCGCTAAGATCTACATTTCTACGGTATGCTTTTCCAGTTTCTTGGATTTTTAGAGGTCCAGGTTTGCGGTTTTAACACTATTTTCCTCTCAAAAGTTTCAGGTTTTGTTGCTTAAGTGTTCTTGCGGCCAGATCTGTGAGGTGGGGCATTGCTTGGCCGGATTTCGGGTGATTTGAGGCAAGTGGTGATTTTTCCCCATGCTTGTTCTTAGTTTTTCTTTTTTTTTTCCTGATTTCCTCCTGGTAGAGAATGTTTGGACTAGTGTAGGATTTTCCTCCATGTCAAAAAGATTTCCTATAGATCTTGGGGCAAGTGGTGTTTTTTCTCATCCTTGCCAAGTTTGCCTCTTTGTGTCTCTTTCAGTTTTACTATCTTTTCTTCTTATATCTTAGGAGTGCTGTGTAACAACACCGATTTTATGATGTCATTATTTGGTTTGTCGACGTCATAATTTCGACGTCAGTGCGTTACCCCTTTTTCATTTTGTTGACGGTGCTTCACCGTTTGTGCGTTTTCGCGTCCGTCGGGCCTATTTATCCAGACTTTGTGATTATGTTGGGTTGGAATGTCTTCCCTGTTATGAAGGTTGAGGTTTTGAGGACCTAGACTTGTCCGGTGTTGTTACGTTCCGAGCATTTTGGAGTCTCGGCCCGTGTTTGGACCCTTGTGGTGATTTCCTTGCATGTGAGAGCTGTTAATGATTGTGTCTCAAGAATGGTACGTCGGATTTTAGGTTTTTCTTCGCTGTCGAATTCGCTTAAAATTCAACTCGCATTTGGGCTCTGTTTAGAACTCCTATCTTCCTTGTCAAGCTATTCTGAAGATGATAAATTATTTTAATTATTTTAAGCCTTATGCTGTTTTGATTCTCGTGAAGCTCTCCTTTGGGTAGGTTTTCGTCGACTTGAGGCAGGTGGCGCAGTTTTGGGGCGCTACCTGGAGTTTGGCGAAGTGTCGATTGGAGGTCAACGATCGTCGAGCGGAGCTCGACGATCGTCAAGCTGAACTCGGCTATGAGTCAGGTTGTTCTGGGTTTTGAGTTCGATGAAATCCGAGTGAAAAGATTGTGACCGACGTGATAGTCTGGGGATCTTAGGCTCAGTTGTTGATTTTGACGGACGGGATGGTCCATAGAGCTTTGGCTCGGTTGCCGATACATAAGGTTGCTTGTGCATAAAGTATAAAGTGGTGGGTCTTTGGTGTTGGAGGGTCGATGCATCGATGCCAATACGCAGACTCGGCAAGTGTAGTTTTGTACTTCGCCACGATAAATCTCGTGGGCTTGCCGGCAAAGAGTACGCAGGAGCTCTGCTTAGTGCACTGACGTCGAGGTGTATGATATGTCTGACTGGTAGTGCAATTACCAGTTTAGAGGTGGCCAAGGCCTAACCAACCGCTTCCGTCTGCCACTACAGAGGTATCCTGGGAGGTTAGGCTTTAGAAAGGGGGAACTGAAGGTCTGTGTGCATAGAGTCGAGTGGATGTGTTGCACTTGCATGTTCACATCATGGCATACTTGCATGTCATAGCATCATCATTGTATATAACCTTGATACCTATTGTATAAATTGGTATGAGACGCTTTATACAATTGGCCCTACAAAACGACCCCTTAGCTTATAAGCTTGCGTGAGCGTGCTTATAAGTTACGGTTATTATTCTTTAAATATATACATGCTTGCTAGAAAACCGACACACTATCATATAATTTTGTATGAGACTCTTTATACGATAGGAGCCTTGTAGAAGATCCCTTAGCTTATGTGATTTCATACAAGTTAGGGTTTCATTTTACTTGTTCAGCTTTTCATGCTTTTATTACTGCCACTTATACTTATAAATCTACTAGATTAGTTCCACTGTCACCTGCTCTTTGTTAATTCTCCACCTTCATAGCTTCCCTTTCCTCCTCTATGCCCGGTGCCTAGGAGCGATGGGGAGAGGGGTGGGAGATGATAGGAGTTAGTCTTTTAGACTAACGGTTTTTGAACCACATCATTTTAGGGGACCGTGGAGCCCAGCATGGAGGAGCAGCCTCGGAGGTCGGCAAGCTTGGTGATGGGACAGTCTTGCACCGGTGTTCAGAGAGCTGGGACTGTGACTCCCGATCGTCAATAGATGTTTAGTTTTGCCTTCACACTGAGTGATGTGTAGTGAGGATATTGATGTACCGGGCATGAGCCCTATTTTCGGTACCTTTATTATTATTTCTGTGGACTCTCCCTTCGTGGAGATTATTTACTATATATGTGATTTCTGTGGACATATCTTTTGCTACTTTTCTGTGATCGTTTTGGCCGGCAGGATCGACGCTTTGTAGTGACGACCTTCCCGGGCATGAATGTGTCACCTCAAAACGGCGGATCTAGGCCTAAGACCTCGTGGTTTTAAAAGAAAAAAAGGGGTCTTACATGTTGTGACATCAATCCCCTGTATTTATGGGTGCTGGAACCCCAACATAAGCCAAAGGCTAGCTCTCAAGGATAAGGAGATTCCTGACGACAACTGAAACGGAAGAGTGTCAACAAGTCACCGTGACTACGTTCTTGCTGGATGGTGAGGCAAGACTTTTGTGCGATGAGATGTAGCTACACCAGTTTTCTGGTCGGCCGTTGAATGAGATCTAAATGGAGGAGTTCTCAAGTTTTTTTTGGCAAGGTATGTTCCATCAGCATAGCAGATTACGATAGAGAACTAGTTTCAAAGGATAACACAAGGCGAGAGGTCGGTGGATGACTACTCGCATGAGTTCATGAGATTGGGAAGATATGCAGGCTTTACATTTGCAGATGAGGAATGGAAAACAAATCAATTCTATGCAGGGATGAGAGATGACTTGCGGTTGCTTCTCACAGGACCGATGACGCATGATTTTCTTACCTTGGTAAATACAGCCCATTCCCTTGAGCTGGATATGAAATGTGTGCAGCAGAAGAATGACTTGGCGGGGAAAAGACAGATTTCAAAGTACCTGGGTCGGCAAAATCTAGATTTCAGCGGTGGAAAAAGTAGCCTAAAACTTCTGCGCCAGCTCCTTCTTCTCCTACATTTGGAGCAACATCTGGGAGAGGTCTGCCCACATGTTATACATGTTGAAATGTAGGTCATTTCGGTCGAGACTATTGGAGTGGCCGTACAAAAGGGGAGAAAAAGACGGGTTAGTTTTATGCTGAGAAGGGAAAGACAGTGGTAGAATCTTGACCAACAGGAGGCCAAAAAACCAAGTGACGCCATAACAGGTATGAGTTGAGTTAAGATTCAGTTTTTACTACTTTCCATACTTAGTACCTTGTGCGTTACTTGTGTGTGTGATTGCTTTGCATTAGGCTTTGTGTTGGGTACATTTGAAAATGGGTACCGGATTTGGAGAAGCCTCACCGAACTCAATGATATTCATCAAGGTGTATTTGATGTTGTTTTGAGTTTGTATGTGCAAGATAATAAAATGAAGAAAACGTTTCTAAGTACAAGTGTCGACACTTGGGGAAAGCTGTGTCAACACCAGAGGCCAGTTTGTGTCGACACACAGAAAATCTGTCCACAACAATTGTGTCGATACTTGGGAAAACCTGTGTCGACACCAGAAGAAAGATTGTGTCGACACACATAACTTGTGTCGACACATGGCAAATATGTCGACACCAACTTAGTCGACACCAGAAGTCAGTCAGTATCGACATACAGGACTTGTGTCGACACACAAAATTTTGTCTACAGCAACTGTGTCGACACACAGGACTTGTTTCGATACACATCAAGTTTATGTCTACAGCAATTGTGTCGACACACAAGACTTGTGTCGACACATTCCAGAATTGTATCAAAACAACCACTGTGTCAAGATAAGAAGTATTTGTGTCGACACACAGGACTTGTGTCGACACATTTCAAAGAAGCTTTGTCAAGAAGATTATAAACTGCTGTGTCGACATCACAAAGGATTGTGTCGACACATAGTCTATTTGTGTCGACACATGTAAAGGAATGTCTCGACACTTTGCTGACTGAGACTAAGTATAATGAAGTAACTGGTGACTTGACAGTTATCATGACCAACAAGGTTGTTGCATCTATCAGAGATGTCAGAAGGTTGTTATGAACCGGATCAGCCGATAACCTTGGATGAAGTCTATTTAAAGACATGTTCTATCAACAGATAGAATAGAGAATGGGAAGCATCAAAGACAAAACTAATCTGAGAAGAACTAACTATAAGCAGAGGAGTCTTCATCTAGAAATCCAAAGAGGGTAGATCCTGAACAATCTAAAAGAAGAAACCAGTATCACATCTGATTAAGATGAAGTTGGATTGAGGATCATCTCCAACTTCAAGAAGATCAACCTTACTTTGTTCAGAATCAAGAAGCTTTGAAGAAAGCTAAGATATGTTGATTCAAAAGTTATATGTTTTATCAAGAACTGATCAAGAAACTTTCAACCCTTTCTCTCTCTATCAAGGTGAAGGTTTTATTCTTTTCTATTATAAATTAACTATAGGATCTATTGTAGATCTGAGTTGTAAGCCTAAATTATAAAGGCTGAGGTAGGGCTGAGTGCCTGAGGTAGGAGATTAAATTCCCCGTGTTGTAGGCCTGGGAAGAGGTTGAGGTAGGGATGTGTGCCTGAGTTGTAGGAGTATGGACTCACTCTGAGGTAGGACTATTTGAGAGAATCTCAGTTGTAGGACTTGCTGAAGTCTAAGTTGTAGGAACCATCTTTGGTTCTGAGTTGTAAATTCTGAGGATTTGAGAAGAAGAAGGAAGTTAGGCCGAATCTAGTATACTGCTAGATAGGCGAAGGGGGAAAGTGAATGTACCCATCATTTGGGGAACCACTATAAAACTGTGTGTATTCTGTGTGTGTGTGTTGTATTCTTATTACCTGTGCTGTGACAGTGTGCATAATAAGTTTTATTGTGATAAATTTGTCTGCCTAAGCAATAAAAAGAATTGTACCTATTCACCCCCCCTCAAGGTGTTTAGGTCATCTTGAAACAAATTCTTTCAAGTGGGATCAAAGGCGAGGTTACTCAAGAAATAGACTTAACAGTCTGAGTAGATCTGCAAGGTAGTTAACATTTATACAAAATGGGTTCTGGAGAACATCACAAGGAACTTGGATCCATGAAATTACCAATCTGTAGGAAAGAAATATTTGGTATTTGGAAAGAGAGAGTCAGGTTGTTTATGGAAGCATCTGACCCAAGAATCTATAATACAGTTAAAGAAGGGTCAATCATTCCAATGAAAATCTCAGTTCTTGATGCAAATCTGAGGACACCAAAATATTATTCTTAAATGACAAAGGATGAGATCATCTTAACTAACATGGATAAGAGAGCACAGAATATAATAGTAAATGAACTGATGTCATATGGAAGAGTTTTTAGCACATATGAGCTAAATGATAAATTCCTTAGATCACTAACCAAAGACTGGTACACCAAGATATGTGCCATCAGGGAAGTGGCCAGACTTGAATAAATTTATCCTCCTACTATATTTGGAAAACTGCTATCATATGAAATGCAGCTGATGTCCAGGAAAGAGGAAGAGAATAGCAATAAGGCTGATTCAGAGAAAAGTCAGTGGACTTCAAGGCTGAAGCCCCAAGAAAGGACATGAGCATGTCTCCATCTCCTCCTAGTAAAGCTACTGAAGTAATCTCAGAAAGTCCTGACAATCACACATCAGGCAGCCATGATTCAGACGAGGATTGTGCTGCTTTCACAAGGCAATTTCAAAGATTCTTAAAGAAAAAAAAGAGGAGATCCAATCCATCCTCCTCACAGTCCAAGGATGCTTATCATCAGAAAAGGAAATCTTCAAGAAAGGACAGGTATGGCACTAAACCTAGTAAATTATCTTCTACTAAGATTGTTTGATATTGTTGCAACAGGCCTGGACATGTAGTTGCTGACTGTCCTGACAAAAGAAAGGAATCAAATGACAAGTAGAAATTGCAACATAAGGGCAAAAAGGAGAAATCCGTTGTAGCAAAGAAGGAGAAAATTTGGACAGACTCCTCATCATCAGATTTTGAAGTTGAAGCTGAAGCTGAAGCAGAAGCATACATTGGATTATTTACAACTGAAGAGGATTCCAAAGAGACAGAATTCTTGGAAATAATGGACTCTATCAATGGGATTGAAGATCCCCATTGTAAAGGACTGATGGGTATGACTGATGAAGATCAGTGCCAGGATCAGCCTGGTCCTAGTAAGGTAAACAATATGCCATCAGGTTCTGATTATTGCACTGGATCAGAATCAGAAGAATCTGCATCAAGAGATGTGGATGGATCTGAATCTGAAGGGGATGTTCATTAACTCATTGATGAATATGGTGATTTGTTGAAAGCACTTAAGAGAAGCAGGAACCTTGTTAAAAGTCAGACAAAGGAAATTACATCTCTTAAGATGGCTGCATTAGATTTAGAAAAAATGCTGGATCTAAAGATGAATGAGGTAGCCAAACTGAAAAACATAACTGTTATTCAGATGGGTATAATTACATTCAAGAATGATCAAATCAAAAGTCTGGAAGTCAAACTTCAGAGGGAAAAGGATCTGGTGGCTAAATTTTCTAAAGAAAAATCAGTCTTACCCTTAATTGATGACTTTATTCCCCAAAAGTATAAGACAGGATTGGGCTTTAAGGGAAATGCAAGGGCTGCCAATTCCAAAAGAAAAGGCAAAGCACCAGTACAGCCACTAGCCTTCAAACTGTCCATTTCCTTCAAAAAAGTGTGGAAGCCAACTAATAGATTCTATCATGATATCACACATGGTCATCATGAATCATCAATGGTTGATGCTTCAGCCCCAGCTCTCAAGAATAAAACCACTCAACCTACAGTTTTAAAGACTGCTGACAACAATGCTGTTAAAACTATATTGAAAAGAAGATATAATAGATATGTGTGTTGGTGTTGTGGCAAGGTGGGCCATTATGCCATTGACTATTAGAACAACATAACTGTCAGGAAGAATGTCAGCTTACCTGTCAAAAAGACTGCTGGTAAGTTTGACAGGTTTCACTCTAACTAGAACCTAGGACCCAATAATTATTGGGGTTCTAAAGTTAAGTAATTTTATTTGATTTAGGTGAGTCCAAGTGCCCATAGCCCTATATGGTACTTGGATAGTGGATGTTCCAGGCACATGACTGGAACAAGAAGAATGCTGAAGGACTACACTCCTATAGAGAATGGACCCAAAGTAATCTTTGGTGGATCAGAAAAAGGGGTCATCAAAGGGTTTGGTAACATTTCTAATAATTCCATCACTATCACTCAAGTGGCTTATGTGAACGGTCTGAAACATAATCTAATAAGCATAATTCAACTAAGTGATCTTGGTTATGACACTTCATTTATTAAGAATGGGTGTCAAATTAAAAGGACAAGTGATCAGAAGGTCATCTTATCTGGTTATAGGAAAGGAAATGATTATTGCTTAAATTTTGTGAGTGAGAATAATGATTCTTCTGTTTGTCTTGTTGTTGATGAGAAAGCCTCTCATTGTGTCAAATGGCATAAGAGGCTAGCTCATCTTAACTATAAGACTATTGTACAACTCTTTAGTAAAGAGTTAGTCAGGAATGGTCCTCAAGTTAAGTGTATTAAGGGTGGTATATGTTCAGCTTGTCAAAAAGGAATGCAGACCAAATCCTCCTTTCACAGTCTTGATACCAAAGACTCAGTGAGGTGTTTGTACCTCTTGCATATGGATCTATTTGGCCTATGCCAGTTCATAGTCTAGGTAGGAAATTCTATACCTTTGCGGTTGTGGATGACTATTCTAGATTTACATGGGTTTTCTTTCTAAGGCAGAAATATGAAACCCCAACTATCTTCCACAATTTTGTTAAACAAATTCAGAATGAACTTAACAATTCAGTGGTCAAAATTAGAAGTGACCATGGAACTGAATTTCAGTCTGAAAGTATGACAAAATTTTGTGAAGAACTAGGGATTCATCGAGAATTCTCCTCACCTAGAACTCCTCAGCAAAATGGTATTGCTGAAAGAAAGAATAGGACACTTATTGAGGCTGGAAGAACACTACTGAGTGACACTTCTCTCCTAGAATATTTCAGGGATGAGGCAATAAATACTGCATGTCATGTTCTCAATAGAGCTTCCATCACCAAAAGCCACAAAAAGATCCCCTGTGAGATTATGAAAGGAAGAAAACCAAATATATCCTATTTAAGGATCGTTGGTAGCAAGTTCTATATACTTAACAATGGAAAGACTTACCTAACTAAGTTTGCTGACAAATCCCAAGATGGGATATTTGTTGGGTTCAACAACTGTAGTATGGCATACAGTGTCTACAACTTGACTACACAAGTTGTAGAAGAATCTGTTCATGTAGTATTTGATGAATATATGTTAATTAACTGTGATTTGTCTTGTAATTCTTGTAGCTCTACAGGTTTAAAAGAAAAGATGGACAAACTTACTATTAATGAAGACCAACCTACAAGGCAGGATGAAGAAAATGATGTATGTTGTCCATGGGGAGTAGAAGACCCTCAAGCTGATGACGAGGACAATGAAGTACATCATGTTGATCCAAGACATGGTGTTCAAACCAGAAGCAAAAATATGAACACAGTCCTTTGTTCAAGCTTCCTATCTCAGGTGGAACCCAAAAGATTTGAAGAAGCCATAAAGGATTCAAACTAGATTGATGCAATGCAGGAGGAGTTGAATGAATTCAGGAGATGTAAAGTATGGGAGTTGGTCCCGAAACCAAAGAATCACAATGTGATTGAGACTAAGTGGATCTACAGGAATAAACTGGATGAAAATGACATCATAGCCAAGAACAAAGCAAGACTAGTTGCCAAGGGCTATAGGCAGGAAGAAGGAATAGACTTTGATCAAAAAATTTCTCCAGTGGCAAGATTGGAAGCAATAAGGTTATTCCTTGCCTATGCAACTTACTAGGGGTTCAAGGTATTCCATATGGATTTCAAGTCAGCATTTCTAAATGGTGACTTAAAAGAGGAAGTCTATATTGATCAGCCCTCAGGTTTTGTAGATCCTCATTATCCTAATTATGTTAATAGACTTAAGAAAGCCCTATATGGACTGAAACAATCCCCTAGGGCTTGGTATGAAACCCTGTCTACTTTCCTCGTTGAGAACAAATTCTCAAGGGGGAAAATAGACAAGACTCCATTCCTTAGGGAATCTAAAGGCAAGTTAATCCTAGTTCAGATATATGTTGATGACATTATCTTTGGATTAATAGAAAACAACCTTTGTAGAAAGTTTGTCAAACTTATGCAAGGGAAGTTTGAGATGAGTAGTATGGGTGAGCTTAAATTCTTCTTGGGACTCCAAGTTAGACAGACTGATGATGGCTTGTCCATATCTCAGTCTAAGTTCACCAAAGAGTTGATTAAGAAGTATGCCATGGA
This sequence comes from Platanthera guangdongensis, assembly GCA_039583875.1. NCBI lineage: Eukaryota > Viridiplantae > Streptophyta > Magnoliopsida > Asparagales > Orchidaceae > Platanthera > Platanthera guangdongensis. The sequence continues at coordinate 122,405,641 of CM077164.1, forward strand.
GTCAGCCTCCACCATGAGAACTCCTATGGGGTCAAGTATGCCTATAGACAAAGATGATACAGGAAAACCTGTAGATGAATCTTTGTATAGAGGGATAATTGGCTCACCTTTATACTTAACTGCTAGTAGACCAGACATTATGTATGCTACATGTGTCTGTGCTAGGTATCAAGCAAGCCCTAAAGAATCTCATTATACTGCAGTTAAAAGAATTTTGAGATATCTCAAGGGAACACCTAATCTTGGCCTTTGGTACACTAAGAATAGAGATTTTCTACTGACTGGGTATTCAGATGCAGACTTTGCAGGATGCAAAGAAGACAGGAAAAGTATTACTTGCACATGTCAGTTTCTAGGTTGTAGATTGGTGTCCTAAACAGTAAGAAGCAGACTAGTGTGACAATATCCACTGTTGAGTCAGAATATGTTGCTGTAGGCAGCTGCTGTGCTCAGTTTTTATGGATTCAACACCAACCTGAAGACTATTGTCTCAAGGTAAGTAGAACTCCTTTATTTTGTGATTCTACAAGTGCTATTTCTATTGCTAAAAATCCTGTTTCACATAGCAGAACAAAGAATATAGAAATTAGATTTCACTTCATTAGAGATCATGTGGAAAAAGAAGATATAAATTTAGAATTTGTCAATACTAATAATCAAGTTGCTGATATGTTCACTAAACCATTAGATGAAACTAAATTCAATAATTTCAAAGTTGAATTAGGTATGCTGAACCTAGAATATAATGACAAATTTATCTAAGTAATTCTGTGTCGACACATAAATAAGTTTGTGTAGACACTTAGTAGTTGATGTCGACACTTCTAGAAAGTTGTGTCGACACATCCAGAAAGTTTTATCGACACTTAGGAATTGGTGTCGACACAGAGAATTTCTGACACTTAGTTTGGTGTCGACACATAAAGTAACTTGTGTCGACACATCAAGGAAGTTGTGTCGACACTCATGCTGGAACACCCTATTACTAATTTGGGTCAGGATCACTATGTCTCTAGGAAGCCTGTTTTTGACCTCATTGTATAGATCTAAAGGTCAATTAGAATTGAGTCTAAGGATTAGTAGTTAGGTTTGGAAGCTGCCCTCAAGACCAAGGTTTTTCAGTTTGGAGACTAAGTCATTTCGTCGAGCTCAGTACGACGAATCATCGAACTCCAGTCGACGATCGTTTAGCTCAACTTCGACAGATCGTCGAACTCCATACGATGATCGCTGAGCTTAACTTCAACAAATTGTCGAACTCCATTAGACGATCTTCGAGCTCAGTTCGACAATCTTGACTCCAGTATTGATTCTCTATCTCTAAGCTTAGTTCGACGATAGTTGAGCTCAGATCGACGATCTTTGCTGCTGTATAAGTCCAAATCGCTGAGCTCAGTTCGACGATAGTGGAGCTCAGTTCGACGTTTTTCTGAAGAGTTCAACGACTTTCAAGATTCAAATTCAGAACAGTTAAGGAGTTATTGTCAGCAATTAATTCAGAAGATTTTGTAGCCATTTTCATTTATTCTGGAGCAAGTTTCAAGGAATTATCAAGGAATGTTTCTTTGGACTTTCCCCTAGAAGACAATTGCAATTAAGGAAGTCAATTAATGACAGGCTAACGACTATTCTGGACAGAGGATCATTTCTATTCAGAAACAAAGGAATAAAAAATAAGATTTTTGAATTCCTGACAAGAACAAGCAGAAGATAGTGCACAAGAAGAAGAAGAAAGAAAATATTGTCTGCAACAACTCTTTTCTGGAACAACATCTTTCTCAACAACAATCACTCAAGAGAAAAAGAAAAAGAGTTGTAGACATTCTCTGTCTTAAAGAATTCATATAATAACACACAACCAAGGAGATCAACCAACTGAAATCTTTAGATCTCTTTTGATTCAAGTGTTCAAGGCCATCATCATTCAAGACTCCAGACACCTCACATTTCAGCTGTTGCTGAAATCATCATTTGCTGGAGATCAATTTCTGAAGGCCTATCACCCTACAGCAAAGCTTCATTTCCTGATCAACTACAGATCTCAGGGGGAGCTTTGACAACATCAATATCCACATAGTCTTCTCAGCTGCTTTGAGAAAGAGAAGACTTCCATCACTCTCTCATCCCTACCTCTGTAAAGGGTTTTTCAAACTCGCTTCAAAAGTTTGTGTGTGGTTTTTGAGCACCTTATCAAAAGCTCATTGGTGTCAAGACACCTGATCAAAAAATCTGGTTTGGTTTTTGAGCACCTTATCAAAAGCTCATTGGTGCCCAGGACACCTGATCAACTCATCCTGCAGTGGATTCCTACCTAGGGTGGTAGAAGAGTGGATTTACCCAAGTTTAGGTGAACCACTATAGCTCCTTATGTCTTCTAGTTGCTTGTCTTTATTTTTGTTTCTGTTTGTGATCTGTGATTAGTTTCTTTTGTAGATTGTGATTAGATAACTGCTGTGTTTAGATTTACCATTTGCTTCCCTGTTCACTCAGATTACAACAGCTGTTGTAAAAAGTTTTTAAGCACCATACTATATTCACCCCCCCCCCCTCTAGAGTATATCAGATCTAACTCGCACTTTCAATTGGTATTAGAGCGAGGTTGGTTAAAAATACCACACCTTAGTGGTTGCACAGGCTAACACCTGAACCCAAAGATTCCTAGTTAGATCTGCTTGTTGTAGATTTTATTATTAGATTATTTCTTCACAAATCATGGCCCAAAACAAAGATTATGCTAGCACCAGACCTCCAGTGTGCAATCTGTCTAAGTTTACACTTTGGAAGGCAAGGATTAGACTATACATGAATTCTATTGACGACGACATTTTTAATTCTGTTTTGACAGTTTGTCCAAGACCTCCAGAGAACACAAGCACAAATGTTGTTCCACCTCCATCAGGAACATATGTTGATATCAAGAAGTGGAAGGTAGCAGATGCAAAGGCTATGAATATCTTAGCCCAGACTATGTCTGATGACATTTTCCAAAAGGTGGCTGAATGTAATTCAGCAAAGGAAATCTGGGATAAGCTGTCTGAAATAGTCTCAGGATCAGCTGATGAAAGAAAGGACAAGAGATCCCACCTCATATCCCAATATGAGAATTTCAAGAAAGGAGAAGCTGAGCTAGTAGCTGAAATATATAACAGGCTCAGTCTGATAGTCAATGAACTGAAGACTCTGGACAAAGAGATCTCATTAACTGAGCTTAATGACAAAATCCTAATGTGCTTCAAAAGAACTTGGGACTCAAGGATCTGGACAATCAAGGATGCCAGAAGTCTGAATAAGATCACCACAGAAGCTCTCTTGGGCAAGCTCAAGTCTTATGAGCTGCTCATTAAGAATAGAGAAGAAGAGAAGAAGGCTGCCTCACCAGCCACAAGAAAAGAGAAGTCTATAGCTTTCAAAGCCACTGAAGATCAGCCTGAAGACAAAGTCACAGGCAATGATGAATTGCTCAGTCTACTGGCCAAAAGATTTTACAAGATGGCCAGAAAGGACTTCAGAAAGAGATCATAGAAAGAGCATGATAAGCCAAGATATGATAAGTCAAATAATAAAGAAATTGTTTGCTTTGGTTGCAGGAAACCAGACCATATTGTCATGACTGTCCAGAAAACAAAAATAAGGATAGAAGGGACAAGAAAGAAAGAAGAAAGGACAAAGACTTCAAGAAGAATGGCAATGGCAAACCCTCCTCAAGAAAGAACAAACACACAAGGAAGAGATTTGTTGCTGAATCCTGGAGTGAAACTGAAGAAGAATCAGAAGCTTCATCTAGCTCCAGTGATGATGAAGATGATGCTGAAGAGAAGGAGTTCTGCATGATGGCAATCATTGCCTCTCAACACAATTCAGATGAAGAAGAGTGAGAGTCAGACTCAGAGACTCAACTTGAAGAGGACCAGGCAATTAGTTCTTTCGATTTCAATTCTGAGGACTTTAAGTATGAGTTTAAAGCATTATGTTTAGACTTACTAAAATCTGAGAAAGAAATTATTTCTCTCAGAAATCAATTATCTGAACATAGTATCTTAAAGTCAGAAAACCTCAAACTCTCTGAGGAGTTGGAGTGCTGTAGGGAGCAGGTAGCTTCACTAAAAGGTGAGCTATCAGAGGCCAAGAAGCTTGAAGAATCCCTTAATGGGAGAAGTATCAAGCTGATGGACATCACAAGCACAGTGAACTCCAGATTCAATAGTACACTGGGCTTGGGTGGTTCATCCAGCCAACTTATAGTTCTAACAACCCCAATTAAGTTTATTTCTGATAAAGGGAAGGTAGTTGTAGAGGTAGCTAGGAAATATTCTGATCTGCCTAAGAAAACCAAGTTCCAGCAGAAATCGTCGAACGGAGCTCAATGATCTCCGAACGCAGATCGACGATCCCAGGCAAAATCATCGAACTCAGGTCGATGATCTCTAATCCCTGAACTCTGCCACAGTCGACCGTCGAACGGAGCTCGACGATCTAACCCAAGATCGTCGAACGCAGCTCAACGATCGTCAAACATAGATCAAAGTTCTGGAAATTCCTTCAAGGGCAAATCAAAATCCAATCCTAGGGGTCCTACATCCCAAAGCTTTAACCCTTATACTAAATGGATAATACCTCCAAGAAGATATCATCTTGAAGGTTATAAGAGTCAACCTGGGATGTCTTTTATTTCTGAATTTAAAGGTTATCAACCTAGGCCCAAGGTAAACTGGGTCAAAAATAAGTAAATTATTTTATGTGCAGGTGAAGACCTATCCAACATCAAACCAGCAATGGTATTTGGATAGTGGGTGCTCTAAGCACATGACAGGAAATAAGGACAACCTCACATCCTTTAAAGCCAAGCTTGGACCCAAAGTCATATTTGGTGATTCAAACTTTTGACAAACAAGAGGATATGGTGCAGTCCAAATTGGCACAGTGACATTCAAGAAGGTAGCCTATGTGGAAGGACTGAAGCACAATTTGATAAGTATCAGTCAGCTATGTGATGAAGGCTACCAGGTGACTTTCAGCAAAGCCTTATGCAAGATCAAGTCAGAGGACAACACAACTGTGTTGAAAGGTAAAGGAAAGGTAACATCTATCTAGTAGATTTTCTTTCAACAGATGTAGATATTTGCATGTTTAATTCTGTCTGTAGACCTAATGTTTTATGACATTAGAGACTAGGACATTTAAACCTTAGAACCATTGCTAGGCTATCCAAGGACAACCTTGTTAGAGGACTACCTTCTGGCCCCTACAAGAAGGAATGACTCTACAGGGCTTGTCAATTAGGCAAGCAAACTAAAAATAGTTTCAAGTCACTTAATAAGAGTGATTCACCTAGGATTTTGTATTTGTTACACATGGATCTTTTTGGACCCATTACAGTACAAAGCTTAGGAGGGAAATCTTACACCTTAGTAGTTGTAGATGACTTCTCTAGATTCATATGGGTGTTCTTTCTGAGGAAGAAGTATGATAACTTTAAGTGTTTGACAGAGTTTCTCAAATGTATACAGATTGAGTTCAATACTCACATTGCCCTGATCAGAAGTGATCATGGGACAGAGTTTGATTCTCTTCTTATGCAAGAGTTCTGTCAGAGTGAAGGGATCAGGCATACTTTCTCAGCTCCTAGAACTCCTCAACAAAATGGGGTAGCTGAAAGGAAAAATAGAACCCTTATTGAATCTGCCACTACATTGTTGTCAGATGCTCACGTTTCTCTATCTTTTTGGGCAGAGGCAGTGAACACCTCCAACTATGTGCTGAATAGAAGTTTAATACATAAACTAAAGGGCAAGACTCCCTATGAATTACTCAAAGGGAAGAAACCTAAAGTTGATTATTTTAGAATTTTTTGTTGTATTTGTTATATTCACAATAACGACAAGAGATATTTAGCAAAATTTCTAGCCAAAGCTGATGAAGGAGTGTTTCTGGGATACTTCATAATCAGTAAGGCTTATAGGGTATATAATAAATCATCTCTTAAAATTCAATAATCTGTTCACATATCATTTGATGAATCTAACATGTCTTTCAAGGAGAAGAATACTTCTACCATAGAACCTTTGCAGGTACATTCTCTTGCTGAAGATTTGAACAGGTTACAGATTACTCAATAAGAGGAAAGCAGTGAAGATGAAGAAAGCATTCAATATATTGAAGAGAAATAACTTGAAGAGCCAGTTGTTGGACCACAAGAGGAAACAACAACACAGGTTGGTGAACAATCAACACCCCCTATTGATTTAGTAACATCAAGAGACCATCCAATTTCCCGAGTAATTGGAGACATCTCAACTGGTGTGCAAACCAGAAATCAGGTCAACCAAAACCTATCGCACACTTGCTTCCTATCTCAAATTGAACCTCAATCCATTTAAGATGCAGAGTAAGATCCACACTGGATCATAGCAATGCAAGAAGAGTTGCATCAATTTGAAAGGAACAAAGTTTGGGAACTAGTGCCAAGGCCAAAGGATCACTCCATTGTTGGAACAAAGTGGGTGTTCAGAAACAAATTGGATGATCAAGGAGTAATTGTAAGGAACAAGGCAAGGCTAGTTGCCCAAAGGTACTCTCAAGAAGAAGTCATAGATTATGACCAGACTTTTGCACCAGTTGCAAGGTTGGAAGTCATCAGAATCTTCTTAGCATATGCTGCACATAAGGGTTTCAAAGTATATCAGATGGATGTAAAAAGTGCATTACTCAATGGAGACATCAAGGAAGAAGTCTATGTCAGACAACCTCCAGTTTTTATCTCTCCAACTCATCCTGATTATGTTTTTAAATTGAACAAAGCATTATATGGTCTCAAGCAAGCTCCAAGAGCGTGGTATGAGACCCTAGCATGCTTCCTTCTGGAAAATGAATTTATAAGGGGTAGAGTAGACCAAACTCTTTTCATTAGAACCCATAAGTCCCATACCCTACTAGTATAGATCTATGTAGATGATATTATCTTTGGCTCTACTGATTCAAACTTGTGCAGAAGGTTTTCCAACCTAATGCATTCTAAATTTGAAATGAGTAGCATGGGTGAGCTATCCTTCTTTCTAGGATTGCAAGTCAAACAACATGCTGAAGGCATCTTTATTTCTCAAACCAAGTATGCAAATGAATTGGTCAAGAAATTTGGTATGTCTGAAGCATCTAGTATGAAAACACATATGCCTATCAATGTTGTATTGGATGCTGATGAACATGGGAAACCTGTTGATCAGACCAAATATAGAGCAATGATTGGCTCTTTACTGTACCTTACAGCTAGTAGACCAGATATAATGTTTGCTACATACATATGTGCTAGATTCCAACTGAGTCCTAGAGAGTCACACCTAACATTAGTTAAAAGGATTCTCAGGTATGTTAAAAGTTGTCCAAATGTAGGTCTCTGGTATCCAAAAGATTCAGCATTTGATTTAACTGGATTTTCTGATACTGGTTATGCTGGATGCAGAATTGACAGGAAAAGCACCAGTGGAACTTGTCAGTTCCTTGGTGATAGACTTGTCTCTTGGTTTTGCAAGAAACAAACATCTGTGTCAACTTCAACTGCTGAAGCTGAATATATGACTGCAGGCAGTTGTTGTTCACAAATATTGTTGATTCAAAACCAACTCCTAGACTATGGCTACAACTTAGAGAAGTCAAAATATTTTGTGATAACACCAGTGCTATTTCTATAGCTCAAAATCCAGTCCTCCATAGTAGGATAAAACACATAGAAATTAGGCATCACTTCTTAAGGGATAATGTTGAAAAAAATAAAATTGAACTTCAATATATCCCAACTGATTTGCAAAGGGGAGATATTTTCACCAAACCCTTAGATGAAAAGAAACACACCTTCTTCCTAAATAAGTTAGGAATGGTAGATGGAGGAAGTCTAAAATAATGCCCAAGATTTTAAAACTCTAAAAATAACCAAGACTAGGCAAACATCTTGATTTCTCTAGTGTCTAGAGTGTATTTCTGGTCTCTAAACTGCGTTCGACGATTTTTCCCCAGATCGTCGAACGGAGATCGACGCTTTCCGAAATCGTCGACTAGAGTTCAGCGCTTCTCAGATAGTCTGAACTATCTCTTCAGGTCAACGATCGTCGAACGGCGCTCGACGGTTTTGTTTTTTGAACTATAGTCGAACGGAGCTCGACGCTCTCCAATATCGTCGAATGGAGATCGAAGATATTGAAGACATTTCAGATTCCTTTAGAAGCCCCAATCGTCGAACTGAGTTCAACGATATTTCCTTTTCTGCGTCGAAACCTAATATAAAATTCATTTTTCGGTCGTCGTTTTCTCTTTGTGCCTTCGTTCTCTCTGTAAAAATTCTCCTTCCCTCCAAACTTCTCTACACTTGGTCGTTTGTTTGTTGATTTTTGCAGGTAACAATGGCCGTCTCAGTTGCCGTTCTAGCCGCAATGAAGTTTGATGCAGGATTTGATATAGACATGGAGTCTTTCAGCACCAGTGATCAGGTTTTTCAAGACATTCTAGAATTGTTCAAGGAGAAAAAATTAGCTATTATCATGTCCACCAGAATTAAACTGCCTGCAGATGAAATTAAGGAGTGGGTGTATACTTCCCACAACCAGGACCAAAATACAGTTGTTGGATCCATTTCTGGATCTCAGGTACCTCTGACACCTACCATTCTGAAAGAGGTTTTTCAATTGAATTCTGGAAGAGATTCTGCTGATTTATCTGGAGAAGAATTTTCTGACTTACTTGCTAGAATGGATCATTCTGATGCAAACCCTAGCAAGCTGCTGAAAAAGATCTTAGCTGTTGAATACAGGTTCTTAGCTGATGTAGTGGGAAAGGTTCTGTTGGCCAAGCATTCAGCACATGATACCATCTCCAGGTATCAGCTGTGCTTGATGGGAGCCTTAGTGGATAAGAAATAGTTAAACTGGGGAGAGGTATTCTTTGATCTGATTAAGAAGAAGATTAATAAGAACTTTTTGAATTATGGAAGGATTCTAGGGCTGTTTATCCAAAATAGATGCCCTGCATTTCTAGTCTCATCTGGGATGCATATCAATGCCTCTAAGAGGCTGTCCTGTGCCCTGTTTGGCAAATGGGACAGACAGATAGTGAAGCCCAGCAGGCCCTCTGCAAGCACAACTTCAGGCACAAGGACTGTAATAGTCTCTTTCCCTCAAGTCTCTGCCCCTGCAGAAGACTTACCTGCTGCTGCTTCTCCTCCTCCTCCTCCTATCTCATCTCCACCAATCACCTCCACCACTCAAATCTCTGTTAAAATTCAACAAACCGCAGACGCCCCCTTGGATACCCTGTTGAAAACTCAACAAACCGAAGGAGAATACGCCCACTTATAATGTTGAAAGTCTTCCCGGATCGTGGAGTTAGCAGGGGTTATCTCAATAAAGCAGTAACAACCAGCAACACATGCAGCACAAGCTTCTTTATTGATCAAGAGCAAACTTCTTTACAAGGCGAGACATACATGGCGAGACATGCTTCACCAAAACCCAACACCGGGAGAGCAGAGACAGTTACAAAGACAAGAACAAAAAACAAGCCGCGCGGACTCAATCAACAAGCCGCCGACCTACTGCTGTGGAGTCCGCCCAGTCCGCCAGGTCGCCAGACAGCAACCCAAGCCGCGCGGACTCACCCTTACTCCAATGCTTAGCTCTTCACTGCCGGTCTGCACGCCGCCAGACCGCACAAGCTGCGTCACCGAATGGAACAGTCCGCCTGAAGCAAGCGACTTCATGAACCCCGAACCAAGTCGCCAAAGAGAAGACCGCCTGGTCGCTATCCGCGACCTACTGTTTACCGCCTGTTGCTTAACCGCAGAGTCCGCACTGTCCCTGACCGCAATCAGAGCCAAGTCCTGGCTTTCCAGTGCTATCCGCACAACCTGCACAGCACAACCGGGTCAACTCTCTATCCGCGCGGACACAAAGTCCAGACCGCAGCAACTTACGCGAGCTCAAATACTGTTCACTTACTTCGGTCTATGTTCCCCTTTTTTCCTGATGTGACATGAGTCCTATTTATAGGCACGACGATGAGTATGGTCACCGCCTTAGCCGATAGGATCACCGCCACAACCCGCAGCTAGAACAAGTGTGTCCGCATAGCCCGCGGACACACCTACCAGTTCGCCGCTCCTGTGCAGATAGCCAGTCCGCCCCAGCTTCTACAAGGCCGGACTCCAATATCCAGCCCGCCTTGCCGCCAGAGACCAAGCCAGGACCACCACAGCCGGACTCCACAACAGCCGTGTCCGCCATTCTGCGGACAAGGCATCAGCCCGCAAAACCCGAGCCCGCAGCCTCGCCATCAAGGCACCTGCCGGACTCAGCGGACACCCGGCTTCCGTCCGCATATCCCAAGTCCATTACCTTATTGCCAAGGCACCTCCGGACTTAGCGGACACGCCAATCCAGTCCGCTAACAGCAGACTCCAGTCCGCAACCCTGAGTCCATAACCTCGTCACAAGGCTAAACCGGACTCAGCGGACTCTGGCTCCAGTCCGCACGCTCCTGCACAAGCAATTCTCCAGTCCGCATTTCCCCAAGCTAGTAAACAAGGCAACAGCACTTCTACTACTCTTGGCGGACTGAGGAACCAGCCCGCGCTCCACTGCGCGATCTCCCCGGACTGAGACATCCTGGACTTGGTTCAGTTCCCACCAAGTCCAGTCCGCTGGCCACAAGGGCCAGTCCGCACTTACTGGCGGACACTGGATCTAGCCCGCCATACCGGGCGACCTCCAGTTCCTGTCCGCGCTGACCGGCGGTCTCCGCGGCTTCCACTTGCCGCTTCACTAGAGCAAGACCAAGGCATCTGCCAAACCGGTCTGCCGAGCTCCAGTTCTCCAGTCCGCTTCAAGCCGGACTCCGCGGATAACATTCCTATCCGCCCGGTTACTTCCTGGGAGTAAACCGCCTGCTGAGCATACACTGGCCTGTCAGACCGCCGCTGCTGTCTGCGTAGTTCGCGCGAACAGACCGCCCAGGCCGCCACAGAGCAAACCGCCTGCAACATCCCTGCCGACCTAGCAGTCCGCCAACCCAGTCCGCGTAGTCCGCGCGGATAGGTTTCCCAAGCCTTCCATTCACCCACTTTCACTTCACAGAATTCAACACTCCCCCTTGAAGTGAGAAGTGGTGAATAACTCCAGCAGCTCCCGTAACCTTGCACCTGGTCCTTCCGATAGCATCTACGAAGAGATGTCCAAGACATAGTCCTCGCCCCGCATATCATGGACCATGAGGGAGCCCTCCAGCATCTCCAAAAAGGAGCCATGCTTCCCTCTGCCTTCTTCAGCTTCAACCTCCACTCATGCATCACAGGAGTATCACCAACTTCCTTGGACCCAGAAGCCCAAGCCTTGTTGCCTCTGAGAGAATTCACCTCTTCAGACTTGGTGTCAACCACCTCCTTGATTCTAGTGGGGTCATCACAGCCAGAAGTACCTTGCTCGACCTGAGGGCTAACAAGGAAACACGGGACCAAGTCCGCCGTGCTCCCTTCACAATATCGAGCTGGTGGCTTACTGATCCTCTTCGATCTCCGAAGAACCTGATCATGGCTAACCACCTCCGCTGCTATTGAACCAGCTCCATTCCCGGGCAAACCCGGAACAATGCTCCCTTTGCTCCCTGAACAAGACGCCTCCTTACTGGAACCAAGAGCACCTGAAGCAACGCTCCCCCTGCTACCTGAACCAGAAGACTCCCCTCTTGAACATGAGCGGCCTGGAACATCGCTCCCCTTGCTTCCTGAACCGGAAGCCTCCTTCTTCGAGCCAGAAGGTCCTGGAGCATCGCTCCCCCTTCTTCCCGACTCTGACGCCTTTGCCCCGGAGCTAGAACAACCTGGAGCACCTGATGACTTAGGCAACTCCACTTCCTTAGCAACAGCCTCCTTCAGCCCACCATCTGACCTGCTTATCTCTAGCTCCACATAAGAGCTACCCCAATACGGCGTCAACTCATCAAAAACAATGTCTCTCGACACTATGAGTTCCTTCATCGCAGGATCCATACACCTTCATCTTCTTCTCTGCTCATCATACCCAACAAAGACTAGCTTTGTTTTGAGAGCACCCGGAGTGTGTATATAGCAGGTAGATCCAAACACCCGAAGGTGCTTCACTGAGGGCTTCACTCCGAACATCAGCTCATAAGGAGTCTTCATTATGATTGGACTAAGAGGCATCCGGTTGATGACATGAGCAGCACAGGCTATTCCCTCCGCCCAAAGAGCCTTCAGAACGCCTTTACTCCGAAGCCAACACTTGCAGGTCTCCGTTAACCAACGGATCATCCGAGCTGCAATACTACCCTGTTGTGAAGTATGTCCACAAGAAGGCTCCATCCGGATCCCTTGCTTCCTGCAAAAGCGTGAGAACTCGGTTGAGGCAAACTCACCACCGAAACTTGTCCTCAACACCTTGATCCTCCGGCCAAGTTGGCCTTCGACAAGCTTCTTGAACTCCACAAACAAGCGTACCATGCTGGACTTCTTCTTCATGAAGTATACCCAAGTATACCCAGAATAGTCATCAACCAATATCAGCATGAACCTGCTGCCTCCAAGACTGGCCGTGACGGTCGGTCCCACCAGAGCACAATGGACAACCGCCAATGGTGCAATATATCTGGATTGTGCTTTGTCGACCATGAAGCGATAGGCTCCACTTTCCTGACATCCCGCACACCCCCGACCATCGCCATAGGATGACAATCTAGGCAAGCCTCTTACGAGTCTTCTTTCCGCCATTGCTTTCAGCTTGTCCATCCCTACATGCCCCAGTCTTTCATGCCAGATAGAAGCACTATCACTGGCATTCCTCCGATCAACTCCAGAACTAGTTGAAATCCCAACTACGTTCTTCTCCTTCCTCCCTACCAGAGCTACGTTCGCCGAGAGCAAGACAACCTTGCACTCCTTCTGAAGATGACCTTGCTGCTTGCATTTATAGCACCTTGATCCTTCCTTCCTCTTCCTATCGCGCCTAGGAGAACAACTCCTTTCTTCCTGATATGAAGTAGAGGGACCATCTTCCGCAGCAACCTTCACCTCCTTCCTGAACAACCCATCAAGGGAAGTCCAGACCTCCGCAGCTGACCGACATCCACTGATGTGGTCCAAGAGCTCCGATGAGATCACCTGCTTGAGAATAGACTCCGCTTTCGCATTTGCCTCCTTCCAAGCTCCCATCGCCTCAGCATTGCCAGCAGTATCCTCTTATCTTCCTGCTCCGCATACAACCTCCCAAAGGTCCTCGCCAAGAAGAAAGCTCTTCATACAAGACTTCCACCGTTCACAGTTCGTCTCTGTAAGAAGATCAATATCAAGACAATGTGCATCCTCCACTGCCATGGTTCTACCACTGGTTTCCTCTACAGACGAGCAACTACTTCCATTGAGCACTGCTTGACCACTCCAACAACCTGGCTCTGATACCATGTTAAAATTCAACAAACCGCAGACGCCCCCTTGGATACCCTGTTGAAAACTCAACAAACCGAAGGAGAATACGCCCACTTATAATGTTGAAAGTCTTCCCGGATCGTGGAGTTAGCAGGGGTTATCTCAATAAAGCAGTAACAACCAGCAACACATGCAGCACAAGCTTCTTTATTGATCAAGAGCAAACTTCTTTACAAGGCGAGACATACATGGCGAGACATGCTTCACCAAAACCCAACACCGGGAGAGCAGAGACAGTTACAAAGACAAGAACAAAAAACAAGCCGCGCGGACTCAATCAACATCCCTGCTGACATAGCAGTCCGCCAACCCAGTCCGCGTAGTCCGCGCGGATAGGTTTCCCAAGCCTTCCATTCACCCACTTTCACTTCACAGAATTCAACAATCTCATCCACCATCATTATTTCCAGCCCATCTCCTACATCAATTCCATCTCCAATCCCTACTCTCACAGAGGAAATCTTTCACTCATTACATCACTACCCTCACCCAGACATTGACACATCATCCAACATTCCATCATTCAATCTTCTAGATGATTCCTTCATGGATGATTCACCTTCCTCCCCTCCTGATCTACCCTCCTCATCCACATCATATCAACAACTTCTGCAAGATATCATTGATCAACCATCCTTCACACCCTCTATCTCCATACCACTGTCTTCCATTTCCACAATCCCCACACCTCAACCTTCACTTCTACCATCCACCAGCTCTCCACCAACATCACCAGTTGCTCCACCATCCTTCTCTACCTCTGCTCAAGTCCCTGCTGAGCAAGTAGATATTCCAGCCTTAGCTGACAAACTGTATGAGCTGATAGCTCCCAGGCTCTCACTTCTATTGGAGACCTCCTTGTCTCCACTCTTCAAGTCAGTTGCAGACTTATCTGCCAGGCTCTCCTCCATCTTTCCTCCTCAGGCCATCGCATCCTTTGGGTTCCTTGATCCAACTCTCCTTGAATCTAGGCAGGGGAGATGCCTCATGAAGATGTTAGATTGCCTACTGCTGCTGATGTCTCCTTAACTCAAGCTCCAGTTTCAACACCTCCACAGGTTGCAGTTTTTTCAGTGGAGCTCAGGTTTCTGCTTTCAGTTTTTGATTCAGTCTACTTCTGCTGTCTTCCAGAGCAAATTGCAGTCCAGCCATCAGAGGATCTCTCCAAGGCCATTGTGCCCTTTTCAAGCTGTGACACCAGCATTATTCATTCCTTTGTAAATTCAGTTTATGTTGCTGTCCCTACTGTTTCCCCTGCTGGTTCTGTTGGTGTTGAAAGCACTGATGCTGCTCCTACTGCTGCAAATGTTGTTGGTTCTGTTAATGCAAATGTTGCTGGTTCTGTTAGTTCTAATGTGGCTGATGTTTCAGTTTCTGAGGATATGCAGACAGAGGCATATGACTTTGAGCCTACTGTCAATGCTGATGTTGCCCTGCTGATGTTTTTGTTTCGGAAACTGTTATCTTTGAATCTGCTGTTGCCCCAGTTGCTCTTGTTACTACTGCTATTGTATCTTCTGAGAATACTGCTCCTGAAAGTTCTGTATCTGCTATTACTACTGCTGCTACTACAACTTCTGCCAGTGCCAATTCTCATACTACTGTTTCTGCTATAATTGTTGTTACCACTGTCTCATCTGCTCCAACTCAACTTCAAAAAGACTATCTGAAAAGGATTGATGCTTTATATGATGAACAAAGTTCTGAAAGTGATCAGTTCAGAACTGATTCTGATGACTCGTCAGCAACTATAGCCAGGAAAAGAAAGGCAAGGAGCAAGACTATGAAAAGAGTTCCACCAGCCAAAGTAAAAGATACTAATGACATTCCCTACTACATTCTTCATGACTGACCCATTACCGAACATTGGATGCAATATTCAAAAAATCAATTGAAAGACATGAAGAAAAAGAGAAAATATGAGAAAGGTTCCTCTCAGTTTCATCATCCTCATCCTCCTCCACCTCCTCCTCCTGATGCAGGTGCAGGTGAAAGCTCAGCTGCTCATCCTTCTGCTAGAAGTCAAACCCCTATCAGCCTCAAGGAAGATCTCAATATAGGGGAAGCCAATCCAGAGGATATCAATCAAGGAGAGGAAATTATAGAGGAAACCAAAGGGAATTCCAAGTTTACTCCAAATGCTATTCTAGATAGCACCCTTACTCTAGGGAAGGACAAGCTTCATCTGACACTACTTCAGGTCCTTTTCCCTACAAACTGAAAGAATTAGTCTCATCCAGAGCTCCTCCAGATAATCCTTCCAACAGGTATGAGCCTCCAGTGCCTTTTGAGGATCCAGAGAATAATCCTACTGCATGGACTGCTAGAATGAAAGAATTAGCTGCCTTGGATCAAATTTAGAAAGCCAGAGAGCAAGGAAAGGACACCTCAAGCATCACTACATTGTCAGAACAAAGAAAGAAGGAACTTGAAAGATATGCTTCCAGTAAATCTTTTGATTCTGAAAGATACATGGAGTTGCACCCTGAAGCTGTGGTACCAAGGCCTAAACAACAAACATCTCTAGGTGTAGCAGATGACAGAAGATCCAAAAAGGAAGCTCTTGATCCAAATAGAGAAATTAAACTTATAAAGAGCAAAGAGAAAGAGTAATTCTGTAAGGTGACAATTATTCTGATTTCTGATCTGTCTGAGATATATCTGTGCTTCTGCAATGTTGTTGTTTGTTATATTTTTGCTTTGTATATTGTTGCTTCTATTTCAATTTTTGTAAATAGTATCCTAACCCAATTAGGGGGAGATTGTTGGAACACCCTATTACTAATTTGGGTCAGGATCACTATGTCTCTAGGAAGTCTGTTTTTGACCTCATTATATAGATCTAAAGGTCAAGTAGAATTGAATCTAAGGGTTAGTAGTTAGGTTTGGAAGCTGCCCTCAAGACCAAGGTTTTTCAGTTTGGAGACTAAGTCATTTCGTCAAGCTCAGTAAGACGAATCGTCGAACTCCAGTCGACGATCGTTTAGCTCAACTTTGACGGATCGTCGAACTCCATTCGACGATCGCTGAGCTCAACTTCAACAAATCGTCGAACTCCATTCGACGATCTTCGAGCTCAGTTCGACGATCTTGACTCCAGTATTGATTCTCTATCTCTGAGCTCAGTTCGACGATAGTGGAGCTCAGATCAACGATCTTTGCTGCTGTATAAGTCCAAATCGCTGAGCTCAGTTCGACGACAGTGGAGCTCAATTCGACATTTTTCTGAAGAGTTCAACGACTTTCAAGATTCAAATTCAGAACAGTTAAGGAGTTATTGTCAGCAATTAATTCAGAAGATTTTGTAGCCGTTTTCATTTATTCTGGAGCAAGTTTCAAGGAATTATCAAGGAATGTTTCTTTGGACTTTCCCCCAGAAGATAATTGCAATTAAGGAAGTCAATTAATGACAGGCTAACGGCTATTCTGGACAGAGGATCATTTCTATTCAGAAACAAAGGAATAAAAAATAAGATTTTTGAATTCCTGACAAGAACAAGCAGAAGAGAGTGCACAAGAAGAAGAAGAAAGAAAATATTCTCTGCAACAACTCTTCTCTGGAATAACATCTTTCTTAACAACAATCACTCAAGAGAAAAAGAAAACGAGTTGTAGACATTCTCTGTCTCAAAGAATTCATACAAGAACACACAACCAAGGAGATCAACCAACTGATATCTTCAGATCTCTTTTGATTCAAGTGTTCAAGGCCATCATCATTCAAGACTCCAGACACCTCACATTTCAGCTGTTGCTGAAATCATCATTTGCCGGAGATCAATTTCTGAAGGCCTATCACCCTACAGCAAAGTTTCATTTCCTGATCAACTACAAATCTCAGGGGGAGCTTTGACAACATCAATATCCACATAGTCTTCTCAGCTGCTTTGAGAAAGAGAAGACTTCCATCACTCTCACATCCCCACCTCTGTAAAGGGGTTTTCAAACTCCCTTCAAAAGTTTATGTGTGGTTTTTAAGCACCTTATCAAAAGCTCATTGGTGGCAAGACACCTGATCAAAAAATCTGGTTTGGTTTTTGAGCACCTTATCAAAAGCTCATTGGTGCCTAGGACACCTGATCAACTCATCCTGCAGTGGATTCCTACCTAGGGTGGTAGAAGAGTGGATGTACCCAAGTTTAGGGGAACCACTATAGCTCCTTGTGTCTTCTGGTTGCTTGTCTTTATTTTTTTTCTGGCTGTGATCTGTGATTAGTTTCTTTTGTAGATTGTGATTAGATAGCTGCTGTGTTTAGATTTACCATTTGCTTCCATGTTCACTCAGATTATAACAACTGTTGTAAAAAGTTTTTAAGCACCATACTCTATTCACCCCCCCCCCCCCCTCTAGAGTATATCAGATCTAACTCGCACTTTCAACTCAGTTTGGTGTCGACACATAGTAGTAAATACCTCTATCGAGACCTTAGAAGTCTGTGTGGATACCGTCTCAACAGTGTCGACACATTAAGTGTATTTCCACGCGCCTCTTGACCTTCTGTGTTTAGAAGTATATAAATAAGTGGAAACAAACACTGTCGACACGCTCTGCATATTCACGTGACCAAATCCCTGTGTCGACATGTTCTTTCTATTCCCAATCCTAAATCTCTTTGATTACCCATGGCGCCCAAACACGACGACAACATTAACGAGGGTTATGAACTCATTCGTGATGCCTTTGACAATGCGGAACCTGAAATCAATGCCGTGATTACCATAATCACAGTCAATGGATTAGAATACCTGGTGTCAGAATCAATAAAGATTTTGAAGAAGGAGATCCTTGAATTTTATGCATCAGCATCTCTGGATTCAACAGGACAAAAGATTAGGTCCTCAGTTCAAGGCACAAAGGTTAAACTCACCTTGAAGAGTTTAAGAAAGACACTACACCTGCCCATAGTTCAAGAAGAAGATGAGGTTGCATCTTCCAAGGCCAAGGAAGCTCTCCAATGGTGTGGACTGGATCCCACCACCAAGATTGGATCTTCTATGAATAGAAAGGGGATGAACTCTCAAGGATAATTTCTTTCTGAAATATTTGGAAAAGTGATTCTATGCAAACTAGGTGGACATGATAGGTTATCTGCATACATGTTCAGCCTCATGACCAGAGTCATCTTCAGGATCAACACTAACTGGCATGTAGTAATATTTGAGAAGATCAAAGAAATCTTCAAGAAACTAACCTTAGAAAGAATACTAAGTCTATATCTGGCTGCGACTATACCTGAAGTGATGCACCAAATAGCAGTATCTAAGATAAACCACATGAGAAGGATGGATTTAAGAATACTCTCCAGATGGGAAAGGGTGCTAAAACAAGATGTTCCTACTCCACAAAAACAACTACCACAGAAGAGGAAGAAACAAACCCCGAGGAAACTTGAATCTTCTAGTGATTCAGAAGAATAAGTGACCTTCAGTTCAGATGAAGAACAACAAGAATCTGCAAGGAAATCACCTGCCCCTAAGAATGTATATGATAGTCAGATGCAGGGGGAGCAGATTCCAGAAAGCACCATCCAACTGGATCAAGTTCAGGACGTGCCTCATCTAGGGGGGCCAATGAGCTTTCTCCAGCTCCACAAGAGGCATTACCTTCAAAAGTTGCTCATGAGAAAGAGCAAGTTGCATTAGAGAGTGAAATAGCCACTCAAATTATTCTTGAGGTAATAAATGATATTAATCAAACTACACTAGATATTGAGCCAGATACACTAATTGTGCTTCTAACTTATGTTGAACAGACAAACCATGACAACATCCATGCACAGTATATAGCAATGGATGACACATCTGCATTAGATGATGCCCCATTAACTGTACAAGATACAGATGTTCCACCTATACAAACTCAATAAGAATTCACTCTTGAAGAGTTATTTCCTGATATTCAGGAGGCAAGGACTAAGGGGCAGTTGACTAGGACTAAGAAGGAGCTGCACTCTAGTCCTAAAGAGCTAGTTGATATAGACAGTTCATCAACTTCTGAAGATGATGAGGAAGACTCAAATGCAAAGAAAAGGAAAAGAAGAGCTCAAGCTATAAGAGAGTTTTGTAAACAGTCACTCAACAACCAGACCCAGCAGTTGACTACATTTCACTATTGGTGGCTCTGCAGGTTAAACTGTGTTGGATCCCTAGTTTGATTTGGGCTAGGTTCACTAACTTAGGATGATGTGACCCAACATGTATAGCTAGGATCAAAGATGTGTCCTAGAGTCTAGGCCAAGTCCTCAATAACAACATCACATGGACAAGCCATCATCAGACTGCCAGAGACTCAAGAATTAGATTTTTTCCAGAGATTCAGATATTTCTCAAGAAACTAAGTAAGATGAGTTCGACGTTCGTCGAAATCAGGTCGACGATAGTCGTTCTCAGCTCGACGATCTTAGAGATATTTTCTCTGAGCTGAGCTCGACGAACTTCAGTCACAGGTCGACGATCCTTAGACTCCACCTTCAACATTCGAAGTCCAGACTGTTCTCTAGACTCAGGTCGACGAACTTAGTTCTCAGGTCGACGAACATCATTCTTTGCTCGACGAATTCTGGACTTCCACTTCAACTCTATTGCAAGAGGTTCATCAATTTTTCTCTTAGTCCAGAATCATTTTCAGCTCGACGAATTCAAGGTTCTCCAGACTTAGCTCGACCAACACCATTCTTTGGTCAACGAATCTTTGGACTACTACAACATTCTGTCGAGACTACGTTCTCTAGTCTCAGGTCGACGAACTCAGTTCTCTGCCTCACGAATTCTGGAACCAGAAGACTTATGTCGACACTCAGAGTATATGTCGACACCAACTGAGTCGACACTAGAAGAACTTGTATCGACACCAAGATCATCAGTCTACATTGTGGAAAGGCCATGTCGACAACACACAGAAGACTTATATCGACACACAGGATATCAGTTAACACACAGAATATTTGACAACTCCAGAATAGTTGCTGAACTCCAGTCGACGAACATATTTACCAGCTCAACGAATATGCAAAGATCAAAAGAGATAGCAGTTCAGTTTCCAGCTCGACGATCATGGAACTCAGCTCAACGAACAGAAGCCGTCTGGTCGACGAATACAACATCTCAGCTCAACAAACTGTGGACTCAGCTCAATGAATTCTGCCAACTGTTCGACGATTCCAGACTTATTTATTTTCGGCCTTCTGTCCCCACTCTAATGCAATAATTCCTGAGCAATTAATGCTCTAACATTCTTTGATTATAATCGTAAGAATGAGCATTAATTATGGTCTTCTCCAGGATTATTACTTGCCGTTTTTCCGTGGGACAGTTGGGGAAATAAATCAATGCCGATTATTCTCAAGGCTGTGAGCATTAATTGTAGATGCATTCAAAATTTTGAAACACTGAGAAGAAGAGAATAACGAATATACACATTGAGATACACATAAGATCAACAGAAGATAATTGAAAAAGCTTCACACAGAGCACAACTTACTGAGAAGCATACAAAGACACATAGAAAAAATATTCAGTCTTGAACAATCTGCTCTGTCAACAAGAAGAATTTTCTAATACACAGAAGATCTTGGCCTGAAGATCATAAGCACCTGAAGAAGAAGAACAACAATACCTATATCAAGAGTCTTCTTTCTTCAAGTACTCCAGGACACTTCAAAAGAACAACTTCAGTTCAATCTATCAAACAAGTTCCTGAAGATTTTTGCCGGTCAAGGATTCAGTTTGAAGACCTATCACCCTGAAGCTTAGCTCCTATTTTTTTCCCTAATTCATTCTACATCTCAGGGGGAGCCTTAAGCTATAATCAAATCCACAGTCTTCTCAGTTGTATTTTGAGAAAGAGAAGACAAAATTATCTCTCACCCTCACTGTATAAAGGGTTGTCATCTCCCTTCAAAAGTGATTCCTTGGTTGCAAGTCTCTTGATCAAAAGACTTGGGTTGGTTTTTGAGCACCTGATCAAAAGCTCATTGGTGTCAGGTACCTGATCAAAAATCTGAGTGGAATCCTACCAAGATTGGTAGAAGAGTGGATGTACCCAGGTTGGGGAACCACTATAAAATTCTTGTGTTGTCTGGTTGCCTCCTTTTCATTTGTTCTTGATGTACTTGTGCTTTAGTTTTATTGCTTGGTAGTTTATTAATTCTGCACTTTTAATTTACAGCAAAAGCTGTAATAGCTCTTAATAATTTTTAAGCATACTCTATTCACCCCCCTCTAGAGTATTTCAGATCTAACTCTCACTTTCAATTGGTATCAGAGCAGGTTCCTTTGGTTGTACAAGTTAAATCTTGAACCAAAAGATCATGTGTTAGATCTACACATTATTTTATTTTAATTTAAATTATAAACACAACATTGCACAGAACAAGGATTATGCCATCACCAGACTCCAGTTTGCAACCTTAATAGGGTTGCCATCTGGAAGGCAAGAATTAGGTTATACATGAATTCCATTGATGAAGATATCTACAATTCAATTTTGACAGGTCCCCCACAGGCATCTATATCTACAACATCCTCCAGCAACATTGTAGTCCCACCACCTGAGTGGACTGAAGCCCAGAAGAAAGCAAAAATTACAGATGCTAAAGCTATGAATATCCTGGCACAAAATATGTCAGATGATATTTTCCAGAAGGTTGCTGAGTGCACCTCAGTAAAAGCCATTTGGGATTCTCTAAACCAAATGGTGGATGGATCAGCAGATGAGAGAAAGGATAGGAGATCAAATCTCATCTCCCTATATGAGAACTTTAAGAAGGAGGAAGCTGAGACAGTTTCTGATATGTTCAATAGGTTAAACTCAATTATCAATGATCTGAAAACCTTGGATAAAAACATCACTCTTACTGAAGTGAATGACAATATCATGATATGCTTCCCAAGCTCCTGGGATACAAGAATATGGCCCATCATGGAGGCCAGATGCCTGAATGAGATTTCAACTGAATCTCTATTAGGTAAACTGAAGTCAAATGAGCAGCTCATAAAGACCAGGGAGGCAGCTGAACAAAGAACACCTCCAGCAGCCAGAAGAGAGCAAAGTATTGCTTTCAAAGCCATTGAAGAGACAGAGACTGCAACATCAAATGAAGAGCTTATGAGTCTCTTTACTAAAAGATTCTTCAAGATTGCCAGAAAGGATTTCAGGAGAAAGTCAGCAAGAAAAGATGACAAGCCAAAATATGATAAGATACCAACCAAAGAAGTTGTGTGTTATGGATGCAGAAAGCCTGAGCATTTCCTCTCTGAATGTCCAGAAAACCAGAAGAAAGAGAATAGAAGGGAGAAGGAAACCAGAAGACAACACACCAGCAAACCCTCTTCCAGCAAGCACAAGAAGAAGGAAAACGGCTTTGTGGCTGAGACCTGGAGTGAGACAGAAGATGAGTCAATATCTTCAAGCTCCAGTGAAGATGTGGAAGAAGAAAGAGCAAAGGAGGTTTGCCTCATAGCAATTGATGCCTCCAAAAGTCACTCAGAAGAAGAAGAATCTGAAGATGAAGGAGTGTTTGAATCAGAGGCAGATCAGGTAATGTTCTCTTTTGACTACAGCTTTGAAACATTTAAATCTAATTTCAAATTAATGTGCATAGATTTGATTAACCTTGAAAAAGAAATTAAAATTCTTAGAGAAAAATTAGGAAACTTAGAGGATGTTCAATCTGAAAACATTATGTTAAAAGATGAATTAACCTTAGCAAATGAAAAGATAATTTCATTAAAAACTGAGCTTTGTGAGGCTAAACAACTTGAGGAAACTCTTAATGGGAGAAGCCTCAAGCTGATGGATATCACAAGTACTGTTAATGCCAGACTTAATGGCAAGCAAGGCTTGGGTACTCCATCAGGTTTGCCCCCCATTCTCAGGAAGAACATTTTATCAACTCCAATCAAATTTGTATCTGCTAAAGGCAAAGAAAAAGTAAATAACAAACAAACAGTAGAAAAGATCTCTAAGACAATAGGACAGAAAACCAAAAACCAGAAATCACTTAATAAAAACAAGTTTCAGCAATTTTCGTCAAACTCAGATCGACAAAATGTGGCCAGTTCGTCGAACCCAGATCGACGAACTCTTAAGGCAAACTATAGTTATATTTATTCGTCTAACTGCGATTGACGAACTCTGTATGGATCTTCGAGCAGAAGTCGACGAACGTGGGGCACAGAGAATGAATATGTTCATTCTCTGGGCAGAGATCGACGATCTCCACCCAATTCGTCGAACTTTGGTCGACGAACATACAACAATTCGTCGAACCCAGGAAGACTTAATCAAAACTATAATTCCAACAGCAACTTAAATACTTATAAGAAACCATTTAATCCACTAGCTGACTGGATCATACCACCTAGGAGATATCACCCTCTAGGATATAAATCCCAACCTTAATTCTCTGTTATTTCCAGCTTCTCTTATCAGCAATACAAAGTACCCAAGGTAACCTGGGTCAAAAACCATTAACTATTTTTTATTGCAGGTGAAGAGTTGTCCAGGGGTAAATCAAACTTGGTACCTGGACAGTGACTGCTTCGAACACATGACTGGCAGCAAGGACATCTTAACCAACTACAAGTCCAAGCTGGGGCCAAAGGTTATCTTTGGTGACTCCAAATGTGGTCAGTCAGAAGGATTTGGGGAAGTAAGAATAGGAGCTATCACATTCAAGAAGGTGACATATGTAAGTGGCCTCAAGCATAACCTCATATCCATAAGTCAGTTATGTGATGATGGTTATCAGGTATACTTTAACCCATCCACTTGTTCTATTATTGATAAAAATAACCAAACAGTTTTAACTGGAAGTAGACAAGGTAACATATACCCAGTAAATTTTCTTTCTACCAAAACTAATATCTGTTTACTTAATTTAACTAGTAATCAGAATGACTTATGGCACAAAATACCAGGTCATGTAAATCTGAAAAACATTGCTAGGCTATCTAAACACAACCTTGTTAGAGGTCTACCTTCTGGTCCATATAAGAAGGAAGGTCTCTGCAGGGCTTGTCAATTAGGAAAGCAAACTAAAACTAGTTTTAAATCTGTTAATAAGAGTGATTCATCTAGGATTTTGTACTTGCTACATTTGGATCTCTTTGGACCCATTGATGTACAAAGCCTAGTAGGGAAATCCTACACTTTGGTTATAGTGGATGACTTCTCCAGGTTTAGTTGGGTATTCTTTCTGAGATCAAAGTCAGATACCTTTAAGGTTCTTACAGATTTTCTCAGGACCATACAGATTGAGTTCTTTACTCATATTGCATTGATCAGAAGTGATCATGGCACAGAGTTTGAGTCTCTTCTTATGCATGAGTTCTGTGAGAAGGAAGGTATCAGGCATTGCTTCTCAGCTCCTAGAACTCCCCAACAAAATGTGGTAGCTGAAAGTAAAAATAGGACACTCATTGAAGCTTCTGGTACATTGCTTGCAGATGCTTACATGCCCCTAACCTTTTGGGCAAAGGCTGTAAGCACAACAAATTATGTCCTAAACAGGAGCTTAATTCACAAACTAAATAACAAGACTCCCTATGAATTTCTCAAAGGGAAGAAATCTAAAATCAACTATTTCAAAGTATTTGGATGCTTATGTTACATTCATAACAAAAACAAAAAATACATTAGAAAGTTTGAGGCTAAGGCTGAAGAGGGAATTTTTCTAGGATACTCCCAAGTAAGCAAGACCTATAGGGTTTTTAATAAATCAACATTAAAAATTGAGGAGTCTATTCATGTTTAATTTGATGAGACTAACATGTATTGCAAGGAGAAAGAAATTTTTACCCTTAGCAACTTGCAGGTACCCCATTTGTGTGAGACCTTGGATGGACTAAACCTCACCCAAGAGGTGCCAACTCATCCCTCTCCACAAGCCATTAAAGAAAATGAAGAAGAAGTTGAAGATAATGAATCTCTACCAGCAGCAAATACAATTTCACAGGAGGAATTAATTCGAAATGCTGTTGCACAACCAACTCCACCCACTGATTTTGTCACACATAGGGATCACCCCAGATCTCAAGTAATTGGAGACATATCAGCAAGTGTACAGATAAGACATCAACTCACCCAAGATTTGATGCATGCCTTTTTTCTCTCTCAGGTTGAACCTTTATCCATTCATGATGCTGAGCAGGATCCCCACTGGATCCTTACAATACAGGAGGAACTAAATCAATTTGAGAGATATAGAGTTTGGGATTTGGTTCCAAGACCCCAAAACTACCAAGTTATTGGAACCAAATGGGTTTTCAGAAACAAGCTGGATGCCCAAGTAGTCATTTTGAGAAACAAGGCTAGGCTTGTTGCTCAAGGATACAGGAAATAAGAAGGAATTGATTATGATCAAACCTTTGCACCTGTTGCAAGGTTGGAAGCCATAAGAATATTCCTTGCCTATGTAGCATACAAGAGGTTCAAGGTCTTCCAAATGGATGTGAAAAGTGCTTTTCTAAATGGAGTGCTACAAGAAGAGGTTTATGTAGAACAACCTCCAGGTTTTGTTTCTTCAACTTACCTCTCTCATATTTTTAAATTGCATAAGACTCTTTATGGTCTAAAGTAAGCTCCAAGAGCTTGGTATGAGACCTTAGCTAGTTTTCTATTAGAGCATAAATTTACAACAGAAACTGTAGGTAAAACTCTTTTCACTAGATATCATAAGGACCAAATCTTATTAGCACAAATTTATGTGGATGATATTATATTTTGCTATATAGATTCCAAATTATGCAAGTGGTTCTCTGACCTCATGCACTCCAGATCTGAAATGAGTAGCATAGGTGAGCTTTCTTACTTCCTTGGTCTCCAAGTGAAGCAGCTTCCTGATGGCATCTTCATCTCTCAAGTAAAATATGCTAAAGAACTTCTAAAGAAGTTTGGGATGGCTGATGCCTTAGCAAAGAAAACTCCCATGGCTACCAATGCTGTTGCGGACTCTGATGTACCAGGGAAACCTGGGGATCAGAAACTTTATAGGGGCATTGTTGGGTCCCTATTATACCTCACAGCAAGTAGGCCAGATATTATGTTTGCCACATGTCTTTGTACAAGGTTACAGGTGAACCCTAAAGAATCTCACCTAATTTTACAAAAAAGGATTTTGAGATATATAAAGAGTTGTCCTAATCTAGGCCTATGGTATCCTGCTGAATCAGAATTTGAGTTAACTGGATACTCTGACGCTGATTTTGCTGGATGCAGGGTAGATATAAATAGTACTTCAGGGACTTTCCAGTTCCTGGGTATGAGATTAGTATCTTGGTTTTGTAAAAAGCAAACATCAGTGTCAACCTCAACTGTTGAAGCAGAATATATTGCAGCAGGCAGCTGTTGTTCACAGTTGCTTTGGATGCAAAATCAGCTTCTAGATTATGGGTTCACTTAAATAATTCAACCCTTCTCTATGATAATACAAGTGTTATAGCCATAACACAGAATACAGTTCACCATAGTAGGACAAAACATATTGATATAAGAAATCATTTCATTAGGGAGTGTGTAGACAAAAATAAAATCAAACTTGTCTATATCTACACTGATTTACAAAGGGCTGATATATTCACCAAACCACTAGATGAGAGAAATCATATGTTCTTTGTAAATCGACTTTGAATGATCAATGGAGAAGACTTTATTTGATTTCTGTCTGCACTCGATAAATTTTCCAAAGTTCGTCGAACGGAGTTCGACGAACCGGGGAAAGTTTGAGAGATATTCATCAAACGGAGTTCGACGAACTCTCTGTGAGTGAAACAAGTTTCGTCGAACTTACTTCAGAAGATATTCGTCGAACGGAGTTCGACGAACTGTCTTCAATTCTTCTGGATAAGATCGACGAATTATTTCATTCAAAATTATTTTGTCGACCTCAGTTCGAAGAATTATTTTTATTTTCGTGGGACGGAGTCTGCCGATTCATATTCTTGAAAACCCTATATTTAGGTTTTCTTCGACCTCCGTCCCGCGCTTTCTGTTCCTTTGCACTTGATTGCTGTTTTTGTGTCTCTCTTGCAGGTGATTCCATGGCGATTCAAGCAAGCATTCTCGCAGACATGAAGTTCGATACCGGTTTTGATGTGGATTTTGATTCGTTTCAACGCTCTGATCCCATCTTCCTTTACATTCTGGAACTCCTTGAAGAATAAGAACTCAAAACCATGATGACTAGAAGAATCAAATTACACAGCACTGAAATCAGGGAATGGGTCTACACCCTATCACCAACAGAGGATAATACAATGACAGGCACTATTGTGGTTAACTCCGTCTCCTTAACTCCCGCAATTTTAAGAAAATTTTTTGGATTAAGGAATGGAGAAGAGTAACTGGAAATTGAAATAGAGGAATCTGACATGATGCTCAGTCTAATGGGTTATACTGGAGATAACCCTAACAAACTCTTGAAGAAACACCTCTCTGCCCCTTATAAGTTTTTGGCAGATTTGGTTGGAAAGATTCTGCTTGGGAAACATACTGCCCATGATTACATCACTAGACACCATTTTCTAGTCATGTGTGCAATTATCAATAGGAAACAGGTGGATTGGGCACAGATTCTTTTTGATTTGATAAAAAGAAGAACAATAAAAAGGAAATTTGCTTTGGAAGGATCCTAGGGATCTTTTTACAAGAGAAGGCTGGTGAATCACTGGTCTGCCAGACCATATTCATCAATGCCAGTAAAAGAATAACCTGTGCCTTATTTGGCAGGTGGGAAAGGACAATAACCAAGTCAACCAAGCCTTCTACCTCTTCCACCACAGCTTCTGAAGGCACCAGGGCTGTTAAAGTCACTCCCCCACCTACTGAAGAGATTCATCCAACACCACCATCTCTTCCAGCCCCCTTCTAGCAAAACAAATCCCTTCCTCTCCCATTATCTCATCAACACCACAATCACAAGAACATACTCATGTTCCTACTCCACCTCCATCTCAACATGCTTCACCAGCTCCATCTCCACTAATTGACATCACTAACATTCCATCTTCCCCTCTTCAAGATAATCAACCACCAACACCTCCTGATTCCCCCCATAACACCTAAATTCCTACACCACCACAATCTCCTCTTGCCCCCCCCCCCATCTCTCTTCAACAGCATCTTACCATTTACCAACGGAGACCATCATGCAAGATGTCACCCATCCATCCCCATCAACATCTACCATCCCTTCAGATGTTCACATACTTGATGCTCCACTTTCTATCCCTCCTATAGTTCCTCCTTCTACACCTTCTGCAACACCATCTACCATTCCATCATTGGACCACTCCACCATATCTTCCATCATTTCCATAATCACTCCCCTCCTGAAGTCCATTATAGCAGAGGCCATTACACCTCTTGATACCACCATCTCCTCTCTCTCTGACAAAATCTCTGCTCTTACTGCTGCCCCATCCTCAGCCAGGGGCTTGGTCTCAGTTCCCACTAAAACCATGCAGGGGGAGATGCCTGATGATGAAGCAGCAGCTACAGCTCCAGAGGCTTCAGCTCCAGCTCCAACAACAGATGCTCAAGCTATAGCAACAGCAGCAGAATGTACAGAATACATAGATAAAGAATTGATTGACTTTATTGAAACTGATATGGATTTTGATGAATCAGACTCTGAAGAACCTAATACTATTGGTGAATTCTTGCTTAATCTCACAGTTAATTTAGAACATTTGTTGAGAATTTTTGATACTGTATATTTGCATTACCTTCCAGCTGAGATGACTAAGCCATCATTGGCTATTATACCATACACTTCCCCCATCTCTTCAGAAGTTGTTAAGCAACTGAGGGACAGTTTTGCTATTACACAGCTAGTAGTCACTCCACTTCCAGAAGTAGTGGCTATTCCTTTTTCTTCAATAATCTCTTCAGCACCAACTTTTGTAATGGATGACTCTCCCATGCCAGATCTAGATGAACTGATCTTAGCTGATATTACAGATGAAAATAAGGCAGCAGCTGAAAGCTCTGTCCAAGTTAGTTCTGATTTTTGTGTAGCTTCTCCTCCAACTCCTGCTAAAACTCCAACTCTTGTTGCAACTCCTGCTCCTACTCCAGAAAAGCCTGTTATTTCTGCTAAAGCTTTGAAAGCTTTGGATGATCTATATGATAACCCTCAGGGTTCTGACAATAATGATGATGAAGATGAGGATGAGGATTCAGATGAGGAGGATACAAAGAAGAAGAAGCAAGTATCAAAGAAAAGAAAAGCTCCTCCTGCTCCTGCTCCTAAGCCTAATCCAAATAATGACACCCCTTACTATATTCTTCAAAAGATAACTCCATACAAAGGGATGCCAACATGGATGTGGCTATGTAAGAATTAGAAAAAGGAAAGGAAGAAGAGTAGGAGATACTCTCCTCCACCAGTTCAAAGGTATAGAAAAGATCCACCGCCACCTCCTCCTCCTGTAGGTGGTGCTTCTGGCTCTAGTTCTCAAAGGTCTGCCCCCATTCAAACATATCAAAAACATCAAGGGAGATCTTATCATGAAAGCAGCCAGTACAGGCAACAACCCTCAGAAAAACAACATCAGCAACAACAGCAACATCAACAACAACAACAACATCAGCAGCAACAACATCAACAAGCTGAAATTCCTAAAAGACAACCCTCTCCGCCTGTTCCTTATGAAGATCCAGAAACAGCCAACATAGACAAAATGGCCAGGTTCCAGGAACTAATAGGCCTCTCTATGATTAACAAGGCAAAGGCTGAAGGGAAGGATATTTCTGAATACGATACAATGTCAAAATACAGGAGAGAAGAACTTAAAAGGTTTGAAAAGGATAACAAAATTTTTAATGTTGATGATTCTATGAAATTACATCCTGAAGCAGCGGTCCCTAGAGCTACATCTTTGAAGATTATAGGGGCTGCAGACATGACAATGACTATAGAACAAGCTTTAAATCCAAAAAGGGAAATAATCTTTACCAAGCCAGGAGACAAGGGCAAGGATGCAAAGCATCATGAGAAGAAGCAGAAGAAGTGAAATATGAACCATTTTATTTCTGTTTTTCTATCTTAAATTGTTTCATATTATCTAAACAAAGCTTTTGGTAAATATATCTGCTGCATGTGTTAATTATCTCTGCCAGATATATCTTTTTCCTGCTTTGTTTACTTCATGTTTTTATTTTGAGTCTATTAGTGACCTCACCCAAATAGGGGGAAATTGTTGGATCCCTATTTTGATTTGGGCTAGGTTCACTAACATAGGATGATGTGACCTAACATGTATAGCTAGGGTCAAAATTGTGTCCGAGAGTCTAGGACAAGTCCTCAATAACAACATCACATGGACAAGCCATCATCAGACTGCCAAAGACTCAAGACTTAGAGTTTTTCCATAGATTCAGAGATTTCTCAAGAAACTAAGTAAGTTGAGTTCGACGTTCGTCGAACTCAGGTCGACGATAATCGTTCTCAGCTCGACGATCTTAGAGATATTTTCTCTGAGCTGAGCTCGATGAACTTCAGTAACAGGTCGACGATCCTTGCACTCCACCTTCAGCATTCTAAGTCCAGACTGTTCTCTAGACTCAGGTCGACGAACCTAGTTCTCAGGCCGATGAACTTCATTCTTTTCTCGATTAATTCTGGACTTCCACTTCAACTCTATTGTCAGAGGTTCATCAATTTTTCTCTAAGTCCAGAATCATTTTCAGCTCGACGAATTCAAGCTTCTCCAGACTTAGCTCGACGAACACCATTCTTTGGTCGACGAATCTTTGGACTACTACAGTATTCTATCGAGACTATGTTCTCTAGTCTCAGGTCGACGAACTCAGTTCCCTTCCTAACGAATTCTGGAACCAGAAGACTTATGTCGACACCAACTGAGTCGACAATAGAAGAACTTATGTCGACACCAAGATAATCAGTTGACATTGTGGAAAGGCTATGTCGACACTACACAGAAGACTTGTGTCGACACACAGGATATCAGTCAACATACAGAATATTTGACAACTCCAGAATAGTTGCAGAACTCCAGTCGATGAACATATTTACCAGCTCGACGAATAGGCAAAGATCAAAAGAGACAGCAGTTCAGTTTCCAGTTCGACGATCATGGAACTCAGCTCGACAAACAGAAGCCGTCTGGTCGACGAATACAACATCTCATCTCGACGAACTGTGGACTCAGTTCGACGAATTCTGCCAACTGTTCGACGATTCCAGACTTAGTTATTTCCGGCCTTCTATCCCCACTCTAATGCGATAATTACTGAGTAATTAATGCTCTAACATTCTTTGATTATAACCGTTAGAAGGAGCATTAATTATGGTCTTTTCCAGGATTATTGCTTGCCATTTTTCCACGGTACAATTGGGGAAATAAATCAATGGCGATTATTCTCAAGGCTGTGAGCATTAATTGAAGATGCATTAAAATTTTCGAAACATAGAGAAGAAGAGAATAACGAATATACACCTTGAGATACACAGAGGATCAACAGAAGATAATTGAAAAAGCTTCACACAGAGCACAACTTACTGAGAAGCATACAGAGACCCAGAGAAAAAAATATTCAGTCTTGAACAATCTACTCTGTCAACAAGAAGCATTTTCTGATACATAGAAGATCTTGACCAGAATCTCGTAAACACCTGAAGAATAAGAACAACAATACCTATATCAAGAGTCTTCTTTCTTCAAGTACTCCAGGACACTTCAAAAAACAACTTCAGTTAAATCTGTCAAAGAAGTTCCTGAAGATTTTTGCTGGTCAAGGATTCGTTTGAAGACCTATCACCCTGAATCTTAGCTCCTGTTTTTTTTCCCTGATTCATTCTACATCTCAGGGGGAGCCTTAAGCTATAATCAAACCCACAGTCTTCTCAGTTGTATATTGAGAAAGAGAAGACAAAATCATCTCTCACCCCCACTGTATAAAGAGTTGTCATCTCCCTTCAAAAGTGATTCCTTGGTTGCAAGTCTCCTGATCAAAAGACTTGGGTTGGTTTTTGAGCACCTGATCAAAAGCTCATTGGTGTTAGGCACCTGATCAAAATTCTGAGTGGATTCCTACCAAGGGTGGTAGAAGAGTGGATGTACCCAGGTTGGGGAGCCACTATAAAATTCTTGTGTCGTCTGGTTGCCTCCTTTTCATTTGTTCTTGATGTGATTGTGCTTTAGTTTTATTGCTTGGTAGTTTATTAATTCTGCACCTTTAATTTACAGCAAAAGCTGTAATAGCTCTTAATAATTTTTAAGCATACTCTATTCACCCCCCCCCCTCTAGAGTATTTCAGATCTAACTCTCACTTTCAAACTGGATGACCAAAGAGCAGCCATGGAGAAATATATGGATGAAAGTCACAAAGACCTCCAGTTTACTTTGGCTAAAGACATTAAATCAATAAGATTTGAAGTCAATCAGAATAAGAAGGAGATGACAGATTGCTTCCATAAAGGAGGTAATTCTGTAGTTTATCTGTCCAAACATTAACAAGAGGCCAGGACTCAAATTGATGACATAGTAGTTAAGAAAGGATATGTTCTGGAAAATCAGCTAAGGATGAATGATAATCTTACTGAATCACATAATGTGATTGTTACTGAGTTAAAGAATTCTACAACTGCATTAACTGAGGAATGGGCTAAAGAGAAGTCTGAGTTTGATAACAAACTTCAAGAAGATTTAGCCACTTAACAATCTGCCATTCAAGCCTCTCAAAAGATCATATCTGCTCAGCTATAGAAGTTTAAAGCTTATTATACATAAGGCACCAACTACTTAGCTGATCAAATCAGATTTCAGAAAGTTGCTCTCAGGAATCATGTTGAGAGAGAAGTCATAAAGGGGGAGAGGTTGTTAGTCACTGCAGGCTCTGATCATGCCAAATGGATAACTAATTCTATCAGAGCCACTCTTGGATATCCACCCTTGTGTGATGATGATAATACAGTTGAGTCAGGCATTGAAGGTGCAGGAATTGAAGGGGGTCAGCATGAGGTAGCTCAAATCATATACCCCCTTCTAACTTTGATGGAATTCAACAATTGGTTCACCAGATGTATAGCCCTATAGAGGCTACTAAGAATGTTATAATTGAGAAAGTGTAAATGTCTGAGGCTGCATTAAAGAGGGAGCAAGAAGCTCAACTTTCAAAGAAAAGATTTAGAGCGCAGGCTGAATCAAAGCCAGATTTTGAAAGACGGAGTCCCACTTCAAGGAACATAATACTCACTACCTGGCAAGATATGAAAGATAAAATGCATGATAGAGGCAAGTGGTATTCTGAACTAGAGTGGAACAAGTATCAACAGAAGCAAGATGCCATATATCAGTTTAGAAGAGATCAAAAAGCTGGAAAGGTACCTGCTACTACTGTGGAGACCAGCAAATACTTCCCTAAGCCTCACCATTTTTTTGAAAGGCAAAAGATCAAGGCTGAAGAGCTTAAGAAGAAAGACCTTAAAGGAAAGGAGCTAGCTGAAGACACTGGAACTAGTATACAAGCAAGGGTTCAATCTGGCAAGGGAATAGTGATCAAGGAGCCTGATCAGTCTTAAGATAGTTTTACTAGAATTTAAACAATGTGTAAATCTATGTAATCTTTTGATTGTTAAACATATTTGTAATTCAACAAAACCTTGATTCTTGTTCAAAACATGTTATCATATTTTGTGTTGATATAATATGTTGTTTCTGGCTATGAATTATCCTATCTGAGAAATATTTTCTTTTATATACATCATAATGTCTGTTTTATTATAATGTGATGTATATCATTGACTAAGAGTTATGACTTCTTCAAATAGGTGGAGATCGTTGGGTACATTGGAAAATGTGTACCATATTTGGAGAAGCTCAGCTAACTCAATGATATTCATCAAGGTGTATTTGATGTTGTTTTAAGTTTGTATGTGCAGGATAATAAAATGAAGAAAAAGTTTCTATGTACATGTGTTGACACTTGGGAAAAACTGTGTCGACACTAGAGTCCAGTTTGTGTCGACACACAGGACTTGTGTTGACACATAGAAAATCTGTCGACAACAATTGTGTCAACACTTGGGAAAAGCTGTGTCGACACCAGAAGCAAGATTGTGTCGACACACAGAACTTGTGTCGACACATGGCAAATCTGTCGACACCAACTTAGTCGACACCAGAAGACAGTCTGTGTTGACACACAGAATTTTGTCTACAGCAACTGTGTCGACACACAAGACTTGTGCGGACAGACATCAAGTTTATGTCTATAGCAATTGTGTCGACACACAGGGCTTGTGTCGACACATTCCAGAATTGTATCAAGACAACCACTGTGTCATGACAAGAGGTATTTGTGTCGACATATTTTACAGAAGCTGTGTCAAGAAGATTATAAAGTGTTGTGTTGACATTATGGGAGCTGTGTCGACATCACCAAGTATTGTGTCGACACATAGTATATTTGTGTCGACACATGTAAAGGAATGTATCGACACTTTGCTGACTGAGACTAAGTTTAATGAAGTAACTGGTGACTTGACAGCTGTCATGACCAACAAGGCTGTTGCATCTATCAGAGCTGTCAGAAGGTTGTTATGAACCAGATCAGCCGGTAACCTTGGATGAAGCCTATATAAAGACATGTTCTATCAACAGATAGAATAGAGAATGGGAAGCATCAAAGACAGAACCAATCTGAGAAGAACTAACTACAAGGAGAGGAGCCTTCATCCAGAAATATAAAGAGGGCAGATCCTAAACAATCCGAAAGAAGAAATCAGAATCACATCTGATTAAGAAGAAGCTGGATTGAGGATCATCACCAACTTCAAGAAGATCAACCTTACTTTGTTCAGATTCAAGAAGCTTTGAAGAAATCAAAGACAGGTTGATTCAAAAGTTATCTGTTCTATCAAGAACTGATCAAGAAACTTTCAACCCTTTCTCTCTCTATCAGGGTAAAGGTTTTATTCTTTTCTATTATCAATTCACTATAGGATCTATTGTAGATCTAAGTTGTAAGCCTAAATTATAAAGGCTGAGGTAGGGCTGAGTGCCTGAGATTGGAGATTAAATTCTCTGAGTTGTATGCCTGGGAAGAGGCTAAGGTAGGGCTGTGTGCCTGAGTTGTAGGAGTGTGGACTCACTCTGAGGTATGATTCTTTGAGAGAATCTGAGTTGTAGGACTTGCTGAGGTATGAGTTGTAGTAACCATCTTTGGGTTCTGAGCTGTAAGATCTGAGTATCTGAGAAGAAGAAGGAAGTTAGGCCGAATCTAGTATACTGCTAGATAGGCAAAGGGGGAAAGTGGATGTACCCATCATTTGGGGAACCACTATAAAACTGTGTGTATTCTATGTGTGTGTTGTTTTCTTTTTATCTGTGCTGTGATAGTGTGCATAACAAGTTTTATTGTGATAAATTTGTCTGCCTAAGCAATAAAAAGAATTGTACCTATTCACCCCCCCACCCCTCTAGGTGTTTAGGTCATCTTGAAACCCATTCTTTCACTTTGTCCTGATATTGGATTGTCCAACGAGAGCAATATTTGATACGGGAGCTTCTCATTCTTTTCTGTCGGAGGACTTCGTAGGGTGTATCAGATTATCTTCGTTTATACCGATAGATCAAGTGAATGTGCTGCTTCCTAATGAGTGCTTGATGCGCGCAGATCGAGCCTGTTGTATTGAGGTGCAGATTGGAAGACAGGCTTTTGGTTCCGAAGCATCTATGCTCCCGATATCAGAGTTTGATGTAATCTTTGGTATAGTCTGGCTCTCGGAGCAGCATGCCTATATAGATTGCAACTCTAAGGAAGTCACACTAGGGAAAAACAGCAAACGAGAGACTAAGTTCGCTGGTATACGAGGGTCGAGCTAGATATTGATGTCTGTTATTCAAGTGGTCAAGGAAGTTTGGAAGGGTTCGAAATTGTTCTTCACGTTGTTGGAGGCTGTTGAGCCGAAGCCCAGCGTGAGTAATGTTCCTATTATATCGGAGTACACTGATGTGTTCCTAAGGATCTTCCGGGGTCACTGCCCCAGCGGGAGATTGACTTCTCGATTGAGTTGGTACCAGGTGCGAAACCTGTGGCTCGCTTGTCATATCATGTTGCGCCAAAGGAGATGGCGGAACTAAAGGTTTAGCTGCAACAGTTGCTGGTGCAATGTTTTATACGCCCAAGTATGTCACCTTGGAGCACTCCGGTACTATTTCTCAAAAAGGATGGTAGCTTGCAGCTATGTATTGACTATTGAGAGTTGAATAAGCTGACGGAAAATAACAAGTATCTAATTCTATGGATTTATGTCATGTTCGATCAGCTAGTGGGATCAACTGTTTACTAGAAGTTAGACATGAAGTCTGGCTATTATCAGTTGAAGATTCAGGAATGTGACTTTCCAAAGACAGGGTTTGGGACACGCTACGGTCTTTACGAGTTCACTGTCATGCCATTTGGGCTAACAAATGCGCCATAGGTATTCATGGATCTAATGCCCTGGATGTTGAAACCGAGAGATCGATCTCTGTGGAGTTCGGGGTCCCTAAAAAGGGTGACCTCACACTTACTTCACTTAGGCGAACGTTACGGACCGAAAGCTCAGGAAACCAGGAACAGACCCTCGGCACTAGCGTGGAGGTCACACCTCATACACAAAAGACCTTGGTGATCTCCCCCTCCCTAGCCAATGTTGAGCTAGGTGTCTTGGAGGATGAAGAAAGAGGGATTCTAGTCGCTAAGAAGCAATGTACTCCAAGGCACCCTCAAGGGTCTATATATAGTTTTCTGGGAATGGCCTGCAAATAACCAATCTCCGCTGCCCCAAAAATTACTGAAATGCCCGCGTGTTGGTCTGCCAACAGCCAAATCCCACTGTTCTAAGCAGCTAATCGCAGTCCACCAGGGGCAGACCCTTAAGCTGGGCGAGTAGGTGACCTGGCGATCTGCGGTGTAACGCCTCCATCTGTCACGTGGAATATAACGGTGGGTCTGGCCAGGGCCCCACGCCATATTTCACAAATAAACGGCAGAGTCACGTGGGGATATCAAAATCTAATTCTACCCGTATCCTAACACAGAGCAATCTAGCGCAACATTTTTAGTTATAAGAAGTCAACACGTGCAAATAGACATCCACCCCAAGAGCGGTAAACAAGCAACGGTCAGCATTAGCTGACCAATTATAACGATCCTACCCCTTGCCCTGGGGCAGTGGTTCCTTCCCTGTATGCACTGCCATCATAATATTTACTATTTACCAATCACAACAATGTCACAAACGCCGGTATCGACCAGACGCTCCGTGAACTCAGGGCACCATATACCAAACATGAGCATTACCACAGCAGATCGACCCACCCTAGTGGTGTGGCAAGCCAGGTTTATCTGTGCTCCCTAGGCATTGCCACTAATCCACCTTCCAACTAATACAGATCGACCCACCCTACTGGTGTAGCAAGCCGGGTTTTCCTCAGCTCCCCAGGCATTGCCACCAATCGACCGCTCAACCTCATTCAGATCGACCCACCATAGTGGTGTAGCAGGACGGGTTTATCTCGCACTCCACAGGCGTTGCTGCCAATCGATCTCTCAAGTAACTTGGGGCAGGTCACCGTTTCCCATGCTCAAACCGTCAGTAGTTCACCACCGGACGCAGGTCGGACTTCCCTCCTGATTAGCCGCAGCGTTTCGCTCTCCCAGACTAAT
This sequence comes from Platanthera guangdongensis, assembly GCA_039583875.1. Taxonomy (NCBI): domain Eukaryota; kingdom Viridiplantae; phylum Streptophyta; class Magnoliopsida; order Asparagales; family Orchidaceae; genus Platanthera; species Platanthera guangdongensis. Next base: position 122,443,798 of record CM077164.1, read on the forward strand.
TAGCGCTCATAGATCTCACACCACAAGGAGCTTATGCAAAGCATCCAAGACCAACATCCATACACCCATACAAAAGATCATATACTCACAAATCATTCGCATCCATAAAATACACAGAGTCTTCTCCGGTTTACCCATAATCCATAATCATCACCAATCCAGACTAACCATCTAGATGGGCTTCACAAATAATGTCTATGTCTTACTACACACTTCAGGCTTTAGAAGCGGACTTAAATTGGAATCACTTACGCTTTCCACCTCTTGATGGAGGATTCCATGCATATGCATTAAGAAAGGACTTCGTTGTCCAAGAAGGAGATCATTACCCTTGAAGATCTCTTTGGAGCCATGACCTAGCCCAATGGAAATCACCGCCTCGGCTTTGCGTCCACGAATCCAAACTCGCATCTTGCTTTTGCACTCCGCAGCTTCCCCAACAACTGGCTTCCTCCTCCCTTTCCTTCCTCCCTTGCTCTCCCTCTCTCTCTCTCTTTGAGAAGAAGAAGAAGAATAATGAAGGAGCTTACCCTCATTCTCGGCCTAATCTTAGCAGGGAACGACCTGGACCTTTGGATCCAGGATAAGGGAAATGAACGGCCTCGATTTGATCAAAAAATGTCTGGACACGCCCTGACATGCCCTGTGACACGCCCATGTCACAGGCCGTGTCCCTTAAGCGGAACACAACAGACTCAAACCTAGACAGTACACTGCCGTGTGACACGCCCGTGTCACAACCAACATGTCCGTATCATGGCTAAAATGCCCATGTATAGAAACCGTGTACCTCATATAGAACAACAAAAACTTCACCCATGCGGGACACAGCCATGGGACATGCCTGTATCCCACGCTGTGTACCCCAAGACACACCCGTGTCTACCAGTACACGCTTCTCTGGCTGATCCCGTGATGGACACGCCCTGTGACACGCCTGTGTCATAGGCTGTGTACTCACCTTGACTTGCTGCTCGACGATCGTCGAGCACAGTTCGTCTACCCAAGCATGACACGCCCTCGGACACGCCCGTATCCCAGGCCGTGTATTCCAGCCTGAACCCAAATTGGGGTTTGGGGTGTTGCAATCCTCCCCTCCTTCAAAACAATTTCATCCCAAAATTTAGCTCAACTACAGACATGCACATAGCAACTCCACGTTGCACCATAAGAAACCGAGCACCGGAACAAAGTGAGCCAGGTAGAGCTCAGAGACCGTAGCTTGTGTCTCCCCACGACATCGTATAAAACAAACATAGTATGACATCACATACATACATACATATCTCTACCAGGTGCACATCCATCCACAATTTCATATTGTTATATATTAAAGTATCATAGATATACACCATGATTGATCGATCACTTCGATAACACAAGATGTGCACCAACATTTCATCGTTCACCATGACAGATAACATATATACAACATTAGTCATATCACCAAAGTAATAAAGGTCACTCCTCTATTCTTACTTCTTATTTTGCATATATCATTTGATATCCTCTTGGAGTTCCACACTGAGCACTTGAGGCTGTACATCACCGATTGAACTTTGCGGCTCTTGCACTTAAAGGTTATGCTATTGAGGTTGCGTTCGGGATGCAGATGACTCAGCCACTGCTTTGCCCTTTTCTTCAAAAGTCTCACCTGTTCTTTTCTCAGACCTTGGAGGGGCACTTCAACAATAACATGTTATATGTCCTTGCTTGTCACAGTTAAAACATGTACGTGTATCTACACGTTCTTGCCCATCGGTTGCCCCCGAAGAGACAGTTGATGGAGTTGATTCAGCAGGCCTGAACCTTTTCTTATCTCGTCTCTTAAACTCCGACTGTTCTGACTGTGGAAATTTGAATTATGGCTTCTCCACTACCAGGCTCTTCTTCTGTTATACCCGCTTCAAATCTTTTCCCAGTGCACGGGCTGTATCTACTAATGCTTGGAAGCCTTGGTTCATCAAACTCGGGAGTGCCAACCTCAACTCATCCCGTAGTACCTCATAGAAATGATTTGTCTTCTGTGCCTCCTCAGCAAAAGTAGACCCCGTATAGCGCCCCAATCTGGTAAACTCATGCAGGTACGTATCAACATTGCTCTCACCCTGCACCAGGCGTTGAAACTCATTCTCCATAGCAATCCGCTGCGACATGGGCAAGTACTTGGACAGAAATATTCGCGAGAATTCATCAATCGAGATCTCCTCTAATCCTTGACCTGCCAAGTGATGCACTTCCACGTCATCCCACTACAGTCTCGCATCTCCCTCTAGCAAAAAAGTGGCAAAGGTCATATTCTGCTCCTCCGCAGTCCTGATTGCGGTCAGGATCCTCTTCACTCTTGCAAGCCAATCTTCCTCCTGCATTGGGGAACTCGCCCCACCAAATGTCGGTGGATGAAATTCCATGAACCGCTTCAACTGCTCGTCCACTTCTTGATCATCCACCACAACTTCAACATGCTCTTGCCTTGCACCAGGCCATACTGGCGCCCCTGCAGGTTGTGCCTGCCCAGTAGGCTGTGCCTGTAACACGGCAAGCACCGTCTCAGTCACCACACGTATGGTCTCCGCCGAGGGAGGTGTAGGTGCTTCAACTGTTGCTGCACTCTCGTCGGACCGCTGGGGCTCAAACTGCCCAACACCACTTCTTGTCACCTATCAATGTACAAAACAGCATTAATCATCCATTTCATAACGAAAATGCTACACTGAATACAGGGTGATGCTCCTCACATACATGTATAAAATTCATAGTGGACATTCGTGAGTTCAATTATGTTCTCTCCCACAAATCTCAAAACTGGCTCTGATACCACTTTGTAACGCATCCATCTGTCACGTTGAATATAACAGTGAGTCCAATCGGGGCCCTACACCATATTTCACAGACAAACGGCGGAGTCACGTGGGGATATTAAATTCTTTTTCTACTCGTATCCTAACATAGGGAATTCTAGCACAGCATTTTTAGTTATAAGAACTCAATACAGCGAATGTCCACAAGATATATAAACTCCACATTATATATCAACCAGGAATGTTTACAACACACACACACTCATGGCCTTAAAGCCTTACAAGATGCTCTTTACAGCTATCTATAATTTCATACATCGGCACGCAGGCCAACCACACATGAAATCCAAGCATTTCTTCACACTGCCTTCAAGGGACTTTACGCAACAAGCCTTGATTCCGCTCAATTCAATTCAATCCACCAGCACCTGCAAATTGACATCCACCCTAAGAGCGGTAAACAAGCAATGGTCAACATTAGCTGACCGATTATAATGACCCTACCCCTTGCCCCGAGGCAGTGGTTCCTTCCCTGTATGCATTGTCATCACAATATTTACTATTTACCAATCACAACAATGTCACAAATGCCGGTATCCACCAGACGCTGCATGCACTCAGGGCACCTTATACCAAACATGAGCATTACCATAACAGATCTGTAACATCTCATTTCCAACTAGACCCCTAAGAGTGGTTTTGGCCCTGACTAGGTCATGAAAAAACCCAAGGAAGCTAAAAAGGGCCAAGTGATAGAAGGCCAAGGTGAGAATCACCTTGGTCTGCCTGTGGCACAGCCTCATAACAAAACCTAGGGTTTGACCTTAGGGCTTCACCATGACTCCATGACCTCACCACAACTTCACTAACCTATCAGAGGGTCCACTCGAGCCTTAAGGGTCCATTGGAGTCAACCGAAAGTGGCCAATTTGACGTAGGACCACCATAGGCCTAAATTGGGCAAGGTGCCCTAACAAAGGGCGGTTGGCCTCTAATGTGCCCAACCAACCTTGCCCAGGTATTCCTAGACCTATAGTGAGGTCAATGGGTCACTAAGGACACATTGGGGTCAGCCCTAGAGGCCATGTTGACCCAAGTTAACTCAAGCCCCTAATCTGGTCAAAGTACCCTTACTAAGGGTACGTGACCTCCAAAGTGCAAGGTAACCCTACATAACCCTACCTAGACATTTGAGGAGATCAATGGGTCACCAGGGACTCTTTAGGGGCAACCAAAAAGGTCAAAAAGACTAAGGTCAACCCAACCCTACCTTGGGTCAACCTAGCCCAAATAGGATAACCCAAGTTCAAGCCTCCTCATATGGCTTCTTGAGGAGATGATGTGTATGAATGGGCTGCCATTAGACATGTAGATTGTCAAAGTCAACTTGGTGACTAGGAGAGAGAGTGAGCTCCATTTCCATGGTTATGGAGGAGAGAGAAAAATGAAAGAGGAGGGAAGGAAGGGGCTCGGCCAAGGGAAGGCCAAAGGCCACCTTTAATGGTTGAATTCAATTCCCCTAGGGAAGGGGACAAGTTTCCAGCCGCTTCCCTGGCCACCAATGGCCTAGTTCAGCCCCCACTACCATGGCCGAATGTAGCCATTAATGGCCTTAATGGCCATTGATGATACAGCCGCTCCCCTCCCCATCTGAGACTTTAAACACCTTCAGTGGGCCGAGAGGAGGATTTCCCAATCCTTACCTGAAGAAACCGAGCCTCCCCACTGTGTAGTTGCAGAAACAGAGCGTCGCCGCCTTCAAAGATGGCTTCCCGGCGATCTTCTCTACTTAAGGCCGTCGGCAAGGTCCTCCTCCTCCCCTTAACTAATGGATAGATCGTAGCAATGTCTAGGTTCAAGGTTCGGGCTCAATTAAACTCGAACCAATTTTGTATTTCCATGGTTTCGGTCTAAGAAATAACTTGGTAGAACCGCCGGAATATGCCTCTCCGGCGGCTGTGCCACCGCCTAACGACAGCCACCACCTCAACGGAGGTGATGGTGGCGGTGGTCAGCCGGGGCAGCGACTGGATGGCCGGCGGCAGGTGCTTGAAGTTGGCCCAGGAAAAATGAATCCTGACCATCGGCTCAAGGTTGACGATGATGGGATGCCGTCCAAGGCGCGCCAAGATTCGTGCTTTATCAAAATCAAAAATATAGGATATAATTTTATGATATTTCATTTCTATCACAGATTTGATATTTAATATTTTTAATTTTTAAAAATACTTAGATGCTAGAACAAAAAACGTCGTCAACATAGAAAATGTAGCCCTTGATGTCTAATTTAATTTAAAATTAATTTCACTCAATTTGGAGTCTTGGTTAGAGCACATCACTCATTTTTGTGGGACCTATACCTAGCTCTATCCTGAGATTCAAATGGATGCCCACCATTCATCCCTTGTCCAAATGATCTGCGATTTGGGCAGGGATTCTACCCTAGCTATACCTAGGGCCTGTCCAAAATTCAGAATTGTTGGAGAAAATGTTTCTATAGTTTTTAGGAAAATTTAATAATCCATGAATAAATTAAGTAGGTGTCCTAAACACCTTAAAATCCCCCCAAATTTGGGTGGGAGGTCTTAGAGGGCATGTTAGGGCCCTGGTAAAAGTTTCATCCAATTTGGAGATGTTTTGGTTAGGTATTAATCCAACCCTAGGTTGACCCCTTTTAGGGTTAACTAGGTCAAGCACCCCCTTTGGGTTTTGAGTGGTCAAATCACCTCAACAGAGGCTGATAATTTGTCCAATGACTCTCTATAGTATGACTCACCCTCCAATGGAATTTGGAGTGGTTAATAGTAGGGTATCCCTAGAACCCTAGGGTAGGTCCCTTAATGGGGATTTTTAGGGTTTGAAGATCATGGGGTCAAATGACCTTGGATTGACTTGAAAATTGGTAGAGAGGACCATATGCTTAGTATGGTCCTCTGGTTAAAGTTTTAGGGAATTTGGAGGCATTAAACGCCCTCAAAACCCTAACCCTAGTTTAGGGCACAAACCTTGTGGTGAAGGAAAATGTCACAAAAACTCTTTGAAAAGTGATGGGATTTGGGTTGAGTAGTTTTTGGAGATAGTACAAGCTCTGGCGATTTTATCATGAATTTAGGATTAATATTTTGGATACTTCATTAACAATTTAATAATTTGTATCATTTACTTAGGAATTTATTATGAAGTAACTACTTGCTGGAAATTGATGAAATTTAGCCAGAGGAACTTTTATTATGTTCTAAAGCTCTATAAATGTTTATGGAATTTTTGGAAGATTATTTCTAAGGGTTGCTTCATTAAGTATGTTTTCCCATGAAAAACTAGTTAAATTTATTTTGTTGTCTAGAAAGCCTGTAAAATTATGATTTTTGCATAATGACCCTTTTTGTACCATATTCAGATTCTGTAATTTTTGTATAATTTTCTGATGAATAATTTTGGTACTTCCTTTTTACATATGATTAAGGGAATTATATTGGATAAATTAATTAGAGGTCAAATAATTTCTGAAAAATTATGGAAATCTGTATATAGTAATATATCTCTGTTATTTAGTGTTCAAAATTTTTGGGTAGCTATTACTTGAGTAGATCATATAGTTCATGTTCAAAATTGCCCATGGCCAAACATTTGGTAAAGTTTAATAAATATCAAATTAATTAGAAAAATTATGAATCTCTGAATTTAGACTAAATTTGTTATGATAGACCTCTGGTAAATTTTATAGGAGATTTGAAAAACAATCCAGAGTACCTCCTTTATACACCTCATATAGTATAGGGTGGTCTGCATATAGTAACTGCAGTAACTGAACAAGAGTGTGTAGTGAATTTTGGAGAGTTGAATCCTCAGTAGGTTGCTGGTTTGGGTAAATAAAGGAGTTGAATCCTCAGTAGGTTGCTGGTTTGGAAGACAAGATTTGTAGAGTGAGAGGTTGACTAGTGTTAGGTGGTGCTTGGGATCGGCAAAAGATTGTCCTTCCCGTAGAGAGGAAGTGTTTAATGCACTAGGGCTAGATTCAGTAAAATTAATTAAGGGTTGGGAAATCGGGTAGCAACCAATAATAGTAAGTGCCTTGCGAAAGGGAGCTTTTGGCGTAATCCCATCGTAGTTTCTAGTGCCTTCGAGAGCCCTTCACGGGGCATACCTTGCGCAGTCCCGGGCTAATGTAAAATGTAGGGGTGATAAATCTTAAAGAGCAACTAGAATAATTAGGGGTTCACTTTCACACACACTGGTGTCTCGGGAAGTTGGTTTGACTCGGTTGATATTTGTGAGGGGCAAGATGGCCTGACGAGCTTTGGCTCGGTTGATGTTTGTGACGGACGGGATGGTCCGAGGAGCTTTGGCTAGGTGCTGATACATAATGTTGAATGTGCATAAAGTAAAGGTGGTGGGTCTTTGGTATTGGAGTGTCGATGCACCGACGCAAATATGTTGACTCGGCAAGTATGGCTAGCACTTCCGCAACAGAAGTCCGGTGTGCCAGCCGGCAAGAGTACGCAGGAGCTCCACTTAGTGCACCAGTGTTGAGGCGTATGGTAGTTCTGACCGGTAGTGCTTTACTGGTTTAGAGCTGGGCAATGCCCAACCCACCGCTTCCATATGCCACTACGGAGGTATCCTGGGAGGTTCGGCTCCAGAAAGGGGGAACTAAAGGTTTGTGTGCACAGAGTCGGGTGGGTGAGTTACACTTGCATGATCGCATCATAACCCACTTGCATGTCATAGCATAATCATAGCATAAAACCCCTGTCACCTATTGTATAAGTGGTATGAGACGCTTATACAATAGGTCCTGTATAACGACCCCTTGGTCTATATGCTTATGTGGGCAAGTTTATAAATTAAGGTTAAAATTCTTTATATATATATATTGTTGATAATAACCGACACCCCAATGTATAAATTGGTATGGGACTTTTTATACGATAGGAGCCCTGTAAAAGATCCCTTGCTTATATGTTTCCGTATAAGTTAAGGTTACTTTTCAAACTTACTTTACTGCCACATGTACTATAAAAAATTCTAGTATAGGTCCGCTGCCATCTGTTTCTTGATTACTCTCCACCTTCAAGTCCTCCCCTTTCTTCCTCTCCGCTCGGTGCCTAGGGGCGATGGGGGAAGGGGTGGGGATAATAGGACTTAGTCTTTTAGACTAACGGTTTTCGAACCACATCATTTAGGGGATCGTGGAGCCCAACATGGAGGAGCAGCCCCGCAGGTCGGCACGCTTGGAGATGGGGCAGTCTAGCACCGGAGTTCAGACGGCGGGGACTGTGATCCCCTGACCTTAGTTGTGTTTTATTTTGCTTCCACTTGAGTGACTATGTAGTGAGGATTTGATGTAGCGGGCTTAAGCACTTAGTTTCAGTACATTATATTTTGTGGACTCTCCCTTCGTGGAGATTATATTACTCTAATGTGATTGTATTTTGTGGACTTTTGGTTAGAGTTTTACCACTCTTGTGCTTACTCTACTTTTGTTGCTTTTCTGTGATCGAATCGGCCGGTAGAATCAGCGTTTCGTGGTGATGACCCTTCAGGGCGTGAAGTTGTCACCGCTAAGCGGAGGTTCTGGGCCTAATACCCCGGTGTTAAAAAGAAAAAGGGGGCGGGGGGGGGGGGGGGGGGTCTTACAAGTGGTATCAGAGGAAACCTCGATCAAAGACTAACAGTCCATAACCCCTGAGTCACCCCCGTGCGAGTTTAGTTGGGGACAAACTAAGCAGCGGAAGTAGTGGTGTGCCCATATGAGGGATCATTTGTAAATTGTTCATTTTAGTTAGGTTTGAGTCGATTGTCTACTAATGTAGTTTGTTTTGTAGCCCCCAGCTCAGCCCACTCCACAAGGCGGAGCCCAGCAGACTATGGACATTGCACCACCTCCCCCGGTCCCCACTCCATTCCTACAGTCAGAGATGGGACAGACTCTGACAGCCATCTTGGAAGCTTTTAGGGCTCAACAGGTTCCGGCTCCGCAGCCAAACCCGGGGGCCAACTGGCTGAGCATTTTCTGAGGACTTGCTCCCCCATCCTACTTGGGGACTGAGTTGGCCGTTAGGATAGAGGAGTGGCTGGATATTATATATGAGATGTTGACCAGGATACGGTGCCTGGGGTCACAAGCAAAGAGATGGTGGAAGACCTCGCTGGACACGACATTTGCGGACAGGGAAGTAGCAGAGATTTCTTGGGAGGATTTCAGGGGCGCGCTGTTGGAACACTTTGTTCCACAGTCGGCCAAGGACGAGCTGGAGGATAGATTTTTACAGTTGAGGCAAGGGAACAAGACGGTGGTGGAGTACCACCGAGAGTTCAACCATCTAGCCCGATTTGCGGACTCTTATCAGTTAGATGAGGCAAGATATACCAAAAGGTTCTACAAGGGCCTAAGAGAGGAGCTGAGGGAGACTCTAATGTTTGTATCCGACAGGCCCATTTCTCGAATACTAGAGATGACAAAAAGGATAGAGGCTGATTGGTAGGTTACTCGGGGCCAGAAACGGCCAGTGGAGGATCAGGGTCGAGGAGCAAGGAACGATCAGAGACGAGCCCGTATTACGGACGGGAGGAGGGTCGAGGACTAGCCTCATCAGGAGGTAAGACAGCAGACAAGGGAGCCAGAGGTGGTGGCTCCACCACCTCTTCAGACATGGGAGGGACAGAGACCCGGGGGAATGTCATATCCCCCACCAGAATGCTTTAATTGCCATCAGTTGGGGCACATCAGGAGGAACTGCCCCAGGAGGGGGGCACCCCCACCAGCACCACCGGCTGCCCATCCAGCGCAATATCTTGGAGGCCGAGGTCGTGGCCGAGGATATAGATACCAGGCTGGGGATCGTAGACAAGAAAGGGAGCAGTTGTATGCTTCGGACATGGCGCAGCCTCGGAACCTAGAGTAGGTCATAGCAGGAATGCCAAGATGTTTAATTGTTTAAATAGAATCCCCTTTCTCAGTTGTCAAATTTGTAGAACTGCACTAGGTAGAATAAATTGGAAAGAAAACTCATTATAGAATACTAAGACATTTAACCACCCCATGTATAGTCTTCATCAGCGGCAAGCCCGCCTATACACTGTTCAACATGGCTACTTCGCACTCGTTCGTGTCGGAGGCCTTCGTGGAAGGGCTGAAAGGAGTGGAGTGGTTCACAGGCCTGATGAGGAGGGTGCGTCTACCCGACAGATCAGAGCTATTCACCTCTGCCCACTGCAACATGGAGGCGGAGATTGGCAGAAAGTCATTCGAAGTATTGGCAATGATCCTAAGGATGCCAGTCTTCGAGCTGATCCTGGGCATGACATGGTTGCACTGGAACCGTGCCCAGATTAATTGCCAAACAAAGAGGATCACCGTGAGGCACGGGGACTCTGTCATTATCATCGAAGGTATAAGACCTGCCTCTCGTATACTCTTATCTTCAGTACAGGCCGTTAAGGCCCATCTGCAGGGAAAGGAGGTTTATCAGATTCTATTTGAGATGGCGGAGGCCAAGGAGTCTGTGGCAGACATCCCGGTGGTGCGAGATTTTGCTAACGTCTTTCTAGTGAAACTACCAGGACTACCTCCGCACTGAGAGCAGGACTTCCAGATACAACTTGTGTCGGGGGCCAAACCAGCATCTAGGGCCCCTTACCGGATGGCCCCGAAAGAATTGACAGAGTTCTGAAGTCAGTTGCAAAAACTAGTAGAGGCAGGGTTTGTCCGGCCAAGCTCTTCGTCGTGGGGAGCCCCGGTGCTATTTGTCAAGAAGAAGGACGGAAGTCTTCGCTTGTGTATTGATTATTGAGCGCTGAACAGACTGACGCTCCGGAATACATACCCGCTGCCACGGATTGACGAGTTGTTCGATCAACTGGAAGGAGTGCATTTCTTCTCGAAACTTGACTTGAGGTCAGGTTATTAACAGCTACGGATTCGAGTGGAGGACATTCCGAAGACCACCTTCAGTAGTAGGTACGGATTGTTTGAGTTTACAGTGATGCCTTTCAGGCTCACAAATGCGCCGTCAGCATTTACAAGCCTCATGAATACGGTATTCGAGGAGTATTTGGATGTATTCGTCATCGTATTTATTGACGACATCCTCATCTACTCAAGGACGGACGAGGAGCATACACGACACCTGACTTTGAATCTAGAGAGGCTACGGGAACACCAACTGTATTCGAAGTTCAGTAAATGCCAGTTTTGGCCAAAGGAGGTGGCCTTCTTAGGTCATATCATCAGCGGTGCTGGGTTGGCAGTAGACCCGGCCAAGATTCGGGCAGTTCAGGATTGGCCACCGTTGAAGATAGCTACGGATGTACGGAGCTTCCTGGGACTTGCCGGATATTACCGGAAGTTCATCGAAAGATTCTCCCGGATTGCCCTCCCTCTTACATCCCTGACGAAGAAGGAATCCCCTTTCATTTGGACGCCCCAGTGCGAGGCGACCTTTGTGGAGTTGAAAGTTCGGCTTACCTCGGCTCCCATTCTAGCTCTTCCATCGGGAAGGGAGGGATTCCAGGTGTACACGGACGCCTCCTACTAGGGGATGGGTGTCGTTTTGATGCAGAACGTGCACGTAATAGCCTACGCCTCCCGACAGCTGAAGATACATTAGAAGAACTATCTAGTGCATGATCTGGAGATGGGTGCAGTGATCTTTGCTCTGAAGATTTGGCGACACTACCTCTATGGGGTTCACTGTGACATCTTCTCAGATCACAAGAATTTGAAATATGTGGACACCCAGAAGGAACTCAACATCATACAGAGATGTTGGGTGGAGTTCTTGTCGTATTACCAGTACACCATGCACTACCATCCCGGTAATGCGAACGTGGTGGGAGATACTCTGAGCCGGAGAGGAGATACCTCAGGGAAGGGACCACAACTGATGTCCATGGATCTATTCCGATCTTTCAGAGATATGCACATATCCCTCGTGTCCGAGAATGATCCAGAGCTTTACATGGAGTATCTAGCATCGATGGTTGCCATATATGATATTCAGGACCGCATCCGGGACGGACAGAAGATAGATGCATGGGCAGAACCGATATTCCAAGCCTTGGAGGAGGGTGCGACGAGAGATTATTCACTGAGAGATGGATTGCTATATTTCAGTGGCAGGGTCTACATACCCGTAGGAGGTCAGATTCGGGAGGACATCATGGCAGAAGCACATTGTAGCAGATATTCTATGCACCCGGGGATCACCAAGATGACGACAAACTTGAAGAAGATGATGTTCTGGCCGGGGATGAAGGACATTGTAACACCCCCTATCCGTCGGATAGCATATAGCAGTAGGTCCGGTCGGGGCCCGACACCATATACAATAGACAGACCGTGTGGTTACTCATGGAAACCATCCAACCAATCATAACGTCCTACACAGAGCATTCTAGCGGAAGCAGATTAATAAGTTGAAGCAAAGAACCCAGCACTAAAGCATGAATGTCCACTAATACCAAATAGGAATGTTACAAAATACACCAGTATAACCCTTATGGCCTTACAAAAATTGTTCACTTGATATTACATGTTTTACAAACCACGGCATGCAGGCGGGTCACACATGAATAAAGCATTAAACACTTCCAATTGGTCCTTCGAGGTCCGGCTTCGCAAAAAGGGCTTTAGCCCGCTATTGACAACTTGGTCCAGCAGCACCGGCAAATAACAAACCACCGCACGGTGGCAAAACAAGGCAACGGTCAGCAATGCTGACCAAATTATAACGATCCCGCCCCCAACTCGTGGCGGCGATGCTCCTTCCCTACATTTCATTAGCATAAGCGAGCAATATAACAATATTCATTTCATCACAGGCGTAGGCTCATACGGCCACACACCCCGTGCACTCAGGGAACATTCTCGGAGAACGCAGTCTAAGTCTGCCGACTCACCACCATCCCTTTGGACGGCCGATCAATGAGCAGTTTGTCTTCCCGGCATGGGTCACGGTAATTAAAACCATAGACCGCTGAAGACTCTCATCTATGCCAACGACTCTAATCCGAATGACATAGAACGGGTACGGTTCCATTTAACCCGTGCTCACAACGCAACGGTAATTTAAACCATATGCGCCCGCAAAGGTAATTTAAACCATATGCGCAGGTCAAACCTCTCCCGAGTCCCGTTTCCATCACATTTCACATAACTCGGTTATGTTCAAGTTAGCTCTCAGGCCACCAAGTTGGCAAGATCACGCATCCGCCCAGTTTTTCTGGGTGCACCTTTGGGTTAATCCCCAAGGCTCCCTGTTGCAATCTACCGTGTAGAAAACCCGAAAAACAACCAATAGCACGGAGTCTTCTCCGGCATTATGCAATGCAACATCACCGATCCAGACCAACATGTCCGGGTAGGCTTCTCACATCATGCCTATGTCCGTTCTCGCTTACGGACTCTAAACAACGGGGACTTCACATATCTACCCGAAGGAACGCCTCCAACTCACTGCAAACTCGCGAGAGCGGGCTTCCTATGCAAAGAACGAGAGCTACTTATGCTCAAGAAGAGAATCGTTACCCTAGCGTTCCTCTTTGGTGCCATGGAAAAGTAAGCGGATGAAAAGCACCGCACTAGATTTGCCTCCGTGGATCCGGAGTCGGCTCGCGATTTGGAGCTTCGAAGCTCCTCCAATGGCTGGATCTAGCTCCTTCTTCCTTGCTTGGCACTCCTCTCTCTCTAAGCTTTTAGAAAGATAATAACTTAAGAAAAGTGAGGGTTTCTAAGTCCAATCCCGGGTATATCTCATCAGCAACAACCCCCAGCCGTTGGATCCCAAAATAAAGAAACGAACGGCTTTGATTCGGGACTGAAAGGCCCAATCTGGACCGCACACGGCCTGGCACACGCCCGTGTCCAGGGCCGTGTGCCTCATTTGCCGTCAAAATCGGCTCGCCTAGAACAACACACGGGTATCGAACATGCCCGTGTTCGACCTGACACACCCGTGTTCCACCTGACACGGCCGTGCGGCCGGCCGTGTACCCCCATCATTTTTCCCCGAAAACAACCCGAGCACTACACGGGTTCTAGGACACGCCCATGTCCTTGCCCGTGTCACCTCAACACGCCTGGGCTCCAGGCCATGAACACGGTCTCGACACTCGACACTTCGTCGAGCGAAGATCGTCGACCTGATGACACGGCCTTGGACACGCCCGTGTCCTAGGCCGTGTGCCTTGTCTCGACACATTGTCGAACAAAATGTTGACTTCCCGGGACGAGTGTCGACACGGGTTGACACGCTCTGCGACACGCCCGTGTCGCAGGCCGTGTGTCATGTCTCGACACTTCGTCTACGCAGAGTGTCGACTTCGCGGGCTAAGTGTCGACACGGGTCGACACGCCCTGCGACACGCCCGTGTCGCAGGCCGTGTGCCCAGTCTCGACACAATGTCGAGATCAAAATGTCGACTTCCCGGCTGAGTGTCGACACAAGCTTGACACTCCGTGGGACACGCCCGTATCCCAGGTCATGTGCCTGCAGCCAGAACCCAAAACTGGCCCAAAACGTCCCCCGTTGCTCTTTTGAGTTTCGGGGCGTTACAACTCTCCCCCTCTTAAAAGAATTTCGTCCACGAAATTATATATAAAGGAAAGACATGTACAAAACCAAAATTTGTACCTGAGCGGAACAACTCCGGAAATTCGTCAAGCATAGTCTGCTCTCTCTCCCAAGAGAGCTCCTCACGACCGCAATTGTCCCACCGGACCTTGACCATCCTGATCTCTTTATTGCGTAGCTGCTTGACCTCCGAGTCCTCAATCCGCACGGGCTTGACCTTTGTCGTCAGCCCACTATCCACCGGCACTTGATCAACCGCGATCACTTGCGTAAGCTCTTGCACTGCCTTTCGAAGCACCGAAATATGGAATACATCATGTAAACCACTAAGCTCCACTGAAAGCTTCAACCGATAGGCCGCTTCACCAACTCGCTCCAGAACCTCAAATGGCCCAAGGTACCTCGGGCTTAGCTTTTTCAATCGCCACACCCTCGAGACACACTTGAACGGCTTGATCTTTAAGTACACATAGTCGCCCACAGCGAACTCCACGTTCCTATGCTTGGCATTATTGTACTTCGCTTGCCGGTCCTGAGTGATAAGTAACCTCTCCCGAATGGTTCTCACTAAAGAAGTAGCACCATCCACTTCCGATCGCTTATACAACTTTGACTCACCCATTTCTAACCAAGATAACGGCGTGCGACATTTTCTACCATATAGGGCCTCGAAAGGTGCCATCTGAATACTCGCTTGGTAGCTATTGTTGTATGCGAACTCCACCAAATAAAGGTGGTCTTCCCATTGCTTTCCAAAATCCAAGACACACATGCGGAGCATGTCTTCCATAGTTCTATTGACCCTCTCGTTCTGCCCATCCGTTTGTGGATGGAAGGCTGTGCTAAATTTCAACTTTGTTTCCAACATTTGTTGCACTAGCCTCCAATCATTGGACGTGAACCGCCCATCTCGGTCACTCACGATGCTGCGGGGCACACCATGAAGCCGCACTATGTTATCCACATAAAGCTTTGCCAACTTCTCCACCGGATCATCCTTCCTATGCGGAATAAAATGCGACACCTTCGTTAATCAATCAACAACCACCCAAATGGCGTCGTTCCCCTTTTGCGACCTTGGCAAACCGTGCACAAAGTCCATAGAGATGTCGTCGAATTTCCACTCCGGAATAGGTAAGGACTTAAGAAATCCTCCCGGCTTTTTGCACTCCGCCTTCACCAATATGCAAGTTTGGCACTTCGCTACGTATAGCGCCACATCCTTCTTCAAACCCGGCCCCCAAAACAGTTTCTTCACATCACGGTACATCTTCGTGCTCCCCGGGTGAATCGAGTACTTGGTATGGTGTGCCTCGTACAATAACTCCACCCGCAAATTACCTATACTTGGGACGCACAGACGACCGTCCTTCCTAAGTAATCCGTCCTCCACGACGAATTGGGAATTTGACCCATCCAGAGCCTCTACCATGAACTGCTTCACATGAGCATCCATATCTAAAGCCTGCCGAATACGATCAGCCAGGTCATATTAGACTTCAGTAAAATTCAGAACTGCTTCAACACTTGATTGCATGTCCATACAAACAATCTCCAACGCCTCCAACTCCCGCACCAACCGCTCATCATGCACCGATAGCCAATTGGCTTGAGCTGGGGCTCGGCGACTCAACGCATCCGCAACCGCATTCCTTTTACCAGGCATGTAGTGGATCTTGAATGTATAGTCCCCCAGGAACTCCATCCATCTACGCTGCCGCATATTCAGATCTTTCTGATCAATAAGATACTTCAGGCTCTTGTGATCGGTGTAAATATCAATCTTCACACCGTACAAATAGTGTCTCCACAGCTTTAAGGCAAAAATCACGGCTGCTAACTCCAAGTCATGGACCGGATAGTTCCTTTCATGCACTTTTAGCTGTCTCGAGCCATAAGCTATTATACTTCCGTGTTGCAGTAGCACACAACCCAAACCGCTGCCTGAAGCATCACTATAAATCTCATATCCTTCGGCCCGACAAGGCGAACTCAGCACAGGCGTCGTGGTCAACCGACACTTCAACTCCTCGAAAGCTCGCGCGCACTCCCGCATCCAAACGAACTTATGCTCCTTCCTCGTCAAAGTAGTGAGAGGTAACGCTATCCGCGAGAAGTTCTCTACGAAGCGCCTATAATAGCCGGCAAGCCCCAGAATGCTCCGGACTTCCGCTACCGTAACAAGCTCAGGCCACTCTCGTATCGCAACGATCTTCACCGGATCCACAGCAATACCCTCTCCACTCACTATGTGACCAAGGAACGCCACTGAGGACAACCAAAACTCGCACTTCGAGAACTTGGCATACAATTGATTTCTCCTTAGCGTCTCCAGAACCAAATGAAGATGCTTGAAGTGATCTTTCTCACTTTTCGAGTACACCAAAATATCGTCGATGAAGACGATCACGAAATGGTCCAAGTACTCACTGAAAGTCCTGTTCATCAAATCCATGAACACTGACGGCGCATTATTCAGCCCAAACGGCATGACCGTAAACTCATAATGCCTGTATCTCGTACTAAACGCTGTCTTCGGGATATCACTCTCCCTTATTCGCAGCTGATAGTACCCCGACTTGAGATCCAACTTCGAGTACACCGTCGACCCGACCAACTGATCAAAAAGATCATCGATCCGGGGGATCGGGTACTTGTTCTTCTCCGTCAACTTGTTGAGCTCCCTATAATCAATACACAATCTCAAGCTTCCGTCCTTCTTCTTAACAAAGAGGACCGGTGCGCTCCAAGGCGAAGAACTCGAGCGCACATACCCTTGCTCCAACAACTCTTGCAGTTGAACTTTCAGCTCCTCCATTTCTTTAGGCGCTAGCCGATAAGGAGATCGTGACACAAGCTTTCCACCTGGCACTAGCTCAATCGTAAAATCTATCTCCCGATGAGGCGGGGCTCCAGGAAGATCTGCGGGGAACACATCAGGGTATTCCGATACCACTGAAATACAATCCAACGCGGGCTTCGGCTTTGCAACCTCCACAAGTTTAAAGAACAGTTCTGCACCGGCACGAACCGCCTTCACCACCTGAAGGCAGACATCAACGTCTTGCTCGACCCCTTTAAGACCGTAAAAGTCATCTCAACTAGCTCCCAACTTGACTTCCTTCCGACCGCAATCGATATAGGCTTGCTGCTCCGAGAGCCAGTCTATGCAAAATATAACGTCTAACTCCACCAACGGAAGTAAAGATGCCTGCATGTCGAACTCCTGATCCCCAATATGAATCTTAACATCGCAGATCCTATCCGCTCGCATCGAACACCCATTAGGCAACAACACATCCAACTTATCCTTCGCCATCGAAGAAGGGACTCCGATGCGTGATATAAATCCTTCGGACAAGAAGGAGTGTGAAGCTCCCGTATCGAATAGTGCTCGTGCCGGATTTTCACAAATAAATACAAATCCTAAACAAGCAGTGGTAAGGTAACATGTGCATAACAAGTATTTAAAGAAATTGTCTTGCTATAAATTAAACCGTACCTGTCACCACATCAGCCTGTTTGATGGGCTCCTGTTGGCCAAGATTATAGGCCCTTGGTTGGATCGGAGCATAGTGGGATGCGGTCGACTCCACCGCCTTGCCCTTCCCTTCATATGTAGCTCCCGGCTTTCTTTCGGACTTGGGACGTCCGCTCCAACAGTCGCGGGCAAAGTGCCCCGTCTTTCCACAAGTAAAACACGCGCCCGGGGTCCGCCTCGTAGTCGCCCCAGAAGCACTAGAAGGAGCTGGACCCGAATTCCTATGCTTCTTAAAGAATCTTTGATAGCCAAACTTTGAAGTAGTCGGCACTTTGAACCCAGATTGTAACAGTCCAAATTTCTGAAACAGGAAATTTTTGGGTGATACGGCCTGGGACACGGGCGTGTCCCAGCGCGTGTCAGCGGACACGGCCTGCAACACGGGCGTATTGCAGGGCGTGTCGAGGTTGTGTCGACGATCGGCCTTGGTGTCGACGATTTTTCGCTCGACGATGTGTCGAGAGGTGAGACACGGCCCAGGACACGGGCGTGTCCCAGGCCGTGTCGTGTGCTCGATGACTTTTACTCGACGATCGTCGAGTGTCGAGACATGAGTGTCGAGGCGTGGATGTCGAGTGTCGAGAAGTTACACACGGCCTGTGACACGGGCCTGTCACAGGGCGTGTCAAATTAGGTCGACGAACTCAGCCCGACGAAGTATTTCGACAGGGCATGTCTTTGTGCCGTGTCTGGGCACAAGGCCTGGGACACGGGCGTGTCACAGGCCGTGTGAAGTCTCGGGATGTTTTGGGATTTTTTTTGCCCAGGCACACGGCCTCAGACACGGGCGTGTCTAAAGGCGTGTTGGTGACACGGCCCATGACACGGGCGTGTCCCATGGGCGTGTCACTGGTTTGGATAGGTCGGTTGACCACCGCTTGAGGCACACGGCCTGGGACAAGGCCGTGTCATAGGCCGTGTTAGGTCAAAATCAGTGTTTTTGGCAAAATCGTGGCCGTCCATTCCTTCAGCCTGGATCCAAGGGCTGAAGCTTCTTTCCTCTTTTTCCTAAAGGCCGAAATTGAGAACTTATGCTCATTTGTTTCTTAGCCTTTATCTTTCTTCAAAAGAGAGAAAGAGAGAGAGAAAGAAGGAGGAAGAAGGGGAAGTGCTGCTGATGGTGGTGCTGCGGTTTACCGACAAGAGTTCTGAAGCCGGCGTTGCGGAGGAAACGCTCTTGCGAGTCTTTTAAGCAAGCATTGAGGTCATGGCACCGAAGCGGTCGTCAAGGGTAACAACTTTTCTTCCTAGCCATGTGAAGGCTTTCTTTTGGCATATCTTTGTGATTCCCCCACCAAGAGGTGGCTGATTTTGTGAGTCATTTGGGTGATTCATGAAATCCCCTTTGTTGGCAGATAGATCCGGAAGTCGAGTACGGAATAGGCATGTTGTGTGAAGCCCATCTGGACAGGTTGGTCTGGATTGGTGATGTTGCATAGGAACCGGAGAAGTCTCCGTGCGAAACGCGTAGTTTAAGGAGTCAACGGGTTATGCCTGCGAAAAGGAGTAGCAGGAAGTTCTGGATTGGTAGCCCAGGAAAATAGCCGTGGTATGTGTTTGGGTCCAACCTGTGAATGAGGCACAGGAAGTACTGGTGTGACCAGGAAAGGCCCTTTGTGATGCTTGATGTCGTAGGGTGTCCAAATGTAAAGCAAGTATTAGGAAGTACTGGCATGGTAGCCAGGAAATACCCCTGACATTTGTGATTGTGTGGTGTCCACCTGTGAAGAGAGTCACAGGAAGTACTGGGAGGCCCAGGAAAGACCCGCTGTTGTGCTAAGAAAGTGGGTATTGAGCAATAACCAGGCTTGAATGCCAAGAACAGGATTGGTGAGACCAACCCGCGGCTTTGAGATAGCCACGAGTACGTGGTACTCGGAGAAGGCAAGGCGATTTGAGCAACGGGGGGTGGAGGATCCGACCTGAGCTATGTCCGTCCGACGTGAGACCAAAAGGTTCGTTCTGTTGGAGCGCATAGCAAGATTCTTCGGCCTGTGCGCCATGACACAATGGGGGGCTATGGGCCATCCCGGTGTAGGAAGACTATAAAACTCTGGCTGCACGCCATGGAGTAAATGCTCAAGAGATTTGTCGTTGGGTGGTGACCCTGATACGGTGGTGGGCAAGAGTTTTGCCAGAACACCAAGAATGTGCCCTGAGTGCACGGACCGTTGGGCTGGGTAGCGAACGGTTGTGATGGCTTGTGTGCGTGAAAGCACATTTTGATGATATATATTGCCATACTTGTGAGATGATATGCTTGCAGGGAAGAGTACCGCTGCCCCGAGAAAAGGGGTAGGGTCGTTATAATTTGGTCAGCTGAACGCTCACCGTTGCTTTTGTTTGCCACCGTTGGGTGGATTGGCCCTGTACAGGTGCTGGCGAGCCAAGCGGGACGCATAATGGCTGAAGTTCATGCTGCTGTTGCTGCTACTGCTAGCCCTCGAAGGCTATATGTGTTGCTGTTGTGTACGTTCTTTCCATGTGGCCGGCCTGCGCGCCAATTGATTTAGGCAACTGTTTGAAAGCCATGTAAGGCCATAAGGCCAACTCTTTGTACTTGTTGTAGGACATTCCTATAGTGTATAAAATATGGAGTTTTATGTTTGGACATTCATGAGGAGTTCAAGTTGTAGTCTAGGCTTCCGCTAGAATGATTTGTGGTAGGTACGATGCGCTACTCTGGTATAATTTTGTACCTTCACCGCCTGTTTTGTGATATATACTGTGGGGCCCCGGCCGGACCTTCTAGAATATACCATATGAACGGATGGGGTTGTTACATTTTTGGTATCGGTTGTTTTGGTCTTTCCCTCTCGACGTCATGGCCAGCTTCTTTTGTGGGGTGGCGAGCATGTGTTTGTGCAAACCAACGTCTACGAATGAACTCCGAAATGTCCATGATAGAAATGCAAACTTGATGTGTGTAAGGAACCTGCGTGTTCTTATTTTGTGTTGTTTGCTTGGGTACGACCGCTAATGTGTGTGTCTTGTCCACCTTTAGGTGACACGAAGTGGAGCTGGGCCGTTTGAGCCTCAGCATTCTGATGAAAGTACGGCACCAGCCGCGGTGCCTACACCTCCACCGTCTACGGAACATGTGCGTTTAGTTGCGGAGGCTTTATTTACCATGATCCAAGGCCAGCCACTTAGGCAGGCGGCTGTGAGGCCAGAACAGGTGGCGGCAAGGCCTGAACCTGTCGTGAATGTGGATCCTCGAGCGGCTGAGAAGCAGCTAACGCGGTTTATGAGTTTCCATCCGCCTACGTTCTCGGGAGCGGGAACTCCGACGCAGGCTGAGGATTGCTTATCGCGCGTCAAGCGAGTGATGACGGCGATTGGAATGGCGGAGCATCAGAAAGTTACTTGCGTTACCTTTTTTCTTGAAGGAGAAGCTCGATTGTGGTGGGATGAGATGGAGTTGCATCACTTGGCGGGTCTTCCTTTAACCCAAGTATCCATGGAAGAATTCTCCAGACTCTTCCTAGCAAAGCACCTTCCTGCGGCTCAACGGATAGCCATGGAAAATGAATTCCAAAGGTTAACACAAGGCGATGGCAGTGTTGACGCATACCTGCATGAATTTACTCGCTTGGGGCGGTATGCGGGCTCTATATTTGCTGATGAACAGAGGAAGACCAACAGGTTCTATGAAGGACTGAGGGACGAGCTGAGGTTCCTTGTGTCAAGTTCTGTGAACCAAGGTTTCGAAGCATTGGTTGACACTGCGAGTGCGCTGGAGAAGGATATGAAAAGGGTGCAAGGGAAGAGAGCTTTGGCTGTGGCGCAACCGGAGTGGAAGGCGCCCCGATCGGGGAAACCATTTTATAAGAAGAGATGGGGCAAGAAGTCCAAGCCTAGTGGACAAGCTCCTTCATCAGTTGCAACGGGAGCAACGTCAGGGGCTACCTCCAAGCCAGATACTCGTATCTGCTTCAATTGTGGCCGAATGGGGCATATTGCACGAGATTGTCGGATGCCGCCAAAGTGTGAAAAGAAGGCGGGAGCATCTTATGCGGAAAAAGGAAAGGCGGTGGTGGATTCCTCTGCCTCGCATGCGCAACCCCGGGTCTACAATCTTGGCCTGCAAGAGGCCATCAAGCAGAGTGACGTTGTCACAGGTATGAGTTTAGTTTTGCATATGCTATTGTTTGTATGCTTTGCTTAGTACAAATATGTTTACGGTTTGTGTGTGTGACATGTTTGTCATAGGCTTTGTGATGATTCGGGACACGCTGGCGCGAGCACTATTTGATACGGGTGCAACTCATTATTTTCTGTCTAGTGAGTTTATTACGCGGCTTGGGATACCCAGTCGTGCAAAGACAGATAACGTCAGAGTGGTGTTGCTGAATGGCTGTTGGATGCTTGCGGATCAAGCTTGCGATGTGGCGGTTCAGTTAGGAAGTCGGGATTTTCGTTTAACTGCATTTGTTTTGCCAATATTGGAATTCGATGTGATTTTTGGGATGGATTGGCTTGCGGAGCAGCATGCTATGATTGATTGCCAGTCCAAAGAAATCACGTTGGGCCAGAATACCGAACAGGAGACAAAGTTCGTGGGTATGCGAGGAGTGGGCGGGACGTTGATGTCTGCACTCCAGGTCGTCAAGGTTGTTCGGAAGGGTGCGGAGTGTTACTTTGCACTAATTCAGGCTGTTGAGCCTAAGGCCAGTTTGTGGGAGGTTCCGATTGTGGCAGAATTTACAGATGTGTTTCCCACGGATCTCCCTGGGCTACCACCCCAGCGGGAGATTGACTTCACAATTGAGTTGGTGTCAGGTGCGAAACTTGTGGCCCGCTCGCCATATCGCGTTGCGCCAAAAGAGATGGCTGAGTTGAAGGTTCAACTACAAGAAATGCTAGAGCAAGGTTATATCCGCCCAAGTATGTCACCTTGGAGCGCGCCTGTGCTTTTTGTAAAGAAGAAAGATGGTGGGTTGCGGTTGTGTATTGATTACCGTGAACTGAATAAGCTGACCGAGAAGAATAAGTATCTGATACCCCGGATTGATCAGTTGTTCGATCAGCTGGTGGGCTCGACCGTCTATTCGAAGTTGGACCTGAAGTCTGGTTATTACCAGTTAAGAATTCGGGAAGGTGACATTCCCAAAAACCGCATTTGGAACGCGTTATGGGCACTATGAGTTCACAGTCATGCCATTTGGATTGTGCAATGCGCCCTCGGTGTTTATGGATCTGATGCACCGTATTTTTCGCGAGGCCTGGATCTATTTGTGATAGTGTTCATTGATGACATCCTGGTGTACTCGAAGTCAAAAGCCGAGCATGAGATTCACTTGCGGTTGGTGTTGAACACGTTGAGGCAAAATCAGCTCTATGCCAAGTTCTCGAAGTGCGAGTTTTGGCTATCATCAGTGGCATTTTTGGCCCATGTGGTGAGTGGAGCGGGCATTGCAGTAGATCTAGCGAAGATAAGGTCCATACAGGAGTGGCCAATGTTGTCTTCCGTGGCCGAGGTCAGTAGTTTCCTTGGACTTGCGGGCTATTATAGAAGATTTGTGGAAAACTTCTCGTGGATCGCTTTGCCGCTAACCACACTGACGCGAAAAGATCAGAAGTTTGTTTGGACGCCAGATTGCGCACGAGCTTTTGAAGAGCTGAAGAGTCGGTTGACCACGACGCCGGTGTTGTCTTCGCCATGTGGAACCGATGGATTTGTGATTTTTAGTGATGCCTCAGGGAGCGGCTTAGGCTGCGTTCTTCTGCAGAATGGAAAGGTCATTGCTTATGGCTCACGCCAGCTGAAGGTGCACGAGCGAAACTATCCCGTCCATGATTTTGAACTAGAGGCGGTGATTTTTGCACTCAAGTTGTGGCGACACTACCTTTATGGCATGAAGGTGGAGATCTATACCGATCATAAGAGCCTAAAGTATCTTTTGGAGCAAAAAGACTTGAACATGCGACAACGAAGGTGGTTGGAGTTCCTTGGGGACTACACTTTCGAGATTCACTATACGCCCAGGAAGGGGAATGTTGTCGCAGATGCCTTGAGTCGGCGGGTTCCGGCTAGAGCGAATTGGTTACAAAGGCATGATGAACGTCTTATCCAGGAGTTGGAAGCATTAGAGATCTATTGTGTTGACAAGAATTCCACTGCCACTGCATGTTTGAACTGGACTGAGGTGCAATGTGACTTTGCGGACCGAGTTCGACGGGCAATGGAGTTGGATGAAGATCTCTTACGCTATGTGAATGAAGGGCCAGAGGGCAAATTTACCTGGATTGACGGTCTTTTGCGAAAAAAGGCCGTTTGTGCATCTCGAATGTGGGGAAATTGAGGGAAGAACTGATGTATGAAGCGCATTATACAAAGTATTCCCTTCACCCCGGGAGTACGAAGATGTTCAACAATATGAAGAAGCTATTCTGGTGGCCAGGGCTCAAGAAAGATGTTGCCCTTTATGTCTCTAAATGCCAAACATGTGCGATGGTGAAGGCGGAATGCCAAAAGCCGGGCGGTTATTTGAAGTCACTACCGATCCCAGAGTGGAAATTTGATGATATTTCCATGGATTTTGTGCACGGGTTGCCAAGATCGCAACGAGGAAATGATTCCATTTGGGTGATTGTTGACCGGCTAACGAAAATGGCACATTTTCTCCCGAACAGGAGGGATGATTCAGTTGAAAGTTTGGCAAAGTTATATGTTGACCAGATTGTGCGGCTTCACGGTGTTCCTCGGAGCATCGTAAGTGATCGAGATGGGCGCTTTACGTCAAATGATTGGAGGCTAGTGCACCGACTGTTGGGTATGAAGTTAACTTTAAGTACGGCCTTTCATCCCCAAACGGATGGCCAAACTGAACGTACCAACAGAACAATGGAGACATGCTCCGAATGTGCGCCCTTGACTTTGGAAAGAGATGGGAAGATCATCTCTAGATGGTAGAGTTTGCATATAATAACAGCTACCAGGCAAGCATTGGGATGGCACCATATGAAACGTTATATGGAAGGAAGTGTCGTACTCCCTTGGCTTGGGTAGAAGCGGGCGAAGCTCGGGTTTTTAAACCAAATGAGGTTGATGAAGCAAACTCAACCATCCGGACTATTCGAGAGAGATTGCTTATTGCTCAAGATCGACAAGCGAAGTACTACAATGCCAAGCACCGGAACGTGGAATTTGCGGTTGGCGATTGGGTCTACTTGAAGATCAAGCCTTTCAAAGGTGTCTCCAGGATTCGACGATTGAAAAAGTTGAGTCCAAGATATTTGGGTCCTTTTGAAGTGGTTGAGCGAGTTGGCGAAGCGGCTTATCGGCTAGCTCTGTCGGCAGACTTGGGTGGATTACATGATGTATTTCACGTCTCGGTGCTTCGGAAGGCCGTGAAAGATCCAGTTCAAGTGATCGCGGATGATCGTGTGCCGGTGGAGTATGGGCTAACAACGAAAATTAGACCCATTAAGATCGAAGATCGAGCCGAGAAACAGTTGCGGAACAAGACGGTCGGCATGGTGAAAGTCCGGTGGGACAACTACGGCTGTGAAGAACTGTCATGGGAGCGAGAGCAAACCTTGCGAGAAGAGTTCCCTAAGCTGTTTTTGTAAGCTATAAAGAGGATGTTGTAACATAACATTTTGCATGTTGTAACATTTTTCTTGCTGGTTACTATTGCCTTTCCTATGTCTGAATTTCGAGGACGAAATTTCTTGTAGAAGGGGAGGATTGTAACAGTCCAAATTTCTGAAACAGGAAATTTTTGGGTGACACGGCCTGGGACACGGGCGTGTCCCAGGGCGTGTCAGCGGACACGGCCTGCGACACGGGCGTGTTGCAGGGCGTGTCGAGGTTGTGTCGACGATCGGCCTTGGTGTCGTGATTTTTCGCTCGACGATGTGTCGAGAGGAGAAACACGGCCCAGGACACGGGAGTGTCCCAGGCTGTGTCGTGTGCTCGACGACTTTTACTCGACGATCGTCGAGTGTCGAGACATGAGTGTCGAGATGTGGGTGTCGAGTGTCGAGAAGTTACACACGGCCTGTGACACGGGAGTGTCACAGGGCGTGTCAAATCAGGTCGACGAACTCAGCCCGACGAAGAATTTCGACAGGGCGTGTCTTTGTGCCGTGTCTAGGCACACGGCCTGGGACACGGGCGTGTCACAGGCCGTGTGAAGTCTCGGGATGTTTTGGGATTTTTTTTCGCCCAGGCACACGGCCTCACACACGGGCGTGTCTGAAGGCGTGTTGGTGACACGGCCCATGACACGGGCGTGTCCCATGGGCGTGTCACTGGTTTGGATAGGTCGGTTGACCACCGCTTGAGGCACACGGCCTGGGACACGGCCGTGTCACAGGCCGTGTCAGGTCAAAATCAGTGTTTTTGGCAAAATCGTGGTCGTCCATTCCTTCAACCTGGATCCAAGGGCTGAAGCTTCTTTCCTCTTTTTCCTAAAGGCCAAAACAGAGAACTTATGCTCATTTGTTTCTTAGCCTTTATCTTTCTTCAAAAGAGAGAAAGAGAGAGAGAAAGAAGGAGGAAGAAGGGGAAGGGCTACTGCTGGTGGTGCTACGGTTTACCGACAAGAGTTCCGAAGCCGGCGTTGCGGAGGAAACGCTCTTGCAAGTCTTTCAAGCAAGCTTTGAGGTCATGGCACCGAAGCGGTCGTCAAGGGTAACGACTTTTCTTCCTAGCCATGTGAAGGCTTTCTTTTGGCATATCTTTGTGATTCCCCCACCAAGAGGTGGCTGATTTTGGGAGTCGTTTGGGTGATTCATGAAATCCCCTTTGTTGGCAGATAGATCCGGAAGTGGAATACGGAATAGGCATGCTGTGTGAAGCCCATCTGGATAGGTTGGTCTGGATTGGTGATGTTGCATACGAACCGGAGAAGACTCCGTACGAAACGCGTAGTTTAAGGAGTCAACGGGTTATGCCTGCGAAAAGGAGTAGCAGGAAGTACTGGAGTGGTAGCCCAGGAAAATAGCTGTGGTATGTGTTTGGGTCCAACCTGTGAATGAGGTATAGGAAGTACTGGTGTGACCAGGAAAGGCCCTTTGTGATGCTTGATGTCGTAGGGTGTCCACCTGTGAAGCGAGTAACAGGAAGTACTGGAATGGTAGCCAGGAAAGACCCCTAACATTTGTGATTGTGCGGTGTCCACCTGTGAAGAGAGTCACAGGAAGTACTGGGAGGCCCAGGAAAGACCCGCTGTTGTGCTAAGAAAGTGGGTATTGAGCAATACCCAGGCTTGAATGCCAAGAACAGGATTGGTGAGACCGACCCGCGCCTTTGAGATAGCCATGAGTACGCGGTACTCGGAGAAGGCAAGGCGATTTGAGCAACGGGGGGTGGAGGATCCGACCTGAGCTATGTCCGTCCGACGTGAGACCAAAAGGTGCGGTCTGTTGGAGCGCACAGCAAGAGTCTTCGGCCTGCGCGCCATGACACAATGGGGGGCTACGGGCCATCCCGGTGTAGGAAGACTATAAAACTTCGGCTGTACGCCATGGAGTAAATGCTCAAGAGATTTGTCGTTGGGTGGTGACCCTGATACGGTGGTGGGCAAGAGTTTTGCCAGAACACCAAGAATGTGCCCTGAGTGCATGGACCGTTGGGCCGGGTGGCGAACGGTTGTGATGGCTTGTGTTCATGAAAGCACATTTTGATGATATATATTGCCATACTTGTGAGATGATATGCTTGCAGGGAAGAGTACCGCTGCCCCGAGAAAAGGGGTAGGGTTGTTATAATTTGGTCAGCTGAACGCTGACCGTTGCTTTTGTTTGCCACCGTTGGGTGGATTGTCCATGTACAGGTGCTGGCAAGTCAAGCAGGATGCGTAAAGGCTGATGTTCATGCTGATGTTGCTGCTACTGCTAGCCCTCGAAGGCTATATGTGTTGCTGTTGTGTACTTTCTTTTCATGTGGCCGGCCTGCGCGCCAATTGATTTAGGCCACTGTTTGAAAGCCATGTAAGGCCATAAGGCCAACTCTTTGTACTTGTTGTAAGACATTCCTATAGTGTATAAAATATGGAGTTTTATGTTTGGACATTCATGAGGAGTTCAAGTTGTAGTCTAGGCTTCCGCTAGAATGATTTGTGGTAGGTGCGATGCGCTACTCTGGTATCATCCTGTACCTTCACCGCCTGTTTTGTGATATATACTATGGGGCCCCGGCCGGACCTTCTAGAATATACAATATGAATGGATGGGGTTGTTACAGATTTCTTCTCGCCCAAGCCTTTCTTTGCCTGCACATTCTTCATGTCCTTCTCCAAGGACCGGGCCAAGTTGACCAAGGTTAAGAAACCCTGCGTCATCGGCCCCGAGAGTAGTAACCTCAACTCATCTCTCAAGCCTTCGTAGAATCGATTCGTCTTGCACTCCTCATCCGCGATGGTGGAGATAGCATATCGACTTAAACAAGTAAACTCGTGGAGATATTCATCCACGCTCTTCTCACCATGAACCAACTTCAGAAATTCGTTCTCCAACGCTATCCTCTGCGTCGAAGGAAGGTATCGAGCCAAGAACAATCTAGAGAACTCCTCCATCGAGACATCACCAAGTTGCCTACCTCTCAGTAAGTGCAGCTCCAATCCTTCCCACCACATTCTCGCTTCACCGTCCAGAAGGAACGTAGCGATGGTGGTCATTTGCCACTCCTCTGTCTCCGTTGCTGTCATGACTCTCTTCACCCTGGAGAGCCAGTCTTCAGCCTGAGATGGGGATCCCAACCCCGAGAATACCGGAGGGTTAAAGCTCATTACATGCTTAATCTGCCTCTCGGGTGCCCTCCTTGGCACCAACGGTTCCACTATCACTTGTTCCACTCTCCTCGGCTCAGCCTCTTGAAGAGGTTCCTGCTCCATCGCAGGAGCGGGATGCTGTGTTTGCCTTGCAGGCTGCGCATTTATCACGACCAACACAGCTTCTGCCACCAAGCGTATGTTCTCAGCCGATAAAGGTGTTGCAGGAGCAACATCTGGTGCACTACTAGCCTCAGAAACTCGGCATTCTGATGGCCCAACACCACTTCTGGTCACCTATAGTGGTACAAAACACCGTTAAGCGACCAAATAAAATTGCAAATAGCAATTATAGGAACACGCGGGTTCCTCAAACACTGTTAAGAGCACCACCCCTTAAAAATAATTCGCCCAGGAATTCAGTTTAAGCCCGACCAAAACCAGGAGTCTGATACCAAATTGTAACACCCCCTATCCGTCGGATAGCATATAGTAGTAGGTCCGGCCTGGGCCCGACGCCATATACTACAGACAGACCGGGTGGTTACTCATGGAAACCATCCAACCAATCATAACGTCCTACACACAGCATTCTAGCGGAAGCAGATTAATAAGTTGAAGTAAAGAACCAAGCACTAAAGCATGAATGTCCACTAATACCAAATAGGAATGTTACAAAATACACCAGTATAAGCCTTAAGGCCTTACAAAAATTGTTCACTTGATATTACATGTTTTACAAACCACAGCACGCAGGCCGGTCACACATGAATAAAGCATTAAACACTTCCAATTGGGCCTTCGAGGGCCGGCTTCGCAAAAAGGGCTATAGCCCGCTATTGACTGCTTGGTCCAGCAGCACCTGCAAACAACAAACCACCACACGGTGGCAAAACAAGGCAACGGTCAGCAATGCTGACCAAATTATAACGATCCTGCCCCCAACTCGGGGCGGCGATGCTCCTTCCCTGCATTTCATTAGCATAAGTGAGCAATATAACAATATTCATTTCATCACAGGCGTAGGCTCATACGGCCACACACCCTGTGCACTCAGGGCACATTCTCGGTGAACGCAGTCTAAGTCTGCCGACTCACCACCATCCCTTTGGACGGCCGATCAATGAGCAGTTTGTCTTCCCGGCATGGGTCACGGTAATTAAAACAATAGACCGCTGAAGACTCTCATCTATGCCAACGGCTCTAATCCGAACGACATAGAACAGGTACGGTTCCATTTAACCCGTGCTCACAACACAACGGTAATTTAAACTATATGCGCCCGCAACGGTAATTTAAACCATATGCGCAGGTCAAACTTCTCCCGAGTCCCGTTTCCATCACATTTCACATAACTCGGTTATGTTCAAGTTGGCTCTCAGGCCACCAAGTTGGCAAGATCACGCATCCGCCCAGTTTTCCGGGTGCACCTTTGGGTTAATCCCCAAGGCTCCCTGTTGCAATCTACCGTGTAGAAAACCCGAAAAACAACCAATAACATGGAGTCTTCTCCGGCATTATGCAATGCAACATCACCGATCTAGAACAACATGTCCGGGTAGGCTTCACACATCATGTCTATGTTCGTTCTCGCTTACGGACTCTAAACAACGGTGACTTCACATATCTACCCGAAGGAACGCCTCCAACTCACCGCAAACTCGCGAGAGCGGGCTTCCTATGCAAAGAAGGAGAGCTACTTATGCTCAAGAAGAGAATAGTTACCCTAGCGTTCCTCTTTGGAGCCTTGGAAAAGTAAAGGGATGAAAAGCACCGCACTAGCTTTGCCTCCGTGGATCCGGAGTCGGCTCGCGATTTGGAGCTTCGAAGATCCTCCAATGGCTGGATCTAGCTCCTTCTTCCTTCCTTGGCTCTCCTCTCTCTCTAAACTTTTAGAAAGATAATAACTTAAGAAAAGTGAGGGTTTCTAAGTTCAATCCCGGGTATATCTCATCAGGAACAACCCCCAGCCGTTGGATCCCAAAATAAAGAAACGAACGGCTTTGATTCGGTACTGAAAGGCCCAATCTGGACCGCACATGGCCTGACACATGCCCGTGTCCAGGGCCGTGTGCCTCATTCGCCGTCAAAATCGGCTCGCCTGGAACAACACACGGGTATCGAACACGCCCGTGTTCGACCTGACACACCCTTGTTCCACCTGACACGGCCGTGCGGCCGGCCGTGTACCCCCATCATTTTTCCCCGAAAACAACCCGAGCACTGCACTGGTTCTAGGACACGCCCGTGTCCTTGCCCGTGTCACCTCAACACGCCTGGGCTCCAGGCCGTTTACACGGTCTCGACACTCGACACTTCGTCGAGCGAAGATCGTCGACCGGATGACACGGCCTTGGACACGCCCGTGTCCTAGGTCGTGTGCCTTGTCTCGACACATCGTCGAGCAAAATGTCGACTTCCCGGGACGAGTGTCGACACGGGTTGACACGCCCTGCGACACGCCCGTGTCGTAGGCCGTGTGCGATGTCTCGACACTTCGTCTACTCAGAGTGTCGACTTCGCGGGCTAAGTGTCGACACGGGTCGACACGCCCTGCGACACGCCCATGTCGCAGGCCGTGTGCCCAGTCTCGACACAATGTCGAGATCAAAATGTCGAATTCTCGGCTGAGTGTCGACACAAGCTTGACACGCCCTGGGACACGCCCGTGTCCCAGGCCGTGTGCCTGCAGCCAAAACCGAAAACTGGCCCAAAACGTCCCCCGTCGCTCTTTTAAGTTTCGGGGCGTTACAGGCATTACATACTTCGTGACTCATTGCGAGGCATGCCAGCTGGTGAAGGCGGAGTGCAGAAACCTCGCGGGATTGCTACAACCACTTTCGGTGCCGGAGTGGAAATTTGAGGACATCGCGATGGATTTCATTCATGGCCTTCCCCGATCACGGATGGGAAATGATTCGATTTGGGTCATCGTCGATTGGCTTGAAGGATCAAGCGCATACCCAACTGCACCAAAAGCCTGGACTTTTGGAGAGGGCACTACTTAATTTCTTAAATAAGTAGCAAAGCACCACGGGTCAAGTGAAGGAACGTCGGACCCAACAATCCCCCCCCCTGGCGTCAACCACAACCCGTCGGCTCAGAGGTGGAGTTACCACATGGCCCACCTAGCTCAGAGGTGGGGTTACCACATGTCCACGGTTGCCTGACCTGCCGGACCCACACAGGTAGAAGGGAAAAATAAGGATTTCATAGCCCCCCCCCGGTCTTGAACCCGTGACCTCTTCTGATACCAATTGAAGGATCAAGCACATACCCAACTACACCAAAAGCCCGGACTTTTGGAGAGGGCGCTACTTAATTTCTTAAATAAGTAGCAAAGCGTCACGGGTCAAGTGAAGGAACGCCGAACCCAACACGGCTGACGAAGGTGGCCAGATTCATTCCGATCAGCAAAGATGACTCGGTTGGGGTACTAGTGCGGAGATTTGTAGGGCAGTTCATTCGTTACCACGGGGTGCCCAGGACGATCGTGTCCAATCGGGATGGTCGGTTCACACCCAGTGAGTGGAGATCCGTGTAGGATTACTTAGGCACGCAACTGACCTTCAGCATAACATTTCATCACCAGACGGATGGGTAGACGGAACGCACCAACCAGACATTGGAGGACCTCCTAAGGCTATGCATTCTGGATCGAAATAAACCTTGGGAGAAGCTTTTACCACTGGTCGAGTTCTCCTATAACAACAGCTACCAGTCCAGCATAGGGATGGATCCTTATGAAGCCTTGTACGGAAGGAGATGTAGGACTCCACTTTCATTTATTCATGACGAGGATCTGAAGGCATTGAGATCGGATTTTGTCCAAGACACCGAAGCTCATGTGAGACTGATACGGTACAGAATGCTGGAAGCGAAGAGCCGACAGGCTAAGTACTACGACGCCTGACACCGTTAGGTAGAGTTTCAGGTGGGAGACTGGGTTTTCTGGAAGATCCGACCCATGCACGGAGTTTCACGAGTGCGTGGTCGGAAGAAGAAGCTCAACCCTAGGTATATGGGCCCTTACAGTATCCTCGAGCGGATTAGGCCCCTAGATTACAGGTTGGAGTTGCCACCGAAACTGACGGGTTTACACGACGTGCTCCATATTTCTTCACTTAAGAGAGCTCTACTACGCCCATAGCAGCATATTTTGACCACAGATGGACCGGTAGCTTCAAACCGGTCAGTTCACTTGGAGCTGGTTCGGATCGATGACAGAGGAGTACGGATCTTGCGTCGCAAGATGGTTCCGTTAGTCAATGTTCTGTGGAGAAACCACAGCCAGGAGGAGCATACCTGGGAACCGCAGAACCTGATGCGACAAAAGTATCCAGAGCTGTTCAGTCAGGTATACCTCACAACCACTTAAGATGTTCAATTTACTTTCCTGTTTTAAACTAGTAGGGCTGCTCTAGGAAGAGTTAAGGCTAATCTTTTGTTTATTGGGATATTGGCCTTGCCAATTGGGCGAATTGGACATATATTTAGGTTTCAAAATTTTTGGGTGGCCATTACTTGAGTAGATCATATAGTTCATGTTCAAAATTGCCCATGGCCAAACATTTGGGAAAATTCAATAAATATCAAATTAATTAGAAAAATTATGAATCTCTGATTTTAGACTAAATTTGTTATGATAGAACTCTGGTAAATTTTATAGGAGATTTGGAAGAAAATCCGGAGTACCTCCTTTATACACCTCATATAGTATAGGGTGGTCTGCATATAGTAACTGCGGAAACTGAACAAGAGTGGGTAGTGAATTTTGGAGAGTTGAATCCTCAGTATGTTTCTGCTTTGGGTAAATAAAGGAGTTCATCATTGGAAGACAGGATTTGTAGAGTGAGAGGTTGACTAGTATTAGGTGGTGCTCGGGATCGGGGAAAGATCGTCCTTCCTATAGGGAGGAAGTGTTTAATGCACTCGGGCTAGATTCAGTAAAATTAATTAAGCGTTGGGAAATCGGGTAGCAACCAATAATAGTAAGTGTCTTGCGAAAGGGAGCTTTGGGCGTAATCCCATCGTAGTTCCTAGTGCCTTCGAGAGCCCTTCACGGGGTATACCTTGGGCAGTCCTGGGCTAACATAAACTGTAGGGGTGATAAATCTTAAAGAGCAAGTAGAATAATTAGGGGTTCACTTTCACACACACTGGTGTCTCGGGAAGCTGGTTTGACTCGGTTGATATTTGTGAGGGGCAGGATGGCCCGGCGATCTTTGGCTCTGTTGATGTTTGTGACGGACGGGATGGTGCGGGGAGCTTTGGCTTGGTGCTGATACATAAGGTTGCATGTGCATAAAGTAAAGGTGGTGGGTCTTCGGTATTGGATTGTCGATTCACTGACGCCAATACGTTGACTCGGCAAGTGTGGTTAGCACTTCGCCAACAGAAGTCCGGTGCGCCAGTCAGCAAGAGTATGCAGGAGCTCCTATTAGTGCACCAACATTGAGCCATACGATAAGTCTGACCGGTAGTGCTTTACTGTTTTAGAGGTGGGCGAGGCCCAACCCACCGCTTCCGTCTGCCACTACGGAGGTATCCTGGGAGGTTCGGCTCCAGAAAGAGGGAACTAAAGGTCTGTGTGCACAGAGTCGGGTGGGTGAGTTGCACTTGCATGATCGCATCATAACCCACTTGCATGTCATAGCATAATCATAGCATAAAATCCCTGTCACCTATTGTATAAGTGGTATGGGACGCTTATAAAATAGGCCCTGCAAAACGACCCCTTGGTCTATAAGCTTGTGTGGGCAAGTTTATAAATTAAGGTTAAAATTCTTTATATATATATTAATGATAATAACCAACACCCCAACGTATAAATTGGTATGAGACTTTTTATACGATGGGAGCCCTATAAAAGATCCCTTGCTTATATGTTTCCGTATAAGTTAAGGTTACTTTTCATACTTTACTTAACTGCCATATGTACTATAAAAATTGCTAGTATACATCCGCTTCCATCTATTTCTTGATTACTCTCCACCTTCAAGTCCTCCCCTTTCTTCCTCTCCGCTCGGTGCCTAGGGGCCATGGGGGAAGCGGTGGGGGATGATAGGACTTAGTCTTTTAGACTAACGGTTTTCAAACCACATCATTTAGGGGATCGTGGAGCCCAGCATAGAGGAGCAGCCCCGCAGGTCGGCACGCTTAGAGATGGGGCAGTCTAGCACCGGAGTTCAGACGGCGGGGACTGTGAGCTCCTGACCTTAGTTGTGTTTTATTTTGCTTTCTCTTGAGTGATAACGTAGTGAGGATTTGATGTAGCGGGCTTAAGCCCTTATTTTCAGTACATTATATTTTGTGGACTCTCCCTTCGTGGAGATTATATTACTCTGATGTGATTGTATTTTGTGGACTTTTGGTTGGAGTTTTACCACTCTGGAGCTTACTCTAATTTTGTTGCTTTTCTGCGATCGAATCGGCCGGAAGAATCGGCGTTTCGTGGTGATGACCCTTCAGGGCGTGAAGGTGTCACCGCTAAGCAGCGGTTCTGGGCCTAAGACCCCGGTGTTAAAAAGGAAAAGGGGGGGGGTGTTGGGTACATTGAAAAATGTGTACCATATTTGAAGAAGCCTCACCCTACTCAATGATATACATCAAGGTGTATTTGATGTGCTTTGAGTTTATATGTGCAGGATAAGTAATTGCAGGAAATGAAGAAAAGTTTCTAAGTCCATGTGTCGACACCTAGAGGTGAAGTGTCGACACTTATGAAGGCTTGTGTTGACACCTAGAGAAGCTGTGTCGACACTTGGAGTAATTGTGTCGACACCAGGAAAGGCAGAGTCGACACCAGAAGAAAAGTGTCGACACATACAGGCAGTGTTGAGACACTGTGAAGAATTGTCAACATAATCTGTGTCGATACTTAGAGGCAGTGTCGAAACCCAGAGAAACTTTGTCGACATCAAATGTGTCGACACCAGGAGGCTGTGTCGACACTCTGCAAGCTTCAACAAAGTTAAAGCACTTGTGTCGACACAAAGGAGATGTGTTCACACTCAGCAAGTTTCAACACATAAAGGCATGTGTCGACACAAAGGAGATGTGTCGACACTCAGCAAGTTTCAACACAAGAAGGCATGTGTCGACACAAAGTAGATATGTCGACACTGAACAAGTTTTCAACACAAGAAGGCTTGTGTCGACACAAAGGAGTTGTGTCGACAAACAACAGAATTCAACTAAGTGTTAAAGAAGAAGTACTTGTGTCGACACACAGAATCAGTGTCGACACATTCAATAGAAGGCTGGTGTCGACACACAGAATCAGTGTCGACACTTTCTGAAGAAGCAGTGTCGAGAAGCTTTTACAACAACACAAGGAGTTCTGTCGACACCATCAAGGCTAGTGTCGACACTTAGTCTACTTGTGTCGACACTTAGTCTATTTGTGTCGACACATAATGACTATCTGTCTCGACACTTTCAGACAGTGATAGTGATTTCAAGAATTGACTGGATGACTTGACAGCTGGCATTTAAATAGGTCAACTGCAACTATCAGAGCTGTCAGGAGGTTGTTAGAAACCGGATCAGCCGGTCACCATGGAGAAAGATTATATAAAGGCTTTTTCTTTCAACAGGGTATGACAAGAAATCAACAGATTATTCATTAAAGATCAATAACAGATTGAAGATCTACACAGAGATCTAACAACACAAAAGAAGAAGACCTTCGAAAGAAAATCTAAGAACACAAAAGAAGAAGACCTTCGAAAGAAAATCTAAGAAGTTGGAGAGAGAGAGCTCCTTCTAAGGAGAACAGCTGCTGAACCAGGCTGCTAAGTAAGATTCAGATTGAGATCTGAATCTCAAGACAGAAGTTGATTGAAGATCATCTTCACAGGAGATTCAACCCTACTGAGTTCTAATTCAAGAAGCTTTGAAGAAAGCTAAGGGAGGTTGAACTCTGCCAAGTTCTTCCAAGAACTCATCAAGAAGCCAGTCAACTCATCTCTCTCTGTCAGGGTTGTGGTTAATTACTTTATATAATTAAATTCTTGTAGGATCTTGTATATATCTGAGCTGTAAGCCTATTTTATAAAGGCTGAGTGTAGGAGACTGTGTGCTCTGAGTGTAGGTCTTGTTGAAGACTGAGGTAGGGCTTTGTGCCTGAGTTGTAGGAGACTTTATTCTCTGAGTGTAGGTCTTGTTGAAGACTGAGTGGTAGGGCTTTTTTCCTGAGTTGTAGGAGTGGGGACACTCTGAGTTGTAGGAACCTGTTTGGGGTTCTGATCTGTAAGATCTGAGGATCTGAGGAGAAGTTCTGAAGTTAGGCCGAATCTAGTACACTACTAGATAGGCGAAGGGGGAAAGTGGATTTACCCAGACCTTGGGGTGAAAGTCCACCTAGTGTCAGCTATGTGCACCTATGGGGGGGGGAATAGGTGACGTGTGGTTCTTTTGCGGAATTTACGGATGTACTTCTTTTGGAGACTACGGTGTTCCTCTTTGTTCGACGACGTGTTCTTGAAGTCGATGAAGAGTCTACGACCTTGGTCTCACTTGGAGAGGATCTCCCCGGAACCGGCGGCGGCACACGAGTGGCGGCTAGCTTCGGGATCGGCGGCTACGATGAAGAGCGGCTGTTGAACATGGAGATCCAAACTTCGTAGCAAAGCAAACTAGGTCTGCCAACGGTCACTCTAGGATCGGTCGTCTCGATCGATTCGGACGGGGGAGTTTTTCCCGGTCAACAAATCGA
The DNA here is from genome assembly GCA_039583875.1 of Platanthera guangdongensis. Taxonomy (NCBI): domain Eukaryota; kingdom Viridiplantae; phylum Streptophyta; class Magnoliopsida; order Asparagales; family Orchidaceae; genus Platanthera; species Platanthera guangdongensis. Next base: position 122,481,153 of record CM077164.1, read on the forward strand.
GAGACAAGAGATCTCTGGATAGACACGTGAGACTCAAGCTTAGCTAAGCTTCTGTCGCCGGAGATCGGGAAGATGAACGATCAGCGGCGGCGACGTACTTGCCCGAGCGCGACGACGGCGGAGGAGAGGAGTCGCGGATCTAGGGTTTGGTTGCGGCTCGGTTTCTTTTTCTTTTCTCCGTGACTTTACTGTTCAAAATACCCATGTATTTATACCCTGTAGATACAACAAATTTGACCGTTGTGGGACCCACAAAAGAAATCCCCAAATTCCGGTTCAAATTAGTCCAGAAGCAGAATCCGGTCCAGCAGCATCCTGAGAAAACGCCAAGTGAAAATCGGCGAGAATCGCAGACGATTCTCGACGAATCGGCGAGAATCACCAAGTGATTCTCGACGATTCGTCGAGAATCGTTTGTGATTCTCGTCGAATCACTTATTGATTCTCAACGAATTTTACTTTGTGTACATGGGCTGCTTGGCCACTGGTTCGGCGGGAATTACAAGTGATTCTCGCCGAATCTTACTTGGCACCATTTTGAGATGGCCAGAAGGAGTCGGCGAGAATCACTGATGATTCTCGTCGATTCGGCGAGAATCACTAGTGATTCTCGCCGAATCGGCGAGAATCACTTGGTGATTCTCGTCGAATTTGCCTTGGACGAATTTTCGTCTTCCACCTAGGAGCTGCTCCTTGATCCTCCATGCTCCTTGTCTCTTCTTGCATATGAACGGCCCTGTACTTGAAAGTAAGTGCACTCCAATAGAGAGAGTACACATAGGCCAACACACTGATCTGCTCAACGAGGGATTACGTCGTGCAGACCCGTGTATATTGACCTACTGCACCCTGACATTGGTGTGCACTTAGTGTGGAGGAACTGCAAGTACAACTTAAGATGTTTCGTCAAATACATTGTGAATTCATCTTAGCTTGACAGGTGGCTTCCTCAAATCTAGGTAATCGTGGATACAATACCCAACAATCTCCCCCTATTTGACGAAGCCAAAACCCTACTAGCTAAGATGAATAACACCTATCAAATAATAACATAGCATTCAAAAATTAAACATGCAACACAAGAGAATATATGCAATCAGAACAGGACTTGAGTCATTCACACATTCAATATATATATATACCAAGAGAAATATATTCACATATAATCCAGAATCGTTCATACGACAGTAATAATCATTAAATGTTCTTAAGACACAGTGACCAGCTATAAAATGATGACTATTTGTCCTTAGCTACGTCACCCTTAAGAGTTTGAGCCAAGTACTTTTTGCTTTGCCTTTCCATGTATTCCTTGGGCTTCGGGTAGTACCTAGGAGGAGCAACTTTGTCTGGATCCTTGTTGTTTCTGAAAAAGATGTTGTGTTTCGCTTCAAATGCTTTGTGCGTTTCCCATTCATACTGGCTATATGCTTCATTTCGATTGATCTCTCCTCTTTCTTGCAGCCGGAAGGTGTCTAAGATGATGTTCCTTGAAACTGGACTCCACCTTTCGTTTCGTACATCCTCCTCACTCATTCTGATTCGCTTCTCAGCTGGAGTCTCCTTGGAGGTCCCTTCCTGAACTTTTCTCTTTCCCCTGGCTTTTGCTAAGGCCTCTTGGTCAAACATGCTCCTCAATTTAGCTTTGGAGAGAGCCCTAGCATCAGCTTCATGTGTGGGAATATCTGCAGCATCACTTGCACTAACATCCTCAGCAACACTTACTTCCTCAGCAGCCTTAGATGTCTCAGGGACATGAATACCGGCAGGGTTGTCAGGTAGGACGACGCCTAACGTACCTAGCGCCTGTTGGAGCATCCACCAGCAGCTCTCATAGACGTATTTGCTTGATTGTGCGAAGTTTGCATCCATGCTTTCTTGGAGCTCGGCCAGCTTAGCGATATACTCTTTCTCCCCCTTTTTGGCTTCGACAGCTATGCAGTTGGCATATGAGTGCAGAGAGTCATCAATATGCTTAGTTGTCTTGGTGAATTCAGTGATCAGGGTCTGCTGATTGGCATTTAAGGTGACCATATTACCATCAAATTTCTGAATATTGTTGGCTACAACGTGTGCGTTCTGATTTACAACAGCCAAAGTATCAGTACTCTTTTTCAAACCGGCCATTAAGAGTGTGACAGCTTCGCCGGACGCGGTGTACTTCTCCTCAAATTTCTTCTCCATCATGTCCAGCTTATGGTTGATTTCCACCATATTTTTGAGCATCAGATTTTCAGAAGTCTTAATCCTTTTCAGCAGAGTTTTCTGGGCTATATCAAAAGAGTCTTTAAGCTCATTTACGATGCCCTGAATGATGTGTACAGTGTGAGTGGCTAGGTCATCGCGTAACGGAATAGCCGGGGGCACTTGTGGACCTTGCATTTCAGCAGACGTGTCGGTAGAGCTGGATACAATCACAGGCTCCAAAGGAGGAATGTGGGCGGCCTCTGTAGATTTATTTAACTCCCCCTCCACTGGTGCAGACTTATCAGAAGGAGGTTCAACAGTATCTGGAGACTCCAACACTTCATGGCCCTCATTTACATCGTCCTCTCCGTCCTCATCCAAGAATTCATCAATATCAGCAGGTTCTTCCACTTCTTGGTCAGCAGTCTCCAGCACACGGTCACATTCTTCTTGAATATCGGCCACAGCATCCCTGGCCACCTGGGCGATTTCAGATATTGCATCTGTATGAGGGGGTAGAGTCTCCCCCTCGATTCCTGCAGTCAGGGTATCAGGAATGTCACGGGGGGAGGCTGCTGGAGAAACTTCCTCTAGCTCTTCCACAGCAGGTTGCCCGATACGCCGCTCCCATCGATCAAACACAGTAGCATCCATCTTTTTCAAGTAGTGGAGAGGAACTCCTTTGCTCATGTCGAACTTGTCGCCGTTGAGCTGGTTGAGATATAGACTGATGATGCGGCCGAAACTTGGAGTGCCCAGAGTGTCCTTGATCTTTTGGAACAACAACTCCCCCCAGTTGAACCTCTTGCGGCAGACCACAGCTATGAGAATCTTAAACATATCTCCGGAGATATGATCATGGGAGCCCGGCTTGCAGATGAGCACTTTTCCAATAACGTCAGATAGGAGCTTCCCTTCTTCATTCATCTCTTTTCTCTTTACTGATCGAGTGCCTCTTGGAAGACCGCAGAACAAGAGAGTTCTGGCTTTGTCCTCGTCCTCCAGATAGTCCTCCTGCTCCGAACTTGAAAGCTGCAGGTAGCGAGTTAGCTTACTGGCAGACATCTTTACTTTTGTCCCAGCCACCTTGCTTTTGATGATGGAGTCTCTATCTCGGAGTCTTGCGGTAGAGAAGAACTCCAGCACTTCTTTATCCAGGACTTTGCAAGGGTGCTCCAAGACGAAGGTTAGCCCAGCCTCTTCTAGCATTAGAATGATATTTCGGAACTCGTCCGAGGCATGAGAAAATCCGGTGCGAACCAGCTCGCAACCAGAAATCAAGCCTGCAGTAGTCCTTGGAGCCATTTAAGATCTAGAGACAAGCCCTACTCTAAGCATTAGTGAACATTCAAAAAGAAAGCATCACTAGTGAGCGCGTCCAAGTGCGGGTGAGGAGGAGGTTACCTAAGGGCTTACACGGAAGTGAGTTGATGAGCTTCGGGAAGATCTTCGGTGGATGGAAGAGTATCCTGTGGGGTTCGGCCTTGCTAGAACCTTGCGGTCACAGGGACACTTCGCTAGAACCTTGTGGGGTTCGGCCTTGCTAGAATCTCACGGGAAGAAGATGGAAACACAGCAGCGATTCGACGAGAACTCACTTGGAGATTCGACGAGAGCGTCAGAGGGCTGCGGGTTTCGGCGAATCCGCGGAAGAATTGCTGCGACGAGAGGCGGGATTCGTGAAGAAGGCGATTTCTGATGCCGCGGGATACTTAAGGAAGCCGAACGGTCGGCGAGCTCCTTCGGCGGGATTCGGCGGGATTTGTCTAATTTGGTTTCTAATACCGTTTGTCTAATTCGGCGAGATATAAAATGGGTCGGCGGGATTTGTCTAAGTCGTCGGGATTCGGGGAGAATGCCAAGGGTCGGTGAGCTCCTTCGGCGGGATTCCGAGTATATAAAGTGATATTGATGTTTTTCTTTACCACTTGTAATTTAAGGGTTTTCTTTACTAGGAATTGAAAGGTTCCGAATTGAAGAGTTTTTCTTTACCACGTTGGGAAGCATTGCAACATTTTCAAATTCTTCGAATGTCAAGTTAATATAAGATTAATAAATACATGTTTATTATAACGACAATCTATTCGGATTTGAGCGAGACTTCTCCAGACACTTCTTGCTGTCAATTGTGATTTGTCGAAATTTACAATGACATATCTTTGTTAACCTTTTATTGATGTGTAATGGTTTGCATGCCTCGAGTTAGTCTCTCCATAAAGGTGCACACATACATGATAAGCATAAGTATACGTATACGCAAGGATAGAAATATATATATATTTAATTTGAATGAGGATGCATCATGACACAAGTCCTTGAACTGATCAAAATTACCTGGGATTTGGAGAGTCATCGTCTTAGTCCCACAGGTAGAACACATTAGTAGCTTAAAGTGAGTATGCTCAACAGGTAGCACATCTGTTATTGCAGACGCTTGTTCCAAGTTAGCCTTGTGCCACCTACTGTCTAGTTCCCATAGTATTCACGGGGACCTAGACTACCCTGCAAGACAGAATTACTTTACCTTAGGAACCCAAATCATATTGGGTCCTAGGTTTCTATTAGCATAAGCATGCAATTGCCTTCCTTGAGAAAACCTGTCTGGAAGACGACCTCTGTCCCTAGAATGTGGATAAGCCCTTGCTGTGGGCACAGAGGGGTTGTGCCAACAGTCAATGGCAAAGTGCCCCACTTTGCCGCAGCACCAACAAGGGTGAATGTTGTATCGCCGTTTTCGACCTGATCTAGTGACTGACGTAGTCACGGTCCTAGGTCTAAACGGGATAGGGCATGTTCTTGTCACACAAATTCCTCTTCCATCGTGACACGAGGAAGGGTGGAACGAATGCATGATGTGAGCGTTATGAGGCCGAGAAGGTGGTGCCATTCTTTCAGGCATCTCCCTTGCTGAGGCCCCATGAAGCCTGACATCATGACTTCTATCCTCCTTATCCCGTGTCCTCGAATGGTGAGAAGTCTCCTGTGAACTGGGACATGCAGATCCACACTTTGTTGTGGCAGTGGCCGTGAATACAAAGGGCTCAGAATGAGCCTTAGGTATTTCCTCATGGGTGGCCATGACGCCTCTTGCACTATGGACGTTTCCACATGGGGACAAATCACCCTTGCAGTGACCACGATTATTCCTGTGGTCATACCTGAAGGCATGATGAGTTGCCTTCCCGCTTGGAGTGGGAGGTCGGAACACTGTTTCCCCATTTCTCCATCCCTGAATAATCCGGGAGATCCACCCGGTTTCTTGTTTTCTCTTTATAGCATCAACTTTGGAAAAGTTAGATACTATACGTTTCTCATTATCTAGACTATTCTCTAGAGCTGAGATCTTAGAGTCCTTGACCTTGTTGGACGCCAATTGGAGAACCAACAAGATCTTCAGTCGAGCAATCTCTCGAGCTAGCTCCTCAGCAAGTAGATTGCTTTCCTGAAGGGCTCTCTTCAGGGAATCAGTATTTTCTGGAGGAGAGCAGTTTCTGTCTTCAGAAAAGTCAAAAGATATGGGGCAGGATGAAGATGATACCTGCTCATCTGAGTTATTGTCATTAGAATCAATGACCAATGTTTCGTCCTCGTCGGAGCTGCTTTCCTCACTATCTTCTTCAGTCTCTGACACGGATACTGGAGCTCTGATGCAATCCGAAGGATCCTTGCATTCATCTTCAGAAGTGAGGACCCCCACATACGCTTCATCCTCTAATTGGCAGCATATTTCAGCTTTCTCTGACCCCCCCATCAGCTCTGAGATCATCATCCACAGAGATTTAGCCGTTTTACATTTTTCCAATCTAGAGCGAGAGGCTCCAGACCAGACATCCATGATAATTTGTCGAATCCTCTGGTCCAGCTGAAAAAGTGAGAGTTCCATTTCTGACATCTCAGCAATGCACATGGGCACTTGGATCCCAGAGTCGGAGGTCTTCATGGGAATAAACGGACCCTCTTCCAGGATGAAGGATGCTCGAGGATCGATAGCATCAAGGTGACATGACACTCTCATTCGCCAGATGGGATAATAATCCTTTGTGCAGGCGGGGAGTTTGAGTGGCGGCATCTCATACTCTAGCTCCATGCTTCTGACACTGGTGGCAGGATTCTACTCAAGGTGTTAACCTTTTTGATGAGCAACCTGCCTCTGATACCACTTGAAAGTCTACCTAGTGTCAGCTATGTGCACCTATGGGGGGGGGGGGAATAGGTGACGTGTGGTTCTTTTGCGGAATTTACGGATGTACTTCTTTTGGAGACTACGGTGTTCCTCTTTGTTCGACGACGTGTTCTTGAAGTCGATGAAGAGTCTACGACCTTGGTCTCACTTGGAGAGGATCTCCCCGGAACCGGCGGCGGCACACGAGCGGCGGCTAGCTTCGGGATCGGCGGCTACGATGAAGAGCGGCTGCTGAACATGGAGATCCAAACTTCGTAGCAAAGCAAACTAGGTCTGCCAACGGTCACTCTAGGATCGGTCGTCTCGATCGATTCGGACGGGGGAGTTTTTCTCGGTCAACAAATCGAGAGACAAGAGATCTCTGGATAGACACGTGAGACTCAAGCTTAGCTAAGCTTCTGTCGCCGGAGATCGGGAAGATGAACGATCAGCGGCGGCGACGTACTTGCCCGAGCGCGACGGCGGCGGAGGAGAGGAGTCGCGGATCTAGGGTTTGGTTGCGGCTCGGTTTCTTTTTCTTTTCTCCGTGACTTTACTGTTCAAAATACCCATGTATTTATACCCTGTAGATACAACAAATTTGACCGTTGTGGGACCCACAAAAGAAATCCCCAAATTTCGGTTCAAATTAGTCCAGAAGCAGAATCCGGTCCAGCAGCATCCTGAGAAAACGCCAAGTGAAAATCGGCGAGAATCGCAGACGATTCTCGACGAATCGGCGAGAATCACCAAGTGATTCTCGACGATTCGTCGAGAATCGTTTGTGATTCTCGTCGAATCACTTATTGATTCTCAACGAATTTTACTTTGTGTACATGGGCTGCTTGGCCACTGGTTCGGCGGGAATTACAAGTGATTCTCGCCGAATCTTACTTGGCACCATTTTGAGATGGCCAGAAGGAGTCGGCGAGAATCACTGATGATTCTCGTCGATTCGGCGAGAATCACTAGTGATTCTCGCCGAATCGGCGAGAATCACTTGGTGATTCTCGTCGAATTTGCCTTGGACGAATTTTCGTCTTCCACCTAGGAGCTGCTCCTTGATCCTCCATGCTCCTTGTCTCTTCTTGCATATGAACGGCCCTGTACTTGAAAGTAAGTGCACTCCAATAGAGAGAGTACACATAGGCCAACACACTGATCTGCTCAACGAGGGATTACGTCGTGCAGACCCGTGTATATTGACCTACTGCACCCTGACATTGGTGTGCACTTAGTGTGGAGGAACTGCAAGTACAACTTAAGATGTTTCGTCAAATACATTGTGAATTCATCTTAGCTTGACAGGTGGCTTCCTCAAATCTAGGTAATCGTGGATACAATACCCAACAATCTCCCCCTATTTGACGAAGCCAAAACCCTACTAGCTAAGATGAATAACACCTATCAAATAATAACATAGCATTCAAAAATTAAACATGCAACACAAGAGAATATATGCAATCAGAACAGGACTTGAGTCATTCACACATTCAAATATATATATACCAAGAGAAATATATTCACATATAATCCAGAATCGTTCATACGACAGTAATAATCATTAAATGTTCTTAAGACACAGTGACCAGCTATAAAATGATGACTATTTGTCCTTAGCTACGTCACCCTTAAGAGTTTGAGCCAAGTACTTTTTGCTTTGCCTTTCCATGTATTCCTTGGGCTTCGGGTAGTACCTAGGAGGAGCAACTTTGTCTGGATCCTTGTTGTTTCTGAAAAAGATGTTGCGTTTCGCTTCAAATGCTTTGTGCGTTTCCCATTCATACTGGCTATATGCTTCATTTCGATTGATCTCTCCTCTTTCTTGCAGCCGGAAGGTGTCTAAGATGATGTTCCTTGAAACTGGACTCCACCTTTCGTTTCGTACATCCTCCTCACTCATTCTGATTCGCTTCTCAGCTGGAGTCTCCTTGGAGGTCCCTTCCTGAACTTTTCTCTTTCCCCTGGCTTTTGCTAAGGCCTCTTGGTCAAACATGCTCCTCAATTTAGCTTTGGAGAGAGCCCTAGCATCAGCTTCATGTGTGGGAATATCTGCAGCATCACTTGCACTAACATCCTCAGCAACACTTACTTCCTCAGCAGCCTTAGATGTCTCAGGGACATGAATACCGGCAGGGTTGTCAGGTAGGACGACGCCTAACGTACCTAGCGCCTGTTGGAGCATCCACCAGCAGCTCTCATAGACGTATTTGCTTGATTGTGCGAAGTTTGCATCCATGCTTTCTTGGAGCTCGGCCAGCTTAGCGATATACTCTTTCTCCCCCTTTTTGGCTTCGACAGCTATGCAGTTGGCATATGAGTGCAGAGAGTCATCAATATGCTTAGTTGTCTTGGTGAATTCAGTGATCAGGGTCTGCTGATTGGCATTTAAGGTGACCATATTACCATCAAATTTCTGAATATTGTTGGCTACAACGTGTGCGTTCTGATTTACAACAGCCAAAGTATCAGTACTCTTTTTCAAACCGGCCATTAAGAGTGTGACAGCTTCGCCGGCCGCGGTGTACTTCTCCTCAAATTTCTTCTCCATCATGTCCAGCTTATGGTTGATTTCCACCATATTTTTGAGCATCAGATTTTCAGAAGTCTTAATCCTTTTCAGCAGAGTTTTCTGGGCTATATCAAAAGAGTCTTTAAGCTCATTTACGATGCCCTGAATGATGTGTACAGTGTGAGTGGCTAGGTCATCGCGTAACGGAATAGCCGGGGGCACTTGTGGACCTTGCATTTCAGCAGACGTGTCGGTAGAGCTGGATACAATCACAGGCTCCAAAGGAGGAATGTGGGCGGCCTCTGTAGATTTATTTAACTCCCCCTCCACTGGTGCAGACTTATCAGAAGGAGGTTCAACAGTATCTGGAGACTCCAACACTTCATGGCCCTCATTTACATCGTCCTCTCCGTCCTCATCCAAGAATTCATCAATATCAGCAGGTTCTTCCACTTCTTGGTCAGCAGTCTCCAGCACACGGTCACATTCTTCTTGAATATCGGCCACAGCATCCCTGGCCACCTGGGCGATTTCAGATATTGCATCTGTATGAGGGGGTAGAGTCTCCCCCTCGATTCCTGCAGTCAGGGTATCAGGAATGTCACGGGGGGAGGCTGCTGGAGAAACTTCCTCTAGCTCTTCCACAGCAGGTTGCCCGATACGCCGCTCCCATCGATCAAACACAGTAGCATCCATCTTTTTCAAGTAGTGGAGAGGAACTCCTTTGCTCATGTCGAACTTGTCGCCGTTGAGCTGGTTGAGATATAGACTGATGATGCGGCCGAAACTTGGAGTGCCCAGAGTGTCCTTGATCTTTTGGAACAGCAACTCCCCCAAGTTGAACCTCTTGCGGCAGACCACAGCTATGAGAATCTTAAACATATCTCCGGAGATATGATCATGGGAGCCCGGCTTGCAGATGAGCACTTTTCCAATAACGTCAGATAGGAGCTTCCCTTCTTCATTCATCTCTTTTCTCTTTACTGATCGAGTGCCTCTTGGAAGACCGCAGAACAAGAGAGTTCTGGCTTTGTCCTCGTCCTCCAGATAGTCCTCCTGCTCCGAACTTGAAAGCTGCAGGTAGCGAGTTAGCTTACTGGCAGACATCTTTACTTTTGTCCCAGCCACCTTGCTTTTGATGATGGAGTCTCTATCTCGGAGTCTTGCGGTAGAGAAGAACTCCAGCACTTCTTTATCCAGGACTTTGCAAGGGTGCTCTAAGACGAAGGTTAGCCCAGCCTCTTCTAGCATTAGAATGATATTTCGGAACTCGTCCGAGGCATGAGAAAATCCAGTGCGAACCAGCTCGCAACCAGAAATCAAGCCTGCAGTCGTCCTTGGAGCCATTTAAGATCTAGAGACAAGCCCTACTCTAAGCATTAGTGAACATTCAAAAAGAAAGCATCACTAGTGAGCGCGTCCAAGTGCGGGTGAGGAGGAGGTTACCTAAGGGCTTACACGGAAGTGAGTTGATGAGCTTCGGGAAGATCTTCGGTGGATGGAAGAGTATCCTGTGGGGTTCGGCCTTGCTAGAACCTTGCGGTCACAGGGACACTTCGCTAGAACCTTGTGGGGTTCGGCCTTGCTAGAATCTCACGGGAAGAAGATGGAAACACAGCAGCGATTCGACGAGAACTCACTTGGAGATTCGACGAGAGCGTCGGAGGGCTGCGGGTTTCGGCGAATCCGCGGAAGAATTGCTGCGACGAGAGGCGGGATTCGTGAAGAAGGCGATTTCTGATGCCGCGGGATACTTAAGGAAGCCGAACGGTCGGCGAGCTCCTTCGGCGGGATTCGGCGGGATTTGTCTAATTTGGTTTCTAATACCGTTTGTCTAATTCGGCGAGATATAAAATGGGTCGGCGGGATTTGTCTAAGTCGTCGGGATTCGGGGAGAATGCCAAGGGTCGGTGAGCTCCTTCGGCGGGATTCCGAGTATATAAAGTGATATTGATGTTTTTCTTTACCACTTGTAATTTAAGGGTTTTCTTTACTAGGAATTGAAAGGTTCCGAATTGAAGAGTTTTTCTTTACCACGTTGGGAAGCATTGCAACATTTTCAAATTCTTCGAATGTCAAGTTAATATAAGATTAATAAATACATGTTTATTATAACGACAATCTATTCGGATTTGAGCGAGACTTCTCCAGACACTTCTTGCTGTCAATTGTGATTTGTCGAAATTTACAATGACATATCTTTGTTAACCTTTTATTGATGTGTAATGGTTTGCATGCCTCGAGTTAGTCTCTCCATAAAGGTGCACACATACATGATAAGCATAAGTATACGTATACGCAAGGATAGAAATATATATATATTTAATTTGAATGAGGATGCATCATGACACAAGTCCTTGAACTGATCAAAATTACCTGGGATTTGGAGAGTCATCGTCTTAGTCCCACAGGTAGAACACATTAGTAGCTTAAAGTGAGTATGCTCAACAGGTAGCACATCTATTATTGCAGACGCTTGTTCCAAGTTAGCCTTGTGCCACCTACTGTCTAGTTCCCATAGTATTCACGGGGACCTAGACTACCCTGCAAGACAAAATTACTTTACCTTAGGAACCCAAATCATATTGGGTCCTAGGTTTCTATTAGCATAAGCATGCAACTGCCTTCCTTGAGAAAACCTGTCTGGAAGACGACCTCTGTCCCTAGAATGTGGATAAGCCCTTGCTGTGGGCACAGAGGGGTTGTGCCAACAGTCAATGGCAAAGTGCCCCACTTTGCCGCAGCACCAACAAGGGTGAATGTTGTATCGCCGTTTTCGACCTGATCTAGTGACTGACGTAGTCACGGTCCTAGGTCTAAACGGGATAGGGCATGTTCTTGTCACACAAATTCCTCTTCCATCGTGACACGAGGAAGGGTGGAACGAATGCATGATGTGAGCGTTATGAGGCCGAGAAGGTGGTGCCATTCTTTCAGGCATCTCCCTTGCTGAGGCCCCATGAAGCCTGACATCATGACTTCTATCCTCCTTATCCCGTGTCCTCGAATGGTGAGAAGTCTCCTGTGAACTGGGACATGCAGATCCACACTTTGTTGTGGCAGTGGCCGTGAATACAAAGGGCTCAGAATGAGCCTTAGGTATTTCCTCATGGGTGGCCATGACGCCTCTTGCACTATGGACGTTTCCACATGGGGACAAATCACCCTTGCAGTGACCACGATTATTCCCGTGGTCATACCTGAAGGCATGATGAGTTGCCTTCCCGCTTGGAGTAGGAGGTCGGAACACTGTTTCCCCATTTCTCCATCCCTGAATAATCCGGGAGATCCACCCGGTTTCTTGTTTTCTCTTTATAGCATCAACTTTGGAAAAGTTAGATACTATACGTTTCTCATTATCTAGACTATTCTCTAGAGCTGAGATCTTAGAGTCCTTGACCTTGTTGGACGCCAATTGGAGAACCAACAAGATCTTCAGTCGAGCAATCTCTCGAGCTAGCTCCTCAGCAAGTAGATTGCTTTCCTGAAGGGCTCTCTTCAGGGAATCAGTATTTTCTGGAGGAGAGCAGTTTCTGTCTTCAGAAAAGTCAAAAGATATGGGGCAGGATGAAGATGATACCTGCTCATCTGAGTTATTGTCATTAGAATCAATGACCAATGTTTCGTCCTCGTCGGAGCTGCTTTCCTCACTATCTTCTTCAGTCTCTGACACGGATACTGGAGCTCTGATGCAATCCGAAGGATCCTTGCATTCATCTTCAGAAGTGAGGACCCCCACATACGCTTCATCCTCTGATTGGCAGCATATTTCAGCTTTCTCTGACCCCCCCATCAGCTCTGAGATCATCATCCACAGAGATTTAGCCGTTTTACATTTTTCCAATCTAGAGCGAGAGGCTCCAGACCAGACATCCATGATAATTTGTCGAATCCTCTGGTCCAGCTGAAAAAGTGAGAGTTCCATTTCTGACATCTCAGCAATGCACATGGGCACTTGGATCCCAGAGTCGGAGGTCTTCATGGGAATAAACGGACCCTCTTCCAGGATGAAGGATGCTCGAGGATCGATAGCATCAAGGTGACATGACACTCTCATTCGCCAGATGGGATAATAATCCTTTGTGCAGGCGGGGAGTTTGAGTGGCGGCATCTCATACTCTAGCTCCATGCTTCTGACACTGGTGGCAGGATTCTACTCAAGGTGTTAACCTTTTTGATGAGCAACCTGCCTCTGATACCACTTGAAAGTCCACCTAGTGTCAGCTATGTGCACCTATGGGGGGGGGAATAGGTGACGTGTGGTTCTTTTGCGGAATTTACGGATGTACTTCTTTTGGAGACTACGGTGTTCCTCTTTGTTCGACGACGTGTTCTTGAAGTCGATGAAGAGTCTACGACCTTGGTCTCACTTGGAGAGGATCTCCCCGGAACCGGCGGCGGCACACGAGCGGCGGCTAGCTTCGGGATCGGCGGCTATGATGAAGAGCGGCTGCTGAACATGGAGATCCAAACTTCGTAGCAAAGCAAACTAGGTCTGCCAACGGTCACTCTAGGATCGGTCGTCTCGATCGATTCGGACGGGGGAGTTTTTCTCGGTCAACAAATCGAGAGACAAGAGATCTCTGGATAGACACGTGAGACTCAAGCTTAGCTAAGCTTCTGTCGCCGGAGATCGGGAAGATGAACGATCAGCGGCGGCGACGTACTTGCCCGAGCGCGACGGCGGCGGAGGAGAGGAGTCGCGGATCTAGGGTTTGGTTGCGGCTCGGTTTCTTTTTCTTTTCTCCGTGACTTTACTGTTCAAAATACCCATGTATTTATACCCTGTAGATACAACAAATTTGACCGTTGTGGGACCCACAAAAGAAATCCCCAAATTCCGGTTCAAATTAGTCCAGAAGCAGAATCCGGTCCAGCAGCATCCTGAGAAAACGCCAAGTGAAAATCGGCGAGAATCGCAGACGATTCTCGACGAATCGACGAGAATCACCAAGTGATTCTCGACGATTCGTCGAGAATCGTTTGTGATTCTCGTCGAATCACTTATTGATTCTCAACGAATTTTACTTTGTGTACATGGGCTGCTTGGCCACTGGTTCGGCGGGAATTACAAGTGATTCTCGCCGAATCTTACTTGGCACCATTTTGAGATGGCCAGAAGGAGTCGGCGAGAATCACTGATGATTCTCGTCGATTCGGCGAGAATCACTAGTGATTCTCGCCGAATCGGCGAGAATCACTTGGTGATTCTCGTCGAATTTGCCTTGGACGAATTTTCGTCTTCCACCTAGGAGCTGCTCCTTGATCCTCCATGCTCCTTGTCTCTTCTTGCATATGAACGGCCCTGTACTTGAAAGTAAGTGCACTCCAATAGAGAGAGTACACATAGGCCAACACACTGATCTGCTCAACGAGGGATTACGTCGTGCAGACCCGTGTATATTGACCTACTGCACCCTGACATTGGTGTGCACTTAGTGTGGAGGAACTGCAAGTACAACTTAAGATGTTTCGTCAAATACATTGTGAATTCATCTTAGCTTGACAGGTGGCTTCCTCAAATCTAGGTAATCGTGGATACAATACCCAACATGGGGAACCACAATAAATACTGTGTGCACTCTGTGTATGTTTGTTTCTGTAGTTGCTGTGTTGTGATAGTTGTAGAATTGCATTTGCTGTACAGTGTTTCTGCCTTAAAATTAAAAAGGAAAAGTACACCTATTCACCCCCCCTCTAGGTGGTTAGGCACTATTTCTTTCAAGTGGTATCAGAGCCAGGTTACTCAAAAAGTGACATAACAGTCCGAGTAAGATCCTGAAGGCAGATTCAGAACAAACAACAATCAAGAAAATGGGTTCTAGTGAGAATCACAAAGAGTTGGGATCCATGAAATTATCAATATGTAGAAAAGAGATATTTGGCATATGGAAAGAGAGGGTTAGACTCTTTATGGAAGCTTATGACCCAAGGATATATATTATAGTTAAAGAAGGCTCATATGTGCCAATGAAGATATCCATTCTGGATGCAAATCAGAAAACTCCCAAGGACTTTTCTGAAATGACTAAAGATGAAATCATTCGGGCCACTATGGACAAGAGAGCCCAGAATATTATTGTTAGTGCCATTGATGATGCAACATTTCAGAACTTAATTCATTATAAAACCTCTAAAGAAATGTGGGACACATTAATAGTTTATATTTAGGGATCAGAAGAAGTAAGACAAGATAGGAAGTCCTTGTTAAATCAGGAATATGAAAGCTTCAGACAAGGAAAGTCTGATAGCATTACAGAATGTTACAAGAAGTTCTATAGGATAGTCAATGAATTGATGTCTTATTGACTTGTCATTCAGCAACTATGAGCTGAATGACAAGTTCTTAAGATCTCTGACTACGGACTGGGACACCAAGATTTGTGCCATTAGTGAAGTGGCCAAACTAGCTGACATACCTCCTCCAACTTTGTTTGGAAAACTGTTATCTTATGAGATGCAGTTAATGGCTAGAAAGGAGGAAGAGAAGACTACTAGAGTGGAGCACAAGGAAAGATCTGCGGCCTTCAAGACTGAAGCCCCTAGGAAGTATAAAAGCAAGTCTCCATCTCCACCTCAAATAGTTGCTGAGGCTGTGATAGATAATTCAGAAAGCAAGAATTCAGATAGCAGTGAAAGTGATGAAGACTTTACTGCTTTTACTAGGCATTTTCAAAAGTTTCTGAAGAAGAAGCAGTGGAGGTATAAGCCTTCCACTTCTCAGCCAAAAGATGACTACTATCAGAAAAGAAAGTCATCAAGGAATGACAGAAGCAGGTCCAAGCCAATCAAAACTACATCATCAAAGATTTTGTGCTATTGCTGCAATAGACAGGGACATGTCGTGGCTGACTGTCCTGAAAAGAGGAAGGAGTCAGCTGACAAAAAGAAGACTCAGTTTAAGGGCAAAAAGGAAAAGTCCTTTGTTGCTAAGAAAGACAAGAGTCTGACTGATCTGTCATCTTTAGAAACAGAATCAGAAGCTGAAGCCTACATTGGATTATTTGCTAAAGAGAAAGAAGATGAGTTCATGCAGCTAATGAACTCAATTTATGAGCATGAGGACCATCAGTGCAAGGGACTGATGGCTTTATCTGAAGGAGATAAGATCCAGGATCAGCCTGGACCAAGTAAGGTACAAAGTTGTTCTTCTAGTTAAATTTATAGTACTGAGTCTGAATCAGATACATCTGCATCAAGTGATGTGGGTGGGTCTAAATCTGAAGGAGATATTCATCAGTTAATTGATGAATATAGAGACTTGTTGCAGGCCTTGAAGAAAAGCAAAACCTTGGCCAAAACTCAGGCAAAGGAGATTGCTAGTCTTAAATTGTCTGCTGCTGATTCAGACAAGTTGTTAGATCAGAAACTGAATGAAATAGCCAGACTGAAGAACATTACTGTTATTCAGATGGGTAATATTACATTTAAGAATGATCAGATCAGAAATCTGGAGATAGACTTCAGAAAGAGAGAGAGATAGTTGCAAGTTTTTCTAAACCTAAATCTATTTTACCCTTGATAGATGAGTTTGTACCACAAAAGGGTAAGAGTGGATTGGGGTTTAAAAAACCTGCCTGGACTGCTAGGTCCAAATCTAAGGGCAAAGCCCCAGCACAAAATATAAAGCCTGTTGTAGATACTTTAGCTAGGGTAGTACCTAAACAAAGGTACAACAGGTTTAAGTGCTGGTGTTGTGGCAAGATAGGCCACTTTGCCTTAGATTGTTGGCACAATTCAAGTGTCAAGGAGAGTAGCAAACTGCCTGCTAGAAGAGCTACAGGTAGTTTTGTTAAAAGTCAGACTAACCTGCACCAAGGACCCAAGAGTTATTTGGGTTGTAAGGTTAAGTAATCTGTTTTGCAGGTGAGTCCAAGTGGCCATGCCACTATATGGTACTTGGACAGTGGATGTTCCAGGCACATGACTGGAACTAGGGGGTTGCTGAAGGACTATACATCTATCAAGGATGGCCCTAAAGTTACCTTTGGTGGTTCAGAAAAAGGAATCATCAATGGCTTTGGTAACATTTCTAGTAACCTGATTACAATTACTCAAGTGGCTTATGCAAAGGGTTTTAAACATAACCTCATTAGCATAAGTCAGCTGAGTGATTTAGGATATGACATCTCATTTGTCAAGAATGATTGTCAAATCAAAAGGTCAAGTGATCAAAAGATCATTCTGACAGGATATAGGTAGAGAAATGTCTATTGTCTTGACTTTGTATGTGAGAACAATATTTCTCCTATTTGTCTTGTAGCTGATGAGAAAGTCTCACATTATGTTAAATGACACAAGAGGCTGGCTCATCTTAACTATAAGATAATTGGCCAACTCTTTAGCAAAGAGTTAGTGAGGAATGGTCCTCAAGTTAAGTGTATAAAGGATGGGATATGCTCAGCTTGTCAAAAAGGCAAGCAGACCAAATCCACCTTTCATAGCCTTGAGAATAAGGATTCCTTGAGGTGTTTATACCTCTTGCATATGGATATTTTTGGTCCTATACCAGTTCACAGTCTAGGTAGGAAAGTCTACACATTTGTGGTAGTAGATGGCTATTCAAGATATTCCTGGGTGTTCTTCCTAAGGCAAAAATATGAAACCCCAAGTATCTTATATAGTTTTGTTAAACAAATTCAGAATGAATTGGACAGTACAGTGGTCAAAATCAGAAGTGACTATGGCACTGAATTTCAGTCTGAAAGTATGACAAAACTGTGTGAACAATTTGGAATTTTTCAGGAATTTTCCTCATCAAGAACACCTCAGCAAAATGGTATTGCTGAAAGGAAGAATAGAAACTTGATAGAAGCTGGTAGAACCCTATTGAGTGACACTTCTCTCCCAGAATATTTCTGGGCTGAGGCAGTAAACACTGCTTGTCATGTGATCAATAGGGCTACTATCACCAAGAGCCACAAGAAGACCCAATATGACATTGTGAAGGGTAGAAAACCAAATTTATCCTATTTCAGGATCTTTGGTTGCAAGTGCTATATACTTAACAATGGAAAGTCTTATCTAACCAAGTTTGCTACCAAATCCCAAGAGGGGATCTTTGTTGGGTACAACAACAATAGTAAGGCTTATAGGGTCTACAACTTGATTACTCAAGTTGTAGAAGAGTCTGTACATGTAGTTTTTGATAAAGCAAGACTCATTAACTGTGAATTGCCAAGTAGTATTTGTAGCTCTACAGGTGTAACTGAGAGGATGGACAAGCTTACCATAACAGAAGGTTCTTCTGCAAGTCAGCAAGTGGAAGATGGTGGCTGCTGTCCAGGGGGAGTACAAGATACTCCTGATGCTGAAGAAGACCAAGAGGTGCAGCTAAATGAATAGACTGAAGGTGTACAACCTGAAGACAAGCTGCCTCCAGCAAATAGACACTTAAAGGATCATCCAGCCAATCAAATAATTGGAGGTCCCAGACAAGGAGTGCAAACAAGGAGCAGGAATCTAAGTACAGTTCTTTACTTCAACTTCCTATCCCAAGTGGAACCAAAGAAGTTTGAAGAAGCAATTCTAGACCCTCATTGGATTGAGGCCATGGAAGAGGAGCTGAACCAGTTCAGGAGGTGCAAAGTCTGGAAGCTTGTTCCTAAACACAAAGACCACAATATCATTGGAACAAAGTGGATCTTTAGGAACAAATTGGATGAGAATGTAATTATCATAAAGAATAAAGCTAGACTTGTTGTAAAGGGATATAGGCAGGAATGAGGTATTGATTTTGATCAAACCTTTGCACCAGTAGCAAGACTAGAGGCAATCAGGATGTTCCTTGCCTATGCAACATATCAAGGGTTTAAGGTATATCAAATGGATGTAAAGTCAGCTTTTCTGAATGGAAATCTGAAGGAAGAAGTCTATGTAGAGCAGCCATCAGGTTTTGTTGATTCTCTTAAACCTGATTATTTATATAGACTTAGGAAGGCTTTGTATGAGTTAAAACAAGCCCCAAGGGCTTGGTATGAAACCCTGTCTAGTTTTCTCATTGAGAACAAATTCTCAAGCGGGAAAATAGACAAGACTCTATTCCTTAGGGAATCTAAAGGCAAGATTATCTTAGTCCAAATATATGTGGATGACATAATATTTGGGTCTACAGAAAGTAGTCTTTGCAGAAAGTTTGCAAAACTTATGCAATGATAATTTGAAATGAGCAGTATGGGGGAACTTAAGTTCTTCTTGGGTCTCCAAGTTAGACAGACTGAAGATGGTGTAGGGAAGGCGCAACCAACTCGCCCAAAAGCCCGGACTGTTTGAGGACGGCGCTACCACTCCTTTATGGAGCTGGCTACCCTAGGATCCACGGGGTGGCCAGTTAGGCCCCAGGGGACACACCCTTCTGTTTCGACTAGTGCGGGCCATAGCGCCTCACGCCGTACCTCCCAACACCGGGGGCATTGATGGAACCCAACAATCCCCCCCCCCCCCCCAGCAACGACCCCGGGGTTTCGAACCCGTGACCCCCTCTGATACCACTTGTAGGGAAGGCGCAACCAACTCGCCCAAAAGCCCGGACTGTTTGAGGACGGCGCTACCACTCCTTTATGGAGCTGGCTACCCTAGGATCCACGGGGCGGCCAGTTAGGCCCCAGGGGACACACCCTTCTGTTTCGACTAGTGCGGGCCATAGCGCCTCACGCCGTACCTCCCAACACCGGGGGCATTGATGGAACACAACAGATGGCTTGTCCATATGCCAGTCTAAGTTCACCCTAGAGTTGATAAAGAAGTATGGTATGGAATCATCCACTACCATGAAAACTCCTATGGGGTCAAGCATGTCTCTAAGCAAAGATGATGCAGGGAAACCTGTAGATGAAACTTTATATAGAGGGATAGTTGGCTCCCTACTGTATTTGACTGCTAGTAGACCAGATATCATGTGTGCTACATGTTTCTGTGCTAGGTACCAAGCATGCCCTTAAGAATCTCATCTGACTGCAGTCAAAAGGATTTTGAGATATCTTAAGGGCACACCTTATCTAGGCCTTTGGTACCCTAGGAATGGAGATTTTGTACTGACAGGTTATTCAGATGCAGATTTTGTAGGCTGCAAGGAAGATAGGAAGAGTACTACAGGAACCTGTCAATTTCTAGGTGGAAGGCTGGTGTCATGGAGCAGTAAGAAGCAGACCAGTGTGGCTATCTCCACAGCTGAGTCAGAATATATGGCAGCAGGAAGTTGCTGTGCACAACTTTTGTGGATTCAACACCAGCTAGTAGACTATGGTATTCAAGTAAGTGGAACACCTTTATTTTGTGATTCTACAAGTGCCATTTCTATTGCAAATAATCCTGTCTCCCATAGTAGGACTAAGCACATAGAAATTAAATACCATTTTCTTAGAGAACATGTAGAAAAAGGAGACATTTCACTAGAATATGTTAAGACACATAGTCAGATAGCTGATATGTTTACTAAGCCACTAGATGAAACCAAATTCAATAATTTTAAAATTGAATTAGGAATGTTAAAACTTAGAATAGTTTAAAAAATTGGCTAAGTAAAATAGTGTCGACACACAGAGTTGTCTGTGTCGACACATAGAAGTGGTGTCGATATTTCAGAGAAATGGTGTCGACATTTCAGAGAAATGACGTCGACACATCTAGGCAGTCAGTGTTGACACTTCAGAGAATTAGTGTCGACACATCCAGAGTAGGTGTCGACACATCCAGGGTGTTGTCGACACTTAGGATTTACATAGACTTCGTCGAGTAGAGTTTCGACTAATCGTCGAACTGAGATGTATAAGTGTCGACACATATATTCTGTCGACTATATTTGTGTCGACACATAGATGTCGAGACATTAGAAGTAAGTGTCGACACTTTTCAACAGTGTCGACACATTTCAAGTATTTTGACGTGCCTTTTCACCTTCGATTTTAGAAAGGTATAAATAGGTCTTCACCATTGTTTGTCGACACGCTCACCATAGTTTCGAGACCAAACTTATGTGTCGACATCTCTCTTCTCTAAATTCAAAATTTCTCCAAACCTTAATGGCGCCCAAGCTAGAAGAGAACATCAATGAAGGTTATGAGCTCGTGCGACACGCCTTTGATGATGTGGAACCAGAAATCCAGGGTGTTGTAACCCTAGTTGCAGAGACTAGGTTAGAGTATCTTGTTTCAGAACCAATCAAGATTTGGAAGAAGGAGGTCCTTGAATTCTTTAGTGCAGCTACACTTGATGAAACTGGACTCAAGATTAAGTCCACAGTGCATGGGGCAAAAGTAAAAATCACCCAGAAAAGTCTAAGAAAGATTCTACATCTACCTAGAACTAAAGAAGAGGAAGATGTACCTGCATCAGAGACAAGGGAGGCACTGCAATGGTGTGGACTTGATTCAAGCATGAAGATTGGATCAGTCTTTAAGAGAAAAGGCATGAACATGCAGGGTAAGTTCTTGTCTGAAATAGTAGGCAAAGTAATTCTGAGCAAGCCAGGTGGGCATGATAGAATATCAGCTCACATGTTCAGTTTAATGACAATAATAATTTTCCAACTTAAAACTGATTGGTGAGCAGTAATGTTTGATAAGATAAAGGAAAGTCTAAAGAAGCCCAATCTGGGTAAGATTATGAGTTTATACTTAGCTGGAAGTATTCCAGAAGTGATGAACCAAGCTGCAGGTTCTAAGATAAACCATATGTGGAGAATGGATGTTAGAATTATCTCAAGGTGGGATAGAGTGTTAACCAAGGAAATGCCTACTCCTAAAAAGGAAGTTTCTCATCAGAAGAAGAAGAAGAAAGCCATTGTGGCTCCTGAATCCTCTAGTAGCTCAGAAGAGCAGGTGGTTTTTAGTTTTGATGATGGAGAGGGTGGAAATGTTGGACAGTCACCAGTAAGACCTAAAGATGCACAGAGGCAGGGGGAGATACCATCTGCTAGCCCCATTCACCTGGATCCACGCCAGGGGGAGCCTCAACATGTGGATGAGCCAACTCACTTAGATAGTGAAAGGGCAACCCAAATAATTCTTGAGGTAATCAATGAAGTTAATCAATCTATTTTCAATATTAAGGATGAAGTATTGACTGAATAATTACTTGATGTTGCTCAGCAAACTCAGTTACATAGTCAACCACAAGATGTTGTCATGGAGGACACATCAGTTGCTGATAATGCTACTGAGATCAGAGATTCTCCAGTCCCTACTCAACAGGAGTTTACTCTAGAAGAGCTGTTCCCTGATTTACTACAGACTGATTTTGAGAGAGAGAGAGCAGTTGTTGAGGGGGAGTCAGCTAACCTTGAGGGGGAGCATCATGTAAGATCACAGGAGGAGACTGCTAGAAAAGAGACTGAGGAGTTAACAAGAGCAGAAAAGGAATTGCCCCTTACTCCACAGGATAAAGTAGACATTGCTAGTACTTCTGACTCTGAAGATGAAGACGCTGCAAGAGCCAAGAAAAGAAAGCTACAGGTTTTCAAAAGGAGAAGTCAGACCTACAAGAAAGCACTGCAAACCATTGTTCCACAGCCTGCCCCAACTGCTGATTATAGTTCATTATTGGTGGCTTTGTAGATCAAGATGGACGAGCAAAGGAAGGCTCTCCAAACTTATATGGATGAAGGACATAAATCACTTCAATTTGATCTGGCTCAAGATATAAAATCTATTAGATTTGAAGTTTATAAAACTAAGAAAGAAATGACTGATTGTTTCCACAAAGGAGGCAATGCAGTGGTATATCTGGCTACACATCAAGAGCAGATAAAGAAGCAGGTTGATGACATGACAGTGAAACAAGGATATGTCCTGAAAAACCAGATTAGAATGAATGACAATTTAACTGAATCACATAATATGATAGTAACTGAAATACAGAATATTGCAGCTGCTCAGACTGCAGCAAGGACTACTGCCAAGGCTGAGTTTGACAAGCACTTACAAGAAAGCCTCACTGCTGTTAAAACTGTCATTGAAGATTCTCAAAAGGTTATCACTGAAATGCTCCAAAGGTTAAAACCTTTTTATAAAGATGGTGTTAACTATCTGAATGCTCAGATCAGGTTTTAGTAGGATGATCTTAGGGATCATATATAAAGAGAAGTCATAAAGGGGGAGTGGTATTAGTCAAAGCAGGCTCTGACCATGCTAAATGGATTTCAAACAGCATCAGAGCTACCCTTGGATATCCACCCTTGTTTGATGATGATAATGTAGCAGAATCTGGGACAAATCCTGCATATTTTGGAGGTGAGCCAGCTGAAGTTGCACAAGTAATCTACCCTCCAGCTGATTTTGAGATGATAAATCAGGAGGTACAATATATGTATAGCCCTCCTGACGGTAATCAGAATATTATTTTTGAGAAAGTAGTACAGCCTGCGCCAGAGGCAGTATTAAAGGAGTAAGAAGCTCAATTATCTAAGAAGAGGTTTAGAGAACAGGCAGAGTTAAGGCCTGATTTTGAACAATGGAGCCCAACTTCTAGGAATATCATATTGACTGCTTGGAAGACTGCAAAGGATAATTTCCTAGAGAGGGGCAAATGGTACTTTGACCAGGAATGGAGAAAACATGAAGCTATGCAAGAAGCCATAGTACAATACAGAAGGAAGGCTAAATTAGGGAAGCTACCTCCTAATGTACAGGAGCCTAGCAAGTATTTCCCTAAGCCTTATCATTATTTTGAGAGACAGAAGATAAGGGCTGAAGAACAGAAGAAGAAAGATCTTAAGGGAAAGAAGCCTGCTGATGACAATGATGCTCCAGTTCAAGCCAAGATTCAATCTGGGAAGGGCATTGTTATCAAGGAGCCAGAGCAGCCATATGATAGAATTTTTTTAAGTTTACAACTTTGTAATCATTTGCATTAAAATCCATGTAAACTTTTGATTAATAAAACTTTTGGAAGTTGTAACAAAACAATGTTTAATGTTCAATCTATTACATTGTTATTCTGAGATAATTGTTTATACATGTTTAGTTTTTACCCTGTCATATAATACTATTATACATCATGTTGAGTATTTGTTATGAATGGTATATATCATTGACTAAGGGTTATGACTTCTCCAAATAGGGGGAGATTGTTGGGTACATTGGAAAATGTGTACCAGATTTGAAGAAGCCTCACCCTACTCAATGATATACATCAAGGTGTATTTGATGTGCTTTGAGTTTATATGTACAGGATAAGTAATTGCAGGAAATGTAGAAAAGTTTCTAAGTCCATGTGTCGACACCTAGAGGTGATGTGTCGACACTTATGAAGGCTTGTGTCGACACCTAGAGAAGATGTGTCGACACTTGGAGTAATTGTGTCCACACCAGGAAAGGCAGAGTCGACACTAGAAGAAAAGTGTCGACACATACATGCAGTGTTGATACACTGTGAAGAATTGTCAACATAATCTGTGTCGACACTTAGAGGCAGTGTCGACACCCAGAGAAACTTTGTCGACATCAAATATGTCGACACCAGGAGGCTGTGTCGACACTCTACAAGGTTTAACAAAGTTAAAGTACTTGTTTCGACACAAAGGAGATGTGTCGACACTCAGCAAGTTTCAACACATGAAGGCATGTGTCAACATAAAGGAGATGTGTCGCCACTCAGCAAGTGTAAGACCCCCCTTTTTTTTATTTTTAAAACATCGAGGTCTTAGGCCCAGAACCGTCGCTTTGCGGTGACACCTTCGCACCCGGGAAGGTCATCACTACAAAACGCCGATCCTGCTGGCCAAATCGATCGCAACTGTAGCAAAATAGTAAAGCAAGTCCACAGAAATCACATATATATGTAAATAATCTCCACGAAGGGAGTGTCCACAGATACACAGAAATATAAGATCTTGGGCTCATGCCAGTACATCATGTCCTTACTACAAATCTCTCAATGCGGAAGCAAACTAATATAACTACTGGTAGCGATCAGGACTTACAGTCCTTGCCGTCTGAACTCCGGAACTAGACTGCCCGATCTCCAAGTGTGCCGACCTCTGGGGCTGCTCCTCCATGCTGGGCTCCACGGTCCCCTAAAATGATGTGGTTCGAAAACCGTTAGTCTAAAAGACTATGTCCTATCATCCTCTGCCCATTCCCCCATGGCCCCTAGGCACCGAGTGGAGAGGAAGAAAGGGGAGGACTTGAAGGTGGAGAGTAAACAAGAATCAGATGGCAGCGGACCTATACTAGCAATTTTTATAGTACATATGGCAGTAAAGCATAGTATGAAAAATAACCTTAACTTATACGGAACGTATAAGCAAGGGATCTTTTACCGGGCTCCCATCGTATAAAAAGTCCCATACCAATTTATACGTTGGGGTGTCGGTTAATAACAGCATTATATATATAAAGAATTTAACCTTTAATTTATAAACTTGCCCACACAAGTTTATAGACTAAGGGTTCGTTTTGCAGGTCCTAATGTATAAGCGTCCCATTCCACTTATACTTTAGGTGTCAGGGTTAAATGAATCGATTATGCTATGACATGCAAGTGGGTATGATGGAACATGCAAGTGCAACACACACATACGACTCTGTGCACACAGACCTTTAGTTCCCCCTTTCTGGAGTCATAACCTCCCAGGATACCTCCGTAGTGGCAGACGGAAGTGGTGGGTTGGGCCTCGCCCACCTCTAAACCAGTAAAGCACTACCGATCAGACCTATCGTACGACTCAACGCTTGGTGCACGAAGCGGACTCCTGCGTACTCTTGTCGGCTGGCGCACCGGACTTCTGTTGGCGAAGTGCTAACCACACTTGCCGAGTCAGCTTATTGGCGTCGGTGCATCGACCCTCCAATACCGAAGACCCACCACCTTAAATTGCCTTTCCTTTTATGCACATGCAAATTTAACGTATCCAAAAACCGAGCCGAAGCTCCCCGGACCAAAATGTCCATCTCAAACAATCGAGCCGAAGCTCCCCGGACCCAAACGTCCGTCTCTTAACCATCCAAGCCGAAGCTTCCAACTATCTTCCAGTGCTATCTGTGTTCGTGAAATGTGCAACCCTAATTACTAAGTTACTCTTTTCATCTTGTTAATACAATTTACGTTAACCCAGGACTGCCCCCGGTATTCCCTGTGAAGGGCTCTCAAGGGGCACTAGGAACTATGTTGGGATTACGCCCAGCGTTCCCTTTCGCAAGGTGCTTATTTTTATTATTGGTTGATTCCCTTACCCATTACCTTCTCATGTTACAATAGGCTAATCCTAGGGTGATTTGACTCTACCTCACCTCGGGGAAGACGATCTTTCGTCGATCGCGGGCACCGCCTAACTCTAGCCAATCCATCCCTCTACTCCACCTACTACCAATAATGAACTTATTTTTATCCATCCAAACCAGCCTACCACTAATCCCAAGACATGCATCCAATTTATAATCCAACATGATTTCTGCAGTTTTTACTATATGCAGACCACTTAAGCTATATGGCTCGTAAAATGGGAGGTACATCAAATAATCATCCAGTACCCCTATGATAATTATTAGAGGGCTATAATGATATTTTTAGCATAAATCCAGAAATTAATAATTTTTCTAATTTGTCTGATAATTTATTTATTTATTCTAGTATCCAAAAAGCCCAAGTTTGAACATGAAGTATCAATTTCAGACAAGATAATAATCCACTAAATTTATGTTAATTACAAAAATGAATATTCAACTCTAAATCCTAAGTCTTCCAATTTTTCAGCAAGATTTAGGCCCTTAGATTTAATTTCAAATATATCTCATAATAAGTCATTTTAAAAGATTTTACAGCAATAATACCTCCAAAAATTCAGATAAAATTCAAGGATGGTTATAATGGCATATAAATACTCTAGAGCAAGTTTCATAATTTATCATTTAATAATAAGGCTATACTTGATTTTCTCATGAAATTTCAAGTTTAAGGATTAATGGACAAAGTATTCTAATTATCCATCACAAAATTCCAAATAAATTCCCACTTGATAATGATGAACTAGTAACACTATGTATCAAATTTCATAATTGTTAAACAAGTATTGAGCTCTGTAGGAATTATTTAGCATGTAACCAAAATAATGCACTTGTGAAGGAGATACCATAATTATGAATCCAAAAATTCTATTAAAATTCATATATGATCATTATGCTCTATTACTATCTCTGCCAAATTTTCATGACCTTTCAATTGGCAGTGAGATCTCAATAGTCAAATTATTAATTAGGGCAATCCCATGGGTTACCAATGAAGTGCTAAACATATTGATCCAAAATTCATAACAATATTTCCAGAGATGTCTAACACTATGAAAATACTTTTACCAAAATTTCATCATGAATCAAGGAAATATGATCCACTAATTAATTCCTAGGGTGTAAAGACCTAAATATTTATTTAGTGGTTTAAGTGGGGTGTATGTGTCCAACTACTACCCAATCACTTCCTATGGCATTTCAACCTCCTAGGATTACATGGACTAAACCCCAAGTCCATTCATGAACATATCATCATATGTCCTTCACAAGCCCCCAAAGTTCAACCTTAGGGTTTGAACTTGAGTCCTAGGGAAAACCCACGCCAATCCACCCCATAATCCATGTGGGGTGCTTACTGTCATAACAAGCCAGTGGCCCAAATTTCAGCCTCTATTGAGGTGATTTAACCACTCAAACACACAAGGGGCTTTTTGACCTACTTACCCCCTTTTAGCCAAATCTATGGTTTACTAAATCCCCAACCAAATCATCACCAATTGGGATGAAATTTTATACAGAGTCTAATAATGACCACAATAACCTCTCACCAAAATTTGGGAGAATTTGGAGGTAATTAGACCCAATAAATAATTCCTACATGGATTATTAAATTTCTACGAAAACCTTAGGAAACTCTTTTCCAAAAATTCCCAATTTTGGATATGGTCAAGGTATAGGTTATAAGGATCCCCACCCCAAATTTCAGGTCATTTGGATGGATGGATTCTTGGGGATCACTCAAAATGGTCTCTGGTCTAGCCTAGGTATAGTGCTCACCAAAATGCGTGTTGTAGTCCAACCACTTATTAAATTGGTTGAAACCAATTTTAAATTAAAGTAGACCCATAGAGCTACAAAGTTTATGTTTACAACTTTTTCTGAAACGGCCCCTATGTATTTTTAATATTTATTATAAAACTGACCAGTAAACAGGACAGAAATTTGAAATAATAGGATTTAATAAAATCAGATCCAGCACGGATCTTAAAGCGCAATCGTGGGGCTCCTGGTCATCTTCTTCCTCCAGCCAAGGGATGGGATCAGCCCGACCTGGAGCTTATTCTAAGCCCATTTCCCGGCCACCCGTCCACCTCCATGGCCGGCCACCACCGCCACCACCTTCGTTGAGGTGGGGGCTATCGCCGGGCGGCGGCACGGCCGCCGGAGATCACTATTCCGGCGAACCCGAGTGGTGAAAAATTTCAGAAAAACCATGAAATTTTGTACTTGGATCGGGCTCAATTGAGCCCGAACCTTGGACCTAAGCATTTCTATGATCTATCCATGGATGAAGAAGTGGAGGAGGACCTTTTTGGTGGCTTGAATCCTTGCCGATCGCCGGGATGCCATTTTTGGTGGTGGTGGTGGTCGGATTTCTACAAAAACACTATGAAACACCTTGGCTCCTTCGGGTAAGGGGTGGGACTGACTCCTTGGAGTCCAGTGAAGCTTTTAAAATGAAGAGAAGGGGTGTTAGGTGGCTGGAAATGCATTTGCCATTATTGGCTCTTGGTCAAGCTTGGCGGCCATGGTAGGTAGGGGGAAAAACGTGGCTCAAACCAGTCAATGGGTAGCTGGTTGCACTCCTCTGGTCTTAGGGAATTGAATGGGAGGTTGGGGAAGGTTGGGGAAGGTGAAGGATGAGTCCAAGTCTTCCTCCATTTATTCTCTTCTCTTTCTCTCTCTTCCCTTTGAAGCACTTTCTCTCTCCCCTTCACCAATCTGAATTTTTGACTCCTACCTAACCCTAAGGCAGCCCACATGTTTATTTCACCCATCCAAGCAAGGTTAGCCCAAGAGAATTGGGCATGAGCTTGAGTTAGCCCATTTGGGCTAGCTTGACCCAAACTTAGGCTAGGGTTGAACTTGGTCAATTTGGTCTTTGAGCTTGCCCCTAATGGGTCCTTGGTGACCCATTGGACTCCCCTAAGGCCTAGGTAGGGTTGTCTTGGCCCCTTGGAGGTCACTTGACCCTTAGGTAGGGCACTTGACCATTTTAGGGCTATAGTTGACTTTGGTCAACTTAGCCTTTTTGATTGGTCCCAATGGGTCCTTGGGGACCCATTGGCCTCTCACTAGGGCTATGAAGGTAAGTGTGGGGTCCACTTGGCTTGGGGAAGGTCAGTTGACCATATATAGACCAGTTTGACCTATTTAGGGTCAGAGTTGACTTTGCTCAACTTAACCTCTTGGACTGCCCTTCTTGGGTCCTTAGAGACCCATTGACCTCACTTTAGGTCTAGGAAGTCCCTGGTAGGGTTAGTTGGGCTTTACTAGGGCTCCTACCCTTAGTTATGGCACATTGCCCAATTTAGGCCTAAAGTGGTCCTAGGTCAAATTGGCCACCTGTGGTTGACTCCAATGGACCCTTAAGGCTCTAGTGGACCCTCTAATGGGTTAGTGATGTTGTGGTGGGGTCATGGAGTCATGGTGAAGTCCTAAGGCCAAACCCTAGGTTGGGTGATGAGGTTGTGCCATAGGCAGACCATGGTGATTCTCACCTTGGCCTTCTATCTCTTGGCCCATTTCTGGCTTCCTAGGGTTTTGTCATGACCTAGTCATGACCAAAACAACTCTTAGGGGTCTAGTTGGAAATGAGATGTTACAAATCTCAATAAACAAAACAAAGATTTCGCCCCCGAAATCAAGGTTAAGCCTACGGGAATTTCTACCAAAGAAAAGAAACTTGTAACATCCCATCACGACGCCATGTTTGATAAATTAAGTTTAAAGGGAAACCTTAATCGATGACCAATTCGCCTAATTGGCAAACCAAGATCCCAATAAACAAAAAAATTAGCCTCTACTCTTCTTGGAGCAGCCTTACTAGTAAAATAAATTAAACATCTTGAGGGGTTGGGATGTATACCTGACTGAACAGCTCTGGGTACTTTTGTCGCATCAGGTCCTGCAGTTCCCAGGTATGCTCCTACTGGCTGTGGTTCCTCCACAAAACTTTGACTAACGGAACCTTCTTGCGACGCCAGATCTGTACTCCTTTGTCGTCGATCCGTACCGGCTCTAAGCGAACTGACCGGTCTGAGGCTACCGGTCCATCTGTGGTCGAAATGTGTTGCTCCGGGCGTAATAGAGCCCTCTTGAGCGAGGAAATATGGAACACATCATGCAAGGCTTCCAGCTCTGGTGGCAACTCCAGCGTGTAAGCTAGGGGTCCGATCCACACCAGGATCCTGTAAGGGCCCATATACCTAGGGCTGAGCTTCTTCGTCCGACCACGCACCCGTGAAACTCTATGCATAGGACGGATCTTCAGAAACACTCGGTCCCCCACCTGAAACTCCACCTGACGATGTCGGGTGTCATAGTACTTAGCATGTCTGCTCTGCGCCTCTAGCATCCTGTCTCTGATCAGCCACACCTGAGCCTCGGTGTCTTCAACAAAATCCGATCCCAACACCTTCGGATCCACGTCCTGAATCCAAGAAAGCAGGGTCCTGCATTTCCTTCCATACAAGGCTTCGTAAGGCGCCATCCTGATGCTGGACTGGTAGTTGTTGTTATATGAGAACTCGACCAGGGGTAAGAGCTTCTCCCACGGTTCCCCGTGGTCCAAAATGCACAGTCTCAAAAGATCTTCCAGCGTCCGATTGGTGCGTTCCATCTGCCCATCTGTCTAGGGATGGAATGCGGTGCTGAAGGTCAATCGTGTGCCTAAGTAAGCCTGCACGGATCTCCACTCCCTGGAAGTGAACCGGCCATCCCGATCCGACACGATCGTCTTGGGCACCCCGTGATATCGAGCGAACTGCTCCACAAATCTCCACACTAATACTCCCACAGAGTCGTCCTTATTGATCGGAATGAATCTGGCCACCTTCGTCACCGATCGACGATGACCCAAATCGAGTCGTTTCTCGTCTGTGATCGGGGAAGTCCATGAATAAAGTCCATCGCAATGTCTTCAAACTTCCATTCCTGTACCGGGAGTGGTTGTAACAATCCTGCGGGGTTTTTGCTCTCCGCCTTCACTAGCTGGCACGCTTCACAGTGGGTTACAAACTGAGTGATATCCTATGCATGAAAACCTCTAATTATATCCTCGAACTTCCACTCTGACTCGGGCAGAGGCTGTAATAGTTTTCCCAAAAATTCTTGCACTTAACCTTCATCGGCCGACAGACCTCACCGTGCGTCACCAAATCCATGACACCCTTCTTCACTCTAGGGAGAATCACTTCCGAGATACACCAAACTTCTGGTGATTAAATATCTCGCATGCATGGGTAGACAACGACTCTATAAATTCTGTACTTCACAATCAGATTCTTATCCTTATGAAAATGCCAGAGTAGCAACAAATACGGTTTACTCCATTCCACTATATTCACGACGCAAAGTTTTTTAGATGAGGCCTATGGGAAACCTAAGTCAATAACTACTTGCCCAATAAACAAAAGATCAGCCCTCAATAAACAAAAGATAAGCCCCCAATAAAGAAAAGATAAGCCCCTACCTACCTTGGGCTAAGTATCTTTGATATTACCATGTTATATCTGTCCTAGATGGGTGCACAATCCCGAGGGCGTCAATCTTCGACTTGGGGTTCCAACCTGCAACCTGTTGATATACTCCATACTTTAAACCCTCTAAGTCACCATTTACGACAACCTTATCTGGGTCAAAATGTTCTCAATCCCCATTGGGTCTCTTCTGAACTTGAATTCCTATCCGACCCTCGGTGTTTGTCACGGTGGTTGTCTCCAGGTAATCTTGTTACTTGTACGAGGGTTGAGAAAAGGTGTCTGCTAATAAATTATTGGCCTCAATTCTCCATAAGGCAGACCTACCGGTTTGAGTAATCCTTGATTGGGTCCGTAGGGACACCTGAGTTTATGTCTTAGGTAGTCATTCTCGTGTTAAATCCCTCCGTTATTCTCTTTGGGTATCTCCTTACTTTAACCAATTTCATACCAGAGGTCTATTTCAGTCTAGGGCATACTATAAGTTATCGTGATTAGTCATGTCTCCTAGAGGGTTGAGTCTAACTCATTGACTAAAAAATTATAAGATGAGATCTTAAAAGCCTAAAGTGCTCCCTACTGGAGGCAGGGTTTGCCGCAGGCTACAAAGAAGAATTTCAATTGTTATCTAGCGTACAAATGAAATGAATGGAAGAGATAAAGTGGACTTTTACATGTGATTTCCCCCATATGGGCACACCACTGCTTCCGCTGCTTAGTTTGTCCCCAAACTAAACTCGTGCGGGGGTGACCCAAGGGTTGTGGACTGCTACTTTTCGATCGAGGTTTCCTCTGATACCACTTGTAAGACCCCCTTTTTTCTTTTTAAAACACCGGGGTCTTAGGCCCAGAACCGTCGCTTTGCGGTGACACCTTCGCACCCGGGAAGGTCATCGCTACAAAACGCCGATCCTGCCGGCCAAATCGATCGCAACTGTAGCAAAATAGTAAAGCAAGTCCACAGAAATCACATATATATGTAAATAATCTCCACAAAGGGAGTGTCCATAGATACACAGAAATATAAGATCTTGGGCTCATGCCCAGTACATCATGTCCTCACTACAAATCTCTCAATACGGAAGCAAACTAATATAACTACTGGTAGCGATCAGGACTCACAGTCCTTGCCGTCTGAACTCCGGAACTAGACGGCCCGATCTCCAAGTGTGCCGACCTCTGGGGCTGCTCCTCCATGCTGGGCTCCACGGTCCCCTAAAATGATGTGGTTCGAAAACCGTTAGTCTAAAAGACTAAGTCCTATCATCCTCTGCCCCTTCCCCCATGGCCCCTAGGCACCGAGTGGAGAGGAAGAAAGGGGAGGACTTGAAGGTGGAGAGTAAACAAGAATCAGATGGCAGCGGACCTATACTAGCAATTTTTATAGTACATGTGGCAGTAAAGCATAGTATGAAAAATAACCTTAACTTATACGGAACGTATAAGCAAGGGATCTTTTACAGGGCTCCCATCGTATAAAAAGTCCCATACCAATTTATACGTTGGGGTGTCGGTTAATAACAACATTATATATATAAAGAATTTGACCTTTAGTTTATAAACTTGCCCACACAAGTTTATAGACTAAGGGGTCGTTTTGCAGGTCCTAATGTATAAGTGTCCCATTCCACTTATACTTTAGGTGTCATGGTTAAATGAATCGATTATGCTATGACATGCAAGTGGGTATGATGGAACAGGCAAGTGCAAACACACACACACGACTCTGTGCACACAGACCTTTAGTTCCCCCTTTCTGGAGTCATAACCTCCCAGGATACCTCCATAGTGGTAGACGGAAGCAGTGGGTTGGGCCTCGCCCACCTTTAAACCAGTAAAGCACTACCGGTCAGACCTATCGTACACCTCAACGCTTGGTGCACGAAGCGGACTCCTACGTACGCTTGCCGGCTGGCGCACCGGACTTCTGTTGGCGAAGTGCTAACCACACTTGCCGAGTCAGCTTATTGGCGTCGGTGCATCGACCCTCCAATACCGAAGACCCACCACCTTAAATTTCCTTTCCTTTTATACACATGCAAATTTAACGTATTCAAAAACCGAGCCGAAGCTCCCCGGACCAAAATGTCCGTCTCAAACAATCGAGCCGAAGCTCCCCGGACACAAACGTCTGTCTCTTAACCATCCAAGCCGAAGCTTGGGAGAATTTGGAGGTAAGACCCCCTTTTTTTGGGCTAAAAGGGGGTAAGTAGGTCAAAATGCCCCTTGTGTGTTTGAGTGGTTAAATCACCTCAATAGAGGATGAAGCACCCCACATGGATTATGGGGTGGATTAGCGTGGGTTTTCCCTAGGACTCAAGTTCAAACCCTAAGGTTGAACTTTGGGGGCTTGTGAAGGACATATGATGATATGTTCATGAATGGACTTGGGGTTTAGTCCATGTAATCCTAGGAGGTTGAAATGCCATAGGAAGTGATTGGGTAGTAGTTGGACACATACACCCCACTTAAACCACTAAATAAATATTTAGGTCTTTACACCCTAGGAATTAATTAATGGATCATATGTCCTTGATTCATGATGAAATTTTGGATTTGGATCGGGCTCAATTGAGCCCGAACCTTGGACCTAAGCATTTCTATGATCTATCCATGGATGAAGAAGTGGATGAGGACCTTTTTGGTGGCTTGAATCCTTGCCGATCGCCGGGATGCCATTTTTGGTGGTGGTGGTGGTCGGATTTCTACAAAAACACTATGAAACACCTTGGCTCCTTCGGGTAAGGGGTGGGACTGACTCCTTGGAGTCCAGTGAAGCTTTTAAAATGAAGAGAAGGGTTGTTAGGTGGCTGGAAATGCATTTGCCATTATTGGCTCTTGGTCAAGCTTGGCGGCCATGGTAGGTAGGGGGGAAAACGTGGCTCAAACCAGTCAATGGGTAGCTGGTTGCACTCCTCTGGTCTTAGGGAATTGAATGGGAGGTTGGGGAAGGTTGTGGAAGGGGAAGGATGAGTCCAAGTCTTCCTCCATTTCTTCTCCTCTCTTTCTCTCTCTTCCCTTTGAAGCACTTTCTCTCTCCCCTTCACCAATCTGAATTTTTGACTCCTACCTAACCCTAAGGCAGCCCACATGTTTATTTCACCCATCCAAGCAAGGTTAGCCCAAGAGAATTGGGCATGAGCTTGAGTTAGCCCATTTGGGCTAGCTTGACCCAAACTTAGGCTAGGGTTGAACTTGGTTAATTTGATCTTTGGTGACCCATTGGACTCCCCTAAGGCCTAGGTAGGGTTGTCTTGTCCCCTTGGAGGTCACTTGACCCTTAGGTAGGGCACTTGACCATTTTAGGGCTATAGTTGACTTTGGTCAACTTAGCCTTTTTGATTGGTCCCAATGGGTCCTTGGGGACCCATTGGCCTCTCACTAGGGTTATGAAGGTAAGTGTGGGGTCCACTTGGCTTGGGGAAGGTCAGTTGACCATATATAGACCAGTTTGACCTATTTAGGGTCAGGGTTGACTTTGGTCAACTTAACCTCTTGGACTGCCCTTCTTGGGTCCTTAGAGACCCATTGACCTCACTTTAGGTCTAGGAAGTCCCTGGTAGGGTTAGTTGGGCTTTACTAGGGCTCCTACCCTTAGTTATGGCACATTGCCCAATTTAGGCCTAAAGTGGTCCTAGGTCAAATTGGCCACCTGTGGTTGACTCCAATGGACCCTTAAGGCTCTAGTGGACCCTCTAATGGGTTAGTGATGTTGTGGTGGGGTCATGGAGTCATGGTGAAGTCCTAAGGTCAAACCCTAGGTTGGGTGATGAGGTTATGCCATAGGCAGACCATGGTGATTCTCACCTTGGCCTTCTATCTCTTGGTCCATTTCTGGCTTCTTAGGGTTTTGTCATGACCTAGTCATGACCAAAACCACTCTTAGGGGTCTAGTTGGAAATGAGATGTTACAGCAAGTTTCAACACAAGAAGACATGTGTCGACACAAAGGAGATGTGTCGACACTCAACAAGTTTTCAACACAAGAAGGCTTGTGTCGACACAAAGGAGTTGTGTCGACACACTGCAGAATTCAACTAAGTGTTAAAGAAGAAGTACTTGTGTCGACGCACAGAATCAGTGTCGACACATTCAACAGAAGGCTTGTGTCGACACACAGAATCAGTGTCGACACATTCTGAAGAAGCAGTGTCGAGAAGCTGTTATAACAACACAAGGAGTTCTGTCGACACCATCAAGGCTAGTGTCGACACTTAGTCTACTTGTGTCGACACTTAGTCTATTTGTGTCGACACATAATGACTATCTGTCTCGACACTTTCAGACAGTGACAGTGATTTCAAGAAGTGCCTGGATGACCTGACAGCTGCCATTTCAACCGGTCAACTTCAACTGTCAGAGCTATCAGGAGGTTGTTAGAAACCGGATCAGCCGGTCACTATATAGAAAGCTTATATAAAGTATTTTTCTTTCAATAGGGTATGACAAGAAATCAACAGATTATTCATTGAAGATCAATAACAGATTGAAGATCTACACAGAGATCTAACAACACAAAAGAAGAAGACCTTCGATAGAAGATCTAAGAAGTTAGAGAGAGAGAGAGAGAGCTCCTTCTAAAGAGAACATCTACTGAACCAGGCTGCTAAGTAAGATTCAAATTGAGATCTGAATCTCAAGACAGAAGTTGATTGAGGATCATCTTCACAGGAGATTCAAACCTACTGAGTTCTAATTCAAGAAGCTTTGAAGAAATCTAAGGGAGGTTGATCTCTGCCAAGTTCTTCCAAGAACTCATCAAGAAGCCAGTCAACTCATCTCTCTCTGTCAGGGTTGTGGTTAATTACTTTGTATAGTCAAATTCCTATAAGATCTTGTATAGATCTGAGCTGTAAACCTATTTTATAAAGGCTAAGTGTAGGAGACTGTGTGCTCTGAGTGTAGGTCTTGTTGAAGACTGAGGTAGGGCTTTGTGCCTGAGTTGTAGGAGACTTTGTTCTCTGAGTGTAGGTCTTGTTGAAGACTGAGTGGTAGTGCTTTTTGCCTGAGTTGTAGGAGTGGGGACACTCTGAGTTGTAGGAACCTGTTTGGGGTTCTGAGATGTAAGATCTGAGGATCTGAGGAGAAGTGCTGAAGTTAGGCCGAATCTAGTACACTACTAGATAGGCGTAGGGGGAAAGTGGATGTACCCAAACCTTGGGGAACCACTATAAATACTGTGTGCACTCTGTGTATGTTTGTTTCTGTAGTTGCTGTATTGTGATAGTTGTAGAATTGCATTTGCTGTACAGTGTTTCTGCCTTAAAATTAAAAAGGAAAAGTACACCTATTCACCCCCCTCTAGGTGGTTAGGCACTATTTCTTTTAGGGGAGGTCTTACAAAATCAACCCACCCTAGTGGCGTGGCAAGCCGAGTTTATATACGCTCCCCATGTATTGCTACCAATCGACCTCCCAACCTAATACATATCGACCCTACCTAGTGGTGTAGCAAGCCGGGTTTACCTCGGCTCCCCAGGCATTGCCTCCAATCGACCGCTCAACCTAATTTAGATCGACCCACCCTAGTGGTGTAGCAAGTCGGGTTTATCTCGCGCTCCCCAGGCGTTTCTACCAATCGACCTCTCAAATAACCAGGGGTAGGTCAGCCTTTCCCATGCTTAAACCGTAAGTAGCACACCACCTGATGCGGGTCGGCCTTCCCTCATGATTAGTCGCAGCGTTTCGGTCTCCCAGAGCAATTAGTGCTCCCAGCGCTCACACCACAAGGATCTTATGCAAAGCATCCAAGATCAACATCCATACACCCATACAAAAGAGCCTATACTCACAAATCCTACGCATCCATAAAATTCACGGAGTCTTCTCCAGTTTACCCATAATCCATAATCATCACCAATACAGACTAACCATCCGGATGGGCTTCACACAGCATGCTTATGCCGTACTACACACTTCCGGCTCTAGATGCAGACTTAACTTGGAATCGCTTATGCTTTCCACCTCTTGATGGAGGATTCCATACATATGCATAAAGAAAGAACTTCATTATCCAAGAGAGATTGTTACCCTTGAAGATTACTTTGGAGCCATAACCTAGCCAGATGGAAATCACCGCCTCGGCTTTGCCTCCACGAATCCAAACTCGGATCTTGCTTCCGCACTCCGCAGCTTCTCCAGCAGCTGGGTTCCTCCTCCCTTTCCTTCCTCCCTCGCTCTCCCTCTCTCTCTCTCTCTCTCTCTCTCTTTTGAGAATAATAATAATAATAATAATAAAGAAGGAGCTTAACCTCATTCTCGGCCTTATCTTAGCAGGGAAGGGCCTAGCCCCTTGGATCCATGATAAGGGAAATGAACGGCCTTGATTTTCCCAGAAAAAGGTTGAACATGGCCTGACATGCCCTGTGACATGTCCGTGTCACATGTCGTGTCCCTTAAGCGGCACACAACAGACTCAAACCTATACAGTACACGGCCGTGTGACACTCCCGTGTCATAACCTACATCCCTGTGTCATGGCCAACATGCCCGTGTCTAGAAACCGTGTACCTCACACGGCACAACATCAACTTCACCCAAGCGGGACATAGCCATGGGACACGCCCGTGTCCCAGGCAGTGTACCCCAAGACAAACCCGTGTCTACCAGTACACGCATCTCTGGCTGATCACACGAAGGACACGCCCTGTGACACGCCCGTATCACAGGCCGTGTACTCACCTTGACTTGCCGCTCGACATTCGGCGAGCATAGTTCGTCAACCCGAGCATGACATGCCCTGGGACACGCCCGTGTCCCAGGCCGTGTACTCCAGCCTGAACCTAAATTGGGGTTTGGGGTATTACATGCGGCCTCGGAGGGTTGCGGCCTGGCGAGACGGCGGCCTGGGCAGGATGCAGCCTGGCGAGACTATGGCCTTGGCAGGCTGCGGCCAGGCGAGATGGCGGCCTGGCGAGATGGTGTCCTGGGCGAGACGGCGGCCTGGGCATGCTGCGGCCAGGCAAGACAGAGGCCTGGAGAGACGGAGGCCTGACGAGATGGCATCCTGGGCGAGATGTCATCCTAGGCGGGCTGCGGCCAGGCGAGATGGAAGCCTGGCGAGACGGAAGCCTGGCGAGATGGAGGCCTGACAAGCTGTGTCCAGGCGATACGGAGGCCTGACGAGCTGCGGCCTGGGCGGGCTGTGGCCTGGGCGACTCCTCAAAGCGGCCGGGGGGGGGGGGGGGGGAGGGGGCGAGGTTGACAAATATTTCATCCCCCTACTAGTATGTAATGCAAGTTGAGCCTAAATTGTCCACCAAGAGTGTCAAACCTCTCAAAAAGTTTAAAAAATGCGCAGCAAGTCTCAGGCCTTGTTTGGGGCCCTCTCTTCGCGAATATGGGGTTATACGCAATCCCCGCTCTTTTCGAGCGTGTTCCACACTCGAAAGAAACATCCAACCCAACATATTTATTGCGTACCCTTTTTGGAGCCGAATACACTTGGCCTCCCGGGGGGGTCAACCTGTCAAGCCAGCTAATGGGAGCCTCGGTGACGAGACGGCCTCGGGGTAGAAAACACTTGGCCTCCCCAAGGGGTCAACCTGTCAAGCCAGCTAATGGGAGCCTGGGTGATGAGACTTCCTCAGGGTAGAAAACACGTGGCATCCTCGAGGGGTCAACCTGTCAAGCCTGCTAATGGGAGCTTGGGTGACGAGACGGCCTTACGGTAGAAACCACTTAGCCTCCCCGAGGGGTCTACCTGTCATGCCAGCTAATGGGAGCCTAGGTGATGATATGGCCTCGGGGTAGAAAACACATGGCCCCCCCGAGGGGTCAACCTATCAATCCAGCTAATTGGAGCCTGGGTGACGAGACGACCTCGTGGTAGAAAACACTTGGCCTCCCCGAGGGGTCAACCTGTCAAGCCAGCTAATGAGAGTCTGGATGACGAGACGTCCTCGGGGTAGAAAACATTTAGCTACCCTGAGGGGTTAACCTGTAAGACCCCTCTTTTTTTTCCTTTAAAACCCCGGGGTCTTAGGCTCAGAACCGCCGCCTTGCGGTGACACCTTCGCACCCGGGAAGGTCGACACTACAAGACGCCGATCCTGCCGGCCAAATCGATCGCAGCTGACGCTAAAGTAGCAGTACAAGAGAAGACAAGTCCACAACATATCACATATATATATAAAAATCTCCACGAAGGGAGTGTCCATAGAATAGAAAAGTGTACAGATATAAAAAGGGCTGAAGCCCGGTACATCAATATCCTCACTACAGATCTCTCATGCGGAAGCAAAACAAAACAACTACTAGAAGTCGGAACTCACGGTCCCAGCTGGCTGTACTCCTGAGCTAGACTGCCCTATCTCCAACTGCACCGGTCTCCTGGGCTGCTCCTCCATACTCGGCTCCACGATCCCCTAATATGATGTGGTTCGAAAACCATTAGTCTAAAAGACTAAGCCCTATCGTCCCCCACCCTTTCCCCATGCTCCTAGGCACCGAGCGGGGAGGAAGAAAGGAAAGGACGTGAAAGAGGAGAGAAATCAAAAATAGGTGACAGGGGGGACCTAGCTAGCAATTATAATCAGGTTATAATGAGTAAAGTAAGAAAGGAATATAACCTTCACTTATATGAATACACATAAGCCAAGGGATCTTCTACAAGGCTCCCATCGTATAAAATGTCCCATACCACTTTATACGTTGGGGTGTCGGTTATCACAAGCAGCATATAAATATTGAAATAACCTTAATTTATAAACTTGCCCACACAAGCTTATAGACCAAGGGGTCGTTTTGCAGGGCCTAATGTATAAGCGTCCCATACCACTTATACTTTAGGTGTCAGGGTTAAATGAATCGATTATGCTATGACATGCAAGTGGGTATGATGGACATGCAAGTGCAACACACACACCGACTCTGTGCACACAGACCTTTAGTTCCCACTTTTTGAGAGCTAGCATCACTCTCGGGTACCACCGCTGTGGCTACGGCAGCAGTGGAGCGGGCGTCTCCGCTTCTAGGCCGGTATGCACACTACCAAGCCTTAGACCCCTCTCATACGCCTCTGTACACGTCCAAGGTGCACTCTAGAGTCTCGCGTACGTACTTTGCTGACAACCCGTCAGTCTTGTTGGGTCGGATGTGCGTTATCGGGGGTCGTCCTCCTGACCGCAGTGTAAAACAACCCACTGGCCCCTCTAACTC
Source organism: Platanthera guangdongensis (assembly GCA_039583875.1). Taxonomy (NCBI): domain Eukaryota; kingdom Viridiplantae; phylum Streptophyta; class Magnoliopsida; order Asparagales; family Orchidaceae; genus Platanthera; species Platanthera guangdongensis. The sequence goes on from CM077164.1 coordinate 122,521,878, forward strand.
TCACAACCGCCTGGTGCACCGTACTGCCATCGGTGTGACGAACGGCCAGTACCGCATGCCCCGCCACTAGATTTATGCACATGCAAGTTTATCGTATCAGAACCGAGCCAAAGCTCCCCGGACCATCCCGTCCGTCACAAGTATCAACCGAGCCAAAGCTCGCCGGACCGAAACGTCCGTCTCTTATTCCAAACCTCATCCCTTTGAACACCGCGGGATGGCGCCCCTTTGAACACCTCGGGACGACTTAACCATTTCCAATACTTGTCCAACTAGTGAGTGCAGTGTGAAACCCTATTTACTAAATTACTCTTTTGATTTGTTCTTTAAGGTTTACGTTAACCCAGGACTGCCCCCGGTATTCCCTGTGAAGGGCTCTCAAGGGGCACTAGGAACTGTGTTGGGATTACGCCCAGCGTTCCCTTTCGCAAGGTACTTATTAATATTATTGGTTGATTTCCTTTACCCATTACCTTCTCATATTGCGATAGGCTAATCCTAAGGTAGTTTAGACCTTTCACTCTCGCGGGCACGACGATCTTTCGTCGAACTCGCTTACCTTCTAACACACATCCACACGATTCCCACCACTCCTTAGAACTTTTAGGTGACTCATCCACTTTTATTCAAACAATTCAACACGACTAACTCCACCCTATTCCAACTCTTATCCTAATACAACTTTTCCCCAAATTACTATTTACAGACCGACCTATACTGAGTGATGTTCATGATAGGATGTCCTTCGAGTTTTCATCCGAATGACCTAGGATTATTACTGGTGTCCTATCATGACATAAATGATTAAATTCCAGAATATTATATTTTTCTCAATTAATCTCCTATTTAAATAATTTCTTACAAATGCCAATTATTGCCAAATTGATCATGAAGTATCTTAAATATGATCCCACTGACCCAAGGAATTTTTCATAAGTTGTAGAATGGTAAAATAATACTGTCAGCCAAGTTTTATAATTTTCTCTTCAATGTTTTCTATTTATCTCCTAAATAATTCAAAATTCACATATTGGATATTTTTCAAAGGAGGTATAAGGAATTCATTTCCAAAAATTCGAAGAAATTTCCAGCAAGCTCATAATGTTAAAAGAGTGCCAGAAACAGAATTTCACTAATTTTGAAGTAACAATGGCTATAAACTTTTATTTCTAAATAATTTACCAAAATGCCATTATGAAGATTTAAAAATTTGTGGTTCATCCAAAAATGCTGAGAAACTTAATCAAGGCTATTTATACTCAGATATGTCATCAATAATTTTTTTTCATAATTTTCTACTGAGTATTTGCAATAATTCTAAATTAAATGAAATAAGGGCAAAAATGTAATTTCCACATTCCTCTTATCAATATTCCTCAAACAGAGACATAAAATTTTTAGGAGTTAAACATGTCATGATATTATTCTTGACAAAATTTGGGGAAATAACTAAGTGACAAACTAATTTCAACATTTATTCTTCACAAGTCCTATTAATTCAATAATTCCAAATAATGGGATTTTTTGATTCCAAAAATCCCATTATTTCAATGAGGGGTAAAACTCATCCTAATAGGCCACTGAAATTAATTACATGAATTTAGCATGATCCAAATGGGCCTAATACTCAAAAGTTCAAAAATTACTATTGGCACACCAAGCCTAAGCATGTTCATCATTTGCATGTGGGATTACCCACCATACATTGGTCCAAACTTGATGAAATTTAAAACAAATATTTATAATGTCCTGAAGGACAAGCCACCAAAATTTGGGGCATTTTAGAGTTGAATTAACCAAAGAATCACCTAAACAAACCTAGGGGTAATTTGGTAATTTCACCATAATTTTAATTACAATAAATCCCAATTTTGGGAAGGGCCTAAATATGCCCTAAACCAGTTACATACCAAAATCTCAAGTCATTTGGGCCTCTGGATGGGCTTGGGCATCCCTTTCAAATTTCTGCATTTGTGCTATTTGCAGCCCAAAACCATTTAATTTTAGATCTTGCATGTGAGATATCTCAACATGCAGAGGGTTAAATTGTCTAATGTTTCTACCATAGGTATAATATACCCCTAAGGGCAGGCCACCAAAATTTGGGGCATTTTGGAGTTGATATGCTCCAAATATCAACAAATGTAATTTATCATATTTGGACTAAAACTATAGCATTATATTCCCCAAAATTTTCCATTTTTGGGAGGGCCTAGATATTCCTAATTAAGCCATATGCCCAAAATTTCAGCCCATTTGGACTTAGGGTTTGGGCAGGGCACCCATTTTAGTTTCTGCCCTACTCTAGGACCAGCCCTAGGAAAATAGCTCTATAGGGCAGTACACTTAACCAAATATTATTTGTAACATGTCAATTTAAAGGTGACTCCAAGACCTACAATTTTCATGTTGATAACATTTTATGAAAAAGTCTGTAAGGGCCTAAATATGGACATGCAAAAATCGGTTTAAAAGGGCAGAAAATAACACTATTCATATGATTAAATTAATTCCAGAATTTAACATTTTGCATGGCACGAATCTTGACGCAATCCGACGGCTACTGCTCATCTTCTCCGATTTGCCTGGATTCCTACCCGAGTTTCACGGGGCTTTTCCCGGCCGCCTCCGGCGGTGCCACCACCGGCGATCATCAGCTCCCCTCTCACGGTGGTGGGGGCAAGCTTCTGCCGGCGGCTAGGGCGGCCGGAGGTGGCGGCGCCACCTCACCCGAGAGCTCCAAATAAGCCATTAATGGCGGAAAAGTAAGGTTGTGCTCGGGCTCATTCGATCAAGAACCATAACCTAGATATTCCTAAGATCTAAGCATGAAGAGAGAGGTGAGGGAGGACCTTCCCGGCGGCCTTGCGACGTGAGGAGCGGCGGGGAACCATGGCGGTGGCGGCGGCGCTTCTCCCTTGGTTTTCACGGCTAAGGCTCGGTTTCTCTCCCTCTCTGCTGCTGCTCTCCTTGTTCTGAGAGTGGTGAGACTGAAATGGGAGAGGGAGAGAGTGAGAGGATGAAGTATGGAGGGGAGGGTGATAATTCCTAAGTGCAAGGTGGAGGGATTTCTTTGTTATTGTCACCATTCATGCATGAGTGGGTCCCACTCCATCCAACTCCTTCTCATGACTTCCAAGGGTCGGCCAGCCCATGTGGGGGCTGATGGCATGGGTCCAAGTGGCTTATTCCACTAAATACCCTTAAATATACCCCTTTCTCTCTCCTAAATTATTCTTTAATTTTGAGATTCTTTCTCTCTCTCTCCTAGTCACTAAGTTGGCTGGTAAATCTCATATTGGCAGCCCACATGTTTATTTTATCCACCAAAATATGGTTAGCCCAAGTGAGTTGGGCTTGAGCTTGAGTTAACTCATTTGGGCTAGCTTGACCCAAACCTAGGCTATGGTTGACTTAGGTCAATTTGGTCTTTGAGGTTGGCCCAAATGGGTCCTTGGTGACCCATTGGCCTCCCCTGAGGCCTAGGTAGGGTTGTATTGGCCCTTTGGAGATCACTTGACCCTTAAGTAGGGTACCTTGACTACTTTAGGGCTAGAGTTGATTTTGGTCAACTTAGCCTTTTTGGTTGGCCCCAATGGGTCCTTGGTGACCCGTTGGCCTCTCACTATGGTTATGAAGGTATGTGTGGGGTCCACTTGGCTAAGGGAACTTCAATTGGCCCTTGTGTAGGCCAGTTTGACCCAATGTAGGCTAGGTTGACCCATTTAGGGTTAGAGTTGACTTTGGTCAACTTAGGCTCTTGGGTGGTCCCCAATGGGTCCTAGGTGACCCATTGACCTCACTCTAGGGTTAGGTGGGCTTGGGTGGGGTCCACTTGGCTAAGGGAACTTCAATTGGCCCTTGTGTAGGCCAGTTTGACCCAATGTAGGCTAGGTTGACCCATTTAGGGTTAGAGTTGACTTTGGTCAACTTAGCCTCTTGGGTGGTCCCCAATGGGTCCTAGGTGACCCCATTGACCTCACTCTAGGGTTAGGTGGGCTTGGTGGGGTCCACTTGGCTTGGGGATGGTCAATTGACCCTAAGTAGGTTGGTTTGACCTATTTAGGGTTAGGGTTGACTTGGGTCAACTTAACCCTTTTGACTGCCCTCCATGAGTCCTTATTGATCTAATGGATCTTACCATGGTTTGATGAGAACATGATGGGGTCTTGAAGTCTTGGTGAAGCCCCATGGTTATCTTTAAACAAAGATTCAGGAATTTACTATTTGCAGACCATAGTGGTCTCACCCACATTCTTAGGTTTCCTTGGTCTTCTTGGGCTTCCTAGGGTTTGGTCATGACCTAGTCATGGCCAATAACCACACTTAGGGGTCTAGTTGGAAATGGGATGTTACAAATCCCAATAAACAAAACAAAGATTTCGTCCCCGAAATCCAGGTTAGGGCTACGGGAATTTCTACCGAAGAAAAGAAACTTGTAACATCCCATAAGAAGTGGAAGATTACATTTCGACGCCATGTTTGTCAAGTGGGGTTTAAAGGAAAAACCTAGATATATGACCAATTCGCCCAATTGGCAAAGCCAAGACCCCAATAAACAAAAGATTAGCCTCTACTCTTCATAGAGTAGCCTTACTAGTTTAAAAAAACAGGAAAGTAAAATGAACATGTTGAGAGGTTGTGAGGTATACCTGACTAAATAGCTCGGGATATCTTTCCTGCATCAGGCCCTGTGGCTCCCAAGCATGCTCCTCTCGTCCGTGGTTCCTCCACAAGACCTTGACTAGCGTGATCTTCTTGCGGCGCAAGACTCGTATCCCCTGGTCGTCGATCCGTATCGGCTCCAAAGTGTACAGATCGATCTGAAGCTACCGGCCCATCAGTGGTCGTAATCTGCAACTCCGGGCGTAGTAGAGCCCTCCTGAGTGAAGACACGTGAAAGACGTCATGCATGCCGGCCAGCTCCGGTGACAGCTCCAGCCGGTAAGCTAATGGACCGATCCGCTCCAGGATCTTGAACGGCCCTATGTACCTCGGGCTAACCTTCTTCCGCCGACCACCTACTCGTGAAACCCCATGCATCGGCTGGATCTTCAAGAACACCTGATCCCCTGCCTGAAATTCCACTAGACGATGTCGAGCGTCATAATACTTCGTCTGCCTGCTCTGCGCCTCCAGCATTCTATCCCGTATCAGTCATACCTGCACCTCAGTATCCTCGATAAAGTCCGTGCCCACAATCTTTGGACCCTCGTCTTGTATCCAAGACAATGGAGTCCTACATTTCCGCCCATACAACGCCTCATATGGAGCCATCTGTATAATAGACTGATGACTGTTATTGTACGAAAACTCCACTAGGGGCAACATCCTCTCCCAGGGCTCTCCAGGGTCCACAATACACAGTCTCAGCAGGTCCTCCAGTGCCCGGTTTTGTGCGCTCTGTTTGCCCATATGTCTGGGCTTGGAGGCAGCAACAAAATTGTCGCTGGAGCTTCGAAGGGTTTTCCGCCTATCCATGCCTCCAGGTTGCAATGGGATGATGCGAACAACTCCAACCCATCAGGTAGCCGTATCCGTAACATCTGGGCGGTGATCCTCTCCACGCCTCCTAACCCTTGGATAAAGGTCTCCGACACAAACGAGTGTGAAGCACCCGTGTCGAAGAGAGTGTGTGCGGGCTTGCCGCAAATGAAGACGATGCCTGAGATTGAATATTTGCTTAGAGTTCTATTTTCTGGTTTTACTGCCTAGTCTTTAATAATTCAAGTTCATGAAACTACTTTTCTAGGAAGAAAAGTAGTTAAGTAAAAAAAAGGAAAACTTTTGGTCGTAACTGTAATAACTTGCTCCGGGTTCCTGGGTTGAGCCAGGTCCAGTGCATAAATCTGCTGTCCTCCCGGCCTGCGATCTTTACCCTGATATCTGTGTCCTTGGCCACGTCCTCGGCCTCCAAAATGCTGAGTCGGTGGGGCAATCTGTGGTGCTGGTGGAGGCATCCCTCTCACGGGACAGTTTCTCTTGATGTGCCCCACCTGATGGTAGTGGTAACATTCCGACGGAGTGTAAGCCCCACCTCCCGGTCTCTGCACATCTCTCATCTGAATAGGCTGAGGGGCCATCGTCACCTGCCCCCTCGGCTCCTGCCTCACCTCCCGTCGAGGCTGATCCTCCACCTTCTGTACCTCTAGCGCACGACCTCGCCGCTGATCGTTTCGGGCTCCCCGGCTCTGATCCTCCGTTGGCCGTTTCCGGCCTCTGGTGGTGAGCCAATCTGCCTCTAACCTTTTGCCATCTCCAGAATACGAGTGATAGGCCCGTCCGAAACGAAAAGAAGTGCATCCCTCATGTCTTCCCGTAAACCTTGTAGAACCTCTTGGTGTACGCTGCCTCATCTAGCCGGTAGGAGTCTGCAAAACGGGCCAGATGGTTGAATTCTCGATGGTATTCCACCACCATCCTGGAACCTTGCTTCAACTGCAAGAAGCGGTCCTCCAGCTCATCTCGGGCCGACTGCGGAACAAAGTGCTCCAACAGCATGAGCCTAAACTCCTCCCACGTAACCTCGGCAGCCTCCCTATCAGCAAAGGTAGTCTCCAGAACTGTCTTCCACCACCGCTTGGCATGGGACTCCAAGCAGGAAACAACCAGTGGCACCCTCTCCTCCCAAAGGCTCTGTATCCCTGTCAGCATCTCCTCCATGATGTCTAGCCTTTCCTCTGTTCGAACTACCCCCTCTGTCCCCAAGTAGGACGGGGGAGAGAGTCCTCAAAAGATGCTGAGCCAGTTGGCTCCCGGAATAGGCTGCGGAGCCGGGGCCTGTTGGTTCCTAAAGGCTTCTAGGATAGCCGTCAGAGTCTGTCCCATGTCAAATTGTAGGAATTGAGTGGGAACCGGCGGCGGTGGTGCAACTTCTAGAATCTGTGTAGGCAGTACTGGAGGTTGCGTCACAAAATTTATCGTCAGAACTTTTCAACCTTAACTAAAATGGACAATTATATATGTGATCCCCACATGGGCATACCACTGCTTCCGCTGCTTAGTTTGTCCCCAAACTAATCTCGCGCGGGGGTGACCCAGGGGTTGTGGACTGTTACTTTTGGATCGAGGTTTGCGCTGATACCACTTGTAAGACCCTCTTTTTTTTCCTTTAAACCCCGGGGTCTTAGGCCCAGAACCGCCGCCTTGCGGTGACACCTTCGCACCCGGGAAGGTCGACACTACAAGACGCCGATCCTGCCGGCCAAATCGATCGCAGCTGACGCTAAAGTAGCAGTACAAGAGAAGACAAGTCCACAACATATCACATATATATATAAAAATCTCCACGAAGGGAGTGTCCATAGAATAGAAAAGTGTACAGAAATAAAAAGGGCTGAAGCCCGGTACATCAATATCCTCACTACAGATCTCTCATGCGGAAGCAAAACAAAACAACTACTAGAAGTCGGAACTCACGGTCCCAGCTGGCTGTACTCCTGAGCTAGACTGCCCTATCTCCAACTGCACCGGTCTCCTGGGCTGCTCCTCCATACTCGGCTCCACGATCCCCTAATATGATGTGGTTCGAAAACCATTAGTCTAAAAGACTAAGCCCTATCGTCCCCCACCCCTTCCCCCATGCTCCTAGGCACCGAGCGGGGAGGAAGAAAGGAAAGGACGTGAAAGAGGAGAGAAATCAAAAACAGGTGACAGGGGGGACCTAGCTAGCAATTTATAATCAGGTTATAATGAGTAAAGTAAGAAAGGAATATAACCTTCACTTATGTGAATACACATAAGCCAAGGGATCTTCTACAAGGCTCCCATCGTATAAAATGTCCCATACCACTTTATACGTTGGGGTGTCGGTTATCACAAGCAGCATATAAATATTGAAATAACCTTAATTTATAAACTTGCCCACACAAACTTATAGACCAAGGGGTCGTTTTGCAGGGCCTAATGTATAAGCGTCCCATACCACTTATACTTTAGGTGTCAGGGTTAAATGAATCGATTATGCTATGACATGCAAGTGGGTATGATGGACATGCAAGTGCAACACACACACCCGACTCTGTGCACACAGACCTTTAGTTCCCACTTTTTGAGAGCTAGCATCACTCTCGGGTACCACCGCTGTGGCTACGGCAGCAGCGGAGCGGGCGTCTCCGCTTCTAGGCCGGTATGCACACTACCAAGCCTTAGACCCCTCTCATACGCCTCTGTACACGTCCAAGGTGCACTCTAGAGTCTCGCGTACGTACTTTGCTGACAACCCGTCAGTCTTGTTGGGTCGGATGTGCGTTATCGGGGGTCGTCCTCCTGACCGCAGTGTAAAACAACCCACTGGCCCCTCTAACTCTCACAACCGCCTGGTGCACCGTACTGCCATCGGTGTGGACGAACGGCCAGTACCGCATGCCCCGCCACTAGATTTATGCACATGCAAGTTTATCGTATCAGAACCGAGCCAAAGCTCCCCGGACCATCCCGTCCGTCACAAGTATCAACCGAGCCAAAGCTCGCCGGACCGAAACGTCCGTCTCTTATTCCAAACCTCATCCCTTTGAACACCGCGGGATGGCGCCCCTTTGAACACCTCGGGACGACTTAACCATTTCCAATACTTGTCCAACTAGTGAGTGCAGTGTGAAACCCTATTTACTAAATTACTCTTTTGATTTGTTCTTTAAGGTTTACGTTAACCCAGGACTGCCCCCGGTATTCCCTGTGAAGGGCTCTCAAGGGGCACTAGGAACTGTGTTGGGATTACGCCCAGCGTTCCCTTTCGCAAGGTACTTATTAATATTATTGGTTGATTTCCTTTACCCATTACCTTCTCATATTGCGATAGGCTAATCCTAAGGTAGTTTAGACCTTTCACTCTCGCGGGCACGACGATCTTTCGTCGAACTCGCTTACCTTCTAACACACATCCACACGATTCCCACCACTCCTTAGAACTTTTTAGGTGACTCATCCACTTTTATTCAAACAATTCAACACGACTAACTCCACCCTATTCCAACTCTTATCCTAATACAACTTTTCCCCAAATTAATATTTACAGACCGACCTATACTGAGTGATGTTCATGATAGGATGTCCTTCGAGTTTTCATCCGAATGACCTAGGATTATTACTGGTGTCCTATCATGACATAAATGATTAAATTCCAGAATATTATATTTTTCTCAATTAATCTCCTATTTAAATAATTTCTTACAAATGCCAATTATTGCCAAATTGATCATGAAGTATCTTAAATTATGATCCCACTGACCCAAGGAATTTTTCATAAGTTGTAGAATGGTAAAATAATACTGTCAGCCAAGTTTTATAATTTTCTCTTCAATGTTTTCTATTTATCTCCTAAATAATTCAAAATTCACATATTGGATATTTTTCAAAGGAGGTATAAGGAATTCATTTCCAAAAATTCGAAGAAATTTCCAGCAAGCTCATAATGTTAAAAGAGTGCCAGAAACAGAATTTCACTAATTTTGAAGTAACAATGGCTATAAACTTTTATTTCTAAATAATTTACCAAAATGCCATTATGAAGATTTAAAAATTTGTGGTTCATCCAAAAATGCTGAGAAACTTAATCAAGGCTATTTATACTCAGATATGTCATCAATAATTTTTTTTCATAATTTTCTACTGAGTATTTGCAATAATTCTAAATTAAATGAAATAAGGGCAAAAATGTAATTTCCACATTCCTCTTATCAATATTCCTCAAACAGAGACATAAAATTTTTAGGAGTTAAACATGTCATGATATTATTCTTGACAAAATTTGGGGAAATAACTAAGTGACAAACCTAATTTCAACATTTATTCTTCACAAGTCCTATTAATTCAATAATTCCAAATAATGGGATTTTTTGATTCCAAAAATCCCATTATTTCAATGAGGGGTAAAACTCATCCTAATAGGCCACTGAAATTAATTACATGAATTTAGCATGATCCAAATGGGCCTAATACTCAAAAGTTCAAAAATTACTATTGGCACACCAAGCCTAAGCATGTTCATCATTTGCATGTGGGATTACCCACCATACATTGGTCCAAACTTGATGAAATTTAAAACAAATATTTATAATGTCCTGAAGGACAAGCCACCAAAATTTGGGGCATTTTAGAGTTGAATTAACCAAAGAATCACCTAAACAAACCTAGGGGTAATTTGGTAATTTCACCATAATTTTAATTACAATAAATCCCAATTTTTGGGAAGGGCCTAAATATGCCCTAAACCAGTTACATACCAAAATCTCAAGTCATTTGGGCCTCTGGATGGGCTTGGGCATCCCTTTCAAATTTCTGCATTTGTGCTATTTGCAGCCCAAACCATTTAATTTTTAGATCTTGCATGTGAGATATCTCAACATGAAGAGGGTTAAATTGTCTAATTTTTCTACCATAGGTATAATATACCCCTAAGGGCAGGCCACCAAAATTTGGGGCATTTTGGAGTTGATATGCTCCAAATATCAACAAAATGTAATTTATCATATTTGGACTAAAACTATAGCATTATATTCCCCAAAAATTTCCATTTTTGGGGAGGGCCTAGATATTCCTAATTAAGCCATATGCCCAAAAGTTCAGCCCATTTGGACTTAGGGTTTGGGCAAGGCACCCATTTTAGTTTCTGCCCTACTCTAGGACCAGCCCTAGGAAAATAGCTCTATAGGGCAGTACACTTAACCAAATATTATTTGTAACATGTCAATTAAAGGTGACTCCAAGACCTACAATTTTCATGTTGATAACATTTTATGAAAAAGTCTGTAAGGGCCTAAATATGGACATGCAAAAATCGGTTTAAAAAGGGGCAGAAAATAACACTATTCATATGATTAAATTAATTCCAGAATTTAACATTTTGCATGGCACGAATCTTGACGCAATCCGACGGCTACTGCTCATCTTCTCCGATTTGCCTGGATTCCTACCCGAGTTTCACGGGGCTTTTCCCGGCCGCCTCCGGCGGTGCCACCACCGGCGATCATCAGCTCCCCTCTCACGGTGGTGGGGGCAAGCTTCTGCCGGCGGCTAGGGCGGCCGGAGGTGGCGGCGCCACCTCACCCGAGAGCTCCAAATAAGCCATTAATGGCGGAAAAAGTAAGGTTGTGCTCGGGCTCATTCGATCAAGAACCATAACCTAGATATTCCTAAGATCTAAGCATGAAGAGAGAGGTGAGGGAGGACCTTCCCGGCGGCCTTGCGACGTGAGGAGCGGCGGGGAACCATGGCGGTGGCGGCGGCGCTTCTCCCTTGGTTTTCACGGCTAAGGCTCGGTTTCTCTCCCTCTCTGCTGCTGCTCTCCTTGTTCTGAGAGTGGTGAGACTGAAATGGGAGAGGGAGAGAGTGAGAGGATGAAGTATGGAGGGGAGGGTGATAATTCCTAAGTGCAAGGTGGAGGGATTTCTTTGTTATTGTCACCATTCATGCATGAGTGGGTCCCACTCCATCCAACTCCTTCTCATGACTTCCAAGGGTCGGCCAGCCCATGTGGGGGCTGATGGCATGGGTCCAAGTGGCTTATTCCACTAAATACCCTTAAATATACCCCTTTCTCTCTCCTAAATTATTCTTTAATTTTGAGATTCTTTCTCTCTCTCTCCTAGTCACTAAGTTGGCTGGTAAATCTCATATTGGCAGCCCACATGTTTATTTTATCCACCAAAATATGGTTAGCCCAAGTGAGTTGGGCTTGAGCTTGAGTTAACTCATTTGGGCTAGCTTGACCCAAACCTAGGCTATGGTTGACTTAGGTCAATTTGGTCTTTGAGGTTGGCCCAAATGGGTCCTTGGTGACCCATTGGCCTCCCCTGAGGCCTAGGTAGGGTTGTATTGGCCCTTTGGAGATCACTTGACCCTTAAGTAGGGTACCTTGACTACTTTAGGGCTAGAGTTGACTTTGGTCAACTTAGCCTTTTTGGTTGGCCCCAATGGGTCCTTGGTGACCCGTTGGCCTCTCACTATGGTTATGAAGGTATGTGTGGGGTCCACTTGGCTAAGGGAACTTCAATTGGCCCTTGTGTAGGCCAGTTTGACCCAATGTAGGCTAGGTTGACCCATTTAGGGTTAGAGTTGACTTTGGTCAACTTAGCCTCTTGGGTGGTCCCCAATGGGTCCTAGGTGACCCATTGACCTCACTCTAGGGTTAGGTGGGCTTGGGTGGGGTCCACTTGGCTAAGGGAACTTCAATTGGCCCTTGTGTAGGCCAGTTTGACCCAATGTAGGCTAGGTTGACCCATTTAGGGTTAGAGTTGACTTTGGTCAACTTAGCCTCTTGGGTGGTCCCCAATGGGTCCTAGGTGACCCCATTGACCTCACTCTAGGGTTAGGTGGGCTTGGGTGGGGTCCACTTGGCTTGGGGATGGTCAATTGACCCTAAGTAGGTTGGTTTGACCCATTTAGGGTTAGGGTTGACTTGGGTCAACTTAACCCTTTTGTCTGCCCTCCATGAGTCCTTATTGATCTAATGGATCTTACCATGGTTTGATGAGAACATGATGGGGTCTTGAAGTCTTGGTGAAGCCCCATGGTTATCTTTAAACAAAGATTCAGGAATTTACTATTTGCAGACCATAGTGGTCTCACCCACATTCTTAGGTTTCCTTGGTCTTCTTGGGCTTCCTAGGGTTTGGTCATGACCTAGTCATGGCCAATAACCACACTTAGGGGTCTAGTTGGAAATGGGATGTTACATAACCTATCATGCCAGCTAATGGGAGCCTATGCGATGAGATGACCTCGGGGTAGAAAACAGTTGGCCTCCCCGAGGGGTCATCCTGTCATGCCAGCAAATGGGAGCCTGGTTGACGAGACGACCTCGGGGTAGAAAACACTTGGCCACCCCTAGGGGTCAACCTGTCAAGCCAGCTAATGGGAGCCTGGGTTACGAGATAGCCACGGGGTAGAAACCACTTGGCCTGCCCGAGGGGTCAACCTGTCAAGCCAGCTAGTGGGAGCCTGGGTGACGAGATGGCCTCGTGGTAGAAAACACTTGGCCTCCCCTAAGGGTCAACCTATCATGCCAGCTAATGGGAGCCTGGGTGACGAGATGGCCTCGGGGTAGAAAACACTTGGCCTCCCTGAGGGGTCAAGATGTCATGCCGGCTAATCGGAGCCTGGGTGATGAGACAGCCTCGGAGTAGAAAACACTTGGCCTCCCCGAGGTGTCAACTTGTCATGCCAGCTAATGGTAGCCTTGGGGACGAGACGATATCGGGGTAGAAAACACTTGTCCTCCCCGAGGGATCAACCTGTCCTGCCAGCCGGTGGGAGCCTGATCTGCAGAATCATCTCGGGATGAGGCCTACTCACCTCTCCGAGAAATCAACCTGCCCTGCCAGCTAGTGGGAGAATGGTCAGCGGAATCATTTCTTATTGAGGCCTATGCACCCCTCCTAGGGATCAACCTGACCTGCCAACTAATGGGTGCCTGGTCAACAGAATCATCTTGGGTTGAGGCCTACTCACCCCTCCGAGAGATTAACCTACCCTGCCAGCCAGTGGGAGCCTAGTCAGCGGAATCATCTCTGGGTGAGGCCTACTCACCCTTCCAAGAGATCAACCTGCCCTGCTAGATAGTGGCAGCTTGGTCAGCGAAATCATCAAGGGGTGAGGCCTACTCACCCCTTCAAGAGATCAACCTACCCTGCCAGCTAGTGGGAACCTGGTGAGCAGAATCATCTCAGGGTGAGGGCTACTCACCCCGCCAAAAGATAAACCTGCCCTGCCAGTTAGTGGGAGGCTGGTTAGCTGAATCATCTCGGGGTGATGCCTACTCACCCCTCCGAGAGATCAACCTGCCCTGCCAGCTAGTAGGAGCCTGGTCAGCAGAATCATCTCGTGGTGAGGCCTACTCACCCCTCTGAGAGATCAACCTGCCCTACCAGCTAGTAGGAGCCTGATCAGCAGAATCATCTCGGGGTAAGGTCTTCTCACCCCTCGAGAGATTAACCTGCCCTACCAGCTAGTGGGAGCCTGGTTAGCGGAATCATCTCGTCGTAAGGTCTACTACCCCTCGAGAGATCAACCTGCCCTGCCATTTAGTGGCAGTCTGGTCAGTGAAATCATCTCATGGTGGAACCTACTCTCCACTCTGAGAGATCAACCTGCCCTGCCAGCTATTGGGAGCCTAGTCAGCAGAATCATCTCGGGGTGAGTCCTACTCACCCCTCGAGAGATTAACCTGCCCTGCCAGCTAGTGGGAGCCTTGTCAGTGGAATTATCTCCGGGTAATGCCTACTCACCCCTCTTAGAGATCAACCTGCCATGCCAGCTAGTGGGAGCCTGGTCAGCGGAATCATCCCAGTGTAAGGTCTACTCACCCCTTAAGAGATCAACCTGCCCTGCCAGCTAGTGGGAGACTAGTCATCGGAGTCATCTTGGGGTAAGGTCTACTCACATCTCGAGATATCAACCTGCCCTGACAGCTAGTGGGAGCTAGGTCAGCAGAATCATCTCGGGGTAAGGTCTACTCACCCCTCGAGAGATCAACCTACCCTGCCAGGTAGTAGGAGCCTGGTTAGCGGAATCATCTCGGGGTGGAACCTACTCACCCCTCCAAGAGATTAACCTGCCCTGTCAGCTAGTGGGAGCCTGGTCAGCAGAATCTTCTCGTGGTGAGGCCTACTCACCCCTCCAGAGATCAACCTGCCTGAAAGTGATGTGTTAAATCTGAAATACTCCAGAGGGGGGGGGGGGGGGGTGAATAGAGTATTTGTGAATCCTTAAAATCTTTTACAGCTTTTGCTGTAATTGAGAAAGTGCATAAACAACCTAATAAAATATAAACACAGCAATCCTAAAAAGACACAAACACAACAAGAACAAAAAGAAAGGGGAACCAGACAACACAAGAAATTATAGTGGTTCCCCAACCTGGGTACATCCACTCTTCTACCACCCTTGTAGGAATCCACTCAGATTTTTGATCACGTGTATGACACCAATGAGCCTTTGATCAAGTGCTCAAAAACCAAACCTCAAGTCTTTTGGTCAGGTGACTTGCAACCAGGAATAACGTTTGAAGGGAGTTATAACCCTTTATACAGTGGGGGATGAGAGATGATTGTGTCTTCTCTTTCTCAATAAACAACTGAGAAGACTTAAGTGGAAATAATTTTAGCAGAGGGCTCCCCCTGAGATGAAGAATGGTTCAGGGAAAAACTGGAGCTTTGCTTCAGGGTGATAGGTCTTCAATCTTTAAGCCTTGACCAGAAAAGATCTTCAGGAATTTCTTGACAGATGGAATTGATGTTGTCCTTTATAGTGTCCTAGAGAGTTGAAGAATGAAGACTCTTGATGTTTGATTGATTGTTCTTCTTCTTCTTCAGATAGCAGGTGTTCTTCTGGTCTAGGGCTTCTTTTCTTTATCAGAGATTTGTGAAAGAAAGAGCAGAGAATTCCCTGTTGCAGACTGATTGTGTTTCTGAATCTCTGTGTATCTTCTTGTTTCTTTTTTTTTCTTGTGTGCTCTACTGTCCAGGAATTGAGAGAAAAATTATTTTATATTTCTTGTAAAGAATTCTCTTTCGAAATTTGAAATACTCTGCAATCAATACTGACGGTCTTGAAAATAATCTGCATTGAATTATTTCCCCAACTGTCCCATGAAAAACGACAAGCAATAATCATGGAGAAGACCATAATCAATACTCTGTCTAAAGGTTATATTCAGAGAATATTTGAGCATTAATTACACAGAAATTATGGTAGTAGGAAGGGGATAGAATGAAGGAAATAACTAAGTATGGATTCGTCGAACAGATAACAGAAATCATCGAGTTGAGTCCACAGTTCGTCGAGCTGAGTTGCTATGTTCATCGACCAGATGACTTCTGTTCGTCGAGCTGAGTTCCAAGATCGTCGAGCTAAAGCGGAACTGCATTGATTAGAAACTTTGATAATTCTGTGCATGGAATTCGTCGAGCTGATAACTGGTAACTGATTTCGTCGAGCTTAGAACTGATTTCGTCGAGCTGAGAACTTGTTGACAGAACTTCTGGGGAATGTGTCGACACAAGTCCTAGGTGTCGACACAATTACTTCTTGTCTCGACATGGCTGTTGTGTTGACAGAAATCTAGACAGTGTCGACATAATTGCTATATGTCGACACAATTGCTGGTGTTGTCGACACAGTTGATGTCGACACACTTGATGTTGGTGTCGACACAAGTCTTGATTCTGGTGTGAAGTGTTGAAGAATGCAGAAATCGTCGACCAGAGAATCAAGTTCGTCGAGCTCAGCTCAGAGAATTTTCTCTTAGATCGTCAAGCTGAGCACGATAATCATCGACCTGAGTTCAACGAACGTCGAACTCATTTTACTGAGTCTTTGGAAAAACTCTAAGTCTTGAGTCTCTGGCAGTCTAATGATGGCTTGTCCATGCAGTGTTGAAACTAAGGACATGTCCTAGACATTAGGAGACAACTATGGCCCTGGCTATATATGATGGTTCACAAGATCCTAACTTAGTGAACCTAGCCCAAATCAAACTAGGGATCCAACACTCTCCCCCTATTTGGGTGAGGCCACTAATTACAGACTCAGACTAAACTGGAAATAAACAAAGCAGGAAAAAAAACATATATCTAGCAGAGAAAAATGAACACATCCAGCAGATATATATATAGATAAGCTTTGTTCATAAATAAGAAAGAAGTTATAAACATAACAGAAATTCACCAGTTCATAACTCATTTATTTTGTTTCTTCTCTTTGGGCTTTTCTTCTTTGCTCTTGTCTCCTGGCTTAGTAAAAACAATTTCTCTGTTTGGATCTAAAGCTTGCACTTTGATCATGATCATATCAGCAGCCCCTATAATCTTCAAAGATGTGGCTCTGGGGACTACTGCTTCTGGGTGCAATTTCATATAATCATCAACACTGAAAAACTTGTTAGCTTTCTCAAACCTTATAAGCATCTCTTTCCCATATTTTGACATTATTGTATATTCTGAGGGATCCTTTCCTTCAGCTCTTGCTTTGTTGATCATAGAAAGGCTAACAAGTTCCTGGAACCTGGCCATCCTAGCTGAAGTACCTGTTTCTAGATCTTCAAAGGGTACAGGAGGAGAAGGAGGTCTATTGGAGCTTTCAGCTTGTTGGTGTTGAGAGAATTGTTGATGCTTTTATTGATGTTGCCACTGTTGTTTGCTAGAAGGATATTGTCTTTGCTGGCTGCTTCCAGAAAATGAGGACCTACCCTGATGTCTTTGATAAGTTTGAAATTGGGTAGTCCTTTGAGAAGATGTGCCTGAACCACCAGCAGCTGCAGGAGGAGGAGGAGGAGGGTCCTTTCTATATTTCTGAGTTGGAGTAGGAGAGTATCCTCTGCTTCTTTTTCTTTCTTTCTGTTCATTTTTAGATAACCACATCCAAGCAGGCATCCCTTTATATGGAGTTATCTTCTGAAGGATATAGTAGGGAGTGTCATTAGTTGGATTTGGTTTAGGAGCAGGAGGAGGTGGACCTTTCCTCTTCTTAGACACTTTCTTCTTCTTGGGTTCATCATCAGAATCCTCATCCTCATTATCATCATCATCATCATCATCAGATCCCTGAGGATTATCATATAGATCAATTAAAGCTTTCTGGGCCTCAGCAGAAATGATAGGCTTCTCAGGTTTAGATGGAGCTGGAGGAGAAACTTCAACAGGAACTGGAGAACTATCTCTGATATTGCTTTCAGCAGCTGCCGTATTCTCTTCTTCAATAACAGCAAAGATCCACGCATCAAGATCTGGCATTGGAGAGTCATCCATAACAAAACCGGGGGCAGAAATAATTTCTATAGGGGATGGGATGACTACAGGTTCTGTAATAACAAAACTATCTCTTAGTTTCTTGGCAACTTTAGGACTGATAGAGGAAGAATATAGAACAATAGCCTAAGATGGCTTAGTATAATCTGTTGGAGGGAAGCTCAAATATGCAGTATGAAAAATTTTCAACAAATATTCTAAATCTACTGTGGGATTAATGATGAAATCACCAACAGTAATTATCTCTTCTGGAGATGACTCTTATATATCCATGTTAGTCTCAATAAAATGAATGAAATCAATAAAATATGTATCTTCTGTTACTGCTGCCTCTACATCTACTGGAGTTGGATCTGCTGAAACTAAAACTGTTGCTACTGCTGAAGCTACCACAGCTTCATCATCAAGCATCTCACCCTGCCTGGTTTCAGTAAAAACTGGAGCCAGGCCCGAAAATGAAGAGGGGGCAGCAGTGAGGGCAGAGATCTGGGCAGATAGGGTAGATATGGAAGTAGCAAGAGGTGTAATGGCCTCTGCTATTATTGATTTTAGGAGGGGTGTGATGAGGGCAATGACAGAAGAGATGGTGGAGGGATCCAGTGGTGGAGTTGCAGTTGAAGTTACGGAAGGTGGTTGGGTGGAAACATTTGGAGGGATGGTAGTAGTGGGTGGGGTTGGAGGAGGAGAACCTGACATATTGTCATCTTATGTGGAGGGAAAAGAGTAGAGGGAGGAGATGATAGTAGATTGAAGGATGGTATGGAGGATAAGTGTGGTGGAAGAGGAGATGAAGGTGGTGTTATAGAAGGGGAGGGTTGATGATAGTCCTGAATAGGGGATGAGAGGATGTTAGTAATATCTAAGGGTGGAGACGTGGCAGAAGATGTAACAGGAATAGATGGTTGTGGTTGTTGTTGTTGTTGGGGTTGTTGGGTTCGGATTGCTGGAAGAGATGGAGATGAAGGAGGAATGATCTCTTCAGTAGGGTGGGGAGTCGCTGTAACAACCCTTATGCTCTTAGAAGCTTTAGTGGCAGAGGATAAGGCCTTAGAAGGCTTTGTGAAAGTGAGGGATAGATAGAATTTACTGTAGAGGGGGGGGGGGGTGAATAGAGTATTAAAAAATTATTTAGATTTATTGCGGAATTAAAATATTGATACGTATATGAAAGAGGTAAATGCACAAGAAACTATCACAGCACAATACAAAAAGAAAACACAAGGCAACCAGACGACATAAGAAATTTTATAGTGGTTCACCAAATCTGGGTACATCCACTCTTCTACCACCCAGGTAGGAATCCACTTAGGCTTTTGATCAGGTGCCCTATCACCACAAGATCTGCTTCAGGTAGATCTAGAAACCCTTCAGGCTTTTGATCAGGTGCCTAAAAAACAATAGGTTTTTGATCAGGTGCCCTATCACCAAGGAGTTCACTTTTGAAGGGTGTAAAAACCATGTACAAGTGATGTTAAAGAAAAATAGATTACAGCCTTCTCTTTCTCAAACACAATGAGAAGACTATGTGGATTTGATGATGCCAAAGCTTCCCCTGAGATATTGAGTAGATTCAAGAAGATGGAAGCTTTGTCTAGGGTGTAGGTCTTCAGATTGATGTTGATTTGAGCTCTCTGTAGATTTTTGAAGCCTGAAGAAAGAAGAAGACTAGAGAGAATTGGGTGTTGAACAAGTTCTTCTTCTTCCTTGTTTCAGCAAAAGCAAGAGACCTTAAGAGCAAAAGAGATTGTTTTCTGACTGTCTATCTCTGTAATTCTTGTTTTTTTCTTTTTGAGTTCTCTGTATTCATCAGAATGACCAACGGCCTGAATTTGAATTCCCAAAATAGTACTTAATTCTCTGCAAGAATTTAGGAGCCCAAACGGCTAGAATGGCTGGCAATCATAAATGCACTTCCATAACTGTCTTTACAGAATATTCTGTGAATACCATAATTAATGCTTCATGAAATATGACTATCAGCCTTGAGAATGTCAGCATTAATTATCAGAATATATTTGCCTTAAAAATTTATCATAACCAAAATAAATACTTCTGACTGATCTGAGAGAACTTGATAATTGAAGGCAGCATAAAATCGTAGAGCTTGGCTCAGAGATCGTTGAACTAGATTAAGAGATCGTCGACCTGTGAACAACTATCGTAGATCTGAGATAACTGCTGAGAAGCACAAGATCGTCGACTTGAGCTCGTAGATCGTCGAGCTCAGTTCAGAGTAGAGGACTCTGAGATCGTCGATGGGAGATAGACGATCGTCAAGCTGAGTTCGCCTATAGTCGAACTGATATACATAATCCACAGAATCTTTCTGAGTCTAAGTCTGAGTCCACTATAATGCTGGTCTGCACAATCCGGACCTAAAAGGATCTAACTAAGACTAGACAATGACCCATGCTATACATGGGGGTAAAAACACCCTAAGAGTGAACCTAGCATAAATCCAAACAAGGGTTCCAACAATCTCCCCCTATTTGTGTGAGGTCACTCAAAAACAAAACTGAAAAGAAATAAAAATACAAAGACCATAAATATCTGTAGGGATGAAATAACATCAGCAGATATGTTATAGCAATGCATTGTACATAATCAGTTAAGCATTAAAAATACTATAGATTATCAGATGAAGGACCAGATGAGAGTTTAAAAAAGATTATCTTTCTGAGTGGATCTGGTATATCCTTCTTAGAAGTCATCAGGTCTTGTCCACCAAGAGTTGTTTGAGCACTAGTCCTGGGCATAATTGCTTCTAGATGCAATGACATATATTCAGCTGGATTGAAGACTTTCTTGTTAACTTGGAGTTTGTCCTAGCTCTTTTTCTCTGTAGGATGACATGGTGGAAAACCTAGATGGATCTTCTCCTTCTGCTACAGCTTTTCTTATCTAAGAGAGACCAATCAGTTCTTGAAGCCTGGACATCCTAAAGTTAGGATCAACTTCCTGTTCAATAGGTGGTTGATCATCTTGAGGAGGCAATATTGAAACTGCTTTGAACTGAGTGGATTGAGCCTGAAATTTTGTTGTGCTATGCTGTTTATCACTTTGACAATAGATAGATCTTGGAGGAGCTACCACACTATACTTTCCATTGGGCTTATGAGATTCATCATGTCTTCTGGACTGATAAGTAGCTATCTTCTGAACCTTGGGAAGAACTTGTTGTTGAGGAGGAGAGAAGGAGGGTTTCTGATAAATAACTTCCTTTATTTGCTATGTAGAACTTTGATTTCCGACTGCTTCCTTGGGAATGAGATCTGGAAGATCTATCCTACCTTTGATATGTTCTAGAGAATGAGGAAGGCTTGGAAGATGCTTTAGAAGCTTGAGGAACAGCTCCAGAAGCACCAACAAGAGGAGGAGGAGGAGAACCTCTTCTGAACTTCTGAGGAGGAGGTGAGTATCTCCTGCTCTTCTTCCTGGCTTTCTGTTCATTTTTTGATAGCCACATCCAGCTTTCCATGCCAGGGTATGGAGTAATCCCTTTCAAGATGTAGTAAGGAGCATCATTAGTATTGTCTGGCTTGGGAGCAGCCTTGGGAGCAGCTTTTCTTTTCTTTGACACTTTCTTTTTCTTGGAATTATCATCCTCTGAATCATCCACCTCATCATCACTAGATGAATCAGGAGGATTGTCATATAGGTCATTTATTTCCTTCAGCTATTTATCATAAGTCTTTTTAGCAGCTTTTTCTTTAGCTTCTTCCTGAATGTCAAGAGCAATAAATCATCCAGAGAGGGAAGAGGACTATTATCTATGGAATAGGAAGGTCCAAGGGGACTTGGGACTTGATCAATATCCATAGAATATACTTCAGCAAGAGAAGCACAAGGCTCACAGAGATTTATTAAGCAAGTCTCTAGGGCTAAGGCCAGATTTCCTGAAGCCACTAGATCAAGCAGTGCATCAGCAATTAAGAGAGCATCAAGCTTATCCTTATCTTCTGTAAAAGGCATGGGCTCGACAGCCATAGGGGATGGCATATTTGTACAAACTGTAACTGTCTGAATAACTGTACAAATTGGAGCAATTGGAGCTTACTGAATCTGTAAGAGTTGTTTCACAACTACAGGACTCATGGGTCTAGTATAACAGACCACGGCCTTGGAAGAATGTATCTCAACTGAAGTCCAAACTGATCTAAACATAGAGAAAGAATGCAAAAGAAATTGTAAATCAATGGAGGGATGAATAAAGCAGTAACCACTAGAAATGCCAGGGATTGACACATCAGTATCCTCAAATGACATAAGCGAATCTGAATAAGGAACTATATCTGCACAAAATTTCTGAAATACTTTTTCTTCCTGTACTGCTGGAGGAGACTGAGCTTGAAGTTCTGCTGAGGCTTAACCTACTGCATCTTCATTGGACATCTCCCACTGTCTGGTTTCAGTGAAAACTGAAAGCAGGCCCCTAGATGAAGAAGGGACAGACGAAGCATAAATAGAGGCAAATAGAGAGGCAGAAAGAGAGGAGATAGAATGAGCAAGAGGTTAAATAGCCTCTGCTATCATGGATTGAAGAGTTGGAGTGAGGAGTTCTAGAAGACGAGATAGGAAAGAGGGATCCACATGAAGAAACTCAGTTGGAGTCTGAGTTGAGACAGAATAATGAGAGGGAGGAGGAATGAAATCAGTCATGATGTCATCCTGAATAGGGGAGTCTCTCGAAGAATTTAGTGGACATTGGGGTGTGGAGGCTTCAATGTTGATGGGTGAATCATTTTGACGAGAAGGAGATGAGTGAGGTGAGAGGAGGTCAAAATTGGGAAAGGATATGGTGTGGAGGTTTTGAGGTTCAATAGGGTGACGGGTAAATGGTGACGGAGTACGTGGGGTAGGAGGGATAACTGGGGATGAAGGATGAGTTTGAACAACAGTGACGGGGGATGCTGGAGGTGGAGGAGGAGGAACTTCTTCATTAGGATGAGGAGTGGCTGTTACAGCCCTTGTGTCCTCAGATATATTGGAGGAAGTTCCAGCCTTGGAGGGCTTTTGAATTGTCCTCTACCACTTCCCAAACAAAGAGGAGTCCAACCTCTTGCTTGCATTGATAGCTATGGTTGTGGAAACCAGTAGCTCTGGATCTTTCTTCTGAAGGAAGATTCCTAGAATCCTTCCAAAGCAGACTTCCTTCTTACTGTTCTTTCTGTTAATCAAATCAAAGAACAAACTGGCCCAATCTATGGACTTCTTATTAACTAGAGCGAACATAATGACAAATTGTTGCCTATTGATGTTGTCATGGGCCGAATGCTTACCCAGCAGTACCTTGCCCATAATATCAGCAAGGAACTTAAAACGAACAGATAAATTTTTCTTTAAGAGCTTAGATGGGATGCCCTCAGCATGACCCATCTCCATTAACGTCCTGCTATACTCAGAACTATCATGTTCCAGTGCGTCTGTTCCATTTTTCAACTCAAAAATTTCTGTAAGAATTGCAGGGTTTAGAATCACCTGCTGTCCTGAAATGAAAACGATCTTTGAGGAGTCATTTGTTGAGGAAGAGTAAACTCATTCTTTGATCTCAGTAACAGATAGTTTGATAATTGTAGACATGAGCTTCTTCAGACCCTGATCATCATATAACTGTAACATTTCTTGAAAAATAGGATCACAGTGACTGATCGATTCGAAGTCGACGTCGAAACCAGTGTCAAACTTCATCGCTGAAAGAGCAGCCGCAGAAATCGCCATGGAATATCTGTAGACTCAAGAGAGAAGAGATCAAGGGCAAAGGGAAAATAGAATATGAAAGCGCGGGACAAAGATCGAAGAGAAACCTACATATAGGTTTTTGGAATATGAAAAGACGATCTCTGTCCGACGATAAAATCAAAAACGTCGATCTTAGGTCAAAGATTAATTTATAAACAAATACTATCTTTGGTCTCTGATCTCAGTCGGAAATTGATAGTCGAGCATAGCTCGACGATTAATTTACTGAAGCAAAGTCGTCGATCTCTGGTCGATGATTTTTGTCTTCACATAGAGCTGTCGTCAAACTTAGGTCGACAATTTAGCTCAAGAGCTATTCGAAGATCGTCGATCTCTGTTCGACGATTTAGGAACAGATCCAAAAATAGAAGACAAAAATTAAATTAATCCTTCCCATTAATCATTCCAAGCTTATTCAGGAAGAACAGATGCTTCTTTTCATCAAGGGGTTTGGTGAAAATATCTGCTCTTTGAAAATCAGTGGAGATAAAGTCTAGATTAATTTTCTTTTTGTATATATTATCTCTAATGAAATGATGTTTTATATCTATATGCTTTATTTTAGAATGATGCACTTTAT
Organism: Platanthera guangdongensis; assembly: GCA_039583875.1. Taxonomy (NCBI): domain Eukaryota; kingdom Viridiplantae; phylum Streptophyta; class Magnoliopsida; order Asparagales; family Orchidaceae; genus Platanthera; species Platanthera guangdongensis. Next base: position 122,545,941 of record CM077164.1, read on the forward strand.
TATGTGCTATAGATATAGTACTAGTATTATCACAGAAAATGGTTGAATTATTTAGATTGAAACCATAATGTAAGAGTTGGTTTTGTATCCACAAAATCTATGAACAACAACTGTCAGCAACCATATTTTCAGCTTCAGTAGTAGATGTTGATACAGAGGTTTGCTTTTTGCAAAAGCAGGACACAAGTCTATCACCCAAGAACTGGCAAGTTCCTGAAGTGCATTTTCTGCTCACTCTACATCCAGCATAGTCAGCATCTGAAAATCCAGTCAACTCAAATGATGACTCTGTTGGATACCAGAGTCCTAGATTAGGACAACCCTTTATATATCTCAAAATCCTTTTTATGAAAATAAGATGAGATTCTTTAGTGTTCACCTGAAACCTAGCACATAAACATGTAGCAAACATGATATCTGGTCTGCTTGCAGTTAGATATAGTAGGGATCCAACAATGGCCCTATACCTGGTCTGATCAACAGGTTTTCCATGTTCATCAGTGTATAAAATAGCATTGGCATCCATGGGAGTCTTCATAGAAGATGCATCAGCCATCCCAAACTTCTTAATAAGCTCATTAGCATATTTAGATTGGGAGATGAAAATACCATCAGGAGATTGTTTCACTTGGAGACAAAGGAAATAAGATAACTCTCCCATGCTGCTCATCTCAAATTTGGAATGCATTAGATTAGAAAATCTCTTGCACAATTTGGGATCATTAGAACCAAATATAATATCATCTACATATATATGTACTAATAAAATTTTATCATGATGCAATTTTGTAAAAAGGGTTCTATCTACCATGCCTCTAGAAAAACCATGCCTTAAAAGAAAGCTGACTAAGGTCTCATAGCAAGCTCTTGGAGCTTGCTTTAAACCATAGAGAGCCTTATGCAGTTTGAAAACAAAAGAGTGATGAGTTGGAGAAACAAAACCTGAAGGTTGTTCAACATAGACTTCTTCTTTAAGTTCTCCATTTAAGAATGCACTTTTGACATCCATCTGATACACTGTGAACTTTTTGAATGCAGCATAGGCCAGAAAAATCCTTATAGCTTCTAGCCTGGCAATTGGAGCAAAGGTCTGATCATTATCAATTCCTTACTCTTGCATATATCCTTGAGCAACAAGCCTAGCCTTGTTACTCACAATAACACCTTGGGCATCAAGCTTATTCCTAAAAACCCACTTAGTTCCTATTATTGGATAGCCTTTATGCCTTGGAACCAAGTCCCAAACTCTATATCTTTCAAATTGATTTAGTTTCTCTTACATTGCAATGATCCAATGGGGATTTTGCTCATCATCAGTTATGGATTGAGGCTCAATTTTAGAGAGAAAACAGGCATGCATCACATCATGGTTGAGTTGATGCCTTGTCTGTACACCTACTGACATGTCTCCAATTACTTGGGATCTAGGGTGATCCCTAAGTGTGACAAAATCAGATGGTGGAGTTGGTTCAGCAACAACAATTGGATTGAATTCCTCTTGTGGAGTTACTTCTGCTATTAGATGAAGTTCAGTTTCTTCCATAGAGTCTTCTTCACTATCTTCATTTTCTTGTGATGAAGGATGAGATATCACCTTCTGGGTGAGATTTAAGTCATCCAGCTTTTTACATAGACTTGGTACCTACAAATGATCACTGGTAGAAGCTTCCTTCTCCTTGTAAAGCATATTAGCTTCATCAAATGTAACATGTATAGACTCTTGAATTTTCAAGGATGATTTATTGAGAACCCTATATGCCTTGCTAACTTGGGAATATCCTAGAAAGATTCCCATTGTAGCTTTGGATTCAAACTTTCTAAGATAATCTTTGTTGTTATTATGTATGTAACTGTTACAACCAAAAATTCTAAAGTAGTCTATTTTAGGTTTTTTTCCCTTTGAGTAATTCATAGGGAGTCTTGCCTTTAAGTTTGTGTATCAAACTTCTATTCAGGACATAATTTGCTGTGCTTACAACTTCTACCCAGTAGGATAGAGGCATGTGAGCATCAGCAAGAAATGTGCCTACAGTTTCAATGAGTGTTCTATTTTTCCTTTCAACTACCCCATTTTGTTGAGGAGTTCTGGGAGCAGAGAAGCAGTGCCTGATACCTTCCTTCTCACAGAATTCTTGCATAGGAAGAGATTCAAACTCAGTGCCATGATCACTTCTGATCAATGCAACTGGAGTAGAGTACTCAATCCTTATGCATTTTAAAAAGTCTGTAAGAACTTTGAAATTATCAGACTTGTTTTTCAAGAAGAAAACCCAAGAGAACCTAGAGAAGTCATCTACAATAACTAAAGTATAGGACTTCCCTCCCAGGCTTTGTACAACAATTGCTCCAAAAAGGTCCAAATGAAGCAGATACAAAATCCTATGTGAATCACTCTTATTAACTGATTTAAAACTATTTTTAGTTTGCTTGCCTTCTTGACAAGCCTTGCAAAAGCTTTCCTTCTTATAGGGGCAAGAGGGCAATCCTCTAACAAGGTTGTCCCTAGATAACCTAGCAATGTTTCTAAGATTTACATGTCCTATCCTTTTATGCCACAATGTATTATTATTGCTAACCTAGTTAAATAAACAGATTTCTGAACTAGCAGAATTAAAATCAACTAAGTAGATATTGCCTAACCTAATACCTGATAACACAGTATTGCTGTTTAGAGAAATATTGCATTTAGATTCAGTAAAACATACCTTATAACCTGCATCACATAGCTGACCTATGGATATCAAGTTATGTTTCAGCCCACTTACATATGCCACTATCCTGAAAGTGACAGCTCCAAGTGTAAATTCTCCATAGCCTTTTGTCTGACCAAAGCTTGAGTCTCCAAATATAACCTTTGGACCTAGCTTTGCCTTATAGTTACATAGATTGACCTTTGTTGGATCTCTAGTTTGGATTTGGGCTAGGTTCACTGAGTTAGGATGTCTTTGACCCACCTTGTATAGTCAGGGTCATTGGTTGTGTCCTAGAGTGTAGGGTTTGTCCTTAGAACATCATCCTATGGACCATCCATCCTCCAGACTGCTAGAGAAACTCAAGACTTAGAGATATCTTCAGCTCAAGAAAATGTGTTCGACGTTCGTCGATCTCAGCTCAACGTACCATATTCCTTGGTCGACGATTTCTGATCTACTCTTTGAACTCTTCTCAGCCAGAGACTTCTCGGATTCTGTCTAAGTCTACAATCATTCTTCGATCGATGAATTTGGATCTCTGTTCGACGAATGATGATTGTCAGTTCGACGAAGATTGTAGCAGAATTGACAAGTTTCCCTTGAAGACTAATTGCTATTGTCTGGTCGACGAACTCATCAGCTCAGCTCGACGAACTGTGAACTCAGCTCGACGATTTCTGTTCTTCATTCAACGATTCCAGACTTGGTCTTCTCCAATTTTCCGTCCCTTTTTCTTGGCGATGATTCATGATCAATTAATGCTCAATCTTCTCAGAAGGTTACCGTTAGAACGACCATTGATCATGGATTATTACATGTCGTTTTTCCATGGGATAGTTAGGGAATTCATCCATTGTCGCTTCCTTCTCAGGCCGACATCATTTACTGCTCAAGGATTCAAATTTCGAGTGTGTTGTTTTTCAGTCAGTTTTTCAGAAAAGAAAAAAGATTAAGCAGTTCTGCTGACACACATTACATTCAAGAAGTCTTACAGAAATCAAAATGTTTCACACACTGCAATCAGCCTAGGCCAGAGAACATCATCATCAAGAAGAAGAACATACATTCTCTATCAAGAGTCTTCTTTTTTCAACCCTACAAGATAACTTCAGAAGGACAACAATAACTCTATCTATCGAAGAAGTTCCTGAAGCAATCTATGGTCAAGGAAATCAAGTTTTTGAAGACCTGACACCCTGAAGCAGAGCTCCAGATTTCCTGATCCATTCAAGATCTCAGGGGGAGCAATCTGCTGAAATCAATCCACTAGTCTTCGCAGTTGTTATTGAGAAAGAGAAGACACCATCACCCTTTTCATCCTCTATACATGGTTTTAAGTCCCTTCAAAATTATTCCTGGTTGCAGGTCTCCTACTAAAAGACTTGAGGTTTTGGTTTTTGAGCACCTGAACAAAAGCTCATTAGTGTCAGGCACCTGATCAAAAATCTGAATGGATTTCTACCAGGGTGGTAGAAGAGTGGATGTACCCAGGTTATGGAACCACTATAATTTCTTGTGTCGTCTGGTTGCCCTTTTTCTTTTGTTTTTGGCTGTGTTTTGTGATTTGTTAGGTTGTTGTGCTTATTACTTTGTTTGCTAACCTATTCACCTAGGATTATAACCAAAGTTGTAAAGATTTTTGTAATAGACCATAATACTCTATTCACCCCCCCCCCCCTCTAGAGTATTTTAGATCTAACCTTCACTTTCAATTGGTATCAGAGGTTGGTTGGTTATTGTTGGTTGCACAGGCTAACACCTGAACCATAAAAATCCCTCTTGTTAGATCTGATTGTTTTGTTTCCGTTATTAGATTTATTTCTTCACAGAATGGTTCAAAACAAAGATTATGCAAGCATCAGACCTCTAGTATGTAATCTTAACAGATTTGCCATCTGGAAGGCAAGAATCAAATTATATATGAACTCTATTGATGAAGATATCTACAATTCTATTTTGACAGGTCCACTCAACTCTTCACATTTTCTGCAACATCTTCAAACACAGCAGTAGTGCCACCACCTGAGTGGACTGAAGCCCAGAGGAAAGCCAAAATTGCAGATGCAAAAGCAATGAACATCTTAGCTCAGACTATGTCAGATGATATATTTCAGAAGGTGGCTGAGTGCACCTCAGCTAAGGCCATTTGGGACTCCCTCAACCAAATGGTAGCTGGTTCAGCTGATGAAAGGAAAGACATGAGATCAAATCTCATATCCCTGTATACGAATTTTAAGAAGGATGAGGCTGAATCAGTTGCTGAAATGTACAATAGGTGAGCTCAATCATCAATGAGCTTAAAACCTTGGATAAAGATATCACCCTTACAGAGGTGAATGACAAAATCTTGATGTGCTTCCCTAGCTCTTGGCAAGAATCTGGCCTATCAAAGTAGCCAGAAGCCTAAATGAGATATCAACTGAATCTCTGCTAGGCAAACTAAAATCTTATGAGCAGTTGATTAAATCAAGAGAAGCAGCTGAATAGAAATCAATAACTCCAGTGAGAAAAGATCACAGTATAGCTTTCAAGGCATCAGAGGAAAGTGAGACCTCAACATCCAATGAAGAACTAATGAGCCTCTTTGCAAAAAGATTTTATAAGATGGCTAGAAAGGACTTCAGAAGAAAATCATCGAGGCAGGATGATAAGCCCAAATATGACAAGACACCAACCAAGGAGGTTGTGTGCTTTGGATGTAGAAAGCCTGGACATTACATCTATGAATGTCCAGAAAGCCAGAAGAAGGAGAAAAGCAGAGAAAAAGACTCCAGGATAAAACACAGCAGCAGACCCTCCTCTAGCAAGTACAAAAGGAGAGACAAAGGCTTTGTTGCTGAAACATTGAGTGATACTGAAGAAGAATCATCCTCCTCCAGCTCAAGTGAAGAAGAGGAAGAAGCAAGATCCAAGGAGGTTTGCCTTCTGGCAATTGATGCCTCCAGGAGCAGTTCAGGATTAGAAGGTGAATCTGAAGATGAGGCAGCCTTAGAGTCAGAGGCAGATCAGGTTCTTTCAAGCTTTGATTATAATTCTGATTCATTTAAAATTGAATTCAAGACTATGTGTTTAGATTTAATTAGTTCAGAGAAAGAAATAAAAGCCCTTAGAGAAAAATTAGGAAACCTTGAATCTGTTAACTCAGAAAATCTTAAACTAAAAGATCAACTAACTTCAGCAAATGAACAGATAATTAAATTAAAATCTGATTTATGTGAGGCTAAACAACTTGAGCAATCTCTCAATGGAAGAAGTCTCAAGCTGATGGACATAACATGCACAGTAAATGCCAGATTAAATGGCAAGCTGGGCTTGGGTGCATCATCAGTTTTGCCCCCCATAATTAAGAAAAATATCCTTACGACACCCATTAAATTTGTTTCTGGTAAGGGAAAAGAGAAGATAATAAACAAACCAATGTCTGAAAACAATCCAAAACCCATAGACAAGAGCAATAAAAATCAGAAAATAGCTAATAAAAACAAGATTCAGCAGCATTCGTCGAACTCAGATCGACGAAATGTGGCCCGTTCGTGAAACCTAGATCGACGAATGCTGAACACAAACTTCAGTAATAACAATTCGTCTAACTGCGATCGACGAACTTTATATGGTTCGTCGAGCAGAGGTCGACGAACATGGGGCGCAGAAAATGACTATTGTCATTCTCTGAGCATAGATCGACGATCTCAGCCCAATTCGTCTAACTCTGGTCGACAAACTTACAGAAACTCGTCGAACCCAGAAGGACAAAACATAAATCATTTCTATTACAAAAATTCTAAGCCAGCTGATAAACCATTCACTCCAGTAGCTGATTGCGTTATTCCAACTAGGAGATATCACCCCTTAGGTTATAAATCTCAACCTACTTTGTTAGTTATATCCAGCTTTTGATTTCAACAAAATAAAGGACCTAAGATAACCTGGGTCAAGAACAAATAATGTGTTTTTCATTACATGTGAAGAGCTGTCCAAGGGTGAGGCGGACCTAGTACTTGGACAGTGGTTGCTCCAAGCATATGACAGACAGTAAGGACAATCTATCTAATTACAAGTCCAAGCTAGGACCAAAGGTGATCTTTGGTGATTCAAATAGTGGCCAGTCTGAAGGATATGGAGCAGTAAAGATTGGAACAATTACCTTCAAGAGAGGAACATATGTAAGAGGACTCAAACACAACCTAATATCCATAAGCCAATTATGTGATGAACGTTATCAGGTACACTTTAACTCTACCTCTTGTTCTATTATTAATAATGAAAACAAAACTGTTTTAATTGGAACTAGACAAGGTAACATATATCTAGTAGATTTTATTTCTGCTAAAACTGATGTTTGTTTACTCAATATCACTAATAACCAAAATGAGTTGTGGCATAAAAGATTAGGTCATGTAAACCATAAAAATATAGCTAGGTTATCTAAAGACAACCTTGTTAGAGGCTTACCTTTTGGTCCATACAAGAAGGAAAACCTATGCAGGGCTTGTCAATTAGGCAAGCAAACTAAAACTAGTTTCAAATCTATTAATAAGAGTGATTCACCTAGGATTTTGTATTTTCTTCATGTGGACCTATTTGGACCCATTGTAGTACAAAGCCTAGGAGGGAAGTCTTACACTTTAGTAATTGTTGATGACTTCTCCAGATTCAGTTGGGTGGCCTTTATGAGAACTAAGTCAGATACATTCAAGGTTCTTACAGATTTTCTCAGGACCATACAGATTGAGTTCTCTACTCATGTTACATTGATCAGAAGTGATCATGGCACAGAGTTTGAGTCTCTTCTTATGCATGAGTTCTATGAGAAGGAAGGTATCAGGCAGTGCTTCTCAGCCACTAGAACTCCCCAATAAAATGTGGTAGCTGAAAGGAAAAATAGGACACTCATTGAAGCTACAGGTACATTATTGGCAGATGCTTACATGCCTCTATCCTTTTGGGCAGAAGCTGTAAACACTGCTAACTATGTCCTGGATAGAAGCCTCATACATAAGCTGAAAAATAAGACCCCCTATGAATTGCTTAAAGAAAAGAAACCTAAAATCACATATTTTAAAGTTTTTGGTTTTATTTGTTATATTCACACAAATAAGAAAAGATACATTAGAAAGTTTGAGGCTAAGGATGAAGAAGGGATTTTTCTCGGATACTCCCAAGTAAGCAAGGCCTATAGGGTTTTTAATAAATCCCCTCTTAAAATTGAAGAGTCAGTCCATGTATCTTTTGATGAAGCTAACATGTCTTATAAGGAGAAAGATCTTTCTACCAAAAGCTCTTTGCAGGTTCCACAATTGTGTGAGTCTAGGGATGGACTAAACCTTACCCAAAAGGTGTCAACCCATCCTTCTCCATAGGTTGCTGAAGACAATGAAGAAGAAAATCAAGTGGAAGTGGCTGAACTTCCCTGAATAGCTAATAACATTCCTCAAGAGGAATTAATTATAGAAGCTGTTGCTGAACAAACTCCACCCACTGATCTTGTCACACTTAGAGATCACCCCAGATCTCAAGTGATTGGAGACATTTCAGCAGGTGTACAGACAAGGCATCAACTCAACCAAGACTTGATGCATGCCTGTTTTCTCTCTCAGATTGAACCTCTCTCCATCCATAAAGCTGAGCAAGATCCACACTGGATCATTGCAATACAAGAGGAACTAAATCAGTTTGAGAGATGTAGAGTTTGGGATTTGGTTCCAAGACATCATAACTACACAATTATTGGAACCAAATGGGTCTATAGAAACAAGCTGGATGCTCAAGGAAACATTGTGAGAAACAAGTCTAGGCTTGTTGCTCAGGGCTATAGGCAAGTGGAAGAAATTGACTATGACCAAACCTTTGCCCCTGTTGCAAGGTTAGAGGCCATAAGAATATTCCTTGCCTATGCAGCTCACAGGAGATTCAAAGTTTTCCAAATGGATGTCAAGAGTGCATTTTTGAATGGAGTGCTTTAAGAAGAGGTTTATGTGGAACAACCTCCAAGTTTTATCTCTCTAACTCAACCATCTTTTGTGTTTAAATTGCATAAAGTTCTCTATGGTTTAAAGCAAGCTCCAAGAGCTTGGTATGAGACTTTAGCAAGCTTTCTTTTAGAGCATAAATTTACAAGAGGAACCATAGATAAAACCCTTTTCACTAGACATCATAAGGACCAAATCTTATTAGTGCAAATATATGTGGATGACATCATCTTTGGGTCTACTGATCCCAAATTATGCAAGAGGTTTGCTGACCTCATGCATTCCAAATTTGAGATGAGTAGCATTGGTGATCTTTCCTACTTCCTTGGTCTCCAAGTGAAGCAGCTCCCTGATGGTATCTTCCTCTCCCAAGCTAAGTATGCTAAAGAGCTTATTAAGAAGTTTGGGATGGGTGATGCTTCAGGAATGAAAACACCTATGGCTACTAATGATGTTGTGGATTCTGATGCAGCAGGGAAACCTGTAGATCAAAAGATTTATAGGGGAATTGTTGGATCCCTATTATACCTAACAGCTAGCAGGCCTGATATCATGTTTGCCACATGCCTTTGTGTTAGGTTCCAAGTGAACCCCAAAGAATCTCACCTTATTTTCTTAAAAAGAATTTTGAGATATATAAAAAGTTGTCCAAATCTAGGACTCTGGTATCCTGTAGAGTCAGAGTTTGAGTTAACTGGATACTCAGATGCTGACTATGCTGGATGTAGAGTGGACAGGAAAAGTACCTCTGGAACTTGCTAGTTCCTGGGTATGAGACTTGTCTCTTGGTTTTGTAAAAAGAAAACATCTGTGTCTACATTAACTGCAGAAGCAGAATATATGGCTGCTGGCAGCTGCTGTTCACAAATGTAATGGATACAAAACCAACTTCTAGACTATGGTGTCAACTTAAATAATTCAACATCATTTTGTGATAACACTAGTGCTATTACTATAGCATAAAATCCAGTTCACCATAGTAGGACAAAATATATTGATATAAGACATCATTTCATTAGAGATTGTGTAGACAAAAAGAAAATTAATCTAATTCATATTACTACTGATTTACAGAGAGCAGACATTTTAACCAAACCCTTGGATGAGAAAAATCATCTGTTCTTTATAAACCAACTGGGAATGATCAATGGAGAAGAGTTAAATTAGTTTCTGTCTGTATTTGACAAATTCTCCAGAGTTCGTTGAACGGAGTTCGACGAATTAGGGAAAGTTTGAGAGATGTTCGTCGAATGGAGATCGACGAATTCTCTGTGTGGAAATAATTTTCGTCGACCAGAGATCGACGAACTTTGCTTCAGAAGATATTTCGTCGAACGGAGTTCGACGAACTGTTTTCGTTTCTTCTGGATGAGATCGACGAATTATTTATCTATAATTTATTTCGTCGACCTCAGTTCGGAGAACTGTTTTCATTTTCGTGAACGGAGTTTGTCGATTCATATTCAGGAAAACCATATATCTAGGTTTTCTTCGACCTCCATCCCGCGCATTCAGTTCCTGTTGCACTTGATCGATGTTTGTCTCTCTTGCAGGTAATCAATGGCGGTTCCAGCGAGCACCCTGGCTGCAATGAAATTCGATACAGGCTTTAATATGGACTTTGATTCATTTCAGCATTCTGATCCTATTTTTCTTTACATTCTGGAACTTCTAAAAGAGCTGGGTCTCAAGGAGTTTATGAACAGGATAATCAAACTGCATGCAACAGAGATTAAGGAATGGGTGTGTACTTCTTCTGCTTCTGAGGACAACACCTTGACAGGGAATATCGGGGGTAATGTTGTTTCTTTATCCCCACCGTTATTTCTGAGATTTTTGAGTTGGTCGATGGAGAAGAAGATTTGGATATAGATTCTAATGAGTATAGTTTGATGCTGAATCTGATGGGGTTTACTGGGAGTAACACTAACAAGCTTTTGAAGAAACAGATTTCTACTGCCTACCAGTTCCTTGCGGATGTTGTGGGAAAAGTGTTGATAGGCAAGCACACCGCGCACGATTACAAAACAAGATATCAATTCCTTGTCATGTGCACGGTGGTCAACAAGAGTCACGTTGATTGGGGAAAGATCTTCTTTGGTTTGATAAAGAAGAAAAACAGTAAGAAAGAGGTATGCTTTGGAAGGATCCTGGGGATTTTTCTTTAAGCAAAAGCTGGTGAATTCATGGTCTCTCTAACCATATTCATCAATGCCAGCAAGCGCCTCACATGCGCTTTGTTTGGCAGATGGGTGCGGACGATCTCTAAGCCATCCAAGGCTTCCTCCTCTTCCATCCCAGCTTCTGAGAGCACAAGGGCTGTGCAGGCCACTCCCCACCCTGCAAAAGAGGTAATCCCATCTCCACAACCTCTTCCAGCAACCCATCTTCTATATTCAACCAGTCTTCCAATTCCTTCAGCTTCCCCCATTCATGTTTCTCCATCAACTCATGCATCCCCTGCTATGTCTCCTCCAGCATCACCTCCTCCACCACATCTGTCTAACATTCCACATTTTGATATACCATCCCCTTCTCCACCTCCACCAGACACCACCATGGCAGATGCCATTCCACCTGTATCTCCTCCATATGTTCCCCTCACTTCATCTACTTCTCTACCATCACCAACTACTTCTCCATCTTTGGACCCCCCCCCCCACCACACTGTATCTACCATCATAACCCTGCTCACTCCCCTCCTCAAATCCCTAATCACAGAGGTTATTACACCTCTTGTAAATTATATCAATTCTTTATCTTCCCAAGTATCTCTTCTTTCTGTTGCCCCCTCTTCATTCAGGGGCCTGGCTCCAGGTTCTCTTGAAACTAGGAAGGGGGAGATGCTCTGTGATGAAGCAGCGGCAGATATAGCAGCAGTTTCAGATGCAGCCGCAGTTCCTCCTATAGCAGTTTCAGATGTAGTAGCAGTAATTTTGACAGAATTTGATTCAGATTTGATTGACTTGATCCATTTCATGGACACTGACATTGCATTAGATGAGTCAGTTCCAGAGCAGATAAAAACTGTTGGTGATTTACATTTGAATCCCACAGTTGATTTGGCTGTTTTGTTGAGATATTTTGATACAATTTATCTACAGATCCCTTCTACTAAGCCATCCTTGGCTATTATTCCTGTCACCTCTCCAATAAGTTCTACAGTTGCTAAGAAACTTAGTGACAGTTTTGCTATTCCAGAGCAAGCCATCTCTTCCCCCCAGAAGAGATTTTTGCCCCAATTTTTGTTATGGATGATTCCCCAATGTCTGACCTAGATGCATTGATTCTGGCAGACTTTGAGGAAGAGAATAAAGCTCTAGAAGAGCGCTCAGTCTTAATCAGTTCTCCAGTTCCAGTTTAACTTGCCAAGCCCCAGATCTCTGCAGTTACCCTAAGAGAGATTGATGCTCTGTATGCCAATCCTCAAGGGTCTAGCTCAGATGAGGAAGAGGAAGATGAAGATTCAGATGAAGAAGCCCAGAAGAGAGTCAGGTCAAAGATGAGAAAGGCTCCTCCTTATCCTGCTCCTAAGCCCAATCCAACAGCTGACACTCCCTACTACATCTTACATAACACACACTCCCTATGAGGGAATGCCTGCTTGGATGTGGCTATCAAAGAATCAACAAAAGGAAAGAAAGAAAAGCAGGAGATACTCTTCTTCACCAGTTTATAGATACAGAAGAGATCCTCCTCCTCCTCCTCTAGCTGCTGGTACTTCCAGTTCCTCAATTTCAAAGCCTGATCCTATACAAACCTACCAAAGGCATCATAGTAAGTCTTCATGAGGTTACCAGCAGAGGCAATGATCTTTAGGCAGACAACAACCTCAACAGCAACAACCTCAGTAGCAACAGCAAAATGTATCTGTAGAACAGAAGGCAAACAGTCCTGAAAGACCATATTCACCTCTTGTTCCTTTTGAGGATCCTAAAACAGCTAACATTGCTAGAATGGCCAGATTCCAGGAATTGATTGGCCTCTCATTGATTAATAAAGCAAAAGCTGAAGGAAAGGACATTTCAGGATACTCAACTATGTCAAAATATAGAAAAGAAGAACTTAAAAGGTTTGACAAAGAAAACAAACTTTTCAATGTTGATGACTATATGAAGCTCCATCCAGAGGCTGTTGTTCCCAGAGCCTCTACTTAGAATATGCTTGGTATAGCTGATATGACAATGACTATAGCTCAGGCAGCTAATCCAAACAAAGAGATCAAATTCTCAAAGCCTGGAGCTAGCAGCAGCAGCAGCAAAGAGAAAGACAAAGACCATTCCAAGAAGAGCAAGATATGATCTAAGTTTTTCTTTCTTTTCCTGTTTTTTCTTTTACAACTCTCTGGTTATGTTTCTGAACAAAGCTTTTATATATCTACTACATGTGTTATAAATTCTCTGTCAGATATATGTTTTACTACTTTATTTTGTTTCATTCTATGTCTTCACTTAGTGACCTCACCAAAAGAGGGGGAGATTGTTGGATCCCTAGTTTGGATTTGGGCAAGGTTCACTGAGTTAGGATTTCTTTGACCCACCTTGTATAGTCAGGGTCATTGGTTGTGTCCTAGAGTCTAGGGTTTGTCCTTAGAACATCATCCTGTGGACCAGCCATCCTCTAGACTGCCAGAGAAACTCAAGACTTAGAGATATCTTCAGCTCAAGGAAATGTGCTCGACGTTCGTCGATCTCAGCTCAACGAACCATATTCCTTGGTCGATGATTTCTGATCTACTATTTGAACTCTTCTCAGCCAGAGACTTCTCGGATTATGTTTAAGTGCACAATCATTCTTCGGTCGACGAATTTGGATCTCTGTTCGACGAATGATGATTGTCAGTTCGACGAAGATTGTAGCAGAATTGACAAGTTTCCCTTGAAGACTAATTGCTATTGTCTGGTCGACGAACTCATCAGCTCAGCTCGATGAACTGTGAACTCAGCTCGACAATTTCTGTTATTCGTTCAACGATTCCAGACTTGGTCTTCTCCAGTTTTCCATCCCTTTTTCTTGGCAATGATTCATGAGTAATTAATGCTCAATCTTCTCGGAATGTTACCGTTAGAACAAGCATTGATCATAGATTATTACATGCCGTTTTTCCATGGGACAGTTAGGGAATTCATTCATTGTCGCTATCTTCGCAGGACGACTGCATTTACTGCTCAAGGATTCAAATTTCGAGTGTGTTGTTTTTCAGTCAGGTTTTCATAAAAGAAAAAAGATTTAAAAGTCCTGCTGACACACATTACATTCAAGAAGTCTTACAGAAATCAAAACGTTTCACACACTGCAATTAGCCTAGGCCAGAGAACATCATCATCAAGAAGAAGAAGAACATACAGTCTCTATCAAGAGTGTTCTTCTTTCAACCCTACAGGACAACTTCAGAAGGACAACAACAACTCTATCTGTTGAAGAAGTTCCTGAAGCAATCTCTGGTCAAGGTAATCAAGTTTTTGAAGACCTGTCACCCTGAAGCAGAGCTCTAGATTTCCTGATCCATTCAAGATCTCAGGGGGAGCAATCTGCTGAAATCAATCCACTAGTCTTCTCAGTTATTATTGAGAAAGAGAAGACACCATCACCTTTTTCATCCTCTGTACAGGGTTTTAAGTCCCTTCAAAATTATTCCAGGTTGCAAGTATCCTACCAAAAGACTTGAGGTTTTGGTTTTTGAGCACCTGAACAAAAGCTCATTGTTGTCAGGTACCTGATCAAAAATCTGAGTGGATTCCTACCAGGGTGGTAGAAGAGTGGATGTACCCAGGTTGGGGAACCACTATAATTTCTTGTGTCGTCTGGTTGCCCTTTTACTTTTGTTTTTGGCTGTGTTCTGTGATTTGTTAGGTTACTGTGCTTATTACTTTGTTTGCTAACCTGTTCACCTAAGATTACAACAAAAGTTGTAAAGATTATTGTAAGAGACCACAATACTCTATTCACCCCCCCCTCTAGAGTATTTCAGATCTAACCTTCACTTTCAACCTTGTTTCTTGTCATGTGCTTGAAACACCCACTATACAAATACCACTTATCCTGTATGGTAGGATAGGTATTTATCTGCAAGGAAAAATAACTTATATATTCTGGACCCAGGTAACCTTGGGTCCTGGCTTGCTTTCATACTTAAAACTTGAAATATAAGAGTATTCAGGTTGATTTTTATAACCTAAGGGATGAAATCTGTAACACCCCCTATCCGTCGCATAGCATATATCAGTAGGTCCGGCCGGGGCCCGACGCCATATACTACAGACAGACCGGGTAGTTACTCATGGAAACCATCCAACTAATCTTAACGTCCTACACAGAGCATACTAGCGGAAGCAGATTAATAAGTTGCAATAAAGAACCCAGCACATAAGCATGAATGTCCACTAATACCAAATAGGAATGTTATACATACACCAGTACAAGTCTTAAGGCCTTACAAAATAGTTCACTTGATATTACATGTTTTACAAACCACGGCATGCAGGCCGGTCATACATGAATAAAGCAGTAAACACTCCAATTAGGCCTTTGAGGGCCGGCTTTGCAATTTGGGCTTTAGCCCGCTATTGACCGCTTGGACCAGCTGCACCTGCAAGCAACAACAAAACCACCGCACGGTGGCAAACAAGGCAACCGTCAGCAATGCTGACCAAATTATAACAATCCCGCCCCCAACTCGGGGAGGCGATGCTCCTTCCCTGCATTTTCATTAGCATAAGCGAGCAGTATAACAATATTCATTTCATCACAGGCGTAGGCTCATACGGCCACACACTCCGTGCACTCAGGGAACATTCTCGGTGAACACAGTCTAAGTCTGCCGATTCACCACCGTCCCTTTGGACTGCCAATCAATGAGCAGTTTGTCTTCCCGACATGAGTCACGGTAATTAAAACCATAGACCGCCAAAGACCCTCATCTATGCCAACAGCTCTAATCCGAACGACATAGAACGAGTATGGTTCCATTTAACCCGGTCACACAACGCAACCGTAATTTAAACCATATGCGCCCGCAACGGTAATTTAAACCATATGCGCAGGTCAAACTTCTCCTGAGTCTCATTTCCATCACATTTCACATAACCCGGTTATGTTCAAGTTGGCTCTCAGGCCACCAAGTTGGCAAGATCACGCATCCGCCCAGTTTTCTGGGTGCACCTTTGGGTTAATCCCCAAGGCTACCTGTTACAATCTACCGTGTAGAAAACACGAAAAACAACCAATAGCACGGAGTCTTCTCCGGCATTATGCAATGCAACATCACCGATCCAGACCAACTTGTCCGGATAGGCTTCACACATCATGCCTATGTCCATTCTCTCTTACGGACTCTAAACAACGGGGACATTACATATCTACCCGAAGGAACGCCTCCAACTCACCGCAAACTCGCGAGAGCGGGCTTCCTATGCAAAGAAGGTGAGCTACACATGCTCAAGAAGAGGATCGTTACCCTAGCGCTTCTCTTTGGCGCCATGGAAAAGTAAGCGGGTGAAAACCACCACACTCTCTTCGCCTCCGTGGATCCGAAGTCGGCTCGCGATTTGGAGCTTCGAAGCTCCTCCAATGGCCGGATCTATCTTCTTCTTCCTTCCTTGGCTCTCCTCTCTCCCTAAGCTTTATAAAGATAACCACTCATGCAAAGTGAGGGTTTCTAAGGCCCAATCCCGGGTATATCCCATCAGGAACAACCCCCAGCCGTTGGATCACCAATTGAAGAAACGAACGGCTTTGATTAGGGACTGAAATGTCCAGTCTGGACCGAACACGGCCTGGCACACGCCCGTGTCCAGGGCCGTGTGCCTCATTTTCCGTCAAAATCGACGCGCCTGGAACAACCCATAGGCATCGAACATGCCCGTGTTCAACTGACACGCCCGTGTTCCAACTTACATGGCCATGTGGCCGGCCATGTACCCCCATCAATTTAACCCGAAAACCACCCGAGAACTGCACGGGTTCTAGGACACGCCCGTGTCCTTGCTTGTGTCTACATCAACACGCCTGGGCTCCAGGCCGTGTACACGGTCTCGAAACTCGACACTTCGTCGTACGAAGTTCTTCGACCTCGCGATACGGCCTTGGACACGCCCGTGTCCTAGGCCGTGTGCCATGTCTCGACACATCGTCGAGCAAAATTCGTCGACTCCCCAGGACGAGTGTCGACACGGGTCGACACGCCCTGCGACACGCCTGTGTCGCAGGCCGTGTGCCATGTCTCGACACTTCATCGAGCGCAGAGTTTCGACTTCGCGGGCTGAGTGTCGACACGGGTCGACACGCCCTGCGACACGCCCGTGTCGCAGGCCGTGTGCCCAGTCTCGACACAATGTCGAGAGCAAAATGTCGACTTCGCCGGCTGAGTGTCGACACAAGCTTGACACGCCCTGGGACATGCCCGTGTCCCAGGCCGTGTGCCCTCTGCCAGAACCCAAAACTGGCCCAAAACGTCCCCCGTTGCTCTTTTGAGTTTCGGGGCATTACAACTCTCCCCCTCTTAAAAGAATTTCGTCCATGAAATTATATAAAGGAAAGACATGTACAAAACCAAAATTTTTACTTGAGCGGAAAAACTTCGGATACTCGTCAAGCATAGTCAGCTCTCACTCCCAAGAGAGCTCCTCACGACTGCAATTGTCCCATCGGACTTTGACCATCCTGATCTCTTTATTGCGTAGCCTCTTGACCTCCGAGTCCTCAATCCGCACGGGCTTGAATTTTGTCTTCAACCCACCATCCACCGGTACTTGATCAACCCCGATCACTTGCGTAGGCTCTTGCACTGCCTTCCGCAGCACCGAAATATGGAATACATCATGTAATCCACCAAGCTCCACTGAAAGCTTCAACCGATAGGCCGCTTCACCAACTCGCTCCAGAACCTCAAACGGCCCAAGGTACCTCGGGCTTAGGTTTTTCAATCGCAGCACCCGCGAGACACCCTTAAACGGCTTGATCTTTAAGTACACATAGTCGCCCACAGCGAACTCCACGTTCCTATGCTTGGCATTATAGTACTTCGCTTGCCGGTCCTGAGCGATAAGCAACCTCTCCCAAATGGTTCTCTCCAAATACGTAGCATCCTCCACTTCTAAACGCTTATACAACTTTGACTCACCCGTTTCTAGCCAAGACAACGATGTGCGACATTTTCTACCATATAGGGCCTCGAAGGGCGCCATTTGAATACTCGCTTGGTAGCTATTATTGTATGCGAACTCCCCCAAATAAAGGTGGTCTTCCCATTGCTTTCCAAAATCCAAGACACACATGCGGAGCATGTCTTCCATGGTTCTATTGACCCTCTCGTTCTGCCCATCCATTTGCGGATGGAAGGCTGTGCTGAATTTCAACTTTGTTCCCAACATTTGCCGCACAAACCTCCAATCATTGGACGTGAACCACCCATCTCGGTCACTCACGATGCTGCGGGGCACACCGTGAAGCCGTACTATGTTATCCACATACAGTTTTGCCAACTTCTCCACCGGATCATCGTTCCTATGTGGAATGAAATGTGACACCTTCGTCAACCGATCCACGACCACCCAAATGGCGTTGTTCCCCTTTTGCGACCTTGGCAAACCGTGCACAAAGTCCATAGAGATGTCGTCGAATTTCCACTCCGGAATAGACAAGGACTTAAGAAATCCTCTCGGCTTTTGGCATTCCGCCTTCACCAAGGCGCAAGTTTGGCACTTCGCCACGTAGAGTGCCACATCTTTCTTCAAACCCGGCCACCAAAACAGTTTCTTCACATCGCGGTACATCTTTTTGCTCCCCGGGTGAATCGAGTACTTGGTATGGTGTGCCTCGTACAATAACTCCACCCGCAAATTACCCACACTTGGGACGCACAGACGACCGTCTTTCCAAAGCAATCCGTCCTCCACAATGAATTGAGAATTTGACCCATCCAGAGCCTCTAACATGAACTGCTTCATATGAACATCCATATCCAAAGCCTGCCGAATCCGATCAGCCAGGTCATATTGGACTTCAGTCCAATTCAGAACTGCTTCAGCACTTGATTGCCTATCCACACAAACAATCTCCAACGCCTCCAACTCCCGCACCAACCGCTCATCATACACCGATAGCCAATTGGCTTGAGCTGGGGCTCGGCGACTCAACGCGTCCGCAACCGCATTACCTTTATCCGGCACGTAGTGGATCTTGAATGTATAGTCCCCCAGGAACTCCATCAATCTACGCTGCCGCATATTCAGATCCTTCTGATCAATCAGATACTTCAAGCTCTTATGATCGCTGTAGATATTAATCTTCACACCGTACAAATAGTGTCTCCACAGCTTCAAGGCAAAAATCACGGCCGCTAACTCCAAGTCATGGATCGGATAATTCCTCTCGTGCACTTTCAGCTGTCTCGAGCCATAAGCTATCACACTTCCGTTTTGCAGTAGTACGCAACCCAAACCACTGCCCGAAGCATCGCTATAAATCTCATAGCCTTCGGTCCCAATCGGCGAACTCAGCACAGGCGCCGTGGTCAACCGACACTTCAACTCCTCAGAAGCTCGCGCGAACTCCGGCGTCCAAACGAACTACTGCTCCTTCCTCGTCAAAGTATTGAGAGGTAACGCTATCCGTGAGAAGTTCTCTACGAAGCGCCTATAATAGCCGGCAAGCCCTAGAAAGCTCCGGACTTCCGCTACCGTAGCAAGCTCAGGCCACTCCCGTATCGCAACAATCTTCGCCGGATCCACAGCAATACCCTCTCACTCACTATATGACCGAGGAACGCTACTGAGGATAACCAAAACTCACACTTCGAGAACTTGGCATACAACTGATTCCTCCTTAGCTTCTCCAAAACCAAATGAAGATGCTTGAAGTGTTCTTCCTCACTTTGCGAGTACACCAAAATATCGTCGATGAAGACGATCACAAAATGGTCTAAGTACTCTCTGAAAGTCCTGTTCATCAAATCCATGAACACTGACGGCGCATTAGTCAGCCCAAACGACATGACCGTAGACTCATAATGCCCGTATCTCGTACTAAACGCTATCTTCGGGATATCACTCTCCCTTATTCGCAGCTGATAGTACCCAGCCTTGAGATCCAACTTCGAGTACACCGTCGACCCGACTAACTGATCAAAAAGATCATCAATCCGGGGGATAGGGTACTTGTTCATCTCCGTCAACTTGTTGAGCTCCCGATAATCAATACATAGCCTCAAGCTTCCATCCTTCTTCTTAACAAAGAGGACCGGCGAGCTCCAAGGCGAGGAACTCGGGCGCACATACCCTTGCTCCAACAACTCTTGCAGTTGAACTTTCAGCTCCGCCATTTCCTTAGGCGCTAGCCGATAAGGAGATCGTGACACGGGCTTTGCACCTGGCACTAGCTCAATCGTGAAATCTATCTTTCGTTGACGCGGGGCTCCAGGAAGATCTGCGGGGAACACATCAGGGTATTCCGATACCACTGAAATACAATCCAACACGGGCTTCGGCTTTGCAACCTCCACTAGAGTAAAGAACAGTTCTACACCGGCACGAACCGCCTTCACCACTTGAAGAGCAGACCTCAACGTCTTGCTCGACCCATTTAAGCCCGTAAAAGTCGTCTCACGACTTGCTCCCATCTTGACTTCCATGCGACCGCAGTCAATATAGTCCTGCTGCTCCAAGAGCCAGTCCATGCCAAATATAACGTCGAACTCCACCAATGGAAGTAAAGACGCCTGCAAATCAAACTCCTGATTCCCAATACGAATCTTAACATCGTAGATCCTATCCGCGCACATCGAACACCCATTGGGCAACAACACATCCAACTTATCCTTCGCCATCAAAGAAGGGACTCTGATGCGTGATATAAATCCTTCGGACAAGAAGGAGTGTGAAGATACCGTATCGAATTATGCTTTTGCCGGATTTTCACAAATCAAAACAAATCCTAAACAAGCAGTGGTAAGGTAACATGTGCATAACAAGTATTTAAAGAAATTGACTTGCTATAAATTAAACCGTACCTGTCACCACATCGGCCTGTTTGATGGCCTCCTGTTGGCCAAGATTGTACCCCCTTGGTTGGGCTGAAGCATAGTGGGACGCGGTCGACTCCACCGCCTTGCCCTTCTCTTCGTAAGTAGCTCCCGGCTTTGTTTCGGACTTGGGACGTCCGCTCCAACAATCACGGGCAAAGTGCCCCGTATTTCCACAAGTAAAAGATGCCCCCGGGGTCCGACTCGTAGTCGCCCCAGAAGCACCAGAAGGAGCTGGACCCGAAGTCTTATGCTTCTTGAAGAATCTTTGATAGCCAGACTTTGAAGTAGTCGGCACTTTGAACCCAGTTTTCTTCTCACCAACGTTCTTCTTCTCTTGAACATTCTTCATGTCCTTCTCTAAGGACCGGGCCGTGTTGACCAAGGTCAAGAAACCCTGTGTCATCGGCCCCGAGAGTAATAACCTCAACACATCTCTCAAGCATTCGTAGAATCGATTCGTCTTGCGCTCCTCATCCGCGATGGTGGAGCTAGCATATCGACTCAAACGAGTAAACTCATGGATATATTCATCCACGCTCTTCTCACCCTGAACCAACTTCAGGAACGCGTTCTCCAACGCTATCCTCTACGCCGAAGGGAGGTATCGAGCCAAGAACAATCTCGAGAACTCCTCCATCGAGACATTAACAAGTTTCCTACCTCTCAATAAGTGCAGCTCCAATCCTTCCCACCATATTCTCGCTTCACCGTCCAGAAGGAACGTAGCGTTGGTGGTCATTTGCCACTCCTCCGTCTCCGTTGTTGTCATGACTCTCTTCACCCTGGAGAGCCAGTCTTCAGCTTGAGATGGGGTTCCCAACCCCGAGAATACCGGAGGGTTAAAGCTCATTACATGCTTAAGCTGCCTCTCGGTTGCACTCCTTGGCACCAACGGTTCCACTACCACTTGTTCCACTCTCCTCGGCTCAGCCTCTTGCAGCGGTACCTGCTCTATCGCAGGAGTGGATGCTGCGTTTGCCTTGCAGGATGCACATTAATCATGGCCAAAACTTCTTTGGCCACCAATCGTATGGTCTCAGCCGATAGAGGTGTTGCAGGAGCTTCATTAGGTGCACTGCTAGCCTCAGAAACTCGGCGTTCCGACGGCCCAGCACCACTTCTGGTCACCTATAGTGGTACAAAACACCGTTAAGCAACCAAATAAAATTGCAAACAACAATTATAGGAACACGCAGGTTCCTCAAACACGTGTATTTTCATTCCTAAGTGGACATTCATGGGTTCTTTTACTGTTATAACGATGACGCACACACATGTGCTCACCACCCCTTAAAAAGAATTCGTCCGCGAATTCATTTTAAGCCCGACCAAAACCTGTAGTCTGATACCAAATTGTAACACCCCCTATCCGTCGCATAGCATATATCAGTAGGTCCGGCTGGGGCCCAACTCCATATACTACAGACAGACCGGGTGGTTACTCATGGAAACCATCCAACTAATCTTAATGTCCTACACAGAGCATACTAGCGGAAGCAGATTAATAATTTGCAATAAAGAACAGAGCACATAAGAATGAATGTCCACTAATACCAAATAGGAATGTTATACATACACCAGTACAAGCCTTAAGGCCTTACAAAATGGTTCACTTTATATTACATGTTTTACAAACCACGGCACGCAGACCGGTCATACATGAATAAAGCAGTAAACACTCCAATTAGGCCTTCGAGGGCCGGCTTTGCAATTTGGGATTTAGCCCGCTATTGACCGCTTGGTCCAGCTACACCTGCAAGCAACAACAAAACCACCGCACGGTGGAAAACAAGGCAACGGTCAGCAATGCTGACCAAATTATAACGATCCCACTCCTAACTCGGGGCGGCGATGCTCCTTCCCTGCATTTTCATTAGCATAAGCGAGCAGTATAACATATTCATTTCATCACAGGCATAGGCTCATACGGCCACACACCCCGTGCACTCCGGGCACATTCTCGGTGAACACAGTCTAAGTCTTCCAACTCACCACCGTCCCTTTGGACGACCAATCAATGAGCATTTTGTCTTCCCGGCATGGGTCACGGTAATTAAAACCATAGACCTCCGAAGACCCTCATCTATACCAACAGCTCTAATCCGAACGACATAGAACGGGTACGGTTTCATCTAACCCGTGCTCACAACGCAACGGTAATTTAGACCATATGCGCCCGCAATGGTAATTTAAACCATATGCACAGGTCAAACTTCTCCCGAGTCCCGTTTCCATCACATTTCACATAACCCGGTTATGTTCAAGTTGGCTCTCAAGCCACCAAGTTGGCAAGATCACGCATCCGCCAGTTTTCCGGGTGCACCTTTGGGTTAATCCCCAAGGCTCCCTGTTGCAATCTACCGTGTAGAAAACCCGAAAAACAACCAATAGCACGGAGTCTTCTCCGACATTATGCAATGCAACATCACCGATGCAGACCAACATGTCCGGATAGGCTTCACACATCATGCCTATGTCCGTTCTCGCTTACAGACTCTAAACAACGGGGACTTTACATATCTACCTGAAGGAATGCCTCCAACTCATCGCATACTCGCGAGAGTGGGCTTCCTACGCAAAGAAGGAGATCTACACATGCTTAAGAAGAGGATCGTTACCATAGCGCTTCTCTTTGGCGCCATGGAAAAGTAAGCAGATGAAAAGCACCGCACTCTCTTCGCCTCCGTGGATCCGAAGTCGGCTCGCGATTTGGAGCTTCGAAGCTCCTCCAATGGCTGGATCTAGCTTCTTCTTCCTTCTTTGGCTCTACTCTCTCTCTAAGCTTTAGAAAGATAACCAGTCATGAAAAGTGAGGGTTTCTAAGGGCCAATCTTGGGTATATCACATCAGGAACAACCCCCAGCCATTGGATCACCAATTAAAGAAATGAACGGTTTTGATTCGGGACTAAATTATCCAATTTGGACCGAATACGGCCTGGCACACGCCCGTGTCCAGGGCCGTGTGCCTTATTCGACGTCAAAATCGACGCGCCTGGAATAACACAAGGGCATCGAACACGCCCGTGTTCAACTGACACACCCGTGTTCCAACTGACACGGCCGTGTGGCCGGCCGTGTACCCCCATCGATTTAACCCGAAACAACCCGAGAACTGCATGGGTTCTAGGACACGCCCGTGTCCTTGCCCGTGTCTACCTCAACACGCCTGTGCTCCAGGCCGTGTACACGGTCTCGACACTCGACACTTCGTCGAGCGAAGTTCGTCGACCTCGCGACACGGCCTTGGACACGCCCGTGTCCTAGGTCGTGTGCCTTGTCTCGACACATCATCGAGCAAAATTCGTCGACTCCCCGGGACGAGTGTCGACACGGGTCGACACGCCCGTGTCGCAGGCCGTGTGCCATGTCTCGACACTTCGTCGAATGCAGAGTGTCGACTTCGCGGGCTGAGTGTCGACACAGGTCGACACGCCCTCCGACACGCCCGTGTAGCAGGCCGTGTCCCTAGTCTCGACATAATGTCGAGAGCAAAAGTTCGACTTCGCCGGCTGAGTGTCGACATAAGCTTGATACGCCCTGGGACACGCCCATGTCCCAGGCCGTGTGCCCTCTGCCAGAACCCAAAACTGGCCCAAAACGTCCCCCGTCGCTCTTTTGAGTTTCGGGGCGTTACAAAATCTCCTAGGTGGAATTATCCAGTTAGTTAAGGGATTGAAACGTTTAGAGTTAGAATTCTTATTGAAATTTCTGTTGAAATTATAGTTTTGATGAAACTGTTTTGAGTTCGACTATTTTAGTTAAGATCGTCGATCTGCGTTCGACGACTAGCATTGATATCGTCGATCTTGGTTCTCAGAATAATAGTGGCTATTATCAGGGTTCCACAATCGTCGATTTCTGTTCGACGATACATAATGATATCGTCGATCCCCGTTTGCAGAGTGTTTAGGCTCAAGCTCTGGGTTCTGAGATCGTCGATCGTCGTTCGACGCATAATGCTGAGATAGTCGATCTTGGTTCGACAATTTTTGTTCATACTTAGCTTTTTGTTTTTCTTTATTTATCTCAACTTGTTTTAAAACTTTGTTAACTATTTTAATTTGTTCTGTATTTTTCTTACCTTTATCTGAAATAAACTTTATAGGTTGTGAAGTATCAAGTGCATAACCAACTATTCCAAAAGCCCGGACTGTTGGAAAGGGTGCTACTTAATTTCTTAAATAAGTAGAAGAGTGCCACTGGTCAAGTGAAGGAACACCGGACCCAACAATCCCCCCCCCCCC
This sequence comes from Platanthera guangdongensis, assembly GCA_039583875.1. Lineage (NCBI taxonomy): Eukaryota > Viridiplantae > Streptophyta > Magnoliopsida > Asparagales > Orchidaceae > Platanthera > Platanthera guangdongensis. Next base: position 122,570,871 of record CM077164.1, read on the forward strand.
CCCCCCCCGGCGTCCAGCACAACCCGTCGGCTCAGAGGTGGAGTTACCACATGGCCCACATGGCTCAGAGGTGGGCTTACCACATGGCCCACACGGCTCAGAGGTGGGGTTACCACATGTCCACGGTTGCACGGCTCAGAGGTGGGGTTACCACATGTCCACGGTTGCCTGACCCGCCGGACCCACACAGGTAGAAGGGAAAAATCAGGATTTAATAGCGCTCCCCATGTCTTGAACCCATTGACCTGCTCTGATACCAATTGAAAGATCAAGCGCATAACTAACTGTTCCAAAAGCCCGGACTATTGGAAAGGGTACTACTTAATTTCTTAAATAAGTAGAAGAGCTCCACGGGTCAAGTGAAGGAACGCCGGACCCAACAGGTTGTGCAATGTGGTTTTTCTGAATAATTGGTGGTTCACTGGATGAAGCACCTAATCCTAACTTACTTCTATTAAGTCTAGCATTAAGTGTGCTGGTAATTTCTAGTAGTTGTTTGCTTCTTCCATTTAGTGATTCCTCTAGCTGTTTTGCTTTACTTAATTCAACTTTCAAAAAAGTGATTTGTTCACTATACATGTCTATTTCATTTTTCAATTTCATGTTTTCTGGCACTAAGCTATCATAATTAAATTGTTTATCTCTAAAAAGTTTGATTTCCTTCTCAAATCTAATCATATCACTACATATAGATTTAAAGTTATTTTTAAAATCTTCAGAGGTAAAGTCAAAGTCTTCCAATACCTGATCACAATCTGAACATTTTTCAGATTCTTCTTCTTCTAAGACATGCCCTGAAGCATTGATGGCCATTAAGCAAATTTCTTTGGCCTTTTCTTCCTCTTCATCTTCACTAGAACTGGAGGAAGATGATTCTTCAGTGTCACTCCATGTTTCTATAACAAACCCTCTCTCCTTCTTCTTATGCTTGTAGGAGGATGGTTTGCTGGAGTGCTTCTTGGAGTCTTTATCCTTTCTCCTTTCCTTATGCTTGTTTTCTGGACATTCTGGAAGAATATGTCCAATTTTCCTGCAACCAAAACAGATAATCTCTTTAGAAGGGGTTTTGTCATACCTTAGTTTATCATCACTCCTTGATGATTTCCTTCTGAATTCTTTTCTCCCCATCTTGAAGAATCTCTTTGCAAAGAGACTCATCAACTCTTCATTTGATGGAGAAGTTTCTGATTCTTCTGAAGCTTTGAAAGCTATATTCTGCTCCTTCCTAGTTGGTGTACCAGTCTTTTGTTGCTCAGCTTCTCTTGTCTTCAGCAGCTGTTCATAGGATTTCAGCTTTCCTAAGACTGATTCTGTAGTCATCTCATGTGTGTTTTTTGTCTCTCTGATAGGCCAGATTCTAGAGTCCCATGAGCTGGGGAAGCACATGAGAATCTTGTGATTTATTTCTGTGACTGAGATGTCTTTGTTAAGAGTTTTTAGCTCATTAACAATGATATTGAGTCTATTGTACATCTCAGAAACTTGCTCTGTTTCTTCCTTTTTAAAATTCTCATACTGGGAGATGAGATAAGCTTTCCTGTCCTTCCTTTCATCTGCTGATCCTGCAACCATATGGTTTAAGGAATCCCAGATGGCCTTAGCTGATTCACATTCAGCTAATTTTTGAAATATATCATCAGACATTGTTTGTGCCAATATGTTCACGGCTTTTGCATCAGCAATCTTTGCTTTCTTGTATGCATCATTGTATTCTGGAGGAGGTACTATAGTCATGTTTGTGGAAGTACTTGCAGGGGCAGCTAGTGGTTGATGTACTCCTTTTAAGATAGAAGCAAAAATATCTTCATCAATAGAATTCATATAAAGCCTGATTCTTGCCTTCCAGATTCCAAACATTTGCAAGTTGTAAACTAGAGGTCTGGTGCTTGCAAAATCCTTGTAATGTTCCATGATATAACATAAAAAAGTAGAGTAAACAGATATCTATCAGAGATCTTAGGTTCAGGTGTTAGCCTGTACAACCTTAAAAACACACCCTCTGATACCAATTGAAAGTGAGGGATAGATAGAATTTACTCTAGAGGGGGGCGAATAGAGTATTAAAAATTGGTTTAGATTTATTGCGGAATTAAAATATTGATACATATATGAAAGTGGTAAATGCACAAGAAACTATCACAACACAATACAAAAAGAAAACATAAGGCAACCATACGACACAAGAAATTTTATAGTGGTTCCCCAAATCTGGTTATATCCACTCTTCTACCACACTTGTAGGAATCCACTTAGGTTTTTGATCAGGTGCCCTATCACCACAAGATCTGCTTCAGGTAGATCTAGAAACCCTTCAGGCTTTTGATCAGGTGCCTAAAAACCAATAGGTTTTTGATCAGGTGCCCTATCACCAAGGAGTTCACTTTTGAAGGGAGTAAGAACCCTGTACAAGAGAGGTTAAAGAAAAATAGATGACAGTCTTCTCTTTCTCAAACACAATGAGACGACTATGTGGATTTGATGATGCCAAAGCTCCCCCTGAGATATTGAGTAGATTCAGGAAGAGGGAAGCTTTGTCCACGGTGTAGGTCCTCAGATTGATGTTGATTTGAGCTCTGTATATATTTTTGAAGCCTGAAGAAAGAAGAAGACTAGAGAGAATTGAGTGTTGAACAAGTTCTTCTTCTTCCTTGTTTCAGCAAAAGCAAGAGACCTTGAGAGCAAAAGAGATTGTTTTCTGACGGACTGTCTCTGTAATTCTTGTTTTTTTCTTTTTGAGTTCTCTGTATTCATCAGAATGACCAACGACCTGAATTTGAATTCCCAAGACAGTACTTAATTCTCAGCAAGAATTTAGGAGCCCAAACGGCTAGAATGACTAGCAATCATAAATGCACTTACATAACTGTCTTTACAGAATATTCTGTGAATACCATAATTAATGCTTCATGAAATACGACTATCAGCCTTGAGAATGTCAGCATTAATTATCAGAATATATTTGCCTTAAAAATTTATCATAACCAAAATAAATACTTCTGACCGATCCGAGAGAACTTGATAACTGAAGGCAGCATAAAATCGTAGAGCTTGGCTCAGAGATCGTCGAACTGGCTTAAGAGATCGTCGACCTGTGAACAACTATCGTAGATCTGAGATAACTGCTGAGAAGCACAAGATCGTCAACCTGAGCTCATAGATCGTCGAGCTCAGTTCATAGTAGAGGACTCTGAGATCGTCGATGGGAGATCGACGATCGTCGAGCTGAGTTTGACTATAGTCGAACTGATATAAAAAATCCAGAGAATCTTTCTGAGTCTAAGTCTGAGTCCACTACAATGCTGGTCTGCATAATCCTGACCTAAAAGGATCTAACTAAGACTAGACAAGGACCCAGGCTATACATGGGGGGTCAAAACATCCTAAGATTGAACCTAGCACAAATCCAAACAAGGGTTCCAACACTATGTGATTGTTCTCTCCCACTTGCCAAATAAGGTACAAGTAAGCCTTTTGCTGGCATTGATGAATATGGTTGGGGAGACCAGTGATTCAACAACTTTTTCTTTCAAAAAGATCCCCAGGATCATTCCAAAACACACTTCCTTTTCATTACACTTTTTCTTTATTAGATCAAAGATGATCTGTGCCCAGTCCACTTGCTTCATGTTAACCAATGCACAAATAACCAGAAACTGATGCCTGGTTATATAATAATGTGCAGTGTGCTTGCCTAGCAAGACTTTCCCAACAATAACTTCCAGAAAATTATATTCTGCAGATAAATGCTTCTTCAACAATTTATTAGGGTTATCTCCAGCATAACCCATCATGCTTAACATCAGATCATATTCCTCATTCTCAATTTCCAGTTCATCTTCTCCATTGTTCAAACCAAATATTTCAGTCAAAATGGCGGGAGATAGAGAAATCTCTTTCTCCATGCAAGATATGTTAGCTTCATCAAATGTAACATGAATAGACTCCTCAATTTTTAGGGATGATCTAATAAAAACCCTATAGGCTTTGCTTACTTGGGAATATCCTAGAAAGATTCCCTCTTCAGCCTTAGCCTCAAACTTTCTAATGTATCTTTTATTGTTGTTGTGAATATAATATATACATCCAAATACTTTAAAATAGTTGATTTTATGTTTCTTCCCTTTAAGTAATTCATAGGGAGTCCTATTTTTCATTTTATGTATTAGGCTTCTGTTCAGGACATAGTTTGCAGTGTTTACAACCTCTGCCCAAAAGGATAGTGTCTTGTAAGCATCTGCAAGTATTATACCTACAGCTTTAATTAGGGTCCTATTTTTCCTTTCAGCTATCCCATTTTGTTGAGGCGTTGTAGGAGCTGAGAAGCAGTGCCTGATACCTTCCTTCTCACAGAACTCATTCATAAGAAGAGACTCAAACTTTGTGTCATGATCACTTATGATCAATGCAACATGAGTAGAGAACTCAATTTGTATGGTCCTGAGAAAATCTGTAAGAACCTTAAAGGTATCTGACTTAGATCTCAAAAAGGACACCGAACTAAAACTTGAGAAGTCATCTACAATAACTAATGTATAGGATTTCCCTCCTAGGCTTTGTACAGTAATGTGTCCAAAGAGATCCATGTGTAGCAAATACAAAATCCTAGGTGAATCACTTTTATTAACTGATTTAAAGCTAGTTTTAGTTTGCTTGCCTAGTTGGCAAGCCCTACAGAGACCTAGCAATATTTTTCATGTTAACATACCCTAGACTTGTATGCCATAAATCATTCTGAGTACTAGTTATATTAAGTAAGCAGATATCAGAATTGACAGAAAGAAAATCAACTAAGTATATGTTAACTTGTCTATTCCCAATTAAAATAGTTTGTTTTTCCTTATTAGCAATAGTGCAAGAAGATGAGTTAAAGTGTATATGATAACCTTCATCACATAACTGACTTATTAAGTCTTCCTGTGTTCGACGAATTTCAGTGAGTTCGTCGACCAGAGTTTGACGAATTGGGATGAGGTCGTCAATCTCTGCCCAGAGAATGAACATATTCATTTTTTGTGCCCCATGATCATCGATTTCTGCTCGACGAACCATACAGAGTTCGTCGATCGCAGTTAGACGAATAATTATAGTTAAAGTTGGCATTCAGCGTTCGTCGAGTTGTGTTCGACGAACTGGCAACATTTCGTCGATCTAAGTTCGACGAATTCTGTTGAACTTTGTTTTTTTACTTTTGGTTTTCTGATTTTTGTTATTTTGACCTATTGATTTTGGAATTTCTTCTCTGTTTTGTTTATAATTTATTATTTCTTTTCCTTTAGCAGAAACAAATTTGATAGGGGTTGACAAAATATTCTTCTTGGGGATGGGGGGCAAACTTGATGAAGCACCCAAGCCCAGCTTGGCATTAAGCCTGACATTAACAGTGCTTGTGATGTCCATCAGCTTGAGGCTTCTCCCATTGAGAGATTCCTCAAGTTGTTTAGCCTCACATAACTCAGTTTTTAATAATATGATTTGTTCATTAGCTAAGGTTAATTCATCCTTTAACTTGTTGTTTTTAGAAATAACATTTCTAGGTTTCCTAATTTTTCCCTAAGAGTCTTGATTTCCTTTTCTGAGTTAATTAAATCTATGCACATTGTTTTGAATTCAGATTTAAATGAATCAGAACTATAATCAAAGGAAGATAATACCATGTCAGCTTCAGAATCTGAAACTACTTCATTATCTGAATCTTCTTATTCTAAATGGCTCCTGGAGGCATCAATGGCCATGAGGCAAACTTCTTTGGCCTTTGCCTCTTCTTCCTCTTCACTGGAGCAGGAGGATGTTGATTCATCCTCAGTTTCACTGCAAGATTCAGCCACAAAACCATTATCCTTCTTCTTATATTTGCTGGAGGAAGGTCTACTGTTGTGCTTTCTTCTGGTATCTTTCTCTCTTCTCTTCTCCTTCTTCTAATTCTCTGGACACTCAGAGATGAAGTGTCCAGGTTTCCTGTAACCAAAACACACCACTACTTTAGTTGTTGTCTTGTCATACCTTGGTTTGTCATCATGCCTTGATGACTATCTCCTGAAGTCTTTCCTTGCCATTTTGTAGAATCTTTTGGCAAAAAGACTCCTCAGCTCTTCATTTGTGGTTGAAGTCTCTGTCTCCTCAGCAGCTTTGAATGCAATGCTTTGTTATTTTCTTACTGAAGGTGGTGTTCTTTGTTGCGCTGCCTCTCTGGATTTGATCAGCTGTTCATAGGACTTAAGCTTGCCTAAGAGAGATTTAGTGGAAATCTCATTTAGGCTTCTGGCCTCCTTAATCGGCTAGATCCTTGAATCCCATGAGCTTGTGAAGCACATAAGGATATTATCATTCACCTCAGTGAGGGTGATGTCCTTGTCCAAGGTTTTTAGCTCAATGATGATTGAGCTTAACCTATTATACATATCAGCTACTGTCTCAGCTTCTTCTTTCTTGAAATTCTCATATAGGGATATGAGATTGGATCTCCTGTCCTTTCATTCATCTGCTGATCCAGCCACTATTTGATTTAGGGAGTCCCAAATGGCTTTGACTGAGGTGCATTCAGCCACCTTTTGAAAGATATCATCTGACATTGTTTGTGCCATTATATTCATTGCCTTGGCATCAACAATCTTTGCATTTTTTTGGGCATCAGTCCACTCTGGTGGTGGAACTGTAGTTGTGCTTGAAGGTGTTGCAGAAGTAGATTCTTGAGGGGGACTTGTCAAAATAGAGTGGTAGATATCTTCATCAATAGAGTTCATGTACAATTTAATTCTTGCTATCCAGATGACAAACTTATTCAGATTGCATACTGGAGGTATGGTGATTGCATAGTACTTGTTCTGTGAAATGCTGTGAGAGTAAAAATATAATAGGAACGAAAATGTAGATCTAACTTGGGATCTTTGGTTCAAGTGTTATCTTGTACAACCAACAGATAACCTGGCTCTGATACAAATTGAAAGTGATGTGTTAGATCTGAAATACTCTAGAGGGGGGGGGGGGGGGGGGTTAATAGAGTATTTGTGAATCCTTAAAATCTTTTACAGCTTTTGCTGTAATTGAGAAAGCGCATAAATAACCTAATAAAATATAAACACAACAATCCTAAAAAGACACAAACACAGCAAGAACAAAAAGAAAGGGCAACCAGACAACACAACAAATTATAGTGGTTCCCCAACCTGTGTACATCCACTCTTCTATCACCCTGGTAGGAATCCACTCAAATTTTTGATCAGGTGCCTGACACCAATGTGCTATTGATGAGGTGCTCAAAAACCAAACCTCAAGTCTTTTGGTCAGGTGACTTACAATCAGGAATAACTTTTGAAGGGAGTTATAACCCTTTATACAGTGGGGGGGGATGAGAGATGATTGTGTCTTCTCTTTCTCAATAAACAACCGAGAAGACTTAAGTCGAAATGATTTTAGCAAAGGACTCCCCCTGAGATGAATAATGTTTCCGGGAAAAACTGGAGCTTTGCTTCAGGGTGATAGGTCTTCAAACTTTAATCCTTGACCAGAAAAGATCTTCAGGAACTTCTTGACAGATGGAATTGATGTTGTCCTTTGAAGTGTCCTGTAGAGTTGAAGAATGAAGACTCTTGATGTTTGATTGATTGTTATTCTTCTTCATATAGCAGGTGTTCTTCTAGTCTAGGGCTTCTTTTCTTTATCAAAAATCTGTGAAAGAAAGAGCAGTGAATTCCTTGTTGCAGACTGATTGTGTTTCTGACTGTCTTTATATCTTCTTGTTTTTTTTTCTTGTGTGCTCTACTGTCTAGGAAAGGAGTGAAAATTTCTTTTATATTTCTTGTCAAGAATTCTCTTTAAAAATTTGAAATCCTCTACAGTCAATGCTGACGGTCTTGAAAATAAACTGCATTGAATTATTTTCCCAACTGTCCCATGGAAGAATGACAAGCAATAATCCTAGAGAAAACCATAATCAATGCTCCGTCTAACGGTTATATTCAGAGAATATTTGAGCATTAATTACACAGGAATTATTGCAGTAGGAAGGGGACAGATTGAAGGAAATAACTAAGTCTGGATTCATCGAACAGATAACAGAATTTGTTGAGCTGAGTCTACAGTTTGTCGAGCTGAGTTGTTGTGTTCGTCGACCAGATGACTTCTGTTCGTCGAGCTGAGTTCCAAGATTGTCGAGCTAAAGAAGAATTGCATTGATTAGAAACTTTGACAATTATGTGCATGGAGTTCGTCGAGCTGATAACTAGTAACTCATTTCGTCGAGCAGAGAACTGATTTTGTCGAGCTGAGAACTTGTTGACAGAACTTTTGGGGAATATGTCGACAAAAGTCCTGGATGTCGACACAATTACTTATTATCTCGACATGCTGTTGTCTTAACAGAAATCTGGAGAGTGTCGATATAATTGCTATGTGTCGACACAATTGCTGGTGGTGTCGACACAGTTGATGTCAATACACTTGATGTTGGTGTCGACACAAGTATTGCTTGTGGTGTGAAGTGTTGAAGAATACAAAAATTGTCGACCAGAGAATCAAGTTCGTCGAGCTCAGCTCAGAGAATTTTCTCTGAGATCGTTGAGCTGAGCACGACAATCGTCGACCTGAGTTCGACGAACGTCGAACTCATTTTACTGAGTCTTTGGAAAAACTCTAAGTGTTGAAACTAAGGACTTGGCCTATACTCTAGGACACAACTATGACCCTGGCTATACATGATGGGTCACAAGATCCTAACTTAGTGAACCTAGCCCAAATCAAACTAGGGATACAACACTGCCCTACCAGCTAGTGGGAGCCTGGTCAGCAGAATCATCTCGGGGTAAGTTCTAATCACCACTTGAGAGATCAAGCTGCCCTGCCAGCTAGTGGTAGCCTGGTTAGCGTAATTATCTCAGGGTGGAACCTACTCACCACACCAAGAGATCAACCTGCCCTGCCAGCTAGTGGGAGCATGGTCAGCGAAATCATATCGGGGTGAGTCCTATGCACCCCTCGAGAGATCAACCTGCCCTACCAGCAAGTCGGAGCCTGGTCAGCAGAATAATCTCGGGGTAAGGCCTACTCACCCCCCGAGAGATCAACCTGGCCTGCCAGCTAGTGGGAGAGTGGTCAGCAGAATCATTTCGGGGTAATGTCCACTCAGCCCTTGATATATCAACCTGCCCTGCCAGCTAGTGGGATCCTGGTCAGCGGAATCATCTCAGGGTGAGGCCTACTCACCCCTCTAAGAGTTCGACCTGCCCTTCCAGCTAGTGGGAGCCTGGTCAGTGAAATCATCTCAGGGTAAGGCCTACTCACCCCTCGAGAGATCAACCTGCACTGCCAGCTAGTGGGAGACTGGTCAGCGAAATCATCTCGGGGTAAGGTCTACTCACCCCTCGAGAGATCAACCTGCCCTGCCACCTAGTGGGACCCTGGTCTGTGTAATCATCTCGACGTGAGGCCTACTCACCCCTCCAAGAGATCAACCTGCCCTGCCAGCTAGTGGGAGCCTGTTTAGCGAAATTATCTCGGGGTGAGGGATACTCACCCCTCCGAGAGATCAACCTGCTCTGCCAACTAGTGGGAGCCTGGTTAGCAGAATCATCTCGGGGTGAGGACTACTCACCCCTTCGAGAGATCAGCCTGCCCTGCCAGCTAGTGGGAGGCTAGTCAGCGGAATCATCTCGGGGTGATGCCTACTCAGCCCTCCGAGAGATCAACCTGCCCTGCCAGCTAGTGAGAGCCTAGTTAGCTGAATCATCTCGGGGTGAGGCGTATTCACCCCTCCGAGAGATCAACCTGCCATGCCAGCTAGTAGGAGCCTGGTCAGCGGAATCATCTCAGGGTAAGGTCTACTCATCCCTAGAGATATCAACCTGCCCTGCTAGCTAGTGGGAGCTTGGTCAGTGGAATCATCTCGGGGTAAGGTCTACTCACCCCTCGAGTGATCAACCTGCCCTTCCAGCTAGTGGGATACTAGTCAGCAAAATCATCTCGGGGTGGAACCTACTCTCCCCTCTGAGAGATTAACCTGCCCAGCCAACTAGTGGGAGCCTGGTCATCAAAATCATCTCGGGGTGAGGCCTACTCACCCCTCGAGAGATCAACCTGCCCTGCCAGCTAGTGGGAGCCTGGTCAGTGAAATTTTCTCTGGATAATGCCTACTCACCCCTCCAAGAGATCAACCTGCCCTACCAGCTAGTTTGAGCCTAGTCAGCAGAATCATCTCAATGTAAGGTCTACTCACCAGTCGAGAGATCAACCTGCACTGCCAGCTAGTGGGAGACTGGTCAGCAGAATCATGTCGTGGTAAGGTCTACTCACCCCTCGAGAGATCAACCTACCCTGCCAGCTACTGGGAGCCTGGTCAGCGGAATCATCTCAAGTGAAGGTCTACTCACCCCTCGAGAGATCAACCTGCCATGCCAGCCAGTGGGAGCCTGGTCAGTAGAATCATCTCGGGGTGTAACCTACTCACCCATCCGAGAGATCAACCTGCCCTGTCAGCTAATGGGAGTCTGGTCAGCGGAATCATATCGGGTTGAGGCCTACTCACCCCTCGAGAGATCAACCTGGCCTACCAGGTAGTGGGAGCCTGGTCAGTAGAATCATCTCGGGATAAGTTCTACTCACCACTCAAGAGATCAAGCTGCCCTGCCAGCTAGTGGGAGCCTGGTTAGCGTTATCATCTCATTGTGGAACCTACTCACCACTCTGAGAGATCAACCTTGCCCTGCCAGCTAGTGGGAGACTGGTAAGCGAAATCATCTCGGAGTGAGGCCTACCCACCCCTCGAGAGATCAACCTACCTTGCCAGGAAGTGGGAGCCTGGTCAGCGGAATCATCTCGATGTAAAGCCTACTCACCCCTCGTGAGATCAACCTGCCCTGCCAGCTAGTAGGAGCGTGGTCTGCGAAATCATCTCAGGGTTAGCTGTACTCACCTCCCGAGAGATTTACCTGCCCTGCCAGCTAGTGGGAGCCTGGTTAGCAGAATCATCTCGGGGTGGAACAAACTTACCCCTTCGAGAGATCAACCTACCCTGCCAGCTAGTGGGAGCCTGATCAGCGGAATCATCTCGGCATGGAACCTACTCACCTCTCTAAGAGATCAACCTGGCCATCTAGCTAGTGGGAACCTGCTCAGCAGAATCATCTCGGGGTTAGGCCTACTCGCCCGTCGAGAGATCAACCTGCCCTGCCAGCTAGTGGGAGCCTGGTCAACGGAATCATCTTGGGGTAAGACCTACTAACCCCCCGAGAAATCAACCTGCTCTGCCAGCTAGTTGGAGACTAGTCAGCCGAACCATCTCGGGGTAAGGTCTTTTATGGATCACAAATATTTTTCGGTGGTCCGTGTCATAAATCATAGTTAATATAATGCAAGCAAAGTTATTATAAGAGATGATCCTCTTCTTCCCTAATTCCCTCTTCCCTCGTACATCATCAGATCCCTCCCCAGGTGCCCACATTAACCATATTCTCACATCTCTCCCCTGCCGCCTCGGGCTGCACTTCTTCAATCCGGACCGGCTCTTGCGCTTGTTGCGGCTGATTAGGATGTGGTGTCGGAGCCCTTGTCCTTCTTAACTCTAGGAATTTGGGGGAAGTAGCTGTTATATGGCCTTCCTCATGGTGGAACTCACAGTAGGGTAACTCTACAATGACTCTTCTCCTTCCCACGCGGTTCCTCCTCTCCCTTCAACTAATCTCCATCGCTTGCTGCAGTGGGTGTATGTGCTACCTAGGGGCTTGCCATTGGAAGTTAAACCTCCCTTGGCCTCCCAGAAAATCACCCACCTTGGATAAGATCTCGTCATGGAACCTGAACGGGTCCATGTTGCCTCCAACCTAACTCCGAACCTTCTTGAGGTCTCTAGAGCCCCGAAGCTCTCAACACCTCTCTCCTTCTCCCCTCCTAATGCCTCGAGCAACCTTGCTCCTTCGACTCTGCCTCTGTCAATCTTGATAACTTCTTGACAAATTCCGGGTTGGCCACCTCAGTGGCTATCTCCTCTACCTCCCTTTCCCTCAGCTCCTCGAAGGAAAGGGGGCCTTTTGGGTCATGCTCATCTTGAAGAACCCCTCGCGCAACCCCACCATGAAAGCTATATGGAGGGGATATGAAAGCTAGGGGTTAGATCTGGTATACTGTAGAGAGGGGGGGGGGTGAATAGAGTATCTTTAGGTTTTTAAATCTTTTTCTGTAAATAAAAAACTTAGTCCAAAAATAATATAGTCCAACATAGGCACAACAAATATAAGTTTCACAAACACAGCAACCTAACTAGCACAGCCACAACAAGAACAAAAGAAAAGAGTAACCCAGACAACACAAGAATTTTATAGTGGTTCCCCCACCTGGGTACATCCACTCTTTTACCACCCTGGTAGGAATCCACTCAGGTTTTTGATCAGGTGGCTGCCACCAATGAGCTTTTGATCAGGTGCTCAAAAATCAGACCTCAAGTCTTTTGATCAGGTGACTTGCAACCAGGAATAACTTTTGAAGGGAATTAAGAATCCTTTATACAGTGGGGGATGAGAGAGTGATTATGTCTTCTCTTTCTCAAATACAACTGAGAAGACTCTAGTGGATTTTGATGTTAGCAAGGGCACCCCCTAGATAAAGAATGGTTCAGAAAGTTGGAGCCATGTTGCAGGGTGATAGGTCATCAAACTTTTGGTTTGACCAGAAGAACTCCCGGAACTTCTTGACAGATAGAATGTTTGTTGTCCTTTGAAGAATCCTGGAATGAAGACAGAAGAAGACTCTTTATTTGAATGGTTGTTGTTCTTCTTCTTCAGCTTGATGTTCTTTCTCTGGTCTAGGGCTTGTTTCTCTATATCACTGTATTCTGTATTCTCTGTAAGTATCTCTCTCTCTTATTTCTCAGTGTGCTGTCGAGAGGGAAGAAGAAAATCCTTATTCACTGTATTTTTCTGACTGCTTCGCAGGAAGAGAAAGAAAATCTCTTTTATATTTTCCATATAAATTTCCTTTTGAAATTTGAATTCCTTTCTGCATTAATTTTTGATGGCCTGGAGAATATTTGCATTGATTGGATTCCCCAACTGTCCTATGGAAAAATAGCAAGCAGTAATCCTGATGAAGACCGTAATTCATGCTCCGTCAAACGGTAATATTCAGAGAATATTTTAGTATTGATTACTTAGGGATTCTTGCAATAGAATAAGGACAGAAGGAGGAAAATATCTAAGTCTGGAACTTCACAGAAATCGTTCAGCAGAATTCGTCGACCTGGATCCAAAGTTTATCGAGCTGAGAATCTATGTTCATCGACCAGATAATAGTTATTCGTCGACCTGAGAACTAGTTTCGTCGTGCTGAGAGCTTCTAACTGCTACTTGATAAATTTTACCAAGGCTGTGGTGTAAGTTCGTTGAGCTGAGAAGGTGAGTTCGTCGACTGGAGTGTGATCCTGTACTTAGAATACTTGGATGTTTCTGGAAAAACATGTTGAAGTAGAATAGCCAGCAATCGTCGACCTGATAACTAAGTTCATCGACATGAGAACTAAGTTCGACGACTGGAGTTAAGTGTGAAGAATTCTCGACTTGGAATGTTGAAGTATACTCTAGAAATCGTCGACTTGGGATTCCAGTTCATCAAGCTCAGCTCAGAGAATTGTCTTTGATTTCATCGAGCTGAGCACGACTTTTGTCAACCTGAGTTCGACGAACGTCGAACTCATTTTCTAAGTCTTTGATATTTCTCTAAGTCTTCAGTCTTTTGCAGTCTGTTGATGGCTTGTCCAAGTAGTGCTGATTCTAAGGACATGGCATAAACTCTAGGACACAATCATGACCCTTGCTATATATGTTGGGTCAAACATCCTAATTTAATGAACCTAGCCCAAATCTAACTAGGGATCCAACAATCTCCCCCTATTTGGGTGAGGTCACTAATTACAGACACAAACTATATACAAATCAAAATAAGAATATATCTGGCAGGAAATTTAAAATATGCAGCAGATATATATGTACAATAAGCTTTGTATCAAGAAATAGATAAGCAGTTTAAAGTAACTCAGAAAGACTAAAGACAGTTCAAAGTTTATTTCTTCTTCTTCTCCTCCTTGTGCTTCTCCTCTTTGGCTTTGTCTCTGGACTGTGTAAATATAATTTCCCTGTTAGGATCTGCAGCTTGAGCCTTGGTCATTATCATGTCAGCAGCCCCAATGATATAAAGAGAGGTAGCCCTGGGCACTACTGCTTCTTGATGTAGTTTCATATAATCATCAAAATTAAAAAAACTTGTTAGGCTTAGCAAACCTGTTCAGTTCTTACTTTCTGTACTTGGACATTATAGAGTATTGAGTGGAATCCTTCCCTTCAGCTTTAGCTTTGTTAATTATGGAAAGACCAAACAGTTCCTGAAACCTGGCCATCCTAGCTGTTGTAGCTGTCTCTGGATCTTCAAATGGTACAGGTGGGGAAGAAGGACTTTTGGGGCTTTCAGCCTTTTGATATTCAGGGAATTGTTGCTTCTGTTGTTGGTGATGCTGCTGCTTGCCAGATGAATAATGCCTTTGTTGGCTGCTTCCTTAAGAGGAGGACCTACCCTGATGTCTTTGATAGGTTTGAAACTGGGTAGTCCTCTGAGTTTAAGAATTGGAAGCACCAGCAGCAGGTGGGGAATATCTCCTGCTTTTCTTCCTTTCTTTCTGTTGATTTTTGGATAGGCACATCCATGCTGGTATGCCCTTATAGGGTGTGATCTTCTGGAGTATGTAGTATGGAGTGTCATTTGTTTGGTTTGGTTTTGGGGCAGGAGGTGGAGGAGCTTTTCTCTTCTTAGATACTTTCTTTTTCTTAGGCTCATCATCTGAGTCCTCTTCATCATCATCATCCTCATCATCAGAATCTTGAGGAGCATCATATAAGGCATCAATGGCCTTTAGTACTGATTTATAAATTTGCTTTTCAGCCTGAGTAGGAGCTGGAGGAGGAGATGGAGAAGGAGCTGGATGTGGAAAAGAAGGGCTACACATAACAGTGCTTTCAACCACTATTTTTGTTTCTTCTTCTATATCTGCCATTATCAGTACATCAAGATCAGGCATGGGTGAATCATCCATAACAAAAACCGGAGCAGGAATATATTTTGGAGGGCATGAAATAATGATGAGATCAACTCTGGGTGGAGATGAAGTAATGAGGGGAGCATCTTGTTGATGTTGGCTACGGTGTTTGACGATATAACAGCAAAGGGAGTAACACGTACGCCTCTCTATTTCCACTATTACGCTCACACAATAACTAAACGCAGCACACCCACAAACAACGTTATCAACTATCACTAACGTACGGTAGCCATGCCGATTAAAGATCGAACAAATGACTAGAGGCCGTGTTCTCTCAAGCTAAAAGGACCAATCTTGGGTCCGACCGAGCGATGGTTGTACCAAAAGAGATCTACCGAAAGGTTCGGTTCAGAAATGGTAGATCTCCCCCAACAAAACGAAAGCGAGGCTCGCCAAAACTCTCAGAAAATTAAACAATTAGAAAGAACAACACATGCGATCGGAAAGATAAGCCACGAACGAAAAAAACGATTCCAAAGTAACACAAAGGTATTCCACAAATTAAAAATCTAAAGAGATAAGAATCACACAAGAGGTAGAAGATCTCTTTACCCAACCGGAATAGATGATTCCGGTTCACTTTCAAGGATCGTTCTTCCACGACTCCGCCGGAGTGTCGCCGGATGGAGACAAACTTGTCTGCATCCTTTGCTTCACGTCGGGATGGAGGAAAAAACCACAAAGGGAGAAAAAAACACCTTTGATCTTGGTCGATTTCACTATGGAAAGGGGCTGATTTGGGGGCTCTTGATGGAGGTATGGTTTTGGATAAGGGAGAGGATGGTGGTTCGGTTTGGGGTGTGGAAGTGAGGGTCAGCTTGAGAGTGGTGGCCGAATCTTGGGAGGTGGAGTTGAGGGGAAACCTAGGGGAGCAAAGGAGGAAAGGTGAGGAGGGAAGAGGAGGGAGGCCGAGCAAGAGGAGGGGAGAGGAAGGGCGGCCGGCGGCCAAGGGGAAGGGAGGAAGAGTGTGGCCGAATGTTGCCTAAGGGGGAAAAGAGAGGTGAGGGGGAAATTCAAATTTTGAATTCAAGTTTTAATTTTTCATTCCCTAGGTAAAACCATGAAAGTCCATGCCTATATATAGGCTTTACAAAATGCATAGGCTATGTGCAGCCCACTAAATAAAAATAAATCAACACCTAAAATACTTAAACATTACATGATGAAAATAAAAATGCAAATAGAAATAAACTAAATAATATTTAAAAGCCTTCATCTCATGTAGCTCCACATCATGTAGTCATCATCTTCAACATATAGGAGAACGTCGTCATCATCGCCGTCATCATCTTCAACTTTAACATGTTGGGGGTTGCCGCCATCGCCGTCGCCATCATCATCTTCAACTTTAACTTGGGGGTTGCCGCCATCGCCGTCGCCGTCGCGGTCATCATCTTCAACTTTAACACGTTGGGGGTTGACGCAATCAATCCTCCCCCGCTCAAAATAACTCAACCGATGAGTTGGCATGGCGGTGCTGGCGCCGAAGAACATAAACCAAAAGAACCATCGCCGAGTCCGGAATCCAAGGGTCACCGGAGACCGGGCGAGCACACCATCGTATCACATAACGCTGAATACCACCGCTTGGAGAGGAAAGCAAAACACCAAATGTGAACCTGTCTAGCAAAAATATTGTCCTGGGGAAACTGAGAAAAGCATTAGGCAAATAAAGAGGAAAAATTTCTTCATCAACAGTCAACGTACCTCCTTTGGAGACCAATGGAGAGAACGATCCAAGAACAAGATTACCCCCCAACCCAAATGAAAATATAGTGGCACCAAACGTCGAGTTAGATATTTCAAATGGTGGAAAAAACACAATGCGTGAAAGTGGAAACATTTAAACTAGGGAATTACCCCATTCAGTGGTTAACTTTA
Organism: Platanthera guangdongensis; assembly: GCA_039583875.1. NCBI lineage: Eukaryota > Viridiplantae > Streptophyta > Magnoliopsida > Asparagales > Orchidaceae > Platanthera > Platanthera guangdongensis. The sequence continues at coordinate 122,587,822 of CM077164.1, forward strand.
ATAGATATGTTGTTTCTCCTAACTGATTAAAAATCCGAAAAGTTCTAACTCGCCGACTCGTCAACATTTCTACAGTGCCCATAGGCATCCGTTCAGGGACGAGTCGCAGCAAGAGTAAACCGAAAACCTTATAGGGAGATGCCCTCTTATGTAAGTTAGTGATATATTGTTAAGAAGACATGTATGTGACTAGCGCTTCCTTACCGTGCTTATGTAAAATGAAAGTGTGAGAGGCAAATACTATTGCAGACAGACTTGACATGTAAAATAGCAGTAATGGAACTACTTGAGATGGAACCAAGGGAACTAAATATGGGGGCTCCAACGGAAAGTAATAGGGTGGCACTAGCGGAACTACATATGGTGGCACCAACCCAACAAGATCTGGTGGTACCAACAGAATGCGATCCGGTGGCACAAAAGATGGCCACATCATTAACGTACTCTCAAAGATTTGGTTAGTTTTAGAAAGTTGAGTGGATACCAAATTAATGAGACATTCATCATGACCAAACACGAAATCTATTATCACACTACGAGACATGTCCCAAGGAGGGTCTAGCATGGATGGTAAAATAACATGACTCAAATCAGGCAAAATAAATTCATGTCCGAAAGGATTCGCTGGTCGGGTCAACATATCAGGAGGGAGAGTCGGTAGAGATAAAACCGAGAGAGAGTTAAGATTGCATTTAAATTCACGCAATGGAGTTAGCATCAGGGGACGCTCATCCGGGTCTACTTCTATGTCGTCTTACAAAAATATAACACTCTCGCTAGGACATTCTTCCAACTCATAAATGACGACATCAGTAGCAGTACAGATCTCAGGAATGGGAGCATCGATAGATTCCGGACGAGGGGCTAAGTCATGCCCAATGTCAAAATATGGATTTATCGTCCAAGTAAAATCCTCCGGGTGCAAGCCATCAAAATCAAACGAAAAATCAAACAGAAGATTTTCCCTCACAAAAAACTCAACTGGCTCGTCATCACCTAACTCACGATTAGAGAAACATTCGCCATAGGGTGACTCTATCACCTCACTAGAAACTTCACTCAAATCAGACTCAGTAATGGTTTCAGAAACATCGACGAAGGGAAGTGGAGATGATTCCTCGGGGGAGAAATCCTCATCCAGGTCACTAGGGTAACCAATCTCGTCAACGTCAATACAATCGTCAGTAATAACAGCCTCGCCCTCAGTGACGGGCACAGTCCTAGGCACGACCTTAGACTCATCAAGGGAGTCTACAACTAAATCAGGCAACTCAGGGGGAGACTCAAAATGGGTAGGACGCACAATAGTAATCGTCTGACCAGATTCGACACTAGACTCACATATAGTAATCGTCTGACATGAGGGAACTTTACTCCTAGGAATCTGGTGCTTCTCAATTTCTAATGCCGTGGTAAAAGTGTAGTCTAGATCTGTGTGACAATAACGCAGTAATTTACCCTGGATGTAGGGGTTTAATCCCTTACGAAACCTAGAAAGGGTGACCTCAGGCGATTCCTGCACACCGCTCCTAACCGTCAAATCCTTAAAGAGGTGCATATAATATGAGACCGACTTATTCCCCTATTTAAGGGTAGCCAAATCATCAGTTATTTGCTATTTGGCTTGGGTGTTTGGTTTATCTTCATTCCTAATGGAACCTAATGATTTTACTCTGGAAACATTGACGTCGTAGGCCATATTGTGAGAACCGGAGAGAAAACTCGATCCGGAATTTGTACAAATACAAAGAGAAATGGTTCTGGCCCAATTCAAAATAGGTTTGTCAGAATTGTTCCCGCTTAACCACTCGAGTAATATTAATATAAAATAGGTTTTCTTGCAGAATAAAATATGGAGATTATTAATTAATTTTTTTTATTTTTTTGCTGAAAAATAAAAAATTTAAGCCGCTATTGTCAGACCAGAAAAAAATTTTTGTTGTTAAATTTTCAAATAAACGAACTAGAAGCGTACGTGACGACGTGCAAATAAAAGGGGGAGGGTGCCAATTAAGAAATTGACGTGAACCTCCCTCTGATACCAAATTGATGTAGGCTACGGTGTTTGACGCTATAACGGCAAAGGGAGTAACACGTACGCCTCTCTATTTCCACTATTACTCTCATACAATAACTAAACGCAGCACACCCACAAACAACGTTATCAAATATCGCTAACGTACGGTAGCCATGCCGATTAAAGATCAAACAAACGACTAGAGGCCGATGTTCTCTCAAGCTAAAAGGACCAATCTTGGGTCCGACCGAGCGATGGTGTACCCAAAGAGTTCTACCGAAAGGTTCGGTTCGAAAATGGTAGATCTCCCCCAACAAAACGAAAGCGAGGCTCGCCAAACCTCTCGGAAAATTAAACAATTAGAAAGAACAACACATGCGATCGGAAAGATAAGCCACGAACGAAAAAACGATTCCAAAGTAACACAAAGGTATTCCACCAATTAAAAATCTAAAGAGATAAGAATCACACAAGAGGTAGAAGATCTCGTTACCCAACCGGAATAGATGATTCCGGTTGACTTTCAAGGATCGTTCTTCCACGACTCCGCCGGACTATCGCCGGATGGAGAGAAAGTTATCCGCTTCCTTTGCTTCACGCTGGAATGGAGGAAAAAACCACAAAGGGAGAAAAAAACACCTTTGATCTTGGTCGATTTCACTATGGATAGGGGCTGATTTGGGGGCTCTTGATGCAGGTCGGGTTTTGAATAAGGGAGAGGATGGTGGTTTGGTTTGGGGTGTGAAAGTGAGGGTCGGCTTGAGAGTGGTGGCCGAATCTTGGGAGGTGGAGTTGAGGGGAAAATGACGGGAGCAAAGGAGGTAAGGGGAGGAGGGAAGAGGAGGGAGGCCGAGCAAGAGGAGGGGAGAGGAAGGGCGGCCGGCGGCCAAGGGGAAGGGAGGAAGAGGGGGGCCGAATGTTGCCTAAGGGGGAAAAAGAGAGGTGAGGGGGAAATTCAAATTTCCAATTCAAGTTTTAATTTTTCATTCTCTAAGTAAAACCATGAAAGTCCATGCCTATATATAGGCTTTACAAAATGCATAGGCTATGTGCAGCCCACTAAATAAAAATAAATCAACACCTAAAATACTTAAACATTACATGATGAAAATAAAAATGCAAATAGAAATAAACTAAATAATATTTAAAAGCCTTCATCTCATGTAGCTCCACGTCATGTAGTCATCATATTCAACATGTAGGAGAACACCGTCGTCGTCGCCGTCATCATCTTAAACTTTAACACGTTGGGGGTTGTCGCCATCGCCGTCGCCGTCGTCGTCATCATCTTCAACTTTAACTTGGGGGTTGCCGCCATCGCCGTCGACATCGTCGTCATCATCTTCAACTTTAAGTTGGGGGTTACCGCCATCGCCATCGTCGTTGACGTCATCATCTTCAACTTTAACACGTTGGGGGTTGCCGCCATCACTTGTGGTGGAGATGAAATGGCTGGAACCTCTATAGCTGGAACCTCTATTGTAAAAAAACTAGACGTTAATTACTTGGCAACCTTGTGGCTTATGGGAGAGGTGTATGGGACTATAGCCAAAGATGGCTTGATGTTGTACTCTGGATGGTTATTAAAATAAGCTGTGTCAAAACTGCTCAATGAATTTAAAAGATCAACTGTTGGATTTATAATAAAATCACTAGCAGTTGTAATTTACTCTGGGACCTGCTCATCTATTTTCATATCAGATTCAATAAAATGAATTAAATCAAATAAATCTTGATCAGCATTTGCATCTGCTTCTGCTGCTGCTTTTTCTACTGTGTCTGCTGCTGCATCTACTGCTACTGCTGCTACTGTTACTTCTGTTGCTATTTCTGCTGCTGCTTCATTGAGTATCTCCCCCTTCCTGGTTTCAGTGTACACTAGAGCCAGACCCCTAACTAAAGAGGGAGGAGCAAAAAGAGCAGATATCTTATCAGCAAGAGAAGATATGGAGGTAGCAAGAGGTGAAATAGCCTCTGCTATAATTATTTTGAGGAGGGGAGTAATAAGTGCAATGAGAGATGGAATAATGGAGGGGTCCAATGGCAGAGAGGCAGAGGTTGTTTCAGTAGAAACAAAATGAGGGATGGAAGATGCTGGTGGAGGAGGAGGTAGAGAATCTATCATTGGAACATCTGGGATAGAAGAAGTATGAGGAGGTGAAGTAAGCAGATTAAAGGAAGGGATAGAGGAGATATTGGATGGGTGAATGATAGCCAAATGGGGTGGGAGTGGAGATGAGGGTGGTGATGGAGCTGGTGTATCATTTTGGGATGGAGGTGAGTTAGGAAAGTGAGTGGGGGATAGATGTACTGGGGATGAGGGAGGTGTAAGAGTGTGAATGGTGGTTTGAACTGTGGAGGGGGGTTGTTGTACCATCAAAGGTTGAGGTGGGATGGCTGGAGGTGATGGAGGGGATGATGGAACATCTTCAGTAGGGTAGGGAGTGGCTGGAGCAGCCCTGGTACACTTAGAAGGCCCGGTGGAGGAGGAGGAAGCCTTGGAGGGCTTGGTGGTAGTCCTCTCCCACCTGCCAAAGAGGGCACATGTGAGCCTCTTGGAGGCATTGATGAATATAGTCGGGGAGACCAGGGATTCAACAGCCTTTTCTTTAAGGAAGATCCCTAAGATCCTTCCAACGCAGACCTCTTCTTTGTATTCTTTTTATTAACAGATCAAACATAATCCGAGCCCAGTTTACCTTCTTCTGGTTTACCACATCACACATTACCAGGAATTGGTATCTGCTTATGTAGTCATGTGCAGTGTGCTTGCCCAGCAAAACTTTCCCCACAATGTGTGCTAGAAATTTGAACTCAGCAGACAAGTGTTTCTTCAGCAATTTATTTGGGGTTTCTCCAATATAACCCATCATTCTCAGTATCATATCATATTGCTCAGTATCAACTTCTAAATCTTCTTCACCATTACTTAATCCAAAAATTTCAGTTAGAATGGCGGGGGTAAGTGAAACAGTATTACCAGAGATTGTCCGAGTCATAGAGTTCTCATCTGTGGTGGAAGAAGTATAGACCAACTCTTAGATCTCAGCACCAGATATCTTGATCCTGGTGGACAGCAGATTATTCAACTGATGTTCTTCAAGGAGTTTCAATATGTCCAGAAAGATAGGGTCTGAATGTCGAAAAGAATCAAAGTCGACATCAAATCCTGTGTTGAATTTCATCGCCGCAAGACTTCCTGCTGGAATCGCCATTACTTCACCTGCAAGGGAAAAACGAAGATCAAGTGCAAGGGAACTGAAAGCGCGGGACGGAGGTCGAAGAAAACCTAGATATAAGGTTTTCCAGAATATGAATCGACAAACATTGTCCACGAAAAATAAAATAATTCTTCGATCTGAGGTCGACGAAATAATTTATAGTTAAATGATTCGTCGAGCTCAGTTTGAAGATTTGAAAACATTTCGTCGAGCTCCGTTCGACGAACGTTTTCCGAATCATATTCGTCGATCTCCACTCGACGAAAACAACTTCACTCACAGAGAGTTCGTTGACCTCCGTTCTACGAATATCTCAAGAACTTTCCCCAGTTCGTCAAGCTCTGTTCGACGAACTTTGAAGAGTTCATCGAGCACAGAAAGAACTTAAATTAAAACTTCTCCATTGATCATTCCAAGCTGATTTATAAAGAACAAGTGATTTCTTTCATCCAAGGGTTTGGTGAAAATATTAGCTCTTTGTAAATTAGTGTAGATATAGATGAGTCTAATTTTGATTTTTTCTACACACCCTCTAATGAAATGATTCCTAATGTCTATATGTTTAGTCCTACTATGATGACCTGGATTTTGTACTATGGTTATAGTACTTGAGTTATCACATAAGAGAGTTGAATTATTTAAGTTGAAGCCATAGTCCAGGAGTTGGTTTTGGATCCATAACATCTGTGAACAACAACTGCCAGCTGCAATGTATTCTGCTTCAGTAGTTGATGTGGACACAAATGATTGTTTCTTACAAAACCAGGGGACTAATCTCATACCAAGGAACTGGCAGGTTCCTGAGGTACTTTTTCTGTCCACCCTATATCCAGTAGAGTCAGCATCTGAGTATCCAGTTAACTCAAATTCTGACTCAGTAGGATACCAAAGGCCTAGACTAGCACAACTCTTTATATATCTCAAAATTCTTTTTAGAAAAACTAGGTGAGATTCTTTAGGGTTCACTTGGAACCTAGCGCAAAGGCATGTGTCAAACATAATATCAGGTGTGCTAGCAGTAAGATATAATAGGGACCAAACAATGCCCCTGTATAACTTCTAGTCAACAGGTTTCCCATGTGGATCAGAATCTATTACAGCATTAGTTGCCATAGGTGTTTTCTTTGCTTAGGCATCAACCATCCCAAAATTCTTGATAAGCTCCTTAGCATATTAAGCCTCGGAGATGAAGATGTCATCAGGTAGCTGCTTCACTTGGAGACCAAGGAAGTAGTAGAGCTCACCCTTGCTACTCATCTCAAACATAGAATGCATGAGGTCAGAAAACCTCTTGCATAGTTTAGAGTCAGTAGACCCAAATATGATGTCATCCACATAAATTTGTACTAACAAGATTTTATCCTTATGGTGCCTAGTGAATAATATTTTATCTACTATGCCTCTAGTGAATTCATGCTCTATCAGAAAGCTAGCTAAGGTCTCATACCAAGCTCTTGGAGCTTGCTTTATACAATAGAGGGCTTTATGCAATTTAAATACATGATAAGGATGGGTTGGAGAGATAAAACCTAGAGGTTGTTCAACATAGACTTCTTATTTTAGTACTCCATTTAGAAAAGCACTATTTACATCCATCTGATACACCTTGAACTTCTTGTAGGCGGCATAAGCAAGAAAGATTCTGATTGCCTCTAACCTTGCAACTGGTGCAAATATTTGGTCATAGTCTATCCCTTCTTCTTGCTTATAACCTTGAGCAACAATCCTAGCCTTATTTCTCACAATTACACCTTGGGCATCTAGTTTGTTTCTATATACTCATTTAGTTCCAATGACTGGGTAGTCTTTGGGTCTTGGAACTAAATCTCAAACTCTACATCTCTCAAATTGGTTGAGTTCCTCTTGCATAGCAATGATCCAGTGGGGATCCTGCTCAGCATTATGTATAGATTGAGTCTCAACTTGAGAGAGAAAATAGGCATGCATTAAGTCTTGGTTGAGTTGATGCTTTGTCTCTACACCTACTGACATGTCTCCAATCACTTGAGATCTAGTGTGATCCCTTAGTGTGACAAAGTCAGTGGATGGAGTTGGTTCAATAATAGAATTTGGAATTGATTCCTCTTGTAGAACTGTGTTTGCTGTTGGATGAAGTTCAGTCACTTCAGTGCTTTCTTCTTCACTGTCTTTATCAATTTGTGGAGAAGGGTGTGTTAGAGCCTCTTGGGTGAGGCTTAGTCCATCCAAATTCTCACATAAGTGAGGTACCTGCAAAGGATTACTGGTAGAAATCTCTTTCTCCTTACAAGACATATTAGCCTCATCAAAAGTAACATGAATTGACACTTCAATTTTTAAAGATGATTTATTAAATACCCTATAAGCACTGCTTACTTGCGAATATCCTAGAAAAATTCCCTCTTCAGCCTTAGCTTCAAACTTTCTAATGTATTTCTTGTTGTTATTATGTATATAGCATATGCAACCAAATATTTAAAATAGGTGATTTTAGGTTTCTTCACTTTAAGTAATTCATAGGGAGTCCTATTCTTTAATTTGTGTATCAAACTTCTGTTCAGTACATAATTTGATGTGCTTACAGCCTCTGCCCAAAAGGATAGTGGCATATAAGCATCTGTAAGTAATGTGCTTGCAGCTTCAATTAGGGTCCTATTCTTCCTTTCAGCTACCCCATTTTGTTGGGGAGTTCTAGGAGCTGAGAAGCAGTGCCTGATACGTTCCTTCTCACAGAACTCATGCATAGAAGAGACTCAAACTCTATACCATGATCACTTCTGATCAATGCAACATGAGTAAAGTACTCAATCTCTATGGTCCTGAGAAAATCTATAAGAACTTTAAAGGTATCTGACTTAGATCTCAGAAAGAACACCCAAGTGAATCTTGAGAAGTCATCTACAATAACTAGGGTATAGGATTTCCCTCCTAGGCTTTGTACATCAATGGGTCTAAAGAGGTCCATGTGTAGAAAATACAAGATCCTAGGTGAATCACTTTTATTGATTGATTTAAAACTAGATTTAGTTTGCTTGCCAAGTTGACAAGCCCTACAAAGGCCTTCCTTCTTGTAGGGACCAGAAGGTAAGCCTCTTACAAGACTGTCTTTAGATAGCCTAGCAATATTTTTCATGTTTACATGTCCTAGCCTTTTATGTCATAATTTATTTTGATTGCAAACTATATTAAGCAGAAAAATATCTAAATTGGGAGAATAGAAATCAACTAAATAAATGTTTCATTGTCTATTTCCAATTAAAACATTTTGTTTTTCTTTATTAGAAATAATACAAGTTTTTGAATTTAAATGTACTTGATAACCTTCATCACATAATTGGCTTATGGAGATGAGATTATGCTTGAGTCCACTTACATAGGTCACATTTTTGAATGTGACAGCTCCAATCCTTACTTCTACATAACCTTCAGACTGCCCACACTTTGAATCACCAAAGATTACCTTTGCTCCCAACTTGGACTTGTAATTCTATAAGTTGTCCATACTGCTAGTCATGTGCTTCGAGCATCCACTGTCCAGATACCATGTTTGATTAACCACTGGACAACCCTTTTCCTGCAATGAAAACAGTTAGTTATTCTTGACCCAGGTTACCTTGGGTCCTTTATATTATTGATAGGAAAAGTTTGAAATCACAGAATACTCAGGTTGTGATTTATATCCTAATGGATGATATCTTCTGGGAGGTATTATCCAATCTCCAAGTGGGTTAAATTGTTTCTTAGTTTGATTGGAGTTGGTGTTGTAATTATAATTTTTGTTAAGTCTGACTGGGTTCGACGAATTGTTGTGAGTTCGTCGACCAGAGTTCGACGAAATGGATTGAGATCGTCGATCTCTGCTCAGAGAATGAACAAGTTAATTTTTTATGCCCCAAGTTCGTCGATCTCTGCTCGACGAACCATACACAGTTTGTCGATCGCAGTAAGACGACTGATTATTATATAGATTTGTGTTCAACATTCATTGACTTGAGTTCGACGAACTTGTGGCATTTCGTCGATCTGAGTTCGACGAAAGCTGCTGAACTTTGTTTTTATTCAAGGTTTTCTGATTTCTTTTGTTTTGACCTTTTAAGTTGGGCATTTCTTCCGTGGTTTCTTTATTGGATATTATTTCTATTCCTTAGCAGAAATAAATTTTATGGGTGTGGATAGTATGTTCTTTTTGAGAATGGGGGGTAAACTTGATGATGCACCCAAGACCAGCTTGTCATTCAGTCTGGCATTTACTGTGCTTGTAATGTCCATCAGCTTAAGGCTTCTCCTATTGAGAGATTCCTCAAGTTGTTTGGCCTCACATAACTCAATTTTTAACAGAATAATTTGTTCATTAGCTAATGTAAGTTCATATTTTAGCTTGGTGTGTTCAGATTTCAGTGTCTCTTGACTAGTTAGTGTTTCCCTAGGTGCTTTGATTTATTTTTCAGAATTTATTAAATCAATGCATATAGTTTTAAATTCAATTTTAAAAGCATCAAAATTATAGTCAAAAGATAAGAGTACATGATCAGCTTCTGTTTCTGAAGCTTCTTCATTGTCAGATCCTTCTTCATCTGATTGAATCCTAGAGGCATCAATGGCCCTGAGGCATACTTCTTTGGCCCTTGCCTCTTCTTCTTCTTCTTCACTGGAGCTGGAGGATGTGGATTCATCCTCAGTTTCACTCCAGGATTCAGCTACAAAGCCTTTCCCCTTCTTCTTATATTTACTAGAAGAAGGCCTGCTGCTTTGCTGTCTTCTAGAATCCTTCTCTCTTCTCTTTTCCTTCTTTTGATTTTTTGGACACTCTGAGATGAAGTGTCCAGGTTTCCTGCAGCCAAAGCAAACCACTTATTTAGTGGGGGTTTTGTCATACCTTGGCTTGTCATCCTGCCTGGATGACTTTCTTCTGAAATCCTTCCTTGCCATTTTATAGAATCTCTTGACAAAGAGACTCATCAGCTCTTCATTCACAGTTGAGGCTTCAGTTTCTTCAATAGCTTTAAAAGCTATGTTGTGCTCCTTCCTTACTAGTGGAGGTGTTCCCTGCTCAGCTACTTCTATGGATTTGATGAGCTGCTCATAAGACTTGAGCTTTCCTAAAAGAGATTCTGTGGAAATCTCAGTTAGGCTCCTGGCCTCCTTGATTGGCCAGATCCTTGAATCCCATGAGCTTGGGAAGCACTTGAGGATTTTGTCATTCACCTCAATGAGGGTGATGTCCTTGTCCAATCTCTTTAGCTCATTGATGATTGAGCTCAGCCTATTATACATATCTGCAACTGATTCTGCTTCCTCATTCTTGAAGTTCTCATATTGTGATATGAGATTGGATCTTCTATCCTTTCTTTTATCAGCAGAGCAAGCCACCATTTGGTTAAGCAATTCCCAAATGGCCTTGGCTGATGTGCATTCAGCCACCTTCTAGAATATATCATCAGACATTGTTTGCGCCACAATATTCATTGCTTTAGCATCAATAACTCTGACTTTCTTCTGGGTTTCAGTCCACTCAGGTGGTGGAACTGCATTAGTGCTTGAAGTTGCTGTAGATGTGGAGGCAGTTTCTTGAGGAGGACCGATCAAGATGTAATTGTAGATATCCTCATCAATAGAATTCATATATAATCTTATTCTTGCCTTCCAGATGGCAAACCTATTTAGGTTGCACACTGGAGGTCTGGTGCTTGCATAATATTTTTTGTGTCATGTTGTGAATATATATCTAATAAAAATAAAACTCAGATCTAACTCAGGATCTTTTGGTTCAAGGGTTGGCTTGTATAACCAAAGGAAACTTGCTTTGATACCAATTGAAAGCTAGGGGTTAGATCTGGTATACTCTAGAGGGGGGGGGGGGGTGAATAGAGTATCTTTAGGTTTTTAAATCTTTTGCTGTAAATAAAAAACTTAGTCCTAAAATAATGTGGTCAAACACAGGCACAGCAAATATAAGTTATCACAAACATAACAACCTAACTAGCACAGCCACAACAAGAACAAAAGAAAAGAGCAACTCAGACAACACAAGAATTTTATAGTGGTTCCCCAACCTGGGTACATCCACTCTTCTACCACCCTGGTAGGAATCCACTCAGGTTTTTGATCATGTGACTGCCACCAATGAGCTTTTGATCAAGTGCTCAGAAACCAGATCTCGAGGCTTTTGATCAGGTGACTTGCAACCAGGAATAACTTTTAAAGGGAGTTAAGAATCCTTTATACAGTGGGCGATGAGAGAGTGATTATGTCTTCTCTTTCTCAAATACAACTGAGAAGACTCTAGTGGATTTTGATGTTAGCAAGGTCTCCCGCTGAGATAAAGAATGTTTCAGAAAGTTGAAGCCTTGCTACAGGGTGATAGGTCTTCAAACTTTTGGTTTAACCAGAGGAACTCCATGAACTTCTTGACAGATAGAATGTTTGTTGTCCTTTGAAGAATCCTGGAATGAAGACAGAAGAAGACTCTTGATTTGAATGGTTCTTCTTCTTCTTCTTCAAATTGATGTTCTTTCTCTAGTCCAGGGATTGTTTTTCTATATCACTGTGATCTGTATGCTCTGTAAGTCTCTCTCTCTCTCTCTTATTTCTCAGTGTGCTGTCGAGAGGGAAGAAGAAGATCCTTATTCACTATATTTTGCTGACTGCTGCGCAGGAAGAGAAAGAAAATCATTTTTATATTTTCCATATAAATTTCCTTTAGCAATTTCAATTCCTTTCTGCATTAATTTCTGATAGCCTAGAGAATATTTGCATTGATTGGTTTCCCAAACTGTCCCATGGAAAAATAGCAAGCAATAATCCTGATGAAGACCGTAATTAATGTTTCGTCTAACGGTAATATTCAGAGAATATTTTACCAATGATTACTCAGAGATTCTTGCAAAAGAATAAGGACAGATGGAGAAAAATATCTAAGTCTGGAACTTCACAGTAATCGTTGAGCAGAATTTGTCGACTTGGATCCAGAGTTCGTCGAGATGAGAATCTAAGTTCATCGACCAGATAATAGTTGTTCATCAACCTGAGAACTAGTTTCGTCGAGCTGAGAGCTTCTAATAGCTACTTGATAAAACTTGCCAAGACTGTGGTCTAAGTTCGTCGAGCTGAGAAGGTGAGTTCGTCTACTGGAGTGTGATCCTGGACTTAGAATACTTGGATGTTTCTGGAAAAACATGTTGAACTAAGTTCGTTGACCTGAGAACTAAGTTTGTCGACCTGAGAACTAAGTTCGTCGACTGGAGTTAAGTGTGAAGAATTCTGGACTTGGAATATTGAAGTATACTCTGGAAATCATCGACCTGGGATTCAAGTTTGTCGAGCTCAGCTCAGAGAATTGTCTCTGATTTCGTCGAGCTGAGCACGACTTTCATCAACCTGAGTTCAACGAACGTCGAACTCATTTTCTGAGTCTTTGATATTTATCTAAGTCTTGAATCTTTTGCATTCTATTCATGGCTGGTCCAAGTAGTGCTGATTCGAAGGACATAGCCTAAACTCTAGGACACAATCATTACCCTGGCTATATAAGTTGGGTCAAACATCCTAATTTAGTGAACCTTGCCCAAATCTTACTAGGGATCCAACAACATACCCTAGCATCTCCTGGATATTCAGGATCTCCTATTGGAACATGTCAATACAATGGGCCAGAGACTCCACGGCCCCCTGCCTTATCAGGAAGATGGACTCAGGACTCTTCTTTCTCTTCTTGGAGGTGGAGAAGCGAAGCTGAAAGCTCCGGCTCAATTCCTCGAACCCATAGATCGATCTCAGTGGGAGTTAGTGGAACCAATCACTTGTCTTGTCTTTCAACGTGATCGCAAAGAGGCGACACTTGAAGGAATTCGTCGTTAGCCTGATGGAGAATACATACTAAAACCACTACAAGTGCTGGACGGGGTCATCCTTCCGGTATAGTAAGCCATGTCGGGCACTCGGAACCCCTCGGAAACGGGAGCTGAGATGATCAGTTCGCTGAAGGGAGACCCCCTGAGGGGTGGTATCGCAATCTCTACTCACGTGACCTTCTCACCTGGAAGGCTGGAAATTGTCGGGCTAGAGAACAACTCCCAGCCGGTGAGGTCTCACTCGACCCCATATCCCGTCCTCTCCTTCCCGGGTGGTCTTCCTGGTAGACTTCCTTCCCCCCTACTGGGGTCACCTCACCTAGACCCCTGGGAGTCGACTCATCGAGAGGGGGGAGCTAGATCCTGTGGGGTTGGAGTGAAGCTATCACCAAAGGAGTAATACATCGCAGCATCTTCATGATTCCTTGGATGGATGCCATGAACTCTTCCCTCCCCACAAAATGTCCTAGGTTGGGGAGCTCACCGAGATCATCACTACCTCCTTAACCTCCACCGACGACACTCTCCCGAGATCTTGTGTGCTGGTCACTCTCCACACTCACCGCACCAAGATGTTGAAACCGAGAGATCGGTCTCTATGGAGTTCGTGGTCCCTAAAAAGGGGTAACCTCACACTTACTGCACTCAGGCGAATTCCATGGACCAAAGGCTCAGGAAACTAGGAACATACCCTCGGATCTAGCATGGAGGTCCCACCTCATACCCAGAAGACCTTGATGATCTCCCCCTCCCTAGACAATGCTGAGCTAGGTGTCTTGGAGGATGAAGAAAGAGGGATTCAAGTTCCTAAGAAGCAATCCACTCCAAAGCACACTCAAGGGTCTATATATAGTTTTCTGAGAATGGACTGCAAATAACCAATCTCCGCTACCCCAAAAATTACTGAAATGACCCGGGGTTGGCCTGCCAACAGCCAAATCCCGCTGTTCTAAGCAGCTAATCGCAGTCCACCAGGGGCAGACCCCCAAGATGCGCGAGTAGGAGACCTGGCAAGATGCGTCATAGGCGTGCTGCGGCCTGCGAGACGGCGACCTGGGCGCACTGCGGCCTGTCGAGTCAGTCGCCTTGGCGGGCTATTGAATGTCGAGACTGCGGCCTGGCAAGACGATGGCCTGGGGAGTCAACGTCCTGGGCAAGACGGCAGCCTGGGCGGGCTGCAGTCTAACGATACGGATGCCTGGTAAGACGGAGGCCTGGCGAGATGGCATCCTGGGCAAGACGGCGGCCTGGGCGGGCTGCGGCCTGGCGAGATGGAGGCCTGCCGAGCTGTGGCCTTGCGAGACAGAGGCCTGATGAGCTGCGGCCTGGCGAGATGGATTCCTGACAAGAGGGAGGCCTGACGAGCTACGACCATGGCAAGCTGCGGACTAGGCGACTCCTCAAAGGGTCCGTGGAGGGGGGGGGGGTGGTTGACAAATATTTCATCCCCATACTAGAATGTTATGCAGGTTGAGCCTAAATTGGCCAGCAAGAGTGTCAAACCTCTCAAAAATATCAAAAAACACACAGCAAGTCTCACGCCTTATTTTGGGTCCTCTCTTTGCGAATATGGGTATGTACACCAGACGTTTAGGGAGTACTTGGATTTGTTTGTCATCATCTTCATTGATGACATTCTAGTGTACTCTCAGTCTGCAGAGGATTATGCGAACCATTTACTGATGGTGCTGCATACCCTGAGGAGAAATAAGCTTTATGCCAAATTCTCGAAGTGCGAGTTCTGGTTCTCATCAGTGGCCTTTCTTGGCCATGTGGTTACTGGAGAAGGCATTGCAATGGATCTTGCGAAGATAGTTGCGATACAGGAGTGGCCAGTGTTGTCTTTTGTCGCCGAAGTCAGGAGTTTCCTTAGACTGGTTGGTTATTACAGGCGCTTCATAGAGAACTTTTCACGAATAGCCTTGCCTCTTACCGCACTAACGAGGAAGGATCAGAAGTTCGTTTGGATGCCAAAGTGCATGCGAGCTTATGAAGAGTTGAAGAGTCGCTTGATCACGATGCCAATCTTGACGTCGCCATGTGGTTCAGATGACATTGAAATTTATAGTGATGCCTCCGGAAGCGGCTTAGGCTGCGTTCTTCTTCAGTTTGGCAAGGTGATTGCTTATGACTCACGCCAGTTGAAAGTGCATTAGCGGAACTATCCCTTCCACAACTTGGAGTTGGAGGCGGTGATTTTTGCACTTAAATTGTGGCGTCATTATTTATATCGCGTGAAGGTCGACATCTTCATGGACCATAAGAGCCTTATGTATTTATTAGATCAAAAGTATTTGAATATGTTACAGCGTAGGTGGATGGTGTTCCTTGGGGACTACGCCTTTCTGATTCATTATACTCCAGGGAAGGGAAACATCATCGCAGATGCCTTGAGTCGTAGGACTCCTGCAAGGGCAAATTGGTTGTAGATGCATGATAAACATCTAATCTAGGAGTTGGAGGCCTTAGACATTTCTTGTGTGGACAAAAATGCTACTGTGATTGCATGCCTGAACTGGACGAAGGTACAATACGATCTTGCAGACAGGATTCGGCGAGCAACGGAACTTGATGAAAGTCTACAACGCTATGCAGTGGATGGGTCAAATGGCCAATTCTCTTGCGATGATGGCCTTTTGAGAAATGGTGATAGTTTGTGCTTCCCGAGTATGGGTAAATTAAGGGAAGAATTGATGTATGAAGCTCACTTTACGAAGTACTCAATTCACCCAGGGAGCACAAGGATTTACAAGGACATGAAAAAGTTGTTTTGGTGACCGGGTATGTAGAAAGATATAGCCCATTATGTGGCAAAATGTCAGACTTGTGCCTTTGTAAAAGCTGAGTGCCAGAATCGTGGAGGTTTCCTGAAGTCGGTACCTATACCGGAGTGGAAGTTTGAAGACATATTGATGGATTTCGTGCACGAGTTACCTAAATCTCAATGTGGTAACGATTTTGTTTGAGTTATCGTAGACCGGTTGACTAAAGTAGCTCACTTGATGTCGCTGCCCCTCGGCCACTACTTGACGATGATCCAGTTGCCGAGGCTCTACAACATAAAGACCTTCGGAGCTGTGATGACGCTAACGGACGACGCCGCTACAACCTCCGCCCGCGGCATGCTACCCTCACTTGAAGACTATTTTAATTAATTTCTCATGCTTTATTATTTTATGTGCGGATATAAAATTATTCCAATCTTGGTTAATAATTTTATATTCATTTGTGACTTGTAATCTTTAATTATTTTCTGCAAACATTTTTGTGTGTATTTAGCCTTCCGGATGGATGAGATTTCATCTCCATGTTGGATGGCTAGATGTGTGTTGTAACTCCTATATAAGGAGATCCTTTTGAGAATGAGGTTAGAGAGAAATAAAAAAAGAACCCTAACCCTCATTTGAGAGAGTTCGGCCAAGGAGATTCCTCCATAGCCGCCGGCCAAGGTGTGAAGCCGCCGCCCCCTTGCTTCCTCCCCTACTTCGGTGCGACGCCGGCGTGGCTTCCTTTCGGTGCAACTCCAAGGAAGAAGGTTGCAGCCCATTCCGTGTGAAGCCGGTGGATCCGTGGAGAGAGTGATTCTCCCACCTTATCTTGTGTGATTGTTGTTCTTGGTTGGGTAACTTCTTCCCCTTAGAGATTCTTGCTTTAGATTTTGTGGAGGTTTTTGCAAACCGTTTCTTCCGTGATTTTTAAATACGTTGCTTGAAAATTCCGATTTCGATTTCGTTGTTATTGAATCTCTTGTGATCCGAATTGGGTAGATCCGTTGCGAGAGCGAGACTTGGCCTAGCCTTGACTTGCCCTCCAAGATTGGCACGTTTTGGTGTTAACAAGGGAGTTAATCACAACTCGAACTCGACCGCCTATTGAAGTTTTCCGCCGCTCCGAAAATAAATTATTGCTGCGTTGAAACGGCTCAAGTTGGTACAATAGATGCTTGTGTAGGTGCGGTGAGTTGTGTGCTTGTTGGAGAGGTAGGTCTTAAGGACGTTGTATCGAGTCCGGCTTGCGGTGAGTTGTGTGCTTGTTGGAGAGGTAGGTCCTAAGGACGTTGTATCGAGTCCGACAATTTTCTCTTTCGGATTTGGGAGCAAACCCGACCCCTTTTCGCTCGCTTTTTGGTCGGAGCCCTCCCCTTTGGTTTTATGTCTTGTGATAAAATTTTCCGTTAGCGTATTCAGGCACGAATCACGGTCACCCCTACATCAGTTTGGTATCAGAGGCGGTCGTTTCAACTCCTACGTTGCAAACATCCTCTCTACGTTTCTTGTTGCCCGATCGGATCTTAAAAAAATCAAAAAAATTATTTTCTGTGGTCTGCCAATAGCGGGCTGAAATCTTTATTTTTCAGCAAAATTTCAAAAAAAAAATTTTTAACGATCCACGTGTTCCTCACATCGGGAAAATATAAAAATATCTTATTTTCAGTATAGCTACAGCCCTAGGAAAAATCACCTTTCCAAAATTTCCTAGACCTGAATGCGCACTAGGCACGGATCCGAGTACGCGACACCGTCTACGTCTAGGATGGCTGCGAACGAGCATGGGGATCCCAACACCGAGGCCATAGCAGGGCTACGTAATGAAATGACGGATCTTAGAAACATGTTGGCACAGATCCTGCAAAATCAAGCAAGGCCACCCCGCCACCCATTAATGTTGAGCAGCCCAACCGGCGCCAACACACTCCTGAGTCGGATTCCGATGAGGACTCTCCCCTAGTGCCCCCTCGAGAACACCGCCACGATCGTGCTTACGATATCACTAGGGCCATTAAGATCGACGCCCCCACTTATGATGGTATGGGAGATCCCCAGATCTTCCTTACTTGGGTGGTGGATATGGAGTGCTACTTCGATTGGCACACCCTTACGGACCATCAAAAGGTCCAAGTTGCCAGGATGAAGCTAACGGGGCGTGCCAAAATTTATTGGCTGAATGAAGAGCGTAGGCTAGGAATCGGGAACGGGGTCCCACTTATTGGATGGGCCGTGATGAAGAACTTGTTGACCGATCAGTACGTTCTCGCGTACCATCGGACACAGATGTTCGACGAGCTTGCCACTCTACAGCAGGGCTCCAATTCGGTAGCTGAGTATATGGGAGAACTGAAAGACCGTATGGTGCGTTGTGATTTGAGGGAGATCCCCGAGGTCACCCTATCCAGATTTTGTAAGGGGCTTCATCCCGATATTCAACGGAAGCTCTTACGATATGGTCATACGGATCTGAACACGACATTTAATGCCGCCCTCGACATCGAAAAGCACTTAGCCTCTAAGGCTCACTCCCGGTATTCCCATGTGAAGGGAAAGTCCACAGCTGGAGCCTCTTCCTCCACATATCAGGATAAAGGGAAGTTTCGGTCTGCCGAGTCAAAGTCTGTCGTGATTACTGCTAGGAACGGCAAGAATCCTGCGAGCGGGCGTGTCCCTATAGGGAAGGTTAGCAAGGATAACACTACTTGTTACTCTTGCGGCATTCAAGGCCACTATGCCTTTGAATGCCCAACGAAGACTAAATCCATAGCCCTTCTAGAGTCGACTACCGACCTTGCTGATTTCGTTTATGAGGCTGCTGAGGAGAGTGACCCAGAAGGGGTCCCAAGCGATTTAGAGGACGAACACCCCGTTATGGTGATGCGTTGTATCTTGACCACCCCTCGTCCGTTAGATGACTGGAAAAGGACTAGTATATTTTCCCTAATCTTTAAGAGTGGCGAGAAGTTGTGCAAGTTTATCATTGATAGTGGCAGTTGTGTAAACGTCATCTCTGAGAATGCCGTTACACGTATGTCCTTGACTACGCAGCCCCACCCGGCTCCCTATCAGGTATCCTGGATTAATACGGTTACCGTCCCGGTCACCAAGCGTTGCCTTGTACCTCTCTCGATCAAATCCTATACTGACGAGGTGTGCTGCGATGTCCTTCCAATGGACGCTTGTCACGTATTATTGGGCCGCCCTTGGCTTTACGACCGTGACGTGACACACTTTGGAAGGGCCAACACATATGAGTTTAAATTCAATGGCAAGGTCATTACGTTGAGACCGACCGTCCCGAAAGAGCCAGTAGCTTTGGCTAAGGACACCACTGTTCCAGTCGAGAGGAAAACGTTGAGTCTCGTGGGAAGGAAAGAATTTGTGAAGGATCCCTTTCTTGACGGGATGATGTACGCTCTAGTTCTTATGAGTGCAAAAGGGGATACGAGAGCATTGGATGAGTTGCCTAGAGAGTTACGGGAATTGTTGGATGAGTATAAGGACGTGTACCCGGATGAGCTGCCTTCGGTATTACCACCGCTTAGGAATATGCAGCATGCTATAGACCTTATCCCCGGCTCCTCCTTACCGAACCAGCCCCACTATAGGCTTCACCCTGCCGCCCATAAGGAGTTACAGACCCAGATCGAGGATTTGATGAAAAAGGGGTTCATTAGGACTAGTATGAGTCCATGTGCGGTACCTACCCTTCTTGCCCCCAAGAAGGATGGTACGTGGAGAATGTGTGTTGATAGCCGTGCCATCAACAAGATTACCATCAAATATAGATTTCCTATTCCGCGATTAGATGACCTCCTAGATGTCTTATCTGGCGCCACCATTTTTTCAAAGTTAGATTTGCGGAGTGGCTATCACCAGATCAGGATCCGTGAGGGGGACGAGTGGAAGACAACATTTAAGTCGAAGGATGGGTTATACGAGTGGCTTGTGATGCCCTTTGGGCTATCCAACGACCCCAATACCTTCTCCCGGATGATGACCCATTTCTTTCAGCCTTACATGGGGAAGTTTGTGGTCGTCTATTTTGATGACATTTTAGTCTTTAGTACCAGCACTGCTGAGCACGTCTCCCACATGAGATCGGTTCTTTCCACCCTGCGGAAGGAAACCTTATTCCTTAATCTCAAGAAATGCACATTCTATGTCACTGAAGTGGAATTCTTAGGCTATATAGTCGGTTCGGAAGGCATTAGAGTTGACCCTAATAAGGTTAAGGTCAAGAGGGATTGGCCCGAACCGACCACATTACGAGAGGTGCGAAGTTTCCATGGGTTAGCTACTTTTTACCGCCATTTTATTAGAGACTTTAGTAGCATTATGGCCCCCATTGGTGATTGCATGAAGAAAGGTGAGTTCACCTGGACAAGGTCCGCCGCTATTGCTTTCCAACGCATTAAGGAACTTATGACTGAGGCACCTGTCCTACATCTACCTGACTTCAATAAGGTCTTTGAGCTTACGTGTGACGCTTCTGGCGTAGGAATAGGAGGTGCCTTGAGTCAGGAAGGGCACCCTGTGAGTTATTTTAGTGAGAATTTAGCTGGCACCAAATTGAATTACTCGAATTACGATAGGGAGTTTTATGCCGTCATTAGATGTCTGCACCATTGGAGGCACTATCTCCTCTCTAAGGAGTTTGTGATCCTCTCCGATCACGAGGCACTGCGGTTCATCAATGGCCAACATAAAATCAGCCCGCGACACGCTAAGTGGGTATCTTTCCTACAGGGTTACACTTTTAACCTCAAACACCTTAAAGGATCTGACAATCGAGTCGCGGATGCTCTTAGTCGCCTGACCCTGTTACTCACCACTATGGAGGTTAACGTGGTAGGATTCGAGCGAATCAAGGACGAGTACGCCACATGTCCAGACTTTCAGGATGCATTTTTGTCTGCCCAAGATAGCTCCCCCACGATTATATCTGCGTTCGTCATTAAGGATGGCTACATATTAAGACATGGAAAGTTATGTATCCCGCAGTCATCGTTACGCCTTCATATCATCTGGGAATTGCATAGTGGAGGGTTGAGTGGTCATTTCGGTAGGGATAAGACCATTACGTTAGTTGAGGAGAAATTCTATTGGCCAAAACTTAAGGCGATGGTGGGAAGGGTAGTTTGTAGTTGTCGTACCTGTCAGGTATCCAAGGGCACCAAGACCAACGTAGGACTATATACGCCCCTGCCTATCCCTTCCATGCCATGGGAAGACGTGAGTATGGATTTTGTTCTAGGCCTACCCACCACCTTATGCCGTCACGATTCTATTTTTGTAGTGGTTGATAGATTCTCTAAAATGGCATATTTTATTCCCTGCGCTAGAACCAACGACGCATCTCACATTGCCAAATTATATTTTAAGGAAGTAGTTAGTCACCGGGGAGTGCCGAAGACAATAGTCTCGGATAGAGATGTTAAGTATACGAGCTATTTTTGGAAAACACTTTGGGTCTTGATGGGTACCAAGTTATTGTTTTCCTCAACCTATCACCCTCAGACCGATGGGCAAACAGTGGTAGTCAATCGGAGCCTAGGAAGCCTCCTTAGATGCCTAGTGAGTGATCACAAAGGTACGTGGGATCTTCTTCTTCCCCACGCCCAGTTGGCCTATAATAATTCCAAAAACCGGTCCACTGGTCTGTCTCCAAATGAGATAGTTCACGGGTACAAGGCCTCTGTGCCTCTTGACTTGGTTCCTTTGCCCCCAAAATACAAGACAAGTCAATTTGCACAATCCTTCGTCCAACATATTCATGACCTACATGCACGTATACGAACTACCTTGACTGCTCAATACGAGTCTTATCAGTCGCACGCTAATCTACATAGGAGGGTGTCGCACTTCAACGTCGGCGATTTGGTCCTAGTCCGGTTAGTTCCCGAACGCTTGCCATCTGGCACCGTTAAAAAGTTGGCACCAAAGCGCGCCGGCCCTTTTCGAATTATAAAGAAACTAGGTGACAACGCTTTCGTGTTGGATTTGCCAGCTGATTGGGGTATGTCCCCTATTTTTAATGTCTCGGATTTGATGTCGTTTGTTTCTCCTCCACCTGAGTTGAATTCTTTGTCGTCTTCTCCCTCCACTAAAATTTCTACTAGGTTGGGGAGTGGTAGTTCGGATGATCTCTCTCTTTCGGTCCCCGCAGGTATAACATCGGATGGTACGTTGTCTTCTTTTTTCCCTACTGCTGACATGTTTCCCAGGTTTCCGAAGACATTTCTCAATCCAGATATGATACTTGTTGCTGAGCCACTTACCACTCCTGATGGTGCTACCTACCGCTTCCTCATCCGTTGGCGTAACCGCCCCCCTTCAGATGATTCATGGGTACTTGCGACAGAGCTTCAACGTTTGGATGCCGAGCTTCTCCGCCGCTATCTCTCGAACCACGCATCGGAGATACGTGATTTTGAGTGGGGGAGGATTGATGCTGCTGCCCCTCCGCCACTACTTGATGACGATCCAGTTGCCGAGGCTCTACAACATAAAGACCTTCGGAGCTGTGATGACGCTAACGGACGACACCGCTACAACCTCCGCCCATGGCGTGCTACCCTCACTTAAAGACTATTTTAATTAATTTCTCATGCTTTATTATTTTATGTGCGAATATAAAATTATTCCAATCTTGGTTAATAATTTTATATTCATTTGTGACTTGTAATCTTTAATTATTTTCTGCAAACATTTTGGTGTGTATTTAGCCTTCCGGATGGATGAGATTTCATCTCCATGTTGGATGGCTAGATGTGTGTTGTAACTCCTATATAAGGAGATCCTTTTGAGAATGAAGTTAGAGAGAAATAAAAAAAAGAACCCTAACCCTCATTTGAGAGAGTTCGGCCAAGGAGATTCCTCCATAGCCGCCGGCCAAGGTGTGAAGCCGCCGCCCCCTTGCTTCCTCCCCTACTTCGGTGCGACGCCGGCGTGGCTTCCTTTCGGTGCGACTCCAAGGAAGAAGTTTGCAGCCCATTCGGTGTGAAGCCGGTGGATCCGTGGAGAGAGTGATTCTCCCACCTTATCTTGTGTGATTGTTGTTCTTGGTTGGGTAACTTCTTCCCCTTAGAGATTCTTGCTTTAGATTTTGTGGAGGTTTTGCAAACCGTTTCTTCCGTGATTTTTAAATACGTCGCTTGCAAATTCCGATTTCGATTTCGTTGTTATTGAATCTCTTGTGATCCGGATTGGGTAGATCCGTTGCGAGAGCGAGACTTGGCCTAGCCTTGACTTGCCCTCCAAGATTGGCACGTTTTGGTGTTAACAAGGGAGTTAATCACAACTCGAACTCGACCGCCTATTGAAGTTTTCCGCCGCTCCGAAAATAAATTATTTATGCGTTGAAACGGCTCAAGTTGGTACAATAGATGCTTGTGTAGGTGCGGTGAGTTGTGTGCTTGTTGGAGAGGTAGGTCTTAAGGACGTTGTATCGAGTCCGGCTTGCGGTGAGTTGTGTGCTTGTTGGAGAGGTAGGTCCTAAGGACGTTGTATTGAGTCCAACAATTTTCTCTTTCGGATTTGGGAGCAAACCCGACCCCTTTTCGCTCGCTTTTTGGTCAGAGCCCTCCCCTTTGGTTTTATGTCTTGTGATAAAATTTTCCGTTAGCGTATTCGGGCACGAATCACGGTCACCCCTACATCATCACTACATTCCAAACAAGAGGGACGATTTAGTAGAAATTTTGACTAAACTCTATGTCGAGCAAATAGTATGATTACACGGTGTTCCCCGTATCATCGTAAGTGATCGAGACCGAATCTTCCCTTCAAATGATTGGAGACTAATCCATTAATTGTTGGGGACAAAGTTAACATTTAGTATGGCCTTTCATCCACAAACGGATGGCCAAACTGAGAGGACCAACAGAACGATGGAGGACATGCTCCGAATGTGCGCCTTGGATTTCGGAAAGAGATGGGAAGATCATCTCAATATGGTGGAGTTCGCCAACAATAATAGCTCTCAAGCTAGTATTAATATGGTTCCTTTTGAAGCTTTGTATGGCAGGAAGTGCGGTACACCGTTAGCTTGTGCGGAAACAGGCGAGTCTATGTTGTATAGGCATAAGGAAGTCGAAGAAGCTAATTCGACGATATGCTCTATTCGATAGAGGCTAGTAATGGCCCAAGATAGGCAAGCAAAATATTACAACGCCAAACACCAAAACGTAGAGTTTGCGGTTGGTGATTTGGTATATTTAAATATTAAGCCATTCAAAGGCGTATCCAAGATTCAACGCATGAAAAAGCTGAGTCCAAGGTATCTTGGCCTGTTTGAAGTGGTGGAACGAGTTGGAAAAGATGCCTATTGGCTAGCTCTTTCCGCAGAATTTAGTGGATTGCATGATGTGTTCCACATATCAATACTTCGAAAAACCGTGAAAGATCCAACTCAAGTAATTGCGAATGATAATGTACCGGTCGAATATGGGAGAACTACAATGGTTAAGCCCATTCAGATCGAGGATACGAAGATAAAATAGCTATAGAACAACACAATCAACATGGTCAAAGTCCGATGGGACAATTGTTGCCATGAACAGCTAACGTGGGAGCGTGAGCAGATCATGCGTGATGAATATCCCGAATTGTTTGGATAAATTGTTATAACATTATTGGTATGAATAATAAGTTATTGTAACTTTTAAGTGTTGTCCTCCTTATAACTGCATGTAAATTTCGGGACGAAATTTCTGTATGGAGGGGAGGGT
The DNA here is from genome assembly GCA_039583875.1 of Platanthera guangdongensis. Taxonomy (NCBI): domain Eukaryota; kingdom Viridiplantae; phylum Streptophyta; class Magnoliopsida; order Asparagales; family Orchidaceae; genus Platanthera; species Platanthera guangdongensis. Next base: position 122,612,389 of record CM077164.1, read on the forward strand.
TGTAACACCTCAAATTTGACAGCAGGAAGTTTGTAAGTATCGTCGGGCGACACTGGGTATCGCCTGATGGCGATTGCAATGCAGCGTTTGTTGAGCTGCACTCGATGCATTCAATGTGTTCGACGAATCGTCGAATGGATATCGCCGAATTGCGACAGTGAGTATCGCCATATGGATATAGTGATAAGCATTGAGTGGTTAGCGACAGTGGGTATCACCAAATGGCGATAGTGATAAGCATTGAGTCGTCACTCGACACTCTCGACACACTCGACAAACCCAATGCCTAAAAGCGTTTAGTGGCTTGATATCACGAGCGACAGTGGATATTGCTGGGCGATAGTGCCATGTGGCATGAGACATGTGTCAGATTGGCTGTTAAGCGGCCAGTAAGCGGTGGTTGACCTATGTCCAAGCGGTCAAGGCGGTGAAGTCGATATTACCGAGTGGTGACATTCGATATCGCCAGGTGATAGCGCTAAAGTTGACCAGTCAACTCAAGTCATGGCCTTTGCTTTGTTTTGATTGAGAGATAATGTGGTTGGGATTTTTCCTGAATCCACTTAATCAGAGAAGAATTGGAAGGAGTTTTCATTCTCTTTCTTTTTCTTTCTCTTCATTTCCTGATCTTCCTGAGTGAAAAGGAAGAATAAGATAAGGAAGTGTTGGGCTGAGCTTTGTGAGCTCGCTGAAGAAGATCTTGTGGTTAGAGACCAGATCAAAAGATAAATCCGCGAAGAGGAGAGTGACGTGCTCCTTTCCATCCGCGCAGAAAAGCTTCGCCATGGCTCCGAAGAGAACTACAAGGGTAACAAATTTCTCCTGGACAAGTGAAGTCCTCTATATGAATATTTGCATGAATCCCCTCACCAAAATGTGAAATAGGATGGATTCCAGTTGGAAGATCAGTTTGATCCCCATATATTCGTGCATATAGGTCCGGAAATGTAGAGTACCGAATAGGCATGTTGTGTGAAGTCCATCTAGACAGGTTGGTCTGGATTGGTGATGCTTAATTTGTGTGCCAGAGAAGACACTGTGGATATAGGTGTGAAGTACATGTGAAATCCGGAGTGAAGGGGTGTGTAGCATGCTGCACCAAAGTACTAGAAGAATTTCTGGGAAAATACCCTGGAATGATCACAGTTTTGTGAATTATTGATGTCGTCGGGAGATTTTGAGTGTCACCAGGCGATAGCTCATTGGGGGATAGTGTTATGAGGCCTATCTTTAAAAGACCTGGGGGCCATTGTATGTATGTTGTGTGCTTATGTTGCCTGGAATATGGTTGGTTCCAGCCCGTAATTGACAAAGTTTTGTGGCTTGTGATGTGTTATGTCGTGAAGGCCAACTACTGTGCCATGAAGTTAACTATCTCTGAACGACTGGGTCGTCAAGTTAAGTACCTCTGAATGGGTAGTTGGTCATCATGTTAAGTACCTCTGAACGACGTAGTCATCAAGTTAAGTACCTTTGAACAACAAAGTTACCATTAACTCGTGGACCTCTGAACGGTGGTGTTATACTGGGGAGTTCGGTACACCGAAAATGTGCCCTGAGTACACGGGGCGTGTGGTCTTTGGGCCAACGTTTGTGGTGAATGGTGCATAAACACACCTTGTTTTTGCTATATATATGTTATGCCTTGTTTGCAGGGATGGAGAAATGTTATCCTTAGTAAGGGGTGGGATCGTTATAAATGGGTCAGCCAAATGCTGACTGTTGCATTGTTTGCCAGGTTTTGGTGTGCCCTTTTCTGCAGGGGCTGGAGAGCCAAGTGGGAAGTAGCGGGCTGAAGCCCATGTGCTGCAATTAGCTGGCTCTTGAAGTCCCAAAAGGCGAACTTTACTGTTTCATGTGTGGCCGGCCTACATGCTAATGAATGAAGCGACTTTATTAACTGAAATAGTTGTAATAAGGCTACGAGCAAAACATGTGATGTAATATATTATGTCATTCCTTTTGTGTAGTGGACATACTTATTGTATATTGGTTCTTAACTTTAAATGCTTCCACTAGAATGCTCTGTGGTAGGATGCGTTTATACTTGAACCTGGGTTTGGCATACTACATGTAATCTCCTTGCCTGTCCGGGGAATATGGCATCGGGCTACGGTCGTACCTTCTATCATATGCTATGCGACGGATGGGGACGTTACACTGAGGTAGAATCCAAATATGTATCTGAGAGTAGGGCTGTCGTCCAAGCCTGAGTTGTACGCCTTAGAAATAAGGCTAAGGTAGGTGACTGGTGAGTCACTGAGCTGTAGGTGACAAGTGTGTCGCTGAGTTGTATGCCTTGGAGGAGGCTGAGCTTTATATGCCTGGAAGGGCATTGAGGTAGGTACCTGGATAGGTACTGAGTTGTAGGAGTGCTACAACACTCTAAGAGTAGGGCTTTGTGCCAGAAGTTATAGGGTTAAAAAGCCTGAGATGTAGGACTTAGAGATAAGGCTAAGGTATGTGGTCTATGGATCACTGAGCTGTAGGTGCTTTGCAGGGCACTTAGGTAGGAACCCTTGTGGTTCTGAGATTGGGTTCTGAAGAGAACCTGTGTGCAAGGCAGAGGGCCTTAGGTGTAAGCTCTAAGGCGCATAGTGATGGAGTTTGTGCCTAGTCCAACAAAATAGTTGGATAGGTGGGAGGGAAAGTGGATGTACCTAGTTGGGAAACCACTATAAACAACTATGTGCTTGGCTGTGGTGTTTGTTTTGTTCTTATATTGCAGGTTTTGAGGACAAGCTCTAGATAAGTGATGAGTCCACTTTATATACCTATTTTCGGACTCATCTGGGCTAGTTTTCACGCGGTTGCACTTCACTTTTAGTTCTTTATCGTTCCTATTTCATCTAATCTTAATTTCCATAGGAAGTGCACATTTATGCCCGTGGTTGTGTATTTTGTTATTTTTATAGTTTGTACTCTCTTTTGTGATTGTCTGGAATGTCTGCACAGATTAGTGATTTATATTTCCTATCGGTACAGGGGTTGTGTACGTGTTCCGGGATGGTTGTGAAATAGGAATACTGCGCACGATCATGGTATATAATGCGCACGACCACTGGTCGTGCGCCCTTGATCATGCGCACTACTCCACGTTTTCCAGAATCAGCCTGGGGTAAGCGCACGACCACTGGACATAATGCGCACGACCTCCGGTCGTGCGCCACCGATCGTGTGCATTGATTCCTCATTTCTGGAGTCCTGTCTGGGGTAATCGCATGACCATTGGACTTAGTGCGCACGACCACTGGTCGTGCGCCACTTCTCGTGCGCGTTATCCCAGTTCTTCTTCCTGATATTCCATGCCAGTGCGCACGATCACCGGACATAGTGCGCACGACCACTAGTCGTGCGCCTGTGATCGTGCGCATTGTTCATTTCTGCTTTGTATAAATAATGCAGGTCTCGCCCTAATTTAAAAGGAGGATCCGGAGCTCGACATTTCTCCTCCGTTTTCCGCCTTCTCCGTCGTTCCCCTTCATCTTCCACCCTAGGGAGGTGCTCCGGGCAAGCTTTCACCGCCAAATCCGAGCCGGAGCTTCCTCTCGGCCTTCTCCTTCATCTGTGAGCTTCAAGTGGGGTTTGACGCCATAGCCATCAAAAAAAGAAAAGATAGAAAACTTCGTCCGCTATCGTGAGACGAAGAAGACAGGCCATTGGAAGGTGGTGACAGCCCTTCTCTACCCCGGACGCAGTTGAGGACCAAGCTTGGACGAGGAATGACAACCCGACGATTCCAACCGTGAATCCTCAGCAAGACTTCAGATTCGGTCGATCTCTTAACTTGTTCTTGCTTTATTGTTGAATATTGGTGTTTAACTTTATTTATATTGATGAAGTATGCTTAGTTTGTAAAACGTTTTTATACAATTATGTCTATGTGATTGTATGTTTTCGTTATTTACTTGAGTTGCGCCATATTCCATCCACCACCATCCACCCTTGCCGCACTAGCAATTGCTAGTGACGTGCGTTGCAAAGAGGTGCTCACGACCCTCATTCCGCCATTCTCACCACCTCATCCGCAAGCCTACTCGTCCATCCGCCTAGTGATTCGGTGCATAGCGGCCCGACTAGTCTTCCATCCCCCATGGAGAAGCATCGCATAGTGGCGCTGCATAGGAGTAGTTGTTAACCTTTTATTTTCTGTTTCCGCAAACATCAAAACCACCCCTTAGTTAGCTCCGACCTGAGGACTTCAATCTCAAGTCCTCCTCGAAATTAACTCCACCTTACTGTGTTCCTTGTGAGATCGATACTTGGGAAAACCCCCATTTTATATTACTTGTGCGACCGGTTCACTGCCGTATCCTTGACAATTTGTGCCGATCCATCGATGCCATTGCTATTATTAATGCCAAGCATTGCATTCGGTGTTTGTTATGTCAAGGTGTGGGCCACATGTTGAAGGATTGCCCTCGTTTGTGCAAGCCTTCTCCCTCTGAGGGCGTGTGCACAACAACCTCCCGTTCGCGGAAGACTGTTGTGGACAGACCTACCAGGGTGTTGCCTCACCCATACACTGACATAACGCAATTTGCTCATTCTTTACCCGTTGAGATTACTGAAGAATATCTGGCCGCATACAGCTCTTTCATGGGTCCCTCAATCCCTTTTTACGAGCTTTCCTTGAGTGATGATGATCACTCTGGTGTTAGCCAACAAAAAGAGGAGCAGGAACTCATGAACGCTCCTGTATGGGACGATGAGATTGTTTCGATCGTCGACGGGGTGGCGTCAGCGAATGATTTTGCGATGGGGCCTGCTCATTCAGTGCTTGATTTTGAGAGCAGCCTTGCCCCTCTGCAATTTTTGCCGGATTGTGCTACTGCATTTTTGTGTGAGTCGGTTGATGATGCCGTATTTGTGGATGATTCGGTGCCTGAGGGTGCGCCGAAGTGGGATAATGATTCCCCTATCTCCGACGGAGAAGGTGGATTTTCGGAACACTTTTACGCACCCCGGTGGGATGAGGAATACCCTCTTTCCAAAGCGGAGGTTTGCACCTCCTTATTGGATGAGGCCGTTCCTCTTACCACCACAGACCTTGAGTTCTCGGATTCCCGTCGATACTACTCATATGACACCGACAGTGATCTATGCTTGGATCCTGCTGAGAGTGAGACCGGGATCACTCTCCCATTTTCTGATTCTTTTAGTTTTTCTTCTCTTTTATTACTTCATCCACCTTCCTTATCTGAGCCTGTGCAGGATGAGTCTCCACAGGTACGTTGTGATGACGATGAGCTTTGTGCTCATGTCATTGCCATCGCCTCCTGCGGGACTGTGATAGACGATACCTTGCTAGGCAAGGATTCATTTTGTGGTGAGATGAGTGAGGACCAGACCTCCTCCTCATCCTACTTCCTATTTCCTCTACCTGCGAGGAGCAGGTATGATTATTTAGGCAGAGGGGTAACTGCTCTATCACCGTATCGGTACCCGTTACCGAAACGGATATTAGGCCAGTTACCTGTGCACTTTTTATTTCATAGGCCTATAAGCTAGAACTATTTAGAATTTAATAAGTCGTGCTGGGATGACAATAACCCCAGTACTTATCTTTTATTTCCTGCATTTTTATTTTTAATGTCTCTTTTAGTTTTAGCATTTCTTTTTGTATATTTTGTTTTGTTTTTGCGGAGCTCACCCCTGCAGGTATTCATATCAAATCGCATTGGTGACATTGTGATTCTTCGTATGGCGGGCCTGCTTCAGGTTTCCACGCGTCTTTTGGTATGCTCACTAGCTGAGCATTGGGTAACCTCTTCCCTTAGCTCTTTATGATTTTAATTTCTCCATCATATACTGTGTAGTTTAGTTTAAGTCTCGGGGAGAGATTTGTTACCTATTGCACACACACATTTCTTGTGCATACTAGAAGCCTTTATTGTTTTATTTTGCTTAGTTCATTGCATCACACACCACTGCACCCACATGAGCGCGTGCTTAGCTCTTTGTGTGCTGCGAGTTAAACTCATTTTTTCGTTAGATTTGGGAAAATTATGGTGCTGACATAGGATTGTGAGACGGAGTAAAATGTTGACCTTGCTGTGCTCCTAGTCAACTGCTCTCGTCTCGTGTAGAAATTCGAGTAGATTTAATTTTTCTGTATGCTTTTGGTTATATATTTTTCTAATTGCGTAAATACTTTTTATTCTACTCAAAAGTTGGTGAATCCGGTGTGAATCCGACGGTAGCTTAGGGATGTGTGTAGACGGCCGTTAGGTTCGTATTGCTCGAGTCGGGAGGATGGATAGTCTTTCTCGTTGGCTAAGAACTTGCCCCAAGCTATTCTTGAAGCATGGGTATAGGTTAGTCATGCATGAGCGTGATGTAGGCCATCATTTTGGCCCGGTTGAGCTTTGTACCGTCCCTAACATCTTATCCTCGCTAGCCCCGTTGTTCCTACCCTTCCTTTTGATTCAGCTCCACCATGATTTGACCAAAGCCTCATAGCTAATCCTAGTCACGCACCCAAGATGAGCTTTAGTGTTTACATTTTAATGTTGGGGTGTGATGTGGTGATTTTACTTGTGATTATGTGGATGTGCTCCAATGTTATATTTGCTGAAATTGCAAAAATAAAAAGGTGATTTGAATAAAGAAAAAATATATATTTGTAAAGAAAAAAAAAGTGAAAAGAAAAAGTTTTAATTGAAAATCATTTTGGAAATGAGAATGTATTTGGAGTAGGCGGTACACACACCCATATTTGAAAAATTAAGTCTAGGGGTGTGGTGTACTCACGTGTATTTTGCTTAGTAGATGAATACATTTTATACTAGCTCATTTTTGTTTGGTGCGTAGCCATTCTTATTTATCATTGTTTACCTCACCGAAACCCAAGCAGCCATCTCTTCACCTAAAGTCCTACTGATTCGTGTGTGAACCAAACCAGTGCCGTGGAGAGAATGCGAAAGGGAAAGCATATGGTCACCGACATTGGTGGATTCCTTTGGAGGTTATCCCGAGCACTGATCTTTAGCAATGCTCGCCTAGCGATTAGTCTACTTTCTTCATACGCATGACCGGATGATTCACCGTGATTCTATTTTTGAGTAATAATAAAATGTTGATACGCATTGTGAACAGTATAAACTATTTTGTATACTTAGAAATTTCTTCTATTATATTTTTACGCGCGCGAGCATGCGACTTCGCATGGTACTTCGTATCGTAATTTCTTTATTAACTAGTATTTTTCCCTATCTGCTTAGATTTTGTTTGCTCGGGATGCCCAAATAGTTAAGTCGCATGAATCCACTTTTTATACCTATTTTCGGACTCATCTGGGCTAGTTTTCACGCGGTTGCACTTCACTTTTAGTTCTTTATCGTTCCTATTTCATCTAATCTTTATTTCCATAGGAAGTGCACATTTATGCCCGTAGTTGTGTATTTTCTTATTTTTATAGTTTGTACTCCCTTTTGTGATTATCTGGAATGTCTGTACAGATTAGTGATTTGTTTTTCCTATCGGTACAGGGGTCATGTTCGTGTTCCGGGATGGTTGTGAAACAGGAATACTGTGCACGATCATGGGATATAACGCGCACGACCACTGGTCGTGCGCCCTTGATCGTGCGCACTACTCTACGTTTTCCAGAATCAGCCTGGGGTAAGCGCACGACCACTAGACATAATGCGCACGACCTCCGGTCGTGCGCCACCAATCATGTGCATTGATTCCTCATTTCTGGAGTCCTGTCTGGGGTAATCGCACAACCATTGGACTTAGTGCGCACGACCACTGGTCGTGCGCCACTGCTCGTGCGCGTTATCCCTGTTCTTCTTCCTGATATTCCATATCAGTGCGCACGATCACCGGACATAGTGCGCACGACCACTGGTCGTGCGCCCGTGATCGTGCGCATTGTTCATTTCTGCTTTGTATAAATAGTGCAGGTATTGCCCTAATTTAAAAGGAGGATCCGGAGCTCGACATTTCTCTGCCATTTTTCGCCTTCTCCGCCATTCTCCTTCATCTTCCACCCTAGGGAAGTGCTCCGGACAAGCTTTCACCGCCAAATACGAGTCGGAGCTTCCTCTCGGCCTTCTCCTTCATCCGTGAGCTTCAAGTAGGGTTTGACGCCATAGCCATCAAGTAAAGGAAAGCTAGCAAACTTCGTCCGCTATTGTGAGATGAAGAAGACGGACCATTGGAAGGTGGTGACAGCCCTTCTCTACCACGGACGCAGTTGAGGACCGAGCTTGGATGCGGAATGACAACCGATGATTCCAACCGTGAATCCTCAGCAAGACTTTGGATTCGGTCGATCTCTTGACTTGTTCTTGCTTTATTGTTGAATATTGGTGTTTAACTTTATTTATATTGATGAAGTATGCTTAGTTTGTAAAACGTTTTTATACAATTATATCTATGTGATTGTATGTTTTCGTTATTTACTTGAGTTGCGCCATATTCCATCCACCACCATCCACCCTTGCCGCACTAGCAATTGCTAGTGGTGTGCATTGCGAAGAGATGCTCACGACCCTCATTCCACCATTCTCACCACCTCATCCGCAAGCCTACTCATCCATCCGCCTAGTGATTTGGTGCATAGCGGCCCGACTAGTCTTCCATCCCGCCTGGCGAATCATCGCACAGCGGCGCTGCATAGGAGTAGTTGTTAACCTTTTATTTTCTGTTTCCGCGAACATCAAAAACCCCCCTTAGTTAGCTCCGACCTGAGGACTTCAATCTCAAGTCCTCCTCGAAATTAACTCCACCTTACTGTGTTCCTTGTGAGATAGATACTTCAGAAAACCACCATTTTATATTACTTGTGCGACCGGTTCACTGCCGTGATCTTAAGCATCAATAAGCTAGTAAGAAATTAGTGAAAAGGCTTAAAAATGTCAAAGACCTATTCACCCCCCCCTTTAGGTGACTAGCTAACTTTAAGTTAAATAACTTTCAAGTGGTATTAGAGAGAGGTTACTCAAAAAGGATGTAAGAATCTGAGTATACCTCCAAGTTTAGCTAGAAGATATAATTATAAGGTCAGGAATGAACTATAAGAATCTATGGGCCATGAAGCTACCAATCTGCAGGAAGGAATGATTTAGTCTTTGGAAGCAAAGGGTCAAACTTTTCATGGAAGCATCTAACCCTAGGATTAGCTAAGGGACTCTCACTGTCGGATCGATGGTGGAAGCCTTTATGGGGATAAAGGGACCTTCCACTACTGTTACATGGACAAAAGGGAAAAAATATTATAGCTAGTGACATTGATGACTCAATCTTCCAAAATCTTGTACACTACAATACCTCCAAGGAAATGTGGGACACCCTTGTGGTCTTCATGGAAGGCTTTGAGGAAGTTAGACATGATATGAAATCCATGCTCAATCAAGAGTATGAGGCTTTCAGGCAAAACAAATCTGAAAAAGTAGCTGACTATTTTGAATGGTTCTTTGGGGCAGTTGATGAACTAAGAACCTATGGTAGGGTGTTCAAAAACTATGAGCTGAATGACAAGTTTCTTAGATCCCTCGCTAAAGATTTGGACACCAATATTTGTGCCATTATAGAAATGGCTAAGCTGTCAAACACTCCTCCGCCAACACTCTTTGGAAAACTGCAGTCCTATGAAATGCAGCTGGCTGCTAGACAAGAAGAGGAGAAGGAAAGTCAATCCAAGACCAAGGATAAGACAGTGGCCCTCAAGGCAGAAGCCCCGGAAAAAGTAGAAGAAAGACTCCTTCTCCAACAAGGAGAGAAGCTGAGACTAGCTCAGATATGTCTCATACGTGTTCCTCAAACATCCACATGTCTGATGAAGAGTTTGCAGCCTTCTGCAGGAAATTTCAAGAGTTCATGAAGAATAAGCACTGGGAGAATAGACCCTCATCATCATCTCATCACAGGAAGTCCTCTAAGAACGACAAGTATGCCATCAAATCTAGTAAACAAATTTCTTCTAAAGTTATCTGTTATTTTTACAGCAAGGCTGGACATGTCATTGCTGACTGCCCAGTCAGGAACAAGGAAGAGGATGAGAAGAACAAGAAGAAGCATCACCATTACCACAAGGACAAGAAGAAGGAGAAGTCCTTTGTGGCTAAGAAGGAGAAAAGCTTGATAGATTCTTCCACCTCTGAATCAGAAGATGATGAAGAAGAAGCCTATATTGGGCTGATCTCTGTTGGTGCTGATCTAGAAGAAGAAGAGTGCTATCCTGCTGCCAGGATAGGAATAAGGGCACCTCTCTCACACTTTGATAGTGTCAATGAGGATGATGAAGAACATTATAGATACCAAGCACTATTGACAACAACTAAAGAGAAAGAGGAAAGGTACATGCAAAATCATACAAGGTGCATCCTCTCTCTATTTCTTCATCATCCTCTGATTATGAAACCAGTGTAGATTCAACTTCATACTGTGATAAAGATGGCTCAGAATCTGATACTGATGTCAATCAACTCATTGAAAAGTATGGACTGCTCCTAGATGCTCTATAGAAGAGTAGAACTCTTGCCAAAAGGCAAGCAAAGGAGATTGAAGTCCTCAAGCCTTGTCAAACTCTTTATAACAATAAATCTATTGAGTTTGATAAGAAATGTCATGAGGTGTCTGAACTCAAGAAAAGTCTTGAGTGTCATTCCATGGTTCTAGAATAAAAATCTAAACATATTAAATATCTAGAACAAAAATTTGCTGAGAGATTAGGGATTGTTATTAAACCTTCTCAATCTCTTGGTAGGTTGCCAAAAGCTGTAACTTGCCAAACCTCTAAGAAGTAGGGTATTAATCACACTTTTTATCAAGTTAAATCCTATATCCCTGATAAGTTGACAGTATTTCAACAAGTAAAATTACCTTCTAAAACTTTAATTTTTGCACCACTCCAAAAGGATCAATCTAATGTCTGCTCCACCAGTGGGGTGAAGACACATGATCTAAGAAAGAGTGATACTATCCACTCTAGCCATAATGTTCAGGAGAAGCTCTTTAGAATTGGATCCAAATATACTTTAACTAAGGAGATGAGAGAGTCCACTAGATGGCAGACTCCAAAAATACATTTGTCTCATCCTGGACCAGCTGTATTTAGTTCTTCAGCAACTTCACTCAGGAAAAAGGAGGCAGCGTCATGCAATGCTCATCCAGCAGAGTCTGGTGCTGCTCACTTCTCTTATGGATAGCAATTCTGTGTTGTCCAGAAGAGATGGTACAACATTCATAATTTTTGGTGTTGTGCGAAGGTGGGTCACTTTACCATTGATTGTTGGCACAACCTTAATCTGGCTAGTGGATAGAAAGGTGCTCAACCCAGGCAGAGAGTTGGGCAAAATGTTTTATTATACTAACAAGCACCTAGGACCCAATTATCATTGGGTTCCTAAGGGTAAATGATTTTTTTTTGCAGGGTAGTTCAAATACCTGTCTAAGATAATACCTGGTATTTGGACAATGGATGTTCTAGGTAAATGTCTGGGACAGAATGATTGCTCAAGAAATATGCACCATGAAAATCAACAAACCAAGGTTGATGCTGTCAAGTATGTAATCCTCAAAAGCTAAAGGCAGCAAGCCTCAAGGTAAGTCTCTCTCTCTCTCTTATATAAAGACTATGTTTCTAATTGATAAATTAAATTAGATGTGCTTAGGATGAACCTAATCAAACACACCAAATAAAAAAGAGTGATTCTATTATTCTTTATAAATATCTGCGCTGTTAAATTATGCAACCTTTACTCTCAAATTCAAATAACTGGAAAATCAATGCATAATTAGGTTACTAATAGAACTGACTTATTAGCATGATAGGTCCCCATTAAGATTTAAAACTAATAAAATATTTTGATTAATGGTGTGTCAAAAAGATTGTATATCCAGACAGTGATGAAAGCTACAAATTATTCAAGCATTGAGTAAATGAAAGAGAAGTTGATAGGTATAACAGTAGCGCTAAATGACCTGTATCTTAACAGGATGCGTAACACAACCCGTAAGATGGAAAAGTGAAAATATAAGCTAAAATGTTTATTTGATTATCGTAATGATGAAGTAATTAAATTTTTTTCATTATAAATAGAAAGGCAACAAGAAGGGAAAAGCCACATCACTCTTAAAAGCCATAACCCTAGCCGTCGAGACCGAAACCCTCTCAGCATCTTCTCGCACTGTCTAAATGGAGCCAAATGTCACCAAGGAGCTCCAAGAGGGATATGAAATTGTGAGGAATGGATTCATTCATGCCTCTCTAGAGATTAAAGCAGTGTTAAGAATGATTGAGGAGACAGGTTTGGAGTACACACTTTTCGAACCCTCCACCATTCATAGAAAGGAGGTAGTAGAATTCTTTTTCAACCTTAAAGTGTCCTCCTCTCAAAATTCTCTTAAGTCTAAGATTGAGGATATCAAGATAAAGGTAAGCCCTAAGTGACTAGGCAAAGCCCTTCATATACCCTGCGTCGACCGTAGCGAGGAAGAAGAACCCACGTCACGGATAGAGACAGTGCTCTCAGGTGGTGTGGATACAGTAATGTCAAACCTGGATCTCTTAAGAGGAAATTCTTCAACCAGAGAGGCAAACTTCTTGCAGATATTGTAGGCAAAGCCCTTATCTGGAAACTTGGATCACATGACACAATCTCCATGTCAATGTTTGATGTTATGACTAGGATAATTTTAAAGAGAAAGACCTCTTGGTCTTCTCCAATCTACCAGAGATTAGTAGACTGCCTATCCTCTCCAAATATGGGTAGAGGTTTTTCATTATAACTAGTGAACACCTACCCTGATACATTGAAACAGGAACATGGAGTGAAGATCCACTACCTAAAAAGAATTGATATAAAGACATTGGATTGATTCTCTAGGTTCTTACCCAAGAGCCATCATTCAACAACAAAGGACTCCTCTAGGGATAAAAGACATCAAGTTACTGAAGTAGACAGTTACTCCTGCTCTGAACCTGAGCTAGAAATTAACCCCACTGCTGATGTTGGTTTGTAGACTGACATTACCCTGAGTCTTTCCTCAACAAATTTTCAACTTCAGGATATTGTTGTGTATATGGATAAGATCCATGCCAGTCCTATCTCAGGATAAGATAAAAATAATTCTACTGACGATGAGACTGCTCCTGAAGATGAGGCATACATGGCTGATACTGATGATGTAGCAGCAGTTGAAGTTATCCCTGCTGCAAAAGATAACCTTGAGCCACCTAAGGAATTAGATACTTATCTTGATATGTTAAGCCCTGAGAAGGATGCTCAGTATGAGGAGGAGTATAATCAGATGAATTTGACAACCTTATGCCATGCTTTGAACAAATTGGTTGAGTCTCCACCCACTACAGGTGCTGTAGTTGAGGGGGGTCTTCACAGGTCCATGCTCAGATAGAAATCCCTCCCCCATTAAGTCAAATTCAACCACCAAATACCAAAATCTCTAATGAGTTACTCCAAGTGCATATAAAAACACTACTGGATGCTCATACCACAACCCTCAAGGAATATGTTGACCAATCAGTTGCCAAGCTAAGGGATGAACTGTTAACAGAAGTCAAGGAATGTAAAGAAGAAACATCTCACATAAACAAACAGGTCACCACCTGGTTTTATATAGCTGGAATAGCTGGCATAAAGCTGAACACCCTCATGAAATCCATGGAAACAAGCCAGAAATTCTCTACAACTGACATAGGATATTTTAATAATTTTGTGAGCGTAACTGATGTAGTGATCGGGGGTGTAGCAGATCATGTAAATCAACATGTCACCAATGTTGCTCTCCACTCTATGGAGCAGGCAATACTTCTGAAAAATGAGCTGCTCATTGAAATTAAGTGTATACTCCAATCTACATCAAGCAGAAATGAAGCCTACACTTCCTTACTACAAACATCCATCCTTAAAGAAGGCAGAAAGGGGGAGTGTAGCCATGTAAACAATGCAGGATTCATTGAAGATCAAGTATTCAATTTAATTCAAGGCACTAGGGTGGCACTGTATCTGCCCCTACTGGATAAAAAGAGGCCAGAATACCGAGACTTCCCAGCACAAGCCAGAGTTGCACATGATGTACAACTTTCTGCCAAAAGAAAAACGGAAGGAACACGGGTGGTTGAAGAGTTCATGGCAAAGAGGGGAGCTGAGAACAGAGATGATCCAGATTATGAACAGCTAAGTGACGCCTCTGAATCCATCATTATAAATGCATGGGTAAGCCATGGACAAGTCTTAAAGATCATTAATAGTGTATATCCTTCTGAGGAATGGATAAAACATTTGGAAAGAAATTCCCTAAGGAAAAGAGTATTCAAGGAAATTCTGGTAAGGAAGAGCAACCCTAGGAAAATAACTTCTAGATATATTCCAAAGCAATTCCTTTACTTCAAAAGGCAGAAGAACAAAATAGAAATTTTGAAGAAGAGTGTTGCTACCAAGAATGCTAATGCAAGTTCATCAAAGAATAGCTGATATAAAGCTGCAAGACTTAGACTTCTTTAAAATATCTAATAAATGTCTTGTAATGTATATCAACAATGTAAAAACGTCAAATCTCTATCAATGAAATTAACATGAGTTGGACCTGACAACATTGATGTGACAAATGTGCATGAAATTCTCATTTATATATCCGTGTTTAATGAAAATGCCATACTTTGATAGATATCATATAATCACAAGTCTTGCCTACTGTAGTTTGACTAAAGCCCTCTTAATTACTTAATGATTAGGTATATCTTAATCATAAAGTTTACCTTTTCAATGATTAATAAAGATCTTGTTGTTAATCATACTGTTACAATGTTATTGATTGATAATTCTCTAGTACTAGTGATCATTCAATCATAGTGTTAATACATCTCATCTAGGGGGAGTTATCCTATACTGGGATGTCTAGTTGTCATGATAATGTCTCATCAGGCCTATCATGATACTTCTTGTGCTGATGCACCTTAGCATGGATTGGAGTTACGCCTTCTTCAAATAGGGGGAGATTGTTGGGAATTGTGTCCTGCAATATTCCTCAGGATTTGAAGAGGCATCACCAATCATACTAAGGAGCATAATGTATTTGATGTGTACTTGAGTTCATACATGCATGATGTCCATGATTGGACAGGTGAAATTAAAGAGTATGCAGGAAGACTCAGAAATTGTCGAGCTTAGCTCACATTTCATCGAGCTCAACTCAGCTTTCATCATGCTGAGCTCACCATTAGTCCAACGGTTTTTAGAACTCGGGAATCAGAAACTGTTGAGCTTAGTTCACCTTTCATCGAGCTGAGCTCACCGTTCGTCGAGCTAAATTCAGAAGCTTGATATTCAGAACTCATCGAGCTCAGCCAACCGATCGTCGAACATAGTTCAACATTCGTCGAGCTGAGCTCACCATTCGTTGAGTTAAGTCCAGAAGCTTGGAATCCAGAATTCGTCGAGCTTAGCCCACCGATCGTAAAATGCAGTTCAACAATCTTCAAACTAAAGCAAGAAGAATTGACTAAGGCAAAATTGCTGAGACAGCTGAGACATTTGAGAAGTATATCACAACATAACCTCTGAGACATAGCTACCTGAAATTTCTCTACGTCCAGAAGCGTTGAGTGAAGCAGGTTCACTCAACGCTTCTAAAGAAGAAGCAAGCACTGAGACAGTTGAGAGGATAACCGTTGAGACAGATGATAGTCTCAGTTGTAAAGCAGAAACTGCTGAGACAGTTCTGAAGAAAACCGCTGAGATAGGAGTCAATCTCAGTCGAGAAAAAGAAAGCGGTGAGACCGCTGAGAAGGGAGATCTGAGATAGAAGATAGTCTCAGTTGTTAAAGAATAAACCACTGAGACAGTTGAGAAATAACCGCTGAGACAATGCCGGTGAAAATTCACCAAGTCCATAACTATTGAGGGCCAAGACAGATGATGTTGAGTGACTTAACATCACACAACGCTTAGTGAACTTTTGGAGTTTTTCTAAGTCCAGATGATGATGACCACTGCTGACGTCATCAAAAGTTGAACAAGTTAAAGATATTCTTATAGTTGTGGGAAAGCTACAGCAGCACACGATGACCACTATTGACGTCACCAAGAAGTTAACAAAGTCAAAATACATGAAGTCATTGCGGGAAAGCTGCAGTATCGCTGAAAGCTGTTCTGTCCTTTTTCGAATGACGTGGCGCAAACCATCTTTGGTTTGGCCCACACTAAATTGTGCTGTTGATTCAAAACAACACATATAAAAGGAAGAAAGAAATGGGATTAGGGTTATGGAGATCAAACGTAGAACACAGGAATAAAATATAGGAAATAGAGACGGTTGGACTTCTTCATCTCCGATAAGCCTGAAAACCAAGTCCAGCAGAGTTAGCCTGAAGGCACTGAAAATTTTAGCTGAAGCTCTTCAAGTTCAGGAAGATTGTTCTCTCTAGAACAAGACATTTTATTCATCTATTCAGCGAGAAGTTAGCTGTGTGAAGGGCTGTTAGCCTTCAACAGCAGATAGTTGTTCACTAGTGCAACAAATGAGTTAGTTGTAGAAGAAGACACAATGCTTCTACAGTAAGTGGGCTGGACTGATATCTGCTTAGTCTAGAAAGGTAGACTCAGAGATTTATCTCTGAGTCAATTGTTTTAAATTTATTTCATCTTATATAAACTACTGTAGGATTTAGTTTACCTAAATCTGAGTTGTATGGCCTTTTGGCTTGAGCTGTAGGTGACTAATTAGTCACTTAGGTAGGTGCCCTGCTGAAGTACTGAGGTAGGATCCAAGTGTGGATCTGAGAGTGGGGATGTCCTCCCAGCCTGAGTAGTAGGACTTAGAAATAAGGCTTAGGTAGGTAATTGGTGAGTCACTGAGCTGTAGGTGGCAAGTGTGTCACTGAGTTGTAGTCCTTGGAGGAGGATGAGTTGTAGGTGCCTAGTAGGGCACTAAGGTAGGTACCTGGATAGTTACTGAGTTGTAGGAGTGCTGCAGCTCTCTAAGTATAGTGCTTTGTGCATGAAGTTGTAGGGCTGAGAAGGCTGAGCTATAGGCCTTAGAGATAAGTCTGAGGTAGGTGATCTGTGTACCACTGAGCTATAGGTAATCTATAGGGCTCTGAGGTAGGAACCCTTGTGGTTCTGATATTGGGTTCTAATGAAAACCTGTGTGCAAGGCTGAGGGCTTGAGGTGTAAGCTCTGAGAAGCATAGTGGTGGAGTTCGTGCCTAGTCCAACAAAATAGTTGGATAGGTGGGAGGGAAAGTGGATGTACCCAATTGGGGAACAACTATAAAAAACTGTGAGCTTGGTTGTGATGTTTATTTTGTTCTTATATTGCATATGCTAAGGACAAGCTCAAGACCACCTAATAAGAAATTTGTAAAAAGACTTAAAAATTTCAAAGACCTATTCACCACCCCCACCTTTAGGTGACTAGTTAACCTTAAGTTAAATAACTTTCACAAGGTTTCACTAACAGGTTTCTAAGTATCATCCTTGTCTATTGACATCTTGACCACATATGAGGTTTTATGATGGAAGAACTCTGCATTCCAAACTTTTTGATTAAATCATTGTTGAACTTAGACTGAGAGACTAATAATCCATCCTCTAATTGCCTATCTTGGAGGCCCAAGAAATTATTGAGTTAGCCTATATTTTCTTCTCAAACTACCCTTACATAACTTTGGCAAACTTATTGCAAAGGTCATCATCAGTAGATCCAAATATTATCTCATCTACATAAATTTGGACTTTGATTATCTTACCACTGACTTACATTAGGAATAATGTGTTGTCTATCTACCCGCTTGATAATTGTTTCTCAATGAGAAAGCTAGACATGGTTTCATACCACGCCCTAGGGGCCTATTTCAACCCATATAAAGTTTTTCTTAGCTAAAATACATAATCAGGAAAGTTAGGATTGACAAACCCTGAGGGTTGCTCAACATCGATCTCCACTTTCAGGCCACCATTCAGGAAAGCAATCTTTACATCCATTTGTCTTATCTTAAATCCTTTGTATGCAGCATTTGCAAGTAATAGTCATATAGCCTTTAGTCTAACAACTGGTGCAAAAGTTTGATCAAACTGAACAAATTCCACTTGCCTATATCCCTTGCCAACCAGTCTAACCTTTAGTTTTGATGATAACACCATTCTCATCTAGCCACAATCCAAAATATATCTATGTTGGCATCTTCAAACTTTTTTCGTTCAACTTGTGATAGAAAACTTGAATACATTACTATGTTGAGGCTTTTGCTCCTTGTTGTAACACCTTGACTGCATCTCCAAAAATTAGATCTTTGGATGATCTCTCAAGTATCTGACCATAGCTCGTGTTGGGTACATTGGAAAATGTGTACTAGATTTGAAGAATCCTCACCTTACTCAATGATATACATCAAGGTGTATTTGATGTTGTTTTGAGTTTATATGTGCAGGTTAAGAAATGAAAGAATGCAGAAAAATTTCTAAGTCCATGTGTCGACACCAGAAGAATCTGTGTAGACACTTATGAACGACTGTGTCGACACTAGAGAAAAGCTGTGTCGACACTTGCAGCTAATTGTGTCGACACTTGGAAAGAATGTGTCGACACCTGAAGAAACTAAGTCGACATACAGATGCAGTGTCGACTCATAGAGAAGTTTAGTCGACATCAGCCGTGTCGACATGCATAGGGATTGTCGACATACAGTGAAGCATTATCGACATCAACTGTGTTGACACCAAGAGGCAGTGTCGACACACAGGAATACTTAGTCGACATCAATTGTGTCAACACCAAGAGGCAGTGTCATACACTGAAGACTTTGTCGACATCAACTGTGTCGACACACAGGACTTGTGTCGACACACATCAAAGTTTCAACTATGTTAAAGAAAAGAAGTGATTGTGTCGACACACAGAATCAGTGTCGACACATTCTACAGAAGGTTGTGTCGAGAAGCATTAACAACAACAAAGAAGATGTGTCGACACCACCAAGGCTTGTGTCGACACTTAGTCCACTTGTGTCGACACTTAGTCTATTTGTGTCGACACATGATGAAGTTCAGTCTCGACATTTTGCTGACAGAGACAGAGTTCAAGAAGTGACTGGATGACTTGACAGTTGCCATTTCTAACTGGTGTACTGCAACTGTCAAAGCTGTCAGAAGTTTGTTAGAAACCGGATCAGCTGGTTACCATGGAGGAAGACTATATAAAGGCTTTCTCCTTCAACAGAAAAGAAGAACGAACATAGAAGAATTGTTGACGACCAATCAATACAGAATACTAAAGAAAGAGAAACAGAAGAATTTGGAGAGAGAGAGCTCCAAAGAAGAATGGGGCTTTCATCATCAAGTCCCTCAAGTGCAGATCCTGAACCAATGTGCTAAGAAGGATTCAGATTGAGATCTGAATTTCAATAAATGAGCTGATTGAAGATCAACTTCACAGGAGTTCAACCCTACTGAGTTCAGATTCAAGAAGCTTTGAAGAAAGCTAAGAGTGGTTGTTCTCTGCCATCAGATTATTCCAAGAACTGATCAAGAAACCATCCATACCTTCTCTCTCTACTTGGGTGGTGGTAAAACACTTTGTAAAATCTATTTTCTGTAGGATCTATTCTAGATCTGAGCTGTAAGCCTAATTTATAAAGTCTGAGTTGTAGGGGATTTAAGCCTCTGAGTGGTAGGCCTTATTGAAGGCTGAGGTAGGGCTGTGAGCCTGAGTTGTAGGAGATTATTTTATCTAAGGTGTGGGCCTTACTGAAGGCTGAGGTATGGCTGTGTGCCTGATTTGTAGGCGTGTGGACTCACTCTGAGTTGTAGGAACCTTGATTGGGTTCTGAGCTGTAAGATCTATGTATCTGAGGTGAAGAGAAGAAGTTAGGCCGAATCTAGCACACTGCTAGATAGGCGAAGGGGGAAAGTGGATGTACCCAATACTTGGGGAACCACTATAAATCCTGTGCACTTTGTGATTAGATATATTTCTGTGATGTGTTTGCTGTGTTAATAGAATAACCAACAAAAAACTAGAGTTTATTATCTACCTTAAAATAAAAAGGATTTGAACCTATTATGTTATCTTGAAACCAATTCTTTCAGCTCGTATTCTATCTTCAACACTTTGAGCTTCAGTTTCTAGAGCATGATGAACTTCATCTATGTCTAATCCACCTGAACCATCCTCTAGAAAGACCACCCCCCATCCTCTTCTTATTCAACAGGAGGTATATCATAGATGCACAGCTTATCTAACTTCAATTTTGGACCTGCAAATCTAGAGGAGCTTGACAAGTCACAATGAATCATAGAAGACTCATCAAATACTACATTTAAAGACTTTTTTACAACTTCATTCTTCAAGTTATAGATTATATAGGCTTTTTGTTGTTGTTATACACAACAAAAATTCCCTTATAGGACTTAGCAACAAACTTGTTAAGTAGGAATTTCCATTGTAAAGCACAAAGCATTTGCTTCCAAAGATTCTGAAATAGGCAAGATTTTGTTTTCTGCCTTTCATAATCTCATAGTGAGTCTTCATGTGTACTTATTGATAGTGGATCTATTTAGGACCTGACAAGTAGTGTTCACTGCCTCAGCCCAAAAATATTCTGGGAGGGAAGTGTCACCAAGCAATGACCTTACAGCATCTATGAAAGTCATGTTTTTTCCTCTCAGCTATCTCATTTTACTGTGGAGTTCTTAGAGAAGAAAACTCCTAAAATATACCTTGCTCTTCACAAAACCTTATCATGTCCTTAGATTACAATCCTGTGCCATGGTCACTTTTAATTTTGACCACAGAATAGTCCTTTTCTTTCTGAATTTGTCGAATAAAGGTCACAAAGCTATGAAACGTTTCAAACTTTTTCTTAAGATAGAATACTCGTGCAAATCTGAAAAAGTCATCAACTATCACAATAGTGTAGACTTTCCTACCTAGACAATAAACTAGAATAGGACCAAATAGGTCTATATGTAGAAGATAAAGACACCTCTCAGAAACCTTGGCCCCAATGATCTTAAAGGATGCTTTTGTCTGTTTGCCCTTTTGAAATGCAGAGCAAATGCCCTCTTTGGTGCATTTTAGACAGGGTCCATTTCTTACTAGCTCGTCAATGAAGAGCTGGTTGATTTCCTTATAATTCAAGTGAGCAAGCATAGGAAATTTAAACAGAAAATACTCCCAGTCCTAGTGCCTATTAAAATGACCTCTTGGTCACTTTTACTATAGATTAGATACTTATCTTTGTGTTAGACAATGACATATCCAAAATCTCAGAGTTGACTTGTGCTAATTAGATTGTGTTGCAATCCTTCCACATAAGATACTTTTGTAATGGAGACTATGTCATCGGTAATCATACCATAGCCTTTGGTAACTCCTCTGTCTGAATCTCCAAAGACAACTAATACTACGTTCTGCAGTCACAAATATTAGGGTATTTTCAGGTTCTTAAAGCACAAATCATGTATTGTAAGTGCTTATATTGACCTCCTTGTGTATATATTATTGTCACTAATGTGTTTTCTGCTTTTTGCAGGTTTTCACGGCTTTTAACCAATTTTTGTTGTTACGCGCCCTAAGGTCACGCCATACCCGGCCATGTACCTAGGGTTTGTAACCCAGAGGAATAAAGCTATCATTCCGAAATTGTATTCAAGGAAAACTCAGTGTACAAGCCATCTATCACGCCCGTGTAACACCTACACGGGCGTGTTCCAGAGGCGTGTCCCAAAGTTCTGAGGAATCGCCGCAGCACGATTTTTTTCCCGCTCTACCGTCACGTCGTAGCTTACATGCCCCATTACACACCCTGGTCGGGCGTGACATATGGGCGTGTAATTCAGCAACGATGCCCGCCAACTCCAGCATTTAATGTTTGCAAAAAAAGTCACACTGAATGTGTCACGCCCCAGGCACACGCCCGACCCGGGCGTGTAAGAGGGTGCGTGACCCAACCCGAGAAACTTCTATAAATTGGGCCGATCTCCAAGGGTTCAACATTCAGATTTTGAGAGGGGAGGTGATGCCAATCAGATTCTTGAAGCCCCATTTTAAGTGTTCTTAGTTTTCTCTCTCTCTCTCTCTCTATTTAATTTCAAGCCTTCTTAGATTTTCATTTCATGGAAGTGTTGTAATTTTATTTTTCAGAATGGTATTCTTGTAAGGTGCTAGTAAGAAATATATTAGTTTGATGTTCCCTTTCTCTATCTCTCTTTCATATTATGCATCGTCTTTATATAGTTTTTGTTCACTACTACTACATGAATAACTAAATCCTCCTAGCTCGGTCTTGACGATCTGAGGATGAGTTGATTAAGTTATGATGCACTAATTTCTTCTTAGCTTCTTTTCTTCTTTTCTTTTCCCTCGAGTTTATGAGATTTTTCTTACTGGTTATAAACTGCTATAGTGCACTAGTTGTAAGTTAAATTAGTTCTCTTTTATGTACTTTTCCATAGTTGAATTTTTGAACTAATTTTATCTCTCCTCTTCTTCTCTTTCTCAACTACTTTCCTTTTCTTTTGCTTAATTTCTCTAATGGATTCCTTCCACTATTTCGTCTCTCTCCCCTCCATAATGAGTACCTAAATCCTCATAGCACTCGATCTTGATGATCCAAGGATGAGTTGATCAGTTAAGATACTCTAGCTCTCTTTCACTTTTAAAATTTAGACCTTCGATTTACCCTTGATTAATTTTGAATGAAACTATATTATTGATATATAGTCTTCATTTTTTACTTTCATTCTTGGCTAGCCGTGAGGCCAATAGTTTGAAGCGAGTACTCAAGTGTAAAGAGAGTTGCACGCACTTCTCGAGAGAGAGTGACGTAAATATCCCTGATTGGAGTCAAATCCAATAGTGGGGTTCACTACTTAACGCGAGAGTTAGGTATTCAGATACAGGACGAGTGTTCGGTCTGATTTCCCTAACCTCAGTTGGTCACTTCTCCGAGAGGAGCGTGTTCAAGCTTCGAGAACCCCCACGGTCAAGGTTTCTTTATTTTATTAAGTTAAAGTCTTTTATTGCATTCTTGATTAATTTATGCAGAAGAAATTCAAGATTGAGTGCTATCGCTTAATCATCATTTAGCCTTTCTCTTATTTGCAAGTAAACTTCCTCACTTATCAAATTTAGTAAGCAAGCACAAAACAACTTCTATTTGATAAGATAATAGTAACTCCTTTAAGTAGAAGTACTCAAATCTCCCCGGGTAATACGACCTTGATATTGAACTTAATATCCTATTCTATATGCGATAAGGTACACTTGACTTCCTTGAATATAGAATCGGAGAACATCTCGCAACTACACTTTCACCTTCTCCTTGCTTAACTTTTTCTTCTTGATGCATAACCCCTTCTCTGCACGTAATTTTTATATCAAGTTTTTGGCATTGTCGCCGTGGAACTATGTTTTTGATATTTTTAAAAGAGGTTAGCTATTAATTTTATCGTGTTTTTTTTTCTCTCTCACTCTCTTATTAGTTTTTCTCTTTATCTCTCTCCCACTTCTCTTTCTTTTTAAGTGTATGACCCGAGAAAGCTCTTCGATTATTCCTTTTTACCCTGAGATAGAGTGCACTGCTTTGCATTGCCTCCGTTCTTGCGATCAGGAATCGCATTTAGGCATTGAAGAGTCGATCGGGGACACTTCCACAGAAATAATGGATCTTAATCCGCCCAACCCAAATGAGGCCCAGCAAAGGACTATGTCATATTATGCACGACCAAACATGGAGTGCACACAATCAAGTATTGTTCGCCCCACAGTGTCGAACAATAACTTTGAGAGCAAGTCCAGCATCATCCAAATGGTGCAGCAGTCGGTGACCTTCGATGGTCTCCCGGACGAGGATCCAAATTGTCATATCGCGAATTTTCTCGAAATCTGTGATACTTTTAAAATCAAAGGAGTCTCAGATGATGCTATTTGATTACGTCTCTTCCCCTTCTCTTTACGGTCAAAGGACAAGCAGTGGCTGAGTCTCTTCCTAGAGGGTCCATCACTACATAGGACGAGATGGCGGTGCAATTTCTTACCAAGTACTTCCCGCCCGCGAAGACCGCCAAATTGCGCACAGATATTGCATCCTTGATGCAAATAGACTCGGAGGCTCTCTACGATATGTGGGAACACTTCAAGGAGCTATTGCGAAGGTGCCCACACCACGCGCTTCCAAATTGGCAACAAGTACAAATATTTTCTAATGGCTTAAATTCCTTAACAAGGCAAATGATCAACCCGGCCGCTGAGGAACGCTAAATAACCAAACCCCTGATGCGATGGCAAGTGTACCGATCGTAGTCAAGTAATAATGTGAGGAGTTGAATCCCCGAATATCGATCTCTCGAAGAGTGCAAGTAGTGAGTGTGATTTCGCTATATGAAAAAGGGATTGCATGCGGGAAAGTAACCAAAGGGGGTTTTTGATTTGGATTCCTAAGTTAACAATAATAAGAAAACTATTGCGGGTCACCGTCATCGCGTCTCTTTGGTGGATTAATCAAGAGAGTAATATGGAAGATGGATGAGCTAATGAGGGTTACAATGATCTATTTGCAATGCACGCTCTAGCAATCGCTAGAACGGCACTATCACAACTTGAACAAGAGAAAATCTAAAGTTAAACAATAATATCCAGAACTAAAATATATCAACACTTAGACATGCTGAAATATTCAAGCTATCAATGTCCTTACACATCAATCCAACACCTAAATATGCAGAAAAAGAAATACTACAAGTAACGGGGAAGAGAAACAACCAAATGCATGAAGTCTCTCCGTGATTCACGGCTGGATTCAAGGGCTTTCGAGCCTTGTCCGAACTCGGTCTACGTTAGACGTTCGGGAACACAAAAGGGCTGTCACTTCCTTCGAATATCCCATCTTCTTCGTGAATAATCACTGACTGGTTCTAACTGGAGAACTTGATGTATGCCGCAACCTTTGATCTTGACATGGAGCTTGGAGATGACAGTGGTAGCCGAAGATGAAGTTGCTAGCTCTTGGAGTAGAAATAGTGACCAGATCAACTCTCCAAGGAGGAGAGAGAAAATAATGGCTAGGGGAAAGTTATTCCGCACAAAAGAGCAGAAAATGGTGGTTGGGTCGGAATCGATCAGAACTCCCTTCAAGAAGAAGAAATTTGTGCTTTAAATAGAAGCAGGTCAGAAAAATAGGCATGCACGGTTTGGCGCACGACCGTGCGCAAACTGTGCGATATTAACTTACAGATCATGGCTACGGAAGGAGAAGCATTGGCCCATACGTTTTACTTCGCGCACGGGCAGTTCCGCCCGTGCGTGAAGGAAATCGCATGGGTATCGACATGGAGCTGGAATGCAGGGAAATACAGGGGAACCATCCGTTTTACTCAGGCACGGGCGCTGCCGTCCGTGCGTTAACAAAACACACGATTAACCACAGAAGGGAACAATCCAGAAAGCTACAGGAAAACCATGAGTTTCCTTCGCGCACGGTTCTGAAGAAACCGTGCGTCAATCGTGCGTGAGGATCGTAGAACTTAACTCAATGAAATTCATTGAACTCAACTCGACGTTCTTACAGCTGAGCAAAACGCACGATCGGGCACAAACTGTGCACGAATAAAACGCACGATCGTGTGTTTTTCTCAAAATAGAATTCCTGCCTTTGGGAAAATGCACCACCAGCACATCAAAACAAAAAATGGAGCATAAGATCCCAGCAACAAACATACAGCTAAGAAAACAGCAGGGTAGAGCCATGGGGAGCACCATGTGCATACCCCCAATAACAGAATGCGCAATTGCACACCCACGAGCCAAAACAGTGCACAAAATGGTCCATTACCGAATGATGCAAATATAACCGATATCTGGTTGAAATGCATTGTACGAGTGAGAAAACTAGCCCATATGAGTCCGAAAAACCCTATAAATATCGGACTCATCACACCACCAAACTTAGACATTTGCTCGTCCTGAGCAAATCAACCCTCCGTGGACTAGAAAATAGCTAGTTGGCTTACAGATTTCAAAAATAAGGTAAAGCGAGAAATAGAAAATAGCATGGGCATAAAAATATAATAGATACAATTTTTAATTATGCTACGAAGTTTAAAAATTTCGACAAGTGTAAATAAGTATTGTAACTACTAATAAATAGAATCCTGGAGAATCGTTTGGTCATGCGCATGAAGAAAGTAGGCAGGCCACTTAGTTGAGCATTGCCAAAGACCGGGGCTCGGGATCACCTCCAAGAAATCCATCAATGTCGGGGACCATAGGCTTACCCGTTCGCACACTCTCCACGGAGCTAGTATGACTCAAGCGCGAATCCGTAGGACTTTAGGGTAGAAGTGGCGCTTGAGTATATACATATGTAAGGATGTAAAAGGGGTTAGAACGATGGTTATGCACATCCCAAATGAGCTCAAACAAATGCAATCCTCTTGCCTTCAAAACATACTTGTGCACCACACCACCAGACTTGAACTTGACAACACGGGTGTGTGCATCGCCTACCACCACAACAATACTATAAACAAACTATGCATTTTAACTTTCTTCTTTTATATCATCAGCACATATATATAATTTTTTAGATTTTTTTTTAATTTTACAATGCACAGTCAGCCCAAATTTTCAAAATAACTTCACCGCACAATCACATACAAGCAACACAGCCACAACACCAATGGAATAAGTATCATACTACTGTAGCGAAATAGGGGTGTGCAACTGGGTAAAGCTTTAAGGCCTTGGTGATCGCGTAGTGGGGCTAAATCAATAGGATGGGTAGGCACAAAATGAGCTAGCAAGGATTATCGTTAGGATAGGTACAAGGCTCAACCGGGCCAAGAAGATGGCCTACATCACGCTCACGCTAGACTAACCATGCACCTAATGCTTCGAGAGTAGCATGGGGAAAGTTCTTGGCCACCAAGAAAGATGATCCTTCCTCCCGACTGGAGCAATATGAGGCTAGTGGCGGCTATACACATTCCTACAGTACTGTTCGATTGCTCCAGATTCAACAGTTTTGAGTAGTGCAAACATTATTTACAAATGCAGAAAGCATAAATCCACGAGCATAAAGAAAAATTAAATCTATACTATTTCTACACACCATGAGTCCTCGATTAGAAGCACTGCATGAGTTTCACACTACCCTATCCTAAAATCATAAGCCCGCACCACTATCTTAAAGCTAACACAAAAGAAATAAATTAAACTTGGGCCGAGCGCGTGCTTAAGTGCGCGCTCATGCGGTGTAGGTGCACAATTCTGTCATGATAAAATAAAAACTTAAAATGAAAATACTCCTGTGGTATGCCAGTGCATGTGCAAACCTAACTCGCAAAACTTTCCCCACAAAACATATACTAAACAATCTATCCATGATTTGTAATAAAAATAGAAAAATAAAAGTTGAGGGAAGAGGTTACACCATGCTCAGCAAATGAGCTTCCCGGAAGATTGGCGTTAATTTCAGCAAATAGTCCACCGCTCAAACTAACTCCACCTGCATAAGAGAATATCTCAAATCACGCATACTCAAAACATATAATCACAGTAGCATATCTGAATAAACCAATTGCGGTAAAATTGGGCCGTCTCCCAGAAGCCCTTTTTTTTACTGTCCTTAAGGTGGACCAAATACCTGTATTAGCAGTTGTATAAATATTGTTCAGGGAATAAGTTCAAAACATAATGATAAAGGTCTACAAATATGCACAGTAGTAAACAGTAAATGAAACTAGAAAAAGTAGCAAAGGAAAAGCTCGGAGATCCTTCACTCCTCTGCTGAAAGCTGACCTCTGATAGGTCCCCCCCCCCCCCCCCAGCCATGTGAGATGAGGGCGAGGCGAAGGCTTTAGGGCCCAGGGAAGACGAGTCTACCCTGCCCCTAACCACGTTATTTTCACGCCGGTCGGCCAAATTCTGTGCCTTGCGCACGAGTAGCTCCATTCGTTTCTGATCTACAGAAGGGGATATCTAGGGTGGTATGATCGCAATGACCAATTCAGCAGCAAGTTTACCTTTCGCATCTAGGGGCATCTTTTCCTCACCCACAGTGGGTGAAAGATCAGCCCAAGTTATTTGTTTAATAGTTTTACAAACTTTGTTCAAATAAATAGAAGTGTTTAATTCAGTTTTCTGCACGCTATCAATGGGCGTGCTCAGCTAATGTTTCCTCTCAACGGAATCTTATTTCACGTCAAGTGACTCCATCTCTATCTCTCCTTCAGCAACCATCAGCGGTTCGATCACTTTCTTAACCCGCTCCCGTTCCTTCAGTGGAAAACCTGTCTTAGCAGCACTAGACACATTGTTGGATAACAAATCATTTAATTGCAAAAATTCTCCATGTTCATTTGAACTAATATGGGGAGGTGAAGATGGTAGAGTTTGATTAACCTTGGGAGCCAAGGTGACACCACTCACATTGAATTGCAAGGTATCTTCACTGGCTTTCAGGAATGGGATTCCTATGATGGGTTTTGATGTGTTACCCATAGGTCCTAAAACTTGAAAGTCAGTGATCACAACAGCCCCATTCATAATTACTTCCACATCTTTGAACTCACAATCGGTCTTAACTACCGATTCATCCACTAACATTTGAGATTTCCAGATATCAGATTCAATACTTAAATTTAATTTTTCTTTCCATATCTTGCAAAGCAAGAATGTTGCAGGATGATCCAGAATCGCATAGATCTATTGTCTCTACCGCATTGATATCACATTTGACGACCAATTCATTATTATCGCACTCCTCCGCATCCCCAACACTCTTACCTTAATCACGGGGATTTTTCTGTGTCACTAGGGAGGGTGACACTAGTACGCTCAGAGAACGCAAGGGCCAGTTGACCCAGTTGTGTCTCCAAGTTCCTCATATATGGGGTTTGAGGGGCCATATTTGATTGGGCCATCTCCACAAACTTGTCCATCATCTCTTCCGTAGCACTTTTACGAGTTCCTTGCACGTTTGGATTATAACCCATATGCAGCGGTCGTGGCTGGCTACTAGAGGCTTGAGCATCGAACTGATGCTGGCCTCCCTACCATCTTTGATCGGTAGCATTCTGACTCCATGAGAAATTGGGATGATTTCTCACATTGGGGTTATAAAAATTTGTAAAAGGAACATTGTGATTTTGATTATTTATAAAATTCACATTTTCACCAGACAATATACCTGACGGCTCAGCAATGCTTTCTCCTGCGGTACACTCATAGCCATGATGGTCAAGGTTACAACAACCCTGACAAGATATGTCCATATACCGAGCTAGAGGAGGGGCCGATCTGGTTAACATATTCCTTCCATCTTGTTATTGTATAGAGACCGAGCAGTCTGTCGGTTTCTCTCCTGCGGTTTGGTGGTCGGACTGTTGTTGTTGGTATCTGGGCGGTCTGACGGTTTGTCTCAGGTGACTTAGAGACCGGGCGGTCTGGCGGTCTCCTATGGCGGCTTGTTCTCTCTTTCTTGTGGTGGTCGGGGGTTAGCCTATTTATCTAACCGAGCGGCCTGTTCATCTTGTTTTAATGTTAAACTGCTTACACCTATAATTATTAGTCCCATATTGCTTAATTGTAATCTCTTTCATCTCCTCCATTCTATAAAATGGAGGCTATACCTTTGTAATAGATACCTTTTTGGATAATAAAAATTTTTGTTACTCCAATTTTTCGGTCTCTTGCTTTCTGTTCGCACATGGTATCATAGGACTCGATCTTTTCCTCAAAATTCTTTGAGCTTCCTCTGTCCGCGTGACATGTATGCGCGGCTTGCTCCTTATTCTCATGACCTAACTTTGCGACTTGTTTCTTCCGCCTCTTTGCACCCTGTTCGTGTGGTTTCAGTCTCCTCTTTGTCGCTGCCCTTTGTGTCTGTGGCCTATCTATTTCTTTTTTCCGCGACCTGTTTTCGCGGTTTCTCTGCCTCTTCTCTCCCTGCGATCTCCTTTTATTCGTGCAGACAGTTTCTATTCATGTGGCCTCTGCTCTATTTGCACGACCTGCTTCCTTTCTCATGAACTCCTCGCAGTTCGCATTGTATTCTCTTTCTCCTATTCGTGTGGCCTTCTCTCTAGATGTGTGACTTCTTTCCCTCTGATTTGCTCAGCTTCTTGGTCATGGCCTTCCTTGCCGCTGGTGTGTTGACACCTTGATCGCTGCAGAATCTTTCTTTGTCCGCAGCGGCCTTCCTAGCCGCACGTCCTGCTTGATCAGGTGTGTTGCTTGCAATTCGCCCGGCTTGATATTTCTGCCCTTCTCACCGTGTCCTGGTCCATGTCGCCGCGACCTTCTTTCTTTCCGCTTCCTACTGTTCTCATGTGGTCTCCTATTTGATCTCGCGGTCTCTTTTCAATGGACTCCACCTCCTCCTCCACGCAGTCCGCCTCAGTGGTCACATCTTCCGGTTGTGCCCACATTGTTACTTACGGATGCTCACTGATCGACTCTAGTGCTACAAATCATATGACAGGCAATCTTTAGTGTTTTTCTCTTCTAAAAACACAAGATAGTTTGCCCCCGGTCTTTGTTGTGGACGGCACTCCCTCACCAGTTAATTGGACGGGAGTGGTTCAAGTCACTATATCTCTTCCCCTGGCAGATACCCTCTATGTGCCCAAATTCCCTTGCAATTTATTATTGATTACTCCTCTATGACAGCAATTATGGTGTTCTGTCACATTCACTTCTAATTCTTGTTGTTTTCAGGATCTTGACTCACAATGGACGATTGCTATTGGGATTGAGAGCGGTGGCCTCTACTTCCTCGACAACGCTTCTGCTCTATTCGGATTCTCCTCCTCCTCTACAGATCTTCTACAATGGAATATTTGCTTTGGTCATGCTCCTCCCCGGCTTCTTCGCCAGCTTCTTCCCCACATCCCTCCACATCATACTCCTCTCAACTGTGATGCATGTCGGCTTGGCAAACATCACCTCTCCTCCTTCCCACCAATGCGAAGTCGTGGCTCTTCCCGTCCGTTTGACCTCGTTCACTCTAACGTATGGGGTTCTTCTCCTACCCTCACCATCAGTCGGGGTAGTTCCTATTTTGTCACATTTATTAATGATTTCTCTAGGTGTACGTGGGTGTATCTTCTCAAGGATCGCTCTGAACTATTATTTGTATGGACATCGTTTTATTCTATGATTATGACTCAGTTTGATACCTCTATTAAAATCTTTCGTTTTGACAATGCTAAAAAATATCTTAGCCATGATTTCTCTTCCTTCTTTATGCAACATGGTTTTATTCATCAAACTAGTTGTGTCTATATCTCACAGCAAAATGGGGTGGCAGAACGCAAAAACCATCACTTCCTCGATGTCGCTCGCACTTTGATGACACAGATGCACATTCCTCGCTCCTATTGGGGCTATGCTATCCACCTGCCCTGCTATCTCATCAATCGCATTTCATCCATAGTTCTCCACGGTGCAACCCCATTCTCCATTCTTTATCCGAACAAGAATCTGTTTCCTCTTACTCTGCGCATATTTTGGTGCACAGCCTTTGTGCACTCTCCCGCTGCCACCCGTGACAAACTCTCACCATGGGCCACTAAATGTGTCTTTCTGGGGTACTCTACCACTCAGAAAGGTTATTGTTGCATTGACACCATTGTACAACCCCGTATCCGGCAAGGGGGGTGAATCATGAACGAGGTCGGCCGGCTCAGATTACCAACGCCCTGGCCGAGCTAGGCAGAGAAACACGAGCCCGAGCTTGGCGTTCATCGACCGCGTGCTCAGCATTCGCCGAGCTAAGCCAAGATTCGTCGAGCTGAGGTCGACCAATGAATGTCGATTGATAGGCAGCTTGCCATCCCAACTCGCGCTCACGCAAAGGAGCTCGGCAATAGCAGGCAAGCCGACTCTGCCGAGATGGTCAGGCTCCCCAGCTCGCCCAGATCTATGAGGTATTTTTTACTGTTTTTCCCCCGCTGGTTTGCCCATAGCCCTTCAAAACATCGGAGTTTGGTTGTTGGCAGACCCAACCAAGGGTATTTTGGTAACTTCAGGTCAGTTCAGTTTGGTTATTGGCAGTTCAAATTCTGAAATCTATAAATAGGACCGAAGGGGTACCCCAGCAGGCATGCTTCATGTGCTCTCTTGCTCCAGCTTTCAAGTACTTTCTGAGGGTACCTTAGCTAGGCCTTTGGCTAAGGAGGGGAAGCGCTGTCAGATCTTCTGGGTGTGTGGTGGGTCCTCCCCCCCGAGCCCTTGGGTCGGTTCTCTCTTGTTTTCCCTTGTTATTTTGCTTGTAGGAGCAAAGTAGGCGCGCGAGCATCCCTTCCCCAATGGTGAACTCCACAAGAGACCGATTTTTGGTTTCAACATTTTGGTGTTGTGAGCATGGAGCATGGCCAGTGCAGAAAAGCTTCAGCATTCTAGATGACATGAGGACAGGGACCTGACAGGTCGAGCTCGCCGCCGCCCCCCGCCCCCCCCCCCCCCCCCCACCTCTGGCCACGGTGGGGATGTTTGAAGATTTCAGGAATGAGGTGCTGGGCCTCGTCAAGTCTGCACTCGGTACGTGGGCCGAGTGCTCGACTCCAGCAGTCCAGTTCACAGCCGCCCCTCTCTGGGTGAGGACTCCACCAGGTGGCGAGCTGGGAAGGAGGTTGCCGAGGAGGGCCGGGGGTGCAAGCTCACCGGGCGCGAGTTCTTCCCCGGCTCGGCAGGAACAGGCCTGCTCTGCGAGTTGAGCCTGCGAGATGCGCTAGCTCACCCAGTAGGGGAAGGCAGCCCCTTCAGCGAGTTGGTCTGTTCAGCTCCAGTTCTAGAGGGGTTCAGGGAACCCGAGATGTCCTACTACACTAGGAAGGGAGACCCGGTCCAACACGTCCCGTGGTATGAGGATGTGGTCTCGATCCAGTAGATGTCGGATGGGTTCAAATGCCGACTCTTCGCCATCACCCTCAAGGAGAAGGCAGGGGAGTGGTTCCACCAGCTACCGGCCAGCTCCATCTACTGCTTCGAGGACCTATGCTGGGGGTTCATGCTGAGGTTCACTACCTCCAAGAGGAGGATGAAAGAGTTGGAGTCCTTGTTCCACATCAAGTAGGGAGTGAATGAGATGTTGGGGAGCTACGTGGACCGGTTCCAGGAGGAGGTCACCTAGGTCCAAGAGATACCGAGCCATAGTTTGATGATGGCTTTCATATTGGGCCCGCAGCAGGGTTTCTTCAGGATGGGGCTGAAGAGGAAACACCCCCTCTCCTACGAGGAGCTGATGGAGAGGGCGGCGAGAGAAGTTGACAGGGAGGCGTCAAATCCGGAGTTCGCCCAGAAGCTGGCCAGGTGGGCCACGGAGGAAGAGAATGAGCCAAGAGGAGGAAGAGGATAGGAGGAGAGGAGAGGAGAGCCCCGGCAAAGGGAGCAGAGGCAGCCCTAGGGGCAGCATCAGCCTAAGTGGGGGCGTCAAGAGCCTGATCGTTGTCAGGGCTGGAGGCCCGAGTGGCAAGGTCAGGGGCCACAGAGAGGGTACCAAGGAAGGGACCACCACTGGGGGGGGGGGGGCAAGATCAATTCCACCCCCCGGGCTAGAGGCTGTACCAGAGACCTCGACTCCCCGATCAAGAAGAGCATATGGCCATAACCATAGGGGAGAGGAGGAGAGTAGCAAGGAGGAGGAGGAGAGAGATGAGGGTGGAGTTGCCCTACTACGACTTCCATCAGGAGGAAGGGCACGCCACAGCCACATGCCCGGAGTTCCTCAAAATGAGAGGGAATAGGGAGCAGCATCAGCATGGGCGTCAGGAAGTGAGGATCGAGGAGGTCCTGCCTCGGGCAGAGGAGGACCTTGCGAAGACCGGGTGGATGTCTGGACACGAGGAGGGATCATAGTGATCAACGGGGGGGGGGGGGGGGTGGTTGAGGCTTCACGGAAGGCGAGCCTCCACACCATGTATCGCCGGAGCGTTGGCTCCACATCCCAAACCCCACCCCCAGAAGAGGGGATCACCTTCTCGAGGAGCGATATGGCGGATCATGAGGATCCTTTTTGTGATGTGCTGGTCATCAAGACAGCCATCAAAAATTTTACTGTCTCAAGGATCCTCGTCGACAATGGAAACTCCATCAACGTCGTCTTAAAGAAGGCATTTGATGCGATGAAGGTGGAGGCAAAGAGGGTGTTGGCCTTGGATGGGCCCTTGTTTGGATTTTCGGGGGATAGGAAGGAAGTGGAGGGAGTAGTAGGACTCCATGTCACCCTGGGGAGGGGGGGGGGGCATTCCAGGAAATGCAGGTTCGTCATCGTGGATTCCCCCAACAGCTACAATGCCATCTTCGGGAGGCCCCTTATCAGTGACTTTCGCTGAGTCCCCTCATTGTTCCAATAGTGCTTGAAGTTCAATGCCGAGGGGATTCAGGTTAGGGTCAGACGGAACCCAAGGTGGCGCGAGAATGCTATGTCATCGTCATGAACTCCATTTCTTGGCAGGAGTGAGCCGAGGAGAAGGAGCAAAGTATGGAGGAGGAAGAGTAGGAAGCTGGAGGGGAGGAGCTGGAGGTGGAGAGCTGCGCCGAGGTAGAGGCAGCATGAGGAGATTGGGGGGAGTCGGCTGAGGCGATGGCCGTGGAAGAAGAGGTGGAGGCGGAGGTCCTCGTCCCAGAGGAGAGGGATGTTGAAGAATGGGGGGAGCAGTCCCGGTTGGAAGTTGTAGAAGAGGTGGTGGAGCTGGAGGTCCACACCCGTGAAGGTAGGGTGGAGAATGTCCGCGTCAGCAGAGGACTGACCCCGGAGGCCCAGGGCAGGATGCTGGAGTGAATCCAAAAGAACATGGACATCTTCGTTTGGAGCGCCGCGAAGATGCCGGGGTTTTACGCGGATGAGGCTTGCCAACACCTCAACTTGAACCCGGGAACATGCCCCATACAACAAAAGAAGATATCCACCGCGGACAAGCTGGCAGAGCCCATCAGGGAGGAGGTGGCAAAGCTTCTTAAAGCCGACTTCATGTCCAAGATCCAATACCCCGGCTGGGTCTCTAATAAAGTCATGGTTAAAAAGGGAGATGGCCGGTGGCGTATGTGTATCGACTTCTCCTTGCTTAATAAATCTTGTCCTAAGGACTGTTATCCCTTGCCTCGGATCGACGCGCTGGTTGACTCAGCCATTGGTTTTTCTGTAATGAGTTTTCTAGATTCATTTTCAGGTTATCATCAAATCAGGATGCACCCCCCGGACGTCAAAGATTTCTCTTTCATCAGGGGGGATGGATGCTACTGTTATAAAATGATGTCCTTCGGGCCGAAGAACGCAGGGGCGACCTACCAGAAGATGATGGATAGGGTCTTCAAAGAATAGAAGGAGAGGAACCTGGAGGTGTACGTGGATGATCTCATGATCAACAGTCAGGATGTGGACTCTCACCTCCAGGACCTAGAGGAGACCTTTGCTACCCTGCGCAGATACAAGATGCGGTTGAACCCCCTGAAGTGTGTCTTCGGGGCTAGTAGGGGAAAGTTCTTGGGGCACCTCCTCACCCCTGCGAGGGTCGAGCCGAATCCGGATAAGGTCAAGGCTATCATGGAGCTGGGGTCGCCGCAAAATACTAAGGAGGTGCAGCGGCTGATGCTAAAGATCACGGCAGTGAACCGGTCGCACAAGTAATATAAAATGGGGGGTTTTCCCAAGTATCGATCTCACAAGGAACACAGTAAGGTGGAGTTAATTTTGAGGAGGACTTGAGATTGAAGTCCTCAGGTCGGAGCTAACTAAGGGGGGTATTGATGTTTGCGGAAACAGAAAATAAAACACTATCAACTACTCCTATGCAACGCCGCTATGCGATGCTTCGCCAGGCGGGATGGAAGACTAGTCGGGCCGCTATGCACCGAATCGCTAGGCGGATGGATGAGTAGGCTTGCGGATGAGGTGGTTAGAACGACGGAATGAGTGTCGTGAGCACCACTTCGCTACGCACGCTTCTAGCAATTGCTAGAACGACAAGGGTGGATGGTGGTGGATGGAATATGGGCGCACCTCAAGTAAATATAACGAAAATATACAATCACATAGACATAATTGTATAAAAACGTTTTACAAACTAAGCATACTTCATCAATATAAATAAAGTTAAACACCAATATTCAACAATAAAGCAAGAACAAGTCAAGAGATCGACCGAATCTGAAGACTTGCTGAGGATTCACGGTTGGAATCGTCGGGTTGTCATTCCGCGTCCAAGCTCGGTCCTCAACTGCGCCCGGGATAGAGAAGGGTTGTCACAACCTTCCAATGGTCTGTCTTCTTCGTCTCACGATAGCGGACGAAGTTTGCTAGCTTTCCTTTGCTTGATGGCTATGGCGTCAAACCCTACTTGAAGCTCACAGATGATGGAGAAGGCCGAGAGGAAGCTCCGGCTCGGATTTGGCGGTGAAATCTTGCCCGGAGCACCTCCCTAGGGTGGAGGATGAAGGGGAACGGCGGAGAAGCCGGAAAACGGCGGAGAAATGTCGAGCTCCGGATCCTCTCTCGAATTAGGTCGAGACCTGCACTATTTATACAAAAGCAGAAATGAACAATGCACAAGATCACAGGCGCACGACCAGTGGTCGTACGCACTATGTCCTATGCTCGTGCGCACTGGCATGGAATATCAGGAAGAAGAACTGGGATAACGCGCACGAGAAGTGGCGCACGACCAATGGTCATGCGCACTAAGTCCAATGATCGTGCGATTACCCAGATAGGACTCCAGAAAAGAGGAATCAATGCACACGATCAGTACCGGTCGTGCGCAGTATGTCCAGTGGTCGTGCGCTTACCCCAGGATGATTCTGGAAAACGAAGAGTAGTGCGCATGATCAGGGGCGCACGACCAGTGGTCGTGCGCATTAGATCCCATGATCGTGCGTAGTATTCCTGTTTCACAACCATCCCGGAACACGCACACGACCCCTGTACCGAAAGGAAAAACCAATCACTGATATGTGCAGACATTCCAGGCAATCACAAAAAGGAGTACAGACTATAAGAATAACAAAATACACAACCACGGGCATAAATATGCACTTCCTATGGAAATAACGATCAGATGAAATAGGAACGATAAAGAACTAAAAGTGAAGTGCAACCGCGTGAAAACTAGTTCAGATGAGTCCGAAAATAGGTATAAAAAGTGGACTCATCACACCCCCAGACTTAACTGTTTGCGCGTCCCGAGCAAACAAAATCTAAGCAGAAAGGAAAAAATACTAGTTAACAAAGAAATTGCGATACGAAGTACAATGCGAAGTCGCATGCTCGCGCGTGTAAAAATATAATAGAAGAAATTTCTAAGTATACAAAATAGTTTATATTTTTCATAATGTGTATCAACATTTTATTATTACTCAAAAATGGAATCACGGTGAATCATCCGATCATGCGTAGGAAGAAAGTAGACTAATCGCTAGGAGAGCA
The DNA here is from genome assembly GCA_039583875.1 of Platanthera guangdongensis. NCBI lineage: Eukaryota > Viridiplantae > Streptophyta > Magnoliopsida > Asparagales > Orchidaceae > Platanthera > Platanthera guangdongensis. The sequence continues at coordinate 122,649,785 of CM077164.1, forward strand.
TTGCCAAAGATCGGGGCTCCGGATAACCTCCAAAGGAATCCACCAATGTCGGTGACCATATGCGTGCCCTTTCGCATTCTCTCCACGGCACTGGTTTGGTCCACACACGAATCAGTAGGACTTGAGGTGAAGAGATGGGGCTTGGGTTTCGGTGAGGTAAACAAAGATAAACAGGAAGGCTATGCACTAAACCCAAATGAGCTAGCAAAGAAATAATCCAACAGCTAACCAAAATAAATGCGGGTGCACCACACCCCCAAACTTAACTTTTAACAAATGGGTGTGTGCACCGCCTACTCCAAAAATAAGCACATCTCAAAAAGGATTTTCAATTTTACTTTTCCTTTTCACTTTTTCACTTTAACATCATTTTTTTAACTTTTCTTTTTCTTTTTCAAATTACTTTTCTTTTCACAAATTCAGCAAATAGAATCTTTGGAGCACATCCACATTTTCACATGTAATAACACCACATCACATCCCAACATGAAAATATAAAAACACTAAACTCGACTTGGGTGTGCGACTAGGATAGGCGATGGGGCTTTGGTGAATGAAGGTGGAGCTGAATCAAAAGAAGGGTAGGCACAATGGGGCTAGCGAGGATAAGACGTTAGGAATGGTACAAAGCTCAACTGGGCCAAAATGATGGCCTACATCACGCTCATGCATGAATAACCTATACCCAAGCTTCAAGAATAGCTTGGGGCAAGTTCTTAGCCAACGAGAAAGACTATCCATCCTCCCGACTCGAGCAATAGAAAACTAACGGCCGTCTACACACATCCCTAAGTTACCGTCGGATTCACACCGGATTCACCAACTTTTGAGTAGAATAAAAAGTATTTACGCAATTAGAAAAATATAAAACTAAAAGCATACAGAAAAATTAAATCTACTCGAATTTCTACACGAGACGAGAGCAGTTGACTAGAAACACAACAAGGCAAACATTTTACTCCGTCTCACAATCCTATGTCAGCACCATAATTTTCCCAAATCTAACGAAGAAATGAGTTTAACTCGCAGCACACTAACAGTTAAGCATGCGCTCAAGTGGGTACAATGGTGTGTGATGCAATGAACCAATAAAAATATAACAATAAAAGCTTCTAGTATGCACATGAAATGTGCACGTGCAATAGGTAACAAATCTCTCCCCCAGACTTAAACTAAGCAACACAGCATATGATATAGAAATTAAAATCATAAAGAGCTAAGGGAAGAGGTTACCCAATGCTCAGCTAGTGAGCATACCAGACGATGTGTGGAAACCTAAAGCAGGCCCGCCATACGAAGAATCATAACCCCGCCAACACGAAGTTGTCAAGAATACCTGCAGGGGTGAGCTCCGCAAAAAAAAAACAAAACAAAATATACAAAAAGAAATGCTAAAACTAAAATAGACATGAAAAATAAAATGCAAAAAATGAAAGATAAGTACTGGGGTTATTGTCATCCCAGCACGACTTATTAAATTCTAAACAGTTCTAGCTTATAGGCCTATGAAATAAAAAGTGCACAGGTAACTGTTCCAATATCAGTTTCGGTAACGGGTACCGATACGGTGATAGAGCAGTTACCTCTCTACCTAAATAATAATACCTGCCCAACACAGGTAGAGGAAATAGGAAGTAGGATGAGGAGGAGCACTGGTCCTCGCTCATCTCACCACAAAATAAATCCTTGCCTAGCAAGGTATCGTCTATCACAGGCCCGCAGGAGGCGATGGAACCGGCATGAGCATAAATCTCATCGTCATCCCAACGTACCTATGGAGACTCATCCTGCACAGGCTCAGATAAGTAAGGGGGATCAAGAAATAAAGGAGACGAAGAACTAAAATAATCAGAAAATGGGAGAGTGATCCTGGTGTCACTCTCAGCAGGATCAAAGCAGAGATCATCGTCGGTATCATACGAGTCGTACCGAGGGGAATCCTAGAACTCGAGGTCCGCGGTGGTAAGAGGAACAGCCTCATCCAATAAGGAGGTGCAAACCTCCGCATCGGAAAGGGGGTATTTCCTCATCCCACCAGGGTGCATAAAAATGTTCCGAAGATCCACCGTCTCCGTCAGAGAAAGAGGAATCATCATCCCACTTCGGCGCAACCTCGGGCACCGAATCATCAACAAGTACGGCATCATCAACCGACTCACACAAAAATGGAGTAGCACAATCCGGTAAAAATTGCGGAGGGGCTAGGCTGCTCTCAAAATCAAGCACTGAATGAGCAGGCCCCATCGCAAAATCATTCGCAGACGCCACCCCGTCGACGACCGGAAAAATCTCATCGTCCCATACAGGAGCGTCCATGAGTTCCTGCTCCTCTTTTTGTTGGCTAACACCAGAGTGATCATCATCACTCAAGGAAAGCTCGTAAAAAGGGATCGAGGGACCCATGAAAGAGTTGTATGCGGCCAGAGATTCTTCAGTAATCTCAACGGGTAAAGAATGAGCAAAGTGCGTTATGTCAGTGTATGGGCCAGGCAACACCCTGGTAGGCCTGTCCACAACAGTCTTCCGCGAACGGGAGGTTGTTGTGCACACGCCCTCAGAGGGAGAAGGCTTGTACAAACGAGGGCAATCCTTCAACATGTGGCCCACACCTTGACATAACAAACACCGAATGCAATGCTCGGCATTCATAACAGCAATGACATCGATGGATCGGCGCAAAGTGTCAAGGATACGACACTCAGCATCAGGATCCATCACGAACAAAAATAATTGCTGAAAAAGTGCTACACAGCTAAAATAAAAATAGCACGGATCTGCTATCTAAATCAAAAATCAGAAAAGGGGGGTAAAAAGAAATAAGCAAAATAAAAATTATAATAACCAAAGCAAATAAGAAAAAAGAATGATATGCATAAATGGAAAATGGCTTCAATCTATTATCTCCCTCTCCAAAAACTCACACGACTATGTTCCCCGGCAACGGCGCCAAAAACTTGATGCTAAAAATCACGGCAGTGAACCGGTCGCACAAGTAATATAAAATGGGGGGTTTTGCCAAGTATCGATCTCACAAGGAACACAGTAAGGTGGAGTTAATTTTGAGGAGGACTTGAGATTGAAGTCCTCGGGTCGGAGCTAACTAAGGGGGGTATTGATGTTTGCGGAAACAGAAAATAAAACACTATCAACTACTCCTATGCAATGCCGCTATGCGATGCTTCGCCAGGCGGGATGGAAGACTAGTCAGGCCTCTATGCACCGAATCGCTAGGCGGATGGATGAGTAGGCTTGCAGATGAGGTGGTTAGAACGGCGGAATGAGGGTCGTGAGCACCTCTTTCCTACGCAGGCTTCTAGCAATTGCTAGAACGGCAAGGGTGGATGGTGGTGGATGGAATATGGGTGCACCTCAAGTAAATATAACGAAAATATACAATCACATAGACATAATTATATAAAAACGTTTTACAAACTAAGCATACTTCATCAATATAAATAAAGTTAAACACCAATATTCAACAATAAAGCAAGAACAAGTCAAGAGATCGACCGAATCCGAAGCCTTGATGAGGATTCACGGTTGGAATCATCGGGTTGTCATTCCGCGTCCAAGCTCGGTCCTCAACTGCGCCCGGGATAGAGAAGGGCTGTCACAACCTTCCAATGGCCCGTCTTCTTCGTCTCACGATAGCGGACGAAGTTTGCTAGCTTTCCTTTGCTCGATGCCTATGGCGTCAAACCCTACTTGAAGCTCACAGATGAAGGAGAAGGCCGAGAGGAAGCTCCGGCTCGGATTTGGCGGTGAAAGCTTGCCCAGAGCACCTCCCTAGGGTGGAAGATGAAGGGGAACGACGGAGAAGGCGGAAAACGGCGGAGAAATGTCGAGCTCTGGATCCTCTCTCGAATTAGGGCGAGACCTGCACTATTTATACAAAAGCAGAAATGAACAATGCGCACGATCACAGGTGCACGACCTGTGGTCGTGCGCACTATGTCCTATGCTCGTGCGCACTGGCATGGAATATCAGGAAGAAGAACTGGGATAACGCGCATGAGAAGTGGAGCACGACCAATGGTCGTGCGCACTAAGTCCAATAATCGTGCGATTACCCAGACAGGACTCCAGAAAAGAGGAATCAATGCAGACGATCAGTGGCGCACGACCGGTGGTCGTGCGCAGTATGTCCAGTGGTCATGCGCTTACCCCATGCTGATTCTGGAAAACGAAGAGTAGTGCGCACGATCAGGGGCGCACGACCAGTGGTCGTGCCCATTAGATCCCATGATCATGCGCAGTATTCCTGTCTCACAACCATCCCGGAACACGCACACGACCCCTATACCAAAAGGAAAAACCAATCACTGATATGTGCAGACATTCCAGGAAATCACAAAAAGGAGTACAGACTATAAGAATAACAAAATACACAACCACGAGTATAAATGTGCACTTCCTATGGAAATAACGATCAGATGAAATAGGAACGATAAAGAACTAAAATTGAAGTGCAACCGCGTGAAAACTAGCCCAAATGAGTCCGAAAATAGGTATAAAAAGTGGACTCATTAGCGGCTAACGGGGAAGCTGGCAGGGCTAAGTATGTTCCTCTCACGGGCTAGGGAGAACTGCTCCCCCTTCTTCAAAACACTTAGGGGGGATTCGAGTGGACCAAGGAGTGCAAGGAGGCATTCCAGGCCCTCAAGGTGCAGTTGACTCGGGCTCCGCTGCTCCAAGGGCCAAAGGAGGGGGAGGACCTGTTTTTATATCTCGAGTTCGGGGCGGAGGCCTTGAGCTCTGTCCTAGTTCATGAAGAGGGGAAGAAGCAGCTCCCTATATAATACGTAAGTCGGGTCCTGAGGAAGGCCGAGCTCCAGTATCCAATTTTGGAGAAGCTGGCCTTCTCCCTGGTCATCTCAGCCCGAAGGCTGCGGCCCTATTTCCAGGCACACTCAATCCGAGTGGTGACTAACCATCCCCTCCGCAACATCTTTGAGGGGGTGGAGTATTTTGGTAGGCTAGCCAAGTCGTCTGTGGAGTTGAGTGAGTTCGACGTCTCCTTCGTCCCCCGCCTCTCGATCAAAGCTCAAGCGATGGCCGACTTCTTGGCCGATTATGTGATTGTGGTGTCAGAGGAAGAGCTCACTCGTCCGACTCCTTGGAAGCTGAAGGTAGATGGCGCGTCGGGGAGGCATTCCCTAGGAGTGGGGGTGATCTTTGAGAGTCCCCTGGGAACTAGAATTGAGCAGACAGTGGTGGTGCACTTCCACATCACCAACAATCAGGTCAAGTGTGAGGCCGTGATAGTAGGGCTGCGCCTGGCTAGGGAGCTGGGGATGTCGGACGCGGAGGTCCTTACTGACTCCATGGTGGTAGCTTCCTAGATCAACGGGGAGTTCGAGGAAAGGGATCCTACCCTGCAGCTATATTTAGCCAAAGTGAAGGGGATCATTGGCGCATTCCAAACTTTTTCCATCTAGCGCGAGTCCCGGGAGGAGAATGAGCAGGTCGATCAGCTAGCAAAGCATGGTCCCCAGATGGGGGGGACCATCACCGACTTGTTCCGCCCTTCCATCGAAGAGGGGGAGCTTATGGAGATAGACCAGTAGCCTTCGTAGATGGACCCGGTCGTAACTTTCCTTTCCACGGGAGAGCATCCGGAGGGGGTAGACAAGAAGAAGCTCAGGCACAAGTCGGCGTACTACCTCTTCGAGGATGGGCAGTTGTACAGAAAGACTCTCTTGGGGATGTTGGCTCGATGCGTGGCCAAGGGGGAAGTACAAAGAATCTTGGAAGAAGTCCACTCCAAGGAGTGTGGGAGTCACACTATGAGTTAGACCATGGAAGGGAGGATTGTCACGCAGGGGTACTTCTGGCCCACCCTGGGCCGTGATGCGATGGAGTTCGCTAGAAGCTGCCATAAATGCCAGCTGTTTGCTCCCCTCCAGCTACAACCGGCTTAGCGACTCAAAAGTATCACATCCCTCTGGCCCTTTGCCATTTGGGGAATTGATTTGGTTGGACAGTTCCCCCAGGCCAGTGGGCAGAGGAGGTTCCTACTAGTGATGATCGATTATTTCTCCAAGTGGTTGGAAGTGAAGGCGTTGTCCAAGGTAACTTCCCAGGTCATCAGGAACTTTGTTTGGGGGGGGAGATCATCTGCCGCCATGGGCTGCCCTGGCCATTGTCACGGATAATGGGCCCTAGTTCTCCAGCACAGAGTTTACCTGTTTTTGTGAGCATCTTGGGATCGACCTCGGGTTCGCCTCAGTCCATCACCCCAGAACCAACGGGCAGGTGAAGGCCACGAACAAGATTATTGTCAACCTCCTAAAAACGAAAGTGGAAAATCTGAAGGGGAGCTTGGTGGAACAGCTTCCTGCGGTTCTCTAGGCCTTGAGGACCACCCCCAACACAGCTACCGAAGAAACCCCCTTCAAGCACTCTCATGGGTGCGAGGCAGTGCTCCCATGGAATTTAAAGTTCCAACACCTCGAGTTGTTGCGGACGGGAAAGGAAGGGAAGAATGGCACGCTGAGAACGAGGAGGAGCTGCGGCTCTCCCTTGACATGCTGGAAGAACTACGGGTCCTTTCCGCCATCCGACAGGAAGAGGTAAAGAGGAGGATGGCCAAGTACTTTGACAAGCATGTCAAAGTCAAGCAATTTGTGGAGGGGGACTTGGTGCTGAAGAAGGTAGATGCAGCAGGGAGGTTGGTAACCATGGTGAAGCTCCACCCCAGCTGGGAAGGTCCATTTATTGTAAAAGAAGATTTAAGATCAGGGGGGTATCGACTCCAAAATCTGGAGGGAGAGACCCTAAGTCTCACCTGGAGTGGTGACGACTTAAAATGTTTTTTCCCTTGAAACATGTAAGTGGTGCTTTGATTTTTAATGAAAGTTCTTTAATACGCCCATTCTGTCACAATGAGTTTGCATGAAGAAGTGAAGTGTATTTGGACCCGGAGCAGATCCCGCTGTCATGCTCTCACCTAGCTGGCAGGGCTGGAAGTCACTCATATTGTCAGCCTTGGACCCCGAGCAGATCCCACTGTCAGGCTCTCACCTAGCTGGCAGGGCTAGAAGTCACTCGTTGTCATCCTTAGACCTCGGGCAGATCCCGTTGTCAGGCTCTCATCTAGCTGGCATGGCTGGAAGTCACTCGATGTTGTTAGCCTTGGACCCCCAGCAGATCCCGCTGTCAGGCTCTCACCTAGCTGGCAGGGCTGGAAGTCACTCGGTGTCATCCTTAGACCTCAAGCAGATCCCACTGTCAGGCTCTCACCTAGCTGGCAGGGCTGGAAGTCACTCAATGGTGTCAGCCTTAGACCCCGAGCAGATCCCGTTGTCAGGCTCTCACCTAGCTGGCAAGGCTAGAAGTCACTCGGTGTCATCCATAGACCTCGAGGAGATCCCGTTGTCAGGCTCTCATCTAGCTGGCAGGGCTGGAAGTCACTCGATGGTGTCAGCCTTGGACCCCGAGCAGATCCCGCTATCTGGCTCTCAACTAGCTGGCAGGGCTGGAAGTCACTCGGTGTCATCCTTAGACCTTGAGCAGATCCCGTTGTTAGGCTCTCACCTAGCTAGTAGGGTTTGAAGTCACTCGATGGTGTCAGCCTTGGACCCCGAGCAGATCCCGCTGTCAGGCTCTCACCTAGCTGGTAGGGCTGGAAGTCACTCGGTGTCATCCTTAGACCTCGAGCATATCCCGCTGTCAAACTCTCACCTAGATAGCAGGTCTAGAAGTCACTCAATGGGGTCAACCTTGGACCCCGGGCAGATCCCGCTGTAAGGCTCTCACCTAGCTGGCAAGGCTGGAAGTCACTCGGTGTCATCCTTAGACCTCGAGTAGATCTCACTATCAGGCTCTCACTTAGCTTGCAGGGCTGGAAGTCACTCAATGGTGTCAGCCTTGGACCCCGAGCAGATCCCGCTGTCAGGCTCAAACCGTGCTAACAGGTTGGATGTCACTCGGAGTCATCCTTAGACGTTGAGCAGATCCCGTTGTCAGGCTCTCACCTAGCTGGCAGGGTTGGAAGTCACTCGATGGTGACAGCCTTGGACACCAAGCAGGTACTGCTGTCAGTCTCTCCCCTAGCTGGCAGGGCTGGAAGTCACTCGGTGTCATCCTTAGACATCGACCACATCCCACTGTCAGGCTCTCACCTAGCTGGCAGGGCTAGAAGTCACTTGGTGTCATCCTTAGACCTCGAGCAGATCCCGCTATCAGACTCTCACCTAGCTGGTAGGGCTGGAAGTCACTCGATGGTGTCAGCCTTGGACCTCGAGCAGATCCCGCTCTCAGGCTCTCACCTAGCTGGCAGGGCTGGAAGTCACTCGGTATCATGAAACACCCCCTATCCGTCGCATAGCATATAACAATAGGTCCGGACGGGGCCCGACGCCATTTACCACAGACAGCCGGGTGGTTACTCAATGGAAAACCATCCAACCAATCATAATGTCCTACACAAAGCATTCTAGCAGAAGCAGTTTTAAAAGTTGCAATTAAAAGAACCCAGAAATAAGCATGAATGACCACTAACAAGCTAAATAAGAATGAAGTACATACACAAGTACTGGCCTTAAGACCTTACAAATGGTTTACTCTTAATACATGTTTTCCATACCACGACATGCAGACCGGTCATATATGAACAAAAGCAAGTAAACACTTCAATTAGGCCTTCAAGGGCCAGCTTCGCAATTTGGGCTTTAGCCCGCTATTGACCGCTTGGTCCAGCTACACATGTAAGCAACAGACCACCACACGGTGGCAAACAAAAGCAACGGTCAGCAATGCTGACCGAAATATAACGATCCCGCCCCTAATTCGGGGCGGCGATGCTCCTTCGCTGCACTTATTATCAAAACCAAGCAGTATATAAATATATATTGCATCAAAGGTATTGGCTCGCACGGCCACACACCCCGTGCACTCAGGGCACATTCTCGGTGAACCGGCCAATGTCATGTCAATTTAAGCCATCGACATTCCGATCACACCACCGCCACTTTGACGGCCAAACTATGAGCAATTTGTCTTCCTAGCATGGGTCACTTCAATTTAAGCCATCGACCGCCGAAGACCCTCATCTATGCCAACGGCTCTAACCGAACGACATAGAGCGGGTACCGTTCCATCTAACCCGTGCTCATATCGCAATGACAATTTAAGCCATATGCGCGGATCAAACTTCTGCCGAGTCTCGTTTCCATCACAATTCACATAACCCGGTGATGCAGGCCACTCCCTAACAGTAACTAAGACACGAAAAAGAAAAAGGACTCCTAAGGGGAATTTTAGCGAACACGTGGCGTGCGAGCAAAACTCAAAATTTCGGCAGAGTTTCGTTTATAATATCGCAATCTCACGAGTGGAAAAATTCCCGTCCAAACCTGCACGAACATTCACATACACAATTTTCATAACCTAGCCACACCTCTAATATCGCATCACAACATTTCCATCCACATGGAGAGTGCTCTGGACTAAATAATTTCGATTTGGAAAGTAGTCCAAATGCAGCCCTCAAAACAAAATACAACGAGGATATACCAAATCCTCTTGATCCATTCGAAACCAAAGGCTAAACTAACCCCGGCTTGCAAACGTCCAAGGGGACCTATCCTTGCAAAAACCTTCTCAAAAAATTTCGGAAATAAAGCAATATAAATTCAGATTATAGTAATTCAAAGGAGGATCAAACTTTAGGATAGAAAATGATATCAAGTTTCCACAACTCTCACAATCTAAGATGAATCATTACCCAAGTTTGAGAAGAGGAAATCGTTACCCAAATCTGAAAATGAAGAGGAGGAAGAAGGATAACTATGGAAGAGTCGCACTTCCACGGGTCCACCGGAGTCACACTGAATGGAGAGAACCAAGCCACCTTCTTCGGAGTCGCACCGGAGGAGGAAGGAGGTCGCCGGAGCAGCGGTAAACGCCACCAGGAGGGGGCAGATGCAGTAGCTGGTCACGGCTTGTCCAGGGCGCGGGATCGGGTCGAATGGCCGAGCGGCTGCTTCACGCCAAAGTAGTTTAGGGTTTCCTTTTTTTTCTTTCAACATAACATCTCCAACTCCTCAAACACATATATATGTTATCACACACCTCTCCATCCACCCTTCATCAAAGCATAACCAATCCTAACCACTAGTGTTTAATATGAAATAAAACACACCTTGTAAAATAACATAATTATAAATTTTATAATTTAGAAATTTATAAATCTTAGGACTTATAAATTCATAAAGCATTAGGAATATAATATTATTTCAAAATTGAAATAACTTTATATTCATCATGACGGCGTCGGCGGCGGAGGCGACGGCGACGGCGACGACGACAGTAGCGGCAACGACCATCAATGTCCACAAACATGTAGCGGCGGCGATCAATGAGATCCATGTCGGAAAGAGCAAATGGCGGGGCATCCTCGCCATCAATCCTCCCCCGCTCAAAATCACTCATCCCTGATGAGTGGCCAGGGAGAGAATAGCAGGAGACAGTTGCATCCACAGGTAGCATAGCAAGAGCGGACATCCACGGGGCAGGACAAGCAGTGCAGGCAGCCGCAATAGAACAGGACCTGTCATGAGCAAGAATAGCAGGAAACCTCGTAGATGTGTCTGCATAAAGAAAAGCAGTGCAGATCTCACCATCCAATGCGAGAACCAGGAAACCCAAATGGAAGAGCGACACGAAAAGAATCTCACCTCTCAACCAAAGACAATCTGAAGTGGAAGAGAGAAACGTCAGAGAAAACCACTCAGGTGGAAACCAGATATGCAAAATTAAATCTGAAAGATTGAAACATGGCGAAACACAGGTTGCATCATAAAAATCCAAAAAAATTGCGTTAAATCCAAAATTGTTGAAGATCATGAAAGGATCGGCGCTCCAACGTAGTAATTTTGTAACGGAACCCGAAGGTATCCACTCGTGGGCTAACCAGACTAAATTAGAATCAATATTTCTACAGTTTGAAGCTCTCGGAGGTGAACAGACGTGAAAGTGATGCAACCCACATACACTGGCATAAGGTGACGACATGTGTACGTGCAGATCGTACCAGGATGGATGAAAAATATGTGCAATTTGATTTGATGGGTAATAATGTCGTGAGGACACCAAATCAAAAGACACAGTAGCCGTGAAATCATACGCAGTCCCAAATGAAAACCTGCCAGTCGCCGGATTCTCACTAATACATAGCCCACTAGTCATATCAAACGGAGGTACCGATAATGACGGTTTAAACAAGTGGATCGGACTAGGTAACATCAATTCGTGTCCTAACACGTCCGCTAATCGATCCAAAAGTATGGCTCCATCGCAAGGTAAATCCTCCAACTCAGTAGGTACGTCAGCTAACTCTGGGCCATCGTACGGTTCCTCAACTATCATAGGAGACGGGCCTGAAATTTGGTCGAGGGGAGGTTGGTTAATCCCAGGGAGGGATACCTCAGAGGAGACATCATCATCCAGGTCACTAGGATACCCAATCTCCTCGTTGTCACTACAGTCGTCAGAACAATCGGCATCGCCATCAGTGGCGGGCTCAGATGTCGAAGCTAAAAGAGCCAAAGCCCTAGGCTTTGTGGGGCACTCCACAACATAGTGGCCAATCACTCCACAAGCATAACATGTAGCGTTCTCCTTGCAACTCTTAACTATTTGCAAAGGCTTAACACGTGGTTTTATAGCATCCCTAGTAGAGACAACGACAGGTGGCGGGACAGAGGACCTAACCTTTTCCTTCTCACTAATGGTAGGCGTACTGAAAGTGCAGCTAGATCTGATATACTCTAGAGGGGGGGTGAATAGAGTATATGGTGCTTTAAAAACTTTTACAACAATTGTTGTAATAAGAGTGAGCAGGGAAACAGTTAAAAATCTAATTACAGAACTATACTAAGCAAAAGCTAATCACAGAAGAATCAAGGCCAGAAACAAAAATGAAAACAAGCAAAACCAGAAGACACAAGGAAATATAGTGGTTCCCCTAAACTCTGGTACATCCACTCTTCTACCACCCTAGGTAGGAATCCACTGCAGGATGAGTTGATCAGGTGTCCTGGGCACCAATGAGCTTTTGATAAGGTGCTCAAAAACCAAAGCAGATTTTTTGATCAGGTGTCTTGCCACCAATGAGCTTTTGACAAGGTACTCAAAAACCAAGCTCAAACTTTTGAAGGGAGTTTGAGAAACCCTTTATAGAGAGGTGGTGAGAGAGTGATGGAAGTCTTCTCTTTCTCAAACAACTGAGAAGACTATGTGGATTGTTGATGTCAAAGCTCCCCCTGAATCCTTGAGATCTTCAGGAAGAAAAGCTTTGCTGAGGGTGATAGGCCTTCAAAGATTGAACTCCAGCAATAGATGATTTCAGCAATAGCTGAAATGTTGAATGTCTGGAGTCTTGAAAAAATGTTGGCCTTGAACACTTTGAACACTAAAGAGATCTGAAGATTTGAGATAGCTTGATCTCCTTGGATGTGTGTTCTTGAGAAATCTTTGAGACAGAATAATTTTTTAATGTATCTCTGTAATCTGTGTTCTATGAGTGATTCAAAAATTCTGTCTTTTATTCTCTAGTACAGAATAGAATAACATTCTCTGTCAACAATAGTCGTTAGCCTGCATTGATTGCATCCTTAATTGCAAAATCTCTTCTGGAGGAAAGTCCACAGAAATATTCCTTGAAAAATCCCTTGAAACTTTGTCCAGAAATGAATGAAAACGACTAGGAAATCTCTGAATTAATTACAAAATAACTCCTTAACTGATTTGAATTTGAATTTAGAAACATCCTGGAAGTTATCTGAAATCGTCGAACTGAGCTCTGCTATCGTCGAGCTGAGCTCAGCGATCTGGAAATATACAGCAGCAAAATATCGTGGATCTGAGCTCAAAGATCGTCGAACTGAGCTCCAAGATCGTCGAACTGAGCTCAGAGATAAAGATCCAAAGCAGAGTCAAAATCGTCGACCTGAGCTCACCGATCGTCGAATGGAGTTCGACGATATAATGAAGTGAGCTCAGCGATCGTCGAATGGAGTTCGACGATCTGTCAAAGTTGAGCTAGACGATCGTCGACCGGAGTTCGACGAATCGTCGTGCTGAGCTCGACGATATGACTTAGTCTCCAAACACAAAATCTTGGTCTTCAGGGCAACTTCCAAACCTAGACTTCTAACCCTTAGACTCAATTCTAATTGACCTATTATGCTATACAAGAGGTCAAGCAAAGGTTCCTAGAGACATAGTGATCCTGACCCAAATTAGTAATAGGGTGTTCCAACAATCTCCCCCTATTTGGGTTAGGATTACTATTTACAGACTTTGGAAGAATTTAATGACAGCATACAATCAGAAAAACATAAAAACAACAGCTAGACATTACAGAATCACAGAGATATATAGCATCCAGATAGTAATCAGAAATCACAGAAATTGTCACCTTACAATATCATTTCTTCTCTTTGCCTTTAACAAGTTTAATCTCTCTGTTAGGATTGAGGGCTTCTTTGTTTGACCTGGTATCATCTGCTGCACCCAAATATGTTTGCTTTTTAGGCCTGGGAACTACAGTTTCAGGATGTAATTCCATATACCTGTCAGAATCAAAGAATTTACTTGAAGCATATCTCTCTAGCTCTTTCTGTCTCTGTTCAGACATTGTTGAAATGTTGGAAGAATCTATTCCTTGCTCTCTAGCCTTTTTAATCTGATCCAGTGCAGCTAGTTCTTTTAACCTTGCAGTCCAAGCAGCTGGATTATTTTCAGGATCCTCAAAAGGTACAGGTGGCTCATATCTGTTAGAGGGATTGTCTTGAGAAGGCCTTGCAGACACAGTTTCTTTCAGCTTGTAAGGGAAGGGACCAGATGTTGTATCAGAAGAAATTTGTCCTCCCTTAGAATATGGGTGCTGCCTGGAGTAACCTTTGGAGTAGACTTGAATATCTCTTTGATTACCTCTATATCCTCCTCTCCTAGAATGTGAACCCCTGGATTGGCTTTCCCTGTGGTAAGATCTGGAATGAGCCTGATAGGGAGCCTGACTTCTGGCTGGGGGTTGAGCTGCAGAGCTTCCACCTGCACCTGCATCAGGAGGAGGTGGTGGAGGAGGATGAGAGTGCTGGAATTGGGATGAACCCTTCTCATATTTTCTTTTCTTCTTCATTGCCTTCAGCTGGTTCTTGGAGTATTGCATCCAGTGTTCAGTGATAGCGCAGTCATGTAAATGTAATATGGAATATCATTGTTATCCTTAACTTTGGCAGGAGGTACCCTCTTCATGGCTTTGCTCCTTGCCTTTCTTTTCCTGGCAATGGTAGCAGAAGAGTCATCAGAGTCTGTTCTAAATTAATCACTTTCAGAACTCTGGTCATCATAGAGAGCATCTATTTTCTTCATTAGATCCTTCTTGAGTTGTACAGAAGCAGATGAGGCAGAGGTTGTAGCAGCAGGTGTTGAAATAGTAACAGCAGAAATGACAGCAGCAGATGGAGTAGAAGCAGTAACAACAACAGCAGCAACAGCAGGCTCTGGACAGGTGATAGCAGCAACAACTTCACTAACAACAGCAGAAACAGAAGGAATATCATCAAAGACTGCAGAAGGCTCAAATTCAGGTGCCTCTGTCATAAGAATGTCCTTGGAGATTGGTTCATCAGAAACAACAGGAACTTCAGCAGCAGTAAATGCAGTAATATCAGAAGCAACAATAATATTGTCTTCAAAAGAAGCAGCAGCATCAACATTTTTAGCAGCAGCATACACTGAATTTACAAAGGAGGTGATAATGCTAGGGGTCACAGCAAGAGAATGGCACAAGTGCCTTGGATAAATCTTCTGGAGGCTGGACAGCATTGACCTCTGGCAGACAGCTGAAGTATGCAGAATCAAAAACTGATAGCAAAGACCTGAGGTCTATTGCAAGGACTGCAGCAGGAGGAACTTGTGCTTGAGGCACAGCAACAGCAGCAAGAGGAGGAGCAGTAGAAGAAGCAGTAATAACAGCAGCAGCAGACATGCTTACAGAAATAGCCACAGAAGCAGCAGCAGCAACAGCAGTAGCATGAAGACTCACATCAGATGGCATCTCCCCCTGCCTAGATTCAGACATGTCTGGATCAAGGCACACTGCTGTAGGTGCTGCCTGAGGGAAGAGGGAAGAGAGCCTGGCAGAGAGAGCTGCCACTGACAGGTGGAGTGGAGCCAAGGAGGTCTCCAACAGCAGAGAGAGCCTGGGGGCAAGCAACTCATACAGCCTGTCAGCAAGGGCTGGGAGGTCTACTTGCTCAAGGGCTGGAGCAGAGGTAGAAGAGATAGGAGCAGCTGAGGGTTCTGGTAGTGGAGAGCTGGAGTAGGGTGGAAGGGATGGCTGAGGTGTGGGTAGGGTGGATATGGAGGACAGGGGAATGGAGATTGATGGGGTGAAGGTGGGTTGGTCAATGATTTGGTGTAGAAGGTCTTGAAATGAAGTGGAGGAGGAAGGTAGCTCAGGAGGAGATGATGGGGAATCATCCATAAAGGAATCATCAAGTAGGGTGAAGGATGGAATGGAGGGTGATGATGTGACATCTGGTGGAGGGTAGGAGAATAGTGGGTGGAATTGTTCTTCTGGTGTTGGAAGAACAGGTACTGGAGATGGTGTTGATGTTGGAGAGGGGCTGGATATGATGATGGTGGATGTAGCTGGAATGGTGGATGGTATGGGAAGGGATGGAATTGGAGGAGGGGGAGGAGAGGCAACAACAGCAGCCAGGTCATCTGCAGGGGCAGAGACCTGTGGAGGAGTGACTCTTAGAGTCCTTGTGCCTGAAGGAGTACTGGAGGAGGGCCTGCTGGGCTTGATGATTTGTCTGTCCCACTTTCCAAAGAGGGCACAAGACAGTATCTTGGAGGCATTGATAAGAATTCTAGAGGAGACCAGCAAGGCAGGGCACCTGTGCTGCAGAAACACTCCAATGATTCTCCCAAAGTTAACAAAACTTTTGTTGATTTTCTTTTTGATGAGGTCAAAGAAAACCTCTCCCCAATTCAGATTCTTTCTGGCCACAAGAGCTCCCATGAGGCAGAGCTGATATCTTGAAATTGTATCATGGGCAGAGTGCTTTGCCAGTAGCACTTTCCCAACAACATCTGCCATGAACCTATATTCTACAGACAGGTTCCTTTTGAAGAGCTTGCTAGGGTTTCCCTCTGAATGACCCATTCTGGCAAGCAGTTCAGAATACTCATCTCCAGATAACTCAGCAGTATCTTCTCCATTTCTCAACTCAAAAACTTCTGATAGAATTGTTGGGGTTAAGGGTACCTGAGTTCCAGCTATAGATCCAACAATGGTAGAGTTATCTTGATTATGGGCAGTATAAACCCACTCCTTTATTTCATCAGATGCCAGCTTGATCCTGGTGGTCATTATGGCAGTCAAGTTCTGGTCTTTGAATAATCCCAATATATCTTGAAAAACCTGGTCAGTTGTGCTGAATGATTCCAGATCGATGTCAAAACCAGCATCAAACTTCATAGCAGCAAGAACAGCAACTGACACAGCCATGGGTACCTGCAAAAATTCAACAAACAAAACGACCAAGTGTAGAACTGGTTGGAGGGAAAGAAAGTTCTTGCAGAGAAATCGAAAGCGCAAAAGAGAATGACGGCGAAAAATGAGTTTTATATTAGGGTTCGACGCAGAAATGGAAAGATCGTTGAACTCAGTTCGACGATCGAGGCTACTAAAGGAATCTGAAGAGTCTTCAACATCGTCGATCTCCGTTCGACGATATTGGAGAGCGTCGAGCTCCGTTCGACGATCGTTCAGAGAACATAATCGTCGAGCGCCGTTCGACGATCGTTGACCGGAAGAGATAGTTCATACTATCTGATAGACGCTGAACTCAGTTCGACGATTTTTGGAAATCGTCGATCTCCGTTCGACGATCTTGGGGCAAATCGTCGAGCGCAGTTCAGAGATCAGAAAAATTCTAGACACTAAGAAAAATCAGAATGTTTGCCTAGTCTTGGTCAATTTTTAAGCTTTCAAAATCTTGGATATTATTTAAGACTTCCTCCATCTAACATTCCTAACTGATTTAGGAAGAAGGTGTGTTTCTTTTCATCCAATGGCTTGGTGAAAATATCTCACCTTTGCAGATCAGTTGGGATATAGTGTAGTTCAATTTTATTCTTTTCAACATTATCCCTTAAGAAATGATGCATAATCTCTATGTGTTTTGTCCTACTATGGAGGACTGGATTTTGAGCTATAGAAATAGCATTAGTATTATCACAAAAGATTTTAGACTTCTCTAAGTTGTAGCCATAGTCTAGGAGTTGGTTTTGAATCCACAAGATTTGTGAACAACAACTGCCTGCAGCCATATATTCAGCTTTAGCAGTTGAAGTTGACACAGATGTTTGTTTCTTACAAAACCAAGAGACAAGTCTGTCACCAAGGAACTGACAAGTTCCACTGGTGCTTTTCCTGTCAATTCTGCATCCAGCATAATCAGCATCTGAGAATCCAGTTATATCAAATGCTGAATCTTTTGGATACCAGAGACCTAGATTTGGACAACTTTTAACATATCTGAGAATCCTCTTTACTAAAGTTAGGTGTGACTCTCTAGGGCTTACTTGGAACCTAGCACATATACATGTAGCAAACATTATATCTGGTCTACTAGCTGTAAGATACAGTAAAGAGCCAATCATTGCTCTATATGTTGTCTGATCAACAGGTTTCCCATGTTCATCAGCATCCAATATAGCATTAGTAGGCATGGGTGTTTTCATACAAGATGCCTCAGACATACCAAATTTCTTAACCAGTTCATTTGCATATTTGGTTTGAGAAATAAAGATGCCTTCAGCATGTTGCTTGACTTGCAATCCTAGGAAGAAGGATAGCTCACCCATGCTACTCATATCAAATTTAGAATGCATCAGGTTAGAAAACCTTCTGCACAATTTGGAGTCAGTAGAACCAAAAATGATATCGTCTACATAAATCTGTACTAGTAGGGTATGGGACTTATGGGTTCTAATGAAAAGAGTTTGGTCTACTCTACCCCTTATAAAACCATTTTCCAAGAGAAAGCATGCTAGGGTCTCATACCATGCTCTAGGAGCTTGCTTGAGACCATATAATGCTTTATTCAGTCTAAAAACATAATCAGGATAAGTAGGAGAGATAAAACCTGGAGGTTGTCTGACATAAACTTCCTCTTTGATGTCTCCATTTAGAAATGCACTTTTGACATCCATCTGATATACCTTGAAGCCTTTATGAGCTGCATAAGCTAGAAATATTCTGATGGCTTCTAATCTTGCAACTAGTGCAAAGGTCTGGTCGTAGTCGATTCCTTCTTCTTGAGAGTATCCCTGAGCAACTAGACTTGCCTTGTTCCTTATAATTACTCCTTGATCATCCAGTTTGTTTCTGAATACCCATTTTGTTCCAACAATGGAGTGATCCTTAGGCTTTGGCACTAGTTCCCATACTTTGTTTCTCTCAAATTGATGCAACTTCTCTTGCATTGCAAGGATCCAGTGTGGATCTTGCTCTCCATCTTGAATGGACTGAGGTTCAATTTGAGATAGGAAGCAGGTGTGCAACAGGTTTTGGTTGACCTGATTTCTGGTTTGCACACCAGCTGAGATTTCTCCAATTATTTGGGAAATTGGATGGTCTCTTGATGTTACTAAATCAACAGGGGGTGTTGATTGTTCACCAACCTGTGTTGTTGTTTCCTCTTGTTGTACAACAACTGGCTCTTCAAGTTGTTCTTCAATGTGTTGAGCATTCCCTTCATCTTCACTGCTTTCATCCTCTTGAGTAACCTGTAACTTGTTCAAGTCTTCAACTAGAGAATGTTCCTACAAAGGTTCTATGGTAGAAGAATTCTTCTCCTTGAAAGACATGTTAGTTTCATCAAATGAAATGTGAACAGATTCCTCAATTTTCAACGATGATTTATTATAGACCCTATAGGCCTTGCTGATCATGGAGTATCCCAGAAACACTCCTTCATCAGCTTTGGCGTGAAATTTTGCTAAATATTTCTTGTCATTATTGTGAATGTAGCAAATACAATCAAAGACTCTAAAATAGTCAACTTTAGGTTTCTTCCCTTTGAGTAATTCATAGGGAGTCTTTCCCTTTAGTTTATATATCAGACTTCTGTTCAGCACATAGTTGGAGGTGTTCACTGCCTCTGCCCAAAACGATAGAGGTAGATGAGCATCTGACAACAATGTGGTGGCAGATTCAATAAGGGTTCTATTTTTCCTTTCAGCTACCCCATTTTGTTGAGGAGTTCTAGGAGCTGAGAAAGTATGTCTGATCCCTTCACTCTGACAGAACTCTTGCATAAGAAGAGAATCAAACTCTGTCTCATGATCACTTCTGATCAGGGCAATGTGAGTATTGAACTCAATCTATATACATTTGAGAAACTCTGTCAGACACTTAAAGTTATCAGAGTTCTTCCTTAGAAAGAACACCCAAGTGAATCTAGAGAAGTCATCTACAACTACAAAAGTGTAGGATTTCCCTCCTAGGCTTTGTACTGTGATGGGTCCAAAAAGATCCATGTATAACAGATACAATATCCTAGGTGAATCACTCTTATTAAGTGACTTAAAGCTGTTTTTAGTTTGCTTGCCTAATTGACAAGCCCTGCAGAGTCCTTCCTTCTTGTAGGGGCCAGAAGGTAGTCCTCTAACAAGGTTGTCCTTGGATAGCCTAGCAATAGTTCTAAGGTTTAGGTGTCCTAATCTCTTATGCCATAAAATATTTGGTCTACAGACAGAATTAAACAAGCAGATATCTACATCAGTTGAAAGAAAATCTACTAGATAGATGTTACCTTTCCTTTTACCTGTCAACACAGTTGTGTTGTGCTCTGACTTGATTTTGCATAAGGCTTTGCTGAAGGTCACCTGGTATCCTTCATCACACAGTTGACTGATGCTAATTAGGTTGTGCTTCAGTCCTTCCACATAAGCTACCTTCTTGAAAGTTACTGATCCAATCTGGACTGCACCATATCCTTTAGTCTGTCCAAAGTTTGAATCACCAAAGATAACTTTGGGTCCAAGCTTGGCTCTGAAGGATGTGAGGTTGTCCTTGTTCCCTGTCATGTGCTTAGAGCACCCACTATCCAAATACCATTGCTGGTTAGATGTTGGATAGGTCTTCACCTGCACATAAGACAATTCATTTGTGTTTGACCCAGTTTACCTTGGGCCTAGGTTGATAACCTTTAAATTCTGAAATGAAAGACATCCCAGGTTGACTCCTATATCCTTCAGGATGATATCTCCTTGGAGGTATAATCCATTCAGTATAAGGGTTAAAGATTTGGGATGAAGGACCCTTAGGATTCAATTTTGATTTGCCTTTGAAAAATTTTCCAGAGCTCTGACCTCTATTCGACGATCTTGGAGCTGCGTTCGACGATCTTGGGTCAGATCGTCGAGCTCCGTTCGACGTTCGACTATGGCTGAGGTCAGGTATTTGAGATCGTCGACCTGCGTTCGACGACTTTGGCTGAGATCGTCGATCTGCGTTCGACGATTTTGCCTGAGATCGTCGAGCTGCGTTCGGCGATCGTCGATCTTCATTCGGCGATCGTCGATCTCCGTTCGACGATTTCCGCTGGGACTTAGTTTTCTGGGGCAGATCAGAATTCTTCCTAGCAACCTCTACAACTCCCTTTCCTTTGTCAGAAATGAATTTGATTGGAGTTGTTAGGACTATAGGTTGGCTGGATGAAGCACCCAAGCCCAGTGTACTGTTAAATCTAGAGTTCACTGTGCTTGTGATGTCCATCAGCTTGATGCTTCTCCCATTAAGGGATTCTTCAAGCTTCTTGGCCTCAGAGAGCTCACTTTTTAGTGAAGCTATCTGTTCCCTACAGCACTCCAACTCCTGAGAGAGTTTGAGGTTTTCTGACTTTAAAGTATTGTGTTCAGATAATTGATTTCTGAGAGGGATAATTTCTTTCTCAGACTTTAGCAGGTCTAAACACAGTGCTTTAAATTCAGATTTAAAATCCTCTGAGCTAAAATCAAAAGAACCAATTACCTGATCCTCTTCAGGTTGAGTCTCTGAGTCTGACTCTGACTCCTCTTCCTCTGAATTGTGCTGAGAGGCATTGATTGCCATCATGCAGAACTCCTCTTATTCTGCATCATCCTCATCATCACTGGAGCTGGATGAGGCTTCTGACTCCTCTTCAGTCTCACTCCAGGATTCAGCAACAAACCCTTTTCTTGTATGCTTGTTTTTGCTTGAAGAAGGTTTGCTATTGCCATTCCTTTTGGAGTCTTTCTCCTTTCTTCTTTCTTTCCTGTCCCTTCTGTCCTTGTTCTTGTTCTCTGGACAGTCAGGAACTATGTGCCCTGGTTTCCTGCAACCAAAGCAAATAATGTCTTTATTATTACTAATGGACTTGTCATACCTTGGCTTATCCTGCTCCTTGTATGATCTTCTTCTGAAGTCCTTTCTGGCCATTTTGTAAAATCTTTTGGCCAGCAGACTGAGTAGTTCATCATTGCCTGTGGCTTTGTCTTCAGGCAGATCTTCAGTTGCCTTGAAGGCTATGGTCTTCTCTTTTCTTGTGGCTGGTGAAGCAGCCTTCTGTTCTTCCTCTCTATTCTTGATGAGTAGCTCATAAGATTTGAGCTTACCCAACAAAGCTTCAGTGGTGATCTCATTCAGACTTCTGACATCCTTAATTGGCCAGATTCTTGAATCCCAAGTGCTGGGGAAGCACATTAGGATCTTGTCATTAAGTTCAGTTAGAGAGATCTCTTTGTCCAATATCCTGAGTTCACTGACAATTAGACTTAGCCTATTGTACATGTCTCCCACTGACTCAGTCTCTCCCTTCTTGAAATTCTCATATTGAGAGATGAGATGGGATCTCCTATCCTTTCTCTCATCAGCTGAGCCTGAGACTATTTCTGAGAGTTTGTCCCTAATTTCTTTTGCTGAATTGCATTCAGCCACCTTTTGAAATATGTCATCAGACATTGTCTGGGCCAAGATGTTCATAGCCTTGGCATCAGCTACCTTCCATCTCTTGATATCAGCATCTATTCCTGATGGAGTTGGAACAGCATTTGTACTTGTGTTCTCTGGGGGTCTTGGACATACTGTCAAAACAGAGTTAAAGATATCTTCGTCAATAGAATTCATGTAAAGTCTAATCCTTGCTTTCCAAAGTGCAAACTTGGATAGATTGCACACTGGAGGTCTGGTGCTAGCATAATCTTTGTTTTGGGCCATGATTTGTGAAAACAAATTCTAATAATAAAATACAAAAGAAAAACAGATCTAACTTGGGATCTTTGGGTTCAGGTGTTAGCCTGTACAACCAATCAGGTATAGTATGTTTAACCAACCTCCCTCTGATACCAATTGAAAGTGCAGCTAGATCTGATATACTCTATAGGGGGGTTGAATAGAGTATATGGTGCTTTAAAAACTTTTACAACAATTGTTGTAATAAGAGTGAGCAGGGAAACAGTTAAAAATCTAATTACAGAACTATACTAAGCAAAAGCTAATCACAGAAGAATCAAGGCCAGAAACAAAAATGAAAACAAGCAAAACCAGAAGACACAAGGAAATATAGTGGTTCCCCTAAACTTGGGTACATCCACTCTTCTACCACCCTAGGTAGGAATCCACTGCAGGATGAGTTGATTAGGTGTCCTAGGCACCAATGAGCTTTTGATAAGGTGCTCAAAAACCAAAGCATATTTTTTGATCAGGTGTCTTGCCACCAATGAGCTTTTGACAAGGTGCTCAAAAACCAAGCTCAAACTTTTGAAGGGAGTTTGAGAAACCCTTTACAGAGAGGTGGTGAGAGAGTGATGGAAGTCTTCTCTTTCTCAAACAACTGAGAAGACTATGTGGATTGTTGATGTCAAAGCTCCCCCTGAATCCTTGAGATCTTCAGGAAGAAAAGCTTTGCTGAGGGTGATAGGCCTTCAAAGATTGAACTCCAGTAATAGATGATTTCAGCAATAGCTGAAATGTTGAATGTCTGGAGTCTTGAAAAAATGTTGGCCTTGAACACTTTGAAAACTAAAGAGATCTGAAGATTTGAGAAAGCTTGATCTCCTTGGATGTGTGTTCTTGAGAAATCTTTGAGACAGAATAATTTTTGAATGTATCTCTGTAATCTGTGTTCTATGAGTGATTCAAAAATTCTGTCTTTTATTCTCTGGTACAGAATAGAATAACATTCTCTGTCAAGAATAGTCGTTAGCCTGCATTGATTGCATCCTTAATTGCAAAATATCTTCTGGAGGAAAGTCCACAGAAATATTCCTTGAAAAATCCGTTGAAACTTGGTCCAGAAATGAATGAAAACGGCTAGGAAATCTCTGAATTAATTGCAGAATAACTCCTTAACTGATTTGAATTTGAATTTAGAAACATCCTGGAAGTTATCTTAAATCGTCGAACTGAGCTCTGCTATCGTCGAGCTGAGCTCAGCGATCTGGAAATATACAGCAGCAAAATATCGTCGATATGAGCTCAAAGATCGTCGAACTGAGCTCCAAGATCGTCGAACTGAGCTCAGAGATAAAGATCCAAAGCAGAGTCAAAATCGTCGACCTGAGCTCACCGATCGTCGAATGGAGTTCGACGATACAATGAAGTTGAGCTCAGCGATCGTCGAATGGAGTTCGATGATCTGTCGAAGTTGAGCTAGACGATCGTCGACCGGAGTTCGACAAATCGTTGTGCTGAGCTCGACGATATGACTTAGTCTCCAAACACAAAATCTTGGTCTTCAGGGCAACTTCCAAACCTAGACTTCTAACCCTTAGACTCAATTCTAATTGACCTATTACACTATACAGGAGGTCAAGCAAAGGTTCCTAGAGACATAGTGATCCTGAGCCAAATTAGTAATAGGGTGTTCCAACACGTACAAGTGCTCGAAATAGTCAGATCTTGGCGAAGCAAGGATCAAGCGTGAGGCTTATAGCCACTCCTATGGTCAGAAATGGGTCTAGTGCCCTGGCAGGGAGGAATAAGAACATGAGACGTCCTAGTACGGGAGTACGGGGGGACGTACTGGTTTGATGTAAGCAAAACCTTAGGCGGCGATTCACTCAGATAATCGCAAGACTGAGAGCGGCAATAAGGAGGGTAATACTCATTCATTAAATAATTCTTCATAATCTGCCAACCTATACGTAAGTCGTCGAGGGGTGCCCCAAAGCATCTCTCCACATTGAGCCAGAAAGTATGAGCTCGACCAAATAATTGAAGTCTCGCAACGGGAATCCTGTGGGGGTCCACAAGACGATATTGCTCAAAATAACGCTCCATATCCTTCACCCAACATAAAAACACTCGCGGTTCACCTAACCCATCATAGGTCGGAGCAGGAATTCTAGCAGGCCTAGAGGTGCGTGGTGGTGGTCTAGTAATCGCTTGACTAACCTTCGAACTATGAACAAGAGTCCTAAGTTGTTGCCTGGGGGGCTCAAGTTGGGGCGTCAGTAGCTGACCTCTAAGTTGCGCTATCAAACCCTTTATGTCTTCATATTGGTGGTTCAACTCCTTGCGAAGTGCACCAACCGAGGAAAGTGAGGGAAGGGGACTCCGAATGTGCTCCATAACAGACCCACGGAAAACTCAAACTAAGTAGAAACATAAAACATTTTTTTATATATAACTAAAAATAAAATTTTAAAACCAACGAAACGTGCCTATGTGTAAGTGAGGGGTAGCGTTGAAAGAGCGGATCGTTGCCAAGTTGAGAAATTGACAAACCTCGCTTTGATACCATATTGATGGAGGCCACTCCCTAACGGTAACTAAGACACGAAAAAGAAAAAGGACTCCTAAGTGGAATTTTAGCGAACACGCGACGTGCGAGCAAAACTCAAAATTTCGGCAGAGTTCCGTTTATAATATCGCAATCTCACGAGTCGGAAATATCCCGTCCAAACCTGCACGAACATTCACATACACAATTTTCATAACCTAACCACACCTCTAATATCGCATCACAACATTTCCATCCACATGGAGAGCGCTCCGGACTAAATAATTTCGATTCAGAAAGTACTCCAAATGCAGCCCTCAAAACAAAATACAACGAGGATATACCAAATCATCTTCATCCATTCGAAACCAAAGGCTAAACCAACCCCGGCTTGCAAACGTCCAAGGGGACCTATCCTTGCAAAAACCTTCGCGAAAAATTCAGAAATAAAGAAATATAAATTCAGATTTTAGTAATGCAAAGGATGATCAAACTTTAGGATAGAAAATGATATCAAGTTTCCACAACTCTCACAATCTAAGATGAATCATTACCCAAGTTTGAGAAGAGGAAATCGTTACCCAAATCTGAAAATGAAGAGGAGGAAGAAGGATAACTATGGAAGAGTCGCACTTCCACGGGTCCACCGGAGTCACACCGGATGGAGAGAACCAAGCCGCCTTCTTCGGAGTCACACCAGAGGAGGAAGGAGGTCGTCGGAGCAGTGGGAAATGCCACCACTTTTTTGATGCAGTGACCTGGCTCTTTTACGGTGGCCCACTGCCGGGCTGCAGCCCAAGCACCCCACCCATGACCGCACCTATTCTTAGCGCGGCGGGTTGTTGGGGCGAGGTCTCAAGCCCAGCCCCCTTGATAAAGAGCTTTCCTAACAGCTCTCATCACCAACTGAGCTGCAGCCTGGCAGTGGGCCACCGTAAAAGAGCCAGGACACTGCATCACCCCGTTATGTTCAAGTTGTCTCCCAGGCCACCAAGTTGGCAAGATCTCGCATCCGCGTAGTTTTCCGGGTGCACCTTAGGGTTAATCCCCAAGGCTCCATGTTGCAATCTACCACGTAGAAAACCCAAAAAACAAACATTCGCACAGAGTCTTCTCCAGCATTTATGCAATGCAACATCACCGATCTAGACCAACATGTCCGTATAGGCTTCACATATCATGCCTATGTCCGTTCTCGTTATGGACTATAAACAACAGGGACTTTACATATCTACCCGAAGGAATGCCTCCAACTCACAGCAAACTCGCGAGAGCGGGCTTCCTATGCAAAGAAGGAGAGCTTCACAAGCTCAAGTAGAGAATCGTTACCCTAGCGTTCTTCCTTGGCGCCATGGAAATGTACGCGATTGAAAAGTACCGCACTCTCTTTGCCTTCGTAGATCCGAAGTCGGCTCGTGATTTGGAGCTCTAAAACTGCTCCAACGACTGGATCTAATCTCCTCCTTCCTCCTTTGCTCTCCCCTCTCTCTATACTTTAGAAAGAGAACCTCTCAAGTGAAATGAGGGTTTTAAGGGTCCAATCTCGTGTATATCCAAGCACTAACAACCCCCAGCCGCCGGATCCCGAATTAAAGAAACGAACGGCCACGGCAGAATCTGGGCCGAACACGGACTGTGACATGCCCGTGTCCAGGGCCGTGTCCCTCATTCGCCATCAAAATGGACTCGTCTCGAAAAGCACACGACCATCCGACACGCCCGTGTTCAACCTGATACGCCCATGTTCCAACTGACACGGTCGTGTGGTTGGCCGTGTGCCCCCATCGACACAACCCCAAAAATAACCCGAGACTCACACGGGTCTTGGACATGCCCGTGTCCTATTTGACACGCCCGTGTCAAACTCGAACACACCTGGGCTCCAAGCTGTATTCACTGTATCGACACTTCGTCGAGCGAAGTTCGTCGACCACACGACACGGCCTTGGACACTCCCATGCCCTAGGCCATGTGCCTTGTCTCGACACAACGTTGAGCGAAAATGTCGACCTCGCGGCCAAATCGTCGACTCGAGCCTGACATGCCCTGGGACACGCCCATGTCCCAGGCCGTGTGCCCCCTGCCAGATACCAGATTCGGCCCAAAACGCCTCTCGTCGCTCTTTTGAGTTTCGGGGCATTACAATTCTCCCCCTCTTAAAAGAATTTCGTCCTCGAAATTACATAAAGGAAAGAAACATAAAACTTAAATGGTACCTGAGTGAAAAAACTCCGGGTACTCCTCAAGCATAGTCTGCTCTCGTTCCCAAGAGAGCTCCTCTCGGCCGCAATTTTCCCAACGGACCTTGACCATCCTGATCTCTTTATTGCGTAGCCGCTTGACCTCCGAGTCCTCAATACGCACGGGTTTGACCTTTGTCGTCAACCCACTATCAACCGGCACTTGATCGACGGCGATCACTTGCGTAGGCTCTTGTACCGCCTTCCGAAGAACCGATACGTGGAATACATTATGTAGACCACAAAGCTCTACAGATAGCTTCAAACGATAGGCTGCTTCGCCAACCCGCTCCAGAACCTCAAACGGCCCAAGGTACCTCGGGCTTAGCTTTTTCAGTCGCCACACCCGCGAGACACCCTTGAACGGCTTGATCTTTTAGTACACCCAGTCACCCACAGCGAACTCCACGTTCATATGCTTGGCATTATAGTACTTCGCTTGCCGGTCCTGAGCGATAAGCAACCTCTCCCGAATGGTACGAACCAAATACGTAGCATCTTCCACCTCTTGGCGCTTGTACAACTTTGACTCACCCGTTTCTAACCAAGACAACGGAGTGCGACACTTTCTACCATAAAGGGCCTCGTAGGGCGCCATTTGAATACTCTCCTGGTAGCTATTGTTGTACGTGAATTCCACCAAATAAAGATGGTCTTCCCATTGCCTTCCAAAGTCCAAGACACGCATGCGGAGCATGTCTTCCATAGTTCTATTGACGCTCTCGGTCTACCCATCCATTTGCGGATGGAAGGCTGTGCTGAATTTTAACTTTGTTCCCAACATTTGCTGCACTAGCCTCAAATCATTGGACGTGAATCGCCCATGTCGGTCACTCACGATGCTGCGGGGCACACCGTGAAGCCGTACTATATTATCCACATATAGTTTTGCCAACTTCTTCACTGGATCATCCTTCCTATGCGGAATGAAATGCGACACCTTCGTTAACCGACATACGACCACCCAGATGGCGTCGTTTCGTTTTTGCGACCTTGGCAACCCGTGCACAAAGTTCATAGTGATGTCGTCGAATTTCCACTCCGGAATAGGCAAGGACTTCAGAAATCCACCCGGCTTTTGGCATTCCTCCTTCACCAAGGCGCAAGTTTGGCACTTCGTCACGTAGAGTGCCACATCCTTCTTCAAACCCGGCCACCAAAATAGTTTCTTAACATCGCGGTACATCTTTGTGCTCCCAGGGTGAATCGAGTACTTGGTATGATGTGCCTCGTACAACAATTCTCCCGCAAATTTCCCATACTTGGGACGCACAGACGACCGTCATTCCAAAGTAATCCGTCCTCCACAACGAATTGGGAATTTGACACATCCAGAGCCTCTACCATGAACTGCTTCATATGGACATCATATCCAAAGCCTGTCGAATCAGATTAGCCAGGTCATATTGGACTTCAGTCCAATTCAGTACTGCTTCAACACTTGATTGCTTATCTACACAAACAATCTCCAACGCCTCCAACTCCCGAACCAACCACTCATCATACACTGATAGCCAATTGGCTTGAGCTGGGGCCCGACGACTCAACGTGTCTACAACAGCATTACCTTTACAAGGCACGTAGTGGATCTTGACTGTATAGTCCCCCAGGAACTCCATCCATCTACGCTGCCGCATATTCAGATCTTTCTGATCAATCAAATACTTCAGGCTCTTCTGATCGGTGTAGATATCAATCTTCACACCGTACAAATAATGCCTCCACAGCTTCAAGGCAAAAATCACGGCCGCTAACTCCAAGTCATGAACCGGATAATTCCCCTCGTGCACTTTCAGCTGTCTCGATCCATAAGCTATCACGCGACCATATTGCAGTAGCACGCAACCCAAACCGCTGCCCGAAGCATCACTATAAATCTCATAACCTTCGGTCCCACTCGGCTAACTCAGCACAGGCGCCATGGTCAACCGACATTTTAACTCCTCAAAAGCTCGTGTGCACTCCGACATCCAAACGAACTTCTGTTCCTTCCTCTTCAAAGTAGTGAGAGGTAACGCTATCCGCGAGAAATTCTCTACGAAGGGCCTATAATAGCCGGCAAGCCCCAGAAAGCTCAGGACTTTCGCTACCATAGAAAACTCAGGCCACAGCCGTATCGCAACAATCTTCACAGGATCCACCGCAATACCTTCCCCACTCACTATATGACCGAGGAATGCCACTGAGGACAACAAAAACTTGCACTTCGAAAACTTGGTGTACACTTGATTCCTCCTTAGCGTCTCCAAAACCAAATGAAGATGCTTGAAGTGATCTCCCTCACTCTGCGAGTACACCAAAATATTGTCGATGAAGACGATCACAAAATGGTCCAAGTACTCCCTGAAGGTCCTGTTCGTCAAATCCATGAACCCTGACGGTGCATTAGTCAGCCCAAATGGCATGACCGTAAACTCGTAATGCACGTATCTCGTACTGAACACTGTCTTTGGGATATCACTCTCCCTTATTCGTAGCTGATAGTACCCGGACTTGAGATCAAACTTCTAGTACACCGTCGACCAGACCAACTGATCAAAAAGATCATCGATCCGTGGGATCGGTTACTTGTTCTTCTCCGTCAACTTGTTGAGCTCCCGATAATCAATACATAGCCTCAAGCTTCCGTCCTTCTTCTTAACAAAGAGGACCGGTGCGCTCCAAGGCGAAGAACTTGGACGCACATACCCTTGCTCCAACAACACTTGAATTTGCACCTTGAGCTCCGCCATTTCCTTAGGCTCTAGCTGATACGGAGATCGTGACACAGGCTTTGCACCTGGCACTAGCTCAATCGTGAAATCTATCTCCCGCTGCGGCGGGGTCCCAGGAAGATCTGCGGGGAACACATCAGGGTACTCAGCTACCACTGATATACTATCCAACGTAGGCTTTGGCTTTGCAACCTCCACTAATGTAAAAAACAGCTCTGCACCAACACGAACCGCCTTCACCACCTTAAGAGCAGACAACAACATCTTGATCGACCCTTTTAAGCCCGTAAAAGTCATCCCACGACTTGCTCCTAGCTTGACTTCCTTGCAACCGCAATCAATATAGGCTTGCTACTCCGAGAGCCAGTCCATGCCAAATATAATGTCGAACTCCACCAATGGAAGTAACGACGCTTGCAGATCAAACTCTTGATTCCCAATGCGAATCTTAACGCCACAGATTCTATCCGCGCGCATCGAACACCCATTGGGCAACAACACATCCAACTTGTCCTTTGCCATCGAAGAAGGTACTCCGATGCGTGATATAAATCCTTCGGACAAGGAGTGTGAAGCTCCTGTATCGAAGAGTGCCCTTGCCGGATTTTCACAAATCAAAACAAATCCTAAACAAGCAGTGGTAAGGTAACATGTGCATAATAAGTATTTAAAGAAAATAATTTGCTATAAATTTACCCGTACTTGTCACCATATCCGCATGTTTGATGGACTCCTATTGGCAAAGATTATACACCCTTGGTTGGGCAGGAGCATAATAGGACGCGGTTGAATCCACCGCCTTGCCCTTCTCTTCATAAGTTGCTCCCGGCTTACTTTAGGACTTGCTACGTCCGCTCCAGCAATTGCGGGCAAAGTGCCCCGACTTTCCACAAGTAAAACATGCACCCGGGGTTCGACCCATAGTCGCCCCAGAAGCACCAGAAGGGGGGCTAGACCAGAAGTCCTAGCCTTCTTGTGGAATCTTCGATAGCCGGACTTTGAAGTAGTCGGCACTTTGAACTCATATTTCTTGTCACCCAAACTTTTCTTTGCCTGAACCTTCTTCATGTCTTTCTCCAAGGACCGGGCCGTGTTGACCAAGGTCAAGAAACCCTACGTCATCGGCCCCGAGAGTAGTAACCTCAACTCATCTCTCAACCCTTCGTAGAATCGATTCGTCTTGCGCTCCTCATCCCCAATAGTGGAGCTAGCATATCGACTCAAACAAGTAAACTCGTGGAGATATTCATCCACGCTACTGTCCCCTTGAACCAACTTCAGGAACTCGTTCTCCAACGCTATCCTCTACGCCGAAGGGAGGTATTTAGCCAAGAATAATCTCGAGAATTCCTCCATCGGGACGTTTACAAGTTGCCTACCTCTTAATATATGCAGCTACAATCCTTCCCACCATAATCTCGCTTCACCGTCTAGAAGGAACGTAGCAATGGTGGTCATTTGTCACTCCTCCATCTCTATTGCTGTCATGACTCTCTTCACCCTGGAGAGCCAGTCTTCAGCTTGAGATGGGGTTCCCAACCCCGAGAATACTGGAGGATTAAAGCTCATGACATGTTTGAGCTGTCTCTCGGTTGCCCTCCTTGGCACCAACGGCTCCACTACTACCTGTTCCACTCTTCTCTGCTCAGCCGCTTGCAGCGGTACCTGCTCCATTGCAGGAGCGGGCTGCTGCATTTGCCTTGCAGGATGCAAATTAAACATGGCAAACACTGCTTCGGCCACCAATCGTATGGTCTCAGCCGATGGAGGTGTTGTAGGAGCTTCATTAGGTGCACTACTAGCCTCAGAAACTCGACGTTCCGACGGCCCAGCACCACTTCTGGTCACCTATAGTGGTACAAAACATCATTAAGCGACCAAATAAAATTGCAAACAACAATTATAGGAACACACAGATTCCCCAAACAGATGTATTTTCATTCCTAAGTGGACATTCATGGGTTCTTTTACTGTTATAACGATGACGCACACACATGTGCTCACCACCCCTTAAAAAAGAATTCGACCACAAATTCATCTTAAGCCTGACTAAAACCAGTAGTCTGATACCAAATTGTAACACCCCCTATCCGTCGCATAGCATATAGCAGTAGGTCCGGCCGGAGCCCAACGCCATATACCACAGACAGACCGGGTGGTTACTCAATGGAAAACCATCCAACCAATCATAACGTCCTACACAGAGCATTCTAGCGAAAGGAGTTTTAAAAGTTGCAATTAAAAGAATCCAGCAATAAGCATGAATGTCCACTAACAAGCCAAATAGGAATGAAGTACATACACAAGTACTGGCCTTAAGGCCTTACAAATGGTTAACTCTTAATACATGTTTTCCATACCACCACACGCAGGTCGGTCATACATGAACAAAAGCAAGTAAACACTTCAATTAGGCCTTCAAGTGCCAGCTTCTCAATTTGGGCTTTAGCCCGCTGTTGACCGCTTGGTCCAGCCGCACCGGCAAGCAACAAACCACCGCACGGTGGCAAACAAAAGGAACGATCAGCAATGCTGACCGAATTATAACGATCCCACCCCCAATTCGGGGCGGCGATGCTCCTTCCCTGCACTTATTAGTAAAACCAAGCAGTATATAAATATACATTGCATCACAGGCATTGGCTCGCACGGCCACACACACCGTGCACTCAGGGCACATTCTCGGTGAACCGGCCAATGTCACGTCAATTTACGCCATCGACATTCCGATCACACCACCGCCACTTTGACGGCCAAACTATGAGCAATTTATCTTCCTAGCATGGGTCACGTCAATTTAAGCCATCGACCGCCGAAGACCCTCATCTACGCCAATGGCTCTAACCGAACGACATAGAGCGGGTACGATTCCATCTAACCCGTGCTCACATCGCAACGATAATTTAAGCCATATGCGCGGGTCAAACTTCTCCCGAGTCCCGTTTCCATCACAATTCACATAACTCGGTTATGTTCAAGTTGGCTCCCAAGCCACGAACTTGGCAAGATCTCGCATGCGCCCAGTTTTTTGGGTGCACCTTAGGGTTATTCCCCAAGGCTCCCTATTGCAATCTACCACGTAGAAAACCCGAAAAACAAACATTCGCACGGAGTCTTCTCCGGCATTTATGCAATGCAACATCACCGATCCAAACCAACATGTCCGGATAGGCTTCACACATCATGCCTATGTCCGTTCTCGTTACGGACTCTAAACAATGAGGACTTTACATATCTTCCCGAAGGAACACCTCCAACTCACCGCAAACTCGCGAGAGAGGGCTTCCTATACAAAGAAGGAGAGCTTCACATGCTCAAGTAGAGAATCATTACCCTAGCGTTCTTCCTTGGCGCCATGGAAATGTACGCGGTTGAAAAGTACCGCACTCTCTTTGCCTTCGTAGATCCGAAGTCGGTTCGCGATTTGGAGCTCTAAAACTCCTCCAACGACTGGATCTAATCTCCTACTTCCTCCTTTGCTCTCCCCTCTCTTTATACTTTAGAAAGAGAACCGCTCAAGTTAAATGATGGTTTCAATATTCCAATCCCGTGTATATCCAAGCACTAACAGCACCCAGTCATCGGATCCCGAATTAAAGAAACGAATGGCCACGATCCAGATCTAAAATGCAGAATCTGGGCCGAACACGGACTGTGACACGCCAGTGTCCAGGGCCTTATCCCTCATTTGCCGTCAAAATCGACTCGTCTCGAAAAACACACGGGCATCCGACATGCCCGTGTTCGACCTGACACGCCCGTGTTCCAGCTGACACGGCCGTGTAGTTGGCTGTGTGCCCCCATCGACACAGCCCCGAAAACAAACCGAGACTCACACGGGTCTTGGACATGCCCGTGTCCTATTTGACACGCCCGTGTCAAACCCGAACACGCCTGGGCTCCAGGCCGTGTTCACTGTCTCGACACTTCATCGAGCGAAGTTCATCGACCATACGACACGGCCTTGCACACGCCCGTGTCCTAGGTCGTGTGCCTTGTCTCGACACATCGTCGAGCGAAAATGTCGACCTCGCGGCCAAATCGTCGACTCGAGCTTGACACGCCCTGGGACACGCCCGTATCCCAGGCCGTGTGCCCCCTTCCAGATACCAGATTCGGCCCAAAACGCCTATCATCGCTCTTTTGAGTTTTGGGGCATTACATGTCATCCTTAGACCTCGAGCAGATCCTGCTGTCAGGCTCACACCTAGCTGGCAGGGCTGGAAGTCACTCGATGGTGTCAGCCTTAAACTCCGAGAAGATCCCACTGTCAGGATCTCACCTAGCTGAAAGGGCTGGAAGTCACTTGGTGTCATCCTTAGACTTCGAGCAGTTCCCGCTATCAGGCTCTCACCTAGCTGGCAAGGCTAGAATTCACTCGATGGTGTCAGCCTTGGACCCCGAGCAGATCCCGCTATCGGGCTCAAACCTAGCTGGTAGGGCTGTAAGTCAATCGGTGTCATCCTTATACCCCGAGCAGATCCCGCTGTCAGGCTCTCACCTAGCTGACAGGGCTGGAAGTCACTTGATGGTGTCAGCCTTGGACACCGAGCAGATCCCGTTGTCAGGCTGTCACATAGCTATCAGGGCTGGAAGTCACTCGGTGTCATCCTTAGATCTCAACCAGATCCCACTGTTAGGCTCTCATCTAGCTGATAGCGTTGGAGGTCACTCAGGGAAGTCCTACGCTCCCTATGTAGTTCCTAACAAGCTTGGCCCTTCTAAGAATAAGGGAGCAGAGGTCGGCATAGGCGAGCTCGGGCTTGCCAGTTCAGATCAGCCTCGGCAGAAGAGTGGTGAGCCAGGCCCTTGGACCTCGCGGAAGGGAGGAGAAATCCGCCAGGACATCTCGCCCCCTGCTATATTTTACTTTGGAAAATTTGGAGAATTTGGTCCTATATTGATATGGTTGTGGGCTGCTCGCGAGAGAGCTAGGGCGAGTGTCGAGAATGGGCGAGCTATCCTAATGTACTCTCAGAGGCGAGTCCTAGCAACTGTCCTACTCGTAATGCCTATATGTGCGAGGACGCTGGGAAATGTGCCCGCAGGCAAACAGGGCACGACAGACAAATCCAGCAATGGATAAAAAATGCGTATATATAACGATATATTTATAGTGGGAACAGAAGGTACCAAAAATGTTCTTTCATTAGATAATGATATTTACAGGTTGAGCTCGCCTCGACGAGATTACAAAAATGGGTAAGAAAGAAATTAGCAGGATTAGCCCTAGCCCCTTCGCCGGATTGACGATCCCCCTCCCCTCCGCCGGATGGGTCCTGGAAGCTTTTCCCAAAGAGCGGGTCCAGGTTATCCTCGTTCTCGCTGGGCGGCGTCGCCAGGAACAAGCTCGGCATCAGGTCCTTGGCAGAGATCTCCACACACCCCTCCACCAGCACCCCAGTGTCCTTCATCATTTGGAGGGTGCACTCGGCGGCCTGGATAGAGTTGATTTGCAACCTCTCGGCAAGGTCGGCCTCGCCAAAGATCCTCGACCTCTTAAAGGGGAGGGTAGGATCGGTGTCGCTGGCCGGGTGGAAAATCTCCACCTGGCGGAGGACCTCGCGGCTGATGTTCTGATTCTCCTCCTTCAGCCTCGCATTCGCCCCCTCCAGCTCGGCAAGCCGGGCATGCAGCTGGCCGATCTCCTCCTCCTGCTCGGCATTGCGAGCTCTCAGCTCCCCGACAGCCTTGGCATCCTGATGAGAAAGAAAAATTCGTTAACAACAGCGCCAAATATTTTAAGTAAAAGAAGGAAGGGGAAGCCTGATACTCACCAACCCGCTGACAGCCTAGGCGAGAAGACCCTCAGCGATGCCGAGATGCCTCGCCTGATCAGCGACCTTGTCTTTGGTGACGTCGCGGACTTTCTTGGCTTTGTGGAGTTGGTTGCTGAGGCCGAAGCTGCGACGGACCAGCATATGATGGAGCTCTATGGCTCACAGGTGGGCCTACAGGCCCTCATGGCCGAGTTGCCGCAGGTTCATGCCCTTGTAGGCTTCGACGTCCTCCCGGCCATAGAGGCCGAAGCCGAGGACTTAAGTATAACCAGTGGCGGGCTCGCGGTCATGCCAAGAGGTGTGAAGAGTGGAGATGGAAACCCGGTGGGCCAACTCGTCCCACTGCACCATGGGCTCGCCCGCCGAGTCTTTCCACCACCCCCCAAAGCTGAAGAGGGGATATTCTTTTGTCGTGCCGAGCTCGCAAGACGTCCTCTTTGCCGAAGGAGGTGGTGAGACCACTGTAGGGGGAGCGGAGGCCTCGCCTCCCTTCTGCCCCTTGATGGTAAATTCCTTCAGCGGGCTCTTCGGCGATGCGTCGGGGACGACTTCAGGCGAGCCCATGTATTTGGGGCTGGATTGATGTTGTTGATGTTGTTTCCACAGCGGAGCCAGCAAGGCTCTCTTCATCTTTTTGGATAGTTGTAGGCGATGGGGTGGGCTAGACCCCGCATCCTCAGGCCACCTCTTGCTGGAAAAGGGTTTGGAGAAGGCCGCCTCGTCTCGGCAGGCTACCGCCGCTACCTTCTCGCGAGCGAGAGGGTCCGGGTGCAATCCCGAGTCCGCAAATGGAGGGATCATGGGGATTAGACACTCCCCTGCAAGAAAAAACTTGGAAAAGTCAGAAGATTTTCAATGGAAATATGGCGAGCTCGTGAATCTGGCGAGCTTGGTAATGTGGAGAGAACGATACCTTCGCCGAGCAGGATGGGGCGGAGCGCATCGAGTTCCCTTCGCAGGAAGGCGACATCGAATTCGTTGTGGAGGAAGTGTTTGTGGAGGTCGGCATCATTGCCGGACATGGCCGGCTGGTGGTAGACCTCCTCGCCCTTCTGCTGGGGAGAGTAGGGGATGTTGCCGAGATCTCCCTTGATGAAGGCGATTTTGGTCATCCAATTATGATGTTTGTTTGCGATCTTGAAAACCTTGATTAGCTAGCCCCCGAAGTAGGCGACCCCGTCTGGCGTTGCCTTGTAAGAAAAGAGCTTCCTGAACATAGTCAGGTTGAACTCTATCCTTCTCGCCGGAGGTAGCTCGCGAACGCCACCATCATGGCAATGGAGTTGGTGTTCAGCTGTGCGGACACCGCGCCATAGTATTTCAGAATCTACCGGATCTCCGGCCAGAGGGGGAGACGCGGCCCCACCTCAAAGTGCGAGATGGGGAAGGCGAGCTCGTCATCATAAAAAGTGTTGATGGCCTCCCCTGTCTCGTTCGGCCCGCCTCAAAGCCTGGCGGCACATGGTCGTGAACAAACTTAGCGAGATCGGACTCGCTTGTGTGACCCTCGAGGAAACAGTAGTCAGGGAAGTGCTGGACGCACTTGGAGCGGCCGTCGACGTCAGGGTTGGTCTTGCCCATGCTCACAGCTGAAGGGGTGGGTCGCGAGTACGAGAGAGGAAAGAAGAGAGAAAGAGCAAACAGTTAAGCCAATAGTACGGGGGTTGGTGGGGGGGGGGGGGTATTTATAGAAAAAGTAATTACGGGGCAAGACTGTCCAATCGGCCCAGCTCGCCATCCCAGCCTGCCAACCCCCAGCTCGCCGACTTCCAGTGCGCTCCAACAAAGTCTAAACCAAATAAGAAGTAATATGACTATTACTATTATTCAAGCACGGGTCACACCCAAGAATGTTCGAAGTTATTTATTACAACAATCTAGTGCAGGAATAAAGAAGCGAGGCGCGCGGGTAGGGGGAAACCAAGAGGCGAGTGTCGGTCAGCTCGGCACGGGAGCCGCCTTTTATCTACCCCGTCCTCGCAGCCCCCGCCCCCCAGACTACCGTGTGCGGAGCAGCTCGCGGATCCTCCCCGAATTCCTCTACGCTGCCGAGAGGCCATCATCGATCTCGTTCAGAAGCAGGGAATGAGACAGCAACTTGCCAGCCTCGCCACCTCGCACTTCGTTAGCGAGCCGAACATAGTCTTGCTACAGTGCCTCATTGACTTCTTGCACCTCGCGCAGCCCGCACACCAATTTCTTGAAAAGCTTGACCCCCCTCCTGGTCAGCTCGCTTTGCTCCACTTCAGGGCCTAGGTAAGAGTCCAGTGAGCTCGAGGAGGGGAGGGGAGAGTAATGGGCTGCCCGTGTAGATTCCTCGGTAGCGGTTTGGCTGTGGTGAACTACAAAGACGAGCATCAGCAAGGGGAGGCATGCAGGAAAGTCGTGTAACAATAATCCAGGCGAAATTTACCTAATGAGCTCGGCAACTCAAAGGAGATGCGGGGAGGGACAAACCTCAGGTCATTCCCGCGACCTGGGCCGCGCGCTCCCGGAGAGGGAATCTCAAATCTCGGGACGGGGATGGTCTCCACACACGCCCCCATGGTCACAACTGCTCGATGAGGAGAGTGGTCGCGCATCAGTGAGTTCGGCCTCTGCGAGCTGACCCCCAAGGTCCCAAAGGGAGGGGACGAGTCCCTAAGATGGTTCTCCGGAGTCATGAATCGCGAGTCCCCAAGAGTGGTCTTGGCTCGCGGGGTGGTGTCTCGCGGCGCGACGCCCCCCATGCCATCAAGCAGGCTATCCGGGCCATCGCAGATTTCGACAATATTCCTGCCCTTTTCAGGGGTAGGCAGAGTGGAGGAGCCGGTCCCGTGCTCCAAGGTGGTCCTCAGGTCGTCATATATGGGCTCCGCCACTTGAGGAATCAGCTTCACCCTCTTTGAGCTGGGCTCGGCAGAGCCATCCTGCGGGATAGCGGGCGGAACCGCAGTCTGGGCAGCTATGCAAGAAGCTGAGGCCTGGCCAGCTCGGTTAAGGCGCACTTGGATCTCTTTTGGAATCAACATCTCGACAGGGCTATATCAAAGGGAATGACAAGAGTCAGGAAGGAATGTAGGTGTATATATATTGCCGCAGGTGGACCCCACCCGAAGATTCCCTCCAGTCAACCCACTCTCGCCGAACACTTGGGGTTGGACATTTCTTTCCGAGCTTTACCAAGCTCAAAAAGAGAGGGGATTGTGTACAACCCTGTATCCGACGAGCGGGGTGAATCAGGAACCAGGTCGGCCGTCTCAGATTACCAAGGCCCCAAGCGAGCTCGGCAGAGAAAGTCGAGCCCGAGCTCGACGTTCGTCAACCCTGAGCTCGGCATTCGCCAAGCTAAGCCAAGATTCGTCGAGCGGAGGTCGACCAATGGAGGCCGA
The DNA here is from genome assembly GCA_039583875.1 of Platanthera guangdongensis. Taxonomy (NCBI): domain Eukaryota; kingdom Viridiplantae; phylum Streptophyta; class Magnoliopsida; order Asparagales; family Orchidaceae; genus Platanthera; species Platanthera guangdongensis. The sequence continues at coordinate 122,688,663 of CM077164.1, forward strand.
CTGATAGGTGAGATCGCCATCCCAACTCGCGCTCGCGCAAAGGAGCTCAGCAACAGCAGGCGAGCTGGCTCTGCCGAGATGGCCATGCTCCCCAGCTTGCCCAGATCTATGAGGTATGTTTTACTGTTTTGCCCCCGCTGGTCTGCCCATACCCTTCAAAACTACGGAGTTTGGCTGTTGGCAGACCCAGCTAAGGGTATTTTGGTAACTTCAGGTCAGTTCAATTTGGTTATTGGCATTTCAAATTCTGAAATCTATAAATAGGACCCAAGGGGTACCCCAGAAGGCATGCTTCTTGTGCTCTCTTGCTCCAGCTTTCAAGTGCGTTATAAGGGTACCTTTGCTCGGCCTTTGGCTAAGGAGGGGAAGCACTCTCAAATCTTCCGAGTGTGTGGTGGGTCCTCCCCGTCGAGCCCTTGTGTCGGTTCTCTCTTGTTTTCCCTTGTTATTTTGCTTGCAGGAGCGAAGTAGGCGCGCGATCACCCCTTTCCCAAGGGTGAACTCCACAAGAGACCGATTTTCGGTTTCAATACCCATTACCCGCAAGCAGTTTGTCTCTGTAGATGTCACCTTCTTTGAAAATACCTCTTACTTCTCTCCTAACTCCTCCTCTACTCTTGATGATCCTACTTCTCATACCAACCCATATGTCCCCTATACACCTACTGACATTGCTCCACCTCCACAATCTCTACCCTCTCCTCCGCCATGTCCACCTCCCGCGATATCTCCCTCCTCTCAGCAACCGTCTCTCTCTACTCTTCGGCAAGCTCTCTCCACCACGGATGCTCCGGATACTAAGGAACCCGCTGACCTGGATCTCCCCATTGATCTTTGCAAAGGGGTTTAGGCATATACCCTACACCCGCTTGCTGCTATTATTTCCTATCATCATCTTACCGCTTCTCGTAGAGCTTTTGCACTGGCTATCTCGGCCACTAACACCCCACGTTCCTACTAGGAGGCCCTTACTATTCCTCATTCGAAGGCTGCCATGGATGAGGAGATTTCTACTCCATTGAATGGGGTACATGGACCCTCTGTCCTACTCCCTTCAACATAGATGTCGTTGGCTGTCGCTGGGTCTATGTGGTGAAGTTCCGACCTCAGTAGTGTGGATCATTATAAGGCCCGTCTTATTGCCAAAGGCTTTACCTAGATGTATGGGGTTGACTATTTTGACACCTTCTCTCCAGTTGCTCGTTTCAACACTATCTGGGTCCTTCTCTCTATGGCTGTCAACAGGGATTGGCCCATTTCTCAACTGTATGTTAAGAATGCCTTTCTATATGGGGATCTTCAAGAGGATGTCTATATGGAGCAACCTCCAGGGTATGTTGCTCAGGGGGAGACATGATAATATGGTTTGCAGTCAATTTTATTAGGATATTTTTGGGGTTTTAAAGCAAATCATGTCTTGAAAAGCACTTATTTTAATTCCCCTTTGTATATATTTTTGTCGCTAATGCATTTTTTCTGCTTTTTGTAGGTTTTCACGGCTTTCAGCCGAATTTTGCTGTGACACGCCCCAAGGTCACGCCCTACCAGGGCGTGTACGTAGGGCGTGTACCCAGAGGAATGAAGCAATTGGTCCGAAACTACATTCCGTGGAAACTTAGTGTTCACGCCCTCTGTCACGCCCGTGTCACATCCGACACGGGCGTGTTCTAGAGGCGTGTCCCCAGGTTCCGAGGAATCGCCGCAGCGCGCTCGTTTTTCCCGCTCCACCGTCGCACCGAAAGTGTCACGCCCCAGGGTCACGCCTGACCCGGGCGTGACATATGGGCGTGTACTTCAGCAATTCCGCCCGTCACCTCCAGCATTCAATTTCAGCTCAACAAAGTCACGCCGCAAACAACACGCCCCAGGTACACGCCCTCCCAGGGCGTGACTTGTGTGCGTGTACCGCAACAACTCCGTCAGAATTCAATTCCAGCCCGAAAAAGTCGCGCCGAATGTGTCACGCCCCAGGGTCACGCCAGACCAGGGCGTGACAGGGGGGCGTGACCCGACCCAAAAAATTCTATAAATAGAGCCCAACTCTAAGGGTTCAGGGACACCTTTTTCATTGAGAGGGGAGGTTCTGTCCTTTGTATTTCTGAACTTTTTAAGCATGTCTTTCCATTTTTAGTTCTTAGATGTAGCTTTATGCTTTCCCTATAGTGGTTCCTAGCTTCGTTCTGTAGTATAATGTTAATGATAGTGTAGTTTACCTTTCCATGCACTTGTAATCGCTGGTTTCCATGTTGTAAGATCCCTGTTTCTATTAATAAAAAGTGTTGTTTTCTTTTACGTTTCTGCTCCGTTTTCATTATTCTTCTTCTACTCATCCCCCTTTTCCTCATCACCATGATTAACTAATCCTCCATGTACTCGATCTTAATGATCCGAGGTTCGAGTGATTAGGTTATAATGCTTTGAATCTTACCTTTTCTTTTTAGGGTTTAGCTTTGAATTACTCTTGATTTATCACGGGTTGGAGGTATATCATCGATATATACTCTCCACCTTTGCTTTCATTCTGGGCTAGCCGAGAGGCCGAAAGTTTGAAGTGAGCACTCAAGAGTAAAGGGAGTTGTTCGCACCCCTCGAGAGAGGCAGACATTCAAATCTCCCAGATTGGAGTAAAATCCAATAGCGGGATTCACTGCGTAAAGCGAGTTTTAGGCCTCCGATTTAGGCGAGAGTCGGTCGGACCTTCCTAAACTCAGTTAGGCACGGCCTTCGAGAGATGCGTGTCAATATTCATGGAACCTCCACGGTCAAGGACCTTTACCCTAATTAGCTTAGGTTTATTTATCGTATTTTTCTAACCACTCTTGCCGAGATGATTTCTGATCGAGTGCATTTTCCCCTTCATCGTTACTAAGCTTAAGTTAATCGCTCTTTTAGCTCTCTTTAACTTTTCATGCAAGTAGCTCTCTTTCATTGCAAGTAGTTCTCTTCCTTTAGCACGTTTAGCTTTCTTCTAAAAAACTTAATTTTTCCGTCGATAAAATAATAAATTTCGTGTGAGTAAGCTTACTCAACTGTTCCCGGATTTCAATACGACACTTGTGTCCCCTAGCTGCATTTCGATAGGTATACTTGCCTTGATGAATTGTTAGTTTGGTTATTTTCTCCTTGCAGATATCTAAGAGACAATCAAGTTTTTGGCGCCGTTGCCGGGGAGGCAACGCTCGTTGATAAATTGAAAACGCGAATATATTAATTTTATCACTTCTCTTTCTCACCCTCCTTCTTAAAATTTTTCCGCCTACTCACTTGAGTTCAATGGCTGGATTTTCTTTAAGCAAGTGTGCGTATTTTTAATTTTTCCGCCTACTCACTTGAGTTAATTGGCTGGATTTTATTCAAGCAAGTTTGCGTATTTTATTTTTCCGCCTACTCACTTGAGTTAATTGGCAGGCTTTATTTCAGTAGAGTGTGTTACTTTCTGTAGAGTGGGTGTGTTTTAATTTTCTGTTGAGTGCGTGAGTGTAGCTTTTATTTTCCTCCTACTCGCTCGGAGTTAAATGGCTGGATTTTAATTACCGCCTACTTAATAGAAACCCACATCACAAATTTTTCTACACCACCTAACTCTCTCGAAAAGGGCAAAGTGGCTCTAAATGCCACTATCTTGTCTAGTACCTTGCGAACCCTTCACCGGGTAGCCCTTGGGAAGTTCGGGAGTTAAAACATAAAAAATCTATTTCAAAAAAAAAAATATTTTTGAACTTCACTAGCTCTTTTATTTTCTAGTCTTTCTTCTCCTCTCTTCTTCTAGTGTATGACCCGCGGTAGTCCGTCGGTTACTTTGGACATGGACCACGAAATTGAGCGTACTCTTTGGAGAAGATCGCGATTTCAAGGCCCTACTACCCAAGTGCCGGTTGAGGATTCCGAATCATTTTCTACCTTAAGAATGGCAGAACCCAACGTGGAGGAAGTCGTGCATAGGCCTATGTCCTATTATGCACGACCAAATCTCGAGGGTACATAAACTTGTATAGTTCGCCCTGCAATAAATAATAATAATTTCGAACTGAAGCCTAGCATAATTCAAATGGTGCAGCAGTATGTGCAATTTGACGGGCTTCAAGATGAAGACCCGAACGCACACATAGCCAGCTTTCTTGAGATTTGTGACACCTTCAAGATAAATGGTGTCACAAATGATGCTATTAGGCTAAGATTATTTCCTTTCTCTCTTAGAATTAAGGCTAAGAAGTGGCTGAACACCCTTCCTAAAAATAACATAACTACTTGGACGCAATTAACTGAAAAATTTTTGGCCAAGTATTTTCCGCCTGCTAAAACTGCTAAACTTAGGAATGACATTTCTGTCTTTGGACAAATAGACTCAGAGACCCTTTATGAAACCTGGGAAAGATTTAGAGAATTATTAAGACGATGCCCACATCACACTCTGCCTGTGTGGTTGCAGGTGCAGACGTTTTATAATGGGATAAATCAAAGCACGAAGCAAATGATAGACGCAACTTCTGGCGGTACTTTAAACCATAAGACCCCGGAAGCAGCTCTTGAGCTGTTTGATGACATGGCCATGAACACTTACCAGTGGAATGTGCCTAGGTCCCACCCAAACAAACCTGCAGGTCTCTTTGAAGTGGACAATGTCTCCCAACTCGCACTGCAAGTTGAAATATTAAGCAAAAAAATTACGGAGATGACTGCTGCCTCCGCCCCTCAGGTATGGGAATCTGCAACTCCTCCCGCCGAACATTTGGATTATGTAAATAATATGCCTAGAACTGCTTTTAATAATTTTTCTACTGCGAATTATCATCCTCCTGGTTTTAATTTTCCGAATAGTTATAATCCTGCGTTAAGAAATCATCCGAATTTTTCGTGGAGCAATCCATCGAATGTTGTGCGCCCGCCACCGCAAAGTGATTTTTCTGCACCACCTCCTCAAAGTTTTCCAAAACCTCCAAATTTGGAGGAAGTGTTTTCAAAATACATGAATGTTAATGACGCTACGATTAGGACCTTAACCGGAAGTGTTAAAAATTTAGAAAATCAGGTAGGACAGCTCGCTAAAATGATTTCTGAGCGACCCGTAGGGTCTCTTCCTTCCAATACCGAGCCCAACCCGAGAGAGCAAGCGAAAGCTATAACTCTTCGGAGTGGGAAGAAAGTTCCCGGTATGATCAGTGAAGAGCCCGAGGCAATCTCCGCTTCCGCTTTAAAAAATCAAAGCTCCATTCCCGTCTTAAAAATTCCATCCTCTGCCGAAGAAAGTATCACTCCTATTTTAGAACAACAACTCACTCCACCACCCACCTTTAAAAACAATCCATCCCCGCCATACCCTTCCGAACTTAATAAACAACGACAGGATGATCAATACACCCGTTTTTTAGAAATGTTTAAACAAATCCACATAAATCTGCCTTTCCACGAAGCCATATCCCAGATGCCTAAGTACGCAAAATACCTTAAGGACCTCCTAACCAACAAGAAGAAGTTAGAGAACCTTTCTCATGTCACGTTAAATGCCGCGTGCTCGGCGGTTTTGACAAACGGATTACCGAAGAAAATCAGTGACCCGGGTAGTTTCTCTATCCCGTGTTTCTTTGGTGATCTCTTTGTCAAACACGCTTTAGCCGACTTAGGTGTGAGTATTAATCTTATGCCCCTCTCATTGTTTAAAAAGTTAGGAATTTGTAGTCTCAACCCCACACGCATGAGTATCCAGCTAGCCGACAGGTCAGTCAAATACCTGTTAGGAATAGTGGAGTACGTCCTAGTCAAAGTTGACAAGTTCATCTTCCCGATAGACTTTGTCATTTTGGACATCGAAGAAGACGTCGAGGTTCCCCAGATCCTTGGCCGACCCTTCCTTGCCACCTCCCGAGCTATCATTGACGTAAGCAATGGTAAGCTCTTCCTTCGAGTGGGCGACGATGAGGTAACTTTCTCTATCACCCCCTCGATGAAGAACACACTAGCTAATGATGACTCCTGTTTTTTCATGGATACCGTAAGTGAAGAATCCTTCTCTCACACCTCTGCTTTTGAAGAAGAATTTTCAATTTTTGTTCCTCTCCTCCTCCTCCTACTGAATCTCTACACCTAAGTAAAGAATCCTCCACCCGCCTTTCTGATTTTGAAAAAGAATTTTTTGATTTCTGTTCCTCTTCTACTTTTCCAACTGAATCGCTGCACGAAGCCGCCATGGCCGCTAGCAACACCCCTTTTAATTTTACATATAAAAAAGTGTACGAGGACATAGTTTTTGAAAAAGAACAAATTTCCAAAGCCTCGTATGATGACCCCCCTACCTTGGAACTGAAAGAACTACCAGAGCACCTTCGATACGCTTTCTTAGAAAAGGACTCCAAGCCGCCGGTCATAATTTCGGCCTACCTCACGGATGCACAAAAGGATAAACTTCTTTCAATTTTACAAAAGCATCGCCAAGCTATTGCTTGGCAGATATCTGATATCAAGGGCATAAGCCCATCTTTCTGCACTCATAAAATCTTAATGGAAGATAATTCACGTAACTCTATACAACCTCAGCACCGTATAAACCCAAACATGAAAGACATAGTTAAGGGCGAGGTTATGAAATTGTTAGACGCAGGAATTATCTATCCTATATCCGACAGTAAGTGGGTTAGCCCAGTACAGGTAGTACCAAAGAAGGGAGGGATAACGGTTGTAAGTAATGAAAATAATGAATTAATCCCGACTCGGACGGTGACCGGATGGCGAATGTGTATAAATTACCGTAAGTTGAATGACGCCACCCGCAAGGATCACTTCCCCTTGTCGTTCATTGATCAGATTTTAGAACGACTTTCCGGACATAGATTTTATTGTTTTCTCGATGGCCTCTCGGGGTATCTTCAAATCCCCATCTCCCCCGAGGACCAGGAGAAAACTACGTTTACTTGTCCCTTCGGCACCTTCGCCTACCGAAGAATGCCGTTTGGATTGTGCAATGCGCCGACTACATTCCAACGATGTATGCTCGCCATCTTTGACAAGTACGTAGAAAGCATTATGGAAGTCTTCATTGATGATTTCTCCGTCTTCGGAAATTCCTTCGATAGTTGCTTAGAGAACCTTGAAAAAGTCTTAGAGCGATGCGAAGAAACTAACCTCGCCTTAAATTGGGAAAAATGTCATTTTATGGTAAGGTAAGGGTTAGTTTTGGGACATAAAATTTCTGAAAGGGGTATTGAAGTAGACGTTGCGAAAATAGAAGTTATCGAGAAACTGCCGCCACCTACGAACATAAAATCCATAAGAAGTTTCCTGGGTCATGCGGGTTTCTACCGCCGCTTCATAAAGGACTTTTCCAAAATCACCAAGCCCCTTACCCATCTCTTAGAAAAAGACGCCCCATTCATCTTTGATGACCTCTGTCTAGCTGCCTTCAATTTAATAAAAGAAAAATTAGTTAATGCGCCAATCATGATAGCTCCGGTGTGGGATCTTCCATTTGAAATAATGTGTGATGCGAGTAGTTATGCGGTGGGAGCCGTACTAGGTCAACGTATTTCCAAAAACTTCCACCCCATTTATTACGCTAGTAAAACACTCACATCTGCACAGGAAAATTACACCACAACCGAGAAGGAGCTCTTAGCTGTAGTATTCGCTTTTGACATATTTCTCCCTTATATTACTCTTTCGAAAATTATTGTTTTTACGGACCACTCGGCCCTCAAATATCTTCTCTCTAAAATGGATGCCAAGCCTCGCTTGATTTGCTGGGTCTTACTCCTCTAGGAGTTTGACTTAGAGATCCGTGATAAGCGAGGTGCCGAGAACTTGGCCGCCGACAACCTTTCGCGCCTAGACAACCCGTTTATAGAACAATTAGACGAAATTCTTTTCATTACTATTTTCCTGATGAGAAGCTGTTCATAATTAACACATCTACTTCTCCTTGGTTTGCCCGCATCGCCAACTATCTAGTGGCCCGTGTGCTCCCAAAAGAGTTTTCATCTCAGCAAAATAAGAAATTCTTTTCTGAGCTAAAAAACTATTTTTGGGAGGACCCGCATCTTTTCAGAATTTGTGCCGACCAAGTGATCAGGAGGTGTGTTTCTTTCGATGAAGGATTAGATATAATTAAACATTTGCATGAAGGACCGACAGGTGGGCACTATCAAGCTGCTCGCACCGCTCACAAAGTGTTAAGCGCGGGTTTTTACTGGCCCAGCCTGTTTAAAGACGCGCATGCCTTTGTGAGTAGGTGTGATAGTTGCCAACGGTCGGGGAATATTTCGAATAAAAATGAAATGCCACAAAATTATTTCCTAGAGTGCGAAGTTTTCGACCTCTGGGGGATTGATTTTGTCGGCCCTTTTCCTTCTAGATTCGGGAATAAGTACATTTTAGTTGCCGTTGATTATGTTTCGCGTTGGGTCGAAGCCCAAGCTCTTCCTACGAATGACGCCCGAGTTGTAGTTAATTTCCTAAAAAAATTATTTTCTCGATTCGGTACGTCGTGCGCTATCGTTAGTGATAGGGGTTCCCATTTCTGTAACGCACAATTTTCAAAAATCCTAACTAAATATGGCGTTACTCATAAGCTTTCCACTTCCTACCACCCCCAAAGTAACAGACAAGTCGAAGTACTCAATAGGGAAATAAAAAGAATTTTAGAAAAGACTGTTTCAACATCTAGAAAAGACTGGTCCGCCAAATTAGGCAATGCTCTATGGGCCTACCGAACAGCGTACAAAACCGCCCTCGGATGTACGCCATATCGGTTGGTTTATGGAAAATCGTGTCATTTACCCGTAGAGTTAGAGCACCGCGCCTTTTGGGCCTTGCAATTTTTAAACTTCGATCCCCACTCCGTCGGCGATTTTAGAAAATTTCAACTTAACGAACTCGACGAGTGGCGCTCTTACGCGTATGAAAATAACAGACTTTATAAAGAGCGGACGAAGCATTTACACGATCGACATCTTAGGCACCCAAAAATCTTTAAGCCGGGCGACCAAGTGCTTCTTTATAATTCTCATTTACGTTTATTCCCGGGTAAATTAAAATCACGTTGGTCTGGGCCTTTTACTGTTTTAGAAGTCTTTTCTTATGGTACTGTTTTAATTTCCTACCCTGATAAGGGTACTTTCAAAGTGAATGGTCAGCGTCTTAAACTGTATTTCTATGATGATGTCAGTCTAAACCCTGTTAACTCTATCTTTCCGGTCCTGACATTTGATTAAACTTAACTTTCGTTTTCTCATAAACTTTGAACTTTATTCGAACTTTAGTTTTGAACAATATTTGGGACAATTTTATTTTGATGCGTCGAGCTCAAACGACGCTTTAAACAGAGGGCGCTCTTGGGAGGCAACCCAAGTTATCTTTTTCTGTTTTCTTTATTTTACAAATTTTGCCCCGAATGGCTCCGGCAAGCTGAAACTTCTGCGATCGCCTGCTCCACCGGTTCTGATTCCATGACAAAGTCCACAAGACGACGTTTCCTGAAGATCCACAGCGCACGCATGGAGGAACGACATCACTCAGCTTTCCCTGCCACATAAAATCGGGGAAGTACCTGTTTTTCAATTCTCTCTTTCATTTCTGTACTTTACTTTTCTCTCGTTCTCCGACCTCCTTCTCCATTGAGGACAATGTAGATTTTAAGCTTGGGGGATGAGTTCCTCCTTTTTGTTTTTTGTAAATATCCAAAAAATCCAAAAAATTCAAACAAGTTCAAAAAAACCAAAAAAATTTGTATATATATAGCTGCATTTTGGTATTTCAATAAGTACCCCATGTTTATGTTTTGTTTTTCTCAAACTTCTTTATAAACAACGTAGTTAATTATAATTTTTCTAATCATTTTTTTAATCATATCTCACAAGTAAAATGTTGGCCATGCTAAGGTAAAATATATCTCTAAAATGTGCATTTCTATTATGGTTTTCCGTTCTTTATTTTCTTTACTTTCTCTAAAAATTTATCATCCACTATTTTCTTTTTCGTCTTTAGATAATTTTTGTAAGAACAAATTTTGAATAACGTAGTAGATATGAACGATCCAAGTCACATATTATTTTTATTTTCAAGATAATTTCATCAATCTTCTTTTATTATCTCGAACTTGCTTTTTGAAATTTATCGACTCTATGTTTTAAATAAATTTTAAAAAAAGCGTGAAAATGATTTAGGCCATTTTTGTTTACGTTTGAGCTTTCCTGCCAACCTAAACTCTTTTACCACTAGTTAGCCGATTTTGAGCCTTTTTTCCAAATTCATTTGATAAACTCCACACAGCATTTCATTTTCACCAAAGCCCAAATTCCTACCTATCTAATCACGCTAATTTTTTTGATAGGAAATTTTGTGTTATCTTTTGAGAAATTGTTGAAAAAGGTGTACTCAAAAGCAATAAATTGAAAAAAAAACAAAAAAAATGAATGAAAATAATAATAAAAAAAAGAGATAAATAATCATAAAGAGAAAAAAATAAATTTATTTATACATATTTTGTTTAAAATAAATTTATTTTTTTTGAAACTCGTTGTTTTGGTTTAGTGTGATTTTTAAGCCTCCATGTTTATATTGGAATTCCACTCCTATTCATATTCCTAAACCAAACGTTTCGGTCCTATTAAGTCCTTTTGATTCACGCCCTTGTTTAATTTTATTTAACAACTAAGAAAAGAAGAAAAGTAAATCAGTTTTAGTTTTGGATTTAAACTTAGATTTTTGTTATTTAATTGATATAATTATAATGCGTTGCTTGGATCTAGTAATAGCTCAATACGTTCTTTTCATTTTCATTGCCTTGCTTGAATCTATTTAAAGAATTTCGTCAAAATTCTGGATGATTTATTTTTATTAAGTAAAGTTTATAAAAGTTAAACCATACCTAAATAATTGTTTTAGATTTACGTTTTACATTCTCCCTACCTAGAATTTCGCATAGTACTTGTGTAAGTATGATTAAAACTTTTTGAATTAATCACTTTTATGATTAGCTAGTCTTTATATCTTTGCTTGGGGACAAGCAAAACTTAAGTTTGGGGGAATTTGATAATACGGTTTGCAGTCAATTTTATTAGGATATTTTCGGGGTTTTAAAGCAAATCATGTCTTGAAAAGCACTTATTTTAATTCCCCTTTGTATATATTTTTGTCGCTAATGCATTTTTTCTACTTTTTGCAGGTTTTCACGGCTTTCAGCCGAATTTTGCTGTGACACGCCCCAAGGTCACGCCCTACCAGGGCGTGTACCTAGGGCGTGTACCCAGAGGAATGAAGCAATTGGTCCGAAACTGCATTCCGTGGAAACTTAGTGTTCACGCCCTCTGTCACGCCCGTGTCACATCCGACACGGGCGTGTTCTAGAGGCGTGTCCCCAGGTTCCGAGGAATCGCCGCAGCGCGCTCGTTTTTCCCGCTCCACCGTCGCACCGAAAGTGTCACGCCCCAGGGTCACGCCTGACCCGGGCGTGACATATGGGCATGTACTTCAGCAATTCCGCCCGTCACCTCCAGCATTCAATTTCAGCTCAACAAAGTCACGCCGCAAACAACACGCCCCAGGTACACGCCCTCCCAGGGCGTGACTTGTGTGCATGTACCGCAACAACTCCGTCAGAATTCAATTCCAGCCCGAAAAAGTCGCGCCGAATGTGTCACGCCCCAGGGTCACGCCCGACCAGGGCGTGACAGGGGGGCGTGACCCGACCCAAAAAATTCTATAAATAGAGCCTAACTCTAAGGGTTCAGGGACACCTTTTTCATTGAGAGGGGAGGTTCTGTCCTTTGTATTTCTGAACTTTTTAAGCATGTCTTTCCATTTTTAGTTCTTAGATGTAGCTTTATGCTTTCCCTGTAGTGGTTCCTAGCTTCGTTCTGTAGTATAATGTTAATGATAGTGTAGTTTACCTTTCCATGCACTTGTAATCACTGGTTTTCATGTTGTAAGATCCCTGTTTCTATTAATAAAAAGTGTTGTTTTCTTTTACGTTTCTGCTCCGTTTTCATTATTCTTCTTCTACTCATCCCCCCTCTTCCTCCTCACCATGATTAACTAATCCTCCATGTACTCGATCTTAATGATCCGAGGTTCGAGTGATTAGGTTATGATGCTTTGAATCTTACCTTTTCTTTTTAGGGTTTAGCTTTGAATTACTCTTGATTTATCACGGGTTGGAGGTATATCATCGATATATACTCTCCACCTTTGCTTTCATTCTGGGCTAGCCGAGAGGCCGAAAGTTTGAAGTGAGCACTCAAGAGTAAAGGGAGTTGTTCGCACCCCTCGAGAGAGGCAGACGTTCAAATCTCCCGGATTGGAGTAAAATCCAATAGCGGGGTTCACCGCGTAAAGCGAGTTTTAGGCCTCCGATTTAGGCGAGAGTCGGTCGGAGCTTCCTAAACTCAGTTAGGCACGACCTTCGAGAGAAGCGTGTCAATATTCATGGAACCTCCATGGTCAAGGACCTTTACCCTAATTAGCTTACGTTTATTTATCGTATTTTTCTAACCACTCTTGCCGAGGTGATTTCTGATCGAGTGCATTTTCCCCTTCATCGTTACTAAGCTTAAGTTAATCGCTCTTTTAGCTCTCGTTAACTTTTCATGCAAGTAGCTCTCTTTCTTTGCAAGTAGTTCTCTTCCTTTAGCACGTTTAGCTTTCTTCTAAAAAACTTAATTTTTCCGTCGATAAAATAATAGATTTCGTGTGAGTAAGCTTACTCAACTGTTCCCGGATTTCAATACGACACTTGTGTCCCCTAGCTGCATTTCGATAGGTATACTTGCCTTGATGAATTTTTAGTTTGGTTATTTTCTCCTTGCAGATATCTAAGAGACAATCAAGACACATGTATGCCGGCTACGGAAGTAAATCTATGGTCTAAAGCAAAGCCCTCAGGCATTGTTTGACAAGTTTAGCAGGATTGTTGCGGTCGTGGGTCTTACGAGAAGTTTTGTTGATCACTCTTTATTTATTCGCAAAACCTCCTTGGGTCTGGTAGTGCTTACTGTATATGTGGATGATATTCTTCTCACTAGAGATGACTAGGCTGGGATAACCTTGACAAAGGAGCATCTTCGCCAACACCTGGTCACAAAGGATATGGCTCTCCAAAATACTTTCTGGGGATAGAAATCTCTCGGATGCCCAATTCCCCTGTCCTCTCCCAACGCAAGTATGCTCTTGATTTGCTAATAGAGACATGGTTGACTGGGGCTAAACCTGCCCGATGCCCCATGTCGACTAGAGAAGATAAATCATAGACGGATGACTCTCCTCTCCTTTCAGATGTTACGAGGTACAGACGTTTGGTTGGCAAACTTATATATCTTACGGTGACCAGACCCGACATTGCCTATGCCATAGGCAAGGTTAGCCAATTCATGAAAGCTCCTAGGGTGTGTCATCTATAGTCTGCCCTGAGGATATTGGAGTATGTTAAATCAGCGCCTATGAAAGGACTACTCTTTCAGAAGAATAATGATTTGAAGATTGAAGCGTACTGAGATTCAAGCTATGCTGATGACAAAGGAGACCGCAAGTCAACGTCGGGCTTTTTCATCTTTGTGGGGGGAAATCTTGTGAGCTAGAAGAGCAAGAAATAGTCTGTCATCTCTAGGTGCAGCATAGAAGAAGAATATCGAAGTATGACATCGAGCACATGTGAATTAAAGAGGTTACGGGCTCTCATGCTTGACTTAGGAGAGGTCTACAACCATCCTCTACCTATGTTTTGTGACAACAAAGCCGCTATATACATCTCCAAAAATCAGGTCTTCCATGAGAGAACAAAGCACATTGATGTCGACTTCCACTTTATTTGGGAAGAGATTTTAAAGAAACAAATTTGTACTCCATTCGTGACCTCTGATAAAGAGCTGGCATATATTTTCACCAAGCTGGTTTCCTCCTTTCTTCACATTTACGATAAGATGGGCATGATCGACATATATGCTCCAACTTGAGGGGGAGTGTTGCTGTATAGAGACCGAGCGGTCTGTCGGTTTCTCTCCTGCGGTTTGGTGGTCGGACTGTTGCTGTTGGTATCCAGGCGGTCTGAGGATTTGTCGCAGGCGGCTTAGAGAACGGGCGGTCTGGCGGTCTCCTATGGCAGCTTGTTCTCTCTTTCGTGTGGTGGCCGGGTGGTTAGCCTATTTGTATAACCGCGCGGCCTGTTCGTCTTGTTTTAATGTTAAACCGCTTAAACTTGTAATTATTTAGTCCCACATTGCTTAATTATAATCTCTCTCATCTCCTCCATTCTATAAAAGGGAGGCTATACCTTTGTAATAGATACCTTTTTGGATAATATTAATTTTTGTAACTCCAATTTTTCAGTCTCTTGTTTTCTGTTCGCACACATCTAAAGTGTGATGGCTTGCCTCTAATTGCTGCACCACAGCATTTACTTCAAACAAATTCCTCACACCTCCAGGGTCATTTCTTCCGGCAGTCCAATAAGTGCTATGGGAGGCGGTATCTCGAAGTAGCCTCAATGCCTCTTCCGGAGATAAGTTCATTATCGTTCCACTAGTAGCTGCGTCGATCATTGCCCTGGAATTAGGTTCAATACCAAAGTAAAATATTTCAACTAGATCCATGGCTCAAAGACGTGCTCTGGGCATCGATGCTGCAGTTTCAAAAATCTCTCCCACGCCTCGGATAACGTCACATAGTCTAGTTGTTGAAAGGTTGCAATATCCCTCCGAGCATTCACTATCTTATCCACCGAGTGGAACTTTGTCAAGAACATAGAGGACAATGACTCCCAAGTATTAGCGGTCCCTGGAACAATGCTATGCAGCCAGGTCTTTGCATTGTCCCTCAGCGAGAACGAGAACAACCTCAGCTTCACACCGTCGTCAAAAATTCCAGCATATCGAAAAGTGCCACAAATCTCCGATAACTATGCCAGATGGAGCTGTGGGTCCTCACTGAGCAATCCCTAGAACTACGTATTATTCCTGATCATATTCAGGATGGCTGGTTTTATCTCAAAGTGGATGGTTACTATGGCCAACCCGAAGCCAGGGTAAACACTTCCTGCAGTTGGGCTATGAAATCACGCATTCTCCTAATGCGTGTCTGGACCACCTCTTGGCCAGCAACAACCCGTTCTCCTTGGCCATTTCCTCCTAGGCCATTATTCTCCATTCCTTCTTCAACAGTAACAAAACCTAGGCGAGCTCGCCTCACACGTGCATTTTCTAGCTCAACCACAAGATCTTCAACCCTTTGACTGGAGTTGGGATCTGTCATACAACATAAAAAAAGTTCTTTCAAAAATACCAACAACACTTGCAAACTTTTTTAACAGAAAAATACACACAACGGTTGCACTCCCCAGCAACGATGCCAAAAACTTGATGCGAAAGTAAGTGTACCGATCGTAGTCAAGTAATAATGTGAGGAGTTGAATCCCCGGATATCGATCTCTCGAGGAGTGCAAGTAGAGAGTGTGATTTCGTTATATGAAAAAGGGATTTCAAGCGGGAAAGTAACCAAAGGCTGTTCTTGATTTGGATTCCTAAGTTAACAATAATAAGAAAACTTTTGCGGGTCGCCATCACAGCCTAAGTTTTGTGGATTACTCAAAATAGTAATATGGAAGATGGATGAGCTAATAAGGGTTGCAATCACCTCTTCGCAACACACGCTTCTAGCAATCGCTAGAACGACACAATCACAACTTGAACAAGAGAAAATCTGAAGTTCAACAACAATATCCAGAACTAAAATATATCAACACTTAGACATGCTGAAATATTCAAGCTATCAATGTCCTTACACATCAATCCAACACCCAAATATACAAAAAAAAGAAATACTACAAGTAACGGGGAAGAGAAACAACCAAAAGCACGAAGTCTATCTGAGATTCATGGCCGGATTCAAGGGTTCTCTTGCCTTGTCCAAACTCGGTCTACGGTTGATGTCCGGGAACCAAAAAGGGTTGTCACTTCCTTCAAATATCCCGTCTTCTTCATGAATAATCGCTGGATGGTTCTAACCGGAGAACTTCATGGATGAAGCAACCTTTGAGCTTTACATGGAGCTTGGAACTTGGAGATGACAGTGGTGCTGGAGATGAAGAAGTTGCTAGCTCTTGTAGTAAAAAATAATGGTCGGATCAACTCTCCAAGGAGAAGATAGAAAATAATGGCTAGGGGAAAGTTTCCCCGCTCAAAAGAGAATAAAATGGCGGCTGGGTCGGAATGAATCAGAACTCCCTTCAAGAAGATGAAATTTGCGCATTAAATAGAAGCAGGTCAAAAAAATAGGCACGCACGGTTCGGCGCACGACTGTGCGCAAACCGTGCGATATTAACTTCCAGATCAGGCCTGCGGAAGGAGAAGCGTTGACCCGTGCGTTTTACTACCGGCAGGGGCACTTCCGCCCGTGCGTGAAGGAAATCACACGGGTAGCGACAGAGAGCTGGAATGCAGCGAAATACAGAGGAATCGTGCATTTTACTCGTGCACGGGGGCTGCTGTCCGTGCGTGAACAAAACACATGATTAACCACAGAAGGGAACAATCTAGAAAGCTAGAGGAAAACCGTGTGTTTCCTTCGCGCACGGTTTCCAAAAAACCGTGCGTGAGGATCGTCGAACTCAGCTCGACGACATTCATCGAGCCCAACCGGACCTTCTTCCAGGTGAGCAAAATGCACGATCGGGCACAAACCATGCATGAATAAAACGCACGACCGTGAGTTTATCTCAAAACAGAATTCCTACCTTGGGGAAAACGCACCACCTGCACATCAAAACCAAAACTGGAGCACAAGCTCCCAACAACAAATATACAACTAAGAAAATAGCAGGAAAGAGCCATGGGGAGCACCATGTGCATACCCCCAATAACAGAATGCACAATTGCACACCCTCGGGCCAAAACAGTGCACGAAATGGTCCATTATCAAACGATGCAAATATAACCAATATCTGGTTGAAATGCAGTGTATGAGTTTGAAAACCAGCCCAGATGAGTCCGAAAAACACTATAAATATCGGACTCATAAACCCTCGAGGCTGCTCAGGAGCTTTTTGAGGAAATGGATATGAATTCATATCAAAGGAATGTGCCCCACGCGTGGGCTAACAAACCGGCGGGAGTCTTTGAAATTGACGCTACCTCGAATCTTGCACTCCAAGTTGAGCGCTTAACAAAGCAAGTGGAGGAGATGACTGCTTCCTCCACCACTCCTCCTTGGCTTAATAATTATAATAATTCCTCTATAATAGAAGAGAGGGTTGACTTTATGGGAAACGCACCTTGGCCCTCCTATAACCCGAATAACGCACTATACAATAACAATTACAATACGTGTTATAGGAGCCATCAGAATTTCTCATGTAGCAACCAAGAAAACACTCAATGCACCCATAACCCCGCTCATAATCATAAACCAACATTCAATCTAACTTCCCCCTTAAATTTAAATCCACCACGTTTCCAACCGCAACAGGCAAAGCCCCCTTCACTTGAAGAGGTCTTTGCCAAATATGTTGCTACAAATGAAACGAATATCAGGAATATTGTCGGGTCCATCAAAAACTTGGAAAATGAAGTGGGCCAGCTAGCAAAGATAATCTCCGACCGACAATAAGGAGCTCTGTCAGGCAATACCGAGCAAAATCTAAGAGAAAGTGCAAACGCAATTACCCTCCACAGTGAAAAAGAAGTTGTTTTACCAAACGAACCCAAGGTACCTCTCTCACCTTTGGTACCTCTCTCTCCTCCTCCACCTCCTCATCCTATTATTTTAGCATCAAAGTTTCCTACTACGCTTGCACTGCACGGTTCTAGCTCGAATTTACCATATCCGTCTAAGCTTAAAAATGAACGCGCCGAAGAAAGTTATAAATTTTATTTAGAAATTCTAAAACAAATTCATATAAACGTGCCATTCTGTGAGGCTATCTCTCAAATGCCGAAATATGCAAAATTTCTCAAGGAGCTGCTATCAAATAAGAAAAAGCTCGAGTATATTTCACATATTTTCTTAAATGCAGAATGCTCTGCGGTTGTGCTCAACAAATTACCCCGCAAAGTGAATGACCCGGGAAGGTTCTCCATCCTGTGCATATTCGGTAATTTGTTGGTCAAACATGCGTTGGCGGACTTGGGAGCAAGCATAAATCTCATCCTTTTTCGTTGTTTAAGAAATTAGGCCTAGGATCACCGAACCCACTCGTATGAGCATTCAGCTAGTTGATCATTCTGTGAAGAATCCGATAGGGATTGTGGAGGATGTCTTGGTCAATATGGACAAATTCATCTTCCCGGTGGATTTTGACATCCTAGACATCGAAGAGGATGCCTATGTACCACTGATACTCAGTCGCCCCATCCTTTCCACCTCCCACGCTATTATTGATGTTAGTGATGGAAAGCTCCTCCTTCGGGTTGGAGATGATGAAATCACTTTCAGCATTAATCCCTCAATGCGTAAAACCCTGGAGCACCATGATTCATGCTTTTATCTAGAGGAATGCTTCTAAAATGAATTTTCAGTACCTTCTGAATTAGTTTCTTCATCAGTTGATGAATCTCTTATCACTGAGCTCTTCTGCTTGGAAGAAGTCTCTCGCACTACCCCTGCCGAATCACATTCTATGGACACCATAAAATTCAAAACCTCTAACGAGGAACGACCCATCTTGAAGCTTAAGAAACTCCCCCCTCATCTGCAATATCTCTTCCTTGAAAATGACTATAAGCTACCAGTTATTATCTCCTCGGATCTGAGCAACTAAGAAATTTCATAGTTGACTCTAGTTTTACAAAATCACCGCCACGCAATTGCGTGGCCGTTATCCGAAATTTAGGGGATTAACCCATCATTCTGCACACACAATAATTTCTTAGAAA
The DNA here is from genome assembly GCA_039583875.1 of Platanthera guangdongensis. Lineage (NCBI taxonomy): Eukaryota > Viridiplantae > Streptophyta > Magnoliopsida > Asparagales > Orchidaceae > Platanthera > Platanthera guangdongensis. The sequence goes on from CM077164.1 coordinate 122,707,509, forward strand.
ATAATTCTCATAGTACTATCCAGCCCCAACGACGTTTAAATCCAAACATGAAGGATGTCATGAAGGCTGAGGTTATTGAACTTCTAGACGTGGGAATTATCTACCCCATCTCCGACAGTACTTGGGTGAGCCCAGTACAAGTTCTGCCAAAGAAAGGCGGAGTTACGGTAGTGGACAATGAAAATAATGAATTAATTCCACCCCGCATTGTTACGAGTTGGCGTATGTGCATTGATTATCGCAAACTCAATGATGCCACCCGAAAAGTCCAGTTCCCGCTCCCCTTTATCAACCAAATTTTAGAATGCCTTTCCGGTGACTCCTTCTATTGCTTTCTCGACGGTCTCTCGGGGTACTTTCAAATCCCTGTTTCACCCAAAGACCAAGAGAAGACTACCTTTACTTGTCCCTTTGGCACCTTCGCTTACAGAAGGATGCCATTTTTTTATGGAACGCGCCAGCTACATTTCAATGATGTATGCTGGTGATATTCGATGAGTTGGTCGAAGAAGTGATGGAGGTATTCATGGACGACTTCTCGGTGTTTTGTAGTTCTTTTGAAAATTATTTAAAAAATCTCGAGCGTGTGTTGATTCATTGTGAGGTAACTAACTTAGTGCTTAACTGGGAGAAATGCCACTTTACGGTCCGGGATGGATTGGTCCTTAGCCATAAGATTTCAAGCAAGTGGAATGAGGTCGACCGGGCTGAGATCGAAGTTATTGAAAAACTCCCCCCTCCAACGAATATTAAAGCCATTCGTAGTTTTCTTGGGCACGCGTGGTTTATCAGCATTTTATCCAATTTTTTTCCAAAATTACGAAGCCGATAAACCATCTTCTCGAAAAAGAGTCACCTTTCATTTTTAACAACGATTGTCTTCTTGCTTTCAATTTAATAAAAGAAAAATTAGTAAATTCCCTGATTCTAGTTGCTCTGGATTGGTCGCTTCCTTTCAAAATCATATGTGATGCTAGTGATACTGCAGTAGGCGTGGTCTTAGGCCAACAGGTGGATAAATTCTTCAACCTGATTTATTATGCAAGCAAGACACTCACGTCTGCACACACCAACTACACCACCACCGAGAAAGAGCTCCTAGCGATTGTTTTTGCCTTCGATAAGTTTAGGTCTTATATCACCCTCTCCAAAGTAATCGTCTTCACGGATGACTCAGCCCTTCATTTTTTATTAAGCAAGGCGGACGCCAAGCCCCTCCTATCACGACCCGTGTTTTCTCCGTATTCAAAAATACGTCAGAGTAGAGAAACTACGCGTCATGATGCCACGCCATGCAGGGGACAACTGCAGTCGCTCAGGCATCCCGTCCTCACATTTACCTCGAGTAAATGATTTATAACCTTTTAGTTAAAAAAATGTGTATAAATTAATAGAGTTGATGACCGCGTCCCTCGGTCGGGTGGACTAATAGTCCATAAGTGAGAATATATATATATATATTACGCGGAGGAAAATAATGAGTTAGCTCATTTGTTATCCTACGTGGGAGTGAGGGTCCAGTGTCATAAAATGATGATGTGACTTCTACATTTACTAGAGATATATAGAAATATTTTGTACGCTTAAAAGTAGTAGATTTAGTAGTTGAAGTCATGTCATGTCAATATTCCAGAATGCAGTTTTGTATACTTTAAAATAACTAAATGCATCCTAACATAAATCCTTCCTATAGAGCAAGAACAATCAGGTAAAAAGTAACAGCAGTAACAACAGCAAGTAGTCGATCACAGAAAAGTCAAAGTCTATGGGCATCAACAACTGACATGAACCCATAGTAAAATCTGACAAGTCTAAACAAAGACAACTACCTCAATCTCAGAGGTGGAATCAAACGGCCGCAGATACCAGCAGCACCAGAAGCCCAACTCTATCAGCTAAACCTGCTACAGCTCTGATCCTGATGCATTCAAAATAAGAACACCTCAGAAGTAAGACACAAGTAGTGCAAGAGTAAAAGCAGACAACACAAACCTCAAAGTGAAGGAGAATGAAAAGCGACTGCAACAAAACGGTCAATAGAGTAAAAGTAAGCAACAATAAAACTAGACGAGCAAGAAAGGCTAAACACATTAACAAGACAGAACAAGCACCAGCAACAGAAGTTCAATCTTTCATTAATAATTACTATACCGAGGGAGAAACCCCAACGCGCACATTCTATCTGAGCATTAAGCACTATGCCGAGGGAGGACCCCAACGCGCATAGTTCATCGGAGTATTAAACACTATGCTGAGGGAGGACCCCAATACACACAGTTCATCTGAGTATTAAACACTATGCCGAGGGAGGACCCCAACGTGCACAGTTCATCTGAGTATTAAACACTATGCTGAGGGAGGACCCCAACGTGCACAGTTTATCTGAGTTCCTTTAGTTACATAATTATACAAGCAGGGTTCATTTGCTTTTTTTATTCATCATAAACTCAAGGGATAACCAACCAAGTGGACTGCATAAGAGCATTTCAAGGTAAAGCAAGTGAAGTTTAATAAGAAAAACGAACAGGATGACTCGATGGTTATAACAGCACGACAACCAATTTGTTTACCAATTCAATGAACTAGAATTTTGGGGTTAAGGATTTAGGAACATCAAGTCAAAATTCCAGGAATTGAGGGGGGGAGGGAGTTAGGATTTCAGGACAAGTATCTCAACAATCGAAACAGAATAAACTCGAACAAGTGTAGAAATATGGCAAAAATTTAGAATCAAGAACACGAGGGAGAGCAAGAACACCACTTGCCTTGATTTATCGGACAAACTCTCCAAATCTCCACACGTCGAGATAGGAGCCGAAATATGGACGAAAATGTCTGTAATAACGGTTAGGGCCAAAAACCCTAACAAGAAAATCTCGAGAAACGAGGAAGAAATTACCACGAGGGCGCAGCTCTCGACGAGAGCTTTCCAGAACTACGATCGGTTGGAAATTCCGAGAATCGGAGCTCCGTCGGTGGTCACCGGAAGAAGCACGGACAGACAACATTCTCCTCACACGCCGCTCTAGTACAGAAGGCAGGAGAAATTCTAGGTCGCCTTAAAGATTAAGAAGAAGCAGAAAGTATAAATACTCAATAGTAGAAAAGACCGGGTTCAACAAAACCGGCCCGGCGGTGTCGACACAAGTGTGTCGATACCCGACGGCAGTGTTGACACAGCTGTGTCGACACCCGACAGCACAGCGATGTCAACACAACTTTGTCGACACCCGACGGCGTAGCGTTATAGACAAAACTGTGTCGACACCCGACAGCACAGCGTTATAGACACAACTTTGTTGACACCCGACAGCAAAGCGGTGTCGACACAACTGTGTCGACACCCGACGGCTCAGCGGTATCGCCACAGCTGTGCCGACACCCGACGGCTCAGCTCAGCAGTGTCAACACAACCGTGTTGACACCAGACCTCTCAGCTTTACGATCATCGAACAAAAGGAAAAACTCCATTCTGTTCGAAAATCGACGAATGAAGAAAGCAGGGCCTGGTTGACGAACTCAACACCTAGAACCGCTAGACTTATATTGAGCTCCGCTCGACGTTTCGTCGAGCTCAGCACGACAATCGTCGAGCTCAGCACGACGATCGTCGACCTCCAAATAATGGCCAGAGAAACTAACAATCGTCGAGCTCCGCTCGACAATCGTCGAACTCCAAGTAGCGCCCAGAAAAAACCAACAATCGTCGAGCTTTGCTCGACGATCGTCGAACCCAGACAGCGACCAGAAAGGAAAAGCGATCGGCAAGCTCCGCTCGACGATCGTCGAACCCAGACAGCGACCAAAAAGGAAAAGCGATCGTCGAGCTCCGCTCGACGATTGTCGAACTCAAACCGCGACCAGAAAGGAAAAGCGATCGTCGAGCTCCGCTCGACGATCGTCGAACCCAGACAGCGACCAGAAAGGAAAAGCGATTGTCGAGCGGAGCTCGATGATCGTCGAACTCAGACCGCGACCAGAAAGGAAAAGCGATCGTACAGCTCCGCTCGACGATCGTCGAACCCAGACAACACACAAAGAATAAAAAAAATAAAATAAAATCAATCAATTAAGTTTTCCAAATGTGAAATTTTCCGTTTCTGCCAAAGATTCATGAATTCAGCCGACTGAATCGAAAAGACGCGAAAACGCACTATCGGCGATGTGCCATCAACTAAACGCTAATGTAACGCCCTTACATCATTATGACATCAACAAGAGGAGTAAATAATGCCGAAATGAAACAGGGGCATTACAGTCACCCCTCTAGAAAGGAAGTTTCGTCCCGAAACTTGGAACACGAACCAAATAAGAGGACAGAGAACGAGAAAAGATAGAAGAATTCTTGAAACTAGAATACTAACTAGGGAGATTAGGAGAATAGCTAAGGATGAGATTCTCTCATCGCGGATTCCAATTCCCAAGTTGCACCTCTTGCATCCTGATTTCGTCAGCGAACCTTAACCATTGGAATTATTTTCTTTCTTAGCACACGGTCTTGCGTCTCCAGAATACGGACAGGTTCTTCAACATACAAGAGATTAGGTAGCAATTGGGGTACTGATTCAAGGACATGCCGATCACTACGGACACACTTTCGCAACTAGCTCACATGAAACACGTCGTGAACACCAGGGAAAGAATCAGGCAACTCTAGTCTATAGGCATAAACTCCAATGCGCTCCAGAATTTGAAAAGGCCCCACATACCCGGGATCTAGTTTATGGTTTCTTCCAAATCTTTTAACACCCGGCATCGGAGAGACCTTCAAAAACACCATGTCCCCAACTGCAAACTCCAGATCAACTCTGTGCTGGTTTGCATACTTCTCGTATCGCTCTTGATCTAACCTCAGCTTTTCACTAATATGCATTACTGAAGTACTCATATCCTCCAGCACTTCCGGTCCGAGCAACGCCTTCTCGCCAACTTCTGCCCAAAATAGGGGAGTTTGACAGTGCCTTCCATATAATGCTTCAAAGGGAGCCATCTGCAAACTTTCCTGATAACTATTATTGTACGCAAACTCCATCAATCCGAGGCATTTATCCCAAGCCCCACCATGTTCCAGAATATAGCATCTAATCATATCCTCCAAGATCTGGTTCACTCTCTCCGTCTGACCATTTGTCTTAGGATGATAGGCAGTAGAATACCTAAGGTCAGTACCTATAGCTCCTTGTAAGCTTTGCCAGAAATGAGACATGAATCGAGAGTCTCGGTCTGACACAATACTCGTAGGTACACCATGAAGTCTGATAACTTCGTTCAGATAAAGCTCAGCTATCCTTTCCATGGAATAACTAACCTTGAAAGGCACAAAGTGGGCACACTTGGTTAGTCTGTCCACGATAACCCACACTGTATCATGCCCTCGGGGAGATCTAGGAAATCCTTTTATGAAATCCATGGATAAACTCTCCCATTTCCAGCTTGGTATATCTAAGGGTGTTAACTTACCACCCGACCTTCTGTGATCAGCCTTGACACGCTGGCAAGTATAACATTCTGATACAAATCTTGCAATGTCATTCTTTATGCCTGAACACCAAACAATCTGCTTCAAAACTCCGTATATTTTCTTGAGCCAGGATGATATGCAACACTGGAACCATGCGCTTCACTGCATATTTTTGATCGGATGTCCCCAACAGTGGGAATACAGTATATGCCAGGGTACTTTAGGGTACCCTCGTCGTCAATTGTAAAGTCAGGTAATTCCCTTTTCTCAGTTCTACTGCGGAGGTGCTGCAAGTCAGGATCGTCCTTCTGATGTAGCCTAGTGAGAGTAATCCACGAAAGCTCAACCACCTCTAGGTTACTCGGCGAAGCGCTATTCCCTACGGTTTTGTCCATGAGCAAGAACTCTTCAACAAGAGATTGCACCGAGAAGTTAAAGATGTGTGCGGGCTTCCGGCTCAACGCATCTGCTACAACATTAGCCTTGTCGGGATGATAAAGGATATCGACTTTGTAGTCCGCAACATACTCTAACCATCGACGCTAGCGCAAATTCAGTTCCTTCTGAGTGAAGACATATTTCAAAATTTTGTAGTCCGAATAAATTTTGCACGACACTCCATACAGATGGTGTCTCCACAACATCAAGGCATAAATGACGGCAGCAAATTCCAGGTCGTGCATAGGGTAATTCTTTTCATGCACCTTCAATTGTCTTGATCCATACGCAATCACTTTATTGTCCTACATCAACACGCAACTGAGTCCAACTCGCGAGGCGTCCACATAAATAGCATACTCCACTCCTTCCACTGGCAATGCCAACACGGGAGCAGAACACAAACGCCTCTTGAGCTCTTGAAAAGCTTCCTCACAGGCATCAATCCAAACAAAAGCTGCGCTCTTTTGAGTAAGCCTGGTCAACGGCGCAGAGAGAAGAGAGAATCCTTCCACAAATCTTCTATAGTAACATGACAATCCTAAGAAGCTCGTTATCTCCTTAGGCGATGTAGGTCTCTTCCAATCCAAGACCGCAACTATCTTTGCAGGATCCATTGAGATACCATCCTTACTTACAATGTGTCCTAGGAATGACACCTGAGATATCCAGAACTCACACTTGCTAAGCTTCACATACAGCTTGTGCTCCCTCAGAGTACACAAGACCAAGCGCAAGTGCAAGGCGTGCTCATCTACATTTCTAGAATATACTAGGACATCATCAATGAATACCACCACGAACTTATCCAGAAAATCTTTGAACACCCTGTTCATCATGTCCATAAAAGCTGACGGTGCATTTGTTAATCCAAATGGCATTACCAGAAATTCAAAGTGATCATATCGAGAACGAAAAGCGGTTCGCGGAATGTCTGACTCCCGAATTCTCAACTGATGGTAACCTGAATGGAGGTCAATCTTCGAGAACATGGAGGTACCCTGCAACTGATCGAACAAATCATCGATCCTAGGCAACGAATATCTGTTCTTAATTGTTACCTTGTTTAGCTCTCGATAATCAATGCATAGCCTCATCGTTCCATCCTTTTTCTTCACAAAGAGCACTGGTGCACCCCAGGGGGAAGAACCGGGTCTAATAAAACCGCACTGCAATAACTCATCCAGTTGAGTACGCAGCTCCTCTAACTCAAGTGGTGCCATGCGGTACGGTGCCTTTGCAATAGGGCGAGTTCTTGGCTCGAGGTCTATAACAAACTCCACCTCTCTCTCAGGAGGAAGTCTAGGAATGCTAACTGGAAAAACATCCAGAAACTCACACACCACAGAAACATCCTGTACCCGAGGCTCAACCGGTGCAGCTCCCAGAACAGAAACGGAGACAAGAAAAGAATCACAGCCAAACTCTACAAATTTGCGAGCACGTAACGCAGAAATGATCGGAGATTCCTGACGCGGCAAACCATACACACTCATGGGCTGGCCATTGCTACCTTTGAAATCCAAGCGCTTGTGCTTGCACTGAATGATGACATCATAGCTCGACAACCAGTCCATGCCCAAAATCACGTCAAAGTCTACCAGATCTAGCACCTTCAGATCTACAAATGCTAGAAATCCGCCTAGGGAGATGGGGCATTTTTGGATTCCCTGGCTTGACCTCACCAACTCCCCTGAAGGAAATTTGACATTTATGGAGGTGTCTAACTGGTCAAGAGCCCAGCGATATCGGTCGACAAAACTCCTTTCCACAAAAGTGTGAGTAGCAACCGAATCGAACAAAACGCGCGCCGACTTATTCTTCACCTTAAATTCAGCTAAACACATAGCGCGCGCAACTAATATGCGGAAACCATAAATCTACTAAAAGAAATTACTAGCCGAGTCAGAGACTAACCTGCGATCACTTGAGTCGAAGAATGGTCTTCCTCCTTGTTCAGCACATTCAACTTTCCATTGCCTTTGTCCACGAGAGGCGGGGGCGGCGGTAAAGTCTGTAACGGAACTGCATGCAGCGCAGGCTGGCTCTGCGGGCAATTAGCCCTCATGTGCCCTTTTTGGCCACAGAGGTAATAGGCTCCAGCCTTCTTACGACAACGGGCCACATAATTCCCACTCCTCTGACAAAATGAACAGACAGGACCCCCCTTGGGAGCATCCTGGATCGCATGCACCTAGATAGCTTCTGCGCATCCAATCTCTTAAAGCACTTATCGAAAGGGTGCCCCGGCTTAATACAGAAGCTACACGCCTCTCTTCTATCATTCTTCACTGCAGGTCCAGATGCCCTTGCACTTCCTCCATCGTTAGATTTCCTCTTGTCCTTCTTTGCAAGGGATCCCCAATTCTTCACATTTTCTATCGCCTCAACCTTTAAGGCAGCTTTGACTACTTCTACAAAGGTCTCAGACTTGTATGCGCTAACCAACTGTTGGATGTCATACCTCAGACCACCCAGAAAGTGCTTCACTCTGCCTTCTTCTATGCTATCAGATCTGGGGCGAAACGACTGAGCTTGCCAAACTCGACCTCGTACTCACCAACAGTGATTTGCCTATGCTTCAGGTGTAAGAAGTTATTCATTAGGCGGTCTCTCTCGACCAATGGTAGGAACTTCTTTAGTAATATACTCTTGAACGATTCGCACGAGCACCCATCAGAAAGGTTCTTTTTTTATCTGATCCACCAACTCTTCGTAAGACCCTTGAGCTGATATGCCACAATCATCACCTTTTGATCGGTAGAAATGCCAGAGTAGGAAAACATTTCTTCCATGGCAATAATCCAGTCATCCAATGCCATGAAGTCTGCCCTACCGTCAAACGAAGGAGGTCCTAATCGCTGGAAGTGAGAAATGAAATTCATCTCATGTGGCAGTGCGACTGGGGGAACTAGAGCAGCAGGGGGAGTAGGAACAGCTTGGTCTACAGCAGGGCCCTGCGCTCTGGTCTGCTGCCCAGCGACGACAGCCAAGAACGATTGCATTGAGGACTGCATGTCCACCATCTGCCTTGTCAGGGTCTCATTACTTTGCCTTAGCGCTTAGATCACCGCTTCGTTCTGGGCACCAGAAGACTCACCTTCTGACTGGGGAGTCGACCTCGTCACAATGCGCTTAGGCGGCATTCTACAGAACAAACGGATATCTTGTCAGACTTTGCCTAAGACATCACAAACTGGGAAAATATTCCCTAAACACACTGTTTCGGGTTCATATTTAACCGATACGAACAAAAGACTTATCAGGGACCTAGCTTAAGACACTGAAGCTAGAAAACGTGAATACCCTGACACAGATCAGATCAGGAACGAACAAACTCAGATCAGATCGAAAAAGAACCGATACTTGCTCTTGCTGTTACCTTGCTCTGGGAAATCATAAAATGATGTTATGCTTCTAACTTGTGCCTATAATATGAATGCATGAATGTATAAATTTCATCTCAAATCATGGGTGTACATATGTCATCATGCAAATCTTTAACTTGGTACGTGTGCTTATGCAATGATATGTTATGTATGCAATGCTATGCATACTAAAAAAGCCTTAGTGCATGCTATGAGCGGCGTACACATACAATGTTATGCATCCCATAATACATAACATTGTATGTAACGAATAAAAGAAAACGCGCTAATGGACATCCATGTGATGATGTTTATGCATCTCATAATACATAACCGTCACATGTTGCAACCTGTGGTGGATCCATATACAAACACATATTATGCATCCCATACTACATAATATGCCCCGTATACGTCTTATCATGCTATGAGTGTAGTGTTCGTGCTTCCATCAAAATCTGCTGATGACAAATTGGTGTGTGTATGCAATGTAATGATACGATTAGAGTTTTGCTTAAGGTGAAGTTGTTCAACTGGCTTGTCATACCAACCAACCCTCTTGCAAAACCTCCCTCTGATACCAACTGTCACGACCCACATTTTCTCCGTATTCAAAAATACGTCAGAGTAGAGAAACTATGCACCGTGATGCCACGCCATGCAGGGGACAACTGCACATGCTCAGGCATCCCATCCTCATATTTACTTCGAGTAAAAGATTTATAACCTTTTAGTTAAAAAAACAATGCGTATAAATTAATAGAGTTGATGACCGCGTCCCTCGGTCAGGTGGACTAATAGTCCATAGGTGAGAAAGTATGTATTTTACGCGGCAGAAAATAATGAGTTAGCTCATTTATTATCCTACGTGGGAGTGAGGGTCCAGTGTCATAAAATGATGATGTGACTTCTACATTTACTAGAGATATATAGAAATCTTTTGTATGCTTAAAAGTAGTAGATTTAGTAGTTGAAGTCATGTCATGCCAATATTTCGGAATGCAGTTTTGTATACTTTAAAATAACTAAATCCATCCTAACATAAATCCTTCCCAGAGAGCAAGAACAATGAGGTAAAAAGTAACAGCAGTAACAACAGCAAGTAGTCCATCACAGAAAAGTCAAAGTCTATGGGCGTCAACAACTGACACGAACCCATAGTAAAATCTGACAAGTATAAACAAAGACAACTACCTTAAGCGTAGAGGTGGAATCAAACGGCAGCAGACACCAGCAGCACCAGAAGCCCAACACTGTCAGTTAAACCTGCTACAACTGTGATCTTGAGGAATTCAAAAGAAGAACACCTCAGAAGCAAGACACAAGTAGTGCAAGAGTAAAAGTAGACTACACAAACCTCAAAGTGAAGGGGAATGAAAAGCGACTGCAACAAAACGGCCAGCAAAGTAAAAGTAAGCAACTGTAAAACTAGCCGAGCAAGAAAGGCTAAACACATTAACAAGACAGAATAAGCACCGGCAACAGAAGTTCAATCTCTCATTAATAATTACTATACCGAGGGAGAAACCCCAACGCTCAGAGTCTATCTAAGCATTAAGCACTATGCCGAGGGAGGACCCCAATGCGCACAGTTCATCGGAGTATTAAACACTATACCGAGGGAGGACCCCAACGCGCACATTTCATCTGAGTATTATACACTCTGCTGAGGGAGGACCCCAATGCACACAGTTCATCTGAGTGTTAAACACTATGCCGAGGGAGGACCCCAACGCGCACAGTTCATCTGAGTTCCTTCGGTTACATAATTATACAAGCAGGGTCATTTGTTTTTTTTATTCATCATAAACTCAAGGGATAACCAACCAAGTGGACTGCATAAGAGCATTTCAAGGTACAGCAAGTGAAGTTTAATAAGAAAAATGAACAAGATGACTCGATGGTTATAACAACACGACAACCAATTTGTTTACCAATTCAATGAACTAGAATTTTGGGGTTAAGGCTTTAGGGACATCAAGTCACAATTCCAGGAATAGAGGGGGGGGGGGGGAAGTTAGGATTTCAGGACAAGTATCTCAACAATCGAAACATAATAAACTCAAACAAGTGTAGAAATCGGGCAAAAATTTAGAATCAAGGATAAGAGGGAGAGAAAGAACACCACTTGTCTCGATTTACCGGAAAAACTCTCCAAATCTCCACACGTCGCGATAGGAGACGAAATCTGGACGAAAATGTCTGAAATGACGGTTAGGGCCGAAAACCCTAACAAGAAAATCTTGAGAAATGGGGAAGAAATTACCACGAGGGCGCAGCTCTCGGCGAGAGCTTTCCAGAACTACGATCGGTTGGAAATTCCAAGCACCGGAGCTCCGTCGGTGGTCACCGAAAGAAGCACGGATGGACAACCTTCTCCTCACACGCCGCTCTGGTACGTAAGGCAGGAGAAATTCTAGGTCGGCTTAAAGATTAAGAAGAAGCAGAAAGTATAAATACCCAACAGCAGAAAAGACCGGGTTCAACAAAACCGGCCCGGCGGTGTCGACACAACTGTGTCGACACCCGACGGTAGTGTTGACACAGCTGTGTTAACACCGACAACATAGTGGTGTCGACACAACTATGTCGACACCCTACGACATAGCGGTTTCGACACAAATGTGTCGACACCCGACGGAACAGCGGTGTCGACATAACTGTGTCGACACCCGACGGCACAGCGGTGTTGACACAACTGTGTCGACACCCGACGGCTCAGCAGTGTCGACACAGCTGTGTCGACACCCGACGGCTCAACTCAGAGATGTCGACACAACGTGTCGACACCAGACCGCTCAACTCGACGATCATCGAACAAAAGGAAAAACTCCATTCTGTTCGAAAATCGTCGAACGAAGAAAGCAGGGCCTGGTCGACGAACTCAACACCCAGAACCGCTAGACCTACAGCGAGCTCTGCTCGACGCTTCATCGAGCTCAGCAGGACAATCGTCGAGCTCCGCTCGACGATCGTTGAACTCCAAGCAGCGCCTAGAAAAAACCAACAATCGTCGAGCTCCGCTCGACGATCGGTGAACCTAGACAGCGACCAGAAAGCAAAAGCGATCGTCGAGCTCCGCTCGACGATCGTCGAACCCAGACAGCGACCAAAAAGGAAAAGCGATGGTCGAGCAGAGCTCGACGATCGTCGAACGCAGACCGCGGCCAGAAAGGAAAAGCGATTGTCGAGCTCTGCTCGACGATCGTCGAACCCAGACAGTGACCAGAAAGGAAAAGAGATCGTCGAGCTCCGCTCGACGATTGTCGAACTCAGACCGCGACCAGAAAGGAAAAGCAATCGTCAAGCTCCGCTCGATGATCGTCGAACCTAGAGAGAACACAGAGAAGAAAAAAAATAAAATAAAATCAATCAATTAAGTTTTCCAAATGTGAAATTTTCCATTTCCGCCAAAGAATCGTGAATTCAGCCGACTGAATCGAAAAGATGCGAAAATGCACTATCGGCGATGCGTCATCAACTGCACGCTAAAGTAACTCCCATACGTCATTATTATGTCAACAATAGGAGTAAATAATGCCAAAAAAAATAGGGGCGTTACACCTCCTTTTGCAATGGATCCTCCTCTTGCAGGAGTTTGATTTAGAGATACGGGACAAAAGGGGGGCCGAAAATTTGGCGGCCGACCATCTATCGCGTTTAGAAAACCCCGCCAGCAAAACATTAGTGGAAGCCGACATTAACGATAAATTCCCTGAAGGGCGTCACCTCACTCTTTAAAAATCAAAAGATTATCTCGTGCCCTGGTTCACCGACTTTGCCAATTATTTAGTGGCTCGGGTCTTGCCAAAGGAGTTCTCAAGTGAGAAAAAGAAGAAATTCTTTTCTGACTTAAAGAATTACTTTTGGGAAGACCCTTTATTATTCAGAGTCTGTGCGGATCAGGTAATGCGGCATTGTGTTTCAAGTGAGGAAGGAGTACAAATATTGGGGCATTGCCACGAGGGACCAACGAGTGGTCATTATCAAGCGAATCGCACCGCAAGAAAGGTGTTGGAGGCGTGTTTTTATTGGCCCACACTATTCAAAGGTGCTCACACCCTGGTGAGTACTTGCGACAGTTGCCAGCTGGTGGGCAATATCTCACGAAGGGAGGAGATGCCTCAAAATATTTTACTAGAATGTGAAATCTTCAATCCTTGAGTCATCGACTTCATTGGCCCCCTCCCTCCATCTTATCAAATCAAATATATTCTTGTAGCGGTCAACTATGTATCAAGGTGGACGAAAGCGCAAGCTCTCCCCACCAACGATGCACGAGTCAGAGTAAAATTTCTAAAAAAATTATTCTCTCGATTTAGCATGCCACGCGCTATAGTTAGTGATAGGGGAACCCATTTATCAAATAGCTAGTTCGCCAAACTTTTGGCAAAATATTGAGTAACGCACAAACTTTCCATCTCCTATCACCCCCAGATGAGCGGTCAAGTCAAGGCTGTTAATTGTGAATTGAAATGTATTTTAGAAAAAAATCGTATCCTTAAATAGGAAAGATTGGGCTCTTAAACTAGATGATGCCCTATGGGCCTATCGAATGACATATAAGACAGCCATCGGCTGCAGGCCGTATCGATTGGTTTATGGTAAAGCTCGCCACGTTCCGGTTGAGTTAGGGCACCGTGCATTTTGGGCCCTCAAAACATTAAATCTATATCCCACCCTAACCGCCGAATACCATAAATTTCAGCTAAATGAACACGACGAATGGCGGGTGAATGCTTACGAGAGTAATAGTCTTTATAAAGAGCGAACAAAGTTTTACCACGACAAAAATATTAAATTTCCTAAAACTTTTTTGCCGGGCGATCTCGTCCTTCTATATAACTCTCGAAATCGTCTCTTTCCAGGTGAATTAAAATCGCGATGGTCCGGCCCCTTTATTATTAAAGAGGCTTGGCCATATGGGACAGTTCTCATTTCGCACCCGGATAAGGGTGAATTCAAGGTAAACTGTCACCGATTAAAACTCTATTTGCCAAACGATTTATTTCCCACTGCGGCAGAGCAATTAGTGTTATCAAACTCTTGAACCATTTTTTTCTTTTTTTTCATTTGGATTGTAATAATAATTTCAGAATTCTTATTGCTGGACAATATTATTTTTGGTCGAGCTCCAACGACCTTTATAAACAAAGGGCGCTCTTTACAGGAAACCCAAGTTATTTTTTTGTTTTCTTTATTTTACACATTTTTGCCTCGGATGGGTCCGACAAGCTGACGCTTCAGGAATCGCCTGCTCCAACACTGCAGAATCCATCACGAAGTCCAAACAAGACATTTCATGAAGATCCAGAGCGCAAGCATGGGGGAGTGACATCAATCAACATTCACGATGCATAAATCCGGGGAAGTACCTGTTTTTTCCATTCGGTACTTTTATTTATGTTTTTTTTTTTGTCTCTCTCTCTCATACCCCTCCTTTCTCCATTGAGGATAAGGTCTATTTTAAGCTTGGGGGAGGATTTTCTCCTTCTCTTATCTTTATTTTGTCTAATTCAAAAAAAAACAAAATCAAAATTTTTTATATATATTAAAAAAAAAGTATTATATATATACTATTTTTTTACCTTAATAGTCTAAGCGAATTTTGGTGTTTCAATAGTACCCCTTGCATTTTGATTTGTTTTTCTCAAAATTCCCTATAACAACTTAGCAAATTAAGATTCTTCTAATAGTTCTTTTTAATATTATTTGACGAGTAAAATGTTGGTCATGTTGTGTTTCTAATTCACGATAGCATGTTAACGTGAAATGTTTTTCTACAACTAGCATTTTTATTATGGTTTTCGTTCCTTATTTTCTTTACTTTCTCGAAAATCTTTCATCCACTATTTTTCTTTTCATTTTTGGATAATTTTTGTAATTTCAACTTTTGATTAGCGTAGGTTATGTGAACGATCCAAGTCCCTTATTATTTCTATTTTCAAGCTAATTTCATTAGTCTTTATTTATTATCTAGGACTTTCTTTTTGAAATTTTTCGAAGCTAATGCTTTAAATAAATTTAGAAGCATGAAAATGATTTAAGCCGTTTTTGTTTTCGTTTGATCCTTCTTGCCAACTTAAAAATTTTTCTACCCTTAGTTCGCCGCTTTTGAGCCTTTTCTGATTTCAATTGATAGCTCCACTTATCATTTCATTTTCACCAAAAGCTAAATTTTTCTAACCTATCTAATCGCACTAACCTTCTGAGTTTCTTTAAAAAAATTTCATGATTTTGATAGTGTTGTGTTGTGATTTATTCTGAGAACTTCTTGAAAAGTATGCTCAAAATAAGTCTCTACTTTTGTTTGGCCAATTTAAAAATTAAAAGCAAAATTATTTATGACCTTTGTTTTGAAAAAAAGGGAAGAAAAAAATGGAAAAGAGAAAGAAAGAAAAATATTTAATTTATGATAAATTTTTTTTTTTGAAACTCTTTATTTTGGTTTAGTGTGATTTTAAATACTCGTTGTTTATCTTTAAATTCCACTCCTAATCATAATCCTAAATCAAACGTTTCGAAACTGATAAGCCCTTTTGATTCATGCTTTTGAATTTTATTTATTAGCTGAGTAAAGAAGAAAAGTAGATTAGTAAAGTTTGGATTTGAATTTAGATTTTTGTTATTTGATTGATATAGTTATAATATGTCTCTTGGATCTAGTAACAACTCAGTGCACTTTTTCATTTTGTTGCATTACTTAAATTTATTTAAAGAATTTTCTTAAAATTTTGGATGATTTATTTTCATTAGTAAAGTTTATAAATTATTAAACCGTGCCTAAGTAACTAGTTTTGATTTACATTTCACATTCTCCCTACTTGAAATTTCACATAGTACTTATGTAAGCATGATTAAAACTCATTGGATTAGTCACTTTTTATGATTAGCTAGTTTTTATATCTTTGCTTGGGGACAAGCAAAGCCTAAGCTTGTGGGAATTTGATAGTACGTTCTGCAGTCAAAAATATTATGGTATTTTCGGGTTTTTAAAGCACAAATCAAGTAGTGTAAGTGCTTATATTGACCTCCTTTTGTATATATTATTGTCACTAATGCGTTTTCTTCTTGTTGCAGGTTTTCACGGCTTTCAGCCAAGTTTTGCTATTACATGCCCGAAGGTCACGCCATACCCGGGAGTGTACCTAGGGCATGTAACCCATAGGAATGTAGCTATCGGTCCGAAACTGGATTTCAGGAAAACTCGGTGTACACACCCTCTATCATGCCCATGTAACACCTACACGGGCGTGTTCCAGAGGCGTGTCCCCAAGTTCTGAGGAATCACCGCAACACGATCTTTTCCCGCTCCACCATCGCATCGCAGCTTACATGCCCCCCTTACACGCCCGGGTCGGGCGTAACATATGGGCGTGTAATTCAACAACGATGCTCGTCACCTCCAGCATTTAATGTCAGCAAAAAACGTCACACCGAATGTGTCACGCCCCAGGTACAAGCCCGACCCGGGCGTGTAAGGGTGCGTGACCCAACCCGAAATAATTCTATAAATTGGGCGCATCTCCAAGGGTTCAGCATGCAGATTTTAAGAGGGGAGGTGCTACCAATCAGATTCTTGAAGCCCCATTTTAAGTGTTCTTAGTTCTCTCTCTCTCTATTTAATTTCAAGCCTTCTTGGGTTTTCATTTCATGCAAGTGTTGTAATTTTATTTTCCAGATGGTAGTCTTGTAAGGTGCTCATAAGAAATAAATTAGATCGATGTTCCATTTCTCTGTCTCTCTTTATTTTTATGCATCTTCTTTATATAGTTTTTGTTCACTACTACTACATGAATAACTAAATCCTCCTAGATTGGTCTTGACGATCTGAGGTTGAGTTGATTAAGTTATGATGCGCTCATTTCTTCTTATCTTCTTTTCTTCTTTTTCTTTTGCTCTAGTTTATGAGCTTTTTCTTACTGGTTATAATATGCTATAGTGCACTAGTTGTAAGTTAAATTAGTTCTCTTTTATGTACTTTTCCATAGTTGAAGATTTGAACTAATTTTATCTCTCCTCTTCTTCTCTTTCTCAACTACTTTCCTTTTCTTTTGCTTAATTTCTCTAATGGATTCCTTCCACTATTTCTTCTCTAACCCCTCCATAATGAGTAGCTAAATCCTCATAGTATTCGATCTTGATGATTCGAGGATGAGTTGATCAGTTATGATACTCTAGCTCTCTTTCTCTTTTTAAAATTTAGACCTTCGATTTACTCTTGATTAATTTTGAATGAAACTATATTATCGATATATAGTCTTCATTTTTTTACTTTCATTCTTGGCTAGCCGAGAGGCCAATAGTTTGAAGCGAGTGCCTAAGTGTAAAGAGAGTTGCACGCACTTCTCGAGAGAGAGTGACTTAAATCTCTCGGATTGGAGTCAAATCCAATAGTGGGGCTCACTACTTAAAGTGAGGGTTGGGTATTCGGATACGGGACGAGAGTTCGGTCGGATCTCCATAACCTCAGTTGGGCAATTCTCCGAGAGGAGTGTGTTCATGCTTCGGGAACCCCCACGGTCAAGGTTTCTTTATTTTATTAAGTTAAAGTTTGTTATTACATTCTTGATTAATTTATGCCGAAGAAATTCACGATCAAGTACTATCGCTTAAACATCGTTTAGCCTTTCTCATATTTGCAAGTAAACTTCCTCACTTCTCTAATTTAGCTAGCAAGCCCAAAACAACTTTTTTTTGATAAGATAATAGTAACTCCTTGAAGTAGAAGTACTCAAATCGCCTCGGGTAAAACAACCTTGATATTGCACTTAATATCCTATACTATATGCGACAAGGTACACTTGCCTTCCTCGAATATAGAATCGGAGAACATCTCGCAACTACACTTTCACCTTCTCTTTCCTTAACTTTTTCTTCTCCACGCATAACCCCTTCTCCGCACGTATTTTTTATGTCAATGACTTTAGGTCCATTCCTCTCCGGAGTTTAATCATTTATATGCTTCCTTGTTCCAGTCATATGTTTGGAACAACCACTATCCAAGTACCATATTGGCATCTGATGTGCACTAGGACTCACCTGCAATCACAAGGTTAATTTACCTTTGGAACCCAAAAGGGTTTGTTTCCTTGGTTCATTTGAGCTTAAAATGGTTATATCTACCAGCAACAGTATTGATAGGAAGGCTCATCCTTTCCTTTGGCGCACTTGGGCTCTGCCAATAGTCTATGGCAAAGTGACCCATCTTGCCACAACATCAACAGTCATGGATATTGTATCTCCTCTTCTGAACAACCTTTGATATGTGTAATCCATCAGTAATTATCTGTTTAGAGAGGATAGTAGCAACCTTCTTCTTAATACTTTTAGCAAGAATTTGATTGAAATAAGTCTGCTTGTAGGTACACTTGGTTTATCATTATTTATACCAACAAATGTTCTTTGCAACTGACATGGTGTTGATGTCATCAGAAATATAAAAGTGAGGCTTACTAATAGTCTTTCTTATAGTCTTACTCTTTACAGAAGGAACTTGGGGGTGGCCACTTCCTTATACTTGAGAGTGGGTGTTGGAGCACCAAACACAAATGGTCCATAGTGGGCCATTTGGATATCCTCATGAGGAGCCTTTAGTGCACTCAATCACATGTCCTTTCTCCTTCCACTTGAAGTAGAATTTAAGGTCTTACAGGAAGAAATTCCATTCTTCAAGTGACCAAACATACTGTCATGGTCATACCTATTAGAAGGGAGAATAACCTGAAAGAATTGTTTTCAAGATGTTCTAAACACCTAGAGGGGGGGTGAATAGGTTCAATTCTTTTTCTAACTTAGGTAGATAATTCTATCTAGTTCAGCAATGTATTAAGCAGAAAGTACAAAACAGCATTCACATACACAGCATTCACAGTCTGCACACCAGGTTTATAGTGGTTCCCCAAATGATGGGTACATCCACTTTCCCCCTTCGCCTATCTAGCAGTGTACTAGATTCGGCCTAACTTCCTTCCTTCTTCTCAGATCCGCTGATCTTATAGCTCAGAACCAAGACTGGTTCCTAGAACTCAGAGTGAATCCACACTACTATAACTCAGGCACAAGCCCTAACTTAGCCTCTTCCACATGACTACAACTCAGAGTGATACCCCACTCCTACAACTCAGGCAACAGCCCTACCTCAGCATCTTTCACAGGCCTACAACTCAGGGAACAGATTCCCCTACCTCAGGCACTCAGCCCTACCTCAGCCTTTATAATTTAGGCTTACAACTCAGAGATGTAAATCTCCTACACTCAGATCTATTACAGATCCTACAAAAATTAATGATGAAAAGATGTTGATATTTTTAACCAGATGGAGAGAGAATTGGTTGAAGGCTTCTTGACCAGTTCTTGATAGAACTGATTACTTAAGGATCAACCTGTCTTAGCTTTCTTTAAAGCTTCTTGAATCTGAACAAAGTAGGGTTGATCTTCTTGATGTTGGAGTTGATATTCAATCAGCATCCTTCAGAAATAAATCTGAATTCTTCTTCAGACTTGATCTGAATTCTTCAGGCAGACTGTTCAGAATCTGCCTTCACTAGATGAGAACTTCTCTCCTTCTTATTTTTCTCTCTCTACAATCTGTTGACTGTTTCTTTCTCTTCTTCTGGATTCTCAATCCTTCAGAGATAATAATTGATCAGCTATCTTGTTGGGTACATTGGTCAAATGTACCTGATTTGAAGAAGCCTCACCCAACTCAATGATATACATCATAATGTATTTGATGTATGTTTGAGTTACTTGTGCAGGTTAAGAAAGTACTGGACTGAAGCAAAAAGTTTCTAAGTCCATGTGTCGACACCCAGAGGGAAAGTGTCGACACTTAAGAAGACTTGTGTCGACACCCAGACAAGCAGTGTTGACACTTGGAGTCATTGTGTCGACACCTGGGATGCAGAGTCGACACCAGACAGAAAGTATCGACACTTGGAGCTGTGTCGACACTCAGTGAAGAAAAGTGCAGACAGAAAGTGTCGACACAAGGAGCTGTGTCGACACTCAGTGAAGCTGTGTCTACACCAGAAAGTGTCGACACTTGGAGCTGTGTCGACACTCAGCAAAAGTCTGCAGAGTCAAAGTACAAGTGTCGACACTCAACACAATGTGTCGACACTATGCAGAAGAGTCAGCACTTGAAGTAAGTGTCGACACTCAACACAATGTGTCGACACTCAATAGAAGAGTCAGCATTTGAAGTATGTGTCGACACCCAGAACAATGTGTCGACACACAGCTAAAGACTCAACACTTGAAGAAAGTGTCGACACAAGGAGCTGTGTCGACACTTAGCAAAGAACAGAAAGAACAACAAATTATTCTAAGTACAAGTGTCGACACTATAGGAATGTGTCGACACTCAGCTGAAGTCTCAACAACAAGAAGGTGTGTCGACACAAGGAGCTGTGTCGACACTCAGCAAGATTCAACATAGAAGACTATGTGTCGACACCAAGATGCAGTGTCGACACTTGACAGATTCAACACAAGAAGATGTGTCGACACAAAGGAGATGTGTCGACACATAGAAGAATTCAGCAAAAGCTAGAAGAACAAGTACTTGTGTCGACACTCAATTTCAGTGTCGACACATGAAGAAGAATCTGTGTCAAGACATACAAGGAGTTGTGTCGACACCTTGTAGACTTGTGTCGACACTTACACAACATGTGTCGACACTTGGACTATAAGTGTCGACACTTTAAGACAGAAAGTCTCGACACTTACTGACTGTTAGAGATTTTCAAGAAGTGACTGGATGACATGACAGCTGCCGTTCCAGCCGGTCTACAGCAACTGTCAGAGATGTCAGAAGTCAGTTATGAACCGGACCAGCCGGTTACCATGAAGAAGGCCTATAAATAGGCACCCACAGTTTACAGAAACTGTTGTTGAAAGAGTTGATCAAGTGATTAACAAGTGGTACAGATTATTCAAGTAATCAGAAAAGTGGTACACAGAGTATCAATACAAGAGGATCTTGCAGTCCAAGTGCAGATCTAAGAAGTTGGAGAGAGAGGGCTCCATCCAAGAAATCAGCCTCTGGAACTAGGCTGAGAAGAAGGATTCAGATACAATTCTGGGTCTTAAGTGGCAGAGGTCAAGGAACAACTGCAGAGGATTCAGCCTTATTCAGTTCTACTCAAGAAGCTTTGAAGAAAGCTAAGTCAGGGTGAATCCAGCTGAGTTCTTCCAAGAACTCATCAAGAATCTCTCAACTCCCCTCCTTAATTCTGAGTTGTAGAGTTATAATTTGTATTACATTTTTAACTTGTAGGATCCATTGGATCTGAGTGAATTGTAAGCCTATATCTATAAAGGCTGAGGGTAGGGCTTGTTAGCCTGAGTGTAAGAGATAGAAATCTCTGAGTGTAGGCCTTGGTGGCTGAGTGTAGGCCTTGGTTGGCTGAGTGTAGGCCTTGATTGGCTGAGTGTAGGCTTTGGGATAAAGCTGAGTTGTAAGGCTTTGGGCCTGAGGTGTAGGAACCAATTTGGGTTCTGAGATAGTGCAGGAGTTTGGCCGAATCTAGTACACTGCTAGATAGGCGAAGGGGGAAAGTGGATGTACCCATATCTTGGGGAACCACTATAAATCACTGTGTGTTGTACTGTGCTGAAATTGTTGCTGTGTTTGCTGTGTTTGCTGTGATATATTAGTTAGATTGCTGTGATATAACTGTTTGCTGCCAATAAAGTTAGAAAAGGATTAGGTCACCTATTCACCCCCCCTCTAGGTGTTTAGGTACCATATCTTTCAAGTGGTATCAGAGGGAGGTTCCTCAAAACAAGGACTAACAGTCTGAGGAGATCCTGTTTGGCAGATTCAGTGTAAGGCATTACACAGTTTCAAGAAAATCAAGAAAATCAAGAAACATGGGTTCTTATGAGAATCACAAGGAATTGGGTTCCATGAAATTACCCATATGCAGGAAGGAGATCTTTGGGATCTGGAAAGAAAGGGTAAGGCTATTTATGGAAGCCTCTGACCCTAGAATCTACATCACAGTTAAGGAAGGGCCTTATGTGCCAATGAAGATTTCTGTTTTGGATGCAAATCAGAGAACTCCAAAGGATTTCTCTGAGATGACTAAGGATGAAATTGTCTTGGCCACCATGGACAAGAGGGCACAAAACCTAATAGTGAGTGCCATTGATGATGCCACTTTTTAGAACTTAATTCACTGTAAGACAGCAAAAGAGATGTGGGATACTCTCATTGTCTATATGGAAGGATCTGAAGAAGTTAGGCAAGATAGGAAGTCCTTGCTAAATCAGGAGTATGAAAGCTTCAGGCAAGGAAAGGGTGATAGCATCACTGAGTGCTATAAGAAATTTTACAGAATAGTTAATGAACTCATGTCTTATGGAAGAGAGTTCACTAACTATGAACTAAATGACAAGTTCTTAAGGTCCCTAACCAAAGATTGGGACACCAAGATCTGTGTCATAAGAGAAATGGCTAAGTTAGGGGAAATTCCTCCTCCCACACTGTTTGGCAAGCTATTGTCTTATGAAATGCAGTTAACAGTGAGAAAAGAGGAGGAGAAATCAACAAGGAATGAGCACAAAGAAAGAACTGTTGCTTTCAAGACAGAAGTTCCCAGAAAGTGCAGGAATAAGTCTTCAACTCCTCCTCCAGAGGTAGTTGAATCAGAGTCTGATGAGTCTGTCAGCACAAAGTCTAAGAGCAGTGAAAGTGATGAAGACTTTGCTGCTTTCACTAGACACTTTCAGAAGTTTTTGAAAAAGAAACAGTGGAGGTCAAGGCCTTCTACATCACAAGGAAAGGAAGACACTTATCAGAAAAAGTGGTCTTCTAAGAATGACAAGAAAAGGACAAAATCAAGCAAGACAACTGGTTCAAAGATTGTTTGCTATTGCTGCAATAGACAGGGCCATGTTATTGCAGATTGTCCAGAGAGGAGAAAGGAATCTGGTGACAGGAAAAAGACTCACTTCAAAGGGAAGAAAGAAAAGTCTTTTGTTGCTAAGAAGGAGAAGACTCTATCAGATATCTCTTCTTCAGAAACTGAGTCTGAGGCTGAAGCCTACATAGGGCTGTTTGCTGAAGAAGAAGAGGAAGAATTCATGCAGATCTTGGAGTCAATTTATGAACAAGAAGACAGTCATTGCCAAGGGCTAATGGCTTTGACAGACAGTGCCAAAATCCTGTAGCAGCCAGGACCCAGTCAGGTACAAGGTTCATGTTCAAGTTCAGTTTCTTGTTCTAGTTCAGATTCAGATTCTTCTTCATGAAGTGATGAGAATGTATCTGAGTCTGAGGAAGATATTCATCAGCTTATAAATGAATATAAGGTACTGTTGCAAGCCTACAAGAAAAGCAAGACCCTAGCCAAAAGTCAGGCAAAGGAAATTGCTGATCTTAAAGCTGCTGCAACAGATTTTGAGAAACAATTTGATCAAAAACTGAATGAGGTAGCCAGGCTGAAACACATTACTGTGATTCAGATGGGAACTATCACTTTTAAGAATGATCAAATTAAGTGTCTGGAGAATAATCTTCAGAAGGAGAAGGACTTGGTTGCTAGGTTTTCAAAACCTAAATCAGTGCTACCCTTAATTGATGAATTTGTTCATCATAAAGGCAAGGCTGGGCTGGGTTTTGTTAGACCTGCAGGGACTGAGCAGTCCAAGTATAAGTCCAAGGGCAAAGCCCCAACATTCAACAAGCCTGCTGTAGTCAAGACAGCCAAGGCAGTATCTAAGCAAAGGTACAATAAATTTGAATGTTGGTGCTGTGGCAAAGTTGGCCATTTTGCAGTAGACTGTTGGCACAATGTGAGTGCCAAAGTGAGTTCCAAACTACCTGTTGGAAAGCCATTAGGTAGGTTTGTCAAATTGCAAACTAACAATCACCAAGGACCCAAGAATACTTTGGGTTCTAAGGTTCATTAATTTGTTTTGCAGGTAAGTCCAAGTGGCCATACCCCTACATGGTACTTGGACAGTGGATGTTTTAGACATATGACTGGAACTAGGGGACTACTGAAGGACTACATTCCAATCAAAAATGGTCCTAAAGTGACCTTTGGTGGTTCTGAAAAAGGAATCATCAAAGGGTTTGGTAACATTTCTTCAAACTTAGTTACCATTACTCAAGTGGCTTATGTTAAAGGGTTGAAACACAACCTAATAAGTATAAGTCAATTAAGTGATGTAGGGTATGACATCTCATTTGTTAAAAATGGTTGTCATATCAAGAGGTCAAGTGATCAAGAGATCATTTTGACTGGTTATAGGAAGAGGAATGTCTACTGTCTAGACATTATGATTGAGAACAATGGTTCTCCAGTTTGTCTTGTAGCTGATGAGACAGTCTCTCATTGTGTCAAATGGCACAAGAGGCTAGCCCATCTTAACTACAAGACAATTAGCAAACTCTTTAGCAAAGAGTTAGTGAGGAATGGTCCTCAAGTTAAGTGTGTTAAAGATGGCATTTGCTCAGCTTGTCAGAAGGGCAAGCAAACTAAATCCACCTTTAGAAGCATAGATAACAAAGATGCTGTGAGGTGTTTATACCTCTTGCATATGGATCTCTTTGGTCCAATGCCAGTTCACAGCTTAGGTAGGAAGGTCTATACCCTTGTAGTTGTAGATGACTATTCAAGGTTTTCCTGGGTGTTCTTCTTAAGACAGAAATCTGAAACACCTAGTGTCTTCTACATCTTTGTCAAGTAAATTCAGAATGAACTAAATAGTACTGTGGTCAGAATTAGAAGTGATCATGGTACTGAATTTCAGTCTGATAGCATGACAAAACTGTGTGAAGACTTTGGGATATTTCAAGAATTCTCTTCACCTAGAACACCTCAGCAAAATGGCATTGCTGAAAGGAAAAATAGGACCTTGATAGAGGCTGGTAGAACCCTACTAAGTGATACATCACTACCAGAGTATTTCTGGGCTGAAGCAGTTAACACTGCATGTCATGTTATAAATAGGGCTACCATCACTAAAGGGCTAAACAAGACCCCCTATGAAGTTGTGAAAGGCAGGAAACCAAACCTATCCTACTTCAGGATCTTTGGTTGCAAATGCTTCATACTTAACAATGGGAAGTCTTACTAAACTAAGTTTGCTGCCAAGTCCCAAGAGGGAATTTTTGTTGGGTACAGCAATAATAGTAAGGCTTATAGAGTCTACAACTTGACTACACAAGTTGTAGAAGAATCAGTGCATGTAGTTTTTGATGAGACTAAACTTATTAATAATGAGTTGTCTAGCAATGTATGCAGCCCCACAGGTTTGACAAAGACAATGGACAAGCTGACTATAGAAGAAGTGCCTGCTGCAAGACAGCAAGGAGAGGAGAGTAGCTGCTGTCCAGGGGGAGAACTACATGTGCCAGTTGCTGAAGAAATCCAAGGTATACAGCATAATGCAGATGCTGAAGTGGTTCAACCTGAAGTGAGGATGCCTCCAGCCCACATGCATATTAGAGATCATCCAGTAGAGCTGATTATTGGAGATCCAAGACAAGGAGTACAAACCAGGAGTAGAAACATGAATGCTGCAATCTATTCCAGCTTTCTGTCACAAGTTGAACCTAAAAGATTTGAAGAAGCAATACAAGATCCACAATGGACTAAAGCTATGCAAGAAGAGCTTAATCAGTTCAAGAGGTGCAAGGTCTGGGAATTGGTTCCTAAACCTAAAGACCACAATGTAATAGGAGTTAAGTTGATCTACAGGAATAAGATGGATGAACAAGGGGTCATCATTAAGAATAAAGCTAGACTGGTTGCTAAAGGATATAGGCAAGAAGAAAGTATTGATTTTGATCAAACCTTTGCTCCAGTAGCCAGACTGCAAGCCATAAGAATATTCTTGGCCTATGCAACCTATCAAGGATTCAAGGTATACCAAATGGATGTCAAGTCAGCATTCCTAAATGGTAATTTGAAAGAAGAAGTCTATGTGGAGCAGCCTTCAGGTTTTGTTGATCCAACTCTACCTCATTATGTCTATAGACTTAGGAAAGCTTTATATGGGTTAAAGCAAGCCCCTAGGGCTTGGTATGAAACCCTATCTAGTTTCCTCATTGAGAACAAATTCTCAAGGGGGAAAATAGATAAGACTCTATTCCTTAGGGAATCTAGAGGCAAAGTCATACTAGTCCAAATATATGTAGATGACATTATATTTGGGTCTACTGAAAGCAGCCTTTGCAAAAAGTTTGCAAAATTTATGCAAGGTCAGTTTGAAATGAGTAGTATGGGAGAGCTGAAGTTTTTCTTGGGTCTCCAAGTTAAACAGACTGAGAGTGGTTTGTCCATTTGTCAGTCAAAGTTCACCCTAGAACTCATAAGGAAGTATGGTATGGATTCATCCAGTACCATGAAGACTCCTATGGGGTCAAGTATGTCTCTTAGCAAGGATGATGCAGGGAAACCTGTAGATGAAACCTTGTATAGAGAGATAGTTGGCTCCCTATTATACTTGACTGCTAGTAGACCAGACATCATGTATGCTACATGTGTTTGTGCAAGGTATCAAGCCTGCCCTAAAGAGTCTCACTTGACTGCAGTCAAGAGAATTTTGAGATATCTAAAGGGCACTCCCTATCTAGGCCTCTGGTACCCTAGGAATGGAGACTTTGATCTAATAGGTTATTCAGATGCAGACTTTGCAGGATGCAAAGAGGATAGAAAGAGTACTACTGGAACCTGTCAATTCCTAGGTGGGAGACTAATTTCATGGAGCAGCAAAAAGCAGACTAGTGTGGCTATCTCCACAGCTGAGTCAGAGTATGTGGCTGCAGGAAGTTGCTGTGCTCAACTTCTGTGGATTCAACATCAACTAGAGGACTATGGATTTCAGGTAAGTAGAACTCCACTTTACTGTGATTCTACAAGTGCTATTTCAATAGCTAATAACCCTGTATCACATAGTAGAACAAAATATATTGAGATTAAATATCACTTTCTTAGAGAACATGTAGAAAGAGAAGATATTTCACTTGAATATGTTAAAACAGATGAACAAGTAGCTGATATGTTTACTAAGCCACTAGAAGAAGCTAAGTTCAATAGATTCAAAATTGAACTAGGAATGATAAACTTAGAGTAAGTTTACAGATTTGAAAATGACTAAGTAAAAAGGTGTCGACACATAGACAAGTCTAAGTCGACACAGAATAGTGGTGTCGACACTTCAGGAAAAAGGTGTCGACACATCTAGGAATGTGGTGTCGACACTTCAGAATGTTAGTGTCGACACATGTCAAGTAGGTGTCGACACATCCAATATGGTGTCGACACTTATGTTTTACTCAGAATTTTCTAAGTAAAGTCTCGACGATGTGTCGAGTTATGTTGTGTCAACACATAACCAAGTGTCGACACATAATATCTGTTAACTAAACTTGTGTCGACACATGTGTGTCGAGACATTATAAGTCAGTGTCGACACTTATTGCCAGTGTCGACACATGTTAAGCTAGCTATCCCGCCTGTTCATCTTCAAAAACAGAAAGGTATAAATAGGGTTCTGTCTTTGTTTGTCGACACGCTTTCAAAGTTTCGAGACCAAAACTACTGTGTCGACATCTCTCTTTTCTAAAGACTAATTCTCCAAACCCTAATGGCTCCTAAGCTTGAGGAGAACGTTAATGAGGGCTATGAGCTAGTGCGCGGCGCGTTCGACGACGCAGATCAAGAAATCCAGTCGGTGGTAACCCTAGTCGCCAATTCTGGCCTAGAATACTTGGTTTCAGAACCAACAAAGATTTGGAAGAAGGAAGTTCTTGAATTTCTTAATGGAGCTGCTGTAGATGAATCTGGATACAGAATCAAATCCAGAGTTCATGGATCTAAGGTCAAGATTTCTCCAAAAAGTCTGAGGAAGGTACTCCAGCTACCCAAAACTCAAGATGAAGAAGAAGTAACTGCTTCAAAGACCAGGGAAGCTTTAACCTGGTGTGGTCTTGATCCTAAGATGAAGATAGGATCTGTCTTTAACAGGAAAAGCATGAACAGTCAAGGAAAATTCATGTCTGAAATTGTGGGCAAGGTTATTCTCAGTAAGCCAGGAGGGCATGACAGGGTGTCGGCCTCTATGTTTGAAATTATGACAAGAATAATCTTTACTCTAAAAACAGATTGGTCTCAAGTGATGTATGAGAAAATTAAGGAAAGTCTGAAGAAGCCCAACCTGGGCAGAATACTTAGTCTCTACCTAGCTGGTAGCATACCAGAGGTAATGAATACAGCTGCAGGAAGTAAGATCAACCACATGAGGAAGATGGATCTCAGAATCTTTTCTAGATGGGACAGGGTGTTGTCCAAGGAACTGTCAACCCCTGAGAAGCCAGTATCTGAAAATGAAATTCCTCCAAAGAAGAAGAGAAAGACTGTACAAGTGGTATAAGAGTCCACTAGTGATTCTGATAGTGAAGAACAGGTTGTCTTCACTCCAGATGATCATGAGGGAGAGCCTGCTGACAAGACACCTGCTCCTCCAGCTGATGCAGAGATCCAAGGGGAGCTGCCTCCAGCTAGCGCCATCCACAGGGATCAAAGCCAGGGGGAGCATCCAGTTGTAGAGGAACCATCTACACTGGACAGTGAGCAAGCCACCATCTTCATCCAAGAGGTACTCACTGACCTAAAAACCTTAGAATATCTTATAGAAGATGCTGATTTGTCTGATGTTCCACAGCAAATTCAGCTGCCTAGCCAAGAACCAGATGTTTTTATCAAAGACACATCTGCTATTCCAGTGGTAGAAGAGCACAGAATATCTCCAGCTCAATCACCTCAAGAATTCACCATGGAAGATTTGTTTCTTAATCTTGATCAAGAAGATTTTGATATGGACAAGGATGCTGCTGCTGAAGATAAGAGTGCTGCTGCTGAGGGGGAGCACATGGAAGTTCTGGAAGAGCCTATTAGGCTAGAAACTGAGCAAGCACCTGATGTGCAACCTGAAAAGCCACAAAGCCCTAAGGACAGGGTTGATATTGCCAGCACCTCTGCCTCTGAAGATGAGGAGAGTGCTAGGGCCAAGAAGAAGAAACTCTATGTCTTCAAGAGGAGAAGCCAGAGTTATAAAAAGGCCTTGCAATCCATTGCCCCACAGCCTATAGTTCAACAAGCTCCAACAGTTGATTATAGTGCTTTGATGATTGCCATGCAGATCAAGTTGGATGAGCAAAGGAAGGCAATAGAGGCTTATGTGGATGAAGGGCATAAGTCCCTACAATTTGATCTTGCACAAGATATAAAATCTATAAGGTTTGAAATGAACCTGAACAAGAAGGAGATGACTGACTGCTTCCACAAGGGTGGGAATGTAGTAGTCTATTTGGCAATTCACCAGGAGAAGATCAAGGCTCAGGTAGATGATGTAGCATTAAAGCAAGGATATGTGCTGGAGAATCAGTTAAGAATGAATGATAATTTGACTGCCTCCCACAATGCTATAGTCACTGAGTTGAAGAATAAGTCTGCTGAACCTTCTACATCTGCTGCTGCAGTTAAGGCTGACTTTCATAAAGTATTTCAAGCTGAGATTACTGCTGTAAAGACTGCAATTAAAGATTCCCAGAAAGTCATCTCTGAACAACTTACAAAGCTGAAACCATTCTTTAAAGAGGGAATCAGGTATTTGGACAGTCAGATAAGGTTTCAAAAGGATGATGTTAGAGACCATATGGCCAGAGAAGTCATAAAGGGGGAGAGAGTATTAGTCAAAGCTAGCTCTGACCATGCCAAATGGATATCTAACTCCATCAGAGCTACACTGGGCTATCCTCCACTTTGTGATGATGATAATGTTGCTGAATCAGGGATTCAAAATGCCTATCTTGGAGGTGAGCAAGCAGAAGTAGCTCAAGTGATTTATCCACCTCCAGATTTTGACATGGTTCAAGCAGATGTCAGCACAATGTATAGCCCAACTGAGGGCAAGGCCAATGTTCATATTGAAAAGGTTGTTCAACCTATTTCTGAAGCTCTGCAAGAGGCTATGAACAAAGAAGAGGAGACAAGGTTGTCTAAAAAGAGGTTTAGGGAACAAGCAGAACAAAAGCCAGATTTTGAACAATGGAGCCCTACCTCTAGAAATATAATTCTAACTGCCTGGAAAGCTGCCAAAGACAACATGAATGACAGGAACAAATGGTTCTCTGAGGCAGAATGGAGAAAGCATGAGATCAGGCAGGAGGTAATAGTACAATTCAGAAGGATGGCTAAGATGGGAAAGCTACCTCCTATTGTTGTGGAGCCTAGCAAGTACTTCTCCAAGCCATATCACTATTTTGAGAGACAGAAAATCAAAGCTGAAGAGCTGAAGAAGAAGGACTTAAAAGGCAAGAAGCCTGCTGTTGCTGAACCTGCTGAAGCCCCTGTCAAAGCTCAAGTACAGGCTGGCAAGGGAATTGTCATCAAGGAACCTGACCAGAAATAGATTTAGAATTGACTTGAAGATTGTTGTAATCTTTTAAATGAAAAACATTTTTGTAAACCATTGAAGATGTATTAGAAAAATGTTAGAACAATTTATGATAAATATATTTCATGTTTGTTCTGAGATCTGTCTATTTCTTATTTGTTCTGGAATGATGAATGTGTATACATGTGTGAATTTATTACATGTTTATGTTTACCCTGTTGAATATAATCTGCTGTACATCATTCTGTAATTTTAATTATGGAGGGTGTATATCATTGACTAAGGGTTATGACTTCTCCAAATAGGGGGAGATTGTTGGGTACATTGGTCAAATGTACCTGATTTGAAGAAGCCTCACCCAACTCAATGATATACATCATAATGTATTTGATGTATGTTTGAGTTACTTGTGCAGGTTAAGAAAGTACTGGACTGAAGCAAAAAGTTTCTAAGTCCATGTGTCGACACCCAGAGGGAAAGTGTCGACACTTAAGAAGACTTGTGTCGACACCCAGACAAGCAGTGTCGACACTTGGAGTCATTGTGTGGACACCTGGTATGCAGAGTCGACACCAGACAGAAAGTGTCGACACTTGGAGCTGTGTCGACACTCAGTGAAGAAAAGTGCAGACAGAAAGTGTCGACACAAGGAGCTGTGTCGACACTCAGTGAAGCTGTGTCTACACCAGAAAGTGTCGACACTTGGAGCTGTGTCGACACTCAGCAAAAGTCTGCAGAGTCAAAGTACAAGTGTCGACACTCAACACAATGTGTCGACACTATGCAGAAGAGTCAGCACTTGAAGTAAGTGTCGACACTCAACACAATGTGTCGACACTCAATAGAAGAGTCAGCATTTGAAGTATGTGTCGACACCCAGAACAATGTGTCGACACATAGCTAAAGACTCAACACTTGAAGAAAGTGTCGACACAAGGAGCTGTGTCGACACTTAGCAAAGAACAGAAAGAACAACAAATTATTCTAAGTACAAGTGTCGACACTATAGGAATGTGTCGACACTCAGCTGAAGTCTCAACAATAATAAGGTGTGTCGACACAAGGAGCTGTGTCGACACTCAGTAAGATTCAACATAGAAGACTATGTGTCGACACCAAGATGCAGTGTCGACACTTGACAGATTCAACACAAGAAGATGTGTCGACACAAAGGAGATGTGTCGACACATAGAAGAATTCAGCAAAAGCTAGAAGAACAAGTACTTGTGTCGACACTCAATTTCAGTGTCGACACATGAAGAAGAATCTGTGTCAAGACATACAAGGAGTTGTGTCGACACCTTGTAGACTTGTGTCGACACTTACACAACATGTGTCGACACTTGGACTATAAGTGTCGACACTTTAAGACAGAAAGTCTCGACACTTACTGACTGTTAGAGATTTTCAAGAAGTGACTGGATGACATGACAGCTGCCGTTCCAGCCGGTCTACAGCAACTGTCAGAGATGTCAGAAGTCAGTTATGAACCGGACCAGCCGGTTACCATGAAGAAGGCCTATAAATAGGCACCCACAGTTTACAGAAACTGTTGTGGAAAGAGTTGATCAAGTGATTAACAAGTGGTACAGATTATTCAAGTAATCAGAAAAGTGGTACATAGAGTATCAATACAAGAGGATCTTGCAGTCCAAGTGCAGATCTAAGAAGTTAGAGAGAGAGGGCTCCATCCAAGAAATCAGCCTCTGGAACTAGGCTGAGAAGAAGGATTCAGATACAATTCTGGGTCTTAAGTGGCATAGGTCAAGGAACAACTGCAGAGGATTCAGCCTTATTCAGTTCTACTCAAGAAGCTTTGAAGAAAGCTAAGTCAGGGTGAATCCAGCTGAGTTCTTCCAAGAACTCATCAAGAATCTCTCAACTCCCCTCCTTAATTCTGAGTTGTAGAGTTATAATTTGTATTACATTTTTAACTTGTAGGATCCATTGGATCTGAGTGAATTGTAAGCCTATATCTATAAAGGCTGACGGTAGGGCTTGTTAGCCTGAGTGTAGGAGATAGAAATCTCTGAGTGTAGGCCTTGGTGGCTGAGTGTAGGCCTTGGTTGGCTGAGTGTAGGCCTTGATTGGCTGAGTGTAGGCTTTGGGATAAAGCTGAGTTGTAAGGCTTTGGGCCTGAGGTGTAGGAACCAATTTGGGTTCTGAGACAGTGCAGGAGTTTGGCCGAATCTAGTATACTGCTAGATAAGCGAAGGGGGAAAGTCGATGTACCCATATCTTGGGGAACCACTATAAATCACTGTGTGCTGTACTGTGCTGAAATTGTTGCTGTGTTTGCTGTGTTTGCTGTGATATATTAGTTAGATTGCTGTGATATAACTGTTTGCTGCCAATAAAGTTAGAAAAGGATTAGGTCACCTATTCACCCCCCCCCCCCTCTAGGTGTTTAGGTACCATATCTTTCATATCTGTTATCTGTTGTTGTTCCTCTCCTGATTGATGAGAGAGAACATCTATATATAGGCTTCATCCATGGTAACCGGCTGTTCCGGTTTCAAACTGTCTTTTGACACCTCTGATAGATATGACAGCAATGTCAGTAATGGCAGTTGTCAAGTCTTCAGTTGTATTACTTCAGCCTTCATTGGACTTTGACTCAGCAGCAGAGAATGTCTACTGAATACTTCATATGTGTTGACACAAATAGTCCAGGTGTCGACACAAGTCTTGTTGTTGTCGACACAGCTTCTGTGGAATTTGTCGACACAAGTCCTATTTGTCGACACAAACACTCCCTGTCTTGACAAAGTTGGTGTAGACAAAATTCTAGTGTGTGTCGACACAAGTTCTGTATGTCGACATAGTCGTTATCGATAGAATTCTAGAATGTGTCGATAGCTTCTCTGTGCGTCGACACAGCTCCTGATAATGTCGACACAAGTCTGGCCCTTAGTGTCGACACAGAGTTATCGACATAAATTCTGGGTGTTGACATAATCTGGCCCTTGGTATCAACACATCGTTGTCGACAGATTTTTTGTGTGTCGACATAAATTCTAGATGTCGACAAAATCTGGCCCTTGATGTCGACATAGCCATTCTCAAGTGTCGACACTTGTACTTAGAAAATTTAGCTTTCCATTTACTTAACCTGCATATGATAACTCAACACAACATCGAATACAACTTGACGCATATCATTGAGTTAGGTGAGGCTTCTCCAAATCTGTTACACATTTTCCAATGTACCCAACAATCTCCCCCTATTTATAAAAGTCATAACCCTTAGTCAATGATATACATCACTTATAATAAAATTAACAATATGATGTACAAAACATTCAATGACAGGGAAACATTTAAACAAAACAAGTAAATAATATCATCACAGAATATGATATAATAATAATAAGCATGAATCATTGTTTTATTTAAAACTTCACAATAGTTTGTTGATAATAGATTACATGGAGTTTAAAACTGAAAATTACAATGTTTTATAATCTAGTGAATCTATCCTAAGGGTGATTGATGATTATTTTCCCCACGCTAGCGCGTGTTTCCAATCGATAAGGCAAGTATACCTATCGTTCGGAGTATAGGATCAAGTGTCGTATATTGACTCGGGGCTTGTCGAATACTTGTACTCACAAGAAAGAGCTATTATCTTATCGGACGAAAAGTAGGTTTTTGTTTAAAACAGAAAAGGAAACGAAACACTAAGAAAGAGAAATTCGATTTTGGGGAAGCTAGCACTTGATATAGAATCCACTTGAACTAAAATAAACCTTTTTGAAAATAAAGTAATGCGAGCTCTTAAACTACTCACTCGACCGTGGAAGTTACTAAGTACAAAAGCGTCTCTCTCGAGCTCATACTTTTGACTAAGCTTAGGTTGATCGATTAAGACCTCTCGGCCAGTCGAAACCCCTAATCTTACTTTAGGCGGTGAACCACTCTATTGCATTTGACTCCAATCCGGATGATTTATGTCAACCACTCTCGAGGAGTGCATGCAACTCCTTTTATCTTTGAGTGATCTTCTCGTATCCGTAACCTCTCGGTTATTTAGGATACGGATCTTAGATCGAAAAGCATATTCGCGAAATATGAATTCGACAAAACTATAAATCAAAGATAAATCGTAGAAAGCATAATTAAGAACAAGACATTGGATTAAAAAAAAGAAAGGTTTTATTTTATTTCAAGCTTCATCATGACCAAACGCTAAATGAAAATTAGCTACTCATCATCCTTAGGGAAATACAAGTTGAGGTAGGGAAAGACATGACTAAAAATTAACTTGAAAGTAAAGGCTATGAAATTAAAATGCAAGTAAGATAGTAAACAGAACAGAACTAAGCTCCCCCCAAAAAAATCTCCTGGTGCTTCTGGAATTGCATGGAATTTATAGGAAACATTTCTGCAAGGTCACGCCCTAGGTCACGCCCGTGACCTAGGGCGTGTCAGGCTCGGAACCGCTGTCTTGAAAGCTCGGGAACGTTGGAGGAGGAACCACCAAAATCTGTTAAATGGCGGGTCATGCCCCTAGGTCACGCCCGTGACCTAGGTCGTGTCACTTCTGTTTCTGGAAAACAGCGGGAAGCTGAAAATGGGTGCAGTAAAGGGCTGTTGATGGAGGGGTCACTCCCCACGGTCTCTCCCGTGACCATGGGCGTGTCAGGCTGAAATGGCTATCTGGCGGCAACGGCAGGAATGACTGGATTTATAGGCTGGAGACTCTCTCGACACGCCCTGGCCACGCCCGTGACCGATGGGTCACGGGCGTGTAATTGGCTGTTCGACATTCTTCCTTCGACGAACTTGAAACATTGGCTTTAATTTGGCACGCCGGGATGTCACGGCTAGACATCACGCCCGTGGTAGCATGGTCACGCCCTTGTCATTGGGGCGTGTATTTTTAGATGACGTGGCATTGATCCTATAACACGCGGCGGATTCACGGCTGGTTGTCACGCCCGTGACATTTCGGTCACGCCCGTGTGCAGCGCGTGTTCTTTACTATTTTCCCAGCTTTGTCCAGATTTGTCTCCTGATCAATCCTGTAGACTCCATATTGATATTTGCAGCCCATATTGATCCTAAAATAAGAAAATAAAGAAATTAGATAATAAAATCATAGAATATATTTAAAACTAATTAATTATTAAATAAAAATTAAATATAAAAATATGGATAAAATTAGAGTTATCAAATACCCCCATACTTACTCGTTTGCTCGTCCCGAGCAAACGAGTTCACATGGAGAGTAGAAAAATTTTAAATGCTAGAAAACAAAATTGAACCTAAGGAGTAAAATGCGAAGTCTTATGCCTATGCTTGTAGTTATTTTGGTAGAAAAACTCACTCAGCATACAAGTTAGGTTTTTATTTTTCTTAAAATGTGTTTCCATTATTATTTTTACTTTTAAAGTGAAAATCCGGTAAATCTTAAAATTATATTCACGGAGAGTGTAGCGTGTGTACTAAGATAACATTGCACGAAAGAAGATCAAGATACCCTAAAAAGAAATCCATCAATGTCGATGGTCATAGGCTTGCCCTTTCACACTCTCGCCAAGGCACTAGTTTAACTTATAAACATAAATCAGAAGGACTTAATTATGTAGAAACGTAGGCTTAGGTTTTTGGTGAGGATGGTTAAAGATAAAAACGATGGCTAGTCACACCAAAACCTAGAGAAAGCCTGCACACAAAAATTTGCTATGGCTTTAAGAACGCAGCAAAAATCCTAATCTCTCTTTTTTTTCTTTCTTATTTTTTTCAACTCTCACATCATGTCGAAAATTTTCTTCTACCTCTTCATTTTTTTACAGTAATTTTTTTTCTTCTTTTTTTTTAAATTTTTTTCTTTTTATTTTGAAGAGGAAATGAAAATCAACTCTTTTTTTAATAAGAAAAGAGCCACCAACAATAAAAAGACTCCTAATCACTCACAAACCGTATTTGTATATCTATGTGCAAGCTTGGTCTTAGGTGCGCAATTAGGTTGCTTTTTAGGATTTGGTAAAATATTTGGTGGAGCTAAAACAAAAAGATAAGATAATTGGCTTAAAACGGCTTAGCAAAGATAAGATTTTAGGTAAGGGTGCAAAGTCTCAAACTGGCTAAAAGATGTACCTAAATCATATCTATGCAAATGAGTTTAACTTATGCAAAGTCTTGAGAATAGTTAGAGGGCAACTTCTAGACATCGAGAAAGAATATCACTTTCTTGATCCGTGAAATATCTCTCTAGTAAACTTCTACTTACTCACCTAAAGTTTTTTATATTTTACCGGTTTTCAAAGTGAAAGTAAAATAAAATATTTCCACGCATTTAGAAAAATGAAAATCTAATTATATGCTAAATATTTAGATCTACATAAAATTCTACTTACACGTGCACTTGACTAGATACACAGCATGACCAACAGTTTTACTCCAAAATTTAAATTTCAATTTAAACATCAAAATATTCTAAACACTATATAAAAGTTGAATACTAAGGACTTCGCAAGTGAATAAATATAGAAATAAAGATTTCTCTAATTTAAAAATTAACCCTAATTTTTTGAATTTTTGGTTGCAAATTTTTGTGCAATTTTGTTTTTTTTTGTATGTTTTGCTAGAGAACTATCCCCCCCCCTCGTACTTAAACAATACATTTTCCCCAATGAAAAATGAGTAAAGAACAAAAAGAAAAGGTGACTTCCCTGGAGTGGGAGAATCAGTCCAAAGTGTACATGGAAGTCAATACTGAAGCAAAACATATTTTTTACATGGATAGTTTTTTTTTAAAAAAAAACAAAAAAAAAAGATACATGGCAGATAAAAACAAAAAAGAAAAGATACAAGATGACGGATTACAACCTAAAGATAAATAAAGTAACCTAATCCTCATCGCTATCACCCCCTCGTGGTGGATAATGAGTGCGCAGATCCGCGAACTCACGTTTAATATGCGCCACGGAAGAAGCGTGGCTCTGCTCCAGCGCGGCAAAACAAGCGTCAAAAGTAGTAAAGCGTCTGCCAAAATTGGTCTCCATATGATTTAGGCGAGTGTGAATCAACCCAAATTTTTGATCCCAATAGGTTTGAGGACCGGGCTCTGAAGAAGGCTCCTACGGTGGTGGTGGAATGGGGGAAGAAGGAATAGTGTCGCTGGGACCGGCACCAAAATCTAGATCAAGATCTCCACCACCGACTGCGGGAGGGATAGCCTCAAACTCACCATCGCGTCATCGCGATAGGCCGAGGGCCTGAAGGGTCTGGAACTGGATGACCTGCGGCGTCTGGACGAAGCTGGGCGTGGAAGAGTATCCCAAAGGCCGAGCTGTTTGGCGAGGAAAGTGATGAAGTTCCCGCCGTGCACTTCTCCCAACCTCACATTTTCGGCTTGGTGCCGAAAGAAAATTGCGAGCAAATAGCCGAGCTTGAGCGGGACTCGGTAAAACATACTATATAAATATAGTAAGTCTTCCCGAGTCACCACCCCGTGGCTGTCTCTGCGAGCAGAAAGAGTAAAGGTGAGGAGGTTGTGGAGAATGTGCAAGGCGAGGGAAATGAGGTGGCTTCCTTTGGATTTCTTTGGGGTGTAGGGAGTGGTGTCATTATTGATTTCCGCCCAAAACGTGAGAAGGTTGACATGGGGAGGGAAATCAGTAATTAAATCGAGGTAGGCGGGAGATTGGGAGAAGGACTCCGAGCAAAAGCCCATGACAATGTTGAGTTGGCGGATGGTGAGCTGATGCACCACCCCACCCATGTGAAAGACGATGAAGTCGTCATTTTCTGCCCAACAGAACTCGAATGAAGCCAAGAACTCAACGGTGAGCTCAAGGAAGGAATGCTCGGAAATGGACAAGAGGGAACTCCATCCAGGGGTGGATAGAAATCCCCGCACCAGATCTGTAACACCCCCTATCCGTCGCATAGCATATAGCAGTAGGTCCGGCCGGGGCCCGACGCCGTATGACACAGACAAACCGGGTGGTTACTAATGGAAACCATCCAACCAATCATAATGTCCTACACAGAGCATTCTAGCAGAAGCAGTTTATAAAAGTTGCAAATAAGAAACCAGCACTAAAGCATGAATGTCCACTAATACAAAATAGGAATGTTATACAAATACCAACACAAGCCTTAAGGCCTTACAAAATGTTTCACTTGATATTACATGATTTACAAACCACGGCACGCAGGCCGGTCATACATGAATAAAATAGTAAACACTTCCAATTAGGCCTTCGAGGGCCGGCTTCGCACTTGGGCTTTAGCCGGCTATTGACCGCTTGGTCCAGCAGCACCTGCAAGCAACAAACCACCGCGCGGTGGCAAAACAAGGCAACGGTCAGCAATGCTGACCAAATTATAACAATCCCGTCCCCAACTCGGGGCGGCGATGCTCCTTCCCTGCATTTCATTAGCATAAGCGAGCAATATATAACAATATTCATTTCATCACAGACGTTGGCTCGCACGGCCACACGCCCCGTACTCTCAGGCAACATTCTCGGTGAACCGGTCGATGTCACGTCAATTAAAGCCATAGACATTCCGGACTCACCACCGCCACATTGACGGCCAAACCTATGAGCAATTTGTCTTCCTGGCCTGGGTCACGACAATTTAAGCCATTGACCGCCGAAGACCCTAATCTATGCCAATGGCAAGTGCCACGTACCCTTAGGTCTCTTTAACCGAACGACATAGAACGGGTAGGGTTCCATCTAACCCGTGCTCACATCGCAACTACAATTTAAGCCATTTGCGCGGGTCAAACTTCTACCGAGTCCCATTTCCATCACAATTCACATAATCCGGTTTTGTTCATGTTGGCTCTCAGGCCACCAAGTTGGCAAGATCACGCATCCGCCCAGTTTTCCGGGTGCACCTTTGGGTTAATCCCCAAGGCTCCCTGTTGCAATCTATCGTGTAGAAAACCCGAAAAACAACCAATAGCACGGAGTCTTCTCTGGCATTTATGCAATGCAACATCACCGATCCAGACCAACATGTCCGGGTAGGCTTCACACATCATGTCTATGTCCATTCTCGCTTACGGACTCTATACAACGGGGACTTCACATATCTACCTGAAGGAACGCCTCCAACTCTCCGCAAACTCGCGAGAGCGGGCTTCCTATGCAAAGGAGGAGATCTACTCATGCTCAAGAAGAGAATCATTACCCTTGCGTTCTTCTTTGGCGCCATGGAAAAATAAGCGGATGAAAAGCACCGCACTAGCTTTGCCTCCGTGGATTCGGAGTCGGCTCGCGATTTGGAGCTTCGAAACTCCTCCAATGGCCGGATCTAGCTCCTTCTTCCTTCCTTGGCTCTCCTCTCTCTCTAAGCTTTTAGAAAGATTTCCACTCATGAAAAGTGAGGGTTTCTAAGTCCAAACCCGGGTATATCCCTTCAGGAACAACCCCCAGCCGTTGCATCATTAATTAAAGAAATGAACGGCTTTGATTCGGGACTGAAATGCCCAATCTGGACCGCACACGGCCTGGCACACGCCCGTGTCCAGGGCTGTGTGCCTTATTCTCCGTCAAAATCGGCTTGCCTGGAACAACACACGGGCATCGAACACGCCCGTGTTCAATATGACACGCATGTGTTCCACCTGACACGGTCGTGTTGCCGGCCGTGTACCCCCATCATTTTTACCCGAAAACAACCCGAGCACTGCACGGGTTCTAAGACACGCCTGTGTCATTGCCCGTGTCACCTCAACACGCCTGGGCTCCAGGCCGTGTACACGGTCTCGACACTCGACACTTCGTCGAGCGAATATCGTCGACCTGATGACA
This sequence comes from Platanthera guangdongensis, assembly GCA_039583875.1. Lineage (NCBI taxonomy): Eukaryota > Viridiplantae > Streptophyta > Magnoliopsida > Asparagales > Orchidaceae > Platanthera > Platanthera guangdongensis. The sequence continues at coordinate 122,747,978 of CM077164.1, forward strand.
TGGCCTTGGACACGTCCGTGTCCTAGGCCGTGTGCCTTGTCTCGACACAATGTCGAGAGCAAAGTGTCGACCTCCCGGGACGAGTGTTGACACGGGTCGACACGCCCTGCGACACGCCCATATCGCAGGCTGTGTGCCATGTCCCGACACTTCGTCGAACGCATATTGTCTACTTTGCGGGCTAAGTGTCGACACGGGTCGACACGCCCTGCGACACGCCCGTGTCGCAGGCCGTGTGCCCAGTCTCGACATAATGTCGAGCTCAAAATGTCGACTTCCCGGCTGAGTGTCGACACAAGCTTGACATGCCCTGGGACACGCCCGTGTCCCAGGCCGTGTGCCTCCTGCCGGAACCCAAAACTGGCCCAAAACGTCACCCATCGCTCCTTTGAGTTTCGGGGCGTTACAACTCTCCCCCTCTTAAAAGGATTTCATCCACGAAATTATATAAAGGAAAGACATGTACAAAACCAAAATTTGTACCTGAGCGGAACAACTCCGGATACTCGTCAAGCATAGTCTGCTCTCGCTCCCAAGAGAGCTCCTCACGACCGCAATTGTCCCACCGGATCTTGACCATCCTGATCTCTTTATTGCGTAGCCGCTTGACCTCCGAGTCCTCAATCCGCACGGGCTTGACCTTTGTCGTCAACCCACTATCCACCAGCACTTGATCAATCGCGATCACTTGTGAAGGCTCTTGCAGCGCCTTCCGGAGCACCGAAATATGGAATACATCATGTAAACCACTAAGCTCCACTGAAAGCTTCAACCGATAGGCCGCTTCACCAACTCTCTCCAGAACCTCAAACGGTCCAAGGTACCTCGGGCTTAGCTTTTTCAATCGCTGCACCCGCGAGACACCCTTGAACGGCTTGATCTTTAAGTACACATAGTCGCCCACAGCGAACTCCACGTTCCTGTGCTTCGCATTATAGTACTTCACTTGCATGTCCTGAGCGATTAGCAACCTCTCCCGAATGGTTCTCACCAAAGAAGTAGCATCATCCACTTCCGATCGCTTATACAACTTTGACTCACCCGTTTCTAACCAAGACAACGGCGTGCGACATTTTCTACCATATAGGGCCTCGAAAGGCGCCATCTGAATACTCGCTTGGTAGTTATTGTTGTATGCGAACTCCACCAAATACAGGTGGTATTCCCACTACTTTCCAAAATCCAAGACACACATGCGGAGCATGTCTTCCATGGTTCTATTGACCCTCTCGGTCTGCCCATCTGTTTGCGGATGGAAGGCTGTGCTGAATTTCAGCTTTGTTCCCAACATTTGCTGCACCAGCCTCCAATCATTGGACGTGAACCGCCCATCTCGGTCACTCACGATGCTGCGGGGCACACCATGAAGCCGTACTATGTTATCCACATAAAGCTTTGCCAACTTCTCCACCGGATCATCCTTCCTATGCGGAATGAAATGCGACACCTTCGTTAACCGATCAACAACCACCCAAATGGCGTTGTTCCCCTTTTGCGACCTTGGCAAACCGTGCACAAAGTCCATAGAGATGTCGTCAAATTTCCACTCCGGAATAGGGAAGGACTTAAGAAATCCTCCCGGCTTTTGGCACTCTGCCTTCACCAAGGCGCAAGTTTGGCACTTCGCTACGTAGAGCGCCACATCTTTCTTCAAACCCGGCCACCAAAACTGTTTCTTCACATCACGGTACATCTTCGTGCTCCCCGGGTGAATCGAGTACTTGGTATGGTGTGCCTCGTACAACAACTCCACCCGCAAATTACCCACACTTGGGATGCACAGACGACCGTCTTTCCAAAGCAATCCGTCCTCCACAACGAATTGGGAATTTGACCAATCCAGAGCCTCTACCATGAACTTCTTCATATGAACATCCATATCCAAAGCCTATCGAATCCGATCAGCTAGGTCATATTGGACTTCAGTCCAATTCAGAACTGCTTCAGCACTTGATTGTCTATCCACACAAACAATCTCCAACGCCTCCAACCCCCGCACCAACCGCTCATCATACACTGATAGCCAATTGGCTTGAGCTGGGGCTCGACGACTCAACGTGTCCACAACTGCATTCCCTTTAACAGGCACGTAGTGGATCTTGAATGTATAGTCCCTCAGGAACTCCATCCATCTACGCTGTCGCATATTCAGATCTTTCTGATCAATAAGATACTTCAGGCTCTTGTGATCGGTGTAGATATCAATCTTCACACCATACAAATAGTGTCTCCGTAGCTTCAAGGCAAAAATCACGGCCGCTAACTCCAAGTTATGGACCAGATAGTTCCTTTCATGCACTTTTAGCTGTCTCGAGCCATAAGCTATTACACTCCCGTGTTGCAGTAGCACGCAACCCAAACCGCTGCCCGAAGCATCACTATAAATATCATAGCGTTGGGTCCCACATGGCGAACTCAGCACAGGCATCGTGGTCAACCGACACTTCAACTTCTCAAAAGCTCGCGCACACTCCGGCGTCCAAATGAACTTATGCTCCTTCCTCATCAAAGTAGTGAGAGGTAACGCTATCCGCGAGAAGTTCTCTACGAAGCGCCTATAATAGCCGGCAAGCCCCAAAAAGCTTCGGACTTCCGCTACCGTAGAAAGCTCAGGCCACTCCCGTATCGCAACAATCTTCGCTGGATCCACAGCAATACCCTCTCCACTCACTATATGCCCGAGGAATGCCACTGAGGAAAGCCAAAACTCGCACTTCGAGAACTTGGCATACAACTGATGTCTCCTTAGCGTCTCCAGAACCAAGTGAAGATTCTTGAAGTGATCTTCCTCACTTTGCGAGTACACCAAAATATCGTCGATGAAGACGATCACAAAATGGTCCAAGTACTCCCTGAAAGTCCTGTTCATCAAATCCATGAACACTGACGGCGCATTAGTCAGCCCAAACGGCATGACCGTAAACTCATAATGCCCATATCTCGTACTAAACGCTGTCTTCGGGATATCACTCTCCCTTATTCGTACCTAATAGTACCCAGCCTTGAGATCCAACTTCGAGTACACCGTCGACCCGACTAGCTGATCAAAAAGATCATCAATCCGTGGGATCGGGTACTTGTTCTTCTCCGTCAACTTGTTGAGCTCCCGATAATCAATACATATACTCAAGCTTCCGTCCTTCTTCTTAACAAAGAGGACCGGTGCACTCCAAGGCGAAGAACTCGGGCGCACATACCCTTGCTCCAACAACTCTTGCAGTTGAACTTTCAGCTCCGCCATTTCTTTAGGCGCTAGCCGATAAGGAGATCGTGACACAGGCTTTGCACCTGGAACTAGCTCAATCGTGAAATCTATCTCCCGCTGAGGCGGGGCTCCAGGAAGATCTGCGGGGAACACATCAGGTTATTTCGATACCACTAAAATACAATCCAACGCGGGCTTCGGCTTTGCGACCTCCACTAGTGTAAAGAACAGTTCTGCACCGGCACGAACCGCCTTCACCACCTGAAGAGCAGACATCAACGTCTTGCTCGACCCCTTTAAGCCCGTAAAAGTCGTCTCATGACTAGCTCCCAACTTGACTTCCTTCCGACCGCAATCGATATAGGCTTGCTGCTCCGAGAGACATTCCATGCCAAATATAACGTCGAACTCCACCAACGGAAGTAAAGATGCATGCAGGTCGAACTCCTGATCCCCAATACGAATCTTAACATCGCAGATCCTATCCGCTCGCATCGAACACCCATTGGGCAACAACACATCCAACTTATCCTTCGCCATCGAAGAAGGGACTCCGATGCGTGATATAAATCCTTAGGACAAGAAGGAGTGTGAAGCTCCCGTATCGAAGAGTGCTCGTACAGGATTTTCACAAATCAATACAAATCCTAAACAAGCAGTGGTAAGGTAACATGTGCATAACAAGTATTTAAATAAATTGACTTGCTATAAATTAAACCGTACCTGTCACCACATCAGCCTGTTTGATGGCCTCCTGTTGGCTAAGATTATACACCGTTGGTTGGGCCGGAGCATAGTGGGATGTGGTCGACTCCACCGCCTTGCCCTTCTCTTCATAAGTCGCTCCCGGCCTTCTCTCGGACTTAGGACGTCTGCTCCAACAGTCACGGGCAAAATGCCCCGTTTTTCCACAAGTAAAGCACGCACCCGGGGTCCGACTCGCAGTCGCCCTAGAAGCACCAGAAGGAGCTGGACCCGAAGTCCTATGCTTCTTGAAAGACCTTCGATAGCCGGACTTTGAAGTAGTCGGCACTTTTAATTCAGATTTCTTCTCACCCAAGATTTTCTTTGCTTGTACATTCTTCATGTCCTTCTCCAAGGACCGGGCAGTATTGACCAAGGTTAAGAAACCCTGCGTCATCGGCCCCGAGAGTAATAATCTCAACTCATTTCTCAAGCCTTCATAGAAGCGATTAGTCTTGCGCTCCTCATCCACGATGGTGGAGCTAGCATATCGACTCAAACGAGTGAACTCATGGAGATATTCATCCAAGCTCTTCTCACCCTGAGCCAACTTCAGAAATTCGTTCTCCATCGAAATCGTCTGAGTAGAAGGGAGGTATCTTGCTAAGAACAATCCCGAGAACTCTTCCATCGGGACATCTGTAAGTTGTCTACCTCTCAAATGATGCAGCTCCAAACCTTCCCACCATAATCTCGCTTCACCGTCCAAAAGGAACGTAGCAATGGTGGTCATTTGCCACTCGTCCGTCTCCGTTGCTGTCATGACTCTCTTCACCCTGGAGAGCCAGTCTTCAGCCTGAGATGGGGTTCCCAACCCCGAGAATAACGGATGGTTAAAGCTCATTACATGCTTAAGCTGCCTCTCGGTTACCCTCCTTGGCACCACCGGTTCCACAACCACTTGCTCCACTCTCCTCGGCTCAGCCTCTTGAAGAGGTTCCTGCTCCATCACAGGAGTGGGCTGCTGCCTTAGCCTTGCAGGCTGCGTATTTATCACGGCCAACACCGCTTCAGCCACCAATCATATATTCTCAGCCGATAGAGGTGTTGCAGGAGCAACATCTGGTGCACTGCTAGCCTCAGAAACTCGGCGTTCTGACGGCCCCACACCACTTGTGGTCACCTATAGTGGTACAAAATACCATTAAGCGACCAAATAAATTGCAAACAACAATTATAGGAACACGCAGGTTCCTCAAACACGAGTAGTTTCATTCCTAAGTGGATATTCATGGGTTCTTTTACCGTTATAACGTTGACGCACACAATGTGCTCACCACCCCTTAAAAAGAATTCGCCCACGAATTCATTTTAAGGCCGACCAAAACCAGTAGTTTGATACCAAATTGTAACACCACCTATCCGTCGCATAGCATATAAAAGTAGGTCCGGCCGGGGCCCGACGTCGTATGCCACAGACAGACCGGCTGGTTACTCATGGAAACCATCCAACCATTCATAACGTCCTACACAGAGCATTCTAGCGGAAGCAGTTTATAAAAGTTGCAAATAAGAACCCATCACTAAAGCATGAATGTCCACTAATACAAAATAGGAATGTTATACAAATACCAACACAAGCCTTAAGGCCTTACAAAATGTTTCACTTGATATTACATGATTTACAAACCACGGCATGCAGGCCGGTCATACATGAATAAAATAGTAAACACTTCCAATTAGGCCTTCGAGGGCCGGCTTCGCACTTGGGCTTTAGCCCGCTATTGACCGCATGGTCCAGCAGAACCTGCAAGCAACAAACCACCGCACAGTGGCAAAACAAGGCAATGGTCAGCAATGCTGACCAAATTATAACGATCCTGCCCCCAACTCTGGGCAGTGATGCTCATTCCCTGCATTTCATTAGCATAAGCGAGCAATATATAACAATATTCATTTCATCACAGACGTTGGCTCGCACGGCCACACGCCCCGTGCTCTCATGGCACATTCTCGGTGAACCGGTCGATGTCACGTCAATTAAAGACATAGACATACCGGACTCACCACCGCCACTTTGACGGCCAAACCTATGAGCAATTTGTCTTCCTGGCCTGGGTCACGACAATTTAAGCCATTGACCGTCGAAGACCCTAATCTATGCCAACGACAAGTGCCACGTACCCTTAGGTCTCTTTAACTGAACGACATAGAACGAGTACGGTTCCATCTAACCCGTGCTCACATCGCAACGACAATTTAAGCCATTTGCGTGGGTCAAACTTCCATCGAGTCCCATTTCCATCACAATTCACATAACCCGGTTATGTTCAAGTTGGCTCTCAGGCCACCAAGTTGGCAAGATCACGCATCCACCCAGTTTTCTGGGTGCACCTTTGGGTTAATCCCCAAGGCTCCCTGTTGCAATCTACCGTGTAGAAAACCAGAAAAACAACCAATAGCACGGAGTCTTCTCTGGCATTTATGCAATGCAACATCACCGATCCAAACCAACATGTCTGGGTAGGCTTCACATATTATGTCTATGTCCGTTCTCGCTTACGGACTCTATACAACGGGGACTTCACATATCTACCCGAAGGAACGCCTCCAACTCTCTGCAAACTCGCGAGAGCGGGCTTCCTATGCAAAGAAGGAGAGCTACTCATGCTCAAGAAGAGAATCGTTGCCCTTGCGTTCTTCTTTGTCGCCATGGAAAAATAAGCGAATGAAAAGCACCGCACTAGCTTTGCCTCTGTGGATCCGGAGTCGGCTCGCGATTTGGAGCTTCAAAACTCCTCCAATGGCCGGATCTAGCTCCTTCTTCCTTCCTTGGCTCTCCTCTCTCTCTCTAAGCTTTTATAAAGATATCCACTCATGAAAAGTGAGGGTTTCTAAGTCCAAACCAGGGTATATCCCTTCAGGAACAACCCCCAGCCGTTGGATCATCAATTAAAGAAATGAACGGCTTTGATTCAGGACTGAAATGCTCAATCTGTACCACCACGACCTGGCACACGCCCGTGTTCAGGGCCGTGTGCCTCATTCTCCGTCAAAATCGGCTCGCCTGGAACAACACACTGGCATCGAACACGCCCGTGTTCAATATGACACGCCCGTGTTCCACCTGACACGGCCGTGTGGCCGGCCGTGTACCCCCATCATTTTTCCCCGAAAACAACCCGAGCACTACACGGGTTTTAGGACACGCTCGTGTCCTTGCCCGTGTCACCTCAACACGCCTGGGCTCCAGGCCGTGTACACGGTCTCGACACTCGACACTTCGTCGAGCAAAGATCGTCGACCTGATGACACGGCCTTGGACACGCCCGTGTCCTAGTCCGTGTGCCTTGTCTCGACACAATATCGAGAGCAAAGTGTCGACTTCCTGGGACAAGTGTCGACACGGGTCGACACGCCCTGCGACACGCCCGTGTCGCAGGCCGTGTGCCATGTCTCGATACTTCGTCGAACGCAGAGTGTCGACTTCGCGGGCTAAGTGTCGACACGGGTCGACACGCCCTACGACACACCCGTGTCGCAGGCCGTGTGCCCAGTCTCGACACAATGTCGAGCTCAAAATGTCGACTTCCCAGCTGAGTGTCGACACAATCTTGACACTCCCTGGGACACTCCCGTGTCCCAGGCCGTGTGCCTCCTACCAGAACCCAAAACTGGCCCAAAACGTCACCCGCCACTCCTTTGAGTTTCGGGGTATTACAAGATCTGCTGCTCCAAATGTTGCGAGGATCGCACAATCTAAGACGCGAAACACGCCAAGGGATTTGGCGCGTATGCAATTGCTACCAGCGAGCTGCGTTTGGTTTTCAAAGAGCAGCATGGCTTCCGCCGCGGCGGGATCCTCGGGGTGCTCGGAGGAGGAAGCGGTGGAATGAGGGTGGTGGCGAGGCATTGTGGAAGAAGGGAGAAAAAAAGGATTTGGGTTGGCTAAGGGAGAAGGGGAGTGCTTGAAGGTGTGGAGGAATAAGAGGGGAAAAATCCCTATTTATAGGGTTTTGGGGTTGGTCACGCCCTCCGGTCACGCCCGTGACAGGGGGCGTGACAAGCATGGGTCAAAGCGGAAAAAGGATCCGAGGTCTCCTACCTCGGATTCCCTGGTCACGCCCTAGAGTCACACCCGTGACTCCGGGCGTGTCAGGGGTATCCTATGCATCTGCGCGGGAATCCAAGGTACCGGCCTTGGATGCCACAGTCACGCCCTCGGTCACGGCCGTGACTGGGGGCGTGGCAAATTAAAAAAAAAAACAAAAAGCAAGGAATCTGAGGCATTGACCTTCGGTCACGCCTCGGATTTGCCGACAGGGCCCAGGGTCACGGTCGTGACCCTGGGGCGTGTAACTGAAAAAGATGAAAAAAAATTTTGTTACTTTTTTTTTTGAGAAAACCCGGGCAAGTCACGACCATGACTTACCTGCATCACGGGCGTGACATGTGTTGTCACGGGCGTGACGGGGAAAACTTTGTTGTTTTCTCTGATCCAGGTCGTCGAACGAAGATCCGCGCTGGTCATGCCCGTGACCAATAATGGGCACGCCCGTGTCCCAAACGGAAGACGAACAAGAAACTTCGCTCGACAAAACCACTCTCGGGTTGCGGTAGACGAACTAAACATGACTATGTCATGCCCGTGACCAATAGGTCACGGCCGTGATAGAGGCGTGTACGAACGAAAACAAAAAAAATTTTATATATTTTTTTCTTTTGCTTTTTTTTTATTTTTGTTTTTTTTTTGTTGTTTTGGTTTTTGTTTTTCAAAATATTTTCAAGACAGAAGTAAAGGAAAATAAATTAAAGTTACTGACATGAAGAACTCGCACGAGGATGACGTTCCCGATCGATCGTCACACCACCTGTAAAACTAAAAAAAAATAAAATAAAATAAAACGATAACCATGGGATGCCTCCCACGAGCGCTTTGTTTATGGTCGGTGAGCTCGACCATATTGATGCGCGCTAAGTTATGTGTTTGACAACACTATGTTTTCCAATTGTTCGTTAAGATTATCACCGGTAATAAATAATTTTAGTTGGTGCCCACTTACCTTAAACTCGCCTCTTTCCGGGTGCGAAACCTCCTTTACGATAAAGGGGTCGGACCAACGGGACTTAAGCTTACCCAGAAATAAGCGTAAGTGCGAGTTATAAAGAAGGACTTTTTCCCCCAGTTGGAAGTCCTTTGGGTGCTTAATTTTTCTATCATGATAAAATTTTGTGCGCTCCTTATACAGTTTTTTATTCTCATAAGCGAGGGAGCGCCACTCATCGAGCTCGTTAAGTTGGAGTTTACGGAGCTCGGAGGACAAATTCTCATCAAGATTGAAAAATTTAAGTGCCCAAAAGGCACGATGTTCAAGCTCAACCGGTAAATGGCATGCTTTCCCATACACTAGTCGATACGCCGTACAACCGATTGTGGTTTTTTACGCGGTCCGATAAGCCCATATAGCATCATCTAGCTTGACCGACCAATCCTTCCTACTAGTAGAAACTGTTTTCTCTAAAATTCGTTTGATTTCACGGTTAACTACTTCTACCTGGCCACTTGTTTGAGGGTGATATGGGGTGGCTAACCTATGTGTAATGCCGTATTTAGAAAAAACCTTAGCGAATTGTGTGTTACAAAAGTGGGTGCCCCTATCACTAACAATTGCCCGCAGTGCTCCAAATCGTGAAAATAGTTTTTTGAGAAATCGGGTCACGACTCGGGCGTCATTAGTGGGAAGGGCTTGCGCTTCCGCCCACCGTGACACGTAGTCGACCGCTACCAATATATATTTATTTCCATAGTATGTTGGTAGCGGTCCAACAAAGTCGATCCCCCATAAATCAAAAACTTCTATTTCTAAAAATGAATTTAATTGTATTTCATCACGGCAGGAAATATTACCTGAGCGTTGGCATTGTTCACAAAAACTTACGTGGGTGTGAGCATCCTTGAAGATGTTTGGCCAAAAGAAGCCTGCTTCAAGTACCTTCCGAGCCGTCCGGTTAGCTTTATAGTGCCCACCGGCAGGTCCCTCATGACAATGCTTTAGAATTTGAGCTCCTTCCTCATGAGAAACACACCTCCACACTATTTGGTCCGCGCAAACACGAAAAAGGAAGGATCCTCCCAAAAATAAGTTTTCAAATCAGAAATGAATTTCTTCTTTTCTTGATAAGAAAACAATTCGGGATGAATCTCGCAACAAGATAATTTGCGAAATCAGCGAACCAAGGAGTGGGGAGAGTAATTACCTTATGAATGGCGAGAAGGCGCTCCTCGAGGAAAGTGTTGTCAATGTCCTCCTCCATGAGCTCCCCCGAATTGGGGTTCTCCACCCGCGAAAGATGATCAGCCGCCAAGTTCTCCGCTCCTCTCTTATCGCGAATCTCCAAGTCAAATTCTTGGAGCAGTAAGATCCACCTAATCAATCGTGGCTTTGCATCTGTTTTTGCTTGTAAATATCTCAAGGCCGAATGATCAGTAAAAACGATAATTTTGGACAAGGTGAGATCAGAGCGGAATTTATCAAATGCGAAAATTACGGCTAATAATTCTTTTTCGGTGGTCGTGTAATTTTCCTGTGCGGCGGTTAATGTTTTGCTTGCATAATAGATAGGATGAAATTTTTTATTTATGCGTTGCCCTAAGACCGCACCGACGGCAAAACTACTAGCGTCGCACATTATCTGAAATGGAAGTTCCCAATTGGGAGCGATCACGATCGGAGCGTTAATCAATTTTTCTTTAATAAGAGAAAAGACACGGAAAAAATTTTCGTCAAAAGTGAACGACGCGCCTTTTTCTAACAAGTGGGTAAGGGGCTTAGTTATTTTAGAAAAATCTTTAATAAACCGGCGATAGAAACCGGCATGCCCCAAAAAACTACGAACGGCCTTAACATTGGAAGGGGGAGGTAGCTTTTCTATAGTTTCAATTTTTGCTTTATCTACCTCTATGCCCTTACTAGAAATATTATGGCATAAGACCAAACCCTCCCGTACCATAAAATGGCACTTCTCCCAGTTTAAAACTAGGTTCGTGTCCTCACATCTTTGGAGTACACGGGAAAGGTTTGCCAAACATAAATCAAACGAATCTCCAAAAACGGAGAAATCGTCCATGAACACCTCCATAATATCCTCCAATAATTCATCAAAGATTGCTAGCATACACCTTTGGAAGGTTGCCGACGCGTTGCACAAACCAAAAGGCATCCTTCGATAGGCGAAGGTGCCAAACGGACAAGTGAAGGTTGTTTTCTCTAGGTCCTCGGGCGCGATTGGGATTTGAAAATATCCCGAGAGACCATCAAGAAAACAATAAAATGAGTGTCCGGATAGCCGTTGAAGGATTTGGTCAATAAATGGCAAAGGAAAATGATCCTTACGGGTTGCATCATTTAATTTATGGTAATCGATGCACACCTGCCATCCGGTAACTGTTCGAGTAGGAACTAACTCGTTTTTATCATTAGGCACTACCATTAACCCTCCTTTCTTGTGCACCACTTGGACCGGGCTCACCCAAGAGCTATCCGAAATCGGATAGATGATACCCGCATCTAATAATTTTATTACCTCGGCCTTGACTACCTCCTTAATGTTAGGATTAAGCCGGCGTTGAGGTTGAATGGTTTTGTGAGCGTGTTCTTCTAATAAAATTTTATGGGTGCAAAAGGAGGGATTAATCCCCCTCAAATCCGTGATCTTCCACGCAATTGCGTGGTGATGAAGTTTTAAAGTACGAGATAATTTAATTTTTTCTTCATCGGTCAAGCAGGCCAACACAATAACCGGAAGTTTTGAATCCTCCGCTAAAAATAAATACTCTAAATGATCAGCCAATTATTTTAGTACTAGCACGGGAGGTTCATCATAAGAAGTTTTCAAACGATCACTACCAATTTCTAAAAGCTCAAAAATAGGTGTGTGAGTGATCGAGATATTATCACTATTTTCATGAGCAATTAAATCTAAATTTTTAAAATCGGCATCATGATCAATAGAAGATAAAGATTTTTCAGAAAATAGAAAAGAGTCTTCTTCAGGAGAAGCCTCCAAATAATAACATGAGTCGTCATTTGAGAGCGAGTTTTTCATAGACGTGTCAATAGTAAAGGTAACTTCTTCATCTCCGACTCTAAGGAGAAGTTTCCCATTACTAACGTCTATAACTGCACGCGAGGTGGCAAGAAAAGGGCGACCGAGAATGAGTTGTACCTCGGTGTCCTCTTCGATGTCAAAGATGACGAAATATACCGGAAAGATAAATTTGTCAACTTTGACAAGCACATCCTCTATGATCCCCATAGGCAGCTTGACAGACCGATCCGCCAATTGAATGCACATTCTTGTGGGCTTAGGTTCTCCTAATCCAAACTTCTTAACTAAAGAATAAGGCATTAAATTGATTGAGGCGCCTAGATCGGCTAACGCACGTTTTACTAATAAATCACCAAACAAACAAGGTATAGAGAAACTACCTGGATCGGGTAATTTCTTAGGTAATTTACTAAGTAAAACTGCCGAACACTCCGCGTTCAATTGAACCGTGGAGATATCCTCAAGTTTCTTTTTTATTGGATAAAAGATCATTGAGGTACTTGGCGTATTTCAGCATTTGTGCTATTATTTCACAAAATTTTAAATTTATTTGGATTTGTTTAAACATGTCCAAAAATTTACCGTGATGTTCATCCACCCGGTCTTTTTGCATTCTAGATGGATAGGGAAGAGGTGGTTGATAAGCTTTTGGTTTAGTAGAAGGCTTAGGCGGAGGAGAAGATGAAGAAATTGTTACCTCCGTATCAACCGGAGTTGGAGAAGTATCAACCGGATTTTGATGAGTGGTTACCTCCTTCCCGCTCCGTAGGGTGATGGCTTTGGCATGCTCCTTTGGGTTGGGCTCTATATTGCCCGGTAGCGCTCCTTGTTGACGATCGAAGAGCATTTAAGCGATTTGCCCAATTTATGTCTCCAAACTACGAAGAGATCCGATGAGATTCCGGATGTTGGCATCATTTATTGCCGTATATTTGGTGAAAACTTCCTCCAAAGAAGGAGGTTTTGGAGCTTGCGGTGGAGGAAATCCGAGTGGATTTGCGTTTGGGGGACGCATAGCATTCCCCGGATTGCTCCAAGAAAATTGGGGTGGTTTCTATAACCCGGGAAATAGGTATCACCATAATTAGTATTACCCAGATTAAATGGTGGCCGATTCGGATTTCCCATATAATCCACTTGCTCGGCCAACGTAGTGGGAGAGGGGGAAGAAGTACGATCTCAGGTAGGTGTAGAAGAGGAAGCAGACATCTCTTCTATTCGTTTGTTTAGCATCTCAACTTGGAGAGATAGATTGGAGACCGTATCAATTTCATACATCCTGGCCGGTTTAGGTGGTTTAGACCGAGGTGTACTCCATTGACAGGTATTCAAAGCCATACCTTCTATAAGCTCTTGAACGGCCGCCGGTGTTTTTTTATTAAGCGTTCCACTGGCGGCGGCATCGATATGTTGCCTAGTTTGAGAATTTAGGCTGTTATATAAGGTTTGGATTTGTAACCAATCCGGAATTGCATGATGAGGACATCGACGAATCAATTCCTTGAAACGCTCCCAAGTATCATATAACATTTCTGAATCAAGTTTGGAGAAATAAGTAATATCCTTGCGCAATTTAGCCGTTTTAGCCGGCGAAAAGTATTTCGTAAGAAATCTTTCCGTCATTTGAGCCCATGTTGTGATTGATCCTCTTGGTAGAGAATTCAACCATTGTTTGGCTTTAGTGCGTAATGTAAATGGGAATAACCTTAGCCGGATGGCATCATCGGATACACTATTAATTTTAAAAGTATCGCATATTTCTAAGAAATTAGAAATATGCGCGTTTGGATCTTCATCTCGAAGCCCATCAAATTGTACATATTGTTGTACCATTTGCATGATGCTTGGCTTCAACTTAAAATTATTGGTGTCAATTGCGGAGCGAACAATACTAGATTGAGCCTCGTCTAAGTTTGGACGGGCATAATAGGACATAGTCCTTTGTTCGACCGCATTTGTCTCACTCATATTGGAAGAAGAAGAAGAAGAAGGAGATCTAGGAGAATGGGAAGAAGAACTAAATGAAGAAGTAGAAGAAGAAGGCGGTGATGGAGAGAGAATTAATGAAGGATTAGGAGTGTCTCCTAAGGATTTCGTATCTTGAGAATTCGGAACTCGAAATCGTAAGCGGTGCTGAAGGGTTCACTCAACTTCCGGATCCAAATCAAAAATAGGTGACGGATTCCCTCGGGTCATACACCAAAATAAGACAAAATTAAAAAAAAAATTTATTTTGAAATTTTTAAAACAAAAAGAAAATGATAAAACTAATAGATCCTTGCTTTCAAAATTTCAACAAAAATATTCCCCGACAACGGCGCCAAAAACTTGATGATTATTTTCTCCACGCTAGCGCGTATTTCCAATCGATGAGGCAAGTATACCTATCATTCGGAGTATAGGATCAAGTGTCGTATATCGACTCGGGCCTTGTCGAATACTTGTACTCACAAGAAAGAGCTATTATCTTATCGGACGGAAAGTTGGTTTTTGTTTAAAACAGAAAAGAAAACGAAACACTAAGAAAGAGAAATTCGATTTTGGGGAAGCTAGCACTTGATCTAGAATCCACTTGAACTAAAATAAACCTTTTTGAAAATAAAGTAATGCAAGATCTTAAACTACTCACTCGACCGTGGAAGTTCCTAAGTACAAAAGCGTCTCTCTCGAGCTCATGCTTTTGACTAAGCTTAGGTTGATCGATTAAGAACTCTCGGCCAGTCGAAACCCTTAATCTTGCTTTAGGCGGTGAACCACTCTATTGGATTTGACTCCAATCCGGAGGATTTATGTCATCCTCTCTCGAGGAGTGCATGCAACTCCTTTTATCTTTGAGTGATCTTCTCGTATCCGCAACCTCTCGGTCATTTAGGATACGGATCTTAGATCGAAAAGCATATTCGCGAAATATTAATTCGACAAAACTATAAATCAAAGATAAATCGTAGCAGCATAATTAAGAACAAGACATTGGATAAAAAAAAGAAAGGTTTTATTTTATTTCAAGCTTCATCATGACCAAGCGCTAAATGAAAATTAGCTACTCATCATCCTTAGGGAAATACAATTTGAGGTAGGGAAAGACATGACTAAAAATAAACTTGAAAGTAAAGGATATGAAATTAAAATGCAAGAAAGACAGTAAACAGAACAGAACTAAGCTCCCCCCAAAAAAATCTCCTGGTGCTTCTGGAATTGCCAGGAATTTATAGGAAACATTTCTGCAAGTTCACGCCCTAGGTTACGCCCGTGTCAGGCTCGGAACTGCTGTCTTGAAAGCTCTGGAATGTTGGTGGAGGAACCGCCAAAATCTGTTAAATGGCGGGTCACGCCCCTAGGTCACGCCAGTGACCTAGGGCGTGTCACTTCTATTTATGGAAAACTGCGGGAAGCTGAAAACGGCGGGAGTAAAGGGCTGTTGATGGAGGGGTCACGCCCCATGGTCACGCCCGTGACCATGGGCGTGTCATGCTGAAACAGCTATCTAGCGGCAACGGCAGGAACGGCTGGATTTATTGGCTAGAGACTCTCTCGACACGCCCTTGCCACGCCCGTGATCGATGGGTCACAGGCGTGTAATTGGATGTTCGACGTTCTTCCTTCGACGATTTTGAAACTGTGGCTTTAATTTGGCACGTCGGGATGTCACGGCTAGACGTCACACCCGTGGTAGAATGGTCACGCCCGTGACATTGGGTCTTATATTTTTAGATGACGTGGCACTGATCCTGTAACACGCGCCGGGTTCACGCCTGGTTGTCACGCCCGTGATATTTCGGTCACGCCCGTGTGCAGTGCGTGTTCTTTGCTATTTTCCCAGCTTTGTCCAGATTTGTCTCCTGATCAATCTTGTAGACTTCATATTGATATTTGCAGCCCATATTGATCCTAAAATAAGAAAATAAAGAAATTAGATAATAAAATCATAGAATATATTAAAAACTAATTAATTATTAAATAAAAATTAAATATAAAAATATGGATAAAATTAGAGTTATCAGTGATCAGGCTCCTTGATCACTATGCCTTTTCCATACTGGATCCTTGCTTGTACTGGAGCTTCAGTATCTTCAGCTGGCTTCTTGCCTTTGAGATCCTTCTTCTTAAGTTCTTCAGCCTTAACTCTTTGCCTTTCAAAATAGTGAAAAGGCTTAGGAAAGTATTTACTGGGTTCTACTAGTGTAGCAGGTATTTTCCCAGCCTTGTGATCCCTTCTGAACTGCTGTATCACATCTTGTCTCTGCAAATATTTATTTCACTCAACTTCAGAATACCACTTGCCTCTATCATGCATTTTGTCTTTGACAGCTTGCCAGGCAGTGAGTGTTATATTTCTGGAGGTTGGACTCCATCTTTCAAAATCAGGCTTTAGTTCAGCCTGCTCTCAAAATCTTTTCTTTGAAAGTTGAGCTTCTTGCTCTTTATTCAGTACTGCTTCTGAAATTTCAACTTTCTCAAATATAACATTCATAGTAGCCTCTGGAGGGCTATACATCTGGTGAACCAGTTGTTGAATGTCCTCAAAGTTAGAAGGGGGATATATGATTTGAGCTACCTCCTACTGACCCCATTCAAATCCTACAGCTTGAATACCTAACTCAGCTGTATTATCATCATCACATAGGGGAGGATATACCAGAGTTGCTCTAACAGCATTTGTTATCCATTTGGCATGCTCTGAGCTAGCATTGACTATCACCCTCTCCCCCTTTATCACTTCTCTTTCCGTATGATCCCTGAGATCATTCTTTTGGAACCTTATTTGAATAACAAGATAATTGGTTCCCTCTGTATAATAAGCTTTAAACTTCTGTAGCTGAGTATATATGATCTTCTGAGAGGCTTGAATGGCTGACTGGAAAGTGGCTAAATCTTCTTGAAATTTCTTATCAAACTCTGACTTATCTTTAGACATTTCCTCAGATAATGCAGTGGCTTTATTCTTTAATTCAGTAACAATCACATTATGTGATTCAGTAAGATTATCATTCATCCTAAGTTGATTTTTTAGGACATATCGTTGCTTGGCCACTATATCATCAATTTGTATCCTTGCCTCTTGTTGTTGTTTGGCAAGATAAACTACAGCATTACCTCCTTTATGGAAGCAATCTGTCATCTCCTTCTTATTCCGGTTAACTTCAAATCTGATGGATTTTATATCTTAAGCCAAAGTGAATTGAAGGTCGTTATGGCTTTCATCAATATATTTTTCCATGGCTGCTCTTTGCTCATCCATTTTAATTTGCAGATCAACCAACAGTGAACTGAAATCAACTGTTGGAGCTGAGGGTTGTGAGACTGTCTGTAAAGCATTCTTATAATTTGAGCTTTTCTTATTGTAAACCACCGGTTTTCTCTTATTTACTCTTAATGCTTCTCCATCATCAGATTCTGAAAAACATTCAAGATTTATTATGTCCTTTGGACTTGAGGCCAGCTCCTTATCAGCTCTTGGCAACTCCCCCTGAGCCCCTGGCTCCTCTCCCTGAGTTCTTGGCACTACTTCCTCAGTTCTTACTTCTTGTAAATCAGGGAATAATTCCTCAAGAGTAAATTCTTGTTGTAGTTGAACTGGAGGAATATTTGTATCTTGAACATTTAATGGAATATCATATAATGCAGATGTATTATCCATAGATACATCCTGTGTAGGGATGTTGTCATCGTGTGTCTGTTCAACATTAGTTAGAAGCACAGTGAGTGAATCTGGCTCAGTATCTAGTATAGTTTGATTAATATCATTTATTACCTCAAGAATTGTTTGAGTGGCTGTTTCACTCTCTAAGGCAGCTTGCTCTTTCTCTGGAGCACTTTATGGAGGCAAGACTTCTTGTTGAACAGGGGAAAGTTCATTGGCTCCCCCTAGAGGAGGCACATCCTGAACTTGATCCAGTGGGATGGTGCTTTCTGAAATATACTCCCCCTGTATCTAACTATCATCTATACTCTTAGGAGCAGATGATTTCCTTGTAGATTCTTGTTGATCTTCATCTGAACTGAAAATTACTTGTTCTTCTGAATCACTAGAAGATTCAGGCTTCCAGGGGGTTATCTTTTTCTTTTGCAGTGGTGGTTGTTTTGGTGGTGTAGAACCATCTTTTGTCAAAACTCTTTCCCACCTGGATAATATTTTCATATCCATCCTTCTCATGTGGTTTATTCTAGAACCAGTTGTGTGATTCAGTACTTCAGGAATATTTGTTGCCAGATATAGACTCAGTATTCTACCTAGATTATGTCTCTTCAGGCTTTCCTTGATATTGTCAAAAATCACTGCAGACCAGTTTGTTTTTATTCTGAAAATAATTCTGGTCATCAAGCTGAACATATAGGCTGAGATCCTATCATGTCCACTTGGTTTGTAGAGAATTACTTTTCCCACAATCTCTGAGAGAAATTTTCCTTGTGAGTTCATTACTTTCCTTTACATGGATGATTCAATCTTAGGTGGTGGGATCCAGGCCACACCATTGAAGAGCTTCTTTTGTCATTGAAGATGTAACTTCATCATCTTCCTGAGTCCTGGGTAATTGAAGTGTTTTCCTCAGACACTTTTGGGTAAGTTTCACCTTACTGCCTTGAATTGATGACCTAATCTTCAATCCAGTTGAATCCAAGGTTGTTTTTGTGTAGAATTCAATAATTTCTGACTTCCAGATCTTGGTAGGTTCAGAGACTAGATATTCTAAACCATTTTCTTGGATTAGGGTTATCACATCTCTAATCTCAGTCGCCGCACACTCAAAAGCATTACGAACTAACTCATAGCCTTCATTGATGTTGGTTTCCAACTTTGGCGCCATTGATGATGAGAAATTTGAGGATAAGAGAGATGTAGGTTTGTCGAATCAAGGTTGTGGTCTCGAAAATGTTGAGTGCTTAGTCGACAAAATTGTTCTGTGACCTATTTATATGTTTGTCAACATAGAAGGTCAAAAAGCGGGGTAATAGATATTTAATGTGCCGACACTTTAGAGATTATGTCGACACAGACTTCTAATGTCCGACAGAGACAGACAACACTATGTGTCGACATAGTTTGCGATGTGTCGACACAGACTTCTTAATAGTCGACTCTAATATATGTGTGTCGACACAGACTTCTGTATGTGTCGACACAACTATCTAAATGATAAAACTTCTATGTGTCGACACCAACCTCTGAGTGTTGACACCACTATCTCAGCACTATTTTGTTGTGTCGACACAACTTACCTTAAGTGTCGACACAAACTACTATAAGTCGACATAGATTTCCTTTTGTGTCGACATACACTACTATATGTCAACATTGACTTACTTAGCCTGAATTACTAAGTTACTCTAGGTTTAACATGCTTAATTCAATTTTGAAATAATTGAACTTAGTTTCATCTAATGGTTTAGTAAACATGTCAGCACTTTGATTATTTGTGGTGAAAAATTCCAAACAAATATCTTATTTTTCAACATGCTCTCTAATGAAGTGAAATCTAATTTCTATATATTTTGTTCTTCTATGTGATACAGGGGTTTTAGCAATAGAAATAACACTTGTAGAATCACAAAATAGTGGAGTTATACTTACCTTGAGACCATAGTCTTCAAGTTGATGTTGAATCCATAAAAGCTGAGCACAGCAACTGCCTGCAACAATATACTCAGACTCTGCAGTGGAAATTGCCACACTAGTCTGCTTCTTACTGCTCCATGATGTCAATCTACCACCTAGAAACTGACATGTACTAGTGGTGCTCTTTCTATCTTCTTTGCAACCTGCAAAGTCTGCATCTGAAAAACCAGTCAGTCGAAAGTCTCTATTCTTAGGGTACCAAAGACCAAGATTAGGTGTGCCCTTAAGATATCTCAATATTCTTTTGACTGCAGTATAATGAGATTCTTTAGGGCGTGCTTGGTACCTAGCACAGACACATGTAGCATACATAATGTCTGGTCTACTGTCAGTTAAGTATAGGAGGGAGCCAATTATCCCTCTATAGAAAGACTCATCTACAGGTTTTCCTGCATCATCTTTGCCTAAAGGCATACTTGTCCCCATTGGATTTCTCATCGTAGTGGATGACTCCATACCATATTTCTTAATTAACTCCTTGGTGAACTTAGACTGTGATATGTATAAACCATCATCAGTCTGTCTTACTTGGAGTCCCAAGAAGAATTTGAGCTCACCCATACTGCTCATCTCAAACTTCCCTTGCATAAGTTTTGCAAACTTCCTACAAAGGTTGTTTTCTGTAGATCCAAAGATTATGTCATAAACATAAATCTATACTAGGATCATCTTACCCTTTGACTTCCTAAGGAATAGAGTCTTGTCTATTTTTCCCCTTGAAAAATTATTTTCGATGAGGAAAGTAGACAATATTTCATACCAAGCCATAGGGGCTTGTTTCAAACCATGTAAGGCTTTCTTAAGTCTATAAACAAAATCAGGATAAAGTGGATCAACAAAACTTGAGGGCTGATGAACATAGGCTTCTTCTTTCAAATTACCATTTAGGAAAGCTGACTTGACATCCATTTGGTATACTTTGAAACCTTAGAAAACAGCAAAGGCAAGGAATAACCTTATTGCTTCCAATCTTGCCACTGGGGCAAAAGTCAAATCAAAGTCAATGCCCTCTTCTTGTCTATAACCTTTGCCAACCAGTCTTGCTTTCTTCTTCACTATTATGCCATTTTCATCTAGTTTGTTCCTATAGATCCACTTTGTCTCAATAATGTTATGATCCTTTGGTTTTGGAACCAGCTCCCATACTTTACACCTTCTGAATTGATTCAGCTCCTCCTGCATTGCATCAATCTAGTTGGATTCTTGTATGGCATCTTCAAATCTTTTTGGTTCCAACTGTGACAGGAAACTTGATCAAAGCACTGTGTTCATGTGCTTGCTTCTGGTTTGCACACCATGTCTGGGATCACCAATGATTTGGTGTGCTGGATGATCCTTTAGATTCCTTATTGCTGTTGGCATTCTATTAGCAATTTGAACTTCTTCAATTTCTCCACCATGCTGAGTTTCATTGTCTTCAAAGTCAGCTTATGGACCTTGTACTCCCCTTGGACAATAACCATCATTTTCCACATCCTGCCTTACAGTTTGATCTTCATTAATGGTCAGCATATCCAATCTTTCTTTTAAACCTGTTGAGCTACAAGGATTGCTAGACAACTCACAGTTAATTAGCTTAGATTCATAAAACACTACATGAACTGATTCTTCTACAACTTGTGTAGTCAAGTTGTAGACCTTATATGCCTTACTATTGTTGATGTACCCAACAAATATCCCATATTGGGATTTGGCAGAAAACTTAGTTAGGTCAGACTTGTCAGTGTTAAGCACATAACACCTGCTACCAAAGATCCTAAAGTAGGATATGTTTGGTTTTCTGCCCTTCATAATCTCATAGGGAGTCTTTTGTGGTTCTTAGTTATAGATGCGCTATTGAGAACATGACAAGCAGTATTTACTGCCTCAGCCCAGAAATATTCTGGGAGTGAAGTGTCATTGAGTAGAATTCTACCAGACTCAATGAGAGTTCTATTCTTTCTTTCAGCAATTGCTGTTTGCTGAGGTGTTCTAGGTGAGGAGAATTCCTGATGAATCCCTAGTTCTTCACAAAACCTTGTCATACACTCAGACTGAAATTCAATTCCATGGTCACTTCTGATTTTGACCACTGAATTGTTAAATTCATTCTGAATTTGTTTAACAGAGTTATGAAAGACAGTAGGGGTTTCAGATTTCTGCCTCAAAAAGAAATCCCATGTATATCTAGAATATTCATCTAATACCACAAAAGTATAGACTTTCATACCTAGACTATGAACTGGCATAGGACCAAATAGATCCATATGCAAAAGGTACAAACAACTCACAGATTCTTTGGTATCAAGACTATGAAAAGAGGATTTGGTCTGCTTGCCTTTTTGACAAGCTGAGCATATACCCTCTTTTATGCACTTAAATTGAGGACCATTCCTCACTAACTCTAAACTATAGAGCTGACCTATAGTCTTATAGTTCATATGAGCTAGCCTCTTGTGCCACTGGACACACTGAGATGCTTTCTCATCTCCAACTAAACATACAGTAGAGTTCATGTTTTCATAATCAAAATTTAAACAATAAACATTCTCTTTTCTATAACCAGACAAGATCACCTTCTGATAACTTGTCCTTTTGATCTGACACTCATTCTTAATAAATGAAATGTCATACCCAAGATCACTCAGCTGACTTATTCTTATCAAGTTATGTTTCAAACCTTTAACATAAGCCACTTGAGTGATTGTTATAAAACTAGAAGAAATGTTACCAAACCCTTTTATGACCCCTTTTTCTGATCCACCAAAGATCACTTTGGGTCCATTCTCTATGTGAGTATAATCCTTTAACATTCTTCTTGTTCCAGTCATGTGCCTGTAACATCCACTATCCAAGTACCATAAAGGGGTATGACAACTTGGACCCACCTACAGCAAATAAAATTAATTTACCTTAGAACCCCAACTTTTATTGGGTTCTAGGTTCATGTTAGAATGAAACTTGATATCCTTACCAGTAGCCTTCCTCACAGGTAAGCTGGCACTTTTCCTGACACTGGTGTTGTGCCAGCAATCCATGGTGTTGGAACCTCAGTCATGATTTGGGCAAAGATCACTATTAGGTTTGCTTAGACTGACCCAAAATATATAGTCAGGGTCATAGGTTTATTTCTTTTGTCTAGGCCAAGAGTCAACATCACATGGATTAGCCTACAACAGCCTGTCAGAGACTCAAAAGAATTGTGTCGACACTTTGAAGAAGCTGTGTAAACACCAGTAGCAGAATTGTGTCGACACACAGAGAGGCTGTGTCGACACCCAGAAGATTTGTGTCGACACAACAGACTATCAGTCGACATAGATAATATTAGTCGACACTAGCTTAGTCGACACAAGAAGGATTTGTGTCGACACCACAGAACATCTGTCGACACAGTTTATAGAAGCAAAAATCTCAGGTCGACGATTGTCATGCTCAGCTCGATGATCTAAGAGTTAATCTCTGTACTGAGCTCGACGAACTTAATGCTCAGGTTGACGAATTATGTAAGGAGCTGAGCTCGACGAAATTCAGATGAGCTCGACGAACTAAATGTTCAGATCGACGAATTATGTAAGGAGCTGAGCTCGACGACATCCAGATGAGCTCGACGAACTCAAAGCTCAGGTCGACGATCGCTAAACTCAAGACAGCCAGACATCTGCTCGACGAATACAGAAGCTAAGCTCCGGTCGACGAACGCAGATCTTAAACAAGATATTCAGCTCGACAAATCTAGCTGAGTTCGACAAATGTCGAACTCAGGTCTATGATCGATGAACTCGACGAAAGTTCAAGTCGACGATTTCTATGCAATCCGTAACAGTTGGAAAAATTTATTGAGGATTAATTACAGTCAACATTCCGTGAAAATAGTCGTTCAAACGGACAGTTACAGAAGAATTAAGTGAGGATCAATTTCCAAAGCATCTTCACTCTCGGGAATGTTTCTTCTATCATCAAGTCTACAGAATTCAAATACAGGGAAGAAGATAGAACAAAAATATACGGTATACAGAGAACCGAATATATATACAGAGAGAGGAGATTAATCATAATATATAGAATAGAACACACAGTCAGACGATTAAAAAAAAAGAAAAACAGTCTGCATCATACATTCTCTGGGCCCTCTCTCTCAGGATCTGGAAACAAAGTAGAAGGCAGAGGAAAGAAGCAGATCAGCTATAAGAAGAAGAAGAACAATCAAACAATATCAAGAGTCTTCTTCTTCCTTATCTCTGCAGGACAACTTCAAGGACAACAAACAACATATTAGTCAGAAGCTCCTGAAGATTCCTCTGGTCAAGGCTCAAAGTCTGAAGGCCTATCACCCTGTGCAAAGCTTCCAAGCCTGAACCCCTTTCAATCTCAGGGGGAGCTTTGACAACATCTTCGAATCTACATAGTCTTTTCAGTTTTATATTGAGAAAGGGAAGACTTCCATCACTCTCTTCCCCCCTCCTGTATAAAGGGTTATCATCTCCCTTCAAAAGTGATTCCTGGTTTTTGAGCACCTGATCAAAAACGCATTGGTGATAGGGCACCTGATCAAAAACCTATTGGTTTTTAGGCACCCGATCAAAAGCCTAAAGGGTTTCTAGATCTACCTGAAGAAGATCTTGTGCTAACAGGACACCTGATCAAAAACCTGAGTGGATTCCTACCAGGGTTGTAGAAGAGTGGATGTACCCAGGTTGGGGAACCACTATAATATTCTTGTGTCGTCTAGTTGCCCCTTTTCTTCTGTTCTGGCTGTGCTTGTGACTTTAGGACTGCTGTGGTTTTATTACTTAATCTGTTTGTGCACCAGTACAGCAAAGGTTGTCATAAATTTTATTATTGCACATATACTCTATTCACCCCCCACCCCTCTAGAGTATAGTATATCTAACCCTAACTTTCAATTGGTATCATAGGAGGTTCCTTTGGTTGTACAAGCTAACCCTTGAACCAATGATCCTTTGTTAGACCTACACTTTTTCTTGATTTCCCTTTAGATCTTATACACAACATTAGCACAGAACATGGACTATACAAGCACCAGACATCCAGTGTGCAACCTACATAGGTTTGCCATCTGGAAGGCAAGAATCAGATTGTATATGAACTCTATTGACAAAGATACATATAATTCTATTTTGACAGGTCCCCCTCAAGCTTCAACATCTTCAAATACAAATGATGTCCCATCATCTCAATGGACAGATACCCAAAAAAGCTAAAGCTTGCTGATGCCAAAACTATGAACATATTGGCCCATACCATATCAGATGACATCTTTCAGAAGGTGGGTGAGTGAACCTCTGCAAAAGCAATCTTGGACTCACTAAACCACATGGTTGTTGGCTCAACAGATAAGAGGAAAGATAGAAGATCAAATCTTATCACTCAATATGAAAACTTCAGAAAGCATGAAGAAGAAACAGTTGAAGTGATGTACAATAGGCTTAGCTCCATCATTAGTGAGCTGAGAACCTTGGATAAAGAAATCACATTGACTGAAGTAAATGACAAGATCCTAATGTGCTTCCCAAGATCATGGGATATCAGGATTTGGCCAAACAAAGAGGCCAGAAACTTGAATGAGATTTCAACTGAATCTCTCCTGGGAAAGCTCAAATCTTATGAGCAGCTAATCAAAAATAGAGAAGTAGTAGAGCAAAGAACTCCTCCTCCAGCAAGAAGAGAACACAACATTGCTTTCAAGGCTGTTGAGAAGATAGTGGCTGCTTCAACAAATGAAGAACTGATGAGCCTGTTTGCTAAAATATTTTATAATATGACAAATAAGGACTTCAGAAGGGAGTCATCCAGAAATGATAGCAAGCCAAGATATGACCAAACTCCTACTAGAGAGAAGGAATCAAGAAGCAAGCATTACTGCAAGCCCTCTTCCAACAAGCACAAAAAGAAGGACAAAGGATTTGTGGCTGAAATATGGAGTAACACAGAAGATGAATCCACATCTTCCAGCTCCAGTGAAGAAGAAGAGGAGACTAAGGCAAAGGAATTTTGTCTGATGGCAATCAAAGCATCTTGCAGCAGCTATGATAGAGAATCTGAATATGATGGAGAATCAGATTCTGATGAAGAATCAGCAGATCAAGTAATCTCTAATCTTGATTTTTATTTAGAAAAATTTAAAACTGATTGCAGGTTATTATGTAACAATTTTCAGAAAATCTTAGTTCAAAATAATTCGTCGATCGGAGATCGACGAAATCAATACTATTCGTCGACCTCAGATCGATGAACTCTGAACAAAGATTTTGACTTGAACTATTCAGGAATCTGTGCTGGACGGAATGAATATAATTAGTCGAACAGAGATCGACGAAAATGGACCACAGAAAACAACCATTATCATTCTGTGAACAGAGATCGAAGATCTCATCCAACATCGTCGAACTCAGTTCGACGATCCAACTAGAAATCGTCGATCCCAGATTCTATTAACAGAAATTTTTGTTCTTCTAAAATTTATCATCAAAGTTAGCATTTTAATAATCCTTTCACTGAGTGGATAATCCCTCCTAGGAAATATCATCCACTTGGATACAAGGATCGACCTAAATGCTCTTTTATTTCTAATTATTATCAAAAAGAACCATGACCCAAGGTAATCTAGGTCCAGAACTCCTAACATCTCCTTGTAGGAAAAAGATACATTTCTAGACAATATAGAGTACAATTCAATGGCTGAAGAGAGAGGTTGTTTACTCTCTAAGTTATGATCCTAATCAGATTTGGGAAAGGAAAAGTAATTTCATATCAATTCAAGCAGGAACACTATCTGCTCAAATCTCTGCCCTCTCTGCTGCCCCCATCTTCATTTAGGGGCCTGGCTCCAGTGCTTACTGCAACCAGGCAGGGGGAGATGCTTGTAAATGAAGCTACAGAAATTTTAATAGTAACAACAATTCGAAATTTCAATAGTAACAGTAATTCCAGCAATAGCACCCGCAGCAACAACAGATTATAATGATACGGATTTGGGCAAGGATCAACAACAGCTGTAATAGCAACAACAACAATAGCAGAAGTACATGATCCAAATTTAATTGTATTTAATTGCCTTATATTTTACTTATATTTATGTACATAGAGTCCTCACCCAAATAGGGGGAGATTGTTGGAACCCCAGTCATAATTTGGGCAAGGATCACTATTAGGTTTGCTTAGACTGACCCAAAATGTATAGTCAGGGTCATAGGTTTATTTCTTTTGTCTAGGCTAAGAGTCAACATCACATGGATCAGCCTACAACAGCCTGTCAGAGACTCAGCAGAGTTGTGTCGACACTTTGAAGAAGCTGTGTCGACACCAGTAGCAGAATTGTGTCGACACACAGAGAGCTTGTGTCGACACCCAGAAGATTTGTGTCGACACAACAGACTATCAGTAGACACAGATAATAATAGTTGACACTAGCTCAGTCGACACAAGAAGGATTTGTGTCGACACCACAGAACATCTGTCGACACAGTTTACAGAAGCAAAATTCTCAGGTCGATGATTGTCATGCTTAGCTCGACGATCTCAGAGTTAATCTCTATACTGAGCTCGACAAACTCAATATTCAGGTTGACGAATTATGTAAGGAGCTGAGCTCGATGAAATTCAGATGAGATCGACGAACTCAATATTCAGGTCGATGAATTATTTAAGGAGCTGAGCTCGACGACATCCAGATGAGCTCGACGAACTCAAAGCTCAGGTCGACAATCGCTGAACTCAAGACAACCCGACATCTGCTCGACGAATACAGAAGCTAAGCTCCGGTCGACGATCGCAGATCTTAAACAAGATATTCAGCTCGACGAATCTAGTTGAGTTTGGCGAATGTCGAACTCAGGTCGACGATCGATGAACTCGACAAAAGTTCATGTCGATGATTTCTATACAATCGGTAACAGTTGGCAGAATTTATTGAGGATTAATTACAGTCAACATTCCCAGTGAAAATAGCCGTTCAAACGGACAGTTACAGAAGAATTAAGTGAGGATCAATTTCCAAAGCATCTTCACTCTCGGGAATGTTTCTTCTATTATCAAGTCTACGGAATTCAAATATAGGGAAGAAGATAGAACAAAAATATACGGCACATAGAGAACTGAATATATATATACAGAGAGAGGAGATGAATCATAATATATAGAATAGAACACACAGTAAGACGATTAAAAAAAAGAAAAACAGTCTACATCATACATTCTCTGGGCCCTCTCTCTCAGGATCTGGACACAAAGTAGAAGCCAGAGGAAAGAAATAGATCAGCTATAAGAAGAAGAAGAACAATCAAATAATATCAAGAGTCTTCTTCTTCCTTATCTCTGCAGGACAACTTCAAGGACAACAAACAACATATTAGTCAGAAGCTCCTGAAGATTCCTCTAGTCAAGGCTCAAAGTCTGAAGGCCTATCACCCTGTGCAAAACTTCCAAGCCTGAACCCCTTTCAATCTCAGGGGGAGCTTTGACAACATCTTCGAATCCATATAGTCTTCTCAGTTGTATATTGAGAAAGAGAAGACTTCCATCACTCTCTTCCCCCCTCCTGTATAAAGGGTTGTCATCTCCCTTCAAAAGTGATTCCTGGTTTTTGAGCACCTGAACAAAAGCTCATTGGTGATAGGGCACCTGATCAAATACCTATTGGTTTTTAGGCACATGATCAAAAGCCTAAAGGGTTTCTAGATCTACCTGAAGCAGATCTTGTGGTGACAGGGCACCTGATCAAAAACCTGAGTGGATTCCTACTAGGGTGGTAGAAGACTGGATGTACCCAGGTTGGGGAACCACTATAATATTCTTGTGTCGTCTGGTTGCCCTTTTTCTTTTGTTCTTGCTGTGCTGTAGTTTTATTCCCACTTTAGGACTGCTGTAGTTTTATTCCTTAATCTATTTGTGCACCAGTACAGCAAAGGCTGTCATAAATTTTATTATTGCACATATACTCTATTCACCCCCCCTAGAGTATAGTAGATCTAACCCTAACTTTCACATGGCATAATGCCCTATCTTACCACAGCACCAACACTCATATTTATTATACCTCTTTTTAGGTACAATTTTAACAGCATTGTTGTCAGCTGTTCTTAACACTGTTAGTACAGTGGTTCTTTGCTTGTGTGCTGGAGCTACACCCTTGTCATTCAGAATTTCAGGCTTACCACAACCATGTATGATATCATGATCATATCTATTAGTTGGCTGCCATACTTTTCTAAAGGAAATGGGGGGTTTGAAGGCTAGAGGTGGTACTGGGGCATTGCCTTTTCTATTGGAATTGGCAGCCCTTGTATTTCCCTCAAAGCCAAATCCTGTCTTACCCTTTTTGGGAATAAAGTCATCAATTAAATGTAAGACTGATTTTGGCTTAGAGAACTTATCCATCAGATCCTTTTTCTTCTGAAGTTTGACTTCCAGACTTTTGATTTGATCATTCTTGAATGTAATAGTACCCATCTGAATAACAGTTATGTTTTTCAGTTTGGCTACTTCATTAATCTTTAGATCCAACAATTTTTCTGAATATAATACATCCAGCTTAAGATCAACAATTTCCTTGGCATGTGCTTTATTAAGGATTCTGCTTTTCTTAAGTGCTTGCATCAGGTCACCATATTCATCAATAAGTTGATGAACATCTCCTTCAGATTCAGATTCATGTACATCTCTTGATTCAGATGCTTCTGATTCTGAACTAGTATAGTAATCAGAATCTATTGAAGAATTGTTTACCTTACTAGGTCCAGGCTGATCCTGGCACTGATATTCTTCTGTCAAGGCCATTAGCCCTTTATAACAAGGTTCTTCAATTTCATTTACTGAATCCAGCCACTTTAAGAACTCAGCCTCTTCTACATCCTCTTTAGTTGCCAACAGTCTTATATATGCTTCAGCTTCAGCTTCATCCTCAGAATCTGATGATGAAGAATCTGAACAGCTTTTTTGCTTTTTTGCTACAAAGGATTTCTCCTTCTTTCCCTTATTTTTTAGTTTCTTCTTATTATTAGATTCTTTCCTTTTGTCAGGACAATCAGCTACCACATGTCCAGGCCTATTGCAGCAATAGCAAACAATCTTATTTGAAGATAATTTATTAGGTTTAGAGTTATACCTGTCCTTCCTAGAGGATTTATTTTTCTGATAGTAATTATCCTTGGATTATGAGGATGATGGCTTGGATCTCCGCTGTTTCTTCTTCAAAAACCTTTGAAATTGTTTTGAGAAAGCTGCTAAGTCTTCATCAGAATTTGGACTATCTAATGTGTGACTGTCAGAACTTTCTGAAACTACTTCTGCAGCTTTCCTAGGAGGAGATGAAGACATCCTCCTATCCTTTCTTATGGCTTCTGTCTTGAAAGCCACTGACTTATCTTTGTAATCAACCTTATTACTTTTCTCCTCCTCCTTTCTGACCATCAGCTGCATTTCATATTAAAGCAGTTTGCCAAATAATGTTGGAGGTGAAATTTTTGCTAATCTAGCCACTTCCCTAATGACACATATCTTGGTGTCCTAGTCCTTAGTTAATGACCTCAGAAACTTATCATTTAACTCATATGTACTGAATAATCTTCCATATGACATCAGTTCATTAACTATTCTGAAGAACTTCTTGTAACATTCAGTTATGCTGTCTGTTTTAGATTGTCTAAAACTTTCATACTCCTGATTCAGCATAAACTTTCTGTCTTCTCTCACCTCTTCTGAACCTTCCATGTAGACAATAAGGGTGTCCCATATTTCTTTGGAGGTCTTGCAGTGAATCAAATTTTGGAATGTTGAATCATCTTTGGCATTGACTATTATATTCTGTGCTCTCTTATCCATAGTAGCCAAGATGATATCATCCTTTGTCATTTCAGAATACTCCTTTGGTGTCCTGAGATTTGCATCAAGCACTGAGACTTTCATTGTGATAAATGGCCCTTCTTTGATTGTCATGTAGATTCTTGGATCTGAAGCTTCCATAAACAATCTAACTCTTTATTTCCATATGCCAAAAATCTCTTTCCTGCATATAGGTAACTTCATAGAACCAAACTCCATATGATTCTCAATGGAACCCATTTTGCCCAATAGATTCCTGCCTTGGAGATCTACTCGGACAGTTAGGTCTATTCTTTGAGTAACCTCCCTCGGATACCACTTGAAAGAATTGGTTTCAAGATGTTCTAAACACCTAGAGGGGGGGGGGGTGAATAGGTTCAATTCTTTTTCTAACTTAGCCAGATAATTCTATCTACTTCAGCAATGTATTCAGCAGAAAGTACAACACAACATTCACATACACAGCATTCACAGATTGCACACCAGTTTTATAGTGGTTCCCCAAATGATGGGTACATCCACTTTCCCCCTTCGCCTATCTAGTAGTGTACTAGATTCGACCTAATTTCCTTCCTTATTCTCAGATCCGCAGATCTTACAGCTCAAAACCATGACTGGTTCCTATAACTCAGAGTGAATCCACACTCCTACGACTCAGGCACAAGCCCTACCTCAGCCCCTTCCACAGGCCTACAACTAAGAGTGACACCCCACTCCTACAACTCAGGCAACAGCCCTACCTCAGCCTCTTTCACAGGCCTACAACTCAGGGACCAGATTCCCCTACCTCAGACACTCAACCTACCTCATCCTTTATAATTTAGGCTTATAACTCAGAGATGTAAATCTCCTACACTCAGATCTATTACAGATCCTACAAAAATTAATGATGAAAAGATTTTGATATCTTCAACCAGATGGAGAGAGAATTGGTTGAAGGCTTCTTGATTAGTTCTTAATAGAATTGATTACTTAAGGATCAACCTGTCTTAGCTTTCTTTAAAGCTTCTTGAATCTGAAAAAAGTAGGGTTGATCTTCTTGATGTTGGAGTTTATCTTCAATCAGCTTCCTTCAGAAATTAATCTGAATTCTTCTTCATACTTGATCTGAATTCTTCAGGCAGACTGTTCAGAATCTACCTTCACTGGATGAGAACTTCACTCCTTCTTGATTTTCTCTCTCTATAATCTGTTGACTGTTTCTTTCTCTTCTTCTGGATTCTCAATCCTTCAGATATAATAATTGATCAGCTATCTATTATCTGTTGTTGTTCCTCTCCTGATTGATGAGAGAACACATCTATATATAGGCTTCATCCATGGTAACCGGCTTTTCCGGTTTCAAACAGTCTTCTGACACCTCTGACAGATATGACAGCAATGTTAGTAATGACAGCTGTCAAGTCTTCAGTTGTATTACTTCAGCATTCATTGGACTTTGACTCAACAGCAGAGAATGTCGACTGAATACTTCATATGTGTTGACACGCATAGTCCATGTGTCGATACAAGTCTTATTGTTGTCGACACAGCTCCTGTGGAATGTGTCGACACAAGTCCTGTGTGTCGACACAAACACTACTTGTCTTGACAAAGTTGGTGTCAATAAAATTCTAGTGTGTGTCGACACAAGTTTTGTATGTTGACACAGTCGTTGTTGACAAAATTCTAGAATGTGTCGACAGCTTCTCTGTGTGTCGACATAGCTCCTAATAATGTCGACACAAGCCTGGCCCTTAGTGTCGACACAGAGTTGTCGACAGATTTTCTGTGTGTTGACAGAAATTCTGGGTGTCGACACAATCTGTACCTTGGTGTCAACACAGCATTGTCGACAAATGTTCTGTGTGTCGACACAAATTCTGGATGTCGACACAATCTGGCCCGTGGTGTCGACACAGCCATTCCCAAGTGTCAACACATGTACTTAGAAAATTTTCCTTTCCATTTACTTAACCTGCACATGATAACTCAACACAACATCAAATACAACTTGATTCATATCATTGAGTTAGGTGAGGCTTCTCCAAATCTGGTACACATTTTCCAATGTACCCAACATAACCTTTTGAAAGGTGGTCTAGGGCACAACTAGAGCCTTGCCTTTCCCTTTGGAATGGACAGCTCTAGTATTCCAATTGAACCATAATACTCTCTTACTATTTTGAGAGGATAAGGTGTCAATCAAGAGTGGCACTGTCTTGGGCTTAGAAAACTCAGTCACTAAAATCCTCTCTTTGAGGAACTCTTCTTCAAGATCCCATATAATCGTGCTTTTCTGGTAAATGTTTCTTATTTGGTTGATGGCAATAGACCAAAGTTGTGTGATCTCTCTACTCAACTGAGGTTTTACAGAGGATTACCTAGATTATTAAACTTTAGTCTTATTTAGAGATAAAACCTCTTCAGCTTGGCATTTGACAAGATGCTTAATCTTCTTCAGAGCTTCCAGGAGAGTACCATAATTGTCAATCAATTGATTTACAT
This sequence comes from Platanthera guangdongensis, assembly GCA_039583875.1. Taxonomy (NCBI): domain Eukaryota; kingdom Viridiplantae; phylum Streptophyta; class Magnoliopsida; order Asparagales; family Orchidaceae; genus Platanthera; species Platanthera guangdongensis. The sequence continues at coordinate 122,780,899 of CM077164.1, forward strand.
CGTCTTCAGATTCTGATCCATCATCCTCACTAGATGAAGTGGATTCCTTAGAGCATGAGCTTGTTTAATAGATAAAAGGAGAGTTGGGAAAAGAACGTACCTAATCAGGAATAGACTTGTCCTAATTTACTTCAGTTAAAGCCATAAGGCTGAATTATTCATCTTCTTCAAAATCACTGTCAACAGAGGATATTGGTTCCCTTATACCTATTATGGAACCAGGAATATCAGACACTTCTTCAATGGAAATGAGAATAATATAGGCCTCTTCTTCGGATTCTGAAGACTCATAATCACTATCTGACAAGCAGGTTTTCTTCTTGGCTAAGAAGATCTTTTCAGCATTCTTATCCTTGTGATTCTTTTTATCATCTGATTTCTTATTCTCCTTCTTCTTGACTGTAAAGTCAGCAATGACAAGTCCAAATCTATTGCAGCAATAAAAAACAATATTTTTCTTAAAGTATTTGTTAAGTTTAGAGTTTTACCTTTCCACAAAGGGGTCTTTCTGGACTTCTCCATGTTGGTATATGGTTTTTTGGAGCTAAAGCTACAAGAGCCTTTGTTGTTCAACTGTCTTCTCCTTCTCAACATCTTCTTGAACTGTTTGGAGAATAAAGTAAGTTCTCCATTTGATAGTTCATTGCCTGAAATGCTAGGATCTGAGCACTTTGACTCAGCTGCACTCCTTGTTGGAGAAGGAGTCTTTTTCTTGCACCTCTTTGTGGCTTCAGCTTTGAAGGCCATAGTCTTCTTTCTATTGAGGGTTCTGGAAACTTGTCATTTCGATCTTCTGAAGTTCAGCTATAGTTCCTGAGACAACAACTTCCCAAAAAGGTTTTGGGGTAGACTGTTAGTTAGGTTGCAACCTCCCTGATGACACATATCTTGATATCCCATTCCTTGTTGAGGTATCTCAAAAACTTGTCATTCCACTCATAATTTGTGAATTATCTATCATAGGTGATCAGACTGTTCACAATCTTAAAAAACTTTTCATATCAATCAACTATGAAATATTTCTTGTCTTGCTTAAAGGCCTCATACTTCTAGTTAAAGAGGGATTTCCTATCATCCCTCACCTCCTCCATCCCTTCTATGTACACAATCAGAGAATCACACATCTCCTTGGCATTCCTGTAGTAGACCAAGTTCTGGAATATAGAATCATCTTTGGTAGTTATAATAATATTTTGGGCCCTTTTGTCCATAGTGACAAGAAATAATTCATCCTTGGTCAACTCAGTGTATTCCTTTGGAGTCTAGACAATGACATCTATAATAGAGACCTTCATGGAAATGAAGGGTCCCTCTTGAATAATTTTGTATTTTCTAGGCTCTAAGGCTTCCACGAAAAGCCTTACCCTCTACTTCCAGATCCCAAAATTATCCTTCCTATAAATTGGAAGTTTCATAGAACCCAACTCCTTATGGTTCACACTTGAAGCCATAGAGATAAGTTTCTGCTACCCTAGGAGGTTTTGTTCAGACTGTTAAGAACTTTTTGAACAACCTCCCTCTGATACCACTAAAAATTCTTTGCTCAAGGGTAGCTAAACACCTAGACGGGAGGGGGGTGAATAAGTTTGTTTTGGCTCTTTTGTGTCTTTCAAGGTTATGAGTTTGGTGTGTGTTAGAATTAGTTGTTAGCTTTCAAGAATCACAACAACACAAAAGATTTTATAGTGGTTCCCCTATCTAGGATATATCTACATTCCCCCTTCACATATCTAGCAGTGTGCTAGATTCGATTAACTCCTCATATAATATCCTTTGCTCCTTGATCTTACAACTCAGATCCCTTAAGATCTTATAACTCAGAGTGAATTTCACTCATATAACTTAGACGGAATACAGTCCTACCCATGGCACAACAACCCTATCTTTTAGAGATACACCAGATCTCCTACCTCAAATCTTGACCAATATCCTAACTCATATCCACTTTTGGATCCTACCCACTCAGAGACAAGACTACCTAATGCTTGCCTTTATAACACAGGCTTGCAACTCAGATCACAAAGTGATCCTACGTTTTGAGTAATGTTTAAGGGTGAATGACTCCAGAGAAATAAACCTCAGAGTCTACTTCCTAGACTATGTAGAATGTCAATCTTCAAAGTTGTTCTACTTGTGCTGAGAAGATCTATTGTAGAGCTTTTCTCCTTCAAGCTGAAGTAGATCTGATGTATAATGCAACAACCTTGAATAATACTAATAATAATAATGAGTGCTCTGCTAGCTAACCCTTGTACAAAATTGGGGTTTGAGTTCTTGCAAAAAGTCTCTTGATATTGCTGCTTCAACCGCTTAGAACCAGCAATTTTTCTCTCAAAAACTACTTCTAAAGATCATCTATTTCGACTTTATATCCCTACTTGCAACAGCTCTTTGATCCAAAAGGGCAAGCCGTATGGACAGCTGTAAAGTAAGTTTACCATTAACTACACTACAAAAAGCGTGCGGCGCCATTTGTCCTTTAGCATTCAAAACCCGATTGATTTGAATTTGGGATGATGTCAGCATGGCTCAGTGCTTGTGGACTTAGCAACTTTCACCATACAGTCTGCATAGGCATTGAGTGATGTCTTGTGACTCAATGCATAGAGGTGTTGTAACATCCCTCAAATAACTAGACTCATAGGATTTTGTTTTGTCATGAATAGGTCATGACAAAACAATTAGAAGCTCTAAACCAAGTGGCCAATGCCCAAGGTGAAAAATCACCTCGGTTTGCCTGTAGCTCACCCTTAACATTTAGACCTAAGGTTTGACTTTAGGGCTACAACTTGATCCCATGACCCTACCACAACACCCCAGCACCTTGGGTAGTCCATAGGGCCACTAAGGACCCACTGTGGGTCGTCAAAGTGGCTAAGTTGGCCTAAGTCAACCCTAACCCTAAATGGGTCAAACTAGCCAACGTAGGGTCAATTGACCTTCCCTTAGCCAAGTGAACCCCACCCATGCCCTCCTAACACTAAAGTGAGGTCAATTATTCACCAAGGACCCATTGGGGTCAACCCTAGTGGCTAAGTTGACCGAAGTCAACTTTAGCCCCAAAGTGGACAAAGTACCCTTACTAATGGTCAAGTGACCTCTAAGGTTCCAATTCAACCATACCCATCCCTACCTAGACCCTATGGGAGGCCAATAGGTCACCAAGGACCCATTGATGGTGACATAAAAGGTTAATTTGACCAAAGTCAACCCTAAGCTAGGTCAAGTCAAACTTAGCTCAAAAGGCTAACTCAAGCTCAAGACCCTAGCCACTTGGGCTAACCACCACCAAACCACTTTGTATTAGCTTATTGGGCTGCATTTAGGATAGGGCCATGAACAAAACTGGCCATGAGGGGCAGGAGAGAGAAAGCTTCAATTTCTCCTTAATGGAGGAGAGAGAAAAGGATTTAATCCATTTATGACTTGGGGAAGCCAAGGACCACCCCTTTTATTGTTTGATTCATTCCGCCATTCAGTGTGGAGAAGTCCAGGGGTCATCCTGGTGGCTGTTCAGGGCTAGGGGAGGAGAATCACCATGGCCGAGAGATGTAATTCTTGGCCATTAACGGTGCCATGAAGGAAGGCCCTTCTCCTCCCCCCATTAAGGGCTGGATTCAACTACTCTGAGGGAGAGGAGGAGTTACCAGCCATTTCCTGGCTAGATTGAGCCCAATTTACATCCCCACCACCATGGCCGAGGCAAGCTCTTTAGGGCCATTAATGGGCACCTCAGCTATACCCCTCCCCTCCCCCATTTTATCATTTTAAAAGAATCATAGGAATCCAAGCTTTCATTTCCACCCTTCCCCCGACGATCCCGAACTACTTCACTGTGCAGTTGCAGAACTCCGACGACACCTCCACCACCAATGGCATCCCAGCGATAGATGCATCTCCAGTCCGCAAGCAAGGTCGTCCCCTTCCTCTCTCGCTGTGGGTAGATCATAGGAATTGTTAGGGCCAAGATTCGGGCACAATTGAGCCCGATCGGGAGAGGTTTTCTCCGGATTTTTCTGCAAAAATAAGCTTATTGGGATCGCTGGAATTCGTCCCTCCGGCTGTTGTACCGCCACCTAGCGATAGCCACCACCTCGATGGAGGTGGTGGTGGCGGTGGTCGGCCAGGGAGGTGGCCGGGTGGCCGACAGTGGCGGCTGGAAGTAGCTCTAGGACGGTTCAATCCTACCAGTCGGCTGGAGGAAGAAGATAAGCCAGAACCGTTGGATGTGCTTTAAGATCTGTGTCAGGGATGAATTAAACTATAGGATATATTTCCATATTATTTGATTTTTGTCACATTTATTCAGCCATCTTGTAAATTAACTTAAAAATACTTAGATGATATGTAACACCCCGAAACTCAAAAGAGCGACGGGGGACATTTTGGGCCAGTTTTGGGTTCTGGCAGAGGGCACACGGCCTGGGACACGGGCGTGTCCCAGGGCATGTCAAGCTTGTGTCGACACTCAGTCAGCGAAGTCGACATTTTGCTCTCGATATTGTGTCGAGACTGGGCACACAGCCTGCGACACGGGCGTGTCGCAGGGTGTGTCGACCCGTGTCGACACTCAGCCCGCGAAGTCGACACTCTGCGCTCGACGAAGTGTCGAGACATGGCACACGGCCTGCGACACGGGCATGTCGCAGGGCGTGTCGACCCGTGTCGACACTCGTCACATGGAGTCGATGAATTTTGCTCGACGATGTGTCGAGACAAGGAACACGGCCTAGGACACGGGCGTGTCCAAGGCCGTGTCGCGAGGTCGACGAAGTGTCGAGTGTTGAGACCGTATACACGGCCTGGAGCCCAGGCGTGTTGAGGTAGACATAGGCAAGGACACAGGCGTGTCCTAGAACTCGTGCAGTTCTCGGGTTGTTTTCGGGATAAATCGATGGGGGTACACGGTCGGCCACACGACCGTATCAGTTGGAACACGGGCGTGTCAGTTGAACACGGGCGTGTTTGATGCCCGTGCGTTTTTCCAGGCGCGTCAATTTTGACGGCGAATGAGGCACACGGGCCTGGACAAGGGCGTGTGTCAGGCCGTGTTCGGTCCAGATTGGACATTTCAGTCCCGAATCAAAGCCGTTCATTTATTTAATTGGTGATCCAACGGCTGGGGGTTGTTCCTGATGGGATATACCCGGGATTGAGCCTTAGAAACCCTCACTTTTCATGAGTGGTTATCTTTCTATAGCTTAGAGAGAGAGAGGAGAGCCAAGGAAGGAAGAAGAAGCAAGATCCGGCCATTGGAGGAGCTTCGAAGCTCCAAATCGCGAGCCGACTTCGGATCCACGGAGGCAAAGAGAGTGCGGTGCTTTTCATTGGCTTACTTTTCCATGGCGCCAAAGAGAAGCGCTAGGGTAACGATCTTCTTCTTGAGCATGTGTAGCTCTCCTTCTTTGCATAGGAAGCCCGCTCTCGTGAGTTTGCGATGAGTTGAAGGCGTTCCTTCGGGTAGATATGTAAAGTCCCGTTGTTTAGAGTTTGTAAGCGAGAACGGACATAGGCATGATGTGTGAAGCCTATCCAAACATGTTGGTCTGGATCGGTGATGTTGCATTACATAATGCCGGAGAAGACTCTATGCTATTGGTTGTTTTTCGGGTTTTCTACACGGTAGATTGCAACAGGGAGACTTGGGGATTAACCCAAAGGTGCACCCGGAAAACTGGGCGGATGCGTGATCTTGCCAACTTGGTGGCCTGAGAGCCAACTTGAACATAACCGGGTTATGTGAAATGTGATGGAAACGGGACTCGGGAGAAGTTTGACCTGCACATATGGTTTAAATTACCGTTGCGGGCGCATATGGTTTAAATTACCGTTGCGTTGTGAGAACGGGTTAGATGGAACCATACCCGTACTATGTCGTTCGGATTAGAGCCGTTGGCATAGATGAGGGTCTTCGGCGGTCTATGGTTTTAATTACCGTGACTCATGCCGGGAAGACAAACTGCTCATTGATTGGCCGTCCAAAGGGACGGTGGTGAGTCGGCAGACTTAGACTGTGTTCATCGAGAATGTGCCCTGAGTGCACGGGGTGTGTGGCCGTATGAGCCTACGCCTGTGATGAAATGAATATTGTTATACTGCTCGCTTATGCTAATGAAAATGCAGGGAAGGAGCATCGCCGCCCCGAGTTGGGGGCGGGATCGTTATAATTTGGTCAGCATTGCTAATCGTTGCCTTGTTTGCCACCGTGCGGTGGTTTTGTTGTTGCTTGCAGGTGCAGCTGGACCAAGCGGTCAATAGCGTGCTATAGCCCAAATTGCAAAGCCGGCCCTCAAAGGCCTAATTGGAGTGTTTACTGCTTTATTCATGTATGACCGGTCTGCGTGCCGTGGTTTGTAAAACATGTAATATCAAGTGAACCATTTTGTATGGCCTTAAGACTTGTACTGGTGTATGTATAACATTCCTATTTGGTATTAGTGGACATTCATGCTTATGTGCTGGGTTCTTTATTGCAACTTATTAATCTGCTTCCGCTAGTATGCTCTGTGTAGGACATTAAGATTAGTTAGATAGTTTCCATGAGTAACCACGCGGTCTGTCTGTAGTATATGGCGTCGGGCTTAAAATGAATTCGTGGACGAATTCTTTTTAAGGGGTGGTGAGCACATGTGTGTGCGTCATTGTTATAACAGTAAAAGAACCCATGAATGTCCACTTAGGAATGAAAATACACGTGTTTGAGGAACCTTCATGTTCCTATAATTGCTGTTTGCAATTTTATTTGGTCGCTTAACGGTGTTTTGTACCACTATAGGTGACCAGAAGTGGTGCTAGGCCGTCGGAACGCCGAGTTTCTGAGGCTAGCAGTGCACCTAATGAAGCTCCTGCAACACCTCTATCGGCTGAGACCATACGATTGGTGGCCGAAGCAGTGTTTGCCATGATTAATGCGCAGCCTGCAAGGCAAATGCAGCAGGCCGCTGCTGCGATGGAGCATGTATCGCTGCAAGAGGCTGAGCCGAGGAGAGTGGAACAAGTGGTAGTGGAATCGTTGGTGCCAAGGAGGGCAACCGAGAGGCAGCTTAAGAATGTAATGAGCTTTAACCCTCCGGTATTCTCGGGGTTGGGAACCCCATCTCAAGCTGAATACTGGCTCTCCAGGGTGAAGAGAGTCATGACAGCAATGGAGACGGTGGAGTAGCAAATGACCACCATCGCTACATTCCTTCTGGACGGTGAAGCGAGAATGTGGTTGGAAGGATTGGAGCTGCACTTATTGAGAGGTAGGCAACCTGTTGATGTATCGATGGAGGAGTTCTCGAGATTGTTCTTGGCTCGATACCTCCCTTCGGCGCAGAGGATAGCGTTGGAGAACGAGTTCCTGAAGTTGGTTCAGGGTGAGAAGAGCGTGGATGAATATCTCCATGAGTTTACTCATTTGAGTCGATTTGCTAGCTCCACCATCGCGGATGAGGAGCGCAAGACGAATCGATTCTACGAAGACGTGAGAGATGAGTTGAGGTTATTACTCTTGGGGCCGATGACACAGGGTTTCTTGACCTTGGTCATTACGACCCGGTCCTTAGAGAAGGACATGAAGAATGTTCAAGCGAAGAAGAACGTTGGTGAGATGAAATCTAGCTTCAAAGTGCCGACTACTTCAAAGACTGGCTATCAAAGATTCTTCAAGAAGCATAAGACTTCGGGTCCAACTCCTTCTGGTGCTTCTGGGGTGACTACGAGTCGGACCCCGGGGGCACGTTTTACTTGTGAAAAGATGGGGCAATTTGCCCGTGATTGTTGGAACGGATGTCCCAAGTCCGAAAGAAAGTCGGGAGCTACTTACGAAGAGAAGGGCAAGGCGGTGGAGTCAACCGCGTCCCACTGTGCTCCGGCCCAACCAAGGGTGTACAATCTTGGCCAACAGGAGGCCATCAAACAGGCTGATGTGGTGACTGGTACGGTTTAATTTATAGCAAGTCAATTTCTTTAAATACTTGTTATGCACATGTTACCTTACCACTGCTTGTTTAGGATTTGTTTTGATTTGTGAAAATCCGGCAAGAGCACTCTTCGATACGGGAGCTTCACACTCCTTCTTGTCCGAAGGATTTATATCACGCATCGGAGTCCCTTCTTTGATGGCGAAGGATGCGTTGGATGTTTTGTTGCCCAATGGGTGTTCGATGCGCGCGGATAGGATGTGCGATGTTAAGATTCGTATTGGGAATCAGGAGTTCGATTTGTAGGTATCTTTACTTCCGTTGGTGGAGTTCGACGTTATATTTGGCATGGACTGGCTCTCGGAGCAGCAGGCCTATATTGACTGCGGTCGTAAGGAAGTCAAGCTGGGAGTAAGTCGTGAGACGACTTTTACGGGCTTAAAGGGGTCGAGCAAGACGTTGATGTCTGCTCTTCAGGTGGTGAAGGCGGTTCGTGCCGGTGCAGGACTGTTCTTTACGCTAGTGGAGGTTGCAAAGCCGAAGCCCGCATTGGATTATATTTCAATGGTATCGGAATACACTAATGTGTTCCCCGCAGATCTTCCTGGATCCCCGCATCAATGGGTGATAGATTTCACGATTGATCTAGTGCCAGGTGCGAAGCCTGTGTCACGATCTCCTTATCGGCTAGTGCCTAAGGAAATGGCGAAGCTGAAAGTTCAACTACAAGAGGTGTTGGAGCAAGGGTATGTGTGCCCGAGTTCCTCGCCTTAGAGCGTGCCGGTCCTCTTTGTTAAGAAGAAGGACGGAAGCTTGAGTCTATGTATTGATTATCGGGAGTTCAACAAGTTGACGGAGAAGAACAAGTACCTGATCCCCCGGATTGATGATCTTTTTGATCAGTTAGTCGGGTCGACGGTGTACTCAAAGTTTTGGATCTCAAGGCTGGGTACTATCAGCTGCGAATAAGAGAGAGTGATATCGCGAAGACAGCGTTTAGTACGAGATACGGGCATTATGAGTTTACGGTCATGCTGTTTGGGCTGACTAATGCGCCGTCAGTGTTCATGGATTTGATGAACAGGACTTTCAGAGAGTACTTAGACCATTTTGTTATCGTCTTCATCGACAATATTTTGGTATACTCGCAAAGTGAGGAAGATCACTTCAAGCATCTTCATTTGGTTTTGGAGACGCTAAGGAGGAATCAGTTGTATGCCAAGTTCTCAAAGTACGAGTTTTGATTATCCTCAGTGGAGTTCCTTGGTCATATAGTGAGTGGAGAGGGTATTGCTGTGGATCCGGCGAAGATTGTTGCGATATGGTTGTGGCCTAAGCTTGCTACGATAGCGAAAGTCCGGAGCTTTCTGGGGCTTGCCGGCTATTATAGGTGCTTCGTAGAGAACTTCTCGCGGATAGCGTTACCTCTCACTACTTTGACGAGGAAGGAGTAGAAGTTCGTTTGGATGCCGGAGTGCGCGCGAGCTTTTGAGGAGTTGAAGTGTTGGTTGACCACGGCGCCTGTGCTGAGTTTGTCATATGGGACCGAAGGCTATGAGATTTATAGCGATGCTTCGGGCAGTGGTTTGGGTTGCATGCTACTGCAACACGGAAGTGTGATAGCTTATGGATCGAGACAACTAAAAGTGTATGAAAGGAATTATCCGGACCATGACTTGGAGTTAGCGGCTGATATTTTTGCCTTAAAGCTGTGGAGACACTATTTGTACGGTGTGAAGATTGATATCTACACCGATCATAAGAGCTTGAAGTATCTGATTGATCAGAAGGATCTGAATATGCGGCAGCGTAGATGGATGGAGTTCCTGGGGGACTATACATTCAAGATCCACTACGTGCCGGGTAAAGGTAATGCGGTTGCTGACGCGTTGAGTCGCAGAGCACCAGCTCAAGCCAATTGCCTATCGGTGCATGATGAGCGGTTGGTGCGGGAGTTGGAGGCGTTGGAGATTGTTTGTGTTGATAGGAAATCAAGTGCTGAGGCAGTTCTGAATTGGACTGAAGTCCAATATGACCTGGCTGATCGGATTCGGCAGGCTTTGGATATGGATGTTCATATGAAGCAGTTCATGTTAGAGGCTCTGGATGGGTCAAATTCCCAATTCGTTGTGGAGGACGGATTGCTTTGGAAAGACGGTCGTCTGTGCGTCCCAAGTGTGGGTAATTTGTGGGTGGAGTTATTGTACGAGGCACACCATACCAAGTACTCGATTCACCCGGGGAGCACAAAGATGTACCGCGATGTGAAGGAACTGTTTTGGTGGCCGGGTTTGAAGAAAGATGTGGCGCTCTACGTGACAAAGTGCCAAACTTGCGCCTTGGTGAAGGCGGAATGCCAAAAGTCGGGAGGATTTCTTAAGTCCTTGCCTATTCCGGAGTGGAAATTCGACGACATCTCTATGGACTTTGTGCACGGTTTGCCAAGGTCGCAAAAGGGGAATGACGCCATTTGTGTGGTCGTGGATCGGTTGACGAAGGTGTCGCATTTCATTACACATAGGAAGGATGATCCGGTGGAGAAGTTGGCAAAACTGTATGTGGATAACATAGTACGGCTTCACGGTGTGCCCCGCAGCATCGTGAGTTACCGAGATGGGCGGTTCACGTCCAATGATTGGAGGCTTGTGCAGCAAATGTTGGGAACAAAGTTGAAATTCAGCACAGCCTTCCATCCGCAAACGGATGGGCAGACCGAGAGGGTCAATAGAACCATGGAATACATGCTCTGCATGTGTGTCTCGTATTTTGGAAAGCAATGGGAAGACCACCTTTATTTGGTGGAGTTCAGATACAACAATAGCTACCAAGCGAGTATTCAAATGGCGGCCTTCGAGGCCCTATATGGTAGAAAATGTCGCACGCCGTTGTCTTGGCTAGAAACAGGTGAGTCAAAGTTGTATAAGCGTTTAAAAGTGGAGGATGCTACTTCTTTGGTGATAACCATTTGGGAGAGGTTGCTTATCGCTCAAGACCGGCAAGCGAAGTACTATAATGCCATGCACAGGAACGTGGAGTTCGCTGTGGGCGACTATGTGTACTTAAAGATCAAGCCGTTCAAGGGCGTCTCACGGGTGCGGCGATTGAAAAAGCTAAGCCCGAGGTACCTTGGGCCGTTTGAGGTTTTGGAGTGAGTTGGTGAAGCGGCCTATCGGTTGAAGCTTTCAGTGGAGCTTGGTGGATTACATGATGTATTCCATATTTCGGTGCTTCGGAAGGCAATGCAAGAGCCTACGCAAGTTATCGCGGTTGATCAAGTGCCGGTGGATGGTGGGTTGATGACAAAAGTCAAGCCCATGCGGATTGAGGACTCGGAGGTCAAGCGGCTACGCAATAAAGAGATCATGATGGTCAAAGTCCGATGGGACAATTGCGATCGTGAGGAGCTCTCTTGGGAGCGAGAGCGGACTATGCTTGACGAGTATCCGGAGTTGTTCCGCTCAGGTACGAATTTTGGTTTTGTACATGTCTTTCCTTTATATAATTTCGTGGATGAAATTCTTTTAAGAGGGGGAGAGTTGTAACTCCCCGAAACTCAAAAGAGCGACGGGGGACGTTTTGGGCCAGTTTTGGGTTCTGGCAGAGCGCACACGGCCTGGGACACGGGCGTGTCCCAGGGCGTGTCAAGCTTGTGTCGACACTCAGTCGGCGAAGTCGACATTTTGCTCTCGACATTGTGTCGAGACTGGGCACACGGCCTGCGACACGGGCGTGTCGCAGGGCGTGTCGACCCGTATCGACACTCAGCCCGCAAAGTCGACACTCTGCGCTCGACGAAGTGTCGAGACATGGCACACGGCCTGTGACACAGGCGTGTCGCAGGGCCTGTCGACCCGTGTCGACACTCGTCCCGGGGATTCGACGAATTTTGCTCGACGATGTGTCGAGACAAGGCACACGGCCTAGGACACAGGCGTGTCCAATGGCCGTGTCGCGAGGTCGACAAACTTCGCTCGACAAAGTATCGAGTGTCGAGACCGTGTACACGGCCTAGAGCCCAGGCGTGTTAAGGTAGACACGGGCAAGGACACGGGCGTGTCCTAGAACCCGTGCAGTTCTCGGGTTGTTTTTGGGATAAATCGATGGGGGTACACGGCCGGCCACACGGCCGTGTCAGTTGGAACACGGGCGTGTTAGTTGAACACGGGCATGTTCGATGCCCGTGTGTTGTTCCAGGCACGTCGATTTTGACGGCGAATGAGGCACACGGCCCTGGACACGGGCGTGTGACAGGCCGTATTCGGTCCAAATTGGACATTTCAGTCCCGAATCAAAGCCGTTCGTTTCTTTAATTGGTGATCCAACGGCTGGGGGTTGTTCCTGATGGGATATACCCGGGATTGGGCCTTAGAAACCCTCACTTTTCATGAGTGGTTATCTTTATAAAGCTTAGAGAGAGAGAGAGGAGATCCAAGGAAGGAAGAAGAAGCTAGATTCGGCCATTGGAGGAGCTTCGAAGCTCCAAATTGCGAGCCGACTTCGAATCCACGAAGGCGAAGAGAGTGCGTTGCTTTTCATCCTCTTACTTTTCCATGACGCCAAAGAGAAGTGCTAGGGTAACGATCCTCTTCTTGAGCATGTGTAGCTCTCCTTCTTTGCATAGGAAGCCCGCTCTCGCGAGTTTGCGGTGAGTTGGAGGCGTTCCTTCGGGTAGATATGTAAAGTCCCCGTTGTTTAGAGTCCGTAAGCGAGAACGGACATAGGTATGATGTGTGAAGCCTATCCGGACATGTTGGTCTAGATCAGTGATGTTGCATTGCATAATGCCGGAGAAGACTTCGTGCTATTGGTTGTTTTTCGGGTTTTCTACACGGTAGATTGCAACAGGGAGCCTTGGGGATTAACCTAAAGGTGCACCCGGAAAACTGGGCGGATGCATGATCTTGCCAACTTGGTGGCCTGAGAGCCAACTTGAACATAACCGGGTTATGTGAAATGTGATGGAAACGGGACTCGGGAGATGTTTGACCTGCGCATATGGTTTAAATTACCGTTGCGGGCGCATAGAGTTTAAATTACTGTTGCGTTGTGAGCACGGGTTAGATGGAACCGTACCCGTTCTATGTCGTTCGGATTAGAGCCGTTGGCATAGATGAGGGTATTCGGCAGTCTATGGTTTTAATTACCGTGACCCATGCCGGGAAGACAAACTGCTCATTGATTGGCCGTCCAAAGGGACGGTGGTGAGTCAGCAGACTTAGACTGTGTTCACCAAGAATGTGCCCTGAGTGCACGGGGTGTGTGGCCGTATGAGCCTACGCCTGTGATGAAATGAATATTGTTATACTGCTCGCTTATGCTAATGAAAATGCAGGGAAGGAGCATCTCCGCCGCGAGTTGTGGGCGGGATCGTTATAATTTGGTCAGCATTATTGACCGTTTCCTTGTTTACCACCGTGCGGTGGTTTTGTTGTTGCTTGCAAGTGCAGCTGGACCAAGCGGTCAATAGCTGGCTAAAGCCCAAATTGCAAAGCCGGCCCTCGAAGGCCTAATTGGAGTGTTTACTGCTTTATTCATGTATGACCGTCCGGCATGCCGTGGTTTGTAAAACATATAATATAAAGTGAACCATTTTGTAAGGCCTTAAGGCTTGTACTGGTGTATATATAACATTCATATTTGGTATTAGTGGACATTCATGTTTATGTGCTGGGTTCTTTATTACAACTTATTAATCTACTTCCGCTAGTATGCTCTGTGTAGGACGTTAAGATTAGTTGGATGGTTTCCATGAGTAACCACCCGGTCTGTCTGTAGTATATGGCGTCGGGCCCCGGCCGGACCTACTGCTATATGCTATGCGACGGATATGGGGTGCTACATGATAAACTAGAGAAAGTGGTCAATGGATGGTGACGGAGACGGAGCTTGCAGTGCTAAAAGCACAGCATATTGGGTAGGCAAGGCCGGTAGGGGTGCCAGTACGGCCTAGTGCAAGACAAGAGTGCGCTGAAGTTGTGGTGAATGAGCAAGGAGCGGATGAGCAGTTGAAATGGTTTATGGATTTTCAAATGTTTGTAAATACGGCCCGTGCATTGGAAATTGATTTGAAACGGTTGCAGGATAAAAAGAAATTAGCAATAGGAAAATCCAAATGCAACGTTCCGTAATCGGAACAGTTGGAGTTTAGACGACGAGATAAGAAAAAATTTAGGTCTAGCAAAGTAACTCTGAGGCAAGGACGTATAGAGACACGCACATGTTTTACTTATGGCAAGCAAGGACATTTTGCCAACTATTGTTGGAATGCCCCTTCATGGAGTGAAAAGAAGACAGGTGCGTCTTATGACAAAATGGGTAAAGAGTGGCTGAGTCATCTGCACCCCGGATGTAACCTCGATGGCATAACTTGGACGAGTCGTAAAGCTCAATTGGTGAAACAAGAGCCGATAAAATGATTGTTGCAAAATCAGGCGGCTGAGTGGAAGTAAGAATAATGACTTGTATCACCGTGGTGATGTGAATAATGTTGTATATAAGGTAATGGCTAATGCGATGGTTGTGTGCATATATGTTAGGTGTCCTGTTACATGTTGAAATGTTGGTGCACACTTGTGATATGGAAGTGATCACTCGATTGTGATATAGCTCGATGATGTGTTTGTTTCTCAATCACTTGATATATGTTGTGGCTGCATGTGCACAGATGGAAGCTAAGGATGTATGTATGTGTTGTATGTTTGTTTAGTTTGTGCGATGCCTTGGGTGAGATAAGCCACGACGTCTGAGCTCAATCCTGGCTCACCTTGTTGAGTGTTCGGTTGTGATGGGTGCAACATGGAGGGATTATGTGGCTGATTGGAGTGAGCCAAATTTTGAGGACAAAATTCTTGGACAGAGGGGAGGATTGTAACACCCCAAAGTCAATTTGGGTTCAGGCATGGGTGACATGACCTGGGACACGGGCGTGTCATGTTTGGGTTGAGCAGTTGAGTGTGGAATTGACGAAACTGGTTCGACGGAGGGAACACGCCAGGTGACACGGGCATGACCCAACTGACAAGGGCGTGTCAGTGGGCATGTCCCTCTAGTGGACAAAATACGCTCGACGATCGTCGAGTGTCAAGTAAGGTGTACACGGCCTAGGACACGGGCGTGTCCCAGGGCGTGTTTGCGGGACACCGGTGTGTCCATGTGCACACGGAATGGGACACGGGCATGTCCCAGGGCCGTGTGACTCTTGGGTGAGATTGAAATGGTGCTGAGTGAAGTACAAGGGTGGTCCACACGGGCGTGTCAAGCATGACACGGGCGTGTAGGGTGTGACACGGGCGTGTCACACAGCCATGTACTGGCTGGATTTGAGTCGGTTGACTGCCGCTTAATTGACACTGCCTGTGACACGGGCGTGTCACAGGGCGTGTCAGGCTGTGTTAAGGCTTTTCTGGACAATTCTGAGCCGTTCGATTCCCTTATCCTGGATCCAAAGGATAGGTTTCTTCCATGTGGGCCAAGGCTGAGGATATGGGGATATAAGACTTTCCTCTTCATCTCCTTCTCCATCTCATTTGAAGAGACATAAATAGAAAGGGAGATAAAGGGAAGGAGAGAAGGAAGGAAAGCCAGCTGCTAGAGGAGCTGCGGAGTGCGGATCGGAGATCCGAGAACGGATTCGTGAAGGCAAAGCCGAGGCGGTGACTTCCATCAGATTACTTCATGGCGCCGAAGCGATCTTCGAGGGTAACGATCTCCTTCTTGGACGTCGAAGTCCTCTCTTTATGCATGTGCGTGGAATCCTCCACCAATAGGTGGATTTCGGAAGCGATTCCTTGGTTGAGTCTGCATCTAGAGCCGGAAGTGTGGAGTACAGTATAGGCATGCTGTGTGAAGCCCATCTAGACGGGTTGTCTGGATTGGTGATGATCATGGGTAAACCGTAGAAGACTCTGTGGATTTGATTATATGAAAGGTTTATGTGTTGTGGAATGAATGTATGATTGATTATGGCTGTAAGGAGGCTTTGCATAAGCTTATGGTTATGTTGAGCGATCAATGGGTAGCATGGCTGGGGGAAATGCGGGATGAACCTAGCTTATTACACCACATGGTGTGGGTTGGTCCGTATTAGTAAGGATCGATGTGTGGCAATATTTGGGGAAAGTGAGGAGGACCCTACTTGCTACACCACAAGTGTGGGTCGATCGAAAATAGGTGAGGGATCGATGGGTGGTTCTGTCAGGGGAGCCTTGATAGATCGGATGCCACACCACATGGTGTGGGGTGATCTTCTCTGGTTGTTTGGGTATGCTGCGAGGTAGTACCTCTGAGTGGTATGGATGGGATATCACAAATAGTGAGATTGGTGGAATAGGATTGAACTGCCCAACCAACAAGTGAAGAGCCTCAATCGGCGGTGTATGACTGTGAAAGAAATTGTACCTAATCACCTAGAGGGGGGGGGGGGTGAATAGGTGACTTTAATCTTTTTAAATTTTTAGGCAGACTTAATCACAGCAGGCTGAATTAATCACAACATTCACAGACCTTTACATAGCATACACAGATCTTTACACAGCATACATAGAATCAGTCACACACACAGAGTACGCATAGTTTTATAGTGGTTCCCCAAGGTCTGGGTACATCCACTTCCCCCTTCGCCTATCTAGTAGTGTACTAGATTCGGCCAAACTTCTCCACTATTCCTCAGATCCTCAGATCTTACACTCAGAACCCCAAACAGGTTCCTACAACTCAGGCACACAACCCTACCACTCAGTCTTCACAAAGACCTACACTCAGCCACAAGGCCTACACTCAGAGAAATGAATCTCCTACACTCAGGCACACAGGCCCTACCACTCAGCCTTTATAATTTCAGGCTTACAACTTAGATCCCTAAGGATCCTACAAGAAATTAAAAATACAATGTATATACCTACAACTCAGAATAAGAGAGAAGAGTTGACAGGTTTCTTGATGAGTTCTTGGAAGAACTTTGCCGAGATCAACCTCCCTTGGCTTCCTTCAAAGCTTCTTGAATTTTGAACACAATAAGGTTGAGTCTCAATGCAGCTGATCTTCAATCACAGCTAACTTAAGAATCAGAACTCAGTCTGAAACTTTTCTTCACATCCTGGTTCAACAGCTATCTTCTTGAAAGGAGCTCTCTCTCTCCAACTTCTTAGATCTTCACTTGAAGGTCTTCTTCTAGTTGTGTTGTACTTCAATGCTTCATTGATCAATCTCTGATTGCTGACAGAATAAGCCTTTATATAGACTTTCTTCATGGTGACCGGCTGATCCAGTTCATAACAACTTTCTGACATCTCTGACAGTTGCAGTAGACCGGCTGGAATGACAGCTGTCATGTCATCCAATCACTTCTTGAATTTTCTGTAACTGTCTGAAAGTGTTGAGATAGTCAGTCTTTAAGTGTCGACACATATAGACTAAGTGTCGACACAAGTAGACTAAGTGTCGACACTAGCCTTCAAGGTGTCGACACAACTCCTTGTGTTATAGAATCTGCTTCTCGACACTGCTTCTTCAACATGTGTCGACACTGATCCTGTGTGTCGACACAAGTCCTTCTTCTTGAATACTTAGTTGATTTCTTGTAAGTGTCGACACAACTCCTTTGTGTCGACACATCTTCTTGTGTTGATACTTGCTAAGTGTCGACACATCTTCTTGGTGTCGACACATGCCTTCTGTGTTGATTCTTTTGCTGAGTGTCGACACATCTCCTTTGTGTCGACACTTGTACTTAGAATTCATTGAAATTTGCATAGTGTCGACACAACCTCCCAGTGTCGACACATTCTTCATGTGTTGAGACTTTGACTGAGTGTCGACACTTCTCCTTTGTGTCGACACTTGAACTTAGAATTTGTTGAACTTTTGCTAAGTATCGACACAGCCTCCTAGTGTCGACACTTGTACTTGAACTTTGTTGAACTATTGCTGAGTGTCGACACAGCATCCAAGTGTAGACACTTTCTGATGTCGACAAAGTTCCTCTGGGTGTCGATACTTCTTCTAAGTGTCGACACAGCTTATCTGGACATTTCTTCATTGAGTGTCGACACAGCCTATATGTGTCGACACTTTCCTTCTGGTGTCGACTCTGCATTCCTGGTGTCAACATAATTACTCCAAGTGTCGACACTGCTTCTCTGGGTGTCGACACAAGTCTTCTTAAGTGTCGACTCTTTCCTTCTAGGTGTCAACACATGTACTTAGAAACTTTTCAGCTTTCTCTACAATTACATAACCTACAGAAGGTAACTCAAAATACATCAAATACATCATGATGCATATCAATGAGTAGGGTGAGGCTTCTTCAAATCAGGTACATTTATCCCAATGTACCCAACAATCTCCCCCTATTTGGAGAAGTCATAACCCTTAGTCAATGATATACACCATACATAACAAATTCATAGTATGATGTAAAATAAGATTATATAACAGGGTAAGTACATAAACATGTATAAACAAAATATGCATACTCAAATATCTGAGAACAATAATGTAATAGAATTAATACATATCACATTGTTCTAACAACTTCAACATTTTCATCATTCAAAAGATTACAGAATGTTTTAATACAAGTGATTACACAAAGTAAACTTAAGAAAAATTCTATCCTATTGTTGCTCGGGCTCCTTGATCACAATGCCCTTTCCTGATTGTATCTTTGCTTGGACTAGGACTTCAGCATCTTCAGCAGCAACAGGCTTCTTTCCTTTAAGATCCTTCTTTTTCAACTCTTCTGCCTTGATCTTTTGCCTTTCAAAATAATGATAAGGCTTAGGAAAGTACTTGCTAGGCTCCTGTGCATCAGGAGGTAGCTTTCCCATCTTAGCCTTTCTTCTATAGTGCACAATGGCCTCTTGCCTTGTCTCATGCTTCCTCCACTCCAGTTCAGAATACCACTTATTTCTATCCTGGATATTGTCTTTGGCAGCCTTCCATGCAGTCAAGATAATATTCCTAGAAGTGGGGCTCCACTGTTCAAAATCAGGCCTAAGTTCAGCTTGCTCTCTGAATCTCTTCTTAGATAATTGAGTATCTTGTTCTTTCAGCAAAGCTTCTTGTTCTTTCAGAATTGCCTCTGTCACTGGCTGAACTACTTTCTCAAGGATGACCTTCTAAATTCCCTCAGAAGTGCTATACATTGATTGTATGTCTTGATGTATCAAATCAAAGTCTGGTGGAGGGTATATTACTTGAGCTACTTCAGCTGGCTCCCCTCCAAGATATGCAGGATTAATTCCAGACTCTGCAACATTGTCATCATCACATAATGGAGGATAGCCAAGGGTGGCTCTGATGGAATTTGAAATCCACTTTGCATAATCAGAGCTGGCTTTGACTAACACCCTCTCCCCCTTTATGACTTCTCTTCCAATGTGATCTCTAAGATCGTCTTTCTGAAATCTGATTTGTGCATTGAGGTAATTTACTCCATCTTTGTTGAAAGGTTTCAACCTTTGGAGCTTTTCAGTAATTAACTTCTGAGAATCCTGAAGTGCAGAAGTAACAGCAGTTATACCTTCTTGTAATGCTTTATCAAATTCTGCCTTGGCTGTAGTCATGGCTGTAGTCTGACCAGTTGTTATATTCTTCATTTCTGTTACTATTACGTTGTGTGAAGCAGTAAGATTATCATTCATTCTCAGCTGGTTCTCCAGGACATAGCCTTGCTTCACTGCAATTTCATCTACTTGAGTTTTGATCTTTTCCTGATGAGTGGCTAGATAGACTACTGCATTTCCTCCTTTATGAAAGCAGACAGTCATCTCTTTCTTGTTAAGATTCATTTCAAATCTGATTGACTTGATGTCTTGGGCCATATCAAATTGCATTGACTTATGCCCCTCATTTATGTACTTTTCTATAGCTTGTCTGTGCTCATCCAGCTTTATCTGCAATACCACCATCAGTGAACTGTAGTCAGTAGTTGGGGCAGGCTGTGGTGCAGGCTGTGGTGCTATTGTTTGTAAAGCTTTCTTATATGTCTAGCTCCTGCTCTTGAAAACTTGAAATTTTCTCTTCTTGGCTCTTGCAGCATCTTCATCTTTAGAAGCAGATGTGCTTGCAATATCAACCCTGTCCTTAGGGCTTGAAGGTAAATCCTTGTCAGTCCTAGGAACCTGCTCAGCATCCTTTGGCACTTCAGGTTCTTTGCTTGCATTTTCTTCTATAATCTCCACATGATCCCCCTCAATAATTACTGTCTCCCCCTCAGCAGCAGCACTTTCTTTCTCAAAGTCTGTTTGGAGAAGGTCAGGGAACCATTTGTTGGATCCCTAGTAGATTTGGGCTAGTTTCACTGACTTAGGATGTGACCCATCATGTGTAATCTGGGTCAAGTTTTTATCTTAGAGTCTAGGATAGTCCTCTATCTCAACATCAGATGGACCAGCCTTCTTCAAGACCATCAGGAACTCCAGATCTATCAGGTTTTCATACTAGGTGAAATGAGTTCGACGTTCGTCGAACTCAGCTCGACGAAGGAAGTTCTGCGCTCGACGATCGTGAGACAATTCGCAGTGCTAAGCTCGACGAACTTCGTTCTTTGCTCGACGAACACCGGATTCTACTTCAAGCATTCTCAGGACTACTTCAATTTCTCTAAGTCCAGCTTCATGCTTCGATCGATGAATTATATTCTGAGCTCGACGAACTTGGACCTCAAGTTCACAGCTTCTCAGGTCGACGAATGCTAATCTATACTCGATGATTTTTGTGCTCATAGAATCTGTGTCGACACTTAGGGCTTGTGTCGACACCAGGCGATTTGTGTCGACACCCAGGATTTCAGTCGACACCAGCTTTTGACGACACCAAAGGATTTGTGTCGACACCAAGTTCAATCTGTTGACACCAGAGGATTTGTGTCGACACCAAGACCAATCTGTCGACACCATTTTGTGTCGACACAGCAATTCAGCAGATGCAGAGTATTTCGTCCAAGTCCAGAACTTTTCTCAGGTCGATGAATTTGGTTCTCAGCTCGACGAATTCAGTTCTTTGCTCAACGAATAGTCTTTGTCTGATATGAAGATTGTCTATTCAACAAATGAAGACTGTCAGCTCGACGAACTCAGCTCAGCTCGACGAACTCTGCTTAGCTCGACGAACTCTTAACTCAGCTCGACGAATTATGTTTTTCGGTCGACGATTCCATACTAGGTTTTCTTCCGTTCCCGTCTCATTCCATGGCGCTGATTCCTGGACAATTAATGGCAGTTCTTCACAGAATACTACCGTTAGGATGCGCAGTTAATTCTGGATTATTATGTGCCATTTTCCCATGGAAACAGTTGGGGAAATAATTAATTGCTGCTTCCTTTCAGGCCGTCTGCCATTACTGTTCGACATTCAAAAAAATTCGAATGTATTCTTATGAGAAATAGACAGTAACACAGAGACAGACAGTAACACAGAGATACACAACAGACAATAACAAGAAAAGCATACACAGCGATTCAGACAACACACAAGAAAAAGAATTCATTCTTGGCCCAGAGAGAAACTGATCTAGAAGAAGAAGAAGAAGATTACATCAATATCAAGAGTCTTCTTCATCTACTTTCACTCAGGATAACTTCAAGAAACAATACATTCATATCAGTTGCAAGAAGTTCCTGAAGACTTTCTCTGGACCTGGAATTCTAGGTCTTTGAAGACCTATCACCCTGAAGCAGTGCTCCAGCATTCTTCCTGATCTATTCTACATCTCAGGGGGAGCAAAGCTGCTAAACAACATTCCACAAGTCTTCTCAATTGACTTGAGAAAGAGAAGACCTCATCACCCTCTCACTCCACCTCTGTACAGGGTTTTAATTCCCTTCAAAATTATTCTGATTGCAAGTCTCCCACCAAAAGACTTGAGGGTTTGGTTTTTGGGAACCTGATCAAAACCCCATTGGTGCCAGGACACCTGATCAACCCCTTCATGCAGTGGATTCCTACCAGGGTGGTAGAAGAGTGGACTACCCAGATTTGGGGAACCACTATAAAATTCTTGTGTCATCTGGTTGCTTTCTTTTCTTTTGTTTTCTGTCCTTGCTCAGTGAATGTGTTGTGATTAGTCCATTGCTGTTTTCTTTTTGATTTATTGTATTTACTTCCCTGCACACACACACACACCTAAAATACAACAGCATTTGTAAAAGTTTTAAAATCACCATATACTCTATTCCCCCCCCCCTATAGAGTATATCAGATCTAGTTGCACTTTCAATTGGTATCAGAGTGAGGTTGGTTAAACATACCACACCTTGGTGGTTGCACAGGCTAACACCTGAACCCAAAGATCCCTTAGTTAGATCTGTTTGTTTTTATTCTGTTATTGGACTTATCCTTCTCGCAGACATGGCCCAAAACAAGGACTATACAAGCATCAGACCTCCAGTGTGCAATCTTAATAAGTTTGTCATCTGGAAGGCAAGAATTAGATTATATATGAACTCCATTGATGAGGATATTTTCTCTGTCATCTCAACAGGTGTTCCTCCAGCTCCTACAACTTTTGCCAGCACATCAACTAATCTGAGTGCAGTACCACCTCCAGACAATACTGAAGCCTATAAGAAAGCCAAGATGGCTGATGCAAAGGCTATGAATATTCTGGCCCAACCAATGTCAGATGACATATTTCAGAAGGTGGCTGAGTGCACCTCAGCCAAGGCCATTTGGGACTCTCTCAATCAAATGGTAGCAGGCTCAGCTGATGAAAGAAAGGATAGGAGATCCAGTCTCATTTCTCTCTATGAGAATTTCAAAAAGGATGAGACAGAATCAGTGGCTGAGATGTACAATAGATTAAGTTCAATCATCAGTGAACTCAAGACTCTTGACAAGGACATCACCTTAACTGAGGTGAATGACAAGATACTGATGTGTTTCCCCAGTTTATGGGACTCCAGAATCTGGCCAATCAAAGAAGCCAGAAGCCTCAATGAGATCTCAACAGAATCTCTAGTAGGCAAGCTTAAGTCATATGAGCAGCTTGTCAAATCAAGAGAGGCAGCAGAACAGAAGGCAACTACCCCAGTTAGGAAGGAGCACAGCTTGGCCCTCAAAGCTTCTGAAGACAATGAAACATCTACATCCAATGAGGAGTTAATGAGTCTTTTTGCCAAAAGATTCTACAAAATGGCAAGAAAGGACTTTAGAAGAAAATCATCCAGGCAGGATGATAAGCCCAAATATGACAAGACACCAACTAAGGAGATTGTGTGTTTTGGATGCAGAAAGTTAGGGCACTATATTTCAGAATGCCCAGAGAATCAGAAAAAAGATAAGGGCAGGGACAAGGATTCCAGAAGAAAACAAAGCAGCAGACCCTCCTCCAACAAGTATAAAAGGAAGGACAAAGGATTTGTTGCTGAGTCCTGGAGTGACACAGAAGAGGAAACATCCTCCTCCAGCTCCAGTGAAGAAGAGGAAGAAGCCAGATCCAAGGAGGTGTGCCTAATGGCAATAGATGCCTCTAGAAGCAACTGTGGATCAGAAGAGGATTCTGAAGATGAAGGTGCCTCAGACTCAGAGGCTGATCAGGTGATTTCTAGTTTTGATTTCAATTATGACTTATTTAAAGTAGAATTTAAAACTATGTACATTGATTTAATAAACTCAGAGAAAGAAATAAAAAACTTGAGGACTAGACTAGAAAACCTTGAATCTGTCAGCACAGAAAATAGAAAACTAACTGACCAATTGACACTAGCTAATGAACAGATAATCAAGTTAAAATCTGAATTATGTGAGGCAAAATAACTTGAGCAATCTCTCAATGGGAGAAGCCTCAAGCTGATGGATATCACAAGCACAGTAAATGCCAGCTTAAATGGCAGGCTGGGCTTGGGTGCTTCATCAGATTTACCCCCCATAATAAAGAAGAATATACTTTCTACACCCAAAAAGTTTATCACTGCTAAAGGTAAAGAGAAACTAACTGAAAAACTCAGATCAGAAAACAAGTCAAATCCCCTAGACAATAGAAACAGAAAACAGAAGAAAGCTGTTAAAAACCAAGTTCAGCAGAATTCGTCGAACTTAGATCGACGAAATCCTGCAAGATCGTCGAACCCCGATCGACGAATGCTGAACGCAAACTTCTGAAATAATTATTCGTCCTACTGCGATCGACGAACTGTGTATGGTTCGTCGAGTAGAGGTCGAAAAACGTGGGACGTAGAAAATGACCATGGTCATTCTCTGAGTGGAGGTCGACGATCTCATCCCCATTCGTCGAACTCTGGTCGACGAACTTACAATAATTCGTCGATCCCAGAACGACCAAATTTAAATCATTTCTCCTATAAAAATTTTAAAACAGCTAACAAGACATTTAACCCAGTAGCTGATTGGATAATCCCACCTAGGAGATATCACCCTCTAGGGTATAAGTCTCAACCTGCATTATCAGTCATTTCTAGTTTTACTTTTCAGCCAAACCAAGGACCCAAGGTAACCTGGGTCAAGAACAATTAAGCTTTATTTTTTGATGCAGGTACAGGTGAAGAACTGTCCAAGGCTAAGTCAGACAAGGTACCTGGACAGTGGCTGCTCCAAGCACATGACTGGCAGCAAAGCAAATTTCTCCAACTATAAGTCCAAGCTAGGACCAAAGGTGATATTTGGCGACTTAAAGAGTGGTCAGT
Organism: Platanthera guangdongensis; assembly: GCA_039583875.1. Taxonomy (NCBI): domain Eukaryota; kingdom Viridiplantae; phylum Streptophyta; class Magnoliopsida; order Asparagales; family Orchidaceae; genus Platanthera; species Platanthera guangdongensis. The sequence continues at coordinate 122,805,446 of CM077164.1, forward strand.
CAGAAGGGTATGGAAGAGTAAGCATTGGAGCAGTGAACTTAAAAAAGGTGACATATGTAAGAGGACTTAAACATAAACTTATATCCATAAGTCAATTATGTGATGAAGGTTATCAGGTACATTTCAACTCTACCTCTTGTTCTATTATAAATGATAAAAACCAAACTGTTTTAATTGGACTTAGACAAGGAAACATATATTTAGTAGATTTCATTTCTGCCACAACTGATATTTGTTTACTCAATATCACTAGTAACCAAAATGAGCTATGGCACAAAAGGCTAGGACATGTAAACCTTAAGAACATATCTAGGTTATCTAAAGACAACCTTGTTAGAGGTTTACCTTCTGGTCCCTACAAGAAGGAAAGTCTATGCAGGGCTTGTCAACTAGGCAAGCAAACTAAAACTAGCTTCAAATCCATTAATAAAAGTGATTCACCTAGGATATTGTATCTGGTTCATGTGGATCTTTTTGGACCCATTGCAGTACAAAGCCTAGGAGGGAAGTCTTACGCCTTAGTTATTGTTGATGATTTCTCCAGATTCAGTTGGGTAGCCTTCCTGAGAGCTAAGTCAGATACATTCAAAGTTCTTACAGATTTTCTCAGGACCATACAGATTGAGTTCTCTACTCATATTGCATTGATCAGAAGTGACCATGGCACAGAGTTTGAGTCTCTTCTTATGCATGAGTTCTGTGAGAAGGAAGGTATCAGGCAGTGCTTCTCAGCTCCTAGAACTCCCCAACAAAATGGGGTAGCTGAAAGGAAAAATAGGACACTCATTGAAGCTGCATGTACATTGTTAGTAGATGCTTACATGCCTCTATCCTTTTGGGAAGAAGCTGTAAACACAGCTAACTATGTCCTGAACAGATGTCTTATACATAAACTAAAACACAAGACCCCCTATGAATTACTTAAAGAAAAGAAACCTAAAATCACTTACTTTAAAGTTTTTGGTTGCATATGTTACATCCACACTAATAACAAAAGATACATTAGAAAGTTTGAGGCTAAGGCTGAAGAAGGGATTTTTCTAGGATATTCCCAAGTAAGCAAGGCCTATAGGGTTTTCATCAAAACATCCCTTAAAATTGAAGAATCTGTACATGTGTCTTTTGATGAAGATAATATGTCTTATAAGGAGAAAGACATTTCTACCAATAGTCCTTTGCAGGTTTCACCACTGTGTGATGGATGGACTAAACCTTACCCAAGAGGTTCCAACTCATCCTACTCCACAGGCTGCTGAAGATAGTGAAGAAGAAATCCAAGAGGAAGTAATTGAACTTCCATCAACAGCCAGTACCATTCCTCAAGAGGAATTATTTACAGAAGTTGTTGCTCAACCAACTCCACAAACTGATCTTGTCACACTTAGAGATCACCCCAGATCTCAAGTGATTGGAGACATTTCAGTTGGTGTACAGAAAAGACATCAGCTCAATCAAGACTTGATGCATGCCTGTTTTCTCTCTCAAATTGAACCTCTCACCATCCATGAAGCTGAGCAAGATCCCCACTGGATTCTTGCAATGCAAGAGGAACTAAATCAATTTGAGAGATGTAGAGTTTGAGATTTGGTTCCAAGACCCCATAACTACCCAGTTATTGGAACCAAATGGGTCTATAGGAACAAATTAGATGCACAAGGGAACATAGTAAGGAACAAGGCTAGACTGGTTGCCCAAGGCAATAGACAAGAAGAAGGAATAGACTATGACCAAACCTTTGCCCCTGTTGCAAGGTTGGAGGCCATTAGAATATTCCTAGCCTATGCAGCATACAAAAAGTTCAAGGTATTCCAGATGGATGTTAAAAGTGCCTTTCTGAATGGTGTACTTCAAGAAGAGGTTTATGTAGAACAACCTCCAGGTTTTATCTCTCTAACTCAACCCTCTTATGCTTACAAATTGCATAAAGCTCTCTATGGTTTAAAGCAAGCTCCAAGAGCTTGGTATGAGACCCTAGCTAGCTTTCTTTTAGAGCATAAATTTACAAGAGGAACCATAGATAAAACCCTTTTCACTAGACATCATAAGGACCAAATCTTATTGGTACAAATATATGTGGATGATATTATTTTTGGTTCTACTGACCCCAAATTGTGCAAGAGGTTTGCTGACCTCATGTATTCCAAATTTGAGATGAGTAGTATGGGTGAGCTTTCCTACTTCCTTGGTCTCCAAGTGAAGCAGCTCCCTGATGGTATCTTCCTCTCCCAATCTAAGTATGCTAAAGAGCTTATTAAAAAGTTTGGGATGGGTGACGCCTCAGGAATGAAAACACCTATGGCTACTAATGTTGTTGTGGATTCTGATGCAGCAGGGAAGCCTGTAGATCAGAAGAATTATAGGGCAATTGTTGGATCCCTATTATACTTAACAGCAAGCAGGCCTGACATAATGTTTGCCACATGTCTTTGTGCAAGATTCCAAGTGAATCCTAAAGAATCTCCTCTTATTTTTCTAAAAAGGATTTTGAGATATATAAAGAGTTGTCCTAGTTTAGGACTCTGGTATCCTGCAGAGTCAGAATTTGAGTTAACTGGATACTCAGATGCTGACTATGCTGGATGTAGAGTGGACAGGAAAAGTACCTCTGGAACTTGCCAGTTCCTGGGTATGAGACTTGTCTATTGGTTTTGCAAAAAGCAGACATCTGTGTCTACATCAACTGCTGAGGCAGAGTATATGGCTGCTGGCAGCTGCTGTTCACAGATGCTATGGATACAAAACCAACTCCTAGATTATGGTATCAACTTAAATAATTCAACCTTATTTTGTGATAATACTAGTGCTATTGCTATAGCTCAGAGTCCAGTTCATCATTCTAGGACTAAATATATTGAAATAAGACATCATTTCATTAGAGATAATGTGGACAAAAAGAAAATTAACTTGATCCACATTCCTACTGATCTACATAGAGCAGATATCTTCACCAAGCCTTTGGATGAGAAAACACATCTGTTCTTTATAAATCAACTGGGAATGATTGATGGAGAAGAGTTAAATTAATTTCTGTCTGCATTCGATAAATTTTCCAGAGTTCGACGAATTAGGGAAAGTTTGAGAGATCCTCGTCGACCGGAGATCGACGAATTCTCTGTGTGGAACCAATTTTGGTCGACCGGAGATCGACGAACCTTGCTTCAGAAACCATTTCGTCGAACGGAGTTCGACGAACTGTTTTCAATTCTTCTGAATGGGTTCGACGAACTACTCTCCTGTAACTTATTTCGTCGATCTCAGTTCGAAGATCTGTCTCTTTTCGTGGAACGGAGCTTGTCGATTCATATTCTGAAAATCTTATATCTAGGTTTTCTTCGACCTCCGTCCCGTGCTTTCAGTTCCTTTGCTCTTGATTGCCGCTTTCTCTGTGATTTTCTTTGCAGGTCATCAATAGCGATTCCTCCAGGAGCACTTGCAGCGATGAAGTTTGATGCAGCATTCTCCATGGACTTTGAGTCCTTCCAGCATTCCGATACAATTTTTCTGTATATCCTTGAATTACTTGAAGAACTGCATCTCAAGGATTTCATGACACGCAGAATCAAGCTACAATCAACCGAGATAAGAGAATGGGTGTACACTGCCACAGTTTCTGAAGATGGAAATCTGACAGGAAATATTGGAAACACTGTCGTTTCCCTGTCCCCAGCAGTACTCTCTGAAATTTTTGGACTGATCCATGGGGAAGACAACTTGGAAATGGACGCTGAGGAATATGCTGATATGTTGAAAGTCATGGGTTTCTCCGGTAACAACCCTAATAAGCTTCTGAAGAAACAAATGTCAGCCGCCTATCAATTTTTGGCCGACATTGTAGGGAAAATTCTAATGGGCAAACACTCGGCACATGACTATATCACTCGCCATCAATTCCTGATCATGTGCGCAGTGCTCAACAAGCGTCAGGTCGATTGGGGCATGGTCTTCTTTGACCTAATCAAGAAGAGAACTAACAAGAAGGAAGTCTGCTACGGCAGAATCCTGGGGATTTTCCTCCAGGAAAAGGCCAGTGAATGTTTGGTCTCCCCGACCACATTCATCAACGCCAGCAAGCGCCTCACCTGCGCCTTGTTTGGCCGATGGGAGAGGATAATCACCAAACCCTCCAAGGGTTCCTCCTCCTTTAGCAATGCTTCTGAGAGCACCAGGACCATCAAGATCACTCCCCACACTGACCCTGAAGAGGCCATTCCACCTACCAAATCTCTTCCCACTCCTCCTGCACCTCAATTGACTCCACCTCACCATCAATCTCCACTGCCTCATCTTACACATATCCCTACACCTCTAGTTTCCCCTACTGAAACACATATTCCCTCACCTCCTCAATCCCCTCTTCCACCATACATATCCACTATTCCATCCTACACCATACCTACTGAACCACAACCTGTTCTCCCTCCCTTATCCCCTTCACATATTCTTCCTTCCTCCTCTACTATTCTTTCTTCACATATGGATTCTTCCACCATTCCCTCTATCATCTCTCTTCTGACTCCTCTTATTAAATCACTCATCACAGAGGCCATTACACCTCTAGTGAATTCCATTGATTCTTTATCTGCCCAAATCTCAGCCCTCTCTGCTGCCCCCTCTTCATTCAGGGGCCTGGCTCCAAGTTCTCCTGAACCCAGGCAGGGGGAGATGCTCTATGATGAAGCTGGTGCAGCAGCTGCAGAAGTGAATACAGTAGATACAGATACAAATACTATAGATACAGTTAATACAGTGCTTGATAATGCAGTTACAGATACAACAATTGATTTTATTCAATTCATGGACACTGACAGTAGCTTTGATGAGTCAGTAGAATCAATATCAACTGTTGGTGATTTCCTTATAAATCCCACAGTTAATATATCTGAGATACTTCAGATCTTTGATCCTGTATATATGAAGCTTCCTTCAGTAGAGGTTGCTAAGCCATATTTGGCTATTGTCCAGTATACCTCTCCAGCAAGTCCAGCAGTTGCCAGGCAACTTTGTTACACCTTTGCTGCTCCTACTGCTGTTCCAACTCCTGTGTCTGTTCCAGAAATCTGCCCTATCCCAGATTTTGTCATGGATGATTCTCCCATGCCTGATCTGGATGAGCTCATTCTGGCAGACATTGAAGAAGAGAACAAGGCAGCAGCTGCAAGCTCTGTCTCTACTGCTATTGAACCCTCTCCCTCTGAACCTTCTATCCCTCCTCAAGAAAAACCTCTTATCATTCATGATGCCACTATAACGAAGTTGAATGCTCTGTATGATAACCCTCAAAGTTCAGATTCTGATGATGATGATGATGATGAATCAGATGAGGAGGCTGCTAAAAAGAAAAAGAAGTTGCTCTCTAAGAAAAGGAAGGCTCCTCCTCCTCCTGCTCCCAAGCCTAATCCCATTGCAGACACTCCATACTATATTCTGCACAATGTTGCTCCTTACAAAGTGATGCCTGCATGGATGTGGCTATCAAAGAACCAGCAAAAAGAAAGGAAAAGGAGTAGAAGATACTCTCCTCCCCCAGTGCATAGATACAGAAAGGATCCTCCTCCAGCAGGTGCCTCTGGCTCTGGCTCTCAGAGATCTGCTCCTATTCAAACTTATCAGAGACAAACAGGGAGATCCTCTAGTGGCAATCAACCAAGGCCACCATCTTCAGGCAGACAACAACAGCAGCAGCACCAAGAATCTAAGGAACATGAAGCTGAAAGGCCTTATTCTCCTCCTGAAGATCCAGAAACAGCCAACACAGCCAGAATGGCAAGGTTCCAAGAAATCATTGGCTTATTTCTGATCAACAAAGCTAAAGCTGAAGGCAAGGACACAATAGGCTTAACTACTATGTCTCAGTACAGGAGAGATGAACTAAAGAGATTTGGGAAAGCAAACAAGCTACTCAATGTTGATGAGTACATGCATCTTCACCCAGAAGCAGTTGGCCCCAGAGCCTCTTCACTGAACATCATAGGGGCAGCTGACATGACTATGACCAAGGCTCAAGCTTTAGATCCCAATAGGGAAATCATTTTCAAGAAGCCAGGAGATAAAGCATCAGATGTCAAGCCAAAACAGAAGAAATCAGAGAAGTAATTTTGTGTTTTCTTTTCATTTCTGCTTCTGTTTCAGTCTATATCTTGCATTAAAACAAAGCCAGTATGTAAATATATATCTGTTGCATGTGTTGTAAATTCTCTGCCAGATATATCTCTTAATTTTGCTTTGTTTCTATGTTTGTTCTTTGCTTGGAGTCTCTGTTAGTGACATCACCCAAATAGGGGGAGATTGTTGGATCCCTAGTAGATTTGGGCTAGGTTCACTGACTTAGGATGTGACCCATCATGTATAGTCTGGGTCAAGTTTTTGTCTTAGAGTCTAGGATAGTCCTCTATCTCAACATCAGATGGACCAGCCTTCTTCAAGACCATCAGGAACTCCAGATCTATCTGGTTTTCAGACTAAGTGAAATGAGTTCGACGTTCGTCGAACTCAGCTCGACGAAGGAAGTTCTGTGCTCGACGATCGTGAGATAATTCGCAGTGCTAAGCTCGACGAACACCGGATTCTACTTTAAGCATTCTCAGGACTACTTCAATTTCTCTAAGTCCAGCTTCATGCTTCGATCGACGAATTATATTCTGAGCTCGACGAACTTGGACCTCAAGTTCACAGCTTCTCAGGTCGACGAATGCTAATCTCTACTCGACGATTTTTATGCTCAGAGAATCTGTGTCGACACTTAGGGCTTATGTCGACACCAGGAGATTTGTGTCGACACCCAGGATTTCAGTCGACACCAGCTTTTGTCGACACCAAAGGATTTGTGTCGACACCAAGTTCAATCTGTCGACACCAGAGGATTTGTGTCCACACCAAGACCAATCTGTCGACACCATTTTGTGTCGACACAGCAATTCAGCAGATGCAGAGTATTTCGTCCAAGTCCAGAACTTTTCTCAGGTCGACGAATTTGGTTCTCAGCTCGATGAATTCAGTTCTCTGCTCGACGAATAGTGTTTGTCTGAAATTGAAGATTGTCTATTCAATGAATGAAGACTGTCAGCTCGATGAACTCAGCTCAGCTCGACGAACTCTGCTTAGCTCGATGAACTCTTAACTCAGCTCGACGAATTATGTTCTTCGGTCGACGATTCCAGACTAGGTATTCTTCCGTTCCCGTCTCATTCCATGGCACTGATTCCTGGACAATTAATGGCAGTTCTTCACAGAATACTACCGTTAGGATGCGCAGTTAATTCTGGATTATTATATGTCATTTTCCCATGGAAACAGTTGGGGAAATAATTAATTGCTGCTTCCTTTCAGGCCGTCTGCCATTACTGCTCGACATTCAAAAAAATTCGAATGTATTCTTATGAGAAATAGATAGTAACACAGAGACAGTCAGTAACACAGAGATACAAAACAGACAATAACAAGAAAAGCATACACAGCGATTCAGACAACACACAAGAAAAAGAATTCATTCTTGGCCCAGAGAGAAACTGATCTAGAAGAAGAAGAAGAAGAACACTACATCAAAATCAAGAGTCTTCTTCATCTGCTTTCACTCAGGATAACTTCAAGAAACAATATATTTATATCAGTTGCAAGAAGTTCCTGAAGACTTTCTCTGGACCTGGAATTCTGAGTCTTTGAAGACCTATCACCCTGAAGTAGTGCTCCAGCATTCTTCCTGATCTATTCTACATCTCAGGGGGAGCAAAGCTGCTAAACAACATTCCACAAGTCTTCTCATTTGACTTGAGAAAGAGAAGACCTCGTCACCCTCTCACTCCACCTCTGTACAGGGTTTTAATTCCCTTCAAAATTATTCTGGTTGCAAGTCTCCCACCAAAAGACTTGAGGGTTTGGTTTTTGGGAACCTGATCAAAACCCCATTGGTTCAGGACACCTGATCAACCCCTTCCTGCACTGGATTCCTACCAGGGTGGTAGAAGAGTGGACTACCCAGATTTGGGGAACCACTATAAAATTCTTGTGTCGTCTGGTTGCTTTCTTTTCTTTTATTTTCTGGCCTTGCTCAGTGAATGTGCTGTGATTAGTCCATTGATGTTTTCTTTTTGATTTATTGTATTTGCTTCCCTGCATACACACACACACCTAAAATACAACAGCAGTTGTAAAAGTTTTAAAATCACCATATAGTCTATTCACCCCCCCCCCCCCCCCTCTAGAGTATATCAGATCTAGCTGCACTTTCACAATTCTTCTAAGGTAAATTCCTGTTGATGATGGGGTGGAGAATCTCTAATCTCATCAACCACTTGATCAGCAACAGATGTGTCCTCCATGACAACATCTTGGGGTTGGCTATGTGTCTGTGTTTGCTGATTAACAATAGGTAATGAATCAGACAAAACATCATCCTCAACAGGGAAATCTAATTCATTAATTTCAGTGATAACCTCAAGTATTGTGTGGGTAGCTTGTTCACTCTCTAGTGGAGTTGGTTCATCCACCAGTAGAGGCTCCCCCTGGATTGAATCCTGGGAGTTGGGCTTGCTGAGGGTAGCTCCCCCTGCCTCTCTACATCTTCTTGTCTTGCTGGAGATTATCCAGCATTTCCAGTGTCCTCTTCATCAGGAGTAAAAATAACTTGCTCTTCAGAGCTGCTTGAGGATTCTTGAGCCACAAGGGCTGACTTTTTCTTCTTCCTTTGGGGTGTTACCTTCTCAGGAGTTGGCATATCTTTGGTTAACACTCTATCCCACCTAGAGAAGATTCTCAAATCCATTCTCCTCATGTGGTTAATCTTTGTTCCAGCTGCTTGACTCATCACCTCTGGTATGCTACCAGCTAGGTATAGACTTATTATTCTTCCCAAATTGTGCTTCTTCATACTCTCTTTTATCTTCTCAAACACTACTGCAGACCAATCAGTTTCTAGTATGAAGATAATTCTTGTCATTAGACTAAACATATGAGCTGATATTCTGTCATGCCCTCCAGGCTTGCTCAAGATAACCTTGCCAACAATTTCAGATAAGAATTTGCCTTGCATGTTCATTCCCTTCCTATTGAAAACAGATCCTATTTTCAGATTTGAGTCCAAACCACACCATGTTAATGCTTCTCTAGTCTTAGTAGCAGAAACATCTTCTTCTTCCTTAGTCCTAGGTAGTTGAAGTACCTTTTTTAGACTCTTAGGAGAGACCTTCACCTTTGCCCCATGAACTCTTGACTTAATTTTGAGTCCTGATTCATCTAGGGTTGCTTCATTCAGAAATTTCAGGACTTCTTTCTTCCATATCTTGGTCGGTTTGGAAACAAGAAATTCTAACCCTGTCTCTTCTATTAGGGTTATCACGTCTTTGATCTCTGGTTCCTCGTCATCAAAAGCATGTCGCACGAGTTCATATCCTTCATTCACATTCTCTTCTAGCTTGGGCGCCATTAGGGTTTGAAGAAATTTGAATTAGAGAAGAGAGATGTCGACACACAAGTTTGGTCTCGTAACATTGGTGAGCGTGTCGACAGACAATGGCGAAAACCTATTTATACCTTTCTAGAATCGAAGATGAAAGGGCGCGTCAAAATACTTAAATTGTGTCGACACTGTTGAAAAGTGTCGACACAGACTTATAATGTCTCGACAACTATGTGTCGACACAAGTATAGTTGACAGAATATATGTGTCGACACTTGTTTATGTGTCGACACCGCTTAGCTCGACACTTAGTCGAGACTTTACCAGACTAATGTTGAGTAAATCCTAAGTGTCGACACCACCTTGGATGTGTCGACACCTACTATTTATGTGTCAACACTAATTCTCTTAAGTGTCGACACAGACTGTCTAGATGTGTCGACACCATTTCTCTGAAATGTCGACACCACTTTTCTGTGTCGACACAGACAACTCTGTGTGTCGACACCTTTTTATTTAGCCAATTTTTTGTAAACTATTCTAAGTTTATCATACCTAATTCAATTTTAAATTTATTGAATTTGGTTTCATCTAAAGGCTTAGTATACATGTCAGCTAGTTGATTATCTGTATTAATATACTTTAGGGAAATATCTCATTTTTCCACATGTTCTCTTAGAAAATGGTATTTTATTTCTATATGCTTAGTCCTATTATGGGAGATAGGATTGTTTGCAATAGAAATAACACTAGTAGAATCACAAAATAGAGGTGTTCTACTTACTTGTATACCATAGTCTTCAAGCTGATGTTGAATCCATAAAAGATGAGCACAATAACTTCCTGCAGCAACATACTCAGATTCTGCTGTGGAGATAGCCACACTTGTTTATTTCTTGCTACTCCATGAAATCAGTCTTCCACCTAGGAATTGACAGGTACCATTTGTACTTTTCATATCTTCCTTGCAGCCTACAAAATCTGCATCTGAATAACCTGTCAGTTCAAATTCTTCATTCATAGGGTACCAAAGGCCTAGATAAGGAGTGCCCTTAAGATATCTCAGAATTCTTTTTATTGCTGTCAAGTGAGATTCTTTAGGGCAAGCTTGGTACCTAGCACAGATACATGTAGCATACATGATATCTGGTCTACTAGCAGTCAAATACAATAGGGAGCCAACTATCCCTCTATACAAAGTCTCATCTACAGGTTTCCCTGCATCATCTTTGCTAAGAGACATACTTGACCCCATAGGAGTTTTCATGGTACTGGATGATTCCATACCATACTTCCTTATCAACTCTAGAGTGAACTTAGACTGGCATATGGATAAACCATTCTCAGTCTGTCTAACTTGGAGACCCAAGAAGAACTTAAGTTCCCTTATACTGCTCATTTCAAATTGTCCTTGCATTAGTTTTGCAAACTTTTTGCAAAGACTACTTTCAGTAGACCCAAATATGATGTCATCTACATATATTTGGACTAGTATGATCTTGCCTCTGGATTCCCTAAGGAATAGAGTCTTGTTTATTTTCCCCCTTGTGAATTTATTCTCAAAGAGAAAACTAGACAGGGTTTCATACCAAGCCCTAGGGGCTTGTTTTAACCCATACAAATCATACCTAAGTCTATAGACATAATTAGGTTTAGTATAATCAACAAAACCTGATGGTTGTTCCACATAGACTTCTTCTTTTAGATTTCCATTCAGAAAGGCTAACTTAACATCCATTTGGTATACTTTAAACCCTTGATTGGTTGCATAGGCCAAGAACATCCTTATTGCCTCCAGTCTGGCTATTGGAGCAAAGGTTTGATCAAAGTCAATACCTTCTTCTTGCCTATAACCTTTTGCAACCAGTCTTGCTTTGTTCTTTATAATAACTCCATGTTCATCCATCCTGTTCCTGAAGATCCACTTAGTTCCAATTATGTTGTGGTCTTTTGGTTTAGGAACAAGCTCCCAGACTTTGCATCTCTTGAACTGATTCAGTTCCTCTTACATAGCCTCAATCCAATGAGGGTCTAGGATGGATTCTTCAAATTTCTTTGGCTCTACCTGGGATAGAAAACTGGAGTAGAGTTTTGAGCTTAGATTTCTGCTCCTTGTTTGTACCCCTTGTCTAAGATCACCAATAATTTGATTGGCTGGATGATCTTTTAGATGTCTATTAGCTGGAGGTAGCCTGTCTTCAGGTTGTACTCCTTCAGCTTCTTCAACTTGCTACACTCCTTGGTCTTCTTCAGCATCAGGTGTATCTAGTACTCCCCCTAGACAACAGCCACTATCATCTACTTGCTGTCTTGCAGTAGAACCTTCTTCAATAGTAATCTTGTCCATCTTCTCAGTCACACCTGTGGAGCTGCAAATACTTCTAGACAATTCATTGTTAATGAGTCTAGCTTCATCAAATACTACATGTACTGACTCTTCTACAACTTGAGTAGTCAAGTTGTAGACCCTATAAGCCTTACTATTTTTACTGTACCCAACAAAGATCCCTTCTTGGGATTTGGCAGCAAACTTAGATAAGTAAGACTTACCATTGTTAAGTATATAGCATTTACAACCAAAGATCCTGAAATAGGATAGGTTTGGTTTTCTGCCTTTCACAATCTCATAGGTGGTCTTATTGTGACTTTTGGTGATAGTATCCCTATTAATTACATGGCATGCAGTGTTTACTGCCTCAGCCCAGAAATATTCTGGGAGAGATGTGTCACTTAATAGGGTTCTACCAGCCTCTATCAAGGATCTATTTTTCCTTTCAGCAATGCCATTTTGCTGAGGTGTTCTTGGTGAAAACAAATTCCTGAAATATCCCAAATTCTTCACATAGCTTTGTCATACTATCAGACTGAAATTCAGTATCATGGTCACTTCTTATTTTGACCACTGTACTGTCTAACTCATTCTGAATTTGTTTGACAAAACTATAAAAGATATTAGGTGTTTCAGAGTTTTGTCTAAGGAAGAACACCCAGGAAAACCTTGAGTAGTCATCTACAACCACAAATGTGTAGACCTTCCTACCTAGGCTGTGAACGGGCATAGGACCAAAGAGATCCATATGCAAGAGGTATAAGCACCTCACAGCATCTTTGTTTTCAATGCTATTAAAGGTGGATCTAGTCTGCTTGCCCTTTTGACAAGCTGAGCATATCCCATCTTTAATACACTTAACCTGAGGACCATTCCTCACTAACTCTTTCCTATAGAGTTGACCAATTATCTTATAGTTAAGATGGGCTAGCCTCTTGTGCCATTTGACACAATGAGAGACTTTCTCATCAGCTACAAGACACACAGGAGAACCATTGTTCTCACACATAATGTCTAGACAATAGACATTTCTCTTCCTATAACCTGTCAAAATGATCTTTTGATCATTTGACCTCCTGATATGACAACCATATTTGACAAATGAGATGTCATATCCTAGATCACTCAGCTGACTTATACTAATGAGGTTGTGTTTCAAACCTTTAACATAAGTCACTTGAGTAATAGTAATAAGGTTGCTAGAAATGTTACCAAAGCCTTTGATGATTCCTTTTTCAGAAACACCAAAGGTGGCTTTAGGACCATCCTTGATTGGTATATAGTTCTTTAGCAATCCCCTAGTTCCAGTCATGTGCCTGGAACATCCACTGTCCATGTACCGTATTGGGGCATGGCCACTTGGACTCACCTGCAAAACAGATTAGTTAACCTTAGAACCCAAAGAATTCTTGGGTCCTTGGTGCTGGTTAGTTTGCCTCTTAACAAAAAATACCTGTAGATTTTCTAGCAGGCAGATTGATACTCACTTTGGCACTAGAATTGTTCCAACAGTCTATGGCAAAGTGGCCTATCTTGCCACAGCACCAACACTCAAATCTGTTGTACCTTTGCTTAGGTACAACCCTGGCTGTTCTATCTACAACAAGCTTGTGGAGTACTGGGGCTTTGCCCTTAGACTTGGACTTTATAGTCCTAGCAGGTTTTGTAAACCCTAATCCAGTTTTACCCTTTTGATGTACAAATTCATCTATCAAAGGTAGAACAGACTTTGGTTTAGAAAACCTTGCAACTATGTCTCTCTCTTTCTGAAGACTAATCTCCAGATTTCTGATTTGATCATTTTTAAATGTTATAGTCCCCATCTGAATAACAGTTATGTTCTTCAGCCTGGCTATTTCATTTAGTTTTTGATCAATCAACTTATCAAAATCTGTTGCAGCAACTTTAAGACTAGCAATCTCCTTAGCCTGACTCTTGGTCAAGGATTTGCTTTTCTTCAAAGCTTGCAACACTACTCTATATTCATCAATCAATTGATGAATATCTCCTTCAGATTCAGATCCACTCTCATCACTTGATGCTGATGAATCTGATTCTGATCCAGTACTAGAAAATGAACTAACAGAATAATTTTGTACCTGACTTGGTCCAGGATGCTCCTGGATTTTATCTCCTTCTGACAAGGACATCAGTCCCTGGCACTGATTGTCCTCTTGCTCATATATAGAGTTCATTAACTGTATGAACTCTTCTTCCTCTTCTTCAGCAAACAGTCCAATGTAAGCTTCAGCTTCTGAATCAGTTTCTGAAGAAGACATATCTGACAGACTTTTGTCCTTCTTTGCAACAAAGGACCTTTCCTTTTTGCTCTTGATCTGAGTCTTCTTCTTATCAGTTGACTCTTTCCTTTTCTTTGGACAGTCAGCAACAACATGTCCTTGTCTGTTACAACAATAACAAACTATCTTTGAAGATGTAGTTCTACTTGACTTGGGCTTTCTCCTGTCATTCTTTGATGACTTCTGTGAAGTGGATGGCTTAGACCTCCACTGTTTCTTCTTTAGGAACTTCTGAAAATGTCTTGTGAAAGCTGCAAAGTCCTCATCACTCTCACTATTTTCAGAATTCTTACTTTCTGACTCATCTGTCTCAGTCTCAGCAACTTTTGGGGGTGGAGATGAAGACTTACTTTTATATTTCTGGGTGGCTTCTGTCTTGAATGCCACAGCTCTTTCTTTATGCTCAATTCTTGTAGTCTTCTCTTCCTCTTTCCTAACCATTAGCTGCATTTCATAGGATAACATCCTTCCAAATAATGTTGGAGGAGGAATATCTACTAACTTGGCCATTTCCCTTATGACACAAATCTTAGTATCCCAGTCTTTAGTTAGGGATCTCAAGAACTTATCATTCAGCTCATAGTTGCTGAATTCTCTTCCATAAGACATCAACTCATTGACAATCCTATAGAATTTCTTGTAGCATTCTGTTATACTATCAGTCCTGCCTTGTCTGAAACTTTCATACTCCTGATTTAGTAAAGAATTTCTGTCCTGTCTAACTTCTTCAGAGCCCTACATGTACACTATCAGTGTGTCCCACATTTCCTTTGATGTTTTACAGTGAATCAAATTCTGGAATGTGGCATCATCTATTGCACTCACAATAATATTCTGGGCCCTCTTGTCCATAGTGGCCAGAATAATCTCATCTTTAGTCATCTCTGAAAAGTCCTTAGGAGTTCTCTGATTTGCATCCAGGACTGATACTTTCATAGGCACATATGGCCCTTCTTTGACTATGATATAGATTCTAGGGTCAGAGGCTTCCATAAATAGTCTAACCCTTTCTTTCCAGATGCCAAAAATCTCCTTTCTACAAATTGGCAACTTCATGGATCCAAGTTCTTTGTGATTCTCTGTTGAACCCATTTTCTTGATTTTCTTGATTCTGCACTTGATTATACTGAATCTGCCAACAGGATCTTTTACTCGGACAGTTATGTCCTTTTTGAGTAACCTCGCTCTGATACCACTTGAAAGAAATTGTACCTAATCACCTAGAGGGGGGGGGGGTGAATAGGTGACTTTAATCTTTTTAAATTTTTAGGCAGACTTAATCACAGCAGGCTGAATTAATCACAGCATTCACAGATCTTTACACAGCATACACAAAATCAGTCACACACACAGAGTACACACAGTTTTATAGTGGTTCCCCAAGGTCTGGGTACATCCACTTTCCCCCTTCGCCTATCTAGTAGTGTACTAGATTCGGCCAAACTTCTCTACTATTCCTCAGATCCTCAGATCTTACACTCAAAACCCCAAACAGGTTCCTACAACTCAGGCACACAGCCCTACCACTCAGTCTTCACAAAGACCTACACTCAGCCACAAGGCCTACACTCAGAGAAATGAATCTCCTACACTCAGGCATACAGGCCCTACCACTCAGCCTTTATAATTTCAGGCTTACAACTCAGATCCCTAAGCATCCTACAAGAAATTAAAAATAAAATGTATATACCTACAACTCAGAATAAGAGAGAAGAGTTGACATGTTTCTTGATGAGTTCTTGGAAGAACTTTGCCGAGATCAACCTCCCTTGGCTTCCTTCAAAGCTTCTTGAATTTTGAACACAATAGGGTTGAGTCTCAATGCAGCTGATCTTCAATCACAGCTAACTTAAGAATCAGAACTCAGTCTGAAACTTTTCTTCACAGCCTGGTTCAACAGCTGTCTTCTTGGAAGGAGCTCTCTCTCTCCAACTTCTTAGATCTTCACTTGAAGGTCTTCTTCTAGTTGTGTTGTACTTCAATGCTTCATTGATCAATCTCTGATTGCTGACAGAATAAGCCTTTATATAGACTTTCTTCATGGTGACCGGCTGATCCGGTTCCTAACAACTTTCTGACATCTCTGACAGTTGCAGTAGACCGGCTGGAATGGCAGCTGTCATGTCATCCAATCACTTCTTGAATTTTCTGTAACTATCTGAAAGTGTCGAGACAGTCAGTCTTTAAGTGTCGACACATATAGACTAAGTGTCGACACAAGTAGACTAAGTGTCAACACTAGCCTTCAAGGTGTCGACACAACTTCTTGTGTTGTAGAATCTGCTTCTCGACATTGCTTCTTCAACATGTGTCGACACTGATCCTGTGTGTCGACACAAGTCCTTCTTCTTGAATACTTAGTTGATTTCTTGTAAGTGTCGACACAACTCCTTTGTGTCGACACAACTTCTTGTGTTGATACTTGCTAAGTGTCGACACATCTTTTTGGTGTCGACACATGCCTTCTGTGTTGATTCTTTTGCTGAGTGTCGACACATCTCCTTTGTGTCGACACATCTCCTTTGTGTCGACACTTGTACTTAGACTTCATTGAAATTTGCTGAGTGTCGACACAGCCTTCTAGTGTCGACACTTTCTTCATGTGTTGAGACTTTGGCTGAGTGTCGACACTTCTCCTTTGTGTCGACACTTGAACTTAGAATTTGTTGAACTTTTGCTAAGTGTCGACACAGCCTCCTAGTGTCGACACTTGTACTTGAACTTTGTTGAAGTATTGCTGAGTGTCGACATAGCATCCAAGTGTCGACACTTTCTGATGTCGACAAAGTTCCTCTGGGTGTCGACACTGCTTCTAAGTGTCGACACAGCTTCTTTGGACATTTCTACATTGAGTGTCGACACAGCCTGTATGTTTCGACACTTTCCTTCTGGTGTCGACTCTGCATTCCTGGTGTCGACACAATTACTTCAAGTGTCGACACTGCTTCTCTGGGTGTCGACAAAAGTCTTCTTAAGTGTCTACTCTTTCCTTCTAGGTGTCAACACATGGACTTAGAAACTTTTCATCTTTCCCTGCAATTACTTAACCTGCACAAGGTAACTCAAAATACATCAAATACACCATGATGCATATCAATGAGTAGGGTGAGGCTTCTTCAAATCAGGTACATTTATCCCAATGTACCCAACAGACTGGTATATCAGGTACACCAATAAGGTGTCTTGAGTGTACGAAGTGTCTGGTGGATACCGGCGTTTGTGATATTATTGTGATTGATAGATTGATATGAATGATGATGGTTATGCATACAAGGAAGGAACCACTGCCCCGGGTAAGGGGTAGTGTCGTTATAAGTGGTCAGCTAATGTTGACCGTTACTTTGTTTTCTGTTTGGATTGGATGGCTAATTGCAGGTGTTGCTACTTGAATTGAAATGAACGGAATGGAAGGATTGCTGCTAAAGTCCCTTGAAGGTCGTGCGAATCGTGGTTGGATTTCATGTGTGGCCGGCCTGCGTGCCGATGTACGAAAATGTATTTGTGTAAAGAGAAACCTGTAAGGACTTAAGGCCAGTGTGTGTGAGTTGTATACATTCCTAGTTTGGATATATAAATGTGGAGTTTATATAGAAGTGGACATTCTTTGAGTTGAGTTCATGGTAACTGAAAATGCTGCGCTAGAATGGATTGAGTTAGGATGCGAGTAAATTTTGATTTCCACAAGTAATTCCGCAGCTTGTCTGTGACATATGGCGTGGGGCCCCGGCCGGACCCACCGTTATATGCCACATGATGAGTGGGGGCGTTACACCAAATTGATGCAGGATACGTCTCCAGACGAACCATAACGGACAAACGAAACAGAATTGTTCTCACTCGTTCCAATTCTACGCTTGCACAATTTAAACGCAACACACCCAATTCACAATAATATCAATATAATGCTAACACACGGGTTCGCTACACCCTTAGAGATCAAATAGAGGCTATGAACCAATATTCTCTCAAGCTAAAGGGTTCTACCCGATCCGTTCGAGCGTGTGTCGTACCAAAAGAGTTCCACCGAAAATAAACAATTCAGAAAGTGGTAGATCTCTCCCAACAAAAAGAAAACGAGATTCGCCAATCCTCACGAATATAAATAGATCAAAAGAAAATAACAAAGTCATTCGGATCAAAACCACGACGAATTCAAAGTTCGTAGGCAACGCCAAAGAAAACCACCACAAGAATTAATTTAGGAGAGAAACACTCAAAAGGTAGAAATTTCGTTACCCCAATAAGAATGGATGATTCCAATTAAAAAAATGATTCTCTCTACTAAGGCTCCGCCGGAGTCTTGCCGAATGGAGAGAAACTCGTCCACCTTCCTTGCTTCACGCTGGAGAAAGTCCGTCGTCGCCGGAGTTGATGTCCTTGGCCGTAATCCACCACGGAGAGGAAAACTTGGATGGCCGAATCTCAACGGCAGATCCAAGGGTGGGCCAAAATCTTTCAAGTGGAAGAAAGGAGTCTTCATTCTTGACGTAGTTGGAGAGGAGAGGGTTATAAGGGTGGAGAAGAGAGGAGGGGAGAGGGGGAAGAGGTGGCCGAACCACAAGAGGAAGAGAGGGGAGAGGCAGGAAGCCAAAGAAGGAAAAGAATGAGAGGGAAATCTCAATTTAGGTTTAGCTTCTTTTTTATCATCAATCTTCTCATAAACTCTTCATAACATGACCTATATATAGGCTACACCACTCAATCTCCTTCATTCAAAAATAAATAAACATATGATGACTATATTCAGCCCATATCAAATAAAAGAAAAAAAGGAAATAAATAAATATAATCCCAAATTAAAACAAGGCAATAAGGAAATAAATAAATATAACAAAACATTATAATGTTTAGATTATTGTTGCGGCGATGGCGTTGTAGCGGCGATGGAATTGTAGCAGCGATGGCGTCGTAGCGAAATTGTTAACACGGTGATGGCGTTGTCGCAAAATAATTGTCGCGGCGATGGCGTTGTAGCGGCGATGACATGCACTGAAATTTTTTTGCAGCATCGTCTATCCGAGTCTTTAAATGTACGATTGCAGCGACGATCAACAAAATGCATGGACCTGACATCGCCATGGATCTTGCCAAAGAACTCATCAGCACCATCTGCAACGTCATCAAGAACAAATGGCAGGACATCATCACCACCAATCAAACAGTCACGATCATCACGAGAAAGTGGCGGGACAACGTCGCCATCATCACATGACCCTTAGTTTATACAAGTTGGGTCAATCTAATCATCATAAATAGATAATACTGATCCTTGCCCAAATCAGTAATAGGGTTCCAACACTTTGTATAGAGGGATATTTGGCTCCTATCTATATCTGACTGCTAGTAGGCCAGACACCATATATGTTACATGTGTTTGTGGTAGATATCAGGGTAGCCCTAAAGAGCCTCACTACTCTGCTACTAAGAGAATTTTGAGATATCTTAAGGGCACACCAAATCTTGCCCTATGGTACCCTAGAAATAAGGATTTTGAACTAAGAGGCTCTTCAGATGCAGATTTTGAAGGCTGCAGAGAGGACAGGAAGAGCACATCAAGCACCTATCGGTTCTTGGGAGGAAGACTTGTGTCTTGGAGCAGTAAGAAGAAGAGCAATGTTGCAATCTGAACAGGTGAGTCAGAGTATATCTCAATAGGAAGTTGCTACGCACAGTTGTTGTGTATCCAGCATCAGCTCTAGGACTACAGCCTCAAGATAAGTAACACCCCCATGTACTGTGAATCAACTAGAGCAATCTCTATTGCTAGGAATCCTATATCATATAATAGGACTAAGCACATAAAGATTAGGTATCATTTTATTAGGGAGCATGTGGAGAAGGAATACATTAGTATTGAGTTTGTCCCAACAGACAAGCAAGTTGCTGACATCTTTACTAATCCACTAGATGAATTCAAGTTTAGCTCCATCAAGTTTGAGTTGGTTATGTTGAATTTAGTATAGCTTCAGTTGCTCCTTCTGTTGTTTCAGATGTAGGAATCACTTTTCTTGTAGGTAGATAAGTCTCTCAAGTGGTATCAAGACTTTCAATTCTTTAAATTGGTATCAAGACTTAAATGGACTCAAGTGTCCAGTAGAGAGAATGATAGAGGATGCTCTAGTTGAGGGGGATCAAGTCAAGATGCTCCTATTAAGGGGAAGCAAGTCCAGTAGCTGCAATAGTGGATCAAAGATAAAAACTACTGATTTTTATGTCCTCGGGACAATGCATAGACTGAGGGGGAGATCAACACTAGTGGATTGATGCTGCTGAGAAGATAATGCTACTGTAGGTGAAGAGGAAAAGCCAGCACCTCCATTACTCTAGCTACTTCTACAGAAGTCATGAAAGGGGAGGAGTGGCATTAACTCAAGTGGATCAATGATAGCAGCTAGCTCAAGTGGATCAAGAGACCACTCAAGTGTTAAGTGGTTGTAGAGATGTGTTGTATCAGTGATATCAACACAAGAGGTATGATCTCTAGTCAAGTAGGTTGATCAGTAATATAGTTGGATCTGGCTAGGATAAAGAGATAAATTCTCCCATGGTCCTTTCACCTCCCTCATTAGAAAAATGCTTTTTTTGAAAAAACCAGAAAGGGAGAGGTGTGGGCAATACTTAACATAACCATATCATGTTGAACAACTACATATAACTTGTAAAAAACAAGTATTATAAGAAGTGCAATGACTACATGTTGATCCATTGCATATTACTTTCCCACCTCCAAGTGGTATGAGGGAAATGCTTCAAGTGGTATGAGAAAAGTGCTCCATTTGAGTGGCATGAGGAAAGTGCATATAACATGAGAAAATGTTCAAGTTGTATGAGAAAGCAATGACTTGACATGTTGAGTCAATGCATAAAATGGATCACATTGAATTAATATGTTGGAGAAACCGAAATTCAAGTGCTATGAGAAAGCTATATCTACTAGCTTACAACTACATTTAATTAATATGATTTTTGTGATAATGCTTCTTAGTATTGTTGTGGGTTCTGTCTTCTTCAAATAGGGAGAGATTGTTTGGAATATTACCCTCATTGTTCTGTAGATTTGAAGAGGCATCACCATCAATTCTAAGACCATAATTGTATTTGATGTATGTTCAAGTTCAATTTGTGCAGGATGTTTCTTGGAACAAGTTTTGACAGGTTATCTAAGTGATTATGACAGGTGGTCACAAGAAAGAATGCTGAGAGAGAACTCTATCTAAGTCCATAGGAATAGAGTGAAGCCAATTTACTCAACACCAGATGCCAAAAAGCGCTGAGTAAATCATGGACAGTCAAAGATCAATAGTTTGCAAAGAATATTTGCGGCTAAGTCCTCAGACAATGAGTGAAGGTAGTTCACTCAATGCCATATAACAAGAGGCGTTGAGTAAAGATCAATCTGTCAAAGCTTAAGCATTGGCAAGGAAGAAATCAGACTAAGTCCAGAAGCATTGAGTTAGGATAGCTCACTCAACGCCCAAAGAAAGAATTATTGAGTCAAGATGAAGCAGTCAAAGCATTTGAAGAATCTATCAAGAATTCTGGCTAAGTCTAGAAGCATTGAGTGAGGATAGCTAACTCAATGCCCAAAGAAAAAGGCTTCTATAAACCAGTTTCAGTAAAAGGTTAAGAAGCTTTAAATAGAAAAATCTATCTAATACCAGATGCGTTGAGTGAGGACAAATTACTCAACGCTAGTTCATCAAGAAAATAGTCTAAGTACAGAAGCGTTGAGTGAAGGCAGTTTACTCAATGCCTCATCAAGAAGACAGTCGAAGGCAGAAGCATTGTGTGATGAAGGCTCACTCAACACATTCATAGAGATGGAAATTGACTAAGTATAGAAGCGTTGATTAAAGGCAGTTCACTCAATGCCTGAGAAGGTCGCCGACATTAAGAAAAGCAGCAAAGTCCAGAACGGTTGAGTGATGAAGGCTCACTCAACGCACTCAACGCATAGTAGTGAAGAAGTATTGGCTAAGGACAAATTCATTGATTGATGAAGGTTCACTCAACGCACTCAACGCATATCAGCTTTAATTTTATAAGACCCCCTCTTGGAACACAAGATATGGCCGAGGGGAGTCTTATTCCCAGAACTGCGGCCTTGCGGTAGCGCCAACATACATGTCGATCTGTACCACAAGATGCCTATCTTGTCACCTAAACCCAATATCATCATTGCCAACACAACATAATAATCAAAGTAGAAGTCAAAATCCAAATAAGTATATTTTCCAAAATGAATACATCATATAAATAGAAGTAACCAAGGCTTCTATAATAACAGAGTACAACATGTCATGAAGGCAACAAAATGACTCTCTCAAAAACTCACATCAGTCACTAACGACAGTGATGGTATCATCACTTCAGGCCCTGTCACCCTGGCATAGCTTATAACGCCTCCATCCATTCACAGGTATATACTAGAAGGTCCGGCCGGGGCCCCACAGCATATACAATAAAATAGGCGGGGAAGTCACAGAGTGATACCAGAGTTGCGCATCCTAACTCATTGCATTCTAACGGAAGCCTATAACACGAAAACTGAACTCACACACATGAATGTCCACCATATAAAACTCCATATTTATATAAAATAGGAATGTCCAAATACGAAGTCAGTTGTCCTTATGGCCTTACAGGGCTTTACACAATAGTGGCCTCAAACATTGGCACACAGGCCAGCCACGTATAAACAAACATAGCATTTAGTTTAGCCTTCAAGGGCTAGCGGCGGTGGCAGTAATAGCAACAGCAAGGACTTCAGCCTTTATGCGTCCCGCTTGGTTCTCCAGCACCTGCACCGGGACAGCCCACCCAATGTTGGTAAATAAGGCAACGGTCAGCATTCAGCTGACCAAATTATAATGACCATATCCCTTTCCCGGGGCAGTGACATTTCTTCCCTGCAGGCATAGCAATCTCATACATATATATATTCATCACATATTGTGCACTCATGCACAAACATTCCATCACAATCGCCAGCCACGCGGCCCGACGATCAGTACACTTAGGGCACATTCTTGGTGTATCGGCGAACTAGGTTCCCACCATCATATCAGGGTCGCAACCCAACGATAATAATTGAGCATTTTACTCCATGGAGTGCAACCGGAGATTTTAGTCTTAATGCACCGGGATTGGCCCGTAGCCCCCCCCCCCCCATTGTGTCATGGCACGCAGGCCTAAGACTCTTGTTATGCGCTCCAATAGACCACACCTTCAAGTCTCATGTCGGACGGACTTAGCGCAGGTCGGATCATCCACCACCCGTTGCTCAAGTCGCCTTGCCATCACCAAGTATGACGTACTCGCGGCTACATAAAAGGCGCGGGTCGGTTTCACCTTACCTGTTTCCTTTAGGTGAGTTCGTCTGCTCACACATAACTAGCCCATTCTCACGAAACTGGCTTCACATTTATCGGTTACCTAGGAGCCACGCCTCCCGTTAGCGACATAACTCAATTTCCATCCCTAGGCTTAACCATGCATCATATCACTCACTTGAGGGTATTTTCCTGGACTGCCAAGCTAGTACTTCCTGCTACTCCCCTTCATAGGCACCACCCGTCAAGCATTCCAAGCACCAAGGGTATTTTCCTGGCTTACCATGCTAGTACTTCCTGCTACTTCCCTTCACAGGCACAACCCATGAACATCAAGCATTACAAGGGTATTTCCTGGACTTCAAATCCAGTACTTCTAATATCCTTCACAGGTACAACCCAATAGCATAAGCATTATATGGGTATTTTCCTGGACTACCACTCCAGTACTTCCTGCTACTACCCTTCACAGGTACAACCCTTCGACTCCTAAACTACACATTTATCATGGAGTCTTCTTCGGAGTGTATATGCAACATCACCAATCCATACCAACCTGTCCAGATGGGCTTCACACAGCATGCCTATTCCGTACTTCATTTCCGGATCTATATACCAAATGATTGGGGATTCCATGAACCAACCCAAAGGACTCCCATAATCAGCCACCCTCTGATGGGGGAATCATATGCATATGTCAAAAAGTAAGCCTTCACATGGCTAGGAAGAAAAGTCGTTACCCTTGAAGACCGCTTCGGCACCATGAGCTCCTAGCTGGCTGGAAAGAACCACAACAGACTTTTCTCCACAACGCTGGCCTCGGATCTCTCGTCAGAACTTTGCAGCACCACCGTTGGCCGGCTCTCCTTCCTCCTCCTCCTTCTTCCTCTCTCTCTTTAGGTGTATGGAAAGAGAAGGACAATTATCAAATGAGTTGTTCCAACTCATTTCCTAGCCTTAAGGACACAGGGAGGAAGCTCAGCCATTGGATCCCAGATGAAGGAACAGACGGCCACAATTTTGCCACAAATTCATATTTTTTGCCTAACACGGCCTGTGACACGCCCGTGTCGCAGGCCCTGTACCCTAAGCGGTACTCAACCGACCTACCTAGACAAGTACACGACCATGTGTCACTATGTTACTGGACCACTTTGCCACGTGTCACTCAACCGACCTACCTAGACCACTTTGCCACGTGTCACTATGTTACTGGACCACCCATTATTATATTAATTATGTCCTTTTGAAAAGATGCATCAAATTAAGTTGCTTAGATCCAATCCTGAAATCTATTTCAGACCGTATATAGGAATCAGAAATAGTGGGCTGAAAATATACAAAGTTAAATTTGTCACGTATAGTATACCCACTCTACAAATCGTCGAGATTCCTGGTGATCACTCGACGTCTGATATAAGGACAACACTTCTAAGTTAGAATCATCGAGTGTACCACTTTTACTCGATGAATCATCGAGTGTACCACTTTTACTCGACGAATCATCGAGCGGCATCGAGTGCACTCAATGCACTCAACGCCTTTATGCCTCAAGAATAGCCAAGTAAAAAAATCATTGAGTATGCAATACTTCACTCGACGAATCATCGAGTGGCATCGAGTGCACTCAACGCACTCGATGCCTACAGGCCTCAAAATAATTCTAAGTAAAAAAGCATTGACTGGAGTTGAGTCCACTCAACACCGCTTTGACTTCACTCAATGCCACAACTTCCAAAAAATATTCTAAGTAAGATACGTTCAGTGGTGTTGAGTGCACTCAACGTCTCAGCTTAATCCATCTAATGACATTTAGTGGTGTTGAGTCCACTAAACGCCTCAACTTTTTTTTCGAATGGCATTGAGTGGTGTTGAGTCCACTTAATGGCTCAGCTTTTTCGTCGAATGGCATTGAGTGGCGTTGAGTCCTCTCAATGCCTCAAATTTTTCGTCGAATGGCGTTGAGTGGTGTTGAGTCCACTCAACTCCGCATTGACTTCACTCAATACCTGATGGCGAGGATGCTCCGCCATTTGCTCGTGCCGACATGGATCTCTCTTTTGATCGCCGCCGCTACATGTTCGTAGACATAGATGGTCGTTGCCGTAACTGTCGTCGCCAGCGCCGCAACTATCATTGCCACCGCCGCAGCTATCGTCGCCACTGCCGCCGACATCGTCACATCACATCATTATGAATATAATGTTATTTCAATGATAGAATAATATTCTATTCATAATACATTTATGAATTTATAAATCATAGGATTTATAAATTTATAAATTTTAAACTTGGTCTTTGTGTTGTTTTATTTCTTAACAAACATGAGTGGTTAGGATTAGCTTTGACTTAAGATGAAGGGTGGATGGAGATGGTGTAATATTATATATATATATATATATATATATATATATATATATATATATATATATATATATATATATATATATATATATATATATATATATATGTGTGAGGTATTGGAGAGGGGTTGATGTGGAAAAAAAAAACCTAAACCTATTTCTCACGGGTTGCTGCCCCCCCCCCCATTTTGGCCAGGCCGAATCCCGACCCCAGGAAGCCGCTCCTAGCTGCTGCCACCGCCCCATCTTGGTGGCCATTCTTGCTGCTCCGGCGATCTCCTACCTCCTCCGGTGTGACTCCGAAGAAGGCGGCTCGGTTCTCTCCATCCGGTGCGACTCCGGTGGACCCGTGGAAGTGCGACTCTTCCATAGTTATCCTCCTCTTCCTCCTCTCTAATTTCAGATTTGGGTAACGCATTTCCTCTCCTAAAACTTGTGTAGTGATTTCGTCTTGGATTGTGAGTTTGGTGGAATTCTAGCTATCAAGTTTTATCCTAAATCTTGACTCATTTTTGCATTCAAAAAATCTGAAATCGTATTGTCCTTTATTCGATTTTTGCGAAGGCTTTGCAAGGGTAGGTCCTCTTGGACGTTTGCAAACCAAGGTTGGTTTAGCCTTTGATTTCGAACGGATCAAGCGGATTTGGTATATCCTCGTATTATTTTGTTTTGAGGTTTGCACTTGGACTCCTTTCCGAATCGAAATTATTTAGTCCGGAGCGCTCTTCATGTGGATGGAAATGCTGAGATGCAATATTAGATGTGTGGCTAGGTAATGATATTAGCGTATGTGAATGTTCGTGCAGGTTTGGATGGGGATTTCCCAATGGTGAGATCGCGACGTTATAGACGAAGCTCTGCCGAAATTTTGAGTGTTGCACGCACACCACATGTTTGCTTAAATCCCCCATAGGAGTTCCTTTGCCAATTTGCAACCTAATCCCATTTTGGGGAGTGGCCTGCATCAATTTGGTATCAGAGGCAGGTTTGCCAATTTCTCAACTTGGCAATGATCCGCTCGTTTCGAGCTTCCCCCTTTTTGCACTTAGGCACACTTATTGGTCTTCTATTTATTTTCTTAGTTATATATAAAAACAAATTGTGTTTCCTAAAATATCTCAAAAACAAAAAAAATGTTTTTTGTGTTCCCTTAGTTTGAGTTTTCATTTATACTTTATGACGGACATTGGGAGTTCCGCTCACCCACCTTCATTCGTTGATCGAAACGTTATGTTAGCCCAGTATTTGACACCACCACCGCGCACATGTAGTCCTGTTAGAGTTATTGTTCCGACCTATGATGGGATAGGTGTACCGCGAGTATTTTTAGGTTGGGTGAAGGATATTGAACGTTATTTTGAGCAATATCATATTATGGACCCCCACAGGATTCCCGTTGCGAGACTACAATTATTTGGTTGAGCCCAAACCTTCTGGCTCAATGAGGAGAGACGTTTTGGGACGTCCCTCGATCACTCACTTATAGGTTGGAAGATTATGAAGAATCTATTAACGGATGAGTATTACCCTCCCTACTGTCGCCCCCACTTTTCTGATTATCTGAATGAGTCACCGCCTACGACTTTGCCTACATCGAACCAGTATGTCCCCTCGTACTCCCATACTCGGATATCTCATGATTTTGTTTCTCCCCGCCAAGGCACTAGACCCGTTTTTGATCATAGGAGCGACTATAACCCCACGCTAGATCCTTGCTCCACCCTGATCTAACTATTTCGAGCACACGTACTCCAACCTTTAGGGAGAAGGAGAAGGTTAGGTCCTCTGCCCCGCCACCTGTCGTTGCCCCTACTAGGGATGTTATAACTCCGCGGGTTAAGCATAGGCAGACAGTTAAGACTTGCAAGGAGAATGCCACGTGTTATGCTTGTGGCGTGATTGGCCACTATACTGTGGAGTGCCCCACAAAACCTAGGGCTTTGGTTCTTTTGGCTTCGACGTCTGAGCCTGCCACTGAGGGCGACGCCAATTTCTCCGATGACTTTGGCGACGATGAGGAGCTGGGATATCCTAGTGACCTGGATGAGGATGTCTCCTCTGAAGTATCACCCCCTGGGATTACCCCACTTGCCCTCACCCATATTTCTGGTCCGTCTCCAATGACAGTTGAGGAACCGCCTGATGGCCCTGAGTTAGCAGATGTACCTATGGTCTTTGAAGATTCACCTTGTGAGGGAAGGTTATTTTTGGATGAATTTAAATTTGAGGACCCGGAAGATATTTCCCTGTTGTTATCACCATTGCTCGAAGCACAAAATGGATTAGAAATTTTGCCGGGCTCGATTTTGCCTACTTCTGAGACCGTCACTGATGCTGATTTGGATGAAACATCTAGTGGGTTGGGAGACATTTCAGCTGAGTTGGTAGAGTCCACCTGTGATGAATGTTTATCTATGAGTGAGTTAGGTGATGACGATCCAGTTGAGTTTTCTATAAGGACGAATCCACTATTTGATCTTCCTCTTGATTTTGTGGGCTGGCACCTAGTGGATTTTTCTTGGACGTTAAATCTATGTTTTGACGGTGAGTATGACTTAGCTCCTCCTCCGGCATCGACCATGTCGACTCCCCTTCTGAGTCACTTGACTCGATTAGATGATTTGTTAGGGACCGAGCTTGTCATTTCTAGTCCGAGATATTTGGAGGTGCCTATTTATCTAGATCCCTCGTTAGACTTACCTAGACAGATGTGTGTGGGTGAGTTGTTAGTTGTTGCGTTCGGTCC
Organism: Platanthera guangdongensis; assembly: GCA_039583875.1. Lineage (NCBI taxonomy): Eukaryota > Viridiplantae > Streptophyta > Magnoliopsida > Asparagales > Orchidaceae > Platanthera > Platanthera guangdongensis. Next base: position 122,833,907 of record CM077164.1, read on the forward strand.
TGCCACTCCAGTTCATAGATCTGACTATGCTTTTCCTAGGATGGGCCGTTCATCTGACCGCTTGGCGTTTGGTGAGGCTTTGTGTTGGACTGCTAGTGCTTCCTTGGCTTTGGGGATTTTTGATGTGGTGTCCCCTAGACACACTTATTTGCCAAGCCCGGTCGCACGCATTTATCCTCCACCTTTTGATGATCCGTTCATGCACACGTTAGTGAACCTAGTTGGATATGTTGAGTTGTATCGCACGTGCGTCCTTTCAAATCTGGGAGCGTAAAAATCTATAGTTGGTGGTGAGCATTTTTCGCTGGCATTTATTTCTGACATTTTAAAATCAAAATTTAAAACTATGACGTTGTACTTGACTTGTGGGCTATGCATTAGTGAGTGTCTGTATGCAGACTTGTCTTCGTCTACGACTGCGTGTGATTTCACGGCGACTCTGCCTTTTTATTTGGTGTCCTCACGACATTATTACCCATCAAATCAAATTGCACATATTTTTCATCCATCCTGGTACGATCTGCACGTACACATGTCGTCGCCTTATGCCAGTGTCTGTGGGTTGCATCACTTTCACGTCTGTTCACCTCCGAGAGCTTCTGACTGCAGAATTGTTAATTCCAATTTAGTCTGGTTAGCCCACGAGTGGATACCTTCGGGTTCCGTAACAACATTACTACGTTGGAGCGCCGATCCTTTCATGATTTTCGTGAATTTTGGATTTAATGCAATATTTTTGAATTTTTACGATGCAATCGGTGTTTCACCGTGTTTCAGTTTTTTGGATTTAATTTTGCATATGTGTGTGTGTGAGGTATTGGAGAGGGGATGATGTGGAAATAAAAAAAAAACCTAAACCTATTTCTCACGGGTTGCTGCCGCCCCCCCCCCCCTATTCGGCCAGGCCGAATCCCGACCCCAGGAAGCCTCTCCTAGCTGCTGCCGCCTCCCCCTCTTGGTGGCCATTCTTGCTACTCCGACGATCTCCTACCTCCTCCGGTGTGACTCCGAAGAAGACGGCTCGGTTCTCTCCATCCGGTGGACCCGTGGAAGTGCGACTCTTCCATAGTTATCCTCCTCTTCCTCCTCTCTAATTTCAGATTTGGGTAACGAATTTCCTCTCCTAAAACTTGTGTAGTGATTTCATTTTGGATTGTGAGTTTGGTGGAATTCTAACTATCATGTTTTATCCTAAATCTTGAATCATTTTTGCATTCAAAAAATCTGAAATCGTATTGTCCTTTATTCAATTTTTGTGAAGGCTTTGCAAGGGTAGGTCCTCTTGGACGTTTGCAAACCAAGGTTGGTTTAGCCTTTGATTTCGAACGGATCAAGAGAATTTGGTATATCCTCGTATTATTTTGTTTGAGGGCTGCACTTGGACTCCTTTCCGAATCGAAATTATTTAGTCCGGAGCGCTCTTCATGTGGGTGGAAATGCTGAGATGCAATATTAAATGTGTGGCTAGGTAATGATATTAGTGTATGTGAATGTTCGTGCAGGTTTGGATGGGGATTTCCCAATGGTGAGGTCGCGATGTTATAGACGAAGCTCTGCCTAAATTTTGAGTGGTGCGCGCACACCACATGTTCGCTTAAATCCCCCATAGGAGTTCCTTTGCCAATTTGCAACCTAATCCCACTTTGGGGAGTGGCCTGCATCAATACCTCAACTTCCAGAATAATTCTAAGTCCTAATTCGTCGAATGGCATTGAGTGCACTTAAATACACTCGATGCCCCGAGTCCAAAAATTATTCTAAGTAGTATTTCGTCGAGTGGTGTTGAGTCCACTCAAGGCCTCAGCATCCAGAGTACTTCTAAGTCATAATTCGTCAAATGAACTTGAGTGCAATCAAGACACTCGATGCCTTCAGTTTCTAGAATTATTTTAAGTAAAATCTGCTCTATTCATCTAGGCCAATTGACTCACTCGACGCTTCCCGAGCCTGAGTCAATTCTCTTGACTCAAAACGAGTGCGAGGGGCCTAGCACAAAACAGGATGTTACAAATCCTATAAATAAAATAAAAGATTTCGTCCTTAAAATAAGGCTAAGGCTGTGGGGGAATGAAGCACGAAAAATGTAATAAACTTTTAAACTTACCTTTGTAAAACAACTCTGGGTAGCGCTTTTGCATCATGTCCACCGGCTCCCAAGTGTATTCGTCTTTCCTATGATTAAACCATTGGACCTTTACCAATGGTACAATTTTCCGCTGCAAGCTCCTTGTCTTGTTGTCCACTATCTGCACTGGCTCTAGTCGGACGGATCTATTAGTTGCCACTGCTCCATCTGCAGTTGGGATATATTGGTCAGGACATAGTAGTGCCTTCTGGAGCAACGAGACATGGAAGATGTCGTGCAAATTTTCCAGTTCCTGTGGTAGCTCCAGCCGACAGGCCATATGGCCAATTCTTTCCAATATAACATAGGCCTTCACATACCTCGGGCCAAGTTTCTTCATACCATGCACTCGCGACACTCCATGCATTGGCCTGTTCTTTAAGAATACCTTGTAACCCACTTGAAATTCCACCATTTAATGTTTCTTATTTTGGTATTTTTCCTGCCGACTTTGAGCCTCAAGCATGCGGTCTCGTATCAACCTAACAAGTGCCTCGGTGTCATCAATGTACTCTATCCCCAAAACTTTGGGATCTTCTCCTGCGCCCTTGACAATGGAGTTCTACAGCTTATCCCATAAAGTACTTCGTGGGGAGCCATGCCGATGCTAGCTTGATGGATATTGTTGTATGAAACTTCTACCAGTGGTAGGAGCCTTTCCCACGGTAGGAGCCTTTCCCACAGTATCAAAAGATCTTCCATTGTCCTGATGGTCCTTTCAGACTGAACATCTGTCTAAAGATGAAAAGATGTACTGAAGGTAAGGCGAGAGCCCGAATATGCTTGTACTGCCTTCCACTCCTTGGAGGTAAAGCGACCATCATGATCAAAGACTATCGTCTTAGGCACGCCATGGTAGCGTACAAATTGCTCCATAAAGAGCCGCACTAACACATCTACATGTGCCACATTATTCATAGGGATAAATCTGGCCACCTTTGTCAGGAGATCCATGATTACCCAAACTGAATCATTCCTAGAGCGCGAGCGAGGAAACACGTGAACAAAGTCCATAGAGATATCCTTGAACTTCAACTCAAGGATAGACAATGGCTGTAATAATCCTCCAGGGATCTTGCACTCCACCTTAACCTTCTGACAAGCCTCACAGTGCATAATATAACACTTGACAGCCTTCTTCATTTCGGGCCAGAACATTGACTTCTGCAAGTCATTATACATCTTGGAAATCCTGGGATGTACTGAATACTTGGAGCAATGTGCTGCTCTCAATATATCTTCCTGAATTTCCCCTCCCTTGGGAATGTAGAGACGGTCATGGAAATGAACGAGGTTGTTCTTTAGTGTATACTCTTCAGTATTTCTGTCTTCAATTGACAAAATTACAAGGCACATAGCAGCATCCTTCCCTTGCCCTGCCCGAACACAATCTTGGATGTCACATACTATACTCATAGCAAATATGTACTCAATATACCATTCAGAATGATCTTTATACACCAGCGAGATCTCCATATCCTCGAGCATTCAAGCTAATTCCAAACTCATCAACCGAGACTCAGGGCTAGGTTTCGGCACCTTTCTGCTCAAAGCATCATCTACGAAGTTTGTTTTGTGGGGTTGTAGTTCAAGGTAAACTCGAAATCACACAAAAATTTTAACCACCTCCGCTGTCTGATGAGTCCGATATTTATAGTGTTTTTTGGACTCATCCGGGCTGGTTTTCTCACTCGTGCACTGCATTTCAATTGGATATCGGTTATATTTGCATCGTTCGGTCATGGACCATTTTGTGCAGTGTTTTGGCCCATGGGTGTGTAATTGCGCATTCTGTTTTGTAGGTATGCACATGGTACTCCGCATGGTTCTTTCCTGCTATTTTCTTAGCTTTATATTTGTTGCTGGGAGCTTGTGCACCAGTTTTGGTTTTGTTGTGCAGGTGATGCGTTTTTTCCAAAGGCAGGAAATCTGTCTTAAGGAAAATGCACGATCGTGGGATTCTTTCACGCACGGTTTGCGCTGGATTGTGCGTTTTAGTTAGCTGGAAGAATGTCGAGCCGAGCTCAACGAATTTCGTCGAGATGAGTTCGACGATCCTCACGCACGGTTTCTTCGAAACCATGCGCGAAAGAAACGCACGATTTTCCTGTAGCTTTCTTATTTGTGCCTTCTGTGGTTAATCACGCGCTTTGTTTACGCACGGGCGGCAGCTCCCGTACGCGAATAAAACACACGGTTTTTCTGTATGTCCCTGTTTTCCAACTCTCTGTCGATACCTATGCGATGTCCTTCACGCACGGCCAGAACTGCCCGTGCGCGAAGGAAAACGCACAGGTCAATGCTTCTCCTTCCTCGGGTCTATTCTGAAAGTTAATATCACACGTTTTGTGCATGGCCGTGCGCCAAAGCGTGCGTGACCATTTTTTCTGAATTTTGTATTTAAGTTCTAGATTTCCTCTTTCCAAGTGTCCAGTTCCTCTTCCCCTGCCATTTTAACTCCTCCGAGGTGGAAAACTCGCCTCCAGCTGCCATTTTCTGTCTCCTGCTTGGAGAGTTGATCCTGTCACCATTTCTCCTCAGAAAGCTTGCAATAGTTGAGTCTCCGGCCACCTTCATCTTCTCCGACCTCCAAGCTACCATCCGAGCTCATTGTTGCTTCACTTGCATAGTTCTTCGATCAGAACTAGCCCATCGATCTAACACGAAGAAGACGAGTTATAGGGAGGAGGTGACAGCCCTTCTGGATCCCAGACAACATCTGAAGACCGAGCTCAGACAAGGATTGACAACCCTTGAATTTGGGTGTGAATCTCGGAAAGCCTTTGTGCGCTCGGTTGTATTTCTCCACCTTTTCTTGTGGTTACCTCATTCTGAACTTGTGATAGTGGGATTGTTACTTGAGAACAATGTTTTGCTTAAGGTTTCAGCATGTCGATATGTTGTTATGTCTTAATCATTGCTTGTGTTGTTAAGCTTCCATTTTTCCTATGCTTGTTGTGTCGAGCAGTTCTAGCGTTTTCTACGAGCGTGCATTGCGATGAGGTGATTGCGACCCTTGCTATTTCTTCCATCGTCCATACTATTCTCCGTAGAAATCCACCCAAGCGATGCGGTGAAGATGACCCGCATTAGTTTTATTAGCATTAAGCTTAGGAAACCTAAACTAAACCCCCTTTGCCACGTTAACACTTGCAATCACTTTTCCAATAACAAAACCACACTCCCTACTTGCACTCCTCGAGAGATCGATATCCAAGGATTAAACTCCTCACTTTTATTACTTGACAGCGATCGACACACTTGCCGAGATCGCATCACTGTCTCAGATTCAACCCCTTTTGAGTATGAACATACTTTAAATTCTTATGATCCAAAAATATCTCGCAGTGGACGCCATATAGATTGCGCCTCCAAATCTTCAAGGCGAACACCACTGCCCCCAATTGCAAATCATGAACTGGGTAATTGGCTTCATGCTTCTTTAGTTTCCTCGAGTCATAAGCAATCACATGCCCATGATGCATCAATACTGCTCCCATCCATTGATATGATGCATCTGTGTAAACTTGAAATCCTTCCTTCCCAGATGGAAGGGCTAGTGTGGGTGCGGCGGTAAGTCTATCTTTCATCTCTTGACACACCTTTCTTGGTCAGATCAGTGAGAGAAAGGTCTATCTTTGAGAATCCCTTCACGAACTTGTGATAATACCCAGCAAGTCAGATGAAACTCCGTACATCGTCCGCTGACTTCAAAGGCAACCATTCCTTCATGACACGCACCTTGGCCGGATCCACAGGTAGTCCAACACCACTGATCACATGGCCTAAGAAGGCAACTTCTCGGAGCCAAAATTCACACTTGCTGAACTTGACAAATAAGGTATGGTCCTTTAACTTCTTCAGCACCAAGGTAAAGTGTTCAACATGCTCCTCCTCTGTCTTTGAATAGACCAAAATATCATAGATGAAGACGATGACAGAGACATCTAAATATGGCTCAAACACTTTGTTCCTTAAACTCATAAATGCAGTAGGGGAATTTGTGAGCCCAAATGACATCATAGTGAACTCATATAGACAGTACCTCCAGCTAAATGTCATTTTTTGAATGTCCTCCTCTCGTATCATCAACTGGTTGTAACCTGAGTGCTGATCCAGTTAAGATAACCAGCGTACTCCTACCAACTAATCGAACAACTCATCGATCTGGGGTAGAGAATAGGTGTTTCGTATTGTTAAATGGTTGAGTTCTCTGTAATCTATACATAACCGTAGCATTCCATCCTTCGTAACGAATAGAATAGGGGATCCCTAAGGTGATGAACTGGGGCGAACGAACCCTGATTCTACTAAGTCTTGCAACTGAACTCTAAACTCCATGAGTTCCTTTGGGGTCATTCTGTAAGTGGTCCGAGGGATGGGCATGTCCCCGATACTAACTTAATTTCAAAGTCCACCTCTCTATGCAGGGGTAACCCCGGCAACTTCTCAGGAAATACCTTAGGAAAATCCTGCACCACTCGCACATCTTTCATATCATTTGTCATTTATTTTAGTTCGAAGCATATCATATTTACTTCATCCCCTTCCATATGGGATTTTAAGGTCTGAATTGAAGACACTAACATACGGGGTGCAAGTATAATACCTTGAAAGATGACCTTAGAGTCCCCATGCCTCAAGGAAATTTGTTTCTCTGCACAATCAATACTGGCGTGATGCCAATCTAATAATGACATGCTCAGAATAAGGTCGAATTCTGGCATTCTCAACATTGTTGTCACGACCCGCATTTTCTCCACATTTGTTAATGTATCAGAGTAAGGGAAATACGCATCATGATGCCACATCATCAGGGGATAACTACAGACGCTGAGATAAAACTCCTAATAAACACCTTTGTGAAAGATTTATAAGTTATTAGAGAAAAGCCAGTTTAAGTGAAGCAGTTAGCCGTATCCCTCGGCTAAGTTGCTCATCTAGTCCACAAGAAAAAGGTAGTTATACGCTGCATAAAAAACTTTATTTACAAGATTAGATGCCCTTCATGAGTATAAACATCCCTAGAGGACTACTCATGGTATGCGAGACTCTAGATTTATAATAATTGAGAAATAGCTTTTACGACCTTTAAACATAGTGTCTTAGATTTCAAACATATCATATGTGAAGTATTAATAATAATTTTTTATACTTTAATATACCTAACATGCAACTTAGCATAAAACCTTCCAAGAGATCAAGTAAAAACAACCACAAAAAGAAAAACTAGCAGCTAGTAGAGTATTTAATAATCCAAAAGAAAACATCAGTGGGCATCAACAACTTGACACGAACCCACCGAAAGTAGGCAAGTCTGAACTAACAACCAAATCAACAAACTACCTCACGACGGTGAGGAAAACTGCTGCAACAACTACAGTCCAAAAGCTACTACCCAACTCAGCTGCTCTACCGGCTACAGCCTTGAACCTGAGCCATTCAAAAGAAGAACACCTCAGCAATAAAAATACAAGTGGCAAAAGAATTAATTAGGTAAAAGTACAAAGCTAAGGAAGGGTTTATCAAACACGACTATAAGAAATGCTGAAAACTGCAGTTGATTAGTCAAATAACATAGGTAAAGTAAAAGTCTGCAATGAACATATGCACCAAGTGCGGAACGAAGCCATGCTTTGACAGAATCTGCAATGATTAGCATAAATAGCATCGACTGATCTAAGAAGCAAAATGAGCACAAAACAGCTCGAAAATGTGAGTCTCTAAAACTTGGTAAAAACAACCGGGCCGTAGTCGGTGACCAAAACGTCCAAACTCGAACCAGCAGACCCAACAACTCAAAAATGGCACAGCTGTGGTGGCCACCTGTCCAAGACAACCCAAAAGTTCACAAAATAGGGGCCAAACCACCAAGTGTAATGACCGACAAATCGGCATCCAGTTGATGGTCCATTATCCACTGCCAACCTTCCTAGCCGAAGAAACATCATACCATAACCAAATCCCAAGTCTAAACCCAAAAGAAAACTTAAACATGTCTTAAAACCATTCTAAGGACCATACAAGTTGAACCCTACATGAAATGGAGAAAATATTCTAAGTCCTAGCCAAATTCGGCGAGTATACACGATGAATTGCAGTGATACTCGATGAATTTGACAACACTCAGTGAAAAGAGACCTGCGATACTCGATGAATCAACCAACAAAACTTGACGAATTTCCTGAATACACGTCGAAATTTCCTTAGCTTCACTAATCACTCAACACAAATAAGCCTAGACTGTACACGATGATTCGTCGACTATACTCGATGAATCAGGCTCCTCTTGACACCACACTACTGATACTCGACGAATTAACCTAGATACTCTGCTAATCAGACTTAAGCTACTAAACTCATACCCGACGAAAATGCCTTAAGGATTTTGGTAATACTCGCTGAATCCTACTCTATCGGTACTCGACGAATCTGACTTAAACGAATTCCTACACTAATTCATACTCGACGAATATACCCAGCATATACGTCGAATTTTACTTAGGTTGAACTATGATATTTGACGAATCTACCCTCGATACTCGCCGAATCCTACCATCGATATAAGCCGCGTTTTACTTAATCTCTATCCAATTCTCCAAGCCTTGGGTGAAAATTTGACCTAACCTAGGGATTCTTTTCATGGATCTACCTACACAACTCCTATTCTCTAAAGGAGAAGGAAATAATGGAAGAAAAGTAACAAGGAAACAAACATGCAAGGGTAAAATCCACTTACCTCGAAAACTATGAAGAGATGCCTCGTGCTCGCACCACGACAAGGATCATCCACTAAACGATCCTAGCAACATTTCCTGAAACTTTTGTGGGAGAAAAGATGTCAAAATTGCTAACCCTAACACCTAAGAATCAGGGAAACAGGAAGATCTTACCAAGATCATGTAGTCGTTGCTGAGAGCTTTCCAGATCTCTACTCCTTTGTCGAAACCGACCGCTGGAACTCCCTCTATCATTGGCCGAACGCACGCCCGTCCGCCGCTCCTCTTCCATTCCGCAAAACAATGCCTTCGGGTAGGAAAGAAGATGAAAAGGAACGACGTGACCTAAATCCAACTTTATATATATATATATATATATTATTAATTATTACAATATAAAACAATTTAATAATCAATAGTCCAAACACGACCCGAAATCTAAATTAGCTCAGAATCTTACGAAAATCACACTGTTGGGCTTCAGCCTGTATGAGAACAAGGATGTCGTGGACTACAAGGGTACGTCTCTTCGGTAGCTCGGCTGTGAAAGTCTGCAAGCCCAGATGCGGGCCTTAGAGCTGCATCATATGGTGGTCCGCCTCAGTTTCGGCCTCAACCACCAGCTGCTGAAAACTGAGTAGGAATGCGACCTTGCCAAGGACAATGTTGCCGACCTGGCGAGGGGACTACAAGTCACTGAGAACCTTCTCGCAAAGGCCGTCGGTGGGATTGTAAATGATGAGTACCCCCTTCGTTTTTGACTTAGGATTTTTCACGCATGTTGATCTTACCTTTCTATTCTATTCAGGATGTCGAAGCCACAAGTGAGCTGCAAGCATGCATTGCTGAGCTGGAGGTTTGCGATGCCGAGCTGGAGATGGAGAATGCCAAAGTGTGGGAGGATAACAAAGGGCTCAAGAGCGAGCTGATCTGGCAGACAGACATCTTCTTCCCCCAGTCTGGTGGCGAGCCGACCATTCCTCCCAAGTGGCCAAAAGTCTTCAGTGAGGCCGAGGTCGCTAAGAGGTTGCAGGTAAACTCCATCAGCACTGCCTACTATACCTTGCAGATGATGAAAGATATGGAGGTGGGGAGATCACGTAAAGGGACCTCGTGTTGAACCTGTTCCCACCGGCCATCCCTCCCAACAAGGAGGAAATTTTTGAGTCGGTCTTCAAGGATGTTGTAACACCTCCGGTTTTTCGATATTATTATTTTATTTGGCATCATCATATTTATGACGTCGGGGCGTTACCACTTTTTTATGTTTTGTTGACGGCGCTGCACCGTTTATGCATTTTTGCGTATGTTGCGTCTGTTTGACCGGATTTTGGAATTTTGATTGGATTGAATGTTTTCTTGATATAAAGGATGAAGTTTTGACGCCTTGGACATGTACAGTTTTATTGCGATCTGAGCATTTTGGAGTCTCGGCGCGTGTTTGGATTTTTGTGATGATTTTTTTCTTGTGTAAACATTTGATGATAGCGTCTCAAGAATTCTGCTTCGGATTATAGGGTGGTCTTTGCTGCTAAATTCGTTAAATTCGGCGCGCGTTTGGGCCACAGTGTTGAACTAGTATTTCCTCGTTCAAACGATTTGTATGAGATTATTATTATTAAAGTACAGTCGTATACCTCTTATTGATTCTCGAGAAGCCCCCCCCCCCCCCCCCCGTATGGTAGGTTTACATCGAATAGAGGCATTCAACGAATTTTGGCACGTTCGACGATCGTAAAACGACGTTCGACGATCGGTGAACTGGGCGTTCGATGAAGCATCGAATGGTTCTGGGTTCGACTAAGCCGATCTTTTCGGTTTTGTGTTCGACGAATTTCTAATAGAATTCGTCGAACGAGATTGCTCTTCCTCCTTATTTTCGAGAAGTCTCTATCTGTTCCCGAGAAATGCCTTCTCTTGTACTCGAGAAAATTCCTCTAGCTCTCGAGAAATGCTTCTAGTTCTCGTGAGGTCCATTTTTTGTACTCGAGTAATGCTCATGTTGTACTCGAGAGATACTCGATTGTTCTCGAGAAGTACCCTATTGTTCTGGAGATATGCAAACTTGTTATCGAGAAGTCCTTTTTACTTCTCGAAAAGGTTATTTAGTACTCGAGAAATCTTATTCTGTACTCGAGATCTGCTCTTGCTCTCGAGAAGGCCGTCTTGTTCTCGAGAACCTCCCTTCTTGTTCTCGAGAAGATTCGCTTGTAATCAAGAACAGCCCTTGTTCTCGAGAAGTTTTGGCTCTGTACTCGAGAACTGGGTTCGCTATTCCCGAGTGGTGCTTCCTTCAGTTCTCGAGTAATTCTTCTTGTACTTGAGATATATCATCTCCATTACTCGAGAAACCTGCTTCTTCTACTCGAGTAATCTTCCTCCTATTCCCGAGTAATTCTTCTTCTACTCGAGAAATATTTTCTTCCACTCGAGAAATCAATGGCTTCTTCTTGAAATGTCCGGTCTAGCTAACCCTCATTCCCGGTTCCTTTCTTAGAAATGTTATAAAATTATTTTAATTATACCTTATATATATATATATGTACTTTTCTTCTCCCCCTTAGACCGATCTTCTTCCTTCTTCCCAAAATAGAGCTTCATGAGTGAGAGAGAGAGAAAAGTTTTCATGATTCTTCCGGTGGCCGCCGATGGTGCTCCGGTGCTCGAAATCCTGAACCGATCTTAGATCCTGAAAGTTCTCAACCAGAGCTACTCCATCGTGGTAAAATCTTCTCCATTCCTTGAGTTTTCTCGCTAGAATTTTCGGCCCTAACTCCTATTTTTTGCCATTCTTATTATATTTTGATTTCCCTCATCTTTCTTTGTCCTGATCTACACCGAGGTGCGATTTGGTGGTCTTCTTTGGTAAAACCAAGGCAAGTGATGGTTTCCTCCTTCTCTTCCCTTCTTTATACTGATTTCAGAAATTTTCAGCTTCTTGTTATCATGATTTTGAATAACTTGCTGAATATAGTGCTATTTAGATCCCTTGTCTAATTCTACTTATAATTTTCATGTTCTTGATTTTGTCACCTAACCTTGTTAAGTGCTACATGATTTGATTATGTGGTTAAATCTCACACTTATTACCACTCCTCAACTTTCATGTAGAATGCGTTAGAGTTTATTTAGGATTGTAACTCCTTCCTAATGGTTGATCAACCGCTTCAAATCTAGAATTGTCTTGTAGAATCTGATGTGCCAATGTTATCTTGAGATTTATATCATGGTTTTCTTCGTAGCGATGCCGCGGGGCGAGACAAGCCGCCAGGCCCCGATTGGGTTGTGGTGTGCCCCTGAGCTCTAAACCCGCGTCGTTACGGGGTTTGACTTCATGATTTTTCTTCGTTGAGGGAGTAATTTGTGGGCGAATCCACCGCCACAACATTGATCCCGCTGTTAGTACGATGTGGGACTCTACCAGGTGTTTGGTCTTTTGCGTTGTATGATGGAGTATCCAGTCTCCCCCGCAATTATGATAGATTAATATATCCGTGGGGGTGCGTCCAGATGAGTTGACCACCCTGCCCGTTTTGTTTTTTGGTGGAGTTGATCACATGTGGCTAATAGAGTTTTGCCTTCTTCCTGATGATTTAATCATGATTTTTTTCCCATTCTAGTTTTGTGCATTTGGGGTACTTTTGTTGTACGTGACGCTTCGCGTAAGTTTTTTGACATTTGTACCTTACTGCTGACTTTATTTAAGTATTTTTCCTATGGTCTTGGGTTGGTATCCCTTAACTTTGATTACTGTTGGCTTACTTCTGCCATCACTTATACATTCTTGCTGAGATGTTCTGTCTTTGGAATGCCTCTGGTTCAGAGCTGTAGCTGATTGCAGTGATGGTTTCGGAGTTCTTGAGCAGCAGTGTTAGCTGTCATTTTTGCCTCACCATAGCCAGGTAGACTGTTGTTTTTGTTGCTTTACTAGTTCAGACATACTTTGTTTTATGTGGGTCCTTGTCAGTTTGTTGATGCCCATAGGATTGTTGATTTTGGATGCTTGCAAGCTGTTTAGTTGGTTTTCTTTTTGTATATTTGGATTACTTGCTCTCTGGGATGTTTTGTGCTAGGATTGCATGATAGGTGTTTTCAAGTATAAAAACTACTATTACTACCTCACGCATTGCATATTTTAAAATGCTAAATCACTATATTTAACAACCATAAAAATCTACTTTTATTCCTATTATAAACTTAAAATTTGCATACCATGAGGTCTCCTCTGGAGACCTTTTAATTCTTGTAGGATGTCTAACCTTGTAAATGAAGTATTTTCCGCAGTGTATAACTATTTTTCCTCATAGACTAGATGAGCCACAAAGCCGAGGGATACGGCTAACTACTACACTTAAACTGGTTTTGCCTTTAAATAACTTAAAGAATTTTCTTGACGGTTAAGTAGGAGTTTTGCCTGAGCGTCCGCAGTTATCCCCTACTGATGTGGTATCATGACGTGAATTTTTTCCTTACTCTGATATACCTTTAATGGAGGTGAAAAATGTGGGTTGTGACAGTTGGTATCAGAGGGAGGTTGGTTTGACAAGTTGGTCAAACCAGCCAATCTCGTATAGTTTGTTTCCCTTCATTCATTTGCATACACGCATCGATGTGTCATCAGTACTACTGAACCGAAGCATAGTCACTACACTCATAGCATGATAAGAAGTATACGTGGCATATTATGTAGTATGGGATGCATAATATGTGTTTGTATATGGATCGACCAAAGGAGGCAACATGTGATGGTTATGTAGTATGGGATGCATAACCATCATCACATCGGTGACAATTAGCACGTTTTAATTTTCTCATTGCATGCGATTTTATTTAGTATGGGATGCATAAAATTTCATTTATACGTTGCTCATACATACATTAAGGCCTTTTTAGAATGCATAGCAATGCTTACATAACAAATCATCGCATAAGCACACGTGTTAAGTTAAGGTTTACATGATGACACATGCACACACATGATTTTTTCTTATTGGAAACAAAGACTTCATGCATTCATATCATAAGCACAAAAGTAAATAGGATGATAGGATTTCATCCTAAGTTGGACATAACATCATAATCCCAGAGCAAGTTTGCAGCATAAGCAAGTGTCTTTAAGTATTGTCTGAACTAGTTGTTTGTCCTAGTTGTAATCTAGGATTTTTGATGAGTTGTTCGTTACTTTTCTAGACATGCCGGCTAGACGTCCTGCAATGAGGTCAACTCAACAGTCAGTGGGTGAGTCGACTGGTGAGCAAAGTGATGCGGTGATCGAGAGTTTGCGTCAGAGTATCGAGACTTTATCGATATAGTTAGTCATGATGCAGTCGCAGATTCAGTCCTTGTTGTCTACCGCTTCCGCACAGCAACCCTTAGCTAAAGATTCTACTGCAGGTCAAGCTGTACCTGCTAATACTACTCCTCCAGTGCCCCTAGTGAAGTTACCACCAGATATGAATTTTGTATCGCATTTTGAGTGATTGAGACCTCCCACCTATGATGAGAGTGTCGAATTTATGGTTTTGGATGACTAGATCATCGCTAACAATTAGATGTTAACGTACTCGTGGATTGTTGAAGCCCAGAAGGTAATGAACCTGGCCTACCAGCTCAAATGCCTGACAAAGAGTTGGTGGATTCATGAAAAGGAAAGTTTGAATGAAGGATGCTCTTGGGAGTCCATCAAGAAGATGCTGCTTAAGAAGTTTTTACCCTCGGTCAACCGTCTGATGAATAATTTCCTGCATTTGAAGCAAATATAGCTCATGGTGAGCGAATATGAGATTGTGTTTAGTAAGTTGAGCAGATTTTCTCCTGATATGGTAGCTTTAGAGGCAGGAAGAGTGAAGGGATTCCTCGAAGGATTAAGAAGTGATGTCCAACTGTTGGCATGCGCTTATAGAGCTGAGAGCTATACTGAGGCAGTGGAAGCCGCTCTGATGGATGAGGCAATTGAGAATGCCAAGAATCGAGGTGTGGCGGGGAGAAAAGGGAAGAGGAAAGTTGATGAGGGTGGAAGCTCTAGGGCATCTGGACCTTCTTCGAAGAAGAAATAAAGGGAAATATGTAGCTTCTGTGTTAGATTTGGCCACCCTTACGAAAGGTGTTTCAAAAGGACTGCCACCTTGAAGCAGTACCAGGTGCTTTCCACAGAAGGTGCACCCAAAGGAGATATGGTGTGCACAAACTGTACAAGGAAGGGACATGACATGAGTCGTTGTTGGTTGAAGGATAAAACTTGCTTCCAGTGCATGTAGAAGGGGTACCTGAAGACTTCATGCACCCAGTCTCAGATCCACTACAACCTGCCCCACTTCGGGCCTAGCCGTCACCACCAAACTAGGACAGAGGGAAAGGAATGTTGAATGTGGTGACCAGGGAGGAAGCTCAGACCTTTACACAAGTAATATCAGATTAGACCCTAGATTGATTTTTTTACTCTCTATTGTTGCCCTAATTTTCATTCGTTTAGTTATATATGCTATAGTTTTAAGGGAATTTAAGGTGCGAAATAGGTGGGCGCACATTCTTTTTGATTCGGATGCCACCCATTCCTTTGTGGCATGGAGTTTCATATATAAACATTGATTGGACTTGGATCAATTAGGCAACTCCTTCAACGTCAAGCTTCCCTCTAGTGAATTGGTGATATCTAATATAGAAATTCTGAGATGCCTGATTTATCTAGGCAATTTCCTAGCCTTTGCGGATCTGATGGTTCTGGATATGGCGGACTTTGATGTGATTTTGGGCATGGATTGGCTGTCCAAGTATGATGTTGTCATCCAGTGCAAGGCAAAGCGACTGGACTTCAAGATGGATGATGGCCAACCTATGAGTGTCTATGGTTATTAGGACAGGGTTTCCCCTATTATTTCTGCGGTACATGCTTGTCGTGCTATAGAGGCTGGTTGTGAGGCGTATTTGGTTTATATTTCTACTTTGGAAAGAGCTTTTGTTGCACCACGTCTCGAGGATATCTCGGGGGTGCGAGAGTTTT
The DNA here is from genome assembly GCA_039583875.1 of Platanthera guangdongensis. Classification (NCBI taxonomy): domain Eukaryota; kingdom Viridiplantae; phylum Streptophyta; class Magnoliopsida; order Asparagales; family Orchidaceae; genus Platanthera; species Platanthera guangdongensis. Next base: position 122,849,751 of record CM077164.1, read on the forward strand.
TAGATGTTTTTCCTTATTGACTTCCAGGACTTCCTTCGGTGATGGAGATAGAGTTTGTGATAGACCTCGAGCCAAGTACTCGTCCTATTGCCAAAGCACCATACCGTATGGCTCCTTATAAGTGGGATGAGTTATGTACTAAGCTCGACGAGTTGCTGCAGTACAGTTTTATTAGACCGAGTTCTTCTCTGTGTGGTTGTATTATTTGTAAAGAAAAGGGATGGATCGAAGAGGATTTGCATCGATTATAGAGAATTGAATAAGGTTACCATTAAGAATAGATATCCCTTGCCGAGGATTGATGATCTGTTCGATCAGTTGCATGGTAGCTCGGTATTTTCAAAGATCGATATTCGTTCAGGCTACCACCAGTTGAGAATTCTTGAGGCAGATATTCCACGAACCGCTTTCCTTTCACGGCATGGACATTTTGAGTTTTTGGTGACGTCCTTCGGTTTGACAAATGCACCGTCTGCTTTAATGGATTTAATGAATAGAGTGTTCAAGTAATTCTTGGACCATTTCGTGATCGTATTCATAGATGAAGTCCTTATTTATTACCCAGTGTTGAGGAGCATACTCAACATTTGTGATTGGTTTTGTCGACCTTGAGGGAGCATAAGTTAAATGCGAAGTTGAGCAAGTGTGAATTCTGGCTACCTCAAGTGTCCTTTTTGGGTCATGTTATCAGCAAGGATGGTATTTCCGTAGACCCGACCAAGATTTCTGCTCTGATGGAATGGGAGAGACCTTCTATACCTACGGAGATTAGGAGCTTCTTAGGCCTGGCTGGCTATTATAGAAGATTCATGGAAGGATTTTCATTGTTGTCTGCTCTTCTAACTAGAATTACCCAGAAGAACACTACGTTCAGTTGAAGCGATAAGTATGAAGAAGCTTTCCATGAGTTGAAGAAGAGATTGTGTTCTGCTCCAGTTTTAACCTTGCTTACTGAAGGAGTTGAGTACGTTGTGTATATGGATGCATCACACATTGGACTTGGCTATGTTTTGATGCAAGATGGAAAGGTAATTGCTTATGGATCAAGGAAATTAAAGATTCATAAAAGAAACTATCAAACGCATGCTTTGGAGTTTGATGCTGTAATTTATGCACTGAAGCTTTGGAGACATTTATTGTATGGCACGTTGTACAAGATCTATACAGAGCATAAGAGTTTGAAGTACGTCTTCACTCAGAAGGAACTAAATCTGCGCCAGTGTAGGTGGTTAGAATATGTTGCTGAATATGAAGTGGAGATTATTGATCATCTAGGAAACGTTAATGTAGTAGCCGATGCTTTGAGTAGAAAGACCGCCAAAATTTTTAATCTATCTGTCCAGTCCTTGATAGAAGAATTCTTGTTGATGGACATTATTGTTGGGAGTAGTGCTATGACAGCTTGTTTGGAAGCAGAAGAGCCCTCTTGGATTTCACTAACTATAGCGTATCGGAAGGATGATCCCGATTTCTTGCATCTCCGGAATATAACTGAGAAGGGAGAGCTACCTGATTTCTTTTTGGATGAGTTGGACACTTTGAATTATCAGAGTAGATTTTGCATCCCCTCTTTTAGTTATATTTGAGCTAAGATTTGTACTGAAGATCATAGTTCCAGTGTTGCCAACCATCCTGGTTCCACTAAAATGTATAAAGATCTAATGAAAATTGTTTGGTGGTCGGGAATGAAGAATGATATAGCGAATTTTGTGTCGGAATGTTATACATGTCAGCATGTTAAAGCTGACCATAGAAGGCCTGAAGGTAAATTGACACTGCTTTATGTTCCAAGTTCGAAGTGGGAGAGTATTTTGATGGATTTCATTACCAGTTTACTAAGATCTCCCCATGGGCACGATTCTGTTTGGGTGACAATTGATAGATTGACTAAATGTGCTCACTTCGTCCACTTTAAGATTGGGTATTCTATGAAGAAGATAGCTGAGTTATACCTTGATGAGGTCATCAGATTGCATGGAGTGCCTATCAGCATCGTATCAGATTGAGACTCTACATTTACGTCTCATTTTTTGAAGAGTTTACAGGAGGGTTTGGGTACCGGTTTGAGGTATTCCACCGCCTATCTTTCACAGAGGAATGGTGTAACACCCCAAGTCCCATGTTTGGGTTCAGGTTAGGTGACACGGCCTGAGACACGGGCATGTCCCAGGGTGTGTCATGCTCGGGTTGAGCAGCTCTCGAGTGCTCGATGAAATGCACTCGAGAAGAGGGAAAATGCCTGGCGACACGGGCGTATCAGGGGGCGTGTCCTCCTCGGAGTTGTCGAACTCCACTCGGTGCATACACGGCAGGGCGTGTCTACAGCCGTGTAAGGGCACACGGCCGGCAACACGGGCGTGTCACTAGCCGTGTTGTTCTCGGGATCAGCCAGGGATATGTGTGTAGGTGGACACAAGTGTGTCCTGTGATACACGGGCTATGACACGGGCGTATCACTGGACATGTGCCTCTCGGGTCAAGTTGATGTTATGCTGTGTGAGGTACACGGCTTCTAGACGCGGGCGTGTCAACCGTGATACGAGCATGTAGGATATGACACGGACGTATCACCTGGCCGTGTAGTGTTCTGGATTGAGTCGGCTGTGTGCCGCTTAAGAGGACACAGCCTATGACACAGGCGTGTCACCGGGCGTGTCAGGCCGTGCTCAGCCTTTTCTGGGCAAATCAAGGCCGTTCCTTTCCTTCATCCTGGATCCAAGGGTTCAGATCCTTCCCTGCTGATATAAGATGGAGATTGGAAGCTTCATCTGCCATTCTTTCTCCTTCTTCTCCAAGAGCTAGTTGGAGAGAAAGAGAGAGGGAGCAAGGGGGAAAAGGAAGAAGGAAGACAGCTATCGGATGTAACACCCCGAAACTCAAAAGAGCGACGGGGGACGTTTTGGGCCAGTTTTGGGTTCTGGCAGGAGGCACACGTCCTAGGACACGGGTGTATCCCAGGGTGTGTCAGGCTTGTGTCGACACTCAGCCGGCGAAGTCGACATTTTGCTCTCGACATTGTGTCGAGACTGTGCACACGGCCTGCGACACGGGCATGTCGCAGGGCGTGTCGACCCGTGTCGACACTCAGCCAGCAAAGTCGACACTCTGCGCTCGACGAAGTGTCGAGACATGGCACACGGCCTGCGACACGGGCGTGTCGCAGGGCATGTCGACCCGTGTCGACACTCGTCCCGGGAGTTGACGAACTTTGCTCGACGATGTGTCGAGACAAGGCACACGGCCTAGGACACGGGCGTGTCCAAGGTCGTATCGTCAGGTCGACGATCTTCGCTCGACGAAGTGTCGAGTGTCGAGACTGTGTACACGGTATGGAGCCTAGGCGTGTTGAGGTAGACACGGGCAACGACAGGGGCGTGTCCTAGAACCCGTGCAGTGCTCGGGTTATTTTCGGGATAAATCGATGGGGATACACGGCCGGCCACACGGCCGTGTCAGGTGGAACACGGGCGTGTCAGGTCGAACACGGGCATGTTCGATACCCGTGTGTTGCTCCAGGAGAGTCGATTTTGACGGCGAATGAGGCACACGGCCCTGGACACGGGCGTGTGCCAGGTCGTGTGCGGTCCAGATTGGGCATTTCAGTCCCGAATCAAAGCCGTTTGTTTCTTTAAATAATGATCCAACGGCTGGGGGTGGTTCCTGAAGGGATATACCCGGGATTGGGCCTTAGAAACCCTCACTTTTCATGAGTGGTTGTCTTTCTAAATCTTAGAGAGAGAGGAGAGCCAAGGAAGGAAGAGGAAGCTAGATCCGGCCATTGGAGGAGCTTTGAAGCTCCAAATCGCGAGCCGACTCCGGATCCACGGAGGCAAAGCTAGTGCGGTGCTTTTCATCCGCTTACTTTTCCATGGCGCCAAAGAAGAACCCAAGGGTAACGATTCTCTTCTTGAGCATGAGTAGCACTCCTTCTTTGCATAGGAAGCCCGCTCTCGCGAGTTTGCGGTGAGTTGGAGGTGTTCCTTCGGGTAGATATGTGAAGTCCCCGTTGTTTAGAGTCCGTAAGCGAGAACGAACATAGGCCTGATCTGTGAAGCCTATCCGGACATGTTGGTCTGGATCGGTGATGTTGCATTGCATAATGCCGGAAAAGGCTCCGTGCTATTGGTTGTTTTTCGTGTTTTCTACACGGTAGATTGCAATAGGGAGCCTTGGGGATTAACCCAAAGGTGCACCCGAAAAACTGGGCGGATGCGTGATCTTGCCAACTTGGTGGCTTGAGAGCCAACTTGAACATAACCGGGTTATGTGAATTGTGATGGAAATGGGACTCGGGAGAAGTTTGACCAGCGCAAATGGCTTAAATTGTCGTTGCGATGTGAGCACGGGTTAGATGGAGCCGTACCCGTTCTATGTCGTTCGGTTAAAGAGACCTAAGGGTACGTGGCACTTACCGTTGGCATAGATTAGGGTCTTCGGCGGTCTATGGCTTAAATTGTCGTGACCCAGGCCAAGAAGACAAAATGCTCATAGGTTTGGCCGTCAAAGTGGCGGTGGTGAGTCCGGAATGTCTATGGCTTTAATTGACGTGACATCGACCGGTTCACCGAGAATGTGACCTGAGAGCATGGGGCGTGTGGTCGTGCGAGCCAACGTCTGTGATGAAATGAATATTGTTATATTGCTCGCTTATGCTAATGAAATGCAGGGGAGGAGCATCGCCGCCCCAAGCCGGGGGCGGGATCGTTATAATTTGGTCAGCATTGCTGACCGTTGCCTTGTTTTGCCACCGTGCGGTGCTTTGTTGCTTGCAGGTGCTGCTTGACCAAGCGGTCAATAGCGGGCTAAAGCCCTTTTTGCGAAGCCGGCCCTCGAAGGCCTAATTGGAGTGTTTACTGCTTTATTCATGTATGACCGGCCTGCGTGCCGTGGTTTGTAAAACATGTAATATGAAGTGAACAATTTTTGTCAGGCCTTAAGGCTTGTACTGGTGTATTTATAACATTCCTATTTGGTATTAGTGGACATTCATGCTTCAGTGCTGGGTTCTTTGTTGTAACTTTTATAAACTGCTTCCGCTAGAATGCTTTATGTAGGACGTTACGATTGGTTGGATGGTTTCCATGAGTAACCACCCGGTCTGTCTGTAGTATATGGCGTCGGGCCCCGGCCAGACCTACTGCTATATGCTATGTGACGGATAGGGGGTGTTAAAATTTGGTATCAGAGAGAGGTTTTGATCCTCCGACCTGTGGGTTATGGGCGAATTCTTTTTAAGGGGTGGTGAGCACATTGTGTGCGTCATCATTATAACATTAAAAGAACCCATGAATGTCCACTTAGGAATGAAAATACACGTGTTTGAGGAACCTGCATGATGTAGGGGTGACCGTGATTCGTGCCCGAATACGCTAACGGAAAATATTATCACAAGACATAAAACCAAAGGGAAGGGCTCCGACCAAAAACGAGCGAAAAGGGGTCGGGTTTGCTCCCAAATCCGAAAGAGAAAATTGCCGGACTCGATACAACGTCCTTAGGACCTACCTCTCCAACAAGCACACAACTCACCGCACCTACACAAGCATCTATTGTACCAACTTGAGCCGTTTCAACGCAGCAATAATTTATTTTCGGAGCGGCGGAAAACTTCAAAAGGCGGTCGAGTTCGAGTTGTGATTAACTCCCTTGTTAACACCAAAATGTGCCAATCTTGGAGGGCAAGTCAAGGCTAGGCCAAGTCTCGCTCTCGCAACGGATCTACCCAATCCGGATCACAAGAGGTTCAATAACAACGAAATCGAAATCGGAATTTGCAAGCGACGTATTTAAAAATCACGGAAGAAACGGTTTGCAAAAACCTCCACAAAATCTAAAGCAAGAATCTCTAAGAGGAAGAAGTTACCCAACCAAGAACAACAATCACACAAGATAAGGTGGGAGAATCACTCTCTCCACGGATCTACCGGCTTCACACCAAATGGGCTGCAACCTTCTTCCTTGCAGTCGCACCGAAAGGAAGCCACGCCGGAGTCGCACCGAACGGGGATGGAGGAGGCAAGGCTTGGCGTCACACCAAAGGGGGGGGGGCGGCTAATGGACTCTCTCCATGGTGGCCAAATTCTTCAAAGGGGGGTTTTTAGGTTTTCTTTTCATTCCATTACTCATCATAATAGCCTCCTTTAAATAGGAGTTACAAAAGAGATCCAACCGTCCATGATGGAGATGAAATCCCATCCATCCGGGCGGTTACAAACACATAATAGCCTCCTTTAAATAGGAGTTACAAAAGAGATCCAACCGTCCATAATGGAGATGAAATCTCATCCATACGGGCGGTTACATACACACCAAAATGTTTGCAGAAAATAATTAAAGATTACAAGTCACAAATGAATATAAAATTATTAACCAAGATTGGAATAATTTTTTATTCGCACATAAAATAATAAAGCATGACAAATTAATTAAAATAGTCATCAAGTGAGGGTAGCACGCCGCGGGCGGAGGTTGTAGTGGCATCGTCCGTTAGCGTCATCACGGCTCCGAAGGTCTTAATGTTGTAGAGCCTCGGCAACTGGATCGTCATCAAGTAGTGGCGGAGGGGCAGCGGCATCAATCCTCCCCCACTCAAAATCACGTATCTCCGATGCGTGGTCCGAGAGATAGCGGCGGAGAAGCTCGGCATCCAAACGTTGAAGCTCTGTCGCAAGTACCCATGAATCATCTGAAGGGGGGCGGTCACGCCAACGGATGAGGAAGCGGTAGGTAGCACCATCAGGAGTGGTAAGTGGCTCAGCAGCAAGTATCATATCTGGAGTGAGAAATGTCTTGGGAAACCTGGGAAACATGTCAGCAGTAGGGAAAAAAGAAGGCAACGTACCATCCGATGTTATACCTGCGGGGACCGAAAGAGAGAGATCATCCGAACTACCACTCCCCAACCCAATAGAAATTTTAGTGGAGGGAGAAGACGACAAAGAATTCAACTCAGGTGGAGGAGAAACAAACGGCGTCAAATCCGAGACATTAAAAATAGGGAAGATACCCCAATCAGCTGGCAAATCCAACACGAAAGCGTTGTCACCTAGTTTCTTTATAATTCGAAAAGGGCCGGCGCGCTTTGGTGCCAACTTTTTAACGGTGCCAAATGGCAAGCGTTCGGGAACTAACCGGACTAGGACCAAATCGCCGACGTTGAAGTGTGACACCCTCCTATGTAGATTAGCGTGCGACTGATAAGACTCGTATTGAGCAGTCAAGGTAGCTCGTATACGTGCATGTAGGTCATGAATATGTTGGGCGAAGGATTGTGCAAATTGACTTGTCTTGTAGGTTGGGGGCAAAGGAACCAAGTCAAGAGGCACAGGGGCCTTGTACCCGTGAACTATCTCATTTGGAGACAGACCAGTGGACCGGTTTTTGGAATTATTATAGGCCAACTGGGCGTGGGGAAGAAGAAGATCCCACGTACCTTTGTGATCGCTCACTAGGCATCTAAGGAGGCTTCCTATGCTCCGATTGACTACCTCTGTTTGCCCATCAGTCTGAGGGTGATAGGCTGAGGAAAACAATAACTTGGTACCCATCAAGACCCAAAAGTGTCTTCCAAAAATAGCTCGTATACTTAACATCTCTATCCGAGACTATTGTTTTCGGCACTCCCCGGTGACTAACTACTTCCTTAAAATATAATTTGGCAATGTGAGATGCGTCGTTGGTTCTAGCGCAAGGAATAAAATATGCCATTTTAGAGAATCTATCCACCACTACAAAAATAGAATCGTGACGGCGTAAGGTGGTGGGTAGGCCTAGAACAAAATCCATACTCACGTCTTCCCATGGTGTGGAAGGGATAGGCAGGGGCGTATATAATCCTACGTTGGTCTTGGCGCCCTTGGATACCTGACAGGTACGACAACTACTAACTACCCTTCCCACCATTGCCTTAAGTTTTGGCCAATAGAATTTCTCCTCAACTAACGTAATGGTCTTATCCCTACTGAAATGACCACTCAACCCTCCACTATGCAATTCCCAGATGATATGAAGGCGTAGCGATGACTGCGGGATACATAACTTCCCATGTCTAAATAGGTAGCCATCCTTAATGACGAACGCAGATATAATCGTGGGGGAGCTATCGTGGGCAGACAAATATGCATCCTGAAAGTCTGGACATGTGGCGTACTCGTCCTTGATTCGCTCGAATCCTACCACGTTAACCTCCATAGTGGTGAGTAACAGGGTCAGGCGACTAAGAGCATCCGCGACTCGATTGTCAGCTCCTTTAAGGTGTTTGAGGTTAAAAGTGTAACCCTATAGGAAAGATACCCACTTAGCGTGTCGCGGGTTGATTTTATGTTGGCCATTGATGAACCGCAGTGCCTCGTGATCGGAGAGGATCACAAACTCCTTAGAGAGGAGATAGTGCCTCCAATGGTGCAGACATCTAATGACAGCATAAAACTCCCTATCATAATTCGAGTAATTCAATTTGGCGCCCGCTAACTTCTCACTAAAATAACTCACAGGGTGCCCTTCCTGACTCAAGACACCTCCTATTCCTACGCCAGAAGCGTCACACGTAAGCTCAAAGACCTTATTGAAGTCAGGTAGATGTAGGACAGGTGCCTCAGTCATAAGTTCCTTAATGCGTTGGAAAGCAGTAGCGGCGGACCTTGTCCAGGTGAACTCACCTTTCTTCATGCAATCACTAATGGGGGCCATAATGCTACTAAAGTCTTTAATAAAACGGCGGTAAAAAGTAGCTAACCCATGGAAACTTCGCACCTCTCGTAATGTGGTCGGTTCGGGCCAATCCCTCATGACCTTAACCTTATTAGGGTCAACTCTAATGCCTTCCTAACCGACTATATAGCCTAAGAATTCCACTTCAGTGACATAGAATGTGCATTTCTTGAGATTAAGGTATAAGGTTTCCTTCCGCAGGGTGGAAAGAACCGATCTCATGTGGGAGACGTGCTCAGCAGTGGTGGTACTAAAGACTAAAATGTCATCAAAATAGACGACCACAAACTTCCCCATGTAAGGCTGAAAGACATGGGTCATCATCCGGAAGAAGGTACTGGGGGCGTTGGATAGCCCAAAGGGCATCACAAGCCACTCGTATAACCCATCCTTGGACTTAAATGCTGTCTTCCACTCGTCCCCCTCACGGATCCTGATCTGGTGATAGCCACTCCGCAAATCTAACTTTGAAAAAATGGTGGCGCCAGATAAGACATCTAGGAGGTCATCTAATCGCGGAATAGGAAATCTATATTTGATGGTAATCTTGTTGATGGCACGGCTATCAACACACATTCTCCACGTACCATCCTTCTTGGGGGCAAGAAGGGCCGGTACCGCACATGGACTCATACTAGTCCTAATGAACCCCTTTTTCATCAAATCCTCGATCTGGGTCTGTAACTCCTTATGGGCGGCGGGGTGAAGCCTATAGTGGGTCTGGTTGTAACACCCCCTATCCGTCGCATAACATATAGCAGTAGGTCCGGCCGGGGCCCGACGCCATATACCACAGACAGACCGGGTGGTTACTTATGGAAACCATCCAACCAATCTCAACGTCCTACACAGAGCATTCTAGCGGAAGCAGTTAATATAAGTTGTAAACAAGAACCCAGCATAAGAGCACGAATGTCCACTAATACCACATTTAGGAATGTATACAAAAATACCCAAACATTGGCCTTAAGGCCTTACAAAAAGTTTCACTTGTCTATTACATGATTTACCAACCTCGGCACGCAGGCCGGCCATACATGAATAAAAATAGAAAACATTTCACTCGGGCCTTCGAGGGCCAGCTTCGCAAAAAGGGCTTTAGCCCGCTATTGACCGCTCGGTCCAGCTGCACCTGCAAGCAAACAAACCACCGCACGGTGGCAAACAAAGCAACGGTCAGCAATGCTGACCAAATTATAACGATCCCGCCCCCAACTCGGGGCGGCGATGCTCCTTCCCTGCATTTCATCAGCATAAGCGAGCATTATAAATATAGCCATTTCATCACAGGCGGAGGCTCAACGGCCACACACCCCGTGCACTCAGGGCACATTCTTGGTGAACGCAGTCTAAGTCTGCCGACTCACCGCCATCCTCTCTTGGACGGCCAAACAATGAGCAGTTTGTCTTCCTGGCATGGGTCACGGTAATTAAAACCATAGACCGCCGAAGACCCTCATCTATGCCAACGGCCCTAATCCGAACGACATAGAGTGGGTACGGTTCCATCTAACCCGTGCTCACAACGCAACGGTAATTTAAACCATATGCGCCCGCAACGGTAATTTAAACCATATGCGCAGGTCAAACTTCTACCGAGTCCCATTTTCATCACAAGTCACATAACCCGGTTATGTTCAAGTTGGCTTCCAAGCCACCAAGTTGGCAAGACCTCGTGTCCGCCCAGTTTTCCGGGTGCACCTTTGGGTTAGTCCCCAAGGCTCCCTGCTGCAATCTACCGCGTAGAAAACCCGAAAACACCAAATAGCACGGAGTCTTCTCCGGCCTTATGCAATGCAACATCACCGATCCGGACTAACATGTCCGGGTAGGCTTCAACCAAAATGCCTATGTCCGTTCTCGCATACGGACGCTAAACAACGGGGACTTTACATATCTACCCGAAGGAACGCCTCCAACTCTTCGCAAACTCGCGAGAGAGGGCTTCCTATGCTAAGAAAGAGAGCTATCATGCTCACAAGTGAGGATCGTTACCCTTGCGTTCCTCTTTAGCGCCATCGAAATGTAATCGGATAGAAATCACCGCGCTTGCGTTGCCTCCGTGGATCCGGAGTCGGCTTGCGATTCGGAGCTCCGAAGCTCCTCCAATGGCGGATCTAGCTCTTCTTCCTCCAATAGCTTTCCTCTTTCTCCAAGGGTTTGGAGAGATGATCAAGTGAAGGAAAATGGATTTTTCTTAAGTCAAATCCGTGTATATCCTCCCAGGAACCATCCCCAGCCGTCGGATCTCAACCTAAGAAAACGAGCGGCTTTGATTCGGGGCTGAAATGCCCAAACTGGGCCGAACACGGCCTGGCACACGCCCGTGTCCAGGGCCGTGTGCCGCATTCGCCGTCAAAATCGAATCTTCTGAACACGCACACGGGTATCAAACACGCCCGTGTTCAAGTTGACACGCCCGTGTTCCAGATGACACGGCCGTGTAGCCGGCCGTGTACCCCATGATTTTCCCCCGTTTCCAACCCGAGCACTGCACGGGTTCTAGGACACGCCCGTGTCCTTGCCCGTGTCGCATTGACATGCCTGGGCCCCCAGGCCGTGTACACGGGGCATTTCGTCGAGGGGAGAACGACGACTGGATGACACGGCCTTGGACACGCCCGTGTCCTAGGCCGTGTGCCTTGTCTCGACGATCGTCGAGTGAATCTCGACGATTTCACCTTGACGATCGTCGACACGGGTCGACACGCCCTGCGACACGCCCGTGTCGCAGGCCGTGTGCCCATTCTCGACGAATCGTCGAGAATAACTCGACGATTTCACGGCTAAGTGTCGACACGGGTCGACACGCCCTGCGACACGCCCGTGTCGCAGGCCGTGTGCCCTTTCTCGACGAATCGTCGAGTATAACTCGACGACTTCGCGACTAAGTGTCGGCACACACTTGACACGCCCTGGGACACGCCCGTGTCCCAGGCCGTGTGCCGTCAGCCAGAAACCAAAACTGGCCCAAAACGTCCCCCTTTGCTCCTTTGAGTTTCGGGGCGTTACAACTCTCCCCCTCTTAAAAGAATTTCGCCCACGAAATTACATAAAGGAAAGATATACGAAAACAACATTTGTACCTGAGCGGAACAACTCCGGATACTCGTCAAGCATAGTCTGCTCTCGCTCCCAGGAGAGCTCCTCACGACCGCAATTGTCCCATCGGACCTTGACCATCCTGATCTCTTTATTGCGTAGCCGCTTGACCTCCGAGTCCTCAATCCGCACGGGCTTTACCTTTGTCGTTAGCCCACTATCCACCGGCACTTGATCGACCGCGATCACTTGCGTAGGCTCTTGCACCGCCTTCCGAAGCACCGAAATGTGGAACACATCGTGTAAACCACTTAGCTCCACTGAAAGCTTCAACCTATAGGCCGCTTCTCCAACTCGCTCCAGAACCTCAAACGGTCCAAGGTACCTCGGGCTTAGCTTTTTCAATCGTCGCACCCGCGAGACACCCTTGAACGGCTTGATCTTTAGGTACACATAATCACCCACAGCGAACTCCACGTTCCTGTGCTTGGCATTATAGTACTTTGCTTGCCGGTCCTGAGCGATGAGTAACCTCTCCCGAATGGTTCTCACCAAAGAAGTAGCATCATCCACTTCCGATCGCTTATACAACTTCGACTCGCCCGTTTCTAACCAAGACAACGGCGTGCGACATCTTCTACCATATAGGGCCTCGAAAGGTGCCATCTGAATACTTGCTTGGTAGCTGTTGTTGTATGCGAACTCCACCAAATAAAGGTGGTCCTCCCATTGCTTTCCGAAATCCAAGACACACATGCGAAGCATGTCTTCCATGGTTCTATTAACCCTCTCGGTCTGCCCATCCGTTTGCGGATGGAAGGCTGTGCTAAACTTCAGCTTTGTTCCCAACATTTGCTGCACCAGCCTCCAATCATTGGACGTGAACCGCCCATCTCGGTCACTCACGATGCTGCGGGGCACACCATGAAGCCGTACTATGTTATCCACATAAAGCTTTGCTAGCTTCTCCACCGGATCGTCCTTCCTATGCGGAATAAAATGCGACACCTTCGTTAATCGATCCACGACCACCCAAATGGCGTCGTTCCCCTTTTGCGACCTTGGCAAACCGTGCACAAAGTCCATAGAGATGTCGTCAAATTTCCACTCCGGAATAGGCAAGGACTTAAGAAATCCTCCCGGCTTTTGGCACTCCGCCTTTACCAAGGCGCAGGTTTGGCACTTCGCTACGTATAGCGCCACATCCTTTTTCAAACCCGGCCACCAAAACAGTTTCTTTATATCGCGGTACATCTTCGTGCTCCCCGGGTGAATCGAGTACTTGGTATGGTGTGCCTCGTACAACAACTCCACCCGTAAATTGCCCACACTTGGGACGCACAAACGACCGTCTTTCCACAGCAATCCGTCCTCTACAACGAATTGGGAATTTGACCCATCCAGAGCCTCTATCATGAACTGCTTCATATGAGCATCCATATCCAAAGCCTGCCGAATCCGATCAGCCAGGTCATATTGGACTTCAGTCCAATTCAGCACTGCTTCAGCACTAGATTGTCTATCCACACAAACAATCTCCAACGCCTCCAGCTCCTGCACCAACCGCTCATCATGCACTGATAGCCAATTCGCTTGAGCTGGGGCTCGACGACTCAACGCGTCCGCAACCGCATTCCCTTTGCCAGGCACGTAGTGGATCTTGAAAGTATAGTCCCCCAGGAACTCCATCCACCTACGCTGCCGCATATTCAGATCCTTCTGATCAATCAGGTACTTTAGGCTCTTGTGATCGGTGTAGATATCAATCTTCACACCGTACAAATAGTGTCTCCACAGCTTCAAGGCAAAAATCACGGCCGCTAACTCCAAGTCATGGACCGGATAATTCCTCTCGTGCACTTTTAGCTGTCTCGAGCCATAAGCTATCACGCTTCCGTGCTGCAGTAGCACACAACCCAAACCGCTGCCTGAAGCATCGCTATATATCTCATAGCCTTCGGTCCCAACCGGCGAACTCAACACAGGCGCCGTGGTCAACCGACACTTCAATTCCTCAAAAGCTCGCGCGCACTCCGGCGTCCAAACGAACTTATGCTCCTTCCTCGTCAAAGTAGTGAGAGGTAGCGCTATCCGCGAGAAGTTCTCTACGAAGCGCCTATAATAACCGGCAAGCCCCAAAAAGCTCCGGACTTCTGCTACCGTAGCAAGCTCAGGCCACTCCCGTATCGCAACAATCTTCGCCGGATCCACCGCAATACCCTCTCCACTCACTATATGCCCGAGGAACGCTACTGAGGATAGCCAAAACTCGCACTTCGAGAACTTGGCATACAACTGGTTTCTCCTTAGCGTCTCCAGCACCAAATGAAGATGCTTGAAGTGATCTTCCTCACTTTGCGAGTACACCAAAATATCGTCGATGAAGACGATCACGAAATGGTCCAAGTACTCCCTGAACGTTCTGTTCATCAAATCCATGAATACCGACGGCGCATTAGTCAGCCCAAACGGCATGACCGTAAACTCATAATGCCCGTATCTCGTACTAAACGCTGTCTTCGGGATATCACTCTCCCTTATCCGCAGCTGATAGTACCCAGACTTGAGATCTAACTTCGAGTACACCGTCGACCCGACTAACTGATCAAAGAGATCATCAATCCTAGGGATCGGGTACTTATTCTTCTCAGTCAGCTTGTTTAGCTCCCGATAATCAATACATAATCTCAAGCTTCCGTCCTTCTTCTTAACAAAGAGGACCGGTGCGCTCCAAGGCGAAGAACTCGGGCGCACATACCCTTGTTCCAACAACTCTTGCAGTTGAACTTTCAGCTCCGCCATTTCCTTAGGCGCTAGCCGATACGGAGATCGTGACACAGGCTTTGCACCTGGCACTAGCTCGATCGTAAAATCTATCTCCCGTTGAGGCGGGGCTCCAGGAAGATCTGCGGGGAACACATCAGGGTATTCCGATACCACTGAAATACAATCCAACGCGGGCTTCGGCTTTGCAACCTCCACTAGTGTAAAGAACAGTTCTGCTCCAGCACGAACCGCCTTCACCACCTGAAGAGCAGACATCAACGTCTTGCTCGACCCCTTTAAGCCCGTAAAAGTCGTCTCACGACTCGCTCCCAGCTTGACTTCCTTGCTACCGCAATCTATATGGGCCTGCTGCTCCGAGAGCCAGTCCATGCCAAATATGACGTCGAACTCCACTAACGGAAGTAAAGACGCCCGCAGGTCGAACTCCTGCTCTCCAATACGAGTCTTAACCTCGCAGATCCTAACCGCTCGCATCGAACACCCATTGGGCAACAACACATCCAACTTGTCCTTCGCCATCGAAGAAGGGACTCCGATGCGTGATATAAATCCTTCGGACAAGAAGGAGTGTGAAGCTCCCGTATCAAAGAGTGCTCGTGCCGGGTTTTCACAAATCAACACAAATCCTAACAAGCAGTGGTAAGGTAACATATACATATCAAGCATATAAAGGAATTGACTTGCTATAAATTAAACCGTACCTGTCACCACATCAGCTTGTTTAATGGCCTCCTGTTGGCCAAGATTGTAAACCCTTGGTTGGGCCGGAGCATAGTGAGATGCGGTCGACTCCACCGCCTTTCCCTTCTCTTCGTAGGTAGCTCCTGGCCTCCTTTCGGACTTAGGACGTCCGCTCCAACAATCACGGGCGAAATGCCCCGTCTTGCCACAAGTGAAGCACGCGCCCGGGGTCCGACTCGTAGTCGCCCCAGAAGCACCAGAAGGAGCTGGACCCGAAGTCCTATGCTTCTTAAAGAATCTTTGATAGCCAGACTTTGAAGTAGTCGGCACTTTGAACCCAGATTTCTTCTCGCCCAAGCCTTTCTTCGCTTGTACACTCTTCATGTCCTTCTCCAAGGACCGGGCAGTATTGACCAAGGTTAAGAAACCCTGCGTCATTGGCCCCGACAGTAACAATCTCAGCTCATCCCTCAAGCCTTCATAAAAACGATTAGTCTTGCGCTCCTCATCCATGATGATGGAGCTAGCATAACGACTCAACCGCGTAAACTCGTGGAGATATTCATCCACGCTCCTCTCACCCTGCACCAACTTCAGGAACTCATTCTCCATTGAAATCCTCTGAGTAGAAGGGAGGTATCTTGCTAAGAACAATTCCGAGAACTCTTCCATCGGAACGTCTATCAGTTGTCTACCTCTCAAATGATGCAGCTCCAAACCTTCCCACCACATCCTCGCTTCCCCATCCAGAAGGAACGTAGCGATGGTGGTCATTTGCCACTCCTCCGTCTCCGTCGCTGTCATGACTCTCTTCACCCTAGAGAGCCAGTCTTCAGCCTGCGATGGGGTTCCCAACCCCGAGAATAACGGAGGGTTAAAGCTCATTACATGCTTCAACTGCCTCTCAGTCGCCCTCCTTGGCACTATTGGTTCTACAACCACTTGCTCCATCCTCCTCGGCTCGGCCTCTTGAAGAGGTACTTGCTCCATCACAGGAGCGGGCTGCTGCGCTTGCCTCCCAGGCTGCGCATTTATCACGGCCAACACCGCTTCAGCCACCAATCTTATATTTTCAGCCGACAAAGGTGTTGCGGGAGCAACTTCTGGTGCACTACTAGCCTCAGAACCTCGGCGTTCTGACGGCCCAACACCACTTCGGGTCACCTATAGTGGTACAAAACACCGTTAAGCGACCAAATAACATTGCAAACAACAATTATAGGAACACGCAGGTTCCTCAAACACGAGTATTTTCATTCCTAAGTGGACATTCATGGGTTCTTTTACCATTATAACGATGACGCACACAATGTGCTCACCACCCCTTAAAAAGAATTCGACCACGAATTCCGTTTAAGCCCGACCAAAACCAGTAGTCTGATACCAAATTGTAACACCCCCTATCCGTCGCATAACATATAGCAGTAGGTCCGGCCGGGGCCCGACGCCATATACCACAGACAGACCGGGTGGTTACTTATGGAAACCATCCAACCAATCTCAACGTCCTACACAGAGCATTCTAGCGGAAGCAGTTAATATAAGTTGTAAACAAGAACCCAGCATAAGAGCACGAATGTCCACTAATACCACATTTAGGAATGTATACAAAAATACCCAAACATTGGCCTTAAGGCCTTACAAAAAGTTTCACTTGTCTATTACATGATTTACCAACCTCGGCACGCAGGCCGGCCATACATGAATAAAAATAGAAAACATTTCACTCGGGCCTTCGAGGGCCAGCTTCGCAAAAAGGGCTTTAGCCCGCTATTGACCGCTCGGTCCAGCTGCACCTGCAAGCAAACAAACCACCGCACGGTGGCAAACAAAGCAACGGTCAGCAATGCTGACCAAATTATAACGATCCCGCCCCCAACTCGGGGCGGCGATGCTCCTTCCCTGCATTTCATCAGCATAAGCGAGCATTATAAATATAGCCATTTCATCACAGGCGGAGGCTCAACGGCCACACACCCCGTGCACTCAGGGCACATTCTTGGTGAACGCAGTCTAAGTCTGCCGACTCACCGCCATCCTCTCTTGGACGGCCAAACAATGAGCAGTTTGTCTTCCTGGCATGGGTCACGGTAATTAAAACCATAGACCGCCGAAGACCCTCATCTATGCCAACGGCCCTAATCCGAACGACATAGAGTGGGTACGGTTCCATCTAACCCGTGCTCACAACGCAACGGTAATTTAAACCATATGCGCCCGCAACGGTAATTTAAACCATATGCGCAGGTCAAACTTCTACCGAGTCCCATTTTCATCACAAGTCACATAACCCGGTTATGTTCAAGTTGGCTTCCAAGCCACCAAGTTGGCAAGACCTCGTGTCCGCCCAGTTTTCCGGGTGCACCTTTGGGTTAGTCCCCAAGGCTCCCTGCTGCAATCTACCGCGTAGAAAACCCGAAAACACCAAATAGCACGGAGTCTTCTCCGGCCTTATGCAATGCAACATCACCGATCCGGACTAACATGTCCGGGTAGGCTTCAACCAAAATGCCTATGTCCGTTCTCGCATACGGACGCTAAACAACGGGGACTTTACATATCTACCCGAAGGAACGCCTCCAACTCTTCGCAAACTCGCGAGAGAGGGCTTCCTATGCTAAGAAAGAGAGCTATCATGCTCACAAGTGAGGATCGTTACCCTTGCGTTCCTCTTTGGCGCCATCGAAATGTAATCGGATAGAAATCACCGCGCTTGCGTTGCCTCCGTGGATCCGGAGTCGGCTTGCGATTCGGAGCTCCGAAGCTCCTCCAATGGCGGATCTAGCTCTTCTTCCTCCAATAGCTTTCCTCTTTCTCCAAGGGTTTGGAGAGATGATCAAGTGAAGGAAAATGGATTTTTCTTAAGTCAAATCCGTGTATATCCTCCCAGGAACCATCCCCAGCCGTCGGATCTCAACCTAAGAAAACGAGCGGCTTTGATTCGGGGCTGAAATGCCCAAACTGGGCCGAACACGGCCTGGCACACGCCCGTGTCCAGGGCCGTGTGCCGCATTCGCCATCAAAATCGAATCTTCTGAACACGCACACGGGTATCAAACACGCCCGTGTTCAAGTTGACACGCCCGTGTTCCAGATGACACGGCCGTGTAGCCGGTCGTGTACCCCATGATTTTCCCCCGTTTCCAACCCGAGCAATGCACGGGTTCTAGGACACGCCCGTGTCCTTGCCCGTGTCGCATTGACACGCCTGGGCCCCCAGGCCGTGTACACGGGGCATTTCGTCGAGGGGAGAACGACGACTGGATGACACGGCCTTGGACACGCCCGTGTCCTAGGCCGTGTGCCTTGTCTCGACGATCGTCGAGTGAATCTCGACGATTTCACCTTGACGATCGTCGACACGGGTCGACACGCCCTGCGACACGCCCGTGTCGCAGGCCGTGTGCCCATTCTCGACGAATCGTCGAGAATAACTCGACGATTTCACGGCTAAGTGTCGACACGGGTCGACACGCCCTGCGACACGCCCGTGTCGCAGGCCGTGTGCCCTTTCTCGACGAATCGTCGAGTATAACTCGAAGACTTCGCGACTAAGTGTCGGCACACACTTGTCACACCCTGGGACACGCCCGTGTCCCAGGCCGTGTGCCGTCAGCCAGAAACCAAAACTGGCCCAAAACGTCCCCCTTTGCTCCTTTGAGTTTCGGGGCGTTACACTGGTTCGGTAAGGAGGAGCCGGGGATAAGGTCTATAGCATGCTGTATATTCCTAAGCGGTGGTAATACCGAAGGCAGCTCATCCGGGTACACGTCCTTATACTCATCCAACAATTCCCGTAACTCTCTAGGCAACTCATCCAATGCTCTCGTATCCCCTTTCGCACTCATAAGAACTAGAGCGTACATCATCACGTCAAGAAAGGGATCCTTCATAAACTCTTTTCTTCCCACGAGACTCAATGTTTTCCTCTCGACTGGAACAGTGGTGTCCTTAGCCAAAGCTACTGGCTCTTTCGGGACGGTCGGTCTCAACGTAATGACCTTGACATTGAATTTAAACTCATATGTGTTGGCCCTTCCAAAGTGTGTCACGTCACGGTCGTAAAGCCAAGGGCGGCCCAATAACACGTGACAAGCGTCCATTGGAAGGACATCGCACCACACCTCGTCAGTATAGGATTTGATCGAGAGAGGTACAAGGCAACGCTTGGTGACCGGGACGGTAACTTTATTAATCCAGGCTACCTGGTAGGGAGCCGGGTGGGGCTGCGTAGTCAAGGACATACGTGTAACGGCATTCTCAGAGATGACGTTTACACAACTGCCACTATCAATGATCAACTTGCACAACTTCTCGCCACTCTTAAAGATCAGGGAAAATATACTAGTCCTTTTCCAGTCATCTAACGGACGAGGGGTGGTCAAGATACAACGCATCACCATAACGGGGTGTTCGTCCTCTAAATCGCTTGGGACCCCTTCTGGGTCACTCTCCTCAGCAGCCTCATAAACGAAATCAGCTAGGTCGGTAGTCGACTCTAGAAGGGCTATGGCTTTAGTCTTCGTTGGGCATTCAAAGGCATAGTGGCCTTGAATGCCGCAAGAGTAACAAGTAGTGTTAGCCTTGCTAACCTTCCCTATAGGGACACGCTCACTCGCAGGATTCTTGTCGTTCCTAGCAGTAATCACGACAGACTTTGACTCGGCAGACCGAAACTTCCCTTTATCCTGATATGTGGAGGAAGAGGCTCCAGCTGTGGTCTTTCCCTTCGCATGGGAATACCGGGAGTGAGCCTTAGAGGCTAAGTGCTTTTCGATGTCGAGGGCGGCATTAAATGTCGTGTTCAGATCCGTATGACCATATCGTAAGAGCTTCCGCTGAATATCGGGATGAAGCCCCTTACGAAATCTGGATAGGGTGACCTCGGGGATCTCCCTCAAATCACAACGCACCATACGGTCCTTCAGTTCTCCCATATACTCAGCTACCGAATTGGAGCCCTACCGTAGAGTGGCAAGCTCGTCGAACATCTGTGTCCGATGGTACGCGGGAACGTACTGATCGGTCAACAAGTTCTTCATCACGGCCCATCCAATAAGTGGGACCCCGTTCCCGGTTCCTAGCCTACGCTCTTCATTCAGCCAATAAGTTTTGGCACGTCCCGTTAGCTTCATCCTGGCAACTTGGACCTTTTGATGGTCCGTAAGGGTGTGCCAATCGAAGTAGCACTCCATATCCACCACCCAAGTAAGGAAGATCTGGGGATCTCCCATGCCATCATAAGTGGGGGCGTCGATCTTAATGACCCTAGTGATATCGTAAGCACGATCGTGGCGGTGTTCTCGAGGGGGCACTCGGGGAGAGTCCTCATCGGAATCCGACTCAGGAGTTTGTTGGCGCCGGTTGGGCTGCTCAACATTAATGGGTGGCGGGGGTGGCCTTGCTTGATTTTGCAGGATCTGTGCCAACATGTTTCTAAGATCCGTCATTTCGTTACGTAGCCCTGCTATGGCCTCGGTGTTGGGATCCCCATGCTCGTTCGCAGCCATCCTAGACGTAGACGGTGTCGCGTACTCGGATCTGTGCCTAGTGCGCATTCAGGTCTAGGAAATTTTGGAAAGGTGATTTTTCCTAGGGCTGTAGCTATACTGAAAATAAGATATTTTTATATTTTCCCGATGTGAGGAATACGTGGATCGTTAAAAAATGTTTTTTTGAAATTTTGCTGAAACATAAAGATTTCAGCCCGCTATTGGCAGACCACAGAAAATAATTTTTTTTTGATTTTTTTTTTTAGATCCGATCGGGCAACAAGAAACGTAGAGAGGATGTTTGCAACGTGGGAGTTGAAACGACCGCCTCTGATACCAAATTGATGTAGGGGTGACCGTGATTCGTGCCCGAATACGCTAACGGAAAATATTATCACAAGACATAAAACCAAAGGGAAGGGCTCCGACCAAAAACGAGCGAAAAGGGGTCGGGTTTGCTCCCAAATCCGAAAGAGAAAATTGCCGGACTCGATACAACGTCCTTAGGACCTACCTCTCCAACAAGCACACAACTCACCGCACCTACACAAGCATCTATTGTACCAACTTGAGCCGTTTCAACGCAGCAATAATTTATTTTCGGAGCGGCGGAAAACTTCAATAGGCGGTCGAGTTCGAGTTGTGATTAACTCCCTTGTTAACACCAAAATGTGCCAATCTTGGAGGGCAAGTCAAGGCTAGGCCAAGTCTCGCTCTCGCAACGGATCTACCCAATCCGGATCACAAGAGGTTCAATAACAACGAAATCGAAATCGAATTTGCAAGCGACGTATTTAAAAATCACGGAAGAAACGGTTTGCAAAAACCTCCACAAAATTTAAAGCAAGAATCTCTAAGAGGAAGAAGTTACCCAACCAAGAACAACAATCACACAAGATAAGGTGGGAGAATCACTCTCTCCACGGATCCACCGGTTTCACACCAAATGGGCTGCAACCTTCTTCCTTGGAGTCGCACCGAAAGGAAGCCACGCCGGAGTCGCACCGAACGGGGATGGAGGAGGCAAGGCTTGGCGTCACACCAAAGGGGGGGGGGGGGGGGGCGGCTAATGGACTCTCTCCATGGTGGCCGAATTCTTCAAAGGGGGTTTTTAGGTTTTCTTTTCATTCCATTACTCATCATAATAGCCTCCTTTAAATAGGAGTTACAAAAGAGATCCAACCGTCCATGATGGAGATGAAATCTCATCCATCCGAGCGGTTACAAACACATAATAGCCTCCTTTAAATAGGAGTTACAAAAGAGATCCAACCGTCCATAATGGAGATGAAATCTCATCCATACGGGCGGTTACATACACACCAAAATGTTTGCAGAAAATAATTAAAGATTACAAGTCACAAATGAATATAAAATTATTAACCAAGATTGGAATAATTTTATATTCGCACATAAAATAATAAAGCATGACAAATTAATTAAAATAGTCATCAAGTGAGGGTAGCACGCCGCGGGCGGAGGTTGTAGTGGCGTCGTCCGTTAGCTTCATCACGGCTCCGAAGGTCTTTATGTTGTAGAGCCTCGACAACTGGATCGTCATCAAGTATTGCGGAGGGGCAGCGGCATCACTGCATGTTCCTATAATTGTTGTTTGCAATTTTATTTGGACGCTTAACGGTGTTTTGTACCACTATAGGTGACCAGAAGTGGTGTTGGGCCGTCGGAACGTCGTATTTCTAAGGCTAGCATTGCACCAGATGTTGCTCCTGCAACACCTCTATCGGCTGAGAACATACGATTGGTGCTCGAAGCAGTGTTGGCCGTGATAAATGCGCAGCCTGCAAGGAAAACGCAGCAGCCCGCTCCTGCAATAGAGCAGGTACCGCTGCAAGAGGCTGAGCCGAGGAGAGTGGAACAAGTGGTAGTGGAACCGTTGCTGCCAAGGAGGGCAACCGAGAGGCAGCTTAAGCATGTAATGAGCTTTAACCCTCCGGTATTCTCAGGGTTGGGAACCCCATCTCAAGCTGAAGACTGGCTCTCCAGGGTGAAGAGAGTCATGACAGCAACGGAGACAGAGGTGTGGCAAATGACCAACATCGCTACGTTTCTTCTAGACAGTGAAGCGAGAATGTGGTGGGAAGGTTTGGAGCTGCACTTATTGAGAGGTAGGCAACTTGTTGATGTCTCGATGGTGGAGTTCTCGAGATTGTTCTTGGCTAGATACCTCCCTTCGGCGCAGAAGATAGCGTTGGAGAATGAGTTTCTGAAGTTGGTTCATGGTGAGAGGAGCATGGATGAATATCTCCACGAGATTACTCGTCTGAGTCATTATGCTAGCTCCACTATTGTGGATGAGGAGCGCAAGACTAATCGCTTCTATGAAGGGTTGAGAGATGAGTTGAGGTTACTACTCTCGGGGCCGATGACGCAGGGTTTCTTAACCTTGGTCAACACTTCCCGGTCCTTGGAGAAGGACATGAAGAATGTACAAGCAAAGAAAAGCTTGGGTGATAGGAAATCTGAATTCAAAGTGCCGACGACTTCAAAGTCCGGCTATCGGAGGTCTTTCAAGAAGCATAGGACTTCGGGTCCAGCTCCTTCTGGTGCTTCTGGGGCGACTACGAGTCGGACCCCGGGCGTGTGTTTTACTTGTGGAAAGACGGGGCACTTTGCCCGTGACTGTTGGAGCGGACGTCCTAAGTCCGTGAGAAGGTCGAGAGCGACTTATGAAGAGAAGGGCAAGGGGTGGAGTCAACCGCGTCCCACTATGCTCCGGCCCAACCAAGGGTCTATAATCTTGTCCAACAGGAGGCCATCAAACAGGCTGATGTGGTGACAGGTACGGTTTACTTTATAGCAAGTCATTTTCTTTAAATACTTGCTATGCACATGTTACCTTACCTCTGCTTGTTTAGGATTTGTTTTGATTTGTGAAAATCTGGCAAGAGTAGTCTGCGATACGGGAGCTTCACACTCCTTGTCCGAAGGATTTATATCACGCATTGGAGTCCCTTCTTCGATGGCAAAGGATAAGTTGGATGTGTTGTTGCCCAATGGGTGTTCGATGCACGCGGATAGGATCTGCGATGTTAAGATTCGTATTGGGAATTAGGAGTTCGATCTGCAAGCGTCGTTACTTCCGTTGGTGGAGTTCGACGTCATATTTGGCATGGACTGGCACTCGGAACAGCAGGCCCATATAGATTGCGGTAGCAAGGAAGTCAAGCTGGGAGCAAGTCGTGAAACGACTTTTACGGGCTTAAAAGGGTCGAGCAAGACGTTGATGTCTGCTCTTCAGGTGGTGAAGGCAGTTCGTGCCGGTGTAGAACTGTTCTTTACACTAGTGGAGGTTGCAAAGCCGAAGCCCGCGTTGGATTGTATTTCAGTGGTATCTGAATACCCTGATGTGTTCCCCGCAGATCTTCCTGGTGCCCCGCCTCAGCGGGAGATAGATTTTACGATTGAGCTAGTGCCAGGTGAAAAGCCTGTGTCACGATCTCCATATCGGCTAGCGCCTAAAGAAATGACGGAGTTGAAGGTTCAACTACAAGAGTTATTGGAGCAAGGGTATGTGCGCCCAAGTTCTTCGCCTTGGAGCGCGCCGGTCCTCTTTGTTAAGAAGAAGGACGGAGGCTTGAGGCTGTGTATTGATTATCGAGAGCTCAACAAGTTGATGGAGAAGAACAAGTACCCGATCCCCCGGATTGATGACCTTTTTGATCAGTTAGTCGGGTCGACGGTTTACTCGAAGTTGGATCTCAAGCCTGGGTACTATCAGCTGCGAATAAGGGAGAGTGATATCCCGAAGACAGCGTTTAGTACGAGATACGGGCATTATGAGTTTACGATCATGCCGTTTGGGTTGACCAATACGCTGTCAGTGTTCATGGATTTGATGAACAGGACTTTCATAGAGTACTTAGACCATTTTGTGATCGTCTTCATCGACGATATTTTGGTGTACTCGCAAAGTAAGGAAGATCACTTCATGCATCTTCATTTGGTTTTTGAGACGCTGAGGAGGAATCAACTGTATGCCAAGTTCTCGAAGTGCGAGTTTTGGTTATCCTCAATGGCGTTCCTCGGTCATATAGTGAGTGGAGAGGGTATTTCTGTGGATCCGGCGAAGATTGTTGCGATATGGGAGTGGCCTGAGCTTGCTACGGTAGCGGAAGTCCGGAGCTTTCTGGGGCTTGCCGACTATTATAGGCGCTTCGTAGAGAACTTCTCGCGGATAGCGTTACCTCTCACTACTTTGACGAGGAAGGAGCATAAGTTTGTTTGGACGCCGTAGTGCGCACGAGCTTTTGAGGAGTTGAAGTGTCGGTTGACCACGGCGCCTGTGCTGATTTCGCCATGTGGGACCGAAGGCTATGAGATTTACAGTGATGCTTCGGGCAGCGCTTTGGGTTGCGTGCTACTGCAACACGGAAGTGTGATAGCTTATGGCTCAAGACAGCTGATGGGGCACGAGAGGAATTATCCAGTCCATGACTTGGAGTTAGCGGCCGTGATTTTTGCCTTGAAGCTGTGGAGACACAATTTGTACAGTGTGAAGATTGATATCTACACCGATCACAAGAGCCTGAAGTATCTGATTGATCAGAAGGATCTGAATATATGGCAGCATAGCTGGATGGAGTTCCTGGGGGACTATACATTCAAGATCCACTACGTGCCTGGTAAGGGTAATGCCGTTGCGGACGGATTGAGTCGCCGAGCCCCAGCTCAAGCCAATTAGCTATCGGTGCATGATGATCGGTTGGTGCGGGAGTTGGAGGCGCTTGAGATTGTTTGTGTGGATAGGCAATCAAGTACTGAAGCAGTTCTGAATTGGACTGAAGTCCAATATGACCTGGCTGATCGTATTCAGCAGGCTTTGGATATGGATGCTCATATGAAGCAGTTCATGGTAGAGGCTCTAGATGGGTCAAATTCCCAATTCATCATGGAGGACGGATTACTTTGGAAAGACGGTCGTCTGTGCGTCCCAAGTGTGGGTAATTTGCGGGTGGAGTTGTTATACGAGGCACACCATACCAAGTACTCGATTCACCCGGGGAGCACGAAGATGTACCGTGATGTGAAGAAACTGTTTTGGTGGTCGGGTTTGAAGAAGGATGTGGCGCTCTACATAGCGAAGTGCCAAACTTGCGCCTTGGTGAAGGCGGAGTGTCAAAAGCCGGGAGGAATTCTTAAGTCCTTTCCTATTCCGAAGTTGAAATTCGACGACATCTCTATGGACTTTGTGCACGGTTTGCCAAGGTCGCAAAAAGGGAACGACGCCATTTGGGTGGTTATTGATCGGCTAACGAAGGTGTCGCATTTTATTCCCCATAGGAAGGATGATCCGGTAGAGAAGTTGACAAAACTTTATGTGGATAACATTTTGCCGCTTCACGGTGTGCCCCGCAGCATCGTGAGTGACCGAGATGGGCGGTTCACATCTAATGATTGGAGGCTTGTGCAGCAAATGTTGGGGACAAAGTTGAAATTCAGCACAGCCTTCCATCCGCAAATGGATGGGCAGACCGAGAGGGTCAATAGAACCATGGAAGACATGCTCCGCATGTGTGTCTTGGATTTTGGGAAGCAATGGGAAGACCACCTTTATTTGGTGGAGTTCGCATACAACAATAGCTACCAAGCGAGTATTCAGATGGCGCCTTTCGAGGCCCTATATGATAGAAAATGTCGCACGCCGTTGTCTTGGTTAGAAACGGGTGAGTCAAATTTGTATAAGCGATTGGAAGTGGAGTATGCTACTTCTTTGGTGAGAACCATTCGGGAGAGGTTGCTTATCGCTCAGGACCGGCAAGCGAAGTACTACAATGCCAAGTACAGGAACATGGAGTTCGTTGTGGGCGACTATGTGTACTTAAAGATCAAGCCGTTCAAGGGTGTCTCGCGGGTGCGGCGATTGAAAAAGCTAAGCCCGAGGTACCTTGGGCCGTTTGAGGTTCTGGAGCGAGTTGGTGAAGCGGCCTATCGGTTGAAGCTTTCAGTGGAGCTTGGTGGATTACATGATGTATTCCATATTTCGGTGCATCGGAAGGCGGTGCAAGATCCTTCGCAAGTGATCGCGGTTAATCAAGTGCCAGTGGATAGTGGGTTGACGAAAAAAGTCAAGCCCGTGCGGATTGAGGACTCGGAGGTCAAGCGGCTATGCAATAAAGAGATCAGGATGGTCAAGGTCTGGTGGGACAATTGCGGTCTGATGAATTGTAAATATACTTATTTTTATGCACATTAATTCAGTCATTTTCATTTATTTTCGTCATTTTTACTTATTTTTGTTCAATAAAATGCTCCTATTCTTGTAAATTTACTTCTAACTTGTTTTATTTTATTTTGCAGAAAATTTCCAGAATCTGCCAAAATTGGGCAGTACACGCCCGTGACAATTTCGTCACGCCCGTGACTGGGCCGTGACTGTGCATTTCCCATGAAAACGGACGATTTCTGAAGTAAAAGCTTGACACGCCTGGGGTCACGCCCGTATCACCCGACACGGGGCGTGACCCAAGCCCGTGTTCACTCCACTCGACGAATTCATCTCGACGATCGTCGAGTGTCGACACCAACAGTCACGCCCAGCGTCACGCCTGTGACCTGGGGCGTGACTCAATTTCCGCTCGACGATTTCGACTCGACACTTTCCGCTCGACATTCGTCGAGTGTCGACACCAACTGACACGCCCAGCGTCACGCCCGTGACCTGGGGCGTGACCTTTCCAGCTGGCCCGACAAGATGCTGACAAAGACTTTCGACGCAAACCGCCCCCGGTTCTACCTTCCCGACACGCCCAGAGTCACGCCCGTGACCGGGGGCGTGACTGCTGCGAACTCAGCCCGAAGTCAACTTTCCTGTCCAATCGCCGGTCGCCTTCATGAATAGTACTGTCACGCCCCCCCCCTACACGCCCGTGACCGAGGGCGTGTACTTAGAATTTTTTGCCTATAAATTGCCCAGTTCTGTAAGGTCCAAGGGTTCAGATTTTTGGGCCAATTTAGTGTCTTTTTGTGGGCTGCATCCGTGATTTCTAGGGCTATGTAAGAAGATTTCTCCCTTCTTTATTTCAAGTTTTGTTTTGCTTTAGCTTTAGCCCTTGTAATAGCTTGTAATACCTTCTTTTAATCAATAAAATGTTAAATTTTCTCTTCATATATGGCTTTGGAATGAACACTTGTGCCCACTTTTCTTCTCCCTTTTATTCTTAGTTTCATCTTTGTTCTTCATTTATGAAATGTGTGTGTGTGTGTATGAGTGTAATTTATTCACTTTACTTTTTTTTAACTTGTTTTCATGCTTAGGTATGATAGGTTTTCCTCTTTTTCTCCTTGTCTTTTTCTTGAAAGAATTTTAATTTCATTCTTATGATTTTATAAAAGAGATTTAAAAAGTGATTTTGTTCCTTTTTTTTACTTAGTTTTCTTTTAGGATTGTAAAACCTCTTTTGTTCTTTTCATCTTCTTTTTCACCATTTTTATCACTTTCATAACATCATAAGAATGAAAATGTTGGCATTTTAATTTTCCAAAAACTTTGGTTTTTAATTTGTTTTGAAAAACTTTTGTCTTCTAAAAATTGAAATTTCCTCTTTTTATTTGTTTTTGGCAAAACCTAAGCATGAAAAAGTTAAAATTTTAATTTTTAGGTAACTTTCATTTTGCTTTTTATTTGTGTGTGTGAGTGTATGAGCCTAAATTTCCTTTTGTTCTTCTTAATCTTCATGAAGTGTGTGTGAGTGTAGGTGTATAACTTTTATGATTTTATTCAAATTGTGTAGAGTGTGTGAGTGTAGGTGGATAACTTTTATGTTTTGTTCCATTTTGTAGAGTGTGTGAGTGTAGGTGTTAGCTTTATTGCTTTCTTGAAATTCATATGGAGTGTGTGTGTTTGTTTGCATTTATTTCCGCCTACTCGTTAAGAGTTAAATGGCGCATCGTTTTCATTTTCAGTCCTACTCGTTTGAGTAGGACTTGTTATTTTCTTGCTTTATTTTTCCGCCTACTCACTTGAGTTTAATGGCCGGACTTTATTTCCCGCCTACTCGTTTGAGTAGGATTTGTAATTTTTCTTTCTTTATTTTTCCGCCTACTCACTTGAGTTTAATGGACGGACCTTTTAACCCTATAATCGCATTTATTTTCTCCTACTCATTTGAGTAGAACTCGCTTTCATTTCAGTCCTACTCGTTTGAGTAGGACTTGCAATTTTCAGCTTTTATTTACCGCCCCCACTCGTTTGAGTGGGACTCGCAAATTTGAAAAATGCAATTTTCTTTTATGTGTAACTTAGTTTCTGTTTAATTTATAATTTGGAATGTGTGTGAGTTCTCGTTTTAGTTAACTTTTTAGCTTTCTAAATGATTGTTTTATTTTTATGTCCCCTTCTTATAATCATTAGTGTTTAATTTCGAACTCGCGCCTCACTAAATTATAAGTCGTCCCCATACCGATGTGTGGCTAATCGCTATTAGCCTCGGCATCGAAGAGCATTGGGACATTTAAAATGATTTATAATAATTAAAGCTCTTTATTTTCATTTTAATTTAAGCACTTAAGGTTTACCCCGGGTTTACGACGCGTAGGACCACATATCGATGTGTGGGCCCTATTTCCATAGTCCATATGCTAGCTAGCCGAGAGGCCGTGCATATGGACCGATCACCCCTGGGTAAATAGAGTTGCGTGCATACCCTCGAGAGAGGGCAAGCGTAATTCTACCGGATTGGGTTCCCCACCCAATAGCGGGGTTCTTAGCGTAAAGCGGGCGTTAAGAGGAATCCTTCGTCGGACTAACGTTCGGTCGAATAGTCTTAACGTTTAGGTGAGCGATATCCCTATAGCTAGGTGAGCTCACATTTGTGGAACCTCCACGGCCAAGTTGCCTTATTATTAATTTGAAAACTAAGTTTTTTTATTATTAAAAATTGTTTTGGTCTTAATCCGATTCAATGCCGAGCGTTAACCCTTCATCGAATATATTCTAAATCGTTTCTTTTTTTTTTCGCTCCTTTGCTTTTCCGTCTTTTATTAAGTAAAAAAAAAATCCACCTTTCTTTCAGTAAAATAATAGTCCTCCCGGAGGAGTAAGAATAGTCAACACGACCCCGAGAACAATACGACCTCGGTATTCCCCCGAATATCGAGTACTACTTGTGATAGGTGCACTTGCCTACCCGAGCAAGCACGCGGCGATCGACTCACCGAACCAACCACAGTAAGAGTCTGTTCGCGGGCCCATCAAGTTTTTGGCGCCGTTGCCGGGGAATCTCTTTTCGAGTTGCTATTTCGAATTCCGGAGTCTATTAATTTTACTTATTTTCTATAAAAAAAACTAACTAAAAACTTTATTTTACAAAAAAAAAGAACTTTATTTTGTTTTATTTTTTGTTTGGGTGTATGACCCGTGGACAACCCTCAGAGTCTGAAGATTTTTACTTCGACCCTGAGATCGAACGCTCTCTTGCGCGTATTCGATCTCAATGCCGAAATCCTTCTTTAGATCCCGAGGAATCTATCGGAGAACCCACTGGTGTACTTATGGCTGCGCCTAACCCTCCCCCGGCGGCCGAGCATACTATGTCTTATTACGCCCGGCCTAACCTGGATGATTCTGGGTCGAGTATTGTTCGCCCTGCGGTGGCCAATAATAATTTTGAAATAAAGTCAAGTGTCATTCAAATGGTCCAAAACGCCGTGCAGTTCGATGGACTGCCGGATGAGGACCCGAATGTCCACTTGTCCAATTTCTTGGAGATATGCGACACCTTCAAGATCAATGGCGTCACTAATGACGCCATTCGTTTGCGTTTATTTCCTTTTTCCCTTATGTCCAAAGCCAAGGCGTGGTTGAATGCCCTCCCACGAGGATGTATCACCACGTGGGCTGAGTTGACGGAACGGTTCCTAACGAAGTACTTTCCGCCCGCCAAAACTGCAAGGTTGCGGGCGGACATTTCTTCGTTTGTGCAGAACGATCCTGAGTCTCTATACGAGACTTGGGAACGGTTTAAGGAATTCCTCCGCCGTTGCCCGCACCACGCGCTGCCAACGTGGTTGCAAGTTCAAATTTTTTATAATGGGCTGAATTTTCAGACGCGTCAAATGATTGACGCGGCTGCCGGGGGTACGCTTAACAACAAAACCCCCGAGGCCGCCCAGGCTTTATTCGAAGAGATGGCTATGAACGCCTATCAATGGAACGTCCCGCGGGGACGGCCAAAGCCGGCGGCTGGTCTTTTTGAAGTGGATGCCACTGCTCTCTTGACCCTTCAAGTTGAAAGGTTAACAAAGCAGGTGGCGGAGATGTCTGCTGCCTCCTCCACTCCGCCTTGTTTTATTCCCCCTAACGTCTGCGTAGCTGAAGAGTTCGTGGACTTCATGGGAAATTCGGGTCGTCCTCCCTTCAACCCCAATAACAACCCTTATAGTAATAACTATAATCCGGGTTGGAGGAATCACCCCAACTTCTCGTGGAGCAACCCGAATAATGCTCAGCGTCCCCCTATTCCTTTTGCGCCCGGATTTCTTCCTCCTCCTCATCTTCCGAAACCCTCCTCGATGGAGGAAAATTTTTCGAAGTATATTGCATCCAATGAGTCAAATATCCGGAACATCACCGGATCGCTAAAAACACTCGAACAACAGGTTGGACAGCTGACAAGGATGATGTCCGAGCGCGCGCTCGGGGCACTGCCAGGAAACACGGAGCCCAATCTGCGGGAGAACGCCAACGCTATAACCCTCCGTAGCGGAAAGGAGGTGGTCGATCCAAAACGGACCGACCCTCAGGTACATATTTCACCTCCGACCCCTCTTCCCCTTTCTTCGCTTACGCCGCCTTTACCAATTATAAAAGAAAAAATTATTTTAAACAAGGCTCTTCCGTATCCGCATAAGTTAGATAACGAGCGTAAGGACGCGCAATATGAAAAATTTATTTTATTATTAAAACAAATTCACATTAATGTTCCTTTTTGCGAGGCTATCTCGCAAATGCCCAAATATGCGAAATTTTTAAAAGAACTACTTTCTAATAAACGTAAATTAGAGGATATCTCGCATGTATCTCTCAACGCTGTCTGCTCGGCGGCCCTTACTAATAAATTGCCCGCAAAACAAAATGACCCGGGACGGTTTTCCATCCCGTGCCTTTTTGGCGATATATTAGTAAAGTATGCCTTAGCTGATTTAGGGGCTAGCATTAATCTGATGCCGTTCTCGCTCTTTTCGCATTTAGGTTTGGGTACTCCTAGTCCTACGAATATGCGCATCCAATTAGCGGATCGCTCGGTTAAGTTCCCTATCGGGGTAGTGGAGGACGTCCTTGTCCGAGTCGACAAGTTTACCTTCCCGGTAGACTTCGTCATCTTAGATATCGAGGAGGACGCCGAGGTACCAATAATACTCGGTCGCCCTTTTCTCGCCACCTCCCGCGCACTAATAGATGTTAGTAATGGTAGCCTTCTCCTCCGAGTAGGCGATGACCAAGTTACTTTCTCTATTAATCCCTCGATGGACAATTTGTCATCGAGCGACGATTTCTGCTATTCTTTAGATACCTTTTTCGGAGATCGTTCTTCTCCCATTTTCGAGTCCGTATTTTTAAACGACGATATTTATGCGCTCGAAAATTTCAACTGCGATGAGGATACGTCTATAGACTTGCCTTTCGAACCAATTGGTAAGAAAGACATAGGAATTAAAACCTCCCTAGAAGAACCGTCCATCCTAGACCTCAAACCCTTACCCGCATCGCTCAAGTACGCTTTTTTGGGAAAAGGTGATACGCTTCCCGTTATCATTTCTTCGGACTTGAGTGATTCAGAGACTTCCGATTTATTGGAAGTTTTATTTAAACATCGACACGCAATTGCGTGGCAAATCTCTGACTTAAAGGGGATTAGCCCCTCCTTTTACACCCATAAGATTTTCCTTAACGATAATTGCCGCAAAACGATTCAGCCGCAGCGTCGTCTTAACCCAAACATGAAAGACGTCGTTAAAGCCGAAATCATTAAGTTATTAGATGCGGGGATTATCTACCCTATTTCGGACAGTGCATGGGTTAGTCCCGTGCATGTCGTACCCAAGAAGGGCGGTCTTACCGTAGTGGCGAATGAGCATAACGAGCTTGTCCCAACTCGTACTGTTACGGGTTGGCGAGTGTGCATCGACTATAGGAAACTTAATGACGCCACCCGCAAGGACCATTTCCCTCTGCCATTTCTAGACCAGATTTTAGAGCGTTTATTCGGTCATCCGTATTATTGTTTTCTTGATGGTTTATCGGGGTTTTTCCAAATCCCCATTTCCCCCGATGATCAAGAGAAAACAACTTTTACTTGCCCGTTTGGCACCTTCGCATATCGAAGAATGCCATTTGGACTCTGCAACGCGCCAGCTACATTCCAAAGATGTATGCTAGCGATCTTTGGCGAGCTAGTAGAAGACATTATGGAAGTCTTTATGGATAACTTTTCTGTTTTCGGACGCTCTTTTCCCGATTGCCTTCACAATTTAGATCGTGTCCTTCAACGGTGCGAGGACACAAGCCTTGTTTTAAATTGGGAAAAATGCAACTTTATGGTTCGAGGAGGTTTGGTCCTCGGCCATATGATTTCGTCTAAGGGGATAGAGGTGGATAAGGCCAAGATAGAAATTATAGAAAAACTTCCGCATCCAACAAACGTAAAATCTATTAGGAGTTTCTTAGGCCATGCGGGCTTTTATCGACGCTTCATTCAAGACTTTTCAAAAATAACCAAACCGCTTACTCACCTCTTGGAAAAGGAATCACGTTTCATCTTTAGTAGCGAATGCGAGTCCGCCATTAATTTGATAAAACAAAAACATATCTCTTCACCAATTTTAGTGGCCCCTAATTGGTCCCTTCCGTTCGAAATAATGTGCGACGCTAGTGATATTGCCTTAGGTGCCGTTCTTGGCCAACGCGTAGAAAAACATTTTCATCCTATTTATTACGCTAGCAAGACGCTCACTTCCGCACAAGTAAATTACACGACAACGAAAAAGGAACTCTTAGGCGTCGTTTTCGCTTTCGATAAGTTTCGCTCGTATATAACGCTATCTAAAGTTATCGTTTTTACCGATCACTCCGCGCTTAAATATTTATTAGCTAAAAATGATGCGAAGCCCCGCCTTCTTCGATGGATTCTCCTCCTACAAGAGTTTGATTTGGAGATCCGAGATAAGCGGGGAGCGGAAAATCTAGCGGCGGACCACCTCTCCCGTTTAGAAAATCCGGCTGCGGAAGCGCTCGTCGAATCTGAAATAAATGACAGATTCCCGAGGAACGCCTTCTTGCCATTAATAAATCTTCGTCATCTTCGCCTTGGTTCGCAGACTTTGCAAATTTCTTAGTAGCGCGGGTCCTTCCAAAAGAGTTTTCCAGTCATCAAAAGAAGAAATTCTTTTCTGACTTGAAAAATTTCTTTTGGGAGGACCCATTTCTTTTTCGTATCTGCGCGGACCAAGCGGTCCGAAGATGCGTTGCGGGTGTGGAGTGCTTACAAATTCTTAAGCACTGCCACGAGGGTCCAGCCGGTGGGCATTATCAAGCCAACCGGACCGCTCGGAAGGCGCTAGAGGCGGGCTACTTTTGGCCCACTCTCTTCAAAGACGCGCATAATTTTGTGCGCGCATGCGATAGCTGTCAGCGGTCGGGTAACATCTCTCGTCGCGACGAGATGCCCCAAAACATGTTTTTAGAATGCGAAGTCTTCGATTTGTGGGGCATAGATTTTGTTGGCCCCCTACCTCCGTCTTTCAAAAATATGTATATTTTAGTGGCGGTCGACTACGTATCGAGGTGGGCGGAAGCGCAAGCTCTCCCCACCAACGATGTGCGTATCGTCGTTACATTTCTTAAAAAATTATTTTCTCGCTTCGTCACGCCTCGCGCAATTGTTAGTGATAGGGGAACGCATTTCTGTAACGCTCTTATGGCTAAGACGTTAGCTAAATACGGAGTCACGCACAAGCTTGCCACCCCCTACCACCCGCAAACAAGTGGCCAAGTCGAGGTAGTAAATCGAGAGATTAAGCGAATTTTAGAAAAAACCGTTTCACTAAATAGGAAAGATTGGTCTGTTAAACTCGACGATGCGTTGTGGGCGTATCGGACGGCATACAAAACTGCTATTGGATGTACGCCGTTCCGGTTAGTCTACGGCAAAGCGTGTCATTTACCCGTAGAATTAGAACATCGCGCACTTTGGGCTTTAAAACTCTTAAACCTCGACTCCAACTTAGCCGCTCAGAATAGAAAACTGCAACTAAACGAGCTTGATGAATGGCGTGCGAACGCTTACGAGAGCAATAAATTCTATAAGGAGCGCTCTAAGTTATATCACGATCGAAAAATCAAGTCCCAAAAATTATTTTCTTCGGGCGATCTTGTCCTTCTTTACAATTCACGCCTTAGGCTTTTTCCAGGTAAATTAAAATTTAGATGGTCCGGTCCCTTCCTAGTTGAAGAAGTTTTTCCTTATGGAACCGTACTCGTCTCCCACCCGGACAAAGGCTCTTTTAAAGTAAACGGTCATCGGTTAAAGTCTTATATAGCAGGCGACCCAGTGATCGGTTTTAGCGAAACCATAACTTTCCTCCACATTATAAACCAGCCAAAATAGTCAAGCTACACGACTATAAACAAAGCGCTCCTGGGAGGCACGCCTCGCTTATCTTTTTTGCTCCTTCCTCATTATCTTTGCTGCTTTTTCTAATAAACGCAGGGTTTCTGATCGGCCTCCCCCTACGCGTTTCAGGGAAGCTTCTACCCCCTTCCCTTTCTTTTCTTTGTACATATTGTCTTTCCTTTCTGTTCCGCATACTTATGATACAACATTGGGGACAATGTTGGACTTAAGTATGGGGGTATTTTCGTGCTTTACTTTCTGCACTTCATTTTTTTCTTCTGCATTTCAAAAAAATACAAAAAAATACATATAACAACAAAACAAAACGCACAAAAAAAAACAAAAAAATTAAAAAAAAACATCTTGTTGGAACACCCTATTACTAATTTGGGTCAGGATCACTATGTCTCTAGGAACCTTTGTTTGACCTTCTGTATAGCTTAATAGGTCAATTAGAATTGAGTCTAAGGGTTAGAAGTCTAGGATTGGAAGCTGCCCTGAAGATCAAGTTTTTCTATCTGGAGACTAAGTCTGATCGTCGAGCTCAGCACGACGATTCGTCGAACTCAGATCGACGATCGTCGAGCTCAACTTCGGCAGATCGTCGAGCTCCACTCGACGATCGCTGAGCTCAACTTCATAATATCGTCAAACTCCATTCGACGATCGGTGAGCTCAGTTCGACGATTTTGACTCTGCCTTGGATCTTTATCTCTGAGCTCAGTTCGACAATCTTTGAGCTCAGATCGACGATTATTTTGCTGCTTGAGTTTTCCAGTTCGCTGAGCTCAGCTCGACGATAGCAGAGCTCAGTTCGACGATTTCAGATAACTTCCAGAATTCAAATTCAAATCAGACAGGAGTTATTATGCAATTAATTCAGAGATTTGCTAGCCGTTTTCATTTATTTCTGGACCAAGTTTCAAGGGATCTTTCAAGGAATAATTCTGTAGACTTTCCTCCAGAAGAGTTTTTACAATTAAGGATGCAATCAATGCAGACCAACGGCTATCTTTGACAGAGAATGATATTCTATTCAGGAACAGAGAATAAAAGACAGAATGTTTTTTGAATCAATATAGATGATATACAGACATTAACAAGAAGAGAACACACAATACAGAATACAGAGACTCTTTCAAAATCTTCTATCAAAAAGAATTCTGAAGAACACTCATCAAAGAGATCAAGCTTTCAAAAATCTTCAAATCTCTTCATCTTTCAAAGTGTTCAAGGCCAACATCATTTCAAGACTCCAGACACTCAACATTTCAGCTTGCTGAAATCATCTATTGCTGGAGCTCTATCTTTGAAGGCCTATCACCCTCAGCAAAGCTTTTCTTCCTGAAGATTTCAAGGATTCAGGGGGAGCTTTGACATCAATCCACATAGTCTTCTCAGTAGTTTGAGAAAGAGAAGACTGCCATCACTCTCTCACCTCCAGTTTGTAAAGGGTTTCTCAAACTCCCTTCAAAAGTTTGAATCTGGTTTTTGAGCACCTTGTCAAAAGCTCATTGGTGGCAAGACACCTGATCAAAAAATTTGCTTTGGTTTTTGAGCACCTTATCAAAAGCTCATTGGTGCCCAGGACACCTGATCAACTCATCCTGCAGTGGATTCCTACCTAGGGTGGTAGAAGAGTGGATGTACCCAAGTTTGGGGAACCACTATATTTCCTTGTGTCCTCTGGTTCTGCTTGTTTACTTTTTGTTTCTGGCCTTGATTTGTGTGTGCTTAGTTTTTGCATAGCTTAGCTCTGTGATTAGATTTATATTTGCTTCCCTTCTCACACTTATTACAACAATTGTTGTAAAAGTTTTTAAAAGAACT
Organism: Platanthera guangdongensis; assembly: GCA_039583875.1. Taxonomy (NCBI): domain Eukaryota; kingdom Viridiplantae; phylum Streptophyta; class Magnoliopsida; order Asparagales; family Orchidaceae; genus Platanthera; species Platanthera guangdongensis. Next base: position 122,886,922 of record CM077164.1, read on the forward strand.
AAAACACCATATACTCTATTCACCCCCCCCCCCTCTAGAGTATATCAGATCTAGTTGCACTTTCAATTGGTATCAGAGGGAGGTTGGTTAAACATACCATATCTGATTGGTTGTACAGGCTAACACCTGAACCCAAAGATCCCAAACTAGATCTGTTTTCTTTTGTATTTTATTATTAGATTTTGTGTGCACAAATCATGGCCCAAAATAAAGATTATGCTAGCACCAGACCTCCAGTGTGCAATCTTTCCAAGTTTGCACTTTGGAAGGCAAGTATTAGACTTTACATGAATTCCATTGACGAAGATATTTTCAATTCTGTTTTGACAGTGTGTCCAAGACCCCCAGAAAGCACAAGCACAAATGCTGTTCCACCTCCATCAGGAACAAATGCTGACATCAAAAAATGGAAAGTAGCTGATGCCAAGGCTATGAACATCCTAGCCCAGACAATGTCAGATGACATATTCCAAAGGTAGCTGAATGCAACTCAGCCAAGGAGATTTGGGACAAGCTCTCAGAAATTGTCTCAGGCTCAGCTGATGAGAGAAAAGACAGAAGATCCCATCTCATCTCCCAATATGAGAACTTCAAGAAGGGAGAGACTGAGTCAGTGAGAGACATGTACAACAGATTGAGTCTAATTTTCAGTGAGCTAAGGACATTGGACAAAGAGATTTCTCTGACAGAACTTAATGACAAGATCCTAATGTGCTTCCTCAGCACTTGGGATTCAAGAATCTGGCCAATTAAGGATGCCAGAAGTCTAAATGAGATCACCACTGAAGCCTTGTTGGGTAAGCTCAAATCTTATGAGCTACTCATCAAGAATAGAGAGGAAGAACAGAAGGCTGCTTCACCAGCCACAAGGAAAGAGAAAACCATAGCCTTCAAGGCAACTGAAGATCTGCCTGAAGAAAAAGCTACAGGCAATGATGAACTTCTCAGCTTGTTTGCCAAAAGATTCTACAAGATGGCCAGAAAGGACTTCAGAAGAAGATCATATAAGGAGCAGGATAAGCCAAGGTATGACAAGTCCATTGGCAATAACAAAGACATTATTTGCTTTGGTTGCAGGAAACCAGGGCATATAGTTCCTGACTGTCCTGAGAACAAGAACAAGGACAGAAGGGACAAAAAAGAAAGAAGAAAGGAGAAGGACCCCAAAAGGAATGGAAATGGCAAACCTTCTTCAAGCAGGAATAAGCATACAAGAAAAGGGTTTGTTGCTGAATCCTGGAGTGAGACAGAAGAGGAATCAGAAGCCTCATCCAGCTCCAGTGATGATGAGGATGATACAGAAGAAAAGGAATTCTGCATGATGACAATTAATGCCTCACAGCACAATTCAGAGGATGAAGAGTCAGAGTCAGACTCAGAAACCCAACCTGAAGAAGATCAGGTAATTAGTTCTTTTGATTTTACTTCAGAAGATTTTAAATCAGAATTTAAAGCACTGTGTTTAGACCTGCTAAAGTCTGAGAAAGAGATTATCTCTCTCAGAAATCAATTATCTGAACACAATGGTTTAAATTCAGAAAACCTCAAACTCTCTCAGGAGTTGGAGAACTGTAGGGAACAGATAGCTACACTGAAAAGTGAGCTCTCTGAGGCCAAGAAGCTTGAACAATCCCTTAATGGGAGAAGCATCAAGCTGATGGACATCACAAGCACAGTGAACTCTAGATTCAACAGTACACTGGGCTTGGGTGCTTCATCTAGCCAACCTATAGTCCTAACAACTCCCATCAAGTTTATTTCTAGCAAGGGAAAGGGAGTTGTAGAGGTTGCCAGGAAAAATTCTGATCTGCCTCAGAAAACTGAGTCCCAGCAAAAATCGTCGAACGGAGATCGACGATCGCCGAATGAAGATCGACGATCGCCGAACGCAGCTCGACGATCTCAGGAAAAATCGTCGAACGCAGGTCGACGATCTCAGCCAAAGTCGTCGAACGCAGCTCGACGATCTCATATACCTGACCTCAGCCATAGTCGACCGTCGAACGGAGCTCGACGATCTGACCCAAGATCGTCGAACGCAGCTCCAAGATCGTCGAACAGAGGTCAGAACTCTGGAAATGTTTTCAAAGGCAAATCAAAATTGAATCCTAAGGGTTCTTCATCCCAAACTTTAACCCTTATACTGAATGGATTTTACTTCCAAGGAGATATCATCCTGAAGGATATAAGAGTCAGCCAGGGATGTCTTTCATTTCTGAATTTAGAGGTTATCAACCTAGGCCCAAGGTAAACTGGGTCAAAAACAAGTGAATTGTTTCATGTGCAGGTGAAGACCTATCCAACATCTAACCAGCAATGGTATTTGGATAGTGGGTGCTCTAAGCACATGACAGGGAATAAGGACAACCTCACATCCTTCAGAGCCAAGCTTGGACCCAAAGTTATCTTTGGTGATTCCAACTTTGGACAAACTAAGGGATATGGTGCAGTACAGATTGGACCAGTAACCTTCAAGAAGGTAGCATATGTGGAAGGACTGAAGCACAACCTAATCAGCATCAGTCAGCTATGTGATGAAGGCTACCAGGTGACCTTCAGCAAAACCTTATGCAAAATCAAGTCAGAGGACAACACAACTGTGTTGACAGGTATAAGGAAAGGTAACATCTACCTAGTAGATTTTCTTTCAACTGATATAGATATTTGCCTGTTTAATTCAGTCTGTAGACCAAATGTTTTATGGCATAAGAGACTAGGACACCTAAACCTTAGAACTATTGCTAGGCTATCCAAGGACAACCTTGTTAGAGGACTACCTTCTGGCCCCTACAAGAAGGAAGGACTCTGCAAGGCCTGTCAATTAGACAAGCAAACTAAAAACAGTTTTAAGTCACTTAATAAGAGTGATTCACCTAGGATATTGTATCTGTTATACATGGATCTATTTTGACCCATCACAGTACAAAGCCTAGGAGGGAAATCCTACACTTTAGTAGTTGTAGATGACTTCTCTAGATTCACTTGGGTGTTCTTTCTAAGGAAGAAGTCTGATAACTTTAAGTGTCTGACAGAGTTTCTCAAATGTATACAGATTGAGTTCAATACTCACATTGCTCTGATCAGAAGTGATCATGGGACAGAGTTTGATTCTCTTCTTATGCAAGAGTTCTGTCAGAGTGAAGGGATCAGGCATACTTTCTCAGCTCCTAGAACTCCTCAACAAAATGGGGTAGCTGAAAGGAAAAATAGAACCCTTATTGAATCTGCCACTACATTGTTGTCAGATGCTCATCTACCTCTATCCTTTTGGGCAGAGGCAGTGAACACCTCCAACTATGTGCTGAACAGAAGTCTGATACATAAACTGAAGGGAAAGACTCCCTATGAATTACTCAAAGGGAAGAAACCTAAAGTTGACTATTTTAGAATTTTTGGTTGCATTTGCTATATTCACAATAATGACAAGAAATACTTAGCAAAATTTCAAGCCAAAGCTGATGAAGGAGTGTTTCTGGGATACTCCATGATCAGTAAGGCCTATAGGGTCTATAATAAATCATCTTTGAAAATTAAGGAATCTGTTCATATTTCTTTTGATGAAACTAACATGTCTTTCAAGGAGAAGATTTCTTCTACCATAGAACCTTTGTAGGAACATTCTCTAGTTGAAGATATGAACAAGTTACAGGTTGCTCAAGAAGAAGAAAGCAGTGAAGATGAAGGGAATGCTCAACATATTGAACCACCACTTGAAGAGCCAGTTGTTGTACCACAAGAGGAAACAACAACACAGGTTGGTGAACAATCAACACCCCCTGTTGATTTAGTAACATCAAGAGACCATCCAATTACCCAAATAATTGGAGAACTCTCAGCTGGTGTGCAAACCAGAAATCAGGTCAACCAAAACCTGTTGCACACCTGCTTCCTTTCTCAAATTGAACCTCAGTCCATTCAAGATGCAGAGCAAGATTCACACTGGATCATTGCAATGCAAGAGGAGTTGCATCAATTTGAGAGGAACAAAGTATGGGAACTAGTGCCAAAGCCTAAGGATCATTCCATTGTTGGAACAAAATGGGTATTCAGAAATAAACTGGATGATCAAGGAGTAATAATAAGGAACAAGGCAAGGCTAGTTGCTCAGGGATATTCTCAAAAAGAAGGAATTGACTACGACCAGACTTTTGGACCTGTTGCAAGATTGGAAGCCATCAGGATATTTCTAGCTTATGCAGCTCACAAAGGCTTCAAGGTTTATCAGATGGATGTCAAGAGTGCTTTCTTAAATGGAGACATCAAAGAGGAAGTCTATGTCAGACAACCTCCAGGTTTTATCTCTCCAACTTATCCTGATTATGTTTTTAGACTGAACAAAGCATTATATGGTCTCAAGCAAGCTCCTAGAGCATGGTATGAGACCCTAGCATGCTTTCTCTTGGAAAATGGTTTTATAAGGGGGAGAGTAGACCAAACTCTTTTTATTAGAACCCATAAGTCCCATACCCTACTAGTGCAAATTTATGTAGACGATATCATTTTTGGTTCTACTGACTCAAAATTGTGCAGAAGGTTTTCTAACCTGATGCATTCTAAATTTGAGATGAGTAGCATGGGTGAGCTATCCTTCTTCCTAGGATTGCAAGTCAAACAACATGCTGAAGGCATCTTTATTTCTCAAACCAAATATGCTAATGAACTGGTTAAGAAATTTGGTATGTTTGAGGCATCTTGTATGAAAACACCCATGCCTACCAATGCTATATTGGATGCTGATGAACATGGGAAACCTGTTGATCAGACAACATATAGAGCAATGATTGGCTCTTTACTGTATCTTACAGCTAGTGGACCAGATATAATGTTTGCTATATGTATATGTGCTAGGTTCCAAGTAAGCCATAGAGAGTCACACCTAACATTAGTAAAGAGGATTCTCAGGTATGTTAAAAGTTGTCCAAATCTAGGTCTCTGGTATCCAAAAGATTCAGCATTTGATTTAACTGGATTCTCTGATGCTGATTATGCTGGATGCAGAATTGACAGGAAAAGCACCAGTGGAACTTGTCAGTTCCTTGGTGACAGACTTGTCTCTTGGTTTTGTAAGAAACAAACATCTGTGTCAACCTCAACTGCTGAAGATGAATATATGGCTGCAGGCAGTTGTTGTTCACAAATATTGTGGATTCAAAACCAACTCCTAGACTATGGTTACAACTTAGAGAAGTCAAAAATCTTTTGTGACAATACAAGTGCTATTTCCATAGCTCAAAATCCAGTCCTCCATAGTAGGACAAAACACATAGAGATAAGGCATCACTTCTTAAGGGATAATGTTCAAAAGAATAAAATTGAATTACAATATATCCCAACTGATTTACAAAGGGGAGATATTTTCACCAAGCCTTTGGATGAAAAGAAACACACCTTCTTCCTAAATCAGTTAGGAATGTTAGATGGAGGAAGCCTTAAATAATCTCCAAGATTTTGAAAGCTAAAAATTGACCAAGACTAGGCAAAAACTCTGATTTTTCTTAGTGTCTAGAATTTTTCTGATCTCTGAACTGCGCTCGACGATTTCCCCTAAGATCGTCGAACGGAGATCGACGACTTCCAGAATCATCGAACTAAGTTCAGCGCCTCTCAGATAGTATGAACTATCTCTTCCGGTCAACGATCGTCGAACGACGCTCGACGATTATGTTCACTGAACGATCGTCGAACGGAGCTCGACGCTTTCCAAGATCGTCGAACGGAGATCGACGATGTTGGAGTCTCTTTAGATTCCTTTAGAATCCTCGATCGTCGAACTGAGTTCAACGATCTTTCCAATTCTGCGTCGAACCCTAATATAAAACTCATTTTTCGCCATCGCTCACTCTTGCGCTTTAAATTTCTCTGCAAGAATCTTCTTCCCTCCAAACAGTTCTACACTTGGTCGTTTTGTTTGTTGAATTTTTGCAGGTACAATGGCTGTATCAGTTGCTGTTCTAGCCGCAAGGAAGTTCGATGCTGGATTCGACATTGATCTGGAATCTTTCAACACTACTGATCAAATATTCCAAGACATTCTGAGTTTATTCAAGGATCAGAACTTGTCTGCCCTCATGACCACCAGGATAAAGCTGGCCTCAGATGAAATCAAGGAATGGGTTTACACTGCTCATAAATCTGGACAACTCTACTATAGTTGGCTCCATTGCTGGAAACCAGGTACCTCTGACCCCACACAGTTTTAACAGAGGTTTTTGGACTAAGAAATGGAGATGATACTGCTGAATTATCTGGGGAGGAGTTTTCTGATATACTTGCCAGGATGGGTCATCCAGAGGGAAACCCTAGCAAGTTATTCAAAAGGAACTTGTCTGTTGAGTACAGGTTCCTAGCAGATGTTGTAGGAAAAGTACTGTTGGCAAAGCACTCACAGCTCATGATACCATATCCAGATACCCAGCTCTGCCTCATGGGAGCTCTGGTGGATAAGAAAAGTTTGAACTGGGGAGAGGTCTTCTTTGACCTAATAAAGAAGAAAATAAACAAAAAGCTTTGTAAACTTTGGAAGGATTCTTGGAGTCTTCCTGCAAAACAGGTACCCTGTCTTGCTGGTCTCCTCTGGAGTGCACATTAATGCCTCCAAGAGACTCACCTGTGCCCTCTTTCGCAAGTGGGACAGGCAACTCAGCAAGCCAAGCAGGCCCTCCTTCTAGTGCTCCTTCAGGCACCAGGACTCAAAGAGTCACTCTCCCACAGGTCTCTGCTCCTGCAGAAGACCTGGCTGCTGTTGTTGCTGCTTCTTCTCCTCCTCCTATTCCAACCCTAACCTCTTCCATCCACCATTCCAGCTTCATCCCCCATTACCATCTCTAGCCCAACTCCAACATCAATTCCATCTCCAGCAACCATTTCATCACCTCCAGCAGACCATTTCCACCCTCTGTTCTCTATCCACCACCAGATGTCACTTCTCTCCATCCATACCATCCTTCACCCTTCTGGATGACTCCTACATGGATGATTCCCCCTCATCTCCTCCAGAATTACCCTCCTCCTCAACATCATTCCAAGATCTCCTCCACACACATCATTGACCAACCAACTTTCACCCCATCCATATCCATCCCCTTATCCTCCATATCCACTATCCCACTCCTGAGCCATCCATTCCACTACCAGCACTCCACTTCCAGCATCCTCAGCCATCCCTATTCCATCTACCTCTGCTCCTGCTGTTGAGCATGTAGACCTCTCAGCCCTAGCTGACAAGTTGTATGAGCTAATTGCCCCAGGCTCTCTCTGCTCTTAGAGACCTCTTTGGCTCCTCTACACCTGTCAGTGGGCAGCTCTCTCTGCTAGGCTTTCCTCCCTTCTTCCTCAGGCAGCACCTCCAGCAGTGTGCCTTGATACAGATGTATCTGCATCTAGGCAGGGGAGATGCCATATGAAGCAAGCCTTCATGCTGTTGCTGCTGCTGCTTCTACTCCTGCTGCTGATGATACTGCTACTGCTGCTGCGATTTCTGTGTCTACTGCCTCTTCTGCTACTGCTGCTGTGCCTCCAGAATGTCAGGCTCCTACTGCAGTTCTGGCAATAGACCTACAGTCTTTGCTTTCTACCTTTGATCCTGCCTTCTTCAGCCATCTCCCAGAGGTTAATGCTGTCCAGCCCTCAGAAGACCTATCTAAGGCACTGGTGCCTTTCTCTGGCTGTGACCCCAGCATCATTTCTTCTTTTGTACTCTCAGTGATTGTTGCTGCTGCTGTTGAGAAAGGACTGCCTTTGCTTCTGAAATTGTTGATGCTGCTGCTGAAGATGTTCTCCTGCTGCTGAAATCCTAATTGCCTCTGATGAGCAACATCCAAGGATTTTCTGATGTCAGAGGCCACTGTTTTTGAGCCTGCTGCAGTTTTTGATGGTTACTGAAATTTCTGCTGATAGTGAGACTGTTACAGTTACTTCTGCTGTCATACTCCAGCTTCTATTGCTCCTTCTGTTGCTCCATCTGTTGCTCCATCTGCTGCCCCATCTGCTGTTGTCCCTGCTGCTGCTACTTCTGCCTCTGCCTCATCTGCTGCTGTTCAGTTGAAGAAAGAATTGATGAAGAAAATAGATGCTATACATGATGACCAGAGTTCTGAGTCTGATGAATACAAAACAGACTCTGATGATTCATCTGCATCTGCCACTATTGCCAAAAAGGAAAGCTAGGAGCAAGGCAATAAAAGGTGCCTCTGCAAAAGTCAAGGACAATAATGATATTCCTTATTATGTTCTGCATAACTGCCAAATTACTAACATTGGATGCAGTACTCTAAAAATCAGTTGAAAGCAATGAATAAGAAGAGAAAGTATGAGAAGGGCTCCTCCCAGTTCCAGCACCCTCATCCTCCTCCACTACCTCCTCCTGATGCAGGTGCAGGTGCAGCTCTGCAAGTCAAGCCCCAGCTAGAAGCCAGGCTCCCTATCAACCCCATGCCAGATCCTATCAAAGGGAAAGCCATCTAGGGGTTCTTATTCTAGGAGAGGAGGATACAGGGGAAGTCAAAGAGATTTTCAGGTTTATTCTAAAGGGTATTCCAGGCAGCACCCATACTCCAGGGGAGGACATGTTTCATCTGATACTACTTCTGGTCCATTCCCCTACAAGCTCAAAGAGACAGTGTCTGCTAGGCCTCCTCAAGACATTCTTCCAACAGTTATGGAGCCACCTGTACCATTTGAGGACCCTGAAAAGAATCCATCTGCTTGGACTGCTAGGATGAAGGAGTTGGATGCATTAGACCAGATAAAGAAAGCCAAAGAACAAGGCTAGACACTTCCTTAATATTTCTACTATGTCAGAGCAAAGACAAAAGGAGTTAGAGAGATATGCTTCTCCAGCAAATTCTTTGATGCAGACAGATATATGGAATTGCATCCTGCTGCTGTGGTTCCAGGCATTGCAAAGCAAACTTACTTGGGTGCAGCAGATGACACCAGATCCAACAAAGAAGCCCTGAATCCAAACAGAGAATCAAAATGGTTAAAGGCAAAGAGAAGAAAATGACTTTGTAAGGTGACAATCTTTGGATTTTCTGACTGCTATCTGGATGCCATATACACATACTATATATATATATATATATCGCTGTGATGTTTCTGTATGTCTAGCTGTTGTTGTTTTTTGCTTTTCTGATTGTATGTTTGTTATTTGATTTTTCTAAAGTCTGTAAATTACTAATCCTACCAAATAGGGGGAGATGTTGGAGACACCCGATTACTAACTTTGGGTCAGGATCACTATGTCTCTAGGAACTTTGTTTGACCTTCTGTAGGCTTAATTAATTAGAAGTGGAGTCTAAGGTTAGAAGTCTAGGATGGAG